>OX419720.1:28261358-33261358 GCA_948474765.1 Patella depressa | reverse complement strand
TCATTACATGAATAAACAATTTAAACACGATTTACACATTACTTAAAAGCATGATAAAAGAGTTCAGTTTTAAGGTTTTTCTTAAATACTGCATAGTTTGGGCTGGATTTGGTTTGTTGGGAAAGTTTGTTCCACAGCATCGGGGAAGAAAATGAGAAGGCTCTTTGTCCAAATTGAGTGGTGACTTTTGGTATTTTCAAAAGATTTTGATCAATTGATCTTAAAGATTTTGATGGCCTGTACGGTTGAATTAGGTCTTTAAGATATTTTGGAGCATTGTCACAGTTTAAACAAAGGTATGTTAATGATAATATTTTAAACTCAATACGGAATGGGATCTGAAGCCAATGTAAAACTTTCAGCACTGGTGTTATGTGTGTACTCCTGTTAGATCGGGACACTATTCGGGCAGCTTTATTTTGAATTAGCTGTAACGGTTGGATATAAGAATAAGGAAGGTCAGAAAGCAACGAATTACAGTAGTCTAATTTTGAGGTGATAAAGGCATTTACAAGTAGTTTAGTTGTGTCATAATCAATAAAGCACCTAATCTTGCCAATATTATACAAATGAAAATTGCAGGATTTGCACATTGCAGTTATTTGGGCTTTCATTGACATCTGTGAGTCGAATATAACACCCAAGTTCTTTACAGTATCAACACATGCGATTGAACTATTACCAACATGTACTGCATTTGTTTTTAAATTATATTTATTAAAACGGTTTGAAAATTTTATAACTTCGGTTTTGTCGTCATTCAGTTTTAAAAGATTGGTTTTCATCCAGGCTTTAATATCTAAAATACATTGTTCTAGAATAGTTATTTTCACAGTTTCAGAATGTTCATTTACAGCAACATAGAGTTGGGTGTCATCGGCGTACAACTGATAGTCTAATCCATGATTTCGAATGACATCACCAAGAGGAGCTGTGTAGGCCGTGAAAAGCAACGGGCCCAATACGGAGACTTGCGGTACTCCATATTTTAATTCTTTTGGTTGAGACGAAACGCCGTGTATTGATACTTTTAGACATCTTAATTTTAAACATGATTTGAACCACGCATGAGCACATCCATTAATTCCGAACCTGGCTTTAAGACGTGATAGTAGAATCTCCTGGTCGATTGTGTCAAAAGCGGTACTTAAATCTAGTAGAATCAGGAAGACACAATTTTTTCCAGCTAATGAAGACACTTCATCGTTGTGAACCCTTAAAGGGACAATAACATTCTTGCTGGCTTGGTAGCTCCAGAAAATAAATAATACCCTTATTCTAAGTACTAGATGTTTAAATGTCCTATCTGTTGTGTAAATTATCCATTACAACCTATTTTACTTTTCCAGAGGGTTCGAAAATATTTTAAAATCCAAGTCACATTTGAAAAGGTTTACGTTAGACTTTTCAAATCAATTGGTTGAATTTTTCCAATTTTTTAAATTAGGTGTGTTAAGATGAAATTTATATCAGCATTTAATTGGAATATTCTTAAATAATACGATTTGTTGACCAGAATGAAGTTTGGGACATATTTTTCAGTTACAACAAGAGTGTTATTGGGGCTTTAAAAGAGCTGTTTCGGTGCTGTGCTTCGTTTTGTAAGCTGATTGAAAAGGTTCCTCCAGTTTGAATTGTTGCAGATGGCTACGAAAACGGATGGCTACAGTTTTTTCAATTACTTTCGACAGAAAGGATAAGTTGGAGACAGGCCTATAGTTTTTTAACCCATTTTTTACGGTAGCGAAACAACTCGCGTCACGCGCCTGACGGTAGCGAATCAACTCGCGGACCCTTCATACTTGGCAACGGCTTTAGCGAACCCAAGCGAGAAATCAATCAACTTACTTCTATTGTTTCTATTTCATTAGTTAATGGTGATTGGGTAATAAAAGTAAAATCCGCGATGAAAAGGAATGTTTAATTCGCTAATCGTCCAATAAAAAATATATGTTTCAACACCGGATCTTCCGGTATTTACGTCAGAGGTCAGAGGTAAAAAACACACGGCGATCCACCATTTTGTCATTGTTTACAATATCTTCAAAAAATCAACAGTATTTACGGCGAATATTTATTGGATATGGATAGTGATACGGAATCGGAATTTTTTGGATTTACGTCAACTGATATCGAGGAAAACGCTAATGTAGATGAAAATGAGTTTAGCTTTCAATTTACGGCGCTATCGTGCGAAGAAGAGGGGTCGGATTCTGGCAGAATACTGATCCAGTATTCTGCCGGATTCTGATGGGGAAAGTGAAAGTGATAACCAACCGATAGACTTGGGAATAACTGGAAAATGAAACTCTACTCTACAAGCCACCGAAACGCCGGTTTTTACGGGACCCGTACCAGGCCCAGTTACGGAGATGGGCGAAGAAAAGAATTTACGTCAGAGGTCAGAGGTAAAAAACACACGGCGATCCGCCATTTTATCATTGTTTACAATATCTTCAAGAAATCAACAGTATTTATGGCGAATATTTATTGGATATGGATAGTGATACGGAATCGGAATTTTTTGGATTTACGTCAACTGATATCGAGGAAAACGCTAATGTAGATGAAAATGAGTTTAGCTTTCAATTTTCGGCGCTATCGAGCGAAGAAGAGGGGTCGGATTCTGATGGGGAAAGTGAAAGTGATAACCAACCAACCGATAGACTTGGAAATAACTGGAAAATGGAACTCTACTCTACAAGCCACCGAAACGCCGGTTTTTACGGGACCCGTACCAGGCCCAGTTACGGAGATGGGCGAAGAAAAGAATATGTTTTTTAAATATTATTCTTCTTTTGTGCTATTTTAACCTGTTGATTTCTTGTATAAAATGACTTTTTAAGCTCAACAGGTGATTAAATGTGATTTTAACTGCTGTAAATCGCATTTTACATGATTAAATTTTACATCATTCTATAGTGCTTCATATCCTGTAGATTTTTGTAATAAAGTATTTTTTTGTATAAAGTATAGTTTTTTAGTTATTTGCAATTATGACAAGGGTATAAAGATTAACAATAATCCACTAATTAGCTTAGGAAGTGGAGCCTGCTGAGTTAATGAGCTCTAGGATTAAGAGCAGGGTTCTTACTTCATTGTGGAGGACGATATATAGATACAAGTCTAATATGTTCACTTTTGGTCGACAGTAATGTGTGTAATATTTCAAAAGTTTTAAAATCAGGATTGTTAATTTCAATTGATTTAATAGAATGTTTGTATATTATTGCAATACCCCCGCCAGTTCGCCCTTTCCGATTTGCAGTTGTACAGGAATAATTTGGAGGAACTAGTTGATTGATAGGAACACTGTCATTGCCTTTAAGCCAGGTTTCAGTCAGTTAGAATATCGATGTCGTTATCGGTAATATATTCGTGAATTTCGTCTGTTTTATTTTTTACAGATCGGACATTACCCCATTTTTTACGGTAGCGAAACAACTCGCATCACGCGACTGACGGTAGCGAATCAACTCGCGGACCCTTCATACTTGGCAACGGCTTTAGCGAACCCAAGCGAGAAATCAATCAACTTACTTCTATTGTTTCTATTTCATTAATTAATGGTGATTGGGTAATAAAAGTAAAACCCGCGATGAAAAAGAATGTTTAATTCGCTAATCATCCAATGAAAAAGATATGTTTCAACACCGGATCTTTCAGTATTTACGTAACAGGTCAGGGGTGAAAATTCACACCGTGTCATTCAATTTGGCACTATTCCAATATTTTCACGCTGTCACTTACGGCTAATAATTATACGATATTGAGAGTGAAATAGAATCAGATTTTATGATTTACTGCCAGGTATATTGTGGAATATGATAATGTCGAAGAAATCAACTATTTATTATTTTTTTTGACGTTATGATGCGAAGAATGCGTATACTCGAGCCGAGATCAAGCGAGTCGCCGCCATCTTGGATTCGCTCGCTCAAACAGATGACAACACAAAACTTACGGTTAATAATTCTAGACTTTGGAAAGCTAAATTGAATCAAAACTTTTAGGGTTTAACACAAGCTAAATAGGGGAATATTACACTGTCGAAGATTTCAAATATATATTTTTATTTTCGACGCAGTGAAGCAAAGAAAACGACAATTCCCGTCATATATCCAAAGAAAGGCAGAAATGTTTATTGCCGTAGGCGATGAAGTGACCGTTATTTGGGGTGATATTTCTTTTTAAAAGTTATATTTATATTTACTTAGAACACTGCTGCCAACACGAGGGATTATATTTTTGTTTTATTTTTTTTTTTAAATCGTAAGGGATACTTTTTCACATTATTTTGCCAATATGATAGAGAAAAGTCATAATTTTAGTGGAACTGGCTTTTCAATAATCTTTTAGAGGCATTTAGTAACTGGAACGAGCATTAAACTATAACACATACTTATGGAAGAACAATTACTGATTTATTTAGGCGACGTTTCGAAGAGTATTCTCTCAACGTTTTCAAGCAAGTGCAATAACAAATGTGTATGGCAATTATATATAGACAAGCAATAACAACAATTCTGAAACCATGCATGACAACAACAATATCAAAGGCATATAACAACATGATCAAAGGCAAGGTGCATATAAAGGATTAGTGAGGCCACTGATAATTGGCATTAATTAACATTAAAGGGATATTAATAAGTAATAGTAGGGATAAATTGTTCAACTTGAACAACCAATCATGATAAATCCGAAACCATACATGAACTGGGTTACATCAAAGGGATAGTGGCCGATTGATAATGAGTAATAATAACAGCATAAACAACAAACAAAAAGGGAAACCATACATGAGAACATCGGAGAACTAGTAACTCCAGATAAATTAAATGGGGATAAATATTTGGACCATAATTAAGTTAATATAGTTAAGAAAATTGAATACACACAAAACAAGACAACCCGCACACCCCTTCTTTATAGTCACACCCTCTTCCATCTGATTGACACCAACACAGTTTGGACAGGTAAAATAAAAGAAACAGTTGACCAGTTACTAAATGATAATTATGTACATGACCAGGATTAAATAGGGTATAACTATTGAATTATGAGTATTTAGAAAGTCAGGCCTCAGTCCTATTCACAGGCTCCTAAATAATTATAGTCCTACACACATCCTCTCATTAAACACACACATTCCATTAAATTTAGTTCTGCAATTAGGTAGAGAGTATTTACACAAATAATTCACACACTCGCGAATAAAATAAACTACGCACTATGGAGAATATAGGCAAGAACACATCAGTAAAGAATTAATTCATCATATGCTCTTGGGAGGAATATTCCTGTGTCGCGATTAAGGTTCGGTTTGGATCTCCTGATGTGTATAGCTTCCATGATCTTCCGCGTCTTTTCATTATGTTGATTTTGTGCTAGGGTCTTAAACGATTTGATTTTGTGGCCTGGATTGGACTGAAGGTGTTGGGCAACTGCTGACTCTGCTGTGGAGGACCTTGACTTATGTTGGGCGATTCTGATTATTTAGATGATCCAGACACCCTTCTACGGCATCTAAATAATCAGAATAACAGAATTAAGTTTACCATTGAAAAAGAAAATAACCAGTGCTTACCGTTTTTAGACGTCTTAGTTACCAAAACAGAAACAGGGCTCACCACTAGTGTGTATAGAAAACCAACCCATACCGACCAGTACATCAACTATCATTCGAACCACCCACATAGTGTCAAAAAGTCAACCATTTCCACTCTAGCCCGTCGAGCCTTCAATATATGCGATGACAAATCCCTCCCCAGTGAACTCAACCACATAGAAAGCACACTTACCAATCTGAATGACTATCCGCCGCAGTTAGTTAGGAACACCATAAATGAAACTAAAAAGAAAACCTCCATTGAACAGTCCAAGCCAGATAAACCCCCCATACGAATAACTATCCCCTTTCAAGGGAAGCTATCGTACCACATCAGAAGGCTACTCACAACCACAGGTATCCAAGTCATCTTTTCTACGGGGCGCACACTCAAAGACCACCTTAAGGCCAATGGGAAACTCCAGCCCACCATTCCAATGCCACCTAAAGGATGTGTGTATGAAGTTGTTTGCACGTGTGACAGTTTATACATTGGAGAAACTCGACAGCCCTTACCTAAAAGAATCGCCCAACATAAGTCAAGGTCCTCCACAGCAGAGTCAGCAGTTGCCCAACACCTTCAGTCCAATCCAGGCCACAAAATCAAATCGTTTAAGACCCTAGCACAAAATCAACATAATGAAAAGACGCGGAAGATCATGGAAGCTATACACATCAGGAGATCCAAACCGAACCTTAATCGCGACACAGGAATATTCCTCCCAAGAGCATATGATGAATTAATTCTTTACTGATGTGTTCTTGCCTATATTCTCCATAGTGCGTAGTTTATTTTATTCGCGAGTGTGTGAATTATTTGTGTAAATACTCTCTACCTAATTGCAGAACTAAATTTAATGGAATGTGTGTGTTTAATGAGAGGATGTGTGTAGGACTATAATTATTTAGGAGCCTGTGAATAGGACTGAGGCCTGACTTTCTAAATACTCATAATTCAATAGTTATACCCTATTTAATCCTAGTCATGTACATAATTATCATTTAGTAACTGCTCAACTGTTTCTTTTATTTTACCTGTCCAAACTGTGTTGGTGTCAATCAGATGGAAGAGGGTGTGACTATAAAGAAGGGGTGTGCGGGTTGTCTTGTTTTGTGTGTATTCAATTTTCTTAACTATATTAACTTAATTATGGTCCAAATATTTATCCCCATTTAATTTATCTGGAGTTACTAGTTCTCCGATGTTCTCATGTATGGTTTCCCTTTTTGTTTGTTGTTTATGCTGTTATTATTACTCATTATCAATCGGCCACTATCCCTTTGATGTAACCCAGTTCATGTATGGTTTCGGATTTATCATGATTGGTTGTTCAAGTTGAACAATTTATCCCTACTATTACTTATTAATATCCCTTTAATGTTAATTAATGCCAATTATCAGTGGCCTCACTAATCCTTTATATGCACCTTGCCTTTGATCATGTTGTTATATGCCTTTGATATTGTTGTTGTCATGCATGGTTTCAGAATTGTTGTTATTGCTTGTCTATATATAATTGCCATACACATTTGTTATTGCACTTGCTTGAAAACGTTGAGAGAATACTCTTCGAAACGTCGCCTAAATAAATCAGTAATTGTTCTTCCATAAGTATGTGTTATAGTTTAATGGCTTTTCAATATTATTTATAGTAATATACATGCTACTTTGTAAAATTGAATTTTATATCATTGGAAAGAACACGGCAATGTGAACATTTTTGTAACAGAGTATTTTTATGTATAAAAAATATTTTTTAAATTATTTGCAATTTTGTAGAGGGTATTAGGATTAACAATAATCCTCTAATTGGCTTAGGAGATGGGGCCCTGCTGGTTCAATGAGCTTAGGGTTAGGGCAGCTAATCTTTTAATTGGCTCAGGGTTAAATGGGTTAAGTAAACAGAAACTAAATGTGTCTTTCGGTTCAAGATGTTTTTCTATGTAAATGTTATTAGTATGGCCAGTATTAATTAGCCTCAAACTGCTGACGCGTTTTTGAACCCTTTCCTTTATTGGTCTGGAATGTATTGCTGTTTCAATATTATATACAGTTTCAGGTGGATTTAACTGTACATGATTATTAGAATTTACACATCTCTTATAGTTATTAACATCAACTAAATTAGTAAAATCTACTTCTCTTTTTCCCCTTTTCCTGGGCTTATTGGATATTTTAACAGGGATATGATTGTTAACACCACAGTTAGAGTTAAGTGGGGTTTTGTCTGCTGATATAAGTTCAGGAAACTGTTCACTAACAACACATAGAATAGGAGAGATATATTTTATTTAGATAAAAAAGTCAAAACAGAGTTTAAGAACAGAAGTAGGTAGCGAATCTAACGAACATGTTTTCGATTGTGACCCCTTAATCAAAGCAGTGACAAATTGTTCACTTACAGGACTAAAAGAGTTGGATGACACAGAAAGTGGTTCGGTTTTAATATCGATATCACATTTTAAGATATTCAGATCGTTTCGAATAAGAGAGACTTTGTTAACAAAATATTGTGAAAATTTATCAGCGAGATCTTTTGTATTGACATATTCAGGAAGTACAGAGTGAGTACTACGATCTATCAGTGACTTGACTACACTGAATAATTCTTTGAGACCTTTCTCACTATCAGTAATCTTGTCTGAATAAAATTTACGTTTAGCACAATCAATCATGGAATTTACTCGCTTTTTTAAATGCTTTTATAAATGTCCTTGTGAATGTGTAGTTTTGATTTACGCCAGGTCTTTTCAGCAAGTTTTCGTTGTTTCTTGACTTCTCGAATCTCATGATTAAACCATGCACAACCAGGGCGAACAGTAACAGTTTTTACAATTAATGGAGCACAGTCATCAACCGCCTGTCTTGTTATTGAATCAAAGTGGTTAACTTTTTCGTTAACATCATCTATGCGGTTACACAAGTCTAAGTCAGAGAGTGATTGTTTAAAAATATTAAGGTTTATTGAACTAATTTTCCTAAATGAAATGGTTTTTCGTTGCAAATGTGGTTTATGAAAGTCAATGTTAAATAAAACTGGAAAGTGATCTGATATAAGTACATCATCAATGGTAATATTAGATACATTAGAGCTGTTTTGGTTAGTGATTATAAGATTCTAGAGGTGACCTTTATTGTGAGTTGGGTCCGTTACATGCTGAACAAGCCAACAGTGAGGCTGATGTCCCCCGCCAAAATCCCAAAATAAATAGATGACACATATTAATTAATCGCACATTTATTTTTTTCAAACGTATCAAGCAATCAAACTGTACACGAAGTGTCATCCAAGTGTTTTATAAAGAAAAATGCTAAAACCGACGAGAAAAATGAAAATGTACCCTAGTTAGGGGGACCCTAAAGGCAGACAAAAGGGCCCCCACGCGTGACAAAAGGGCTCCTCTGGCCAAGGGAAAGGGCCCTCTTGTCCGAGTCAATTGTTTCTATACACTGTTAATGTCGAATCCATGACTGAATGAGAATGCAGTCATTGTATTGGCATAAAAATCATGAATCAAGATGAACCGAAGTTATCTTGTCCCAAAGTATCAACCAATCAAATTGCTTATCTCTGCTTACCCTAGGCAGAAAATGCTCATCTTCGAACTCCATCAATGCATTGACCTAATAAGCATACACACCAATTTTGAACATTTTAACTTAATTAGAAGGAGAAATATTGTGTTCCAAAGTCTCGGCAAATCAAATTGCTTATCGCTCTGCTTACCCTGAGCAGAAAATGCTCATTATCGATCTTAGTCAAGGCATTACTGTAATGAAACTATACACCAAGTTCCATCACTCTCACTTAATAAGAACTAAAGTTATCGTGTCCCAAAGCATCAACCAATCAAATTGCTTATCTCTGCTTACCCTAAGCGGAAAATGCTCATCTTCGAACTCCATCAAGGCATTGACCTAATAAGCATATATATACACCAAGTTTGAACATTTTAACTCAATTTGAAGGAGAGTTATTGTGTTCCAAAGTCTCGACCAATTAAATTGCATATCGCTCTGCTTACCCTGAGCAGAAAATGCTCATTATCGAACTTAGTCAAGGTATTACTGCAATGATACACCAAGTTTCATCACTCTCACTTAATTAGAACTAAAGTTATCGTGTCCCAAAGCATCAACCAATCAAATTGTTTATCTCTGCTTACCCTAAGTGGAAAATGCTCATCTTCGAACTCCATCATGGCATTGGCCCTAATAAACACATACATGTACACCAAGTTTGAACATTCTAGCTCAATTAGGAAGATAGTTATTGTGTCCCAAAAAGTGTGACGGACAGACAGACAGACAGACAGACAGACAGACGGACGAACCCATTTTAATAGTCCCCCAACTTTCTTTGAAAGGCGGGAGACAACTAGTGATCTGATGTCAAGGATAGTGTGATTCCTGCAAATCGAATTTCTTAGAATCTAACCATTGGATGTTTCTGACTGAAACTTTGACCTACCGCCCCCCCTCCCCCAAAATGGGAGTTGAATATTGATTAAATATATTTTCAAAAATCACCGAATTTTACAAACGAATGAATTTGACCTGCATTACTGTAACTCTGTGACTATTTTACTAATTCTTTTTTCTTTGAGTACCTTTCAAATCATTTTCAACTGCAGTTTCAGATTTTCGAAAATTCGTCGCTGTGATTTCTAACCGGAAGTTGAGACCGACTTGACAACTTCTTTAATAGTTGTACAATTTTCATGTAATTTGGTATGTAAGTAGACCTTACCGATGCGACTTCATACATGTCATTAAAAATTCTCTAAATTATCTCCCATTGTTGAAATTAAGGATCAAAGTTTTGAACAAAAAAAAATAGGTTGCCAGGCAACGAAACATACGCCCAAACAGCAGCCAAATTGTCCGGGCAGTCAACAAGAGTTGTCGCATATTAAGGAATTATCAGAAAATCATTAGAATTTGTTTGGTTTTTATAATCAAACGTTTTTTTTTAAATCAGATAATAATTGTGACCTCCAGAGGAACCAAGATCTTTGGGTTATAAACATACCTGTCAAGTTTCATCAAAATCGATTCAAAATTGTGACCTCTATAGGGTCCACAACCTTGATATAACATATTTTCACACTATTCGTGTACAAACGGCGGCCATTTTGTCAGTCAATTCTAGTCCGGTTTTCACGTAATTCAAACTCTCTCTTCATTACCATGTAACGGTGATATAGTCAAACGTTTTTTTAAATCGGATAATAATTTTGACCTCCAGAGGGAACAAAAGCGATTTTTCGGACAATCCGGGGACATAATTCAGGAAGTTATGATCCAATGGGCGCAAATATCCAAAGGGACCAAGATCTTTGGGTTATAAACATACATGTCAAGTTTCATCAAAATCGGTTCAAAATTGTGACCTCTACAAGGTCCACAACCTTTTTATAAAACATATTTTCACACTATTCGCGTACAAATGGCGGCCATTTTGTCCGTCAATTTTGGTCCGAACTCGACCTTCATAACCACGGAACGGTGATATAATCAAACGGTTTTTTAAATCGGATAACAATTTTGACCTCCAGAGGGACCACAAGCTAAAAAGGGCGATTTTTCGGACAATCAGGGGCCATAATTCAGGAAGTTACGATCCGATTGGTGCAAATATCGAAAGGAACCAAGATCTTTGGGTTATAAACATGCATTTCAAGTTTCATCCAAATCGGTTCAAAATTGTGACCCCTACACTGTTGTTCACAAGCGAAAAAACGCGATTTTTCGTACAATCAGGGACCATAACCCATGAAGTTACAGTCCGATACATGCCAATATCGAAAGGAACCGAGATCTTAGGGTGATAAACCTGTGTTTTAAGTTTCATTGAAATCGGATAAAAATTGTGTCCTGTAGACTGTTCACAAACAATTGTGGACGGACGGACGGACGAACAGGGGCGACGACAATATACGTCCACATGAAAATGTGGGCGTATAAAAATCGAAGAATGACCTGATTTTTATTTTTGATACTAGATAAGTAATTTCTGATTTGTACACAAAATATGGAGTTTGTCGATCGAACTGGAAGTGCAACCATCTTAAAACGTGAAAATTCTCTAAGGCTTTTGCGATATTTTACTAACATGACATGGTAGTTACATTTTCGGAATCCTTGAAGGAATGCCTAAAAATCTACCGGATCAGAATTTAGATTTCGGTCATGTGACAGTCACCATTTCGAACTGAATATAAGAAAAGGTGAAAAATCCACAATAACGGACATGAAAATGAAAACAATAGACCATATCCTATGTCCAAAATTATTACATTTCTAGATAGCCGGTATAATTGTTGAATTACTGGTATTTGAAAATGTCACAATTTTGAATTTTGCCTTTGACGTTTTTCGTGCCGACAATGTTGTTTAAGAGTGATTAAAGATTTATTTTTCTTGACATTCTTTATATGACCCATGACGAAACAGGAAGTGACTGTGAATATGAAAGCTTTAATATCTGCTTTGCGGATTTAATTATTATTATTTTTTTTTTTTCCATCGGATCATATCTCAGAAACTACTTGACGGATCGATTCGGTGTCTTCAGTTTTCCTAAGCTATTTCTGACGTTCTGCGACAATACGAAATGTCCGAAATCACCAAAGTTGTCGTTTTTCAAAATTTTTCTGCAATATTATCAATTATTGTCAGACTCAGATTGTCATATTTGATACATTTTCAGCGCTCGAAATTAACCACGGCAAAGCCATGGTAAAAGTTGACGCAACCCCGGCCAGCAAGGCATAATTATTTTTTTTTGCCGTCGTAGATCTTATGATCCTAAAAATTATAATGAATAAATGCACTAGTTATAGAATAGTACCAGGAGGATGTCGTCTGACTGTGTAGTAAAGTGACATACATGTATTTATCATTTTGTTGACGAAAGTCTGACAAATATATTGCAATTACCGAATACCGGTACACTTTTAACCCATGTGCTATACGTAGGCATATCCTTGCTTTACTGTTACAGTGGTGTTTTTTTTCAATGATTATAAACTAAAAATAGACACAGATGATAGAAAGCACGGACTGTTCCCTAGTTACTCTAGCTAATGAATGAACAATGTTACCATTCTCGTCATTTGTATTTTTAACTGAATCGTTTGTCACAAACGATGGACCTGGACCGATTTACACCCTTTGTTTATAATTACTACGCCCTATGTAACGGAGAGTAACAGCCTCAATCATAGGTAGCGACTGATTGACAAAATAAATAGTATTTATTAACCTCAACACTCTACAAACCAAACTTAAGTAGCTAAGTCTCTAACTCAATATCATCCAAAATCTTCAACTTTGAAAACACGAATTATTTGTCAATTTAAATCAACATTAATGCTGTGATCTTATTGCAAAAGGGTGGGCTTCTCATATCCAATATTTAAGACGAAATAAACTGTTTACCAATGGTACACGAATCGTGTACCATAATGCGTTTCAGCCCTAGCTCTAAAAAGAGGCTCGGAGAACGCGGCTGGGCACATTGCACCAAATCAAACGGCATATGTAGACTGGAATAACCAGACCCTAGAAATTTGTATTGGATTGAGACTGCTAACTTATTTCGTGGAACATAACTGATTTGAAACTAAGAGTAAAGATAGGCTGGCACTGCCAGGCAGGATACGCCCACATTTTCGAGAGATGGATAGAGAACAAGCAATACCGAAAGTGATTTTTCCTACATCTTTAAGTCCTGTATTTCATACTGTATTGGGAGCAGCCATTTAGTTGGTCAGTTCCAGTCTGATATTAATGAAATTCGAAACCGACAATGATTATGGTGTGACGGTACACAACCTAGAAATGTGACTTTTCATCAAAATCGGATAAGAATTGTGACCTGTAGAGAGTCCACAACCATGATATACCATATTTTTACACTATTCGCGTACAAACAGCGACCATTTCGTCCGGCAATTTTGGTACGATTTTCACGAAATTAGAACTCAACCTTCCTCATCAAAATCGAATTAAAATTGTGACCTATACAGGGTCCACAACCATGATATATCATTTTTTTAACAGTATTTGCGTACAAACAGCGGCCATTTTGTCTGTCAATTTTGGTCCGATTTTCCCGAAATTCAAACTCAACCTTCCTTACAGTGTAACGGTGATATAATCAAACGTTTTTTTAAATTGGATAATAATTGTGACCTCCAGAGGGACCACAAGCTAAAGAAAGAGGGATTTTGCGTATAACCAGGGGCCATAATTCAGGAAGTTACGATCCAATATGCGCAAATATCGAAAGGAAGCAAGATCTTTGGGTCATAACCATGAATTTCAAGTTTCATCAAAATCGAATAAAAATTGTGACCTCCACAGGGTCCACAACCTTGATATACCATTTTTAACAGTATTCGCGTACAAATGGCGGCCATTTTGTATGGCAATTTTCGTCCGATTTTCCCGAAATTCGAACTCAGCCTTCCTTAGGGTGTAACGGTGATATAATCAAACGGTTTTTTAAATCGAATAATAATTGTGACCTCCAAGCTAAAAAAAAAGGCGATTTTGCGTATAATCAGGGGCCATAATTCAGGAAGTTACGATCTGATATGCGCAAATATCGAAAGAAAGCAAGATCTTTGGGTTATAACCATGAATTTCAAGTTGAATCAAAATTGAATCAAAATTGTGACCTCCACAGGGTCCAAAACCTTGATATACCATTTTTTAACAGTATTCGCGTACAAACGGCGGCCATTTTGTATGGCAATTTTCGTCCGATTTTCCCGAAATTCGAACTCAGCCTTCCTTAGGGTGTAACGGTGATATAATCAAACGTTTTTTTAAATCAAATAATAATTGTGACCTCCAAGCTAAAAAAAAAGGCGATTTTGCGTATAATCAGGGGCCATAATTCAGGAAGTTACGATCCGATATGCGCAAATATCGAAAGGAAGCAAGATCTTTGGGTTATAACCATGAATTTCAAGTTTCATCAAAATTGAATCAAAATTGTGACCTCCACAGGGTCCACAACCTTGATATACCATTTTTTAACAGTATTCGCGTACAAACGGCGGCCATTTAGCATGACAATTTTCGTCCGATTTTCCCGAAATTCGAACTCAACTTTCCTTAGGGTGTAACGGTGATATAATCAAACGTTTTTTTAAATCGAATAATAATTGTGACCTCCAGAGGGACCACAAGCTAAAAAGGGTGATTTTTCGGACAATCAGGGGCCATAATTCAGGAAATTACATTTCGATAGCCGCAAATATCAAAAGGAACCAAGATCTTTGGGTTACAAACATGCATGTCAAGTTTCATCAAAATCGGTTCAAAATTGTGACCTCTATAGGGTCCACAAGCTAAAAACGTGATTTTTGATACAATCAGGGGCCATAATCCATGAAGTTTTGATCCGATACATGCCAATATCGAAAGGAACCTAGATCTTTTGGGGATAAATCTATATTTAAAGTTTCGTCAAAATCGGATAAGAATTGTGACCTGTAGAGAGTCCACAAACAAATTGTGGACGGACGGACGGACAGGGGCGACGACATAATACGTCCACATGAAAATGTGGGCGTATAAAAAGGCGATTTTGCGTATAATCAGGGGCCATAATTCAGGAAGTTACGATCCGATATGCGCAAATATCGAAAGGAACCAAGATCTTTGGGTTATAACCATGAATTTCAAGTTTCATCAAAATCGAATTAAAATTGTGACCTCCACAGGGTCCACAACCTTGATATACCATTTTTTTAACAGCATTCGCGTACAAACGGCGGCCATTTTGTATGGCAATTTTGGTCTGATTTTCCCGAAATTCGAACTCAACCTTCCTTAGGGTGTAACGGTGATATAATCAAATGTTTTTTTTAATTGGATAATAATTGTGACCTCCAGAGGGACCACAAGCTAAAAAGGGTGATCTTTCGGACAATCAGGGGCCATAATTCAGGAAATTACATTCCGATAGCCGCAAATATCGAAAGGAACCAAGATCTTTGGGTTACAAACATGCATGTCAAGTTTCATCAAAATTGGTTCAAAATTGCGACCTCTATAGGGTCCACAAGCTAAAAACGTGATTTTTCGTACAATCAGGGGCCATAATCCATGAAGTTTTGATCCGATACATGCCAATATCGAAAGCAGGCAAGATCTTTTGGGGATAAACCTATATTTCAAGTTTCGTCAAAATCGGATAAGAATTGTGACCTGTAGAGGACGGACGGACAAGGGCGACGACATAATACGTCCACATGAAAATGTGGGCATATAAAAACAGAAACCATTGAATGTAAATGAGTTTATATACATTCATATTACAATATTATATCCGTTGCGACTCACTTCTATCAATTTCTAGGTCCCAAATGTTAGTGATTTAACTCCTCTAAAATATACATACAAAACAAGACAGTAAAATCGTTTACATTGGCAGTCAAGCGATGCCATGTGGCCATGTGGGGGTCAAAGTAGACGACCTACATACGGGTCAGTACTACCCTACAGCATGGCTATATAAGTGAAAGGAGAGAGAGAGAAATGGGCTTTAACGTTCACTCAACACAAACTAGATCATTTCGGGACTAACATATGGTTTTTTAAAATTTTATTTCAATAATTCGCTTGCGCATAGGGGTCTTTAGTAGTGGGAGGAAACCGGAGTGAAAGGAACACGTGCAGTAAATTCTTTGGAAATATAGCTGACATGTTAAAATATTTATGGCACTACTAATCATTTAAAGAATTAAGGCTTGGGGTATTTTTGAATCAACCTGCTTACAACCGGTCAATACCTTATGTCAAAAATACGTCATCTGTCAAACTCAAAGTCATCTGACAAACTCAAAGTACCGGTAAGACTGATGGAGAAATGAAATGGCAAGAATGAAAAAGGAATGAAATGAGTTTAAGGTATAATATTAATAATTTAGATCAGTGTCACAAAGTCATCCTGTATAAATATTGACCAAACGTAAATAAATTTGTTAATGAAATTTGTTAAGGTAACCGATCTCTCAATTTGCGTAACCAGGATTTTGGTCGCATTTTTTTGAGCTTCATGGCGCGACCACACGTAACTGTTTGGTATCATTCGCGTCAAATTTTGTGGGGTGAATAAGTAAGTTTTATCCATCTTGAAAAGTTAAAAAAAGCATCGATTTTGAAATACCAAAAGATAGGTTGCCAGGCAACGAAACATACGCCACAGCAGCTAAATCGTCCGGGCAGTCAACAAGGGTTGTCGCATATTTTTACTTTTTTCGGTAATGAAACATTTGTAATACACTAAAAACTGATTAAGAGTAACAACTCATTATGTAATTATCAGAAAATCATTAGAATTTGATTGCTTTTTATAAAGTTTTACCCCACGCTACCCCATGAAACATTTAATATCATGGATTTAGCTGTTCAGTTATCTAAATATATTGAAAATCAAAATACTTGTTCGTTTCAACACCTTAAACTCTATGTATCAATCTGAAGTCAATCGGATGTTAACTTTGGCCTCTGTAGCGTCACAAGAATTTTTGAAGTTATCAAGGGAGATAACTCTGGCAGTAATTATTTGAAATCGCTGAAATTCAATAGGCTTCTTCGTCTCATGACCTTAAACACTGGCCTCCAGAGCGTCCACAAGATTTTTTGAGGTGATCAAGGGCCATATCTCTGGCGCTAATTATCGGAAATCGCCGAAAATCAATAGGCTTCTTCGTCTCATGACCTTAAACACTGTGTATAAATCTAAAGTCAATCGGATATTAACTTTGGCCTCTAGAGCGTCCACAAGATTTTTTGAGGTAATCAAGGGCCACAACTCTGGCACTAATTATCGGAAATCGCTGAAAATCAATAGGCGTCTTCGTCTTATAAACTTAAATACTGTGTATAAATTTAAAGTCAATTGGATATTAACTTTGGCCTCTAGAGCGTCCACAAGATTTTTTGAAGTGATCTAGGGCCATAACTCTGGCACTAATTATGGGAAATCGCTGAAAATCAATAGGCTTCTTCGTCTTATGACCTTATACTGTGTATAAATTTAAAGTCAATCGGATATTAACTTTGACCTTTAGAGCGTCCACAAAATTTTTTAGAGATCAAGGGTCATAACTCTGGCACTAATAATCGGAAATCGCCGAAAATCAATAGGCGTCATTGTCTTATGACCTTAAACGCTGTGTATAAATATAAAGTCAATCGGATATTAACTTTGGCCTCTAGAGCGTCCACAAGATTTTTTGAAGTGATCAAGGGCCATAACTCTGGTAGTTATTATCGGAAATCGCTGAAAAACAATAGGCTTCTTCGTCTCATGACCTTAAACACTGTGTATAAATTTAAAGTCAATCAGATATTAACTTTAACCTGTAGAGCGTCCACAAGCAATTGTGGACGCCGGACCGACGGACGGGGGCGACGACAATATAGGACCACATTTCAATGTGGGCGTATAAAAATGCTGTGGTGCCGTAGCAGTACCATTCTGTCATGACATTTTTAATTTTTTTGTGCCGTGGTAGAAAATTCTTAATTTCGAGGACTGCATTTTGACATAGGCTGAGACACGGCACACATAGCTACAGTTCTTAGATTTTTCATTTTCGACCAATCTTCGGAGATATTAGGCGCCAAATTTTGAAAATTTAAATTTTTACAAATTTTTTTTTTATTAATGAATATTTTTATGTGGTATTTCACCAAAGGTTGAAGAGTCATCTGATTTGACCAAAAATGGCAAAATTTTTTGTCACAGTATTCTAATCAACATATAGTAGATTGAACCCATACGATCATACAAATACCACAAGATAGGTTGCCAGGCAACGAAACATACGCCCACAGCAGCTAAATCGTCCGGGCAGTAAACAAGGGTTGTCGCATATTTTTACTTTTTTTGGTAATGAAACATTTGTAATACACTAAAATCTGATTAAGAGTAACAACTCATTATGTAATTATCTGAAAATCATTAGAATTTGTTTGCTTTTTATAAAAGTTTTGCCCCACGCTAACAATTAGTATAGGAAACATTTAATATCATGGATTTAGCAGTTCAATTATCAAAATTCATTGAAAATCAAAATACTTGTTCGTTTCAACACCTTAAACTCTGTGTATCAATCTGAAGTCAATCGGATGATAAGTTTGGCCTCTGTAGCATCACAAGGTTTTTTGAAGTGATCATGAGAGACAACTCTGGAAGTAATTATTTGAAATCGCTCAAAATCAATAGGCTTCTTCGTCTCATGACCTTAACCCATGTGTACAAATTTAAAGTCAATCGGATATTAACTTTGGCCTCTAGAGCATCCACAAGATTTTTTGAAGTAATCAAGGGCCACAACTCTGGCACTAATTATTAGAAATCGCTGAAAATCAATAGGCTTCTTCGTCTCATGACCTTAAACACTGTGTATAAATTTAAAGTCAATCTGATATTAACTTTGGCCTTTAGAGCGTCCACATGATTTTTTGAAGTAATCAAGGGCCTTAACTCTGGCACTAATTATCGGAAATTGCTGAAAATCAATAAGCTCCTTTGTCTTATGACCTTAAACACTGTGTATAAATCTAAAGCCAATCGGATATTAACTTTGGCCTCTAGAGCATCCACAAGATTTTTTGAAGTGATCAAGGGCCATAACTCTGGCACTAATTATCGGAAATCGCTGAAAATCAATAGGCTTCTTCGTCTCATGACCTTAAACACTGTGTGTAAATTTAAAGCCAAACAGATATTAACTTTGGCTTCTAGAGAGTCCACAAGATTCTTTGAAGTGATCAAGGGCCATAACTCTGGTAGTTATTATCGGAAATCGCTGAAAAACAACAGGATTCTTCGTCTCATGACCTTAAACACTGTGTATAAATTTAAAGTCAATCGGATATTAACTTTAGCCTCTAGAGCGTCCACAAGCAATTGTGGACGCCGGATCGACGGACGGACAGACGGACGGGGGCGACGACAATATACGACCACATTTCAATGTGGGCGTATAAAAATGGTTTGTTTCTAACTTGCATGGTTGCCAAGAAATAGACGATTTTCTACAAGTCACTTTTCAAGGTTTTTGGTCTATAGAAGAGGCAATTATTATTCGATTTACATAAAATTTTCACCATGTGATGCCTTATGTCACTTATGATTTCATAAAACTAATTGAACATTTTCGTTATCACCGGAAGTACTGTAATTTTGTCAGGATCACTTACATGGAACACATGTATAATATGAATTGATATTACAGGATTTGCTTGATTCTGCGTCCCATTTATTTGATATGTGGAATGCTTATGTGGAAACCTGTTTAATGGTTTCATTGGTACCGGAAGTGACATGTGTTCAAGGGTAACTTGGCACCAAAAGTGACACAAGTTCAAATGTAACATGGAACCACTGAAACTCGTCATTCCTGCTTCGCAGTTTCTGAAACTTTGACCTACCCCGGCCACAAAAAAACTGGGGCAGTGTGAAGTTAGCTCGATTTTCGTTTTTCAATATTGGTGAATATCGAAAAACGAGCTACTCGTTTTTCGATATTGGCGAATAACGAAAAACAACTAGCTCGTTATTCGATATTGGCGAATGTTGAAAAACAAGCTACTTGTTTTTTGACATTCAAACTTGAATCTCAAAAAATGAGATTTGATGGATGTGTAGCTAAAGAAAATCTACAAAACACATCTAATTAAAATCGGTGATCTAAAATGAAATAGATTTCAAAAATGTGAATGCCTAAACAGTAGATACACATAAAAAAATGCCCTTTTTTATGTGAATCCACTGCTCGGGCATCCCCAATTATGATGTATTTAGTTCGTTTTAGATCATTGATTTAATAAAATGTGTCATGGAGACATTCTGTAGATAAACATCCATCAAATCTGCCTTTTTTGATATTCGAGTTTGAATATCAAAAAACGAGTCACTCAATATCAAAAGATAGGCTGGCACTGCCAGGCAGGATATGCCCACATTTTCGAGCGATGGATAGAGAACAAGCAATACCGAAAGTGATTTTTCCTACATCATTAAGTCCTGTATTTCATACTGTATTGGGAGCAGCCATTTAGTTGGTCAGTTCCAGTCTGATATTCATGAAATTCGAAGCCAACAATGATTATGGTGTGACGGTACACAACCTAGAAATGTGACTTTTCATCAAAATCGGATAAGAATTGTGACCTGTAGAGAGTTCACAACCATGATATACCATATTTTTACACTATTCGCGTACAAACGGCGACCATTTCGTCCAGTAATTTTGATGATTTTCCCGAAATTAGAACTCAACCTTCCTCATCAAAATCGAATTAAAATTGTGACCTATACAGGGTCCACAACCATGATATACCATTTTTTTAAACAGTATTCGCGTACAAACGGCGGCCATTTTGTCTGTCAATTTTGGTCCGACTTTCCCGAAATTCAAACTCAACCTTCCTTACGGTGTAACGGAGATATAATCAAAAGTTTTTTTAAATCGGATAATAATTGTGACCTCCAGAGGGACCACAAGCTAAAGAAAGGGGGATTTTGCGTATAACCAGGGGCCATTATTCAGGAAGTTACGATCCGATATGCGCAAATATCGAAAAGAACCAAGATCTTTGGGTTATAACCATGAATTTCAAGTTTCATCAAAATCGAATTAAAATTGTGACCTTTACAGAGTCCACAACCTTGATATACCATTTTTTAACAGTATTCGCGTACAAACGGCGGCCATTTTGTATGGCAATTTTGGTCCAATTTTCCAGAAATTCGAACTCAACCTTCCTTATGGTGTAACGGTAATATAATCAAACGTTTTTATAAATCGGATAATAATTGTGACCTCCAGAGGGACCACAAGCTAAAAAAAAAGGTGATTTTGCGTATAAACAGGGGCCATAATTCAGGAAGTTATGATTTGATATGCGCAAATATTGAAAGGAACCAAGATCTTTGGGTTATAACCATGAATTTCAAGTTTCATCAAAATCGAATTAAAATTGTGACCTCCACAGGGTCCACAACCTTGATATACCATTTTTTTAACAGTATTCGCGCACAAATGGCGGCCATTTTGTATGTCAATTTTGGTCCGATTTTCTCGAAATTCGAACTCAACCTTCCTTAGGGTGTAACGGTGATATAATCAGAAGGTTTTTTAAATCGGATAATAATTGTGACCTCAAGAGGGACCACAATTTAAAATGGGTGATTTTTCGGACAATCAGGGGCCATAATTCATTAAATTACATTTCGATAGCTGTAAATATCGAAAGGAACCAAGATCTTCGGGTTACAAACATGCATGTCAAGTTTTATCAAAATCGGTTCAAAATTGTGACCTCTATAGGGTCCACAAGCTAAAAACGTGATTTTTCGTACAATCAGGGGCCATAATCCATGAAGTTTTGATCGGATACATGCCAATATCGAAAGCAGCCGAGATCTTTTGGGGATAAACCTATATTTCAAGTTTCGTCAAAATCGGATAAGAATTGTGACCTGTAGAGTGTCCACAAACAAATTGTGGACGGACGGACGGACGGACGGACGGATGGACGTCCGGACGGACAGGGGCATCGACATAATACGTCCACATGAAAATGTGGGCGTATAAAAAAAGGCGATTTTGCGTATAATAAGGGGCCATAATTCAGGAAGTTACGATCCGATATGCGCAAATACTGAAAGGAACCAAGATCTTTGGGTTATAACGATGAATTTCAAGTTTCATCAAAATCGAATTAAAATTGTGACCTCCACAGGGTCCAGAACCTTGATATACCATTTTTTTAACAGTTTTCGCGCACAAATGGCGGCCATTTTGTATGTCAATTTTGGTCCGATTTTCTCGAAATTCGAACTCAAACTTCCTTAGGGTGTAACGGTGATATAATCAGAAGGTTTTTTAAATCGGATAATAATTGTGACCTCCAGAGGGACCACAATTTAAAAAGGGTGATTTTTCGGACAATCAGGGGCCATAATTCATTAAATTACATTTCATCACTCTCACTTTATTAGAACTAAAGTTATCGTGTCCCAAAGCATCAACCAATCAAATTGCTTATCTCTGCTTACCCCAAGCTGAAAATGCTCATCTTCGAACTCTATCAAGGCATTGACCTAATAAACACATACACCAAGTTTGAAAATTCTAACGGATGGAAGGACAGACGGACAGATGGACAGACAGACAGACGAACCCATTTTAATAGTCCCCCAACTTTCTTCGAAAGGCGTGGGACAACAGACAGAATCAAAGATAGGCTGGCACTGCCAGGCAGGATACGCCCACATTTTCGAGAGATGGACAGAGAACAAGCAATACTGAAAGTGATTTTTCCTACATCTTTAAGTCCTGTATTTCATACTGTATTGGGAGCAGCCATTTAGTTGGTCAGTTCCAGTCTGATATTAATGAAATTCGAAACCGACAATGATTATCGTGTGACGGTACACAACCTAGAAATGTGACTTTTCATCAAAATCGGATAAGAATTGTGACCTGTAGAGAGTCCACAACCATGATATACCATATTTTTACACTCTTCGCGTACAAATGGCGACCATTTCGTCCAGCAATTTTGGTACGATTTTCACGAAATTATTACTCAACCTTCCTCATCAAAATCGAATTAAAATTGTGACCTATACAGGGTCCACAACCATGATATATCATTTTTTTAACAGTATTCGCGTACAAACGGCGGCCATTTTGTCCGTCAATTTTGGTCCGATTTTCCCGAAATTCAAACTCAACCTCCCTTACAGTGTAACGGTGATATAATCAAACGTTTTTTTAAATTGGATAATAATTGTGACCTCCAGAGGGACCACAAGCTAAAGAAAGGGGGATTTTGCGTATAACCAGGGGCCATAATTCAGGAAGTTACGATCCGATATGCGCATATATCGAAAAGAACCAAGATCTTTGGGTTATAACCATGAATTTCAAGTTTCATCAAAATCGAATTAAAATTGTGACCTTTACAGGGTCCACAACCTTGATATACCATTTTTTAACAGTATTCGCGTACAAACGGCGGCCATTTTGCATGGCAATTTTGGTCCGATTTTCCCGAAATTCGAACTCAACCTTCCTTATGGTGTAACGGTAATATAATCAAACGTTTTTTTAAATCGGATAATAATTGTGTCCTCCAAGCTAAAAGATAGGTTGCCAGGCAACGAAACATACGCCCACAGCAGCTAAATCATCCGGACAGTCAACAAGGGTTGTCGCATATTTTTACTTTTTTTGGGAATGAAACATTTGTTATACACTAAAATCTGATTAAGAGTAACAACTCATTTTGTAATTATCTGAAAATCATTAGAATTTGTTTGCTTTTTATAAAGTTTTGCCCCACACTAACAATTAGTATAGGAAACATTTAACATCATGGATTTAGCTGTTCAGTTATCAAAATTCATTGAAAATCAAAATACTTGTTCATTTCAACACCTTAAACTCTGTGTATCAATGTGAAGTCAATCGGATGATAAGTTTGGCATCTATAGCGTCACAAGGTTTTTTGAAGTGATCAAGGGAGATAACTCTGGAAGTAATTATTTGAAATCGCTGAAAATCAGTAGGCTTCTTCGTCTCATGACCTTAAACAATGTGTGTAAATTTAAAGTCAATCGGATATTAACTTTGGCCTCTAGAGCGTCCACAGGATTTTTTGATGTGATCAAGGGCCATAACTCTGGCAATAATTATCAGAGATCGCTGATATCAATAGGCGTCTTCGTCTCATGACCTTAAACACTGTGTATAAATTTAAAGTCAATCAGATATTAACTTTGGCCTCTAGAGCATCCACAAGATTTTTTGAAGTGATCAAGGGACACAACTCTGGCACTAATTATCAGAAATCGCTGAAAATCAATAGGCTTCTTCGTCTCATGATCTTAAACACTGTGTATAAATTTGAAGTCAATCGGACATCATCTTTGTCCTCTAGAGCATCCACAAGATTTTTTGAAGAGATCAAGGGCCATAACTCTGGCACTAATTATCGGAAATCCGTGAAAATCAATAGGCTTCTTCGTCTTATGACCTTAAACACTGTGTATAAATTTAAAGTCAATCGGATATTAACTTTAGCCTCTCGAGCATTCACAAGATTTTTCAAAGTGATCAAGGGTCATAACTCTGGCAGTAATTATCGGATATTGCTGAAAATCAATAGGCTTCTTCGTAGTATGACCTTGAACACTATGTATAAATTTAAAGTCAATCCAATATTAACTTTAGCCTCTAGAGCGTTCACAAGATTTTTCAAAGTGATCAAGGGTCATAACTCTGGCAGTAATTATCGGATATCGCTGAAAATCAATAGGCTTCTTCGTCTCATGACCTTAAACACTGTGTATAAATTTACGGTCAATCGGATATTAACTTTAGCCTCTAGAGCGTTCACAAGATTTTTCAAAGTGATCAAGGGTCATAACTCTGGCAGTAATTATCGGATATTGCTGAAAATCAATAGGCTTCTTCGTCTCATGACCTTAAACACTGTGTATAAATTTAAAGTCAATCGGATATTAACCCTGGCCTCTAGTGTGTTCACAAGAAATTGTGGACGATGGACGGACGGACGGACGGACGGACCGACGGACGGACAGACGGACGGACGGACGGACCGACAGACGGACGGACGGGGGCGACGGCAATATACGTCCACATTTCTATGTGGGCGTATAATAAAAAGGCGATTTTGCGTATAATCAGGGGCCATAATTCAGGAAGTTACGATCCGATATGCGCAAATATCGAAAGGAAGCAAGATCTTTGGGTTATAACCATGAATTTCAAGTTTCATCGAAATCGAATCAAAATTGTGACCTCCACAGGGTCCACAACCTTGATATACCATTTTTTAACAGTATTCCCGTACAAACGGCAGCCATTTTGTATGGCAATTTTCGTCCGATTTTTCCGAAATTCGATCTCAACCTTCCTTAGGGTGTAACGGTGATATAATCAAACGGTTTTTTAAATCGAATAATAATTGTGACCTGCAAGCTAAAAAAAGGCGAATTTGCGTATAATCAGGGGCCATAATTCAGGAAGTTACGATCCGATATGCGTAAATATCGAAAGGAAGCAAGATCTTTGGGTTATAACCATGAATTTCAAGTTTCATCAAAATCGAATCAAAATTGTGACCTCCACAGGGTCCACAACCTTGATATACCATTTTTTAACAGTATTCGCGTACAAACGGCGGCCATTTTATATGGCAATTTTCGTCCGATTTTCCCGAAATTCGAACTCAACCTTCCTTAGGGTGTAACGGTGATATAATCAAACGTTTTTTTAAATCGAATAATAATTGTGACCTCCAGAGGGACCACAAGCTAAAAAGGGTGATTTTTCGGACAATCAGGGGCCATAATTCAGGAAATTACATTCCGATAGCCGCAAATATCGAAAGGAACCAAGATCTTTGGGTTACAAACATGCATGTCAAGTTTCATCAAAATCGGTTCAAAATTGTGACCTCTATAGGGTCCACAAGCTAAAAACGTGATTTTTCGTACAATCAGGGGCCATAATCCATGAAGTTTTGATCCGATACATGCCAATATCGAAAGCAGCCGAGATCTTTTGGGGATAAACCTATATTTCAAGTTTCGTCAAAATCGGATAAGAATTGTGACCTGTAGAGAGTCCACAAACAAATTGTGGACGGACGGACGTCCGGACGGACGGACGGACGGACGGACGTCCGGACGGACAGGGGCGACGACATAATACGTCCACATGAAAATGTGGGCGTATAAAAACATGTAGTATTCTGTTAAGTACTGTATTTTTGGGGGTACACGTTGATTCTTTTTCTTTAACATATATTTTTTCCAGATTTTTTTTGAGGGGTCAGTTTCCCACCATTGAAGAGATTTATAAGTAAAATAAGTGTTGTTGAGCACATTATCTTTGTATAACTCTTGCCAGGGGCACTTTACAGTACACGCATCGCGGAGGTTTGATCATACACGATTATCGTGTCGTTTTTTGTTAAACATTTCCACGATAACGACACGATATTGCCACGATAAATAACTCGGTGTAGCAGTCGCTATCGTGTGCCACGATAGTCGCGTGACACGATAGGCCTCGGTGTAATTTGATATGTAAAATTAACGATGTTTATCTGTCATAAATAATTGATGTCAAAAAGATATACTGCCACGATGTTATCAAACTGCCACGATATTTGAAATGTTGAATAGTTTTTTCAATAATCCTGACGCGAATAGCCACGCTGCATAAAAAGAATGTACTTTTATGAGGTTATATTTTAACGGAGTCCCATTCTGACAAATAAATCGGTAAATCACACCTCAAGTAATATCTTCTGTTTTAAATCACAAATGAATTAAAAAGTCTGCCTCTCCTGCTTTTAAGCCCACGTCGCCATAAAATGTATCCATAAAATTGTACCTTGTGTTGTGGAATACATGTTCATTAAAACGTGTCTCCGTCGGATAACACCTTGGTGAACTTTTCATACTGTCAATCAAGTTTCCAAATAACGTGAATATGAAAGAGCCATCAAACATCAAAAGGAAACGATAATTTACTAAAATAGAAGTCCTTTTAACAAAAAATAGTCTTGTAGACAATATGACGTTTATTGCAAATTGTCAGTAAGTGGGCATTACCTAACATTGTTGCCCTCATTTTTAAAAAAAAAACAATTGCAACTGGTACGTGACCAATCTGGATTCACACACAAAAAAGCTGTCGTTGTCATGGTTAAATAGAACGGACCACGATGGAAAGCCCCGCCCCCCCCCCCCCCCCCCCCGAATACACGCTTTCAAAAAAATTGTGGATGTAAGTGTTTATTCAATGTTTAAATTGGTACAGACTTGAAGATTGTTACATAACAGCGCGTCTTATGACGAAAACTATGTATAATCATCATATTCGCAGTGGGCATATTCTGCCAATAAAATCATACCTTAAACTACTGCCCCTTTTACTTGTGCATGCATTGTTAGTAAATTTTCTCTTTATGTGTAAAGATCAAAGACAAATTGTAACCTAAATAACTCAACGAACGTTTATATTAATAAAGTATATACATGTACCCACGTCGCGTATGTCAGTCATTCATCTACGAATGATCGCCATCTTATCTTATCTAAAAGGGGCTACGGCGCAATTTAAGGAATTATTTTTGACCCGATATTAACCAGTGCCAAATATTTTAAATAATGAGATAACGTCAATCAACAAACCAAACAATACGAGTTTACTTTATAACAAAAACATTGGTGAATTTATTATTATGTTTAAAATCATAAAGCTAATCAACAAATAATACTATTGCTCTTTATTACAAAAACATCGGTGAACTAATCTCGGTTTGATCGGCTTGCCAAGATAATGTATTATTGGGTAAATAAAACAATATAAACAACCAGTGAGTAATACAATTAAATTATTAAACAACAACAACAACGGCGGAGGGGTTTAATATAGGCTATTCCCGTTCCCCAATACCTATTCAGATACAAATCTGAACTAGACCTGCATGCAGGAATGACGGGTTTCACTGGTGCCACGTTACCCTTGAACATGTCACTTCCGGTGCCAAGTTACCCTTGAACATATGTCACTTCCGGTACCAACGAAACCACTAAACAGGTTTCCAAATAAACATTGCTCACATCAAATAAAATGGACGCAGAACCAACCAAATCCAGCAATATCAATTCATTTTATACATTTGTTACTTGTAAATGATCTTGACAAAATTACATTACTTCCGGTGCTAATGAAAATGTTCAATTAGTTTTATGAAATCAGAAATGGCATAAATATGATATAGTGAAAATTTTATGTAAATCGAATAATAATTGCCACTTTTATAGACCAAAAACCTTGAAAAGTGACGTGTAGAAAATCGTCTATTTCTCGACAACCGTACAAGTTAGAAACCATTTTTTGGTATTTATATGAATGTATGGGTTTAATCTATTTGTTGATTGGAATCAAATATCATAATTGTATAAACATTACAAATCAGACTCATTTGAATAAAATATCGGCTTTGAAGGCTTAAAATACAGTTTTTACCAAAATGACGTTACTTCCGGTAATAATGAAAACTTTAAATTAGTTTTTTAACATCGTCTATGAAATCAGGCTTCAAAGGGTGAAAATTTTATGAAAATCGAATAATAATTGACACTTTTATGGGCCAAAAACCTTCAAAAGTGACTTTTAGAAAATCGCCTATATCTCGGCAACCGAACAAGTTAGAAACAATTTTATGATATCTTTTTGACCGTATGAGTTTTGTTAATATGTGAATTTAAACCAAAAATTAATTTTATTATTATATGTGACATAATTCTTAGTTGAAAAAAATATCGATTTTGAAAGTTAAAAATTGATTTTTTGACTAAATGACGTCACTTCCGGTGTCAATTTTAAATTGTAATCAACTTGATATGACGCTACATGCTTTTTGAATCAAATGATGTCACTTTTATAAAAATCCAATAATAATTGACTATTTTACAGGCAAAATAACGAAAACAGTGACTTATGCAGAACTGCCCATTTCTTGGCAACTGCTTATATTACAAACTAATTTTAACATACATTTTCTTCGTATGGATTATAGCTACATGTTTATAAAAGTTACGAAGAAATATTTTAAAATCTGAAAAGCCTGAATGGGTTGTAAATAGGTCAATTTGACACCATTTTTAGCCTCTTAATCCAATTTGCTCGAAAATGAAATCGAAATTAAAAAAACTGCTTCCGACATTTTTTGCGCCTTTAAAGGACACACTTTTTGAGTCATATAATTTTTCAAAAAAATAATATTTGTTTTCGAAAAGTGGTACCTAACTGTCAAAATTGTAGCTTTTGGTAAAATTATGCCACTTCCGGTGCCGACAGATAACACTTTCGGTAATAAAAAAAATGACAATTAAGACAACGAAGCATATGAACTTTGTTTTATACAAATCGAACAATAAAAAATTAATCTAGGACTGAAAAACTGAATTAGCCAATGGCGGCCAAGGAAAATTACTGAGACAAATTTTTTTAATATTTTTGCGCTAGTCAGATGACTCTTTATTTCTGTGCACAACACGATTAAAAAATATTCATAAATAAAAAAGTTTTTTGTAAAATTTTAAATTTTCGAAATTTGGCGCCTAATATCTTCAAAGATTTGTCGAAAATCAAAAATCGAAAGTATCGTAGCTATGTGCTCTGTCTCCGGCTATGTCAAAATGTATCGACAGTTAAAATCCAATGATTATTGTTAAAATTACTGCAATATTTTTAAAAACGATAACTTCGGTGATTTCGGACATTTCGCATTGTCGCAGAACGTTCAAAATAGCTTTATCCTCTAAGTCACACCCACTTTCCCAATAAAACCGAAGAAATCGTAACGATGCGACAAGCAGTTGCTGAGATCTACTCAAAACAAAAGAAGAATAATAATAATAAGAATAACTAGACCTGCATGCAGGAATGACGGGTTTCACTGGTGCCACGTTACCCTTAAACATGTCACTTCCGGTGCCAAGTTACCCTTGCACATATGTCACTTCCGGTACCAACGAAACCATTAAACAGGTTTCCAAATTAACATTGCACACAAATAAAATGGATGCAGAATCAACCAAATCCAGCAATATCAATTCATTTTATACATTGGTTACTTGTAAATGATCTTGACAAAATTACATTTCTTCCGGTGTTAATGAAAATGTTCAATTAGTTTTATGAAATCAGAAATGGCATACGATATCATATAGTGAAAATTTTATGTAAATCGAATAATAATTGCCACTTTTAAAGACCAAAAAACTTGAAAAGTGACTTGTAGAAAATCGTCTATTTCTCGGCAACCGTACACGATAAAAACTATCTTTTGGTATCTATATGATCGTATGGGTTCAATCCATTTGTTGATTGGAATCAAATATCATAATTTGAAATATATTACAAATCAGACTCATTTGAAAAAAATGTCTGTTTTGAAGGCTAAAAATACACCAAAATGACATTACTTCCGGTGATACTGAAAATGTTAAATTAGTTCTATGAAATCATAAATGACACAAGATATCATATGGTGAAAATTTTATGAAAATCGAATAATAACTGACATTTTTATAGACCAAAAACCTTGAAAAGTGACTTAATGAAAATCGCCCATTTCTCTGCAACCGTACAAGTTAGAAACCATTTTGTGGTATCTGTATGATCGTATGGGTTCAATCTATTTGATCAATAGAATCAAATATCACAATTTGAAAAAAATAACAAATACGACTCATTTGAATAAAATATTGTTTTTTGAAGGTTAAAATTTAAGTTTTGAGCAAATGACGTCATTTCCGGTGGCAGCGCAAGGGGTAAAATGGTTTGACATAGTCCACTATGGCATTAGGCATCCAATGGCGAAAGAAAATTGAAAATCGAATAATAATTGATTCTTTTACAGCCAAAATTACGTGAAAAGTGACTCATGCAAAATTGCCTATTTCTCGGCAACTGCTTATATTACAAACTAATTTTCACATACATTCTCTTCGTATGGATTATAGCTACAAGTTTATAAAAGTTACGTAAAAATATTTTAAAATCTGAAAAGCCTGAATGAGTTGTAAATAGGTCAATTTTACGCCTTTTTTCACCTCTTAATCCAATTTGCTAGAAAATGAAAAAGAAATTAAAAAAACGGCTTCCGACATTTTTTGCGCCTTTAAAGGACACACTCTTTGAGTCATATAATTTTTCAAAAAAATAATATTTGTTTTCAAAAAATGTACCTAACTGTCAAAATTGTAGTTTTTGGTAAAATTATGCCACTTCCGGTGCCGACAGATAACACTTTTGGTAATAAAAAAAATGACAATTGAGACAACGAAGCATATGAACTTTGTTTTATACAAATCGAACAATAAAAAATTAATCTAGGACTGAAAAACTGAATTAGCCAATCGAGGCCAAGGAAAATTACTGAGACAAAATTTTTTAACATTTTTGCGCAAGTCAGATGACTCTTTAATTCTGTGCACAACACGACTAAAAAATATTCATAAATAAAAAAGTTTTTTGTAAAATTTTAAATTTCCGAAATTTGGCGCCTAATATCTTCGAAGATTTGCCGAAAATCAAAAATCGAAAGTAGCGCAGCTATGTGCCCTGTCTCCAGCTATGCCAAAATGTATCGAAAGTTAAAATCCCATGATTATTGTTAAAATTACCGCAATATTTGTAAAAACGATAACTTCGGTGATTTCGGACATTTCGCATTGTCGCAGAACGTTCAAAATAGCTTTATCCTCTAAGTCACACCCACTTTTCCAGTAAAACCGAAGAAATCATAACGATGCGACACGTAGTTGCTGAGATCTACTCAAAACAAAAGAAGAATAATAATAATAATAATAATAATAAGAACTAGACCTGCATGCAGGAATGACGGGTTTCACTGGTGCCACGTTACCCTTAAACATGTCACTTCCGGTGCCAAGTTACCCTTGAACATATGTCACTTCCGGTACCAACGAAACCATTAAACAGGTTTCCAAATTAACATTGCACACAAATAAAATGGATGCAGAATCAACCAAATCCAGCAATATCAATTCATTTTATACATTTGTTACTTGTAAATGATCTTGACAAAATTACATTTCTTCCGGTGTTAATGAAAATGTTCAATTAGTTTTATGAAATCAGAAATGGCATACGATATCATATAGTGAAAATTTTCTGTAAATCGAATAATAATTGCCACTTTTAAAGACCAAAAAACTTGAAAAGTGACTTGTAGAAAATCGACTATTTCTCTGCAACCGTACAAGTTAGAAACCATTTTGTGATATCTGTATGATCGTATGGGTTCATTTTATTTGTTGATTGGCATCAAATACCATAATTTGAAAAACATTTCAAAACAGACTCATTTGAATAAAATATCTGTTTTGAAGGCAAAAATACAGTTTTTGCCAAAATGATGTTACTTCCTGTGATAATGAAAATCTTAAATTACTTGTATGAAATCCTAAATGGCATTAGGTATAACATGGTGTAACGTTTATGAAAATCGAATAATAATTGACACTTTTATGGCCCAAAAACCTTCAAAAGTGGCCTGTAGAAAACCGTCTATTTCTCGGCAACCGAACAAGTTAGAAACAATTTTATGATATGTATATGACCATATGAGTTGTGTTTATATGTGAATTTAAACCAAAAGTTAAAATTATTAATACATATTAAGTAATTCTTGGTTGAATAAAACATTGATTTAAAAAGTTTAAAATGCAGTTTTTGACAAAATGACGTCACTTCCGGTGTCAATTTTAAATTGTAATCAACTTGATATGACGCTACATGCTTTTTGAATCCAATGATGTCACTTTTATAAAAATCCAATCATAATTGACTATTTTACAGGCAAAATAACGAAAACAGTGACTTGTACAGAACTGTCCATTTCTTGGTAACTGCTTATATTACAAACTAATTTTAACATACATTTTCTTCGTATGGATTATAGCTACAAGTTTATAAAAGTTACGAAGAAATATTTTAAAATCTGAAAAGCCTGAATAGGTTGTAAATGGGTCAATTTTACACCATTTTTAGCCATTTAATCGAATTTGCTCGAAAATGAAATCGAAATTAAAAAAACTGCTTCCGCCATTTTTTGCGCCTTGAAAGGGCACACTCTTTGAGTCAAATAATTTTTCCAAAAAATAATATTTGTTTTCGAAAAATGGTACCTAACTGTCAAAATTGTAGTTTTTGGTAAAATTATGCCACTTTCGGTGCCGACAGATAACACTTCCGGTAATAAAAAAATGACAATTGAGACAACGAAGCATATGAACTTTGTTTTATACAAATCGAACAATAAAAAATTAATCTAGGACTGAAAAACTGAATTAGCCAATAGCGGCCAAGGAAAATTACTGAGACAAAATTTTTTAACATTTTTGCACTAGGCAGATGACTCTTTAATTCTGTGCACAATACGACTAAAAAATATTCATAAATAAAAAAGTTTTTTGTAAAATTTTAAATTTTCGAAATTTGGCGCCTAATATCTTCGAAGATTTGCCGAAAATCAAAAATCGAAAGAAGCGTAGCTATGTGCCCTGTCTCAGGCTATGCCAAAATGTATCGAAAGTTAAAATCCAATGATTATTGTTAAAATTACTGCAATATTTTCAAAAACGATAACTTCGGTGATTTCGGACATTTCGCATTGTCGCAGAACGTTCAAAATAGCTTTATCCTCTAAGTCACACCCACTTTCCCAGTAAAACCGAAGAAATCGTAACGATGCGACAAGCAGTTGCTGAGATCTACTCAAAACAAAAGAAGAATAATAATAATAATAAGAACTAGACCTGCATGCAGGAATGACGGGTTTCACTGGTGCCACGTTAACCTTGAACATGTCACTTCCGGTGCCAAGTTACCCTTGAACATATGTCACTTCCGGTACCAACGAAACCACTAAACAGTTTTCCAAATAAACATTGCTCACATCAAATAAAATGGACGCAGAATCAACCAAATCCAGCAATATCAATTCATTTTATACACTTGTTACTTGTAAATGATCTTGACAAAATTACATTACTTCCGGTGCTAATGAAAATGTTCAATTAGTTTTATGAAATCAGAAATGGCATAAATATGATATAGTGAAAATTTTATGTAAATCGAATAATAATTGCCACTTTTATAGACCAAAAACCTTGAAAAGTGACGTGTAGAAAATCGTCTATTTCTCGGCAACCGTACAAGTTAGAAACCATTTTTTGGTATTTATATGACTGTATGGGTTTAATCTATTTGTTGATTGGAATCAAATATCATAATTGTATACACATTACAAATCAGATTCATTTGAATAAAATATCGGCTTTGAAGGCTTAAAATACAGTTTTTACCAAAATGACGTTACTTCCGGTGATAATGAAAACTTTAAATTAGTTTTGTAACATCGTTTATGACATTAGGCTTCAAAGGGTGAAAATTTTATGAAAATCGAATAATAATTGACACTTTTATGGGCCAAAAACCTTCAAAAGTGACTTTTAGAAAATCGCCTATATCTCGGCAACCGAACAAGTTAGAAACAATTTTATGATATCTTTTTGACCGTATGAGTTTTGTTAATATGTGAATTTAAACCAAAAATTAATTTTATTATTATCTGTGACATAATTCTTGGTTGAAAAAAATATCGATTTTAAAAGTTAAAAATTGAGTTTTTGACTAAATGACGTCACTTCCGGTGTCAATTTTAAATTGTAATCAACTTGATATGACGCTACATGCTTTTTGAATCAAATGATGTCACTTTTATAAAAATCCAATCATAATTGACTATTTTACAGGCAAAATAACGAAAACAGTGACTTGTACAGAACTGTCCATTTCTTGGTAACTGCTTATATTACAAACTAATTTTAACATACATTTTCTCCGTATGGATTATAGCTACAAGTTTATAAAAGTTACGAAGAAATATTTTAAAATCTGAAAAGCCTGAATAGGTTGTAAATGGGTCAATTTTACACCATTTTTAGCCATTTAATCGAATTTGCTCGAAAATGAAATCGAAATTAAAAAAACTGCTTCCACCATGTTTTGCGCCTTGAAAGGGCACACTCTTTGAGTCAAATAATTTTTCCAAAAAATAATATTTGTTTTCGAAAAATGGTACCTAACTGTCAAAATTGTAGTTTTTGGTAAAATTATGCCACTTTCGGTGCCGACAGATAACACTTCCGGTAATAAAAAAAATGACAATTGAGACAACGAAGCATATGAACTTTGTTTTATACAAATCGAACAATAAAAAATTAATCTAGGACTGAAAAACTGAATTAGCCAATAACGGCCAAGGAAAATTACTGAGACAAATTTTTTTAACATTTTTGCACTAGGCAGTTGACTCTTTAATTCTGTGCACAATACGACTAAAAAATATTCATAAATAAAAAAGTTTTTTGTAAAATTTTAAATTTTCGAAATTTGGCGCCTAATATCTTCGAATATTTGCCGAAAATCAAAAATCGAAAGTAGCGTAGCTATGTGCCCTGTCTCAGGCTATGCCAAAATTTATCGAAAGTTAAAATCCAATGATTATTGTTAAAATTACTGCAATATTTTCAAAAATGATAACTTCGGTGATTTCGGACATTTCGCATTGTCGCAGAACGTTCAAAATAGCTTTATCCTCTAAGTCACACCCACTTTCCCAGTAAAACCGAAGAAATCGTAACGATGCGACAAGCAGTTGCTGAGATCTACTCAAAACAAAAGAAGAATAATAATAATAATAAGAACTAGACCTGCATGCAGGAATGACGGGTTTCACTGGTGCCACGTCACTTTCGGTGCCACGTTACCCTTAAACATATGTCACTTCCGATACCAATGAAACCATCAAACAGGTTTCCACATAAGCATTGTAAACATCAAATAAAATGGACGAAGAATCAACCAAATCCAGCAATATCAATTCATTTTATATATATGTTACTTGTAAGTGATCCTGGCAAAATTTCATTACTTCCGGTGATAATGAAAATGTTCAATTAGTTTTATGAAATCAGAAATGGCATAAGGCATCATAATGGCGAAAATTGTATGTAAATCGAATGAGAATTGCCACTTTTATAGACCAAAAACCTTGAAAAGTGACTTGTAGAAAATCGTCTATTTCTCGGCAACCGTACACGATAAAAACTATCTTTTGGTATCTATATGATCGTATGGGTCCAATCCATTTGTTGATTGGAATCAAATATCATAATTTGAAATATATTACAAATCAGACTCATTTGAAAAAAATATCTGTTTTGAAGGCTAAAAATACAGTTTTTGCCAAAATGACATTACTTCCGGTGATACTGAAAATGTTAAATTAGTTCTATGAAATCATAAATGACACAAGATATCATATGGTGAAAATTTTATGAAAATCGAATAATAACTGACACTTTTATAGACCAAAAACCTTGAAAAGTGACTTAAGGAAAATCGCCCATTTCTCTGCAACCGTACAAGTTAGAAACCATTTTGTGGTATCTGTATGATCGTATGGGTTCAATCTATTTGATCAATAGAATCAAAAATCACAATTTGAAAAAAATAACAAATACGACTCATTTGAATAAAATATTGTTTTTTGAAGTCTAAAATTTGAGTTTTGAGCAAATGACGTCATTTCCGGTGGCAGCGCAAGTGGTAAAATGGTTTGACATAGTCCACTATGGCATTAGGCATCCAATGGCGAAAGAAAATTGAAAATCGAATAATAATTGATTCTTTTACAGCCAAAATTACGTGAAAAGTGACTCATGCAAAATTGCCTATTTCTCGGCAACTGCTTATATTACAAACTAATTTTCACTTACATTCTCTTCGTATGGATTATAGCTACAAGTTTATAAAAGTTACGTAAAAATATTTTAAAATCTGAAAAGCCTGAATGAGTTGTAAATAGGTCAATTTTACGCCTTTTTTCAACTCTTAATCCAATTTGCTAGAAAATGAAAAAGAAATTAAAAAAACTGCTTCCGACATTTTTTGCGCCTTTAAAGGACACACTCTTTGAGTCATATAATTTTTCCAAAAAATAATATTTGTTTTCAAAAAATGGTACCTAACTGTCAAAATTGTAGTTTTTGGTAAAATTATGCCACTTCCGGTGCCGACAGATAACACTTTTGGTAATAAAAAAAATGACAATTGAGACAACGAAGCATATGAACTTTGTTTTATACAAATCGAACAATAAAAAATTAATCTAGGACTGAAAAACTGAATTAGGCAATGGAGGCCAAGGAAAATTACTGAGACAAAAATTTTTAACATTTTTGCGCAAGTCAGATGACTCTTTAATTCTGTGCACAACACGACTAAAAAATATTCATAAATAAAAAAGTTTTTTGTAAAATTTTAAATTTCCGAAATTTGGCGCCTAATATCTTCGAAGATTTGCCGAAAATCAAAAATCGAAAGTAGCGTAGCTATGTGCCCTGTCTCCAGCTATGCCAAAATGTATCGAAAGTTAAAATCCCATGATTATTGGTTAAATTACCGCAATATTTGTAAAAACGATAACTTCGGTGATTTCGGACATTTCGCATTGTCGCAGAACGTTCAAAATAGCTTTATCCTCTAAGTCACACCCACTTTCCCAGTAAAACCGAAGAAATCGTAACGATGCGACACGTAGTTGCTGAGATCTACTCAAAACAAAAGAAGAATAATAATAATAATAAGAATAATAATTTTAACAAAAACAATAGTGTTTCACACAAGCTTCGCAGTGTGAAACCCTAATAATAATTTTAACAAAAACAATAGTGTTTCACACAAGCTTCGCAGTGTGAAACCCTAACTAGATCTGCTACTGTCCCATGCAGATATGAAAGCTTTCATATTCATCGTCACGTGTCATAGATTATATCAAGTATCTCAAAAAAAAGGATAAGAATAACAAACTATCAAAATTGGTCAAAAACTCGCGAAGTTACAAGTCTAAATATAGTATGAAACATTGCATAATCTGAAAACTAAAGGGAAATAACTGATACTTGTGTTGCTGTAATCGGGATGACTTCCCACTTCAAAACTTTCAGAAAAATGAAATGAAAATGGTAAGAAAACATCGAAAAATTAAATGAGAAAACTTTGAACAAAACTAAAAACTTTTGAATCAGGTTGATCCCAATTGTTTGAATATTTACGTTAAATATGTAAATTTGGAAAATTATAAAGACATAATTATCAAAATTGGTCAAAACTCACAAAGTTACAAATTTAAATGTAGTGAGAAACATTGCACCCTCGGCAAAAAAATAATCTCTAAACTAAAAGGAAATAACCCAAACTTGTATCGCTGTAATCGGGCTTCCAAAATTAGAGATATGTTATATAATTATGGTTTCCAATATGTTTGGTTATAAGTAGGAAATCGTGACAACTTCTTAAGCATGTTTTAAACAAAGGGTCATAGACTGCAATATACAAGAGTGGCACTTTGCAATAAAAAAAAACCTGTTCAAAGCAAGATTTCTATGCAGAAATGAAATAATTAATAGAACCAGAAAAACATTTATCCACTATAATAAATAAGCAACATAGAGAAAATGAAATCAAATTGAATGGTTGTTTAACGTCCTACTGTTTTGCTCCTAAAATGGGCTAATGAAGACGGGCATACGCCATAAAGTGTGCAATGAGGGAAATTTTACCCGGGCAGCGGCGTTACGGCCTACGAGGTTGGACAGGCGACCATACTCAATGTCACGTACAACCAAGAAATCGAAACAACGCCAGTTGACTCAATGACAGACGTTATGATACAGAGCGCACGTGCTAACCATTCAGTCACGCAACCTCCCTAAAATCTGCAAATTGCTGACCTACAGATAGAAACATTTCAACCGGGCGAAATCTTCTATTTTATTAGTTTAATTTGCACGGTACCTTTAGTTATCAACCGAATATTACAAAACTTTTAAAAATAAGCTCCCCCTGACCAGCTAAATCGTTCGCAATAAACGTTTTCCCCTTAAAATCGGCAAATTGCTGACTTTAAAGTGAGAAACATTACAACCGGGTGAATTTTTCTGTTCTATCACTTTTACAGTATCTTTGATTACCAACCGATTATTACAAAACTTTAAAAATAAAAAAAAAAGAGAGAAATGCGGCTTAACGTCCATTCGACACAAACTAGGTCATTTCGGGACTAACATATGTTTTTTAATTTTATTTAAAAACTTCCCTTGCGCGTACTGGTCTTTAGCTGTTGGGAGGAAACTGAATGGCACGGAGAAAACCCACGAGGTTGGACACCATACTCAATGTCACGTGCAATCTCGAAATCGAAACGACGCCCGTTGACTCAATGACAGACGTTACGATACAGCGTGCACATGCTAACCATTCAGCCATTCAGCCTCCCTTAAAAATAAGCTCCCCCTGACCAGCTTAATTGTTCGCAATAAACATTTGCCCTCTAAAATCGGCAAATTGCTGACTTTAAAGTGAGAAACATTATAACCGGGCGAAATTTTATGTTTTAACAGTTTAATTCGCACGGTATTTTAATTACCAACCGATTATTACAAAACTTTTGAAAATAAGCTCCAACTGACCAGCTTAATCGTATGCAATAAACGTTTGGCCTGAATTGAAAGTTCTGCAACGAGGAAGATCATCTCGATTTTCCGGCGTGGTCCCCCCTTGTCAGTGAGGCAGAACGGAGGGCCTGACAAGGACAGCTGTCTAGTCGTTCGGGTGGGACGAAAAACCAAGGTCGCGTGTACACATTGGAGTGCACGTAAAATATCCCTAAGCAGTTGGAATTCGATACTGTTGAATAAGCTCTATACAATGACTAAATGTGCAGATTGTAGTCACACACACTGCATGTTTCGCTTAACAATGAAAGGGTGCCGTTTTCAATGTTCGATCCTTTTATTCTTCTACTCCAGATATTTTGGACTGTTGATCGAAGTTTTCATATAAAAGACTACCGATAAGACTCTTTGTAGAAGAAGTTCCCAAAAAGTATTATGTTGACTTTAAGAGAAAAGAACCTTTAAAGATGCTCCAAATCGTAAACATACGACTTTTTGGATTTTCGATCTCTTTTTGTCAGCTATCCCTGATATTTAAAAAAAAGATACAACGATTTCACACAACAGGCCAGCTATTACACTCTCGATTAACAAGAGTTTCACCGCCCTCCCTTCATTATAACCGAAGTTATCTTGCCCTAAAGAATCAACAAATCAGCATGCTTATTTCTGCTTACCCTAGGCAGAAAATGCTCATATTTGAACTCAATCATGACATTGACATAGTGAACGTCTACACCAAGATTGAACATTCTAGCTCAATTAGAAGGAGAGTTATTGTGTTTCAAAGTTTCGGCCCTTCAAATTGCTACTACTTTTCATATTCACTTCAAAATGGCAACCATCAATTGACCTAAATCAAAATTCTTCTCTGAACAATTTTTAGATCATCTTTCAAGGATTCAGAAAACATAAATCCCGTGTCTGTAAGTAAAATAGCAAAAAAGCCTTAGGGATTTTTCACGTTTCAAGATGGTGGCACTTCCGGTTCGATCAACAAACTTTATATTTTGTGTACAAATCAGTAATTACTTGTCTAGTATCAAAAAAAAAAATCAGGTCATTCTGACCTATATTTCGATGATTTTTTTGAAAATTTTGATCTTTAATTTCGTCAAGGGGAGATAATTTAGAAAACTTCTAATTATATTTTTGAAGTCACATCGGTAAGGTCTACATATATAATAAATTTCATGACAATCGTACAACTATTAAAGAAGTTGTCAAATTGGTCTAAACTTCCGGTTCGAAATCACAGCGACGAATTTTCGAAATTCGAAAATGTGAAACTGCAGATGAAAATGATTTTTTTCAAGGTATTCAAAGAAAAGAGAATTAGTAAAATCGGTCAAAAAATAACAAAGTTACGACTATGCTTTGTCCATTTCGTCGTTCGTAAATTTCGGTGATTTCGGATTCGTAAAACGTTTTGAAAATATATTTAATCAAGGTTCGCACCCCATTTTTGGGGGGGTAGGTCAAAATTTCAGAAAGATCCTACGGATAGATTCTGAGAAATCCGATTTGCAGAAAACACACACAAAAAAAAAATAATAATAATAATCTTAACAGAAACAATAAGCTTTCATATGTAATATGAAAGCTTAATAATAATTTTAACAAAAACAATAGTGTTTCACACAAGCTTCGCAGTGTGAAACCCTAATAATAATTTTAACAAAAACAATAGTGTTTCACACAAGCTTCGCAGTGTGAAACCCTAATAAAAATATTGCTTATAAAAAAACCAATACGCCCCGTGGACGCCCTAACAACTGCGTACCTGTTTGCTTGTGGACGAGTTTACTGACACCCGTTCAATATATGAATGAAACATCCAAACATTTGACCGTATTCATGCCATAAACCATAAATACCCTTATTAACAAAACCGTTTTAGTTTCCAAAAATTATCACGTCCTATTCATTTTGATTGTTTTACCCCTCAACACGATCTCACGACCATTTCTTATGAATTGAAGCCTCTTTGATAGTGAGATTAATAATAGAAGTATTAGAGTTATCGAGGTGTCAATTAGCAAAGAATGCAACACATCAAAGCGAAGAGAGGGGATTGCCTAACACAAAAAACGTGCTTATTAAGTTGTTAAAGGTGACTGGTGCTATTTAAGGACTGACATTTGTGCACAATGTAATAAAATAATAACCACTCTGATAAATTATTAATGAGCACCGGTGTGATTGAATATTATGTCAATTGCAAATATGATGACTAAACATTATTTTGCCCATTACATGATCTGCAGGAGTCAACCTCCGAGTCTGTACCGATTTAAATAATTGAACAATCTCTAAAAACATGACTTTTACCGTAAAACAGTAATCACAATTCCTCGTTACATATTGGTTTTACATGTAGGGAAGGGGTGGGGGTGTCCAGCCAAATACAAACCCCGTAGTTAGTCATATTGTAAGTGTTGCGTGGTTTTCTTTAATTTGACATTCTGCTAATTGAGAAAATATTTCAGTAATAAATACGGGTTATTTTACAAGATATCTCTTTTCAAAATTTCCCTTACGTTTAATTTTAACCAAAACGCCCAAACTAATTGAGATGCAAAGAACAATCCATTGTGACCCCTCTTGAATGCCAACCATTTGCATATATATCAGAATCAATTTAACAATTGTGATTGTTTTTTTAAAATAAAGATTCAAACCTTTTTGGGTAGTTTTTACTACTGACAATTTACAATACAAGTCGTACTGTCAAGATGACTACAACAGGATAATAATTTGTTGTAAAATGGGCGTGCAATTTTCTGTCAGTTGGTTTCTTTTGATGTCACGTACCAATTTACTTTATCAAACCTTGATTGACAGTATGCATTCCCTAGACTCTCTGATGTGGAAATGAAAAAGTCAGCATTATATTATCGCCTTTATCGGAATGATACGTGTCCACGTCCATTCAGCAAAATGTGCTTCGTCTCGGGTGACGAAGGCTTTTAATTCATTTGTGATTTAAACCAGAAAAGATATATTAGTTGAGGTGTGATTTACCAATACTGTATGCACCACGTGGCTTATTTGTCAGTATGTGAATTACTATTTGAATGGATAAAACAATTTAAACTACACCCCGGTAAGACCAGAATTGATTTGTGCGCATTTATTTTTTCCCGTAATATGAATGGATTTGTAATAGTCGATTGACGAAAGTATGAAAAATATGGAACATATTATGAAGTAATAACGTATTGGTTTCTTAAGCATATTCTGTTTAGAAAAAGAATGAATAGTATCCGGGGTTTACCGAAAATTGTGTTTATTCCTTTTCCGATTTCGAACAAGCCATCAATTATTCGTGATTAATGGGAAAATGCCAACGTAGTAACTGATCTATAATAATTAATGTGCTACTGTATTTCACCTAAAATAAACCACGAGAGGCATGTTTTAATTAAAACACCGAGTCACACGGTGTTTTTAACACCGAGGCACTGCTATCGTGGCCCTCTATATTTCCTCGATATTCACTCGGTAAATCATGAAATTCCACGATAGAAAACACGGTAATATCGTGTCCGGTCAAACCTCCACGATGCGTGTACTGTACATTCATCTATGAATATTTATTTCCAAAGAAAAGGGCTCAATATCGAATTACTTACGGCCTACTGAGCCATCGTACATGTATATTATTATGTGACTACAAGGTACAATATTATTAGTAATATTACAAACTTATCAAATATTATTAAAGAAAATTTTCAGCTGCTCACTTCTATCACTGGGCTCGTCTGGTGCATGGAGTTGGATGCCAGTATACAGGAACACAGTACTCAAGAACTGAGAAAGGCCATGTGTACGTGCTAGTTCTATTCAGATGGCGCACGTATTCATCATTGACTGGACTGCTTACTTTCCGCTTCCATATTATTAAAAATATTCAAAACCCGACAGACGGCACGACGCTTCCTGACAAACTGAGCAATCATTCCCGACAAGACCATAGCCTTCCCCGACAAGGCCATACCCCTACCCCAACCCCATTTTCAAAAACTCCTCGGTTAATGACTGATCTCACAATTCTGAGCTCTTTTCAGATTTCTATTTTTTTTCATGAAAATATTGGGGGGGGGGGGCCGTTTGTTGTTTTATATAAAAGTTTATGTTTCAAAACAAACGACTTTTCTTTTTTGTTGAGAATTTGTAAAGCTGTACATAACATTACGATATTGATTATTATGTACTTGTACCATCAAGTTCAGCTTCAATTTTCACTCAATAATATTCCATTGATGAAAAATAATTTCTCAAGTATTTATTTCCATCTTTCATTTGGTACTATTGGTAGTCACCCAGTTGGCCAAAATAAAACTGTTACAACCAATGAGACTACCACAATCCAGTATCAACGCTTGTCCTGAGTTCTAAGATGAATTGAAGAATATAAAAAGATTTCTTAAATAATTCTTCACTTACCAGTGCTGGACTTTGAATTGGCATTGATAAGACAGGTTAATCCAGTCACCCAAATATTGGCTTCATCAGCTGTGTTGGCTATCAAATCCATAGATTCAAACTCTTCACCAAAGATAATAGAAAAAGCACATTCATCTGGATAGATTCCTGCTATTTCCTTATTTCTTAAAGCATCAGTTGTTTTTCCTTGTCGAACTTCTTTTACTGATGCTACACCAACTAAAACATAACACATCACAATATAAAACAACAATTCCAGGTAATAGTAATACTAAAAAATAGGTTGCCAGTCAACAAAACATACGCTTTCACAGCAGCTAAATCGTCCGGGCAGTCAACAAGAGTTGTCGCATATTAAGTAATTATCAGAAAAACAGTAGAATTTGTTTGGTTTTTATAAAATTCTGCCCCATGCTAATGATTAGTATACCAAACATATAATATTATTTCTAAAATTGGATATTAATTGAGACCTCTAGAGGGACCACAAGCTAAAACTCAATTTTGCGTACAATCAGGGGCTATAATTCAGGAAGTTACAATCCAATATTATCCGTATAATATCAAAAGGAACCAAGATCTTTGGGTTATAAACATGCATTTCAAGTTTCATCAACATCAGATTGAAATTGTGACCTCTACAGGGTCCACAACCTTGATATACCATATTTTTATAGTATTCGTGTACAAGCGGCGGCCATTTGGTCTGTCAGTTTTGGTCTGATTTTCACGAAATTCGAACTCAACATTCATTACATTGTAACGGTGATATAATCAAACTTTTTTTTAAATCGGGTAATAATTTTGACTTCCTGGGGGACCACAATCTAATAAAGGCTATTTTTCGTATTCAATCAGGGGCCATAATTCAGGAATTTATGATCCGGTATGCGCAAATATCGAAAGGAACCAAGATGTTTAAGTTATAAACATGTATTTCAAGTTTCAACAAAATTGATTTAAAATTGTGACCTCTACAGTTTCCACAACCTATATACCATATTTTTACACTTTTGGGGTACAAGCGGCAGCCATTTTGTCTGTCCGATTTTCACAAAATTTGAAGTCAACCTTCATTACCATGTAACGGAGATATAATCAAACGGTTTTTCAAATCTAACATTTAATTATACTTGTCATAAACCCCATTTATACTGGACCCAGAGTGTAGCCTAACAGATTTTAAAAGTTTTGATGTGATGAAACTATTCATCATTCCCACTTAGAACTAAGTTTACAAGTCCCAAAGCATCAACCAATCAAAATCTGATCTTTGAACACCATCAAACCATTCACCTAATAAGCACCTACACAAAGTGTGAACATTGTGGCTCAATTAGAAGGAGAGTTATTGTGCTCCTAAGTCTCCCCGAATCAAATTGCTTATCGCTCTGCTTACCCTGAGCAGGAAGTGCTCAATATGGAACTTAGTCAAGGTATTGATGTAACGAAACTATACACCAAGTTCCATCACTCTCATTTATTATTTTGTAAAGCATGAGCAATTTGACTATAATTAGAAAATGCTCATGATCGGAACCTAATCAAAGTTTTAATAGTTAAACTATACACCAAGTTTCATCAATTTTTCTGAATTAGAATTTAGGCACGGACCAAGCGTAAATACTAATCATTTAACACAGTGAAGAATCAGTCTTCAAAAGACAAAAAACACAATACACAATGTAGTATTATTTATATAGTGTCTGTTGATTCAGATTTAGCTAGGTAATATATTGATTGATAGTCCGTCTAGATGAAATTATCTACTTTAACTTTTTTAAACTGACAGGAATGAATGATACAATGTAACTAGCAATTATGTATTAATTTCATCTATAGTTTCGAAGTCAAATTATTTTTTCATAAACTTCAAATATGGCAAGTTAATTGTGAGTTTGCTTTTATGCAAGTTATCCACATCTGAGAGTATTTCAAGCTCAAACTACATGTATGAGAACTGCAGTTGAAAATAATTCTTTGGCTTAATTAATATGTGAAGTTGAAGTAGTAATAAATGAAACAGGGTGGGTGATTATTTTTGGGTAAATATAGGTTATTACGTTAGAGATGATGGTTTGCTGTACAATGTCATAAATTAATTTATAAATGTTTAACCACATTTTGTTTGACTCCGAGTCTGGTACGTAAAAATGTTCTGCAATAATCTTTGATGATTTGCACAAGTTGGAGTAGCTGTTGGATTTCTCAAAATTTATAGAGCTTTCACTTCTATTTCAATTATATTTATATATTGACCTATGTGTAGTGCATGTACTTTTTGGGGTCATATTAATTGGAAATTAAAGGAGCTACAGTCCTGTAACTGATTTGTAAACATTACAAAACCTGCTCAAAGAAAGTCCTTAGAACCATCAACTACTGTGGTTGGAGTCAAAGATGGAAGTTATTAGTAGTGGAACCATTTGTAGTAAAACTGTTGACAACAGCAGTGGGCGGTAATTAATCAGAATCTCATTACCAATATACATATATATATTTACTTACTTTTAGCTTTGTGTGGCTTCTTATTGGTGGGCTGCCAGCGTATTTCTGTCATGTCATTGCTAAGTGAAAAGAACCGATGATATTGTCGACTATTTGAACGAACTTTGATAAGTTCACTTCCATTCTGCATATATGCTAAACAGTCTTGAGCTGTAAAATATAAAGTGATAACAACTTTAGGAAAGATTTGTTTGAAGTTTTCAGTCATTGTAATTTATAATTGACATTTCAATAAGGTTGGAGGCCTTTTCAACACTTAGCATGACATTTTTAGCAGTAACCTCGAAATGGGATTTTTAGAAGAAAAATTATATGCAATAACTGAAATAGATTTGGTGTTAACTGTAGAAACTACATTGATGATTAACAAGACAACAGTGAGGCTGATGTCCCCCCCACTTAATTAGAACTAAAGTTATCGTGTCCCAAAGCATCAACAAGTCAAACTGCGTATCTCTGCTCACCCTAAGCAGAAAATGCTCATCTTTGAAATCCATCAAGGTATTCACAAACATAATGATACACTGTACCAAGTTTCATCACTCTCATTTAGAAGATAAGTTATTGTGTCCCAAGGTATTGATATAATGAAATTATGCACCAAGTTTCAACAGCCTCTATTGCATTCACAAGGTTTATATACTGCCACATTTTCATGTGGACTTATATATTGTCGTCTCCCCTGTCTGTCCGGACGTACGTTCACAATTTATTTGTGGACACTATACTGGTCACAATTTTTTTTTATCCGGTTTTAAAGAAACTTGAAATATACGTTTATCTCCCCAAGATCTCCGTTCCTTTAGATATTGGCATGTATCGGACCATAATTTCATGGTCACAATTTTTATACGATTTTAACGAAACTTGAAATATAAGTTTATCTCCCTAAGATCTTGGCATGTATCAGACCATAACTTCATGGACTATGGCCCCCGACTGTACGAAAAAAACGTTTTTAGCTTGTGGACCCTATAGAGGTCACAATTTTGATCTGATTTCGATGAAACTTTTTGGATTGTGGTTCCTCCAGAGAGGACGATTTTTATTCGATTTAAAAAAAAACGTTTTAGTATATCAATTTTTATCTGATTTAAAAAAACTTTTTAGTATATCACTGTTACATCGTAATGAATTTCTCAAAAAATGGGACCAAAACTGCCAGACAAAATGGTTGCCACTTGAACACGAATATTGTAAAAATATGGAATATCAAGGTTTTGCCGAAACTTGAAATGCATGTTTGTAACTAAAGACCTTAGTTCCTTTCGATATTTGCACATATCGGATCTTATCTTCCAAAATTATTGGCCTTGATTATACGTAATATCGCCTTTTTATATGCTCACATTTACATGTGGACGTATTATGCCATCGCCCCTGTCCGCCTGGACGTCCGCAGTTTGTTTGTGGACTCTCTACTGGTCACAATTCTTATCCGATTTTGACGAAGCTTGAAATATAGGTTTATCCCCATAAGATCTTGACTGCTTTCGATATTGGCATGTATCAGATCGAAAAATCAGGTTTTTAGCTTGTCGACCCTATAGAGGTCACAATTTTGAACCGATTTTGATGAAACTTAACACGCAAGTTTATAACCCAAAGATCTTTTTCCTTTCGATATTTACGGCCATCGGATCTTAACTTCATGAATTATGGCTGCTGATTGTATGCAAAGTCACACATTTAAACTTGTGGTCCCTGTGGATTAAAAAAGATGGGTTGCCAGGCAACGAAACATACGCCCACAGCAGCTAAATCGTCCAGGCAGTCAACAAGGGTAGTCGCATATTTTTACTTATTTTGGTAATGAAACATTTGTAATACACTTAATTCTGATTAAGAGTAACAACTCATTACGTGCTTATCAGAAAATCATTAGAATTTCTTTGCTTTTTATAAAGTCTTGCCCCACGCTAAAAATTAGTATACGAAACATATAATATCATGGATTTAGCTGTTCAGTTATCAAAATTCATTGAAAATCAAAATACTTGTTCGTTTGAACACCATAAACTCTGTTTATCAATCTGAAGTCAATTGGATGATAAGTTTGGCCTCTATAGCATCACAAGATTTTTTGAAATTATCAAGGGCCATAACTCTAGCAGTAATTATTTGAAATTGCTGAAAATCAATAGGCTTCTTCGTCTCATGACTGTAAACACTGTGTATAAATTTGAAGTCAATCAGATATTAACTTTGGTTTCTAGAGCTTCCATGAGATTTTTTGAAGGGAGATAACTCTGGCAATAATTATTTGAAATCGCTGAAAATCAATAGGATTCTTCGTCTCATGACCTTAAACACTGTGTATAAATTTAAAGTCAATGGGATACTAACTTTGGCCTCTAGAGCGTCCACAAGATTTTTTTAAGTGATCAAGGACCATGACTCGAGCATCAATTATCGGAAATCGCTGAAAATCAATAGGCTTCCCTCTTCTTATGACCTTAAACACTGTGTATATATTTAAAGTCAATTGGATACTAACTTTGGCCTATTGCGCGTCCAGAACATTTTTTGAAGTGATCAAGGGCCATAACTCTGGCACTAGTTATCGGAAATCAATAGGTTCTTCGTCTTATGACCTTAAACACTGTGTATAAATTTAAAGTCAATTGGATATTAACTTTGGCCTCTAGAGCGTCCATAACATTTTTAAAAGTGATCTGGTAGTTATTATCGGAAATCGCTGAAAAACAATAGGCTTCTTCATCTCATGACCTTAAACACTGTGTTAAATTTAAAGTCAATCGGATATTAACTTTAGCCTCTAGAGTGTCCACAAGCAATTGTGGACGCCTGACGGATGGGGGCAACGACAATATACGACCACATGTCAATGTGGGAGTAAAAAAAAAAAAATGTTGAAGGTCGAGTTTGAATTTTGGGAAAATTGGACCAAAATTGTCGGACAAAATGGCCGCCGCTTGTGGACCCATCCGACATCATAAGGGATTGTTACAATATATGGGATCACGCAGAGTTTCGGAATACCCATTTTTGTCAAACCAGAAATATTGTCACTTCAAAAAGCAGAAGTATTATTATAATGTAGCTTCGAATCCCCAGAGCATTATTTCTTTATAAAAATGATAAACTTTTCTGCACATTCAAAATTTTCTTACATTAATATTTGGGGCTTAGAAATTGACACAAATGGGTCGCAAGCCATATAATAATGTAATACGAATGTATATAAACTGATTTACATTCAAGCTGAAGTCGCCCTCACTTCGCCGTACATTTGTGTAAGGGGGAAGTAGTAACCGGCATCGATATCAACGGTAAATAAAGCATTTTCAAAACACCACCACATGTGGTTCACATTGTGAACTTCGAAAGGAAATTTAGAAGAGTTGTGAAAAGCAAAACATGCATTTAATATTTTGTTTTTCGACTTTCTCTGTGTTAGCTGTGATAATGTTTAATAGTTTCAATGATAAACATTGTATTTGATGTCAACAGGAAATCTCTGTTACAACCTCTAGCTTAGTCCAAAAATAACAGCCAATCAAAAGCCATTATGGTCAATATGGCGGCGAATACAATGTTTTTCATGTATTTCTGTCTAGATAAAGACAAACTGCTGATTTGGTTCCCTCTCGTTGAAATAATTTAATGATAAAAAGAATAATAAATATAACTAGATCTGCAAAGCAGATATTAAAGCTTTCATACAGTCACTTCCTGTCACATGTCATAGGTCATGTAAATAATCTTATCAAGAAAAAAAAAATCATTAAAATCGGTCAAAATATAGCGAAGTTTTTATGATTTTTCACTCGTAAACAACTTTATCGGTACGAAAAATTTATCTACGAAAAATTTATCGGTACGAAAAACATCAAAGAAAAAATGTGAAAATGTGAAATTTTCAAATAACAATATTTCGACCCTGATCCCGGCTATCTAGAAATGTATTCATTTTCGAAATAAGAGACATATTCTCCAAACTACGGCCTATTGCTTTCATTTACGTGCTCGTTAATGTCGATTTTTCCCCTTTTCTCACATTCAGTTTGAAATGGTGACCATCACGTGACCGAAATCAAAATTCTGATCCGATAGATTGTTAGGTATTCCTTCAAGGATTCTGAAAATGTAAATCCCATGTCTATATAAGTAAAATATCGCAAAAGCCTTAATGATTTTTCACGTTTCAAGATGGCGGCACTTCCGGTTCAAGTCACAAACTCAATATTTGGTGTACGAATCAGTATTTACTTATCTAGTATCCAAATTGTCAAGTTGGTCTCAACTTTCGGTTCGAAATCGAAATTCGAAAATCTGAAACTGCAGTTAAAAATGATTTTTGTCAAGGTACTCACAGAAAAAAGAATTAGTAAAATAGGTTAAATAGTCACAGAGTTACAGTAATGCAGGTCAAATTCATTCATTCGTAAAGTTCGGTGATTTCAAAGGCTTAAAACGTTTTGAAAATATATTTAATCAATTACTCACCACCCATTTTTGGTGGGGTAGGTCAAAGTTTCAGAAACATCCTATGGTTATATTCTGAAAGATAGGTTGCCAGGCAACGAAACATACGCCCACAACAGCTAAGTCGTCCGGGCAGTCAACAAGGGTTGTCGCATATTGTTTCTTTTATCAGTAAGGAGAACATTTACAACACATGATAATCTTATTACGAGTAATAGCCCATTAAATAATTATCAGAAATGATTAGAATAGTTTTGATGGTTTGTCTCAAGGCCTTTGTCCACAAGATATTTCAAAGTGATCAACTGCCAGAAATTATCAGATATCACTGAAAATCAAATAGGATTCTTCGTATCATGACCCTAAACACTGTGTACAAATTTAAAGTCAATCGGATATTAACTTTAGCCTTTAGAGCATTCACAGGGTTTTTCAAAGTGATCAAGGGTCATAACTCTGGCAGTAATTATCGGATATCGCTGAAAATAAATAGGCTATTTTGTATCATGACCGTAAATAGTGTGTATAAATTTAAAGTCAATCGGATATTAACTTTAGATTTTTCAAAGTGATCAAGGGTCATAACTCTGGCAGTAATTATCGGATATTGCTGAAAATCAATAGGATTCTTTGTATCATGACTTTAAACACCGTGTATAAATTTAAATTCAATCGGATATTAACTTTAGCCTCTAGAGCGTTCACAAGATTTTTCAAAGTAATCAAGGGTCATAACTCGGGCAGGAATTATCGGATATTGCTGAAAATCAATAGGCTTCTTCGTCTCATGACCTTAAACACTGTGTATAAATTTAAAGTCAATCGGATATTAACTATAGCCTCTAGAGTGTTCACAAGATTTTTCAAAGTGATCAAGGGTCATAACTCTGGTAGTAATTATCGGATATCACCGAAAATCAATAGGCTTCTTCGTCTCATGACCTTAAACACTGTGTATAAATTTAAAGTCAATCGGATATTAACTTTAGCCTCTTAAGCGTTCACAAGATTTTTCAAAGTGATCAAGGGTCATAACTCTGGCAGTAATTATCAGAGGTCACCGAAAATCAATAGGATTCTTCGTCTCATGACCTTAAACATTGTGTATAAATTTAAAGTCAATCGGATATTAACTATAGCCTCAAAGTGATCAAGGGTCATAACTCTGGTAGTTATTATCGGATATCGCTGAAAATCAATAGGCTTCTTCGTCTCACGACCTTAACCACTGTGTATAAATTTAAAGTCAATCGGATATTAACTTTAGCCTCTAAAGCGTTCACAAGATTTTTCAAAGTGATCAAGGGTCATAACTCTGGCAGTAATTATCAGATATCACCGAAAATCAAAAGGCTTCTTCGTCTCCTGACCTTAAACACTGTGTATAAATTTAAAGTCAATCGGATATCAACTATAGCCTCTAGAGCGTTCACAAGATTTTTCAAAGTGATCAAGGGTCGTAACTCTGGTAGTAATTATCGGATATTGCTGAAAATCAATAGGCTTCTTCGTCTCACGACCTTAACCACTGTGTATAAATTTAAAGTCAATTGGATATTAACTTTAGCCTCTAAAGCGTTCGCAAGATTTTTCAAAGTGATCAAGGGTCATAACTCTGGCAGTAATTATCAGATATCACCGAAAATCAATAGGCTTCTTCGTCTCCTGACTTTAAACACTGTGTATAAATTTAAAGTCAATCGGATATTAACTATAGCCTCTAGAGCGTTCACAAGATTTTTCAAAGTGATCAAGGGTCATAACTCTGGTAGTAATTATCGGATATCGCTGAAAATCAATAGGCTTCTTCGTCTCACGACCTTAAACACCGTGTATAAATTTCAAGTCAATCGGATATTAACTTTAGCCTCTAGAGCGTTCACAAGAAATTGTGGACGATGGACGGACGGACGGACAGACCGACGGACGGACGGACCGACAGACGGACGGACGGACGGGGGCGACGGCAATATACGACCACATTTCCATGTGGGCGTATAAAAATCCGATTTGCAGGAAACGCATGTTGATTTTTTGAGAAAGACCTTTAAACATGCTCCAAATTGTAAAAATACGACTTTTTGGATTTTCAATCTCTTTTTTTCGGCCCCGGACATTTAAAAAAAAATGATACAATGATTTCACACAACAGGCTAGCTATTAGACTCTCGAATGACAAGAGTTTCATCGCCCCTCCCTTCATTATAACTAAAGTTATCGTGGCCTAAAGAATCAACAAATCAGCGTGCTTATCTCTGCTTACCCTAAGCAGAAAATGCTCATCTTTGAACTCAATCATGACATTGACCTAGTGAACGTCTACACCAAGTTTGAACATTCTAGCTTAATTAGAAGGAGTGATATTGTGTTCCAAATTCCCGGCCCTTCAAATTGCTTCTATTTATCATTTTCAATTCAAAATGGTGTCCATCACGTGACCGAAATCAAAATTCTGGTCCGATAGATTTTTAGGCATTCCTTCAAGGATTGCGAAAATATAACTCCTGTGTCTGTAAGTAAAATAGCAAAAAAGCCTTATTGATTTTTCACTTTTAAAGATGGTGGCACTTCTGGTTCGGTCCACAAACTCCATATTCTGTCTACGAATCAGTAATTACTTGTCTAGTATCGAAAAAAAAAAATTAGGTCATTCTGACCTATATTTCTTTGATTTTTTTGAAAAATTTGATCCTTAATTTCGTCAAGGGGAGATAATTTAGAAAATTTCTAATTATATTTTTGAAGTCACATCGGTAAGATCTACTTATATACTAAATTTCATGAAAATCGTACTATTAAAGGAGTTGTTAAATTGGTCTAAACTTCCGGTTCGAAATCATAGCGACGAATTTTCGAAATTCGAAAATGTGAAACTGCAGATGAAAATGATTTTTTTCGAGGTATTCAAAGAAAAAAGAATTAGTAAAATCGGTCAAAAATAACAAAGTTACGACTATGCATTGTCAGTTTTTTCGTTCGTAAAATTCGGTGAATTCGGATACGTACAACATTTTGAAAATATATTTAATCAACAGCCACCACCCATTTTTGGGGGGATAGGTAAAAGTTTCAGAAAGATCCTATGGTTAGATTCTGAGAAATCTGATTTGTGGATAAAACGCACAAAAAAAAAAATAACTAGATCTGCTACTGTCCCATGCAGATATGAAAGCTTTCATATTCATCGTCACGTGTCATCGATTATATCAAGTATCTCAAATAAAAGGATAAGAATAACAAACTATCAAAATTGGTCAAAAACTCGCGAAGTTACAAGTCTAAATATAGTATGAAACATTGCATAATCTGAAAACTAAAGGGAAATAACTGATACTTGTGTTGCTGTAATCGGGATGACTTCCCACTTCAAAACTTTCAGAAAAATGAAATGAAAATGGTAAGAAAACATCGAAAAATTAAATGAGATAACTTTGAACAAAACTAAAAATTTTTGAATCAGTTTGATCCCAATTGTTTGAATATTTACGTTAAATATGTAAATTTGGAAAATTATAAAGACATAATTATCAAAATCGGTCAAAACTCACAAAGTTACAAATTTAAATGTAGTGAGAAACATTGCACCCGGGCAAAAAAATAATCTTTAAACTAAAGGGAAATAGCCTAAACTTGTATAGATGTAATCGGGCTTCCAAAATTAGAGATATGTTATATAATTATGGTTTCCAATATGTTTGGTTTTAAGTAGGAAATCGTGACAACTTCTTAAGCATGTTTTAAACAAAGGGTCATAGACAGCAATATACAAGAATGGCACTTTGCAATAAAAAAAAAACTGGTCAAAGCAAGATTTCTATGCAGAAATGAAATAATTAATAGAACCAGAAAAACATTTATCCACTATAATAAATAAGCAACATAGAGAAAATGAAATGAAATTGAATGGGGTTTAACGTCCTACTGTTCTACTCCTAAAATGGGCTAATGAAGACGGGCATACGCCATAAAGTGTGCAATGAGGGAAATTTTACCCGGAGAGTGGCGTTACGGCCTACGAGGTTGGACAGGCGACCATACTCCTTGTCATGTACAACCAAGAAATCGAAACAACGCCAGTTGACTCAATGACAGACGTTATGATACAGAGCGCACGTTCTAACCATTCAGTCACGCAACCTCCCTAAAATCGGCAAATTGCTGACCTACAGATAGAAACATTTCAACCAGGCGAAATCTTCTATTTTATTAGTTTAATTTGCACGGTACCTTTAGTTATCAACCGAATATTACAAAACTTTTAAAAATAAGCTCCCCCTGACCAGCTAAATCGTTCGCAATAAACGTTTTCCCCTTAAAATCGGCAAATTGCTGACTTTAAAGTGAGAAACATTATACAACCGGGCGAAATTTTCTGTTTTATCACTTTTACAGTATCTTTGATTACCAACCGATTATTACAAAACTTTAAAAATAAAAAAAGAAAGAGAAAAATGCGGCTTAACGTCCATTCGACACAAACTAGGTCATTTCAGGACTAACATATGCTTTTTAATTTTATTTATAAACTTCCCTTGCGCGTACGGGTCTTTAGCCATGGGAGGAAACCGAAGGACACGGAGAAAACCCACGAGGTTGGACACCATACTCCATGTCACGTGCAACTTGGAAATCGAAACGACGCGGGTTGACTCAATGAATGACGTTACGATACAGCGCACATGCTAACCATTCAGCCTCCCTTAAAAATAAGCTCCCCCTGACCAGCTTAATTGTTCGCAAAACGTTTGCCCTCTAAAATCGGCAAATTGCTGACTTTAAAGTGAGAAACATTACAACCGGGCGAAATTTTATGTTTTATCACTTTTACAGTACCTTTGATTACCAACAGATTATTACAAAATTTTAAAAATAAAAGAGAAAGAGAAAAATGGGACGAAAAACCAAGGTCGCGTGTACACATTGGAGTGCACGTAAAATATCCCTAAGCAGTTGGAATTCGATACTGTTGAATAAGCTCTATACGATGACTAAATGTGATGATTGTAGTCACCCAGACTGCATGTTTCGCTTAATAATGAAAGGGTGCCGTTTTTAATGTTCGTTCCTTTTATTCTTCTACTCCAGATATTTTGGACTGTTGATCGAAGTTTTCATATAAAAGACTACCGATAAGACTCTTTGTAGAAGAAGTTCCCAAAAAATATTATGTTGACTTTTTGGATTTTCGATCTCTTTTTTTCTGCTATCCATGATATTTAAAAAAAAAAGATACAACGATTTTTACACAACAAGCCAGCTATTACACTCTTGATTAACAAGAGTTTCACCGCCCTCCCTTCATTATAACCGAAGTTATCTTGCCCTAAAGAATCAACAAATCAGCATGCTTATCTCTGCTTACCCTAGGCAGAAAATGCTCATCTTTGAACTCAATCATGACATTGACCCAGTGAACGTCTACACCAAGATTGAACATCCTAGCTCAATTAGAAGGAGAGTTATTGTGTTTCAAAGTCTCGGCCCTTCAAGTTGCTACTACTTTTCATATTCACTTCAAAATGGCAACCATAAATTGACCTGAATCAAAATTCTGCTCTGAACAATTTTTAGGCCATCTTTCAAGGATTCAGAAAATATAACTCCCGTGCCTGTAAGTAAAATAGCAAAAATGCCTTAGAGATTTTTCACGTTTCAAGATGGTGGCACTTCTGGTTCGATCAACAAACTTCATATTTTGTGTACAAATCAGTAATTACTTATCTAGTATCCACAAAAAAAATCAGGTCATTCTGACCTATATTTCGATGATTTTTTTGAAAATTTTGACCCTTAATTTCGTCAAGGGGAGATAATTTAGAAAATTTCTAATTATATTTTTGAAGTCACATCGGTAAAGTCTACATATATACTAAATTTCATGAAAATCGTATAACTATTAAAGAAGTTGTCAAATTGGTCTAAACTTCCGGTTCGAAATTACAGCGACGAATTTTCGAAATTCGAAAATGTGAAACTGCAGATGAAAATGATTTTTTTTCAAGGTATTCAAAGAAAAAAGAATTAGTAAAATCGGTCAAAAAATAACAAAGTTACGACCATGCATTGTCCATTTTGTCAATCGTAAATTTCGGTGATTTCGGATTCGTAAAACGTTTTGAAAATATATTTAATCAAGGTTTGCACCCCATTTTTGGGGGGGTAGGTCAAAATTTCAGAAAGATCCTACGGATAGATTCTGAGAAATCCGATTTGCAGAAAACACACAAAAAAAAAAATAACAATAATAATCTTAACAGAAACAATAAGCTTTCATATGTAATATGAAAGCTTAATAACTAGATCTGCTACTGTCCCATGCAGATATGAAAGCTTTCATATTCATCGTCATGTGTCATCGATTATATCAAGTATCTCAAATAAAAGGATAAGAATAACAAACTATCAGAATTGGTCAAAAACTCGCGAAGTTACAAGTCTAAATATAGTATGAAACATTGCATAATCTGAAAACTAAAGGAAAATAACTGATACTTGTGTTGCTGTAATCGGGATGACTTCCGACTTCAAAACTTTCAGAAAAATGAAATGAAAATGATAAGAAAACATTGAAAAATTAAATGAGATAACTTTGAACAAAACTAAAAATTTTTGAATCAGGTTGATCCCAATTGTTTGAATATTTACGTTAAATATGTAAATTTGGAAAATTATAAAGACATAATTATCAAAATCGGTCAAAACTCACAAAGTTACAAATTTAAATGTAGTGAGAAACATTGCACCCGGGCAAAAAAATAATCTTTAAACTAAAGAGAAATAGCCTAAACTCGTATAGCTGTTATCAGGCTTCCAAAATTAGAGATATGTTATATAATTATGGTTTCCAATATGTTTGGTTTTAAGTAGGAAATCGTGACAACTTCTTAAGCATGTTTTAAACAAAGGGTCATAGACTGCAATATACAAGAATGGCACTTTGCAATAAAAAAAAAAACTGATCAAAGCAAGATTTCTATGCAGAAATGAAATAATTAATAGAACCAGAAAAACATTTATCCACTATAATAAATAAGCAACATAGAAAAAATGAAATGAAATTGAATGGGGTTTAACGTCCTACTGTTCTGCTCCTGAAATGGGCTAATGAAGACGGGCACACGCCATAAAGTGTGCAATGAGGGAAATTTTACCCGGGCAGCGGCGTTACGGCCTACGAGGTTGGACAGGCGACCATACTCCTTGTCACGTACAACCAAGAAATCGAAACAACGCCAGTTGACTCAATGACAGACGTTATGATACACAGCGCACGTTCTAACCATTCAGTGACGCAACCTCCCTAAAATCGGCAAATTGCTGACCTACAGATAGAAACATTTCAACCGGGCGAAATTCTCTATTTTATTAGTTTAATTTATTAGTACCTGTATTTATCAACCGAATATTACAAAACTTTTAAAAATAAGCTCCCCCTGACCAGCTTAATCGTTTGCAATAAACGTTTTCCCCTTAAAATCGGCAAATTGCTGACTTTAAAGTGAGAAACATTATACAACCGGGCGAAATTTTCTGTTTTATCACTTTTACAGTATCTTTCATTACCAACCGATTATTACAAAACTTTAAAAATAAAAAAAAGAAAGAGAGAAATGCGGCTTTACGTCCATTCAACACAAACTAGGTCATTTCGGGACTAACATGTTTTTAATTTTATTTAAAAACTCCCCTTGCGCGTACTGGTCTTTAGCTGTTGGGAGGAAACCGAAGGACACGGAGAAAACCCACGAGGTTGGACACCATACTCCATGTCACGTGCAATCTCGAAATCGAAACAACGCCCGTTGACTCAATGACAGACGTTACGATACAGCGCACATGCTAACCATTCAGCCTCCCTTAATAATAAGCTCCCCCTGACCAGCTTAATTGTTCGCAATAAACGTTTGCCCTCTGAAATCGGCAAATTGCTGACTTTAAAGTGAGAAACATTACAACCGGGTGAAATTTTATGTTTTATCACTTTTACAGTATCTTTGATTACCAACAGATTATTACAAAATTTTAAAAATAAAAGAGAAAGAGAGAAATGCGGCTCAACGTCCATTCGACACAAACTAGGTCATTTCGGGACTAACATATGCTTTTTAATTTTATTTATAAACTTCCCTTGTGCGTACGGGTCTTTAGCCGTGGGAGGAAACCGAAGGACACGGAGAAAACCCATGAGGTTGGACACCATACTCCATGTCACGTGCAACTTGGAAATCGAAACGACTCCGGTTGACTCAATGACAGACGTTACGATACAGCGCGCGTATGCTAACCATTCAGCCTCCCTAAAATCGGGAAATTGCTGACTTATAGCAAGAAACATTTCAACCGGGCGAAATTTTCTGTTTTAAAAGTTTAATTCGCACAGTATTTTAATTACCAACCGATTATTACAAAACTTTTGAAAATAAGCTCCAACTGACCAGCTTAATCGTATGCAATAAACGTTTGGCCTGAATTGAAACTTCTGCAACAAGAAAGTTCACCTCGATTTTCCGGCGTGGTTCCCCCTTGTCAGTGAGGCAGAACGGAGGGCCTGACAGGGACAGCTGTCTAGTCGTTCGGATGGGACAAAAAACCAAGGTCGCGTGTACACATTGGAGTGCACGTAAAATATCCCTAAGCAGTTGGAATTCGATACTGTTGAATAAGCTCTATACAATGACTAAATGTGATGATTGTAGTCACCCACACTGCATGTTTCGCTTAATAATGAAAGGGTGCCGTTTTCAATGTTCGATCCTTTTATTCTTCTACTCCAGATATTTTGGACTGTTGATCGAAGTTTTCATATAAAAGACTACCGATAAGACTCTTTGTAGAAGAAGTTCCCAAAACATATTATGTTGACTTTAAGAGAAAAGAACCTTTAAAGATGCTCCAAATCGTAAACATACGACTTTTTTGATTTTCGATCTCTTTTTTTCTGCTATCCCTGATATTTAAAAAAAAAGATACAACGATTTCACACAACAAGCCAGCTATTACTCTCGACTAACAAGAGTTTCACCGCCCTCCCTTCATTATAACCGAAGTTATCAACAAATCGGCATGCTTATCTCTGCTTACCCTAGGCAGAAAATGCTCATCTTTGAACTCAATCATGACATTGACCCAGTGAACGTCTACACCAAGATTGAACATTCTAGCTCAATTAGAAGGAGAGTTATTGTGTTTCAAAGTCTCGGCCCTTCAAGTTGCTACTACTTTTCATATTCACTTCAAAATGGCAACCATAAATAGACCTAAATCAAAATTCTGCTCTGAACAATTTTTAGGCCATCTTTCAAGGATTCAGAAAATATAACTCCCGTGTCTGTAAGTAAAATAGCAAAAAAGCCTTAGGGATTTTTCACGTTTCAAGATGGTGGCACTTCCGGTTCAATCAACAAACTTCATATTTTGTGTACAAATCAGTAATTACTTATCTAGTATCCCCCAAAAAAATCAGGTCATTCTGACCTATATTTCGATGATTTTTTTGAAAATTTTGATCCTTAATTCCGTCAAGGGGAGATAATTTAGAAAATTTCTAATTATATTTTTGAAGTCACATCTGTAAGGTCTACATATATACTAAATTTCATGAAAATCGTACAACTATTAAAGAAGTTGTCAAATTGGTCTAAACTTCCAGTTCGAAATCAAAGCGACGAATTTTCAAAATTCGAAAATGTGAAACTGCAGATGAAAATGATTTTTTTCAAGGTATTCAAAGAAAAAAGAATTAGTAAAATCGGTCAAAAAATAACAAAGTTACGACTATGCATTGTCCATTTTGTCGTTCGTAAATTTCGGTGATTTCGGATTCGTAAAACGTTTTGAAAATATATTTAATCAAGGTTCACACCCCATTTTTTTTGGGGGGGGGGGGGTAGGTCAAAATTTCAGAAAGATCCTACGGATAGATTCTGAGAAATCTGATTTGCAGAAAACACACACAAAAAAAAACCCCAATAATAATCTTAACAGAAACAATAAGCTTTCATATGTAATATGAAAGCTTAATAAGAATAATATTAACAGAAACAATAAGCTTTCATATGTAATATGAAAGCTTAAATATGCGATGAAAGAGGGCAAAAGGTGTATATATGGTTCTATCAACATACGATACACTCAGTAAAGAACAACACGTCTGTGGTGATACCGGTTTCACAGTTTCAGTTGGTCGTTGGTGTGTGTTTGCTCATGGGCACTTGCGCATGTCCGAAACTGATGTTTGTGTTAGCAACACAGCTTTATCCACTTCCGCCATTGTGAGATGGTTCCTCATAACTCAAAAAACTGATCACTTCAGGAAAAAGTGTTATGTTCTTAGTTAGAGTTTTGTCATTTTTAAACATACTTGTTATCGTGATTAGCTGTTTTTTTAATGATCAGTAGTTACACGATCAATGGATTTAAGTTAATTGGCTTGAGATTGATTGTTCTATCGTTCGTGATTTGTTGCCGTTGTTTTTATTTTAGTGATTGGTCGTTACACGCGTACAATCAGTAGAACTGGAAACCACACACATTGATGATTGGCTTGAAATTGTCAATTAATTCACCTCCAAAGGCAGATTAAGGCCTTTGATATTCTCGTGGCTACGCTTCAAACCAGATTGCGGCTTATGGAGCTCTACTGATCACGCTATTTCCCAGTGGTTATTTGTAGATTCTTTTTTTGTTAAAAACTTATAAATCACTTTTCGATGTTTTAACTATGTTTTAATAATTAACTGTTTTGCAGATTGAATATTGGCCTATATATGATTGGGATTTCTCTGAATCATTATTTTAATTTTGTACATAATAAAAGTTTTACATGTTGCCTATGTGTTTTATTTCTCAAATACAATTACTTTATCATGCAAATCATGGGATCTACTATACTACTAACTAGTTACTATAAGTATCGGATATTTTTTTTATTTATCGGCTTTGGCCTCTATCCAAAAGCCGATATCATCCGCTATTAACTATTATATAGTAACTAGGGTTCTACATCTGAAACTAAATCTGAAAATACCACTATTTCTTGAACATGAATCACCCAATTCCATACAAAGAAAAGGATGTGGTAATAAATACTCGTTGTAAATTTGGATTCAAACATGCATGCACAATGCATTGCATACTCCACATTTATATAAGTGGCAGTTGTTTTCTGTTTCCACATGTGGAGGGAATATTCAATTTTTATTGCCTACTGAATTATAAAGATCGTCAATTTGTATTTCTCCTTTTTACTGAAATAAACTAACAGTAGAAACTCGACATCCTCGACTGCTGTCAGTAGTAATAATACATGTAGATAATAGTAGAAACCGATTTGGCCGTAAGAAAATCGTAGGGGTAATCCTATCACGGGGAGTCAACGCACACTGTGTCTATAACAGTGAGAGCTGACTCCTACAATTGCGCATGCGCTAAACGGTAAACACACACCAGGGACCAACTGAAACTGTGACAGGGTAGTGAAAATTTCTGTAGAATGATAGAGATAGTAAAACAATTTGTCAAAATGTCAATTGTTATCAAAATGAAAACAAATTTATCCAAATGATAAGTATAATGTCAGGTTGATGATTAAAGCTACAGAAATATTATTAGTTCCACTAAGCTAAACACATGAACGTAAAACAAACAATGTAAATGAGTGTGTGTGAGTGGGGTGTCAAAAGAATAATTTCTTACTCATTACCGTACTGACTAAGTTACGTATACTGTCGTAGGAAATAAATATATATTTGCAGCTAAATGATGTTTGTTAATTTATTTAGCATGTTATCAAGCACTGAAATAAGGGGCCGGACACGGACAATGTCCGGGCGAATTGACCCCCTTTGACAGGCCGAATTGCCTTTCGTCCGGACATAAATGTCCGACCGATTTTGAGTAAAACAGTAAGCCAAAAATAGTAATTTTATTCGCGAATTCGAGTCGATCGCTAATTATTACTAGACTCGAAAATCCAGACACAAAAATATCAACGACCCGAGTCATAGCGAAAATGTTACTATTTATATCTCGGCAGCGTGCAGATAAAATAATCAATAATTTTTAGAATCGGCTATTTTACGCTGGTTATATCAACGACCCGAGTCCTAGTAAAAATATTACTATTTTTTTAATAGAATCGGTCAAAATCCAGGCCCAAAAATATCAACGACCCGAATCATAGTGAAAATGTTACTATTTATATCTCGGCCGCGTGCGGATAAAATAATTAAATAATCAATAATTATTAGGATCGGCTTTTTTACGCTTGTTAAACCGAGTCATAGTAAAAATATTATTATTTTTTAGAATAGGCTCTTTTTCGCTGGTTATATCAACGACCCGAGTCATAGTAAAATTATCACTATTTACATACATGTATCTTGGCCGCGTGAAGATAAAATAATGAATAATATTGAGAATCGGCTCTTTTACGCTAGTTATTCGAGCCTACGTGTAGTAGCTAGCTTTGCGTTACTTTCGTATATGATTAGCTCTAAATCAAACCTAACATGACATGTAATTATACAAATTATTAGTAATAAAAGTAATAATATTTAAAATGTTACAAGAAAATGTTCAAGTTGACTATGGATGTAATTAGGGAGAGACTTTTTATACGAAAATTAAAATATCTCACTTTGTTGGACACTTCCGATGATCGATGTGAATGTAAATAGACGAGCTTTGAAAACATGTCGAATAAAATAACTTCTTATTTTCCCCAACCCGCGGACACGGGATATCCCGGCTAGTGGGACCGTTCCAGAATATTTTAAAACTGGTACTGTGTCTAATGTCTCTCAAAATGACACTTCTAATCGGGGGCCATCGCCGTCACTAGTTCGAAAATTACATACAATAAGAACCGTAGAAAAGTGGATCAAACCTGACGTAGCAAAATGCAATGCTGACGTGTGGTTAACATACGAATAAGACGATGGTTTTGTGACTACATTAAATTGTGAACTCTATATAAAGTATTTTAAAAATATGAATTATATGATGGAATTTTCCACTGCATGGAATAATGGTATTTGTCAGGCTGAAAATCTGAAATGTCCGGCCGAAAATCAGTTCAGCCTGACATGATGTCAGGCTGAACCTTAGCAGTTATTTCAAGGCTTGCATGTTATGTAACTTATTAAAATTGGTGGTGTCAATGCATGAAATTTGACCTCTCCTTCAAGTCTCCCTATGTCTCCCTCACTTCTCCCTATTCTGCCTGTAGGGAGAAGTGTCTTCTCCATAAAGTTTGCCCCTAGTTTGAGCCCTGATGTAATGTGGAGTATACCTAACCTTTTTCTTTGGGTCCCTAGCTGAAAATGGGGAGGTTGGGATGGCCTAGTAAGTGGTCTAGAGTTCCGCGCTTCGACCTCTAGCTGGCCCGGCTGTGGTTTCGAGCCCTGGTGTGAGCGTATGTGGCATGGAGATAGGAGCGTATGTGGCATGGAGATAGGAGCGCCTTCTCAACCTCGTGGGTTTCCTCCCCATTTCTCTCTCTCGTTAGCTGAAAATGGGTCTGAAACGCCATATGGTAGTCGATTCGTGTACCAATGGTAAACAAGCCAACAGTGAGGCTGATGTCCCCCGCCGAAATCCCAAAATAAAAAGATGACACATATTAATTAATCGCACATTTATTTTTTTCAAGTATCGAGCAATCAAACTGTACACAAAGTGTCATCCAAAAGTGTTTTATAAAGAAAGATAGGTTGCCAGGCAACGAAACATACGCCCACAACAGCTAAGTCGTCCGGGCAGTCAACAAGGGTTGTCGCATATTGTTTCTTTTATCAGTCAGGAGAACATTTACTATTTACAACACATGATAATCTTATTACGAGTAATAGCCCATTAAATAATTATCAGAAATGATTAGAATAGTTTTGATGGTTTGTCTCAAGGCCTTTGTCCACAAGATATTTCAAAGTGATCAAGTGCCAGAAATTATCAGATATCACTGAAAAAATAGGATTCTTCGTCTCATGACCCTAAACACTGTGTACAAATTTAAAGTCAATCGGATATTAACTTTAGCCTCTAGAGCGTTTAAAAGATTTTTCAAAGTGATAAAGGGTCATAACTCTGGTAGTAATTATCGGATATCACTGAAAATCAATAGGCTTCTTCGTCTCATGACCTTAAACACTGTGTATAAATTTAAAGTCAATCGGATATTAACTATAGCCTCTAGAGCGTTCACAAGATTTTACAAAGTGATCAAGGGTCATAACTCTGGTAGTAATTATCGGATATCGCTGAAAATCAATAGGCTTCTTTGTATCATGACTTTAAACACCGTGTATAAATTTAAATTCAATCGGATATTAACTTTAGCCTCTAAAGCGTTCACAAGATTTTTCAAAGTGATCAAGGGTCATAACTCGGGCAGGAATTATCGGATATTGCTGAAAATCAACAAGCTTCTTCCTATCATGACCTTACATACTGTGTATAAATTTAAAGTCAATCGGATATTAACTATAGCCTCTAAAGCGTTCACAAGATTTTTCAAAGTGATCAAGGGTCATAACTCTGGCAGTAATTATCAGATATCGCTGAAATTCAATAGGCTTCTTCGTCTCACGACCTTAAACACTGTGTATAAATTTAAAGTCAATCGGATATTAACTTTAACTTCTAAAGCGTTCACAAGATTTTTCAAAGTGATCAAGGGTCATAACTCTGGCAGTAATTATCAGATATCACCGAAAATCAATAGGCTTCTTCATCTCACGACCTTAAACACTGTGTATAAATTTAAAGTCAATCGGATATTAACTATAGCCTCTAGAGCGTTCACAAGATTTTTCAAAGTGATCAAGGGTCATAACTCTGGTAGTAATTATCGGATATCGCTGAAAATCAATAGGCTTCTTCGTCTCACGACCTTTAACACCGTGTATAAATTTCAAGTCAATCGGAGATTAACTTTAGCCTCTAGAGCGTTCACAAGAAATTGTGGACGATGGACGGACCGACAGACGAACGGACGGGGGCGACGGCAATATACGACCACATTTCCATGTGGGCGTATAAAAATGCTAAAACCGACGAGAAAAATGAAAATGTACCCTAGTTAGGGGGACCCTAAAGGCAGACCAAAGGGCCCCCACGCTTGACAAAAGGGCTACTCTGGCCAAGGGAAAGAGCTCTCCTGTCCGAGTCAATCGTTTCGATACACTGTTACTGTCGAATCCATTACTGAATGAGAATGCAGTCATTGTATTGGCATAAAAATCATCAATCAAGAAGAACCTAAGATGAAATTGCTTATCTCTGCCTACCCTAAGAAGAAAATGCTCATCTTCGAACTCCATCAAGGCATTGACCTAATAAGCATACACACCAATTTTGAACATTCTAACTCAATTCGAAGGAGAGTTATTGTGTTCCAAAGTCTCGGCAAATCAAATTGCTTATCGCTCTGCTTACCCTGAGCAGAAAATGCTCATTATCGATCTTAGTCAAGGTATTACTGTAATGAAACTATACACCAAGTTCCATCACTCTCACTTAATTAGAACTAAAGTTATCGTGTCCCAAAGCATCAACCAATCAAATTGCTTATCCCTGCTTACCCTAAGCAGAAAATGCTCATCTTCGAACTCCATCAAGGCATTGACCTAATAAGCATACACACCAATTTTGAACATTTTAACTCAATTCGAAGGAGAGTTATTGTGTTCCAAAGTCTCGGCAAATCAAATTGCTTATCGCTCTGCTTACCCTGAGCAGAAAATGCTCATTATCGATCTTAGTCTAGGTATTACTGTAATGAAACTATACACCAAGTTCCATCACTCTCACTTAATTAGAACTAAAGTTATCGTGTCCCAAAGCATCAACCAATCAAATTGCTTATCCCTGCTTACCCTAAGCAGAAAATGCTCATCTTCGAACTCCATCAAGGCATTGACCTAATAAGCATATACACCAAGTTTGAACATTTTAACTCAATTAGAAGGGGAGTTATTGTGTTCCAAAGTCTCGGCCAATCAAATTGCGTATCGCTCTGCTTACCCTGAGCAGAAAATGCTCATTATTGAACTTAGTCAAGGTATTACTGTAATGAAACTATACACCAAGTTTCATCACTCTCACTAAATTAGAACTAAAGCTATCGTGTCCCAAAGCATCAACCAATCAAATTGCTTATCTCTGCTTACCCGAAGCGGAAAATGCTCATCTTCGAACTCCATCAAGGCATTGACCTAATAAGCATATACACCAAGTTTGAACATTTTAACTCAATTAGAAGGGGAGTTATTGTGTTCCAAAGTCTCGACCAATCAAATTGCGTAACGCTCTGCTTACCCTGAGCAGAAAATGCTCATTATTGAACTTAGTCAAGGTATTACTGTAATGAAACTATACACCAAGTTTCATCAATCTCACTTAATTAGAACTAAAGTTATCGTGTTCCAAAGCATCAACCAATCAAATCACTTATCTCTGCTTACCCTAAGCGGAAAATGCTCATCTTTGAACTCCATCAAGGCATTGACCTAATAAACACATACACCAAGTTTGAACATTCTAGCACAATTAGGAAGAGAGTTATTGTGTCCCAAAAAGTGTGACGGACAAACAGACAGACAGACGGACGAACCCATTTTAATAGTCCCCCAACTTTCTTCGAAAGGCGGGGGACAAAAAATTATTTCGTCTTAAATATTGGATATCAGAAGCCCATCTTTTCCTGGTAAGACCACACCATCAATGTTGATTTAAATTGACAAATAATTTGTGTTTTCAACATCAAAGACATTCGATGATATTGAGTTAGTGAGACTTAGCTACTTTAACATGCATACTTGTAGGTATTTTGAATATGTCAAGTCTGTCGTTAATTTATCATCTTCGTCGTCTTCAGTTGATGGCACACTTGTGTTTGCTAAATGCTATCATTCCCATGTTCATTGATAATATGTCGTTCTATGTCAAGGTCGTCGTCACATGGGTCGGATAGGGTGAACAAAATTACCACTCGTCAAACCTCGGCAGATTCCGGTACCCTACTTGGATTGTACTGGAATCTGCCGAGATTTGTCGAGTGCAAACTTTCGTTATTCGGGTTCAATTGGCATGCGCAACGAATGTTTCTAACAGGTGCTAAGAATATTACGACTGTAAATTCGTAGATTTCTTGAGTATTTGGCATAATTACTGTTGTTTTATGTAAATGTCGTTGTCACTTAGATTGTACCGGAATCTGTCAAGATTTGTTGTGTGAAAACTTACTTTATTCGGGTTCAATCAGAACAGCATGCGCAACGGATGTTTCAAACAGGTGCTAGGAATATTTTTACGACTGCGGATTCGTGGATATGCTTGAGTATTTGTCACAATAACTTTCTTACAAGAGATTATAAAATTATCAAAATAATCAACAAGACCAACTGTAGCGAGTATTAATCTCACCGATAATTGATTTGTGTTTGCTGGTTAATCTTTCGTGGCTTCATACCCATCGAGTTTTAATCTCACCGGTAATTGATTGGTAATATTTGGTGGCTTCAAACCTATCGATTGAAGGCCGGATTATACTGTGTCGATTCAATGGAAATCATGTAACTGGACGGCTGATTGATGTCGTAATCCGGAACATACAGTGTTTGGATTAACCAGAGATTTTTGGGTTGAAGTAATAAGGAAATAAATCGGGACATGAAAATCATGTCGGTTGTCACAGAGTGATCAGAGATTGGTTGTGACAGAGTCCATTGTAGATCATAATTTGAATCTGATTTCGATGAAATTTGACATGCATGGTTAAAACCCAAAGATCTTGGTTCCTTTTGATATTTGAGCATATCGAATTGTAACTTCATGACTTATGGCCCTTAGCTTGTTTTGTATCCATCTTCGAAAAAGTGGGCGTATCCTGCCTGGCAGCCGCAGGTTGGAAAAGGAAAGCTCAAGGAACACCGAATATTTATAGGATTTGTCAACTTATAACCCCGAGGCTTCCCACCAAATTGAAAGATCAGTTAAAGACAACGGCACATATGCCCACAGCAGCTACATGCACAAGGATTGTTGCAAATTCTTTTTCTTATTTATATGGGGAATGAAAACATTTAGAACACGCTCAAATCTGAATAAAAGTAACAACCCATTAAAAATGTATTATTTAAGATTTAGATAAAGAACTGGCCCATCTGGCTATAATAGTTCCAAAAAGATAGGTTGCAAGTCAACGAAACATACGCCCACAGCAGCTAAATCGTTCGGGCAGTCAACAAGGGTTGTCGCATATTTTTACTTTTTTCGGTAATGAAACATTTGAATACACTAAAATCTTATTTAGAGTAACAACTTGTTATGTAATTATCAGAAAATTATTAGAATTTGTTTTCTTTTTATAAAGTTTTGCCCCACGCTAACAATTAGTATAGGAAACATTTAATATGATGGATTTAGCTGTTCAGTTAACAAAATTCATTGAAAATCAAAATACTTATTCATTTCAACACCTTAAACTCTGTGTATCAATCTGAAGTCAATCGGATGATAAGTTTGGCCTCTATAGTGTCATAAGGTTTTTTGAAGTGATCAAGGGAGATGACACTGGAAGTAATTAATAGAAATAGCTGAAAATTAATAGGCTTCTTCGTCTCATGACCTTAAACATTGTGTGTAAATTTAAAGTCAATCGGATATTAACATTGGCCTCTAGATCGTCCACAGGATTTTTTTGACGTGGTAAAGGGCCATAACTCTGGCAGTAATTATTGGAAATTGCTGAAAATGAATATACCTCTTCATCTCATGACTGTAAACACTGTGTAAAAATTTAAAGTCAATCAGATATTAACTTTGGCCTCTAGAGTTTCCACAAGATTTTTTGAAGTGATCAAGGTTCACAACTCTGCCAATAATTATTGGAAATCGCTGAAAATCAAGAGACTTCTTTGTCTCATGACCTTAAACTGTGTATAAATCTAAAGTCAATCGGATATTAACTTTGGCCTCTAGAGCGTCCACAAGATTTTTAAAAGTGATCATGGGTCAAAACTCTGGCACTAATTATCGGAAATCGTTGAAAATCAAAAGACTTCTTCGTCTTATGACCTTAAACACTATGTATAAATCTAAAGTCAATCAGATATTAACTTTGCTCTCTAGAGCGACCACAAGATTTTTTGAAGTGATCAAGGGCCATAACTCTGGTAGTTATTATCGGAAATCGCTGAAAAACAATAGGTTTCTTCGTCTCATGACCTAAAACACTGTGTATAAATTTAAAGTCAATCAGATATTAACTGTAGCCTCTAGAGCTTGTGGACGCCAGACCGACGTACGGGGGCGATGACAATATACGACCACATTTCAATGTGGGTGTATAAAAAGATAATTCAATTATTATATTCTGACTGAGCAAGGTTATCACTGTTTGAAGTTTTGACATAGATTGTTTATTATCGAAACATGTAGCAATGTTACTTGTAAATCAAGACTCAGCCTCACTTCTCCATTTTTAAATTAAATCATGAAATGGCAATCATATTTTAAACTGTTTACATCTGCACCATCTGACCGTCTAGAGAGTTGATTATAAGCTAGTCATGTGAATAAATGTTTCAATAACCATTTTTATCACCCAATAGCACATTTGACAGTAGATATCGCTTGTGTGATAAATTGCATAATCAACTGCGATATCGATTGGTCAATCAAAAGGGAACTACTTTCTTTTATTTAAAACCCATTTATTTTACATAAAATGTAACTTCTTCTTTGGTTGAAATGAAACTATTTTTATTTAATTGACCTTGAAGAAAATACTGGGTCAATATATAGGACTTTGCAATAGATAAATCGCTGTCAAAAAATGATGTATCACTACGCTGTTTTGTAATCAGATTCAGTAAAAGTTATTTGTGCATGTAAGAAAGAATTGGGTGATAAATAAAATCTCCAACTCATCTTTTTTGATGTCAAAAAATATCAACTTGTGTTGATATTGTTTTAAATCAAAAAAGACTTGTAGGAGATTCTCTATATATAACATCTGAAAGACAAAATAAAAACCTGTAATGGGCAGACTTAGCTCTTACAAGATACATCTTTAAAGCTACAATTCATAATCTTAAGTTATATTTTTAAAATGTATTAAAATAAAGCCTTAAAATAGATAGATGGTATCTATAAACAGCCAAACCTTATTAAATATTAATCCTATTAATCCAATAATTTACTATTGCTAGTTGAGCATTTAACAAATATATCACTTTCAACTTGAAATTCAAACGTTTGAAAATAGCTATTCATTGATCGAGGGAGTGGGGGAATAGAAAAACAAGGGAGGTAATTGTGTTATTATTTCCACTGTGAATGATATTTTCTAAGTGTGTAGAATAATGCCCATGATCGTATAATATTGAGCAAAAGACATAGAAATAATATGTTTTGACTTTCTTAGAAAATATGAAATTCTCGCTTAAAACTATAAGCAAGAAATCATTAGAATTTTTTGGGTTTCCATTCAACAACTGTTTAAAGGGACAATAACACTCTTGGTGGCTTGGCAGCTCGAGAAAATAAATAATAGCCTTATTCTAAGTACTTGATGTTTAAGCGTCCTACCTGATGTGTAAATTATCTATTACAACCTATTTTACTTGTCCAGAAGGTTAGAAAATATTTTAAAATCCAAGTCACATTTGAAAAGGTTTACGTTAAGACTTTTCAAATCAATTAGTTAAATTTTTCCAATTTTTAAATTAGGTGTGCTAAGATGAAATTTGATCAATTAATTGGAATATTGTAAAATAATACAATTTGTTGACCAGAATGAAGAATGGGACATATTATTCAGTTTCAACAAAAGTGGTATTGGGGCTTTAAAAGGCATGAAAAACCTAAATTGCATGTACTTATAGCCAGTGGTTACAATATGCACTTTACGGCAAGTTAACATCAATCAGATTAAAATTAATTCAGCTATTTTTACTACGATTCCTCAAAGTCACAAATATAGAACTCTCATAAAAATGACTTGCAATTATCAAAGATAGGTTGCCAGACAGCAGCTAAATCGTCCGGGCAGTCAACAAGAGTTGTCGCATATTCTTACTATTTTCGGTAATGAAACATTTATAATTTTCTGAAATCTAATTAGGATTAACAACTCATAAAGTAATTATCAGAAAATCATTAGAATTTGTTTGGTTTTTATAAAGTTCTATCCCATGGTAACACTTAGTATAAGAAACATTTAAAATCATGGATTTAGCTGTTCAGTTACCAAAATTCATTGAAAATAAATATACTTGTACTTCTCAAGACCTTAAACTAACACTGTGTATAAATTTAAAGTCAATTGGATATTACCTTTAGCCTGTAGAGCATCCACAAGACTTTTTGAAGTGATCAAGGGCCATAACTCTGGCAGTAATCATCAGAAATCGCTGAAAATCGAGAGGCTTCTTCGTCTCATGACCTTAAACACTGTGTATAAATATAAAGTCAATCGGATATTAACTTTAGCCTATAGAGCGTCCATAAGGAATTGTGGACGCCAGACGAATAAAAACACTCATAATCCCCTCAGATGCCATTGACATTACATTGACAAAGTGTGTATTCATTAACGCCTGACTGATTCCTTAATCCCCCAATTAAATAAATTAATTGACTACCTAATAATTTGTGTTGTAATTTATTTCATTAGGGTTTCACACTGCGTAGCTTGTGTGAAACACTATTGTTTTTGTTAAAATTCTTCTTCTTATTATTATTATTATTCAGATTCCAATTTGAATAGATCTCAGCAACTACGTGTCGCATCGTTATGATTTCTTCGGTTTTACTAGGAAAGTGGGTGTGACTTAGAGGATAAAGCTATTTTGAACGTTCTGCGACAATACGTAATGTCCGAAATCACCAAAGTTATCGTTATTGAAAATATTGCAGTAATTTTAACAATAATCGTTGGATTTTAACTTTCGATACATTTTGGCATAGCCGGAGACAGGGCACATAGCTACACTACTTTCAATTTTTGATTTTCGGCAAATCTTCGAAGATATTAGGCGCCAAATTTCGAAAATTTAAAATTTTAAAAAAAACTTTTTTATTTATGTTTATTTTTTAGTCGTGTTGTGCACAGAATTAAAGAATCATCTAACTAGCGCAAAAATGTTAAAATTTTTTGTCTCAGTAATTTTCCTTGGCCGCCATTGGCTAATTCAGTTTTTCAGTCCTAGATTAATTTTTCATTGTTCGATTTGTATAAAACAAAGTTCATATGCTTCGTTGTCTCAATTGTCAAAGATAGGTTGCCAGGCAACGAAACATACGCCCACAACAGCTAAGTCGTCCGGGCAGTCAACAAGGGTTGTCGCATATTGTTTCTTTTATCAGTAAGGAGAACATTTACAACACATGATAATCTTATTACGAGTAATAGCCCATTAAATAATTATCAGAAATGATTAGAATAGTTTTGATGGTTTGTCTCAAGGCCTTTGTCCACAAGATATTTCAAAGTGATCAACTGCCAGAAATTATCAGATATCACTGAAAATCAAATAGGATTCTTCGTATCATGACCCTAAACACTGTGTACAAATTTAAAGTCAATCGGATATTAACTTTAGCCTTTAGAGCATACACAGGGTTTTTCAAAGTGATCAAGGGTCATAACTCTGGCAGTAATTATCGGATATCGCTGAAAATAAATAGGCTATTTTGTATCATGACCGTAAATAGTGTGTATAAATTTAAAGTCAATCGGATATTAACTTTAGATTTTTCAAAGTGATCAAGGGTCATAACTCTGGCAGTAATTATCGGATATTGCTAAAAATCAATAGGATTCTTTGTATCATGACTTTAAACACCGTGTATAAATTTAAATTCAATCGGATATTAACTTTAGCCTCTAGAGCGTTCACAAGATTTTTCAAAGTGATCAAGGGTCATAACTCAGGCAGGAATTATCGGATATTGCTGAAAATCAACAGGCTTCTTCACATCATGACCTTACACACTGTGTATAAATTTAAAGTCAATCGGATATTAACTTTAGCCTCTAGAGCGTTCACAAGATTTTTCAAAGTGATCAAGGGTCATAACTCTGGTAGTAATTATCGGATATCACTGAAAATCAATAGGCTTCTTCGTCTCATGACCTTAAACACTGTGTATAAATCTAAAGTCAATCGGATATTAACTTTAGCCTCTAAAGCGTTCACAAGATTTTTCAAAGTGATCAAGGGTCATAACTCTGGCAGTAATTATCAGATATCACCGAAAATCTATAGGCTTCTTTGCAGGGATCTTAATCGGCTATTTTTTGTCGGCTTTAGCCGATTGATCTTTAATCTAGCCGGTTTGTAAAACAATGAACCGGCCAATATGGTATCATTAATCAATCAACTTTCGGCCGATAACAAAGAGTTAATTATTACTCGTCGATTAAGAAACCCATCAAAGAGTCAGTCAATACAATATGAATACCTTCGGCTTCAATCCGTATCGGCTCATTTCCTAAATAAACAACTTAATCAGTTGAGTCAATCAAGTAAAAGAATGTATATATAATCCAATGTCGGTTCATTCATTTATATCTAACACAATGTTGAAGTACTTGAACACCTCGCAGAGTGACAATAGAAAACGTAAACGAGTTTTAGCCGACGCAGCATTGACCTTGAACTTCAAGCATGCACGTCGTCATCGTAAGTTCCAAAAGTCAGAGAAACTCCCACGGCCAATATAGGTCAACCAAAGTCGAAGTCCGGGAGATATTTTAATTGCGAATGGTTAACTACTTTCAAATGGCTTTCGTTTGACAAACTTTCACAAAAAATGTTTTGTCTCGTAAGTTATTAATTTAGTCTCCTTTTTTAAGTCACGTAATAACCTACTGATCTCGTATATTAATAATTATTATTATTATGTTAGCGTTGAGTAAATTTGGTAATAACCTACTGACCCGTATATAATTATTATGTCAAGTAATAGCCTCTCATGACAATTGGCCACGTGACTTTTCGCACGTATGGCATCACTCGGCAAACCTCGGCATATTTCTAAGTTCCTACTATACACAGAACTAATTTGTGCTAATTTGTTATTATTGATATTACATTCTTTTTATTTTTATATTTTAATATATTGACAAGTGATCACAATAATACAATTGTAAAAAAACATATTTATATTTATTGGTAGTTTTTCCTTTCACTAAATTATAACTTCCGTTTGGTTGGATGAAAGCGAAAGTAGGAATATGCATTATGCAAGTTGCTGAAATTTGACTATAAATTTCGATATTATTATCGATGTATGAATACAGGTATGCAATTACAACAAAGGTTTTGTTTATTCGAAGTTTAAGCTATTATTATTCGGAATACGTTATGCAATTATTAACGTGAATAAAGTATGCATAAACCAACATGTCTGTTGTTGAAAATACGACTATCCGTTAGGCTTAGCCTTGGCCGGTTCATTTCAAAATGGATTAAGAACCCTGCTTCTTTGTCTCATGACCTTAAACACTGTGTATAAATTTCAAGTCAATCGGATATTAACTATAGCCTCTAGAGTGTTCACAAGATTTTTCAAAGTGATCAAGGGTCATAACTCTGGTAGTAATTATCGGATATCACCGAAAATCAATAGGCTTCTTCGTCTCATGACCTTAAACACTGTGTATAAATTTAAAGTCAATCGGATATTAACTTTAGCCTCTAAAGCGTTCACAAGATTTTTCAAAGTGATCAAGGGTCATAACTCTGGTAGTAATTATCGGATATCGCTGAAAATCAATAGGCTTCTTCGTCTCACGACCTTAAACACCGTGTATAAATTTCAAGTCAATCGGATATTAACTTTAGCCTCTAGAGCGTTCACAAGAAATTGTGGACGATGGACGGACGGACGGACCGACAGACGAACGGACGGGGGCGACGGCAATATACGACCACATTTCCATGTGGGCGTATAAAAACTACAATTTTGACAGTTAGGTACCATTTTTCGAAAACAAATATTACATGTATTTTTTTGAAAAATTATATGACTCAAAGAGTGTGTCCTTTAAAGGCGCAAAAAATGTCGGGAGCAGTTTTTTTAATTTCTATTTCATTTTCTAGCAAATTGGATTGAGGTGAAAAAAGGCATAAAATTGACCTATTTACAACCCATTCAGGCTTTCCAGATTTTAAAATATTTTTACATAACTTTTATAAACTTGTACTTGTAGCTATAATCCATACGAAGAGAATGTATGTGAAAATTAGTTTGTAATATAAGCAGTTGCCGAGAAAAGGGCAGTTTTGCATAAGTCACTGTTTTCGTAATTTTGCCTGAAAATAGTCAATTATTATTGGATTTTTATAAAAGTGACATCATTTGATTCAAAAAGCATGTAGTGTCATATCAAGTGGATTACAATTTAAAATTGACATCGGTAGTGACGTCATTTTGTCAAAAATTGCATTTTAAACTTTTTAAATCAATGTTTTATTCAACTAAGAATTATTTAATATGTATTAAAAATTTCAACTTTTGGTTTAAATTCACATATAAACACAACTCATATGGTCATATAGATATCATAAAATTGTTTCTAACTTGTTCGGTTGCCGTGAAATAGACGGTTTTCTACAGGTCACTTTTGAAGGTTTTGGGGCCATGAAAGTGTCAATCATTATTTGATTTTCATAAACTTTACACCATGTTATACCTAATGCCATTTAGGATTTCATACAAGTAATTTAAGATTTTCATTATCACCGGAAGTAACGTCATTTTGGCAAAAACTGTATTTTTAGCTTTCAAAACAGATATTTTATTCAAATGAGTCTGTTTTTAAATCTTTTTCAAATTATGATATTTGAAGCCAATCAACAAACAGAATGAACCCATACAATCATACAGATACCACAAAATGGTTTCTAACTTGTATGGTTGCAGAGAAATAGCCAATTTTCTACAGGTCACTTTTCAAGTTTTTTGGTCTTTAAAAGTGGCAATTATTATTCGATTTACATAAAATTTTCACTATATGATATCTATGCCATTTCGAATTTCATAAAACTAAATGCACATTTTCATTAACACCGGAAGTAATGTAATTTTGTCAAGATCATTTACAAGTAACAAATGTATAAGATAGGTTGCCAGGCAACTAAACATACGCCCACAACAGCTAAGTCGTCCGGGCAGTCAACAAGGGTTGTCGCATATTGTTTCTTTTATCAGTCAGGAGAACATTTACAACACATGATAATCTTATTACGAGTAATAGTCCATTAAATAATTATCAGAATTGATTAGAATAGTTTTGATGGTTTGTCTCAAGGCCTTTGTCCACAAGATATTTCAAAGTGATCAAGTGTCAGAAATTATCAGATATCACTGAAAATCAAATAGGATTCTTCGTCTCATGACCCTAACCACTGTGTACAAATTTAAAGTCAATCGGATATTAACTTTAGCCTTTAGAGCATTCACAGGGTTTTTCAAAGTGATCAAGGGTCATAACTCTGGCAGTAATTATCGGATATCGCTGAAAATAAATAGGCTATTTTGTATCATGACCGTAAATAGTGTGTATAAATTTAAAGTCAATCGGATATTAACTTTAGATTTTTCAAAGTGATCAAGGGTCATAACTCTGGCAGTAATTATCGGATATCGCTGAAAATCAAATAGGATTCTTCGTATCATGACCCTAAACACTGTGTACAAATTTAAAGTCAATCGGATATTAACTTTAGCCTCTAAAGCGTTCACAAGATTTTTCAAAGTGATCAAGGGTCATAACTCTGGCAGTAATTATCAGATATCACCGAAAATCAATAGGCTTCTTCGTCTCATGACCTTAAACACTGTGTATAAATTCAAAGTCAATCGGATATTAACTATAGCCTCTAGAGCGTTCACAAGAGTTTTCAAAGTAATCAAGGGTCATAACTCTGGTAGTAATTATCGGATATCGCTGAAAATCAATAGGCTTCTTTGCATCATGACTTTAAACACTGTGTATAAATTTAAATTCAATCGGATATTAACTTTAGCCTCTAAAGCGTTCACAAAGATTTTTCAAAGTGATCAAGGGTCATAACTCGGGCAGGAATTATCGGATATTGCTGAAAATCAACAGGCTTCTTCTTATCATGACCTTACACACTGTGTATAAATTTAAAGTCAATCGGATATTGCTGAAAATCAACAGGCTTCTTCGTATCATGACCTTACACACTGTGTATAAATTTAAAGTCAATTGGATATTAACTTTAGCCTCTAGAGCGATCACAAGATTTTTCAAAGTGATCAAGGGTCATAACTCTGGTAGTAATTATCGGATATCACCGAAAATCAATAGGCTTCTTCGTCCCATGCCCTTAAACACTGTGTATAAATTTAAAGTCAATCCGATATTAACTTTAGCCTCTAAAGCGTTCACAAGATTTTTCAAAGTGATCAAGGGTCATAACTCTGGTAGTAATTATCGGATATCGCTGAAAATCAATAGACTTCTTCGTCTCACGACCTTAAACACTGTGCATAAATTTCAAGTCAATCGGACATTAACTTTAGCCTCTAGAGCGTTCACAAGAAATTGTGGACGATGGACGGACGGACGGACGGACGGGGGCGACGGCAATATACGACCACATTTCCATGTGGGCGTATAAAAATGAATTGTTATAAATATACATGTCAAGTTTCATCAACATCGGTTCAAAATTGTGATTTCTTTAGAGTCCACAACCTTGATATAACATATTTTCACACAATTTGCATACAAACTGTGGCCATTTTGTCCGTCAATTTTGGTCCGATTTTCACGAAATTTGATCTTGTCCTCCATAGCCATGTCACGGTGATATAATCAAACAGCTTTTTAAATTGGATAACAATTTTAAACTTCAGAGGGACCACAAGCTAAAAAGGGCGATTTTTCGGACAATCAGGGACCATAATTCAGGAAGTTACGATCCGATGGGTGCAAATATCGAAAAAAAACAAGATCTTTGGGTTATAAACATGCATTTAAGTTTCATCAAAATCGGTTAAAAATTGTGACCTCTACACTGTTCACAAGCTAAAAACATGATTTTTCATATAATCAGGGGCCATAACCCATGAAGTTATATAATAGTTATAACCGATACATGCCAATATCGAAAGGAACCGAGATCTTAGGGTGATAAACCTATATTTCAAGTTTCATTGAAAGCGGATAAAAATTGTGACCTGTAGACTGTTCACAATCAATTGGAAATGTGGGCGTATAAAAATGACAATAGGGAGGTTAAGATTTGACCCCAGAATGAGAACGAGAACGAGGTGACGTCATTCTGTGCATTACGTCATCATTTTTAGTTGGGTTTCTCCACGTCTGTTGTCAATCTTGGACGTGAAAACGACTTGAGGACGCCGAAGTCGTAAGTATTTTCCGAGTTTATATTACTAGTATTCTACGTCAATAAACATAAATTTTGTTACCGTTACGTGTTTACCAAACATGTACCGAACACACGTACAAAGTTTGAAGGACATGAGGCGTTGTTAAACGAAAATATCGTATGTTTTTGTTGGCATAGCAAAAATGACCAAAAAATGTTTCAAAATGGCCGTTTGTGGTTCTTCTTGTCGTTTTTGTTTGTCTGTGTTTTTTCACAAATTTTAAATTTCTATAAATTTCACACACCATTTTAAACAACTTAGCCTATTTATCATGCCCTTTTTATACATTTTTGGTGCATATTGGTGCTAATGCTATGTTTACAAATCGGCGCGCCACATACAAACAAAGGAACTCGGACGTAATTTTTCTTAACCGCATTTTAACGTCGAGGTCCACGAGAACGAGAACGCCGTCACCTTGTTCTCGTTCTCGGGTCAAATCTTAACCTCTCTAATATCGATATCGTCCCTTTTTGCAATATCGTACAGCCCTACAGTACTACTTGAAACATGAGGTGACAGTCAACCCCTTCCTTGCATTAAAGATAGGTTGCCAGGCAACGAAACATACGCCCACAGCAGCTAAATCATCCAGGCAGTCAACAAGGGTTGTCGCATATTTTTACTTTTTTTGGTAATGAAACATTTGTAATACACTAAAATCTGAATAAGAGTAACAACTCATTATGTAATTATCTGACGTCTGTTGTACAGATAAGATCTCTTTCGTATATTATTATATCGACACTTGTTGAAGATTGATTTCTTTTCCATTTTTCAAGTATTTTGACCGGATTTTACGTGAATTATGACTTAAAATTTCAATATCGCGATATTTTTTAAAATTATCTCGATATGGCGATACGTGAGATAATTTACCTAATTATCGCAATATATCGCTATCCCCGTGTTATCGCTGCCACCTTAGACCACAAGCTAAAAGATAAGTTGCCAGGCAACGAAACATACGCCCACAGCAGCTAAATCGTACGGGCAGTCAACAAGGGTTGTCGCATATTTCACTTTTTTTCGGTAATGAAACATTTGCAATACACAAAAATCTGATTAAGAGTAACAACTCATTATGTAATTATCAGAAAATCATTAGAATTTGTTAGCTTTTTATAAAGTTTTGCCCACGCTAACAATCATATTCCTGAAGCAATGGCCCGAGAAATCCCTCTCTGACCATTGCTGGAATAGCGCCTGTTTCTTGAACTTATGCGGGAGTGTGTCTATTCTTTCCGTTCAATGAAAGCTATCACTTAAGTACAGCAACATGACAGTCCTTCGTTTAATCTGGGTCTTCCCTAAAACTTTGGACAGTGATTTAAGGTATTAATACGGTGAAATTATGTTCATTTCCAAACAGTATTGTTTACATTTCATTCGACTTGATAGCCTCATTTGTCACACAATTAGTTTTACTGCAGTATTCTGCTATGCACGGGTTAATTAGGCATAATAAAATCGTGAGTCGTGACGTATACGTTATGTAAACATATTTGGTCCAGTATTGGCAGCTAGTGATTGGTTGGTAGAAGGACTACTGATCAATCAAAATTTAACACAACAATATCCACTCGTAATAGCAGTGTGTAGTTGGATTACCTCTAATCAAACGCAACACTGCGCGGGGTATGGCTAACAATTAGTATACGAAACATTTAATATCACGGATTTAGCTGTTCAGTTGAAAATCAAAATACTTGTTCGTTTCAACACCTTAAACTCTGTCTATCAATCTGAAGTCAATCGGATGATAAGTTTGGCCTCTATAGCATCACAAGATTTTTTGAAATTATCAAGGGCCATAACTCTAGCAGTAATTATTTGAAATTGCTGAAAATCAATAGGCTTCTTCGTCTCATGACTGTAAACACTGTGTATAAATTTGAAGTCAATCAGATATTAACTTTGGTTTCTAGAGCTTCCATGAGATTTTTTGAAATGATCAAGGGCCTGAACTCTGCCACTAACTATTGGAAATCGCTGAAAATTAATAGGCTTCTTCGTCTCATGACCTTAAACACTGTGTATAAATCTAAAGTCAATCAGATATTAACTTTAGCCTCTAGAGCGTCCACAAGCAATTGTGGATGCCGGACCGACAGACTGGGGCGACGACAATATACAACCACATTCCAATGTGGGCATATAAAAAGTTGATTTTGCGTACAATCAGAGGCCATAATTCAGGAAGTTACAATCCGATATGCACACATATCGAAAGGAACCAAGATCTTTAGGTTATAAACATGTATTTCAAATTCAAAGTCAATCGTATATTAACTTTGGCTTCTAGAGCGTCCACAAGATTATTTGAAGTGATCAAGGGCCATAACTCTGGTAGTTATTATTGGATATCGCTGAAAAACAATAGGCTTCTCCTTCTCATGCCCTTAACACTGTGTATAAATTTAAAGTCAATCAGATATTAACTTTAGCCTCTAGAGCGTGTACAAGCAATTGTGGACACCGGACCGACAGACTGGGGCGACGACAATATACGATCACATTTCAATGTGGGCGTATAAAAATTTGATTTTGCGTACAATCAGAGGCCACAATTCAGGAAGTTACAATCCGATATGCAAACATATCGAAAGGAACCAAGATCTTTAGGTTATAAACATGTATTTCAAGTTTCATCAAAATCGAATTAAAATTGTGACCTACATAGGGTCCACAACATTGATATACCGTACTTTTACACTACTCGCGTACAAACGGCGGCCATTTTGTCTCGCAATTCAGGAAGTTACGATCAGATAGGCACAAATATCAAAAGGAACCAAGATCTTTGGGTTACAACCATACATGTCAAGTTTCATCAAAATAGGTTCAAAATTGTGACCTCTATAGGGTCTACACGTACAAGCTAAAAACATGATTTTTCGTACAATCAGGGGCTATAATCCATGAAGTTTTGATTCGATACATGCCCATATCGAAAGCAGCCGAGATCTTATGGGGATAATCCTATATTTCAAATTTCGTCAAAATCGGATCAGAATTGTGACCTGTAGAGAGTCCACAACCAATTGTGGACGGACGGACGGACGGGGGCGATGGTATAATACGTCCACATGAAAATGTGGGCGTATAAAAGGAGTCACAACAACCATAGTGCCACAAACATATATTTGTCGACAAAACACTGAAATTCAACATAATTTTAAACAAACCCCTAATACATGGAAGAACTAATCTTCTTTTCACTTACCAACTTGTTATTTACTTTCTCTAGTGTCACAACAATGAAATATTAAGACACAAAAATTGGAGTCACATCAAACATGAATCCCACAATTTTCTCTAATGAGAGAGAGAGAAATGGGGTTTAACGTCCACTCGACACAAACTAGGTCATTTTGGGACTAACATATGTTTTTTTCTCTAATGAAAGTTTTCCATGATGTAAATGTGCACGCTTCAGTGGCGTGTCTCAAAGTGATTTCTGGCTAATCCCATCGTAAGATAACAGAGTCTATGAGTCCATAAATAACCATCACAAATGAAATTCTCTACACATCTATTAACTATTACAGCAATTAAACAGGGATGGGATTTTGCCCGTATATTCCAGACTTGTCCGAAACTATTTTCCAAACACCCAAAATTGTCTGACCGGGAATATGCCCAATCGGACATCAAGACATGGTGAATAATATTCAAAATTCCAAAATAATATAGTTTACTGACTGTATAACTACCACTCAACCAGATTATCATTGATAACACGGTGGATTGATTAGGTAATTAAGTGATCAACGTATCCAAGCACCTGCCTAAATTAACTAGTTAATCTGCCTTAATCCATTATCGGACAATTCATCAATCCCATCCTGAACAGAAGTCATTGTTTCTCCTTTTGTCGGGATATGTATCAATACAATAAGAGTGATTATAAACTTACTCTACGTGATTGACCATGATTTTCCCATTGTCTGATTTTTAATCCCCTTGATGTCGGTTGACAGCATGTAGACAAATATATGTTTGTGGCACTATGATTGTTGTGACTCCTTTTATACGCCCACATTTTCATGTGGAAGGAGGCTGCGAGACATACTTAAAAGTAGTTCGAGAACGTAGCTAAAAACGTTGAGATATTCTGATGTGTTTCTTTTTAGCTACGATTGGATGCCTGCCTTTAGTTCCAAGTGGCAAACTCTTTATTTCTTTATTCATGCACGTAACATATTAAAAATAAGATAATTTTACACTATTATGTCCAGTTAAACAGAACTATAAAGTCACAGACAACAAAATTCAGAATCATTTTACCAGACATATTTATTCAAATTTTACATAAGGCTAACCTTTTACACCAATTTACTTATTTCTGAGAGTTCGCATATTTATGGCATGTGCCGACTTTTCAAAATAGTTTTAATTTTTAAGTCACTCCAAATTATCCAATTTTTGTGCGAAATAAGCAAGTTGGAAACAAAAAAAAAATATATCAATCTGAACAAAAACAATATTTTTCCACACAAGCTTCAAAGTGTGAAACCCTAACAAGTATTATTGTCGCGAAAAAGATGGGCGAATTCTCCTTCGCTAGACATGTGTCACATTTCTAACCGAATGCACCAAATTTGTAAAGTACCTGTCTACCCTAATGCGAAATCCATGTGCTCCATTTAATGCACGCCCATTCGTAATGTTGATGTTCAGAGAAAGTGACAATGTTTAAATATGTGAAATTTACAAAAGAATACTGGATTTTATCGGACTTCTAGTCATTCAGGCTAAGGGAAGAAATCAAAGGGATGTCAATTCCAGGTATGTTACAAAGTTTTAGCCATTTTAATTAAAAAATGAAGGCATGGTAAGCATTTTTTGAGTTGGAGTATCACCTGGAACAAACAGTAGTCAAGGTATTGATGTAATGAAACTATACACCAAGTTTCATCATTCTGACTTCATTAGAACTACAACCATGACTCAAATTGCTTATCTCTGCTTACCCTTAGCAGAAAATGCTCATCTTTGAACACCATCAAGGCATCGACCTAATAAACACCTACACCAAGTTTGAACATTCTAGCTCAATTAGAAAGAGAATTATTGTGACGGACAGAGAGACGAATCCATATAGTCCCCTGATTTTTGGGGGATGCACCTAAAACTACAGGGATCAACGCCCAGTTTGTGCTACCCTTTAGTTTGACATTGGTTGTCTAGTTTATGAAACTAAATGGTCATAAACTGGATGACCAATATCAAAACTAAACTAAATGGTCATAAATTTGATGACCGATGTCAAAACTAAACAGTGTTTCTTAAACTAAATGGTAGCACAGACTGACGTTGTTTGATGAATCTTCATGGTTTTTAACACATTCTGGATGGCAATCTTTTAAACTGAATATGTGTATCAGATTATACACTACTGGTCAGGTGGAGGTATTAAAATAGTCCTTGGTCCGAGTTTTTTCCGCTCAAGAATCGCGGTGTTTTCTCATTTGCAGTCCGCGAAAATATCGACATTCTGAGCGGAAAAAACGCGGCGGAAATATATAAACCGCGGTGGATTATAGTCCGCGAAAATATATAAACCGCGGCGGATTATAGTCTGCGAAAGTATAAAAACCGCGGCGGATTATAGTCTGCGAAAGTATAAAAACCGCGGCGGATTATAGTCCCAAATAAATATAGTCGGCCCGCAAAAACTTCATGTAGCGGAATTGGAATATGATTAGCCTCCTTTTCCCAATAAGTTGAAACATAATTAAACAATTTGATCAAATCAAATACTGCGCTAAATTTATAAAAATGGCTGACAAACGAGAACTAGCTATGATGATTTAATAACAAATTACATGAATAAGTCTGTTAAAATATTAAAAAGATGAAAAACGCGTCACGATGCAAATCCATAAGATAGAAATTTCCATATTGATAATAAAACAGTCTGTCCAATAGTAATATTTTACACACAAAGGTTATATTTAAACTATAATTGCTTCAGCATTTCACTAAATGTATAGGATATCGGTTACAAATGAAAACCATCTCGCCAAACAGAATTATCCCGTGATATAACCGTATATAACAGATCAAAGAAACGCATACACCCATATTCACACGTAGGCATAATCCAACCATCTCAGAAAGCATGCAGTTTTACCCGTGTTCAATTGATTTAAGGTTATTCCGTAATGATCGAAATCTACAATTTATGTAGCTATTTTAGATGTCAACTCTTAATTTTACACAAGGTAACGAAACCATGTTTCGTGAATTCGGTAAGCACTGCCGACAGCTTGTCTACAAATATATTTAGAAGGGACCATACTCTGCCCAATAAACATCGGTATTACAGTTGTGAATAATATCACAAAGAACATACGTGTATGTGTACAGTAGCTCATGTTGATGGCAACGCTTAATCCGACAATGAAACCATGTTTCGTGAATTCTGGTTCATGTTAGAGGGGTCTGAAAAATTATTCAGGAAGTAGCAATTCGCACCCTTAGCTTTAAGTACGAAGAGTAATTTAAGGTTTTGTATATATTCATTTTTATCCTTTAACTTATAAATGCAACACACAAACTGCTTACCGTATTTATATAATTGTCTGGCGATAAATTTCCTAAAAAAATAATCCGGTTCGGTTTTTTTCCAATAATTATCACAGAAACAAATATTAAATTTCATTTTTCCAGTGAACATATCGATTAAGCTTTCAATAAAACACTTTAGAACCAGTTCTTATGAATCGAGTCTTGTCCGGGCGGAACTAAGATTAATAGTAATTAATTCTCGCATCAGAGAGTATAGATCAAAGAGTACAAAGGAAAATGCCTCACAACAAAAGCATGTATTAGTTAAAGGGGCTTGGAGCGATATGAGCGATGATTTTGGTGCCAAATTAAAAATACACTGAGAGCGTCTCACTTGTCCGCGGGTGCACTAGTCTGCCGCTATAAGAAATACTATAAATGTGGGTATCAATAAACTTGAATAAACCCTTACCCAACCCTAACCCTAATAATAGATATCGGTGAACCCTAACCCTAATATTGTTTACAAGACCATGACATGGTAAAAATTTGTAAAAGGGGGAATCTATTATAGTCAATTATCAATTCCTTTTGATGGCACGTGTGAATTCACCTAATTTGGAAACTTGATTGACAGTATGCATTGACTCAGACTCCTTGGTGCCTAAATGAAAAGGTCATCACGGTATTATCCGACTGATAGTTTTAATGTACATGTGTTCAGCAAGGTTGACTGTGACTTTTGGCAATATGTGCTTAAAAACAGGAGATTAAGGCATTTCATTCATTTGGGAATTAAATCCGAAGGTATAACTTGAGGTGTGATTTAAAATGGATTTTGTAACTTATTTGTTAGAATGGAAATGGCTTTTTTAATAAACAACACTTTCGTCCAAGGTAAGGCCAGCATTTATGTGTGTAAATAGTTGAACGATGCAAGTTTTAAAAATATCGAACGCATTAATGAAGTAATGTATCTATAGAGGCATACTTGGCTAAAAGTGTTGTATCAGGGAGCAGGTCGTTTCATTCCACGACCGTTTAAATATACAGAAATAAATATGACACTACCGTTCAAGAAATATGTATAATTAGGATTCTATAATATCGGTATAAAATTGAATATCAAACACGGCGTCTCACGTAAACTTGACACTATTCTAATCACTGCAGATTTCAGCTGATCACGCCCCAAGGAATTCCCTTTTCACATTCCGACTAATTTACGCTAAAAAATTATGTGTGTAAAATACATTTTTTGACCAAATTTTCGGACATTGTTCTGAATTTTTTTCAATGTTTATAACGGAAACACCGACTTGTTACGGTGGCGGCTTTGTGCCCAAATTGTTAATGTATCTGTCTTCTTACAAATGGGTAAATACAACTCAACCCCCGCTGCATGTTTTTATTACTAATCCATAATAATTACTTAGGGATTAGTAATAAAAACATGCGGTGGGGGCTGAGTTGTCTTTACACATTTGTAAGAAGATAGATACATTAACAATAAATAATAAAGTAATGTTTATTTAACAATAAGTAAGTGTTTAACAGTTTATTTAACAATAAGTATAACTCCGTTAACTGCTATTCTAATAACAAGGGGGTGAAACAGACCTGGATGAAACATCCCGATAATAAATTAGGTTGGGATGAAACAGTCCGGTACTGGGGTGAACTGACCCACATCCTTGTATCGCATATTTGCCTGTTTTTAATTATCCATTTTTGTGATTTATTGTATTGTCTAATAAAACAATATTTTAATAGAATAAACACTTACCATACCAACACGTTTCGGATTGAAACCACGGCTTTAAAACTGAGAGTGTGCTCACTTTTTTTTAATTATTTGAATGAAAGCTCTAGAATCACTTGTAATAGCAATGTCAACACGTTTCGGATTGAAACCACGGCTTTGTAACAATGAGTGTACTCACTTTGCTTTAATCTTTGCCGACATTCATAAAAGGCAAACGGCTTCGTTGCACATTGTTTTAAAACAAAATCAAAAACAAAAACATAGTAACAGAATACTTAGATGTGTGTAAATGTATAAGGCATAAATGGACAGCCAAACGGACGTTAAATAAAGTCGAATAATACCTATTTGCGAATGTTCGTCCAGATGATTAATATTATTTGAAAGGTTTGTTATATGCCGTAGATGTAAAACAAAAACAAAACAAACTCACACGAGTCGGCGATGTTGTTTATTATACATCGATGCTGACACCGATAATATATCAATATTTTTTAATTCAGACTTTTACAAGCATGCCGATAATGTTGTTTTCGGAATTGGACTTCTAAATTAATGGATACGAATACAATGTAAGCATACGTGTAACAATAATTTCATAATATTAAAACTCGCGCTTGGTTCGGTGGTTAAACAAATCCGCGGGCGTCGGTGGTTTAACAAAACCGCCGTGGTCGGCGGTTTACTCAAATTCGCGGCGGAAATTTAGAGCGGAATTCAGAGCGGGACCTGAGCGGAATTATAAGCTGTACTCCGCGATTTTTCATTTCCGCCCAGGTCGGACCACGGGGGAATTTCGTACCTCCGCCTGACCAGTACTGTAGATGGTAAGCTCAGTTTCTTTCCTTTTTTCATCAAATCTGAATGATACTCGGTCCCTAGTGATTACTACTAGTGAAATCAGCACGAGACCTTTGATCAGCATCCTGTGAAGAGATTTGTCTATAAATAGGTTATTTAAGAGGATTATGTTATTTATGTGATATGACTGCCAATACACTAGATGATATAACATAAATTTACTCTATTGTAAAACCTTTCACAGAATAAAAGGATAGCCTGGCACTGCCAGGCAGGATACGCCCACATTTTTGAGAGATGGATAGAGAACAAGCAATACAGAAAGTGATTTTTCCTACATCATTAAGTCCTGTATTTCATACTGTATTGGGAGCAGCCATTTTGTTGGTCAGTTCCAGTCCGATATTCATGAAATTCGAAGCCGACAATGATTATGGTGTGACGGTACACAACCTAGAAATGTTACTTCTCGTCAAAATCGGATAAGAATTGTGACCTGTATACATGTAGAGTCCACAAGCATGATATACCATATTTTTACACTATTCGTGTACAAACGGCGACCATTTCGTCCGGCAAATTTGGTACGATTTTCACGAAATTCGAACTCAACCTTCCTTACGGTGCAACAGTAATATAAAATCAGATAATAATTGTTCGAGAGATAGACAGAGAACAAGCAATACCGAAAGTGATTTTTCCTACAATCAAAGGCCATAATTCATTAAGTTACAATTTGATATGCGCAAATATCGAAAAGAATAAAGATCTTTAGGTTATAAACAAGCATTTCAGGTTTCATCAAAATCGAATTAAAATTGTGACCTCTACAGGGTCCAAAACTTTGATATACCGGGTACCATATTTTTACACTCTGCGCGTACAAACGGCGGCCATTTTTTCTGGCAATTATGGTCTGATTTTCTTGAAATTCGAACTCAACCTTCCGTAGGGTGTAACGGTGATAGAGTCAATCGTTTTTTTAAATCGGATAATAATTGTGACCTCCTGAGGGACCACAGGCAATTTTTCGGACAATCAGGGGCCATAATTCAGGAAGTTACGATCCGATATGCACAAATAACAAAAGGAACCAAGATCTTTGGGTTATAACCATGCATTTCAAGTTTCATCAAAATCGAATTAAAATTGTGACCTCTACAGGATCCACAACCATGATATACAATTTTTTAACAGTATTCGCGTACAAACGGCGGCCATTTTGTATGGCAATTTTGGTCCGATTTTCCCGATATTCGAACTCAACCTTCCTTAGGGTGTAACGGTAATATAATCAACCGTTTTTTTCAATCGGATAATTATTATGACCTCCAGAGGGGTCACAAGCTAAGAAAAGGCGATTTTGTGTATAATCAGGGGCCATAATTCCGGAAGTTACAATCCGATATGCGCAAATATCGAAAGGAACCAAGATCTTTGGGTTATAACCATGAATTTCAAGTTTCATCAAAATCGAATTAAAATTGTGACCTTCACAGGGTCCACAACCTTGATATACCATTTTTTTAACAGTATTCGCGTACAAACGGTGGCCATTTTGTATGGCAATTTTTATCTGATTTTCCCGAAATTCGAACTCAACCTACCTTAGGGGGTAACGGTGATATAATTAAACGTTTTTTTAAATCGGATAATAATTGTGACCTCCAGAGGGACCACAAGCTAAAAAGGGTGATTTTTCGGACAATCAGGGGCCATAATTCAGGAAATTACATTCCGATAGCCGCAAATATCGAAAGGAACCAAGATCTTTGGGTTACAAACATGCATGTCAAGTTTCATCAAAATCGGTTCAAAATTGTGACCTCTATAGGGTCCACAAGCTAAAAAAACGTGATTTTTCGTACAATCAGGGACCATAATCCATGAAGTTTTGATCCGATACATGCCAATATCGAAAGCAGCCGAGATCTTTTGGGGATAAACCTATATTTCAAGTTTCGTCAAAATCGGATAAGAATTGTGACCTGTAGAGAGTCCACAAACAAATTGTGGACGGACGGACGTCCGGACGAACAGGGGCGACGACATAATACATGTACGTCCACATGAAAATGTGGGCGTATAAAAACAACATGTTTAAATTGCATAAAACGTATAATAATTTACATTAGATTAATGAGATAAATTTGTGTTTATACGGATTAACGAGATAAATTTGTGTTAATACAGTCACCGTACATAACAAAATGCAATATAAAACATAAATTGACGTATATGACACAGGCCACGATAAGGTGTAGAACTAACATATGGTTTTGCAAAAATTGATTTTTCCCAAAGCTAGGACAAATCCAATGTAATTTTTGGTATGGTTATACACAAAATATAATAAAGAGATAATAAACACAACTTCATGATCAAACTAGTACAAATAAAGTATTTATTGCGAAACAAAAATAAAAATACCCCCTTTTTTGATGTCTAAATTTGTCCCTCTTGGTGGTGTTAAAAAAAGGTAAGTATTTTGATACTGAAGACCTAGATTGAAATCTACAAGTTGTTTCTTAAATTGAAGATAAAGGGTGTTTCTATCCATCAGAAGTGTCAAATTCCAAAAATCTTAATATTTTTCAATAAAAAAAATTGTTTAAAAAGTGTGTAACGGACGTGATAAATTCCGTCCAAAAAAACGATTTTTTAATGCATTGAAAGAGTTGCTCACCACCTGCATCTATATGTATGTTTATGTTACAAATCAAGAGGCATAATTGAGTGATATGATGTAAGTATTTCTGTTGATTTAGAGACGTTTGAGAAGAAACTATTCGTATTTTCGATCGTCCACTCGAGATTCCGTCAAAGAATCACGTCCGTTATTTGCGTTTACGATGATCGATATTTCCCCTCCCGTTTCAAATCCATGGCTCTTCCGCGGTTATTAGCTCCCTTGTTCTACACACAGTTCGTATACCTCACGATTTTGCGGGTAATTAAAAATGGTCGACGCCGGGACCCCCACAAGGAAATTCCGTCCTCAAACTTTTGTTGGCGTCACGTCCGTTATATCAAAATCACGTCCGTTATATTATTACAAGAATTTGGCAAAAATTGAGGATATTAAAGATGTCAAAGCCGCCTGCTTTGCGCTCAAAATCAAGAGCCGTTCCACACATTCGGGTGATCGAAAAAAAATGAAAGAATCATGCAAATTTGATTGATAACAGTTTGACTTTCGGTTTTACGTGTAACGGACGTGATGGTGGACGAAATTGATAATGTCAAACATCACTACCGTTACACAAGGAGCTAAGATGACCTAAAGAAAATTACGACTCTTTATTAAATTTAATAAAATTACATAGATTGCCTTCTTTTTTAAATTTCCTCAAACTATGCATGGAAAAGATCGTTAAACACCTCAGATACACCTCGCACTGTTAATTGGGTCAATAGTGACGTCCGTTACAAAAGGTCACGTCCGTTACATAGTAGGGAGTCACGTCCGTTACAAATATTTTGTGCAATATTGACAAAACAGTACACAGAAGTAAAATTTAATAACAAAATAATAATTGATCAAATATTGTAACATAATGGCTAAGAATGACAATGAAATCATGCCCAAGAAAGAGTGTAAAAGAGTTATCAGTTCAGACATTTCACACTGTTTTGAAACCAGATGTCCATGAAAGATCTTTGCCAATTTTTGGGGGTAAACAGCGCACAAAGACATTTTTTTACATTCTAGAATATAGATTTTGATATTATCACACTCAAATCAACTGGGCTGGTAGTTATTAGCAAATTTGGGGCAAATATTAATTGGACATGTAACGTCTGTTACAAGCTTATATGGTCCGCAAAATATGTATTTGCACAAAAACAGAACAACAAGTTATCTTTTCCTTTACAAAATTTGAAAGATGAATTATTAATACAAGTTTTTAACCCCCAAAGAATTCGTAAAAATTTATTTAAATTTAAGTGCTTTTTCATCTGAAGTTCTACACCTTTTCGTGGCTTGTGTCATATAAAAGCTGAGCACATATTATAGTCAGGCTATAGCCTTGATAAAATCCCTTTAAACTACATTCGATATCAAAATCTCAATTTCTAGTATTTTGTTTTTTTTATTGTGTGGTCCGAATCAGCCTAGTGGTGGTCCGAACAAGCCTGGAATATGGTCCCAATCAGCCATGAATTATGGTCCCAATCAGCTTGGTTTCTTTTTTACTCGGCTTTATATACCAATACATGTTTGTATAATACCACATGGGAAGCTATTTCGATTTGCATGACGTTGCTGCGACCATTAAATTCATGTGTGCAGGACTACATTTTGCTCACTTTAGAAAATCTCACGGACGGTGCAATCAGGCAGATTTAACTGTGTATGTTTATAAGGACAATTAAAGTGGCAATTTCATATTTTTAAGTTATATTAAAATAAAGCCTTAAAATAGATGGTTTCTATAAACAGTCCTACCTTGTTAAAGAATAATCCTATAATTCACTATTGCTAGTTGAGAAATTGGCAAAAATATCACTTTCAACATTGAATTCAAACGTTTGAAGATAGCTTTTGCATGGGGGGAATGGGAAAACGAGGAGGTAATTGTGTTAATTATTTCCAATGTGAAAGATGTTTCAGTGTGGAAAATAATGCCGATGATTGTATAATACTATAATGGCGAGTTGACAACCTATTGAGCAAAAGACATAGAAATAAATATGTTTTGACTTTCTTGGAAAATATGAAATTCACGCTTTAATTGACCAAATTGATCCACTCTATCAGAAGCCCACCTTTTTCCCTTGTAAGATCAGTTAGATCACAACATCAAATGTTGATTTAAATTGACAAATTATTTGTCTTTTCAATGTGGAAGATTTTGGATATCATAATCATATTGAGTTGGAGACTTCTTAGTTCTACTACACCGGTACTTTCACTTTAACAGATGGACTTGTTGATTGTTTTGACTGACATTCACAAATAACCTACAGGTAGTAACGCTGGACTTGTAACATTTAATTCACATTTTAGTGACTGTATGTATTAGTTACTAACATACATGTTGACTGTCAACATTTCTGGCTTTCGTCTCTTCTAGGCTAATTCTATCAGTATCATTTAATTTACCATATGAAAAATGAAATGATGAGTCTGACGGATCCCCAAGCCTGACAATTCGTCAGTTTCAGACTCTGTATTACTGCAACAGTATATCATTATGTGTCTAATGCTTTAACCATGCCTTAGGAAAACTGTAACTTGGACTTTGCACAAAGCAAATATTGAATACAAAAATAATTCACTCTTACCGGTTGCTATTTTTCTTTCAGTTGGCATACTGCTAAAAGACACCGTTTTCTTACGCGGTGTCCGTTTGGAATGCCCATCTTTATTCATTAAACTACTCCTCCGTGGCAACGATGGTTTAGGAACGGTTAATTCATTTGTAGATTCAACATCTATATCCTCTGGTTTAGCACCAGAATCGCCATTTACAAACACGTCCCCAGATTTTTCATTTTCATTTTCCGTAACACAAGCAGACTCTTGCTGCACATCGTCCGCCATTTTGGAATCTTATTGGACGATGCCACTTAAGATATTATAGGGGCTTTAGGTTTTCAGTAGCTGTCAAATGTGCTTTCATGCAAGAGGCTTCTATTTACTACATAAGTATATTTGCTTAGTCTTGACTGAAATATTGGTGTGATAGTTGGCTCCTGTTTCCTTCGCTGAGAGTATAAAATGAAACGTACCGATACCCTAAGTCAATAAACTGTTCCATGTACTTGGAATCTTGGGATATAATAATTTAAATATGGCAGCCAAGACGTTCAGGGAGGTAACTATGAATTATAATAAAAAGATAAACAAAACCCTTTACTACATGATTTTTTTTATTGAAATGTACATGCACACGTGATATGGTTAAAAACTTTATATTGACTGATCAGTCGAGAATGTAATTTTCAATATATTATTTCACAAAAACGAAATCAACTGTCGGTGAACAAACTCAGGCCTTGAGTAGGCTTGATTGATTGAACTGAAGTGAAGAAAATTCGAACCTGAAGAACAGTGAAGTGTCAATCATTCAATCATACCGTCTCATTTCCAGTATTCAGACTAAGTCAGCTCGGAACCAGCTACTGTCCAAATACGATAGGCTAATACAAAATATTGTTGTCATAGTTAAAGAAGTACGATTTTATTATGATTTATAAATTGTTCAAGATTAATTTTATGCTTTCCAGTCCACTGAGGCCTAGATCTAAAGAAATTGTTTTGGCATTGTGATGCAACACTTTTCTATTGAATGTTAGCCTAGTGAACTCTTTTGTCAGTAGACAATCTTTTGTTTTCTTTTGTGTCACATATTCTTGACAGCTTCTTCTTGCATCTAGTGTCACCTAAGTAATATGAATATGAAGTTAGGCCTGCGACTTAATTAAACTGATTAGATCTAAGTCTAAGTTTTTAGCTTTTTTTTTACAAAGGTTATTATTTATATTTAATCTACCTACTTAACTTGTGCAGTATTATAACCATACACAATGTGGTTGTTTTGTTGTTTTTCACAAACATTAAAACAAATAGACACTCACAGTCACACAAGTGTCGTGAAATTCTATAAATATGTGATAAATTTGATATTGAGTAGCTAAAAATAAATACCATATTACCATTAATGAATTTTATAATAATGAGTAATGTAGTTTATTTAATTTTCAGACAGAATGAAATAATGGCTCAAGAATGGATTTTTGTAGTCATTTAAAAAAACTGCATCTAGGAACTAACACTACTACTATTCTAAATCCTGAGAAATGGCTTTGTTTTATTTGTGGTACTACAGAGAGTGTCTGGGTAATATTATTATGAAAGTATATGGCCTGATTCAAATAGGCCTACATGTTAATAACACTATTCTGTTGGTTTAAATTTGTAAACTCCAATCTTTAATTCCATATCATCCACAGTCATCGACATTGAAAACACAAATTTTTTGTCAAATTTTAAAACATTATGCAAGACCAAAATCTGCCTATGGTAGGTCTTTCTTTAGTTAAGCTTGAAATGTTATAAAAACTATTAATTAGACATTAATTAACTTATCCAGACCATATCAGCTCTCGATGTCAAGGCTAGCCTGCAGTATTTGTTGGATTATAGTCTGATTAACACTTTTAAAACTTTCCTTTGTTGTTAACGATTAAATGGATAATCAAGAATATTAGTTTTGTCTTGTACCGACTTCAGTAATGATGAGGCTGAGCGGATCTTTCATCCGCTTCGTTCTCGGTTCACAGTGGATCAATTTGACTGAAATTTTCAGCAAATTGCCTTTACATTATGTAGTTTTTATACGCCCACATTTTCATGTGGACGTATTATGTCGTCGCCCCACGTCCGTCCGTCCGTCTGTCCGTCCGTCCACAATTTGTTTGTGGACTCTCTACAGGTCACAATTCTTATCCGATTTTGACGAAACTTGAAATATAGGTTTATCCCCATAAGATCGCAGCTGCTTTCGATATTGGCATGTATCGGATGGAAACTTCATGGATTATGGCCCCTGATTGTACGAAATATCATGTTTTTAGCTTGTGGACCCTATAGAGGTCACAATTTTGAACCGATTTTGATGAAACCTGACATGCATGTATATAACCCCAAGATCTTGGTTCCTTTCGATATTTGCGCCCATCGGATCGTAACTTCCTGAATTATGGCCCCTGATTGTCCGAAAAATCGCCCTTTTTAGCTTGTAGTTCGTCTGGAGGTCAAAATTATTATCCGATTTAAAAAACCGTTCGAGTATATCACCGTTACATGGTAATGAAGGTTGAGTTAAAATTTTGTGAAAATCGGACCAAAATTGACAGACAAAATGGCCGCCGCTTGAACGCAATTAGTGTGAAAATATGTTATATTAAGGTTGTGGACCCTATAGAGGTCACAATTTTGAACCGATTTTGATGAAACATGACATGCATGTTTATAACCCAAAGATCTTGGTTCCTTTCGATATTTGCGCCCATTGGATCGTAACTTCCTGAATTATGGCCCCTGATTGTCCGAAAAATGACCTTTTTTTTTAGCTTGTGGTCCCTCTGCGGTCAGAATTATTATCCCATTTAAAAAACCGTTTGATTATATCACCGTTGGCGTTACATCGTAATGAAGGTTGAGGTCAAATTTCGTGAAAATCGAACCAAAATTGACAGCTGTTCTTGTCAGGCCATCCATCCTTCATCACTAACAAGGGGAAACCACGCCAGAAAATCTGAATGAACTTTGTCACCCAATGCAGGGATCAAACACCCAACCTCAAGGCTACCGAGCCAGCATCTTACCCACTTAGCAACATGATTCCCAGTCGAATTTGAAGCCTACTGAAATGCACCTTTATAACCCAAAGATCTTAATTCATTTCGATATTTGCACATATCATATTCTAACTTAATGATGTAGGAAAAATCACTTTCGGTATTGCTTGTTCTCTATCCATCTCTCGAAAATGTGGGCGTATCCTGCCTGGCAGTGCCAGCCTATCTTTAACTGCAAACATTATGTTGTTTTTTTAACTGCCAATTCGTAATCTAATCTCTCATAATGTTTCTTTAAATCGACGTTGATGTTGTGATCTTTCCGGTAAAAGATGTGCTTCTGATATCCAATATTTAAGACAAAATAAACATTATATCATTGGTACATGAATCGAGTACGAGAATGCGTTTCAGCGCCATTTGTAACAAGGGACTCAAAGAATGACGCTAGACATATTTTACAAGTCTTGTCATGGTGACGCCATTTTCTTATCTGGAGAGCATGTGCAATAAATAACCAGACCAGATGCTAGATCCATTTGATTGAGACTTCTTGCGTATTTCGCCGAACATAACTGATTTGAAATTAGAATAAAAACGGAAACAGGTGAATGTAAATCAGTTTATTCATATTACATTTAGTGCTGATATCAAGTATCGATGCATCGGCAAAAATACCAATAATTACCTTTAAGTTATGTGTCTGAGGAGTTCATAATTCGTTCACTAGAATAAATAACACATTTTCCATACGTTTTTTTTTTTAATTGAAAATAAAACAACATTGTAACTGAATAATTCATTGAATTGCTAGCCCAGCTTCACCTGTTTACGTTACGCTTCCGTTATGTCTGTCTCGATTCCCCAGTGACCACTAAAACTGTCTTTGTTGGTTATTCCGCTGACTATCATGCCCTTCGACCCCGAGGTCAAATCCACGGTAATTGGCTGATTGGGACCATGGCTGATTGGGACCTGGCTGATTGGGACCAGATTCTTGGCTGATTGGGACCAGATGATTTTGGGCTGATTGGGACCACGATAAGGCTGATTGGGACCACGATAAGGCTGATTTGGACCATTATTTAATGGATACTAACTGTATTGCTGGTATGAGTTTTCACATTTGTATGACTTACTGAAATTAACATAAATTGGAAAAAAAAATTAAAATAGTATATTCTATAAATAACATATAATTACACACAAATAATGGATTCGGATTTTCGTTATGCCACGGTATTGCTAATATTTGTTTAACTTTTTGAAATTAAAATAAATTGGTTTAAACAGTATTTCTACAACATATAATTACACACAATATATAATGGATTCTGAAACAAGCTATGGAGTTTATAAAATAAAAATGGCATGTTTAAATTGCATAAAACGCATAATAATTTACTTTAGATTAATGAGATAAATTTGTGTTAATACAGTCACTGTGACATACCGTAACAAAATGCAATATAAAACATAAAATGAAGTACATAAAAGTACATATTATAGTCAGGCTATATAGCCTAGATAAAATCCCTTTAAACTACATTCAATATCAAAATCTCAGTTTCTAGTATTTTAGGTTTTTTTTTTATTGTGTGGTCTGGAATCAGCCTAGTGGTGGTCCGAATCAGCTTAGTGGTGGTCTGAATAAGCCCGGAATGTGGTCCCAATCAGCCATGACTTATGGTCCCAATCAGCTTGATTTCAAATCCACTACATCTCTCCATAGCCAAACGAACTTAGAACTGTGTCAGGAGGATAATATTTCCCAGTCGGTTTTTAATGCTAGTGTAACGGGCAGTAAAAAACGTATTTCATAAATCCCTATAGAGTATAGACAGGCTTTGATACGACCTGCAAACGGCCTCGGCGCTTGTTATCGCCTTACTTACAGTTACACACGCCCTCACGTCGACAGTCACGACAATGGCTAACGAATGTCAAGTGAATCGAACTATGATTGAACAATATTGTCGAAATAAATTATGCAAATCAAATAATCAACATTTCTATAATAATGATGAGGAAATCTATGTTTCTATCATATGCTAATGTTATTTGTGAAATTTTTGAAAAACAAAATGGCGGCAAAATATTCTCGATGCATCGATGTGAGTATCGATGTTTGCGTCCGATGCATCGATGCATAAAATTTTACTTGATATCAGCACTAAAATTTACATAATTATATATGCGTTGCGACCTATTTGTGTCAATCTAGGTCCAAAATATCAGCAATTTAGCTCCTTTAATGTTATAGTCATAGTGTGCAGACAGTTTCACTCACCTGTGCTTTGTCATGGGGAGCTTTTTCATAATCATTGACATAATTGTCTAAGTATTGTATGAATTATATAACCGTAATGGATAAGCTCGAATAAAGTGTGAAAAATATCTTTTCAGGCATGTTTAATTTGTGGTAATGTAGCATGCGGTCGTTTAAACAATGAACATGCTCTGAAACATTTCAATGATAAAAAGGTAAGTACCAGTATTATAAAACAATACATTATATATTTTATGCAATTAACTCATCTTTTTAAATTTATTAAGCTTTCATTTGAAAGCTTATTGCTTTTAGATGCCCACATTGAAATGTTGTTGTATATTATCATCGCCCTTGTCCGTCGGTCGTCCACAATTGCTTGTGGACGCCGGTCGTCCACAATTGCTTGTGGACGCCCTAGAGGCTAAAGTTAATATCTCATTTACTTTAGATTTATAGTATCATACACAGTGTTTAAGGTCATGAGACGAAGAAGCCTATTGATTTTCAGCGATTTCTGATAATTACTTCCAGAGTTATGACCCTTGGTCACTTAAAAAAATCTTGTGGCCAAAGTCAATATCTGATTCACTTAAATTTATACACACTGTTTAAGGTCATGAGACAAAGAATCCTATTGATTTTCAGCGATTTTAAATTTACACACAGTGTTTATGGTCATGAGACGAAAAGCTTATTGAATTTTACTTCAGTGATTTCTGATAATTACTTCCAGAGTTATGGCCCTCGATCACTTATGCACGCTCTAGAGGCCAAAGTCAATATCTGATTCACTTAAATTTATACACAGTGTTTAAGGTCATGAGACGAAGAAGCCTATTGATTTTCAGCGATTTTCGATAATTACTGCCCGAGTTATGACCCTTGATTAGTTCAATAAATCTCGTGGATGCTCTGGAGGCAAAAGTTTATGTCCAATTCTTTTTAAATTTATACACAGAGTTTAAGGTCATGAGATCAAGAATTCTATTGATTTTCAGCGATTTCCGATAGTTACTGCCAGAGTTATGGCTCTTGATCACTTCAAAAAATCTTGTGGATGCTCTAGATGCCAAAGTTGATTTCCGATTGACTTTAAAATTATACACTTTAAGGTCATGAGATGAAGCAATTTTCGATAATTACTGCCAGAGTTATGGCCCTTAGTCAATTTTATTGACGTTCTAACTAAACGCCTAAGTTAATATCAGATTAACTTTAATTTATACTCAGTGTTAAAGGTCATGAGATAAAAACGCCTATTGATTTTCAGCTATTTCCGGTAATTACTTCTAGAGTTATGGCCCTTGATGACAAATAAGTATATTTATTTTCAATGAATTTGGATAATGGAACAGCTAAATCCATAATATTAAATATTTGTCCCCCGCCTTTCGAAGAAAGTTGGGGGACTATTAAAATGGGTTCGTCCGTCTGTCTGTCTGTCTGTCCGTCTGTCCGTCACACTTTTTGGGACACAATAACTCTCTTCCTAATTGAGCTAGAATGTTCAAACTTGGTGTATGTGTTTATTAGGTCAATGCCTTGATGGAGTTCGAAGATGAGCATTTTCTGCTTAGGGTAAGCAGAGATAAGCGATTTGATTGGTTGATGCTTTGGGACACGATAACTTTAGTTCTAATTAAGTGAGATTGATGAAACTTGGTGTATAGTTTCATTACAGTAATACCTTGACTAAGTTCGATAATGAGCATTTTCTGCTTAGGGTAAGCAGAGCGATACGCAATTTAATTGGTCGAGACTTTGGAACACAATAACTCCCCTTCTAATTGAGTTAAAATGTTCAAACTTGGTGTATATGCTTATTAGGTCAATGCCTTGATGGAGTTCGAAGATGAGCATTTTCCTTTTAGGGTAAGCAGAGATAAGCAATTTGATTGGTTGATGCTTTGGGACACGATAGCTTTAGTTCTAATTTAGTGAGAGTGATGAAACTTGGTGTATAGTTTCATTACAGTAATACCTTGACTAAGTTCAATAATGAGCATTTTCTGCTCAGGGTAAGCAGAGCGATACGCAATTTGATTGGCCGAGACTTTGGAACACAATAACTCTCCTTCTAATTGAGTTAAAATGTTCAAACTTGGTGTATATGCTTATTAGGTCAATGCCTTGATTGAGTTCGGAGATGAGCATTTTCCGCTTAGGGTAAGCAGGGATAAGCAATTTGATTGGTTGATGCTTTGGGACACGATAACTTTAGTTCTAATTAAGTGAGAGTGATGAAACTTGGTGTATAGTTTCATCATTACAGTAATACCTTGAATAAGATCGATAATGAGCATTTTCTGCTTAGGGTAAGCAGAGCGATAAGCAATTTGATTTGCCGAGACTTTGGAACACAATAACTCTCCTTCGAATTGAGTTAAAATGTTCAAAATTGGTGTGTATGCTTATTAGGTCAATGCCTTGATAGAGTTTGAAGATGAGCATTTTCTTCTTAGGGTAGGCAGAGATAAGCAATTTCATCTTAGGTTCATCTTGATTGATGATTTTTATGCCAATACAATGATTGCATTCTCATTCAGTAATGGATTCGACAGTAACAGTGTATCGAAACGATTGACTCGGACACGAGGGCCCTTTCCCTTGGCCAGAGGAGCCCTTTTGTCAAGCGTGGGGGCCCTTTGGTCTGCCTTTAGGGTCCCCCTAACTACGGTACATTTTCATTTTTCTCGTCGGTTTTAGCATTTTTCTTTATAAAACACTTTTGGATGACACTTCGTGTACAGTTTGATTGCTCGATACTTGAAAAAGATAAATGTGCGATCAATTAATATGTGTCATCTATTTATTTTGGGATTTCGGCGGGGGACATCAGCCTCACTGTTGGCTTGTTCGTATACTAAAAATTAGCATGGGTCAGAACTTTATAAAAACCAAACAAATTCTAATGATTTTCTGATAATCACTAAACATGCAACAACTCTTGTTGACTGCTCTGACGATTTAGCTGCTGTGGGCGTATGTTTCCTTGCCTGGCAACTTACCTTTGTTAAAATTATTACTATTATTATTTTATTTTTTTTGTGTGTGTAAATTCTGCAAGTCGGATTTCTCAGAATCTAACCATAGGATATTTCTGGAACTTTGACCTAAACCCCTAAAAATGGGGTGCGAACGTTGATTAAATATATTTTCGAAACATTTTTCGGATCCGAAATCAACGAATTTTACAAACGACAAAACTGACAATTTATAGTCGTAACTTTGTGGTTTTCTGACAGATTTTAGTAATTCTTTTTTCTTTGAGTACCTTGAAAAAAATCATTTTCACCTGCAATTTCAGATTTTCGAATTTCAAAAATTCGTCGCTGTGATTCCGAACCGGAAGTTGAGACCAACTTGACAACTTCTTTAAGTAGTTGCACGATTTTCATGAAATTTATTTAGTATGTAAGTAGACCTTACTGACACGACTTGAAAAATGACTTTAGAAAAAATATGGTGTTTGTCGATCAAACCGGAAGTTCCACCGTCTTGAAACGTGAAAAATCCCTAAGGCTTTTGCAATATTTTACTTACAGACATGGGAGTTACATTTTCTGAATCCTTGAAGGAAGGAATGCCTAAAAATCTATCGGATCAGAATCTTGATTTTGGTCAACTGATGGTCACCATTTTGAACTGAATATGAGAAAAAGTGAAAAATCCACGATAATGGACCTGGAAATGAAAACAATAAGCCGTAGTTATCCTATTTCCAAAATGAATACATTTCTAGACAGTCAGGATCAATGTCAAATTTTATCCCAGCATTGGCTGAGACAGTTCATCTCGATTTTCCGACGTGATTTCCCCTTGTCAAGTGATGCAGAAGGAGGGCCTGACAAGGACAGCTGCCTAGTCATTCGGATGGGACAAAAAACCAAGGTCCTGTGTACACATTGGAGTGCACTTAAAAGATCCCTGGGCAGTTGGAATTCGATATAAGATAAGAGTAGGCCGTAGTGCCGCTGCCCGGCCAAAATTTCCCTCATAGCACACTGTATGGCGTATGCCCATCTTCCATTAGCCCAGGTTAGGTGCAAAAGAGTAGGACGTTAAACCCCATTTCATTTCATTTCATTCATGTCAAATTTGGGGTATTTGAAAACTTCACAATTTCAAATTTTGCCTTTGACGTTTTTCGTGCCAACAAAGATGTTTACGAGTGAAAAATCACATTTACTTCGCTAAATTTTGACCGATTTTAACGATTTTTGTTTTCTTGTTCAGATTATTTATAATAATAATAATAATCGTTTTCTATAGCGCTGAACATTCAGTCAGTCTGACTGCTCTGTGGCGCTTTACAATGTAGATATGTTATAAAATAAGAAAAAACAAAACAAAAACATACATATATACAAATAAACACATTAATACAAAGGAATAGTTAAGTTACAATATATAGATAAAAAGTGAAGCATTTCAATTATTGTTCAAAAGTTTGGGTAAAAAACAGGGTTTTTAAACGTCGTTTGAATACAGCCAAGTTTGGACTATTAAGGACTTCCAGGGGCAATTTGTTCCATTCTTTTGGTGCTGCGTACACAAAAGTTCTCTCACCAAATTTTGACTTTTGTACTGGACATACAAGCTGGTTTTTATGAGATGAACGTAAGGAACGAGAAGGTACATATTGCTTAATCAAATCGGATAAATAGGATGGTGCCAAAGGATCGTTTAAACAATTGAAAGTGATTGTGTTAATTTTGAACATAATGCGTTGATTAACCGGTAGCCAATGTAACTGTTTTAGAACCGGTGTAATATGGTCAGATGATCTGGTGAGAGACACAATTCGAGCCGCTTTATTCTGGATTTTCTGTAGCTGACATACAAGAGTTTTAGGAAGAGAATACAATAATGAATTACAATAATCTAAGGATGACATAACAAAAGCATTTATTAACATTTTAGTGGTATCAAGGTCAATATAGGATCGAATTTTGCCAATGTTATACAAGTGAAAGTTCGCCTTTTTGCACACCATAGATACATGGGTTTTCATATCGAAGGAAGAGTCAAAGAACACACCAAGATTCCTGACACAGTTGGTTGGAGTTATTGCTGTGCTTCCAATAGTCACATGATTGATGTCAATATTCTTCTTATTCCCGATTAATATATTTTCTGTTTTGTCATCGTTCAATTTCAAAAAATTGCAGTGCATCCAGATTCTAATTCGTTCAATGCATGCTTCAAGTTCTGATGTAGTGGTATCTGGTGAAGGATCGAGTTCAACATATAACTGGGTATCATCCGCATAGAGGTGGTAATCAAGACCCATCTCACGGATGATATCTCCAATTGGTGCAGTGTATGCTGTGAACAAGACCGGCCCCAATACGGATCCCTGGGGAACACCAAAATCAAGAACTTTAGGCAATGATTGCGATGCGTCGATAACAATTCTCTGTTGTCTTCCATTCAGATAGGACTCAAACCACTTCAGCGCGTCTCCGGATATACCATATCGAGTTTCAAGTCTTCCGAGTAAGATTGATTGATCTATTGTATCAAATGCCGCACTCAAATCCAATAAAACTAGCGACACCGGTTTCTTCCGATCCAAACTACATACAATATCATTGTGAACACGAAGTAAGGCAGATTCTGTACTGTGCTGTTTTTTGTATGCTGACTGAAATTTTTCTTGGAGATTGTTTCACACAAATGATATTTAAAACGATTAAGGACAATTTTTTCTATAATTTTCGATATGAAAGATAAATTCGACACAGGTCGATAATTTTTTAGCACATTACGATCAAGTGTTGATTTTTTAATGAGGGGTGTCACATGAGCTGTTTTAAGCGTTTCACATACCTCTGCGCCTACTAAAGAGGTGTTCACGATTTGGGTGATCACTGGAATTAACTCTACTTCAGACTTCTTTAGTATCCATGTTGGCAGGGGATCAAGGGAACATGATTTTGAGGCTGATTTCTGAATTGTTTCTCTTATCTCATCTTCTGTTCTCAAGCGTGCGACCTTCAAACTTTTTCTCAGTGAATATGTTTGTTGGTTTATTTACACTGAGTCCTTGTCGAATGGTGGGGACTTTGTATTGGAAAAATTCAGAAAATTGATCTGACAGACTAGTATCATTTTGAACCGATGGCAGAACCTTTGCTTCTCTTGGTTTTAGCAGACTGTTTGTAATTTTGTAGACTTCACGTGGATTATGTTTGTTGGATAACAGACAGTCCTTAGTGAAGGATCGTTTAGCCAATGCAATTAAATTGTTAGTGGTAGTTCGGGCCTTATTATAAATTTGTCTGTGAATTTCAAGATTAGTTTTTCTCCATGTTTTCTCTGCTTTCCTGCGTTGGACCTTATGATCACGTATTTCATCAGTGTACCATTGTTTATTAGGCCGAATAATGATTTCTTTCGTTTTCAGTGGAGCATGTTTTTCCAGTATTTCGAAAAGAACGTTGTTATAAACCTCCACTTGTTGGTGGGTATCCGGCTTGGTGGCAATGGTACTCAGAAGTATTGAATTATTAATATCGCTTCTAAATTTATCAATAGGAATGTTTTTTGTTTTTCTGAAACTTATTGTCCTCTTTATTGGTTCAGGCTTGGGAAACGAAAGATTGCAAAATAAACTGTAGTGATCAGATATCTGATGATCAACTACGTCGCATGACTGAATAATGGAATCATGTTCTCTCGTTATCACCAGATCAAGAATATGATTATGTCTATGAGTTGGCACATCCACATGCTGTTTTAAAGTAAATGCGTCTAACAATAGTAAAAACTTCTTAATGTTCGAATCATTGGCTTTATCAACATGAAGATTGAAATCACCAAGAATTATTAAATGTCCAGGTCCAGTATTCAAATTACTGAGTAGTTCAGCAAATTCTGTCAGGAAATCCACCACACTTGTTGAAGGGGGGCGATATACTGACACTATTCTTACATGATTCTTGCCAAGGAATACGTTTAATTGTAGTATTTCAAAAGTTGAAAATAGGTTTTTTGTACTTACTCGGGAAACTTTTACAGACTTTTTGAAGAGGCAGGCAATTCCACCTCCTTTAGAATGCTTTCTATTTTCAAATAGAGAGTCAAAATTGGCAGGAACTAATTTGTTGATGATAACTGTGTCTTCATTGCGAATTCAAGACTCAGTTGCAATAAATAAATCCACATCATTATCAACAACATATTCATTCAGTTCATTGGTTTTATTTCGGACAGATCTTGTATTCAATATGCATAAACTAAACTTTTCAGAATTTTTCTCATTTTTCACTTTCTTTGTTGGAGCACTTAGGGTCAGATCAATTAAGTTGTTAAAATTAACACCTTGGTTGGTCTTGACAAAAGGAACTATTTCGCTAATGACTTTCTTAATTAATCTTCTTGCCAGCTCTACAACCCCTCCGTCTTTATTGACTGGACAAGAACAATGGTTGTGTTGATGAGTATATCATGTCACTGTAGTAAATCCTGGTCCATGTAGAATTTTATTTCACAACATAGTGAATATGAATAATAAAAGTTACCAAAACTACCGTATGAATCAATCTTTTCCTGAATTTTTTTCGCCAAAGTTGCTTCTTGTACCATGACATGTGACAGGAAGTGACTGTGAATATGAAAGCTTTAATAGCAGTGTTGCAGATCTAGTTTTGCTTGTATCTGCCCTGTAACAATAAAGTATGTGGATATAGTTAGCTAAATCAATCAATAGTTGGTAATCATTGTCCTTGCGAATCTCACAATGATAAGAAGTCTTGTAATGTTTGTATAAATAACATATGGGTGATTTTATTTATGACTGACTGTAACATTATTGCTTGAATTTGAAAATTTCTGATGTATTAAAACAATTTTATGTAACTGCTATTTAGAAATAGCAGACATAAATATCTGAATTTAATATGATATATGTTGTCAACAGAATTTCTATAAAGCCCAATTTTTCTATCACACTCAAAACATTTGTATTATTTGAGATTATTTATTACCTTATGTTCGATCATTTGATAACATACTGTTTCATGTTACTTTCAGCATCCATTAGCTATAGAAGTGAACAACAGATATGTTTATTGGTATTTATTATACTTCTATTTACTATAAAAATATATGAACAGTTTGATGATTAACATACTTATAATATAAAGCTCTCTCTCTAAACCATTCATAATATTTTTATGAATCTTGCTACTCTTTGTTTTTAATACTACTAATGATTGGAGTTTAAGTGTATCAAAACATTGTCTTTGTGTACTTCGGACCTTGACATGCCCATGTGAAATTTTAAAGTTCTAATGTGGAGGAATTTGTCTCTGCTGGATATAAATACTTATCGGGTTCAAAAATTACTGTGTAACTATAGGAATACTGGAAAATCTAAGGAGGAGTTGGAGAAATTGAGATTGCATGAGCGGCAGAGAATCCAGCCAAAGGGACTCATTGCCTGTCCATATACGGTCTATGGTTAATCTTGTTAACAAATGCCTGTTGTAACGAATATATATGATAAATAGAGCTACCATATTTTTCGGGAATACAGTGCCATATACTATGTGCAGTAGCAACATACATGTATGCCTGAATTTGAATTCTAACAAGGCATGTGATAACATTGATTTGAATTTATAGACCCTTTTGACTATTTAACACATTAAAATTTGGCAGAGTTGTTTATTTTAGTTATGAATGTGATGAGTATATATATGGAGATAATACATCAGGAGATCTTGCTTTACTGAGAGATGCATTAAGTGCAATAACTACACAAAGGTTTGATCAAGTGGAATCAAGAGGTCAAAGGTTACTACGATCTTATTCAAACACAGAAATCACTTCAAGGTAAAATCTAAAATATTAATTAATCCATTAATGTCAACAATCCATTAGTAATGAAAACAATCCATTATCTTTACACACTGTCTATAATTTATGAAAATTTCATTAATTATGAAATGTACTGGTAGTCATTATATATTTTAAAAGCAAACTGCAAGTAAGTCAAAACAACCTGTCAAATTCGTACTATTTCTCTTTAAAACAGCAATTTCATATTTTTTAGTTATATTTTTAAAATATGTTAAAATAAAGCCCTAAAATAGATTGTATCTATAAACAGTCCTACCTTGTTAAAGAATAATCTTATTAATCCTATAATTCTCTATTGCCATTTGAGAAATTGGCAAAAATATCATTTTCAAATTCATACGTTTGAAGATCGCCATTGCATGGAGGGGAATGGGTAAACAAGGGAGGTAATTCAAGTAATTGTGTTATTATTTTCTGTGTCAGGGATTCTAATAATGCCTGTGAAAGAAATATTGCCCATGATCGTATAATAGTGAGTTGACAACCTTTTGAGCAAAAGACATAGAAATAATTAAGTTTTGACTTTCTTATAAAATATGCAATTTTCGCTTTAAATATTATCAAAATTTTAAATAAATTGAAATATCCGAAGATTAGATGTTAATTTCCCTGGAATCAATGGACACTTTTGAATTATTTTGTTCTGGACTTAGTCAGTGACACAATTTTGGACATTTTTACGCTACTAAAATGTTACTTGATCTGATAATTGTCGCTTGTCCCACAAACTGCACTTGAACTATGTCCTTTTTTACCACAATGAGCTGTTCATCTACTCCTTCAGCAAACGAATGTGTAGCTGTAATCGCTGCCAGTGAGTGGTTAGTATAGTTCTGTTTGAATCCAGCCACCTGGCAGATGCTTTTCATTGTCTGCTGTAGTAATAAAAAAATTCCAACAGGCGGGTCACAATACCATACATTAGAATCTGGTAGCTTCCTAGACCTAGGTCTTGGATATATAAAAAGCATCAGTCTTTACCTGTATTTTTCATAAAGATGTATGTGTGGCATCGTGGTGACTTTTGCAGGGTTTGATACACTTTAGTATTCTGTGTTGGTTCAAGTCACCCTGATTGGTTTTTGACACATCTTCACAATATATGCTCCTGTCCACCTTTTTAGGCGAAGTGGAGTCCAAATTAGTAAATCATGGTGGAAAGTGAAGTAGCTTTTGGGGAGTATTTTCGTTTAAAAATCCATTACTCAAAAAAATATATATTTCCTTGCTGTTCAGTATATATTAGCTTGCTTCTTTTGTAAACTATGGCCATGTCTAAACAAGTCTTTCATCTTTGGATCTAAGACATTTCTTAGGCCATTTCTTAGGTCTATATTCCCCTCCAGACTCGTTTCAAACTTCAACAAAGTATGATAAATAATTTCAGTTGGGTTAACTAGTTCTTGGCTAGATCTTTTCACTTGTCTATTCACTTTTCAAACAATTTTACAGCCAACTTTTCAATCTTTTCTGTTTGGGCACATAATCCATTGTTAACTCAGCAACTCTGGAACTACTACTACTACTAGAGATTATCATCTTTAAATTAGATTCCACTTTAGGGTCAGGTTTTGTACCAATATCTGATTTATCAGAATAAATATTACACTCCATATTAAATTTTGATGGTCAATCTTTGGATTTGTATTCTCCTCCCTATCCAATAAGTCACTCAGCGTGTCAGTGTCATTATTCTGGTCATAACTAGTGGGAACAATTTTTATACGCCCACATTGAAATGTGGTCGTATATTGTCTTTGCCCCCGTCCAGCGGTCTGGCGTCCACAATTGCTTGTGGACGCTCTACAGGTTAAAGTTAACATCCGATTGACTTTAAATTTATACACAGTGTTTAACGTCATGGAGCGAAGAAGCCTATTGATTTTCAGAGATTTCCGATAATTACTGCCAGGGTTATGGCCCTTGATCACTTAAAAAAATGTTGTGGACGCTCTAGAGCAGGGCTTCCACTTCAAAATTTTCACTACCGGTCATTTTTGATAACGCACGAAAACTTTGCAAAAAAAAATCCATATTTCATGTTTTTTATTCTCGGTCGGGTATGGTGAATTCACGTGTCTATACCACTTTGTCAGCACAAGGTACACAAAAAATTATATATTAGACTTAAAAATGAAATATTTATTGTAAGGCTTGTGATAATTATTTATAAGTTAAATATTCTCTTTTGGCTACGGTACTTAAAGTTCCAATTTCACATTTTCTAAGAAAGTCAAAACATAATTATTTCTATGTCTTTTGCTCAAAAGGTTGTCAACTCACTATTATACGGTCCTGGGCAAAATTTTTTGGGCATTATAAAGGGTGACACAGGGTGATTGAGGAAATAGTTACTCAATTACCTCCCTTGTTTTCCCATTCCTCTCCATGGACGGCCATCTTCAAACGTTTGAATTTGAAGTTGAAAATGATATTTTTGCCAATTTCTCAACTGGCAGCACTGAATTATAGGATTAATAGGATTATTCTTTAACAAGGTAGGACTGTTTATAGGTTCAATCTATTTTTGGGCTTTATTTTAATACATTTTAAAAATATAACTTAAAAAAATGCTATTGGAGCTTTAAATAATCGAAATTGCTGATGAAAAAACATGTCACTGGCTGACACGTAATTACCACGTGCTCAATAGAAAACACACTGACCTGGATAATTATGAGTTGTAATACAATAACTTCGATATGAAGATAAATATATAATTATCCACGGCATATATTTCACATTGGTTTTAGAACATCTCATACGGCGTTACGGGCCGCAGAATATTGACGAAAATGTTAGTAATGAATAACTGTCGGGTAGCTAACTTGGCATTCATGTTTGCTAACTTCAAGCGACACTAGCGCCGTCTAGAATATCGTCGTGTATAAGATTTACAATATATTTATGCACGACAATTTTTCTAACACGTGGAATTATCAATATTGCTACACAATAGCACTGGAATACGTAATATTCTTAATTTGTCGGTAAGCAAGTTAACTAATCTCTAGATATTATTTCTACAATTCCCACAAGGCAGTAATATCACTATAAAAAATTATAATTCAATTTTCTCCCAACATGTACGTTGTTAAGGATTTACGTAATTTCTATGCTGTTATATTTAATATGGCAGTTGGTTGGATTCAAAGAGCAGTACTTCATATTAATTTTCCTTTTTTCGAAGATCGTAACAATCTCGTTTACATAGTGCGTGACTGTAATAGCGGTAAACGGCTTTGTTCTAGAAAGTTCTTATGACACGTGGACAATACGTGATTGACTAAGAATGGACCGTTTCACGCCTTTGATAAGATTCCCGAATATCAATTAACTTTTATTGTTCTACTACACGACAATCATCATCAATTATCAACATAATGCCCAGTATAATCTACTGACGACTATGTATACAACTCTATAACACCAATCACGAGATAATGTGGCTTCTTCTATCTTTACATACTCAATATTCTGCACTGGCCGTACAGTGTTATAGTTACATAGTGGATGTCGATGGTAGCCATGTTTGAAAATTGAGTTTTTGTAAAAAAGGTTATTTTTCCGGCGTGCAAAATGACCGTTGGGTCACATCTAATTACGGACATTTTCCATAGCCCTAGGTCCCGACCAGCATATACGGCCGACATGGAACCCATGCTCTAGAGGCCAAAGTTAATATCCGATTGACCTTAAATTTATACACAGTGTTTAAGGTTATGAGATGAAGAAGTCTAAGTGTTAGCATGTTTCTTATACTAAGTGTTAGCATGTTTCTTATACTAAGTGTTAGCATGGGGTAGAACTTTATAAAAAACAGACAAATTCTAATGATTTTCTGATAATTACTGTATGAGTTGATCCTAATCAGATTTGAGAGTATTATAAATGTTTCATTACCGAAAAAAGTAAGAATATGCGACAACTCTTGTTGACTGCCCGGACGATTTAGCTGCTGTGCCCGCTGTGGGCGTATGTTTTGTTGCCTGGCAACCTATCTTTTACCTTATTGATATCCTTGTTCTGTTTTTATTAATTGTCAACAAATCAGTCGTATGAATGGTGTGTTGGTTTAAGTGACTGTCAATTATTTTGGGGGTGTTACAAGAAACTGTTGCTTTAGGATGTCTACTATTTTAGTCCATCAGTTGTTCTCTCTATTTATTTAAAATACAGATGTGACGTCACCCTTTCTTGTTCTGCGTACCATTACCATTAATTCCAGTAATGTACAGGCAACTTGCCAATCATACATTATCTATACTAAATGAAATATTGGACTCTCATGATGTATTTCATTGAAAATCATGTGCGGAATAGTATCTGTATTTTAAATTGTTTAATAGTCTCGAGCTTAAGACGTTGTGCATTATATTTAAATAACACTAGGCTAACGCCTCATGCAGTATCAATATATTACTTAATGTCTTGCTCTCGACCACCATTGCCGAAGGCTAGGGGGCTAAATATTCAATTGTTTGCAGAGTACACCCAAATTTATATTGAATTTGACACAGACTCTCAACATTCTACGATACAAAATATAGAACTTTGTCTCACAGAAATTCTTGTGTGGATGACAGTACATTTCTTGAAATTAAATCCAATAAAACAAAACTGCTAGTTATTGGAACCAAGCAACAACTCTGAAAATTGATCAAACTCTGGAACCCATTAAGCTCGAAATATTGATGCTATATTAGTCTCAAACATTTTAAAGATCCACTGCCTTCTATCATATACATCAAATTGGAAAGATCCAACGCTGTCTCAATTAGGAAAATAAAGAAAAGCTCATTCACGCATCATCTCCTCTAAATTGCCATAATGGTTTACTATATGTAGGGTGCCCAATGAGCCAACTTAAAAGTTGTTCTTGACACGTTGATCGTGCATGTTTTAGTTGAATGACTTACTACTGATTTCTGACAGTCTCGCACACTCGTTGAGGCTATAAATAGCAACATGCGGAAATGTTCAAAACACCAAACACTACTACAGTCGTAAAAAATCTATTGTTGACGATTCTGAATAGCAATAATATTTAACTTTTTGGTTATTACGGCAACTTTAGAAATTACGCTCGTTTTATTTTTTAAATTGCCTTATAATTAACTGTACCATTAGAAGCTGCATATTTTGGTTAAGTACAAATAATATCTCTGACTCAACATCCGTAAAGCAAGAATATGATACTAGCAGTAGTTTCATTTTACTTTTACAAGGTTCTTAAAAATATTGTTGAGTTGCCTGATGTTTGTGCTTCTAAATTCAATTTCTTGTTCCATGTTTCGTAAAAAAAAGTAGTCTTGATTATCCCGACCCGTCAATTAGACGTAGAATGATCGGTAGACTAGTTAAGCGAGACTAATTTCAAAACAAGGGCACGTAACCTATCTTTTACTCAAAAGTGTCTGGATGTTATGGACACCACTCCAAACCATTTTTCAGTATTATTTATGTATGGTTTAATGATCATAGCTTATGAAGTACAACATGGTCGTTTATTTAGTGACTATAAATGTGTGAAACAGATTTAAGGCTTTCTAAATATATTAGTATTGTGGTGTAATTGTCGAGATATTTGGAGGTATTATTTTAGGGTGGGGCACCCTACTATATGGCTTACCAGACTATCAGATTAACAAACTACAATATGTTCAACTAATCACTAATACATCAACACATCCCCCCCTGTATTGCAATCTTTGCATTGGCTCCCAATTCAGTAAAGAATTAAGTTCAAATTACTCCTATTCGTCTTTAAAGCATTAAACTGCCAAGCTCTATCTTATATGAAAAGTCGTGTAGAATCCTATACTACCAGCAGGAATCTCTGTTTTCAGAAAAAAAAACATCTTCTAAAATCTCCAATCATTAGCTTACAAGTTGGAAAAAGTTCCTTTACTTATGCTGGTCCGTTTCTATGGAATAGACTACCACAGTCAATGAAACAATTACCATCTGTCAGTGGGCCATTTTAAATCTCAACTTAATGATAAACTTGAGACTAGAATATTTTTCTTTAAACAAATAGCAATAATTCTAAAACCCCTCAAATAAAAAAAAATGACGAAAATAGGTCATTCCGTTATCGATATATTTAGATTGAAAAACCCCCTTTGCACCTGCCTGGTGAAATCCAATCAGCGTACGAGTCAACTTCCGGTAATTCCCTTAAATATGTTATGACGTCATGAGTGTGAGACGAATGTAAACAAAATGGCGACAACATGTGTTCGTTCGGATAGGGCATCAATTAAAAAGGAGTTCTAGGCGAGTTAAATTTGAAGATTCCGAAAGAGGTGTCAATGAGGACGAAGACAGAGTTAATCCACATCAATTTGAGCCTTATGCAGACTGGTATGAGTCAAGACAAAGACGACTGTATCAACGGCTTGGAGTTGGACAACCACGGAACTACGATCATCTGGATTCGACGGCAATGAATGGTTAGTTTTATTATTATCTACATTTTTATATTTTAACCATTCTGAATTATCTATCAGTAATACTGTGTTTGTATCAAATTGAAATTCAAACGTTCTTTTGACTTAGATATCGATTCTTTAAAACAATCATTAACCAAACACGAGTACCGGTATAGATTATTTAGTAGGTCGCTAGTACTAGTAGTAGTATCGATCTATTCTTTGAGTAGAGCTAGGCCTAGTAAATGGTATCTAAGGATTTCTTTTCAAATTCATAAAAGAAAATTATAAAATACACCTATCTAGGCCTAATTGTTAAATTATATGCATAACACACAATTATTATATTATATATTTTTAGATCAGTTGTTACTCAGGCCTAGGCCTATATTCTTATTATTGACATTATTGTCAAAATAAATATTTTTTATTATTTTCCTTGGAGTTGGGAAAAAAGTCATGTTTTTTTTTTTCATAATAACATTTTTAAAATTGAATCACATTTTTTTTCCAATAAAATTATTTAATTAAGATTGAACCATATTAGGTTATAAATTCATAAATTTTCCTGATTTGTGTTGTTGACCCTCTAAACATGATATTAAAGATACATTATCAACCGAAAATTAAGTAATTGCAATTTCTGCCTAGCCTCGATCATCATAACTGTAGTCGATATGGAAAAAAGCATAGTCTTGATTATCAATTTAATAATCAGTAAATCGGATAATAATCCACCAAAGATCGCAGGCTAGCGATGCTGTCGAAAGTTGATTATGGTCTGGATGTGTTAATTAATGTTTAATTAATAAGAAAAGATTTCAGGCCTAAAGAAAGACGTACAATAAGCAGATTTAGAAAAGACAATTAAACAATGTAGGAAATGCCTAGTTTAATGAATAAATTGTGTAACACACAAATGAAATACACAATTATATTTCAGATTTTCCGGTGTGGTACCCCCTTGTCAGTGATGCAGGACGGAAGGTCTTGACAATGAAAGCTGTCTAGTTGTTCAGATGGAATGAAAAACTGAGGTCCAGTGTACACATTAGCGTGCACGCAAAACAGTTGGAATGCAGTAGGCCAAAGTTCAAAATTTCACGCTTCACGCGTAGCACACTGTATGTATATATATGGCGTATGCCCATCTCCATTAGCCCAGTTTGGAGAAGAACAGTAGGATATTAAACCCCCATTTCATTTTATTTCTGTAGATCGGATACGATTGTCAATTATTTTTAGGCTTAGTCCTGTATGATTATTGTGAAAATTTGGCAAATTATATTAGGTGATAGCTGGGCTGTGAAAAAATCTGATTTCTATTATTTTGGGTAAACATCAGTTGTAACATGTCCAGAGGAATATAATATTGTGATTATTGTACTAACAAATAAGAAATGGAATGGGGTTTAACTTCCTACTGTTCTGTTCCGACTGGGCTAATGAAGACGGACATACACCATACAGTATGCTATGAGGGAAAATTTTGCCTGGACAATGGTGCTACAGCCTTCTCGTATATCGATTTCAAACTGCCATGGGATATTTTACGTGCATGCGAATGTGTAATCTCAGTTTTTCGTCCCATCCTGCATCACTGACAAGAGGAAACCACCCCGGAAAAACCTGGTGAACTTTTTCGGTAAACACCAAGATCTAACTAGCTATGTCCAAGCTAGCAAGCTAGCATCTTACACACTTATCAACCTCGTTCGGTTCCTAAAAAAATAAAATTAGCAACGAAAAGCACGTGGAGATATACATTTGATCACACGCTTCAACGTTGCTATCCTTATGGGTTTGCATTACCATTTGCCATAGGTGTATGTTATTCCTGAACTGACTAAATAATATTAATATGTATATTAATTATATTTTCAGGAGACATTGATATGGAACATGGCTTAATCATCCATGTAATACCTCCCGCAATTCGCGGGAGTCTCCCGATTTCACCCCTGATCTCCCGAGCTTCCGATCGGGAGACAAATACTCCCGCTTTTTCAATTCTTGTAATTTTATTTTTTGAGAGTAAAAATTGTAATCAAATAGCATCGAAATTAAACGAGACAGACTTTTTTTTTGTTAACGACAACCGACAATCTCATATTGAATGTTGTTACTATATAATTAGTAACACGACCTGAATACATTTCCGATGTTTTAGTATTTGGAACAATACCATTTAACTAACATTGTTTTGATACGAAATTAATAAAGTTTAGCAATCAGTTGCAGGCTACGAAATTTGACGTGAACGATATCCAATCGGGGACGTGAATGCGGTCAAGTTGGAAAAAAAACATGCGACCGATTACACCTAGCTGGTTACGCTAATTGAAATATCGGTTACTTTAAAGACCACATAAAATAATAATTTTTAATTGCATATATTGATAGCTAAGGGTTACTACATTCATTTTACGTCATTTTCACTCCAATCTGATTAAAATTAATTGAGATATTAATGTTTAAACATCAGACAGCGAAAAACGGTTTTCAAATTTTCAATTACAACCTTTATCCGGTAGATTGGCTGGTGATGTCACAGGCACTACACATAATCTATACACATTATCTATACAAAATATAAAAACAACATGTGTCTTCTAAAGGTGCGGCAAAAGGGGAGGGGGGCGAATAGAAGAGCCTCCTAAGCTGGTATCTCAGGTACGCGGTAACGTCGCATTCTGATTGTGAATTAAATAATAAAGTAAATTGGTTTTCTTTATATTATATAAAATTGTATATTATTAATATTACATTGGTAGTTTAGTAATTTGTAAAAAAAGGCATAGCCAACTTTCCTGCCATATGCGACATGCTTTCAGCATGTCTGTTATTGGCGTACGTGACCATTTTCAGCTTTTCGCGCCAAAATCAACCATTTTACACATTTCTTAGTAAGCCATGCCTAATATGGTAGACGAAGATTTCCATGTGACATTGAGATCGTGTAACGCTATTTTAGTGATAACGGAGCTTTTTGTTATAAATACAGAGTAATTATTTGACAAATATGAGTGAATTTGAGCCATGTTACTTTCGCTACTACAAACTATCGAAGCTATCGATAGTTTGCTTGACTATCGCAATTTTTATCGATAGTTTCTTTTTTACTATCGATACACACTATCGACAGTCAAACTATCGCGATGCATCGATTGTTCGATGTATCGTTACACCCCTAATGATTATTATTTGAAACCATTTCGTTTCTTAAAAGCCGACAATTGATTATTTCTATCGGCTTAAAAGATGTCCGTAGCGCCGGCTATAACAATTTCACACCAATCTTGTTTCAATCAGAAGCCAATTATTGTTGGCTTACGGTCGGCTTATTCTGATAAAAAAAAACACATGGGGAATATGGCTACAACTGTCTTTATAAAACAAATTCTAAATTACAAAACAAATTATTCCGTAGTCAATTGTTATTTAATTCGGGGGATTAAGGAATCAGTCAGGCGTTAACGAATACACATGCCGGGTGTATATAGGTAATTAAGGAATAAACATCCCGAATGCATTCGGTCACTGTGACGTCACTGGCGTCTGAGGGGATTAAGAGTGTTTTCAATAATTGGCCAAGTCGTTTTTACGGGAGGTCTATATTTGCGACTTTGAGTGATGATATCTGAATTAATCTTCATCAGATCGACGTTAAACTGCCGTAAAATGCATATAGTAACCACTGTTTATAAGCTCAATGAATTTAGTTTACTCATTTTATGTGCTCTTTAACAAATTTCAATAACAAATTTATTCACATTTGATCAATATTTATAAACGCTACACAGGTCTAAATTATTAGTATTATACAGCAAAATTCAATTCATTCATTCTTGGTATTTTATTTCTCCGTCAGTCTTACCGGTAGGCCTACTTTCAGTTTGACAGATCACATATGTTTGACATCACGCATTGTCCAGTTGCAAGCAGGATAAATGATTTAAAAATACCCCCGTCCTAATTCTTTAAATGATTAGTTATGCCATAAATATTTGAACACGTCAGCTATATTTCCAAAGAATTTACTACACGTGTTCCTTTCACTGTAGCCATGCTCATGCTGTGCGTCATACTCCCGCGCAGTGTTGCGTTTGATTAGAGGTAATCCAACTACACACTGCTATTATGAGTGGATATTGTTGTTTTAAATTTTGATTTGTCAGTACTCCGTCTACCAACCAATCACTAGCTGCCAATATTGGACCAAATATGTTTACATAACGTTACGTCATGTCTCACGATTTTATTATGCCTAATTAACCCGTGCATAGCAGAATACTGCAGTAAAACTAATTGCATGACAAATGAGGCTATCAAGTCGAATGAAATGTAAACAATACTGTTTGGAAACGAACATACTTTCACCGTTTTGAATACCTTAAATCACTATCCAAAGTTTTAGGGAAGAGCCAGATTAAACGAAGGACTGTCATGTTGCTGTACTTAAGTGATAGCTTTCATTGAACGGAAAGAATAGACACACTCTCGCATAAGTTCAAGAAATAGACGCTATTCCAGCAATGGTCAGAGAGGGATTTCTCGGGCCATTGCTTCAGGAATATGGCTGTGCGGTAGTACCACAGAAAACCAATGACCCGTACACGTCTGTCGTCAACTTTGACCCCCAACCGGTACGTGGCACCACTTGACTGCTAATGTAAACGATTTTACTGTCCTGTCTTTTTTAATATTATTTCATCACATTAAACTATTATGTTTCCTTTTGATTGGGCCTTTGTTTGTAGAGTGCCGTGGTTAATAAATATTATTAATTTTGTCAACCGGTCGCTACCTATGATTGAGGCTATCTCATGTTACGTGCTTGGAAAAAAGATTACAAATGACAAGTCTAGTACTAGTAGTAGTATTTATGAAAGATGTATATGGCGTCTTCAATGACTGAAAACAATGTGGTAGCTACCATTCCTGGTTTTTGAATGTCAAATATGTTATAAAAACGAAAATACATTAGTTATTTTTAGAACCGATTGATAAAAGAAATATTAAAATATAGGGATTTATAGAAGTGGAACAAATATTTCTAATGTTTAAATGAGAACACAGCGTGTTTATTGTGTGTTTTCACATGTTTTGTTAAGTTTGTGTAATTATAACAATCAAATAATATTAAAATATATAAAATATGTAAATGAATTTGTCTTTTATTCATGGTGGATGGGTAATTTTAACACGTGATAAAGTCTCCCTCTTTTGACCTTAATTCTCCTGACATTTTTACAAAAATCTCCTGACATTTTGCTTGTGGCCAATCACATGTATGGCTTAATAACAGTTTGTCAGGAGTTATTCATGATTCCGACATTTGGAGTTAAGCTCCACCCCCTTAGATACTGTTACTATGTCCCACAAGCTTAATAACATAAGCGGTTCAAAATGGCGACTCTGCACCCGACAGTTTGTTTCGTGCATGCATGTTGTCATCAAATAGTAACTGTATATAGTGTGGTTTTAATTGTTTTTAAAAAAAAGAGATTACATAAATAAAAATAAATAAATAGAGTATAAACTTTAATCAGACAGGCCTCGAAATGTCGCTTTAGTAACTAACCTGTCATTTATAATTTTCCACGTCACAGTGTGACGTGGAAAATTATAAATGACAGGTTACGGTCACACTACTCACACATTATCCATGTGCACAAACACGTTTAAATGGTTCTTAATTGATCCATGTGAATATCATAATTATTTTCTTCGACATCGGTAGTCTCTATCATCCACACAAATATTCTACGAATATTAGTCTGGATGGGTCCTCAAAATTTGACGGAAAATAGGTCATTGTCTGGATTATCCAGTCTTTTAAGTTACCACGTACTGAATCTATCAAAACAGCTCGCTTGTAAAGGTTTCAATTGAAATGGTCATTTTCTCTCGTCATGAATCAGACGTATGGCTTCTCACAATCTTCTTAATTCTTCATCGCGATGCATGCTTATTCCTCGTCTCTATTTTGTTTCTAATAATAGATGTGCCAAGTGAATTGTGGGATATATTTCAACTACGCTTTATAGAATCTAGCAAAATCGGCCCAGCTTCATAAGATCTAGCACTTACCGATACTTTCATTGGATACTTTAGCCAAAAGGTTCCATTGCCCATGCGTAACCAAATGTTTGTTTTTTTATGTGGTAGATTACCCAGTAATTTTCGTCAAAAATTGAGAACCGACCCAGACCCTCCGTGCGTTGAAGACTAGGGGGTTCTGGGTGACAGAGACTACGAATCGCCGCATTTTTTAGCTGTAAGTTTCCGACTCGAATTGGTGTGGATTTCGCTTAGTAATAAAAGCATGCGTCCCAAATCATGCCAAATCATGATTTATGACACTGCCGTTGATAAATGTGTAGATTTCGGAATCTAAAATATCGGTATAAAATTTAAATTGAATGTCAAACATGACGTTGCACCTGTACATGACACTATTATTTCAATCACGTGCAGAGGACAGCTGATCACGCCCCCTGGAATTCCTTTCTCGCATTCCAACTAATTTACGCTAAAAATTATATGTGTAAAATACTCTTTTGACCAAATTATTTTCTATTGTCAAATTGTCCTGTAAATTATACATAAACTTTATTTTCTGACTGTGTTATGAATTTATATTTTCATTGGAGTTGGAGGCAAAATGGAAACAATTGTTACGATGTAGGCTTTATTGTGCCCAAATTGTTATATATGATATTATTAAGGACAGGTTGATTTAATTAAATATTTACAATCACACTGTCGTGAGAAGAGAGGGCGGGTCATCTTCTCGCTTTGTCATAAATAAAAACATGTTAAAACAGTAGGTCCAGCTGACGTCAGATGTTGTTAAATTAAATTATCTATCTGGCTTCTTACTTAAAAATGTATAAATACAACTCAACTGTCTCAACCCTCACCACATGTGTTTATTTAAAGGGACAATAACATTCTTGCTGGCTTGGTAGCCCCAGAAAATAAATAATACCCTTATTCTAAGTACTAGATGTTTAAGTGTCCTACCTGTTGTGTAAATTATCCATTACAACCTATTTTACTTGTCCAGAGGGTTCGAAAATATTTTAAAATCCAAGTCACATTTGAAAAGGTTTATGTTGGACTTTTCAAATCAATTGGTTTAATTTTTCCAATTTTTCAAAATAGGTGTGTTAAGATGAAATTTATATCATCATTTAATTGCAATATTCTAAAATAATACGATTTGTTGACCAGAATGAAGATTGGGACATATTTTTCAGTTACAACAAGAGTGTTATTGGGGCTTTAATAATAAATAACAAAGGACATGTTTATTTAACAATAAGTGGGCCTAAAGAGTCCGGGATGAAGCAGTCCGATAAAAAATTAGGTTCAGATGAAGCAGCCCGGGTTGAAACTGTCGTGGGATAAACTGACCGCATCCCCTTGATACAACGCAAACACTTTTCTAATAGTTTCTTTGATTTCTGAAAAAGTATAAATTTTTGCACCATGAGGGCGTTCAGGTTAACGTTCGTCCATGTTTGTTACAAGTTCCCAACGCGCAGCGTAATTCCATTTCAACGATAAATGTAGAAATAACAAACTTCCCACAGAGCACGGCCTTGTTTGTTTGTGTGACAAAAATGGCAGCCAAACTTGAACTACGCGGGCTAAATATAATCAGGCTTTCTGATTGGTCAATGTCTTTACAATGATTGACAGGTCGGATTCATGAATTGGGGCTGGTTGTGAAGACAAAATGCTGACATTGTACCAATGGTAAAAATTTATCAGAGAGGCCTTTGTATAAGAAAAAGCCATGTAGGATTTATGTGGAAATAAAACAATATGTATTCAGACAATTTTTTTTATTATTTTTCTGTGGGATTCCTACATGATAACTACATCAATCAACCACATGCAAGTACTACTTAGTACCATATTGAGCTAAATGTTTTTTTTATGTCAATGATGGGCTGGCACAAATGTGGCACTTTGAACAGAGGCTCAGCAAATGTTCTTTCTTCACTACTATTCCTGCAAATGAATTTGACAGTTATGCATTAAAATATTATAAGTTTAATCTAGCTATAGAAGAGAACAAAATGAATCATTGTCAAGTCACAAAAATCCACAATATAATTTATGACCTTCACTGGGAATGAAATAAATCTATGGCTGGCAATGAAAATCGAAATGTATGTAAACTGTAAATCAAATGGGGTTTAACGTCCTATTTTCCTGCTCCATCCAGACTAATGAAGACAGCCAAATGTCATGCAAAGAGCTACTATGAAACTTTGCCCGGGTAGTGGCGCAATGACCTACATGTATTCTTATTTTTTAACTCAAACTGTCAAGGGATCTTTAACATGCACACCAATTTGTCACAGTACCTAGACATTGTATCTTGAAATGGGATTTAACATCCTATTTTTCTGCACCTAACCTAGGCTAATCAAGACAGGCCCTACATCGTGCACCATTGACATGGATGATGGAAACCACACTGTCATAACATTGTCTTCAATAGTGTATGGTGATGGAGGCTGGGACTGGAGTTTTATTCCTCTTCACTGGCATTTAAAAATGGTCTGCATAAGAAAATATTTTTTTTTTCTTTTCACATTTTTTATAATACAAGTCTCTTCAATTATTACTCACTGCTTGTACCTATAATCCCGGGGCTGGATACCAAACTAAACCAAAAGAGCCTAATAAAATTACATAAATATCTTTTCTACAAAAGAAATAGGAGATAAATCAATATAAAAAGAATTTGACTCACCCTAATATTTTCTCTCGTTGCTCAGTCTCTTGTCTTAGTCAGACAAGTCTTGTCTACGTACGTAGGCCTATACCATCTCGGGTGGCTTGCTTGGGTTTCTACGACCGAATACACGTGTGACTGGCGATTGTCACGTTGCTTCCAAAATTAAATGGTTGAAAGGGGTAGTAGTCTAGTAGTACTCGTATGTAAAAAAAATGCAACGAACAAAACACGTGTCGCCTCAGAGATCCTGTCCATTCGTCTCGATTTGTCGCCACAAAACTAACCTATCGTTTTAAAATAACTTATTTTCAAACGGAATTTAATTGAGTGAAACGTTATTGAGTTTGCATTATCATAGCCATACACCTCTTGTACGATCTTTTGTTGTCATTAATATTGGTCCCGTCAACAGCGTCCGCCATTGTCTCCGGGATTCCCTTGTTTACGTCTTTCACACTTGTGACGTCAATCAGTCAAAGGTCACGAGAGGTTTCACTCGGCTTATCGCTTCAGGTGAGAATTTTAGTTTTCCGTCTTTATCGTGAGAACGAGTTATTGGATTTCGTTAAAACTTCCAGGAATGTTTTATGGAGGCATTTCAGATATGATAATAATAAAATATGAGAGGTCTCAAGTTGATCTTTAAAATATTCTTATTTCAAAACCCTCAACTGTAAATAATCAGTGAATATAAAACCAACAGCGCCTTAGAAACTGATTTCTTCGGTATTAAGACACTTTATAAATGACGATATTATTATTATTATTATTAAAGATACATTATCATTATGGGAGATTAGATAACGAGTTGGCAGTTCTCATTACAATAGTTAAAAACTAGCTAATGTAAAGGCAATTTGCTGAAAATTTCAGTCAAATTGATCAACTATGAACTTAGAACTAAGTGAATGAAAGTTCTGCGTAGCCTCAGTCATCATTACTAAAGTCGGTAAGACAAAACAAGTCTTGATTATCCATTTAATCGGTAATTCACAAAGGAAAATATTCTAGCAAATCGGACTACAATCCAACAAAAAGTTTACTAGCCTCGACATCGATAGTTGATTGTGTTTATCGTTTATATGCCGAAATTTTGAATGGATCAACTTGGTATTTGGCATATATATGTATTCCTTATAGCTTAAGGGCATCAACCATTGATTTTGGTAAATACCCCGACACCCAGGGGCAGAGCCATGCCCAGTTTTTTTCTTTAGCGACAAAAGGTGACAATTCTAAATAGATTATCTTGGAACTTGGTACAATTAATCCTATACCCTAAGGAAGACAACTATAGATGTTGGTACACGGCACCCTCCTCCACCCCAACCCCTGCCCTTTCCACGATGCCACACCCACTTTTTGGGTTGTTGATATTTTGTTTATAAATGATATACAGGTTGCAATTATAAACAGATTTGGATCCAATTCGGAATGATCCTTCATAGGGATGTACCTACATATTGGTTCATGTCCAATCTCTGGGGCAGAGCCAAACCTTATGTTTATATTTATCTTCAGGCTGCAATTCGGAATGGATCATCTAGGAACTGTGCATATTTATTCCTTTTACCGTAAAGACAAACTTAACGCCTAACCTTCTTTGCCATTTCATGTTTCATTCTCTTCATTTTAATAAGTGCCATATCAATCAAAGCAGGAATGTGGACATATATTGCAGTGTTAGCAATGCTCTTGTTTGTAAAATTAGGGGCCATAATCCAAGATGTTATGGGCTGTGTGCAAATATTGAAAGGAACCAAAATTTTTTGGATATAAACATAGATTTGCGGTTTCATGACAATTCAACCAAAATTGTGACCTCTAGACGGTCCACAATCATGGAATAACATACTTTTTTTTTTTACACTATTTGGTTACGAGGAGTGGCCATTTTGTCAGGCAGTTTCTGTCAAATTTTGACATAGAGGGTCCACAAGCCAAAGAAAACAAAACTGTTTGTACAGTCAGGGCCAGGGGTCTTAATCCATGAAGTTATAGTCCGATATTGGCGAATATTGAATTTGAAAGGAACTTACATTTAGATGTTTGGGTCATAGACATACATTTTAAGTTTCATCAAAATCAGTTTTTTTTTTTCACACAGTCAGGGGCCCTAATCCAGAAAATTATGGTCCAATATGTGCAAATACCGAAAGCAACCTAAATCAGATAAAAACATTGTTACCAGTAGAGTTTCCACAAATAAAAGGACGGACGCGGGACCATATGCATCCAAATGTGGGTTGTATTGAAATATTGTTGCGTTCATACTACATGTATGTTAATCTTTAACTGTTCTATTCTTAATTTAGGAGTCATGCAGATGAAAACGATCGTATAGCTACAGCCGTTTGTCATTATGGGTATGCATATTTTAGATTTTATCAACCAACTCTTACCATTATGATGGATAATTTTTGAAAAAGTTAACTAAACAAAAAAAATTTAAAAACTTGTGAGTGAAGAAACATAAAAGGAGGGAATGGGGGTTTATTTCATAATTTATCAAATTCATGCATATGTATTACAATATTTGAATTGTATTTATTACTGTATTTGATGAGGATAGACATTTTGAATTCTCAATATACTTTTGGGAAGCATTGAAATATTTCAAAACAATTTTGTTTTCAGACGTGTCATACTGTGTAAAGTATTTAGTGCCTGGCATTTTTATGTTCAACAACAGAAAATTAATCAGGTAAGAAATTTTTATGTTAAATGCAATAAACACATACATGTATCATTAGTCAAACCAGTAAATTAAACAAATAGGATGGTAATTAATTGATAACATATCAGTTATGTGATTTTAATACTGATTATATAAATATATTATCTCACTGTCTGGGGAGGTTGGATGGCCGAATGGTTAGCACGAGCGCGCTATTATTATATTATTATTATTATAAAGAAACGTATCAAAAAACTTATGATCAAATAAAAACTAAACATATTCTTATATGTTGAGATATTAATAGTCATCACTCAACTTGGGGCTCCCCTTTTAATAATAATGCAATGCTGGAGATAAACTGAATAATTTGATCAAAAATTCTAATTTAGTTCTAACGGTGATCCAACAATCTAATATGTATGGGTTCTGGCAACAAACTGGGTGCAACCCACAGCCTCACAGAAAATATCGAAGATATTGTTTGCTGCTTTGTTGAATTCTTCAACTCCTTCATTGTATTTCTGATTTCGATGTCCTTTTCTAGTTGGTATCAAATTTGTGAACTCTAAATATAGTTTTAGCATTTTATTCTTGATGTGGTTAGTTCTTATCGTATATACATTACAAAAACATCCAGTGTTCCTGACACAGTTTTGCTAGAATTAATGCAGAATTGTCCTTTGACCTCTGCCTATTGCGATTAGGTCTGATCAGATACATCATATTTTTCACTATAACAGTTTTTGTAGGAAGAACACCATTCGGAAAACTGGGTTTTTCAATGTACAGCCTAGATGCTAGCTGCTTCTGTGCTGCGGAGCGTGTTTTAAGTCGCAGTCTTGAAATATAAGTTATTTAGTCGCAGTCTGGAAATACATGAGTAAAACATTTCATCAGACCTGGCATTACCGGTCAGATGTATCAGTTATAGATCCATATGGTATTACCTCCGCATTGGATGTTCCTGTTCTATTTCTGACCATATATTCTTAATCAGCACCCTCGAAAACCTAGAAAAACACATATTACAAACATATTATTGCGTTGTATTGGTTATCTATGACAGAAAGTGGTTGATTTTAGCCGCCATATTGGATTTCGGCCATATTGGATTTTCATAGATTATTTCTGAGTTCATGTTTGGACTCGGCACCGTCAAAAACCATTAAAAAGTTGCTGGGTAAGCCACTATTTGATGTAATTCAAGCTCAAAATTGAAAAAAATCTGCAAATAGGGTTAAATTAGGGGGGTAAATTTTAAGAGGGCATGTACAGGGGGGTTAACTGGCTAGGGGAACAAAATTTCAATTTTTTTATTTTTTTGTACAGCATTCTCCATATTTTGAACAGGGGTTTACTCAAAATTGTGATTAACAACCCCCCCCCCCCCCCACTATTGCCTAGTTACTCTGGCTAATGCATGAACAATGTTACCATTCTCGTCATTTGTATTTTTAACTGTATCGTTTGTCAAATACGATGGACCATGACCGATTCACACCCTTTGTTTATAATTACTACGCCTATGTAACGGAGCGTAATAGCCTCAATGTACCGACTATTGACAAAATAAATAGTATTTATTAACCTCGACACTCTACAAACCAAGTTTCAAAAGGAAACAGAATAATTTGATGTGATGAAATAATATTAAAATAGACAGGACAGTAAAATCGTTTACATTGGCAGTCAAGCGATGCCATGTGGGGGTTAAAGTAGACAACCTATACATACGGGCCATTGTACCACCGGCACCGTACAGCATGGCTATATAAGTGAAAGGAACATGTGTAGTAAATTATTTGGAAATATAGATTACATGTTTAAATATTTATGGCACTACTAATCATTTAAAGAATTAAGGCTTGGGGCATTTTTAAATCAACCTGCTTCTAACTGGTCAATCAATACCTGATGTCAAAAATATGTAATCTGTCAAAGTGAAAGTATCCGTAAGACTGATGGAGAAATGAAATGGCAAGAATGAAGAATGAATGAATTGAGTTTGTGGTATAATACTAATAATTTAGACCAGTGTCACAAAGTCATCCTGTATAAATATTGATCAAATGAAATGTGAATAAATTTGTTAACATAACCGATATTTCAATTTGCGTAACCAGGAAACCGTTCGCATGTTTTTGAGCTCGCACAACCAAACATAACCGATTGGTATCGTTCTCGTCAAATTTTATGGCGTGAATAAATAAATTTTATTCATTTTGAAAAGTTAAGAAAAGCATTGATTTTGAAATACAAAAAAATGCAGTGGTGCCGTAGCAGTACCATTCTGCCACGGCATTTTTCATTTTTTTGTGCCGTGGTAGAAAATTCTTAATTTCGAGGACTGAACCCACCTTGATCTTATGTTAATATCTTCTAGTATATCTTTAAACTGTAAGTGGCAAGTCATAAATAATACTCTGGTAGTGATCATCAAATGGTCTTTACTGAAACTAAAACTACGATGAAGTAATGATGGGTTTCACCAGTGTCACGTTTGCCATGAACTTATGTCACTTTTGGTGCCACATTACCCTTGAACGGGTGACATCAGCCTCACTGTTGGCTTGTTATTTGTGTTTTTACCAATCTTTAACCCATAAGTGTAAATAATTTAATTAAATCAACCTGTCCATAATATCAGATTTAATGTATTGGACGTTAAATCTGTAATAAACAACAACAGGAGGTGTCTGTTACACGGTTAGCCACATTGTAAGAAGCCACTCGGCCGATAGCGGTCCTAGCGGTTTCTCCTGCTTAACTCCAGCAATTCACACCTCCCAGGGCTCTCTCACAAAATATACAGTTAGCCAACATTAAGTTTATACTTTCTTTGTTATAGGAACAAAGTTCAACACCTAAAAAGAGAAAACTAGATATTCCGACCACACCTCCATCTGTTAGGAAACGAACCCTGATACCTGGAGTAACAGGCCTACGTAACCTAGGAAACACATGTTACATGAATTCCATACTGCAGTGTTTAGGGTAAATTTGTTCTTTAATTGTACTTTTTTTGTCCCCCTGTCTTTCGAATAAATCAGGGGAGTATTAAAATATGTCTGTCTCTGTCCGTCCGCGTCCATCCGTAACACTTCGAAGATGAGCATTTTCTGCATAGGGTTGATGCTTCGGGACACAATAACTTAAGTTCCAATTAAGTGAGAGTGATGAAACATGGTGTATAGTTTCATCACATCAATACCTTGATTAAGTTCGATAATATACACAAGCCTTGAAATAACTGCTAAGGTTCAGCCCGACATCATGTCAGGCTGAACTGATTTTCGGCCGGACATTTCAGATTTTCAGCCTGACAAATACCATTATTCCATACTATAGAAAATTCCCTCATATTAGGTATGTGGAGATCTGCCGGTTTAGCGACGTCATTATTGACATCATTCGCTGTGATCAGAATTTCCAGAACCGTCAGGTCAATACCTCGGCAAAATAGCTCCTGATTGGCCTAGAGTCGGAATCCCTGGAAAACACCTCATTATTATGCAGTTAAGACCCGTATATGGAGCCTCGGTTTCGTAGTTTTCATTTTCAGCTAGTTGATTTTTGTGACAGATGTCGTAAAAATTTTGTTAAACTTTACCCTATTGGAATCGGTTGAATTTAGAAGAGGACGAAAATAAACGGTAAGTGGACGAAAAGATATATATCTTGTCTCTATTTAGGCGAAGTTTCATGTTGATACAAACATTCGATCATGTGAAAACTTTATCCGGGATGGGGTATCCCTATTTTGAGAATCAGAATATTCAAAATGGCGGCCTATTCATTGCCGACGAACGTTTTCTGATAGGCATAAAGTCGATCAATTTTTGTCACACATTCCCCATCTAGACCTAAATTAACAGGACATTATTAATAATGGATATGTATAAATACTATTAAAGTTTATGCTAACGGTCTATGACTTGGCTATTTGGAAAATTTTGCTGGTTTTTGATAACTGTCAGATCACCTTGTGACCTTGAGATCTCCTTCAAAATGGTATTTTTAGCCTCGCTTCAAGGTATTTAGCCATTGAAATATGTACCAAGGCATGTGTCTGATCCCCCCCCTCCCCCTAAAATTGACCTGGGCTTGCACTGTATACCAGAGTTACATAGGTAGAATAGATCCGTCGTAAAAGGCGACTATTGGGGAGAGTAAGAGTAACTGATACTACCGGTACTACTATGTATGCGATATGTTATCTAGGCCTATCGTTCAGTCATCGTTGGGGTCTAGCTAGGGTTCGTGTCCTGTTTTCTGCAATCTCAGTGACATTACAAGGTGTGTGAGTAGCCTATCCGATCACATTTACCCCTGCAGCGTAAGTACTTCAAGTGCATAAGCAGATCATCTGCGATATAATATGGATTGTCGCAAATTGACCTGATTTACAGTGTAGCGTGCCATAAAACAATATTCATTCACTTATTCTCGCTTGGTCTTAACATGCTTACCTTTTATCTTTACAGGTTTTTAGAATGCCAGCAAAGAAGAGAAAAACAGGCCCACAGGCCGATGTAAAGGCCGGAATTTCGAGGAGCTATCTGCAGGAACATTTTTCGGTGCTTCCCCCAGTGAGTGCTGATTTGCTGAACGGACACGTCCTACATTCGTTTAATTTATGTCATGGTAGCCGTAAGGAAACTGCTGCGAAACTAATAACATTGTTCCCAGAAAAATCGGGTGGCGATCACAGTTACAAGCAGGAGGTGGAACGTTTTCTTAAAAACGGAGTGAAACGAACGGTGGAGGGGTTCTCGAAGTTTAAAAAACTGAGAGATCCCGTTGAAATGAAAAACTTCGAAGAGAAGTGTAGAGAAAAATTTCAGAGTAGTAAGTCGCCTGCTCCTATTTTAGATGAGCCTGTGGATGAGCCAGCTGTTGTTGTTGAGCCTGCTGCTGTTCCCAGTGAGACTACGCACCTTAGTGTACCAGCTCCTCAGATAAGTCCATTGAAAACTAGGAAGCTCGCGAAATGTGGTCAATGTAAAATTTTGCGGAAAACATCCCAGAATCTCCGCAAAACAATTTTAGAATTAAAACGGCAGAAGGTGATTAACCATAAATTGAGTGCAACAAAAAGGTACGCCATTTCAAGACTACATCAAAAGGTAAAAAGGAAGGAGCAGCAGATAAAAAATCTACAAACTTCTGATCTTGCTTTAGACCTGAAGTCTACCAAACAGGAACTGGGTTCATTGCAGAGGAAACACCAGCGTGCAAAAAGGTACCACCGGTCTTGTAAGAAGAAACTTTTCTCCCCAGGGCCTTCTTCGTACAAGTCTGAACTGGCCGAATTGCAAACTGAAGTTTGTTACTTACAGTCTGAAAATTTGGAATTGGAAGCAACAGTACGAGAAATGCAAGAGAACACTGTGGTCACCAAAACGGACAAGAAAACTTATTCCCCACAGACAAGGATGATGGTTTTTGATGCTATCACGAGCCAGACCCCAACTGCCCAGATACCAAGGGTGATTAAGAATATCTCTAGTCGTTGTGGTGTAACTTTGAAGGATATCCCAACACGCTGGACTGTGGAAGCTATGGCCCGTGAATTGGGTACAATTTCTGACCTTCAGACTGCAGAATTATTGATCAAGCATGAACACTCAACAATTGGTTTTGATGCAACAACACAAGACGGCTGTCATGTCAATGAAATCCACTTCAACACAATATCAGGCACCCTGTCAGCTGCTGTAGACGAGCTACCCGGTGGTACTGCAGTTGACTACCATAGTCATATTTGTCAAACTGTAGACCAGCTTGCCACCATTTATGCTCATTTCAATCAAGATGATCAGTATGATGACGTCAGAGAGAAGTTGATATCAAACATATCAAACTCATTGACAGACCGTTGTGCGGCCAACCATGCCACTATTCAGCTACTCAATGAAACATGGGATACCAACATACATGAGTTAAATTGCCACCTCCACCCGCTAGACTCTATAGCCTCAAAGACCAGATCTGCAATAAAGATGTATGAAAAAGATAAAAGAGTACCAAAAAAGATCTTTGGTACTGACTGTGTTGTTGCAGACATAGTAGTACAAATAAATAAGTTGCGATACAAAGATGTTAAAGGCGATCCTAAGGGATTCGTAACTTTTCTTACTAAGAAGAAGCTGCCAAGGGGGATTCTGCCTCGTTACAGGGGTAATCGTTTGCATATCATGTTCCATATATGTGGAGTGCTGTTCGAACACTACACCTTATTTGAGGAATACTTGAAAACTGGACCTGCCCTTGGTGGCCTCCGTGCTTGTGTTCAAGCCGATTTCTCCTCTGCAGCAGGCATTTCAGGTTTGCATGTTCTAGGACTCCTCGGAAAGCTTCTGACTGGGCCTTGGATGAACTTGTTCTACAGGTCATCCGCTGAGCAAATTGATCATGTAGATGGGATCGCACGTGTGAAAATTGTGATAGAGAACTTAAAATCTTTGAAAGAGAACCCGAATGATTCGCTGACCATGGAGCGGGACCTGTTTGGCAATGAGCTTCAAGAATCTGATACAACACTTCGAAGGCTAAGAGAGACCCCTACATTCAAAGAGATGTTCGCTGACATGATGACAGCCTGCCTTGACAGTACCATAGAGGTACTCGAGAGACAATACAAAAAGTATTTCGAGTTGGACATTACTGAAGTTTTGAGAGCCGAAACCAAGTCGGCCAAGTCCCACAATATCGACTCTGAAGAAATGATGGGGATGTTCTCAGCTCTGAAGGCTAAAGCCCCAAGTGCTACATTATGTTATATATCCTGCAAAATGCGAGCTGTAAAGAACAAAACTGTTGAGTATTTAGATGCCATGCCACAAGAAAGAAGAGACAGAATCATAAAGAGGGCTATTAACCTAGGAGAGAAACAGAGGCAAAGGAGACGAAGGAATCAGAAAGAATTAATGGAGGAGATAACGGGACGGCTAGTTGATAGAGAGCAGGATAAAGATCAAAAAAGAAGAAACATCATTGAGAAAACTCTGAAGAAAACAAAGATCGATCAGGATTCTTTAGAAAAGGCCTTTCCAGATTTGAGCGAGGCCCATGTGGAGACTTTGGTGGCCCTCCTTACAGGGAAATGTGTTGGACAGTACATATGCCACATATGGCATGAAGATAGGTTGCAAGTCCCCTACAATGGACTTCTGGAGAAGGTGTTTGGTAAGGGTGCTACGAAGAAGTATGTCGTGTCATACTGGCCCTTTAATCAAACAATGGACAGATCCGAAGATTCCGAATACGACATGGGAGTGTTTGCCCTTGGTGCAGACTATATTTTAAAGGACTTGACTATCTAAACAAGCAGGTACTACTACTAATTGATTGATGTTTTATATTTAAATTTAATGTACTTTTGAACATATCAGACTGTTGAGTATCATACAATAAACATTTCTTGCAAGTTTCATTAGGCTATCTTGAATATTACTGGAGTTATTCTCTGAAAACGAGGAAAATCCTGTTATGCTAATTAGTGCTTAATTAGGGGCTTAATTATATTTTTATGTCATTTTAAACATCCAAAACTGTAGAGTTTCTCACAAGAACATTTCCTGCAAGTTTCATTGGACAATCTTGACTATAACTAGAGTTATTCTCTGAAAACGAGGAAAATCCCGTTCGGCTAATTAGGCTAATTAGGGCTTAATTAGGGGCCTAATTATATTTTCATAAAATTTTTAACATCCCAAACTGTAGAGTATCTCACAATAAACATTCCCTGCAAGTTTCATTGGACAATCTTGACTATAACTAGAGTTATTCTCTGAAAACGAGGAAAATCCTGTTCGGCTAATTAGGGCTTAATTAGGGGCCTAATTATATTTTCATAAAATTTTTAACATCCCAAACTGTAGAGTATCTCACAATAAACATTCCCTGCAAGTTTCATTAGGCTAACATGAATATTACTGGAGTTATGAAGAAAAGATGTTAGAAAAAACCCTTATTGTATCACACGCCCCTTTCATTAATACCATACAAATTCGTAACAAAAACAATGCCCTTTAATTAAACTTAAAAATATTGTTACTCAGGCTGTAGTAGTCCAAATTGGATGATATTGGTGTCATTATTTCTGGTTTTTCAAGCTCTATCTGCCTGTACTCATGGTTTTTGCATAATGTGTAATTATAATTTTTGTCCACATACCTACTCATATATTTGATATTTAAAATACTTTACAGAGTTCACATTTTAGTGTTGTCACAAAACCATCGTCTTCTTCGTATGTATGTAATTTTCGAACTAGTGAAGTGTCATTTTGAGAGACATTAGACACAGTACCAGTCTTAAAATTTTCTGAAACGGTCCTACTAGCCGGTATAATAAGAAGTTATTTTATTCGACATGTTTTCAAGGCTCTTCTATTTACATTCACATCGGAAGTGTCCAATAAAGTGAGATATTTTAATTTTCGTATAAAAAGTCTCTCCCTAATTACATCCATAGTCAACTTGAACATTTTCTTGTAACATTTTAAATATTATTACTAATAATTTGTATAATTACATGCCATGTTCGGTGTGATTTAGAGCTAATCATATACGAAAGTAACGCAAAGCTAGCTACTACACGTAGACTCGAATAACCAGTGTAAAAGAGCCAATTCTCAATATTATTCATTATTTTATCTTCACGCGGCCGAGATACATGTAAATAGTGATATTTTTACTATGACTCGGGTCGTTGATATAACCAGCGTGAAAGAGCCGATTCCAAAGAAAATAGTAATATATTTACTATGACTCGGTTCGTTCATATAATCAGCATGAAAAAGCCGATTCTAAAAATTATTGATTATTTTATCTGCACGCAGCCGAGATATAAATAGTAACATTTTCACTATGACTCGGGTTGTTGATATTTTGGGGCCTGGATTTTGAGCCAATTCTTTAAAAAATAGTTATATTTTCACTAGGACTCGGGTCGTTGATACAACCAGCGTCAAAAAGCCGATTCTAAAAATTATTGCCCCCCGCCTTTCGAAGAAAGTTGGGGGACTATTAAAATGGGTTCGTCCGTCTGTCTGTCCGTCTGTCTGTCCGTCACACTTTTTGGGACACAATAACTCTCTTCCTAATTGAGCTAGAATGTTCAAACTTGGTGTATGTATTTATTAGGTCAATGCCTTGATGGAGTTCGAAGATGAGCATTTTCCGCTTAGGGTAAGCAGAGATAAGCAATTTGATTGGTTGATGCTTTGGGACACGATAACTTTAGTTCTAATTAAGTGAGAGTGATGAAACTTGGTGTATAGTTTCATTATAGTAATACCTTGACTAAGTTCGATAATGAGCATTTTCTGCTGAGGGTAAGCAGAGCTATACGCAATTTGATTGGTCGAGACTTTGGAACACAATAACTCTCCTTCTAATTGAGTTAAAAAGTTCAAACTGGGTGTATATGCTTATTAGGTCAATGCCTTGATGGAGTTCGAAGATGAGCATTTTCCGCTTAGGGTAAGCAGAGATAAGCAATTTGATTGGTTGATGCTTTGGGACACAATAACTTTAGTTCTAATTAAGTGAGAGTGATGAAACTTGGTGTATAGTTTCATTATAGTAATACCTTGACTAAGTTCGATAATGAGCATTTTCTGCTCAGGGTAAGCAGAGCGATACGCAATTTGATTGGTCGAGACTTTGGAACACAATAACTCTCCTTCTAATTTAGTTAAAATGTTCAAACTTGGTGTATATGCTTATTAGGTCAATGCCTTGATGGAGTTCGAAGATGAGCATTTTCCGCTTAGGGTAAGCAGAGATAAGCAATTTGATTGGTTGATGCTTTGAGACACGATAACTTTAGTTCTAATTAAGTGAGAGTGATGAAACTTGGTGTATAGTTTCATTACAGTAATACCTTGACTAAGTTCGATAATGAGCATTTTCTGCTCAGGGTAAGCAGAGCGATACGCAATTTGATTGGTCGAGACTTTGGAACACAATAACTCTCCTTCTAATTGAGTTAAAATGTTCAAACTTGGTGTATATGCTTATTAGGTCAATGCCTTGATGGAGTTCGAAGATGAGAATTTTCCGCTTAGGGTAGGCAGAGATAAGCAATTTGATTGGTTGATGCTTTGAGACACGATAACTTTAGTTCTAATTAAGTGAGAGTGATGAAACTTGGTGTATAGTTTCATTACAGTAATACCTTGACTATAATCGATAATGAGCATTTTCTGCTCAGGGTAAGCAGAGCGATAAGCAATTTGATTTGCCGAGACTTTGGAACACAATAACTCTCCTTCGAATTGAGTTAAAATGTTCTAAATTGGTGTGTATGCTTATTAGGTCAATGCCTTGATCAGGCATGATTTTTTTCCGTTATTTAACGGATTTCTGCTATTTTTATCGGCCGTGGGTCGTTTTCGTAAATCATCTAAATTTGCAATAAAAATTTTAGGGGGGGAGGGTAGGGTAGGGTATGGGAGAGTGTTTTGACTTTGTCTGATGATCATTATTTTTATACGCCCACATTTTCATGTGGACGTATTATGTCGTCGCCCCTGTCCGTCCGGACGTCCGTCCGTCCGTCCGTCCGTCCGTCCGTCCACAATTTGTTTGTGGACTCTCTACAGGTCACAATTCTTATCCGATTTTGACGAAACTTGAAATATAGGTTTATCCCCAAAAGATCTCGGCTGCTTTCGATATTGGCATGTATCGGATCAAAACTTCATGGATTATGGCCCCTGATTGTACGAAAAATCACGTTTTTAGCTTGTGGACCCTATAGAGGTCACAATTTTCAACCGATTTTGATGAAACTTGACATGCATGTTTGTAACCCAAAGATCTTGGTTCCTTTCGATATTTGCGGCTATCGGAATGTAATTTCCTGAATTATGGCCCCTGATTGTCCGAAAAATCACTCTTTTTAGCTTGTGGTCCCTCTGGAGGTCACAATTATTATTCGATTTAAAAAACCGTTTGACTATATCACCGTTACACCCTAAGGAAGGTTGAGTTCGAATTTCGGGAAAATCGGACGAAAATTGCCATACAAAATGGCCGCCGTTTGTACGCGAATACTGTTAAAAAATGGTATATCAAGGTTGTGGACCCTGTGGAGGTCACAATTTTGATTCGATTTTGATGAAACTTGAAATTCATGGTTATAACCCAAAGATCTTGCTTCCTTTCGATATTTGCGCATATCGGATCGTAACTTCCTGAATTATGGCCCCTGATTATACGCAAAATCGCCTTTTTTTTAGCTTAGAGGTCACAATTATTATTCGATTTAAAAAACCGTTTGATTATATCACCGTTACACCCTAAGAAAGGTGGAGTTCGAATTTCGGGAAAATCGGACGAAAATTGCCATACAAAATGGCCGCCGTTTGTACGCGAATACTGTTAAAAAATGGTATATCAAGGTTGTGGACCCTGTGGAGGTCACAATTTTGATTCGATTTTGATGAAACTTGAAATTCATGGTTATAACCTAAAGATCTTGCTTCCTTTCGATATTTGCGCATATCGGATAGTAACTTCCTGAATTATGGCCCCTGATTATACGCAAAATCGCCTTTTTTTTAGCTTGGAGGTCACAATTATTATCCGATTTAAAAAAAACGTTTGATTATATTACCGTTACACCGTAAGGAAGGTTGAGTTCGAATTTCGGGAAAATCAGACCAAAATTGCCATACAAAATGGCCGCCGTTTGTACGCGAATACTGTTAAAAAATGGTATATCAAGGTTGTGGACCCTGTAAAGGTCACAATTTTAATTCGATTTTGATGAAACTTGAAATTCATGGTTATAACCCAAAGATCTTGGTTCTTTTCGATATTTGCGCATATCGGATCGTAACTTCCTGAATTATGGCCCCTGGTTATACACAAAATCCCCCTTTCTTTAGCTTGTGGTCCCTCTGGAGGTCACAATTATTATCCAATTTAAAAAAACGTTTGATTATATCACCGTTACACTGTAAGGAAGGCTGAGTGTGAATTTCGGGAAAATCGGACCAAAATTGACAGACAAAATGGCCGCCGTTTGTACGCGAATACTGTTAAAAAAATGATATATCATGGTTGTGGACCCTGTATAGGTCACAATTTTAATTCGATTTTGATGAAGAAGGTTGAGTTTTAATTTCGTGAAAATCGTACCAAAATTGCCAGACGAAATGGTCGCCGTTTGTACGCGAATAGTGTAAAAATATGGTATATCATGGTTGTGGACTCTCTACAGGTCACAATTCTTATCCGATTTTGATGAAAAGTCACATTTCTAGGTTGTGTACCGTCACACAATAATCATTGTCGGTTTCGAATTTTATTAATATCAGACTGGAACTGACCAACTAAATGGCTGCTCCCAATACAGTATGAAATACAGGACTTAAAGATGTAGGAAAAATCACTTTCGGTATTGCTTGTTCTCTGTCCATCTCTCGAAAATGTGGGCGTATCCTGCCTGGCAGTGCCAGCCTATCTTTATATTATGTCCGTATCGTGATGATAAAAAAAAACCCTGTGTGTTGAAGTAAAGACAAGACTGGTAGTTTTGTTATCAAGTCTTTTCATCAACAACGGTGTAAACACGGTCTGTGGTCTGGCTAATGTAGTCTATTTACACAAGATTAACCAGTGTATGTTTCAATTGCCGTGTCAATTCAGAAAATTAAATGCATGGTAATCGAGACTTGAGAAAAACATTTGGCAGCCATCTTAATCGGTCGTTTTGCTTCACCTGTGATAAAACGTTGGTTGATTCACAACTTTTCCTACCTGCGCTCATTTCTTTCGGCTCAGTTTCTATTATTATTTATATATTGTCATTTTCTGTGGCTCTAATAATATTTTTTAGGCATCAATGATGCAAAAAAAATATTAATCTATTTTAGCTAATTGAAATAAATTTTTTTTTAATTTAAACGATCATTATTAATACTGTGGTACGAACTATCCCGAGTAAAAAGTGAAAGGAGAACGCACATACCGGCATTCTGTACTGAAATAAAAATGGCGACCGGTAAAAGTATCTGTTTTTATTTTTGCGTTTGTGTTAAAATTTGCTGTACCAGGTTCATTTTTATACGCCCACATTGAAATGTGGTCGTATATTGTCGTCGCCCCCGTCCGGCGGTCCGGCGTCCACAATTGCTTGTGGACGCTCTACAGGCTAAAGTTAATATCTGATTGACTTTAAATTTATACACAGTGTTGAAGGTCATGAGACGAAGAAGCCTATTGTTTTTCAGCGATTTCCGATAATAACTACCAGAGTTATGGCCCTTGATCACTTCAAAAAATCTTGTGGACGCTCTAGAGGCCAAAGTTAATATCCGATTGACTTTAGATTTATACACAGTGTTTAAGGTCATAAGACGAAGAAGCCTATTGATTTTCGGCGATTTTCGATAATTAGTGCCAGAGTTATGGCCCTTGATCTCTTTAAAAAATCATGTGGACGCTCTAAAGGTCAAAGTTAATATCCGATTGACTTTAAATTTATACACAGTGTTTAAGGTCATAAGACGAAGAAGCCTATTGATTTTCAGCGATTTCCCATAATTAGTGCCAAAGTTATGGCCCTTGATCACTTCAAAAAATCTTGTGGACGCTCTAGAGGCCAAAGTTAATATCCGATTGACTTTAAATTTATACACAGTGTTTAAGGTCATAAGACGAAGACGCCTATTGATTTTCAGCGATTTCCGATAATTAGTGCCAGAGTTATGGCCCTTGATCACCTCAAAAAATCTTGTGGACGCTCTAGAGGCCAAAGTTAATATCCGATTGACTTTAAATTTATACACAGTGTTTAAGGTCATAAGACGAAGACGCCTATTGATTTTCAGCGATTTCCGATAATTAGTGCCAGAGTTATGGCCCTTGATCACCTCAAAAAATCTTGTGGACGCTCTAGAGGCCAAAGTTAATATCCGATTGACTTTAGATTTATACACAGTGTTTAAGGTCATGAGACGAAGAAGCCTATTGATTTTCGGCGATTTCAAATAATTACTGCCAGAGTTATCTCCCTTGATAACTTCAAAAATTCTTGTGACGCTATAGAGGCCAAAGTTAACATCCGATTGACTTCAGATTGATACATAGAGTTTAAGGTGTTGAAAAGAACAAGTATTTTGATTTTCAATGAATTTAGATAACTGAACAGCTAAATCCATGATATTAAATGTTTCATGTATATACTAATTGTTAGCGTGGGGTAAAACTTTCTAAAAAGCAATCAAATTCTAATGATTTTCTGATAATTACATAATGAGTTGTTACTCTTAATCAGTTTTTAGTGTATTACAAATGTTTCATTACCGAAAAAAGTAAAAATATGCGACAACCCTTGTTGACTGCCCGGACGATTTAGCTGCTGTGGGCGTATGTTTCGTTGCCTGGCAACCTATCTTTAATCAAAGCATTTACCATCCAAATGTCTTCAGAGTGCTCGATTTGAGGTTAAATTTTGAAAAAATTTTCGGGGGGGCATGCCCCCGAACCTCCCTAGAGGTTCGGCACGCCGGCGGCGTGCCTCAATCGTCGTCTCCGGCAGCAAATTTTGGCCTACGGCCAAAATCAGTTATTTTTATACGCCCACATTTTCATGTGGACGTATTATGTCGTCGCCCCTGTCCGTCCGGACGTCCGTCCGTCCACAATTTGTTTGTGGACTCTCTACAGGTCACAATTCTTATCCGATTTTGACGAAACTTGAAATATAGGTTTATCCCCAAAAGTTTTCGGCTGCTTTCGATATTGGCATGTATCGGATCAAAACTTCATGGATTATGGCCCCTGATTGTACGAAAAATCACGTTTTTAGCTTGTGGACCCTATAGAGGTCACAATTTTGAACCGATTTTGATGAAACTTGACATGCATGTTTGTAACCCAAAGATCTTGGTTCCTTTCGATATTTGCGGCTTACGGAATGTAATTTCCTGAATTATGGCCCCTGATTGTCCGAAAAATCACCCTTTTTAGCTTGTGGTCCCTCTGGAGGTCACAATTATTATTCGATTTAAAAAACCGTTTGATTTTATCACCGTTACACCCTAAGGAAGGTTGAGTTCGAATTTCGGGAAAATCGGACGAAAATTGCCATACAAAATGGCCGCCGTTTGTACGCGAATACTGTTAAAAAATGGTATATCAAGGTTGTGGACCCTGTGGAGGTCACAATTTTGATTCGATTTTGATGAAACTTGAAATTCATGGTTATAACCCAAAGATCTTGCTTCCTTTCGATATTTGCGCATATCGGATCATAACTTCCTGAATTATGGCCCCTGATTATACGCAAAATCGCCCTTTTTTTAGCTTGGAGGTCACAATTATTATTCGATTTAAAAAAACGTTTGATTATATTACCGTCACACCCTAAAGAAGGTTGAGTTCGAATTTCGGGAAAATCGGACGAAAATTGCCATACAAAATGGCCGCCGTTTGTACGCGAATACTGTTAAAAAATGGTATATCAAGGTTGTGGACCCTGTGGAGGTCACAATTTTGATTCGATTTTGATGAAATTTGAAAGTCATGGTTATAACCCAAAGATCTTGCTTCCTTTCGATATTTGCGCATATCGGATCGTAACTTCCTGAATTATGGCCCCTGATTATACGCAAAATCGACTTTTTTTTAGCTTGGAGGTCACAATTATTATCCGATTTAAAAAAACGTTTGATTATATTACCGTTACACCGTAAGGAAGGTTGAGTTCGAATTTCGGGAAAATCAGACCAAAATTGTCATACAAAATGGCTGCCGTTTGTACGCGAATACTGTTAAAAAATGGTATATCAAGGTTGTGGTATATCAAGGTTGAGTTTGAATTTCAGGAAAATCGGACCAAAATTGACAGACAAAATGGACGCCATTTGTACGCGAATACTGTTAAAAAAATGATATATCATGGTTGTGGACCCTGTATAGGTCACAATTTTAATTCGATTTTGATGAGGAAGGTTGAGTTCTAATTTCGTGAAAATCGTACCAAAATTGCCGGACGAAATGGTCGCCGTTTGTACGCGAATAGTGTAAAAATATGGTATATCATGGTTGTGGACTCGCTACAGGTCACAATTCTTATCCGATTTTGATGAAAAGTCACATTTCTAGGTTGTGTACCGTCACACCATAATCATTGTCGGTTTCGAGTTTCATTAATATCAGACTGGAACTGACCAACTAAATGGCTGCTCCCAATACAGAGAGAGAGAGAGAAATGGGGTTTAACGTCCACTCAACACAACTAGGTCATTTCGGGACTAACATATGGTTTAATTTTATTTCAATAATTCGCTTGCGCGTAGGGGTCTTTAGCAGTGGAAGGAAACCGGAGTACCCGAAGGAAACCCACGAGGTTGAGAAGGCGCCCCTATCTCCATGCCACATACGCTCACACCAGGGCTCGAAACCACAGCCGCAAGCCAGAGGTGACCGGCCAGCTAGAGGTCGAAGCGCGGCACTCTAGACCACTAGGCCATCCCAACCCCTGCTCCCAATACAGGACTTAAAGATGTAGGAAAAATCACTTTCGGTATTGCTTGTTCTCTGTCCATCTCTCGAAAATGTGGGCGTATCCTGCCTGGCAGTGCCAGCCTATCTTTTTGGGTCCACAGAATCATGCCTGCTTGATGGAGTTTGAAGATGAGCATTTTCTTCTTACGGTAGGCAGAGATAAGCAATTTTTGGATGATACTTCGTGTTCAGTTTGATTGGTCGATACGTTTGGAAAAAATAAATGTGCGATTAATTAATATGTGTCATCTATTTATTTTGGGATTTCGGCGGGGGACATCAGCCTCACTGTTGGCTTGTTGATTTTATTTTATCTGCACGCAGCCTAGATATAAATAGTAACATTTTCACTATGACTCGGGTCGTTGATACTTTTGTGGCTGGATTTTCGAGTCTAGTAATAATTAGCAATCGACTCGAATTCGCGAATTTTTGGCTTACTGTTTTACCCAAACTCGGTCGGACAATTATGTCCCGACGAAAGGCAATTTGGCCTGTCAAAGGGGGTCAATTTGCCCGGACATTGTCCGCGTCCGGCCGCTTATTTGAAACACAATAACTCTCCTAGAGATAGAATGTTGAAACTTGGTGAATGCCTTGATGGAGTTCAAAGATGAACATTATCTACAAAGGGTAAAAAGAGATAAGCAATTTGTTTGGTTGATGCTTTGGGACACCATAACTTTGGTTCTTCCTGGATTATGGCTCCTGATAGTTTGAAAAATCAAAATGAAACTGCCCAACCAAATGGCCACTCTTTGTATGCAAGTTGTGCAAAAGTATACAATACAAAGGTTGTGGAGGTCACAATTTTTATCAGACTTTGATGAAACTTGAAACATATCTTTACATCCCAAAGATCTCAGTCCTATTTGATATTTGCGCATTTCAGACCATAACTTTCTGAATTATTATCCCTGATTGTACATCCTAATTGGGCATATCCTGTCTGGCAGCCGTTGGTCATTGATGAAACTTGAAATGCATGTTGTAACGCAACTTGAAATGCATGTTGTAATGCAAAGATCTTGGTTCCTTTCAATATTTGTGCCTATGGGATTGTAACTTCCTGAATTATTGCCCCTGATTATACGAAAAATCACCTTTTTTAGCTGGTGGTTCCTCTAGAGGTCATAATTATTTTATGATTTTGAAAATGTTTATGATAGTATCACCATTGCACCATAATGAAGGTTGAGTTCGAATTTTGTGAAAATCGAACCAAAACTGCCGGACAAAATGGCCGCAGCTTGCACGCGAATAGTGTAAAAATATGGTTTATAAAGGTTATGGACTCTGTAGAGGTCACAATTTTAATCTGATTTTGGTTAATTATGCACATTTTCCAGTAAAGGCTAGGCTGAGATAAGCAATTTGAATGCTTGAGACTTTGGTTCTCAGTAGGTGTGAGTGATGAAATTCAAGGTAGGCTAAGTACATAAGCAATTTGATTGGTCAAGACTTTTGAACATAACAACTCTGCTTTTAACTGAGATAGAATTTTTTAAGAATTCAGGGCTAGAAAATCACTCAAATCTCTGAATCGGTTTCGCGCAAGAATTCTCGCAAAAGCTTACGCTGCGAATCTACAAGGATTCACGTAAAATTTTTCTTAAAAAAATAAAATCTCAGAGAATATTATTGTCAAGTCAGGCTATTGATGTCTGTCAAGGTAAGTGTTCTTAGACTTAGATGCCTGTATTTTGTCGGCTTTAGCTAGTAAAACAATGAACAACAATCATACCTTTGTCACGTTAAAATCATATGTGGTTCATAATCCGACTGTGATTTAACTGTGATTTTGATAATCAGGTAAAAAAAACCCAAAATCTTGATGATTATTCATATGTTCAGTAAAATAGTAAATTAACCAGGTAGCGAAAAAAAAAAGATCTTGGCATCGTTTGGAAATCATGCATCTTCCACACTCTGCCTTTGTGAATTCCAGGTCCCGATGAATATATTAAAATATAACTGGAACATACATTGATTGATTCCCTGACCAGTAACTCAATATCGCTTACTCAATATCATCCCAAATCTTCAACATTGATAACACAAATTATTTGTCAATTTAAATCAACACTGATGCTGTGATTTTACCGGGAAAAGATTGGCTTCCGATCCAATATTTAAGACAAAATAAACATTTTACCATTGCTACACGAATCGTGTACCATAATGCGTTTCACCCCCAGTTCTAGCAAGAGGAACGAGGCTAGAAACATTGCACCAAATCAAACGGTGTATGTAGACTGGTACCATTGGTACATGAATCGTTTCACCCCCAGTTCTTGCAAGAGGAACGAGGCTGGAAACATTGAATGTAATTCAGTTTATATACATTCATATTACAATATTATATGCGTTGCGACCCACTTGTGTCAATTTCTAGGAACAGATCTTAGTGATTTAGCTCCTTTAAATCTTTATTGAATATAATCCCTGAATACACTGAGAGATAAATAATAAATAATGCATATTTTCCCGAAAGAATATCAATGCCGAATTCCAATGACGCGTGACATATAGGGCTGCCAAAAAATATCAATATCGCCGGCGACTACGGGAAAATATCCATATCGATATTGAGATCGATACTTGTAGGAAAAATAAAGGACCTTCAATAAAATGAAATTAACAGAATATTTTGTGTCAAATAATCACTCAAAACATGTTAAAACTAAAAACATGCACACCTATGTGCAACCACCGCGCCGGTAATTTTTAACGGTCATTTATAGCTATGACAATGAATAAATAATTAATTGTTCAGGGGAAATAACTCAATTTTAATAGAAATTTTTGTTATTGTTATGATAAGCGACTGAGGAAAATAACACCATCAGATAAGTTGTGAATGATACAAACATTAAGAAACCCATTTAAATGCGTTATTAGCATACAAACAATAAGTTCTTTCAACTTCATATTTTCCGATATATCGAAATCGATATTGCCGAAATGATTGCCGATATCGATATTTGAAATTGGTATCAATTGCCAGCCCTAGTGACATATTGGTTGGAATTAAGTCAATAAACCAGTTCTGAATTGAGTTTACTGTTATGATTATTTTATTGTCCCCCGCCTTTCGAAGAAAGTTGGGGGACTATTAAAATGGGTTCGTCCGTCCGTCTGTCTGTCTGTCTGTCTGTCTGTCCGTCTGTTCGTCACACTTTTTTTTATACACATGCTGACAGAGACTTAATTTTAAAATATTGAAGTTTATATCCAAGTCGGGGGGTTGGGATGGCCTAGTGGTTTAGAGTGCCGCGCTTCGACCTCTAGCTGGCCAGGTCACCTTAGGCTTGCGGCTGTGGTTTCGAGCCCTGGTGTGAGTGTATGTGGCATGGAGATAGGGGCGCCTTGTCAACCTCGTGGCACTCCGGTTTCCTCCCACTGCTATAGACCCCTACACGCAAGCGAATTATTGAAATAAAATTAAACCATATGTTAGTCCCGAAATGACCTAGTTTGTGTTGAGTGGACGTTAAACCACATTTCTCTCTCTCTATATATATCCTAGTCATACTGAATTTCACTTTATAGCAATTTCAATTATGGTTGTCACATGATCATACCGTTTGTCTATCATGATATCGACGAATGAATAAAAACTTTTGCAAGTTAGGTGGCTTACATGATGGTCAAAACACTACAAATTGTGTTATAAAGAAATGACATGGTGCCGTGTCAGTTTATTTTGGCTACAACATTTTCTGGCTATTACTTTTTACACTATTTAAGTGTTTACCCAAAAGTCAATCTGGTTGTTTTGTTTTTTTATCATTGTTGTATTTTGGTGTTTTAGATTAAAGCTCCAATAGCATTTTTTTAAGTTATATTTTTAAAATATATTAAAATAAAGCCCAAAAATAGATTGAACCTATAAACAGTCCTACCTTGTTAAAGAATAATCCTATTAATCCTATAATTCAGTACTGTCAGTTGAGAAATTGGCAAAAATATCATTTTCAACTTCAAATTCAAACGTTTGAAGATGGCCGTCCATGGAGAGGAATGGGAAAACAAGGGAGGTAATTGAGTAACTATTTCCTCAATCACCCTGTGTCACCCTTTATAATGCCCAAAAAATTTTGCCCAGGACCGTATAATAGTGAGTTGACAACCTTTTGAGCAAAAGACATAGAAATAATTATGTTTTGACTTTCTTAGAAAATGTGAAATTGGAACTTTAACACAATAAACACAATTTTGTTTTTAAGACAGTATTATAAATTAAGATTCGGAGGATTCGCGCAGATTGCATATATGTGAATCCATTTAGATTCTCGCCAAAAAATGACTAATTTCTAGCCTTGAAATTGATTAAGATTCTAACTGATAGAGGGTCATAAAACTTAGGAACTTTAAAAATTTGACTGTGTTTGATCATGAACACTTTGTGCTTTGTCTAAGTATAGATTATCGCTTGATACTTTTGAAAAAGATAAATCTGCTATCTATTTAGTTTTGGATTTCGGTGAGTAACACTAACCTCACTGTTGGCTTGTTAGTTTAAATATGTGACCTGTCATATGCCCCTTATTTCACATTCAGCACAAAACATGTAAAGATTTAATATAATGTTTATCGATTTTGAGGTTTTAGCATATTTGCAATCAATAACCATTTTAATACACCCACATTTTAATGTTGATGTACTACGTCGTCACCACTATCTGTTCGACAACAATTTTTTTTGTGACACTCTACAGGTCACAGTTTTTTTCCGATTTTTTGACGAAACTTGAAATATAGGTTCCTTTCGATATTGGGATTATCAGACCATAACGTCATGGATTATGGCCCATGATTGTATGAAAAATACGTTTTAGCTTGTGGACACTCTAGAGGCCACAATTTTAATCTGATATGTTGAAACTTGAAATGCATATTTATTACCCAAAGATCTTGATTACGTCACGATATTCGTGTATATCGAATCGTAACTTTCTGAATTATGTCCCCTGATTGTACAGAAAATCTTGTTTTCAGCTTGTGTTTCCTCAAGAGGTCATAATTATTATCCTATTTTTAAAAAAATCTTTCGAATATATCAATGTTACACCGTAATGATGGTAGAGTTTTGTGAAAACTTGATATAGGTGTTTATTTGGTCAATGCCTCGATGTTAGAAGATGGGCATTTTCTGCTTAGGGTGAACCTATTGATGCCTGTCATTTTGTCCGGCAGCGATTTGTCTTTTTTATTGATATTATTAATACATGTCCGGCACTTAGTTGAAAATGTCAGGTACTATTTCATTAGTCACTAGTGTCTGACATTTTGTCAGGTACATCTATTCTAAAACTTATTTCCAGGCCAGGCCTGCTGGTATATCAAGGTTGTAGACCCCCTAGAGGTTATTAGTCTGAATTATGGCCCATCTTTGTATGAAATTTCCTGCTTTTAGCTTGTGGTTCCTCCAGAGGTCACGATTGTTATACAATTTAAAAGAAATTTTCAAATGTATCATTGTCTTTATTATTTTATTAGCTTAGTGACACCTACAGAACCATTACATGTTGAATGTTGTATATTAAATCTGATTTGTCCTCTTTGTGGAAATAGCTTGAAAGATAACATTAATTGATTTGGTTATTGTAGACATTTAGATGATTTTCGAGACTTCATTTTGGATTTAGATTTTAGTAATGTGTGGAGTCCAGTCGGTACACCATCTTCTAGAAAAGATACAATGCCTTATAAACCATCAACGCGAACTTATCATAGACTTAATACTTCAGATTACTTCCAGGTATATTATAACACTTACTTTAATTACTATTCTCAACACTATAAGGTAAGAAAGCAATTATGCGACATAAAAGTGTGTTGGAAACAAGTGCTGGCAACTGACAAAGTTTGGGCCTATTTCAGAGTTTGAAGGTTTTTTTTTTATTGTCCCCGCCTGTCGAAGAAAGCAGGGACTATTACAATGGGTCCGTCCGTCTCTCGTCCGTTACACATTTTAGGACACAATAACTCTCATTCTGATTGAGCTAGAATGATCTAACTTGATGTAGGTGTTTTGGTCAATGCCTCGATGGTGTTTGAAGATGGGCATTTTCTGCGTAGGGTAAACCGAGATAAGCTATTTGATTGGTTGATGATTTGGGACACAATATCTTTAGTTCTAATTAAGTGACAGTTATGAAACTTGGTGACTATGTTCGATAACAAGCATTTTCTGCTCAGGGTAAGCAGAGAGATAAGCAATTTGATTAGCCGAGATTAGAACACAATAACTGATAGAGAGTAATGAAACTTTGTGTATAGTTGATAATCAGTTTGATTGCTTGATACTTTGAAAAATTTTTTTATGTGTCATCTATTTATTTGGGGATTTCGGCTGGGGACATCAGCCTCACTGTTGGCTAGTATGCCCATATTTTCATATTGTCGTCGCCCCTGTCTGTCCAACCTAATTTTGTTTGTGGGCACAACACAGGTCACAATTTTTATACGTCCACATTTTCATATGGACGTATTATGCCGTCGCCCCTGTCCATCCGTCCACAATTGTTTGTAGATTCTCTACAGGTCACAATTCTTATCCGATTTTGACGAATCTTGAAATATATGTTTATACCCATACGATCTCGACTGCTTTCGATATTGGCGTGTATCAGATCGAAAATTCATGGATTATGGCCCCTGCTTGTCAGAAAAATCACGTTTTTAGCTTGTGGACCCTATCCCATAGAGGTCACAATTTTGAACCGGTTTTGATGAAATTTGACATGCATGTTTATAACCCAACGATCTTGGTTCCTTTTGATATTTACACCCATTGGATTGTAACTTTCTGAATTATGGTCCCTCTGGAGGTCACAATTATTATCCGATTTAAAGATCTTGGTTCAAATCGATATTTGCACATCAGATCTTAACTTCCTGAATTATGGCCCCCTGATTGTACGCAAAATCGCCTATTTCAGAAGCCTATTGATTTTTCAATAATTACTTTTAGAGTTATGGCCCTTGATTACTTTGAAAAATCTTGTGGATGCCTTAGAGGCCTTGGATCGTAACTTCCTGAATTATGGCCCCTGATTGTCCGAAAAATCGCCTTTTTTATTCTGTTCCTGTGGAGGTCACAATTATTATCCAATTTAAAGAATGTTTGATTATATCACCGTTACACTGTAAGATCCAATCTGTTTCACAGAGAATTACTTACGAAATATCTCTGTAACAGACGACAGTTCACAACAGGTGCGTTGACTGCACGCGCCGTTAGTCATTGGCTCAACGGCTCGTGCAATGTTTACTTAACACCTAACTGCTTCGGGCAAAATGATGCATTTTACTCGTTTTAATACCCATTTACACTAAATAGGAAATATTTTTTAACTCCAAATACTTCAAACGTCTTTATTTATTTTTCTTTTACCTCAAAAAAATGTTTGAGAATTTAATTTGTCGGAGTTAAAAAGTTAATATGCCGTACTCATTAAGCCTCGTCGATGTCATGCTTATCAGTGATTGTAGCGGCCAAGCGAATATTCACTGCGGGATCAGTTTGTGTAAGATCTTGGTTCAATTCGATATTTGCACATTAGATCTTAACTTCCTGAATTATTGCCCCTGATTGTAAGCAAAATTTTGAACCGATTTTGATGAAACTTGGATCATAACTTCCTGGCCCCTGATTATTCGAAAAATCGCCTTTCAATGTGGGGTATATTGTCATCGCCCCCGTTCGTCCGGCGGTCACTGAAATTTCAATAAAATTTTGACCAAATTTCTCACTGAAATTTCAGTAAAATCTCACTGAAATTTCAGTAAAATCTCACTGAAATTTCAACAATATTCGTCCCCCGCCTTTCGAAGAAAGCAGGGGACTATTAAAACGGGTTCGTCCGTCTGTCTGTCCGTCTGTCTGTCCGTCACACTTTTTGGGACACAATAACTCTCCTCCTAATTGAGCTAGAATGCTCAAACTTGGTGTATGTGTTTATTAGGTCAATGCCTTGATATTGATGGAGTTCGAAGATGAACATTTTCCGCTTAGGGTAAGCAGAGATAAGCAATTTGATTGGTTGATGCTTTGGGACACGATAACTCTCTTCCTAATTGGGCTAGAATGTTCAAACTTGGTGTATGTGTTTATTAGGTCAATGCCTTGATGGAGTTCGAAGATGATCATTTTCCGCTTAGGGTAAGCAGAGATAAGCAATTTGATTGGTTGATGCTTTGGGACACGATAACTTTTAATTGAGCTAGAATGTTCAAACTTGGTGTATGTGTTTATTAGGTCAATGCCTTGATGGAGTTCGAAGATGAGCATTTTCCGCTTAGGGTAAGCAGAGATAAGCAATTTGATTGGTTGATACTTTGGGACACGATAACTCTCTTCCTAATTGAGCTAGAATGTTCAAACTTGGAGTATGTGTTGATTAGGTCAATGCCTTGATGGAGTTCGAAGATGAGCATTTTCCGCTTAGGGTAAGCAGAGATAAGCAATTTGATTGGTTGATGCTTTGGGACACGATAACTTTAGTTCTAATTAAGTGAGATAGATGAAACTTGGTGTATAGTTTCATTACAGTAATACCTTGACTAAGTTTGATAATGAGCATTTTCTGCTCAGGGTAAGCAGAGCGATACACAATTTGATTGGTCGAGACTTTGGAACACAATAACTCTCCTTCTTATTGAGTTAAAATGTTCAAACTTGGTGTATATGCTTATTAGGTAAATGCCTTGATGGAGTTCGAAGATGAGCATTTTCTGCTTAGGGTAAGCAGAGATAAGCAATTTGATTGGTTAATGCTTTAGGATACGATAACTTTAGTTCTAATTAAGTGAGAGTGATGAAACTTGGTGTATAGTTTCATTACAGTAATACCTTGACTAAGTTCGATAATGAGCATTTTCTGCTCAGGGTAAGCAGAGCGATACGCAATTTGATTGGTCGAGACCTTGGAACACAATAACTCTCCTTCTAATTGAGTTAAAATGTTCAAACTTGGTGTATATGCTTATTATGTCAATGCCTTGATGGAGTTCGAAGATGAGCATTTTCCGCTTAGGGTAAGCAGAGATAAGCAATTTGATTGGTTGATGCTTTGACACACGATAACTTTAGTTCTAATTAAGTGAGAGTGATGAAACTTGGTGTATAGTTTCATTACAGTAATACCTTGACTAAGATCAATAATGAGCATTTTCTGCTCAGGGTAAGCAGAGCGATAAGCAATTTGATTTGCCGAGACTTTGGAACACAATAACTCTCCTTCGAATTGCATTAAAATGTTCAAAATTGGCGTGTATGCTTATTAGGTCAATGCCTTGATGGAGTTCGAAGATGAGCATTTTCTTCTTAGGGTAGGCAGAGATAAGCAATTTGATTGGTTGATACTTTGGGACAAGATAACTTAGGTTCATCTTGATTGATGATTTTTATGCCAATACAATGACTGCATTCTCATTCAGTAATGGATTCGACAGTAACAGTGGAAAGAAACAATTGACTCAGACACGAGGGCCCTTTCCCTTGGCCAGAGGGGCCCTTTTGTCAAGCGTGGGGGCCCTTTTGTCTGCCTTTAGGGTCCCCCTAACTAGGGTACATTTTCATTTTTCTCGTCGGTTTTAGCATTTTTCTTTATAAAACACTTTTGGATGGCACTTCGTGTACAGTTTGATTGCTCGATACTTTTGAAAAAAATAAATGTGCGATTAATTAATATGTGTCATCTACAGTGGACTCTGTCACATCCGATCTCTGATAAATCCGGATCTCTTTGACATCCGACATGATTTTAATGTCCCGATTTATTTCCTTATTACTTCAGCCAAAAAATCTCTGGTAAATCCGGACTCTGTATGTTCCGGATTCCGACATCAATCAGCCGTCCCGTCACATAATTTCCATTGAATCGTTACCGTATAATTCGGCCTTAAATCGGTAGGTGTCAAGCAATTACCAATCAATTGTCCGTTAGATTAAAACTTGATGAGTGTGAAGCCACAAAAGATTAACAAGCAATCACCAATCAATTACCTTGATAATTTTATAATCTCTTGTAATCTAGTTGTGACAAATACTCAAGAATATCTACGAATTTTCCCACGAATTCGGTCGTACAAATATCCCTAGCACCTGTTAGAAACATTTGTTGCGTATGCAGATTGAACCTGAATAACGTAGTCTAAGTTTATCCATGTTGAGCTGAAATGAGCGGACGTTACAGTTTATGACCTTGACCCTCATCGTCAATAGTTGTGGTTAACTAAACACAGTGTTTAGCCGTTTATGTGTGCGGATCACAGTTCTATGGTGCGGATGAAATGTACAACAAACGCCCCATCGTATTTTAACCACTGACAGCAGCTTTCGCCGATGAGGGTCGAGGTCATAAAACGGGCGCTGAGAACGTAACGTCCGCTCACTTCAGCCCAATGTTTGTTCACCCTACTGATCTCACCAAACCGTGTGACGACGACCATAACATAGTACGACAGATATTATCAATGAACACGTGATAGCAAACACAAGCGTGCGATCAACTGAGGACAACGAAGAAGATAAATTAACGTGATTCGAAGCTACATTATAAAAATACAATTTACTTCCGGTTTTCGAAGTTATAGTATTTCTGGTTTTGGAGAAAACTCGGTATTCCGACCCTCTTTGTGATCCGACATATTGTAACGATCCTGTACGATGTCGGATGTGACAGAGTCCACTGTATTTATTTTGGGATTTCGGCGGGGGACATCAGCCTCACTGTTGGCTTGTTTGACCAAATCTCTCACTGAAATTTCAGTAAAATCTCATTGAAATTTTGGAGAGATTTCACTGAAATTTCAGTTAAATCTCACTGAAATTTTAACAATATTTTGACTAAATCTCACACTGAAATGAGAGTGAGATTTTACTGAAATCCTGTTGAAATTTTACTGAAATCCTTTTGAAATTTTACTGAAATCCTTTTGAAATTTTACTGAAATCCTTTTGAAATTTTACTGAAATCTCTTACTACTTGCATTGTATTTCAAAGTCTTTATTAAACATGCATTCTGAAAAGAAACTCCAAACACCTATGGTATACTGAGCTTGTGCTCAATCGATGTTATCTTTCTAAAAGCCAATCAAATGTCTTGTCTGTCGTAAGCCGCCCCGCCTTTTCGTTAACAGACTGACAACACCGCCATTGACGAGACGTTTGGATTGCCGGTAATGGCTAACAGTGAAGGATTTTCAGAAATATATATGTCATCAAATACGTAGGAATGATAGTAATATTAACGATTTGCAGATATTTTTAGCACTGTCTTTTATGAGTAACGATATACGGAATAGCGGTGTCTGAAATGGCTGTCATCATTATCGCACGACAAATGTCGACATCTGAATGTCGGAATAGTTGAAATATATGTCATGAAATACGTGGAAATAGCAGAAATATTTACGATAATTTAAACTAAACAGCTATCAGCCCATATTGTTAGCACTGTCGTTTATGACTAACGGTATACTGAATTGCGGTCTGTAAAATGGCCGCCATCTCTATTGCACGGGATAGGCTGACTTCATCAACTTCAGACACCAATGTTGACACAGGAAAAGGCCAAGATTTGCATATTAAAATACTATGTATAAGGCGCACCCCTTCTGTAAATAAAAATATCTGGTAAAAAAAGTGTGCCTTATACACCGAAAAATACAGTATTTCGGAAGCCTATTGATTTTTCAAGAATTACTTCTAGAGTTATGGCCCTTGATTACTTTAAAAATCTTGTGGATGCCTTAGAGGCTAAAGTATAAATTGTTTAAGGTAATGGGACACAAAATCGGAACAAATTCTAATGTTTCTGATAATTACTTTGTGGGTTATTACTAGTAATTAGTGCTCCTACGGTTAGTCGGATAACCGTAAACGGTTAGAATTGGACGGTTAAACGATTCGAATTGAGCGATACGGTTAATTGGAGATGCCCCCATTAAACGGAGTTTTCTCCCATTACAAACGTCTCCATGACGACAGAGCGCCATTTTGAAAATTGAACAGTGTATGTCAACTTGAGATGCCCCCGTTACCCAAGTATTATAACGTGTATGACCTGTCAAAGCAGCTGTTTGTTTTACAGGAATCTGATAAAAAAAAAAGTGTTATTCTCGGGTATTAAATATTATTGTTTAAAAGTTACAGGAAGTTAGTTACTGAGGTTAGGCGCTTTCTTCTTTATAACTATTCCACTTTATTCCATGATGTATTTATCTTGAAATCAGAATATTTTTCCGAGCAGTCGAGAGTTACTTGTTGATGTTGGACCGGTGGAAAGCAACCCACTGTTCTTTGATTTCATTTTTTTCTGACCCTCCTTCAAGATGAAAATAATTATGTGGTTTGTTATTATTTTCAAATGAAAAACATCTGATTAAACAGGTTACGATGGCAAGGCGAAGTGGCTATATCAAATAGACGATTGAGCATGTGCAGTCTGCCAGATGTCTGCATGTAAATAAAACATGCATCGCAATGATAGAATCTGCAATTAATATCTGAACAATCCTGCTTAGCTTAAATAAGTGAACTTTATTGGAGAAGGACCCCCAGTAATTCGGCGACCCAATAAATTGTACCCCCCTTCAAGATTTTTCTGGCGGAAACCCTGTGGCGTGCATGTAAAAGATCCCTTTACAGTTGGAATTTGATATAAGTGCATGCCCATCTTCATTAGCCCAGGTTAGGAGCAGAACTGTAGGATGTTAAACCCCGAATGACTTAGCTGTTGTGGGCGTATGTTTCATTGCCTGGCCACCTTTAGCTTTAGAGGTCACAATTTTGATAAAACTTAAATGTACATGTATGTTTATTACCCAAAAATCTTGGTTTCTTTTGATATTTGGGAAATCACCTTTTTATACGCCCACATTGAAATGTGGTCGTATATTGTCGTCGCCCCTGTCCGTCCGTCGGTCGGTCCGTCCGTCCGTCGGTCGGTCCGTCGGTCCGTCCGTCCGGCGTCCACAAGCTCTACAGGCTAAAGTTAATATTCGATTTACTTTAAATTTATACACAGTGTTTAAGGTCATGAGACGAAGAAGCCTATTGTTTTTCAGCGATTTCCGATAATAACTACCAGAGTTATGGCCCTTGATCACTTCAAAAAATCTTGTGGACGCTCTAGAGGCCAAAGTTAATATCCGATCGACTTTAAATTTATACACAGCGTTTAAGGTCATAAGACAATGACGCCTATTGATTTTCGGCGATTTCCGATAATTAGTGCCAGAGTTATGACCCTTGATCTCTTTAAAAAATCTTGTGGACGCTCTAAAGGTCAAAGTTAATATCCGATTGACTTTAAATTTATACACAGTGTTTAAGGTCATAAGACGAAGAAGCCTATTGATTTTCAGCGATTTCCCATAATTAGTGCCAGAGTTATGGCCCTTGATCACTTCAAAAAATCTTGTGGACGCTCCAGAGGCCAAAGTTAATATCCGATTGACTTTAAATTTATACACAGTGTTTAAGGTCATAAGACGAAGACGCCTATTGATTTTCAGCGATTTCCGATAATTAGTGCCAGAGTTATGGCCCTTGATCACCTCAAAAAATCTTGTGGACGCTCTAGAGGCCAAAGTTAATATCCGATTGACTTCAGATTTATACACAGTGTTTAAGGTCATGAGACTAAGAAACCTATTGATTTTCGGCGATTTCCGATAATTAGTGCCAGAGTTATGGCCCTTGATCTCTTTAAAAAATCATGTGGACGCTCTAAAGGTCAAAGTTAATATCCGATTGACTTCAAATTTATACACAGTGTTTAAGGTCATAAGACAAAGACGCCTTTTGATTTTCAGCGATTTCCGATAATTAATGCCAGAGTTATGGCCCTTGATCACCTCAAAAAATCTTGTGGACGCTCTAGAGGCCAAAGTTAATATCCGATTGACTTCAGATTTATACACAGTGTTTAAGGTCATGAGACTAAGAAACCTATTGATTTTCGGCGATTTCCGATAATTAGTGCCAGAGTTATGGCCCTTGATCTCTTTAAAAAATCATGTGGACGCTCTAAAGGTCAAAGTTAATATCCGATTGACTTTAAATTTATACACAGTGTTTAAGGTCAAAAGACGAAGAAGCCTATTGATTTTCAGTGATTTCCGATAATTAGTGCCAGAATTATGGCCCTTGATCACTTCAAAAAATCTTGTGGACGCTCTAGAGGCCAAAGTTAATATCCGATTGACTTCAAATTTATACACAGTGTTTAAGGTCATAAGACAAAGACGCCTTTTGATTTTCAGCGATTTCCGATAATTAATGCCAGAGTTATGGCCCTTGATCACCTCAAAAAATCTTGTGGACGCTCTGGAGGCCAAAGTTAATATCCGATTGACTTTAGATTTATACACAGTGTTTAAGGTCATGAGACGAAGAAGCCTATTGATTTTCAGCGATTTCAAATAATTACTGCCAGAGTTATCTCCCTTGATAACTTCAAAAATTCTTGTGACGCTATAGAGGCCAAAGTTACCATCCGATTGTCTTCAGATTGATACATAGAGTTTAAGGTGTTGAAACGAACAAGTATTTTGATTTTCAATGAATTTAGATAACTGAACAGCTAAATCCATGATATTAAATGTTTCATGTATATACTAATTGTTAGCGTGGGGTAAAACTTTATAAAAAGCAATCAAATTCTAATGATTTTCTGATAATTACATAATGAGTTGTTACTCTTAATCAGTTTTTAGTGTATTACAAATGTTTCATTACCGAAAAAAGTAAAAATATGCGACAACCCTTGTTGACTGCCCGGACGATTTAGCTGCTGTGGGCGTATGTTTCGTTGCCTGGCAACCTATCTTTACTTAGCTTGTGGATCCTATTTGTATCTTATTTGAATAAAAAAAAGTGTTCAATAATATCACTTTTACTTTTAGGTGAGTTCTAATTTCAATAAAATAGGACCAAAACTGTCGGACAAAATGGCTGCCGATTGGACGCAAATAGTTCAAATGGTATATCAAGATTGTGGACACTTTAAAGGCCACACTTTTGATCAGATTTTAATGAAACTTTAAATTTGTAATGTTTTTATCACAAATATCTTGGTTCCTGTCGATAATCATGCATATCCGAACGAAACTTCGTGGATTATGTCATTTGTAGATTGTGAACCCACAATTTGTATTAAATCTTAAAAATCGTTTTAATATATCACCGTTACACATCATTGTAACATGCTTAGGGGTGAATCTTGCGTTTTGATTGGTCGATTAGACACTGTCGATTGGACAATAACACCCCTCTGTTTTAGCAAGGCGAATAACTGCTTATAAATATTACAGTGTACTTTTTTTTCATTTTGTCCTCAGCCATCTTCCTCAACTCAAATTTTTATTGGCAAATATCTTCATGAAATTCTGCTCAAATGACCATCACACTATTTTCAGACTTCATCTTTTATACAAACACATCTCTGAAATACATAAAACAGAAGAAAGTCAGTCATGAATTAATGAAAACCGTTTTCTGGCAACATAAATTATTCGTAACTAAGCAGTGTGGACAATTTTGTTTTTGTTCTCCGCAGTGTTTACTTTAAAGTGGAAATTTTAAATCAAATTTGCTCAAATTCTGAATAACATGATCCGCCTGACAATGAGTCATTAGTCAAAAAAAAGTGTTTGGAAATATAGTAACTAGGGAAGGTGAAATAACAGCTGAGAATGGGCCTAAAATAACGGGAAATTATGCCAAAATTGACAATGATTGACAACACGTCAGAACGATATACATAGCGACCACGTGAATCCTAGGCATCGCATAGTTTTATAGGGTATTTTGAGGGAGGTGTGTAAGAACTGCTCTACACCGAACAAGAACCAGCAATAAAATTGTGTTGACAGTCTGCAAATAAAATAATAAAGGCTACAAACTCACCCATGTTATCACAAACTGCGAAAACGAAGCCATCATTGTTGCCAAGAAGAATTACCTCTATGTAGTCTCGGTTAACAGGCCGTAACTAATTCGTTCACGACTGGGCACTGTCGGTCAAAAAGACCACACTAAGGCTAATTTACTTATCTTTTTAAGTCTTCAACCGTTAAAAATATTTTATTTGAATTATTCGAAAAACATTTTCTTCCATAATTTATTTACCAGAGACCAAAGACTCAAGCATTTTAAACTTGAATTTATCTTCGCTTGGATTCCACCACTAATTCGGCACACCTCGGTAAAATGACAGTCCGTTATCAAGTTACGTCACAACGTTGTCTGACGTCAAAATTGATTTTTTTTGATTTTTACGTCATTCAAACCGATTTGCTGTTTTGCGAATTTTGAAGTTTACACAATAAAATAAGTTCTTTTAAAATCCCGAAAAAGAACATGTTACAATGTCGATAAACACCTCCTGTTTCGCATTTAGAGGGGTGTTATTGTCCAATAGACATGTCCTGAGATTTTACATTAGAACCCGCGACGCTAACGCGTCTTGGGTCCTAATGATCTCAGGACATGTCTATTGGACAATAACACCCCTCTAAATGCGAAACAGGAGGTGTTTATCTCCTAAATGAAGGTTGAGTTTGAATTTCTGAAAAACCAAAAGGGAACTGCCAAACAAAATGGACGCTCCTTGTACGCAGATAATGTAAAGGTATGTAATGCCAAGGTTGTGGACCTTCTAGAAGTTTTATTTTTATAACCCAAATATTTCAATCTTTTGCGATACTTGCACATTTCAGACCATAACTTCCGGGATTATTGCTCCTTATTGTACAAAAATTAGCATTTTTTTTTAACCTGTTCTCTATCCATCTCTTGCAAAATATGGGCATATCTTGCCTGACAACTGCTGGTTAATTCTTATTTTTGTTTCAGCATTTAAGTAAACCAGTAAAAAGTCCATGTGAAAGTAGAAATAAAGGTGGATTGAGTGGAGGGGAAGGTTTTCCTTCATCTAGTGTTCAACTACATTCTTCTTTTAATCTTAATAATATGTAAGTACCTTAGACTGGAAACAAAATATCATTTTTATACGCCCACATTTTCATGTGGACGTATTATGTCGTCGCCCCTGTCCGTCCGGACGTCCGTCCGTCCGTCCGGACGTCCGTCCGGACATCCGTCCGGACGTCCGTCCGTCCACAATTTGTTTGTGGACTCTCTACAGGTCACAATTCTTATCCGATTTTGACGAAACTTGAAATATAGGTTTATCCCCAAAAGATCTCGGTTCCTTTCGATATTGGCATGTATCGGATCAAAACTTCATGGATTATGGCCCCTGATTGTACGAAAAATCACGTTTTTAGCTTGTGGACCCTATAGAGGTCACAATTTTGAACCGATTTTGATGAAACTTGACATGCATGTTTGTAACCCAAAGATCTTGGTTCCTTTTGATATTTGCGGCTATCGGAATGTAATTTCCTGAATTATGGCCCCTGATTGTCCGAAAAATCACCCTTTTTAGCTTGTGGTCCCTCTGGAGGTCACAATTATTATTCGATTTAAAAAACCGTTTGATTATATCACCGTTACACCCTAAGGAAGGTTGAGTTCGAATTTCGGGAAAATCGGACGAAAATTGCCATACAAAATGGCCGCCGTTAGTACGCGAATACTGTTAAAAAATGGTATATCAAGGTTGTGGACCCTGTGGAGGTCACAATTTTGATTCGATTTTGATGAAACTTGAAATTCATGGTTCTAACCCAAAGATCTCGCTTCCTTTCGATATTTGCGCATATCGGATCGTAACTTCCTGAATTATGGCACCTGATTATACGCAAAATCGCCTTTTTTTTAGCTTGGAGGTCACAATTATTATTCGATTTAAAAAAACGTTTGATTATATCACCGTTACACCCTAAGGAAGGTTGAGTTCGAATTTCGGGAAAATCGGACGAAAATTGCCATACAAAATGGCCGCCGTTTGTATGCGAATACTGTTAAAAAATGGTATATCAAGGTTGTGGACCCTGTGGAGGTCACAATTTTGATTCGATTGTGATGAAACTTGAAATTCAAGGTTATAACCCAAAGATCTTGCTTCTTTTCGATATTTGCGCATATCGGATCGTAACTACCTGAATTATGGCCCCTGATTATACGCAAAATCGCCTTTTTTTTTAGGCTTGGGGGTCACAATTATTATCCGATTTTAAAAAACGTTTGATTATATTACCGTTACACCGTAAGGAAGGTTGAGTTCGAATTTCGGGAAAATCAGACCAAAATTGCCATACAAAATGGCGACCGTTTGTACGTGAATACTGTTAAAAAATGGTATATCAAGGTTGTGGACCCTGTAAAGGTCACAATTTTAATTTGATTTTGATGAAACTTGAAATGCATGGTTATAACCCAAAGATCTTGGTTCCTTTCGGTATTTGCGCATATCGGATGGTAACTTCCTGAATTATTCGAATTTCGTGAAAATGGTACCAAAATTGCCGGACGAAATGGTCGCCGTTTGTACGCGAATAGTGTAAAGATATGGTATATCATGGTTGTTGACTCTGTACAGGTCACAATTCTTATCCGATTTTGACGAAAAGTCACATTTCTAGGTTGTGTACCGTCACACCATAATCATTGTCGACTTCGAATTTCATGAATATCAGACTGGAACTGACCAACAAAATGGCTGCTCCCAATACAGTATGAAATACAGGACTTAATGATGTAGGAAAAATCACTTTCCGTATTGTTTGTTCTCTATCCATCTCTCGAAAATGTGGGCGTATCCTGCCTGGCAGTGCCAGCCTATCTTATATACATGACATGGAGGCAAGAAAAATATTGGCCCTTTTTTGGTTAAGACATCATTTATGAATTACAGTCGTTCGATTTTCCACACTACTTGCAGTGAGCTGAAAATCAATGGTATATCTGTTATCGCTGTCTACATTAAGGCAAACTTGTGTTTTTATACGCCCACATTTTCATGTGGACGTATTATGTCGTCGCCCCTGTCCGTCCGGACGTCCGTCCGTCCACAATTTGTTTGTGGACTCTCTACAGGTCACAATTCTTATCCGATTTTGACGAAACTTGAAATATAGGTTTATCCCCATAAGATCTCGGTTCCTTTCGATATTTATACGCCCACATTTTCATGTGGACGTATTATGTCGTCGCCCCTGTCCGTCCGGACGTCCGTCCGTCCACAATTTGTTTGTGGACTCTCTACAGGTCACAATTCTTATCCGATTTTGACGAAACTTGAAATATAGGTTTATCCCCATAAGATCTCGGTTCCTTTCGATATTGGCATGTATCGGATCAAAACTTCATGGATTATGGCCCCTGATTGTACGAAAAATCACGTTTTTAGCTTGTGGACCCTATAGAGGTCACAATTTTGAACCGATTTTGATGAAACTTGACATGCATGTTTGTAACCCAAAGATCTTGGTTCCTTTCGATATTTGCGGCTTTCGGAATGTAATTTCCTGAATTATGGCCCCTGATTGTCCGAAAAATCACCCTTTTTTGCTTGTGGTCCCTCTGGAGGTCACAATTATTATTCGATTTAAAAAACCGTTTGATTATATCACCGTTACACCCTAAGGAAGGTTGAGTTCAAATTTCAGGAAAATCGGACGAAAATTGCCATACAAAATGGCCGCCGTTTGTAAGCGAATACTGTTAAAAAATGGTATATCAAGGTTGTGGACCCTGTGGAGGTCACAATTTTGATTCGATTTTGATGAAACTTCAAATTCATGGTTATAACCAAACGATCTTGCTTCCTTTCGATATTTGCGCATATCGGATCGTAACTTCCTGAATTATGGCCCCTGATTATACGCAAAATCGCCTTTTTTTTTTTAGCTTGGAGGTCACAATTATTATTCGATTTAAAAAACCGTTTGATTATATCACCGTTACACCCTAAGGAAGGTTGAGTTCGAATTTCGGGAAAATCGGACGAAAATTGCCATACAAAATGGCCGCCGTTTGTACACGAATACTTTTAAAAAATGGTATATCAAGGTTGTGGACCCTGTGGAGGTCACAATTTTGATTCGATTTTGATGAAACTTGAAATTCATGGTTATAACCCAAAGATCTTGGTTCCTTTCGATATTTGCGCATATCGGATCGTAACTTCCTGAATTATGGCCCCTGATTATACGCAAAATTGCCTTTTTTTATACGCCCACATTTTTATGTGGACGTATATTGTCGTCGCCCCTGTCCGTCCGTCCACAATTTGTTTGTGGACTCTCTACAGGTCACAATTCTTATCCGATTTTGACGAAACTTGAAATATAGGTTTATCCCCAAAAGATCTCGGTTCCTTTCGATATTGGCATGTATCGGATGAAAACTTCATGGATTATGGCCCCTGATTGTACGAAAACTCACGTTTTTAGCTTGTGGACCCTATAGAGGTCACAATTTTGAACCGATTTTGATGAAACTTGACATGCATGTTTGTAACCCAAAGATCTTGGTTCCTTTCGATATTTGCACCTATCGGAATGTAATTTCCTGAATTATGGCCCCTGATTGTCCGAAAAATCACCCTGTTTAGCTTGTGGTCCCTCTGGAGGTCTCAATTATTATCCGATTTAAAAAACTGTTTGATTATATCACCGTTACACCCTAAGGAAGGTTGAGTTCGAATTTCGGGAAAATCGGACGAAAATTGCCATACAAAATGGCCGCCGTTTGTACGCGAATACTGTTAAAAAAATTGTATATCATGGTTTGTGGACCTTGTAAAAGTCACATTTTTAAATCGATTTTGATGAAACTTGAAATTCATGGTTATAACCCAAAGTTCTTGGTTCCATTCGATATTTGCGCATATCGGAACGTAACTTCCTGAATTATGGCCCCTGATTATACGCAAAATCGCCTTATTTTAGCTTGTGGTCCCTCTGGTGGTCACAATTATTATCCGATTTAATAAAACGGTTGATTATATTACCGTTACACCGTAAGGAAGGTTGAGTCCGAATTTCGGGAAAATCGGACCAAAATTGTCATACAAAATGGTCGCCGTTTGTACGCAAATACTGTTAAAAAATTGTATATCATGGTTGTGGACCCTGTAGAGGTCACAATTTTAATTCGATTTTGATGAAACTTGAAATGCATGGTTATAACCCAAAGATCTTGGTTCCTTTCGATATTTGCGCATATCGGATCGTACCTTCCTGAATTATGGCCCCTGATTGTCCGAAAAATCACCTATGGTCCCTCTGGAGGTCACAATTATTATCCGATTTGAAAAAACGTTTGACTCTATCACCGTTACACCCTTCGGAAGGTTGAGTTAGAATTTCGAGAAAATTGGACCATAATTGCCAGAAAAAATGGCCGCCGTTTGTACGCGAACAGTGTAAAAATATGGTATGTCAAAGTTGTGGACCCTGTAGAGGTGACAATTTTAATTCGATTTTGATGAAACCTGAAATGCTTGTTTATAACCTAAAGATCTTTATTCTTTTCGATATTTGCGCATATCAAATTGTAACTTAATGAATTATGGCCTTTGATTGTAGGAAAAATCACTTTCGGTATTGCTTGTTCTCTGTCTATCTCTCGAACAATTATTATCTGATTTAAAAAAATATGGTATATCATGGTTGTGGACTCTCTGCAGGTCACAATTCTTATCCGATTTTGACGAAAAGTAACATTTCTAGGTTGTGTACCGTCAAACCATAATCATTGTCGGCTTCGAATTTCATGAATATCAGACTGGAACTGACCAACAAAATGGCTGCTCCCAATACAGTATGAAATACAGGACTTAATGATGTAGGAAAAATCACTTTCGGTATTGCTTGTTCTCTATCCATCTCTCAAAAATGTGGGCGTATCCTGCCTGGCAGTGCCAGCCTATCTTTGCAACTTATAATCTCTGAAGAAGTAGGTTTTTACCTACGAAACGTTAGATACTTTAAAAGATGGTTTTGTGATACCTTTGACTTTGTTTTTATCCACTCCTACTACTGGTGTCACTGTATCAAGTTTATTATGACTTTGATCCTGTCTATGTTTATGTTATTTAAATGGTTTTGGATTCCTCTCACTTTATCATTCGTATTCACATTTTTATGTGGACGTATATTGTCGTCGTCCCTGTCCGTCCGGACGTCCACAATTTGTTTGTGGACTCTCTACAGGTCACAATTCTTATCCGATTTTGACGAAACTTGAAATATAGGTTTATCCCCAAAAGATCTCGGCTGCTTTTGATATTGGCATGTATCGGATGAAAACTTCATGGATTATGGCCCCTGATTGTACGAAAAATCACGTTTTTAGCTTGTGGACCCTATAGAGGTCACAATTTTGAACAGATTTTGATGAAACTTGACATGCATGTTTATAACCCAAAGATCTTGGTTCCTTTCAATATTTGCGCCTATCGGAATGTAATTTCCTGAATTATGGCACCTGATTGTCCGAAAAATCACCCTTTTTAGCTTGTGGTCCCTCTGGAGGTCACAATTATTATCCGATTTAAAAAATCGTTTGATTATATCACCGTTACACCCTAAGGAAGGTTGAGTTCGAATTTCGGGAAAATCGGACCAAAATTGCCATACAAAATGGCCGCCGTTTGTACGCGAATACTGTTAAAAAATGGTATATCAAGGTTGTAGACCCTGTAGAAGTCACATTTTTTATTCGATTTTGATGAAACTTGAAATAGATGGTTATAACCCAAAGATCTTGGTTCCTTTCGATATTTGCGCATATCGGAACGTAACTTCCTGAATTATGGCCCCTGATTATACGCAAAATCGCCTTATTTTAGCTTGTGGTCCCTCTTGTGGTCACAATTATTATCCGATTTAATAAAACGGTTGATTATATTACCGTCACACCGTAAGGAAGGTTGAGTTCGAATTTCGGAAAAAATCGGACCAAAATTGCCATACAAAATGGCCGCCGTTTGTACGCGAATACTGTTAAAAAATTGTATATCATGGTTGTGGACCCTGTTGAGGTCACAATTTTAATTTGATTTTGATGAAACTTGAAATGCATGGTTATAACCCAAAGATCTTGGTTCCTTTCGTTATTTGCGCATATTGGATCGTAACTTCCTGAATTATGGCCCCTGATTGTCCGAAAAATCGACTATGGTCCCTCTGGAGGTCACAATTATTATCCGATTTAAAAAAAACGTTTGACTCTATCACCGTTACACCCTACGGAAGGTTGAGTTTGAATTTCGAGAAAATTGGACCATAATTGCCAGAAAAAATGGCCGCCGTTTGTACGCGAACAGTGTAAAAATATGGTCCCTCTGGAGGTCACAATTATTATCCGATTTAAAAAAACGTTTGACTCTACCACCGTTACATTCTACGGAAGGTTGATTTCGAATTTCGAGAAAATTGGACCATAATTGCCAGAAAAAATGGCCACCGTTTGTACGAGAACAGTGTAAAAAAATGGTATGTCAAAGTTGTGGACCCTGTAGAGGTGACAATTTTAATTTGATTTTGATGAAACCTGAAATGCTTGTTTATAACCTAAAGATCTTTATTCTTTTCGATATTTGCGCATATCAAATTGTAACTTAATGAATTATGGCATTTGATTGTAGGAAAAATCACTTTCGGTATTGCTTGTTCTCTGTCTATCTCTCGAAGAATTATTATCTGATTTAAAAAAAACCTCTGATTATATTACTGTTGCACCGTAAGGAAGGTTGAGTTCGAATTTCGTGAAAATCGTACCAAAATTGCCGGACGAAATGGTCACCGTTTGTACGCGAATAGTGTAAAAATATGGTATATCATGGTTGTGGACTCTCTACAGGTCACAATTCTTATCCGATTTTGACGAAAAGTAACATTTCTAGGTTGTGTACTGTCACACCATAATCATTGTCGGCTTCGAATTTCACGAATATCAGACTGGAATTGACCAACAAAATGGCTGCTCCCAATACAGTATGAAATACAGGACTTAATGATGTAGGAAAAATCTCTTTCGGTATTGCTTGTTCTCTATCCATCTCTCAAAAATGTGGGCGTATCCTGCCTGGCAGTGCCAGCCTATCTTTTCTTTTGTTTACGTCACTTCCTGTTTTTTTTCAAATCATCGTTACACATCTAGCATAAAAATAATCTCTGTGTTAAAATTATAGTTGGAATGTGTTTAACCAGTTCTATCACATATGTAATATTGAATTGGCTGACAACAACATTGTCCTTTAAAAAATAAATGTATTATTTCAATATACTTTAGGTCTTTGTGGCAAGAAATACACGGTTTACTGCGTGTTTTGTGGTCTGGTAAGTGGGCGCAGGTTAGTCCTCATGCTTTCCTACATACAGTGTGGAACCGTATACCTGTCTTTAAAGGTCATTCTCAACATGATGCTCAGGAATTTCTCTGGTAAATATCCTGCATCTTATATTTGTATATTTTCATCATTATTGATGTTATTACATGTGTTGTCTTTTCATTTCAAATCCGTTGTGGTCATTTCCAACTTTCTTCCAAAATTACTAGGTTACTGTTAGTCACAAGATGATCTAAACTTTGATCATAACATTTTTAGACCTTGACCTGGTAGTTTATCGCTTCTGAAGACAATTGAAGTAGCATTATGTAGTGGCCTGTGACAGAAAAATGAGTTGTTTTACGATTTGAACAAAAATATACAAATCAGCTAAAAATAAAATTTTAATAAAAAATGCAAGGCAAAAGCTTAATTTAACAAAATAAAACAAACTGAATTTGATATTTTGTAAGCTTACCTATTTTGACATATTTATTCTTAAAACAATGACCTACAATTTGTGACTTATTTTACTTTAACAACTTCTGACTCATACTGTCTAGTAAATGAATAATATTTCAAAGAAACAGTATTACTAAATTACTATAGTTTATTATAGAAAGTATAGTACAGTTAAACAGATTGCTTTTATATGCTTACATTGAAATGTGGTCGTATATTGTCGTCGCCCCAGTCTGTCAGTCTGTTTGTCGGTCTAGTGTCCACAATTGCTTATGGACGCTTTAGAGTTAGAGGCCAAAGTTAATATCCAATTGACTTTAAATTTATACACAGTATTTAAGGTCATGAGACGAAGGAAGCCTATTGATTTTCAGTGATCACTTCAACAAATCTTGTGGATGCTCTAAAGGCCAAAGTTGATATCCAATTGACTTTAAATTGATGCACAGTGTTTATGTAAGGTCATGAGACGAAGAAGCCTATTGATTTTCAGCGATTGTCGATAATTACTGTTAAAGTTATCTCCCTTGTTTCACTTTGAAAAATCTTGTGATGCTTCAGAGATTGATACACAGAGAAAGATCTTGAGACGAAGAAGTATATTGATTTTCAATGAATTTTAAGAGCTAAATCCATGATATTAAATGTTTCGTATACTAAACGTTAGCATGGAAAAGAACTTTATAAACGCTAAACAAATTCTAAAGATTTTCTGATAATTATTGTATGAGTTGTTACTCTTAAACATACATTATGGGAGAGCAAAAACTGACTTTTGTCGGTCTTCCTTTGAGCCTCAGATGTCATAGAAATTATAAATTAGATCTTTATTTAAACAACAAGCCCAAAATGAACACTGTAGACCCACGGATGACTTGGATTGGGCTCGGATTAAAACAGGATTTCGTCGACTGATTTAATCACTATGGCGTCGTGGGTGGGGTTTCTCCGTGACGTTGACGTCATCATACTTCCGGAAATTATTCATAAAAGACAGTGATGACCGAGGCTATACACAAGCTTCACTAGATACCGTTTAAACATTACTTGATGATCGAGACTATGTAGGTGGAGTTAACGCCTGTCAATCAACAATCGGCCATAGTGGGAAAAGGGTGTCGATGATTTTAACCCCCATTTCTAGTAAAAAATTATAGTGGTAACAACTTTGTTCAGGATAAAGTTATTTGACTGAAATTTTCAATATATTCTTGTTTCAACATCTATTTTTGAACTTTTATATCAAGAATGGCTAACTCCTTGTCAAAATCTCCCATAATGTATCTTTAATCAGAGTTTAGTGTATTATAAACCTTTCATTACCAAAGAAAGAAAAAATATGCAAAACTCATGTTGACTGCCCAGACAATTTAGCTGCTGTGGGCGTTTGTTTCATTGCCTAGCAACCTATCTTTCTTGTAGTGAATTATTAGATAAATTAGAAGATGAAGTATCATTATTACCAGAGTATAGTCATCATTCAAATATATTAGCTGACACATTCCAAGGACAGCTTATCAGCCAGGTAAAATTATTGTTGTAGCATTTGAACCAGGGCTTCCACTTCAAAATTTTCGCTACCGGTCATTTTTGATAACGCACGAAAACTTTGCAAAATAAATCCATATTTCATATATTTATTCACGGTAGGGTATTGTGAATTCACGTGTCTATAACACTTTGTCAGCATGAGGGTCACAAAAAATTATATATTAGACTTAAAAATGAAATATTTATTGTAAGGCTTGTGATAATTATTTATAAGTTAAATATTCTTTTTTGGCTACTTAAATAATCGAAATAGCTGAAGAAAAACCATGTCAGTGGCTGACACGTAATTACCACGTGCTAAATAGAAAACACACTGACCTGGATAATTATGAGTTGTAATACAATAACTTCGATATGAAGATAAATATAAAATTATCCACGGCATATATTTCACATTTATTGGTTTTAGAACAGAATATTGACGAAAATCTCAGTAATGAATAACTGTCGGATAGCTTGGCATTCATGTTTGCTAACTTCAAGCGACACCAGCGCCGCCTAGAATATCGTCGTGTATAAGATTTACAATGTATTTATGCACGACAATTTTTCTAACACATGGAATTATCAATATTGCTACACAATAGCACTGGAATACGTAATGTTTTTAATTTGTCGGTAAGCAAGTTAACTAATCTCTAGATATAATTTCTACAATTCCCACAAGGCCGTAATATCACTATAAAGAATTTTATCACCCAATAACACATTTGACAGTAGATATCGCTTGTATGATAAATTACATAATTGGTCAATCAAAAAGGAACTACTTTCTTTTATTTTAAAGAAACCACTTATTTTAAATAAAAAATGACTTTTTTTTAGAAACTTTTTTTATTTAATTGACCATGAAGGAAATACTGGGTCAATATATAGGACTTTGCAATAGCTAAACTGCTGTCAAAAAACTGATGTATCACTGCGCTGTAATGTAATTATATTCTTAAAAGTGAAATCTATACCAAATAATTATATTTATTTATTTGTGCATGTAAGAAAGGATTGAGTGATAAATAAAATCTCCAACTCGTGTTTTTTGATATCAAAAAATATCAACACTCGTCGATAAAGTAAAAAAAAATCGGCAGAGCCTCGTTTTTATACGCCCACATTGAAATGTGGTCGTATATTGTCGTCGCCCCCGTCCGTCCGTCGGTCCGGCGTCCACAATTGCTTGTGGACGCTCTAGAGGCTAAAGTTAATATCCGATTGACTTTAAATTTATACACAGTGTTTAAGGTCATGAGACGAAGAAGCCTATTGTTTTTCAGCGATTTCCGATAATAACTACCAGAGTTATGGCCCTTGACGACTTCAAAACATCTTGTGGACGCTCTAGAGGCCAAAGTTAATATCCGATTGGCTTTAAATTTATACACAGTGTTTAAGGTCATAAGATGAAGAATCCTATCGATTTTCAGCGATTTCCGATAATTAGTGCCAGAGTTACGGCCCTTGATCACTTCAAAAAGTCTTGTGGACGCTCTAAAAGCCAAAGTTAATATCCGATTGACTTTAGATTTATACACAGTGTTTAAGGTCATAAGACGAAGAAGCCTATTGATTTTCAGTAATTTCCGATAATTAGTGCCAGAGTTATGGCCCTTGATCACTTCAAAAAATCTTGTGGACGCTCTAAAAGCCAAAGTTAATATCCGATTGACTTTAGATTTATACACAGTGTTTAAGGTCATAAGACGAAGAAGCCTATTGATTTTCAGCAATTTCCGATAATTAGTGCCAGAGTTATGGCCCTTGATCACTTCAAAAAATCTTGTGAACGCCCTAAAAGCCAAAGTTAATATCCGATTGACTTTAAATTTATACACAGTGTTTAAGGTCATAAGACGAAGAAGCCTATTGATTTTCAGCGATTTCCGATAATTAGTGCCAAAGTTATCTCCATTGATCACTTCAAAAAATCTTGTGGACGCTCTAAAAGCCAAAGTTAATATCCGATTGACTTTAAATTTATACACATTGTTTAAGGTCATAAGACGAAGAAGCCTATTGATTTGCATCAATTTCCGATAAATAGTGCCAGAGTTATGGCCCTTGATTAGATCAAAAAATCCTGTGGATGCTCTAGAGGCCAAAGTTAATATCCGATTGACTTTAAATTTACACACATTGTTTAAGGTCCTGAGACGAAAAAGCCTACTGATTTTCATCGATTTCAAATAATTACTTCCAGAGTTATCTCCCTTGATCACCTCGAAAAACCTTGTGGCGTTGTAGATGCCAAACTTATAAATCATCCGTTTCACTTCAGATTGATACACAGAGTTTAAGGTGTTGAAACGAACAAGTATTTTGATTTTCAATGAATTTTGATAACTGAACAGCTAAATCCATGATGTTAAATGTTTCCTATACTAATTGTTAGCTTGGGGCAAAACTTTATAAAAAGCTAACAAATTCTATTGATTTTCAGATAATTACATAATGAGTTGTTACTCAGATTTTAGTGTATTACAAATGTTTTATTACCAAAAAAAAGTTAAAATTTGCGACAACCCTTGTTGACCTCCCAGACGATTTAGCTGCTGTGGGCGTATGTTTCGTTGCCTGGCAACCTATCTTTTTCACTTTATCAACTTGTGTTGATATTTTTTGATATCAAAAAACACTCGTAGGAGATTCTCTATATAATGCAATTTTCTCCCAACATGTACGTTGTTAAGGATTTACGTAATTTCTATACTGTTATATTTAATATGACAGTTGGTTGGATTTGAAGAGCAGTACTTCATATTAATTTTCCTTTTTTCAAAGATCGTAACAATCTCGCTTACATAGTGCGTAAATGTAATAGCGGTAAACGGATTTGTTCTAGAAAATTCTTATGACACATGGACAACGCGTGATTGTCTAAGAATGGAATGTTTCACGCCTTTGATAAGATTCCCGAATATCAATTAACTTTTATTGTTCTACTACACAACAATCATCATCAATTATCAACATAATGCCCAGTATAATCTACTGACGACTATGTATACAACTCTATAACACCAATCATGAGATAATGTGGCTTCTTCTATCTTTACATACGCATTATTCTGCACTGGCCGTACAATATTAAAGTTACATAGTGGATGTCGATCGTAGCCATGTTTAAAAATTGGGTTTTTGAAAAAAAGGCTATTTTTCCGGCGTGCAAAATGACCGTTGGGTCACATCTAGTTACGGTCATTTACCATAGACCCCAGTCCCGACCGACATATACGGCCGACATGGAACCCATTGTTTATTACAATTTTAATATTCGAAATGTTAATTATAACATTTTATTTAATCAAAAATATTTCGAATGTTGTTCATTACAATTTTAATATTCAAAATATTTATTATAATATTTTATTTAAGTCAAAAATATTTCGAATGAAGGAGGCCCCAAAAACATAAAAAAAAAAGTTTGTGTTCTTTCGGCCGTGCATACTGCATATTGTATAGCTACGCTACGAGTGAATGCGGTTCATTTAAACTTGTAAACTCGTTTTTTCTTATTCACGAGTATACCTTTTTGAAAATGCATTATACAATACAAGGATACTAAATTAAACTATAATGTACTGTGTCAAAAAGTGTCCATTGATTAAGATTAGTCAAATAGTATTCCCGCCATGTTACGTCCGACGCTGAATGATAATCACTATCAATTTACCGGAACTCTCAATGTAATTGGCATTATTTATGTTTTTGCTTTATTAAAATTTAACCCAATCATAAAATCAATGATTACTTTCCAAAATCAAAGTATCGGTCTTCACAATTCGTATAAAATTGAACAGAACCGGGGATAATTCTGACGGGTGGAAAGGTGAGCGAGAAGTCAAGTGATCGACGTAAACAAAGCTATTTGTCGGCATTTGCAATTTTTATGGAATGAATATTTGGGAGTTTATAGCAGTATTTTTCATCATTAAGCCATAAAATATTGTAAATAATAAAAAAAGAAAATATTTTGTTCAATATTTATGTTAAATATCATCAAGAAAATCAAAACCGTGATATGTTCGGTTTTTCGATATTTTTCTGAAGACGGTATTTTTCACGGTTTTTATTTCTGTGGCGGTTTTATATCGAAATACCGAAATATCGCCCAGCTCTAATGGAAGGTATGGAAGGTTTGTGATGCAAGTGTTGTATGGCTGGGTTAGGAGACCCCAGAAACCCAATTCTTAAGTTCCGTCAGTAGGAGGAGGAGCCACCCATAGTACCCCCCAAAATAGGTTTTTTCAACATGAAAGGTGCAAGTTCGATAAAGGAATATGCCCTGAAATATAACTTAAGAATGGTATTTTTGGTGGAAAGGCCACTTAAGAAGAGGTCAAAGGCCACTAATTAGCAATTTTTTGATTTTTTACTCTAAACTATTTTTCCATTATCTTGTGATCTACTCCGGGTATATTACACAAATCTGCATGGACATTTTGATACTACTAGGAGCAAAAATAATGAAGTTTTAGCTAAAAGTAGGGTTGTGGACCCTCTAGAGGACAGAATTTTGGTTCCTTTCAACATTCACACATTCACACAATTCCTGAATTGTGACCCTTGATTGTACAAAAAAATCATTTCTTTTTTTGAGCATTTTCTCTGTCCATCTCTTGCAAAATGTGGGCATATCTTGCATGGCAACCGCTTGTTTTGCAATTTTGTTCAACAAATAAAAATCCCCCACACTCAAACTCTGGTCAAATACTTACAACAACTATTTTGAAAGGTAAAGCTTTGAAAATTGCAAGAGATCTTCTTGGAAGTGAAAGATGGAAACAAAATAATGAATTACATGCATAATTATGTGTGCAGGTGCCCAAACTCAGTACCAAGCCAATACCAATAGCTTTTTCATTTCAACAAAACTTGAATTGTCATTATAAAAGAGCAACACACCATTTTGTATGAAACAATCTTTCCTGATGAGTAACATAATTAGCTTCTATGTAATTGATTTTTCACTAAAAGTAAATCCCACATGTTATCATATTTTCTTGAACTATCAAAAGTAAGATGTTTGTAACAAAAAATTTGTTCCGTTTTTTTTTTTTTTACAGGTCACATGTATGAAATGTGATAACCAATCTTCTACTCATGAACCATATCTAGATCTATCTCTGGAATTCCCTGATCGGTATCAAATAACATCCTCCAATACAAATGTCTCAAATGCTTCTTGTCAAGTAACAGAAATGTTGACCAAATTTACAGAAATAGAAATGCTGGAAGGTCCTATTTACGCCTGTGAATTTTGCAACAGTAAGTCTTTTCCTGTTATTTGACATTGATAGATTTTGATAAAACTTGGAATAAAACTTCATTATTGCAGTCAGTAACCAGAGTCTAAACATCAATCTCATCTGTACATGTTTGATATTCAAGATTTAGAGAAAGAGCTGGGGGTTCCTTCTTTACCATTCTATTTAAAATATAGATATTTTGTTTACATTCTATTAAAGATTTATATAAAATGATAAAATTAAATGATTGTTTGGCTTGTAGGGAAGCAAGTTGAAGCAGGTGATAATAAACCGTCCATATTATCTGAAGCCTGTAAACAATTATTATTAAACAAACTACCTCCAGTACTCAGATTACATCTAAAACGATTCAGGTAAGTACAATGTCAGCCATTTATGCATTTACAGGGTTTCCCGCTGTCCTTGAAAATCCTTGAATATCCTTAAATTTAAAATTTCATTTTCAAGGTCTTGAATATCCTTGAATTTTGCGGAAATAGGAAAATATCCTTGAATTTCAGTTAAGATCCTTAATTTTGTTGGTAATACTAGTAAGTTGATCTGAAAATCCTGTATAACTGGCGTATACCTGTCAATCAACTGATCTAAATAAACAGCTGTGTTTTGTCACGTAAGAACAAGATAAGCCAATGACATTTACCGTTAGGCAACCAAATACTCTCACATGACTCCATTGTCCAATTAACATATTGGAAGCCACTACACTGACTAATCAAAATCGGTATTAGTAATTACATTAAACAATGCATAATAAGGAAAAGGGAAATAACTCTGTTTTAAAAATGGCAGGAGTTTTCCCCGGTGTGCCGAAAGTCGATCTGTAATAATAAAAAACAGTTTATGTCTTCAATTATAACGATAGTTGGTAATGTTTAGGTTGTTTTTCAGATGAAAAATTGTAACCTTAGGCTAAAAATGTCCTTGAAAATCCTGGAATTTGACGTATATTTATCCTTGAATATCCTTGAAAAAATGTTTGACGAAGCCGCGGGAACCCTGATTTATACTTAGCATTATTTACTAAAGCATTTTAAGAATGCACTGTTTAAATCGGTGCTTTGGTTTCAGGGCTTAACATTTTGTTACTATTTAACGTGGGCCTACTCAGAAAATTTCAAAACAATGGTATAGGCCAACAAACAAAAAATGGCTTAATCCATCATAAAATGTACTTGAATTGGTTATTTAGCCTAAATTAAGAAAATAAAACCTGCTTGGATTCAATCAGATTGAAAAGAGGCACATCAGATCCTGAAATGCTCGAAAAAATCCCTGCATAGCTTACCGTTTACCCAACAAAAGAAAATTTGATGGCAGCAAAAGCACTTACCTGGCACGAATCATGGTAGTGGGAACCTAGCGTTAAGACAGTTGTATAAACATCATCTATTTCTATGTAACACCTCACTGGGTGGCACGAATAAAATGAATAGTCAGACCTTTTATGCTCCTTAACGCCCTTGTTGAATAAGTATGCCAATAACAATATATAATATAAAGAAGACGGTCTGTGAAATTGTATACATATGTAATGTATAACATTGACTATAAATAACTTCCTTATTTATGCATATTATGAAAAGTGTTTCACGTTTCACTTACCAAGATCAATCTAGAAATATCAGATAAATTTATAGATAAAGTGGTACTGTGATGCATAGATGTTTGAGTTCGATGAATGTTTGAAAATTGAACTGTTGCAAACACGTTTGCCTGCTATTCTAGATCATGAATACAGCAACTTCAATGTGGTTCAATATAGCCTACCTTAGGTGACCTTGAATCGCTAATCCTAAACAACCAATCAGTTGTCGCGGGGTATAGGGGCTCACACTCCCCGAGAAAATTTGGAAAATTTAACCCCCGCAAATGCGTTTTTATACGCCCACATGGAAATGTGGTCGTATATTGCCGTCGCCCCCGTCCGTCCGTCTGTCGGTCCGTCCGTCCGTCGGTCCGTCCGTCCGTCCGTCCATCGTCCACAATTTCTTGTGAACGCTCTAGAGGCTAAAGTTAATCTCCGATTGACTTGAAATTTATACACGGTGTTAAAGGTCGTGAGATGAAGAAGCCTATTGATTTTCGGTGATATCTGATAATTACTGCCAGAGTTATGACCCTTGATCACTTTGAAAAATCTTGTGAACGCTTTAGAAGCTAAAGTTAATATCCGATTGACTTTAAATTTATACACGGTGTTTAAGGTCGTGAGACGAAGAAGCCTATTGAATTTCAGCGATATCTGATAATTACTGCCAGAGTTATGACCCTTGATCACTTTGAAAAATCTTGTGAACGCTTTAGAGGCTATAGTTAATATCCGATTGACTTTAAATTTATACACAGTGTTTAAGGGCATGAGACGAAGAAACCCATTGATTTTCGGTGATATCCGATAATTACTACCAGAGTTATGACCCTTGATCACTTTGAAAAATCTTGTGAACGCTCTAGAGGCTAAAGTTAATATCCGATTGACTTTAAATTTATACACAGTGTGTAAGGTCATGATAGGAAGAAGCCTGTTGATTTTCAGCAATATCCGATAATTCCTGCCCGAGTTATGACCCTTGATCACTTTGAAAAATCTTGTGAACGCTCCAGAGGCTAAAGTTAATATCCGATTGAATTTAAATTTATACACGGTGTTTAAAGTCATGATACAAAGAAGCCTATTGATTTTCGGCGATATCCGATAATTACTACCAGAGTTATGACCCTTGATCACTTTGAAAAATCTTGTGAACGCTCTAGAGGCTATAGTTAATATCCGATTGACTTTAAATTTATACACAGTGTTTAAGGTCATGAGACGAAGAAGCCTATTGATTTTCGGTGATATCCGATAATTACTACCAGAGTTATGACCCTTGATCACTTTGAAAAATCTTGTAAACGCTCTAGAGGCTAAAGTTAATATCCGATTGACTTTAAATTTGTACACAGTGTTTAGGGTCATGAGACGAAGAATCCTATTTGATTTTCAGTGATATCTGATAATTTCTGGCACTTGATCACTTTGAAATATCTTGTGGACAAAGGCCTTGAGACAAACCATCAAAACTATTCTAATCATTTCTGATAATTATTTAATGGGCTATTACTCGTAATAAGATTATCATGTGTTGTAAATAGTAAATGTTCTCCTTACTGATAAAAGAAACAATATGCGACAACCCTTGTTGACTGCCCGGACGACTTAGCTGTTGTGGGCGTATGTTTCGTTGCCTGGCAACCTATCTTTCTGCTATTCTAGCCTGTGAAGTAAGCAACTTCCAATTGGTTTGCAACCAAAAGCCCACTCTATGCTGACTTGAATTCCAACCTTCCAATCGGACGTGGCCGATAAATGGCGAACAAAGTAGACTGGCTCCAGACAAAACTCTTTAGTCCATAGTAAATTGGTAAAGTGTTTTATTAGATTTCGGGCACTTTATTTTGCCAACTAGATGAAATAATAATTTTTGTTTTCACTTTACCAATCTGCCCGAAATGTCAGATTACCCAAAAGTTAGGGGGGCAGTGAATTTGGATTCAAGACGGTCAGTTCTATTTATGAATATATTGGATTTTTATACACTCACATTTTCATGTGCTTGTCGGGATATCTGTTCATATTTGTTTGTGGACACTCCACAGCAGGCCTTCCACTTCAAAATTTTCACTGCTTGTCGTTTTTGATAATTGGCAAAATAACTTCATATTTCATGTTTTTTTATTCAAGGTAAGGCATTGTAAATTTACGGGTCTCTCCCACTTTGTCAGCATGAAAAATTATATATTGGACTTAAAAATGAAATATTAGTAAGGCTTATGATAATTATTATTAATTAAATATTCCCTTTTGGCTACTTAAATAATCAAAATAGCTGAATTGTCCGTAGGAAATACACTGACCTGGATAATTTTAAGCTGTAATTCAATAACATCAAAATGAAGATAAATATATAATTATCAACAGCATATATATATCTCACATTTATTGGTTTTAGACCATCTATTACAGCATTAGGGACCACAGAATTGTGACATAAATCCTAATAATGAATAACTAAATCACTAACGGATTATTAACTTCACAGCTAATGACACCAGCACCCCCTAGAATATTGTCATAACAGTAACCATATATACACTTGTTCAAATTTATAATATATGGAAAAAGATCTACATCATTCGGATCAACATCAAACATACTAATAGTAATAGCCAATCCTAATTTACAGCTGATACGTAATAGTATAACATTCACTCATCTGGCTTAAAAGGCCTAGAGATTCACACGAATCTGATTCACAAAGAATTCTCGCAAGACCTTACGCTGCGAACCTACGAGGATTCGTGTAAAATTTTTCTAAAAAAAAAAAAAAATGAGAGGTAATATTATTGTCAAGTGCGACTATTTTGTTGGCTTTAGCTAATTGATGTTTAATCTAGCCCACTTGTAAAACAATGAACAACAATCATACCTTAGTGAGAATCGGCCATATGTGGATCATAATCTGACTCCAAGTAATTAGCACATTTAACCATGATTTTGATAATTCGGTAAAAAAACAAAACAATCTTGCTGATTATTAATAATATGTTCAGTAAAATAATTACTAAGCCATGCAGCGAATAAAGACGATCTCGGCATGGTTTGCAAATTGTGCGTCTTCCATGCCCCATCCGTGTAACTAGGTACTGGTAGATATTAAGATATAACTATAACTGGATAATACAATGATGGATTCACTGATCTGTTGTTAGGAAAATTTAAATCTTCATTGAATATAATCCCCTGATAGAACACCTAATACACGCAGAGAGAAACAGTGGATATTTTCAAGAGAGAATCTCAATGCCGAATTCCAATGCCATGTGAAATATTGGTTGGAATTAGGTCAATAAACCAGTCCTGAATAGCATTTACCATCATGATTTTTTTATTCTATACACATGCTAGAGGCTTGATTTTCAAAATATTATTGAAGGCTATATCATAATCGTACTGAATTTTATTTTATAGCAGTTATGGTTGTCATGTGATCATTGTACCGTTTGTCTATCATGATATCGACCAATGAATAAAAACTTTTGCAAGTTCTGTGGCTTACGAAAGACTACAAATTGTGTTAGGAAGAAATTGCATGGTGCCGTATCAATCTATTTTTGCTACGGCATTTTCTGGATATTACTTTTGAAACTATTTAATTGTTTACCAAAAATTCCATCTGATTGTTTTATTTTTATCATTGTTGTATTTTGGTGTTTTAGATTAACACAATAAACACAATTTTGTTTTTAAGACAGTATTATCAATTAAGATTCAAAGGATTCGCGCAGATTGCATATATGAGAATCCATTTATATTCTCGCAAATAATGAGGAATTTCTAGTTCTGCTTAGTTAAACAAGCATTATGCAATCTAAATCTGCCAATTTCTTTAGGTCTGAAATGTTATCTGAATTATCAGTTAGACATTAATTAACTTATCCCGACCATAAGTTCTTCGATGTTGGCTGGATTAGATTCCTATATGCTGCTTAACGGCCATTGATAATTAAATTTAACACATGGATAATCGAGACTATGCTGTTTATATTAATGATTTTAGTTATGATGACCAAGGCTAGGCGAAAATTTCACCCGCCTGATTCTTGGCTCATAGTGGTTCAATTTGACTGGAATTTTCAGCAAATTACCTTTATACTATCTAGTTTTTAACTATAATAGTGAGAACTGCCAACTCTTTATCTTATCTCCCATAATATATCTTTAAATAATAAAACTTGAATAATAATCACATAATTTATTCTAGATCAATTCTCCTATCTTTTTCTGATAAGAATTATCTAATGCATTGAGTAGGTGCAGAGAAATTGTTGGTGTGCATGGTAATTTTTAGCATGAATGTTTTTAGTGCATAGTGCATGGTCTGGTGTATATTATCTCACCATATAACACATCATAATCATTATTTTTTTCTTACAATACATTTTTAGGGAAAAATCAACGAAGCTGTTTGTTAATTCCAGGTGGTCAGGTCGATATCATCGTGAGAAAATCAGTACTCATGTAAGTTTTGATGAGGACTTAGATATGTCCCCGTATTGTTCGGACTCTGTGAGTTGGACATCTTGTACATATAGACTATCTGGTGTTGTGGTACATCATGGATGGGGTTTTGGTTCCGGTCATTATACAGCATATTGCTGGAGTAGTGAGGCCGGTAAGTATTAAGTTTTGGAATAGATATTCAGTCGTTGTTTTTTTGTATTTCAGAGGAGAGCCAAAAAAAGCTCCCCTCAATCAACAAATTGAAAAAAATAGCTCTCCTAAACGGTTCTCCCAGTTTCAATAAGAGAAATGCTTTAGAAATTAAGGAGAGTGATTTAGAAATTAAGGAGAGTGATCTGATATTAAGGAGAGTGATTGGTAGATAAATGTTAATAAACCCCCAATGACTTTGTAAAGGAGAGTGATTTTCAATTTTAAGGGGAGGGAAAAAAAACTCCCCTCGATCGACATTCAGGTGAGCTGTAGGCGCTCGAGAGCGAACACTCGCCTTAAAAAACAATGACTGGATATTCATGACCAAGTCATTTTAATTTCCTTACGGTATAGCCCATATAGTCTGTCATATACTTCAAGTACAATCACTTTATTGAGCAAAACTGGATGTGTTTTCTATTATATTTTTTAGTTTCTTAATTTTCACTGTTTTCAGAATCCTGGTTAGATTGTAATGACTCAAGAGTGGAGTTTTGTTCATTAGGTGATGTTCAGAAATCTCAAGCTTATATTCTTTTCTACACACAAGTTACAAAAGATATATCTGATGACAGTTTAGCCACACCCTTAGATTCATTTGCAACTGTGCCCTGTTCAGATAGTGAATCATTCAGTGAAAATTCCTTAATGGTTGATGAGGAAATAACTTTCAATTTCAAAAATTCAGACTCATTTCATGGAGAGAATTCGAGTGCTCAAAATACTACTCCTCCTCGATTAAAAATGAAACGAAGACGAACAACATTTTAGTGAAATGTGGAGACAGTTTATGGTTTGAGTACTTTTTCTGAATCTTAAGTGAAACAATTGTGCATGTGTCATATAAACACTATTTAAAGTGTAGATGTTACAGAAATTGTTCTTTTTGTCTAACATGTTTTCAAACTATGCAGGTTTCTTTCTGTTGCTTGATTCAACAATATACTTTTATTTCCATGCTGATAAATATTTCATTTAGCCATGAGCAGTCCTTTGGAATTATCAGTATTTGACAGTCCTAAGGTTAAATATGATTTTAAATACTGTTTAAATATGTTCATTACACCAAAATCAAACCTAAACTTTCTGTTAAAATCACCCCTCACCTTTACTGAAATAGTGACAAAGCATGTAATACTATTATACATATACCAAGGTTGTGGACACAATTTATGTGCAAATCAGATGAAACTTAACATGGAAGAGTTTGATTTTTGTGTACATCAAACCACAAGTTCTTGGGTTATAGCCCACCCCTTTTCAAAAAAGGGGAAATATGTACAAAGTTTGTGGTCCCTCTTAGAGCCCACAATTTTTATCTGATTTAGAATTAGATGAGACTCAAAATATATGTCAAAGATAAAAAGGTCTTGAGAGTAGATTTTGGTACATGTCAAACCCTCTGTTCGGGAGTTAGTTCCCTTTTCTGAAAACCTTGTGATGGCAATTTGGGCCTTAGTTTTTAACTGATTTTTAACAAATTGTCCCCGCTAGTGTGAATAAAACTAATGAAAAAAAAGACAAATCTATGCCCAATAAAATTATAGATGCCAGGAATTTGTATCTGATAGTGTTTCAGACAGGTGCCTTATTTGTACATCAAAGAAGTGCTACCTTTCCCTTTTTTAAACTTTCTTTTATCATTTCAGAATGGTTGCATGAAGTAGCAATGTGCCAATGCATGATTATTTTTGGAGAGGTTGTGTAGGTATTACTAGATAGTTCTGTTCATGAATGTCTGGTGAACATCCAATCAATGCTATATTTTGTTTAAGACTTTTTCAAATTTATCAGTTTCTAGCTATGTTACCCGGGTGCAGTTTATCTCCATTTTTCTAACATCTGTTATAAACCTAACTTAACTAACACAATAATCATTATATACTGCACCCAATACAAAATAAATAGCATTATTCAATTTCTGGTTACAAAGTTATTTCAAACACCCTTTCTTTTTGTCACAAGGGCGCAAACTTGCTGTGCAAGGTGGATAACTCCCACAACCAAATTTTGTAGAATGGACTTTTTCCTCTTCGACACCCTGAACACTACTGAACAAACTTGTTAGGAATCATTAAATGTAAATTTCACCATTACATTAATTTCTGCAAAAAAAAAAATAGCACAATCAATTCCTTATAAAAAAAAGTGGTTATTACTTGTAGCGAAGTTATTTTAAAATTTACTAGTTCACTCAGGATTAAAGGAGCATGACCCAGCTATCACTTCCGAAATGGCTTCATATTTTGAGTTGGAACTTCTCTTTTAATGCACATGTGTAACATTTTATTGTCAGCACAACACAAAATTCCCTTAAAGGGACAATAACACTCTTGCTGGCTTGGCAGCTCCAGAAAATAAATAATAGCCTTATTCTAAGTACTAGATGTTTAAGTGTCCTACCTGTTGTGTAAATTATCCATTACGACCTTTTTTACTTGTCCAGAGGGTTCGAAAATATTTTAAATCAAAGTCACATTTGAGAAGGTTTATGTTACACTTTTCAAATCAATAAGTTGAATTTTTCCAATTTTTTAAATTAGGTGTGTTAAGATGGAAAAATTCAACTAAATGATTTGAAAAGCCTAACGTAAACCTTTTCAAATGTGACTTGGATTTAAGAATAGTTTCGAACCCTCTGGACAAATAAAATAGGATGTAATGGATAATTTACACAAGTAGGACACTTAAACATCTAGTACTTAGAATAAGGTTATTATTTATTTTCTGTAGCTGTCAAGCCAGCAAGAATGGTATTTTCCCTTTAAAAGCCAATATTATCTGTTGAAATGCCTAATATTGACAGGTTTTCAATTAATTATATCTTTCCAAATACTGAACAATATTAAAACAGTTTTAGACTGACATATTCCCTTTAGAGATTGAACCTTCGCGGCATAGTAGCTTGCAATGTACCAGACTAAAAATCCCTCAAGTGCTGATTAGAGATTTATCAACACTTTCATTTATGACCTGAATCAAACAGACTGTGTCTTTTTAATAGGAAGAAAAACCTTGGTCTGATTTATTTAAACAGAAAACTCAACCAGATATAGTTATACTTATTCATTATATATAAATTAAAGTAATGTGATGTAAGCTTACCATACATGAATCTATTTTTGATTTATTTAATATAAAAGAGATTTTACATCCATTTATTTATTAACATAAACTTTTTTGTATTATACTATGTGCATTGCACCAGTGAAATTAGATGTTTTTATAGCTTCATCTGATCTATATGTGACATGGTATGTACATATTTGATGTAATTGTACGTATTTGATGTATTTCTCTGCATTTCTATTTTATATCAAAAAGTATTAAATTAAAAAAATCAAAAGGAATAAACAACTCAGGTTTCAAATGAATTTAATTTTTTTTATACGCCCACACTGTAATGTGGTTGTATATTGTTGTAACCCCCTTCTTTAAAATGAAATTATTGCCCTGCATCATTTCGAAAAATCTTCATAGTAGCTAAAGTTGTTATACGATTGATGTGAAATTTATACACAGTGTTTATGGAGAAAGAAGCTTTTAGATTTTCAGTGATTCCAATAACTCGATCAGTTCAAGTGATCATCTGATTACCATACCTGTACTTGGTTTGCATAATAAATTTAAGTGTAGGATAAAGCACGAGACTGAGGTTATGCTGGGGAAAGAAAGACTGAAGAAAACTACCCGAGAAAACGAAAAACCGAGGCCGATAGGCCGAGGTTTTTCTTTTGAGGGTTTTTTTCTTCAGTCTTTCTTCCCCAGCATAACCGAAGTCGAGGACTTTATCTTGCTTATAAACCGTTTATGTTTACATGTAAAATGAAAATATAAGTAAAATACGAGTATAATGTGGAAAATTATTGGTGTAAACATGTTGGCGTTATAAATTATATTTTTTGTTTTGTTTATGAAATGTAATAAACATTTTGTTAAGCGTAGAAGGGCAATAATAAATCTAAATAGAACATTCCCTGTGTCTTATCGTCTGCAGTGACTGATGTTGAATGTAGATCAAGAAACAAGTTGTTGATTGGTTCAAAGTTGCACGTGCAAATCACGGTCGACCTTTTCATTAGTTTGGCTGGCGTGGACACTGTTCACGAGATTTTACCAAGTTGGCAAGTAGTAGTAGACAAACAGCAGATATGTGAACAAACAGGTAAATTATTTTTAATTTATTTATATACATGTATATGAAATATTGACTAGTATCATATCATATGAAAGATAATCCAGTCGGGTTTACTCAGGGGCTGTGGTGACTTCAATCATAAGTTAGATTGTTGCCTATCGTGCTGGAGGACCCGGGCTCGAATTCAGGAGATCGTAGTATCGAAATCGTAATCTTCACCCCCCCCCCCCCCCCCCCTGTTAATAGCTTTATTCTTATTTTGAAAGTATACGTAATAGAAGATTTAAATACTCGTATAATATACATGTACATGTAAAATTTTTTATGTCCATTTTTTTTACAGGTCATAAAAGTGAAGCTATTCGTATTTCCAAATGAACCTCAAATACACAGATCCGATGTTTCTAATTATTTGTATGGGGAAGTAAAGATACTAGCCGACCAATCGTTATCGGCCAAAATAGTCGACTTGTCGGCCTAAATAAACGACCAACAACAAAGATGCATATTCGACGACTCGCCGTAGAACGCCTCACTCGACGACCGACTTCAAGTGAAACTTGACCAACGCCTGGAAGTCAAAGATGCAAGAAATACTATAACCTTCAATATAAATATGAAATAAAGCATATAATTTGTGTTGTTTATTTCCCCTTGTTGCAACTGGATCGTTTCGATTCCCCAGATGTACGTGACAGGACTTGGGATCGCCTGTCAAACCTTGTGGGTTTTCTCCGGATTCCTCCAACGTTCTAAGACCCTACGCGCAGGGGAATTATTGGAATAGAATTGAACGACGTGTAAGTCCCGAAATGCCCTGGATGTGTCGATTGGGCGTTAAACCCTATCTCCCCCACACTGTAGGACAGGGCTAGTAAGAAGTTAAACCCCCATTTAATTTCTAATTGAAAGTAGGGTACCTTTAATGTCATACACGGAAGTGTTATTTTGGCGAGCACGTCAACAGATTGTTAAAAACTCAAAATTTTACCCGCTATGTTGATCATGAGTATATCCCAGAATTCCCACAAGAAAAACCCTATTCCATGTTTTCTTATGGGGAAATAAAAACCTGCAGTGAAAGAATAACCCGGTACGGGTTAAAAGAAAAACCTCAGAAGAATAACCCCAAATTCCCCTATATATATTCAAGGCCGCCCCCAACTTTAAGATCGCAAGTTATTCCGAGCTTAGAATTTACCCCAAAGATCAAAGGGATTTACCGTTAAAGGTTTATAAGCACTAAGAAGAACTAGAATCCAATCAATTTTATAAGCTTCACTCTGCAACCCTGATAGATTGTTTGAGTCATAAACACTATTTAAAATGAAATACAAGCCCAATTCTAACATCCTGATAGGCGGGGGACTATTAAAAGGAGTTTGTTTGTCTGTCCGTCTGTCACACTTTTTGGAACACAATAACTCTTTCTAATTGAGCTAGAATGTTCAAACTTGGTGTATGTGTTTATTAGGTCAATACCTTGATGGAGCATTGTATGCATAGGGTAAACAGAGATAAGCAATTTGATTGGTCAAGACTTTGGAACATAATAACTCTACTTTTAATTGAGGTAGAATGTTTAAACTTGATGTAGATGTTCATTAGGTGAATGTCTTGACTGAGTTCAATGATTAATATTTGGAGCTAAAGCTGAGCAGAGCTAATCAATTTCTTTGGTCGAGACTTTGGGACAAGATAATCTTGATTCTATCTGATAGAGGTCGATGGAACTTAGTGTATAGTTTGATTGCTCGATACTTTTGGAAAAAATAAATGTGCGATTAATTAATATCTGTCATCTATTTATTTTGGGATTTCGGCGGGGACGTCAGCCTCACTGTTGGTTTGGCTTTTTTTTAGCATATCCCCACAGTTGTGCTTTATCCCAGACATAACCTGGTATATGTTCAGCAATATGTATAACATAAAACCAAAAATAATACATTTATATCAGCTATTTGAAGAGATATAAATGGAAATCAATAGGTGCTAGGCATCTGTATTGAAAAATGTAAATATGAAATTGGCTATTTCTAATCAGTTCGCAATTTGAAGAGATTACAAATAGTGGATATTGTTGTTAGCTGTGCACATTTCTCAAAGTGGAATTGTGTGTTTTATACTTACAAACGGTCTACATCATAATCTTCAAATTTATGAAAGGGATGTACTAGTCTGCGCTTTAAAAATACTATAAATATGGGTATCCATAAAATCCAGCCAGTACAGTGGCTGATTGGTATCATCACAACATTTTAACACTACAACCGGACATCACAGCATTTGAACCCAATAATACTACAATAAGAATCTTGTAATGTCGGCCATCTTCCTCACAATATACAGTTTGACAAAGGGCCTAGTTCGTGTAGATGGGACAAAAACATAAGCCCCTGAGTACAACCCCCCTGGGGTGTAGGGGATGATAAGAATATACCCTTCGTTTGTCCTGCGTGTCGTAAAAGGCGACTAAAAGGATCCCTGTAATGGGGCAACGTGTTTGCCGTGCGTTGCGACCCGTGTCGGTGGAGAGTGGAATCCTGGTAATTGAGTGGGGATTTGGCTTGCGAGCCCTTTCTCTGCAACACATTACTTTGGCCCATGGTTCACCTAGACGGGAGGTCAGAGTGGCCCACTCTGATCAATCGGCTTTGGTCGTTTTTATACGCCCACATTGAAATGTCGGTCCGGCGTCCACAATTGCTTGTGGACGCTCTACAGGTTAAAGTTAATATCCGATTGACTTTAAATTTATACACAGTGTTTAAGGTCATGAGACGAAGAAGCCTATTGTTTTTCAGCGATTTCCGATAATAACTACCACAGTTATGGCCCTTGATCACTTCAAAAAATCTTGTGGACGCTCTAGAGGCCAAAGTTAATATCCGATTGACTTTAAATTTATACACAGCGTTTAAGGTCATAAGACAATGAAGCCTATTGATTTTCGGCGATTTCCGATAATTAGTGCCAAAGTTATGGCCCTTGATCTCTTTAAAAAATCTTGTGGACGCTCTAAAGGTCAAAGTTAATATCCGATTGACTTTAAATTTATACACAGTGTTTAAGGTCATAATACGAAGAAGCCTATTGATTTTCAGCGATTTCCGATAATTAGTGCCAGAGTTATGGCCCTTGATCACTTCAAAAAATCTTGTGGGCGCTCTAGAGGCCAAAGTTAATATCCGATTGACTTTAAATTTATACACAGTGTTTAAGGTTATAAGACGAAGACGCCTATTGATTTTCAGCGATTTCCGATAGTTAGTGCCAGAGTTACGGCCCTTGATCACCTCAAAAAATCTTGTGGACGCTCTGGAGGCCAAAGTTAATATCCGATTGACTTTAGATTTATACACAGTGTTTAAGGTCATGAGACAAAGAAGCCTATTGATTTTTAGCGATTTCAAATAATTACTGCCAGAGTTATCTCCCTTGATAACTTCAAAAATTCTTGTGACGCTATAGAGGCTAAAGTTACCATCCAATTGACTTCAGATTGATACATAGAGTTTAAGGTGTTGAAACGAACAAGTATTTTGATTTTCAATGAATTTAGATAACTGAACAGCTAAATCCATGATATTAAATGTTTCATGTATATACTAATTGTTAGCTTGGGGTAAAACTTTATAAAGATAGGTTGCCAGGCAACGAAACATACGCCCACAACAGCTAAGTCGTCCGGGCAGTCAACAAGGGTTGTCGCATATTGTTTCTTTTATCAGTAAGGAGAACATTTACAACACATGATAATCTTATTACGAGTAATAGTCCATTAAATAATTATCAGAATTGATTAGAATAGTTTTGATGGTTTGTCTCAAGGCCTTTGTCCACAAGATATTTCAAAGTGATCAAGTGTCAGAAATTATCAGATATCACTGAAAATCAGATAGGATTCTTCGTCTCATGACCCTAACCACTGTGTACAAATTTAAAGTCAATCGGATATTAACTTTAGCCTTTAGAGCATTCACAGGGTTTTTCAAAGTGATCAAGGGTCATAACTCTGGCAGTAATTATCGGATATCGCTGAAAATAAATAGGCTATTTTGTATCATGACCGTAAATAGTGTGTATAAATTTAAAGTCAATCGGATATTAACTTTAGATTTTTCAAAGTGATCAAGGGTCATAACTCTGGCAGTAATTATCGGATATCGCTGAAAATCAATAGGCTTCTTTGTATCATGACTTTAAACACCGTGTATAAATTTAAATTCAATCGGATATTAACTTGCCTCTAGAGCGTTCACAAGATTTTTCAAAGTGATCAAGGGTGATAACTCTGGTAGTAATTATCGGATATCACCGAAAATCAATAGGTTTCTTCGTCTCATGACCTTAAACACTGTGAATCGGATATTAACTATAGCCTCTAGAGCGTTCACAAGAGTTTTCAAAGTAATCAAGGGTCATAACTCTGGTAGTAATTATCGGATATCGCTGAAAATCAATAGGCTTCTTTGCATCATGACTTTAAACACTGTGTATAAATTTAAATTCAATCGGATATTAACTTTAGCCTCTAGAGCGTTCACAAAGATTTTTCAAAGTGATCAAGGGTCATAACTCGGGCAGGAATTATCGGATATTGCTGAAAATCAACAGGCTTCTTCGTATCATGACCTTACACACTGTGTATAAATTTAAAGTCAATTGGATATTAACTTTAGCCTCTAGGGCGATCACAAGTTTTTTCAAAGTGATCAAGGGTCATAACTCTGGTAATAATTATCGGATATCACCGAAAATCAATAGGCTTCTTCGTCCCATGCCCTTAAACACTGTGTATAAATTTAAAGTCAATCCGATATTAACTTTAGCCTCTAAAGCGTTCACAAGATTTTTCAAAGTGATCAAGGGTCATAACTCTGGTAGTAATTATCGGATATTGCTGAAAATCAAAAGACTTCTTCGTCCCATGACCTTAAACACCGTGCATAAATTTCAAGTCAATCGGACATTAACTTTAGCCTCTAGAGCGTTCACAAGAAATTGTGGACGATGGACGGACCGACAGGCGGACGGACGGGGGCGACGGCAATATACGACCACATTTCCATGTGGGCGTATAAAAAGCAATCAAATTCTAATGATTTTCTGATAATTACATAATGAGTTGTTACTCGTAATCAGTTTTTATACGCCCACATTTTCATGTGGACGTATATTGTCGTCGCCCCTGTTCGTCCGTCAGTCCGGACGTCCGTCCGTCCGTCCACAATTGTTTGTGAACAGTCTACAGGTCACAATTTTTATCCGATTTCAATGAAACTTAAAATATAGGTTTATCACCCTAAGATCTCGGTTCCTTTCGATATTGGCATGTATCGGACCGTAACTTCATGGGTTATGGCCCCTGATTGTACGAAAAATCACGTTTTTATACGCCCACATTTTCATGTGGACGTATATTGTCGTCGCCCCTGTCCGTCCGTCCGTCCGTCCGTCCGTCCACAATTGTTTGTGAACAGTCTACAGGTCACAATTTTTATCCGATTTCAATGAAACTTAAAATATAGGTTTATCACCCTAAGATCTCGGTTCCTTTCGATATTGGCATGTATCGGACCGTAACTTCATGGGTTATGGCCCATGTGGACGTATTATGTCGTCGCCCCTGTCCGTCCGGACGTCCGTCCGTCCGTCCGTCCACAATTTGTTTGTGGACTCTCTACAGGTCACAATTCTTATCCGATTTTGACGAAACTTGAAATATAGGTTTATCCCCAAAAGATCTCGGCTGCTTTCGATATTGGCATGTATCGGATCAAAACTTCATGGATTATGGCCCCTGATTGTACGAAAAAACACGTTTTTAGCTTGTGGACCCTATAGAGGTCACAATTTTGAACCGATTTTGATGAAACTTGACATGCATGTTTGTAACCCAAAGATCTTGGTTCCTTTCGATATTTGCGGCTATCGGAATGTAATTTCCTGAATTATGGCCCCTGATTGTCCGAAAAATCACCCTTTTTAGCTTGTGGTCCCTCTGGAGGTCACAATTATTATTCGATTTAAAAAAGCGTTTGATTATATCACCGTTACACCCTAAGGAGGGTTGAGTTCGAATTTCGGGAAAATCGGACGAAAATTGCCATACAAAATGGCCGCCGTTTGTACGCGAATACTGTTAAAAAATGGTATATCAAGGTTGTGGACCCTGTGGAGGTCACAATATTGATTCGATTTTGATGAAATTTGAAATTCATGGTTATAACCCAAAGATCTTGCTTCCTTTCGATATTTGCGCATATCGGATCGTAACTTCCTGAATTATGGCCCCTGATTATACACAAAATCGCCTTTTTTTTTAGCTTGGAGGTCACAATTATTATCCGATTTAAAAAAACGTTTGATTATATTACCGTTACACTGTAAGGAAGGTTGAGTTTGAATTTCGGGAAAATCAGACCAAAATTGCCATACAAAATGGCCGCCGTTTGTACGCGAATACTGTTAAAAAATGGTATATCAAGGTTGTGGACCCTGTAAAGGTCACAATTTTTATACGCCCACATTTTCATGTGGACGTATTATGTCGTCGCCCCTGTCCGTCCGTCCGTCCGTCCGTCCGGACGTCCGTCCGTCCACAATTTGTTTGTGGACTCTCTACAGGTCACAATTCTTATCCGATTTTGACGAAACTTGAAATATAGGTTTATCCCCATAAGATCTCGGTTCCTTTCGATATTGGCATGTATCGGATCAAAACTTCATGGATTATGGCCCCTGATTGTACGAAAAATCACGTTTTTAGCTTGTGGACCCTATAGAGGTCACAATTTTGAACCGATTTTGATGAAACTTGACATGCATGTTTGTAACCCAAAGATCTTGGTTCCTTTCGATATTTGCGGCTATCGGAATGTAATTTCCTGAATTATGGCCCCTGATTGTCCGAAAAATCACCCTTTTTAGCTTGTGGTCCCTCTGGATGTCACAATTATTATTCGATTTAAAAAACCGTTTGATTATATCACCGTTACACCCTAAGGAAGGTTGAGTTCGAATTTCGGGAAAATCGGACGAAAATTGCCATACGAAATGGCCGCCGTTTGTACGCGAATACTGTTAAAAAATGGTATATCAAGGTTGTGGACCCTGTGGAGGTCACAATTTGGATTCGATTTTGATGAAACTTCAAATTCATGGTTATAACCCAAAGATCTTGCTTCCTTTCGATATTTGCGCATTTCGGATCGTAACTTCCTGAATTATGGCCCCTGATTATACGCAAAATCGCCTTTTTTTTAGCTTGGAGGTCACAATTATTATTCGATTTAAAAAACCGTTTGATTATATCACCGTTACACCCTAAGGAAGGTTGAGTTCGAATTTCGGGAAAATCGGACGAAAATTGCCATACAAAATGGCCGCCGTTTGTACGCGAATACTGTTAAAAAATGGTATATCAAGGTTGTGGACCCTGTGGAGGTCACAATTTTGATTCGATTTTGATGAAACTTGAAATTCATGGTTATAACCCAAAGATCTTGCTTCCTTTCGATATTTGCGCATATCGGATCGTAACTTCCTGAATTATGGCCCCTGATTATACGCAAAATTGCCTTTTTTATACGCCCACATTGAAATGTGGTCGTATATTGTCGTCGCCCCCGTCCGTCCGTCGGTCCGTCGGTCCGTCCGTCCGTCCGTCCGTCCGTCGGTCCGGCGTCCACAATTGCTTGTGGACGCTCTATAGGCTAAAGTTAATATCCGATTGACTTTAAATTTATACACAGTGTTCAAGGTCATGAGACGAAGAAGCCTATTGTTTTTCAGCGATTTCCGATAATAACTACCAGAGTTATGGCCCTTGATCACTTCAAAAAATCTTGTGGACGCTCTAGAGGCCAAAATTAATATCCGATTGACTTTAAATTTATACACAGCGTTTAAGGTCATGAGACGAAGAAGCCTATTGTTTTTCAGCGATTTCCGATAATAACTACCGGAGTTATGGCCCTTGATCACTTCAAAAAATCTTGTGGACGCTCTAGAGGCCAAAGTTAATATCCGATTGACTTCAGATTTATACACAGTGTTTAAGGTCATAAGACAAAGACGCCTATTGATTTTCAGCGATTTCCGATAATTAGTGCCAGAGTTATGGCCCTTGATCACTTCAAAAAATCTTGTGGAGGCTCTAGAGGCCAAAGTTAATATCCGATTGACTTTAAATTTATACACAGTGTTTAAGGTCATAAGACGAAGATGCCTATTGATTTTCAGCGATTTCCGATAATTAGTGCCAGAGTTATGGCCCTTGATCACTTCAAAAAATCTTGTGGACGCTCTAGAGGCCAAAATTAATATCCGATTGACTTTAAATTTATACACAGCGTTTAAGGTCATGAGACGAAGAAGCCTATTGTTTTTCAGCGATTTCCGATAATAACTACCAGAGTTATGGCCCTTGATCACTTCAAAAAATCTTGTGGACGCTCTAGAGGCCAAAGTTAATATCCGATTGACTTCAAATTTATACACAGTGTTTAAGGTCATAAGACAAAGACGCCTATTGATTTTCAGCGATTTCCGATAATTAGTGCCAGAGTTATGGCCCTTGATCACTTCAAAAAATCTTGTGGAGGCTCTAGAGGCCAAAGTTAATATCCGATTGACTTTAAATTTATACACAATGTTTAAGGTCATAAGACGAAGATGCCTATTGATTTTCAGCGATTTCCGATAATTAGTGCCAGAGTTATGGCCCTTGATCACCTCAAAAAATCTTGTGGACGCTCTAGAGGCCAAAGTTAATATCCGATTGACTTTAGATTTATACACAGTGTTTAAGGTCATGAGACGAAGAAGCCTATTGATTTTCAGCAATTTCCGATAATTAGTGCCAGAGTTATGGCCCTTGATCTCTTTAAAAAATCATGTGGACGGTCTAAAGGTCAAAGTTAATATCCGATTGACTTTAAATTTATACACAGTGTTTAAGGTCATAAGACGAAGAATCCTATTGATTTTCAGTGATTTCCGATAATTAGTGCCAGAGTTATGGCCCTTGATCACTTCAAAAAATCTTGTGGAGGCTCTAGAGGCCAAAGTTAATATCCGATTGACTTTAAATTTATACACAGTGTTTAAGGTCATAAGACGAAGATGCCTATTGATTTTCAGCGATTTCCGATAATTAGTGCCAGAGTTATGGCCCTTGATCACCTCAAAAAATCTTGTGGACGCTCTAGAGACCAAAGTTAATATCCGATTGACTTTAGATTTATACATAGAGTTTAAGGTGTTGAAACGAACAAGTATTTTGATTTTCAATGAATTTAGATAACTGAACAGCTAAATCCATGATATTAAATGTTTCATGTATATACTAATTGTTAGCGTGGGGTAAAACTTTATAAAAAGCAATCAAATTCTAATGATTTTCTGATAATTACATAATGAGTTGTTACTCTTAATCAGTTCTTAGTGTATTACAAATGTTTCATTACCGAAAAAAGTAAAAATATGCGACAACCCTTGTTGACTGCCCGGACGACTTACCTGCTGTGGGCGTATGTTTCGTTGCCTGGCAACCTATCTTTTTAGCTTGGAGGTCACAATTATTATCCGATTTAAAAAAACGTTTGATTATATTACCGTTACACCGTAAGGAAGGTTGAGTTAGAATTTCGGGAAAATCAGACCAAAATTGCCACACAAAATGGCCGCCGTTTGTACGCGAATACTGTTAACAAATGGTATATCAAGGTTGTGGACGTTGTAAAGGTCACAATTTTAATTCGATTTTGATGAAACTTGAAATTCATGGTTATAACCCAAAGATCTTGGTTCTTTTCAATATTTGCGCATATCGGATCGTAACTTCCTGAATAATGGCCCCTGGTTATACGCAAAATCCCCCTTTCTTTAGCTTGTGGTCCCTCTGGAGGTCACAATTATTATCCAATTTAAAAAAACATTTGATTATATCACCGTTACACTGTAAGGAAGGTTGAGTTTGAATTTCGGGAAAATCGGACCAAAATTGACAGACAAAATGGCCGCCGTTTGTACGCGAATACTGTTAAAAAAATAGGTTGCCAGGCAACGAAACATACGCCCACACAGCAGCCAAATCGTCCGGGCAGTCAACAAGAATTGTCGCATATTAAGGAATTATCAGAAAATCATTAGAATTTGTTTGGTTTTTATAATCAAACGTTTTTTTTTAAATCATATAATAATTGTGACCTCCAGAGGCACCACAAGCTAAAAAGGGTGATTTTTCGTACAATCAGGGGACATAATTCAGGAAGTAATGACCCGATGGGCGCAAATATCGAAAGGAACCAAGATCTTTGGGTTTAAAACATACCTGTCAAGTTTCATCAAAATCGATTCAAAATTGTGACCTCTATAGGGTCCACAACCTTGATATAACATATTTTCACACTATTCGTGTACAAACGGCAGCCATTTTGTCCGTCAATTCTAGTCCGGTTTTCACGTAATTCAAACTCTCTCTTCATTACCATGTAACGGTGATATAGTCAAACGTTTTTTTAAATCGGATAATAATTTTGACCTCCAGAGGGACCAAAAGCGAACAAAAAGCGATTTTTCTGACAATCCGGGGACATAATTCAGGAAGTTATGATCCAATGGGCGCAAATATCTAAAGGAACCACGATCTTTGGGTTATAAACATGTCAAGTTTCATCAAAATCGGTTCAAAATTGTGACCTCTATAAGGTCCACAACCTTTATATAACATATTTTCACAATATTCGCGTACAAACGGCGGCCATTTTGTCCGTCAATTTTGGTCCGATTTTCACACAATTCATACTCAACCTTCATAACCATGGAACGGTGATATAATCAAACGTTTTTTTAAATCGGATAACAATTTTGACCTCCAGAGGGACCACAAGCTAAAAAGGGCATTTTTTCGGACAATCAGGGGCCATAATTCAGGAAGTTACAATCCAATTGGCGCAAATATCGAAAGGAATCAAGATCTTTGGGTTATAAACATGCATTTCAAGTTTCATCCAAATCGGTTCAAAATTGTGTCCTCTACACTGTTCACAACCTTGATTTAACATATTTTCACACTATTCGCGTACAAATGGCGGCCATTTTGTCCGTCAATTTTGGTCCGATTTTCACGAAATTCGAACTCAACCTTCATAACCATGGAACGGTGATATAATCAAACGGTTTTTTAAATCGGATAACAATTTTGACCTCCAGAGGGACCACAAGCTAAAAAGGGCGATTTTTCAGACAATCAGGGGCCATAATTCAGGAAGTTAAGATCCGATTGGCGCAAATATCGAAAGGAACCAAGGTCTTTGGGTTATAAACATGCATTTCAAGTTTCGTCCAAATCGGTTCAAAATTGTGACCTCTAAACTGTTCACAAGCTAAAAAACGTGATTTTTCGTACAATCAGGGGCCATAACCCATGAAGTTACAGTCCGATACATGCCAATATCGAAAGGAACCGAGATCTTAGGGTGATAAACCTATGTTTTAAGTTTCATTGAAATCGGATAAAAATTGTGACCTGTAGACTGTTCACAAACAATTGTGGACGGACGGACGAACAGGGGCGACGACAATATACGTCCACATGAAAATGTGGGCGTATAAAAATGATATATCATGGTTGTGGACCCTGTATAGGTCACAATTTTAATTCGATTTTGATGAGGAAGGTTGAGTTCTAATTTCGTGAAAATCGTACCAAAATTGCCGGACGAAATGGTCGCCGTTTGTACGCGAATAGTGTAAAAATATGGTATATCATGGTTGTGGACTCGCTACAGGTCACAATTCTTATCCGATTTTGATGAAAAGTCACATTTCTAGGTTGTGTACCGTCACACCATAATCATTGTCGGTTTCGAGTTTCATTAATATCAGACTGGAACTGACCAACTAAATGGCTGCTCCCAATACAGTATGAAATACAGGACTTAAAGATGTAGGAAAAATCACTTTCGGTATTGCTTGTTCTCTGTCCATCTCTCGAAAATGTGGGCGTATCCTGCCTGGCAGTGCCAGCCTATCTTTTAGCTTGTGAACAGTGTGGAGGTCACAATTTTGAACCGATTTGGATGAAATTTGAAATGCATGTCCATAAACCAAAGATCTTGGTTCCTTTCGATATTTGCGCCAATTGGATCTTAACTTCCTGAATTATGGCCCCTGATTGTCCGAAAAATCGCCCTTTTTAGCTTGTGGTCCCTCTGGAGGTCAAAATTGTTATCCGATTTAAAAAAACGTTTGATTATATCACCGTTCCATGGTTATGAAGGTTGAGTTCGAATTTCGTGAAAATTGGACCAAAATTGACGGACAAAATGGCCGCCATTTGTACGCGAATAGTGTGAAAATATGTTATATCAAGGTTGTGAATAGTGTAGAGGTCACAATTTTGAACCGATTTGGATCAAACTTGAAATGCATGTTTATAACCCAAAGATCTTGGTTCCTTTCGATATTTGCGCCAATCGGATCGTAATTATATCAAGGTTGTGAACAGTGTAGAGGTCACAATTTTGAACCGATTTGGATCAAACTTGAAATGCATGTTTATAACCCAAAGATCTTGGTTCCTTTCGATATTTGCGCCAATCGTATCGTAACTTCCTGAATTATGGCCCCTGATTGTCCGAAAAATCGCCCTTTTTAGCTTGTGGTACCTCTGGAGGTCAAAATTGTTATCCGATTTAAAAAAAACGTTTGATTATATCACCGTTCTATGGTTATGAAGGTTGAATACGAATTTCGTGAAAATCGGACCAAAATTGACGGACAAAATGGCCGCCATTTGTACGCGAATAGTGTGAAAATATGTTATATAGAGGTTGTGAACAGTGTAGAGGTCACAATTTTGAACCGATTTGGATGAAACTTGAAATGCATGTTTATAACCCAAAGATCTTGGTTCCTTTCGATATTTGCGCCAATCGGATCGTAACTTCCTGAATTATGGCCCCTGATTGTCCGAAAAATCGCATTTTTATACGCCCACATTTTCATGTGGACGTATTATGTCGTCGCCCCTGTCCGTCCGGACGTCCGTCCGTCCGTCCGTCCGTCCGTCCGTCCGTCCGTCCGTCCGTCCGTCCACAATTTGTTTGTGGACTCTCTACAGGTCACAATTCTTATCTGATTTTGACGAAACTTGAAATATAGGTTTATCCCCAAAAGATCTCGGCTGCTTTCGATATTGGCATGTATCGGATCAAAACTTCATGGATTATGGCCCCTGATTGTACGAAAAATCACGTTTTTAGCTTGTGGACCCTATAGAGGTCACAATTTTGAACCGATTTTGATGAAACTTGACATGCATGTTTGTAACCCAAAGATCTTGGTTCCTTTCGATATTTGCGGCTATCGGAATGTAATTTCCTGGATTATGGCCCCTGATTGTCCGAAAAATCACCCTTTTTAGCTTGTGGTCCCTCTGGAGGTCACAATTATTATTCGATTTAAAAAAACGTTTGATTATATCACCGTTACACCCTAAGGAAGGTTGAGTTCGAATTTCGGGAAAATCGGACGAAAATTGCCATACAAAATGGCCGCCGTTTGTACGCGAAGACAGTTAAAAAATGATATATCAAGGTTGTGGACCCTGTGGAGGTCACAATTTTGATTCGATTTTGATGAAACTTGAAATTCATGGTTATAACCCAAAGATCTTGCTTCCTTTCGATATTTGCGCATATCGGATCGTAACTTCCTGAATTATGGCCCCTGATTATACGAAAAATCGCCTTTTTTTTAGCTTGGAGGTCACAATTATTATTCGATTTAAAAAACCGTTTGATTATATCACCGTTACACCCTAAGGAAGGTTGAGTTCGAATTTCGGGAAAATCGGACGAAAATTGCCATACAAAATGGCCGCCGTTTGTACGCGAATACTGTTAAAAAATGGTATATCAAGGTTGTGGACCCTGTGGAGGTCACAATTTTGATTCGATTTTGATGAAACTTGACATTCATGGTTATAACCCAAAGATCTTGCTTCCTTTCGATATTTGCGCATATCGGATCGTAACTTCCTGAATTATGGCCCCTGATTATACGCAAAATCGCCTTTTTTTTAGCTTGGAGGTCACAATTATTATCCGATTTAAAAAAACGTTTGATTATATTACCGTTACACCGTAAGGAAGGTTGAGTTCGAATTTCGGGAAAATCAGACCAAAATTGCCATACAAAATGGCCACCGTTTGTACGTGAATACTGTTAAAAAATGGTATATCAAGGTTGTGGACCCTGTAAAGGTCACAATTTTAATTCGATTTTGATGAAACTTGAAATGCATGGTTATAACCCAAAGATCTTGGTTCCTTTCGGTATTTGCGCATATCGGATCGTAACTTCCTGAATTATTCGAATTTCGTGAAAATGGTACCAAAATTGCCGGACGAAATGGTCGCCGTTTGTACGCGAATAGTGTAAAGATATGGTATATCATGGTTGTTGACTCTGTACAGGTCACAATTCTTATCCGATTTTGACGAAAAGTCACATTTCTAGGTTGTGTACCGTCACACCATAATCATTGTCGACTTCGAATTTCATGAATATCAGACTGGAACTGACCAACAAAATGGCTGCTCCCAATACAGTATGAAATACAGGACTTAATGATGTAGGAAAAATCACTTTCGGTATTGTTTGTTCTCTATCCATCTCTCGAAAATGTGGGCGTATCCTGCCTGGCAGTGCCAGCCTATCTTTTAGCTTGTGGTACCTCTGGAGGTCAAAATTGTTATCCGATTTAAAAAAACGTTTGATTATATCACCGTTCTATGGTTATGAAGGTTGAATTCGAATTTCGTGAAAATCGGACCAAAATTGACGGACAAAATGGCCGCCATTTGTACGCGAATAGTGTGAAAATATGTTATATCAAGGTTGTGGACCTTATAGAGGTCACAATTTTGAACCGATTTGGATGAAACTTGACATGTATGTTTATAACCGAAAGATCTTGGTTCCTTTCGATATTTGCGCCCATTGGTTCGTAACTTCCTGAATTATGGCCCCTGATTGTCCGAAAAATCGCCCTTTTTAGCTTGTGGTCCCTCTGGAGGTCAAAATTGTTATCCGATTTAAAAAAACGTTTGATTATATTACCATTCCATGGTTATGAAGGTTAAATTCGAATTTCGTGAAAATCGGACCAAAATTGACGGACAAAATGGCCACCGTTTGTACGCAAATAGTGTGAAAATATGTTATATTAATGTTGTGGACCTTATAGAGGTCACAATTTTGATGAAACTTGACATGTATGTTTATAACCCAAAGATCTTGGTTCCTTTCGATATTTGCGCCCATCGGATCGTAACTTCCTGAATTATGGCCCCTGATTGTCCAAAAAATCGCCCTTTTTAGCTTGTGGTCCCTCTGGAGGTCAAAATTGTTATCCGATTTAAAAAAACGTTTGATTATATCACTGTTCCATGGTTATGAAGGTCGAATTCAAATTTCGTGAAAATCGGACCAAAATTGACGGACAAAATGGCCGCCGTTTGTACGCGAATAGTGTGAAAATATGTTATATCAAGGTTGTGGACCTTATAGAGGTCACAATTTTGAACCAATTTTGATGAAACTTGACATGTATGTTTATAGCCCAAAGATCTTGGTTCCTTTCGATATTTGCGCCCATCGGATCGTAACTTCCTGAATTATGGCCCCTGATTGTCCAAAAAAATCGCCCTTTTTAGCTTGTTGTGCCTCTGGAGGTCACAATTATTATCTGATTTATAAAAATGTTTGATTATAAAAACCAAACAAATTCTAATGATTTTCTGATAATTCCTTAATATGCGACAACTCTTGTTGACTGCCCGGACGATTTGGCTGCTGTGTGGGCGTATGTTTCGTTGCCTGGCAACCTATTTTTTAGCTTGTGAACAGTGTAGAGGTCACAATTTTGAACCGATTGGGATGAAACTTGAAATGCTTGTTTATAAACCAAAGATCTTGTTTCCTTTCGATATTTGCGCCAATTGGATTGTAATTTCCTGAATTATGGCCCCTGATTGTCCGAAAAATCGCCCTTTTTAGCTTGTGGTCCCTCTGGAGGTCAAAATTGTTATCCGATTTAAAAAACCGTTTGATTATGTCACCGTGCCATGGTTATGAAGGTTGAGTTCGAATTTCGTGAAAATCGGACCAAAATTGACGGACAAAATGGCCGCCATTTGTACGCGAATAGTGTGAAAATACATTATATCAAGGTTGTGAACAGTGTAGAGGTCACAATTTTGAACCGATTTGGATGAAACTTGAAATGCATGTTTATAACCCAAAGATCATGGTTCCTTTCGATATTTGCGCCAATCGGATCGTAACTTCATGAATTATGGCCCCTGATTGTCCGAAAAATCGCCCTTTTTAGCTTGTGGTTCCTCTGGAGGTCAAAATTGTTATCCGATTTAAAAAATGTTTGATTATATCACCGTTTCAAGGTTATGAAGGTTGAGTTCGAATTTCGTGAAAATTGACGGACAAAATGGCCGCCATTTGTATGCGAATAGTGTGAAAATATGTTATATCAAGGTTGTGGACCTTATAGAGGTCACAATTTTGAACCGATTTGGATGAAACTTGACATGTATGTTTATAACCAAAAGATCTTGGTTCCTTTCGATATTTGCGCCCATCGGATCTTAACTTCCTGAATTATGGCCCCTGATTGTCCGAAAAATTGCCCTTTTTAGCTTGTGGTCCCTCTGGAGGTCAAAATTGTTATCCGATTTAAAAAAACATTTGATTATATCACCGTTCCATGGTTATGAAGGTTGAATTCGAATTTCGTGAAAATCGGACCAAAATTGACGGACAAAATGGCCGCCGTTTGTACTCGAATAGTGTGAAAATATGTTATATCAAGGTTGTGGACCTTATAGAGGTCAAAATTTTGAACCAATTTTGATGAAACTTGACATGTATGTTTATAACCGAAAGATCTTGGTTCCTTTCGATATTTGCGCCCATCGGATCGTAACTTCCTGAATTATGGCCCCTGATTGTCCCAAAAAATCGCCCTTTTTAGCTTGTGGTTCCTCTGGAGGTCAAAATTGTTATCCGATTTAAAAAAAACGTTTGATTATATCACCATTTCATGGTTATGAAGGTTGAGTATGAATTTTGTGAAAAACAGATCTTGGTTCCTTTCGATATTTGCGCCCATTGGATCATAACTTCCTGAATTATGTCCCCGGATTGTCCGAAAAATCGCTTTTTTCGCTTTTGGTGCCTCTGGAGGTCAAAATTATTATCCGATTTAAAAAAACGTTTGACTATATCACCGTTACATGGTAATGAAGAGAGAGTTTGAATTACGTGAAAATCAGACTAGAATTAACGGACAAAATGGCCGCCGTTTGTACACGAATAGTGTGAAAATATGTTATATCAAGGTTGTGGACCCTATTAAGGTCACAATTTTGAATCGATTTGGATGAAACTTGACATGTGTGTTTATAACCCAAAGATCTTGGTCCCTTTCGATATTTGCGCCCATCGGGTCATTACTTCCTGAATTATGTCCCCTGATTGTACGAAAAATCACCCTTTTTAGCTTGTTGTGCCTCTGGAGGTCACAATTATTATCTGATTTAAAAAAAAACCGTTTGATTATAAAAACCAAACAAATTCTAATGATTTTCTGATAATTCCTTAATATGCGACAACTCTTGTTGACTGCCCGGACGATTTGGCTGCTGTGTGGGCGTATGTTTCGTTGCCTGGCAACCTATTTTTAGTGTATTACAAATGTTTCATTACCGAAAAAAGTAAAAATATGCGACAACCCTTGTTGACTGCCCGGACGATTTAGCTGCTGTGGGCGTATGTTTCGTTGCCTGGCAACCTATCTTTAGCTCTGCAGAATGTGCAACCCTAATTCCAATGCTTTGTTGTATTTTTCACTCAGCAAATATACCTTTGTGTCCTTAGTACATTCTGCAGAGCGACGGCTTGGGTCAATCAGGTTGGAGTAGTATTTTTACTTTCTGGCTTGAGTATACCTCTCGTCGAGCCCTGAGGCCGCGCACTGGATATCCGTGCCAGTCCTCCCCCTGGTAGGCAGGGAAGTAACCTGGGGGACGACGAGGGGTGAATAATAAAAAAAATTATATTCATGGATCCCCAAATCCCCTCCACATCCGTGAAAGAACGTAAACAGAAACGTCCGAGTACAGAGGACGTTTCTGATTTATTTACAAATAAAAATAAAATGTCTTGGCCGAGGTTCCTCTTAATTGAGAGTCCCTCTCGAGACCTATCAAAAGTGTCACCATTTCTAATAACCAAGGGCATAGCTGGCTTGGCCGGCGAGCCTAAGGCTATTAAAAAACTAAAGAACGGAACACTCTTAATAGAATGTGCCAAAGAACAGCATGCTTCCAAATCATCATCTTTGGCAGACATTCCTATTAAGGTGTCTCCTCATAGGTCTTTGAATTCTAGTAGAGGTGTAATACGTTGCCGGGACCTTGAAGGCAGCAGTGAGGATGAAATGGTAGAATACCTTTCTTCTCTGGGTGTACAACACGTTAAAAGAATTAGTGTTCGTCGAGGAGACAAGGTGATTCCAACAAGCACCTACATCCTCACATTCAATCGTCCCGACTTACCAAAGACTCTCAAGGCAGGTTAATTAAACATACCTGTGGATTCTTACATATCCAATCCTCTTCGTTGTTACAAGTGCCAAAAGTTTGGGCACAGCAAGACTGTCTGCAGGGGTAAGGACACCTGCGCTCGTTGTGGTCACGATGGCCACGAAAGCGCTACCTGCCAGGCTGAGTTTTGTTGTGTGAATTGTAAGGGAAAGCACTTTGCTTATTCCCGTGAATGTCCCATATGGCAAAAAGAGAAAAGAATCCAACAGGTTATGTCTGAACAAAAGATACCGTATTTCGAAGCTCGAAAGCAGGTTGATTTAATTGCACTTTTTCCCACAACACCACAAGGGAAATCATTTGCTAGTGCAGTTCAAGTTGCCACCAAATCTATCTCCGTTCAGACAGATTTAACCTGGCCTGATAAGCAGGAACTTAAGACTTTGACATCATCAGATCTAAATAAAGGGGCTTCGAGCTCTTCTCATTTATGTGAGAGCTCGATTCAAACAACTTTGCCCTTGCCTGGTGAGGGTACATCTTGCTTGCCCCAAACTGAAGTTATTGGGACCAATCTCAATTCTTCTTCCCAGAATGGCAAGGGAGCACCTTCATTGGATAAGTCGAAAGCTGCAACTCCTGATCCCAGGTCCACTGGGTCAGGATCGCAGTCAACGGCTATCCCACCCTCACAGGAAAAAGTATATATATCTTCCCGACAACGGAAATTAGCAAAGTTGCGTGAAAAGGGTAAAAAGGGTTCACAAGACACTATTGTCCATTTCACGAAATATGGGGTTGATCTGATGGACGGTATTACCGTAGAGGGGGCCAGTAATGACCCCGTCGGCGGTAAACCGCCAAAAATAAATTATCCCTGACAATGGTAAATTCCATTATTCAATGGAATTGTCGTGGTTTAAAACCAAATTTTAATGAAGTCCAATTATTAATCCAAAAACACAATCCTTTAGCTATTTGTTTACAGGAAACTTTTCTACGGAATTCTGACACTTTGTCTTTTAGACATTTTGTTGGTTACCATCATCATGCAATTGGTCATGGTAGGGCTCATGGGGGTGTTTCTATAATTCTTAATGGAGATATCCCTCAGAGTAAAGTCACAATCAACTCGCCTTTACAGGCAGTTGCAGTTCGGGTGACTTTGCATATTCCTATAACACTCTGCTCTGAATATCTTCCACCAAGTTTACATCTTAATCCCAGAGATCTTGATGACCTTGTTGCACAACTTCCTCCCCCGTTTATTATTACGGGCGATTTCAATGGTCATCATTCCCTCTGGGGTAGTCCAGATGATAACAACAGAGGTAAACAAATAGCAGACTTCATTAACATTAATAATTTGTGTTTATTAAACGATGACTCGCCTACTTATCTACATCCTGCCACAGCTTCTTTTTCTTCCCTGGATCTAACCATTTGCTCTCCGGTCCTGTTTCAGGATTTTTCATGGAGAGTAAATGAAGATATATGTGGTAGTGACCACTTTCCTATCTTGATTGATAATAATGGTCCTTCTCCGGTCGAAAGACCCCAGAGGTGGAAGTTACATAAGGCTGATTGGGCTCTGTTTGAATCTTTGTGTCTCTTCTCTTTTGATGCAAAGGAGTTAGAAGATGCAGACGAGCCCATGGCCTTATTCACTTCCATTCTTCAAGATGTAGCTGAGCAGGCGATTCCAAAAACCACGACTGAACCAAAACGTTTCAATAAACCATGGTTTAACGATGATTGCAATCCGCTCTTAAAGAGCGTGATCGTATCCTGAGACGATTAAAGAACCATCCTTCCACGGAGAATATTGCGGCATTCCAAATGGTCCGGGCGAAGGCTCGTAGAACCATACGCCAAGCAAAGAAATCTTCATGGCAAGGTTATGTCTCCAGGATCAATTCCCGTACCACATCTAAGTCGGTATGGGATAGGATTCGTAGGATTAAAGGTAAAAGTAGTGCATTATCAGTTAACCATCTAAATGTTGATAATACCACCTTAACAACATTCCCTGATATTGCTAATTCTCTGGCCAGTACTTTTTCATTCAATTCATCATCCAATTTCTCCTCCGATGCCTTTCGAGGCATTAGACAACAACAGGAGAAAAGGCGACTTAATTTCAAGTCCCGTAATGATGAATGCTACAATGATACCTTTTCCATTGCAGAACTTCGGGATTCGCTAAAACGAGCTCGGGATACTGCAACTGGCCCAGATGAAATACACTACCAAATTCTAAAACATTTACCTTTTCCAACTCTCTTAATTTTATTGGATCTTTATAACCGGATTTGGGTTGATGGGAAGTTTCCTCCCTCGTGGCATGAAGCTACAGTAATCCCCATCCCTAAACCGGGTAAAGATCATACGAATCCTACCAACTATCGTCCGATCGCTTTAACTAGCTGTATTTGCAAAACCATGGAGAGATTGATCAATCCAAGGCTTGTTTGGTACCTCGAGTCCAACAACCTCATTACAGACCTCCAATGTGGATTTCGGTCCCAAAGGGGCACTCTTGATCATCTCGTTCGATTTGAAACGTTCGTCAGGGACGCTTTCATCCAGAAGCAACATTTAGTTGCAATTTTTTTCGATCTGGAGAAAGCATATGATTCCACGTGGAAACATGGTATCATGCGCGACCTTCATAATCTCGGCCTACGAGGTCGCTTACCTGTCTTTATTAAAAATTTCCTGGAAGATAGGTCTTTTAAGGTACGACTGGGATCAATATTCTCTGGGAGTTTCCCAGGGAAGTATTTTATCACCAACATTATTTGCAATAAAAATTAATACTATCCCAGCGTGCCTTAAACCAGGTACAAACGGTGCTCTTTATGTTGATGACTTTCAGATGTGCTATGGTTCTACAGACATGCGGATAATCGAACGTAAGTTGCAGCTTTGTTTGAATTCACTTCAACAATGGGCAACCGAAAATGGATTTCGTTTTTCGAAATCCAAGACTGTCTGCATGCATTTCTGTCAGAAACGAGGTTTGCATCCAGATCCAGAACTTTATTTGGATGGCAATCGCCTTCCGGTTGTGGATGAAACCAAATTTCTGGGGCTGATATTTGATAAGAAATTATCATTTATCCCCCATATTAAAAACCTAAAGAAGAAATGTCTGAAAGCCCTCAACATATTGAGAGTCTTATCAAATACTGACTGGGGAGCAGACCATAAGGTCTTGCTCAGATTATATCGAGCATTAATTCGATCCAAACTCGATTATGGGTGTATTGTGTATGGGTCTGCCCGCGAGTCTTATCTCAAAGAGCTCGACACCATACACAACCAAGGACTTAGAATCAGTTTAGGAGCATTTCGTACATCTCCAGTGGACAGTTTATACGTCGAGGCGCATGAGCCCTCACTGCACAACAGACGTGATAAACTGGCCCTGCAGTATGCTATGAAAATTGCATCACTTCCGAATCATATTTCATTTAACACCATATTTAGACCTCGTCATGAGCATTTATATCTAGTAAAGACTAATGTTGTTCCATCATTCGGTATTCGCATACAACCCCTTTTGTCGGAGGCTGGTATCGACCTTGACAGTATTGCGAATACCCCTGTCTTTACGACTCCACCGTGGGCTGTATCTCTCCCAAAGATCGATTTCGATCTTACTCAACATAAAAAGAGAGATACTAGCTCTACGATGTTCCAATCTCTCTTTCGAGAGCAAAGGTCTAAATATGGTGATTATGCTCCAATATATACAGATGGTTCGAAAGATGGTGATCGGGTAGCATCGGCTACCGTTACACCATCTAAGATTATTTCTGTCCGCGTTCCACCTGCTGCTTCCGTCTTTACAGCTGAACTCCAGGCCATTCTTCAGGCTTTGGAGTTTATTCAATCATCTGCTGATTCTAAATATATTATCTTTTCTGATTCTTTGTCCTCGCCTCAAGCAATTAGCAATAAACAGCTTGAACACCCATTAGTAGCAGACATTTATGGTCTGCTACTATCAAACGAGTTCATCAGCAAGGACATTGTCCTTTGCTGGCTCCCCAGTCATATGGATATAAAAGGGAATGATCAAGCAGACTCGGCTGCCAAGTCTGCTTTAGATCTTCCCTTGTCCGAATTTTTAACGCCATATAAAGATTTTAAATCGTCCATAAATAAATGTATATTTGACCGTTGGCAACAGTCTTGGGATCTTGCAGCCACAAACAAACTTCATCACATCAAGCCTCTCTTAGGAGAATGGCCAAGCTCCTATCGTACGAGCAGGAGAGATGAAGTTGTCTTGTGTCGCTCTCGCATAGGTCATACTTTTTTAACACATATTTTCATTTTAAAGCGAGAGCCTCAACCAGAATGTGAACACTGTCATGTCCCTTTGACAGTTAAGCACATTTTGATTGAGTGCAAGCATCTCAATGAAACAAGATTACGGCATTACCGTTGTCAATCATTGCATCAGTTGTTTGCCCAACCGGGTCTGTATTGTAAAGCGCTAGACTTTTTAAAGGAGACAAATTTTTATCGCAAATTTTAATTGTATATATCTGATTTTTCCTTTCATGTTTTAAATATATATACATAAAGTTTAGATTTATTTTTATTTGATATTGACTGTGATATTTGTTTTTATTTATGTATATATAGATAATTTTGTGATTATATTTTTCTAGTTTGTCTCGAGAAAGCTCACCATATGTTTGGCGCAATATAGCCCGGTTGGAGCTAACGTGCCATTAAACAAAATTTCATTCATTCATTCCTGTGTACAAATAGAAGAACCCTTCACATTTGAAATTTGATGGAGAAATGCGACTGCCCTTAGAAAATTTCCGTCATAGCCCTCTGCATAACATATGCCTATCTTTAATAGTCAGATTGACGCAGAAACGTAGCAAAATTAAATGAAATGGGGGTTAACAGCCTCCTGCTGCTCCGAGTGGCCTAATGAAAGCAGACATGCGCTATACAGTATACTATGAGGGAAATTTTGCCTCGATAGCGGCGCTAGTGGCCTACTCTTATATTTTATTCAACCAATTCTTGGAAGAATGGTTACATACCATTGTCAGTGTGGGTAAGTTGCATACATACCATTCAATTGTCAGGGTCGGTCCGTCCACAATTGTTTGTGAACAGTCTACAGGTCACAATTTTCATCCGATTTTAATGAAACTTAAAATATAGGTTTATCACCCTAAGACCTCGGTTCCTTTCGATATTGGCATGTATCGAACTATAACTTCATGGGTTATGGCCGCTGACTGTACGAAAAATCACATTTTTAGCTTGTGAACAGTGTAGAGGTCACAATTTGGATCCGATTTGGATGAAACTTAAAATGCATGTTTATAACCCAAAGATCTTGGTTCCTTTCGATATATGGGCCAATCGGATGGTAACCTCCTGAATTATGGCCCCTGATAGTCCGAAAAATCACCCTTTTTAGCTTGTGGTCACTCTGGAGGTCAAAATTGTTATCCGATTTAAAAAAACGTGTGATTATATCACCGTTACATGGTTATGGAGGTTGAGTTCGAATTTCGTGAAAATCGGACCAAAATTGACAGACAAAATGGACGCCGTTTGTACGCGAATAGTGTGAAATTATGTTATATCAAGGTTGTGGACCCTATAGAGGTCGCAATTTTGAACCGATTTTGATGAAACTTGACGTATGTTTATAATCCAAAGATCTTGGTTCCTTTCGATATTTGCGCCCATCGGATCTTAACTTCCTGAATTATGTCCCCTGATTGTCCGAAAACTGCTTTTGTTAGCTTGTGGTCCCTCTGGAGGTCAAAATTATTATCCGATTTAAAAAAACGTTTGATTATATCACCGTTACATGGTAATGAAGAAAGAGTATGAATTTCGTGAAAATCGAACCAGAATTGACAGATAAAATGGCCGCCATTTATACGCAAATAGTGTGAAAATGTTATATCAAGGTTGTGGACCCTATGGAGGTCACAATTTTGAACCGATTTTGATGAAACTTAAAATACCTGTTTATAACCTAAAGATGTTGGTTCCATTTGTGCATATCGGGTCGTAATTTTCTGAATTATGGCCCCTGATAGTACGAAAAATTAACTTTTTTTTTAGCTTGTGTCCTCTAAGAGGTCACAACTATTATCTGATTTTTAAAAAAAATATTCGAAGATATCACTGTTAGGCCTACATCATAAGGATGGTTGAGTTTGAATTGCGTGAAAATTGGACTGAAACTGCTTGACAAAATGGCTGTGGCTTGTTTGCAAATAGTGCCTTTTATTGCATTCTTCTCCTGGAAAGCATGTTGTGAGTTCACTTTACATTTAATCATTTAAAGTGGTTGTGACTTTGAATAACTATGTGATGTGTGTTGTGTAATATTATCAAACTTTATCACTAATCTAGACCTAGCCTATAATACTACTGCAATATTTCTTTTTCATTATATTACTTTGTGTAAATCTCTATGATTGTTCATGTTTTCTTACTGTTTTGAGTTCACCTATTTTAAATAAATTTATCAGCAATTTTTATTAATACACAAATCTTTACTTTTAAGTTAATGTTACATACAATGATGACATAAAAAGTTATGGAGAGAAATATGTTATGCAAATGTGAGCTCACGAAAGTGAACCCGAGTAATGACAATAATGAATAATTCATATCAATCACATGACATAAGTAATGAAACATATTCGTACTTGGTTTTATTTTATTTATATCAATACACTATACATCCCACGACTTTTGAACCAAAGTTGCCAACACAAAAAGAACTTTAGAGACAAAAAAGCGTCGGACATTTTAGATTACAATATATGGAACATTCTTGAGAGAATGCTGGTGTTTATACAATTCATATAATAACATCATGCAATACTTCATAATTGTTTTCTAACCTCCAAACCTTGGTCACAGTTTCAGTTGGTCGCTGGTGTTGGTTGGTCGTTGGCGCATGCGCAGTTGTAGGAGTCATCTCACACTGTTATAGACACAGCACAGAGTACTGTGGACACAGTGTGTGTCGACTCCCCGTGATAGGATTACCCCTACGATTTTCTTACGGTCAGATCGGTTTCTACTATTATCTACCAATATATAGTATTACTACTGACAGTAGCCGAGGATGTTGAGTTTCTATTGTTTGTTTATTTCATTAAAAAGGAGAAATACAAATTAACGATCTTATAAAAATTGAAAAATTCCCGTCTACGACCACATGCAGAAACAGAAAAAAATAATTGCCCCTTGTATAAACGCAGAATTTGGGTGATTCATGTTCAAGAAATAGTGGTATTTTCAGATTTAGTTTCAGATGTAGATAGGTTGCCAGGCAACGAAACATACGCCCACAACAGCTAAGTCGTCCGGGCAGTCAACAAGGGTTGTCGCATATTGTTTCTTTTATCAGTAAGGAGAACATTTACAACACATGATGATCTTATTACTAGTAATAGCCCATTAAATAATTATCAGAAATGATTAGAATAGTTTTGATGGTTTGTCTCAAGGCCTTTGTCCACAAGATATTTCAAAGTGATCAAGTGCCAGAAATTATCAGATTTTTCAGAGTGTTCAAGGGTCATAACTCTGGCAGTAATTATCAGATATCACCGAAAATCAATAGGCTTCTTCGTCTCATGACCTTAAACACTGTGTATAAATTTAAAGTCAATCGGATATTAACTTTAGCCTCTAAAGCGTTCACAAGATTTTTCAAAGTGATCAAGGGTCATAACTCTGGCAGTAATTATCAGATATCAACGAAAATTAATAGGCTTCTTCGTCTAATGACCTTAAACACTGTGTATAAATTTAAAGTCAATCGGATATTAACTATAGCCTCTAGAGCGTTCACAAGATTTTTCAAAGTGATCAAGGGTCATAACTCTGGTAGTAATTATCGGATATCGCTGAAAATCAATAGGCTTCTTTGTATCATGACTTTAAACACCGTGTATAAATTTAAAGTCAATCGGATATTAACTTTAGCCTCTAAAGCGTTCACAAGATTTTTCAAAGTGATCAAGGGTCATAACTCTGGTAGTAATTATCAGATATCAACGAAAATTAATAGGCTTCTTCGTCTCATGACCTTAAACACTGTGTATAAATTTAAAGTCAATCGGATATTAACTATAGCCTCTAGAGCGTTCACAAGATTTTTCAAAGTGATCAAGGGTCATAACTCTGGTAGTAATTATCGGATATCGCTGAAAATCAATAGGCTTCTTTGTATCATGACTTTAAACACCGTGTATAAATTTAAATTCAATCGGATATTAATTTTAGCCTCTAGAGCGTTCACAAGATTTTTCATAGTGATCAAGGGTCATAACTCGGGCAGGAATTATCGGATATTACTGAAAATCAACAGGCTTCTTCGTATCATGACATTACACACTGTGTATAAATTTAAAGTCAACCGGATATTAACTTTAGCCTCTAGAGCGTTCACAAGATTTTTCAAAGTGATCAAGGGTCATAACTCTGGTAGTAATTATCGGTTATCACCGAAAATCGATAGGCTTCTTCGTCTCATGCCCTTAAACACTGTATAAATTTCAAGTCGATCAGATATTAACTTTAGCCTCTAAAGCGTTCACAAGATTTTTCAGAGTGATCAAGGGTCATAACTCTGGCAGTAATTATCAGATATCAACGAAAATTAATAGGCTTCTTCGTCTCATGACCTTAAACACTGTGTATAAATTTAAAGTTAATCGGATATTAACTATAGCCTCTAGAGCGTTCACAAGATTTTTCAAAGTGATCAAGGGTCATAACTCTGGTAGTAATTACCGGATATCGCTGGAAATCGATAGGATTCTTCGTCTCACGACCTTAAACACCGTGTATAAATTTAAAGTCAATCGGATATTAACTTTAGCCTTTAAAGCGTTCACAAGATTTTTCAAAGTGATCAAGGGTCATAACTCTGGCAGTAATTATCAGATATCACCCAAAATCAATAGGCTTCTTCGTCTCATGACCTTAAACATTGTGTATAAATTTCAAGTCAATCGGATATTAACTATAGCTTCTAGAGCGTTCACAAGATTTTTCAAAGTGATCAAGGGTCATAACTCTGGTAGTAATTACCGGATATCGCTGAAAATCAATAGGATTCTTCGTCTCACGACCTTAAACACCGTGTATAAATTTCAAGTCAATCGGATATTAACTTTAGCCTCTAGAGCGTTCACAAGAAATTGTGGACGATGGACGGACGGACCGACGGACGGACGGACCGACAGACGGACGGACGGGGGCGACGGCAATATACGACCACATTTCCATGTGGGCGTATAAAAACGGATGTTACCGGTTTTCGGATAGAGGCCAAAGCCGATAAATTTCCGATACTTATAGTAACTAGTAGGCCTATAGTAGATCCCATGGTTTGCATGATAAAGTATTTGTATTTGACAAATAAAACACATAGGCAAACGAAGCCACGAGAATATCAAAGGCCTTAATCTGCCTTTGGAGGTGAATTAATTGACAATTTCAAGCCAATCATCAATGTGTATGGTTTCCAGTTCCACTGATTGTACGCGTGTAACGACTAATCACTAAAAACAACGGCAACAAATCACGAACGATAGAACAATTAATCTCAAGCCAATTAACTTAAATCCGTTGATCGTGTAACTACTAACTACTGATCACAATAAAAACAGCTAATCACGATAACAAGTATGTTTATTAATGACAAAACTCTAACTAAGAACATAACACTTTTTCCTGAAGTGATCAGTTATTTGAGTTATGAGGAACCATCTCACAATGGCGGAAGTGGATAAAGCTGTGTTGTCCGTGTTGCTAACACAAACATCCGTCTCGGACATGCGCAAGTGCCCAGGAACCAACACACACCAGCGACCAACAGAAACTGTGACACCGGGTCGCGAATTTTTTTTTCCCAACCAACATAGCCACTGCACTTCTATTCGGCCTCTGATTGGCTGAAAGTATGACGTCATATTCATATTGACATCATAATCTGAGCGACTGACATCCCAGTCAGAGTCAGACACTGCCATTTTCACCACCTCACTTTAGTGTCACTTAAATTTCCCCCCTTAACTGATCCTAACAGACTGAAAAATGTTGTAACAGATTGGCGGTAACAGACGCAAGACGCGCCTTATAAAAATAAACACTGTCAGTTCGTTCAACGACGTTAAGAGACGGTATCTACCAAACTGATCCCGCAGTGAATATTCGCTTGGCCGCTACAATCACTGATAAGCATGACATCGACGAGGCTTAATGAGTACGGCATATTAACTTTTTTACTCCGACAAATTAAATTCTCAAACATTTTTTTGAGGTAAAAAGAAAAATAAATAAAGACGTTTGAAGTATTTGTAGTTAAATAATATTTCCTATTTAGTGTAAATGAGTATTAAAATGAGTAAAATGCATCATTTTGCCCGAAGCAGTTAGGTGTTAAGTAAACATTGCACGAACCGTTGAGCCAATGACTACCGGCACGTGCAGTCGCAGTCAACGCACGTGTTATTGACAGGCATTTGTTACATAGATAATTCGTAAGTAATTCTCTGTGAAACAGATTGGGTATCTACATGTTATGACGATTCTTTGAAGTAATACAAACACGACAAGGGCAATTTGGCTAATTTTATATTAGTATGAGTTGACAATAGATGTTCTTACTGAAATTCCATCTTAAAGCTGAACTCCGGTTACAAAAATACCGAAATAATGTAATAAAAAAAAGTTAACGCCCGCAAGCCGCCATACTTGTTTCCAACTTGTGAAATAAGTATGGCGGACATGGAGGCTTATGACCTGGAAAGGTTAGCCGATCTCACTTCCAGTTTGTTTCTCGTCAGCTAGCTATACACATCCGGCTTTATTCTCTTCACACGGTTCACTGATTGCTGTATTTTTCCCCAACAGTATACTAAATTATTGAAGATTGAACATGTCTGATCAGGTAAGACTGTAAATAATTATATGACTTTTTGAAACGTAGAAAATATTTTCATAAAAGTTCAAATTCCAGATCTTTTTTTAGATACTTTCAGAAACCAGTTAATTTATTTCTTTGATGTGTAAAATTAAGAAATTATTTTTTAATTTTAATATTTAATATTATATAAAATTTACCGATAAAACGCCGAAAATGAAACATAGAGTCAATTTTGTGCATGAAATGTTGACATAAGAATGTAGAAACAAGAATCATTAGTTTAGAATGTTGCATTCGTGTCTAAAATCTTCAAACTGGAATGTGGAAACAAGAATCATGAATATTGGCCCATTTGGTCTTCCATAGTTTTCTACTTAAGAAATAATCCTGCCCTGGAAGAATAACCCGTTTCAGAAGAATAACCCCAAATTCGCCTTTATATATCCAAAGCCGTCTCTGACTTCCAGACCGCAAGTTATTCAGGGCACAGACTATACTCCAAAAGATCAAAGAAATTTACCATTCCTAATATATAGTCATATAGGACATCACCTCGTATTTCTCAAAACTTTTCAAGGGGGTGGGGTGGGGTGGTGGAGAACCCAGGGCCCCTGACCCCAAAATATACATTGTCTCAGGAACCACCTGGTAAACCCTGCAAACATTTCTGTATCTGCCCTTGCGACAAATGCATAACATATTATGAGCACGCAAGGCGATTTTTCGTACAATCCAGGAATTTATGGCATGAAGTGCGCAAATATCGAAAGGGGCTGAGCTCTTTCGGACATAAACATTTATTTTAATTTTCATCAAAATCAGATAAAAATTGTGACCTTTAGAGGGTCTACAACCTTCGTATTACATACTTTTGCACCATTTATTTTCGATTTTCCCGAAATTTGAATTCAACCTTCATTATGGTGGAATGGTAATATATTTTCTGCTTGGACTAAATATAGAAAAGCAGTTTGATAAAAAGACAAAACTTCAATTCAATTAATTGATATGTGCCATCTATTTATTTTGGGATATCAACGGGTAACATAAACCTAACTGTTGACTTGTTTCATTTTTGAAAATGGGTTTTTTTTTTTCTTTTTACATTATCTTTTCAGTGACAATGTCTGATGGCAGCAGGAAAAAATTTACGGGATTATTCAGTCCACGCCAGTGACTATTTTAAGTTTACGGGCTTATTCCATCCCATAAGACATTGTCACTGAAATGATGATATGAAAATAAAACATAAAAACACAGACAACTCTGTGTACAACGTTCTCAAATAGAACAAGCTAATAGCGAGGCTTAACGTCCCCCCACCCCGCCCCCTGTGAAATCCCCATATTAACATATGACACATATCAATTAATATTGTTCACAATAAGAAGCAAAAAAAAAAAAGTTATGTTTACAGGATCATTTTGTTATACGAAAAACTATTAAAGTGATGCGTGTTCTATGGCGCTCAGTATATTTCTTGATAAGTTGTAAATAATATCCTCAGCTTATGACGGCAATATGAATATGACGTCAATATGAATATGACGTCAATCTTTCAACCAATCAGAGGCCGAATAGAAGTGCAATGGCTATGTTGGTGGAGAACGCTAGATCGGAGACGGTCCTACGCAAATTGTGACGTCATATGTGAATTGTGGGTTAGGGTAAGGGTAAGGCTGGATCCTGGGTTAGGGTTAGGGCTAGCCCTGTTTATATCTCGGGACTTTGACGAAATCTACATGCCTTACCCTAACCCTAACCCATAATCTATATATGACGTCATATGTGCTAAAATGCGTAGGACCGTCGCCGATCTAGCGTTCTCCTATGTTGGTTGGGAAAAAAAAAAATCGCGTCCGGGTCCGAATAGGCCTAGTTGTCTTCCATCTTAGTCCGAGTCGTTTGTTTGGATTATCAGGGTTGAAAGGTCAGAATAAGTGTTTTGATTGGTCAGCTATTCCACACTTCATTCATAACTGACATTTGGCGCTCGGCTTTCAAGCTATCCAGTCGTGACTCGACGAAAGATGGACCAGTAAGCTAATATATGCCTTTGTATTTTATACTAAAACAGTGGATGGGCTTCCATTCGTATTCGTGGGTTTTAGATCATAAAGTATGTGATAATAGAGTTAAAAGGTGTGGTTTCAATCCTAATAATAATTTAAATTAGATTTATTATTTGTACCGTATTGAATTGATTCCTTGTTTCTCATTTTCCACGCGCCATGGTCTAGCACTTTTTTTCAAAACCAAAAAACAAACGTGTATATTATACACTATCGTACTGTGAGTCAATTTTTATACGCCCACATTTTCATGTGGACGTATTATGTCGTCGCCCCTGTCCGTCCGGACGTCCGTCCGTCCACAATTTGTTTGTGGACTCTCTACAGGTCACAATTCTTATCCGATTTTGACGAAACTTGAAATATAGGTTTATCCCCATAAGATCTTGGTTCCTTTCGATATTGGCATGTATCGGATCAAAACTTCATGGATTATGGCCCCTGATTGTACGAAAAATCACGTTTTTAGCTTGTGGACCCTATAGAGGTCACAATTTTGAACCGATTTTGATGAAACTTGACATGCATGTTTGTAACCCAAAGATCTTGGCTCCTTTCGATATTTGCGGCTATCGGAATGTAATTTCCTGAATTATGGCCCCTGATTGTCCGAAAAATCACCCTTTTTAGCTTGTGGTCCCTCTGGAGGTCACAATTATTATTCGATTTAAAAAACCGTTTGATTATATCACCGTTACACCCTAAGGAAGGTTGAGTTCGAATTTCGGGAAAATCGGACGAAAATTGCCATACAAAATGGCCGCCGTTTGTACTCGAATACTGTTAAAAAATGGTATATCAAGGTTGTGGACCCTGTGGAGGTCACAATTTTGATTCGATTTTGATGAAACTTCAAATTCATGGTTATAACCCAAAGATCTTGCTTCCTTTCGATATTTGCGCATATCGGATCGTAACTTCCTGAATTATGGCCCCTGATTATACGCAAAATCGCCTTTTTTTTAGCTTGGAGGTCACAATTATTATTCGATTTAAAAAACCGTTTGATTATATCACCGTTGCACCCTAAGGAAGGTTGAGTTCGAATTTCGGGAAAATCGGACTAAAATTGCCATACAAAATGGCCGCCGTTTGTACGCGAATACTGTTAAAAAATGGTATATCAAGGTTGTGGACCCTGTGGAGGTCACAATTTTGATTCGATTTTGATGAAACTTGAAATTCATGGTTATAACCCAAAGATCTTGCTTCCTTTCGATATTTGCGCATATCGGATCGTAACTTCCTGAATTATGGCCCCTGATTATACGCAAAATTGCCTTTTTTTTAGCTTGGAGGTCACAATTATTATCCGATTTAAAAAACCGTTTGATTATATTACCGTTACACCGTAAGGAAGGTTGAGTTCGAATTTCGGGAAAATCAGACCAAAATTGCCACACAAAATGGCCGCCGTTTGTACGCGAATACTGTTAAAAAATGGTATATCAAGGTTGTGGACGTTGTAAAGGTCACAATTTTAATTCGATTTTGATGAAACTTGAAATTCATGGTTATAACCCAAAGATCTTGGTTCTTTTCGATATTTGCGCATATCGGATCGTAACTTCCTAAATAATGGCCCCTGGTTATACGCAAAATCCCCCTTTCTTTAGCTTGTGGTCCCTCTGGAGGTCACAATTATTATCCAATTTAAAAAAACGTTTGATTATATCACCGTTACACTGTAAGGAAGGTTGAGTTTGAATTTCGGGAAAATCGGACCAAAATTGACAGACAAAATGGCCACCGTTTGTACGCGAATACTGTTAAAAAAATGATACAAATAAATATCATGATTGTGGATCCTGTATAGGTCACAATTTTAATTCAATTTTGATGAGGATGGTTGAGTTCTAATTTCGTGAAAATCGTACCAAAATTGCCGGACGAAATGGTCGCTGTTTGTACGCGAATAGTGTAAAAATATGGTATATCATGGTTGTGGACTCTCTACAAGTCACAATTCTTATCCGATTTTGATGAAAAGTCACATTTCTAGGTTGTGTACCGTCACACCATAATCATTGTCGGTTTCGAATTTCATTAATATCAGACTGGAACTGACCAACTAAATGGCTGCTCCCAATACAGTATGAAATACAGGACTTAAAGATGTAGGAAAAATCACTTTCGGTATTGCTTGTTCTCTGTCCATCTCTCGAAAATGTGGGCGTATCCTGCCTGGCAGTGCCAGCCTATCTTTTCATCAGCTGAGATTTATGGCGGTATATTAGTGCCAAAATTCTAACATGCTATCGTCTAATTTCTAACCTCCATTCATGTAACTTCTAACCTCCATTCAATCATTCATGTAACTTCTAACTTCCATTCACGTAATTTCTAATTTAAGACAATGTATAATTCAACTTCTTTATTTGTTCGGTGTAAATATCAATTCTATTTCATCTTATTTCTATTATTGAGGCGAAAAATGTCTACTTCATTGTGGTATTACATGTTAAGCATGAACGGCAAACAAATTTAGAATTTTGATACTTCTACCTAGCAACCATCATTATGACATCGTTTGGTGTCGCCACTGTGTGCTCAATTGGATGATTGCGCACCTGATCGGGACCATAATTGGTATAAACGACCCATTCTTCGTTTGGTTGAAGGTTGGAAGGAGTGCTGAGAGAGAGAGGTCACTTAGTATTAAACTCAGTATCTGTGTAGGCCTATCCATAACATTTATACTCTGTGTTAATATAGACCAAATGCATATAGATATTAATTATTGGCTCAACCGTAAAAAAAATAAAATAAAATTCTCCAAATCCCGTTTAGCTTATATTTGAAATAGAAAATGAAATGAAATGAAAGAGGGTTTAACGCCCTACTGTTTTGTTCCGAACCGGGCTAATGGAGACGGACATACGCCATACAGTGTGCTTTAGGGAAATATTGCCCGGAGAGCGGATCTACGACGTGGACTTATATCGAAGTCTAACGGTCACGGGATCTTTTACGTGCACGCCAACATGTACATGGAACCTCGGGTTTTCATCCCATCGGAACGACAAGACACTAATAAGGGGGAACCACGCCAGAAAATCTGGATGAACTTTTTTCGACCAATGCAGGGATCGAACTCCCGACCAACAGCCTAGCGAGCCTGCGTCTTACCCACTTAGCCACGGTATTCGAAATAATATTTGCAAACCATACATTTATATCACGTTCAATGTTGTTTAGAGGGTAGGATGGCCGAATTGAATAAACTGGCGTGGTTTCGATTTCCCGTTTTTACGTGACATGGAGCAGAGCCGCCTTTCCAACCTCGTGGGTTTTCTCCGGGTCCTCCGGTTTTCTCCCACTGCTAAACACTCCTACGCGCAAGCGAATTATTGAAATACAATTGAACGGTGTTAATACCGAAATGACCTGGTTGGTGTCGAGTTGATGTTAAACCCCATGTCCCCATCTCTCTCTCCCGATGTTATTTTCAATTTTAACACTCAGGCAAGCCACTCAATCTGACGAAGAGGGAGTCGTTTGTATCAATAGAATGGTCCCGATCAGGTGCTCAATTCCCAAACTGAGCACACGGTGGCGACACCAAACGATGTCATAATGATGGTTGATAGGTAGATGTATCAAAATTCTAAATTTGTTTGCCGTTCATGCTTAACATGTAACACCACAATGAAGTAGACATTTTTCGCCCCAATATTAGAAATAAGATGAAATAGAATTGATATTTACACTGAAAAAATAAAGAAGTTGAATTATACACTTGTCTTAATTTAGAAATTACATGAATAGAAGTTAGAAGTTACATGAATGGAGGTTAGAAATTAGATGAATAGAAGTAAGAAATTGGACGAAAGCATGTTAGAATTTTGGCACTAATATACCGCCATAGAGATTGTCATCCAATTCAATTATTGTCCAATCATATCACAGTCATTTAAATGTAAATAATTTCATTAAATTAACCTGTCAATAATAAATATCATAATAAATGACAATGCGCCGTTTTTCGATACGTTCTTTTTAATGGTATCCCCCTCCCCCGCCTTTCGTTGATACTTACGCCTTTCCAAATCCAATCGAATCCACACGATGTGCGCGTCTTTCATTTAAAGGATTTCAGGTCAAAGTTTCGAATGACAGAGAAACTATTTTGTGAAAATATGCATAAAATGCTACCCAAGTTTAAAAAAATATATTTTAATTAGATTTAAAATCCGAAATCGACGTCAATAATTGAATCAAAATGCACTGATATGTGCGACGTCATTAATAAGCGGTATTTCCCCTACAGAATGGCAAGTATCAATTTTTAATAATTTGAATGACAATATGTCAAATATTTATAATCTGCTCGGGTTATTAAATGGTTCAAGAGAATGTATCCCTGCGCAAGTATTCCACGAGCTATAATACCCCAAAATTTATCTATCGTTTGATTGGTTCTTCTATATTAAAATAACCCGGATTCACCAATGAAGTGAGTCGTAGCAGTGGAAATCCCAGGTCGCGTGACGTCAGAGTGCTATTTTCCCACGAGCGTCTCCTGTAAATAAACGGTAATTTCGCTTACATTTCGATATTTTTTAGCCTGAATCTTTGCAGATATTTTGATTGATTTTAAACTATTACAATACAATTGCTAGTAATACATTTACATTAAATAGTAATTCAGAAACGTAGATTGAAGTGGGCTATATTTCAGCCGCTGACTGAGTTCACGCCAGTCACGTGACCCAAAACCGCTACGTTCATCGATATTGGGTAAATTCTTGGTCCGGATCGTGTATCCGCATCGATTTTGCGTGTGACAACAACAATGCGTGTGTATTTCTCATACGCGATACGGCAACATGCATCTAACAACTTTCATACAGAAAAGGTCCGAAAAACATCGTCGTCTTTTTACCGCATTTTGTGCTACTTTAGATTTTGAAATGTTGTGCCGTTAGCGTTTTTATGAATCTTTGTGATTAAAACATGAATGTGTATATTTGATGTGATTTTAACCACTGGAATTTAATCATTACTTTTGATGAGCTTTTCGCCGAATTTTCATATTTCCCTGTCTGTCTGCATGTTTGCTTGTTCATCCATGTGCTAAATGGGGAGGCGGGACCTTGCAAATCTATGAAAAGGGGTATATATATATATATATATATTTATATATTTATATATATATATATATATATACATACACTTTCTGAAATGTAGATAACCGCTATGCTGTAATAGAACGAAGGTCAACTTTGCTACCCATATTACAGTACGCAATGTGAAAATCTGCAAAAACTCAATATGTATGTTAGGCGCAGATTGCCCTCCTTGCGCATATCACCCCTGCGCATGCGTGAATCTCCGTCTAATTTTCGATGAGCAATCTGTGCGCGCGAAGTGAACTTTGTCCGGGCAATTTAATGAGTTACTGCGATGTTAATAATCCGCTTAATCTTAATCGGTAATCACCATGGATCACTACTTTACCGACTCCAGAGCCGTCTATGTGGTTACGATATATGATTATAATTACAAATTATAGAAAAATGATTTTGAAAATATTTACTTATTCAATTTGGTCATCGTTTTATTCTTTCTGTTATTCATATTCCAACAAGAAGAATTATTTAAATAAAAATGGCGTGCACCAAACAGCGATAATTTTTCATTGGTTAGAATCGTAAAAATGCGGGGAAATTTACAGTAGCTATTGGCTAATTATAACAGCACGCATAAACAACCTTATTTGCATATTGCATACTATTTATAGTATTATTGGTTGGAATATGAAGGACCAACTTACCGTGTTTTGCATAGTGTCGAGTAGGGTAGCACAGAATTGTAATAATACATAGTACGCAAGTCTAAAATAATTATATTCGTGAAAAATTGTCTTACATTATCGGTGGTCCACAGGTGTATTTCCAGCTAGATTAATCCATATTATGTGCACAATGATGATACTATAGCGTACGTATAACAGAAATCGAAGATTACAGGTGCAGATCATTTCGTTCGTTCTTGGGGATTTACGTCCACTTCCACCAAGGGTAATATCGTAGACAATCAGATCATTTCATTTATTACTTAAAGCTGGTGGTTTAATGTCCGCTTCCACATAAGTGACTAATCATTTCATTTCTACTACTACTACCTGATGTTTTAACGTCCGCTTCCACAGAAGTGATATCGCAGACAAGACATAGGAGAGCCGAGGCTTCTTCCTGTTTTTAGAATATGATTTTGCAATCTTTCCATTTGCGGCCTCGAGCCATGGAGTAGTTTTAGTGAGAAGTTATTCCCTTTATTTAATAAAACACATATTGTTTGGTGTTTGGTAGTTGATCTGTAGGGACAGCATTTATGCAGACATATATGCGTCTCGTCTCTGGATTGGTAGAAGTCATCTTTTGGGGGTTTAGTGTTTAGGTGCCAGACCCGCCTTATCGTGGCCTCCCCTTACTCCACTTATCCCACTTTGTAGGTTTGGTGTCTTTGTAGTGGATTAGTGTTTAGATACCGAGCCCGTCTTATCGTGACCCTCCCTTACTCCACTAGCCCGCTACTTTGGTGTATATCCCCTATGTAGTTTAGTGTTTAGATGCCGAGCTCGTCTTATCGTAGCCCCTTCTTACTTCACTATTCTACTTAATCCAACGGTGTTCATTAAATCGTGAATTAGTTCGAATATTTGCAGCTTCAGATCGGGTCTTGGAAAGAGTAAGTTCTTAGTGTTTACCATCCTTGTCATATTAACCTGGACGGTGTTGTTTCGGATGAAACCCAGACATGTGTCTGGATTAGGGGATTAATTAAACAATAGGTATCGCGGTCATTCAAAGAATCTGTCAACAGGCATTTATGACTGTTGTATATTCCATGCGACGGTGGTGTAATTACACGTCTGTAATATGGTGGTAGTCATTCAAAGAATATAATCTAAATGACGGACATTTATTACTGTATATTCCAAGCGACGGCGACCTTATTCGTAGACTGGAACCGATTTCAAATTAAATCTTATTTTCTATGCACACACGCTAATTATGTTGTGATTTTAAAAATTATTCACTACAAAGCCGATAGGGGCAGGTCATATATATATTTACGTCTGACAGACAACTAACATCTCGAAAAACATCGAGGGGTAATCAGCGCAGATTGTAATCTGCGCGCGCGAGGTGCAATCTGTGCGCGCGGAGTGCAATCGGTGCAACACGACAGCGCAGATTGCAATCTGCGCGAGGGGTGAAGACTGCGCCTAACATGTACATTGACGCAACGTATCACATGATACGAATGGGAAAAATTTCACTTGCCAAAAAAACGCTATTGTCTTTTTGATCTAATCAGCACCATATGCATTTGCCTTGGACACTTTCTTCTTTTTGGTTGAGTCGGCACCATGTATATCTTTCGTCAACGCATTATTTTTTAAATCGTCTTTCTCTGGCACTTTCTTTTTATTCCGCGCCGAACGAAGTTATGGAGGGATATTGAAACGGGGTCTGTCCGTCACGATTTCGTTTCAGAAGCATATCTCATAAAACGTTCAAGATATCTTTCTGAAACTTTGTACACACATCAACCTATAACAGTAGTTGTCCCTTTTGCTATTTAGGAATTTCTGGGATTTATATTTTTTGTGTTTCCATGGAAACAAATTTGACTTAGTTTTTGGTGTATAATTTTGTTTCCGGAGTACAGTTAAAAGTTAAAGACATCTTTTTGAAACTTGGTACACACATCAACCCATTAAAGTAGCTGTGCCATTTGCTCTTTAGGAATTTCTGGGATTTATATTTTTGTGTTTCCATGGAAACAAATTTGACTTAGTTTTTGGTGTAAATTTTGTTTTCAGAGCATATTTCATAAACCATACAAGATATCTTCATGAAACTTTGTACATACATCAACCTATTGCTGTTATTGTGCCTCATAAAGCTCATTTAATTATTCGTCATTAATTTTTAAAATCTTTCTTGTAATAAATTAGTATTGCAGAGAGAAGGAAACATGAATAAATATGAGGATTGTACTAAATCATTTACATGCTAGCATAAATGTCTGCAGTACAATCCTAATGATAAATTATAGTATATATGATGATTGTTCAGGCCTTGCCGTTTGTACAGGGGCAGGCGTGCATGTAACACACGCCTTATTTATCTTCAGGCGTGTGGGTAACACACCTAAAACACACACCTAAAAAATTTTGGGGCGTGTGCTTTAACAATAATGTAAATTAAAGTGGGAATTCATATCAGGTCCTCCTATTAAATCCAATTTCATTTGTTGTGTTGCCTTGTGATGCGCTTTATATTGCCATTTATATATTTTCTACGATTATCTGATCGACTGACTTACAATGTAGTTGTTTCTGGGATGGTTGTCAACAGTAGCAACAAAAGGTCTAGGGTTTCCAGACCTGGCCAAGTTGCCATTTAGTGAAATATCTTGAGTGCGAAAGTGTCATAACCAACCTCAGAAAAATTCCATAATTTGAAGGTGGCCAATCAATCTGTTTCACAGAGAATTACTTACGAATTATCTCTGTAACAGATGCCTGTCTACAACACGTACATTGAATCAACGGCTCGTGCATTGTTTACATAACACCTAACTGCTTAGGGCAAAATGATGCATTTTACTCATTTTAATACCCATTTACACTACATAGGAAATATTTTATTTATTTTTCTTATACTTCAAAAAAATGTTTGAGAATTTAATTTGTTGGAGTAAAGAAGTTAATATGCCGAACTCATTAAGTCTCGTCGATATCATGCTTATCAGTGATTGTAGCGGCCAAGCGAATATTCACGGCGGGATCAGTTTGGTGGCCAATCTGACTGTTCCCACCGACCGCTGACATATTAAATGTCAACAAAGACAGCCAGGAAAAATAAACTTCACATGTCCGGCCATCAAGCATGACAAATAACACGGTAGTTGATCCATCCATGCGCTCGAAACATAGTTATAAACACGGTCTATTCTATGATGTTATTAAATCTATGGCTCGAAACTAAGCTGTTTTCCGCATCCGGTAAAGGGAGATAATTTCGTACCGACAACTCTCACTTACATTATCGTCTGTGCATTCGCCTCGCCAGCGATATAAGCCCCGCCAAATATTGATTTTTTTTTTCGTTCACAAAAATCTGGCGTGCGCGATCAAGATACACCTCGGGGGCGCACCTCAAAACACAAGGCCTGATTGTTCTAGGTTATTTGGGTATTAGCAAACAAGGAATCAATCCAACATGGCCATAAAGTCACAAGGACTAAGTAGTTGCGACTTCGTGATTTTTATCCTCACTGGTAAGGACCCCTACATGCAATCCAATTATTAAGATAGAATTGTACCATTTGTCCCGAGATGACCTAGTTTGTGTCATTGAAGCTCCTGCCCCCTCCCCCAACTCACATACATTTTACATACATTATGTTTAAGCGAAACATACTGATTGAAAGTAATAACAACCTTTCGCATTGGTACGAATACAAAAATGTCATCGATTCGAGTGTACTTGTGATGTCAACTAGTAATGAGTGTTCGGCCAGTGAAAAACATTACGTAGGTATGCAAACAAACATTTTTCTTGTCTCATATATTGAATTTTACACAATTTTGTGAGGCCTTGTGTATATTGTTGGTTGTGTACAGTTTGTTAAATGTGCTCAGTATTCTGCTTGATTTGTTGTACAACTGTTAAAAAACGATTGATAACTTTTCCTGGACCAAGAAGTTCACAGAGTGGAAATTAACGATATCTAGCTATTATCGTGCGACGGATTGCGAAACTATGTGTTAAAGGATACATAAATGGACATATGTGTTCGATTTCGTACCAATGCGAAAGGTCCCAGTTTTCCCTGACGTTCCCATAAAAACCTCAATGGAAATTGCTGAAATGTTTTTTCTTGTTTTTGTGCATGCTAGGCTTATAAGAATAACATGTAAAATATCTTCTTAAATTGGCTAGACCCCAAAATTTAGATAATTAAATAAGGGTAGAACAATTTATAGTTGAAAAAAGGATTAACCCTACTAAAATGCCCCCTACTCTCCAAAATTTACAGTTTATTGTTTAATAAATGAAATATTATTAAACATGCTTAATAATTTTTGTTGTTCATCTTAGATGCCGAGATTAAAAAAACAGTCAGAAGATGTAAAGAAAAAAGAAAGAAAGAAATATATGATGAGGAGTAGATCCATATCTACTCCTGAAGTAGAAAGTAGCATTCACACGGGCTCTTATCGATCTGATATTGGCCCATATGTGGATATTGATGATGATAATCACACAGGGTCGTATTGCTCTGATATTGACCTGAGTGTGGATAGTAATGAAAAGAAAGAAAAGAAAAGGCTTAATGCAAGTAGAAGTACTTATACAACTAGTGCTACTTTTGAAGAACATGTTGCATATGGTTGCATTAGTACAAATGACGATTTTTAAATGAAAGAAAAGCTGAATGCAAGTAAAACTACTTATACAACTAGTGCTACTGTTGAAGAAAATGTGGCAGATGGTTGTATAAGTACTCATGATGATTTTGAAATTGAAGAGTACAGTGAGGTGGTAAAGCCTTCCGTTACTGAAAGTAAATGGCCAAGTTTTGTAGGTCAAGAAAATAATATAAAAAATCTAACTTTGTCACAGCTTGACAAATATTTTGATTTTCAAAAAAAACCCAGAATTTGTTGAAACAAAAAACAGCTCATGCTGTCAGTAAGAAAACTAATGCAGGCAGAAGTGAATATTGGAAGTCTTATAAACAGGTAAAACGAAAGAATTATCAGTATAAGGCAAATGAGAGGCAGCGAGAAACTGAACTCATAAAGTCAAAGAGATTAAACCCTGAGTACAGGGAATCAGAAAAGACGAGGTAAACCTCTGATAGAAAGGTAAAGAGATTAAACCCTGTGTACAGGGTATCAGACAAAACGAGGGAAACCTCTGATAGAAGGGTAAAGAGATTAAACCCTGGGTACAGGGAATCAGAAAATATGAGGGAAAGGAAATTGAAAAAATTAAAGAGATTGAATTCTGACACTAGAATTAGTCACAATAGAAAGGCCGCCATTAGTAGGCGTAAGAAAAGGGCAGAATTAAAATCGTTGGACACTAACGAATTAATTTCTCTTTTGCATCAGAAAGTAAGCAATGGGCCAACCTACACCTGTTATGTTCTCACCAGTTATGGTACAAACACAGTGTAAAACGGTCCACAGCAGTTAGTAAATTGAATGATTCTGCTATTAACTGTTTAACAGAAAATGGCAGTGGATGGATATGTGGCACTTGTGAAAAGTATATCAAAAAAGATAGGATTCCACCGTTATCTATCTATAATGGTAATGCTTCCCAAGAGCTAGCAAAAGAGTTGAAACTGTTTCCACTAGAGTGGAGACTGTTATCACCTAGAATCCCTTTCATGAAGGTGTATGCAGCTCCACGTGGTGGACAAAAGAAAACCAGAGGAAATGTTGTAAATGTTGTTGCTAATGTGTGTAGTACCATCAGTTCTCTTCCCAGAGCTCCAGATGAAAACTTCACAATAGCTGCTAAATTGAAACGGCAACTTAAGTATAGCCATGCTGTTATGACTGAAAATATCAGACCATATAAGATTATGGAAGCTCATGGTTGAAAGCAAATGGTGACCTCTTCCATAAGGAAGGGGTTCATTTTGATGAAGCAACTATACCAAATAATGCAAATGATGAAGACATGGTCAAACATGTTGACCACTGTAATGAAAGTAGTGAAATATCTCCAGAAGGAAATGGTGTAAATACCATTCATGCTGACAACTCTGACGAAACAAGTGTTTTATCGGAGGATGAGAAAAGGAACAAAGAAAGATATGTCACCGAGAATGATAACTCAGGTAAGGAAGCCACTACTTCAGGGAAACCTGAAGTCGATACTTTTGATGATTGGAGTGAGGATGAAGGTGAACAAGCTCGTGGATCTAAGGATACATTGTTGACTTCCCCTGACTTCATTGAAGATAATGAGAAGGAAAAGGTATACTCTTTTGCTCCGGGACAGGGTAATATCCCATTAAGTATCTTTATGGACAAATACTCTGAAGAGCAGTCATTTCCACAAATATTTGCAGGAAAGGCAAGAGTAGATGCAAAGGAAAGGAAAGGGAAAGATTACTGCAGTGAACTTTGTAAGTCTGAGTTAAGACGTAACGATAGAAGAGCTGCAAATTGTTTTGACAATATCTTCATCAAATTGAAAAAGCTGCAAATGAAAACTATGATTGGTCAAGCAAATATAGCAGTTAGAAAAAATAAAACTGCTAGTAAAAATTTGACGGCTGGTGATCTCCGGACCCCTGGTCGCTTGGAGAAATTGGTGCAATTCGATGATGGTTATATGGTGTTGAAAACACTGAGAGGTTCGCCACCATACTTTATAAAAGCCAAATCCGATCTTTTCGGGATGATAAGAATGTTGGGAGAGGCCACATGCTTTTGTAGTTTAAGTGCCCCTGAAACGAAGTGGAAGCATATGCTTCAAATATTAGGCAAGTTGCAAGATGATAAGGAATATACTGATGAGGAAATAGATAACATGGACTGGGAGAAAAAGTGTAAGCTTATTTCGTCAGACCCAGTTACATGTGTTAGACAGTTTGATTACCAGGTCAATCTGTTGTTCAGAGATGTACTGAAAGCAGAGAACTCACCCTTGGGAAAAATAACTGATTTTTTTTATAGGGTTGAGATCCAGCACAGAGGCTCGCCTTACATTCATGCTTTGTTATGGGTTGCTGGGGCTCCTAAATACAAGTGCAGTGAAAATGAAGAAATTGTTGAGTACATTGATAGCAAGATATCATGTAGAAGAATTGTGGATGACGATGATTTACAGCCACTAGTGAATTATCAGAAACATAAACATTCTCATACATGTAGAAGGAAGAACCGAAAGATTTGCAGGTTTGGTTTCCCAAAACCACCAATGCCAAACACTGTAATTCTAGAACCGCTGGATGCAACGGTTGGTGAGAATGTCATCAATTCACATAAAAGTGATTATGACAAAGTGAAAGTAGTTTTAGATGAAATGAAAGAGGGTGAAGACATTTCTTTTGAAGATTTCTTAGGAAAGGACTCTATCACTTATGAAAAGTATATTTTGGCAGTGCGTTCATCAATTAGATCAGCAACTGTCTTTTTGAAAAGAACGCCGAATGAATTGAGGATTAATTCCTATAATCCTCTTCTAAAGGCATGGAGAGCAAATCTCGATATCCAATTTGTGCTTGATGTATATGCTTGTGCTATGTATATAGCCTCATATATAGCCAAGTCACAAAGAGGTCTTAGTGATTTGCTAAGGCAAGCAATGAAAGAAGTAAGAAACGGTAATTATGTCATCAGAGACCAAGTTAAGGTAATTGGCAACAAGTTTCTAAATAATGTAGAAGTTAGTGCTCAGGAAGCTGCATATATCATACTGCAACTCCCTATGAGAAAAGCATCGAGAGAGGTTGTGTTTATTAACACATCTCCGAGTGAAAGGGTATATCTGTTGAAATCATAAGATCAACTAGATAACCTGGATGATGAAGACGAAAATATCCAATCTAGTAATTATCTTGAAAGGTATAAGAACCGTTCAAAGCAGTTAGAAAATGTAAGTCTGGCTGATTTCATTGCTTGGTACGATAGGAAAAATACCTATATTAAACGATCAAAGCAACTAGAAAACGACCAGACATTAGTTGAAGACCAAATGGAGCACAACTCTGATTGGGACGATAAAGACTTGGGAGAGAAATCTGCTCAAGCAAAGAAAACAAATAAAAAATCTATTATAAAGAAAAGGGCAGTGGCAAGAGTCATTAGATATGTCAATTTTAATGTTGACAAGGAGCCCGGGAAACAGAGAACTCCTCATGTTGTATTCCAACTGGAGGGATGAAGAAGTTGATTTATTGGGAGGATTTGATTCCTTCCAAAGCAGATATGAACAAATAGTTGAGCAAATGAAGCAATTTGATGCAAATAGGGATGCTGTAGATGCAGCTATTCTTGCTGAAGGTCAGAATTTGGAAGATACCTGGGACGAACAGGCACCCGTTACCCAGCAAATTGAAAAGGAAGATGAGATAGAAGAAATGTTAAATATAAAGAAGGATTCTGAAAGTGGTAAGCCTACCAAATACGAGTATGATATTGGTATGGATTTGGGACTTCCCACTGAAAGTAATGTTGAACAGGTGGCACTCTATGAAATGCCCGATGAAAATTATAGATCTCTGATGAGGTCATTGAATCAGAAACAGCTATATTTTGTATATGATACCTTGAATGAAATAAAACTGTCACAGAATCAGGTTTTCAGATTCGTAAGTGGCGGAGCTGGTGTAGGCAAAAGTTTTGTAACAACTGCTTTGTATCAAAGTTTGTTGAGGTATTACAAAACAAAAGCAGGTGATGATTTTAAAACTATTAAGCAAATATTATTGGCTCCGACGGGCAAGGCCGCTTATAACATCATGGGTAGTACTTTACATAGCGCACTGAAGATCCCTGTGTGTCAGTCGTTTCAATATAAAAGCTTAGATAGTAGCAGATTAAATACGTTAAGAAGTAGCCTTGGGGGTTTGAAAGTTGTCTTTATTGATGAGATATCCATGGTAGGAAGTGGAATGATGAATTTTTTTAATAAAAGATTTCAAGATATCAGAGGCAGCCCACTGTTATTCGGTGGATGTCATGTTATCTGTGGTGGTGATCTGTTTCAATTGAAACCGGTATTTGATGGCTATATATTTGAAAATCTCGACAGTGCCTATGGGCCATTGGCGAGTAATATATGGAAAGATAATTTCTGCATGTGTGAACTTACAGAAATTATGAGGCAAAAAGATAGCAAAGCCTTTGCTGAACTATTGAATAGATTAAGAGAAGGCAATTATATATCTGAGGAAGAAAAATGTAATGATATCAACATTCTTAAATCAAGATTGTTGAAAGTTAATGAAGAGAGTGAGTTGTTGTTGACATACAACATCTCTTTTTAAGTAATGAAAAAATGAAAAACTTTAATGATAAAGTTTTTGATAACATGGTTGGTGAAAAAATTGTAATTTTAGCAAAAGATAGTCTAGTTGGGTCTGCTTCGCAAGCTGTGGGCAAAACTATACTAGAGAAAATTCCAGAAAATCCGAGAAAAACCATGCAATTACATTCCTCTTTAGGATTGGTAATTGGCTTGAAGTGTGAAATAGCTTTTAATGCTAGATTGGACGATGGGTTGACAAATGGGGCGTCTTGCGTGGTAAAGAAAATCCAATCAGGCGCGTCCAGATCAGCAAGTAGCACCATAGTCTGGGTCCAGTTTGAAAATCCAGATGTTGGTAAGTTAACTAGAAAATATTATAAAAGTCATTTCAGTGCAGAAATTGATCCCCTGTGGACACCTATTCTGGCTGTTTCACGACAGTTTAGAGTTGGGAAATGCAAGAATGCAGAAGTAATGAGAATGCAGATACCTTTGAGACCAGCTGCTGCAAAAACTGTTCACCGGTCCCAAGGGGATACTTTAGAAAGCGTGGTTGTTGATTTCGAAGGTAGAAAAACTCCGCATATTCATTATGTTGGATTAAGCAGGGTGAAAACTATTGAAGGTTTACACATCATAAACTTGAATGAAAAGAAAAATATCAGTCAGTAATGATGTGAAAGTAGAAATGGTTGAATTGCGTACAACACGTAAAGTCATATGCAGAACGCGGGATTTGAGTTCTGTGAGCTCAGATAAAATAATTGTGGTTTATCATAATGTTAGATCACTGCAGAAATATTTTGAAGATGTAAAAGCAAGTCTTTGTAAAATAAATGCATCTGTCGTCATACTGGCAGAGACGAGAGTAAAAACAAGTGCATAATCAGAAATGTATAACATACCTGGATATACCTTGTATAGAAATGATGCTGTAACAGAAATATTGAAAAATCATCATGGTATGGCTGTATATGTCAATGATAAAATGAAAGTGAAAAATATTGTTGTTGAACCATCCAATATGAATGGTGTTGAGATGAACGTTATAACATTAGATATTGAAATTGGAAATATAAAGAAATCTTGCAAGATACTTGGGCTATATAAACCCCCTAAAGTGTCAGTTCTGTTCAGCTCTTATAGATGTGAGAAAAACGTCAAATGAAACTGATTTCACCATAGTTCTTGGTGATTTCAATATGAAATTTGAAAAATGTAAGACTTCTATGGTCAATGAAGTGTTGAAGGGCATGAGCCAGTTTATTGATGAACCTACTACTGATTCAGATACAGTGATAGATTTGATATACACTGATCTACCGAAAGATCACATAAGGTCTGGTGTTCAGGAGAACTACTTTTCAGACCACAAAGTGATCTATTTGATGATCAGTAAAGAAAAACTAAGTAATGATGAGTATAAAGCTTACAACAGCATTAATGTTGGAAATGAAAATATGTGGAAATCCCACACTGTTAAGGAAAATAAAAAGGGTTCTTTATTTGAGGAAAATATTCCTGCAAGAAGAATTTCTGAAGAAATGAAAAGAAAGACTGGCATTCAGAATGAAATGCAGGTTGATGATGTAATAGTCAGAAAATATGGCTATCAGATAAGCAGAAGAGATCTAGCAACTCTTGCTCAAAGACAGTGGCTAAATGATCAAGTAATAAATGTGTATATGAAATACCTACAAGAAAGAGAAAGAAATGAAGACAATCAAATATTGGCTGAAGAAATTTTCTGTTACACCAGAATAGAAGGAAATTTAAGAAATGCAGTAGAATTCTACCGAGTTAGAAATATTCTACAATATGATGGTTCTAGTTCCAGTGTACACTTCAAGTCACTGGAGCTTATTGGTAGTATATGTAAGATCGAAGACAATTAAGTACTTTGATTCACTTGGAAGTTGTAGTAGAGGTGCTGTATGTTTGAACACATTCCTCAGTTTTATTAATGAGATTGAGACAGTACGATCAAACACTTGGAAAACGATAATGGAAAGAAACATAACTATACAAGATAACAGTTATGACTGTGGTGTTTATGTATGTATGTTTGCTGATTTAATTCTTCAGGGTTTGTCTTTGAAGAACAGAAAGAAAACCGCTCAAGGTTATCGCAAGCACGCGAAGGAAATAATAATGATGTGAAATACTGGGACAACAACTATGCTCTTGCTCATTGCAAAAACATATACTGTTGTCTTGGTATGTAATAGTAATAGTGTGGAAAAATGCAATTTTGAAAGATAAATCTCTTATACACTAGTTACAGTGTGTAAAGCAGAAGAAAGATATCAGCTTTTAATATTGTAAATGGTATGTGACAGGTTTAAGGGAGTCAGCCCAGGTGATGATTATGTTATGCTACATATAAAGCAGAAAAGGGTATAGCCTAATACTCCTGTATTATTGGCTTAGAAATTAGTAGTTTCCAGCGTAATCGAAATAGAAAAAAGCTGCTGGTTATCACCAGCACACATAGGAAATAATAGAAAGGTAGCAACGATGTTGTTGCTTATGTAAAAGTTAATGTTATAAATAATGCAGAAAGTTGTAACGGCTGATACCCCTGGATTACTGGCCAAGAAAGTGTAAGATTGGTGGGTGTAGGGGAGCCTGCCTATATAAATATTTATTTATATGAAAAGTATGTGTAGGAAAAAGCTGCTGGTTATTGCCAGCACATGAAGGAAATAATACAATGGTAGCAATTATGTTGTTGCCTATGCAAGTAGTAAAGGCTAATACTCATGTATTACTGGCCGTGAAAGTGTAAGATTGGCGGGTGTAGGGGAGTCGGGGAGCCTGCCTATATAAATATTTATTTATTTATATGAAAAGCATGTTGAATTCTTCAAGGTTTATCTCAATCTGATTAAAATACAGATATTTCTATTTCGTTTCATTTTTTATATATATACTTTTAATGGCCTACAGCACATAAATTTCTAATCGGTTGTAGTGGATTTTGTCCCTATGGCTTCAATTTGATATAAAAAAATAAAAAATCGTGTTAATATATCTGGTGTGATAACCTCAGGTTCCATACATCACACAGGCGATCATCGCTCACATCAATCAGAATGCAGATTATACAAATCCAACTGTAGTAAAGATAAGTAAAGCGAAATAGAACTTGTGTTTTTATCAGATAAGGTTTATCTTTGAAGAATGAAGTGAAGTAAGCTGCTGGTTATCTCCATCCTCGGTATCTCCAATGTTATCGTTAACTTCACCACTTTAAAAGGGCTTGTTTGTTAATTATGCGAAGGATGCAACAAATTTAATGTGATAGAAGTGATATCTACATTCAGCAAGGTCTTAAAATACTTTGACAAAGTTTGTTACGTTGATTCGTTGTTCTTGGTTGCAATAAAATGTTCGTTGCTTCCCTTCTCCCACTTGCGAAGATTTTAGTTGGTCGATAAATAAAGCACAATTATCAAGGGCTGATACTTTGTTCATTTGTCTACTCCACATATAGACTTAGAGGTAAATGCAAAACGGAACGATACCACTGGGAATATCGAGGATTGCATATCTCCAGCAATACAGTACAAAATGATCGCATTGTCATTGTACATAGAGCAGAAAATATTGGCTTCTAATACAAATGTATTATTGGCCAATGTAGTAAAAAAATGCAGATTGGGCATGGATGGTTGGTCTAATGGTATGGAAATGGTATGGATTAATAACTGAAATTTTACTAATTGATGAGAAGATAAGTATTTGAAGATTGATTTGAAAATATTGTTTTCGAATCTAGTCAGGCACGGATCCAGAGGGGGGCGCACCCAGCGCATGCCCCCTTTATTTTTTGAGGTGGCGAACAAATTTTACCTCCATATATTCTCGAGAATTTACAGGATTAGTATGAAATTAGTCCTTGTGGGCATTTTTTCCACTCAAAAATCACTGTTCCGGGCTTCGCACTCCCAAGTGGGTGCGGCACGCCCCCTCTTTCTGAAAATCCTGGATCCGCCTCTGCTAGTCCTTAAATGATTGCTTTTGAAGAACAGAAAGAAATATGTCATTTATTGCCAGCGCATGAAGGAAATGATAATTATGTGAAATACTGTACAATTAAGTTGTTGAGCAAAACAAATACATATAGTATAAATCCTCCACTGGCCAAAAGACATGAAATGTAATTGGGTTTAACGTCCCACTGTTCTGCTCCAACTGAGCTAATTACGCCACAGTTTGCTATGGAGGAAATTTGCTTATATCGAATTCGATTTGCCAAGGAATCTTTTACGTGCATGTTAATGTGTAAAAGGGTTTTTCATCCCATCTGAACAACTAGGTATCGGTCCTTGTCAGACCCTCCGCCCTGCACTACCGACAAAGGGTCAGAAATCTAGATGAACTTTCTAGACCAACATTGTTGCAAACACATGCCCAGATGATTTATTGTTAACAAATTAATACTTTATTTCCAACAACCACTTAAAATCTTTATATACATATTTTTCTATTTCTTTCAGAACTGGCAATACCAAATATTACAGAGTTACATAATAAAAGATATTCATAATAATTTTAAATATTTACAATGTCCATACATGTATCTTTAGAACAGTCCTATTTTTTAAAATAAATTCTCGTTCATTATGTCAATTAAGACTTTTCACAGACTTTTTTTTACGCCAACATTTTCATGTGGACATATGTCCATCCGTCTGTCCACAATTGTTGGTGGACTCTCTACAGTTTAAGGTCTACAGACAAACCAATATATTGATTTTTATACGCCCACATTTTCATGTGGACGTATATTGTCGTCGCCCCTGTTCGTCCGTCCGTCCGGACGTCCGTCCGTCCGTCCGTCCACAATTGTTTGTGAACAGTCTACAGGTCACAATTTTTATCCGATTTCAATGAAACTTAAAATATAGGTTTATCACCCTAAGATCTCGGTTCCTTTCGTTATTGGCATGTATCGGACGGTAACTTCATGGAATATGGCCCCTGATTGTACGAAAAATCACGTTTTTTAGCTTGTGAACAGTGTAGAGGTCACAATTTTGAACCGATTTGGATGAGACTTGAAATGCATGTTTATAAACCAAAGATCTTGGTTCCTTTCGATATTTGCGCCAATTGGATCATAACTTCCTGAATTATGGCCCCTGATTGTCCGAAAAATCGCCCTTTTTAGCTTGTGGTCCCTCTGGAGGTCAAAATTGTTATCCGATTTAAAAAACCGTTTGATTATATCACCGTTTCATGGTTATGAAGGTTGAGTTCGAATTTCGTGAAAATCGGACCAAAATTGACGGACAAAATGGCCGCCATTTGTACGCGAATAGTGTGAAAATATGTTTTATCAAGGTTGTGAACAGTGTAGAGGTCACAATTTTGAACCGATTTGGATGAAACTTGAAATGCATGTTTATAACCCAAAGATCTTGGTTCCTTTTGATATTTGCGCCAATCGGATCGTAACTTCCTGAATTATGGCCCCTGATTGTCCGAAAAATCGCCCTTTTTAGCTTGTGGTCTCTCTGGAGGTCAAAATTGTTATCCGATTTAAAAAAACGTTTGATTGTATCACCGTTCCATAGTTATGAAGGTTGAGTTCGAATTTCATGAAAATCGAACCAAAATTGACGGAAAAATGGCCGCCATTTGTACGCGAATAGTGTGAAAATATGTTATATCAAGGTTGTGGACCTTATAGAGGTCACAATTTTGAACCAATTTGGATGAAACGTGACATGTATGTTTATAACCGAAAGATCTTGGTTCCTTTCGATATTTGCGCCCATCGGATCGTAACTTCCTGAATTATGGCCCCTGATCGTCCGAAAAATTGCCCTTTTTAGCTTGTGGTCCCTCTGGAGGTCAAAATTGTTATCCGATTTAAAAAAACGTTTGATTATATCACCGTTACATGGTTATGAAGGTTGACTTCGAATTTCGTGAAAATCGGACCAAAACTGACGGACAAAATGGCCGCCGTTTGTACGCGAATAGTGTGAAAATATGTTATATCAAGGTTGTGGACCTTATAGAGGTCACAATTTTGAACCAATTTTGATGAAACTTGACATGTATGTTTATAACCCAAAGATCTTGGTTCCTTTCGATATTTGCGCCCATCGGATCATAACTTCCTGAATTATGGCCCCTGATTGTCAAAAAAAATCGCCCTTTTTAGCTTGTGTTCCCTCTGGAGGTCAAAATTGTTATCCGATTTAAAAAAAAAACGTTTGATTATATCACCATTTCATGGTTATGAAGGCTGAGCATAAATTTTGTGAAAATCGGACCAAAATTGACGGACAAAATGGCCGCCGTTTGTACGCGAATAGTGTGAAAATATGTTATATAAAGGTTGTGGACCTTATAGAGGTCACAATTTTGAACCGATTTTGATGAAACTTGACATGTATGTTTATAACCCAAAGATCTTGGTTCCTTTCGATATTTGCGCCCATTGGATCATAACTTCCTGAATTATGTCCCCGGATTGTCCGAAAAATCTCTTTTGTTCGCTTTTGGTCCCTCTGGAGGTCAAAATTATTATCCGATTTAAAAAAAACGTTTAACTATATCATCCTTACATGGTAATGAAGAGAGAGTTTGAATTACGTGAAAATCGGACTAGAATTGACAGACAAAATGGCCGCCATTTGTACACGAATAGTGTGAAAATATGTTATATCAAGGTTGTGGACCCTATAGAGGTCACAATTTTAAATCGATTTTGATGAAACTTGACATGTATGTTTATAACCCAAAGATCTTGGTTCCTTTCGATATTTGCGCCCATCGGGTCATTACTCCTGAATTATGTCCCCTGATTGTATGAAAAATCACCCTTTTTAGCTTAGCTTGTTGTGCCTCTGGAGGTCACAATTATTATCTGATTTAAAAAAACCAAACATCTGATTATAAAAACCAAACAAATTCTAATGATTTTCTGATAATTCCTTAATATGCGACAACTCTTGTTGACTGCCCGGACGATTTGGCTGCTGTGTGGGCGTATGTTTCGTTGCCTGGCAACCTATTTTCAATCAATTTTGTTAATTGAACAGCTAAATTCACAATACTAAATATTCTGTATACTAAACGTTAGCATGGAACAGAACTTCATAAAAACTAAACAAATTCTAATGAATATCTGATAATTACTTAATATGCGACAACTCTTGTTGACGGCCCGGACGAATTACCTGCTGTGGGCGTATGTTTCGTTGCCTGACAACCTATTTTAAGCTTTCATATTACATAGGGTAAGCAGAGATAAGCAAGCTGATTTGTGTATTCTTTAGGGCATGATAACTTTGGTTATAATGAAGGCGGGCGATGAAACTCTTGTCAATCGGGAGTCTAATAGCTAGCCTGTTGTGTGAAATCATTGTATCATTTTTTTAAATGTCCGGGGTAGCGGAAAATAAGAGATCGAAAATCAAAAAAGTCGTATTTTTACGATTCGGAGCATTTTTAGAGGTCATTATCTCTTAAAGTCAACATAATACTTTTTGGGAACTTCTTCTACAAAGAGTCTTATCGGTAGTCTTTTATATGAAACCATCGATCAACAGTCCAAAATATCAGGAGTAGAAGAGTAAAAGGATCGAAAATTGAAAACAGCACCCTTTCATTGTTAAGCGAAACATGCAGTGTGGGTGGCTACAATCTGCACATTTAGTCATCGTATAGAGCTTATTCAACAGTATCGAATTCCAACTGCTAAGGGATCTTTTACGTGCACTCCAATGTGTACACGGGACCTTGGTTTTTCGTCCCATCCGAACGACTAGACAGCTATCCTTGTCAGGCCTTCCGTTCTGCCTCACTGACAAGGGGGAACCACGCCGGAAAATCGAGATGAACTTTCTCTGCCAATGCAGGGATCGAACACCCGACCTCCTGGCTAGCGGGCCAACGAATTACCCACTTAGTGTGGACACTCATCGTACATTTCAACCGTCAAATCAAAACATTTCATTGCATCAGACCAATAATTAATTAGTCTGGCATTATTAAATCCTAAATTTAGTGGTAGACGTTCGTCTTATTTAAAATTAAAGTTTTATTTAACTATGAACAACCCTTAAAGTGTCTCTTTAAAACATTTAAATACTCTAAAATAGTAGTACAACCTTTTGACCTAAACTAATTAATTTACCATTTTGTATGTGAGCGACTTAGCATTCTTCCTATATGACATATTACACGTGTCTGATTTCAAAGAGGGGTTGGGTGGCTGAATGGTTAGCACGCGCGCGCTGTATCAAAAAGTCTCTCATTGACTCAACTAGCGTGTTTTCGAATCCCCGGTTGTACGTGACAATGAGTAAGGTCGCCTGTCCAACCTGCCATTTTTAGTTCTTTTCCGCCATTTTCATTTCATTTTCTCATCCGTCCATTTTTCTGAAACTTCTGGAAAGGGAAGTCATTCCGATTACAGCAATACAAGTTTCAGATATTTCTCTTTAGTTTTCAGATTATTGTTATGCCCGGGTGCAATGTTTCATACTATATTTAGACTTGTAACTTCGTGAGTGTTTTTGACCAATTTTGATAATTTTTTCTTCTTACCCTTTTATTTAGGATACTTGATATAACCGATGACACGTGACGATGAATATGAAAGCGTCCATATCTGCATGGGACAGTAGCAGATCTAGTTATTTATTTTTTTTGTGTATTTTCTGCAAGTCGGATTTCTCAGAATCTAACCATAGGATCTTTCTGAAACTTTGACCTAACCCCCAAAATGGGGTGCGAACGTTGTTTAAATATATTTTCAAAACGTTTTACGAATCCGAAATCACCGAATTTGGCAAACGAAAAAACTAACAATGCATAGTCGTAACTTTGTTATTCATTGACCTATTTTACTAATTCTTTTTTCTTGAGTACCTTGTAAACAAACATTTTCATCTGCAATTTCGAAAATTCGTTGCTGTGATTTCGAACCGGAAGTTTAGACCAACTTGACAACTTCTTTAATATTTGCACGATTTTCCTGAAATTTAGTATGTAAGTAGATCCTACCAATGCGACTTGAAAAATTGTAACTTATCTGCCTTAGGAGAAATTAAGGGTCAAAGTTTTCAAAAAAATCAACGAAATACAGGTCAGAATGACCTAAAAAAAAATTTCAATACTAGACAAGTAATTACTGATTTGTACACAAAATATGGAGTTTGTCGATCGAACTGGAAGTGTCACCATCTTGAAACCTGAAAAATCCCTAAGGCTCTTGCGATATTGCACTTACATACATGGGAGTTATATTTTCTGAAGCCTCGAAGGATGGCCTAAAAAATGTTCAGAGCAGAATGTTGATTTAGGTCAACTGATGGTCGCCATTTAGAAGTGAATATGAAAAATAGTGAAAAATCGACATTTACGGGCTTGTAAACAAACACAATAGGGCATGGTATGTTCAATGCGTCTCCTATTTCTGAAATTAATACATTTCAGGATAGCCGGGAAACGGGTCAAATTTTTGGTATTTGACTATTTCGAAAATTCGAATTTTGCCTTTGATATTTTTCGTGCCAACAAAGTTGTTTACGAGTGAAAAATGACATTAACTTCACTAGATAGTGACCAATTTTAATGATTTATTTTTTTCTCGTTCAGATTATTTATATTACCCATGAGATGTGACAGGAAGTGACTGTGAATATGAAAGCTTTTAATATCTGCTTAGCAGATCTAGTAAAATTTATAATTTTTGTCTATCCTATTCAAAGTAATAATTCTACTGATTTTTGATAACTCTCAGAGTTATTTCCCTTTGTTGCAAAAACTTGACAGCAACTTAAAAAGCTACAATTATTTTTAAAATGTATTAAAATAAAGCCTTAAAATATATAGTATCAACAGTCCTACCTAGTTAAAGAATAATCCTATAATTCACTATTTGTCAGTTGAGAAATTGGCAAAAATGTCATTTTCAAATTCAAATTCAAACATTTGAAGACAGCTATTGCAGGGGGGGGGGGGGGGCATAGAAAAACAAGGAAGGTAATTGTATTATTTCCGGTGTCAATTATTTTTAAGTGTGGGAAATTATGCCTACCTAGTGTTTGGGAGTTGCCGACAGGCGGTCGCGATTAAGATGGCAATTTTGGTCAGGCAAAGGCTTTTCACAATAATTCGAGTAAAATATTTAATCTTCAAATCAACATACAGGCATGGCTTAGTCACATAAAAATATGAAGTATTTCTTATTATCTGAAAATATATAAAATGAACCTTGTCTAAATAACTAATTAAGAGATTGACAGTACTATTCAAAAAAAGTAGGGGATATTTGATTTTTAAGTGTTATTAAAGTCACCTAATGAAACTGACGAAGAAACAAATGACAAAATGAAATGAAGTTCACATTCATCGATTTATTCCAAATGATCGTTAGACAAAGTAAGGCATAGACTGACCATTATAAGGGTAAAATGATACCCGGGATCAAACAGCAAAGTTACCACAGCATCACAACAAAGTCAGTAATGGGTAAATCCTCCTCTGTTTGCCAAACGAGCATTGATCCGACGTAGCATACTCCTAATGAGACGTCTAAGGTCATTTTGGTCCAGATTGTCCCATTCCTGTTGCAACGCAGCAGCAAGTTCTTGGCCATTGGCAGGACGTTGTTGACGTTGACGTAACCTCTGTCCAAGCATGTCCCAGACATGCTCGATGGGGGAGAGGTCGGGACTCAGTGCTGGCCAAGGTAATGTGTTGATGTTCTGTTTTTGGTGGTAACTTGTAACGATCCTGGCCCTGTGACATCTTGCGTTGTCATCCTGGAAGATAAAACGGCGGCCATGACGTCATGCGAACGGCACAACATGGACTGCCAAGATGTTGTCCCGGTAGTACTGGCCTGTAACACGCCTTGCAACAACATGTAAATCCGTTCTTCCAGCAACAGTGATGCCTCCCCACACCATAACAGAACCACCCCAAAATCGATCATGTCTGATGACGTTAACGTCTTGGAAGCCCTCGTTTCGACGACGCCACACCCTCCTACGTCTGTCCAAAAAATCAACAGTGAACCTTGACTCATCTGAAAACATCACATTACTCCAGCGTCGATTATCCCAGTGTTGACGATCCCTACACCAACGACATCTTGCCTGAATGTGATGATCTCTCAAACAAGGGATCACGCGAGGACGTCGGGCGCGAAGGTGACCCCTATGCAGTCGATTCCGAATCGTCTGGCCACTCACTCTCACACCAGTGTCTGTTTGAAGACGAGCGCTGATCTGATTTACTGTGATGACACGATTTCTCAAGGTCAAGGTGCGGATAAATCGATCCTGGGCTTGAGTTGTCGCCCTTGGTCGACCTGAGCGTGGTCTGTCCTGTACAGATTGTGTATCACGGTATCTGGACCATAGCCTGCTTATGACAGACTGAGAAACATTCATCGTCCGCGCCACAACCGCCTGTGTTGTGCCGATCTGTAGCATGCCAAGGGCACGTAACCTTTCATTTTGGGTATCAAAATTTGTTTTCTGGTCACTAAAACAATTAAACTGATGTTTCCACCCTGGAATTCAATGCCACAATGACTGTAACATTCAAAGTCAGAGTCGTGCAAATCTTGGGTTGGACCCCCATGATGATCCCAAGCATCACCTGCATTCCATGCGGTAGCTATTGGTGCGTTTGGGCGTCACATGTAACTGGAAATGTTTCTTCTGTTAGGTTCTATAGTGACTTTTTTCGTAGTCATTTGCATATTTTAGTATTATGCCCCCAAAATCAAATATCCCCTACTTTTTTTGAATAGTATATTAAAACATGGTAAACAAGCCAACAGTGAGGCTGATGTCCCCCGCCGAAATCCCAAAATAAATAGATGACACATATTAATTAATCGCTCATTTATTTTTTTTATACGCCCACATTGAAATGTGGTCGTATATTGTCGTCGCCCCCGTCCGTCCGTCGGTCCGGCGTCCACAATTGCTTGTGTACGCTCTACAGGCTAAAGTTAATATCCGATTGACTTTAAATCTGTACACAGTGTTCAAGGTCATGAGACGAAGAAGCCTATAGTTTTTCAGCGATTTCCGATAATAACTACCAGAGTTATGGCCCTTGATCACTTCAAAAAATCTTGTGGACGCTCTAGAGGCCAAAATTAATATCCGATTGACTTTAAATTTATACACAGCGTTTAAGGTCATGAGACGAAGAAGCCTATTGTTTTTCAGCGATTTCCGATAATAACTACCGGAGTTTTGGCCCTTGATCACTTCAAAAAATCTTGTGGACGCTCTAGAGTTCAAAGTTAATATCCGATTGACTTCAAATTTATACACAGTGTTTAAGGTCATAAGACAAAGACGCCTATTGATTTTCAGCGATTTCCGATAATTAGTGCCAGAGTTATGGCCCTTGATCACTTCAAAAAATCTTGTGGAGGCTCTAGAGGCCAAAGTTAATATCCGATTGACTTTAAATTTATACACAGTGTTTAAGGTCATAAGACGAAGATGCCTATTGATTTTCAGCGATTTTCGATAATTAGTGCCAGAGTTATGGCCCTTGATCACCTCAAAAAATCTTGTGGACGCTCTAGAGACCAAAGTTAATATCCGATTGACTTTAGATTTATACATAGAGTTTAAGGTGTTGAAACGAACAAGTATTTTGATTTTCAATGAATTTAGATAACTGAACAGCTAAATCCATGATATTAAATGTTTCATGTATATACTAATTGTTAGCGTGGGGTAAAACTTTATAAAAAGCAATCAAATTCTAATGATTTTCTGATAATTACATAATGAGTTGTTACTCTTAATCAGTTCTTAGTGTATTACAAATGTTTCATTACCGAAAAAAGTAAAAATATGCGACAACCCTTGTTGACTGCCCGGACGACTTAGCTGCTGTGGGCGTATGTTTCGTTGCCTGGCAACCTATCTTCAAACGTATCGAGCAATCAAACTGTACACGAAGTGTTTTATAAAGAAAAATGCTAAAACCGACGAGAAAAATGAAAATGTACCCTAGTTAGGGGAACCTAAAGACAGACAAAAGGGCCCCCACGCTTGACAAAAGGGCCCCTCTGGCCAAGGGAAAGGGCCCTCGTGTCCGAGTCAATCGTTTCTATACACTGTTACTGTCGAATCCATTACTGAATCCATTATCTTGTCCCAAAGTATCAATCAATCAAGAATAAAATGCTCATCTTCGAACTCCCATCAAGGCATTGACCTAATAAGCATACACACCAATTTTGAACATTTTAACTCAATTCGAAGGAGAGTTATTGTGTTCCAAAGTCTCGGCAAATCAAATTGCTTATCGCTCTGCTTACCCTGAGCAGAAAATGCTCATTATTGATCTTAGTCAAGGTATTACTGTAAATAAAACTATACTCCCAAGTTTCATCACTCTCACTTAATTAGAACTAAAGTTATCGTGTCCCAAAGCATCAACCAATCAAATTGCTTATCTCTGCTTACCCTAAGCGGAAATGCTCATCTTCGAACTCCATCAAGGCATTGACCTAATAAGCATATACACCATGTTTGAACATTTTAACTCAATTAGAAGGAGAGTTATTGTGTTCCAAAGTCTCGACTAATCAAATTGCGTATCGCTTTGCTTACCCTGAGCAGAAATTGCTCTTAATCGAACTTGGTCAAGGTATTACTGTAATGAAACTATACACCAAGTTTCATCACTCTCTCCTAATTAGAACTAAAGTTATCGTGTCCCAAGGCATCAACCAATCAAATTGCTTATATCTGCTTACCGTAAGCGGAAAATGCTCATCTTCGAACTCCGCCAAGGCATTGACCTAATAAGCATATACACCAAGTTTGAACATTTTAACTCAATTAGAAGGAGAGTTATTGTGTTCCAAAGTCTCGACCAATTAAATTACCCTGAGATGAAATTGCTCACTATCGAACTTAGTCAAGGTATTACTGTAATGAAACTATACACCAAGTTTCATCACTCTCACTTAATTAGAACTAAAGTTATCGTGTCCCAAAGCATCAACCAATCAAATTGCTTATCTCTGCTTACCTTAAGCGGAAAATGCTCATCTTCGAACTCCATAAAGGCATTGACCTAATAAACACATACACCAAGTTTGAACATTCTAGCTCAATTAGGAAGAGTGTTATTGTGTCCCAAACAGTGTGACGGACAGACAGACAGACACTACAGACGAACCCATTTTAATAGTCCCCCAAATTTCTTCGGACAATAAAACACTGAACAATTATTAATCAAAATATGGCAATAATATACATAATTATAAGTTTTAAATACCTCAAAATTTGTGTGAAAGTCCACCGCCTCAATCGCTCAAACGACAAAACAAGTATGGCTTAAAATATTATAAAGCGCATGTATTAAACAGACTAGAACAAAGGAACGATTATTACACAGGATACTGTGAAACATAATACAGAATTTATCAGTGTACCAACCAAGTATAAAACTTATAATATAAACAAAATGATAATGTTAGATAATATAAAGTTTAATCTGTTCACACCTTGTCACATTCCACAATTTTAAGGTGATGTCTAGCGGATTCTTAGACCAAGTTCTTGGGTGTGTGAGAACTGATCGTAGTATATATTAACATGTAACACAGATTATATCTAACACTAACTATATTTATAGCATCATCTTACACCTAGTTAAAAAATGTCATTTAATTTTCAACTTCAAATTCAAACGTTTGAAGATAGCTTTTGCATTTTTTTTTGGGGGGGGGGGCAAAGAAAAACAAGGGAGGTAATTATATTATTATTTCCGGTGTCAATAATTTTTAAGTGTGGGAAATAATGCCTATGATCGTAAAATAGCGAGTTGACAACCTATTGAGAAAAAGACAGAAATAATTATCTTTTGACTTTCTAAGAAAATATGAAATTGTCGCTTTAAATGGGACAAGAGGACGATTTACCCTATTTATTGTGAATTACTAACATGATAGGCTACTTCAGTTATATTTATAAAAAAACCCAGTTGAATTAATTGTTGAAAAATGTGCTAAAATATGCACATTTAATACAATGTATAACCCAACTTCTTTGTTTATTCAGTGTAAATTTCAATTCTGTTCCAACTTGTTTCTAATATCTAAACGAAAAATGTCTTCTTAATAGATGCTTTACATGTTTAGCATCAACATCAACTAATTTAGAATTTATACATTTCTGCCTAGCAACCATCATTGTGAAGACGTTTGGTGTCGCCACTGTGTGCTCAGTTGGGTGATTGCGCACCTGATCGGGACCATTATTTGGTATAAACGACACATTCTTCGTTTGGTTGAAGGTTGGAAGGCGTGCTGAGAGAGAGAGAGAGGGAGGGAGAGAGGTCACTTAGTATTAAACTCAGTAACTGTGTAGGCCTATCCATAACATGTATACCGTGTTTTAATATAGACCAACTGCATATAATTATTAATTATTGGCTCAACCGTAAAAAAAAATCAAATAAAATTCTTCAAATCCCGTTTAGCTTATACACACTTCAAAAAAAGTAACGCAAAACCGAAAATTTCCGTTTAAAAATGGGTAAGAGGAAATTTGTTGTTACCAGGGGCGTGGTGAGGGCAATTATTGAGAAGAAATTATGAGTAACAAAAAAGATTTTGGCACAAAAACCCTTTTACTGACCGCGGTGCTTCGCCGGCCACCACGAGCGCCGAATGCGCGAGCCCGCGGCGGGGGGTCCGGGGGGCCCTCCCCCGGGAAAATTTCGAAAATTAGAAGCCCAGAAACGCAATCTCCAGCAATCCGAGACAAGAAATACGGTAATAAAATATGATTAAATTTTCCAACTTGACTCTTTCAAAATTTTTTTAATTGGGTCAGATGAAACAATTTTTCCACTTACAAATGTTTTTCATTTTTTGAGTAATTTGATTGTGATTTTGGCGCAAAAACTTTTTGGCGCATGAGTATGGCTACTCATGAACTCATTCTCACCACGCCCCTGGTTGTTACCTACGCTAAATATGTTGTGTTATGGAGCTTACAACATGCATTTCCATCGCAAGAGTCATTCGGAAATCAATAACTTTAAACACAGATAGGTTATAATAACGAAAAATCGCTCAAACGCAACAGCAGTGGGTTTGAGTCACTTACGCCACGGCATGGTATGCACGTGCAAAATGCACAACAATCACTATAAAAGTGCTGGGTTCTCGATTCTGCTTCACTTCGGTTTAAACTCTCAGCACAGTTTTTATAATGCCCAGACTGGACGAAACGCAGAGGAACAACACCATCGGACAGTTGCAAGCTGGCCAGACCCGAACAGATGTTGCGAGGTTTTTTTTTATGTGTCCCCTAGCACCATATCCAGGCTATGGAACCGCTACCAGCAGCAAGGATCAACACGTGACCTCCCCCGATCCGGTAGACCACGTGTCACTACTCTTGCCCAGGATCGCTACATCCGGTTGGGCCACCTACGCCAAAGGACGAGAACTGCTGTCTCCACTGCATCCTCAATACCGGGACTGCGCAGGATCTCGCACCAGGCTGTCCGAAACCGTCTACGAGAAGCGGGTTTGCGACCAAGACGTCCTGTTAGAGGCGTAATGTCATATAGTAATGACACTATATGTGTTGTCCCTTTAATGTAAGGTTGTATGTATGTGTGAGAGAGTGTATACTCCAGTTAGCTCGAGGTTGTCTCTCTGTAAGGACATCATTCTTGTGTTTTAACAGTTCATCGGAATAAACGCCTCAAGAACTTATATACTTGTTTCATCATCTATTTTTCATAAATAGGCCAAGGGCCTATTTGACACGGTGGAGATTGCCATGATCCCACTCTCAGGATATTTATTCATGAAGTGGAATTTATACAGTTTGTTTGGTAAATCATAATGGAATACTGTGATTTGTGACTATTCTGAATAATTATGTTATAGTTTGACTGATTGGTTATAGAATGTGACATGACTTTCAACTCTGCCTTCAGAAGTTTATCGGTTTACGGAACTTTGTGATTATTTAACGTGATAATGTTTTATCCAAGTTTGATTAATTTCAAATCGAAGAATATGACATAACTTTTAAGAAATCTGCATGATTAGGAGTGTATCTGGTTCATACTGGATATGCAGTTTATAAAGAATTTGTTTGTGTGTGGATTTTTCATATTGAATTTGCAGTACATTTAGGATTTGAGTATTTCAGTTTATTTTCTACTTCTGGGATATAAGTGAACTTCGTGTGTGGATTTCTTTTGCTGTTTGTTTAAAATCAGTTTCATAATTTGTGAAGAATACTTTCTTATCATTATCTGAACATTGCTTATTAAAGCAGTTATTGTGTACCGGTACTATTAGGCCCATTTTTACAGCATTTATTGATTTATTTTGTGTAGTATATAGTATAGTATAGCAAAAATTTAAATAGGCCGAAGTTGAACAGCACTTAATGACAGATGAACTCCACCGATACATTGTATTAACTGTCAAGTTCCAAATCTTCTGCACCTGGCTATAGTATAGAAGTCTCCATACACTATTGTTTATATTTTACTGAGACTGATTGATATACTGTGAATTATTAACTGTTATATAACCGTAATTTTTGACTATTGTTCAACAGTTTTTTTACTATATTGTTTAGAGGTCATAATACCTAGAATTTAAAGTGACAATTCATACGAAAAAAAAAAAAATTAAATACCTCTTAATGACTTGTATATGAATTAGTTGTAGAATTGATAAATTTGGATGTTTGTGTAGGAATGTTTGTGTACGAATGTTTTATTTTGATTTGTGTTTTTTTAACCACTAATCATTTATTGACGGGTGTGTGATTGCAACATAGATCGTATAATAATGGATAACTGACCCTGCAGTATCTGTCATTGGACGATGAATTATGTTGTTCATCGCATGCGCGAAGTCCACAGAACCTAAGTTACTTCCGGTCGAAGGCTTTGCTATTGTTTATAATGAAGCGGAGTCGTGTGAGCTGATATTAATGTTATTAATTTGTAATAATTGTAATTGAGATAGCGACTGGAAATTTTGAGACAACGTTCCTATATTTATGAAGCTAATAATAACACGAAGACCGTATTTTTTACTTCGGTATTTATATTTTTAAAAAGTACTTAAATATAGATCCCATACTATGGCAGTATGGGCCGTAGATTGCAAAGCCTATGCATGCGTGAACTGATATTTGATGTTTTTGTTATTATTTTGTAATAATTTTGAAATAGCGACTGGAAATTTTGAGACAACTTTCCTATATTTATGAAGTTAATAATAACATGAATACCGTATTTTTTTACTTCATTTTTTATATTTTATCGATCTACAGATTTTCTTGAATTGTTTTGTTTTGGGTCCATTATTTAAGGATGTTATGTAAATATCATGTGTATTTTTGTAACCAAGCTGATTCTTTAAATTTATTTTCACAGAGAAAAAAAAAGATGCACTTAAAATATTTTCGTTTATAAATAATTTTTTATATTTTATCGATCTACAGAATTTCTTGTAAAAATAAAACTACTTTTTTGTTTTGGGTCCATTATTTAAGGATGTAAATATCATGTATATTTTTGTAACCAAACTCATTCTTCAAATCTATTTTCACACAAAAGAAAAGATGCACTTAAAATATTTTCGTAGCAAAAATAAAAATCTTGATATTAAAATCATTGTCTTCATACTTAATCTTTTTAATTCAAATTGATTCATTATAATTTTTTCCAAAGAAAAAAAATACCAATCTGAATATATAAGGATTATGTATGCTGGTGTTATTCAATAAAGTTCTCCAGCATTTTGCAGCATGGTTTCTCCCAGTCGGTAGTGTAGGAGGGACAACATGGCAAAGAACAGTGTCTAGTTGTTTAGATGGGACAAAAAACACAAGCTCATTGGTACACATTGGCATCATAATTTTGTAAACAAACTGATTCTTCAAAACAATTTTCAATGAAAAAACAGAAGGAGAGTTTTGCCTGGACAGCATCTGTCTGTCCATGCTTCTTCAATTTTGAACTATATGGAATTGGGTTTTAACATTATCTTGTCAACACATGCAATCCTTCAGTATTTCGTTACGATAACATATGGTAGTCTTTATTCTATGACTATTTGCAAAATCCAAGGAAGGAGAATTTTGCCCGGACAGCATCTTCCCGTCCATGCTTCTTCAATTTTGAACTGTTGTTCTTAAGAGTTAAACGACAACTTCCACCGAAGGTGATATAGTAGACAAGTCTTATTTTGCATTGTTATTATCAAAGCGCACACGCAGGTGTCTTTCGTGTGGGAGTAACCCATGAATTTGAGAAGGCGCCCCTATCTCGAAGCCACATACGCTCACACCAGGGATCGAAATCACAACAGCAAGCCAGAGGTGACCGGCCAGAAGAGGTTGATGCACAGCACTCGATACTATCCCAACCCCCCAATTTTGAAGTACATATGTACAGGGGTCTTTTCTTGTTAGAAGAATATTACTAACAAATATTTCAACAACAATAAGATACATAAAAAAAAGAACCCCTTTATTTATTTTAACAATTACAGACATTAAAAAAAATAACCTGAAAACCTCTGAATAGCAATAGAGGATCAGTTTTTTCTGAACACGATAGAGGCTGCATATTTTAACAGATGGAGGTTTATCTCCTATTTTTCTGCATGGTTTGGCAAATAATGACAAGTGTTTGTCATACAGTGTGCTATGAAGTAAATTTTGTCGAGACAGCAGACTAATTAATTACCTACTCTTATTTCGGAAATTGTCAAGGATTCTTTTACATGTACTCCAACGAATCGAATAGACAATGTCCTTGCCAGGCCCTCTTCCGAAATTACTGACAAAGTATTTTTCACACTTTATTATTTATGGAAGGTTGTAGCAGTGAAGAGCTTATCTTATATTCAGAGGCCTACAAAAGAAAGAAAGTACAGGGTAACTGGTATTAACATTTTCATAAAGAAATTGAGGAGTTTAACGGGGTATTAATAATAATATTTTCAACATAATCCTAACAGACAGTTTTCAGATCCAATAATTATGTATCATTAAATAAATATGGTGTAAGAATGGAAAAAAACATGACACTATCTGACATTTAGATTTACATTCATGCAAATTTTATAATGTCAATACGACCAATATTTAAAGATACATTATGGGAGATTTTGACAAGGAGTTAGCCATTTTTGCTATAAAAGTTCAAAAATAGATGTTGAAACAAGAATATATTGAAAATTTGAGTCAAATAACTTTATCCTGAACAAAGTTGTTACCACTATAATTTTTTACTAGAAATGGTAGGTAAAATCATCGACACCCTTTTCCCACTATGGCCGATTGTTGATTGACAGGCGTTAACTCCACCTACATAGTCTCGATCATCAAGTAATGTTTAAACGGTATCCAGTGAAGCTTGTTTATAGTCTCGGTCATCACTGTCTTTTATGAATAATTTCCGGAAGTATGAAGACGTCAACGTCACTGAGAAACCCCACCCACGACGCCATAGTGATTAAATCAGTCGACGAAATCCTGTTTTAATCCGAGCCCAATCCAAGCCATCCGTGGGTCTACAGTGTTCATTTTGGGCTTGTTGTTTAAATAAAGATCTAATTTATAATTTCTATGACATCTGAGGCTCAAAGGAAGACCGACAAAAGTCAGTTTTTGCTCTTCCATAATGTATGTTTAAAAGAATTATCCTAATTTGAACATAGTCGGAAAAATAAAGGTCTGGGTACCTATGAAATTTCAACGTAAAAATATAGAGCAATGGTGTATATACCTTGTCTCAAAATTTGGGCTCAAAAAAATTGAGTTGTTTTGACTAAGAATGGCTAAGTTGATTATCCGGACACTTAACGCTTTTAAAATTTCAGGTCATTTTTTTTCGTTGGGTGACCTGAAAATCGATTCCCTAAGGTCTATAATACAGTGAATGGCCTATGTGCTGTACTTGATAGCGATCAGTATTTTTCACCTACACATATAATGTTTTCAATATTAAATGAGGGCTTAGAAACAGAACATCCATTCAAATGATTTTTTTTTAAAAGTTTACCTTGAAATTTCAGTGTGCAAACATATTGTTTTAAAATACTGATAGCACATTCGAATTTGACAAAATGCTGAGACCATTCATTAAAGTCTAAATTTTATAGAAAATTTCCTTAGGATATTATTTGATTTTTCCTACATCTTTAATTGATAAAGACAGATTTTTTTATTTATACACGTAAAGACGTATACGGTATATCTAATTATCAAAACAGTTTTTCTTACAATCTAAAACTAAAAGGGAAATTTTAGCTATTAACTTACTTTTTTTGAGGGGGGGGGGCTATGAAGACACCTTGAAGTAATGAATATTGATACACCAAAATAAAAAACGTAGGCCTAAAGTAAAGATAAAACATGACTATAGGCCTTCATGTATACAGGCCTATATAATTAGAAAATTGTAGATTCTAGACTAGCTGCATAGTTTTTATTACGTTTGACGAAATATTATTATATCGAATAGAAACAAATTGAGGTTTTATAATACAATAGAATGCGTCCTTGGCGCATTCTCACTGAAAATGATTATTCAATAACTTATCATACTTTTTATGTGTTAGTGTTATTGTTGTCGGCCTGTGTCGGCTGGGTACCGTAGTATCCTTTTAATTTTTATACGAACGAAACATGTACTGACAACTAACCGTATTGATACAAAATAACTTACACATGGTTAAACATTAATTTCGGATATATCTTGGTAATTGGAAGTTGTGCAGACGATGTTTTTTTCTTATTTTATTCCGAAGCTCACAGGACTCCATACGCATTTCTTCAGGGTTTTGTTTAACCGGAAGTAACTTAGGTTCTGAGACTTCGCGCATGCGATGAATAACATAAACCACCAGTCAGACTTCCTTTCTAGTACAGTTCTATGATTGCAACCTTACTAGGCCTAATTCATTTATTCTATATCCTTCACTACTAAGATTTTATATTGCATTTCCTTATAATGTATACATGTACGTATCCGTCCGTCGCCATCAATACATGTCGCACTTCCACTGTCCGTTACCATTTCAATTTCAACCATTATGGAGCGTCACCCCTTTTATGAACGTTTTGATGGTAGCAACATTGATCCTGATTATGTCTTATCCCACTTTCTGTCATTTAAGGATTACCTTTCTTATTGCAAGATCGATCCTGATACCGCTGATCTACCTGAGATTGTTAGTCTGTTTAGACAGACGCTTAAGGGTGAAGTCCGCCTCTGGATCGAAGGGCTCACATTTCGCTCCCTTAATGACTTAAAACAAAACTTTCTGGTCCGCTTCACCAATAAGAAAACTCAGCTCGGTCTATATAAAGAGTTTTCGACTCCTGTCTATGACAGTACAAAATCACCCATTCGTAACCTGGAAGATCTTCGTCGCCTAGCCTCGCGACTTAATTACAATGACGATCTCCTTCGGGATCGTTTTCTATCCATTCTTCCACTAGCTTGTCAACAAGCTGTGATAATGTCTAGTACTGATAATACGCCAGTAAACCAACTTGCTGTTAAGGCGCAACGTTTCTTCGATGCACATGGTACTTCAAACTTCCAGTTGAGGCCTGTATTGTACAAAATCTTGTAGGAATTGATATTATTCTTGGACGGGAAACTTTGGCTCGTCTCCATGTCGTACTCGACTTAAAGTCAAATGCTTTTCGCTGTAAATCCAGACAAATTGCCTTTTCGTCCAGGCATGATGTTTATATAAAGCCCAACCACACACGAGAAGTAATAGTTCATGGTAAAGTACCTAGAGTTGTAAAGAATCGGGAGATTCTTCTTAAAGCAGAATCATCATTATCTGATTCTTGTCCTTCATTAATGCTTGTCTCTCAAAATAGAAATAGTGTGGTTATTCCAATATCTAATTCTACAAAGAAGACTTTACATATTAAAGCTTCTAAGCCCTTGTCATATCTTTCTCTTAACCACATATACGAATGTGAGAGCATAGATGTTGTGGACAAAGAGTCTTCTTCAGATATCTCCACAGATATCAACTTATTGGAGAAACAAGTTGATCTTTCAAAGAGCATTCTTACACCTAACCAACAGTCAGACTTCCATCGCTTTCTTAGACAACACAGAGAAGCATTGAGTCTACAGGGTGAAATTGGCCACTGTAAAGATCTGGAGATCGACATTGATGTTAATGATAGAGCGCCTTTCTACATCCGACCATATCGTACAACCGACAATGAGAAGTACATTATTGACAAAGAGTTGCAAAAATTGGTTAAACTCGGTATTTTGTCAGAGGGACACCAACCCTATACCTCACCGGTGCTTATTCTACCTAAGAAAAATACAACCGAGAAGCGTGTTGTAGTAGATTTCCACTATCTCAACTCTCGTATAAAACGTATGAACCATCCATTCCCTCTCCTGTCTGAAACACTACGCACCATTGGTCATTCTGGAGCAACAGTATTAAGCTGTCTTGATTTAAAGTCAGCATTCTTTGCTTTGCCCTTGTCACAAAATGCTCGGCAGTATACTGGCATTTCATCGTACCACGGTGGTAAGCATTATTTCTTCAAACGCTTGTCACAGGGCCTAAGCATTTCCCCTTCCATTTTTCAATCCCACATTGATAAAATTTTGTCCGAAATTCCAGAAAGTAAAAAAGTTCTGCATTGCTCATCATGATGACATCATTTTATTTAGCCCAAATCTTGAAATCCATAAGACTCACCTACAGCTTGTCCTCAGTTGTTTAATCAAGCATGGTCTAAAGATATCCCCTCGTAAATGTGCTTTATTTCAACATGAAGTTACCTACATGGGCCACATTCTTTCCACGGACAAAAATGGGTCATTAACTATAAAACCCCTTTCTAATCGATGTCAAGCAATTAGGAATTTACCTCGTCCTAAATCTTCTAAAGAGGTTAGACGTTTTATTGGAGCTGTAAACTACATCTCCAGGCTACACCTTGTTCTGCGACCACTTCACAAGATCTCAAACAAGAAAGCTAAGTTTGAATGGACAGCTCGGCATGAAGATGCATTCGAAGAGGTAAAAGCACTTCTTGTCAAACCACCTATTCTTCATTTACCCCAAAGTGTTGGGCGCCTTACTTTATATAGTGGTACATCACGCTTAGCTACAGGTTCGTATCTTACACAACTTGTGGACAATGAAGAACACATTTTAGGATACTACAGTAGAAGGTTACCACCTGCATGCCAACGGTACAGTGTAACAGAGTTCGAACTCTTCGGCTTGCTTATAAATGTAACAAACTTTCAGCATCTCTTAAAGGGCGTTGAATTTGACGCTGAAGTTGATCACGCTGCAATTGTACCCCTGCTTCAGTCAAAGCGTGAACCATGCACGAATCGTCTTCAAAAACTTATTGTTAAGTTGTCTGCCTAGGCCTTCAAAGTAAAATATCAGAAGGGTTCTGAAATGGTACTCGCAGACTTTCTCTCGCGCAGTCCTGCTCAAGACTCTGATTTAGAGATTGATGCAATAGTCCCGACAGCTTTTAGCTTCTCTGAGATCGCCTTCCCCATTACTCAACCAAAGGAGAGACCTGTTACTAGGAACTATGCAAAACAGAAAAACATTCATGTTCCTAATATATTCCCGCCTAGGTCCACCCCAGCAGCCCCAACTGTGCAGGTAAATCCTCCTTCTTCATCAAAGGTTAATCCTTCTTCTTCATGAAGTGTGAGTCCTCCTGATTCTATCGACACACTTCCACAACCAGATCGTCCACACAGAAGGGTGAATGCTTCATCCCTTCCTTGCGACATTCCTACAGAGGAATGTAGTTAAATTGGTCATTTAACAGCGTTATTAATTAAAAATCAAACTTAAAGTGTGTTCACTCGGCTATTCATATCTTCAATCATCTACAACGGACCGGAATTACGACGAAATCAGGTCAAAAGAAGTCTGTATCACCCAGTCCGTTTATAATTTTAAATTTAAAATGACAATTTGACAGAAAGAACTGTATATGATCAATTATCGATATAAATTATTGTGATATCAGTTGAAATAATGGTGGATTTGGGTAAATCGTGCTACCGGTAATGGGTCATGAATAAACTAGCGTGGTTTCGATTTCCCGTTTTTACGTGTCATGGTGTATGGCTGCTTTTCCAACCTCGTGGGTTTTCTCCGGGTCCTCCGGTTTTCTCTTACGCGCAAGCGAATTATTGAAATACAATTGAACGGTGTTAATACCGAAATGACCTGGTTGGTGTCGAGTGGATTTTAAACCCATGTCCCCATCTCTCTCTCCCGATGTTGTTTTCAATTTTAACACTCAGACAAGCCACTCAACCTGACGAAGAGCGAGTCGTTTGTATCAATAGAATGGTCCCGAACAGGTGCTCAATCGCCAAACCGAGCACATGGTAGCGACACCAAACGACATCATAATGATGGTTGCCAGGTAGAAGTATCATAATTCTAAATTTGTTTGCCGTTCATGCTTAACATGTAATACAACAATGAAGTAGACATTTTTCGCCTCAATAATAGAAATAAGATGAAACAGAATTAAAATTTACACTGAACAAATAAAGAAGTTGAATTATATATTGTCTTAATTTAGAAATTACATGAATGGAAGTTAGAAATTACATGAATAGAAGTAAGAAATTAGACGATAGCATGTTAGAATTTTGGCACTAATATACCGCCATAGAATAACACTTTTATTTCACTGATAAAACGCGGTATTCCACTACTGATCATAAAATAAGTTAATTTTATACTATTACACATACGCAGCCCATACTGACAAACAGACACATAAAACAATTAAACGCGGCTCAGCCCCTGGGGATTAGGCCTGCACCAAAAACAATAAGGATCCTAAGTATCAGGAATAAGTATGCAAATAATTGCATTCTGTAGCCTAGGGCGTGGCTCTGTCCCTATAATTGATTGGGCCTGCACCAAAAACACTAGGGGTATCAGGAATAAGTATTAGTATGCAAAGTTTTAAGATAATCCTTTTAGAATTGCGCCCTGTCGACCACCCACAGACACACACACAAAACTCCTACCCACAGATCTGAGATAGGGGCGAGTGTAAAAAAGAGATAAAAGTGCAATTATTTGGATAATATATATGTTTGTGGAAATAAATCATTTTTTTCAATGTTTAGCATGGTATATATACACCTTATCCTATAATCAGCACATGGCATTTCTTTGTTTTGTTGTGAATTTCAGGTACTTACGTAAGAAATAAAGGAATTTCAATACAATAATCAAATCGCATTATCTCTAATTTTGGTCTTTGCCATTCGCTGTTTTACTTTAAGGAAAATCACAGACACCACCATAATACCCAGATAATGGACCACCCTGTGGTATTTTGTCCAATTTTGATGCAACTTCAAATATATCCCAAAGATTTGGTTTCCTTTCGATATTTGCACAAATTGGGTCGTAACTTTCTGGATTACCTTGAGTGTACAAAATATCACGTTTTTAGCTTATGGGTCATCAAGAGGTTACGATTTTTATCTCATTTTCAAAACTGTTCAAATATATCACAGTGTAGACCATAATTTGAAAATGAAAATCGGACCGAAACTTCCCGCCAAGTAGCCGTTCTCCTTGAGTATGCAAATAGTATAATAAAAGCATGTTATACCCAGGTTTTGGAGCTTATAGAGGCCACAAAACGACTATCACTAAGTTCCTGAGTGAGTTCAATTTTAATGCGTGAAATAAGAATGAAGTTTGTGGACCTTTCTTGATGAAACTTAAAAAACAATATGTTAAGGATCAAAAGTTCTTGATTGAGTTCGACTTTGGTCTGCATCAGACCTTTCCTTTCTAGAGCTATAACACCTGGTTTTCAGGCGAAATATAAAATATGTATGAATGTCGTAGGCCCTCCAGAGGGGCTACCATTGTTGTTCCATTTTGGGATACATGCACTGGGTTAGAATTGAGATATTTGGTTCTTCTGCTGTCTCTCATCCCCACCTGATCTGGTCTAAGGCTATTTTTGAATCCTAGCCGACTAGTTTTCACCTTGCTTGCTTGCCAAAGGAATCATTTCTTGCCACAGCTGACAAACATTTATAATAATTCAACATTATTTTCAAGCAGAATTTTGCGTTAAAAAACATACACAAAATATTTTTGAACTGATCAGACTTTACAAGACTTGAACATAGTGTTGAATTATTATAAATAATTCCTTTTGTGAAAAATAAACATTCACAGTGAAAAATAGTAGGTAAGAGTTCCAAAGTTGCCCGAGAAAAATAAACATTCACAATGAAAAATAGTAGGTAAGAGTTCCAAAGTTGCCCGAGAACAGGTGTAGTCCAGTGTCTGAATGGGGGGAATCGCCACCCGAGGTGTAAATTTAAGATTTTTTTTTGAGTAGATTCCGAACTAGAAGGAGAGTTATTGTGTCCCAAAATGTGTAACAGAGGAGGGACGGCTAAACCCATTTCAGTAGTCCCCAGCATTCTCCAAAGGGCGTGGCACAATAAACTGGAAGAGTATGTTTATAGTATCAGTATCCTGTAGTTCCATTAAAAAGTAATGTTTCTACCAAGCTCTATGAAAATAATCATTTAAATCAACGTGAACTCATCTCCCGCCAATTTTACCCACCCACCCCACCTTGCCGCAAATCAAAACAGCTGGGCATTTCTAGATATTTATGTTTCATAATCATCATTTATGTCAACATCTTCTATTCCCCTAATTGTAGACATTGGACCCCCATAGCTCGAAAACGCCTCACTCAAACGCCTATCACCACCCAGATTAGAAATCTCGGCAAAAAGCTGGTTAAGAAAAACCAAGTACCATAAATTCACAGCTCGGGTGGCAATTCCCTCCATTCAGCCACCGGACGAAGGAGGAAGAGCAGAATTTTACCATATTTTCATATTGTAGCTATACAGAATACTGATGCTATAAACAGACTCTTCAAGTTCATTGTGCCCTGCCTTTTGAAGAATTACATATAGTATTGGACAAACGTCCTGCCGCCTTAAAGGAGGAAAAATGTACAGTCTTACCCTGAAAGATAGGCTTTGATATCTAAAATTCAAGACAAAATGAAAATTTTAAAATTGGCACTTGAATAGCGTGCTAGAATGCTTTCGAGTACCATTTGTAATGAGGCAACTCGATGAATGAGGCTTAACATATCCCACAGGAGAATACTACCTGTGTAGACTGGAATAACCAGATACCAAAGACTGTCATTCAATTCTTTGCATTTTTCACCGAGCATAACTGATTAGAAATTACAGTAAAAACAGAAACGATTGAATGCAAATCACTTTATATACATTCATGTTACAATATTTGTGTTCATTTCTAGGTGCCAAGGTATAGAGATTTTAGCTCCTTTAAACTTTAAATACTTCAATTATGATACAATTTTCCTGAAATTTGTGTCAGTTGTTTAGCTTGTAACTGCTCAGACAATTTAGTAGCTGATGAGCATATGTTTCATTGCTTGCCAACACGTGTCTCATTGAAGAACAAAACAACAAATGACAGTAACGATTTTATGATTGTGTGAATGCACCCCGATCAATTCTCTAATTCAACATACTGGAAATGTGGACAGTCATGATCTGGTGGAGACATGGGGTATAAATATTTAAAATATATTTGAAAAATTTTAAAGAAAGGGTCAGTACAACTTTAATAGTTCTATATCTGAATATGCAATGGTTGACAACTGTATTCTGTGAGTGCATCATTAATTCAAGCAAGGTGTGAGTACCAGAGCCTAGGGGTGTAACGATACATCGAACAATCGATGCATCGCAATAGTTCGACTGGCAATGGTATGTATCGATAGTAAAAAGAAACTATCGATAAAAATTGCGATAGTCAAGCAAACTATCGATAGTTTCGATAGTTTGTAATAGCGAAAGTAAAATGGCTCAAATTCACTCGTAATTGTCGAATAATTACTCTGGATTTTTAACAAAGAGCTCTGTTATCACTAAAATAGCGTTACACGATCTCAATGTCACATGGAAATCTTCGTCTACCATATTAGGCATGACTTACTAAGAAATGTGTAAAATTGTTGTTTTTTTGGCGCGAAAAAGCTGAAAATGGTCACGTACGCCAAGTAACCAAACTACCAATGTATATACCATTTTATATAATAAAAAGAAAAAACCCCAATGTACTTTATCATTTAATTCACAATTAGAATGCGAAGTTAACGTGTAGCTGAGATACCCGCTAGGAGGCTCTTCTATTCTCGCCCCCACCCTTTTGCAGCACCTTATGAAGACATGGTTTTTTTTTATCTGTACCGTCTTGTGTCGCTTCTGTCGTTTTTTTTTTTTTGTCGATATGATTACCGATATCCCTGTTAAAATATTACGTAATGGTTTATGGGCGGGAGATTTTTAATTAGCAGTTAAAGCAGTAGGGGTGAGTCAGAATGCGGAAATGTCTTACACAGCTCCAGCGATACGATTTTTGGCGGGGCGATTGCCGGATTCAAGAATTTTGTAATTGTGACAACACTAAAAATGAGTAGGCCTATGATTATTTTCTGGGGAAAGTATTCCGGTCACCAATAATATAATCAGTAATATCATTATTTTGTTCTGCTTATTCGAGAATCCGTTATAAAAATGGACTCTTACATTGATTTGTCGATTAGGGACCAATGAAAATCGTCTGTTATAAACGATTGTCCGTTATAGTGTCCATTATAAAAATACTTTGAAAACAAGAAATTTTTATTACAAAAATCGAGACCAAACTGTTGTGTCAGTATAAATGATTGTCCGTTATATGCGCATCCGTTATATTATTCGGAGTCATTACCTAGAACTTTCTAGCGTTTCAAATTTTTTAGTTTGATTAAATGTTATAATAAATGTATACATGACAGTGTGTTTAAAACCTAAACTAATAAACAGATGAAACTATTGCAATAGTCCAATAGTATCGCAATATTTAATCTCCAATAGTAATAGTATTGCAATAGCTGTTTACCCAATAGCAATAATATCGCAACAGTGAAAATTACCAACAATAGTCACCCCTACAGAGCCATCACCTGAAGTTTTGGATGACATCGCACTAGTGACTGGCAGAATAGAAATTGGCAAAGAGACTGGACAGCAATGTATGACAACACCTAAACAAGACTGCCATGTTTTATCTGTCAACATCTGCAGGATTGCAAGGTGCGAGCATCCTATGCTGCTATAGGGTCATCAGTGCTGATACTATTTGCTGCCGACTACACTTTTTGAAATTGATTCAGACTACACTGTTGGACTGCGTGCCAGATGGCCTTACAGTGGACCAATTCTGACTCCACTTCATCACTAACTTATGATTTTTACCAGTTGTGCCCAATTATCACTGTGCCTAGTGTAAAGTAATGTTGTTATGGCCTCAGTTGCTTGTTGTCACACAAATCACACTTCAACTGCATTAAGTCCCGCCAGCACTTCCACTTCCAGTCAAATCATTGGGATGTTTTCATTGCATTGCAGTATATTACTAGACGTTCTTATATTATAACTAAACATTACTTGCACCAGAAATTCATACACTGTGTTTATATTTCTGTGGTTATAATAATTAAAGCAGTAAGCTTACAGAAGAATTCTATAAGGCTGTACCATTATCAGCAATTGGTCTGCCTCTGTTTTCAACAACTCTTCTATAAATAAGACTAACATAAATAGCTAATAACAATATGATAAAAATATCATCCAGAAAACCAAGAAGTCCGAACATTGATTCTGGTATGATATCAAAAGGTGAGATAAAATATAATAAGGCAGCAACACAACACATTACAACTCGTAATCTAAACATCCACAATAGTCCACCCACAGTAAAAAATTCAGAGAAGGCATGACGCAGAAGTGTAGGTAGATCTCGCACATAATCTAAAAACGGACGAGGTTCACCAGAAAATCTGGCATTATAATGATTTATTGAACGCTGAATTAAAGTTCTTTCTGCCGAAGGAGTCTGAACTTCTTCTTCTGTAAAATTGAAAAGCATAATTGTAACAGCTTGTCTACACACCGGGCATTTCACTCCCCCCAACCAATGTCCATGTTCCCAATATGCTACGAAACAGCTACTGCAAAAAACATGACCACAATTAGTTTCTGAAGCAAAAACAGCATCCCCCAGACATATTGGACATGTAAACTGATTATTATGATCTCTTCTGGCTCTTGATGGTGTTCTGGCACTCAAATGTTCCCTGGTTGCTGCAACATTAATGGCACTGTCAGGGTGAATTTCGTTAGAACGCTCTTCATTTTGTACCTTCCATACAAAATAAATCAGAGGTATGAGTATCCCCAAAAACGCTGCAAAACCATACAGAATTTCATTCCCTACCCCTTCAATTAGGTTAGTTTTACGCAAATAATAACTTGACATTTTCTTAATTCACCTTCTCTCAATTTGAATATTGAATTGTGAGACACTGAATCGATGTACACGGTACCACAATTCTTTTTTAAAGTTTTGTTTTTTTTTGGCACTTCAGTAAGTAACCTGTTATTATCAACATGACACATTATCCATTGGTATACTATCACATTTTAAATTATTTTGGTCCTTATTTTGATCCACATCAATATTGTGATATAGATAGATCTGAACTAAATATAATGGTTTTATTTCTTCGAGCCCTTCGACATCGGCAGGACTGATAAAAATCAATTATTCATTTAGCCTGTGACTGTTGTTGTACGAATTGCACTATCTTGAACAATAATATCACTGCAAATTCATTAAAAAACACCACAAGAATTGGAAAAAAATACTTTGTTTTGTATTGTTGATTTCCAACATGGTCAAGGATGTTTTGGCGTCAAGTTCAAGGTTGGTGATGCTCATGGCCACAGATCACTAATGATTTCCCAAAATGTTAATTTTCGTCTCTTAGATTGGCTCTAACTTTTTCCTAAACAAACTCCTGCCCGAAAGCACGTATCAGGGTCTTAATTAAAAACTTATGATACACAAGCTGAAAGTAGAGATAAATTTTTAAAAAAAAACAACCCAAAAACATGCAATTTTCGGCCCTACATTTCAGCCTAACTGACCTCTCGACTCTTGTATCTGGTAATCGGTCCATTGAGACCAGATTCTTGGCTGATTGGGACCAGATTTTTTGCTGATTCGGACCATGACTAGGATCATTCGGACCATTATTTGAATGACGAAAGTATTTAAAATATGTAAAAGTTTGCATATATTATGACAATAAATACTGCCCGTATTATCTAATGATATTCGAAGAAAAGGGTGCTTCACAATTCACATTCTTGGCTAATTCGGACCAGATTCTTGGACCATGACATTTAAATGATGAGAGTATTGAAAATGTGTTTTCATATATTATGACAATAAATACTTCCCAGTATTATTTAATGATATTCCAATATCGAATAGCTGCACACCAGTATAATTACTGCAAGGAATAACCCAGTATCATCAAACACCAATGGTGTATACCAGAATATTTACTGCAACGTATCTGCGATAATTTGCAAGGAATAAAGTTGAAATAAGGAAAGACAATATTGTTCTTTGAATAATCGTCCAGTCATGAAATATCATGTTATTTTTTCTGTAAAATAACTATTTCAACCCCTCTATGAATATCGTCCAGCGGTGGCAACAACAAAAAAGTTATTACAGATGACCCCACAGATGAGCCCATATTTAAATACGTTACATAACAGAAAAGTAGGATAATATAACAAGTTTCAAGGAGCAAGGATGTGAGTTCATTTTCTATCATTTGTATCAGCTGATAAATGTAATCTAACCAAGTAACCGAGACCGAGACCTGCCTGAACTAGACAAGTGTTGAATGCAATACACTAACTCTATAATGTTAATTAAAATCACAAGTAGTACGTACTTTACAGAATAAAACTCGGGTAGCAATATACAAGAACCTAATAACAATTTATTTTAGCTATCGGTCTGGCCCCGAGTTCACAAAGCATTCTCAGACTTAAGTTGAGAATTTACTCAAAATTACTTGTTCGCCTTATTTTAATCAAATCACAGCTCTTTATAATAATTTTGATTATTTTAATGTATTAAATACATCAATATGAAACTATGTGCAAACTTTTGTATTACTGGATCAAATATATTTCTTATAAACAGTGATTGAAAGTTGAGTAAATTCTTAAAGGGCCAATCCCGATAACTTTCTGGGGAATAAAACTGCTTAATTTTGTGTTAAAATCCCTTAAAACCCATTACCTTAGGCCGACCAACTAACCCGATATTTGTGATACGCTTGTAAATAACTTAAACCTGTCAGTCTTCATCTGGAAATGGAGACCGTTGTATTGTACAGTATCTGGATAAACCAGACTTTTTTCTATAAAAATAATATGTAGGTGACATTTACCTTTTGTTATCAAGTACAGCACATGGGTCATTCACTGCATAGACCTCCCAAGAAACGGGCATCGATTATCAGGTCACCCAATAAAAAAATTGACCCGAAATCTTAAAAGGGTTACGTGTCCGGATAAGCAGTGTTGACGTACACGTCCAAACGACTCAATATTTTGAGCTGAAATTTTGAGACGAGGTAAATACACCATGCCTCTATATTTTGGTCCATAAATTTCATAAATACTCGGACTTTAATTTTTTAGACTCTGTTCTTATCGGGATTGTCCCTTTAACTTAAGTCTGAGAATGGTTCGTGAACCTGGCGCCTGAGTAATTTCCACACATCAATGTACAACTACAACGGTAGCACGATTTACCCTATAAATCTATTATTATTTATTTTCTGAACAAGGTAAGATAAATATTTTGATTGCTTTTCGGGGGGTTGGGATGGCCTAGTGGTCTAAAGTCGGAAGCGTTCCACCCAACGAATATTTGGGGAAAGGTTAGATTAGAGACGAGAAATAATGGGTGATCTGTGGCCAACTAATTATTTCCCCATTGACTTTAATGTTAATTCTCGTCTCTTAGACCGGCTGTAACTTTTTGAAGTCTTTTTCCCAAATATTCGTTGGGTAGAACGCTTTCTGCCACAGATGGAGCAACATGTGGCAAACTCTGGCCCAAAAGCATGTATGAGGTTCACCATAAAAAACTTGAGATACACAGGCTGGAAGTAGAGACAACTAAACAAGCAATTTTCGGCCCTCCCTTTCAACGTAACCAACCTCACAACCCTTGTATCCTTCCGCCTCAAAATCATGAATATTCGCCAAAACCTGGCAGAAAATGTATTTTTAAACCCTTTTCTTCAATTCTACACCAAAAAGTCAACAAAAATCGCCATACAAAAGGGGGAAAAAGGGAAAGGGAGAGAAGGACTAAAAATAACTTTCGCCCTACATTCAGGTGACGGCCCACGAATATTTAGTGATCTGTGTCCATTTGACGCTCTTCCTTGTGAAGATACTTTCAGTTTGCTAAATAATAATAATAACCCTAGATCTTCCACGTTTTCCATCTAATACATTAATGTCAAAACGCGGCTATGAGAGAGGGGATGAAGAACAACATTATGAGAGAAAAAAACATAGAACCAATAACCCAGACGATATTCCAAATCTACATACAATTTTTAATGGAGAGGTTAGGGGATAAACGTCACTATCCTTTTTTTTTAGTTTTTAAAGGAGCTAAATCGCTAAAATTTAGGACCTAGAGTGGGTCGCAACGCAAAACATACAGTAATATGAATGTATCTTAAAACGGCAATTTCATATTTTTTACTTATATTTTTAAGATATATTAGAATAAAGCCCTAAAATAGATTGTATCTATAAACAGTCCTACCTTGTTATTGTTAAACTAAGAATAATCCTATTATTCACTATTGCCAGTTGAGAAATGGGCAAGAATATCATTTTCAACTTAAAATTCAAATGTTTGAAGATCGCCATTGCATGGAGAGGAATGGGAAAACAAGGGAGGTAATTCAAGTAATTGTGTTATTATTTTCTGTGTCATGGATTTTTATGCCTGTGAAATATTGCCCATGGTCGTATAATAGTGAGTTGACAACCTATTGAGCAAAAGACATAGAAATGTTTTGGCTTTCTTAGAAAAGTTTTACATTCAATGGTTTCCACTTTTACTCTAATTTCAAATTAGTTCCTTTTGGAACTGTCTTTTTAGCGGACAATGTTCTGCGAAATAAGCCAGCAATTTCAATGGAATGCAAATTTCTAGCGTCTGGTTATTCCAATCTACTCATGCCATTTGATTTGGTGCAATGTTTCTATCCTCGTTCCGCGAGTCTCTTGCTAGACCTAGGACTGAAACGCATTATGGTACATGATTCATGTACCAATGGTAAAATGTTTATTTTGTATTAAAAATTGGATATCAAAAGCCCATCTTTTTCTGGTAATATCACAGCATCAGTGTTGATTTAAATTGACAATTTAAATAAACTCAAATTATTAACATTAGAATTTATTAAGGTCTAATTATGATACAATCATAATAATTTAAATCTTTGGCAATATGGGAGTAGGCCTACAGGAGTCCACTCATGTTCAGCATAATATTAAGCAGTGAAACAGGCAAGCCATGGCTAGGCAGTAGATCTAGGTCTACCGGAATTCGAGACAGGTAAAAGAAGTAGGGCTGGGTAAAATATCGATATAAATCGATAGTATCGATTGGACGGCCCTGAAAAGCAGTATCGATAGCGGTGGGTTACTATCGATTATCGCTCTTCGTCTATTTTTCTTGCGTCTGAAATGTCAGTGGCTTCTTTCAGTTAATCATAATACACCGCTCACTTTAATTACTATCAAGTGAAGTATTCAATGTAACACATAACAAAATTGTGACTGCTTATTGAACAGCCGTTTTCATAAATTCACTCTCATTGAAACGTTACTTTAGTTTTGAAGAAATTATTGTTGAATATCGCTAAATCGGAGATACCCGGATGTGTAAATAAAGTTAGCGTTATTTCCCTTTTGCAAGCTTCAGAATTCGTCTGAACATTTCACTATTTCTGTACGTGTACACATGGACGTCAAAACGCTTGTTGATGTTACCGGCAAAGCTAAAAGTGCTGTGTGGAAGCACAGGAGCAAACGATCTTTCGCAACTTCGTATGGTGTTGAACTTTGAACTTACACTGTATCCAGTCTTGATGACGACAGTGAAAATAAGTTTGTTTTCGATACTATCGATTATCGACCGACATTTCATTGCCGATTATCGATAGTAAAAATCACTATCGATACCCAGCCCTAAAAAGAAGAAGGCAGCTCCAAAAGGAACCGAAGGCAGCTCCCGAAAGAACCGAAGGCAGCTCCCGAGGGAACCGAAGGCAGCTCCCGAAGGAACCGAAATACAGAATTTGATGCCATGGTTGCCTTGGTTACGAATTTAGAACTTCATGTTTACTCAAGTTTGGTCTAAAATTGCCGGCTAACATTTTTTGAGGGGATAAATTTAAGCAGTAGCTTAATAGGATGCCAAATGGAATGAAGGTATATTCAGTAACATGAGTGGACTTAAACCTGAAATGAAAAAAAATCACAGCATCAGTGTTGATTTAAATTGACAAATAATTTGTGTTTTCTATGTTGAAGATTTTGGATGAAATTGAATAAGAGACTTAGCTATAAACTGTGTGTTTAATGTTACAATTGATATAGTCTAAGAAGACTTCTTACAAATGGGTTCAAACGCACAATTGTCAACACATATCATTACAGTTTGTATTGGAATAAGTAATTTTATCACAAATAGTGAAGAATGGACCACTAAAATAGTTATCAAACAGTTTTTCTTTGTGGTAATGCGTTCTACATTTGCATATTGATGTTTCTTGTAATGACGTATTACGCAAGCCGCTATGACACTGGTACTAGAAATGGTTCCATACTGATATCTTCTGCTTAGCTTGACTAAAACTAGATCCCTTTATTAAGGCTTTTATAGTTTACGGCAGTTAGGTCTAGTTGGCTGTTAGTTTACATTTCCTTAGCAAAAAATCCTATAGTGTACCCTTCTTTTTTTTTAAAGGGATGCTGTAAATTTGATGGGCTGGTGATAGACTAATTCAGCTCTGAACGTTGGTCTAATTCTCGCCATGTACGTTCAGGATCCGTCCTATTGAATCCTTGTCGAAACAGTTTCACTTCCCAATCAGTTTTACTGGGTAACTTGTAACTTTTCATAGCAACGAGAACGTAGCTAAAATCGTTGAGATAAACTTTTGTTTTTAGATACGATTGGATCATTGGATGCCTTTACTACCCTTTAGTTCCAATTGGCAAACTTAATTTCTTTATAACTGTAATGCATGTAACATCTTATATAAGTTTATACTATTATAAATAAACTTACAGCGGCCAATGTAGTGGCACAACTATCGGCTAACTCAAAATATTGTTGTTTAAATTAATGAAGCATTGTTTTTATCCCACATACAGTGCCATTGAAGTTCATTTATAGCTACCATGCTTTAGACATGCGTCAACACTGCATGCCAAATCCTGTCGGTATAATAAAGCAAAAATGTTCTTCTTGCCATTTATTATCAGGTACAAAATAATTTCTTGTTCGTGTTTTAATTCAACGTTAACGAACTTATTTTTATTTTGAGGTTAGAACATGTGGGTGTCATTTTATTTGTTTAACATTTTCTCCACTTGCAATTTCCTTTTTGATTGGCTGTTATAAAAGCCTTATATTTATCCCTGCCTTCATGAATACACCGTCATATGTCTCCCTTCTAAAAAGATTGGGTTCTTAGTAACAGCTTAAAGCCTCAATTTTAAATACAATGATTTATACCCGTTTCAGCTAGGATTATATGCTTAATTGTAATTGAGTGTGACAGAAATAATCAACCGTTGTTTTCATGAAAGATATTATCAGTTTTGCGTACTAATGCCCGATGTGATTCACGCTCGCCTTTGCTATGTTGAACTATATAGGACCAACTCTTATCTCGAAAAAACGGAAGGTTGAGTGATGATGTTTGTTAACTAAACTTTTCACTGCTTAACAGTTGCATGTCGGTCCTTGTGAAAGTCTGTAATGTAAAGGAACATTTTAGCGAGAAAATAAGATCTTGCTTACCTAAATTTCATTTTGTCTTATATGGCCGAGGTATGTAAATTTGTGCGTTACCCTACATGTAGATTTCAATAGCATATTCAAAGTTGTTCAGTACAGAAGGGGACGTATTTTTAACAGCATATTGTGTTGCATATACTGACACTATCGAGGAAAGCCATGTCTTATTTTCTCACTAAAATGTTCCTTTACATTGTATAGGCGGTCACAAAGACTGACAAGCGAACGTTCAGCAGTGAAAAGTTGCACAGTAAAATTCACTGGAAAAGACATGCTGTTTCGACAGGGATTCAATAGCACGCCCCCTGAACGTACAGGGCGAGTGTAATGAGACCTACGTTGAGAGCTGAACTAGGGTGGTGGGAAGGTATAATAATCCCATTGTTGAATTTGACAATTCATCTGTGTCATCCATGTTACCAGTATGGTACAATAAACAATTGACATATTGTACATCGATAGCCAATTAAATATTTTTATTCCTAATAGGCTAAAATAATGTTATCTTACTGGTAGGGCTACTTATTTCCAGGGTGTACGGTAGTGAGGCATATCCCAGGCTTCGAATTCAAGAACTGCTTTGAGTAGTCATTTTAATTGGCTATATATGGTCATCATTCATTAGCAACATATATATTTAACAACTGTTTTTGGAAACGAGATGCCTGTGTTTACTATGTGTACATCCTGAAAAAAGGTAAGATTATTTTAGCATTTACAAATATTGAAACAGAAGCCAGATATGCTATCATCAAGACAGTAATTTATTCATAAATAAATATTTTCAGGTAGCCAGTGTACAGAATTATGGAGTATTTGTTAAGATACCAGGAAGTATAAAACAGGGTGAGAAGACTGGATATTATTAACTGACCTACAACTCCACAAATATAGTACCAAGAAAATTATATCTAATATCTTTGACTTTGTACAGTTTACGTAAAAACAACAGTTCCGATATGGAAGTTTAATTACACATTACATATTCCAGTACAAAGCAATATTGATAATTCACGTGTTGTAAAAATGTAGTGCATATGTTTACTATTGTTATGAACGACGATATTCCAGGGCCCGCTATTTTCGCTAGCTGTGTCGCTACGGTTGTCTCTCATTAAAACTGATATATATGAGAAATGTCCAATGGATAAGTATATATTTATCTTCATTTCATAGTTATTGAATTATCAAGGTCAGTGTGTTTTCTATAGAGCACATGGTAATATGTGTGAGCTACTCTGGAAAGATTTTTCTTGGACTAGTTCAACTCTTTATTTGTCTTTATCCAAATAACAAATTTCGATAATAAAAGGGAATATAATATTTATAGATAATTATTATTAGTTAGACAAATATTTTATTTCTTAGTCCAATATATATTTTTTTGTGTACACCATGCTGACAAAGTGGTATAGAAATGTGAGTTCACGATACCCTAAGTGAATTTAATTTGCTAAGTTTTCGTGCACTATCTAAAATGACAGACAGTGAAGAGTTTGAAGGGTAAGCCCTGGTAATAGACCAATCGTAAAGTTTGTGGTGGTCTGATGGATGTCCTGGCAGATTACAATTAATAAAGTTTTCTACTTCAGGTTTGGTTCATAAGTCTCAAATGTCAAAAAGTAAAATTGAAGATCCATCTGAGATGTTGTCTGTAGGAGAAATGGTTTACTGTAAAATAATATCAATAGAGGTAAGTGTCTGTTGATGTAACTGGATTTAAATTAAATCAGTACTACTAGTCTTTATGATAAAGGTAGAATATTATGGTGTAATGTTATCATGGTCAAACTTTAACAGGCAAGTCCTAGATGTCAGATGGTTTCAAATCCTTGGTTGTACGTGGCAAGGAGTAGGGTCGCCTGTCCAACCTCATGGGTTTTCTTTGGGTACTCCGGTTTCCTCCCACTGCTAAGACCCCTACGTGCAAGCGAATTATTGGACTAAAATTAAACCATATGTTAGTCTCGAAATGACCTAGTTTGTGTCATTCTCTCTCTCCCAGATGTCACATGACACTAAATAAAAGTGGGTTATTATTACATATCAAATCAATGTAACAATGTTAATTCATTACAATTTGACCACAACCACTTATTTTTCCCTTTTATAGAAATTATAATAAATACTCCTGAATTCTTTCAAACCCTTATAATGTTTCTCACTACTGCATAGGCTGTTAAGTTGTATTTGGCTTTTTACTACATTTCACCAATATGGTTACTTGTATAGGTATTTTTCCTTCAATGTGCTTACATTTATATTTCTTGTGGCATATAGCAGATCATGACTTGTATTAGTATTATACAACATTTGGAAAAATATTCCACCTTATTGTTAGTTTGTTTTCATTTTTGAGTGAAGTCTGTATCACTACAGGCCCGGGACCGTACAGCGCAGTGGACAGCTAGCCCATGAATCCATTCACATGATCTGATATATGTACATTTGTATTTGATTTCTGCGTATTATGTCTGTAAATTTGTCTTTGGGTAATTGTTTGTGTGTAGTGCAGTGCCCCTGCGCTTACTATTAAAGATTTTATGCTACGTCAAATACTTTTGTAATAATATGTTGGTGTTATGTTCAAAAATTTTAGAATGATAAAGTTGCTTTATCTATGAAGATGGTGAGTCAAACAAATGGTGTAGATTTAGATCCAAATAATGTAGAACTCAGGTATTTATCAGTTGTCTATTTATACAGCATTTATTAATGGCTTTAAATTAAAGGACTCAGTGTCTGACCTCCATTGAAAATGTCTGTTAGAGATTTACAGTACAGGCAATGGGCTGTATATAAGATGCCCTAACTTTATCATGTACAAATGTATTTATTTTCAACAAAAAAAAGAATAACTAAAGCATCCCTCGAAATGTTTGAAAAAAGCTACCTGTCGCTTCAGTAAATAACCGGTCACTCTCAATTACCAAACTCAAAGACTAATCATTCATATATCACACGTATCCATACATGTAGGTACACACACACATGTTTGTTTAGACAATGCTTCATATAAATATCGTAATATGAAACCTTTTTATTTCCTCGACATGGGAATGCTGAAAAATTCTAAAAAATTGGCGATTCTGCTTTAGTTCAGCGACTCGTAGATTCTTACCATTCTATCATCTGTACTGTTGAGGTATAGAATTCAAATTTTAAGATATCCGTATTAAATTGAATATCAAAACACAAATCACACTTGTGCATGGCACCGTATTACATGTACTGCATGCGAAAGACAGGTAGCGCCACCTAGATGGTGTGAAATTCTCTGTTATGAAATTGTCTTCTTCCAAACTGTGTGAGTAAACTGTAGCCTGTGACAGAGCGAAATATAAACAGTGTAAATGCAAATGGAGGCTTTTCATGGAATTTCTGTGCTCAATTCTTGCATTTAGAAACGAATAATTAAATGTGAGTGACGTGAACGTGAGTATTGTGGTCAATTTACTGAACGTCAAGTAAAATTTAGTCCCACCTATCGCAAGCGACAGGTAGTTTTATTTGCAACCTTTCGGACACAATCCAAACTCTCAGTTTGACAAAAATGACATGTACATGTTAAGGGTTTTGGCATACTAGAAGACTTTTAAAGCTTCTTCTAATCCTGGTGTTATTGAGTCAGTTCAGTTATTTTCCACACTTTCGAAAAAAAACCCAGGTTTATTTAAAAAGAAATTTTTTTTTTGGAATACCTGTATTATTTCAGTTTAGACGAAAAAAAGAGAAGACAGTTTTTTAAGAAAGAAAGAGAAAAGATAGAACTAGGTGCTGTATTAAATACCACTTGTCGTAGATGTGGTGGACATGGTAATTATAATCTGTTATATAATAGTTATTAGCACATAATTGTTTAGTGGCATTTAGCGATTGGAGACATAACAGAACTAACACAGTTATATGGGAAAACAATCACTGATTTATTATAAACAAGCACGATGTTTCGATAAGTATTCTCCTATTGTTATCAAGCACAATGACATTTAGTAATCATGAAGCCATTTTGCATTATATAATTAACAGGTCCAGACAACTATGTAAACATCACTAGGTTGACAAGGATATAAGTTGGAGAAACCACAGTATGTTCTGCCAAGATGAAACAAATTAACTAAGAACACATTGTAATTAGGCCCTGAGGGGGAAAGACCAAGTAATGACAGTTAAAAAATGATTGTAAATAAGGATAAGTTAACAATAAAATTTACAAAAAGGTCCATAATTAATTATAATTGGCCCTCGGAATAAACAGTCCAAAATCTCTGTTTAATTTTGGTGAAAATCTCTTGATGAATATGGCTTCTTTTAATTTCCAATCTATTTGGTGTCGTGGGTGGTCTTTCATGTGCTCTGCTATGGCTGATGTGTTGGTAGGGGCTCTTGATTTATGTTCCAAAATTCTTTTTTCCACCAAACTTTTAGTTTCTCCAATGTAGATCTTCTGGCATGAGCAGTTGACTTTGTAGATGGCTCCTTTGGGCTGTGTGGGAATGGTCGGTTGTAGTTTTCCATTAGCTTTTAGTTTTAGGATCTGTTTCAAGGATGTAGGGATATGAAGAAAGTGTCTATGTTGGACTTCTTTAACAATCGGGTGACCTGGTAGCTGAGATTCCCGTAAAATGGCAGGGTGACACTAATGGGTGACTTTTCTGGTTTTTGTTGCGTCAGTAAGATCAGGAATAATCAGACGACTCAATTGTGCAGGTAAAATTGTACTTCTCTCAGATAAGTTGGTGGACGGCGAGTTCTCACTGGACGTCTGTTTGAACCATTCTGATTCTGGGGTACATCTTGATTGTTGACAGGGCCAGGCTTGTGCGAGGGAGGACTGGAACCAGGCGTATCAGGATGGATTGACGGGTCGGGGAGAATCAATTCCGGGGGTATTTCCAACGGAGGTGGTGCAGGCAAAGGAAGGATGAACATTAGCGGTTTAGGCTGTTGTGTATCCACATGAGCCTGGACTAGAGGTGGTCTACCAGTAGGTGACTGCATTGGCATAGCAGTCAAGGAATCTTCGGTATCGCATTCTGAGTCTAGAAGACTGGAACAGGGGGGAGGGGATGATGGAGGGACCTTGTAACATTCTGTAACCTTTACTTGGTATTCCTTGGAACGGAATTGGGATCCGGCGAACTTTCTAAGAGTACACCATTGACCATCAACGGAGAGTACAAAGTAACGATCACGAGCGTTGTACTTGTTGCCATCACAGGTTAAATAGACGAGGTCACCCGCTTCAACAGGGCAAGCAGGCGGATTCTTAGATCTTTCACTGTACGGATGATTAGTAATCCGCTGCTCAAACTGGTCAGATATTAATTTGTCGTCTGACGTCTCAATTTGGAGATTGGTATACTGATCGCGTTGGGTCTACATTTCTCGAGATGATAATCCTCTTGAGCGAATCTTAGTGTTAAGATGGGCAGTTGCGACTAAGTTCAAGAGGAGTAATAAAACCCCCCTCCGGTTTCAGTCGGAGAAGTTCTTCAATGAGTTCCAGAATGGCGCGTTCAACCACAGGGTTTTTGTTGACATTCTTGGGGTGGCCGATGTCGAGGGATATGTTGTGCTGTTGGAGGGTTTCATCATTCTGAAGTCCAGTGAAGGCAGGAGCGGGATCAACCCGGATGGTAACAAGGGCATTAAGGGGAACCATGGGGAGACATAACTGGAGAAGGGCTGTACATAGAGTGCTCTTGCGTTCATCAGGTACTTCACAAGTTGTAGTGAATAAGGATACTGTTTCGCGTAAGACGAGGATAAGTTGTTCATTCCATTTCATTATGTCTGCTGCAAATGTTATTCCGAGCCGTTGAGGAGGGGTATCTGAGGTAGACTGCTCTTTGCGTGTTTTAGGGACATCCATCGACTATTTCGTTAATGGCTCTGTCGAGATCTAAAGTATAAAAGTGGTGATTAAATAGCAGTTTCAGCTGATGCTTCGATGGGTGGTTGAATCTAATGTGGAGAGATACTAGGAATCCATGGAGGACTAGTCGAGGGATTATAGTACAGTTCCGGATGGGTGAGAGGGGGTCTTGATGTTTAACTATTAGAAGACCAGATGAGCTAATTGTTGCCACACGTAGGTATCTTTTGACGTCGGGGATGTTAGTTAACCTCTTAGATGGGTGGGTTCCCTGGGTGAGGTGGGCATGGACTCGTAGATCAGGACATTCCTGTTGGAATTGTAACCAGGTTGATGGGGTAGTATAGGGCATTCTGGTAGATCCATGTAAGACTGCTGATATCGAACAAACTACGCTGGTTTCACATGACTGTAGAAAGTTACACAGTTGACAATTAGGATGGACACAATTTGGGGCATTACAACTGGAAAAGTCTGAAGGCATGTTTACTGACCCTGCAAGATGATTGACAGTAATCTGGGAGCAGCTTACGGTCGATAAAAAGGTGGTTACTCTGGAGCTGGCTGAAAATTCTCCTCTACAAACCTTGGCATAGGCCTGGACACATGGTTTACTGTCAGTCAGAACGGATGTGCAGTGTATGGACTGGAGAATATAAGGGGCGTAGTGTTTAATTGAAGCAGAAATGGACAAAGCCTCGATTTCACAAGGTATCCAGGTGGTTTAATGATGTTTCAACTTGGCACTGAAAAAACCTGCCAGGAGTAAGGAGCCGTTCCGGGAGACATACAGGGTAGCTCCGAGGCCAGATAACTTTGCTGAGCTGTCAGTGATAATCCACAGCTTGTCATCATAACGTGGAAGGGTGATGTGGTTACTGGTGTGAAGGCCTTGTTGGGCTGTTCTAAAGGCAGCTGACAAGTCGTCATTCCAAGCTATCTTGTCTTTTGAATCTTTACCAGCGATGTAGTCCTCCAGTGGCATAAGGTAGCTGGCACAATCCTTAATAACCCTGGCAAGAATCTTGTACGCACCAATGAATGAGCGCATAGCCTTTACGTTTGTGGGAAGTTCACATGTGCTGAGGGTAGAAATTTGATGGGGAGTTGCACGGATGGTTCCATTAGACCATATCCATCCTAGTATGGTTGTGGACTGGGGGCAAATAACTGTCTTCTTAGGTGAAAGTTTCAGGTTACCTTTGTCTAAGAGCTGTAATACTGGCTTCCATGTAGCAATTAGTTCTGTTGGGGTTGAACCACCACAGTACAGGTCGTCCGCTAATTTGGCTACAACACCTTCTGCTAGGAGGTCACCCAACACACGGGACATTAGTTCTTCCAAGGCAGCTTCTGATCCGGGCATGCCCATGGCAGAATGGCAATAAACTTGTACACCCTTGAAAGGGGTGGCCACACCACAATACTTTAGTGAGGACTGCGATAAGGGAATCTGATAGAACGCCTTGGTAAGGTCTGTTTTGATGATGTAGTTCCACTGGGCAATATTATGTAGGGTACTTTCGACATCCGGCATCAGGGAGGGTTGCGGTTTGCTGTACTGTCCGACTTCGCCGAAGGAGGTTACTAGTCGGAAATCACCGTCTGGTTTCTTGATCAAAAATGATGGGTTGAGATATTCAACGACGACTCCAAGTTCCTCAGGCTTTTTGATTACACCGAGGGCCTCTAGTTCATCAAACTTTGCTTGAAGTTCAGACATCTTATTACGAGCATATTGGGGCATTCTACCTTTCCTTTGGGGGGGGGGTACCGGGCCCATGTTTACAGTTGCATCGAGTTTTCCGAAATGACCATTGTAATGAGAAATGGTAGGATCAAACACGTGATCAAACAGGCTGTGGGTTTGGTTAAACTCGTGTGTGAGGTGAGTATTTAGGATGTTGTCTGGATCAAACATAATCGATGCAGAATAAGGGGTCGTTGATTTTGTGATGGCCTGAGGGATAGTTGTGGGTAGAGGTGGGGATGGGGAAGGGCTAATGGTAGGTGTAACATGACCAAAGTGTTGATGGCGTTTCAAAGTGATTGGTTGGTCATAAGGATTGATGAGACAGATCTTGCTGTCGACGGGTTCCAGGATTGCTGTAAGAGGCCACATTAAGGTGGGGTCTATTGATAGTAGATCAGGGCGTGGCTCAACTGCAACGTGGGTTGACTTTATTTCGGTAGGAATTGAAACTTCTATGTGCTCACCAGGCCAGATAGTCGTACTAGTGTTTGGGGCACGAAGGAGACCCACGTGAGCAGTGGAGCTTGGTGTTAATTGACCAATGCCATAAGTGATGTTATGTGAGGGACCGATGGTGATTTGGTTCTTGGCAGGACATACAGACACATCATTAAGAGTCATAAAAGGGGTTCCAGCAAGGACATCAACATCCAACTCTTCGACCACTAGGGCGTCTAGCTGAAGGATTATACCATCTCTGGATAATGATAGGTGAGTTTCGCCAACAACTGTCAGACCATCAGCTTGAAGAGCATTCTGTGTGCTAGGAGACACTTTGGCATTGATAGAAGACACCACAGATGCACGTATCATGTTTGTTTTGGCACCGGTATCAAGTGTGAGGCATAGGGTGTGGTGCTGATAAAATGTAGAAAAATAAGGTGACTGACGAGGTCAGACCTCCATTTAGCTTGACAAGATTGTCTTCTATAAAGGAGGTAAACCTCTGGAAGAGAGTTCAGGGCGCTCTTCTGGTTTAAGCTTTATGTCGGCAAACTCTAGAAAGTGTCCTCCAGTTTTTTGAAAGCCATAGTGTAATCTCAAGGCATGCCATATACTCGAAACAGAGGTTGAGGATCGAAGTATGGTGTTTCTAGAAATTACTGGAGCATAATTTGCAATTTGTCCGAGCATAAGGTCGAGCATTTGACTGTTTTGTTGAGCATTTCGACAGATGGCAGCGGGAACGGTCTCATCATCGTTAAAAAATCCCCGATTAGGGTTGACAGAGGATTTCTTTAACCAGGTGGCGTCGGTGGCAAGGAAACTAGTGAAATTTTGATCGAGAGTCAAAATGTATAGTATATTAGACTGCCATGCTTCGTATGACGTCAATGACTCATGCTCAGTAAGGGACCATTGTTTCGGTGCCCTGTTGTTCGTCATATTTGATAAGTAACAAAATGTCCGTGCTTCTTATGGTGTGTCTGATTTTGAAAATTACAAGCCTTACGTGTAACTGAGTTGACTCTGAAACTGTTGGTTGTTTCCGCTGACTGTAGGTTCGATGAAAAATCCTAGCTTTAGCCACCACGTCAGTAAGATCAGGAATAATCAGACGACTCAATTGTGCAGGTCAAATTGTAGTTGTTTTATTTAGAGAACATGCAACATGCCGGACATCCAGCGGGTACAACTCAAAAACGAGGCCCAACAAAAGGTGAAGGCCAGGTTACAGTTCAACATTCGTATGGAAACATATAATAGACATAATAAACACGTATGATTAACAAGCATACTGGCGTTGGATACTTTTGTTGTTGTTTAATGTGGCCTGAATCTGTCTGTTGACTGTGTTCTGGGGATAATTATTTAGGTTGCAGAATACATGTCGTAGGTGATCTATTTCATCGTTGAGATATTCTGGTTCACAAATGTTGACAGCTCTGTGTATTAAGGTGGATATGAGGGCTATTTTAACACTATGGGGTGATTTGAGTTATAATTGATATACTGGTCTGTATGCGTCGGTTTACGGTAAATTTTAGTTTTCATGTGACCTGTTTTTCTGTGTACATGACGTCTACAAATGGTAGGACTTCTTCTTTTTCTGTTTCAATGGGAAATTTGATCCTGGGATGTTGGTTGTTCAGGTGTTCTAACAGGGCTAGGGGTTCAATTTACCATTGAAACAGAAAAAGAACTATGATTTATACCCGTTTCAGGTGGGATTATATGCTTAATTGTAATTGAGTGTGGCAGAAATAATCAACCGTTGTTTTCATGAAAGATATTATCAGTTTTGCATACTAATGCCCGATGTGATTCACGCTCGCCTTTGCTATGTTGACCATCCACAATTTGCTTGTGGATACTCTACAGGTCACAATTTTTATCTGATTGCAACGAAACTTGAAATTTAGGTTTATCTCTCTAAGATCTTGGTTCCTTTCGATATTGGTATGTATCGTACCAAGCACAGAAATAAGCAACCGGACACGGACAATGTCCGGGCAAATTGACCCCCTTTGACAAGCCAAATTGCCTTTCGTCCAGACATAATTGTCCGACCGAGTTTGGTTAAAACAGTATGCCAAAAATTCGCGAATTCTAGTCGATCGCTGATTATTACTAGACTCGAAAATCCAGCCACAAAAATATCAACGACCCGAGTCATAGTGAAAATGTTACTATTTATATCTAGGCTGTGTGCAGATAAAATAATCAATAATTTTTAGAATCGGCCTCTTTTATGCTGGTTGTATCAAGGACCCGGGTCCTAGTAAAAATATTACTATTTTTTATAGAATCGGCTCAAAATCCAGGCCCAAAAATATCAACGACCAGAGTCATAGTGAAAATGTTACTATTTATATCTCAGCCGCGTGCAGATAAAATAATCAATAATTTTTAGAATCGGCTTTTTTATGCTGATTATATCAATAGACCGAGTCAAAGTAAAAATATTACTATTTTTTAGAATCAGCTCTATCACGCTGGTTATATCAACCACCCGAGTCATAGTAAAAATATCACTATTTACATGTATCTTGGCCGTGTGAAGATAAAATAATGAATAATATTGAGAATCGTCTCTTTTATGCTGATTATTCGAGTCTACGTGTAGTAGCTAGCTTTGTGTTACTTTCGTATATGATTAGCTCTAAATCACACCTAACATGACATGTAATTTATACAAATTATTAGTAATAAAAGTAATAATATTTAAAATGTTACAAGGTAATGTTCAAGTTGACTATGGGTGTAATTAGGGAGAGACTTTTTATACGAAAATTAAAATATCTCACTTTATTGGACACTTCCGATGTGAATGTAAATAGAAGAGCTTTGAAAACATGTCGAATAAAATAACTTCTTATTTTTCCCAACCCTCGGACATGGGATATCCCGGCTAGTGGGACCGTTCCAGAAAATTTTAAGACTGGTACTGTGTCTTATGTCTCTCAAAATGACACTTCTAAACGGGGACCATCGCCGTCACTAGTTTGAAAATTACATACAATAAGAACTGTAGAAAAGTGGATCAAAAATGATGTAGCAAAATCCAATGCTGACGTGTGGTTAACATATGAAGAAGACGATGGTTTTGTGACTACACTAAAATGTGAACTCTGTATAAAGTATTTTAAAATATCAAATATATCAGGGAATTTTCCACTGCATGGAATAATGGTATTTGTCAGGTTGAAAATCTGAAATGTCTGCCGAAAATCAGTTCAGCCTGACATGATGTCAGGCTGAACCTTAGCAGTTATTTCAAGGCTTGTTATCGGACCGTAACTTCATGGGTAATGGCCCCTGATTGTACGAAAAATCACGTTTTTACCTTGAGAACAGTATAGATGTCACAATTTTTAACTGATTTTGATGAAACTTGAAATGGATATTTATAACCCAAAGATCTTGGTTCCTTTTAATATTTGTGCATATCGGATTGTAAATTCCTGAATTATGGTCCCTGATTGTACGAAAAATCGCCTTTTTATACGCCCACATTAAAATGTGGTTGTTCATGTCGTCGGTCTGTCCAACCACAATTTTTACAGCCTATTGATTTTCAGCGATTTCCGATAAATTCTACCAGAGTTATGGCCCTTGATCACCTCCGGCTAAAGTTAATATCCGATTGACTTTAAATTTGTACACAGTGTTTAAGGTCATGAGACGAAGAAGCCTATTGTTTTTCAGCGATTTCCGATTATAACTACCAGAGTTATGGCCCTTGATCACTTCAAAAAATCTTGTGGACGCCAAAGTTAATATCCAATTGACTTTAAATTTATACACAGCGTTTAAGGTCATAAGACGAAGACGCCTATTGATTTTCAGCGATTTCCGATAATTAGTGCCAGAGTTATGGCCCTTGATCACCTCAAAAAATCTTGTGGACGCTCTAGAGGCCAAAGTTAATATCCGATTGACTTTAGATTTATACACAGTGTTTAAGGTCATGAGACGAAGAAGCCTATAGATTTTCGGCGATTTCCGATAATTAGTGCCAGAGTTATGGCCCTTGATCTCTTTAAAAAAATCATGTGGACGGTCTAAAGGTCAAAGTTAATATCCGATTGATTTTAAATTTATACACAGTGTTTAAGGTCATAAGACGAAGACGCCTATTGATTTTCAGCGATTTCTGATAATTAGTGCCAGAGTTATGGCCCTTGATCACTTCAAAAAATCTTGTGGACGCTCTAGAGGCCAAAGTTAATATCCGATTGACTTCAAATTTATACACAGTGTTAAAGGTCATAAGACAAAGACGCCTATTGATTTTCAGCGATTTCCGATAATTAGTGCCAGAGTTATGGCCCTTGATCACCTCAAAAAATCTTGTGGACGCTCTGGAGGCCAAAGTTAATATCCGATTGACTTTAGATTTATACACAGTGTTTAAGGTCATGAGACGAAGAAGGCTATTGATTTTCAGCGATTTCAAATAATTACTGCCAGAGTTATCTCCCTTGATAACTTCAAAAATTCTTGTGACGCTATAGAGGCCAAAGTTACCATCCGACTGACTTCAGATTGATACATAGAGTTTAAGGTGTTGAAACGAACAAGTATTTTGATTTTCAATGAATTTAGATAACTGAACAGCTAAATCCATGATATTAAATGTTTCATGTATATACTAATTGTTAGCGTGGGGTAAAACTTTATAAAAAGCAATCAAATTCTAATGATTTTCTGATAATTACATAATGAGTTGTTACTCTTAATCAGTTTTTAGTGTATTACAAATGTTTCATTAGCGAAAAAAGTAAAAATATGCGACAACCCTTGTTGACTGCCCGGACGATTTAGCTGCTGTGGGCGTATGTTTCGTTGCCTGGCAACCTATCTTTATTTTGTTTCTTTGATATCCTGTATTTGATATTTTACAGGGCTGCATGTGTAGAAAAAGTATTAAACTTAATTTTCAGATTTTTCCAAGCCACAAAAATTATATTCATATTGAATTTAACCTGTAGCAAAAATTTTTAAATGCTTAAAATTTCAGGTCATTTTGCTCAAGATTGTTATGTTATTAAAGGCAATAAAAGTTATGATCTTGTTCCGGAAATAAATGAGGCTGACACACTTCCAACTTCTCAATCACCCCAAAAATCAGACACCAAAAAAAAGAAGAAAAAAGTGAGTTCTGTCCACAATTTTTATACACCCACATTGAAATGTGGTCGTATATTGTCGTCGCCCCCGTCCGTCCGTCCGTCTGTCTCTAGAGGCTAACGTTAATATCCGATTGACTTTATATTTATACACATTGTTTAAGGTCATGAGACGAAGAAGCATATTGTTTTTCAGCAATTTCCGATAAAAACTACCAGAGTTATGGCCCTTGATCACTTCAAAAAATCTTGTGGACGCTCTAGAGGCCAAAGTTAATATCCGATTGACTTTAAATTTATACACAGTGTTTAAGGTCATGAGACAAAGAAGCCGTTTTGTTTATCAGCGATTTCCAATAATTAGTGCCAGAGTTATGGCCCTTGATCACTTCAAAAAATCTTGTGGACGCTCTAGAGGCCAAAGTTAATATCCGATTGACTTTAGATTTATACACAGTATTTAAGGTCATGAGAGGAAGAAGCCTATTGATTAGTGCCAGAGTTATGGCCCTTGATCACTTCAAAAAATCCTGTGGACGCTCTAGAGGCCAAAGTTAATATCCGATTGACTTTAAATTTATACACAGTGTCTAAGGCCACGTTTCTCAACCTTTTCTCACCACTCACCCCTAAATGAATTCTCAACCAACCCATTTACCCCCAGAGTTTTGAGGAGGTTACTGACCGCGGGGCCGTGGCCGGCGAAGCTGGTCACTGCGAGCACCGTAGGCGCGAAGCCCGTCGAGGAGAGTCAAAGGGGTGGGGGCCATTTCAGGCACTCTTCAGGCGTTTCATAGGAACTTGAAAATGGCCTTTTTCTATAGAAGCCATCCGACATGAACCGCAGATCCTTGCACGGGCCTGCACCCCCTGACCACATTGACATTGAATATGGAATGAATACGGATCGAAGGTGAGATTCAATAATCACCAAATTTATATTTTAATAAAAATATGTTGTTTCCAGTTCAATGCGAAATTTGCTCCTGGGGATTGTCACAAACGATTTTTTTTATTCTCGGAACAGTGTTTGAGAGTGCTAATCTCAACTGCACAACCTTTATATGATCATTTTTATACGCCCACATTTTCATGTGGACGTATTATGTCGTCGCCCCTGTCCGTCCAGACGTCCGTCCGTCCACAATTTGTTTGTGGACTCTCTACAGGTCACAATTCTTATCCGATTTTGACGAAACTTGAAATATAGGTTTATCCCCAAAAGATCTCGGCTGCTTTCGATATTGGCATGTATCGGATCAAAACATCATGGATTATGGCCCCTGATTGTACGAAAAATCACGTTTTTAGCTTGTGGACCCTATAGAGGTCACAATTTTGAACCGATTTTGATGAAAGTTGACATGCATGTTTGTAACCCAAAGATCTTGGTTCCTTTCGATATTTGCGGCTATCGGAATGTAATTTCCTGAATTATGGCCCCTGATTGTCCGAAAAATCACCCTTTTTAGTTAGTGGTCCCTCTGGATGTCACAATTATTATTCGATTTAAAAAAACGTTTGACTATATCACCGTTACACCTTAAGGAAGGTTGAGTTCGAAATTCCGGGAAAATTTGGACGAAAATTGCCATACAAAATGGCCGCCGTTTGTACGCAAATACTGTTAAAAAATGGTATATCAAGGTTGTGGACCCTGTGGAGGTCACAATTTTGATTCGATTTTGATGAAACTTTAAATTCATGGTTATAACCCAAAGATCTTGCTTCCTTTCGATATTTGCGCATATCGGATCGTAACTTCCTGAATTATGGCCCCTGATTATACGCAAAATCGCCTTTTTTATACGCCCACATTTTTATGTGGACGTATATTGTCGTCGCCCCTGTCCGTCCGGACGTCCGTCCGTCCGGACGTCCGTCCACAATTTGTTTGTGGACTCTCTACAGGTCACAATTCTTATCCGATTTTGACGAAACTTGAAATATAGGTTTATCCCCAAAAGATCTCGGTTCCTTTCGATATTGGCATGTATAGGATGAAAACTTCATGGATTATGGCCCCTGATTGTACGAAAAATCACGTTTTTAGCTTGTGGACCCTATAGAGGTCACAATTTTGGACCAATTTTGATGAAACTTGACATGCATGTTTATAACCCAAAGATCTTGGTTCCTTTCGATATTTGCACCTATCGGAATGTAATTTCCTGAATTATGGCCCCTGATTGTCCGAAAAATCACCCTGTTTAGCTTGTGGTCCCTCTGGAGGTCACAATTATTATCCGATTTAAAAAACCGTTTGATTATATCACCGTTACACCCTAAGGAAGGTTGAGTTCGAATTTCGGGAAAATCGGACGAAAATTGCCATACAAAATGGCCGCCGTTTGTACGCGAATACTGTTAAAAAATTGTATATCATTGTTTGTGGACCTTGTAAAAGTCACATTTTAAAATCCATTTTGATGAAACTTGAAATTCATGGTTATAACCCAAAGATCTTGGTTCCATTCGATATTTGCGCATATCGGAACGTAACTTCCTGAATTATGGCCCCTGATTATACGCAAAATCGCCTTATTTTAGCTTGTGGTCCCTCTGGTGATCACAATTATTATCCGATTTAATAAAACGGTTGATTATATTACCGTTACACCGTAAGGAAGGTTGACTTCGAATTTCGGGAAAATCGGACCAAAATTGTCATACAAAATGGCCGCCGTTTGTACGCGAATACTGTTAAAAAATTGTATATCATGGTTGTGGCCCCTGTAGAGGTCACAATTTTAATTTGATTTTGATGAAACTTGAAATGCATGGTTATAACCCAAAGATCTTGGTTCCTTTCGATATTTGCGCATATCGGATCGTAACTTCCTGAATTATGGCCCCTGATTGTCCGAAAAATCACCTATGGTCCCTCTGGAGGTCACAATTATTATCCGATTTGAAAAAACGTTTGACTCTATCACCGTTACACCCTACGGAAGGTTGAGTTAGAATTTCGAGAAAATTGGACCATAATTGCCAGAAAAAATGGCCGCCGTTTGTACGCGAACAGTGTAAAAATATGGTATGTCAAAGTTGTGGACCCTGTAGAGGTGACAATTTTAATTCGATTTTGATGAAACCTGAAATGCTTGTTTATAACCTAAAGATCTTTATTCTTTTCGATATTTGCGCATATCAAATTGTAATTTAATGAATTATGGCCTTTGATTGTAGGAAAAATCACTTTCGGTACTGCTTGTTCTCTGTCTATCTCTCGAACAATTATTATCTGATTTAAAAAAAAACTCTGATTATATTACTGTTGCACCGTAAGGAAGGTTGAGTTCGAATTTCGTGAAAATCGTACCAAAATTGGCGGACGAAATGGTCACCGTTTGTACGCGAATAGTGTAAAAATATGGTATATCATGGTTGTGGACTCTCTGCAGGTCACAATTCTTATCCGATTTTGACGAAAAGTAACATTTCTAGGTTGTGTACCGTCAAACCATAATCATTGTCGGCTTCGAATTTCATGAATATCAGACTGGAACTGACCAACAAAATGGCTGCTCCCAATACAGTATGAAATACAGGACTTAATGATGTAGGAAAAATCACTTTCGGTATTGCTTGTTCTCTATCCATCTCTCAAAAATGTGGGCGTATCCTGCCTGGCAGTGCCAGCCTATCTTTTTAGCTTGGAGGTCACAATTATTATTCGATTTAAAAAAGCGTTTGATTATATCACTGTTACACCCTAAGGAAGGTTGAGTTGGAATTTCGGGAAAATCGGACGAAAATTGCCATACAAAATGGCCGCTGTTTGTACGCGAATACTGTTAAAAAATGGTATATCAAGGTTGTGGACCCTGTGGAGGTCACAATTTTGATTCGATTTTGATGAAACTTGAAATTCATGGTTATAACCCAAAGATCTTGCTTCCTTTCGATATTTGCGCATATCGGATCGTAACTTGCTGAATTATGGCCCCTGATTATACGCAAAATCGCCTTTTTTTTAGCTTGGAGGTCACAATTATTATCCAATTTAAAAAAAACGTTTGATTATATTACCGTTACACCGTAAGGAAGGTTGAATTTGAATTTCGGGAAAATCAGACCAAATTGCCATACAAAATGGCCGCCGTTTGTACGCGAATACTGTTAAAAAATGGTATATCAAGGTTGTGGACCCTGTAAAGGTCACAATTTTAATTCGATTTTGATGAAACTTGAAATTCATGGTTATAACCCAAAGATCTTGGTTCTTTTCGATATTTGCGCATATCGGATCGTAACTTCCTGAATTATGGCCCCTGGTTATACGCAAAATCCCCCTTTCTTTGGCTTATGGTCCCTCTGGAGGTCACAATTATTATCCAATTTAAAAAAACGTTTGATTATATCACCATTATACTGTAAGGAAGGTTGAGTTTGAATTTCGGGAAAATCGGACCAAAATTGACAGACAAAATGGCCGCCGTTTGTACGCGAATACTGTTAAAAAAATGGTATATCATGGTTGTGGACCCTGTATTGGTCACAATTTTAATTCGATTTTGATGAGGAAGGTTGAGTTATAATTTCGTGAAAATCGTACCAAAATTGCCGGACGAAATGGTCGCCGTTTGTATGCGAATAGTGTAAAAATATGGTATATCATGGTTGTGAACTCTCTATAGGTCACAATTCTTATCCGATATTGATGAAAAGTCACATTTCTAGGTTGTGTACCGTCACACCATAATCATTGTCGGCTTCGAATTTCATGAATATCAGACTGGAACTGACCAACTAAATGGCTGCTCCCAATACAGTATGAAATACAGGACTTAATGCAGGGGTCAAAATTCATGATATTGGAACTGAGGCAGTTTTTTCAAAAAATGCCACAGTAATCCCTTCTTCACTACGGCAGTTTTTGTGTACACTACGGCAAAACTTTCATTTGACTTTCATCACTATGGCATTTTTTTAAACTGATAAATTTGATTAATAAAGATTATAAATAATAAATAAACTATAAGTATATATGTTTTCATTTGTAATGTGTGTTTAGTATATTATTATAACAGTAGGTCACCACAAACACCCTAAAAATAGGACTTTACGTCAGCCGCAGTCCATATAAATATCGTAATAAATCCGTTTTATTTCTCCGATATTAGGAGGTATAAAATTATTGCAAGCCCGCGAATCTGCTTTGGCTCAGCGACACGAAGATTCGTGCAATTCTATATAATCCGTATCTACGTGGATTTCACCAAATATAAGTAAAGTATCATGGCACGTAACTTGAGTTTTAAATGAATACTTCGCCGTTGAGGTGTGGAATTCCGATTATAAAATATCCGTATCGTAGTACCATAATTTGATTATTGAAAGACAACTTCACACCCGTGCATGACATCATTACACGAAAATCATGCGGTGGACATGTAACGCCCCCTGGAATGCCTTTCTTACATTCCGTCTATATTTACGGCTTTACGCTAAAAATTATATTTGATTTGGTCATATTTTTCCTGTAAATTCTTCATAGCCTTTATTTCTGTAAATTGATTTGTACTTGTTAAATGACTAAATACGCCAGACAACGAGTTGTGTCCATTTCCATTCCAGTAAAAGTAGGTCAGATGACAGGGGGGGGGGGGGGGTAAGTGTTTTATTTATTTTGATATAAATACATGTACTTCATAATGCTATAAACTAGTGGCAAACAGACGAAAATATGCGTAGATCGTGTACCGTATAGGCTATCCGTTTCCTGGTCATCTGAATGAACGACTTGTATTATCGGTATCTGCGTACGTGCGCCCGCTAATGTGACGTCAGGTAAATAGCCAATTCCACACCGTTCGATCTATTTTTAGTAGCTATGACAGCTGTGTGGTTCGAGATCTAATTCGATAGAAAAACCCAGGAAAGAAACAAAACAATAAATTATTATTTTCTGTTATGCCGTGGATTACGCATTTGTACAACGGCAATTTCAGTGACGACTACGGCAAATTGCCGTCGTCATAATAGTCATATTCTTAAATAAAATACCACGGCAAACGATGCCGTAGTTATTATTCATTTTCTACGGCAATTTCGCTAAATACCACGGCAATTGCCGTGGGTGCCGTCGTGAATTTTTACCCCTGTAATGATGTAGGAAAAATCACTTTCGGTATTGCTTGTTCTCTATCCATCTCTCGAAAATGTGGGCGTATCCTGCCTGGCAGTGCCAGCCTATCTTTGAAGTTACTGGGAGTGTGGTCATTCACCCCCTGGACGCCAGCCATTCCCCCCTTGGGGGTGAATTCACCCCAGGTTGAGAAACGCGGGTCTAAGGTCATGAGACGAAGAAGCCTATTGATTTTCAGCTATTTCCGATAATTACTGCCAGAGTTATGGCCCTTGATCACTTAAAAAAATCTTGTGAATGCTCTAGAGGCCAAAGTTAATATCCGATTGACTTCAAATTTATACATAGTGTTTACACTCATGAGACGAAGACGTCTATTGATTTTCAGTGATTTTCAATAATTACTGCCAGAGTTATGGCCCTTGATCACTTGAAAAATCCTGTGGAAGCTCTAGAGGCCAAAGTTAATATCTGATCGACTTTAAATTTACACACAGTGTTCAAGGTCATGAGACGAAGAAGCCTATTCATTTTTAGCGATTTCAAATAATTACTGCCAGAATTATCTCCCTTGATAACTTCAAAAAATCTTGTGACACTATAGAGGCCAAACTTATCATACGATTGAATTCAGATTGATACACAGAGTTTAAGGTGTTGAAACGAACAAGTATTTTGATTTTCAATGAATTTTGATAACTGAACAGCTAAATCCATGATATTAAATGTTTCATGTATATACTAATTGTTAGCGTGGGGTAAAACTTTATAAAAAGCAATCAAATTCTAATGATTTTCTGATAATTACATAATGAGTTGTTACTCTTAATCAGTTTTTAGTGTATTACAAATGTTTCATTACTGAAAAAAGTAAAAATATGCGACAACCCTTGTTGACTGCCCGGACGATTTAGCTGCTGTGGGCGTATGTTTCGTTGCCTGCAACCTATCTTTTAATCATTTATCAAATATTCTTTACTGATCTTGATGTAATTGTGGTATGATTTTTGATTGTTTACAGGAAAAGAAACATAAAAAAGAGAAAAAGAAGAAAAAAGTTTCTAATCCTGATAGTGATTCAGATAACAATAGCAGACATGTTAGTATTCACTAATATTTAATATATTAAAATTGAATAAACAAGAGATCTTGAGAGTAAATCAAAGCTGAAGTTTTACAACCTATAAATTGACCTTTGTTAGGGTGACCCACCATAAATAAATATCTCCAAATATCTTGACAATTATGCCACAATATTTGTAATATTTATATATATACTATTCAAAAAAAGTAGGGGATATTTGATTTTTAAGCGTTATTAAAGTCACCTAATGAAACTGACGAAGAAACAAATGACAAAATGAAATGAAATTCACATTCATCGATTTATTCCAAATGATCGTTAGACTAAGTAAGACACAGACTGACAATTATAAGGGTAAAATGATACCCGGGATCAAACAGCAAAGTTACCACAGCATCATAACAAAGTCAGTAACGGGTAAATCCTCCTCTGTTTGCCAAACAAGCATTGATCCGACGTGGCATACTCCTAATGAGACGTCTAAGGTCATTTTGGTCCAGATTGTCCCATTCCTGTTGCAACGCAGCAGCAAGTTCTTGGACATTGGCAGGACGTTGTTGACGTTGACGTAACCTCTGTCCAAGCACGTCCCAGACATGCTCGATGGGGAAGAGGTCTGTTGTTGGAGGTAACCTGTAACGATCCTGGTGACATCTTGCGTTGTCATCCGGGAAGATGAAACGGCGGCCATGACATCGTGCGAACGGCACAACATGGACTGCCAAGATGTTGTCCCGGTAGTACTGGCCTGTAACACGCCCTGCAACAACATGTAAAGCCGTTGTTCCAGCAACAGTGATGCCTCCCCACACCATAACAGAACCACCCCCAAATCGATCATGTCTGATGACGATAACGTCTTGGAAGCGCTCGTTTCGACGACGCCACACCCTCCTACGTATGTCCAAAAAATCAACAGTGAACCTTGACTCATCTGAAAACATCACATTGCTCCAGCGTCGATTATCCCAGTGTTGACGATCCCTACACCAACAACGTCTTGCCTGAATGTGATGATCTCTCAAACAAGGGATCACGCGAGGACGTCGGGCGCGAAGGTGACCCCTATGCAGTCGATTCCGAATCGTCTGGCCACTCACTCTCACACCAGTGTCTGTTTGAAGACGAGCGCTGATCTGATTTGCTGTGATGACACGATTTCTCAAGGCCAAGGTACGGATAAATCGATCCTGGGCTTGAGTTCTCGCCCTTGGTCGACCTGAGCGTGGTCTGTCCTGTACAGATTGTGTATCACGGTATCTGGACCATAGCCTGCTTATGACAGACAGAGAAACATTCATCGTCCGCGCCACAACCGCCTGTGTTGTGCCGATCTGTAGCATGTCAAGGGCACGTAACCTTTCATTTTGGGTAAGCCGACGCATATCAAAATTTGTTTTCTGGTCACTAAAACAATTTTACTGATGTTTCCACCCTGGAATTCAATGCCACAATGACTGTAACATTCAAAGTCAGAGTCGTGCAAATCTTGGGTTGGACCCCCATGATGATCCCAAGCATCACCTGCATTCCATGCGGTAGCTATTGGTGCGTTTGGGCGTCACATGTAACTGGAAATGTTTCTTCTGTTAGGTTCTATAGTGACTTTTTTCGTAGTCATTTGCATATTTTAGTATTTTGCCCCCAAAATCAAATATCCCCTACTTTTTTTGAATAGTATATTATCAGGGTTCAATTTAAGCGGTATCGCATCGCAAAAAGCGACCCAAATCATGGTAAAAGCGATACAATTATTTCAAAAATTGCTTTCAAACTTGTGAAGTGCGATTCATTACATTTTGGATGAATGTGGAGTATAGTTAGGCCTATGAACAAATCAATTATTAAATGCAGGACTAACTAATATTCCAAGTTGTGGTCGTGATTAATTTGAACCAGTTTTTATTTCAATATATCCGATAACTAGAAGACAATGCAGACTCCGTTTTTATACGCCCACATTTTCATGTGGACGTATTATGTCGTCGCCCCTGTCCGTCAGGACGTCCGTCCGTCCGTCTGTCCGTCCGTCCGTCCGTCCGTCCGTCCGTCCGTCCGTCCGTCCGTCCGTCCGTCCGGACGTCCGTCCGTCCGTCCGTCCACAATTTGTTTGTGGACTCTCTACAGGTCACAATTCTTATCCGATTTTGACGAAACTTGAAATATAGGTTTATCCCCAAAAGATCTCGGCTGCTTTCGATATTGGCATGTATCGGATCAAAACTTCATGGATTATGGCCCCTGATTGTCTGAAAAATCACGTTTTTAGCTTGTGGACCCTATAGAGGTCACAATTTTGAACCGATTTTGATGAAACTTGACATGAATGTTTGAAACCCAAAGATCTTGGTTCCTTTCGATATTTGCGGCTATCGGAATGTAATTTCCTGAATTATGGCCCCTGATTGTCCGAAAAATCACCCTTTTTAGCTTGTGGTCCCTCTGGAGGTCACAATTATTATTCGATTTAAAAAACCGTTTGATTATATCACCGTTACACCCTAAGGAAGGTTGAGTTCGAATGTCGGGAAAATCGGACGAAAATTGCCATACAAAATGGCCGCCGTTAAAAAATGGTATATCAAGGTTGTGGACCCTGTGGAGGTCACAATTTTGATTCGATTTTGATGAAACTTTAAATTCATGGTTATAACCCAAAGATCTTGCTTCCTTTCGATATTTGCGCATATCGGATCGTAACTTCCTGAATTATGGCCCCTGATTATACGCAAAATCGCCTTTTTGATAGCTTGGAGGTCACAATTATTATCTGATTTAAAAAAACGTTTGATTATATTACCGTTACACCGTAAGGAAGGTTGAGTTCGAATTTCGGGAAAATCAGACCAAAATTGCCATACAAAATGGCCGCCGTTTGTACGCGAATACTGTTAAAAAATGGTATATCAAGGTTGTGGACCCTGTAAAGGTCACAATTTTAATTCGATTTTGATGAAACTTGAAATTCATGGTTATAACCCAAAGATCTTGGTTCTTTTCAATATTTGCGCATATCGGATCGTAACTTCCTGAATTATGGCCCCTGGTTATACGCAAAATCCCCCTTTCTTTAGCTTGTGGTCCCTCTGGAGGTCACAATTATTATCCAATTTAAAAAAACGTTTGATTATATCACCGTTGCACTGTAAGGAAGGTTGAGTTTGAATTTCGGGAAAATCGGACCAAAATTGACAGACAAAATGGCCGCCGTTTGTACGCGAATACTGTTAAAAAAATGATATATCATGGTTGTGGACCCTGTGGAGGTCACAATTTTGATTCGATTTTGATGAAACTTTAAATTCATGGTTATAACCCAAAGATCTTGCTTCCTTTCGATATTTGCGCATATCGGATCGTAACTTCCTGAATTATGGCCCCTGATTATACGCAAAATCGCCTTTTTGATAGCTTGGAGGTCACAATTATTATCTGATTTAAAAAAACGTTTGATTATATTACCGTTACACCGTAAGGAAGGTTGAGTTCGAATTTCGGGAAAATCAGACCAAAATTGCCATACAAAATGGCCGCCGTTTGTACGCGAATACTGTTAAAAAATGGTATATCAAGGTTGTGGACCCTGTAAAGGTCACAATTTTAATTCGATTTTGATGAAACTTGAAATTCATGGTTATAACCCAAAGATCTTGGTTCTTTTCAATATTTGCGCATATCGGATCGTAACTTCCTGAATTATGGCCCCTGGTTATACGCAAAATCCCCCTTTCTTTAGCTTGTGGTCCCTCTGGAGGTCACAATTATTATCCAATTTAAAAAAACGTTTGATTATATCACCGTTGCACTGTAAGGAAGGTTGAGTTTGAATTTCGGGAAAATCGGACCAAAATTGACAGACAAAATGGCCGCCGTTTGTACGCGAATACTGTTAAAAAAATGATATATCATGGTTGTGGACCCTGTATAGGTCACAATTTTAATTCGATTTTGATGAGGAAGGTTGAGTTCTAATTTCGTGAAAATCGTACCAAAATTGCCGGACGAAATGGTCGCCGTTTGTACGCGAATAGTGTAAAAATATGGTATATCATGGTTGTGGACTCGCTACAGGTCACAATTCTTATCCGATTTTGATGAAAAGTCACATTTCTAGGTTGTGTACCGTCACACCATAATCATTGTCGGTTTCGAGTTTCATTAATATCAGACTGGAACTGACCAACTAAATGGCTGCTCCCAATACAGTATGAAATACAGGACTTAAAGATGTAGGAAAAATCACTTTCGGTATTGCTTGTTCTCTGTCCATCTCTCGAAAATGTGGGCGTATCCTGCCTGGCAGTGCCAGCCTATCTTTAATCACATAACATAAAATATGTTACTAGAAATAGAATAAAACAACGCAGTATAGTAGGCTTATGATTGGTTAACTTAACTGGAATCTAAAAGTAGACATCTCGTGAGACGCTTGAAACGATGGCATATTCTAAGGTTGATAATATTTTGAAGGTGGAGAGGGGGATGTTTTTAAATAAAGAAATAAACAAGCAAAGCCACGTCTACAAATATTTCGATTGGAATGGTGTAACTTGAAGTACATGTAGTTTTGTTTTAGACGATTCGGATTAGTGCATCCGTCATCGTGGAGAGACGGTAACTGATTTATTTTTTGTGGGGGGGGGTTGTCAGGTTTTTTTTTACCTTCATCCGCACATAAGCCGAAGCAGGGTATACAACAAAGGCCGGACTTCGGCGGAATAGGTATCCACTTATACCTCGAAAAATCAGAATTGCAAATTATTTTTGTGATTAGGCTACGTTTTACTGCTTCTCAAATCTGAGCAAATGCTATTCAAATTTTGAATTGATTAGCCAAAATGTGAATCTGTCACAAAAATTTGCTACTCATTGGTTTTAGACTAAATTGAACCCTGTATATTATATATATATACCAAGCCTTAAATCAGCTTCACACATTTATAATCACTAAATAAACGATCATGTTGTACTTAATAAGATATGACCATTTAATCTATAAATAATAATAGACTGAAAACTGGCTCTGAGTGTCATCCATAACATCCAGACACTTTTAAATAAAAGATAGGTTACGTGCCCGTGTTTTGAAATTAGTCTCGCTTAACAATCTACCATCCATTCTACATCTGAATGACAGGTTGGGATAATCAAGACTATATGTTTAAGAAACATAACAGAAAGCTGGAACCAGTGTCCGAAACAAACATCACGTGGGTCCTTCAGGTAACACACAGGCCCAACCAATAATAATTATTTATAGTTTCCATGTATAAAGCTATGAGTTTAGTCACTTGTGACAGGAAAACGAAAAAAAAGGAAGACACGCATTGGTGTGTCATTTCAATTTAATGGAACAAATCTATTCATGGCTACATTGGGTTTTCTTAACCTACTTATAAACTTCAAATAGTTACAAAAAAAACCCAAACAACTTCCCTAGATTGTTAGCACAATAGCCCAGAGGGGAGTCAAAAAAGGTCCGTAAGAAATGTTTTTAAAATCATAAGCATCCATTACGTTTAATAAAAGGTAGGCCCACAACTACACCGTTCGGAAAATTTTCCATATATTTAATTCACGTTTCGGCTTCATGAAATTCATGTCAGAAATTCCAATCAAATGTCACACGTGTCATCGGCGGATTTGGCAATGGCAGAAAAAATATATTATTATTAATGATTGTTTCTCAGTGTATTTGGTGTTCTATCAGAGGATTATATTCAACTAAGATTTAAATTTCACTAACAAGTTATCAGTTTAATATCTACCGGTACCTGGAATTCATAGGGAGCGTCGAAGAAGCTCGATTCCCGAACGAGATGCACAAATAAGAGGCTGGTTATGCGAGTCATTGTTTGGAAAAACATCAGCTTCCGTCATGTCGATGACAAGTAAACAATAACAGTTAACTATCGGAGACTCTGTCGTTGCGTTTCTATGACAGAACTACATGTACCATATCCAGAATTGTCGAATGAGGACACTAACTATGCAAGATAAGAAGACGAAGGCCCGGCAGACCCGAGTGAAATAGGCAAGCAGGAGTTCTCCGATAAATTAGTCAGCCTCGGGCCTACGGACCGACGTTTGTGTCGAACACTGGCTGGAACAAGAAATTGAATTTAGAAATGCGCAAGTTAGGCAACTCAACAAATGTTTTAACCCTTACGTGCCCATATTCCTGAAGCAATGGCCCGAGAAATCCCTCTCTGACCATTGCTGGAATAGCGTCTGTTTCTTGAACTTATGCGGGAGTGTGTCTATTCTTTCCGTTCAATGAAAGCTATCACTTAAGTACAGCAACATGACAGTCCTTCGTTTAATCTGGGTCTTCCCTAAACCTTATGACAGAGATTTAAGGTATTAAAAACGGTGAAAGTATGTCACGCCATTAGTTTTACTGCAGTATTCTGCTATGCACGGGTTAATTAGGCATATTAAAATCATGAGTTATGACGTAACGTTATGTAAACATATTTGGTCCAATATTGGCAGCTAGTGATTGGTTGGTAGATGGACCACTGACAAATCAAAATTTACAACAACAATATCCACTCATAATAGCAGTGTGTAGTTGGATTACCTCTAATCAAACGCAACACTGCGCGGAGTTTGTTACGTGCCCAGTCTCGAAATTTTGCGAGAATTCCCAATCTCGCAATTTTGCAAGAGGTAAAAATGGCCAAAAATTCCTGATCTCACATTTTTGCGAGCGATGAAAGATGGCAGAGTATTCCCAGGCTGAGTATTCCCAATCTCGCATTTTTACGAGCGATGTACATGCCTCAGATCTTCATTCCGTGTAAAAAAGCCGTTCTGCATTGTAGTCTGACTCCACTATGACTACCTTCGTCTGTTCACGCACTTTCCAATGATCTATAAATAATCCAGTGTTTCTACAGTACATTTATGAGTAAACATGTGATGAAGTTCTACTTTCGATTTGCTGCGTTTTTAGATATCAGGGTGGCTAAGACATTAACTGAAGATGAAATCAGGGAAATGTTTATAGATAATGGTTCAGGGGACTCAGATCTCGACACAAATGACGATGAATTTTAACTATGAACCAATTTTGGACAGCTGAAATGAGAGTTACAGTGATCATCAAAACCCGAGGACAATGGCAATGCCAATGTACGTAGGATGGTCGGACTTGCTCGCTTTATGGAGAAGACACCAGATAAACAAAGGTCCTACGGTGCAGTTTGTACTATTCGAGTAAATAACAAGTACATTCCCAGAGTCTGTACAAAACTTGGGTGCCAAACATCCCGCTTTGCGATATTACTTTCTTTGAATTGACGTTTATCGATCATTCCAAAGTAAAGGGACAATATATACAGTATCTATGTATATGGTAGGCTATAAGTAAGACAGGTTCGTGCAAAAGTAGTACATAAGTAATATTGCAAATTCTTCACATTATTTCGTGAAATTTCCAGCAAAAAAATATTTAGGGGATAAAAATCGTCAAAATCTGCTGGTTTTCGTGAAAGAACACATTTTTTCCTAAAAACATTTCACATGTTTGAAAATTAACAATTGTCAATGTATAGTTCAACCAATACGCTAGATAAGTTTCAATTATTTTAAAACTGTATCTCCATAAATAAAAGAGTCACAGGCATTCAAAATTATCATATTTTTTTTTTTTCAAAAAATGGCAGGCAGACTGGTGACTATCTTTAACAAAATGGCGGACATACTCAAATTTTTTTGCATCAAAATGGTGGACCGCCTCAGTTGTTTTAGGGAAAATTTGGTGGGCATGTAAGGGTTAAGAACCTTGTAAAAGTAAAATGAAACTACTGCTAGTATCGTGTTCTTGCTGAGGAAAGTTTTTCAGAGATATTATTTGTACTAAACCAAAAGATTACTGCTATTCATAGACTGCACCGCTGGCTTTTCATAGTCTCGGGGACCCAGCCACTCAAGCATGCACATAAGCTGTGTTGAGACCAACTTTCTGTAGAGTACACAGGTCACCCTACCTTTCTCTACTTTAAATTGAAGCATACATCATAAGAGAGCCGAAAATGCACACAAACATATATTTGAGGATTATCTTCAAATTCTCTTTCATCACTTCGTCAGTGAAATAATTTTATTAGTAGAAATGTATGAGTATTCAAAAGAGGCACTATGATTTTTAGTTAAATCCAAGTTAATATTTTCCAGAAAAAGAAGAAATCGCACAAAAAAGACCAAAAGAGAAAATGTTACAGTAGCTCTAGTGAAGGATGAGGAGTGAGAATTAATGTGATGGGATATTTTTATGCGCTATATTCATAATTTTTGAAAATATGAACATTGAAAGTGTTGAAGAATGTAATGAAATTATTAAATGTAAATGAATTTTTGAATTTGTTATTAATCCTTGTTTCATTTTTATACGCCTACATTGAAATGTGGTCGTATATTGTCGGCGCCCCCGTCCGTCCGTCCGTATGGCGTCCACAAGCTAGAGGCTAAAGTTAATATCCGATTGACTTTAAATTTATACACAGTATTTAAGGTCATGAGACGAAAAAGCCTATTGTTTTTCAGCGATTTTCGATAATTACTGCCAGAGTTATGGCCCTTGATCACTTCAAAAAATCTTGTGGACGCTGTAGAGGCTAAAGTTAATATCTGATTGACTTTAAATTTATACACAGTGTTTAAGGTCATAAGATGAAGAAGCCTATTGATTTTCACCAATTTCCAATAATTGCTGTTAGAGTTATGGCCCTTGATTACTTCAAAAAATCTTGTGGGGGCTCTAGAGGCCAAAGTTAATATCCGATTGACTTTAGATTTATACACAGCGTTTAAAGTCATGAGACAAAGAAGCCTATTGATTTTCACTGATTTTCTATAATTACTGCCAAAGTTATGGTCCTTAGTCACTTTGATAAATCTTGTGGACGCTTTAAAAGCTAAAGTTGATATCCGATTGACCTTAAATTTCTAATAATTACTGCCAGAGTTGCTAAATTTGATATGATTGACCTTAAATTTATACACAGATGAAAAAGACTGTCGATTTTCAACAATTTCTGATAATTATTGCCAGAGTTATGGCCCTTGAACGCTTTGAAAAATCTTGTGGACGTCCGATTGACTTTAAATTTATACACAGCGTTTCAGGTCATGAGGCGAAAGAGCCTATTGATCACTTTGAAAAATGGTGTGGACGCTCTAGAGGCCAAGTTAATTTCTGATTGACCTAAACTTTATACACTTAAGCCTTGCATTTTCAATGATTTTCAATAATTACTGCCTGATTTATGGCCCTTGATCACATAGTTATCTTCTGATTGATTTTATTTTTATACACCATGTTTATGCCTTTATATAATCGTTTCGATTGTTTTAAGATTGATACACAGAGTTTAAGTTCTTGAGACAAACAAGTTTATTGATTTTCAATGATTTTTGGTAACTTGAACAGCTAAATCCATGGTATTTTATAGCCATGGATTTAGCTGTTCAAGTAACATTTAAAAATGTTATGTGTATTAAACTTTAGCATGGGCCAATCAAATTCTAATGATTTTTGGATAATTACTTAATGAGTTGTTACTTTTAATCAGATTTTAGTGTTATATTAATATTTCATTACCAACAAAAGTTAAAATATGCAACAACTCATGTTGACTGCCCGGACAATTTAGCTGCTGTTAACTGTAGGCGTATGTTTCGTTGCCTGGCAACCTATCTTTTAAAATTGTGGCCAAGAATCACAAAGATTAACTATTTTTTGGTATGACATGATATAATCATGCTAAATATGGTTAATAAAATGTTGTATTATGGTTTTCGAGGCCGCTGAATAGAAACATGTGCTTGAAAATCAATTTAGAATATCCAGTCTGGTGAAAATCCAATATGGCCACCAGAAATCCAAGATGGCAGCCCAAAATTCATGCTTGGTCAACATGTGAAGTCAGGATCCTGGGAAATATAACTTATAATATGTCATTTATAGGGTTTTCAATGTTGCTAAGATTGAACTACGAGCTTAAAAATCAATTGAATATCATGGTTTGAGGAAAGTTTCAGGAAACCCAATGTATCTGCTGACAAACCCAAGATGTTGGGACAAACTCCTGTAAAGACAGTCTCTTTCAAGACAACATGCTTGTGTAACTATAGCTTTTGCTAACATACACAATCAACATCTAACGAATGAGAAAATAAAAGAACATAAGAAAATATAAAAAGTAAAACATCTGTCTCGTCATACTATATACAATGTAATATATTAAAAGTATCAACAGTTTTCACAAAAATGTTGGCAAAACAAAGCCATACATATACATATTTTATCTACAATATTTGACCATGTCTGATTGAAAATGATATCCCCTTGAACATGCCTTAAAAATTTATGTTGTCTGCAAAGTCAAATGATATGCAGAAATTATACAATAACCCACAAGGTGCAGATCATCACATAATAATATTCACATAAATCTCATTAATAATGTCATTTAGTAAGTAATAAACTCGCTATGCCATGCACAACTTTATTTTCTGGAATTATCATTGTCTATTTTTACTCAGAGATTTTGGCAGATATCCTGAGTCAGTGCGCCACAAATATATGATTTCTGACAACAATTGATGCTTATTTAGTATTCTTAGGATTTTCACCGTGGAGACTGATACAGGGTCATTGCGGTTTCTTCATATATCCAGTTTTTGTCTTTTTGAGGTCTTTCTTTCGTTTCAGTGATAGGCATTTTGTCGCTTTCATTTTGGCCTGGGCATTTTATGTCATTGACAGTGGGATATTTTAACGTAGTTGTTTCCCCTTATAGGTATGTAGAAAGTATACAATCTGAAATAGGTCAGGGTTAAGACTTTTTGCAATGCAAAATTGTGAGAACAGATGTGTATTTTGAAAATAATTTAAAGTGTAGTGAAAATATGATATGATAATTTATTATTAGCAGTGCCTCCTTATATCTTGTAGCTAAATTTTAAAATTTTTATATCACTTGAAATCACATTAAAATTGGCAGATTCTTTTCAACCAGATTCTTTTCTTTGCTGTGTATTTAGTATTTATGGAAGACCAAATGGGACAATATTCATGATTCTTGTTTCTACATTCCAGTTTGAACATTTTAGACACGAACGCAACATTCTAAACTAATGATTCTTGTTTCTACATTCTTATGTCAGCATTTCATGCACAAAATCAACATTTCAAACAAAAAATTGATTTTATGTTTCATTTTCGGCGTTTTATCGGTAACTTTTATATATCATTAAATATTAAAATTAAAAAATAATTTCTTAATTTCACATGAAAAAGAAATCAATTCATTGGTTTCTGGAAGAATCTAAAAAAAAGTCTGGAATTTGAACTCTTATGACAATATTTTCTACGTTTCAAAAAGTCTTGAAATTAAAATCTTTAAATGAAAATGTCCAGACAAATATGATGAATTATCAACATTATTACACCAGAGGGCGCTAGACCTAACACAAATTGGCGACCTATTCGACTAGCGACCTATTAGACCGATCCAGCTGCATGGCAACCTATTCACAATAAAGACAACAGTCACCCAAACTCATCTATATTTATCAACCAATAAAATCCAATGTAACGTCTATCAAATGAAAGTAGAATATATTATTTTTTATCCAATCCTTTAATTCAGAATAGAGGTGTAATTTCGCCATTATCTTAAAAAATTCTGGACATCCAACTAAATATACGATGGTCCGAATTTTGACTCGGAACATTACCGTTCTTTCACTTTAAAATATTGAAAAATTGGCGACGTTTAGGATGAGAGCGCACCACTTTAATATGATTGTGCCACGTTTTACTAATGATATTTAGAAAGCTGATTCCATTACCTTTCAGGTTATATATAGCTGGACGCTCAGAATTTTGTACGAATTTGGACTTCGAAAAAAATACCGGTTTATCTTTACATTTAGAATATTGAAAAATTAGCTATGTTCAGGTTGAGAGCGCACCACTTTAAGATGATTGAGCCAAACTTTTACTAATAATATTTAAAGAAAGCTTATTAAATTACCTTTCAGAATATAGATAGCAGAATGCTCAGAATTTTGTACGATGGTCCGAATTTTGACTAAGAATATTACCGTTCTTTCACTTTGAAATTTTTAAAAAAAATTGGTCATGTTTAGGATGAGAGTTCACCCTTTTAATCTTTTAATATGACTGTGCCAACTTTAACTGATAATATTTGGAACGCTTATTTAATTCCCTTTCGGAATATATTTAGTTGGCTGTCTAGAATTTTGTAAGATAATGGCGAAATTACACCTCTATTCTGAACTAAAGGAATGGATAAAAAATAATATATTAGGTCGCTAGTCGAATAGGTCGCCAATTTGTATTCGGTCAAGCGCCCTCTGGTGTAATAATGTTGATAATTCATCATATTTTTCTGGACATTTTCATTTCAAGATTTTAATTTCAAGACTTTTTGAAACGTAGAAAATATTTTCATAAGACTTCAAATTCCAGAGGTTTTTTTTTAGATACTTTCAGAAACCAATGAATTGATTTCTTTGTCATGTGAAATTAAGAAATTATTTTTTAATTTTAATATTTAATAATATATAAAAGTTACCGATAAAACGCCGAAAATGAAACATAAAACCAATTTTTTGTTTGAAATGTTGATTTTGTGCATGAAATGTTGACATAAGAATGTAGAAACAAGAATCATTAGTTTAGAATGTTGCGTTCGTGTCTAAAATGTTCAAACTGGAATGTAGAAACAAGAATCATGAATATTGTCCCATTTGGTCTTCTATATGTATTTGGGGTTTTTTTGTTTGTTTTTTTACTAAGACAAAGATATTTTATTTAAATAAATCTAAGCTCAGTTGTAATCTTTGTACATGTATGCAAGTCCACTGACTTGATGTATCTGGAAGTTGATTGAGTAAAGGGGATAAAAACAGTGCTAAATCTAATTGTGAAGATTTACAGAGCATTCAAAGTCTGTAACAGTTGAAAGGTTACAACCATTCTCTTCTAACAAAGGAAACATAATAAAAGTATGTACACTAATGGAAATGAAATGAAATGGGGTTTAACGTCTTACTGTTCTGCTCCGAACTGGGCTAATGAAGAGGGAAATTTTGCCTGGACAGCAGCACCACAGCCTACACTTATATTAAATTCCAACTGTCGAGGGATTTTTTATGTGCACGGGACCATGGCTTTTTGTCCCATCAGAACCACTACACGGCTGTCCTTGTTGGGCCCTCTGACCTGCATCCCTGACAATGAAACACTAATGGAACAAAACCTCCTGATACGCGACCCTGGATGACATGCAACTGCATAAAACTATGCGCCAAACACTGGAATCCGCAAGTAAGGGACGTGGTGTTCCCTTTAAATGCTTTAAAAACTTACTTTACTCACTTTCTAAACATTTTTATACGCCCACATTTTCATGTGGACGTATATTGTCGTCGCCCCTGTTCGTCCGTCCGTCCACAATTGTTTGTGAACAGTCTACAGGTCACAATTTTTATCCGATTTCAATGAAACTTAAAATATAGGTTTATCACCCTAAGATCTCGGTTCCTTTCGATATTGGCATGTATCGGACTGTAACTTCATGGGTTATGGCCCCTGATTGTACGAAAAATCACGTTTTTATACGCCCACATTTTTATGTGGACGTATATTGTCGTCGCCCCTGTCCGTCCACAATTTGTTTGTGGACTCTCTACAGGTCACAATTCTTATCCGATTTTGACGAAACTTGAAATATAGGTTTATCCCCAAAAGATCTCGGTTCCTTTCGATATTGGCATGTATCGGATGAAAACTTCATGGATTATGGCCCCTGATTGTACGAAAAATCACGTTTTTAGCTTGTGGACCCTATAGAGGTCACAATTTTGAACCGATTTTGATGAAACTTGACATGCATGTTCATAACCCAAAGATCTTGGTTCCTTTCGATATTTGCACCTATCGGAATGTAATTTCCTGAATTATGGCCCCTGATTGTCCGAAAAATCACCCTGTTTAGCTTGTGGTCCCTCTGGAGGTCACAATTATTATCCGATTTAAAAAAACGTTTGATTATATCACCGTTACACCCTAAGGAAGGTTGAGTTCGAATTTCGGGAAAATCGGACGAAAATTGCCATACAAAATGGCCGCCGTTTGTACGCGAATACTGTTAAAAAATTGTATATCATGATTTGTGGACCTTGTAAAAGTCACATTTTTAAATCGATTTTGATGAAACTTGAAATTCATGGTTATAACCCAAAGATCTTGGTTCCATTCGATATTTGCGCATATCGGAACGTAACTTCCTGAATTATGGCCCCTGATTATACGCAAAATCGCCTTATTTTAGCTTGTGGTCCCTCTGGTGGTCACAATTATTATCCGATTTAATAAAACGGTTGATTATATTACCGTTACACCGTAAGGAAGGTTGAGTTCGAATTTCGGGAAAATCGGACCAAAATTGTCATACATAATGGTAATGAAGAGAGAGTTTGAATTTCTTGAAAATCGGGCTAGAATTGACGGACAAAATGGTCGTCGTTTGTACGCGAATACTGTTAAAAAATTGTATATCATGGTTGTGGACCCTGTAGAGGTCACAATTTTAATTCGATTTTGATGAAACTTGAAATGCATAGTCTCTTATCATCCAAACAAATATTCTACGAATATTAGTCTGGATGGGTCCTCAAAATTTGACAGAAAGTCGGTCACTGTCTGGATTATCCAGTCTTTTAAGTTACCACGTGCTGAATCTATCAAAACATCTCGCTTATCAACAATGACACTCTCTAAAATTTTGTTTTAAAGTTTTTAATTGAAATGGTAATTTTCTCTCGTCATGAATCAAACCTATGGCTTCTCACAATCTCCTTAATCACGATTCATGCTGTTGTATCGTCTCTATTTTGTTTCTAATAATAGATGTGCCAAGTGAATTGTGGGATATATTTTATCCTCGCCTTATAGAATCTATCAAAATCGTCCCGGCTTCATAATATCTATCACTTACCGAGACTTTAGCCAAAGGGTTCCATTGCCCATGCGTAACCGGGAGTTTGGTTTTTTATGTGGTAGATTATCCAGTAATTTTCGTCAATAATTGAGAACCGACCCAGACCCTCCGTGCGTTGAAGACTAGGGGGGTCTGGGTGACCGAGACTAGAAATGCATGGTTATAACCCAAATTTTGAACCGATTTGGATGAAACTTAAAATGCATGTTTATAACCCAAAGATCTTGGTTCCTTTCGATATTTGGAGGTCAAAATTGTTATCCGATTTAAAAAAACGTTTGATAATATCACCCTTTCATGGTTATGAAGGTTCAGTTTGAATTTCGTGAAAATCGGACCAAAATTGACGGACAAAATGGCCGCCATTTGTACGCGAATAGTGTGAAAATATGTTATATCAAGGTTGTGAACAGTGTAGAGGACACAATTTTGAACCGATTTGGATGAAACTTGAAATGCATGTTTATAACCCAAAGATCTTGGTTCCTTTCGATATTTGCGCCAATCGGATCGTAACTTCCTGAATTATGGCCCCTGATTGTCCGAAAAATCGCCCTTTTTAGCTTGTGGTCCCTCTGGATGTCAAAATTGTTATCCGATTTAAAAAACCGTTTGATTATATCACCGTTACATGGTTATGAAGGTTGAGTTCGAATTTCGTGAATATCGGACCAAAATTGGCGGACAAAATGGCCGCCATTTGTACGCGAATAGTGTGAAAATATGTTATATCAAGGTTGTGAACAGTGTAGAGGACACAATTTTGAACCGATTTGGATGAAACTTGAAATGCATGTTTATAACCCAAAGATCTTGGTTCCTTTCGATATTTGCGCCAATCAGATCGTAACTTCCTGAATTATGGCCCCTGATTGTCCGAAAAATCGCCCTTTTTAGCTTGTGGTCACTCTGGAGGTCAAAATTGTTATCCGATTTAAAAAGATAGGCTGGCACTGCCAGGCAGGATACGCCCACATTTTCGAGAGATGGACAGAGAACAAGCAATACCGAAAGCGATTTTTCCTACATCTTTACGTCCTGTATTTCATACTGTATTGGGAGCAGCCATTTAGTTGGTCAGTTCCAGTCTGATATTAATGAAACTCGAAACCGACAATGATTATGGTGTGACGGTACACAACCTAGAAATGTGACTTTTCATCAAAATCGGATAAGAATTGTGACCTGTAGCGAGTCCACAACCATGATATACCATATTTTTACACTATTCGCGTATAAACGGCGACCATTTCGTCCGGCAATTTTGGTACGATTTTCACGAAATTAGAACTCAACCTTCCTCATCAAAATCGAATTAAAATTGTGACCTATACAGGGTCCACAACCATGATATATCATTTTTTTAACAGTATTCGCGTACAAACGGCGGCCATTTTGTCTGTCAATTTTGGTCCGATTTTCCTGAAATTCAAACTCAACCTTCCTTACAGTGCAACGGTGATATAATCAAACGTTTTTTTAAATTGGATAATAATTGTGACCTCCAGAGGGACCACAAGCTAAAGAAAGGGGGATTTTGCGTATAACCAGGGGCCATAATTCAGGAAGTTACGATCCGATATGCGCAAATATTGAAAAGAACCAAGATCTTTGGGTTATAACCATGAATTTCAAGTTTCATCAAAATCGAATTAAAATTGTGACCTTTACAGGGTCCACAACCTTGATATACCATTTTTTAACAGTATTCGTGTACAAACGGCAGCCATTTTGTATGACAATTTTGGTCTGATTTTCCCGAAATTCGAACTCAACCTTCCTTACGGTGTAACGGTAATATAATCAAACGTTTTTTTAAATCGGATAATAATTGTGACCTCCAAGCTAAAAAAAAGGCGATTTTGCGTATAATCAGGGGCCATAATTCAGGAAGTTACGATCCGATATGCGCAAATATCGAAAGGAAGCAAGATCTTTGGGTTATAACCATGAATTTCAAATTTCATCAAAATCGAATCAAAATTGTGACCTCCACAGGGTCCACAACCTTGATATACCATTTTTTAACAGTATTCGCGTACAAACGGCGGCCATTTTGTATGGCAATTTTCGTCCGATTTTCCCGAAATTCGAACTCAACCTTCTTTAGGGTGTGACGGTAATATAATCAAACGGTTTTTTAAATCGAATAATAATTGTGACCTCCAAGCTAAAAAAAAGGCGATTTTGCGTATAATCAGGGGCCATAATTCAGGAAGTTACAATCCGATATGCGCAAATATCGAAAGGAAGCAAGATCTTTGGGTTATAACCATGAATTTCAAGTTTCATCAAAATCGAATCAAAATTGTGACCTCCACAGGGTCCACAACCTTAATATACCATTTTTTAACAGTATTCGCGTACAAACGGCAGCCATTTTGTATGGCAATTTTCGTCCGATTTTCCCGAAATTCGAACTCAATCTTCCTTAGGGTGTAACGGTGATATAATCAAACGGTTTTTTAAATCGAATAATAATTGTGACCTCCAGAGGGACCACAAGCTAAAAAGGGTGATTTTTCGGACAATCAGGGGCCATAATTCAGGAAATTACATTCCGTAAGCCGCAAATATCGAAAGGAACCAAGATCTTTGGGTTACAAACATGCATGTCAAGTTTCATCAAAATCGGTTCAAAATTGTGACCTCTATAGGGTCCACAAGCTAAAAACGTGATTTTTCGTACAATCAGGGGCCATAATCCATGAAGTTTTGATCCGATACATGCCAATATCGAAAGCAGCCGAGAACTTTTGGGGATAAACCTATATTTCAAGTTTCGTCAAAATCGGATAAGAATTGTGACCTGTAGAGAGTCCACAAACAAATTGTGGACGGACGGACGGACGGACGGACGGACGTCCGGACGTCCGGACGGACAGGGGCGACGACATAATACGTCCACATGAAAATGTGGGCGTATAAAAACGTTTCATTATATCACCGTTACATGGTTATGACGGTTGACTTCGAATTTTGTGAAAATCAGACCAAAATTGACGGACAAGATGGCCGCCATTTGTACGCAAATAGTGTGAAAATATGTTATATCAAGGTTGTGAACAGTGTAGAGGACACAATTTTGAACCGATTTGGATGAAACTTGAAATGCATGTTTATAACCCAAAGATCTTGGTTCCTTTCGATATTTGCGCCCATTGGATCATAACTTCCTGAATTATGTCCCCGGATTGTCCGAAAAATCGCTTTTGGTCCCTCTGGAGGTCAAAATTATTATCCGATTTAAAAAAACGTTTGACAATATCACCGTTACATGGTAATGAAGAGAGAGTTTGAATTTCTTGAAAATCGGGCTAGAATTGACGGACAAAATGGCCGCCGTTTGTACACGAATAGTGTGAAAATATGTTATATCAAGGTTGTGGACCCTATAGAGGTCACAATTCTGAATCAATTTTGATGAAACTTGACAGGTATGTTTTAAACCCTAAGATCTTGGTTCCTTTCGATATTTGCGCCCATTGGGTCATTACTTCCTGAATTATGTCCCCTGATTGTACGAAAAATCACCCTTTTTAGCTTGTGGTGCCTCTGGAGGTCACAATTATTATCTGATTTAAAAAAAAACGTTTGATTATAAAAACCAAACAAATTCTAATGATTTTCTGATAATTCCTTAATATGCGACAACTCTTGTTGACTGCCCGGACGATTTGGCTGCTGTGTGGGCGTATGTTTTGTTGCCTGGCAACCTATTTTTTAGCTTGTGAACAGTGTAGAGGTCACAATTTTGAACCGATTTGGATGAAACTTGAAATGTATGTTTATAACTCAAAGATCTTGGTTCCTTTCGATATTTGCGCCAATCGGATCGTAACTTCCTGAATTATGGCCCCTGATTGTCCGAAAAATCGCCCTTTTTAGCTTGTGGTCCCTCTGGAGGTCAAAATTGTTATCCGATTTAAAAAACGTTCCATGGTTATGAAGGTTGAATTCGAATTTCGTGAAAATCGGACCAAAGTTGACGGACAAAATGGCCGCCGTTTGTACGCGAATAGTGTGAAAATATGTTATATCACGGTTGTGGACCTTATAGAGGTCACAATTTTGAACCGATTTTGATGAATCTTGACATGTATGTTTATTACCCAAAGATCATGGTTCCTTTCGATATTTGCGCCCATCGGATTGTAACTTCCTGAATTATGGCCCCTGATTGTCCAAAAAATTGCCCTTTTTAGCTTGTGGTCCCTCTGGAGGTCAAAATTGTTATCAGATTTTAAAAAAACGTTTGATCATTTCACCGTTCCATGGTTATGAAGGTTGAATTTGAATTTCGTGAAAATCAGACCAAAATTGACGGACAAAATGGCCGCCGTTTGTACGCGAATAGTGTGAAAATATGTTATATCAAGGTTGTGGACCTTATAGAGGTCACAATTTTGATGAAACTTGACATGTATGTTTATAACCCAAAGATCTTGGTCCCTTTCGATATTTGCGCCCATCGGATCGTAACTTCCTCAATTATGGTCCTTGATTGTCCCAAAAATCGCCCTTTTTAGCTTGTGGTCCCTCTGGAGGTCAAAATTGTTATCCGATTTAAAAAAAACGTTCCATGGTTATGAAGGTTGAGTTCGAATTTCGTGAAAATCGGACCAAAGTTGACGGACAAAATGGCCGCCGTTTGTACGCGAATAGTGTGAAAATATGTTATATCAAGGTTGTGGACCTTATAGAGGTCACAATTTTGAACCGATTTTGATGAAACTTTACATGTATGTTTATAACCCAAAGATCTTGGTTCCTTTCGATATTTGCTCCCATTGGATCATAACTTCCTGAATTATGTCCCCGGATTGTCCGAAAAATCGCTTTTGTTAGCTTTTGGTCCCTCTGGAGGTCACAATTATTATCTGATTTAAAAAAAACCGTTTGATTATAAAAACCAAACAAATTCTAATGATTTTCTGATAATTCCTTAATATGCGACAACTCTTGTTGAATGCCCGGACGATTTGGCTGCTGTGTGGGCGTATGTTTCGTTGCCTGGCAACCTATTTTTTTTCATAAAATTGATCGAAACGTCTTGGGATGAAATTTCCACTGACCAAAACGTCATACACTGAAATATGCTAGGTCGAAATGTCTACTGGCCGAAATTCCCGTCAATTTTCACCTTATTGGTAGCATAAGGAGAACTTAATGTACACAAAGTTTTTGTAGCAAAATTATGAGTTGGAAATGAAAATAACTTCTCAAGGGTGGTATGAACATTGCGGTGTCTTGGGGTAATGAAATAAAAGGCATTGAGGATCTTTTGGATGATATACAGTAGTCTACCTGTAAAATTTATGTTACATTAGTCTGAATTTCATTTGATTTTTTTAACAAAACATAAGTGATCTACCACAAATCAAACATATGCCTACATGTAGAACCCACTCTTCCAATCCCCAACATCACATTATCTATAAATGACATGGATTAATACATATTTAAGGGTTGAATAAATTGCTAGCTTATCAACAGATGACTACTTTTCTCATAGAATCAGACATTTTTATTTGTTTAGTCTCTTATCACTTATGTTGCTATAGTTACCAAGTAACATGATGGTATCTGTGAAGGTCAGAGTTATTTTATCAGAATACAGATAACCTGTTTAAACTACTGTAACCCATAATTGACAATGTGCAGTTATTATAAATTATAGAACACCCTTTAGATCTGTATGAACATTATCATACAATGTTTCTCAAACATAGGTTTTGTCTATATACATTTTGAGAGCTAATATTTCGCTCAATTTCGAGTTATGTGATTTTATACTTTGTACGTATAATACTGTCTATTTATGAGTGCTTTGGGTTTATGTCCATCCATATTTTTATATCCGTCCTTTTTTTTTTTTCACTTCACACTTGTATTTATTATATTGTATGTTGTCCTCATTAAGGGAGGTTTGTATGCAATACTGTGTGTCTTGAGTTATAATTGTTATATTGTTTTATTTTATGTACATGTTTATATTGTATGCTGTCCTCAGTGGATGTTTCGATGCAATAAAATCTTATCTTATCTTATCTTATCTTATAGCAATCATAACCAATATGAATGCTATGTGAAGCACCATAAATGAAATGATATGGGGTTTAAGGTCTCTTGTTCTGCACCTATACTGGACAGCGGCACTATGGCTTAATCCCAGGGGGGGGGGGGGCTGCTCAGCTACATTAAAATAATAATGCCTTGCATCAATGAAATTACATCACAAAATGATCCTACATCAGTATAAAAATGATTTCTCTGTTTAAAAAGCTCAATTTGTATGTATGCCTATGTAATTTAGAGACGATGATGGTAGATTTCCGTAACAGAAACCTGGCAAACCCCCTCCTGCAAAAATTCCTGGATCTGTCCCTGAATTCGACTGCCAAGGGATCTTTTACGTGCATCCCAATGTTTACATAGGACCCCATTTTATTGTACCATGCAAATGACAAGACAGCTTGCCTTGTCAGGCCGTCTGTCTTGCACCACTGACAAAGGGAAATCATGGTGGAAAATCCTGATGAACTTTTAGGCCAAACAAGAGACCCACAGGCTAGCAAGCCAGCGCCCACCCACTTAGCCACCATGGTTCGGTGAAGCATTATGAAAAATTACAATAGACGTGCATTGGGTGCAGCTGAAATAATCAAAGGGCGTAGGCGCTCCTTCGTGATATTCTATGCTTTAAGGAGGGCTGGAAACAGTCCTTTACAGTACTAATCAAAGCTTCTATTCCATTCATTTACAACCCACTGTAAGTTTTTGATAACCTTATTTACACTTCAGTATATTTTACTGTTTGGTTGGTGTGTCTATACCAGCCAAAACCATGTAAAAAAAACACACCTTGTAGTAAAGTATTCTCATATCTGTCTATAGTTTTCTATTCCTGTTTATTATAAGAGTAACTTAGTTTATTGGCATTAAATATTAGATAGCTAGTAACCTTGAGTTAATATTTATTTTAGCTTTAGAAGGTTAATATTTATTTTAGCTTTAGAAGGTTTTAGTTAGGTTTAAAGATATGTAAATTTAGTGTGCTTATCTTATCCTAACCTATTGTAATTTGAACTTTATCTCCTTTCGGTAGGTTGAGATTATCTATTCTAATCTAAATATAGGCCTAAATTTATTATCTTTTATAACTCATAGTCCATTATCTTATGAGCTGTATTCCGCAGATATATAACATCTTGAATTAAGATATTATTACGGGAGTGGATATTCGCCATTCGCATGGCGAATAACCCAGACCCATTAAGGATGGTTATTCGCCATTCGTTTTATATAATAAACTTAAAATCCTTGCAGATTGTTTGTTCTTTTATTCAAACTGCATGCCTAGAATCCATTTTTAATTGTTATTTGTTATTTGAAGCTTCACCGTGTAAATGAAAACCTTCGTTCACAGCGAAGCAGGCCCGTAGCCAGCATGTTGGCTTCGGAGGGTCAGTGAGGTTTTTAGGAGGGGCATACTCGTTACAGTCTACAGTAGCTATTTTAGACTTATGGTTGGCAAATTTTCTTTCGGGGGGGCAAAACATTTTTTCAGGGGGGCATTGCCCCCCCTCGCCACCCCCTGGCTACGGGCCTGCAGCGAAGCGAAGACAGAGAAACGGACATCGTGTGTACATGGAAGTAGAACACATGTGAAAAGTTCCGTACTCTGTAAAATTCTGTATCTTTACTAATTCAACATTGAAAACGCATTTCTTTGTACTTTTGTTTATCACAAAGTATATAAAGTACAAACTAAGTCTAATTCCATTCCTGTCGAGCGAAAGCAATAGAGGCTTATTGAAATTGTTCTATTTGATCTGCCCCACCGCCTACCACACGGAGTAGTCTACCCATATATTTCCTTGCCAACCGCATGTTTTATCTGCGACCTGTAGTTTATATATTTTATTTTCCATTCCTATATTTCATTCCCTACCAATATTGAGAGAGAGGGAGTTTAACGTTCACTTGACACAATGTAGGTCATTTTGGAACTAACACGTGGTCCAATTTCATATCAATAATACGTACACTTCCGCGGAGGGGATCTTTAGCTGTGGCTAGATATCGGAGGGGGTGAGGGAATTCGGGACTAACATATGGTTCAGGTTTTTTTTATTTGAATAATTCCCTTGCATGTAGGGGTCTTTAGCAGTGGTAGGACCCAGAGAAAACCCACGTGGTTGGACAGGCGACCCTACTCCTGAACATGGCCCAACAAAAGGTATTTCACCACGTATAAATATAAATGGTGAACAAATTAAGTAATTTAGAGAGAGAGAGAGAAATGGGGTTTAATGCCCACTCGACACAAACTAGGTCATAGCGGGACTAACATATGGTTTTAATTCTATTTCAGTAATTCGCTTGCGCATAGAGGTTTCTAGCAGTGTGAGGAAACCGAAGTGCACGGAGGAAAGCCATGAGGTCGAGAAGGCGCCCCTATCTCCATGCCACATACGCTCACACCAGAGATCGAATCCACAGCCGCAAGCCAGAGGTGACCGGCCAGCTACAGGTCAAAGAGCGGCACTCTAGACCACTAGGCCATCCCTACCCCCCTAGTAATTTAACCCTTTTATTCTACAGCATAGGCCCAGCATGAAATTCATATTGATGTATTCCGATAGAACATTCTGATCTACTCGAACCTTTTATTTTCAAAAAATGTTTATTTCCAATTCATATACTTGAATAAAACTATTTTGTCTTATTTAAACTGACAGGTCATAAGGTATGGTACTCTTTCGGGTAGTCACCGCTAGGCTATAAATAGACCTCCAATGGCGCTCTGCCAAACGACGTTTGTTGTAGTATTTATTTTCGCATTTTTACTGCAACGAAAATGATATATGTTCATTTTGTAGGATGAGGTTAAACTAGTTTAAGTGCTTTGTGGTATTACCACTCGACCAGACATAGTGATAGGCCAGAGAATATCGATTTTAAAAAAAAGAATGGCGAATAACAAAAACGAATGGCAAATAACGTAAACGAATGGCGAATAACTCTTTGCCATGCGCATGGCGAATATCCTCTGCCTATTATTACTTTGACTCAAGATATAAAATAGAATAATGGGACATTTAATCAAGGCTTATTTAAGCAGCAGTTGCCAGGCAAGATACGTCCATATTTTGTAAGAGATAGAGAACAAGCTAAAAAAAGCAATTTTTCGTACAATCAGGGACCATAATTCAGGAATTTATTGTCTGACACCCTTGATATACCATAATAATATATCTTACACTATTTGTGTAGAAGATGTGACCATTGTTTTGTTCGACTGTTTTGGCTCGATTTGCATGAAATTCAAACTAAACCATTATTTGGGTGTAATGCTGATATATTAAAATGTTTTTTTAAATTGGATAAAAATTGTGACCTCTTGAAAAACCACAAGCTAGAAATGCGACTTTTCGTACAAACAAGGGCCATAATTCAGGATATCTCAAAGTAATACTATAGGACGATGGAGGCATTGACAAATACACCTTGGTTTTACTGGAATACAGTTGCAAAATTACCAATTTGCGGAATATCTGTTTTATATTTCAAATTTTTTAACCCCGTTTTTTCAGGTTGTGAATTTTTTGTAGTCTACTCTTTTAAGGTAGATATTGGGTTAAAGGTTATCACAAAATTGGTTGTATCATAGTTAGAAAGGCCTCCTGTCTATACAAGTATAAATTTATCTAGATTATAGTTATCTTATCTGGTAACAAGTGGTGAAAGTCCCTTTTAGTCACCTGATGTAGGATGATTTTAAATGTATTATGAAATGTGTTATTTCACACAATCGACTATTCATTAGTTGTATTCTCTCTCCTAATAAACAGTACAAATTGAAGACAATGAAATTTTTTCCACTCTTTGGCGTCAATGAAATATTAAATATGTCTTCAAATAAACAGCTAAAAGAAAGTTTATTGATTTGAATGAATAATGATTTCTGTAAATACATAAATATTTTTTTTTTTAAATTTTGATTTTCATTATTTTTAAGCATTCTCCTATTTTTTCATTATTTCAACAGTAGACCTGAATTCCAATATTTTAGAGTAGATTACTGACAATAAACCATAGTAACTGTTATTCTCTAAAAAGTGTGTTATTTGATTATGTCTCAATTGCTAAATGCTATTTAAAGAATATGTTCAACATCAACATGGAAATGTCGTTGTCAACCTTATTATACTGATAGAAAAAACATGATACCTGTACTATTAATTTGCAATATTTATATGTACATATTAGGTACATGATGATGACAAATATTGATATAGAGTCAAGTTACATCTAGGGGCCAACATTTTCACATGTCACTTGGTTTACTGACAAACACAGATATTTAAGCCTGGTGGAGCTTGAGTCATTGACTATTGTGGGATATTGGCTAATACATTAATCCACTAGAATTCTGTTTCATGATAAATCCTTTTATGACAAAAATCAGCGTAGCAATAGCATTATGAACCAAACCAGCTAACAACTGAAAGCCCATGTCATAACTTTTATCAGTTTTTCCACCTAACTTAACTAAGTCCTAAACCGCTAACTCAATATTTTCCATGATATTCGAAATCAAAAACACAAATTAGAATTCAATATTGGTCCATTTCAATTAATCAATATTTATGTTTATACAGTTTATAATTCTGTGGAATACAATGACTGAGCCACGATGTTTTACTGGACATTGCTTGACCAAGACTAGAAAAGCCTTGTCAAAACCTCGCTCAGTCATTGTATTCCATGGAATTGTGACATGTATATTTCAGTTGTGAAAATATGGGCAGGGGGGGGGAATTTTGGCACCCCCCAAGGAGGGCGCCAAAGGTGCCCTTTATCCCTTGGGGGAAAAATCAATGGGCAGCTCCCCACCCCCCGCCACCCCCGAAAAATTTCAGCACCCCTCATGAAGGCCGCCAAAGGTGCCCTTTATCCCTTGGGGGAAAAATCGGCTCCCTCAATGGGCACCAAATGACGCCATATGAGACCAATGACCAACGTCTCAATAATAGTATGGGCGCCACATAAAGTCAAGTGACATTGGTTGAGCGCCCAACCAGTGCCACTTGGTTTTATGGGTGCCTTGCCTCATAATGACCCACACGATTTACACCATAACAAAAGGGCCGCCCAAACAGCTTGACATGATTGGTGGGGCGCCTTATAATGTTGGGCGACATATAGTGCATAATACCGAATCAGATGGGTTGGGCACCCACGACTAGATCAATGGGGCACCCAAAACGGCATGATTGGCGGGGTGTTTTATAGGCGCCCATAATTCCAAGATCACGGCTGCCTATAATATAATTTTCTAAATTCAAACGGCATGTTTTATAGGGTGCTTCATCCCAGAGGGACGCGCATAATGCCGAGATCATGGGAACCCATAATACAATGCTTGTGAGATTGGTTAGGCGCCCATGAATGAATTGGGCGCCCAAAACAGCTTGATATCTTCAAAATTCAAAAGATGTGATTTGTGGGGTACCCCATCCAGGAGGGGCGCCCATGATATAATGCTACTGAGATTAGTTAGGCGCCCACAAATGAATTGGGAGTCCAAAACAGCTTGATCAGTGGAGAGCCTTATCCCGGAGAGGCACCCATAATGACATGAATGGTGGGGCGCCTTAAAATGTTGGGACGCAAATAGTACATAATGCTGAATCAGATTTGGTGGGCGCCCACAACTTGTTCAATGGGGCTTCAAAAACGTGCATAATGCCGAGATCATGGGAACCCATAATACAATGCTTGTGAGATTGGTTAGGCGCCCATGAATGAATTGGGCACCCAAAACGGCTTGATAATCTTCAAAATTCAAAAGATGTGATTTGTGGGGTGTCCCATCCAGGAGGGGCGCCCATGATATAATGCTACTGAGATTAGTTAGGCGCCCACGAATGAATTGGGCATCCAAAACAGCTTGATCTGTGGAGAGCCTTATCCCGGAGAGGCGAACCATAATGACATGAATGGTGGGGCGCCTTAAAATGTTGGGACGCAAATAGTACATAAAGCTGAATCAGATTTGGTGGGCGCCCACAACTTGTTCAGTGGAGCTTCAAAAACGGCATGATTTGTGGGGTCCCTGGCGTTTATCTGTAAGGAAGAAAAAAAATGCCAAGGGGAAAAGTTATCCATTAATGCTGCCGTGTATTGTGTAGAGTTGGTAAAATATCCTGGGAGTTACGTAGAAGGTACTGTCTCCAAAAATTGTATCTGACTGGCAAAGCTATCATCTGTCCATTCATCGCCACAAAGCTTACTCAGTTCTTCATCAAATAAAGAGGGAATTGGTTTTTAGACAACGGACAAACAGGCATAATACGTCCACATGAAAATGTGGGCGTTTAAAAATGACACTGATAGGTGAACACTCTTTGGATGATTTGATGATATTTATCATAAGTTGCCAATTGGTGAATAAAATTCCGAGTGAACATAAATTGGGTTTATTCCCGCGAAGGCGCAGTTTTTGACCGTAACGGATTAAAAGAAGTCGTTTTCGACGACTTCGCGGGAATCCAGCTCCTAGGATTAAAATGGATTAAAAACGTAACAATGGTGTTATAGATTGTTATGATAAGAATTTACACTTTCATAATCCCCACTGTAACTAATTAACTAACATTTTAGCATCATTCTTAGCATAAGTATTAGAAACTTAACTAGACTAAAACAAAAACTAATTTAATTTCGCCAAATAAGAAATAAAAACATAACTATACTATAACAAATTTCGCCAAATAATTAAAAACATAACTATACTATAACAAATTAGTTTAATTTCGCCAAATAGGACACCCTGTCTAAATTCTCGATTAAATTCAAATCTTCTTCCTCGTGTCTTCATGTTAATTCCTGGAGCTGGCTTTGGATTTGGGTATATTTATGCCTCTTGCTTTTTGGTTCCTCCCCCTGCATACTGGACGATTCTTATCTCATTAATATTTTGTTCTTGTTGCAAAAATGCGATCATTTCAAACACATTCGGATGGGCTTTTCCAACCAGTTTCTTGACACTTGAATGCCATCCTTCCAGATTGCTGTTGGTTCTGTGCTCCTCGGTGCGGTAGTGGTTCCATTGACGAATTGAAAATTCACCCTCGAACCATTGATTTGTTATGTAGTCGGTCAAATCGGTTATTTTTGGATTGGCTTGCATTTCTGCAATAAGGTGTAGGTGGGCATCGTCAACCTGCACGTAAAATAGACTTGGTAAATAAATTTGCTAAAGATAGGTTGCCAGGCAACGAAACATACGCCCACAGCAGCTAAAATCGTCCGGGCAGTCAACAAGGGTTGTCGCATATTTTTACTTTTTTCGGTAATGAAACATTTGTAATACACTAAAAACTGATTAAGAGTAACAACTCATTATGTAATTATTAGAAAATCATTAGAATTTGATTGCTTTTTATAAAGTTTTACAACACGCTAACAATTAGTATATACATGAAACATTTAATATCATGGATTTAGCTGTTCAGTTATCTAAATTCATTGAAAATCAAAATACTTGTTCGTTTCAACACCTTAAACTCTATGTATCAATCTGAAGTCAATCGGATGGTAACTTTGGCCTCTATAGCGTCACAAGAATTTTTGAAGTTATCAAGGGAGATAACTCTGGCAGTAATTATTTGAAATCGCAGAAAATCAATAGGCTTCTTCGTCTCATTAACTTAAACACTGTGTGTAAATCTAAAGTCAATCGGATATTAACTTTGGCCTCCAGAGCGTCCACAAGATTTTTTGAGGTGATCAAGGGCCATAACTCTGGCACTAATTAACGGAAATCGCTGAAAATCAATAGGCGTCTTTGTTTTATGACCTTAAACACTGTGTATAAATTTGAAGTCAATCGGATATTAACTTTGGCCTCTAGAGCGTCCACAAGATTTTTTGAAGTGATCAAGGGCCATAACTCTGGCACTAATTATCGGAAATCGCTGAAAATCAATAGACTTCTTCGTCTTATGACCTTAAACACTGTGTATAAATTTAAAGTCAATCGGATATTAACTTTGACCTTTAGAGGGTCTACAAGATTTTTTAAAGAGATCAAGGACAATAACTCTGGCACTAATTATCGGAAATCGCCGAAAATCGATAGGCTTCTTCGTCTCATGACCTTAAACACTGTGTATAAATCTAAAGTCAATCGGATATTAACTTTGGCCTCTAGAGCGTCCACAAGATTTTTTGAGGTGATCAAGGGCCATAACTCTGGCACTAATTATCGGAAATCGCTGAAAATCAATAGGCGTCTTCGTCTCATGACCTTAAACACTGTGTATAAATTTAAAGTCAATCGGATATTAACTTTGGCCTCTAGAGCGTCCACAAGATTTTTTGAAGTGATCAAGGGCCATAACTCTGGCACTAATTATCGGAAATCGCTGAAAATCAATAGGCTTCTTCGTCTTATGACCTTAAACACTGTGTATGAATTTAAAGTCAATCGGATATTAACTTTGACCTTTAGAGCGTCCACAAGATTTTTTAAAGAGATCAAGGGCCATAACTCTGGCACTAATTATCGGAAATCGCCGAAAATCAATAGGCGTCATTGTCTTATGAGCTTAAACACTGTGTATAAATTTAAAGTCAATCGGATATTAACTTTGGCCTCTAGAGCGTCCACAAAATTTTTTGAAGTGATCAAAGGCCATAACTCTGGTAGTTATTATCGGAAATCACAGAAAAACAATAGGCTTCTTCGTCTCATGCCCTTAAACACTGTGTATAAATTTAAAGTCAATCGAATATTAACTTTAGCCTGTAGAGCGTCCACAAGCAATTGTGGACGCCGGACCGACGGACGGGCGGACGGGGGCGACGACAATATACGACCACATTTCAATGTGGGCGTATAACAAAAACGAATGTGACGACCAGAGTGGTCAAAACGTTCCGCGTCTACCCCAATAAGAGAAACCGAGGATCAATACATCAAGACATAATATAATACACCTACCCTTTCTACCGGCATCAACGGTAGAGCTGCAAATCTCCGTACCATCTTCTCTATATTGCACTTGTAGTGAACATAAATTCATAAAATCGTTTTCATCATTTTAATCATTAGTTGCCAATTGGTGAATAAAATTCAGAGTGAACATAAATTCATAAAATCTTTAACATCGTTAATTGGGTTCTAATAACAACATGTCTCTCTTCAAACGAAAGCCGACAAGTTGATATCTGTGCCTTCGCGGGAAGGATTAATTTTGGTCACGCCCTGTAACTGCGCCTTCGCGGGAATACACCATAAATTGATAAAATCTTTAACACCGTTAATTGGGTCCTAATAACAACATGTCTCTCTTCAAACGAAAGCCGACAAGTTGATATCTGCGCCTTCGCGGGAAGGATTAATTTTGGTCACGCTCTGTAACTGCGCCTTCGCGGGAATACACCGTCAAATTACCCCGTTCTGATTCTATCATTGTTAAGATAATAAACAAAGACGTGATTATCCATTTTTAAATAAAATCATCAACAGTCAATCGTATTTAAATCTTGTGAAAATCTGGGGTATCCGATGGCTTGGGGGTGATTATGGTCTTGGCAAGTTAATAAATGTCTGAGTAATAAGGTACAAAGACAGGCCTTTAACAAGTAGATTTAACTCTTTAATATGTGCTTCTCCACGGTCTGTGGTTGAAATAATTATGAGTCAATTTAAAGGGACAATCCCGATAAGAACAGAGTCTCAAAAATTAGAGTCCGAGCATTTACGAAATTTATGGACCAAAATATAGAGACATGGTGTATTTACCTTGGCTCAAAGTTTCAGCTCAAAATATTGAGTCGTTTTGACGTTAACGTCAACACTGCTTATCTGGACACGTAACCCTTTTAAGATTTCGGGTCAATTTTTTGATTGGGTGACCTAATAATGAATTCCCATTTCTTGAGAGGTCTATACAGTGAATGACCCATGTACTGTACTTGATAACAAAAGGTAAATTTCACCTACATATCATTTTTATAGAAAAAAGTCTGGTTTTAGTCAGATACTGTATAATACAACGGTCTCCGTTTCCAGATGAAGACTGTCAGGTTTAAGTTATTTACAAGCATATCACAAATATCGGGTTAGTTGGTCGGCCTTAGGTAATGGGTTATAAGGGATTTTAACACAAAATTAAGAAGTTTTATTCCCCAAAAAGTTATCGGGATTGGCCCTTTAACAATAATATGACATCTTAGAGCATAATTAATTCAACCACAGACCGTGGTGACATTAGCATGTGCACACTGTATAAGGTCTGTCATTGAGTCAACTGGCGTTGTTTCGATTCCCCGGTTGTACATGATGAGGAGTAGGGTCTCAGGTTTCCTCCCACTGCTAAAGATCCCTACGCACTTGCAAATTATTGAAATAAAATTGAACCATGTGTTAGTCTGGAAATGACCTAATTTGTGTTGAGTGGACCTTAAACCCTTTCTTTCTCTACTATAAGGTCCCAAAGAATAGAGCATTATGATCTGAAACTTTTAGACAAGCTAGCTGAGCTATTTCTTTGTATGGCTTTAATTTGTATACATCTAGCAACTTTTATTAACAAGTACCGTGTACAATGTGGGACTGCTCCTTTCGTAGGCGTATGGGCTCGATGTCAGTTAGGGGGGAGTGGGGCAGAACCCGAAATTTTTTACCGACAACGGCGCCACTCTTCTTTGAGATGCAAAGGGCTGAGCTTACCTTGTAACGACCTCCCCCCCCCCCCAGAAAATGCTGGAATATTTGACGGCTGCAAACGCGTTTTCTTGCTATTCCAGTCCATGAATAAGGCAACTTCAAAGTGGTCTAATATAGCCTTATTAAGATGGCCTAGTCGAATTCCAGTCAATCAACACACCAATCGTTTACAGTCCACTGGGAGAAAATTTAACTGCCGCAAATGCGTTTTCCAGCTATCCCAGCGCGTAAATACAGGAACTTCAATGTGGTCCAATATAGCCTATCTGGCTGACCGAAATCACAAACAACAAATCAATCGTCGTGGGGTATCGTTGCTTCGCCCTCCAGAAGAAAATTTTGAAAATTTAACCACGGCAAATGTGTTTTTTATACGCCCACATTGAAATGTGGTAGTATATTGTCGTCGCCCCCGTCTGTCCGTTGGCCCGGCGTCCACAATTGCTTGTGGACGCTCACTTCAAAAAATCTTATGGACGCTCTAGAGGCCAAAGTTAATATACGATTGACTTTAAATTAAAACACAGTGTTTAACGTCATGAGACGAAGAAGCCTATTGATTTTCAGCGAAATTTGATAACTGAACAGCTAAATCCATGATATTAAATGTTTCGTACACTAATTGTTAGTCTGGGGCAAAACTTTATAAAAAACAAACAAATTCTAATGATTTTCTGATAATTACATAATGAGTTGTTACTCTTAATCAGATTTTAGTGTATTACAAATGTTTTATAACCGAAAAAAGTAAAAATATGCGACAACCCTTGTTGACTGCCCGGACGATTTAGCTGCTGTGGGCGTATGTTTCGTTGTCTGGCAACCTATCTTGCTATTTTTCTAGCCCGCGAGTTAATACAAATGTTAACAGACATGAAATGGGGTTTAACGTCCTATTGTTCTGCTCCAAACTGGGTAATGAAGGGTTGCTAACAGAAATCCCCTGAATTCCAACCATCCAATGGGGCTGTTGCTGTTACAATGACAAATAATAATTGATGCCCGAAAAATGTCGCACAAAGTAGACTGGCTCCAGACAAAATGTTTTAACCCACAGTCTATTCAGTACAAATTCATGTTATACATTATACAATTAAAAGTAAAATTAGTGTTTTATTAGATTTTGAGCACATTATTTTGACATGTAAATTAAATTTTTTTACTTTATGCTTCTACCCAAAAAGTCAGATTGCCTCAAGGTTTGGGGGGAGGGGGCAGCTGCTCCCACTGGCTCTTACGCCTATGTCTCCTTTATAGAAGGAATTTCTTGTGCATCTTTTTATATAGTTCTTATATTTCTAAGCCAATAAATAGGTAATTTATGGGTATTGTTTTAAAATGTCATAAAATTGTTAAGCCTCTCCTATGTTATACATATGAAATTCTATCGTGTAAAGATGAATCTTTTCCCAAGATATGTCTTTGCTGTATTAACATGCCAATTTTTAGCTATCCCTCCTTATTTCTACATTAAATGTTTAGTCTGATACATGCTTATAGCTACACGTAAGGGTACATATTTTACAGAATGATTTGAGAAATATGTTATTTTTTGAACATTTTGATGTTATGTTTCTGTATCATGATTCTTAATCTTCAGGTATTTATGCATTTCTTGACTCTCCTTGACAGTTTAGCAAAATCTGTACATGAACATTTTACTGCTGTGATGATATATTCATAATAACTGCAAGATCAGCGGCTGCCAGGTAGGATATGCCCACATTTTGCACGAAATGGATAGAGAATAAGGGCCATAATTCAGGAAGCTACGATCCAATATGCTTGAATATCAACACGACCAAGATCTTTGGGTTATAAAAATATATTTCAAGTATCATCAAAATCGGATCCTTCTAGAGTGTCCACAACCTTGATATATCTGGCCCCAGGTTCACAAAACATACTTAGACTTTGTTAAGAATGAACTCATCTTTCAATCTCAGTTTATGCGAAATATCTTTGGTCCAGAAACACAAAACATTACACAAAGTTTCTTATTGATGTATTTGATACATTAAAACAACGTAATTTTTATAAAGGGCTATATTTTAGTTATGATCTGATATGCATTAATATCAAAAGGAACCAAGACCTTTGGTTTATATACATGCATTTCAAGTTTGATCAAAATCGGATTAAAATTGTGATCTCTCTCAACAGGGTCCATAACCTTGATATACCATATTTTTTACACTATTCGCGTAAAAACGGCAGCTTTTTGTTCGGCAATTGTGGTCCAGTGTTCATGAAATTAGAACTGAACCGTCGTTACTCTGTAACAGTAATATCAAACTGTTTTTTTAAATTGGATAATAATTGTGAACTCTAGAGGGACCACAAGACAATAAAGGTGGTTTTTTTCGGACAATAAGGGGCCATAATTCAGGCAGTTGTGATCCGATGGGCGCAAATATTGATAGGAATCAAGATGTTTGGGTTATAAACCTGCATGTCAAATTCAAAATTGTGACCTTTATTGGGTCCACAAGCTAAAAACTTGATTTTTCGTACAATCAGGGGCCATAATCCATGAAGTTTCAGCCCAATACATCATACGATGCGATATGCACAAAAATTGAAAGGAACCAAGATCTTTGGGTTATTAACATGCTTTTCAAGTTTCATAAATCAGTTAAAAATTATGACCTCAACAGTGTTCACAAGCTAAAAACGTGATTTTTCGTTCAATAAGGGGCCTTAATCCATGTAGTTACAGTCCGATACATAAAAATATTGAAAGGAACCGAGATCTTAGGGTGATAAACCTATATCTAAGTTAAGTTGAAATCGGATAAAAATTGTGGACTGACGGCCAGGGGCGACAACAATATACGTCCACATGAAAATGTGAGCGTATAAAAACAAACATATGCTCATTAATATATGATTTTAATAATGATTAAAGTACATTTAGATAATGTAGCTTTATTTTACTATCTACGAAATAGTAGTAGTAGTATAATAATACAAAGATAAATAGAACATGGTCTAATATAGATTGGTTAAATCACATGTTTTCATATACATACATACATCAGCATTCTAAATAGCCTTATCATAACTACAACTTTAATAAGTCACAAGACACATTTGCTAATCTATTTTAGGTTGCACTATTTTATGATCGATTAATGTCATTTTAATAAAACATGCATTCTCAGAGCTATGATATGTAACAACTTTCCAGATTAATATCTTGCAAATCTGAAGACTTGTTGTCACATATTATCTTGTAACTGATTACCAGTGTATCTTTCAACCAAACTTTGTAAATCAAATCAATCCCTAGTCATTCCAATCTACCATTTGTCTTCGAGAATAGGTGATGCATCATAGATGCAGTTCCAATTCATGATAAGAGAATGTCCATACCCAATTAAATAACATAAAGTTTATAAACTAACCTCACTAATGCTTACTACTATTTAGGAATCCAGCCTCAACGCCAACAAACTATTAATCAATCAATTATTAATAATAATATAACATTCATAAAATAATCTTTTACATAGCTCTTCACTTAATCTATCGGGTGTCATCAAATTTCAAAAACAGTTCTCTTTTTGACTTAAATGCTTTCTTATTCTACTTGAATTGAAAATGTACAGATTTCAGATCTTCAAAACAATAACTTTCAAGGTTTCTTCCATTTGATGGAAACATTCATCAATATGCATCAGTTACTAGAATTAATTATACAACATTTAATGTTGAGTGAAGTTGATATGATTTCAGTCATTCCAATATAATCTCATTCCCACATCATCATTTACTTAGAATTTAAATCTTGATTGATTATCATAGTTTATTATACTAGAACTATTACCAGAAGCATCCCAGTGATTAAGAATATTCCTAACGATTTAAATTGCCCAGACAGTTATAATAACAGATTTCAGGATTATTTATTTGACTATTCACCATTATTTTTAATTTTTACTTTGGGAAAGCATGTCCAGCTCTTCAAAGTACACATTCAAAACATGACACGAAATATTCTACCAGGCCTGCAGTGAGTGAACAGCATCCCCACCCCGCAAGATTATTGCAGCATCTCAAGCATTACAATTGACCAAAAAACTAAATTTCTAAGGGGGCTAACCTTTGCAAGACACCAATCTGCTTTTCTCTCAAAATTTGATAAGATTTGCAAGACATAAAATTGCTTTGCTAAATGATGGTTTACAACTCCCTATGTAATAGCCCATTCTGAAATGAATGCCCCCCCCCTCTCAATGTACTGTAGCTGTCTATGGCCCAGCTAGTTTATATATTTTTTTTCCACAAGATCTTAATTCTTTGCAACTCAAATACCAACTATTCCTTTGATATATATACTAAGTTAATTGTTAACCAGAATAAACTAGTGTGTGATTTAAAACCAATCATGTAACAACTATAAATAACCTAACTATCTAGAATTATAATATATATATATATATATATATATATATATATATATATAATATACTATCACTAACAAGGCTCAATCAATGGGACTTACAAAATACTTTTCTCCTTTTCTTAATTATTCACATTAAGGAATTTAACTTAAGTAGAATTTTTAATCTTTGAGATCTAAGGATGTAATGTAACATGCATATCTTGATTTGTTGTAGTACATTATGCCTTCAGCTTCACCTTTTAATTTACAATCTTTAACAATAACACACGACACAAAGGATTTATAAAATAATTTACAGATGCTGCCCAAAAAAGCCCTATTGAAAGTTTGATTAAATTGAAGGATATTATCAGTTACATTACAACCTTTCTGAGATCTTAGATATCACAGCTGTACAGCATTTGGTAAAATATAAAGATACAAAATCCTGAGTTATAAGATGGAATACAGGCCTTAAAATGTCGTTTTCATAATACTGGTACACCCTTATTAACTTCAATAATTCATTTAAAGAATTAAATAGTAGGCACTTAAATTTATTTTTTCTTTAGATAAGCTGGTTCAATGTTGTTTACAATATAAACATTATTATATCCAGGTAAAATTTCTGAGCTTGTGATAAAAATGTGTAAACTTGGTATAAGGGATCATCATCTACAGGGTGTATTAGACTTTAACATTAACCTCTTTAAGACTGTTTGAACATGGAAGCATTTCAAGGAAATCTTCACTTTACTTCTTCCAACTTAAATACTTGAGCACTTGCAGTAAGACAAAATAACATTTGTCCATTAAAACAACCATGATATTGGACTTAATATATGATAATAATGGCACAATAAAAACAAAGACTAGTTATACACATAAGTCATACATATATAATAATATATATCCGATGTTGCCTCCGAATAAACAAATTCATAAAAATCCAACTAAAAAAATATACATGAGAGTACAATACTGTGAATTGTTAGTGATTCTAAGTCTATGTGAAATATTCTCACTTTGCAGTTTGCATCAATCTATAAAGAAAATCACACAATATGTATTAGAACAAGTTTTGGTCATTATCAAAACATAATTCTGACAAGATTAAACCCAACATGAACCTTTAAACTCTAACCATTTACGAATACTGTACTCAAAATCAATAAAACCTAGTGCACCAAACTATATAATAGAAAATTAAAATAAAGCAAATAATAATGGGGTTATAATAAACAACTATTATTAAGATTAATTACATTCCACAGTTTCTTTGCCTTACATATCTTACAGCTCCAAAAACACTCAAAACACTCAATTATTGTTGATCGTGACCCCCATTAGCATAAGTAAATAACCAAAGGCAACAATACTAATATACTACAAGCAATTAAATAAGAATTATATATATTTCTATCTATTATATAATAACCATCACCAATATTATGAATTATGTAGATTTTTATAATGATACCTTATCAGTTATTGTTGATTCGTAGTTAATCTATTCATTATTAATGTTCGTTAAGTAATGTGTTGCAAAAAGAGCATTATTCCTGAAAACATTTAAAGATAATAGAAGACATACTGTCCCGTTAATCCTCTCACACCCATAAAATAGTCTGATATTTTTGACTGATCACTACATAAATTCACTTTCTTTGAATTCCTACCAATCACTGAAATTCTTCAATAAAACAATGGTTTTCAGGAATAATACTCTTATAAAATCTAGTTCTTAAGATTATTCTACTGTTGGTGCTTGGCAAGAAAGTGTCCATTGAGCAAAGATCTGATCTTGTAAAAAAAATAATCTCCTTAAATTATACTACTCCATGATGTTTCCAAATCATACAACTTAAAATCTAATATTCTACCTTAAATTAGCCTTAAGAAATATTTACCTTCTAGTTCTACTAATATTTGATTGTAATACCTAGTATTAAACTAACAACTTCCTCCTAATTTTTGATTTAACTAAAAATAACTGATTTGTGATTCTTCCTTAATTGAACAATGACAAATATCATGTCTTTTGGCACCAAGGAAGACAACATATAATATAATATAAATAACAGCTATTTTATAGCACTTTTAAAGAAAAACAATAATTTACGAAAAAACAAACTCCAAATTAGGTTTTCATTCAGGATATGTTCAACAAAATCAGATGTACAATTTAAAACAGCTTGTTCCTTCATAAATTATTGGGTATAAACTTGTAAACGAGACGCTAGGTTTGTTGTTTGAGTTGTAAACTTCTTTTACAAACAACACATATAAACAAGGTATCATATAAACAAAAATGAAAACAACATGATAGTAAAAAACTAAGTAAACAAAAAAAAGTAATAAAAAAGGTAGACAATTTTATGGAATTCTAACAAAATAAATTATGACTCAATAATCACTATTTTGTTATGAATTCCTAGTTTAAACAAAAATTTTGGTAAAAATCTTTAATACCTTACAAATAAAATAATTTCAAATAAAACTAAAGTCAAACCAAATACAAAATACTTCCAAAATATATTGGAATAAAAAAATTCACAACATCCATGCAATAAAAATATTTAAGAATAAATGGAATGCTTAATATAAAACAAGTTGTTTTAATGATCCATCTCCCACTGGAACTATGTAACATGTACTAACTAAATAATGCAACATTTACACATAAAGTTAAATGGTAGCCCTCAATTTTTTTTATAAAACATGTACAATAAAAAAGAAATTTAATGTAGATGACATTGATACGTATAGTTTTATCAGTATGGATGTATGAAAAAAAACTTTCAATGTAGCCAAATGTTGACCTTACAGTTCAGTTCAATTCAGCTGGTAAGCCAATGTGGTTTATATTTCGTTGTACTATACACCAGTTATAATCCAATCTTCTTTGATAATACTGATCTACAAGAACAGAGTTTAGCCAATCAGAAAAATTAATACTGGTATAGATGTATTTATACATGTAGTTAAAAATCAGGAATTTGTATTGACATTATACTGAGTTGTGTTTGTTTGATATACAATAATAATATAAAACTGACTTCATGTTTGAAATAAAAAGAGCTAAATTGCTTTAAGATAACAAATTTTGAAATCTATATTAGCGGTAGAATTCCAATATACAAGATTTAACACAACTGATAAAGTAATACAGCACCTATGGAATAATAACTTTTTTGTACAAAATGAATTGCTTTAGTAAAATTCATTTCAGTTTTAAAAGAAATCAAGACAAAAATGAACTTCATTTTATGGTTGCCAGATAAAAAGTAAAAGGTACAATACATACAGTTAAAGAGAAAATTCGTTTAAAATAAATTGATATTGATTTAGGTACAGGTAATATACTGAATTTCAAAAATTCTTAAATAAATATGTTTCCTTCATCCAAGTAGAACCCTGCTACTCTGGTCTTGGTCTGTGGCAAAAAAGAAATCAGTTTAGGGAACAACTCGAGGTTGCCAAATTAATAGTTATGATACACCGTGGCAGTTGTAGGAGCATGTCCAGTAAATCCAGGAGGGAATTCGTAGGCTCCACTAAACTCTCCAGGGTCTGAAAAATAGAAAATGTGAAACTGCATTACTTGAAAAAAACTTAAAAGCAAGATTTAAGTCAGAATCATTTAATGCAAATCATTACCAATAAGGCAATGAACTTATTTCAAAAACTTTGTCTATGAGCTAAATAAAAAAAGATCTTATTCTAATGACATTAATTCATAGGACAATTTGAAAAAATATAACCATAAGTAATATTGGTATAAAGGTTAGAGAAAATAGCAGTAGCAGAATATACTCAGCCAAATTAAAAACTTGATTTTTGGGACTAGATTTTTAATATTTGGTTTAAGGCAACTATTTTAGTGTTATGTTGTGCACAGACAACCTTGACATCAACAGAAAGCAAGAATACGTCTCGCCGAAAGTCCTTGACATTGATAACATTCGTGATGTCACAGTACCCCCCAAAATGAAATTAACAGACTTGGAGAAAAATCAGAATACAGTATTTAGTAACGGTTGTGGCCTCCTCTAGCGTCTCGTACTGCCACACAACGTCTTCTCATGGATCTCAGAACATCAGTAACCATTACCCGAGGAAGACGTCGCCACTGCTCAGCAAGAGCATGTTGAAGGTCCTGCAACGTCAGTGGTGGATTCACTTGCTGATGAACACGTCGACCCAGTTCGTCCCAGATGTGTTCAATAGGATAAGGTTGGGGCTAAGCGACAGCCAATCCAGGACACCAGCATTTCTTAAAAAAATTCTGGGTAGCAATTGCCGTATGGGGTCGAGCATTGTCTTGTTGAAACGTTAGTCCAGGCCCATGTCTCTGCATAAACGGAAGAAGAACAGGTTGCAAAATCTGATCCCTGTACTGGACAGCACTTAAGTTCCCTGGACAACAGCAAGAGGAGAACGTCCATGTGCACAAAAAGAACCCCAAACCATGACGCTGCCGCCACTAAATCGGTCAACTTCTCTGACGCATACTTGAGCGTAACATTCATCTCGTCTGCGGTACACTCGGACCCTGCCATCAGCAAATCTCAAAAAGAATTGAGATTCGTCACTAAAGACAACCGAATTCCATTGTCTTTGAGTAAATCTTATGTGTCTTGTGGCTCACACAAGTTGGTTACGGTGATGAAGAGGTGTCAATATTGTTCCATTATAGGGTCTCCGAGCTCGAAGAACAGCAGCCTGCAAGCGATTTCGAACAGTTTGCCCAGTTACCCTTCCACCAAACATCTCTCTACTTGTGGAGGTTGCAGTGACAAATCTGTTTCTAAGATGACGTAATCGTATTGCTTGATCTTCCTGGAGTGACGTCACACGTGGGGCTCCCGCCCTTGGGCGGTCGGCAAGAGTTCCAGTTTGAAGCACTCTCATTCTAAGATTAATTATTGTCTGGCGTGAACAATTAAAGGCTCTTGCAACAGTAACCACAGACTGACAAGCATAGAGCCTACCTATAGCACGTAGAAGTTCTACATTTGAAAGGCGCAGCATTTTCTAACAAAGATGAAAATAACAATTTTAAATTGTTTTTCCAGTTCAAGTTACGTGTGCGTGTTCAGTTTAAGCAAACTTGCATCGACTGACCTCACGAGTTTGTGTTTGCACGTGTTTTTCAGGTTTTTCATCTTTGTATGCTCAAAAGTCATGTGATCCATGTGACTTTACAATTTTATGAAATTAAAGGCTTCTTATTACTGACTATCGTTAGAAACACTTCAAAATTTATTTTGACTTACCAGAAAAAAAAATTTGTTGAAATTCATCAGTGTCAAGTTTTTAATTTGGCTGAGTATACATGTAGTTTTCAAATAAAAAATTAAGAAAATATTAATGACTAAGAAAATTAAATATTTGATAGTGTGACATTATAAATTCATTTGAAATCATATCCTTATGTTTAATGTGAATCAGCAATTTTTCTGCTTACTTTGCAAAATTTTTCCAGAAGAAACAACATAAGAAGCACTGCTAATGGGTGGTGGAGCAAAAGTTAATTCACGGCTGGTTTGAAAAGTTTGTCCAAGTGGACCTTGCTGGAAATGGCTAGCATTTGGCAGAGATAGATCAGCACCTAGACAAGATAATATAGATAGAAAGGATAGACAGACATCTAATATAATCTCACAAAGTTTGTGAAAACTGTATAACCCACAAAATAATTTAATTACTACATCTACATGTAAGTGGAGTTTTCAGTATTTATTTCCTCTGTGTGTGGACAATAAATTATATAGTAGAGGATTCAAAACAGTTTTCTCACTTAAGAACACCAATCCATTCACTCAATTTTTGGGCAGAAGCTTGGCAAATAATTCTCAAATTTTGTTTGAATTCATCCATGAGCTTAAGTTATGGTTGTACGGTCAAATACCAAGTTAAAATCATGTAAACTCCCATCTTTCTCACAAGCCAGTTTGAACTGACTGACAGGGTCACAACAAAGCGTTTTCACAAACTCTGATATCTACTACATATATACAAGCTGACTAAATTCTACTAACTTATTCCAATTACAATAAGCTTAATCAAACATAATAAATTATTATACCCATGCTATATAATCATTCCATTAAAAAATCATCAAACTGTAAGCTTGCACTATATTTTTTTTTTACACATGACAAAATGACAAGTACCAAAAAATAAAGCAGATATTTACTTTCAAAAGGAATTCCCAACTGTGTCAATACATATTCTGCTGCAAATATCTTGGCTTCCTCAACAGTTGGACAAAGTTTATTTGGTTGAAATGGAGCTGGATTTTGACTAGCTAATGCTGGAATGGTAACCTGAAATAACCAAACAATTGAATGGTAATTTACAGAGAGAGAGATAGAGAGAAATAGGGCGAGATCTCCAATAATTTGCTAGTAGGTAGGGGTCTTTAGCAGCTGGAGAAAATTAATAATAACTCAGGCATCTTAAGCTGTGGTAATTTATTTAAGAATATCACAACGGCAATTTGCCAAAGTTGACACTCAAATCTTCATTGTTTACCTACATAATCCACAGCATAGTCTAAAGTAGGAATTTATCATTTTGTTTCTTTCCTGAGTTCTCTTGACTGCATTTTCTATCAAGTTAGATCTCCAACACAACAGTTGAAAATAGATCGAACAGTGTGCAATTTTTATTGGCTATCTTATAATAATGAATTTCACACCATCTACGTGGGTCTTCATCTGTTTGACTCTCGCCATACGGGCGGTAGAAGGGGAGCTCGGGTTTCTCAATACGATTTAAGAGAATAACATTTATGCAGACACACATTAACCTACAACAGTCCACCCGATAAAACCCTCTGATTGGAATAGAGAATAAATGTGATGATCAAAACCATAGAATTGGAGTACACTGTCAGTAAGGCGCAGAGGCCCCTCTTCGATCTCTTTTCAATACGTGCTGATATTACAACTAAGATTGCAAACTAGAATAATTCCTAAAAAATAGGTTGCCAGGCAATGAAACATACGCCCACACAGCAGCAAATCGTCCGGGCAGTCAACAAGAGTTGTCGCATATTAAGGAATTATCAGAAATCATTAGAATTTGTTTGGTTTTTATAATCAGATAATAATTGTGACCTCCAGAGGGACCACAAGCTAAAAAGGGTGATTTTTCGTACAATCAGGGGGCATAATTCAGGAAGTTACGATCCGATGGGCGCAAATATCGAAAGGAACCAAGATCTTTGGGTTATAAACATACATGTCAAGTTTCATCAAAATCGGTTCAAAATTGTGACCTCTATAAGGTCCACAACCTTGATATAACATATTTTCACTAGGGGTGTCACAATGAGAACAAATTTTGGGTTCAGGTTGTTTCTGAGGTAAAATTTGTCACTGAAGACGATTCTGAGATTATTTCACTTCTGTGACGTCATTTTCGGTTGGGGTTTGCCTGATTTCCAAAATGGCCGCTAAAATTTGACCCAAAATGAATTTTCAGATAAAATGGGTATATAATTTATTTGGTTTTTGTAGTAATTAAACTGAGAAATAACCTCTGAAACTAGTTTCCCTAAATCCAGGATGGCGGAAATTCAAAATGGCGGCCAAAATTTACTGAAAATGACTGATTTGTCGGATAAAAGATATTTCACTGTTTGATATGGTTTGTAATATGTTATTTTAAGGGTTTTCAATGTCATTGAACTTAAAATCAATCCAAACAAAAGAGTTTTCCCAAATCCAAGATGGCGGAAATGCAAAATGGCGGCCAAAATCTACTCAAATGGCTGATAAAAGTCATTTCACTGCTTAATTTTGGTTTATAATATGTAATATTAAAGGATTTTTAGTGTCACTGAACTTAAAATTAATACAAATATAAAGAGCTTCCAAAATCCAAGATGGCGGTAATTCAAAATGGCGTCCAGAATTTACCTACAATGGTCAATTTTTCGGATAATTGTCATTTTTAAGTTTGATATTGCTTGTGATAAGCGATTTAAAGGGATTTCTGTGTCAATGAACTTAAATACAACCTGAAAAGAAAAGTTTCCAAAATCCAAGATGGTTGAAAATCCAAAATGGTGACCAGAATTTCCCTAAAATGAACGATTTTTCAGATAATCATAATTTTTTCGGTTTTGTATGGATTGTAATAATGTCCTTTGTTAGTCTTTCAAAGTCAATGAACTTTAAAAAAACCCCTCAAAAATGAATTTTGAAAATGAATATATTACATCAAAAATGAATTTTGAAAATGAATATTGCATCAAAGATATGCTGGCACTGCCAGGCAGGATACGCCCACATTTTCTAGAGATGGATAGAGAACAAGCAATACCGAAAGTGATTTTTCCTACATCATTAAGTTAGAATTTGATATGTGCAAATATTGAAATGAATTAAGATCTTTGGGTTATAAAGGTTCATTTCAGTAGGCTTCAAATTCGACTGGGGATCATGTTGCTAAGTGGGTAAGATGCTGGCTCAGTAGCCTTGAGGTTGGGTGTTTGATCCCTGAATTGGGTGACAAAGTTCATCTAGATTTTCTGGCGTGGTTTCCCCTTGTTAGTGATGAAGGATGGATGGCCTGACAAGAACAGCTGTCAATTTTGGTCCGATTTTCGCGAAATTCGACCTCGACCTTCATTACGATGTAACGGTGATATAATCAAACGTTTTTATACGCCCACATTTTCATGTGGACGTATTATGTCGTCGCCCCTGTCCGTCCGGACGTCCGTCCGTCCACAATTTGTTTGTGGACTCTCTACAGGTCACAATTCTTATCCGATTTTGACGAAACTTGAAATATAGGTTTATCCCCAAAAGATCTCGGCTGCTTTCGATATTGGCATGTATCGGATCAAAACTTCATGGATTATGGCCCCTGATTGTACGAAAAATCACGTTTTTAGCTTGTGGACCCTATAGAGGTCACAATTTTGAACCGATTTTGATGAAACTTGACATGCATTTTTGTAACCCAAAGATCTTGGTTCCTTTCGATATTTGCGCCTATCGGAATGTAATTTCCTGAATTATGGCTCCTGATTGTCCGAAAAATCACCCTTTTTAGCTTGTGGTCCCTCTGGAGGTCACAATTATTATTCGATTTAAAAAACCGTTTGAATATATCACCGTTACACCCTAAGAAAGGTTGAGTTCGAATTTCGGGAAAATAGGACGAAAATTGCCATACAAAATGGCCACCGTTTGTACGCGAATACTGTTAAAAAATGGTATATCAAGGTTGTGGACCCTGTGGAGGTCACAATTTTGATTCGATTTTGATGAATCTTGAAATTCATGGTTATAACCCAAAGATCTTGCGGATATCGGATCGTAACTTCCTGAATTATGGCCCCTGATTATACGCAAAATCGCCTTTTTTTTAGCTTGGAGGTCACAATTATTATTCGATTTAAAAAAACATTTGATTATATCACCGTTATACCCTAAGGAAGGTTGAGTTTGAATTTCGGGAAAATAGGACGAAAATTGCCATACAAAATGGCCGCCGTTTGTACGCGAATACTGTTAAAAAATGGTATATCAAGGTTGTGGACCCTGTGGAGGTCACAATTTTGATTCGATTTTGATGAAACTTGAAATTCATGGTTATAACCCAAAGATCTTGCTTCCTTTCGATATTTGCGCATATTGGATCGTAACTTCCTGAATTATGGCCCCTGATTATACGCAAAATCGCCTTTTTTTTTAGCTTGGAGGTCACAATTATTATCCGATTTAAAAAAACGTTTGATTATATTACCGTTACACCGTAAGGAAGGTTGAGTTCGAATTTCGGGAAAATCAGACCAAAATTGCCATACAAAATGGCCACCGTTTGTACGCGAATACTGTTAAAAAATGGTATATCAAGGTTGTGGACCCTGTAAAGGTCACAATTTTAATTCGATTTTGATGAAACTTGAAATTCATGGTTATAACCCAAAGATCTTGGTTCTTTTCGATATTTGCGCATATCGGATCTTAACTTCCTGAATTATGGCCCCTGGTTATACGCAAAATCCCCCTTTCTTTAGCTTGTGGTCCCTCTGGAGGTCACAATTATTATCCAATTTAAAAAAAACGTTTGATTATATCACCGTTACACTGTAAGGAAGGTTGAGTTTGAATTTCGGGAAAATCGGACCAAAATTGACAGCCAAAATGGCCGCCGTTTGTACGCGAATACTGTTAAAAAAATGATATATCATGGTTGTGGACCCTGTATAGGTCACAATTTTAATTCGATTTTGATGAGAAAGGTTGAGTTCTAATTTCGTGAAAATCATACCAAAATTGCCGCACGAAATGGTCACATTTCTAGGTTGTGTACCGTCACACCATAATCATTGTTGGTTTCGAATTTCATTAATATCAGACTGGAACTGACCAACTAAATGGCTGCTCCCAATACAGTATGAAATACAGGACTTAAAGATGTAGGAAAAATCACTTTCGGTATTGCTTGTTCTGTCCATCTCTCGAAAATGTGGGCGTATCCTGCCTGGCAGTGCCAGCCTATCTTTTTAAATGGGATAATAATTCTGACCCCAGAGGGACCACAAGCTAAAAAAAAAGGTCATTTTTCGTACAATCAGGGGCCATAATTCAGGAAGTTACAATCCGATATGCACAAATATCGACAGAAACTAAGATTGTTAAGTTGTAAACATGTGTTTTAAGTTTCATCAAAATTGAATGAAGATTGTGACCTCTACAGGGTTCACAACCTTGATATACCATATTTTTACACTCTTCGCGTACAAGCGGCAGCCATTTTTTCAGTCAATTTTGGTCCAATTTTCACGAAATTCGACCTCCACCTTCATTACAATGTAACGGTGATATAATCAAAAAGTTTTTTAAAGCCCCAATAACACTCTTGTTGTAACTGAAAAATATGTCCCAATCTTCATTCTGGTCAACAAATCGTATTATTTTAGAATATTCCAATTAAATGATGATGTAAATTTCATCTTAACACATCTAATTTAAAAAATTGGAAAAATTCAACCTATTGATTTGAAAAGTCTAACGTAAACCTTTTCAAATGTGACTTGGATTTTAAAATATTTTCGAACCCTCTGGACAAATAAAATAGGTTGTAATGGATAATTTACACAACAGGTAGGACATTTAAACATCTAGTACTTAGAATAAGGGATTTAATTTTTTTCTGGAGCTACCAAGCCAGCAAGAATGTTATTGTCCCTTTAAATGGGATAATAATTCTGACCTCCAGAGGGACCACAAGCTAAAATATAATCAAACGTTTTTTTAAATTGGATAATAATTGTGACCTCCCACAAGCTAAAGAAAGGGGGATTTTGCGTATAACCAGGGGCCATAATTCAGGAAGTTACGATCCGATATGCGCAAATATCGAAAAAAAACAAGATCTTTGGTTTATAACCATGAATTTCAAGTTTCATCAAAATCGAATTAAAATTGTGACCTTTACAGGGTCCACAACCTTGATATACCATTTTTTAACAGTATTCGAGTACAACGGCGGCCATTTTGTATGGCAATTTTAGTCTGATTTTCCCGAAATTCGAACTCAACCTTCCTTAGGGTGTAACGGTGATATAATCAAACGGTTTTTTAAATCGAATAATAATTGTGACCTCCAGAGGGACCACAAGCTAAAAAGGGTGATTTTTCGGACAATCAGGGGCCATAATTCAGGAAATTACATTCCGATAGCCGCAAATATCGAAAGGAACCAAGATCTTTGGGTTACAAACATGCATGTCAAGTTTCATCAAAATCGGTTATTTTTACTTTTTTTGGTAATGAAACATTTGTAATACACTAAAATCTGATTAAGAGTAACAACTCATTATGTAATTATCTGAAAATCATTAGAATTTGTTTGCTTTTTATAAAGTTTTGCCCCACCCTAACAATTAGTATAGGAAACATTTAACATCATGGATTTAGCTGTTCAGTTATCAAAATTCATTGAAAATCAAAATACTTGTTCGTTTCAACACCTTAAACTCTGTGTATCAATCTGAGGTCAATAAGTTTGGCATCTATAGCGTCACAAGGTTTTTTGAAGTGATCAAGGGCCATAACTCTGGAACTAGGCTGAAAATCAATAGGCTTCTTCGTCTTATGACCTTGAACACTGTGTATAAATTTGAAGTCAATCGGATATCAACTTTGGCCTGTAGAGCACCCACAAGATTTTTTGAAGTGATCAAGGGCCATTAAAAAATATAAATTTGGTGATTATTGAATCTCACCTTCGATCCGTATTCATTCCACATTCAATGTCAATTTTAAAAAATATAAATTTGGTGATTATTGAATCTCACCTTCGATCCATATTCATTCCATATTCAATGTCAATGTGGTCAGGGGGTGCAGGCCCGTGCAAGGATCTGCGGTTCATGTCGGATGGCTTCTATAGAAAAAGGCCATTTTCAAGTTCCTATGAAACGCCTGAAGAGTGCCTGAAATGGCCCCCACCCCTTTGACCCTCCTCGACGGGCTTCGCGCTACGGCACTCGCAGTGACCAGCTTCGCCGGCCACGGCTCCCCGGTCAGTAACCTCCTCAAAACTCTGGGGGTAAATGGGTTGGTTGAGAATTCATTTAGGGGTGAGTGGTGAGAAAAGGTTGAGAAACGTGGCCTTAGACACTGTGTATAAATTTAAAGTCAATAGGATATTAACTTTGGCCTCTAGAGCGTCCACAAGATTTTTTGAAGTGATCAAGGGCCATAACTCTGGTAGTTATTATCGGAAATCGCTGAAAAACAATAGGCTTCTTCGTCTCAAGACCTTAAACACTGTGTACAAATTTAAAGTCAATCGGATATTAACTTTAGCCTCTAGAGCGTCCGCAAGCAATTGTGGACGACGGACGGACGGACGGGGGCGATGACAATATACGACCACATTTCAATGCAATGTGGGCGTATAAAAATTAGTTTCTAATTTCAGAGGTAATAATCATTATTTGATACCGGTACTTTCGATTTAATCTACCGTCAAACAATACATATTGGATCAATGCGGTATTTTTAATGTCAATTTTTTGAGAAAAAAAAATCAGAAACAAAATCGGAATCAACGGAGCCCGTTTCAAAATCTCACCCTAAATATAAAATAAAAAAATTTAGTTTCTAACCAAACAACATATTGGATTGTTGTGGTGTTTTTAATGTTAAAAAGTTAAAAAAAATAAATAAATATTGTCAATAAAATTTACATATTGTGATTGATTTAATAAAATGATTGTCTACCCGTACACTTAAAGTTACATTATGGGAGATAAGATAAAGAGATGGCAGTTCTCACTATATTAGTTAAACATAACGCTAACGCTACAATATACGTCCACATTCCTGCTTTGATTGATATGGTACTTTGTCAAGAAGGCTAGGCGTTTGGTTTGTTTAGCGTTGAGGGTCGTGCACCAACATCAATAGTTGCCGTCCTTAGAGTATAAGGAATAAGTATACCAAGATAATCCATTCAGAATTGTGCCTTCCTAACGCTAAAGGCAAAAAGTGGGCGTGGCTCTGCCCCTGGGGATCGGGACTTTCATCAAAATCAATAGTGGACGCCCTCAGGCTATAAGGAATACATACATGTAAGCCAAGTACCAAGCTGATTCATTCAGAATTGCAGCCTGTAAACGACAAACACAAAAATTGGGCGTGTCTTGCCTGTGTGAGTCGGGACATGCAGTTAACGTCCTTAGGCTATAAAGAATACATATCCCAAGTTTAAAGACGATCCATTAAGAATCATGGCCTGTAGACAACACACACAGACACGAAGTAAAATTGGGCATGGCTCTGCCCCTGGGGTTTAGGAAATCACCAAAAACAATAGGGGTCATCTTTAGAGTATAAGGAATAGGTATGTAAAGTTTTAAAAGGATCTGTTAAGAATTGCATCCTGTAGGCGAACACAAGACACAAAAGCATTGGGTGTGGCTCTGTCCCAGGGGGTCCGGCATGCACCAAAAATAACAGTGGTCAGCCTTAGGGTATAAGGAATAAGTATAAAAAAAGTTTTCAAGACGATCGATTAAGAATTGTGGTCTGTAGGTGACACACAGACAGACAAAAAGAAAATGGGTGTGGCACTGTCCCTTGGGGTCGGGCATGCACCAAATGCAATAGGGATCTTCCTTAAGGCACCAAGAATAAGTATTCAATTCAAAGTTTCAAGATGATACATTAAGAAATGCAGCCTGTAGACGACAGACAAACAAATACAAGAAATGGGTGTTGCTGTCCCACAGGGGTCGGGCATGCACCCAAAACAAAAGGGATCATCCTTAGGGTATATTTTAAGTTTCAAGATGTCCGATTAAGAATTGTGGCCTGTAGGCGACAAACAAAAAGAAAATGGGCGTGACTCTGCCCTTGGGGGTCGGGCATGCACCCAAAACAAAAGGGATCATCCTTAGGGTATATTTTAAGTTTCAAGATGACCGATTAAGAATTGTGGCCTGTAGGCGACAAACAAAAAGAAAATGGGCGTGACTCTGCCCTTGGGGGTTGGGCATGCACCCCAAATGATAGGAATGTTCCTTAGGGTACAAAGAATAAGCGTTCAAAGTTTCAAGATGATACGTTAAGAAATGTGGCTTGTAGACGACAAACAAATAAATACAAGGAATGGGCGTGGCTCTGCCATTGGGGTCGGGCATGCACCAAAAAACAATACGGATCATCCATAGGGTGTAAAGAGTAAGTATACAAAGTTTTAAGAAAATCCAGTTAGAATTGCGGCCTGTAGGCGACACACAAAAAGAAAATGGGCGTGGATCTGCCCCTGGGGGTGGGGCATGCACCCCAAACGATAGGGTTCATCCTTAGAGTATAAAGAGTAAGTATTAAAAGTTTGAAAAAAATCCAGTAAGAATTGCGCCCTGTAGGCGACACACAGACACACGAAAAGAAAATGGGCGTGGCTCTGACCTTGGGGGTTGGGCATGCACCCCAAACGATAGGGATGTTCCTTAGGGTACAAAGAATGTGTATGCAAAGTTTCAAAATTATAAGTTAAAAAATGTGGCCTGTAGATGACAAACAAACACATACTAGAAACGGGCGTGGCTCTGCCCCTGGGGGTAGGGCATGCACCAAAAACAATAGAGATCTTGCTTGGGGTATAAGGAATACGTATACCAAGTTTGAAAAAAATCCAGTAAGAATTGCGCCCTGTAGGCAACACAAAGACACACGAAAAGAAAATGGGCGTGGCTCTGCCCGTGGGGGTTGGGCATGCACCCCAAACGATAGGGATGTTCCTTAGGGTACAAAGAATGTGTATGCAAAGATTCAAGATTATAAGTTAAGAAATGTGGCCTGTAGACGACAAACAAACAAATACTAGAAATGGGCGTGGCTCTGCCCCTGGGGGTCGGGCATGCACCAAAAACAATAGGGATCTTCCTTGGGGTATAAGGAATAAGTATACCAAGTTTGAAGACAATCCATGAAGAATTGCGCCCTGTAGGCGAACCACAGACACACACACACACACACACATACGCATACATGTATATGGTGTAAATCGAGGACTTTGACTGGATCCTCCTAATCGAGGTCTTGATAAATACTGCATGTAGCTGAAAAACACCATTATTTCTGAACTCTGTTACATCAAAGGATTATGAAAAGGTATAAATTATACATAAATTCATATATTTTTTGAATTTGACTTTTTACGGAAGAAATGCGGACACACGGGAGTTTGCGAATATTTGGGGAAATACGGCCGAACGAGTCCCTATGCTAGATACACCTAATCGAGGACACACATGGTGTGTGTTGGGAACGCCACCAAACGAGGTCATTTTGCTCTATACTACCATACTGTGGACTTGACACTTATTGTGGTCTTTAACCTGTAAATAACTACATTTTTGTCTCCCCTTTGACCACACATGGGAGAAATTCAATATAACTGTTAAAACTTGATGTATGGCACAATATCGCGGTAGAACAGTCATTTATTTACCAATGTGATCAACCGAGGACGCACATTATGTTTTAATACCGTCAAATGGGGACTTTGTGTATGGTGAACACCAGCAACCGAGTACATACACACTCACATCCGAGGACGTTACAGGTGTATGCCAATAATATAAATTGAGTTGGTTCAACACTCTATATCAGAGAACAGGCCCCCTTTGACCTTTGGAGCAGCCCAATGAAAAAACATTTTTTATTGATTCAGACATTTAAAACTTGTAATTTTCTAAACTAATCTGACTGAGGTCTTACAGAGTGTATATGTAACCAATCGAGGACCTCTGGACGTGAAACTCACTGTGGTCTTAAACCTTTAAATAACTAAATTTTTGTCCCCCCTTTGACCACACATGGGATAACAAGACAAATTAACCTTTTATAATTGATGTTCGGTGCATAATACCACGATATAACAGTTATTTATCAATGTGACCAACCGAGGACGCACATTATGTTTTAATACCGACAAATGGGGACTTTGTGTATGGTGAAAACTAACAACCGAGTACACACACACTCACATCCGAGGACTTTAGAAGTGTATACCAATGCGGTGTGTACAAACTCTCTAATGCTCCTTTGTTGTATAATGTAATATTACAACAAACGATAATCCCAAAACGGATCCTCATTTAATTATCAACAAACTGTTACTTACTTTTAAAGACATAAATGTGAATTTTCAAGATATGACCATGAATTTCAAAGGCACTAACTTGATTTGTAAGAAACACTTTACGTCTGAGGATCGCCCTTCGGGTAAAAGGTTAGGTAAAACTAATTTTTCTTGAAAAGTCAAGTTGACATTTGAAAAGTCAAGTTGACATTTGAAAAGTCAAGTTGACATTTGAAAAGTCATGTTGGCATTTGAAAAGTCAACTGACATTTGAAAAGTCAAGTTGACATTTGAAAAGTCATGTTGGCATTTGAAAAGTCAAGTTGACATTTGAAAAGTCAAGTTGACATTTGAAAATTCAAGTTGACATTTCAAATGTCAACCTTATACATTGAAATATACCCGGTTCCCTCTCGCAAGCAGCGAAGCGGTCGGAAGGCGGGGATCGTTTAGCCCGATCTCTCGTCCCGTCCTCGTACGATTCAAGGTTGTAAGGAGACAGTCGGCGAGACCGACCCGGGGACGACGACCCCTCGGCGCCCGGTCACAGCTCGCGGCGGTCGGCGGAGATTATTTCTCCCTTCCTCCCGGCAGACCCGAAACGTCCCGGTGTTCGCTTACACCTACCCCCGATTCTCGGCCCGCGGCGTGCTCGAGATGGTCTCTTGTCCGTCCCGTAGCCCGTCTCGTCACAACCTAGCTCGCGCGAGCGAATCGCCGGACGACTTTACGGTCTTCTGGTCTCCCTCTTCGTCTGGGGTTGCTCAGCGAACGAGGCCGGTGATGTTCAGTCCTGGCTACTGTCCCCCCGCTCTTTCGCCCCACCCCCCTCATCTCTCGTCCCGTCTTCGTACGATTCAAGGTTGTAAGGTTGTCTCGTCTCAACGTAGCTCAAGCGAGCGAATTGCCGTACGACTTTGCGGTCTTTTTGTCTCCCTCTTCGTCTGGGGTTGCTCAGCGAACGAGGCCGGCGATGTTCAGTCCTGGCTACTGTCCTCCCGCTCTTTCGCCCCCCTCCCATCTCGCTCACCTTCCTTTCGGGGAAGTAGGGCAAAGGGAGACGGGTGCCTGCGACTGGGGGCGTTTACTCGTGGTTCTCTCTCGAACTCGTGAAGGCTATATGGTTGATCCTGCCAGTGATCATATGCTTGTCTCAAAGCTTAAGCCACGGAAGTCTACGTTCAGGCTTGTTCCTTTCGGGAAGCGAACCGAAATTGCACACGGCTCATTTTCGTTTCTCGACGAGGGGAACGGCATTTATTCTCTATACCAGATCGCCCTAGCCTGTGAAGCTACCGTTAAAAGTAGCGACGGGGCGAAGCGACAAGTGTTGAAATCCGAATAACTGTGCCAATCGCGGGGTCTTTCCGGGCCCCCGACGTCCTTGTCATGAAGTGTCTGTCCCATCAATTGGTAATGGACGGCGACCTGCCTACCACGGTGTTGACGGGTAACGCGGAATCAGGGTCTCGAATCCGGAGAGGAAGCCTGCGAAACGGCTACCACCTCCAAGGAGGGCAGCAGGCGCGCCACTTATGAAAAATAATGTGGTGCGGCCATTTCGTGATCGCCGCAGGAGAAATGAGCGCAATTTAAAAGAGTGTGCGAGGAGCTATTGGAGGGCAAGCCTTGTGCGAGCAGCCGCAGTAATTCCAGCTCCAATAGCCTGTGTCGGTCCTACCTCGTTTTTCTCCTTCGCGGGAGAGAACCCGCCGCATTTTCTGTCTACCTTGAAAACATTAAGAGTGCTAAAGCCAGGCTAAAACCCCTAGCCTGAATATTTCGTCGTTGGAAAAAGTGAGCATGCTCTTTTCCGGGGGGTGGTCCGGTCGACTTGGTGAAGTCGCTTTTGCTTTCAGTTTCGCCGGAGAGTTACGTAGGGTTCGAGAGGAACGGAGGCGTACCAGGTGGGGAGAAGAGGAAAGCGCAAGTACCTATGGTCTTGGTTTGGTCAGACGAGAAACCCGCCCCGAGAGGGGAGGTTGGGATTGTTCCTTCGGGGGCAGTCTCGCCTACAACAGGTTAACCGTGCCAATGGTCTTCGTGCTGGGGATCGGGGCTTGCAACTCCGTGAACGAGGAATTCCGAGTAGGCGCCCGTCATCAGCCGGCGCCGATTAAGTTCCTGCCTTTTGTACACACCGCGGGTCGCTACCTCCGATAGAATGACTAAGCGAGGCCGTTAGACTGGGCCTGTCTTCGGACGGGCTCGGAAAGGCGTTCGAGCTTAAATCATTTAGATGAAGTAAAAGTCGTGACAAGGTTTCCGAAGGTGAACCTGCTGAAGCATCATTACCGTATCATCGGTCTCTTTCTCCTCTGTGCGCGAGATGACGGAACCCTAACCATCGAAACTTTACCGTTGCACCAGGTCGCTCTTGTTTTACTTCAGACGCTAGGTTGTGGCTTCTCTCTTGTCGGTGCGTGTTTCGCAAAATACTATTCCAGAGGCACCCGATTTAAATATCCTCAAAAGTTCCCTGACACTTAGGCAAGACATGCTTCGCTGATGCCCCGGAGTTTCCTTGTGGGTCTGAAAGGATCCGGGAATGCCCCCGATCTGACAATGCAAGCATTAAAACATTTCGCAGTTCTCCACAAGGCTAGCTATGCCCCAGGATCTCACCTGGGACACCGACAAACCTGTTCCCGACGCCTAACCCTGTTCCTGAAACAAGGCAATCATCCCCGGAGTTTCCTTGTGGATCTGGAAAAGCTCCGTTGATGCCTTCACGGCCTGTTTTCCTCCTGTGGTCTCCCGTTGAGTAAGCCTCCCGAGGTTCACCATTTTTTTTCTGTAGTACATCCGCAAGGCAAAAATTGTCCAGAGGTATCTACACATTATATTAGACAATTGTGACTGTCTTAATACGTCCTAACAGGTGTCACTATTTCAAATTCCGTGACTTACTAATATTTCAATTGCTCTTGGGTTTTTTTTTTAAAATTTATGCTTATTAGTGCGGCAATAATCTTACTGTATGTTTAGCCAGATAAAAATTTCGAAATTTCAGACAGAAATAATGTAATGACTAGATGGCTAGATTTTTTAAATATCGCACGGGTTGAAAATGGTTATAAATTTAAGATATAGCAGGATTAAAACATATTTATCCCACGTGACCATATATGATGTGTATGGCCGAAATCGGTTAACCGAGGACTCGATACACTCGCTGTACAATAAACACTAACTGCGGACTTGATACACACAATCATATTTTTGCCTTTTGAGATCACACACACGACAGATACACCCTAACTGTAGAATACCGCCTAACGCGGAACATCTCAGATCGACCTTAAAATTAAAGGGGATATCAAATCCAGGCTTCTGAACATCGTGGCAGTCCTGGTTTCAGTTCAAAAAGTCATCGGTTGAACCGAGGACGTCCTCGGTTTGACAGAGGTCCGCGATTAGAAGGTGTGTATTCAGATGTGTGTCTTCGATATACACCATATACAAACGCATACGCACATACATACATACATACACACACACACACACAGACAGGGGCGACGGCATAATACGTTCACATTATGAATGTGGACGTATAAAAACTAGATAGTGTAATGGTAATTTGTTGAAAATTTCAGTCAAATTGGTCCGGTATTAGCCGAGAAAAAAGCATTTGATATATTCACATACCCTCGGTCATCATTACTCAAATCATTAATATAAACAGCATAGTCTCGATTATCCACTTTAGGCCGTGATGTGAAATTTCTAGCAAGCTTGCTTCTGTTGCTCCATCCCGACGATTTTCAGGCGGAAAACAAACTACATAATCTAATTCTTCTAGTATTACTTTGTATTTCCACACAACTTTTCTTTTATCAATTCTTTGACGTTTGACAGAAAACGTCAAAATAAAAATGGGCTTACTTATCAATGTGCGATGGTATTTGAATTTCGCGGTGATTTGGTTTTAATAGATCACGTGACAAAGCTCACCAATCAGACGCACACGACGAAAGGTCAACGGGTCGTGTAGAGTGAAAGTCACCGGTTTGTTTACGGAAGAATAACTAGAACTGTATACTCCGTGTAGATTTTGTTTAAAACACCGATGTAAAACCGTTTACTGTGAGAAACTGGGAAAAATCTAGGGTATGTGCTAACCAGTGGATCAAATTAGATGGAAATATTGATATGTTGGACAAAGAATTGCAGGAATGTGCAGACAAAACGGGTTATAGACATAACGGCCCCAAACCATAACGGCCAAAAATATTGGTCATAACGGCCCTAAAATTTGGTCGAAACGGCCAAAAAATTTGGTCATAACGGCCAAAACATTTGGTCATAACGGCCCCACTAAAAAAAAAATCTTTTACATGTAGGAAATGATATTTATTATTTAACGATAACATAGAGATTTAACATAAAAAATATAATAGATGTAAAACATACAAAATACATCTTGGTTGAAAATATAATAGATGTAAAACATACAAAATATATCTTGGTTGAACTACTTCAAGATCTAATAACTATTTGGTCAATATATCTATTTCATAAATATTTGGTCAATATATCTATTTCATAAATATTTGGTCAATATATCTACTTAATAAAATTGGTTGAACTACTAAAAGATTTAATAAATATTTTGTCAATATATCTATTCCACGGGACCGTACTCTACTCACCACTAATCCCATGTAGCCATCTTCAAAGAGATTATCAAAGAGTATTTTAATTAGATAGGATGAAACCATGTTCAAATGATTATCTGATGAATGAATTGTTATTTTTGTCAAATGATTAATAGTGAGTTGTTATTATTATCAAAGATTAATAGTCAGTTGGGGTTTTTTTTCTATCAAAGGTAGGTTATATTTGCTAAAATATATTGTTTTTCATTAAATTTAAAATGACCAAATGTTTTTGGCCGTTATGACCAAATGTTTTGGCCGTTATGACCAAATTAGGGCCGTTATGACCAAACCTGTTTTTGGCCGTTATGGTTTAGGGCCGTTATGACCACATCCCGACAAAACTCTCTCTCATTATAACAATACAGACTTCTCACATACATTACCAACGTAAAAAAAAAACCAACAACTGTGTATGAATAAAGAACTATGTTTAGAGCAGCTAATATTTTACCAGCGAAATAAGAAAAAGAATAATAGGTCTGGTTAATTTGTTAAGGGGATCATTATCTTAACATTTTCCAATTTTATTGCAAATGCAAGTTGATGAAGATATTCTCCTATTCCTAAATGTATGACAACTCAGACCAAGACAAAAGACCACTATGGAAATGACTGTGTCACCATTGAGGTGAAATACCATGTGCATTACTTTAAAGTTGCCTTACTGTATCTGCAGAAATTTATGCCCTTCTTGTTAAACTCAACTGTAACAAATGACAGGGTTAGGTTGACTATAGAGACCAAGAACCAAACAATATTTTCTCTGTGGATGCAAATCAGGCTGCATTAGCTACAGATAGTTGTATTTGTTACAAGTGAAAGCTTTCTAGTATGGATTTGTGAAAATTGTTTGAATATGAAAGTGATAGTCAAATGATATTGATGAAATTACATGATTTTTTATGAATAGTCCTACAACTGTATGTATTTTTGTAAGCGGTTTGGACATTGGTGTGCATGTAAAAAGACCCCTTGGCAGTTGGAATTCGATATAAGAGTAGGCCATAGTGCTGTGCCCAGGCAAAATTTCCCTCATAATAAACTGTATAGCGCACGCCCGTCTTCCTTAACCCAGTACATGTATATAGGAGCTACAGATAGATGTATTTTTTAGAAGTGAAAGTTTTCTAGTATGGATTTGTGAAAATTGTTCAAATATGAAAGTGACAGCCAAATCAAATTGATGAAATTGTGATTTTTATGAGTAGGCCTCAACCTGTATACATATGTATTTTTGTATTTTAAAAATGTTTTACTTAAATGTACTGTACATGTCGATAAATGTTCATATCATATTTAGCTATTTTAAGTTGACATATGTTTTTATTTTCCTTTTTTATTCCAATTCAATTCAGACGTGGTTTCTCCTTGTCAGTGGTGCAGGCAGAGGGGCTGACAAGGTACAAGGACTGCTGTCTAGTCGTTCAAATGTGACGAAAAACCGAATTCCTGTGTAACATTGGTGTGCACGTAAAAAGGTCCCTAGGCAGTTGGAATTCGATATAAGAGTAGGCCATAGTGCTGTGCCCAGGCAAAATTTTCCTCGTAGTACACTGTATAGCGTACATGTACATGTATAACAGCAGAACAGTAGGACGGCGTTTAACTCCATTTCATTTCTTATTCATATTACTGGAACCATTTTATTTAGTTAACTGTTTGTTTTTCTCTTATATGTACTTTTCTTTACTGGCATATATCTTTTAATTTTGTACAGTGTATACGGACACAAGACCTGATCTGTGTGTAAATACATGTAGTCTGTGCGGTTTAGCCCCCCCCCCCCCAAAAAAATTGATGATTTCTTAGGAGTATTCTTAGCCGGCCACATCCTCAGCCCCTTCAAAAAATTCTATACCCCCCCCCCCCCCAATTTTATGAGCTGGCGACGGGCCCGATTCTGTGGATATAAAAATCTGAAAAGCAGATTAGAAACCATTCTCCAGTATTAATACACTATATAAATGATGTTATTATTATTATATACATTTTTCATTAAAGATACATTATATAAGATTTAGATAAAGAACTAGCCATTTTTGCTATAATATTAATAGTTCAAAAGTAGATAATGTAAAATGAATAATTTGAATGAATAAATTTCATTCAAATTACTCTATTGCAAGCAAAGATATTAGCCTTTAAAGGTTTGGCAGTCATGTTCAACAATTTCAACCACTGTACTGTTTGATCAAAGCTAAGTCACGGTCCTCCACATTTGATTAAATCAAAGTATCGCTGAATCATTTTAATCTATTTAATATCGGAGAAATCTCATGCCATCGAGTGTTGTTGTGGAATACTGTATGAGGAAGTATATAAAATTGCATTCATTTCTTATTTTTTAGTACTGTATTTCTTTCTATAAAATAAATGTATACTTATTTGACATCTCTTATAATATGTCTTTATTGTTTTTTTTTTTAAAAAACAAGTATAATTGCATGTTCAGGGTTGTTAGGTGAATCATTATTAATATTCTGTTGTATCAGTGGGCTCATGTAGATAGTATTATTTTTTTTGTTTTTTTCTCAACATTATATATAATTATTATACCGAACCAGTATTTCAATCATGCCAAAAACGTTTTCATCTGTATACTATATTTATATTTCTTTTGCATATTGTTTTATTGAAATAAAATGGAAAAAATACTTTTTCCAGGAAATATCACATTCATTGATACAATTTCGCTTTTGACCATATTTTTTCCGCAAATCACGGGCCAGCCGTGTTCACGGTGTCAGCACAACATTTATCTGATGTTATTGTCCCGTAATTCAGGCATATTTGCAGAAAAATTCTCTCATACAAATGTAAACAAGCCAACGTGTTCCGTCTCGTAAAAGGTATTCCCTGGTCTATTTATGGCTATTGACCCCTGACCTAATGACGTTGATTGCTTTTATGGTTTCTGATTGGCTTAGAATATGATTTCTTCACCACATTATGGCTACACTTGACAAATATAGTCCGAGGCGTAATTCGAGTGTTGGTCTGATTGTACAAAACATCGCAATAGAAATGTGTACTACAGTGACGACTTACTTGTTTACTTGTGCAGCAAAGCGTCAGATTTTCGCCTGGAATTTGCTGGGACAAAATGAAACGATTTTCGTGGCTAAATCACAGCCTACTTGATTAATTTAATTATCAACGGCCATTAAGCGGCATATAGGAATTCAATCCGCAAACATCGAAGGCTAGCCTTAACTTTAAGAGTTTATTATGGCCTGGATATGTTAATTAATGTCTAATTGATTATTTAGATAACATCTCAGGCCTAAAGAAAGACCTGTAATAAGCAGATTTTGCTCTTGCATAATGCTATTTTAAGTGAACATAAAAATACATTTACGCAAATCTAAAACATATAAATCAGCCACACGCTCTACTGTGGCTTTATGTATGTGCAACGTACGAATGGGTAACAAAATGGTGCCCACAACGTCAGTTGTCCAGACTCTCTATATATAAGCTTAAGGCTCAGGGCCCTGTTTCACGAAATTTTAACTTAAGATAAAATCCAATTTTAGTAGATACTTCAATTTTGATTGGCTAAGCACTAAAATCAATCTAATATTATCCAATCAAATTACTAAAATTGGGATCTTATCTTAGTTAAAATTTCGTGAAATAGGCCCCTGGCGTGTACTAATAGAATTTTGCAAGAAAATACAATGTTTTTTTGGCATTTCCATGGATACCAAACAAACCACAGCCTATAGCCAAAAATTGACCAGTGGCTTTTTTGGACATGCAATCAGCATTGTTCATGACAAATTTGATGAAAATCCATTTGACTTTTACAAAACTCTTTGAAGGGGTCAAGGGTAATTACTCTGGCAGTAATTATCAGAAATCATTGGAAATCAATAGGCCTCTTCATCTCATGGTCACAGCTATCTGAAATCATTGAAAATCAATGGGCTTCTTCGTCTCCATGACCATAAACAGTTCTCCATGTGACCTTAAACAGTTTAAATTTAAAGTCAATTGGATATTAACTTTAGCCTCCAGAGCGACAGCGACAACAATATAATGACCACACTTCAATGTGGGCGCACAATCTGTTCATCGCTAATCATAGCAACAAAATCACAAAGGGCACAACTAGATCAAATGTCTCACATACCACGCAAAATTGGTCAAGATCGATGCAGCAATGGGAGATATGCCCAGGACAAAAATATAATATATTGAGAACTGTCTGACATTTACCTGAATCTATATGAATTTCTGGCACAAATTCTTTATTTGTATCAATTTGCAGAACATGATTCTTTACCACAAACATATGAGTGGCAACAGAATATACAATATATCTAAACACGATACCTAACCCAGTGTAACCTGGATGTACACTGGATGTCCAATACACGTAACCCCAGTAAAGGACAGATTCTTAACAATACCATCATTCATTAATGACCTGAATAATGTGAAACATTATGATAACATTATACCTTGTACAAGAAGAACTGTGTATCTCGTTGAACAGCAGAATGTAACTGGTATATAGGACTACCCCAACCATTTTTACCACATAAATCTTCTAATATCTGCAATGTTTAAACAAATCATAGCCTTAGTTAGTAAACATAATATTATAATTATTTTTCTCCAACTTGGCAACCCCAACTATCCTTATCTTTGAGGCGATTTGTCTTTAATTCCAAATACTATTTGAATGTGCTCGAGTCTCTACATTAAAAGAGACCATATTTTCATTTACAACCACAAACCAGAAAGTCCTGTAATACAAGTCAATAGCAGGAGTGAAGAGTTGAGAATGAAGATGCATATATGAATTCAAAATTATTGTTAATGATTACCCACTAAAGTTTTCATATAAAATGCTTCTAAGGCTTAAAATTAGTAAGAAATTTATTACACATTAATTTTTCCACCTGATATCAAAATATAAATTCAAATAAAGCAAACTAAGGTGACCTGATCAAAACAAAATTCTGATTGAATCTTGTACCAGTACTGTAAAACAAGAATTTGATACGCAATGAAATTAATGAGTCCAAATTAAATACAATGTATCACTGTGTGAACAAAATCAACTGAAATTAATAGAATGATACAATACATTACTCTCAATTATTACTTGTTTTACAGTATATTAGGATGAAAGCATACAAGCATGTTTATATGAGGGTAAATAGGTTTCAATAGCATGCTAGTGTAGGAAATAAAGAGATTTTACAAGACAACAGCTTTTAAACAAAATTTAATAAATGAAAAAATGATACAAATTAGATCGCATGAAAATCACAGATACAGTCTCTACATCAAAGATAATTATTTTGACAAGAATAATAAGTAGGTATAGCAACAGGTTTTATTCTTCTGAGATGGATGCATTTTGATTTGATCTATCTAAAGGGTAGTTTTATAACTATCAAGTTTCAATGCCAACACTTTCCCCATTCCAGATTGAGAGACTTTATATTCAGCTAAAACAGAAAAGTTTCTCATCTAAATTTGTATTTATTTGTAACTACGCTTATAATATCAGAATATTACATGTATCCATCTCATAAACAGTAAAAGCAAGAGGAGGCCAAAAGAAAAGCTGTTAGTAAAGGCTAGAGCTATATCAATCAGTCAGTAAATAAATCTAATATTTTACACTTACAATTATAATGCATTTAACAAAATTAATATTTCAAAACGTTTTCAATATTAATTTAAATTTCATGTTTTTGACTATTAATATTAAGAATTTCAGTCATTCAAATCAGAGTTAATGAAACTCAAATAATAGCCTACTGGTAAAAGAAAGATAGGTTGCAAGGTATCAACCTACTGTATGGCCACAGCAGCTACGTCATCTTGGCAGTCAACAAGGGTTGCCACATATTTTTTCTTTTGTCAGTAATGAAAACATTTTCAACACACTAAAATCTGATTATGAGTAACAACCCATTAAGTAATTATCAGAAATCATTTTTTCAAAATCAAAGGCCATAATTAATGGAAATTGTTGAATATCAAAGGGTTTCTTAGTTTCATGGCCGTAAATACTGCGTATAAATCTGGCAGTAATTATTGGAAATCAGTTGGAATCAATAAAGATTCTTCGTCTCATGACCTTAATTCAATTAATAATTGTGCATCAATTTAAAGTCAATCAGATAGCCTCTAGAGCGTCCACAATTTTTTTTTTTAAAGCAGTCAAGGGCAATAACTCTGGTAGTGCCGAATATTTTGAGGTTTAAGTTAATATTTTTTTCTTATACTCTGCTTCAACATATGTACGGATGAAGGTAAAAAAAAATGCAGTTACCGTCTCTCCACAATGCCGCAAGCAATGTCGTCTAAAACAAAACTACTTTAAGTTGCACCATTCTAATTGAAATATTTGTAAGTGTTTCTTTGCTTGTTGATTTCTTTATTTAAAAACATCGCCCCCCCCCCCCCCTTCAGAATAGTATCATCCACCCAAAAATATGCCATAAAAATAAAATCTTTTCAGACATTGATCAAAAATGGCACGTTTCCGTTTCTCACAAGATTTCTACTTTTAGTTTTCAGTTAAATTAACCAATCACATTATATTTATACTCCGCTGTTTTATTCTATTTCTAGTAACAACATTAGAAACCGAGCCTGCATTGTCTTATTTTTATCGGATATATTGAAATATAAACTGGTTCAAATAAACAAAGACCACAATTTGGAATATTAATAAAGGTAGTCCTACATTTATAAACTGATTCTTTTATCGTAGGCCTATTTAATATTATGGGCCAATTTTTCGTGGCATACACCGGCACAGTTTCATATTAGACTATGATAACAATCACGAATCTCGATAATTCGCCTTCTTATATACATACTGCTGCATGGATGGAGATCGGTTAAACTGTAAAATATGATCATTTGATTTCTAGTCCAGATCGACTTATACCCCATAAAAATATGGTAATTATCTGAAATTGTTGAAAATCAATAGGCTTCTTTGCCTCATGACCGTAAACACTGTGTAAATTTAAAGTCAGTCGGATATTAACTTTAGTATCTCGAGCGTCCACACGCAATGGATGGGGTGACAACAATATTTGAAGACATTTCAATGTGGGCATATAAAAATGTCTAACAAATGATAAAAGCCCAAACTTAGTCGGATATTAACTTTAGCATCTCGAGCGTCCACACGCAATGGATGGGTGGACAGGGGTGACAACAATATTTGAAGACATTTCATTAACAAATGATAAAAGCTCAAATTTAGTATTTGAATCAAACTACAACTGTATATCATTGAACAAAAGTGTTGAATATAGCCAAGCCTTTAAAAGATTGGATTGATTGAATGGATACTAGAATGATTATGTTCTGTTTGCTAATACCTGTACTGGAGATTTAACAGACTGTGGTTTTAATGTGACAGGGTTAGTTGGGGTCAATTCCATCCCAGGTAAAATATCAATCAGACGACCCTAACACAAAAATGAGGTTAGCTTGAACAATCAATTTTCCACAAAATGAAACTTTGTTAATATACATTATTAAACATTTCATGCAAAATTAAATAATAAAAAGCCATTATCATATTATTATGAACGTGGATTAGATTACCCCAAATCATTACATAAAAAGCTTACATGTGTATACAATATAATAACAATGCATGCAATTGAAATTAAATTTCATTGGGCGACGCAATTACATGTACATGACCACCAGCAATGTCAGCCTTACCCATAACTATTGATTATTATAATTAATTCATAAAAATTCTCAATTCAACTACATGTATTATATAAAAGTATTAAAAATTCTGCTCTGTAACACATTCACAAAATCTAAGTCAAAGATAGGTTGCCAGGCAACAAACATACGCCCACAGCAGCTAAATCGTCTGGGCAGTCAACAAGGGTTGTTACATATTTTTGATAATGAAACATTTGTAATACACTAAAATCTGATTTAGAGTAACAACTAATGTAATTATGAGACTAAAGTTTTACCCCACGCTAACAATTAGTATATGACACAAGCCACGAAAAGGTGTAGAACTTCAGATGAAAAAGCAGTTACATTTAAATAAATTTTTTCGAATTCTTTGGGGGTTAAAAACTTGTATTAATAATTCATCTTTCAAATTTTGTAAAGGAAAAGATAACTTGATGTTCTGTTTTTGTGCAAGTACATATTTTGCAGACCATATAAGCTTGTAACAGACGTAACATGTCCAATTAATATTTGCCCCTAATTTGCTAATAACTACCGGCCCAGTTGATTTGCAGTGTGATAATATCAAAATCTATATTCTAGAATGTAAAAAAATAGGTTGCCAGGCAACGAAACATACGCCCACACAGCAGCTAAATCGTCCAGGCAGTCAACAAGAGTTGTTGCATTTTAAGTAATCATCAGAAAATCATAATTCAAACTCGCCCATAACTACGGTGTAACTGTGATATAATCAAACGTTTTTTTTTTTAAATCAGATAATAATTGTGACCTCCTGAGGGACCACAAGCTAAAAAGGGTGATTTTTCGTACAATCAGGGTTATAATTCAGGAAGTTACGATCCGATATGCGCAAATATGCAATGGAACCAAGATCTTTAGGTTTTAAACATGTATTTCAAGTTTCATCAAAATCAGTTCAAAATTGTGACCTCTATAGGGTCCACAACCTTGATATAACATATTTTCACACTATTCGCGTACAAACGGCAACCATTTTATTCGTCAATTATGGTCCGATTTTCACGAAATTCAAATTCTCTCTTCATTACCATGTAACGGTGACATAATCAAACAGTTTTTTAAATTGGATAATAATTTTGACCTCCAGGGGGACCTAAAGCTAACAAAAGCGATTTTTCGGACAATCAGGGAACATAATTCAGGAAGTTACGATCCGATTGGTGCAAATATCGAAAGGAACCAAGATCTTCGGGTTATAAACATACATGTCAAGTTTCATCAAAATCGGTTCAAAATTGTTACCTCTATAGGGTCCACAACCTTGATATAACATTTTCACACTATTCGTGTACAAACGGCAGCCATTTTGTCCGTCAATTCTGTTCCGATTTTCACGAAATTTACACTCTCCCTTCATTACTATGTAACGATGATATAATCAAACGTTTTTTTAAATCGGATAATAATTTTGACCTCCAGAGGGACCACAAGCTAACAAGATAGGTTGGCACTGCCAGGCAGGATACGCCCACATTTTCGAGAGATGGACAGAGAACAAGCAATACCGAAAGTGATTTTTCCTACATCTTTAAGTCCTGTATTTCATACTGTATTGGGAGCAGCCATTTAGTTGGTCAGTTCCAGTCTGATATTAATGAAATTCGAAACCGACAATGATTATGGTGTGACGGTACACAACCTAGAAATGTGACTTTTCATCAAAATCGGATAAGAATTGTGACCTGTAGAGAGTCCACAACCATGATATACCATATTTTTTACACTATTCGCGTACAAACCGCGACCATTTCGTCTGGCAATTTTGGTACGATTTTCACGAAATTAGAACTCAACCTTCCTCATCAAAATCGAATTAAAATTGTGACCTATACAGGGTCCACAACCATGATATATCATTTTTTTTAAAAGTATTCGCGTACAAACGGCGGCCATTTTGTCTGTCAATTTTGGTCCGATTTTCCCGAAATTCAAACTCAACCTTCCTTACAGTGTAACGGTGATATAATCAAACGTTTTTTTAAATTGGATAATAATTGTGACCTCCAGAGGGACCACAAGCTAAAGAAAGGGGGATTTTGCGTATAACCAGGGGCCATAATTCAGGAAGTTACGATCCGATATGCGCAAATATCGAAAAGAACCAAGATCTTTGGGTTATAACCATGAATTTCAAGTTTCATCAAAATCGAATTAAAATTGTGACCTTTACAGGGTCCACAACCTTGATATACCATTTTTTAACAGTATTCGCGTACAAACGGTGGCCATTTTGTATGGCAATTTTGGTCTGAATTTCCCGAAATTCGAACTCAACCTTCCTTAGGGTGTAACAGTGATATAATCAAACGGTTTTTTAAATCAAATAATAATTGTGACCTCCAGAGGGACCACAAGCTAAAAAGGGCGATTTTTCGGACAATCAGGGGCCATAATTCAGGAAATTACATTCCGATAGCCGCAAATATCGAAAAGAACCAAGATCTTTGGGTTACAAACATGCATGTCAAGTTTCATCAAAATCGGTTCAAAATTGTGACCTCTATAGGGTCCACAAGCTGAAAACGTGATTTTTCGTACAATCAGGAGCCATAATACACGAAGTTTTGATCCGATACATGCCAATATCGAAAGCAGCCGAGATCTTTTGGGGATAAACCTATATTTCAAGTTTCGTCAAAATCGGATAAGAATTGTGACCTGTAGAGAGTCCACAAACAAATTGTGGACGGACGGACAGGGGCGACGACATAATACGTCCACATGAAAATGTGGGCGTATAAAAAGCGATTTTTTGGACAATCAGGGGACATAATTCAGGAAGTTACGATCCGATGGGCGCAAATATCGAAAGGAATTGAGATCTTTGGGTTATAAACATACATGTCAAGTTTCATGAAAATCGGTTCAAATTTGTGACCTCTATAAGGTCCACAACTTTGATATAACATATTTTCACACTCTTCGCGTACAAACGGTCCGATTTTCATGAAATTTGAACTCAACCTCTATAACCATGTAACAGTGATATAATCAAACGTTTTTTAAATCGGATAACAATTTTGACCTCCAGAGAGACCACAAGCTAAAAATAGGTTGCCAGGTAACGAAACATACGCCCACACAGCAGCCAAATCGTCCGGGCAGTCAACAAGAGTTGTCGCATATTAAGGAATTATCAGAAAATCATTAGAATTTGTTTGGTTTTTATATTCAAACCTTTTTTTTTAAATCAGATAATAATTGTGACCTCCAGAGGGACCACAAGCTAAAAAGGGTGATTTTTCGTACAATCAGGGGACATAATTCAGGAAGTAATGACCCGATGGGCACAAATATCGAAAGGAACCAAGATCTTAGGGTTATAAACATACATGTCAAGTTTCATCAAAATCGGTTCAAAATTGTGACCTCTATAGGGTCCACAACCTTGATATAACATGTTTTCACACTATTCTTGTACAAACGACGGCCATTTTGTCCAGCAATTCTAGTCCGATTTTCACGTAATTCAAACTCTCTCTTCATTACCATGTAACAGTGATATAGTCAAACGTTTTTTTAAATCGGATAATAATTTTGACCTCCAGAGGGACCAAAAGCTAACAAAAGCGATTTTTTGGACAATCCGGGGACATAATTCAGGAAGTTATGATCCAATGGGTGCAAATATCGAAAGGAACCAAGATCTTTGGGTTATAAACATACATGTCAAGTTTCATCAAAATCGGTTGAAAATTGTGACCTCTATAAGGTCCACAACCTTTATATAACATATTTTCACACTATTCGCATACAAACGGCGGCCATTTTGTCCGTCAATTTTGGTCCGATTTTCCCAAATTCAAACTCAACCTTCATAATCATGGAATCGTGATATAATCAAACGGTTTTTTAAATCAGATAACAATTTTGACCTCCAGAGGGACCACAAGCTAAAAAGGGCGATTTTTTGGACAATCAGGGGCCATAATTGAGGAAGTTACGATCCGATGGGCGCAAATATCGAAAGGATCCAAGATCTTTGGGTTATAAACATACATGTCAAGTTTCATCAAAATTGGTTCAAAATTGTGACCTCTATAAGGTCCACAACCTTGATATAACATATTTTCACACTATTCGCGTACAAACGGCGGCCATTTTGTCCGTCAATTTTGGTCTGATTTTCATGAAATTCGAACTCAACCTTCATAACCATGGAACGGTAATATAATCAAACGGTTTTTTAAATCCGATAACAATTTTGACCTCCAGAGGGACCACAAGCTAAAAAGGGCAATTTTTCGGACAATCAGGGGCCATAATTCAGGAAGTTACGATCCGATGGGCGCAAATATCGAAAGGAACCAAAATCTTTGGGTTATAAACATACATGTCAAGTTTCATCAAAATTGGTTCAAAACTGTGACCTCTATAAGGTCCACAACCTTGATATAACATATTTTCACACTATTCGCTTACAAACGGCGTCCATTTTGTCTGTCAATTTTGGTCCGATTTTCACGAAATTCTAACTCGTCCTTCATAACCATGGAACGGTGATATAATCAAACGTTTTTTTAAATCCGATAGCAATTTTGAACTCCAGAGGGACCACAAGCTAAAAAGGGCAATTTTTCAGACAATCAGGGGCCATAATTCAGGAAGTTACGATCCGATGGGCGCAAATATCGAAAGGAACCAAGATCTTTGGGTTATAAACATACATGTCAAGTTTCATCAAAATCGGTTCAAAATTGTGACCTCTATAAGGTCCACAACCTTGATATAACATATTTTCACACTATTCGCGTACAAACGGCGGCCATTTTGTCCGTCAATTTTGGTCCGATTTTCACGAAATTCGAACTCAACCTTCATAACCATGCAACGGTGATATAATCAAACGATTTTTTAAATCGGATAACAATTGTGACCTCCAGAGGGACCACAAGTTAAAAAGGGCGATTTTTCGGACAATCAGGGGCCATAATTCAGGAAGTTACGATCCGATGGGCGCAAATATCGAAAGGACCCAAGATCGTTGGGTTATAAACATACATGTCAAGTTTCATCCAAATCGGTTCAAAATTGTGACCTCTACGCTGTTCACAAGCTAAAAGATAGGTTGCCAGGCAACGAAACATACGCCCACAGCAGCTAAATCGTCCGGGCAGTCAACAAGGGTTGTCGCATATTTTTACTTTTTTCGGTAATGAAACATTTGTAATACTCTAAAAACTGATTAAGAGTAACAACTCATTATGTAATTATCAGAAAATCATTAGAATTTGATTGCTTTTTATAAAGTTTTACCCCACGCTAACAATTGAATTAGTACATGAAACATTTAAAATCATCGATTTAGCTGTTCAGTTATCAAAATTCATTGATTATTGTTCGTTTCAACACCTTAAACTCTGTGTATCAATCTGAAGTCAATCAGATGATAAGTTTGGCCTTTAAAGCGTCCACAAGATTTTTTGAAGTGATCAAGGGCCATAACTCTGGCACTAATTATCGGAAATCGCTGAAAATCAATAGGCTTCTTCGTCTCATGACCTTAAACACTGTGTATAAATTTAAAGCCAATCGGATATTAACTTTGGCCTCTATAGCGTCCACAAGATTTTTTGAAGTGATCAAGGGCCATAACTCTGGCACTAATTATCGGAAATTGCTGAAAATCAATAGGCTTCTTCGTCTCATGACCTTAAACACTGTGTATAAATTTAAAGCCAATCGGATATTAACTTTAGCCTCTATAGCGTCCACAAGATTTTTTGAAGTGATCAAGGACCATAACTCTGGCACTAATTATCGGAAATCGCTGAAAATCATTAGGCTTCTTCGTCTCATGACCTTAAACACTGTGTATAAATTTAAAGCCAATCGGATATTAACTTTGGCCTCTATAGCGTCCACAAGATTTTTTGAAGTGATCAAGGGCCATAACTCTGGCACTAATTATCGGAAATCGATGAAAATCAATAGGCTTCTTCGTCTCATGACCTTAAACACTGTGTATAAATCTAAAGCCAATCGGATATTAACTTTGGCCTCTAGAGCGTCCACAAGATTTTTTGAAGTGATCAAGGGCCATAACTCTGGTAGTTATTATCGGAAATCAATGAAAATCAATAGACTTCTTCGTCTCATGACCTTAAACACTGTGTATAAATTTAAAGCCAATCGGATATTAACTTTGGCCTCTAGAGCGTCCACAAGATTTTTTGAAGTGATCAAGGGCCATAACTCTGGTAGTTATTATCGGAAATCGCTGAAAAACAATAGGCTTCTTCGTCTCATGACCTTAAACACTGTGTATAAATTTAAAGTCAATCGGATATTAACTTTAGCCTCTAGAGCGTCCACAAGCAATTGTGGACGCCGGACCGCCGGACGGACGGACGGACGGACGGGGGCGACGACAATATACGACCACATTTCAATGTGGGCGTATAAAAACGTGATTTTTCGTACAATCAGGGGCCATAACCCATGAAGTTACAGTCCGATACATGCCAATATCGAAAGGAACCGAGATCTTATGGTGATAAACCTATATTTTAAAGCTCCAATAGCATTTTTTTAAGTTATATTTTTAAAATGTATTAAAATAAACCCCAAAAATAGATTGAACCTATAAACAGTCCTACCTTGTCAAAGAATAATCCTATAAAACCTATAATTCACTATTGCCAGTTGAGAAATTGGCAAAAATTTCATTTTCAACTTCAAATTCAAACGTTTGAAGATGGCCGTCCATGCAGAGCAATGGGAAAACAAGGGAGGTAATTGAGTAACTATTTCCTCAATCAGCATGTGTCACCCTTTGTAATGCCCCAAAAATTTTGCCCGTGGTCGTATAATAGTGAGTTGACAACCTTTTGAGCAAAAGACATAGAAATAATTATGTTTTGACTTTCTTAGAAAATATGAAATTGGAACTTTAAGTTTAATTGAAATCGGATAAAAATTGTGACCTGTAGACTGTTCACAAAAAAATGTGGACGGACGGACAGGGGCGACGACAATATACGTCCACATAAAAATGTGGGCGTATAAAAAGGGCGATTTTTCGGACAATCAGGGGCCATAATTCAGGAAGTTATGATCCGATGTGTGCAAATATCGAAAGGAACCAAGATCTTTGGGTTATAAACATGAATTTCAAGTTTCATCCAAATCGGTTCAAAATTGTGACCTCTACACTGTTCACAAGCTAAAAACGTGATTTTTCGTACAATCAGGGGCCATAACTCATGAAGTTACAGTCCGATACATGCCAATATCGAAAGGAACCAAGATCTTATGGTAATAAATCTATATTTTAAGTTTCATTGAAATCGGATAAAAATTGTGACCTGTAGACTGTTCACAAACAATTGTGGACGGATGGATGGACGAACAGGGGCGACGACAATATACGTCCACATGAAAATGTGGGCATATAAAAATGTCTTTGTGCCCTGTTTACCCCCAAAAATTGGCAAGGATCTTTCATGGACATCTGGTTTCAAAACAGTGTGAAATTTCTAAACTGATAACTCTTCTACACTCTTTCTTGAGCATGATTTCATTGTCATTCTTAGCCATTCTGTTTCATTATTTGATCAATTATTATTTTGTTATTAAATTTTACTTCTCTGTACTGTTTTGTCAATATTGTACAAAATATTTGTAACGGATGTGACTCCCTACTATGTAACGGACGTCACTATTGACCCAATTAACAGGTGTATCCGAGTACAATATCGGTGTTTAACAATCCTTTCCATGCTCAGTTTAAGGACATTTAAAAAGAAGGCAATCTATGTAATTTTATTAAATTTAATAAAGATTCGTAATTTTCTTTAGGTCATCTTAGCTTCTTTGTGTAACGGTAGTGATGTTTGACATTATCAATTTCGTCCACCATCAGCTCCGTTACACGTAAAACCAAAAGTCAAACTGTTGTCAATCAAATTTGCATGATTCTTTCATTTTTTTTGATCACCCGAATGTGTGGAACGGCTCTTGATTTTGAGCGCAAAGCAGGCGGCTTTGACATCTTTAATATCCTCAGTTTTTGCCAAATTATTGTAATAATATAACGGACGTGATTTTGATATAACGGACGTGACGACAACAAAAGTTTGAGGACGGAATTTACTTGTGGGGCTCCCAGTGTGGACCTTTTTTAATTACCCGCAAAATCGTGAGGTATACAAACTGTGTGTAGAACAAGGGAGCTAATAATCGCGGAAGAGCCATGGATTTAAAACGGGAGGGGAAATATTGATCATCATAAACGCAAATAACGGACGTGATTCTTTGACGGAATCTCAAGTGGACGATCGAAAATGCGAATAGTTTCTTCTCAAACAGAAATACTTACATCATATCACTCAATTATGCCTCTTGAATTGTAACATAAACATACATATAGATGCAGGTGGTGAGCAACTCTTTCAATGCAATAAAAAATAGGGTTTTTTGGAAGGAATTTGTCACGTCCGTTACACACTTTTAGAACAATTTTTTTTATTGAAAAATATTAAGATTTTTGGAATTTGACACTTCTAATGGATAGAAACATCCTTTATCTTCAATTTAAGAAACAACATGTAGATTTCAATCTATGTCTTCAGTATCAAAATACTTACCCTTTTTTAACACCACCAAGAGGGACAAATTTAGACACCAAAAAAGGGGGTATTTTTATTTTTGTCTCGCAATAAATACTTTATTTGTACTATTTTGATCATGAAGTTGTGATTATTATCTCTTTATTATATTTTGTGTATAACCATACCAAAAATAGGTTGCCAGGCAACGAAACATACGCCCACACAGCAGCCAAATCGTCCGGGCAGTCAACAAGAGTTGTCGCATATTAAGGAATTATCAGAAAATCATTAGAATTTGTTTGGTTTTTATAATCAAACGTTTTTTTTTAAATCAGATAATAATTGTGACCTCCAGAGGGACCACAAGCTAAAAAGGGCGATTTTTTGGACAATCAGGGGCCATAATTGAGGAAGTTACGATCCGATGGGCGCAAATATCGAAAGGATCCAAGATCTTTGGGTTATAAACATACATGTCAAGTTTCATCAAAATTGGTTCAAAATTGTGACCTCTATAAGGTCCACAACCTTGATATAACATATTTTCACACTATTCGTGTACAAACGGCGGCCATTTCGTCCGTCAATTTTGGTCTGATTTTCATGAAATTCGAACTCAACCTTCATAACCATGGAACGGTAATATCATCAAACGTTTTTTTAAATCCGATAACAATTTTGACCTCCAGAGGGACCACAAGCTAAAAAGGGCAATTTTTCGGACAATCAGGGGCCATAATTCAGGAAGTTACGATCCGATGGGCGCAAATATCGAGAGGAACCAAGATCTTTGGGTTATAAACATACATGTCAAGTTTCATCAAAATTGGTTCAAAACTGTGACCTCTATAAGGTCCACAACCTTGATATAACATATTTTCACACTATTCGCTTACAAACGGCGGCCATTTTGTCCGTCAATTTTGGTCCAATTTTCACGAAATTCGAACTTGACCTTCATAACCATAGAACGGTGATATAATCAAACGTTTTTTTAAATCCGATAACAATTTTGAACTCCAGAGGGACCACAAGCTAAAAAGGGCAATTTTTCAGACAATCAGGGGCCATAATTCAGGAAGTTACGATCCGATGGGCCGAAATATCGAAAGGAACCAAGATCTTTGGGTTATAAACATACATGTCAAGTTTCATCAAAATCGGTTCAAAATTGTGACCTCTATAAGGTCCACAACCTTGATATAACATATTTTCACACTATTCGCGTACAAACGGCGGCCATTTTGTCCGTCAATTTTGGTCCGATTTTCACGAAATTCGAACTCAACCTTCATAACCATGCAACGGTGATATAATCAAACGATTTTTTAAATCGGATAACAATTGTGACCTCCAGAGGGACCACAAGTTAAAAAGGGCGATTTTTCGGACAATCAGGGGCCATAATTCAGAAAGTTACGATCCGATGGGCGCAAATATCGAAAATATCGTAAGGAACCAAGATCTTTGGGTTATAAACATACATGTCAAGTTTCATCCAAATCGGTTCAAAATTGTGACCTCTACGCTGTTCACAAGCTAAAAAACGTGATTTTTCGTACAATCAGGGGCCATAACCCATGAAGTTACAGTCCGATACATGCCATTATCGAAAGGAACCGAGATCTTATGGTGATAAACCTATATTTTAAGTTTAATTGAAATCGGATAAAAATTGTGACCTGTAGACTGTTCACAAAAAAATGTGGACGGACGGAGGGACGGACGGGGGCGACGACAATATACGTCCACATAAAAATGTGGGCGTATAAAAATAACATTGGATTTGTCCTTTCTTCAGGAAAAATCAATTTTCCCCAAACCATATGTTAGTTCTACACCTTATCATGGCCTGTGTCATATACATGAAACATTTAATATCATGGATTTAGCTGTTCAGTTATCAAAATTCATTGAAAATCAATATACTTGTTCGTTTCAAGACCTTAAACTCTGTGTATCAATCTGAGGTTTGGCCTCTATAACGCCACAAGATTTTTTGAAGTGATCAAGGGAGATAACTCTGGCAGTAATTATTTGAAATCTCTGAAAATCAATCGGCTCCTTCGTCTAATGACGTTAAACACTGTGTGTAAATTTCAAGTCGATCGGATATTAACTTTGGCCTCTAGAGCTTCCACAGGATTTTTTCGAAGTGATCAAGGGCCATAACTCTGGCAGTAATTATTGAAAATCACTGAAAATAGACGTCTTAGTCTCATGACTGCAAACACTATGTATAAATTTGAAGTAAATCGGATATTAACTTCGGCCTCTAGAGCGTCCACAAGATTTTTTGAAGTGATCACGGGCCATAACTATGGCACTAATTATCGGAAATCGCTGAAAATCAATAGGCTTCTTTCTCTCATGACCTTAAACAGTATGTATAAATTTTTGAAGTGATCAAGGGCCATAACTCTGGTAGTTATTATCGGAAATCACTGAAAAACAATAGGATTCTTCCTCTCATGACCTTCACGGTGTATAAATTTAAAGTAAATCGGATATTAACTTTAGCCTCTACCGACGGACGGACGGGGGCGACGACAATATACGACCACATTTCAATGTGGGCGTATAAAAATGGGCATGGCTTTGCCCCTGGAGGTTGAGCATGCACCCCAAATGATAGGGATGTTCCTTAATGTACAAAGAATAAGTATTCAAAGTTTCAAGATGATACGTTATGAAATGTGGCTTGTAGACGACAAACGAATAAATACAAGGAATGGGCGTGGCTCTGTCCCTGGGGTAGGGCATGCACCAAAAAACAATACGGAGCATCCTTAGGGTGTAAAGAGTAAGTATACAAAGTTTTAAGAAAATCCAGTAAGAATTGCCCCCTGTAGGCAACACACGGGTAAACAAAATGAAAATGGGCGTGGCTCTGCCCCTGGGAGTTGGGCATGCACCCCAAACGATAGGGATCATCCTTAGGGTGTAAAGAGTAAATATACAAAGTTTGAAGAAAATTCAGTAAGAATTGCGTCGTGTAGGCGACACAAAGACACGCAAAAAGAAAATGGGCGTGGCTCTTCCCCTGGGGGTTGGGCGTGCACCCAAAACGATAAGGATGTTCCTTTGGGTACAAAGAATATGTATGCAAAGTTTCAAGGTTATAAGTTAAGAAATGTGGCCTGTAGACGACAAACAAACAAATAATAGAAATGGGCATGGCTCTGCCCCTGGGGGTCAGGCATGGACCAAAAACAATAGGGATCTTCCTTAGGGTATAAGGAATAAGTATGAAGAATTGCGCCCTGTAGGCGACCCACAGACACACATACATACACACACACATACATACACACACAGACATGGGCGACGGCATAATACGTTCACATTATGAATGTGGACTTATAAAAATCTGGAAAAACTCACTCCTGCACTCATAGATTATTCGCAGGCACTATTCACGTACAGATAGAGAATAAAACAGTGACAACACTGAATTTAAGAATAGTAACCAAAAATAGGTTGCCAGGCAACAAAACAATCGCCAACACAACAGCTAAATCGAGAGTTGTCCCATATTAAGATATTATCAGAAAATCATTAGAATTTGTTTGGTTTTTATAACGTTCTGCCCCATGCTAACGTATACGAAACATTTAATATTATGGATTTAGCTGTTCAATTATCGATTTTCAAGAATGTGAAACGGGGATGTAGTCAAACGTTTTTTTAATTCGGAATAAAATTGTGACCTCCATAGGGTCCACAAGGCAAATTACATGATTTCTCGTACAATCAGGGGCCAAAATTCAGGAAGTTATGGTCCACTCCAATGTGCCCAAATATCAAAAGGAACCGCGATATAAACTTATATTTCAAATTTCATCAAAATCAGATTAAAATTGTGACCACTACAGGGTCAACAACCATGATATATCATATTTTCACACTATTTGCGTAAAAGTGGCGGCCATTTTGTTCAGCAATTTTGGTCCGATGTTCATGAACTCAACATTCATTACCATGTAACGGTGATATAATCAAACCTTTTTTTAAATCGGATAATAATTTCGTGTTATTGGGTTATCTTTGGGTTATTAACATACATGTCCAATTTCATCAAAATCGGTTCAAAATTGTGACCTCTATAGGGTCCACAATCGTAAAAATGTGATTTTTCGTACAATCACGGGCCATAATCCACTAAGTTTCGATTCGATATATGCCAATATATATGCCGAGATCTTATGGGGATAAACCTATATTTCAAGTTTCGTCAAAATCAGACAAGAATTGTGACCTGTAGGGTTCACAAACAAATTGTGGACGGACGGACAGGGCCGACGACAACATACGTCCACATGAAAATGTGGGCGTATAAAAATCACCATGTCAATATTGGTTATTCTCAACATGCAGTAAATTTGATTATGGCCTGATATGTGTGTCAGTTAACATATCTGCATTACTAGTGCTTTTACCTGGGAATAATCACCATTTACATGTATAATTTTCAACTGATTGTTGTTTTATTGTTAAATACAACTTACTTCCACAGGATATCGTCTGTAGCCAGCACGGACATTTGAAGGCATATATCCTCTTGTTCCCCCAGCTCCCCTTGAGCCAGCAGCACCTCTACCACGTCCTCGGATTGCTGGGTTTGCCACTAGAGGACCTCTATCGTAACCCCTAGAAAAAAGTTTAAATATTTGAATATTTATGTGGCTTCAATTATAAAGAATATGTTGTCTTAGCCAGCAACACAAAAATGGTTTAGTTTTAATTTTCTTTTTTTAGAAATTTAAAGAAGAATGCAATGGCAAACTTTACGATCAGAACATAGCAAGAATAATTGTCATTATAATTTGACCCCAACTGTTTCTGCTGTGACGTCTAAGGCTTTAATTGTACTCATTTTCAGCTGATAATTTCTACAAGTCTGGTAAGCGATGTCAGACAAAAGTTCAGGTTTTGTCAGGCATGATTCCTCTTTCGCCTTTCAACTTATCCCACACAGACTTCTGGTAGTCTTTTTTTCATGGTTTATTTATAACTAATGTCCAGTACAAAGTGAAAAGATGTCTGATGTTATCAAAACTTAAAACATAGTTATGACATTGCCCTTTAATGTTTTTAACCACACTAGGGAACAGGTATAGTCCAGATTTTACGAAAAAAGGAAAGAAATTACGCTTACCGTCTAGAATCTAATGCACGTATCCAGTCAATAGATTGCCGTCTAGAATGTGTTAAATGCTGTCAAGATTTATCAAAAACCGTCAATTTTTTCTACCGTGTAGATTTAGAAACGCCGTTAAAGGGACAATCCCGATAAGAACAGAGTCTCAAAAATTAAAGTCCGAGAGTTTATGAAATTTATGGACCAAAATATAAAGGCATGGAGTATTTATCTTGTCTCAAAATTTCAGCTCAAAATATTGAGTCGTTTGGACGTGAACGTCAACACTGCTTATCCGGACACGTAACCCTTTTAAGATTTCGGGTCAATTTTTTCATTGGGTGACCTAATAATCAATTCACATTTCTTGAGAGGTCTATACAGTGAATGACCCATATACTGTACTTGATAACAAACAGTAAATTTCACCTACATATTATTTTTATAGAAAAAAAGTCTGGTTTTATCCAGATACGGTATAATACAGTCTCCATTTCCAGATGAAGACTGTCAGATTTAAGTTATTTACAAGCGTAACACAAATATCGTGTTAGTTGGTCGGTCTTAGGTAATGGGTTTTAAGAGATTTTAACACAAAATTAACCAGTTTTATTCCTCAGAAAGTTATCGGGATCGGCCCTTTAAGTTTTGACTTTGATCGTCTACTTTACGACCGTCCAGTTTCTCAGGATGTTTTTAAAAATAAACAATACCATTTAGATTTTAAAGGGGTTTAGTTTTTAGACGTTGTCGAGAAATGAACCGTGTTTGTTTGATAACACAAGGCTATATAGAATTTACGCTAAATTACCACTTTACCGAGAGCCGCCTATGGTTAGGACGGTCTAGAAACGTGGGTAAATTTACAGTAGCTACTGGCTAACAGCACGCATAAACAACCTTATTTGCATTTTGCATACATACTATTTATAGTATTGGGTTTTGTACAGGATAGCATGCAGCGCTAAAAAAGATGATAACCTCGCACACATTATGCTGTAATTAATATATATAAACATCCGTTTGGTCGTAAAATACGTAATAAACTTGACCAAAATAAAATTCTTGTTCAAGCCATGAGCACAGATCACTCATCCACTTGCTTTCCTCAATTGCATACAGCCAATTACGGGCCTGGTAATAAGTTGTCGTATCTTTCTTATATGATCCTATATCAAAGTTTTTCTATCTATTTCTGGCATCAGTCGGTAAACCTTATGGATTCCATTTATGTAAGAAGCTTACTGTACGACCTATGAATATACAACAGTCATAAATGCCTGTCGTTAGATTCTTTGAATGGCTGCTACCTATTATTAATTAATCCCGTAAACCAGACACATGTCTGGGTTCCAGCCAAAACAACACCTTCCCAGCTAATATATAAAGAATGGTGAATAAAATGATCTGCTTGTCTACGATATCACCCTAGGTGGAAGTGGACGTTAAACCCCAGAAACGAACTAACAAAATGATCTGCACCTGTAATCTTTGATTTCTGGTATATGTACGCAATAGTTTTATCATTGTGCACTTAATATGGATTAACCTAAATCAGTGTGGACCACCACTAATGTAAGACATTTTTTCACGAATATAATTATTTTAGACTTGCATACTATATGTATTATTACAATTCTATGCTACCCTACTCGACTCTACGCAAAACACTGAATGTTGATCCTTGAGGCTGTAGCTAATTATGTGATAATTTAAGATGTTAAATTATATTTTGATGTGGTCTGGAATTTGACTATTGCGCAGAATTAGCAAGGTCTTTCAAGCATTTTAATACTCGCTCTTTGAAAAGCATTATTAAGCCTTCGATTATTTGTCCGGATACGACAGCTACATAAACGATGGATGCAGTTACCCGTCCGAAAAGAAGAAATGCTGGCCTAAAGATGCCGGGTCTTATTGACCGACTACTTGCCGACGAAGAGCTGTCGCCAAACTCGAGCCCGGTGAAACACTCGAAGAGTAGGATGTCAACTCCGCGTGACAGTCACGTTAGTACCAGTCCTATGGCTTTACGGCATGATGATGAAATCGGTGCGCTTAAAGACCATTGTGCAAGATTAGAGTTGGAGTTGACAAAGCTTAAACTTGACAAACGCTGTCAAGACATACAGTCAGAAATTGACACCTTGAAGTTGAATGCTAGTCTTAGTCTTACTGTGCCAGCTACCGGCGCCACTGCTTTGCCTTTGTCATCTAATAATAGTAATAATAACGTCCAGGAACAAGGTATGATTTTGCCTCATCCACCGGCTCCCAAATCCAAGCTTAGATTACCTCATAACTATGTGTGGGATGACATGTTTAGCCAATCCAAGGACGATATAGTTACCCTGACCAATACTGGCATTAAAGTTAATAAGCGCCTCGAAAAGGACTTCCATAGATTAGCAGTTGAGCAGTGGGGCTATGCTTCATTGTGTATACTCACTGAACTGATTGAACAACAGGAAATTTCATCTCAGGGTGTTATGGAGCACATCGATTACCTTAAAACTATCTTTCGATTCTTTAATCGTTTTGTAGCAGGTAGTGTCTTAGCATATGACAAAGAGTATCGTGAGTTACAGTACAAGGATGGCTTGCCTTGGGGTACTGCACGTACTCATCTCATCGATTTTCGCCTAATACCTAAGCCTAATCCTAATCCATCTTATCGCGAGAGTAGTAACGTAAATAAATTTAGTCGCAAGAAAGGACCCTTTACTCCTGATGGAAAGGAGATTTGTCGGAAGTTCAACTCCAGTGATACATGTACATGCGATTACCCAAACTGTAAACTTGTACACTGCTGCTCAATTTGTTATAGCAATCACAGTGCTTTTCACCATCCAAAAAACTAGGCTCTGTGAATTCCCTGTTTCAGGATGAGTTTGTTTCATCAAGCTTTGGAATGCAACATGACTTGTGGACCAAATACCTGCACGATCATCCGGATAGGGAATTCATTTTAGATGGTGTCTGCTTTGGTTTTAGTATTGTTGACTCCAGAGTTGGGATTTCAAAATTTTTCGTGTCGGACATTTTACCGAAAATAAAGGGGCATAACTCTTATCGTTATTTAAGCAGACGAATTCATACCAGAATTAAAAGTCACATGTCAAAATATTCAAATCACGTACATAACAAAATTAGGTGAAGCTCGCTATTTTTCATATTTAATTCCCGTATGGTATTCAATTCATACCACAATTAAAAATCACATGTCAACAAAATATTCAAATCCCGTACGTAATAAAAATTGGTGAACCTCGCTATTTTTCACACCTAATTCCCGTACGGCTATCAAATTTATGTCAGTAAATGTCGTACAAAATTAAGCATTTTCGTAATACACTGAATGAAAGCTTGCCGATCCTGCTTCGGCATAAAATTCACAACGGTAATATTCCTTTAGATTTACGTGGCAGCAAATGAATGCCGAACTTCCGAAATAAGAATAGTTTGTGATGTCAGAACATCGTTTTTTCTTTATAAAATGTCAACAAAATATTCAAATCCGTGCGTAATAGAAATAAGAACACGGCAGCAAATGAAAGAAAAGCGTTCGAAATAATACTTGTGGTGATGACAAAAGGCATAGCTGACTTCAGCGTATTGCCGCTATGGCGTACGTGACCCACAGCTTCATACATTACTTGTGGTGATGAGAAAAGGCATAGCTGACTTCAGCGTATTGCCGCTATGGCGTACGTGACTTACAGCACACAGCTTCATAGTAAGCACTGCCTAACATGTTAAGCAATATTCGTGCGGCGCTCGAGATCACGGGAAAGTGCCACTGTGGATGAGAATTTATATATGGATTCTTAAAAGACGTAAAAGATATCGTAGACAAAATGAATTAGGGTGTTATAAAATAATATACTCTTACGATATGTGACATCTATGATTAGTTGATAGATGCTGTCGGCTCACATCAATGCGATTAAAATGCCCGACAATTGAAGACCACGAGGTAAACAGGTGAATTAAAATTATAATCACTCTTATTGGATTGATGAATAGTCCGACAAAGGGAAAGCAATGACTTCTGTTTAAGATTAGATTGATGAATTGTCCGACAAAGGATTAAGTCAATCAATCAAGACAGATTAAGTAGTTAATCAAGGTAGGTTTATTGACGGTATAACACGATAAATACGTTGATCACTTAATTACCTAATCAATCCTGCCTATTGTCAACGATAATCGGGTTGAGTGGTAGTTATACTCTCAGTACACTATATTAATTTTGGAATTTTGAATATTATTCACTATGTCTTGATGTCCGATTGGGCATATTCCTGGTCGGACAACATTGTGCGTTTGGAAAAAAAATTCGGACAAGTCCGGAATATACGGGCGAAATCCCAACTCTGGTTGACTCCCCTGATAATTTAACACATGTGGAATGCGAGAATTATAAGTCCACAGAATCATTTCGCGTACAAGTGGAAGAACAAATTATTCATGAAATTAGGGAGGGGAATTACCGTGTAGCGAATGTGAAACCTGAGATTGTGAGTGCTTTGGGGGCGATTCCGAAATCTGCAACAAAGATTAGACTAATACATGACGCAAGCCAGCCTCCAGGAACTTCATTGAATAATTTAGTCCACAGTGACTGTAGTTGTAGCTATATGGACCTTAGGAAAGCATCAAAATATATAAGCAAAGGGTGTTATTTAGCCAAAGTTGATCTTTCAGCAGCTTATCGTTCAGTTCCTTTTCACCCCAGCAATTTTACTGCTACTGGACTAAAGTGGACATTTACAGGTGATCAAAACCCAACCTACTTGTACGACACCAAACTTCCTTTTGGCTCTTGCAAGAGTCCACAGATTTACCAGAAATTGAGTAGCGCAGTTTGTTGGATTTTGTGGAAATTCTTTAGATTTCGAGCAATAGCATATTTGGACGATTTCTTATTAATAGCTGACACATACTCTGAGTGCTACAGCGCATTAACGTGCCTTTTAAAGCTACTGCGTGAGCTTGGTTTCGCAATCAACTGGAATAAACTAGTGTGCCCCGCCCGAGAATTAGTTTTTCTTGGTGTGCTGATAAATTCAGTTGAGATGACATTCTCTTTGCCTGAAGATAAAATGTGTTCTTTTTCAGAGTTATTGACTAACTTTGCCTTGAAAAAACGCGCAACGAGGGGACAGCTGGATACATTGCTAGGCAAACTAATCTGGGCATCTCAGGTAATTTGTGGCTCGCGGGCTTTCCTTCGTAGAATAATTAATCTGAAATCAAGTGTTGTTAAACAAAGTCATAAAGTTCTGCTATCAAGTGATTTTTTAGCTGATATTCATTGGTGGCTCACCTTCATGAGGGTTTTCAATGGCACGTGTTCTATTAGAGATAATCGTCCAATTACGTCGATCCAAACAGATTTGTGTCGCGAAGGGGTCGTAGGGTATTTTAGTGGTGATTATTATCATTTGAACTGGCGTATTGACTGCCCAGCATTCTACTACCTACATATCAACATTAAAGAATTCATTGCGATATTGTTGTCTATTTGTCGATGGTATCAATCGTTTAGTGATAAACTTGTGATAATATATTCTGACAATAAGTCTGCGGTTTCGTGGATAAATAAGGTTACGTCCCACAATTCTTTTGTCATGTCTATGTGCAGACTGTTATTTTGGATATGTGCTTTTAATAATTGCTCCTTATATGCTGTTTATTACCCTGGTAAAGACAACAGAATTGCTGATGCCTGCTCGCGTTTACATGAAGAGGATAAGTTTGACTTACTATATTCTTTGGCCCCTTCTCTGCAGCTAGAAGAATTTAGCTTAGCAAACTTACAGACTCATATGTCCCCTAATTTTATTTCTTCCAGATGGCCTGGTTCAAGAACTAAACCAGGAAGTGGCAAGATTGATAAAGAAGGCGTGGGCTAACTCCACAGTGTCTACATGTATAAAACACACTTACGCTGTTATCAGTCTTTTTGTGCATTGACAAATATGTGTGAACTTCCAGCAAACTCATTACAATTGCAATTATATATTGTCTATTTAGCTAATGTGAAGCATCTGCGTTATAATAGCATTATACAGTATCTTAATATTGTACCGCATATCCACAAACTTGCAGGATATCCTAATCCGCTTCCTGGTGATTATCGCATTGAACTGTTACTTAGAGGCCTTAAAAGAGAACTAGGAGTAGCGCAAACTCCAGTTGCTGCAATTACCCCACAAATGTTGCTTGCGATAAAACACTGCTTAAATTTTAACTTGTTACTAGATACAGCATTTTGGTGTGCCTGCCTAATAGCATTTTATGGTATGCTTAGACCTGCTAATGTAACGGTAAAGGGCATTTTTAATCCAGATTTTGATCTGCGACAAATTGATTTGCTTCCATGTTCATGGGGCTTTTTATTATGTCTCAGGGAAACAAAAACCATACAATTTCGAGAACGCCAGTTAGAAGTTATTTTGCCTCGAATTAACAACGCACTATGTCCGGTCATGGCTTTGCAAAAGTTGAAATTATTGAATCCTGCTGAAGATCCTTTTAGTCCTTTGATTGTTGTCGCTCAGGGCAGAGCTCTTACTTATTCTGTTTTCTCAAGCAAATTACAATATTTTTTAGATAAGGCTGGCATTCAGCAGAGAATAAGGGGTCATTCATTTCGGAGAGGCAGGGCGACGTGGTTGGGTCAATTAGGCGTATCTGTGGATATCATTAAGTCACTTGGTTATTGGAAGAGTGATGCAGTACAACGCTATATTGACCCCCGTTTCCCTAATAAACTCAGAATCATGACCAATTTTGGTAATTCTCTAGTTCCTAAATAATTTTCTTGTACCTTCTTGTTTGTTATAATCTCATTTCCACACTTATGGGGCTGGGGCCTTATTTCATATTATTTGTATGTATGTCAATTACCCTTTTATAATGTTTGTAATTGCATTTTATTATTTTCAATTTTAATTGTTGTTCTTACGGTGAATAAAATTGTGCCAACTGAATTGATGTCTGATCACTTGCATATCCCTATCTTTGAATGAAGGGGGAACTAATTAAAAATACTATAAATAGTATGCAATAGCAAATAAGTTTGTTTATGCGTGCTTTTAGCCAATAGCTACTGTAAATTTTCCCGCATTTATACGGCTCTAACCTAATACATCAGTCATTTTTATAAAGAATAAAACGATGACCAAGTTGAATCAGTGAATATTTTCAAAATCTTTTTTTCTATTAATTGTAACCACATAAATCGTAACCACATTAATTGTAACCAACATAGACCGCTCTCGGTAAAGTTGTAATTTGGCGTAAAATCTAAACGCCTTGTGTTATCACGGTTCATTTCTCGACAACGTCTAAAAACTAAACCTCTTTCAAATCTAAATGGTAGTGTTCATTTTTAAAAACATCCCGAGAAACTGGATGGTCATAAAGTAGATGATCGAGGTCAAAACTTAAGTGTTTCTAAATCTACACAGTAACACAAATTCGGCGGTTTTGGATGAATCTTGACGGCATTTAACACATTCTAGACGGCAATCTATTGACTGGATACGTGTATTAGAATCTAGACATTAAGCGTAGTTTCTTTCCTTTTTTCATAAAATCTGGACGATACCCGGTCCCTAGTGCCAGTATATTGGAGAATGTATGCTTTTCTTAAACAATCGTCTATTATTTATAAAGCTGTCTATTATTTATTGAAAATATAATGGGCAGTTTTATAAATCTTAGACATTTTTTTTTTTAATAATAGACACTTATCTGAAAGATAGGTTGCCAGGCAACGAAACATACGCCCACAGCAGCTAAATCGTCCGGGCAGTCAACAAGGGTTGTCGCATATTTTTACTTTTTTTGGTAATGAAACATTTGTAGTACAATAAAATCTGATTTAGAGTAACAACTCATGTAATTATGAGAATAAAGTTTTACCCCACGCTAACAATTAGTATCAAACATTTAATATCATGGATTTAGCTGTTCAGTTATCAAAATTCATTGAAAATCAGAAAATCAAAATACTTGTTCGTTTCAACACCTTAAACTCTGTTTATCAATCTGAGGTTTGGGCTCTATAACGCCACAAGATTTTTTGAAGTTATCAAGGGAGATAACTCTGGCAGTAATTATTTGAAATCTCTGAAAATCAATGGGCTTCTTCGTCTCATGACCTTAAACACTGTGTGTTAATTTAAAGTCGATTGGATATTAACTTTGGCCTCTAGAGCTCCTACAGGATTTTTTCGAAGTGATCAAGGGCCGTAACTCTGGCTGTAATTATTGAAAATCACTGAAAATCGATAGACGTCTTAGTCTCATGGCTGTAAACACTTTGTATAAATTTGAAGTCAATTGGATATTAACTTTGGCCTCTAGAGCATCCATAAGTGATCAAGGGCCATAAGTCTGGCAGTAATTATCGGAAATCGATGAAAATCAAAAGGCTTCTTCGTCTCATGACCTTAAACACTGTGTGTAAATTTAAAGTCGATCGGATATTAACTTTGGCCTCTAGAGCTTCTACAGGATTTTTTCGAAGTGATCAAGGGCCATAACTCTGGCAGTAATTATTGAAAATCAGTGAAAATCGACAGACGTCTTTGTCTCATGACTGTAAATACTATGTATAAATTTGAAGTCAATCGGATATTAACTTTGGCCTCTAGAGCATCCATAAGTGATCCAGGGCCATAACTCTGGTAGTTATTATCGGAAATCGCTGAAAAACAATAGGCTTCTTATTCTCATGACCTTAAACACTGTGTATAAATTTAAAGTCAATCGGATATTAACTTTAGCCTCTAAGAGCGTCCACAAGCAATTGTGGACGCCAGACCGACTGACGGACGGACGGATTACAGTACAGTAAATTCTTTTTTTTTTTGCCGTGGTAGATCTTACGATCCTGAAAATTATAATGACTAAATGTACCGGTTATAGAATAGTACCAGGAGGTTGTCGTCTGACCGTGTAATAACGTCATATATTTATCATTTTGTATACGAAAGTCTGACAAATACATTGCAATTACCGAATACCGGTACACTTTTAACCCATGTGCTGTAGGCATATCCATGCTTTACCGTTACAGAGGTGGGGTTTTTTTTCAACGATTAAACTAAAATAGACATAGATGATAGAGTGCACGGACTGTTGCCTAGTTACTCTGGCTAATGCATGAACAATGTTACCATTCTCGTCATTTGTATTTTTAACTGTATCGTTTGTCACATACGATGGACCTGGACCGATTTACAACCTTTGTTTATAATTACTACGCCTTATGTAACGGAGCCTAATAGCCTCAATCATAGTTAGCGACTCACTGACAAAATAAATAGTATTTATTAACCTACACTCTACAAACAAAGTTTCAAAAGGAAATATCAGAATAATTTGATGTGATGAAATAATATTAAAATAGACAGGACTATCAAATCGTTTACATTGGCAGTCAAGCGATGCCATGTGGGGGTCAAAGTAGACAACCTACATACCCGATGCCATGTGGGGGTCAAAGTAGACGACCTACATACCCGTCATGAAGTAAATTCTTTGGAAATATAGCTGACATGTTTAAATATTAATGGCACTACTAATCATTTAAAGAATTAAGGCTTGGGACATTTTTAAATAAAACCTGCTTACAACTGGTCAATACCTGATGTCAAAAATACCTCATCTGTCAAACTCAAGGTACTGGTGAGACTGATGGAGAAATGAAATGGCAAGAATGAAAAATGAATGAATTGAGGTTGTGCTATAATACTAATAACTTAGACCAGTGTCACAAAGTCGTCCTGTATAAATATGTCCTGTACAAAAGTCAAAATTAGTCCAAACTTGGCTGTATTCAAACAACGTCTAAAAACCCTGTTTTTTAACCAAACTTTGAACAATAATTTAAATGCTTCACTTTTTATCTGTATATTGTAACTTAACTATTCATTTGTATTATTTTGTTTATTTGTATATACATGTATGTTTTGTTTTGTTTTTCTTATTTTTTATTAAGAAAAACTTTGGGGCTAACACCCCTCAGTTGTTCTTTCTATTTACATAATGGACAATCTTCGGCCATTATTCATCACATAGCCTGAAATTTTGTCAGACACACTAAACAATTTTTTCCAGGTCTGAATTTAAATAAGATGGAATAAAATACTACCTTCCTGGTGCAACCTGACCATATATACATGTATGTTTTGTTTTGTTTTTCTTATTTTTTATTGAGAAAAACTTTGGGGCTAACACCCCTCAGTTGTTCTTTCTATTTACATAATGGACAATCTTCTGCCATTATCCATCACGTAGCCTGAAATTTTGTCAGACACACTAAATAATTATTTCCAGGTCTGAATTTAAATAAGATGGAATAAAATACTACCTTCCTGGTGCAACCTGACCATATATGAAGGGTGGAACAAATGGTGTCTCATATGCACTGTAACCATAGCCTACCTATAATTAGAGAAGAGAACATAATTTACTGTGAAAACCTAGAATTCAGACTTTCAAATATAAATTTATTGAAGAAACAAAATGATAACAACAAATACTATAAGCCTACAATTCAAGTTGCTGAGGTTAAATTACATGTAAATGCATATTTGATTTTATTTAATGTTTTTGTATTTCGTCTTAATAAAAGTATCCATTATAATATTTAAATATATTGATTAAGTATTTACAGTCTACATGAAGTAAAAACATGCCCAAGATCACAAAATCTATTCAACAAGCAGATTCACCCACATTTTGCAAGAGATGGACAGAAAACAGGCTAGAGAAATAAGAGATCTTTGGGTTATAAATATACATTTTAAGTTTCATGTAAATCTGATAGAAATGTATATTTTCGTACAAACAGGGGCCACAATCCACAATGTTTTTATCCGATGTGTCAAAATCAAAAAATAGGTTGCCAGGCAACGAAACATATGCCCAGACAGCAGCTAAATCGTCCGGGCAGTCAACAAGAGGTGTCGCATATTAAAAAATTATCAGACAATCATTAGAATTCTGCCCCATGCCAACATTAAGTATACAAAAATTTAATATTATGGATTTAGCTGTTCAATTATCGATTTTCAAGAAATTCACACAGTGAAATGTTTTTTAAAATCGGATAATAGTTGTGACCTTCAGAGGAACCACAAGCTAAAAAGTCGATTTTTAGTACAATCAGGGGCTATAATTCAGGAAGTTACAATTCGATATGCTCAAATATCGAAAGTAACTAAGATCTTTGGATTATAAACTTGCATTTAAAGTTTCATCAAAGTCAGATAAAAATTGTGACCTCTATAGGGTCCACAACCTTGATATAACATATTTTCACGTCACATCCATTTTATCTGTCAATTTTGGTCCACTTTTCACGAAATTTGAACTCAACCTCCATAAGCATGTGATGGTGATATAATCAAAGGGTTTTTAAATCGGATAACAATTTTGACCTCCAGAGGGACCAGAAGCTAAAAAGGGCAATTTTTCAGACAATCAGGGGCCATAATTCAGGAAGTTACAATCCGATGGGCGCAAATATCGAAAGGAACCAAGATCTTTGGGTTATAAACATGAATTTCAAGTTTCATCCAAATCGGTTCAAAATTGTGACCTCTACACTGTTCACAAGCTAAAAACGTGATTTTTCGTACAATCAGGGGCCATAACACGTGAAGTTACAGTCCGATACATGCCAATATCGAAAGGAACCAAGATCTTATATTTTAAGTTTCATTGAAATCGGATAAAAATTGTGACCTGTAGACTGTTCACAAACAATTGTGGACGGACGTCCAGACGAACAGGGGCGACGACAATATACGTCCACATGAAAATGTGGGCGTATAAAAAGAATAGTGACCTGTAGAAAGTATCCACAAACAAATTGTGGATGGACGGACAAGGGTGACAACAATAACCGTCCACATGAATATATGGATGTATAATAACAAAATGTTAGCTAAAAATTGAAAGAAAATTAATAATTAGTATATATTAGCATAACAATAACAATTAGTTCCAATTCGAAAATATCCCATTCTAAATAAATGAAATAATAATTATAATTAAAAGTCATGCTTTAAAAGTAACAAATAGAAACAAGAAAATGGACATAGTATTTGACATTTAGAAATTTCTTCGTTGAAAGACAAATGTATCTTAAATGCTTTACAAAATTATTTTTACAAAAAGGTGGTTAATAACTCCATTATTTACTGGTAGAAAATGACAGCAAATTAACGGCACAATTCCAAATATCTATAAATAATAACAAGATACTAGAGCAGTAAGTAAACAATTACTGAGCTAGGTTTTAACTAGGCTTCTCAATCTTTATCAACCAATGATAAGCATATATGATGAAACATCATTTCAAGGTTTTTTTAGAAGCTGGACATGCATCTATTTTGTAATCATTGTAATAAGTTGTTAGAAGTAAGTAGTATAGTAGTATAGCTGCGAAATAGAAAACAGCGATGTGCAGTAAAATCTGAACCCATTCATCCATAAACACAACTATAGATATAGCAAGTTATCATTCAAGTCTTAAAAGTTGTAGTCACAGACGCTTTCTCCATTTCCTTTTAATTAGAGTCAACATTGTACCTGAGTATTGTGTCTACCCCCTTTTTACGCACTAAGTACTATACTCAAAACCACAACAGTTACCAAGTTACTTTTCTCATCCTCAAGATGTCACGAAGATGATTCTGTTAAGCCACAGGCCAATATTTTTCTGACTCATTGGTTCAAAGGCAGGCAACGAACACGGAGGGTGAATATACACTAGTAAGTTAAAAGCTTCAACCATTTTGGTGTGGTTATTGACAACAAATTACAAATCTCATACAAATTGTCATGAGGATGATTTTGTTATGCCACAGGTCAATATTTTTCTAATTCATTGGTTCACAGGCTAGTCAGTGGATAACTTTAACAATTTTGGTTATTGACTATAAATTACAACTCTCAGATAAATTGAAGTCGATCATCTCATCCGTTTTCTTGAACGAAGTACATAACTCTGAGAGTTTCTGGAGTTATATATTTTGATTGTATGTCCATTTTTTTATTCCTTGCCCTCCCTATGAGAATACAAAGACAAGATCATTGCCTTACTGACTGTTGCAAATACATTTACCAGATTGCTATGTAACTAGATAGCAAAAACAGTATTATTCACAGCAAATTACAAGTACATTTATTCCTAAGTTGTGTAGATCTTTACTTTTGCATGAAATATTTATTCCACAAAATTAAATGTACTCCAGGTGCATGCAGCATGGGCCTGCATGGCCCTACAACCCCTATGGCATTTCATACAAGCCACCTACTTGCATATCATCTACACTTATTCTAATCATTATTAAAGAAATCATTCTCCAATCCATCCATGTAAAAACAATACATGTACATAATCAATGAGGATCGATCATGTGTCCCAATAGCTTTGAGCTACCAAGAAAATACAGAAATACTCTGTAAAATAACAGAAGAGAAAGCTACATATTCCATGAAAATGTGTTCTTGTTAGTTGTGAATAAATTTCATTTGTTATTAATTTTAGTAAAAACCATGTTACCAAATAATAAAACATATGCCAAGAAGCAGATTTGTCATAACTGAATCTGTAATCTAAGTTTGTCACAATGCTGTAGACATAATTTTTGTAAAATAGGTGCAATATTTATTTATATAGTTGACAATAAATGAATGAGTATCTAAATCTCGATATTGTCAGAAATTATTTAAATACATTGGCATATTCATTTTACCAGACTGAACGCCTTTTTAAAAGTGAAAAAGATCCAATGATGATTAATTATAGTTTCTACATTGTTCTCAAGAAAGATATAAATTCATGGAACAAGACGGATGGACATTCCCACACAAATTTATATATGCCACATTTCAAGTTAATAAAAATAAAATAAATAGAAAAACAATGTACTTCTGACGATAAAGAAAGATTAGAGAGCAAACTCTGTATATCTTGTTCATCTTCCTATTAAATAAATAATGCATATATATATATGTATAAGATAATAAATTTACACCGAAGTCAGCAATTAACAATTTGAGAATATTTTTCAACATAAATGAAAGGAAGTTTATATATATAGCTTATTTATGTACAACAGTTAGCAATTAGCCTGACTTCTGTTAGTTCACTCATGAGGTAATACATCAAGCTAAATACAGATCCTTATGATTATTGCTTATTCCTCTAATACATGTACTAGTAATAGTAATTCATATTGCTTATTTGGACAGTCTCTATTCTGTCAGTAATAAAAATCCATCTAATCTTAGAATAGTCAAAAAGATATATTCAAGATCAGTATTACTAATGGTGATCTAGTTCATAATTGAAGTTTTCTATTACTGCAGCTGTACTTTTCCATAGAATTGCAATATGAAATATCGGTATGTAAGATTTTGTCTTTTCTAGATTCTAAAAGCTTACCTGTTGGTATACACCTTTCATTAATCTACGTGGATCACTTTTATCTGGTGGTTTAGCCCAAACAACTTCAACATATGAACCTTCCACAGAAGTACCTGAAAAACAACGCAGGGTGTATGTTAATTGTTATCAACTATTTTTTTATACTAACAACTTTAAATCCAGAAAAAATGTGAATATCATGTATACTGAACTTGTACCAGTTGCATCTTTTATTTTTTCATTCAATTTACAATAACATTGTCTGGATTTTCAGAGCAAATTTAGGAAGACAAAAACAAAAATCAGATAGAAATAAAAGTGGGTTTGTTTTTTTTTACAATCAGGAACCATAATCCAGGAAGTTATGGTATGAAATGCACAAATATCAAAAGGAACTGAGATCTTTGGGATATAATCATATATTTCAAGTTTTTCATCAAAATAGGACACAAACTGTGACCTGTAGAGTGTTCACAAACAAATTGTTGACATACAGGGGCAACGACAATGTACGTACAAATGACAATGTGGCCGTCTAAAAAATGGATTTCAATCCAGCACACGTTACCAAATAATATCTAAGATACCTGGTGCTGTGAATGGGTGTTAACAGGCACACACTTATCTGATTAAATTCAGATGTCAATTATTTTTCATTTTTTATCAGGTAAAATCAGAAAAAATAGAAAGAAACATAATCAAATTTTACTTAGCTTGGCTAGCCCTGTAAATACATACATGTAGTTACATTTTCGAACTTCCAATTCTTATACCTTTACTTTGAATATTTCCTGATTTCCACAGTACATGTATCTTAGCAACATAAGATTAACTAAGATACCCCTATAGTAAGTGCAGGAGGACCGCACTGACACGAAAAACAAAAAACCTATTCGAACTTCCAATTCTTATACCTTTACTTTGAATATTTCCTGATTTCCACAGTACATGTATCTTAGCAACATAAGATTAACTAAGACACCCCTATAGTAAGTGCAGGAGGACCGCACTACACGAAAAACAAAAAACCTATACGATTAACCTGCGGAAAATATCAAATAAAGTGAATGGATCCGGGGGCCAGCCGTAAGCGTCCACTGCACTGTTATGGTACAGGCTTCACTAAAAAAAATTTTAAAAAAAGAGGTAACAGAAATAATGCGACCGATCTTAACAATGGTCGTCTCTTCAAAGGCGATAATCTGAATAGAATCTTGGAAAACACTAAAATAATAAGTGTAGTGAGCAAACTAACTATGGCAGCTGAAGTGACCATATATATACTGAAATCCAAGGTCGTCAAATAAATGTTTAGATATTTATAATTCATTACCATTTAGATTTGTCATTGCCTCTGCAGCACTTTCCCTGTTCTTAAAATGGATGAAACAATAATCCTTGATTTTCTTCACTCTTTCAATAGAATTTGGTGTTCCCGATGCTCGTTCAAACATCTCTTTCACAGTTTCTTCTGATGTATCTAACATTAAATTACGAACATACAGAACTCTCACCTGTGAAATATACAATTCAATTAAATCTTGAGTAGTGTATTAAGCTTATTCATATACATACAGATTGTAAACTTACTGACCCATCATATACTTTAGTAGAGAATGTATTGCCTGAAAATCTTACTTTGGCCGATAACTTCCCCAAAATGTTTTATTTTGCAAAAAAAAAAAAATGGCTCACTGTACACTGTGGTAATGCATGTTTCCAAGAGGGTCTTTCACATTTATAATAGTAATAGTGAACTATTGAAATAAAATTGCAACATGTCAGTACCAAAATGACCAAGTTTGTGGACCACGATGAAGTGGAGGGAAGGCCTAAGCTTAAAATGTACATTTCAGGGTATAAAGTTGTGTTTTTAACATGCATTATGCAAGAGCTAAATCTTCCCAATCCTATGGCATGTCTTTCTTTCGGCCTTAAATGTTATCTAAAATATTAATTACCGGTAGACATTAATTAACTTATCAAGATGACCATAATCAACTCTCAATACCATCATTACCCTGTGATACTTACTGGATTTGAGTACAATTTATAATGGATGAACTGACTTTAAAATAGATAATGGAGACTTTGTTTATTATCTTACCAACGGTAGTAATGGAGACTACATACTAATACTAGTGGTAAGCATAGTAGCAGCAAGCAACACTGTTGCAAACAAAATGAAGCCCCCAAAACACTAAAATAAGGGAGGCCTGAAATTATAATTTTTCATGCGATTTGAAATTATAATTTTTCATGCGATTTGAAATTATAATTTTTCATGGGACTGACTCTTTGTAAATTACTAAATTTGTTCTTGTTCAATTAATTTAACCTATTGATTCGATGTTCAAACAATACACCTAAATTTAAAATATCGAATAGTCTTGAACACCGTATTTTATCTATGGTCTACTATAAATAAATAAGGACATAATAAGGCCAATCAAAAGTAAAATAAACAACATAACACATGCACTATGCAGTAATAATTTGAAAAGGTTTTATAAGGGGGTGGGGGGTAAGTATGGATAAAAGGACATGATTATGATAACATTTGGTTGTCTAGTAGTAATTTTTATGAACTGACCAAGAAATAAGGTTCAGTTGGGCCTATACAGCCACGCGGTAGGCCTAGTCGGCCTATTCTTTCTTAACTTTCTAGTAAAAAGTAGAATATAATTGATTCTACGAATTTCTAGGCTGTAGGCCTAATAATACTTAGGCTATACTACAACGCCAGATTATCGTAGATAAAATTTTCTTAGTTTAGGTGCTTTCTTTGCTCTTTTAAAAGTAAACTATTCCCCATAATTTAAATATCGGTTTGATTCAATAATATTATCATACATTTGACATAATATCCTCATCAACATCTTGTTCGGGTTCGGCCCAATCAACTGCTATCTGGTGTCCCCAAAGTTGAATTCTGCCAGGTATTAACTTTCTACGGGCCATCGCCGCATCACGATGCGAACTGTACTCCACAAATGCAAATCCACGATTTTTAGTTTTATCCAAGACACTGGGATAAACAATAACTTTCATGACTCCATCAGTAACCTTTTCCATTTCTTGTTTAATTTCATCTCTTTGTTTATTTTTGGGAATACCTCCAACAAATAAGCGACAATTGTCAACACTTGCGCAAACGCCAAGCAGACGACCTTTCCGTATTTCAAAATTATTTAATTCTTTTATTGCCCGTTGAGCGTCTTGTCTGTTTGTGTACATACAGAATGCATATCCTCTGTTTGAACCGCTAAAATCCATCATTAATCTGAATTCATAAACTTTGCCCATTCTTTCAAAAACTGGAACAAGTTCATCTTCAAAACAATCTCGTGGTATTTTACCAACGAATATTTCAGATCCTCTTTGGGGTTGACCACCTTCCCATCCTGGCGGTGGACCTCCGTATTTTCTCTGTCCATTTTCTTGAATCATACTATATCCAGTCCTTTCCATTAATGTAAGAAGTGCTGTTTCGTTAGGAGCACCAGCAACTCCCTGAACTGTCGGTTTTTCTCCGCTGGCATCCATCACCACTCTTGATTCTTGACAGGTACCTCGAGTCATTCTCCCAAAACTGTCTTCTGCCAGAATTGACGTCGCGCATGCGTTTCCTTTCTGGGTAGACTCCGATAAGTATGCAAATTAGGTAACGTGACTAAAGCCACGCCCTTTCTTTTGTTTATGTTTTGTTTGATTAACAGTTAATTATCCAATGAATGAATAACTTGAACTGATCGTGGGAATTTAGTGCTGACTTTTAACACCTCTTTCATGATTAAGAAATTGGTTGAACTTCGGAATTTAGCCCAATGTCACACCTTGGCGTGAACACTGCAAAACTGATAAGAGATTTACTACCTTGTGTTGATAACCCAAACCAGTAAATTTAGTTCAAGTAGCTTAGTACATACACTGTAAATGACAACTAAGATATGATGACAATATCGTGTCGGAGCACGAACCGTAATAAACTTTCTATACCTTTGAATGTTTATTTTGTAATTTAAACTCTCGGTGTTTGGGGTGAAAATTATATTAATATTATACTCACTTCCACTAAGTAACAAACCAATGCAAAATTATTATTAATGATTGAGTGTCATCAATTTTTATAACGAAACTGATCAATTGTTTTATTTTTCGGTGATAGAAAAATGTCACCAATAATAAAATCTAGGGAACTCATCCAATCGCCTCCACCCAATCCCAAACCGACCGATTTAGTATTTCGAAATAAATCCTGTTTAATTGCTTTTGATAGCTTATAATATTTGAGGACCGTGGGCAGACCAAGGCCTGTTTTTGTATGTTGGCATATGTGTAAATATTACATAAGATTTATCCCTATGTTGAATTAAAAAACTGGATGGCTAATAATGTTTATTTTGGATAGTTGAGTCCTATACTAAAAAATATCCCCTCCCTGATAAGATATACATTTAGGCTATACAGGATCGTGTTTATTGATCAAATAAATCTGCTACTGTCAAAGAAGAAGTATGTGAGATGTTCAGACGCCGCGATGAGCCAACTATATATTTATAGAAATTACTCCAGTTTGTATGCGAATATTTCATAATCTATATATACAGTTGTTGTTTTAGAAGTCTTTTCTAAATAAACACGTTAATTTGGACGTGCTTGTATTAATGGTCTAAATCGCTAACATTTGGGACCTGGAAATTGACACAAGTGGGTCGCAACGAATATAATAATGTAATATGAATGTATATTGATCTACATTCAATGGTTTTCGTTTTTACTCTTTCGCCAAACCAGTTATGTTTGACGAAATAAGCTAGCAGTCTCAATCGAATGCAAATTTTTAGCGTCTGGTTATTCCATTCTACATACGCCGTTTGATTTGGTGCAATGTTTCCCTCGAGTCTTTTGTTACAGCTGGGGCTGAAACGCATTATGGTACACGATTCGTGTACCAATGATAAAATGTTTATTTTGTCTTAAATATTGGATATACATGTAGGAAGCCCATCTTTTTCCGGTAAGATCACAGCACCAATGTTGATTTAAATTGACAAATAATTCGTGCTTTCAATGTATAGGGGATTTTGGATGATATTGAGTTAGAGACTTAGCTACTTTAATATCAAAATAATACAGATTTTTTACTTTTGAGATAAAAATGAACGAGCTGTGTTGTGCCTTAAATGATCCAAACTGATCCCGCAGTGAATATTCGCTTGGCCGCTACAATCACTGATAAGCATGACATCGACGAGGCTTAATGAGTACGGCATATTAACTTTTTAACTCCGACAAATTAAATTCTCAAACATTTTTTTGAGGTAAAAGAAAAATAAATAAAGACGTTTGAAGTATTTGGAGTTAAAAAATATTTCCTATTTAGTGTAAATGGGTATTAAAACGAGTAAAATGCATCATTTTGCCCGAAGCAGTTGGGTGTTAAGTAAACATTGCACGAGCCGTTGAGCCAATGACTAACGGCGCGTGCAGTCAACGCACCTGTTGTGAACTGTCGTCTGTTACAGAGATATTTCGTAAGTAATTCTCTGTGAAACAGATTGTAAATGATCATGTAGTATGTTATTATAGTTTTATCGCACAGACTCCCATTGTATATTTCAGCACACTCCAAAATAAGATAAATCTTGCTGAAAATTCAAAACATTTTCAACTCTGCACGGTCGTTCCATTTACGGGCAGTGGATTTTAACTGCATATTATGAACTTTTGAAATATAAGACAAGCAGCGTTGAAAAATTGGGTTGAACATGGAAAATGTCTTGACACGCCTCAGTGTAATTGATATCAACATTACCATATTTTAATGTGTGACATGTATAGAGGTAAACAGTATAAATATTGAAATTTACCATGATCAGAAATATAATAAGAAGTAAATTAATTTATCTTAAAGATCAATCCCTTTTTTTGAAGCATAAATTCACAATTCCAACGAATTTTCGACAATCATATAAAAACGACAATGGCTGTTCCATGTAACAAATTTTCCCCCAAAAAAAACCCAAAACAAAAACAAAAAACTGGAGGATCTGCTATATTACTTTACTATCAAAATTTAATTTATTTCCCACAAATTGTCGAGACCATTGATTGCGACGGATAAGGTGACATTGCAGCACGGTAGGTCGCGGAAGGCCAATAGCGTTCGTCGGATCCTAATGCTTAACACCGAATTTGAAAAGAAACAAATCCTTCAAAAAAAGATTTGTTAAAAATGTGTTAAAAAACGTACATATATTATCAAGTCCATCAGATACAACAGATGGTTGTGAAAATTTCCTTTCATTCAAATTTGAAAAATCTGTAAAAGACTGGACCCCCTATAATGCGTTCGGGTGCGCGTTCACAAAAATTACAAAAAACGTGTGCGTGGGTTTGGGCGAGGGTGGGTGCTGGTCAGCTGCTGGACCGCTTGTGTGTGGTTGTTGGGGAGGGGGGGGGAGGTTGCAAAAGTCTGAAAATCGACAGGGTCAGTCCACTCATCTGATCAATCTGTTTCACAGATAATTACTTACGAATTATCTCTGTAACAGATGACTGTCCACAACACGTGCGTTACGGCGTTAGTCATTGGCTCAATGGCTCGTGCAATGTTTACTTAACACCTAACTGCTTCGGGCAAAATGATGCATTTTACTCATTTTAATACCCATTTACACTAAATAGGAAATATTTTTTAACTACAAATACTTCAAACGTCTTTATACCTTAAAAAAATGTTTGAGAATTTAATTTGTCGGAGTAAAAACGTTAATATGCCGTACTCATTAAGCCTCGTCGATGTCATGCTTATCAGTAATTGTAGCAGCCAAGCGAATATTCACTGCGGGATCAGTTTGTCATCTGATATGACCCTAAACAACCCGTTAAAAACTGAATATCCTCTGTCGCGTTCATATGAAAGTAGTTGCCGGACCAATACAATACTGCATGACATCGTGTAAAATGAAATGAAAAACACTCGCGTGCTACTTTTATCCCAGCCCTGAAAGAACCATTTTACAAATATAAACCGGCATATTTATTTTTTACACCACGATATTGTAATCGTTCTTTAAAACCAACGATCGATTCTGTATCATAATGATATAATAGGCCTATATCTGCGTTATAAAACTCCTAATTGCGTTTGGCATAAAGGGAGGGAGAAAAAACGACGGACTTTAAGGTCCACTCGACTTAAACTAGGTGTTTTCGAGATCAACATGTGGTTCAATTTGTATTCCAATAATTTGCTTAGATAGGGGTCTTTAGCAGGGGGAGGACCTGACTCAATGACAGACATTATGATCTGACGCACACACATTAAACTATTTGGCTACCCAATCATTTATATGTTCTTACTTAGAAAATAGAAATAAGTCAATTGTCAACCGTGGAGTGAAATCTGGAATATACAACGGGGTTCCTTGTGTTGTACTCCTACAATTGGTTTACATTAATGATACAATCTGCAGGATACAATAAAAATATTGGACTTTTGACTTATGATACCTAATGATTCGTGATTTGCATTCTTTTTTAAAACCTTAAATTTCTCAAGACTTATCCATTCTATAATATATACTCAGATTTATTAATTAAAATTTAATATGAAAAACAAAATCAAATTACCAACAATATATAATCTTTCGGCTTGGATTCAGTCGAATTTAAACAGTATCATCAATTTGTTTCACGGTATTTCAGTTGGCGGTCGTCTATACAGGGGGTAGCTGTGGAGCAGCATAGACCGATGCAATTTCACATTCGTTCTATCTTTATATAAATACTGAACGGAAATGAACCATTTTTGGACGGATTTCCCTATCGGCAATTATCAAGTGACCTGCACAAAATAAAATCCCATAAGCAAATCGAATGATGATTTCAAATGGCTCTCTATATTTTTTTTGGCATATGGATGACTTTTAATTATTGTGTCCACCATCGGTCATTTCTTTTTAAATTTGAAGCTCGTGCGATTATGGTGTACATTGAATTTGGAAACTGAAAATACTGGTGCAACAGGGAATGTTATATACATTATACCATGATCAAAAAGAAACATTAAAGCCACGTGAAATAATTAAATACAACTGTTCTGACGAAACGTGATTTCACACTGTCAGTGATCGTGTATAAAGATGTTCCCTTCCGACAAAGCAGTGCTCACAAGTTTTCGGTAGAAGTTATCAACCATTTTAACAAACAGGGCGCCAGTGTGTCGACACATGCGCTGCATCAAAAGAAGCAGCATTAATTTCACGACCTTTCCATTGTTATGACGACTTGAATAAAACGTTTACCTTTGAAATGACATTTTATTAAATTTTAGCGATATTAAACTAGATGTACATGGTAAAATAACTATGACCAATCTCCAGATTTCATATTGGGTGGGTGGGGGACTACAAATGTAACGCAATTCCAAATCATTTGAAGAGAACACATATTGGCCACCATTCGTTCAGTTTTAGGAAAAAGGTTGAAATATACGCCGATAAATTTTCAATACGCTAGTTTTCTTTTATTGAAAACGTGGTTTAATGGAATCTGGGAGGCAGAATATTATAATCAAGGGCGGATCTAGGAATTTTGAAAAGGGGAGGGGGGCGCCGCAAAATGAGACGGGTTGAGGGGGGGGGGGGCAAGACAATTATCCGTCATTTCCTTGCATCTGTAGACAATCCAAGAGCTATTTGGCTGATATTTTCGTCTAAGTAAACGTTCGGAGAGGACATATTTGGGTCTGAAAAAAGGCACTTTCAGCAGTGAAAAAGGGCACTGTCGAAATAATAATAATTCTATAAGAAATCCACAAACCACACCCTTCCTGGTATCCCCACCCCCTCTTAATAACAACTAAGGCTATTTTCAAAGCCACACGTTAAGAGTTACTACACTGTTAAAGTTTTATGTATTTTTACCTCGTTTTAACTGGCAGAAATATTGCCATCCTTTTAACTGTATTTTAACATGCATGTTATTTCACAGTCTGTAATGTAAATTTACCTCATAAATGTTGTAGAATTACATATAACGTAATTTGCATGGGTAACATTATTCAAAGGAATGTGTTTGTCTCGGCTTGGCTAATTAGTCCTATGTTCCATCCTGGCGAACACAGATAGTTTAGCGGAACTTTCAGCCGAGCATGTAAAACAACATTCAATAATGTAAAGAAAATAAGTGAAATGAGGTTTAATGTGCTACTGTTCTTCTCCTTATAATGGAAAGAGTAGGTGATACAATCCAAGCAAAATTCCGCACGCAACTCCATGTATGGCATATGCTTGTCTTTAATAGCCAGTTCGATACATTCAGATTTTGAATAACCAATTTCTCTAAAATAGACTAAACTGAATGACAGAAATATTTTGTATAATATTAGATATGTGGTCACAGGGGGGAATAACTTATGTGACCACTCTTTGAAGGTAAATTTACAATTTTCTGTAAAAATAATATTTACAGCGGCATTTCTGTTAATATACAGCTCACGTGATGTATAAACTGACATGTGGTTGTATTTAACAGTGTATGGTCATGTGCACAATGCTACACAAGTTGTAAGCTGTTATTATTATAATTATAAGCTATCTTAATATCAGAGAAATGTTCTCTTATTGAATATTATAAAAAAAATGACAAATTTCAAGATTACAAACATTATTTTACACTTCCCATTGCACCTTTTCAATAAATACAAATTAAAAATGTCGAAACTTAGAAATTGTACACAGGTCGTCTTGACAAAAATAAAAAACGCCAAAATAGGTTGAAATGACAGTTTGAATTCTTCGAGTTTGGGTAATATTAAACCAAAAACGAATCGGGAGGTGGGTGATCATTTGAAAGATTAAAATGTAATTATTGTTTTAAATCTTACATTATACATTAATGTCAAGGAGTTTAATTGTTTTGTATATAATAGCTCAGCTTTTATTTCGGGGCTCGAGTATACTTTAAATCACTTGAACAAAAATACGCCGAATTACAACTTAAAACGATTGTATCTCATAAATGGATTGGCAGACAATTACATACAATTTAATTTGAACACCACCTATATTTAATTGTAGACAGTGAATTCAAATTGAATAATTTTTTTGTCGACCGCCATTGATCAGCATATCGCCAATGCCCCTGAAAGTCCCCCCTCCCCCCAAACAATCCGAATAATCAAGAACACTTTCAATGAAAATGTTATTTTCGAACTATGCCATTCTAGTCAGTGAAGGATCATGGCGAGGAGCCCGGTGATCTGGTGAAATTGTTAATATTTTTTTCATAAGAGTTATTATTAATTTTTTTTTTTTTTTTTTTTGGTCAATTTTAATATCAGTTTGCAACCAAAACTGTGCATGATGCAAACATTCTGTCAATGTATGGTTGGCCTTCGTAGAAGTATTGATTAAATATGAGTCAAATTTGACAAACCGGAATAGATTTATGGATAGGACCAAAAAATGACCAAATCTCGGTTATTTCTCAACGGACCTTCGTCGGGTTTTCATTTTTGTAATCTTTGAGTGAATCCCATATTAGGTATTCTCACTCACGGTTTTAAGAAATTCGTAAATTCACTGGATTAATTTTAGAATCAAAGATTTGCGAAAGTCATTTTTCGATATTCATAACCCCATCACCATGTGAGGTGCCAAGTTAAAAATTGGTAGGAACAAGAAATACATCGATGCCTTCAAAATGGCATATTCAAATGACCTTTGACCTATACCTAATATCAGAAAGTTCGATCTTGAAGTATAACTTTCGGTTCTTATTAAGATTTCAAAATGATAGGTTTTTTCACCCTAATCCATAGACGATAATATACTGAATAGTTCACGATGCACATTGTATCTTGTTATTGTAGAACGTAACATGGCGTATAGTGATAAGACGTGCCATGGCGTGACGATAGAGCATAATATACAAATGCAGGTAGAAATTGTTAACACAAGGGAGCTAACTACTTTTTATTGTGCGGGTTCTGGATGCAGACTACTATTAAATTTCACTGTCTCGGTACGCATACATATTTATGCTACAAAGTGTAAGAAACGGGCCATTTTGTAGAATATGGCAAAAGAAAAATATTCCAATATTTTGAATATTTTTTAAGGGGACTCGTTTGAAACTCTTTAAATCTTTTTGCAGAACTCACATTTTGACAAAATTAAGAAACAATCTTCAATTCTAGAACAAACGGTCCATGGACCTGAGCTGCAACCCGATATATATACAAAAAAGTACATAACTTTAAAGGGAACGGAAGCGTAATAGGGCCACATATTTGTTGTTTTTTTTTTCTATTTTCAATTTTCAAGTTATTGTTATATAATATTATAAAATAAGCGTTTTGATCTAAGTATGTCATGCAATGCTTTAGTCAATGGACGGCACGGTTATAGACCTCAATGACAAGGTGCGGGAGTAGCCTATTCGATCACGCAGGTTTCCCCCCTGCAGCGAAATTACTCCCCGCGCATTAGGCAAATCATCTCCGATAGCACATAGATTGGCGCAAATTGACCAGATTATTATGGTGTCGACGTGCCATAAAACACCATTTATTCATTCATTCATTCATTTTAACAGTATTGAGCCCTATAGAAAACCTTTTTGAAGTACAAAAAAAAAACTTAAATGACAAATCAAACGTCCCAGTTCCCAGTTCTAAAAATAGTCTTTAGTGACATAATACACGACATCCCCCCACCCCCTTGGATATCTCCCCCCGCCGGACATCTGCCCCCGGATACCCCCCTCCCTCCTTTTTAGGACTTTTACTCTGAGGACAATCAATACCTGCTGAAGACATCTTCCCTCCTAGGACATCTCCCCCCGAACTTTTACTCACCGGACATCTGCCCCCCTGGGACATCTACTCCCACCCCCTAGGTGGAGGGGGGGGGGAAACTCTGGGGGTAGATGTCCTAGGGGGTGGGGGTAGATGTCCCAGGGGGGCAGATGTCCGGTGAGTAAAAGTCCGGGGGAAGATGTCCTAGGAGGGAAGATGTCTTCAGCAGGAAATGTCCTCGGAGTAAGTAAAAGTCCTAAAAAGAAGGGGGGTGGTATCCGGCGGCAGATGTCCGGCGGGGGAGATATCCAAAGGGGGGGGGGGGTGTCGTGTATTACGTCACTAAAGAATGAATGGTGTTTTATGGCACGTCGACACCATAATAATCTGGTAAATTTGCGCCAATCTATGTGTTATCGGAGATGATTTGCTTAATGCGCTGGGAAAATTCAAGTTACTAACTTGAAAAATTGAAAATAAAATAATAAAAAAAATTTGTGGCCCTATTACGCTTCCGTAAAAGGGTCACCACACTTGCTGTAATTTTTTTTTTTTTTGATTCTGTATTATAAAAAAAAAATTGCAAAAATAAATGTGAAGCTATAAAGAAAAGAATTTTTAATAATATATGAACTTTTAAAGAAGAAGAAGAAGTGTTTATTAAAGTGTCACACGATGTACATTTACATATCATAATTCAGTTAAAAACTTAATTAAAAAAGACACCGCCCGGCCATAATGGCACATGGGGCACTAGATATATCTATATATTTCTAAAATACAGATTATTATTAGATGAAATATCATGTTATAAAATAATATAACATATGTTTTTAACAACCGGGATCTCCTTTGAAACATGTCAAAAATAAAATTGCATATCATACTGGGGTTGTTATCACTAGAAAAAATAGGTTGCCAGGCAACGAAACATACGCCCACACAGCAGCCAAATCGTCCGGGCAGTCAACAAGAGTTGTCGCATATTAAGGAATTATCAGAAAATCATTAGAATTTGTTTGGTTTTTATAATCAAACGGTTTTTTTTTTTTACATCAGATAATAATTGTGACCTCCAGAGGCACCACAAGCTAAAAAGGGTGATTTTTCGTACAATCAGGGGACATAATTCAGGAAGTAATGACCCGATGGGCGCAAATATCGATAGGAACCAAGATCTTTGGGTTATAAACATACCTGTCAAGTTTCATCAAAATCGATTCAAAATTGTGACCTCTATAGGGTCCACAACCTTGATATAACATATTTTCACACTATTCGTGTACAAACGGCGGCCATTTTGTCCGTCAATTCTAGTCCGATTTTCACGAAATTCAAACTCTCTCTTCATTACCATGTAACGGTGATATAGTCAAACGTTTTTTTAAATCGGATAATAATTTTGACCTCCAGAGGGACCAAAAGCGAACAAAAGCGATTTTTCGGACAATCCGGGGACATAATTCAGGAAGTTATGATCCAATGGGCGCAAATATCGAAAGGAACCAACATCTTTGGGTTATAAACATACATGTCAAGTTTCATCAAAATCGGTTCAAAATTATGACCTCTATAAGGTCCACAACCTTTATATAACATATTTTCACAATATTCGCGTACAAACGGCGGCCATTTTGTCCGTCAATTTTGGTCCGATTTTCACAAAATTCATACTCAACCTTCATAACCATGGAATGGTGATATTTTTAAATCGGATAACAATTTTGACCTGCAGAGGGACCACAAGCTAAAAAGGGCGATTTTTTGGACAATAAGGGGCCATCATTCAGGAAGTTACGATCCGATGGTCGCAAATATCGAAAGGAACCAAGATCTTTGGGTTACAAACATACATGTCAAGTTTCATCAAAATTGGTTCAAAATTGTGACCTCTATAAGGTCCACAACCTTGATATAACATATTTTCACACTATTCGCGTACAAACGACGGCCATTTTGTCCGTCAATTTTGGTCAGATTTTCACGAAATTCGAATTCAACCTTCATAACCATGGAACGGTGATATAATCAAACGGTTTTTTAAATCGGATAACAATTTTGACCTCCAGAGGGACCACAAGCTAAAAAGGGCAATTTTTCGGACAATCAGGGGCCATAATTCAGGAAGTTACGATCCGATTGGCGCAAATATCGAAAGGAACCAAGATCTTTAGGTTATAAACATGCATTTCAAGTTTCATCCAAATCGGTTCAAAATTGTGTCCTCTACACTGTTCACAACCTTGATATAACATATTTTCACACTATTCGCGTACAAATTATGGCGGCCATTTTGTCCGTCAATTTTGGTCCGATTTTCACGAAATTCGAACTCAACCTTCATAACCATGGAACGGTGATATAATCACACGGATTTTTTTAAATCGGATAACAATTTTGACCTCCAGAGGGACCACAAGCTAAAAAGGGCGATTTTTCGGACAGTCAGGGGCCATAATTCAGGAAGTTACGATCCGATTGGCGCAAATATCGAAAGGAACCAAGATCTTTGGGTTATAAACATGCATTTCAAGTTTCATCCAAATCGGTTCAAAATTGTGACCTCTACACTGTTCACAAGCTAAAAAACGTGATTTTTCGTACAATCAGGGGCCATAACCCATGAAGTTACAGTCCGATACATGCCAATATCGAAAGGAACCGAGATCTTAGGGTGATAAACCTATGTTTTAAGTTTCATTGAAATCGGATTAAAATTGTGACCTGTAGACTGTTCACAAACAATTGTGGACGGATGGACGAACAGGGGCGACGACAATATACGTCCACATGAAAATGTGGGCGTATAAAAATACTATAATAATTACTTTCTCTTTTACGGACATTTTATAGAAATTTGCGTCTATCTTATGCATTTCTCTAAAAGCCCTATAACGAAGGTCGGGGTACATTTTACATTTTATTAAAAAATGTGATTCTGTCTCAATTTTTGAGCAGAAGGGACATAATTATTGACAAATGAGTGGGGTTGGGGGCTGACTGTATCTCAGTTTTTCGATCATAGGATCGTGGCCAATGATGACGTGGCCTTCCGTGCATGGCGTGGGAGATTGTTAGCTAAAACATAAGGTTCGGGTCTCAAATCCCTTTTAAACAAACGATAGGTTCTCGGTTTGTTGCCATTAGGGTTTTTGTTTTCATTCCATAACTCTTGGAACCATTTACTTTCATCATTTTGGAATAAATGACGCTTTAAAGCTTTTAAATGAAACTTATTTTATGACTAATTCTAAGATTTTTTTACCAGGGCGTGCACGTTCTTTTCCAAAGACTTAGCTCGTCTGAGTTATCAATTACTAATAATAACAGGTAATCTGCTACTAGGTAGACTTTTTAAACGACAAAATAACCTCAGTACTTCTGTTGTCTGTTTTGTGAGGCACGAAGTCTATCCCATATCCCCTCTAGCTGCTAAGTTTGGGCTGTTTCGTTTTAAACCCAGGAAGACTTTACATGCTCGATTTTGGACACTGTTCAATTTATGGTGCTCAGTAATGCCCCAAATTCCCCACCCCATAGAGGATGATACGGGAATCCTCCTGCCTGGAAGTGTTTTGAACAAAGGGCCGCAAGAGCTCTGCTTGCTGACTTGGATAGCTCATTAACACATAAATTAAAATTCAGATGCTCATCTAGCCAAAGTCCTAAGTACTTATAACTTTCACAATAATTAATATTTAAATTTCCAATAGTAAATATTCTCTCCGATATTTGCCACGTAGATGGTCTAAAATGTACAATTTTAGTATTTGACTGATTTACTGACAAACGCCATTTGTAGCACCAAGAACTAATTTCATTTAGCATAATTTGCAATTTGTCTTCCGCATAGTGTATAGTAAAATACCAACATTACACTTATCAATATCAAGGCCACAATTTAATTTATTTATAGCTGTAGCTAGAACGTTAACATCCTGAATAAAATATTGTTTATAACGTAGATAGAAAAAAGTAGTGGCGACAATGGGCAGCCCTGTTTAACGCGCACTTTTGCATCAAACCAAGGAGTAAATCGACCATTTACACGGAACACCTAACGTCGCTGTATAGGGCCTTTACATTAAGTTCACCATAACTCTCTACACTTCCTGATTCAAGAGATGAAAAAACTTGATTTTGTATACCGTGTATAGGTGCTCTTCATCGAATTCACTCAAATCTAGATTTTTATTGTATAGTTGAGAAAATTCGTCTTTCCAGAGCCTCAAAACGGTTTCCGTGTCCGTCACAAGTCGACCTTCAGAATCGAGTACTTCCAGTGGAATTGCACTTTTGCGCTCATTTGCGATACCTATATTTTCAAAGGATTTCCAGAAGTCCCGTGTGTTATTACTTGAAAATTGATTTAATAACTCATTTTGTTTTTGATTTAGATAATCACGTTTATGATTTTTCAGAGATTTGTGGAAACGTTTTCTCTCCTGAATAAAAACACTATGTAGACTTTTTTTTGCGCGACCTTTGACCCACGCTCTTTCTTTACAACGTACCAAACTCTTTTTCAGGTTCTTGCAGCATCTTCTGTCGTTTTGTTGACCTGGCGTTAATTCACTAACTATAAAGACCACAAATGATTTATAAGCAAGATTAATATCACGCTTTGTGTTTAAATTTGATTCAATTTCACCAATTTTATCTATAATACGCGATGTATATTCACCAAAGAAATTTTTGGGTACATGCAATTTTGGATCATGTATTACACTTGAATTGTCAGACCCCGGACCGTCCTTGCCCGTATATACATTACCAATATTAACAGTAACCTCGAGTAAGGAATGGTCGGGGATTTTATCCGGAACGGTTATGTCAAACCGTTGAATCAGTTCAGACATATCGCCATACCTGAAAATCTGAATAAAGATTAAGCTTCTCGTGTGGAACAACAATATAACCGACAACTGATCTACCTGTTGTACTGACGTATATGGCTGGCGGATGTGGACAAAAAGATCATTTAATACACATATTAATTCGACATTTAATACACATATTAAATCGATTTAATATGTATATTAAGTCAACCAATGGGAGCATCGTTTTTAATATCTATATTAATTCCATTTAATATGTGTATTAAATCAACCAATCACTAGCAAGGAAATAATATATGTATTAAATCAACCAATGGGAGAACTGTTTTTATTATCCATATTAAATCGATTTAATATGTGTATTAAATCATGGCTGGCGGATGTGGACAAAAAGATGATTTAATACACATATTAAATCGATTTAATATGTATATTAAATCAACCAATGAGAGCATCGTTTTTAATATCTATATTAATTCCATTTAATATGTGTATTAAATCAACCAATCACTAGCAAGGAAATAATATCTGTATTAAATCAACCAATGGGAGAACTGTCAATAAGGTAAACCGTCAAGTCAATGCCTAAGCAGATTGCGCATGCAGTGGTTGGAGATACCAAACGAGGACGTCATAATGATGGTTGGTATGGCAGACGTAATTAAATTGTTTCATGTTGATTCTAAACAAGTAAAGCGCCATAGAAGGGGGGGGGGCTAAATGGTTAGCGTGCGCGCGCTGTATCATAAAAGTCTGTCATTGAGTCAACTGGCGTGACAATGAGTAGGGTCGCCTGTCCAACCTCGTGGGTTTTCTCCGGATCCTCTTCTTTCCTCCCACTGCTAAAGACCCCTTTATACGCGCAAGCGAATTATTAAAATTAAATTAAACCATATGTTAGTCCCGATATGGTGTATGAATCTCACCTGCTCTACTAGATTCGCATGCACGAGCAGCTGCCTCTATGAGGGCACTCAGTGGTGAACTCAGACTGTGGAACTGCTCTTGCTAGTGATTGGTTGATTTAATACACATATTAAATGGAATTAATATAGATATTAAATACGATGCTCTCATTGGTTGACTTAATATACATATTAAATCGATTTAATATGTATATTAAATGTCGAATTAATATGTGTATTAAATCATCTTTTTGTCCACATCCGCCAGCCATATAATCATTTTGTCCGTGAATACGACCATTTAACATACAAAAATAAGTATCACATAGAAAGTTAACAAATTGTGTTCCATAACTGTTTTCTGTGTTGTCTAGAGCAGATCTCTCTGGTCCTTCGTCAACGCCTAAGATATAATCAGCCTGATCTCCGACTCGTGAGTTAAAATCTCCACCGATGCACACAAAACCTTCATTCTGGAGAGAGTAGACCTGATTTAACAAGTTATTATAAAACTGCACCGCGTCCACCCTATGGTTTGATCCATTCGGGGGGTGATAGCAAACACACAGACAAAGACTTATGTCACACGTCCTTGATTTTAATTTTATCCACAACACGTCTTCATTGAAATCATCCAAAACAGATACGTGAAATTGGTCGAACACACATATTTTAATTAAGAACCCGACACCACCCGAGCCACGTTTAGCATTTTTGTTGAGATTTCTTCGATTTCTCCCCAACCACTTATAGCCATCGATGTCAATAGTTTCATTAAATCGCAGAAATGTTTCACATAAAAACAAAATATCAAAGTTGCCTTTATTAACAACAGATTCTCCAAAAACAGCGGTTTCACAACTTCTGACTGACCATCCAGAACAGTTCCATTGACACAGTCGTAACCCTTAATGCATGGCATCTAAATTAAACTTTCGTTTCAGTACTATACAATTACCTTTAACAAAATACGTATCTTGTTTACCAAGTTCTTTCAGAAGGGTGATCAAACTAGATTGTGTCTTGCGTTCAGATAGGGACATGCTAGATGCAATGTACACATTTTCAAACTGTTTATTTGATTTTAATTTAGATTTTTTTAATTATCCAAAATGAGTTTCTTTTGAACACTATCCCGCAGATGAACCACTATCACGCCTGGTTTTGTTGTTGAACTTTTTTTATACGCCCACATTTTTATGTGGACGTATATTGTCGTCGCCCCTGTCCGTCCGTCCGTCCACATTTTTTTGTGAACAGTCTACAGGTCACAAATTTTATCCGATTTCAATTAAACTTAAAATATAGGTTTATCACCATATGATCTCGGTTCCTTTCGATATTGGCATGTATTGGACTGTAACTTCATGGGTTATGGCCCCTGATTGTACGAAAAATCACGTTTTTTAGCTTGTGAACAGCGTAGAGGTCACAATTTTGAACCGATTTGGATGAAACTTGACATGTATGTTTATAACCCAAAGATCTTGGTTCCTTTCGATATTTGCGCCCATCGGATCGTAATTTCCTGAATTATGGCCCCTGATTGTCCGAAAAATCGCCCTTTTTAACTTTTGGTCCCTCTGGAGGTCACAATTGTTATCCGATTTAAAAAATCGTTTGATTATATCACCGTTGCATGGTTATGAAGGTCGAGTTCGAATTTCGTGAAAATCGGACCAAAATTGACGGACAAAATGGCCGCCGTTTGTACGCGAATAGTGTCAAAATATGTTATATCAAGGTTGTGGACCTTATAGAGGTCACAATTTTGAACCGATTTTGACGAAACTTGACATGTATGTTTATAACCCAAAGATCTTGGTTCCTTTCGATATTTGCGCCCATCGGATCTTAACTTTCTGAATTATGGCCCCTGATTGTCTGAAAAATTGCCCTTTTTAGCTTGTGGTCCCTCTGGAGTTCAAAATTGTTATCGGATTTAAAAAACCGTTTGATTATATCACCGTTCCATGGTTATGAAGGTTGAGTTCGAATTTCGTGAAAATCGGACCAAAATTGACGGACAAAATGGCCGCCGTTTGTAAGCGAATAGTGTGAAAATATGTTATATCAAGGTTGTGGACCTTATAGAGGTCACAATTTTGAACCAATTTTGATGAAATTTGACATGTATGTTTATAACCCAAAGATCTTGGTTCCTTTCGATATTTGCGCCCATCGGATCGTAACTTCCTCAATTATGGCCTCTGATTGTCCAAAAAATCGCCCTTTTTAGCTTGTGGTCCCTCTGGAGGTCAAAATTGTTATCCGATTTAAAAAAACGTTTGATTATATCACGATTCCATGGTTATGAAGGTTGAGTTTGAATTTGGGAAAATCGGACCAAAATTGACGGACAAAATGGCCGCCGTTTGTATGCGAATAGTGTGAAAATATGTTATATAAAGGTTGTGGACCTTACAGAGGTCACAATTTTGAACCGATTTTGATGAAACTTGACATGTATGTTTATAACCCAAGGATCTTGGTTCCTTTCGATATTTGCTCCCATTGGATCATAACTTCCTGAATTATGTCCCCGGATTGTCCAAAAAATCGCTTTTGTTAGCTTTTGGTCCCTCTGGAGGTCAAAATTATTATCCGATTTAAAAAAACGTTTGACTATATCACCGTTACATAGTAATGAAGAGAAAGTTTGAATTACGTGAAAATCGGACTAGAATTGACGGACAAAATGGCCGTCGTTTGTACACGAATAGTGTGAAAACATGTTATATCAAGGTTGTGGACCCTATAGGGGTCACAATTTTGAACCGATTTTGATGAAACTTGACATGTATGTTTATAACCAAAAGATCTTGGTTCCTTTCGATATTTGTGCCCATCGGGTCATTACTTCCTGAATTATGTCCCCTGATTGTACGAAAAATCACCCTTTTTAGTTTGTGGTCCCTCTGGAGGTCACAATTATTATCTGATTAAAAAAAAAACGTTTGATTATAAAAACCAAACAAATTCTAATGATTTTCTGATAATTCCTTAATATGCAACAACTCTTGTTGACTGCCCGGACGATTTGGCTGCTGTGTGGGCGTATGTTTCGTTGCCTGGCAACCTATTTTTCCTCACTGCACTGATTATGTTTATGTCAGATAATTTAAGACCATCTTTAAAAAGTTGTGCAACCCGATTAATGACGACCTGATTGTCACTTTCCTCAGGTGCAATTGCGGGTTCTTTATTACAACACTCCCCACCTCAGTTGGCAATTTGGATTTTAGTGACCCAACCTCTATGGAATTATCAATCAATTTTCTAACGTTTTCTTTGTTTTGACGTTCCAGGTTTACTATTTTATTGTGTTGTAGAGGGGATCTGGGGTCGTCAAAATAAACAATCCAGAACGGGTTCAAAACTTTTTTACTGTATAAATCAGGCAAGTAAATAAATCCCTGCAAATATACAATTCAAAATAATAATATAAAGTTCACAAACAAAAGGGAAAAACAGAAATACAAACATCATTAACACATATCTACTAACACGATTACTACAGACAGTACAGAAATAATCTGTTCTACAAAGCAAATCACTGTTTGCAACAAAATAGCAAACATTGTACCGGTACTTTAACTAAACTACTCTAAATTTAAACTAACTTACCCGAAGTGGGGTTTTAAATATACTCTGTTAGCTTAACTTATTAATCTAACAACCTGAAATAGGATGATGTATATATATATAATGTGTGAATGTATGTATGTATGTAAATTAACTTTATAAACTTTATCCATAAAAAAACTAAGAACTTCAGTATTAAAATATAAAAATCTACAGAGCTAAACTTATACAATCAGTAAAATATAATACAACATACCTGGCAAATAGCTACAATCCTTTATTCCAAAACTTCAAGAAATCAATCACAAAAACTAAACTTATGTACAACTTCTCTAAAACACCTCTTTGACAGAAAGATGGCTAGCAACTGAATGTATCCACCAACAAATACATCACATGACATAGAAACAAATGAAACTCACTTGTTAAAGCAACAATAGATTAAAGATACTGACAAATGAAGTTTAGAGCTTTAAAGTGGAGATTTAAAAGTGCTTACTAACATGTGCTAAACTAAAAACATTAAAATTACTATACACAGAAATAGTAAAATATTTTTTCTATTTTACTTTTACCATCTATAACATACTCCCTCCACATCGGAAATGTTGTCCCTAACATTTACCAGTAAATACATCTGGAAACAAAGCTTGACATAAAATTGGTAGCATCTCTAAGAACACTCTCAGTCTATCTGCAGGAAGAGACATAAAATCTGGTGGTAATAACGACTGAGCTATCTGAAATTTCATGATCGAACTCAGTTTTCATGGCGCTGACCTCTTCGTGTACGATACCTTTAATTTTGTCAGAAAGTGAGTTTTCTTGGTCATCTATTCTGGAATTAAGAGTTTTGCCCAAATTTTGTATGGCGGATAATATCTCAGATGTGTCATTTGAAATATTTGTTGTACTTACTGGGCTATCAGTTGTACCATCTCGGTACAATTAATTGTTTCGTCAATAATTATATCCATTCTCTCTGTGTTTCGTCAATTTATACCCATTCTCTCTGTGTCTCTTTTCTCCCCATTTGCATGCCCATTTTTATTGATTTTTTGGTCTAGAATGGACGATAGGGGTTTGAATTAATATTTTCTGCCAAGCTTTGGTAAATATTCATGATTTTGAGGGGGGAGGATAACGGAGTTATCAGGTTGGTTACGGTGATGTGTACGGCAAGTTTGCAACTACACTAGTTACATGTTTTTAGTACGCTTCTTCAAGTTTGCGTATCTCAAAATTTGGGCGGTCAACCTCATACAAATTTAAGTGCAAAGACATGGCAATTTGTTCCTATGTCCAGGGGCGTACATAATTATTTCGTTGGGGAGGGGGGGGGGGTGTTTAGCCAAAATGCGACCGACTGATGCACATACCCCCCCCCCCTCCAGTGCGAGTGACGCAATCAGGGGCCTATTTCACGAAATTTTAACTAAGATAAGATCCCAATTTTAGTAATTTGATTGGATAATATTAGATTGATTTTAGTGCTTAGCCAATCAAAATTGAAGTATCTACTAAAATTGGATTTTATCTTAAGTTAAAATTTCGTGAAACAGGGCCCAGGAGCCGAGCACCGCGAGTGAGTTTTCTAGGGAATATGGGGTGGGGTAGGGGCGGTTTCAAATCTAGGGCGCCATCCACAATCCCACCCCACAATGAAAGTAAACAAAATACTGGCTATAACATTAGGCGTCCCGGTAGTACATATAGTATTGTAGAACTACATAGCTGTTCGCCGATCGTTGTCTCGTCGGAAAGCAGTTTTATTTAGTTTATGTCATATTATTGATTGTGCCTATAACACAGTAATTTGAGAAAAAAATTTAAAAATTGATTCAATATCCTGGCATATGAGGTCATTGCTGGGAGAAATTATTGTGGACGAGTGGACCAGAAATGTCAGTCAATGGGACAGAATCTCAAGATCTGTTTTGCAAGAGTTGACATAACATCTGTACAATCTGACGCCCCACACACCAGTGGTACTACAAACTGGGCAATTAATTCACTATAATTGTAAATACACTGTATAATAGTACTGATACAGTATAAGACAACTGAGGAGTAGAAGAATAATTTTAAAATGGAATCAAGCGCCGCAGGCGCGAAAAAAAATTTCCGATATGTAACTGTGTAGAAAAATGATGTTATAATGGAATTGCGAAAAAATTTCAGATATGTAACGGAGCTTTTAAATTTTTTGGACTCGGCTTGAAAATTTGAATTAATATCATGGCAAATGGAACCAAATTCTCGTTAACGAGAGGATAAGAAATGGGACAGAATCTTGAGGCTTATCTGCCAATTTCGCCCGTTTTGTGATTGTTGGTTTATCTCATTAATTCATTTAGTCGGAGACCCACTGCGGTCTCATAGAACAACATACTCACTACAGAATAAGAGTGACAAGCATACGTGGTTATTTTATACTATAGTTTTGTGTGACGTATGCAATTTAGGCACACGGTTTCGCGCAAATACACAGGTATTGTTTTTGAGACCGACTGCAGTGACTGTACGTATTTTGTGACCGACTTTTTTTCTCCCTGGGTGAAATTTTATTGTTAAACGAACATACTCACAACAGGTTAAGAGTGACGTATGCAATTTAGGCTCACGGATTCACACAAATACACAGTATTTGGGATCTATTCTGGCATTGTGTTTGAGACCGACTGCACTGACTGCACTTATTTTGAGACCGACTATTTTTCTCCCTGGGTGAAATTTTGTTGTTAGACTAACATACTCACAACAGAATGAGACTGAAACACAGCATCTTTTCAAACATGATAAGTTGACAAGGTTATTATATACTAAAGTTTTGTGTGACGCATACAGTTAACACTTATTTTGATACCGACTGCACTGATTTTGCGACCGACTATTTTTATACTAAAGTTTTGCGTGACGTATACAGTGAGCTCTTATTTTGATACCGACTATATACTCCTATTTTGCGACCGACTGCACTGATTTTGCGATTTTGTACCACCCCACCCCCACCCCCACCCCCATTTACGCCCCTGCCTATGTCTATAGTGAAAAGCATTTAGCTCAACGAAAGTTTTGGGAGAGGTGATGGGGAGTTTAATGGTGGTCTGCATCCTTCTGAGCGGAGTTGTCTCCCATGTATCATGTATTTGGAAAGGAATAAAATCCCTGCACCACGGTTGATAAAATTAATGCTATTAAAGTCTTGAAAATAAAAATGTGAAATGAAAACGCCACGCAACGCAATGAGCCGAAACACGTCAACACCTTTTCGGAATACTAGTGTAAATTTATATTTTGTAGAACCATCTACATTTAAACTAGCTACTAATAAGAATTGAGTGGTCAACTAAATCAAGCCGATAAGTCTAACAAAATAAGAAAAGCACAGCGTTGATTGTCCAAAGATAACAATATACCATTATGATCCTTGGTTAATGCTGTTTCCATGAAATCTCTTGTGAATTATTATCCTCTATATATTCTAATATAAGTTTATTGGCGATACATTTTTCGATGATTTTAGATTTATATTTGACAAGCCGATAATTTGTTAATATATTGATAACCAAGTCTGACTCTTTAATAATGAGTTTAATATTTGCAATTTTATACAAAGTAGGGGAAATACCTCGTTTGAAACAACAATCAACAATATCTGTTATATATTTAGATGTCAGGTGTTAAGGACTGAAGTCGGTAGTGACCGTTTGATTAACCTATGACAAAAGGTTCACTTACAGGACTAAAAGAGTTGAATGACACATAAAATTAAATGTGTTCGGTATTAGTAGCGATGTCATATTCTAAGATATTCAGATCTTTTCTAATGAGAGAAAGACTTTGTTAAGAAAATATTGTAGAAAATTTATCAGCGTGATTTTTTGTATTGACATATTTGGAAGTACGTTTAATTGTGTGAGGAATTATGATCTATCAGTGACTTGACTACACTGATAAATTCTTTGAGAATTGTCTGAATAAATTTACGTGTAGCATAGTCAAACATGGAATTTACGCGTTTTTAATGTCCTTGTGGATGTGCAGTTTTGATTTATGTATTTTCGGCATGTTTTCGTAGTTTCTTGACTTCTCGTATCTCACCATAAACCATTCACAACCGCGGTGAACAGCGTCAGGGGGAGGGGTTGTAGCCAAAATGCAAAGGACTGATGCACATACCCCCCCCCCTCACTGTACGAGTTACGCAATCAGGAGCCGAGCACCACTGTGCGATTCTGCGGCATATGGGGTGGCGAAGGGGAGATTTCAAATCTAGGCCATCATCCACAATCCCACCCCACAATGAATGTCAACAAAATACTGACTTCCCGGCAACGCCGTATTAACCATGGTGGGGGCCCTGGGGCCTGGTACATGTGGAGGGCCCCTGATCACCGACCGCGTAGTGTGGCCGCCGAGCAACGAAGGCGCGAAGCCCCGCAAGGGGAGTCTAGAGGGGGGGGGGGGGTCTTCCACCAAGAAATTTTGAGAAATTGGAGGCCGGAAACGTGATTTCCTGGCATTTCAGGCACTTGTGTCGGAGCCATTTAGAAGTACCTCCCCCAGAAAAAACTAAAATTCTGCCACAAAATTAGCGCATTGTGACTTATTTCAGTGGACCAATCAATGCGAGTGCTATGGAATGGCATTTCTAGAGGAGGGGCTGGAGCCATTGAGCTCGTTAAATTCGCTACTGTAAGTGAGCAGAGCTACATCAAACCTAATTTTGATGTCGGTCAGTGATAAATAACGGGGTCACTTGGTTCGGAATCATATTATATCCCCCACGATGATTTGATGAATGGAGGCCGTAAACTTTACGACCAAGCCGGGCTCGATTTTTGACGAAAGTCTAAAACTGTAAGTACCAAATGGTAATACGAGATTTAATCAAGAAATCTGAATATTTTGTGTGATCATGATGTGCATCTCATCAAATTCAGCTTATACCCACAACAAATATCAACAACAACAGCAACAACAACTACAGCTATACAATCGTACGTCAATCTGAGGCAAAATTCGCGCTACTCGAAATGATGGGGACGGGTAATTTGTTCGAGTTATACGATAATTCGAGTTAGACGATGTTCGGTCTGATAGAAGATCTCACGGCAATAAAAGACCATGTATCAGCCTATACCCTTAGACAAAGCCACAAAAAGCGTTTATTTTTCAAATCTTCAAGTTTCCGTGAAATTTGCCAAGGCACACTCGTCTTCAAGATCCATTATTTACAGTTCGAGTTAGGCGATGTAAATAAATAAGAATTCGATAAGGATTGTACCGGAAATTTGGTTCGAGCTATGTGATAATTCGAGTTACAGTTTCCGAGCTATGCGATGTTTTTGTAAAAGGAAAACGAAAGAAAGTATTCGTTCAACGAATTTGTTCGGCGATAATTCGAGTTATACGGGGTCAAGTTACGCGGAGTTAGAGTTGAATGATAATGATCAATGGATGAACACTCTTCTTTTTATGACCCTGGCGAATTTTGCAATGGTTTCTTCGACATTGATGGTGTGCAGGATATCGCTTTCAGAGGCCAGCCGAACCAAACACACTGTCAATCCTGACCCATCGTAGACCGGAGATAATATTTTATGAGTTTCAATTTGGAGAAAGATCTCTCCCCAGAACAATTAGATATCATCATACACAGATATATTCTCAACATTGCTTCAACGCTGGGAAAAGTATCTTGAATGTCCATTCTCAACAATAGTTCGATTGACGTTTCCCGGTAAATAAATGTGGGGGGGGGGGGGCTGGGGCATGTGCCCCATGGTTAATCCGGCGTTGCTTCCCGGTAGAACATAGATATATCGCATAATTATATAGTTGTTCGCCGATTGTTGTCTCACTGGAAAGCAGTTCCATTTAAGATATTTGCGATCTATTCTTCTGTTCTTTCATTCTTTTATATTTTTTTTTGACCGACTGCAGTGACTGGACTTATTTTGAGACCGACTATTTTTCTCACTGGGTAAAATTTTGCTGTTAGACCAACATACTCACAACTGGTCTCCATCATCCAAACAAATATTCTACGAATATTAGTCTGGATGGGTCCTCAAAATTTGACGGAAAGCTTCTCACAATCTTCTTAATTCTTCATCGCCATTCATGCTCTATATGTCGTATCTATTTTGTTTCTAATAATAGATGTGCCAAGTGAATTGTGGGATATATTTCAGACTATAGGCCTATAGAATCTAGCAAAATCGGCCCGGCTTCATAAGATCTAGCACTTACCGAGACTTTAGCCAAAAGGTTCCATTGCCCATGCGCAACCGGGAGTTTGCTTTTTTTATGTGGTAGATTATCCAGTACTTTTCGTCAACAATTGAGAACCGACCCAGACCCTCCGTATTGAAGACTACGGGGTTCTGGGTGACCGAGACTAACTCACAGCAGAAAAAGAGTGAAACACAGCATCTTTTCAAACATGATAAGCTGACAAGGTTATTTAATGCTAAAGTGTTGCGTGAGTAGCTTGATGTATGCAGTGAGCACTTATTTTGATACCGACTACTCCTATTTTGCGACCGACTGCGCACTGATTTTAAGACCGACTATTTCTTTCCTGGGGAGTGTACCCCCACACCCCACCACCCATCCCACACTCACGTCTCTATGATCGTGGCTCCCGATTGTACAAAAAATCACGTCTTTAGTTTGTTGAGTCTCTAGAGGTCACAATCTTTATCCGATTTTAAAAACCGTTTAAATAATTATATCACCGTTACACATAATGATGGTTTAGTTCAAATTTCGTAAAAATCGGAACGAAACTGCCAGACAACTTGGCCACTCCTTGTGTGCAAATAGTGTAAAAAGTATGTAATGAAGGCTGTGGGGCTGCTATATAGAGGACACAATTTTTGTCCAATGTTGATGGAAATTAAAGTATATCCGGAAGATCTCGGTTCCTGTTGGCATTCACGCATACCAGACCGAAACTTCCTAGATTATGGTCCCCTATAGTACGAAAAATCGCTTTTTTGAGTTTGTTCTCTGTTCATCTCTTACAAAATGTGTGGTTATCTTGCGTGGCAACCGCCTGTAATTGTTGTATATTATCTTCTCTGTTACAAATAAAATTAACTTTTCTACCTGGATTCAGATTATGGATCGTACGGCTCTGAAATTAAGAATAAGGTCTTTAGCAGTGGAAGGAATCCATAAGGTCGGACAGGCGACCCTAAACCTTGTCATGGTCAAGCGGGAAATCGAAACCACGTCACTTGAATCAATGACAGACCCGGTGATATCACCCGCACGCATTCAACCATTAAAGTTGTTAGTATCTTTTATAGCCTATCAGTACTGGATAATTAAATTAAATTGTTAATTAAATTAAATTGTTACATTGTCACAAAAACTAAATCAAGATCACACATCTCTATGGTGTATGGAGACCATATACAATATGCAAAGATGAAAAAGTTATACACGTGTACAAATTTACAGACAGACAATACAAACTATACATACAATATATCGTATATTGAAAATAAAAACAGAACAAAAAAGAAAAAAACAACATGCGCGTATAAAATAGATACGGGTAATGTTGCCTAATATTAGGTGGACATATCAATCACAAATTCTGTAGTCTCGGTCACCCAGAACCCCCTAGTCTTCAACGCACGGAGGGTCTGGGTCGGTTCTCAATTTTTGACGAAAATTACTGGATAATCTACCACATAAAAAACCAAACATTTGGTTACGCATGGGCAATGGAACCTTTTGGCTAAAATATCCAATGAAAGTATCGGTAAGTGCTAGATCTTATGAAGCCGGGGAGATTTTGCTAGATTCTATAAAGCGTGGTTGAAATATATCCCACAATTCACTTGGCACATCTATTATTAGAAACAAAATAGAGACGATGAAGAATTAAGAAGATTGTGAGAAGCCATACGTCTGATTCATGACGAGAGAAAATTACCATTTCAATTGAAACCTTTACAAACAAAATTTTAAAGAGTGTCATCGTTGACAAGCGAGCTGTTTTGATAGATTCAGTACGTGGTAACTTAAAAGACTGGATAATCCAGACAATGACCTATTTTCCGTCAAATTTTGAGGACCCATCCAGACTAATATTCGTAGAATATTTGTATGGATGATAAGAGACTACAAATTCTGTAACAACTGGGGCTATGATGCTTGATGGATTGAAGTTATTATTAAAAGAAAAAGGTTTAATCGGTAACGTTTACGGTTGGATATATATTGCTTTTTCAAATCTTTATACGTTTCTCATCCCATAAGGAAATACTGTTCTGATTCAGTTTTATTTGTACAGCGGGAGAACAAATCGTCGAGTCAAAGCGATCGGAAATAGCCGACGGTTACCGATTGGGGTCAAGGACGTTGAATGATAACGATAGGCCGACCATGGTGGAGGTGTATATATTGACTAGAGTGTATGGTGGTCACGTGATCGCGTGCCGACTATGGAGGTTGGCAGCCATTTTACAACCGGGAAAATTTAGCCTGCGTTGGCATATACCAATATGTCGGAAAGTTGTTATTATTTTGGTAAATTCAATGTCAGACGAAAAGGGAGTGGATTATCATTTCATAAGTAGGCATGATAAGTTATAAGTGAAATAGTGAATTAATAGATACGGTAAAATCATGATAATCGTGTAAAATAATTAAATAAACACGGCGAGAAGACGTCGAACAGGCCGAAAACCCGGTGGGTCCATTCACTTAATTTATTAGTACTGATACTTTTATTGTAATGATTACAAGGTCCGTCTGTTATGCAAACCTCCAAATTAATGTTTTATTTAATTATTCGAAAATTGCGCAAATTATAAATTATACACACATGCGGCTTTGTACGAAAAATATCGCGGGGAGTAAGTCTGTTTATTGGAGTGGAGTGTTTAGTCACAGACATGCACTCACTGGCCAGTAGTTGCTTTGTTATCTTTTAGTTTCACTCCCTCGGATTTAATTAATTAGGACGACATTGTGTTCACAGATGTACAGAATGAATATAAAGCGAAAGTTTCTTGCAATATCAGTTTATGCTTCTTTTATTTTCTTCAGAAAACCCGCTTTAAACCCCCGAACTAATTTTTAAAAAAGGAAGGTTAATTATATTAAGGACAAATAAGTGAAAGTCTTGAAAACTTCATTCCCCAAACAAATTTTGTAAAAAATAAATTTTTAATTAGGCCTAATATTTTTTTTTTAATCGCTGCTGCTACTACAAAAATCTCATCAAGAAGTTTGTCTTTTTTTTTTGTAAAATTTAATATACCGCCGTATTTTTCAAGCAAAGAAAAATCAGACACCAGTTCATGGAAATTGAAAACCATATAGGCCTACTAAGGCCTTGCTAGTCCTGTTTATATTTTCTTTTTAAAAAAAAAAAAAAAAAAAAAAATCCCATCGGCATCAGATATTATTCTACTGGTAAATGATAGAAGTCCTAGATTATTTTTAAAATCTATTTTATTTCTTTATTCATCATCTGGATGATGCTATTTATTTTATAATATACTTATAGTCAGTTATCTCTGCCAATCACGCAGAACATTCATTTCAAATCGTCCAACAAATTATTTAGATCTATCCAAAATAAAGTTTTATGTGAACTGCGGGTAGCAATGTTCAAAATTTTGCTGAATACTCTATAGATATCTGGACATTCGAGGACGTTCACTTAGCTCAATTAATAAAATAAACATGATTTCGTAGTTCTGCGCACAATTTACACATTGCCACTAATGCCACGGTGACTCTTAATAAATAAAGCCCCCAAAATATGCCAGTTGACCAAAGCGATTTTGCTTTTAGGACTGTAAGGTAAGACCTTTCAATCATCATTTTTTTTTTTTTTTTTTGGTTGATATTGTTGAATTAGAACTGCTTTTTAATGGACTTTCCAACACTTCGTCATTCTATTTCCCTTTGTTTACATAGCGTTCATCCGGGCACTTCCGTCATTCTTTCCCGGTTGAAACCATGGAGGTGTATATATTGACTAGAGTGTATGGTGGTCACGTGATCGCGTGCCGACTATAGAGGGTGGCCGCCATTTTACAACCGGGAAAATTTAGCCTGCGTTGGCATATACCAATATGTCGGAAAGTTGTTATTATTTTGGTAAATTCAATGTCAGACGAAAAGGGAGTGGATTATCATTTCATAAGTAGGCATGATAAGTTATAAGTGAAATAGTGAATTAATAGATACGGTAAAATCATGATAATTGTGTAAAATAATTAAATAAACACGGCGAGAAGACGTCGAACACTCGAAGCTTGAGTCCGAAAACCCGGTGGGTCCATTCACTTACTTTATTAGTACTGATATTTTTATTATGTAATGATTACAAGGTCCGTCTGTTAAGCAAACCTCCAAATTAATGTTTTATTTAATTATTCGAAAATTGCGCAAATTATAAATTATACACACATGCGACTTTGTACGAAAAATATCGCGGGGAGTAAGTCTGTTTATTGGAGTGGAGTGTTTAGTCACAGACATGCACTCACTGGCCAGTAGTTGCTTTGTTGTCTTTTAGTTTCACTCCCTCGGATTTAATTAATTAGGACGACATTGTGTTCACAGATGTACAGAATGAATATAAAGCGAAAGTTTCTTGCAATATCAGTTTATGCTTCTTTTATTTTCTTCAGAAAACCCCTTTAAACCCCCGAACTAATTTTTAAAAAAGGAAGGTTAATTATATTAAGGACAAATAAGTGAAAGTCTTGAAAACTTCATTCCCCGAACAAATTTTGTAAAAAATAAATTTTTAATTAGGCCTAATATTTTTTTTTAATCGCTGCTGCTACTACGAAAATCTCATCAAGAGGTTTGTCTTTTTTTTTTGTAAAATTTAATATACCGCCGTATTTTTCAAGCAAAGAAAAATCAGACACCAGTTCATGGAAATTGAAAACCATATAGGCTTACTAAGGCCTTGCTAGTCCTGTTTATATTTTCTTTTTAAAAAAAAAAAAAAAAAAAAAAAAAAAATCCCATCGACATCAGATATTATTCTACTGGTAAATGATAGAAGTCCTAGATTATTTTTAAAATCTATTTTATTTCTTTATTCATCATCTGGATGACGCTATTTATTTTATAGTATAGTCAGTTATCTCTGCCAATCACGCAGAACATTCATTTCAAATCGTCCAACAAATTATTTAGATCTATCCAAAATAAAGTTTTATGTGAACTGCGGGTAGCAATGTTCAAAATTTTGCTGAATACTCTATAGATATCTGGACATTCGAGGACGTTCACTTAGCTCAATTAATAAAATAAACATGATTTCGTAGTTCTGCGCACAATTTACACATTGCCACGGTGACTCTTAATAAATAAAGCCCCCAAAATATGTCAGTTGACCAAAGCGATTTTGTTTTTAGGACTGTAAGGTAAGACCTTTCAATCATCATTTTTTTTTTTTTTTTTTTGGTTGATATTGTTGAATTAGAACTGCTAGGCTGTGATTTAGCCACGAAAATCGTTTCATTTTGTCCCAGCAAATTCCAGGCGAAAATCTGACGCTTTGCTGCACAAGTAAACAAGTAAGTCGTCACTGTAGTACACATTTCTATTGCGATGTTTTGTACAATTAGGCCTCTAGCAAGCTTGCTTCTGTTGCTCCATCCCGACGATTTTCAGGCGGAAAACAAACTACATAATCTAATTCTTCTAGTATTACTTTGTATTTCCACACAACTTTTCTTTTATCAATTCTTTGACGTTTGACAGAAAACGTCAAAATAAAAATGGGCTTACTTATCAATGTGCGATGGTATTTGAATTTCGCGGTGATTTGGTTTTAATAGATCACGTGACAAAGCTCACCAATCAGACGCACACGACGAAAGGTCAACGGGTCGTGTAGAGTGAAAGTCACCGGTTTGTTTACGTTTTGATAGTAAACAAGCGGAAGAATAACTAGAACTGTATACTCCGTGTAGATTTTGTTTAAAACACCGATGTAAAACCGTTTACTGTGAGAAACTGGAAAAATCTAGGGTATGTGCTAACCAGTGGATCAAATTAGATGGAAATATTGATATGTTGGACAAAGAATTGCAGGAATGTGCAGACAAAACTCTCTCTCATTCTAACAATACAGACTTCTCACATACATTACCAACGTAAAAAAAACCCCAACAACTGTGTATGCAGTCATTGTTTTTTGAGGCGCGCGATCGCTCGCGAGCGCCTGCCGCGCACCTGAATGTCGGCCGAGGGGCGTTTTTTCTCCCTCGCCTTAAAATTGAAAATCGCTCTCCATATTTGTAAATCATGGACATGTATTCGATCTCCGCCATACTGTCATTGTGAAATTAAATTATTTGGTGTATTCGATTAGTATGTGATCGCACATGGTAATAAAATTCCGATGAATATGTTGCTAAAAATAGATGGCGCCAATGCGCCATTGGTTAATTTAACTGAAATGAAAAGTAGAACTCTCGCGACACGTGAAAAATTACGAGAGATGGCACGTAACAATTTCCAATGCAAATAATTTCGGAAGAAATAGATTATATTTTGATGGAATTTTCAAGCGTTTATGATTATATTTTGAATGGGGGTTATGTTTACTAAAAATAATTATATATGTTTAGAAATTTCGACAAGTATTTCTATTGGAATACCGTAAGTAGTTATAGACGATAGCAGAAGTTTTACTTGACCGTACGACGACGAACGAATGATATTATTTAGCAGACGATGTATAGGCCTATTATCAATTATGTAAACAGGAATGACCCCTTGCACCAAATTATTGATCTTAAGAACCATTTTCCATATACAGAAAACTAATCACTCTTCTTAATATCAGATCACTCTCCTTAACTTCTAAATCACTCTTCTTATCGAAACTGGAAGAGCTTTTTTTAGGAGAGCGATTTTTTCAATTTCTTCATTTAAGGGGAGCTTTTTTCGACTCTCCTCTAAAATACAAAAAACAACGACTGGTGTATGAATAAAGAACTATGTTTAGAGCAGCTAATATTTTACCAGCGAAATAAGAAAAAGAATAATAGGTCTGGTTAATTTGTTAAGGGGATCATTATCTTAACATTTTCCAATTTTATTGCAAATACAAGTTGATGAAGATATTCTCCTATTCCTAAATGTATGACAACTCAGACCAAGACAAAAGACCACTATGGAAATGACTGTGTCACCATTGAGGTGAAATACCATGTGCATTACTTTAAAGTTGCCTTACTGTATCTGCAGAAATTTATGCCCTTCTTGTTAAACTCAACTGTAACAAATGACAGGGTTAGGTTGACTATACAGACCAAGAACCAAACAATATTTTCTCTGTGGATGCAAATCAGGCTGCATTAGCTACAGATAGTTGTATTTGTTACAAGAGAAAGCTTTCTAGTATGGATTTGTGAAAATTGTTTGAATATGAAAGTGACAGTCAAATGATATTGATGAAATTACATGATTTTTTATGAATAGTCCTACACCTGTATGTATTTTTGTAAGCGGTTTGGACATTGGTGTGCATGTAAAAAGACCCCTTGGCAGTTGGAATTCGATATAAGAGTAGGCCATAGTGCTGTGCCCAGGCAAAATTTCCCTCATAATAAACTGTATAGCGCACGCCCGTCTTCCTTAACCCAGTACATGTATATAGGAGCTACAGATAGATGTATTTTTTAGAAGTGAAAGTTTTCTAGTATGGATTTGTGAAAATTGTTCAAATATGAAAGTGACAGCCAAATCAAATTGATGAAATTGTGATTTTTATGAGTAGGCCTCAACCTGTATACATATGTATTTTTGTATTTTAAACACGTTTACTTAAATGTACTGTACATGTCGATAAATGTTCATATCATATTTAGCTATTTTAAGTTGACATACAGTATATGTTTTTATTTTCCTTTTTTATTCCAATTCAATTCAGACGTGGTTTCTCCTTGTCAGTGGTGCAGGCAGAGGGGCTGACAAGGTACAAGGTACAAGGACTGCTGTCTAGTCGTTCAAATGTGACGAAAAACCGAATTCCTGTGTAACATTGGTGTGCACGTAAAAAGGTCCCTAGGCAGTTGGAATTCGATATAAGAGTAGGCCATAGTGCTGTGCCCAGGCAAAATTTTCCTCGTAGTACACTGTATAGCGTACATGTACATGTATGTATAACTGCAGAACAGTAGGACGGCGTTTAACTCCATTTCATTTCTTATTCATATTACTGGAACCATTTTATTTAGTTAACTGTTTGTTTTTCTCTTATATGTACTTTTCTTTACTGGCATATATCTTTTAATTTTGTACAGTGTATACGGACACAAGACCTGATCTGTGTGTAATATATACAGCTCTATGGTTGAAACATGGCGGCCGGTCTCCAGTGTCGGCCCACGGCGTTAACGTTACGTCAATGGGGATCACGTGACCACAATACACTCTAGTCAATATAAAGCTCTATGAGGCCGACCAACATTTTTTCATTTTACTTTTGCGTGAAAAAAAAAGTTGAATGATAACGATAGGCCGACAAATATTTTTGTTTTGCTTTTCACTTTTACTTTTGTTTTACATTTTAAATTACTTTTAAAAATGATTTTAGTTTTCATTTGTGTTTTGATTTTAATTTACATTTTGCTTTTACTTTTAATTTGTGTTTTGATTTTAATTTACATTTTGATTTTACTTTTATTTTGGCTTTTGATTTAATTTTTACTTTTGATTTAACTTTTGCTTTTGATTTAATTTTAACTTTTGCTTTTGACTTAATTTTAACTTTTGCGTTTGATTTAATTTTTACCTTTGGTTATCTTTTGCTTTTGATTTAACTTTTGCTTTTAATTTATTTTTAATTTTGACTTTGCTTTCCATTTTGTTTAGGTTTTTAAAGAAATTTTGTTAAATCCTGAATGATAACGATAGGCCACCATACTCATCACCCCAGTCTTGAACAAATTACATTGACTCCGTGTTGGAGAAAGGATCAACTTTAAAGTCTTATCGTTAACATATCAACCGATAAATAAATCCGCGCCAGGTTACCTTCAAAATCTAGTATCACTGTATCAACCTAAACGATCATTAAGATCAGAAGGGAAACTATTATTAGATGTACCTGCCTATAAATTTAAATCTTTTGGATCTAGAACTTTTCGATACAGTGCATCAATTGTTTGGAATACACTTCCAGAAAATATCCGACAATGTGAATCTCTGTCGGTTTTTAAATCCAAAGTGAAAACTTGGTTATTTAGTCACTATTATTAACACTCCAAAGTGAGAACATTTTCTAGCGCCTCGTGCATTCCCTAGTGGATTGAATAGTTGCGCGATAAAAATATCATTATTATTATTATAAATATCATTATATATGTTGTCTTTTTTATCCGACATTTTTGGCAGATAAAATGTTCCAGTTGGCGGGAAAAAATGTGAACAATTTTTTCTTATAAAAATTATTATCCATTTTGGCGGAAACTAATGAAAGCCAGCGTGAGCGCTGATTGCACGTATTCAAATGTGACTCATGCTAAAGTTCTAAACTCGAAAAGTCGACAGCAAGCCAAAATGACAGGTCGCTAATTTCTAATTTTCGTGTTACATTTTGGCTTGATATGCCTGTGGTGCCTTTTTATTGACATGAATAAAAACAAAAATATTATTAAGTCAAAAGTCGACAATGCGAAAATTAGTTTGATGATTTCTTAATTTCCTATTTTCAAGGCGATTTTGACTTGTATAGCGTGCTGTCGCCTCACATTTTGTCGTAATTTCTACTTTTACTTTCCACTTTTGCGTTCTGAAGGGGCGAAAAGTATATTATGAATAGTAGTTATGTTCCTTAAGCAACGTCCGCGAGTTTTACAAACATCTAACCGCTGCTTCAATTCACGAACTTTTACGCCCGTTGTGACGTTGTGTTTACACCTGAATAATTAGCAGTCCAATCAGAGGTCATGGCACATAACACACTGTAAACAAACATGGCGGCCTCCATAGAAAAAGAAACAGACAGTTTACAGCCGTTGAAAGTTTTTTTTTCAATTGAGAAACTCACGCCCCCCCCCCCCCCCCAAAAAAAGATAGGTTGCCAGGCAACGAAACATACGCCCACAGCAGCTAAATCGTCCGGGCAGTCAACAAGGGTTGTCGCATATTTTTACTTTTTTCGGTAATGAAACATTTGTAATACTAATAGTAATACACTAAAAACTGATTAAGAGTAACAACTCATTATGTAATTATCAGAAAATCATTAGAATTTGATTGCTTTTTATAAAGTTTTACCCCAAGCTAACAATTAGTATATACATGAAACATTTAATATCATGGATTTAGCTGTTCAGTTATCAAAATTCATTGAAAATCAAAATACTTGTTCGTTTCAACACCTTAAACTCTATGTATCAATCTGAAGTCAATCGGATGGTAACTTTGGCCTCTATAGCGTCAAATTACAAGAATTTTTGAAGTTATCAAGGGAGATAACTCTGGCAGTAATTATTGGAAATCACTGAAAATCAATAGGCGTCTTCGTCTCATGACCTTAAACACTGTGTATAAATCTAAAGTCAATCGGATATTAACTTTGGCCTCCAGAGCGTCCACAAGATTTTTTGAGGTGATCAAGGGCCATAACTCTGGCACTAACTATCGGAAATCGCTGAAAATCAATAGGCGTCTTCGTCTTATAACCTTAAACACTGTGTATAAATTTAAAGTCAATCGGATATTAACTTTGGCCTCTAGAGCGTCCACAAGATTTTTTGAAGTGATCAAGGGCCATAACTCTGGCACTAATTTTCGGAAATCACTGAAAATCAATAGGCTTATTCGTCTTATGACCTTAAACACTGTGTATAAATTTAAAGTCAATCGGATATTAACTTTGACCTTTAGAGCGTCCACAAGATTTTTTAAAGAGATCAAGGGCCACAACTCTGGCACTAATTATCGGAAATCGCCGAAAATCAATAGGCTTCATTGTCTTATGACCTTAAACGCTGTGTATAAATTTAAAGTCAATCGGATATTAACTTTGGCCTCTAGAGCGTCCACAAGATTTTTTGAAGTGATCAAGGGCCATAACTCTGGTAGTTATTATCGGAAATCGCTGAAAAACAATAGGCTTCTTCGTCTCATGACTTTAAACACTGTATAAATTTAAAGTCAATCGGATATTAACTTTAGCCTGTAGAGCGTCCACAAGCAATTGTGGACGCCGGACCGACAGACAGACGGACGGGGGCGACGACAATATACGACCACATTTTAATGTGGGTGTATAAAAAGCAATTGAAGCAGTTTTAGGAACTAAAGATGTGTTTATTTGCACGAAAACCGGCAGTGGCAAGTCTCTTTACTATGAATGTGTTTCGATAATTCTCCGATATTTTTAACGAAGGAATCCGATTGGCTCCCAAGCTGGGCTTGTTACCCAATCAAACTTAATGCCGAAATATGCGGGGTATTACGTGAAGGGCTTGATAAAATTTGGTGAGATCAAACCTTCTATTGAAGATGGGTAGTTATAGGCTATTTACTTGAATTTAATTGATAGTAGTTTTCCCAGAATGTTCATAAGGGACAGGCAAAACATTGGTTATATAGTCATAATGTAGAATATCATCGAAATTTGGATGCGTATTTATTGTCCCTGGACCCTATCATGAGGAACCAATGATTTTGTTGCCATAATTTAACGAAAAGAAAGTTGACATCTTGGTATGAAATTTACGGGTAGCTTGGTGTGTGCAGAGACCGAACTTACACTTTCATATTAACTAATCTTTATCAAAAGACAAATGTATGTTAGATGGAGAGACCAGCTTTTGGGGACCGTTTTATAGGGAGTCATAAGTTGTTTGGTTGTTGCATAAAACAGATCAACCACTTTAGTTGTCAGCCTGTCACAATTTAAATCAAATTTACAAATTTATTTGCTGTCTGCCTCTAAACAAGCATTCTAAAACACTAATGAGAGTGAACTAAAATAACAATAAGTAGCCAGGAGCAATAGTGGCTAAGTGAGAAAGACGCTGGCATGCTGGCCTGGAGGTAGGGGGTTCGTTCCTGGTATTGCTTGAGACAGTTCCTCAGGATTTCCCTTGCCGATGAGGTAGTATGTAGGGCCTGACAACAAGGACAACTATCTTGTCGTTTGGATAGGACGAAAAACCAAGGTCTCGTGTACACATTGGCATGCATGTAAAAGATCCCCTTTCATTTGGAATTCAATATATAAGTAGGTTGTTGCGCTGCTGTCTGGGCAAAATTTCCCTCGTAGCACACTGTATTATCCCAGTCGGTGCACAACAGTAGGATGTTAAACCCCATTCATTTCATAAGTAGCGGTGGATTACAGTGGCTAAGTGGGTAAGATGCTGGCTTGCTAGCTAGCCTGGAGGTCTAGTGTTTCATCCCTGCATTAGCCGAGAAAGTTCATCCAGATTAACTGACAATGGGGAACCACACCAGAAAATCTGGATGAACTTTATTGGCCAATGCAGGGATTGAACACCCAACCTCCAGGCTATTGGTCAGCGTCTTACCCCCTTAGCCACTGGATCCCCATTGTCAACATAGGGACATTTTCTTTTTGAATAGGTAGCTGTTTATAACTATATATTTATTTCAAAACATAGCTCCCGTTTGGCTATCCTTTTAATGAAACAACAGAGCACATTTTTTGAATAATTAAAGAATACTTTATTTTTATCCCTATATATATATATATATTTATCCCCATAATGAGTTCAAAGAAAGCCATGTATTATAATAATAATTATTATTATAGCATGATAAGTATACATACTATTACCGCGCACAAAATGCACAAACAGAAAATTCTTGAAGCGGATAATAACATCACACAAAATATAATGAGTTAATAATTTTAATTGAAAGAGGTTTGTTAATAATTGAAAAGTCAAATTCCAATCAGTGCTAAGCTAAAAGAGAAAGTACATTTAACATTGATTATTGCAAACACATTTAATAAAATATAGTTATATCCAATACAAATACATGTACATTTACTTTGATATGAAAACTAGCACAGTAGTTAAGATATACAGTGAACCCGTGGAATATGAGAAGATATTGTTGTCATTGATTTAACTTCAATAAAGAAAGAAAATTAAAATTAGTGAAAAGTTAATTCTTAGTAAGGGCAATCACAAATCAAAAGATAAAATTTCACTGAAAAGATCGGAAAAATACTCTGAGATAAATTAAATTTCTTATTTTCTAAAACAAATGCTGGCTAATTTGTAGCTAATAAGTACTACATAAACTTTTTTGAATTAAATATTCTAGCACAAACTAAAACTGACAAAATAATTAAATCGAATTAAAATAATGAAATCTAAAACATGAAGTAATAAGAGCATAAATAATGATTAATGAAAACTATATTTGGCTAAAAGAATTTACGAAAATGACTAATATGTGATTATATTAACTAAGTGAATAAAATGATATAATGCTGGCTATGAAGTTTACACAAAATAAAATGCAATAAGTGGTACCTCCATTAATATATAAGGCATCACACACCTGAAAACTAGCAAACATGATCAACAACCAAATTTCAAACCTTACACAAAGCCAAAAACAACTTTTAATTTACAAACATTTTTATAAAATGATTTGTTTTTTGATGGAAACTATGTTTTTGTTTTGATTCTCATAATATTGAACAAAGAATAAGAATTCAGAATATTAAATATTAAATGGTTATTTCCCATTGTTCAGATAACAAAATTGTTCGAATTTCATCTACCTCAAATGCCATTACAAACCATAACTAGATTAATTCTAGATAGCACCCAGCTTATTTATATTTGACCATACATATTCAACTAACATTCTAGATCAATTTTGGCCAAAAATATTATTCGACTAACATTTAAAGATCAATATATTAGAACGTTTTATTTTAGACTAGGAAAAGAAAAGTAGCAGCCAGTAAATGTTGGTAAGAAATAAGGTGTTGATCATGTTTTTACTGTAACCATGTACCAGTATAAATAATTAAATATTAATTAGCTAAAAAAAATGTTGTTGATAACATCAAATAATACATCAAATATATATCCACACTTCTAAAACTACACTGACTAGTAACGAAAAAAAGGGGGGGGGGGAATTAAAACCAAAGAAAAATTGCAACAGGGTGCTATTGTTAAAAATGTAACAGAGCAATGTGATGTGCAATAAGGAATATAAAGTTAAACATCTAAGTAACTTAAACATTAGAATTATACAAATAACTAATGATCTACTGGTTATAGTACTTGGCAGGAATTTCTGATGATCAGAAAGTATTTCGAAAGACAACATGTATATATTTTTATGATTGTGGAACCTCATTAAATCAATCAGGTATATTTATGTTATTCAAATAAAGGCTTTTCAATGCAGTCCAATCCAATCAAGGTTTTGTTTTCAACGTATTTAAATATTGTTGAAAGAGTTTTGTTACATAAAATAGATAAATTCTTAAAAGTGAACTATCTTCAAATGTACACTTCTGTCACCAAATAATTTTTCTTAAAATATTGATATTGATTTTGATTTTGAGGACACAAGAATTTTATACATTTTTTGTAAAATTTTTCAAGAGAAAAACAACAATTGCAAACAACTTCATCACATGGAAGACAACGAGCACGAATGAACATACATATATCTGTAAAAATAGTTTTTGCACAATTAATGATAATCTTATTATACTTAGAACAAAGTTTTACTGTTTAATAAATTAATAATCAATATACGAAAACAGACAATATCTTGTTATTGTTAAAAATATGTAAGAGGATAATTCTGATTTTGGAATTCAGCTGTACAATTGATGAAAGATATTTCAAATATATGTGCCGATTGATACATATTAAAGTGTCAGTTCGACTTAAAAATTTGGTAACACTTTACTTGAATCAAATTTCATAAAAGGTACAAAAAAAGAAAACAAGATATTGTTTTGTTGAAAGGTTAACTGTTGGCTATGACATAATTTACTCAGTCATTTAGTCAGTTCCAGGAATTTGTTATTAAGAAAACTGTCTGATTTCAAATGATTTTCTAAAATATTTTGTATTGAAATCAAACAGGGATATGAATTGATTCCCACAGCCAAGCCATCAATTATTGACAATTATATAGAAATCCAAACTTCTAAAGTGTTCTAAAAAATAGTAATTAAATAAAAATAGTAAAGTTTGTGACAAATTGAACCTGTCTTGAAAAATGAGCTGTGATGATGAAAAATGAAGGTGATAAATTCTAGGACTATAATTTATATAATTCAAACTAGCAAACAAAGTGACACAATTTTACATCCAGTTAATTCATAGAATTATTACAAAATACTTGTTTTCACAATTTATCCACAAATTCAATTTATACACACCAAAAAATAGATACTATACAATTGTTTAATTAATTAACCATTAAGTAATTTAATTTATAGAATGATATAAATATGAGACCTCTTCCAAACAATGATAAATCTGCTAAAAAGAAAAATAAGGGGAAAAGAGTATTAAGGGGGCTTAAAACACACAATTAAGTACAAGTACTATTTGATTATGAAGCGTCTAGATAATAATAAATGATAAAAGATAATAATTACAATATTAATATGGACTAAATATACCCTCTAACAACAGTCAATAATCAAAAACATGCTTAATTAATTAAGAATTAATTTTAAGTAATTAGAAGCTACAAGTTGAATAAATAGTGATTACTAATCCAAATACACACCAAAACAAATACACATGCTATATAATACATCATCTCTAGGCCGATTTGAGAAAATAATGTTCCACTTTCTTCACAGACAAAATAAAGCCCAAGTAGTTGGTGCAAAATGTCTTAAATAAACATTTAATGCTAATAATGCAAAAATACCTAATTTCTAATGTTTTTAAAACAACTAAAAGAAATGAAATTAGTATGCAAGTACTTTCATCTTATGTGCATTCTATGAACTAAAATGAGACAAAGTTATTCTAGGTTTATAAAACAGTGTTACATAGTAGGCTTTGGTTTAATACTTGCTTATCATTGTGGTTTAATATCACAAGTCGTAACATGCTGGTACATTACTGCATAAAAACTCTCAAAACATTACCATACAGATAGGTGTGATTCACATCTCTTTAATCAATACCATTCAGAATACATTCTACTCTTTCTTACACTAACTATACAGTATACACCCAGTTCCACCCTTCAGTTTACAAACAATTTTAATGTTGGGAGTTATCTTCCTAAAGTCTTTCCTTGTTTTGTATTCCCATATGAACAAGCCAATCACATCAAGCCAATCACATAAAGCTATTTTCTGTACACACACTACTCCCTTTAAGAAATACTCCTAAAATGCTACAATTTTTGTTGTTGCAGACAAGACTTTCCAATTTCCGATACAGTTAAATTTGCAGTTATTTTATGTAGCATTAAAAGCTCACTTAAAAGAGGTATTTTAATATGCCACTGCTATGTAAATTGAGGCTTACCCTAACAATTATGACATTCAAATCTCTCTCTGACCATTCTGAATGACTTGATTAAATGATTACCAAGAATGATTAGTTAAAAATGTACAATTTACAATATATATAAATTTAAATTGACTAATTAAAACCTACATTTACATTCAAAGTCTCTATAAATACATACAATACAATTTTTGGAAACTAGACAAAAAAATACTATTTTTTACATACAATTTCTTAAATAATCAGTGCACCAATTTGTCTTGTATTTTGAAATACATAATCATGGCAGTAAAATATATCCTCTCTATATATATGTGTAAGGCCATAAAAAAAAATATTCTGTTTCTCAGAACCCACAGCATAAATAAAAACATTCTTATAAATTACTGCACATTCATATGTCCTGAATAAAAGGGAAGTAACCTCATTAACCATTTCTTGTTGAGAATCAGAAATGGCATTGGATTAATTGTAAACTCATCGACATCAGGAGATAGCAAAACATAAAATCTGTGTATAAATTTGTCTATTTTAGATATTTAATACAAGAATTAGTAATTATATAAGTGAATTTTTATAAACATGTAAAAATACTAAACCGATAAATGTAGAACGTTGAAATGTGTTGTTTGTAAGAGGTCAATTAGCTCAATCGTCTGAGAACCTGAATATTTTTTTAGTATGGCTCAGTATGTACACAAAAAAACACATGAAAATACAAATATGACTTGTTTGTGTTTTGGTTTTCAAGTCGTACTTGTACTCAAAAGACCAACCATTATATCAATATATATATAAAATTCTATATACGTAATAAATCAAATTCTATGCTAGAAAAATAGCCTTTAAATTATGGTAATAAAATCTGGGTATACAATATACTATAGGTAGGTAATATATATCTATACATTTATACGAGTGATTGTCCATTATTTAAAAACATGCATCTTAGGACTATAAGTGAATATATATGTATAGTAAGTAAAACAAATTATTAACATTGGAATCCACATAGCAAATCACAGAATAATACTTTCTTATATATTTTGATAAGTTGTTAAAAATACTACACAAGGATGCTATAATATCTATATATATCCACACTCCTTTTAGAAATACACATCACCAAATTTACATACCATTTAAAAATGTGATTAAAAAGAACTGCATAAGTAACATCATAGCAAGGCCACCATACTAACAACAATATGAATCAAATTGAAAAATCTGATTCCAAAATTTCAAAATATTAACATAATAAAAAGGAAAAAAATAACACACACACGCACATGAACAAACACACAAAATGTCCTAAAACCTACTGATCCCATACTGATCTTCAAAAAAGATTTAAAATAATTAATTACTCAATCCAAGTTTAAAAATACAATTACGAGATAATAATAATAAACGATTAATAATAAAATGTAGGGAGTGGATGTAACAACATACACCAACAAGAAAAATAATTTTTTTTATGTTAGTACAAAGATAAATAAGCTGCTTATCACTTGTTAAACTAGAGGTGAAAGATCAAATGCTAAAATGATTAAGTTCATTTTGTTTGTCGAGTTTTATCACAACCGGAAGTGTCAATCAATCATATTGTTAATTACGGAGACAGATTAAATTCGTTTCTTGAAGCCATATAAAATATAGTAGAAATATGTACTGGAAGCTGATTGGCTAATCTGATAGCACAAGTGTCACATGATTTAATAATAAAGTTAACAATTTCTTGGCAATATTTACAATCAAACTGGCACTTTATATAAAATCATATATCTCCGTCCCACCATCATCTAGTTGACCCACTATCATCTATCCTGCCAAATACTGATATTGACGTGTTTTGATTGGACTTAGTTGATAGGCTGTATAAATTCCCGAAGAATTAAGGTAATTGGTACCAGCATATTGTGGATGTACCTGGGAGTGATAGGTTGGGATACTCGAAGTGTGAAGTACAGGATGTATATGGGCTGGTAAAGGATGGGTTGTATATTGAACATGTCGCGGACTCTGGTGAGCAGGAGGTGGGGCTACATTCTGTGAGAATGGACCATACTGTCCGACACCTGTTGGTATGGCCATTTGATGCTGGTGGGCTGGAACAATATAATGATGGATTGGACTTCCTTGTAAAGTTGGTGGTCTACGATAATCCCTGAAATGATGAGAAAACCAGGTTAACAACAAGTTAGTTATTACTAAAAGGTGCCTACTAACAGAACTATGCTAGTAGGGTGATCTCACAAAACGAGAGCTTTGAGACTATAAATTTTTAATAAAAAAAACTTTAAATGCACCTGACAAAATTTTATAAATGTTTTATATTATCCATTTGAAATATCAAATATGTTGTCAGACAATGAAATACATGTATACACACACTGCAGCCAAGTCCTCTAAGCAATCTTTAGTTAAAGGTACATTCCCAGAAAAGTATTTATCGGTTGGTTATTTCCAATAAAAGTATGGTATTTTGGTATATATGCATGAATATCGATAGGATCCAGGATCATTGAGTTATTAACATATATTTCAAGTTTCATCAAAATCGGATAAAAATTGTGAACTGTAGAGTTTCCACAAACAAATTGCAGATTTACAGACAGCTGGCCAGCTGGAGTTGACAAGAATATATACGTTCATACGTTATTTTATGATCAGTAGTGGAATACCACGTTTTATCAGTGAAAGAAAAGTGTTATTCCACTGGCTAGCAGTAGTCCATGTTGTTTTACCTAAAATGATTGTAAAATCATAAAATAAATAGAACATTTGTCGTTTTGTCATGAGAGAGAGAGAGAGAGAGAGAGAGAGAGAAATGGGGTTTAACGTCCACTCAACACAACTAGGTCATTTCGGGACTAACATATGGTTTTAAATTTTTATTTCAATAATTCGCTTGCGCGAAGGGGTCTTTAGCAGTGGGAGGAAACCGGAGTGCCCGGAGGAAACCCACGAGGTTGAGAAGGCGCCCCTATCTCCATGCCACATACGCTCACACCAGGGCTCGAAACCACAGCCGCAAGCCAGAGGTGACCGGCCAGCTAGAGGTCGAAGCGCGGCACTCTAGACCACTAGGCCATCCCAACCCCCCCCCCCGTTTTGTCATGAATAACATATTTTATTTCATCTCTAAGCATGAAAACGTTTATATTTTCACGAATGCTAAGCATTCGTGAAAATATAAGTTTTCTTGCTTCTCGATGAAATAAAATATGTTATTCACTCTAAAATGACAAATATCCTCTATTTATACAGTACGCTTTAAAATTAACAAGTAGGGGTGATGATTTTCTGCGATCATGGAAAAACTGCAGAAAATGCGGAATTCACATTGTCAAATGGATTCGCGGAAAATCATGGAATCATTTGATAATGAAATTTATTCTGTGTAAAAATCACGAAATTTTATGAAATAAACCATTTACAATGAAGTTGAAAACGAAAACCTCACGTTGTCAAAGTCCGAACAGACGAAGCGGGTTCTAAACAAACTGGGTCAAGTAACAATGCCAAAATATTTCTTAAATAAATAAGCAGTCAAGTGGTAAAAGTGAAACATCCAAAGAAAATATTTTAATTTCCTTTAAATCAAACTTATCTTTTCCACAAATTTATTTACAAGTCCTACAAAAACTATCAAAGTAGGCAAGTTTTTTGTCTCTCAAGCTGAGACTACATCATGAATATTCTCAAAGGTCATGACATCTACGTCACACTTCTGCAAGCCTTTCATTGGCCTAAACTACGAATCAGGAATTGAGTCGTCGTCACAGAGTAACTTATTATTTTTACATAGAGATTTCTCTGTGTTGTCGTCTGCTAAAAAGGCGAGAAGATCAATCTTCGTCACACAAATTACGGCTGAAAATCGAGCTTAACAATTTCAAAACCTAATTCTATAAAGATGACAGTGTTATGTTTTGTAAATTTTGTCCACATCGATCGGCCATGCATGAAACCATTTAATTTTTATAACTGGCAGATTGGGGTTGATACAACATACACCTGGCTGATCAGATAAAAAGTCTGTTCCCGTTTTAGTTTAATTTCTTTTTCAATTTTACGACGCTTGTACTCTTGTTTCGCTTATTGTATTATGTCATTTCTTCGGAAGCAGATTCTTCACCAATTACCTTTTGACCCAGAGGGTCGCTTACACCATTTCGATATGACGGCACAATAGTATTTATCTCAGTATTCAGTAACCCCTATATGTCTTTCTACTGTGAAATGGTAAAAAATGGAATTGACTAAAATCTGAAATGGAATTTGCCCATATCTGAAGTGGAAAATCATCATCCCTAAACATGATATGACATAATCAACGGCAGTAGCTTAATAATCACAAGCCAACAGTGAGGCTGATTTCCCCCGTGGAAATCCCCAAAAAAATAGATGACACATATTAATTAATCGCACATTTATTTTTTTCAAACGTATCGACCAATCAAACTGAACACGAAGTGTCATCCAAAAATTGCTTATCTCTGCCTACGGTAAGAAGAAAATGCTCATCTTCGAACTCCATCAAGGCATTGACCTAATAAGCATACACACCAATTTTGAACATTTTAACTCAATTCGAAGGAGAGTTATTGTGTTCCAAATTCTCGACCAATCAAATTGCTTATCGCTCTGCTTACCCTGAGCAGAAAATGCTCATTATCGATCATAGTCAAGGTATTACTGTAATGAAACTATACACCAAGTTTCATCACTCTCACTTAATTAGAACTAAAGTTATCGTGTCCCAAAGCATCAACCAATCAAATTGCTTATCTCTGCTTACCCTAAGCGGAAAATGCTCATCTTCGAACTCCATCAAGGCATTGACCTAATAAGCATATACACCAAGTTTGAACATTCTAGCTCAATTAGGAAGAGAGTTATTGTGTCCCAAAAAGTGTGACGGACAGACAGACGGACAGACAGACAGACGGGGGACAAAAATTATCAGAAATTGTAGAAATTCAAATGGGGAATTCTCTTCACTAATTTGAATAAGGACAATTCAAATTGTTTATTGTTATTTTATGTCAGTTAAACATGCTTTATACAAGAGATAAAACTGCCTATTTGCAGGTCTTTCTTTAGGCCTGAAATGTTATGTAAAACTATTAGATATTCATTAACATGAAAAGACCATAATCAACTCTCGATGCAATCTTATATGTCTGATTTTCATTGGATTTGAATTTATCTGCTGTTTAAGTCTGTTTAACACAAAAATAGATAATCAAGCCTTTGTTAATTATGGTGACAATGGCAATCGAGGCTACATAGATTTTAAAATAACGTTTCCTCTCCGGAAAATGATGAAATTTGACTGAAATTTTCAGCATAATCTATTATTTACATCATCCAGTTTTATATATTATAGTGAGAACTGACAGCTGTATCTTTAAATTTTATAAGTTTTCAGTCGTCCACTGGAAATATTTAAAGACACCTTTCTGCAAAATAAAAATTTCATTCAAAATACTTTATTTTGAGCCAAGTTATCATTGTTTGCAGTTTTGTCACAAGTGGAAAAGGTGATTTTGAGATACATTTGATTTTATTAGTTTTTTTAAGTAGATCTCATCATTCTTCTCACAAAACTTTTAACAGATTCAAAATCGGATAAAATTTTTTTTTTTATTGAGGTTCAAAGTAGCGATTTTTGACTTTTCGCGGAAAAAAGGTTTTTCAACACTTTGAAAAGGTCATTTTTGGTGTCTTTTGTAATGCCATATCAAAACAATCAAAAATATAGATGTATATTTATGAAATACAACTTTAAGGCTAATGATATTTCAATTTACACATTTGTGTAACAATTACTCTGGTTTCCCCATCAGCTCCAAAATACGTAGGTTTTCCCAAAAATCCAACTTTTTTCAAAGTGATTTTGGTCAATTTTTTCATTAAAAATGGTCTTTTCTGAGTTTTATCTGAAACTCAACCTTCCGTAGGATGTAACGGTGATAGAGTCAAACGTTTTTTTAAATCGGATAATAATTGTGACCTCCAGAGGGACCATAGGTGATTTTTTGGACAATCAGGGGCCATAATTCAGGAAGTTACGATCCGATATGCGCAAATAACGAAAGGAACCAAGATCTTTGGGTTATAACCATGCATTTCAAGTTTCATCAAAATCGAATTAAAATTGTGACCTATACAGGGTCCACAATTTTAACAGTATTGCCTTACAAACGGCGGCCATTTTGTCTGTCAATTTTGGTCTGATTTTCCAGAAATTCGAACTCAAACCCTAAGGTGTAACAGTGATATAATCAAACGTTTTTTTAAATCGGAAAATAACTGACCTCCAGAGGGACCAGAAGCTAAAAAAATGGCAATTTTGCGTACAATCAGGGGCCATAATTCAGTAAGTTACGATACGGTATGCGCAAATATCGAAAGGAACCAAGACCTTTGAGGTTATAACCATGCATTTCAAGTTTCATCAAAATCGAATTAAAATTGTGACCTCTACAAGGGTCCACAACCATGATATACCATTTTTTAACAGTATTCGCATACAAACAGCGGCCATTTTGTATGGCAATTTTGGTCCGATTTTCCCGAAATTCGAACTCAACCTTCCTTACGGTGTAACGGTAATAAAGTCAAAGGTTTTTTTAAATCAGATAATAATTGTTACCTCCAGAGGGACCACAAGCTAAAAAAAAAGGCGATTTTGTGTATAATCAGGGGCCATAATTCAGGAAGTTACGATCCGATATGCGCAAATATCCATGAATTTCAAGTTTCATCAAAATAGAATTAAAATTGTGACCTCTACAGGGTCCACAACCTTGATATACCATTTTTTAACAGTATTCGCGTACAAACCGCGGCCATTTTGTCCGATTTTCACGAAATTTGAACTCAACCTCCATAACCATGTAACGGTGATATAATTAAACGGTTTTTGAAATCAGATAACAATTTTGACCTACAGAGGGATCACATGCTAAAAAGGGCGATTTTTCGTACAATCAGGGGCCATAATTCAGGAAGTTAAGATCCGACGGGCGCAAATATCGAAAGGAACCAAGATCTTTGGGTTATAACCAAGATCTTTGGGTTATAAACATGCATGTGACCTCTACACTGTTCACAAGCTAAAAACGTGATTTTTCGGACAATCAGGGGCCATAACCCATGAAGTTACAGTCCGATACATGCCAATATCGAAAGGAACCGAGATCTTAGGGTGATAAACCTATATTTTAATTTTCATTGAAATTGGATAAAAATTGTGACCTGTAGACTGTTCACAAACAATTGTGACCTGTAGACTGTTCACAAACAATTGTGGACGGACGGACGGATGGACAGGGGCGACGACAATATACATCCACATGAAAATGTGGGCGTATAAAAACATATGTACAATTTCCGAAATTTGGTTCGAACTTTTAATCAAGTTGAATTTGTCGTTCTGGTTTTATGATAATCATTGCAAAAACAACACATTCTGTATGTGCAAAAATCATGACTGGAATTATAAAAGTATTTAAATGGAAACTACATGTGTACAAAATAATGTCCAAGCTTGCAATAGGTAACTGTGTTCAATTGTCAACGTTGCTTTCATGTGGTGACCCTTCAGTTAAGGGAGAGAGAGAAATGGGTTTTACGTCTAGTTTTCACATAAACTAGGTCAATTCATGATTAACACAATTCAATTTTATTTCAATAATTCGCAAGCACAAGGCTGGACAGGCAACCCTACTATTTGTCACGTAAAATGGGGGAATGGAAACCATGCCAGGTGATTCAATGACAGACCTTATGATACAACACACACTTGCTAACCATTCGACTCTCCATTTTCGATAAAACTATAATAAGGAGGAATATGATCCTGCAAAACAGCTGCTTCACTCATTTATTTTGTTACTGATTAACCAACTATATCATTCCACATGACGTTATTTTTGTCTGTATTGGTATGTAGCCTATTAAATTTATGCAAGTGCTTAACTGCTCGTTATCATTTTCTTCATGGCAAGCCCTGTTTAATCATATGTACTAATATTGAAAAATAAATAAGCAGATATGGGAAGTTCATCTATTTTAAATGTTCATAAAATAAAGTGACTACATACCTATGAACATCAACCTGTGAAGCTGGATTGAGTAACACGGGTTGACCTAGTTGTACACTAGCTTGTACGGGGGAGAGCTGATTAACACCAGCCTGTCGCGGGTAAAAGTTGAGGTTATTTGGTCGAGAACGTTGACTGGAGCTTGGGGCTAGATGACTAGAGCTAGACTGAAAAGCATTCTTATTGCTCGGATGATTTTGCACGGATCGAACTGTAGGTGAAACGTATGCTAGTTTACCCTGAGCTGCGGCGGCTGAAACCTCAATCTCCAAAGGAAATCGTATTTCTTGTTTAGGTGTTCGTGCCCTGGATGCTTCTCCAAGTGACCAGTTTTCCTGCTTTGGAATGTTTGCCATGTAAGGGGATACTTTGGCTTGCTCCCGCATCTTACGAGAGGAGTCTGAAAAATAGGGTGGAGCGAAAGCGGTGGACGTCGACACTTGTTGGCTTGATGATGTCATTCGGTTTCCGTAGATACAGTTCCTATCGGAACTAACAGAAAGATCTTCATGCTTTATTGGAGTATACACAATCTTCTTTTTCCTAGAAGCCAAACTGTTTTCTTCTATATCAGAATCGTGGCCATCGGTTACCGTAACACAACTTATGTTTCTCGGATTGTGAGTGATGCCTGTAATACAAAGTAGAATCAAATCAAATTGCAAGTCTCTATATTACTACTGGTTGAGGCATATTAAAATAATAAAAGTAAGTGTATTATATTACCGAAAGGCTGTGTAGCTGACTGAGACAACGTAATATCACTACGGCTATGAACCATTCCATGTGTTGATCGTTCCCCATTTGTTCTTCCACTGAAAATAGAATTGGTATTAATGAACTAATGAGTTAAACATTTAAACATCTTATATTAAACTACGTTCTGTTGTCATCTTAAATTTGAAGAGTTAATATTCCCCAAACAACACACTTAACATTAATAGAATTAGAATAGTTTTAATCCAGGACGCATTTGCCCTTTATCAAGTGGTTACAAAAATAATCCAGTTATCGGGTATACATAGACAATAGAATATTGCGAATGCGCATAACGTTGAGGATTATTAATATTAATCAAAATACTAGGATTATAAAAAGAATAATGAACTAGACCTGCATGCAGGCATGACGGGTTTCACTGGTGCCACGTTGCCCTTGAACATGTCACTTCCAGTGCCAAGTTACCCTTGAACATATGTCACTTCCGGTACCAACGAAACCACTAAACAGGTTTCCAAATAAACATAGCTCACATCAAATAAGATAGGCTGGCACTGCCAGGCAGGATACGCCCACATTTTCGAGAGATGGATAGAGAACAAGCAATACCGAAAGTGATTTTTCCTACATCATTCAGTCCTGTATTTCAAACTGTATCGGGAGCAGCCATTTTGTTGGTCAGTTCCAGTCTGATATTCATGAAATTCGAAGCTGACAATGATTATGGTGTGACGGTACAAAACCTAGAAATGTGTACAAACGGCGGCCATTTTGTCTGGCAATTATGGTCTGATTTTCTCGAAATTCGAACTCAACCTTCCGTAGGGTGTAACGGTGATAGAGTCAAACGTTTTTTTAAATCGGATAATAATTGTGACCTCCAGAGGGACCACAAGCTAAAAAAAGGCGATTCTGCGTATAATCAGGGGCCATAATTCAAGAAGTTACGATCCGATATGCGCAAATATCGAAAGGAACCAAGATCTTTGGGTTATAACCATGAATTGCAAGTTTCATCAAAATCGAATTAAAATTGTGACCTCTACAGGGTCCACAACACTGATATACCATTTTTTAACAGTATTCGCGTACAAACGGCGGCCATTTTGTATGGCAATTTTGGTCCGATTTTCCCGAAATTCGAACTCAACCTTCTTTAGGGTGTAACGGTGATATAATCGAACGTTTTTTTAAATCGGATAATAATTGTGACCTCCAGAGGGACCACAAGCTAAAAAAAGGCGATTCTGCGTATAATCAGGGGCCATAATTCAAGAAGTTACGATCCGATATGCGCAAATATCGAAAGGAACCAAGATCTTTGGGTTATAACCATGAATTGCAAGTTTCATCAAAATCGAATTAAAATTGTGACCTCTACAGGGTCCACAACACTAATATACCATTTTTTAACAGTATTCGCGTACAAACGGCGGCCATTTTGTATGGCAATTTTGGTCCGATTTTCCCGAAATTCGAACTCAACCTTCTTTAGGGTGTAACGGTGATATAATCGAACGGTTTTTTAAATCGGATAATAATTGTGACCTCCAGAGGTACCACAAGCTAAAAAAGGTGATTTTTCGGACAATCAGGGGCCATAATTCAGGAAATTACGTTCCGATAGGCGCAAATATCGAAAGGAACCAAGATCTCTGGGTTATAAACATGCATGTCAAGTTTCATCAAAATCGGTTCAAAATTGTGACCTCTATAGGGTCCACAAGCTAGAAACGTGATTTTTCGTACAATCAGGGGCCATAATCCATGAAGTTTTGATCCGATACATGCCAATATCGAAAGCAGCCGAGATCTTTTGGGGATAAACATATATTTCAAGTTTCGTCAAAATCGGGTAAGAATTGTGACCTGTAGAGAGTCCACAAACAATTGTGGACGGACGGACGTCCGGACGGACGTCCAGATGGACAGGGGCGACGACATAATACGTCCACATGAAAATGTGGGCGTATAAAAATGGACGCAGAATCAACCAAATCCAGCAATATCAATTCATTTTATACATTTGTTACTTGTAAATGATCTTGACAAAATTACAATACTTCCGGTGTTAATGAAAATGTTCAATTAGTTTTATGAAATCCGAAATGGCATAGATATCATATAGTGAAAATTTTATGTAAATCGAATAATAATTGCCACTTTTAAAGACCAAAAAACTTGAAAAGTGACTTGTAGAAAATCGGCTATTTTCTCGGCAACCGTACAAGATGAGAAACCATTTTGTGGTATCTGTATGATCATATGGGTTCATTCTATTTGTTGATTGGCATCAAATATCATAATTTGAAAAAGATTTCAAAACAGACGCATTTGAACAAAATATCTGAAGGCTAAAAGGCTAAAAATACAGTTTTTGCCAAAATGACGTTACTTCCGGTGATAATGAAAATTTTAAATTACTTGTATGAAATCCTAAATGGCATTAGGTACAACATGGTGTAAAGTTTATGAAAATCGAATAATAATTGATACTTTTATGGCTCTCAAACCTTCAAAAGTGACCTGTAGAAAACCGTCTATTTCTCGGTAACCGAACAAGTTAGAAACAATTTTATGATATCTATATGACCATATGAGTTGTGTTTATATGTGAATTTAAACCAAAAGTTAAAATTATTAATAGTAATACATATTAAATAATAATTTTTTCTGGCAATTATGGTCCAATTTTCTCGAAATTCGAACTCAACATTCTGTAGGGTGTAACGGTGATAGAGTCAAACGTTTTTTCAAATCGGATAATAATTGTGACCTCCAGTGGGACCATAGGCGATTTTTCGGACAATCAGGGGCCATAATTCAGGAAGTTACGATCTGATGCGCAAATAACGAAAGAAACCAAGATCTTTGGGTTATAACCATGCATTTCAAGTTTCATCAAAATCGAATTAAAATTGTGACCTCTACAGGGTCCACAACCATGATATACAATTTTTTAACAGTATTCGCGTACAAACGGCGGCCATTTTGTATGGCAATTTTGGTCCGATTTTCCCGAAATTCGAACTCGACCTTCCTTACGGTGTAATGGTAATATAATCAACCGTTTTATTAAATCGGATAATAATTGTGACCACCATAGGGACCACAAGCTAAAATAAGGCGATTTTGAGTATAATCAGGGGCCATAATTCAGGAAGTTACGTTCCGATATGCGCAAATATCGAAAGGAACCAAGATCTTTGGGTTATAACCATGAATTTCAAGTTTCATCAAAATCAAATAAAAAATGTGACTTCTACAGGGTCCACAACCTTGATATACCATTTTTTAACAGTATTCGCGTACAAACAGCGGCCATTTTGTATGGCAATTTTCGTCCGATTTTCACCAAATTCGAACTCAACCTTCCTTAGGGTGTAACGGTGATGTAATCAAACGTTTTTTTAAATCGGATAATAATTGTGACCTGCAGAGGGACCACAAGCTAAAAGATAGGCTGGCACTGCCAGGCAGGATACGCCCACATTTTCGAGAGATGGACAGAGAACAAGCAATACCGAAAGTGATTTTTCCTACATCTTTAAGTCCTGTATTTCATACTGTATTGGGAGCAGCCATTTAGTTGGTCAGTTCCAGTTTGATATTAATGAAATTCGAAACCGACAATGATTATGGTGTGACGGTACACAACCTAGAAATGTGACTTTTCATCAAAATCGGATAAGAATTGTGACCTGTAGAGAGTCCACAACCATGATATACCATATTTTTACACTATTCGCGTACAAACGGCGACCATTTCGTCTGGCAATTTTGGTACGATTTTCACGAAATTAGAACTCAACCTTCCTCATCAAAATCGAATTAAAATTGTGACCTATACAGGGTCCACAGCCATAATATATCATTTTTTTAACAGTATTCGCGTACAAACGGCGGCCATTTTGTCTGTCAATTTTGGTCCGATTTTACCGAAATTCAAACTCAACCTTCCTTGCAGTGTAACGATGATATAATCAAACGTTTTTTTAAATTGGATAATAATTGTGACCTCCAGAGGGACCACAAGCTAAAGAAAGGGGGATTTTGCGTATAACCAGGGGCCATAATTCAGGAAGTTACGATCCCTATTCACAAATATCGAAAAGAACCAAGATCTTTGGGTTATAACCATGAATTTCAAGTTTCATCAAAATCGAATTAAAATTGTGACCTTTACAGGGTCCACAACCTTGATATACCATTTTTTAACAGTATTCACGTAAAAACAGTGGCCATTTTGTATGGCAATTTTGGTCTGATTTTCCCGAAATTCGAACTCAACCTTCCTTACGGTGTAACGGTAATATAATCAAACGTTTTTTTAAATCGGATAATAATTGTGACCTCCAAGCTAAAAAAAAAGGCGATTTTGCGTATAATCAGGGGCCATAATTCAGGAAGTTACAATCCGATATGCGCAAATATCGAAAAGAAGCAAGATCTTTGGGTTATAACCATGAATTTCAAGTTTCATCAAAATCGAATCAAAATTGTGACCTCCACAGGTTCCACAACCTTGATATACCATTTTTTAACAGTATTCGCGTACAAACGGCGGCCATTTTGTATGTCAATTTTGGTCCGATTTTCCCGAAATTCGAATTCAACCTTCCTTAGGGTGTAACGGTGATATAATCAAACGTTTTTTTAAATCGAATAATAATTGTGACCTCCAAGCTAAAAAAAAAGGCGATTTTGCGTATAATCAGGGGCCATAATTCAGGAAGTTACGATCCGATATGCGCAAATATCGAAAGGAAGCAAGATCTTTGGGTTATAACCATGAATTTCAAGTTTCATCAAAATTGAATCAAAATTGTGACCTCCACAGGGTCCACAACCTTGATATACCATTTTTTAACAGTATTCGCGTACAAACGGCGGCCATTTTGTATGGCAATTTTCGTCCGATTTTCACGAAATTCGAACTCAATCTTCCTTAGGGTGTAACGGTGATATAATCAAACGTTTTTTTAAATCGAATAATAATTGTGACCTCCAGAGGGACCACAAGCTAAAAAGGGTGATTTTTCGGACAATCAGGGGCCATAATTCAGGAAATTACATTCCGATAGCCGCAAATATCGAAAGGAACCAAGATCTTTGGGTTACAAACATGCATGTCAAGTTTCATCAAAATCGGTTCAAAATTGTGACCTCTATAGGGTCCACAAGCTAAAGATAGGCTGGCACTGCCAGGCAGGATACGCCCACATTTTCTAGAGATGGACAGAAAACAAGCAATACCGAAAGTGATTTTTCCTACATCTTTAAGTCCTGTATTTCATACTGTATTGGGAGCAGCCATTTAGTTGGTCAGTTCCAGTCTGATAGTAATGAAATTCGAAACCGACAATGATTATGGTGTGACGGTACACAACCTAGAAATGTGACTTTTCATCAAAATCGGATAAGAATTGTGACCTGTAGAGAGTCCACAACCATGATATACCATATTTTTACACTATTCGCGTACAAACGGCGACCATTTCGTCCGGCAATTTTGGTACGATTTTCACGAAATTAGAACTCAACCATCCTCATCAAAATCGAATTAAAATTGTGACCTATACAGGATCCACAATCATGATATATCATTTTTTTAACAGTATTCGCGTACAAACGGCGACCATTTTGTCTGTCAATTTTGGTCTGATTTTCCCGAAATTCAAACTCAACCTTCCTTACAGTGTAACGGTGATATAATCAAATGTTTTTTTAAATTGGATAATAATTGTGACCTCCAGAGGGACCACAAGCTAAAGAAAGGGGGATTTTGCGTATAACCAGGGGCCATTATTCAGGAAGTTACGATCCGATATGCGCAAATATCGAAAAGAACCAAGATCTTTGGGTTATAACCATGAATTTCAAGTTTCATCAAAATCGAATTAAAATTGTGACCTTTACAACGTCCACAACCTTGATATAACATTTGTTAACAGTATTCGCGTACAAACGGCGGCCATTTTGTGTGGCAATTTTGGTCTGATTTTCCCGAAATTCAAACTCAACCTTCCTTACGGTGTAACGGTAATATAATCAAACGTTTTTTTAAATCGGATAATAATTGTGACCTCCAAGCTAAAAAAAAGGCAATTTTGCGTATAATCAGGGGCCATAATTCAGGAAGTTACGATCCGATATGCGCAAATATCGAAAGGAAGCAAGATCTTTGGGTTATAACCATGAATTTCAAGTTTCATCAAAATCGAATCAAAATTGTGACCTCCACAGGGTCCACAACCTTGATATACCATTTTTTAACAGTATTCGCGTACAAACGGCGGCCATTTTGTATGGCAATTTTCGTCTGATTTTCCCGAAATTCGAACTCAACCTTCCTTAGGGTGTAACGGTGATATAATCAAACGGTTTTTTAAATCGAATAATAATTGTGACCTCCAAGCTAAAAAAAAGGCGATTTTGCGTATAATCAGGGGCCATAATTCAGGAAGTTACGATCCGATATGCGCAAATATCGAAAGGAAGCAAGATCTTTGGGTTATAACCATGAATTTGAAGTTTCATCAAAATCGAATCAAAATTGTGACCTCCACAGGGTCCACAACCTTGATATACCATTTTTTAACAGTATTCGCGTACAAACGGCGGCCATTTTGTATGGCAATTTTCGTCCGATTTTCCCGAAATTCGAACTCAACCTTCCTTAGGGTGTAACGGTGATATAATCAAACGGTTTTTTAAATCGAATAATAATTGTGACATCCAGAGGGACCACAAGCTAAAAAGGGTGATTTTTCGGACAATCAGGGGCCATAATTCAGGAAATTACATTCCGATAGCCGCAAATATCGAAAGGAACCAAGATCTTTGGGTTACAAACATGCATGTCAAGTTTCATCAAAATCGGTTCAAAATTGTGACCTCTATAGGGTCCACAAGCTAAAAACGTGATTTTTCGTACAATCAGGGGCCATAATCCATGAAGTTTTGATCCGATACACGCCAATATCGAAAGGAACCGAGATCTTATGGGGATAAACCTATATTTCAAGTTTCGTCAAAATCGGATAAGAATTGTGACCTGTAGAGAGTCCACAAACAAATTGTGGACGGACGGACGTCCGGACGGACGGACGGACGGACGGACGGACGGACGGACGGACAGGGGCGACGACATAATACGTCCACATGAAAATGTGGGCGTATAAAAACGTGATTTTTCGTACAATCAGGGGCCATAATCCATGAAGTTTTGATCCGATACATGCCAATATCGAAAGGAACCGAGATCTTTTGGGGATAAACCTATATTTCAAGTTTCGTCAAAATCGGATAAGAATTGTGACCTGTAGAGAGTCCACAAACAAATTGTGGACGGACGGACAGGGGCGACGACATAATACGTCCACATGAAAATGTGGGCGTATAAAAAGGTGATTTTTCGGACAATCAGGGGCCATAATTCAGTAAATTACATTCCGATAGGCGTAAATATCGAAAGGAACCAAGATCTTTTGGTTATAAACATACATGTCAAGTTTCATCAAAATCGGTTCAAAATTGTGACCTCTATAGGGTCCACAAGCTAAAAACGTGATTTTTCGTACAATCAGGGGCCATAATCCATGAAGTTTTCATCCGATACATGCCAATATCGAAAGCAGCCGAGATCTTTTCGGGATAAACCTATATTTCAAGTTTCGTCAAAATCGGATAAGAATTGTGACCTGTAGAGAGTCCACAAACAAATTGTGGACGGACGGACGGACGTCTGGACGGACAGGGGCGACGACAATATACGTCCACATAAAAATGTGGGCGTATAAAAAGGCGATTTTTCGTACAATCAGGGGTCATAATTCAGGAAGTTATGATCCGATATGCGCAAATATCGAAAGGAACCAAGATCTTTGGGTTATAAACATGCATGTCAAGTTTCATCAAAATCGGTTCAATATTGTGACCTCTACAGTGTTCACAAGCTAAAAACGTGATTTTTCGTACAATCAGGGGGCATAATCCATGAAGTTACAGTCCAATACATGCCAATATCGAAAAAAGAACCGAGATCTTGGGGTGATAAACCTATATTTCAAGTTTCATTGAAATCGGATAAAAATTGTGACCTGTAGACTGTTCACAAACAATTGTGGACGGACGGACGGACGGACAGGGGCGACGACAATATACGTCCATATAAAAATGTTGGCGTATAAAAATCTTACTTCATCCCTAAGAATAATAAATACCAACAGTACACATCAGATTGAGGAATATCTATTGGAACCTAATGTAATCGGTATCCTATTTATACAGCATTCATTTATACGAACGATTTTAGAGAAACTTTTATTTTGGCCCTCACCTTTATTAAAAGCCTCATCTATCATTCGTACATTTTTATAATCCTACTATTCAATATAGGGATTAGTAATCCTCAGACAATATTCTGTTGTCTATACCCATTAAAAGGATTGTTTTTGTAACCAGTTGATAAAAGGCAAACGCCTGTTACACATCTTGGATTAAAACTACTCTAACTCTACTATACAGTCTTGTTAAGTTGCTTGCTTGGGGAATATTAACTCTACTTTATTATTTTATTGGTTCTTAACTGTATCACTGAGTTCCGGATCTTTTCTGCACTGTACAGGGATTCTTCCACCCATCATCTGTACTTTTAGTAAGAAAATTTGTCACAGTCTACAATTTTATTGTATCTTAAATTTGTGTCAAGTCAGATTTCACAATTCCATCAGCTCTTATCTATGATTTCTTATTTTGAAATTGCCAGTATTTCAATAAACCTGTTACTTCAATATGATATTTAATACAGTCCGCTATCTTTAAAGAAGTAAAGAAATAGTTCTAGCTGAGAGGACAGATATGACTATAGCCAGTAGGATTAATAAGATGTGAGACCACTAGGCCATCCCAACCCCCCTTAATAAGATGTACAAACCTTCTGACTCGATGATGTCGCCTGCGATTTCCATCTCCATCATCCTCACTATCAGAACTAATTGTAATAACGCTATTAGCCGGACTAGGTGAATCACGTATCACAATAGTTTGACGTTGATCTGGGGGAACATGTGATCTTAAAGTTGACCAATCAGAGATGTGTAACATTTCATCTCGTGACTGATGGTCAACTTGTGGTGGTGTACTTTCTTTGACCCGTTTCTTTACAGGTGACAGTTGTGTGGACGTCACTTCCTTGTTATTTCTAAAATAAAATAAACATGATCATTTTAATATGCAAGTCTTTATTAAATAGAAATATATATATATCTATTCACTTAAAGATACAGTCCTGTGTGCAAACTAGATTATTTGATGATACATTTGGACTAAAAACATATTCAAATTTATTCATCTATCAAAAATTTGCTTCAAATCCCTCTCAAAACATGTTTCTCTAGTAACTTTATTGAGGGAGGGCCTTCTTTTTCTGCCTTTTAAGTTTTAATTGCAAAGTCAGTTGTACGTTTAAACCCCTCAAAACTGCCTAACCAACTGATCAAGAAATAACAACCGCTCCTTAAGTCAAGTTGAAAACAATAATCCGTCTGGCTGCCAAGTTAGTGATACCCTGACATTTTGGGCCCAGTGCTTGTCCCATGGGTGTTTTTCAGGGAATCCAATTTTTTCTAGTACGGAGAATGAGCGTGTCTTATTTCCATACATATACCAAATTTGCCATATTTTTTATTGGTAATAACTACCCTATAAATACTTTCGTGAGAATGAATCTCTTAGAACTTAACTGTGTAATATAATATACCTTTTAACTTGGTTATTACTTGCTATGTGTCAAGACATTTTATATCATGCTTATAAATTTCTTCAACTCACAAGGGTCAGAGTTTCATGGAATAAATATTATATATCTGTATAGGATAAAATTTCACGTTGACAAAAAGTGTTATTAGCATTATTAAACTCTATATATAACTATACATATACTCAAACTATTCTATTTATATAGTGATATAAATATAAAAGTTACCTTTGTTTTGTTTGTCGTTTACTACTAGTTTGAGCTGATTGTCTTGAGGACAGACCATAGTTTGAAGGCACCATTCCTATATTCCAGGCTTGTGTAGAGGAATTCTTTAACAGAAATCAAAGAAAAAATTATCAAGTTAAAGTCGCCAAACTTTTTTCAGAAAATGTAAATTTTCAGTTTCATGCATGCTAAAATGTCAATGGTAAATTATCTCATGGTTTGGGTTGCCTTAAAGGAGGATGCTATAGTAAAAATTTAATTTTATCATTTACTTAGCTCATTGTGTAACTCATTTCAGAATTATTTTTTTCTAAAAAAAAGGTCTTAGTAACAAATAATGTTAAAAAAAACATTTTCGGATTTCCGCATGACTTAAGAAACGACACTCGTTTAGCAGTATTTCAATATGACATCGGCAGAAAGTGACAGCTTGTCAGACATTATTTCACCCCAAATGTTCTTCCCTATCAGTACGTACTATCCAATTAGAAATGCGGAGAACAAAGGTGACGATGATGGTTGAGAACATTCTACCATTTTTAGCGACGAAAAAATGATAAATAGGCACTAAAAACAGCATAGACACCTTTTCTTATCAGTCCTTTGATTCTCGAAAACTTTTTGCTTTATTTAGGCCCTATTTATGTCCAAAATTCAACAAAAAAAAATATACATCAGATAAAAACTATTAATTACAGTATTATATATACGCCTTATACTAGATACAAGAACATAGCTAAAACGGGGCAGATCATAGGACTATCATCGGCTTCATAGTAGGGCCAATTGCAGGAAAAAAATTTCTATCACTACATTATCAGTATCACACTCATTTAGTATTTCTAGTACCAAGTTACATCTGACGATTTCCTCACATATAGGACTATCTAGGATCGACTGCAAAATCATCAACATGTACATAAGCAGATAACTTGAAATTCTCTGAACAAGATAGAAAAATATGTTTTGACATTTCCTCGTTAGTCGTTGACATCGCTGTGTCCAGACCTTTCTTCGTGTTGTCTCACTTGGAAATTAAAAAAAAAAAAGACACATGCTTCCTGATTTATTGTTAGTGCTATTAGTATATCCCCACGCAACGCAATTGACTATGTTTATGCATCCAGTTAGTCAAAATGACGCATGCAGTGCTCAGTTGCAATAGTGTTCTATAGGGAAATTCACGTCTGTCGTCATTTGCGGAAAAAATCAGAACGAGGCTGCAGATATGAATAAATGTCAATTTGTGTTTTCTTGGTATATTTTTCCTTTGTAAAAATATTTAGAATGACTCTAAAATTTCGCAGGGTCAAAAATATTCTAATATTAACATTATTTTTCATATTAATACAACTTTTGGCGGTAGTATTCTCGTTTAAGGGAGGCCAGTCAAAAGAATGTAGCCCTATTCAACACTTTAAGTGTTGCTTTTTTGCTTATACTGCCCACAGAGGATGTCAAATGTTTCATAAATTTCAATTATCAAATCTTTGTAAATATGGAATTGAACCAATTGTTTTTAGACTCGTTTTATTGTAGTTTGCAATCAGTAGCCTCCCTAATTTACTAGGTTCATGTACCAATTACCACACTTTAAAAAAAAAAAAACAATCATCAATCAAACATATATATAAATGTACACATGTAGACAAATAACATGATAACAACACCGGGTGGGAAGGTATAAACTTACAAGAGGTAAGACTGAGGGTTGGTCAAATGCTGTGTCCCCTACCATAATAGATTGTCTCCACGATTCACCAGCTGTCAGACTATCAGGTAGTACCTGTTGTACACTTCGCTGGGTACTGATGCCTGGTAATTGTGGCCATGAACCCATCAACACTTGACGACTAGCTGGCCAGGAATTAATTGGTGGATTCTGTAAAAAGGTAAATTAAAAAAAAAGGGATTAATATTAAAATCTATTGTGTAACAATATCACATCCATGGCAGTGACACAAAAATGTTGCCAACTAGCACAAAATTACTTGATATCTATATGTATATATTAATAAAAACTACCAAATAAATCCTGATACAACAGATTATGAATAGTATAAAACAGTGACAATCTTCTGCATTTTAGTTATGCAGTTCTAAACAGAAAATATCTGTGACAACTGACAACAGTCAAGAGAAGTTGTGTAGAGCAATGATAAATATTTTTTCAGAAAAGACAAATTAACTACAAAAAAAACCTTCTTTTGTACTAGTAAAGAACATAAAATATTAATAGTTGGTCATCTATAAATTAACCTATCAGTTGGTCATCTATAAATTAAGCCTAAACATTAGTTTGTTATAAGCTCCATATCATAGTGTTTAAAATTCAAAAATAATTTACAGCAGTTATTCTAAACTTAAGTACAAAAAAAACCCAATGGAATGTTAATGAACAATTTATGCTACTGTACTGCTGTTCTTTAGAACATGCTTATAATATAAATGGTAGCCACCCATAACTAGAATAAATAAAAGCATGAGTATCATTTAATAACTACAATTTACATGGAGCACAATAACTTGCTAGAACTAAATATACAAGTATGTATTTCCTCTGCTTTCAATATACATTGTTAATTAATGCAAAACCATGCTAAACAGTATCATTAATACTGAATATATATTATTATTCAACTATTCTAAAATGTATCAGTGAGCTCCCAATAACTGCCTGTCTATGGTTATGGTGTAATCTATATTTAATCACCAAGTTACACATACATATTCATCAATGCGATTTATTTTTTTAAAAAATGACTTGAAGCAACATCTAAAGAATTAAATGGGACTGAAAGTTTGATAGAGTTTGTATGTAAAGAGGGATGAGAGAAAACACACATAATACAGTTTAGAAATTACAAAGTAAGGCTGATATTATTCTGTATCAAATAATTGCTATTTTGAATGTGGTAACCGAAGACTTCATTAAAAAAATGAACGCAGAACGAAAAGAATGCAAATTGTATGGATTCACGTTTCAACAGATATGACTATTTTTTCACACCAGAATGACATGATTCAAAATACCCCTGCCTGTGTTTTGATTGCCCGAAATAAATTAAAGAGATTGGTGACTGGGTAAAAAGATTATAATTAATAACTGCTACTCTACATAGCGTGCACTTAACAAGGCAATTAACTGGATAGAAGAGGCTATAGAGGTTTGTTCTACATACAGTCATAAAGAGTTGCCTTGCCCCATCCACCACGGTAACTGGTGTTATATGCTGGGTTGTGACATTCTACAACAAGAACACTGACTAATTATACAAAAGTTCTCTCCCCTTAATCACACCTCCATAGTTATTTCCCCGTCTTCACAATTTTTTTTTAACAAAAAGATCTTTTTTTGTTATTTTGCCAACTTTATATTGGTAGTAATAAAATACATAATTCTTTTACTCATCACAAAAACAAATAAATATTCATTTTACCTGTTGGCATGAATTATTATCAACTTTTTTTGTTATCAGTTGATGTAAAATTGATTATAGAATCCTTTAACAAGATAGGTGCCAGGCAATGAAACATATGCCCACAGCAGCTAAATTGTCTGTACAGTCGAATTTTTGCATATTTATTCTTTTGTATGTAATTGTGAATCATTTCCAAGACACTGATCAGTGATATCAATTTCATACATATCAGATGATAACTTTGGTCAGAGCGTTCAAAGGATCAACAAAGTGAAACTAGGAATATAAATTTTGAAGTTATAAACGGAAATTGCTGAAATTCAATCGGTTTATTTTAAACAATGCTTATAAATTTAATAACGATCATTAAAAGGTTCAACAGAGTGAAACAAGGGACATAACTTGTAATTAATGCCACAGAAATTGCTGAAGTTTACGGGCTTCTTCGTTTTACTAATCTAAATATGGAATATAAATTTCATATGGATCAAATGTTAATTTTAGTCGATAGTAACTCTAGAATTTATCAGTGAAAATTGCTGAAATTTAACAGACTCTTTGCTTTTACTAATATAAATAATGCATAGACAATTCATACAGATTTGCTCAAAGCGTTCAAAAGATTCAGCAAAGTGAAACATGGGCCACAACTCTAGAAGTTATTAATGGAAATAACTGAAATTTAACAAGCTTCTTTGTCTTATTATGTACATTTAAAAAGATCAGATAATAAATATAGTTTGCAGAGTATTCACAAGCAATTGTGGATGATCGGATTGACGGATGGATGGACTGAGGTGACAGCAATATACGATCCCTTTTCCATGTGGGCGTATAATAAGATCCATGAAACATTTACCTGACTGATTAGTTGTGGCTGAATCTGCAATGTTGGCGCTGCTTGAGTTACCATGGGAACAGCACTTGGTCTAGTCGGGGAATTCAATCCTGGGTGAAAAAAGAAACATAGTTCTAAAATCAGTGATTATTGAAAGTCTTTGGAATACTGTTAAAATTATCTAACTAAGCCTTGTTACCTTGCTTGTTAAAATCTTTTTGAATCGTAGCTTTGTAGTATTACTTTCACTAATTTAAAAGATGCATATAAATTTTATATAAATCAGAAAACTTTTGTCATTTGAGCTTTCACAAGGTCCTACAAAGTGAAACAAGGGCCATAACTATAGACATAATAAACGGAAATTGCCGAAATTTAATAGGCTTCTTCATTTCACTAATTTAAATGATTTGTTGTATCTTGTGAGCACTTTAGCGACAAAAGTTATCTGTAGGGGTTGACGTCCCTTCTTTTTCCACAGTACAGAAATAGGCTGTGGAATTGAAGTGTAGCAGATAAAGGCTTGATGAAGGAACTAGCCGGTCATTATTTTCCTAGTAATGATGACATCATGTCAGCTGTGAATAACTTTTTTGGGGGGTGGCTGAAGAAATTATCTTCCTTACCTATCCACAAGATTTATGAAGATAGGTTGCCGGGCAACAAAACATACGCCCACAGCAGCTAAATTGTCCTGGCAGTTGTCGCATATTTTTACTTTTTTCGGTAATGAAACAGTTGTAATACACAAAAATCTGAATAAGAGTAACAACTCATTATGTAATTATCAGAAAATCATTAGAATTTGTTTGCTTTTTATAAAGTTTTGCCCCACGCTAACAATTAGTATACGAAATATTTAACATCACAGATTTAGCTGTTCAGTTATCAAAATTCATTGAAAATCAAAATACTTGTTCGTTTCAACACCTTAAACTCTGTGTATCAATCTGAAGTCAATCGGATCATAAGTTTGGCCTCTATAGCATCACAAGATTTTTTGAACTTATCAAGGGTCATAACTCTGGCAGTAATTATTGGAAATCACTGAAAATCAATAGACGTCCTCATCTCATGACTTTAAACACAGTGTAAATCTAAAGTCAATCGGATATTAATTGTGGCCTCTAGAGCGTCCACAGAATTTTTCTATGTGATCAAAGGCCATAACTCTGGCAGTAATAATTGGAAATCGCTGAAAATCAATAGACGTCTTCATCTCATGACCTTAAACACTATGTATAACTTTGAAGTCAATAGGATATTAACTTTGGCCTTTAGAGCGTCCACAAGATTTTTTGAAGTGATCAACTCTGGCACTAATTATCAGATATCGCTGAAAATCAATAGGTTTCTTCATCTCATGACCTTAAATACTGTGTATAAATTTAAAGTCAATCAGATATTAACTTTGGCCTCTAGAGCACCCAAAAGTTGTTTTTTTGAAGTGATCAAGGGCCATTAACTCTGGAACTAATTATCGGAAATCGCTGAAAATCAATAGGCTTCTTCCGTCTCATGACCTTAAACACTGTGTATAAGTTGATTGGATATTAACTTTGGCCTCTAGAGCGTCCACAAGATTATTTGGAGTGATCAAGCACCATAACTCTGGTAGTTATTATTAGAAATTGCTGAAAAACAATAGGCTTCTTCGTCTCATGCCCTTAAACACTGTGTATCAATTTAAAGTCAATTGGATATTAACTTTAGCCGGACCGCCGGACAGACTGGGGCGACGACAATATACATTTCAATGTGGGCGTATAAAAAGTGATTATGGTCCATAACCTAGGCGTATAAAAGTAATGAGTTACAATGCAAGTTTTCAATACATGTATCATAATATTGCTAAAAAAAAGTGTCAAATATACAGTGTCTCAGATAGGCTACAAATCGACACTAGCATGTTCCACACTGCACTCCCTTGGCAACATTACAAATATTTTATTAACAACAACAAAAATCTCAATGAAGCAGTATTTAACTGTCTGCAGATATTCAGCTACTGCTTGTTTCTTGCAATAGATAATTTATTGAGAATAGTAAACACCCACCTGAAAATCCTGCAGGTACAACCAAAGATGGAGGTATACACAGTGATTGACGGAAAGGATCAGTGCGACTAAACTGACCACTGTTACGTTGACTGGTTGACTGGCCAAGCGGTTGAGCTACACTAGGTGGCTGATAAGACAAATAGGTTCCCGACTGGAGTGAGTACTGTAGATAAGGTAAGTCAGCAGCACTTTGAGCACTACTTGGTAAATTTTGGGAGGCCATCTAAAATAAAAAATATGGGTAAAGATAAACATTTAATGTGGTATCTAAATTCTTACATAATGCATTTTTAATCAAATAAGCTTACTTTTAGTGTATCAGTTGTAGTCTAATGAAATAATAACAAATTTGATTAAATTCTTGTAATAAATGGTAAAATATGGGTGTGTTACCTGTGTATGAAGGGCATTAATTTGATTGTTAAAGGTAACAGTAAAGTTGCCATTACTAGATGGAACAACATTTGTCATCATACTACTACTATTTTGGTTCATGTCATATACACTAGTTCGAGGTCGGCGACAGATTTCCATGGCCTGTACACTTTGTTTTGTTCTGAAATTATACAGCAAAATTAAACTTCCGACATATTAACCACATCCTAGTTTTACTTTTATCCATAAGATAAATAATGGTCCATATATTGTTTAACATTGCATTTTTCATTACATGGATGAGTGTTGTTATTGTAAGTGCATGTACATGTCAAATGCACAAAAAATTAAGCAGCCCTCCAATATGAGCAATGAAGGACTGATCCAATACGCTTTAAAAATTAAATGGAAACTAATTCTAAATTGTTTTAAAGAGGGACTCTCACTATGTCACTCAATGCTGGTCGTAAAGATTTTATTTTTTATTCTACTATACAATATGGCATGTTCAAGTTACAGAGTGAGCAAAATCTAATTCATTGCCGACATATGTGACTTAGCATTCAATGTAAAAGTCATACATATTTTATAATAAATAGTCTGGTGAACAAGGGTGTCAAATGTTTTAGAATTATTATTGACACTCTAATGAATGATATTTAAGCCAACATGTGCATAGACTTAGTACACACAGTATCCTAATTTTTTGAGAAACTAATTACGAAAATTTATCTCAAGAGTAAAATACATTGATATTTTTTTTTAAAGTAATAAAGCTCTTTTAAATCAAATTAAACAATAACTGAAGTTATTTTGAGAGTAAAACCACCAGCAGGTGTTACATGTAGTATTGGTTGTATATAATTCAATAACATATAAACTCAATGTTACTAATCAGCTGCCAGAATTTTATTATGACTCATTATTAAAACATGTGCCAGAATAAAACTGATAGTTATATTAAGCACAGACCACATAACAAACACAAATATAAGTGTTAAAGGTATGTTACATCAGAAATATATACAATTATTTAACATTCTCATGGCAAATGTGCAACTGAGGGGATTTCAGCTTAAATTCAACAGTACTTTGATTTGAACAATTTCCAAGGTGAATGGCACCTACTTAGATAAATTACATATCCTTGTATGTTAAGGTCTTTGTAAGTATTTAAGATATTGCTGTGTGAACAATAGTATGGATCAATTCTGGAACACTTGATACTATTTCATAGAAATGAAATGAAATGGGGTTTAACATACTATTTTTCAGCACCGACTGGACTAATGAACAGTTTGCGACACAAATTTCGGTCTGTTGGTCCAAGATTGACCAATTTATCGGGATACTCCTGCTTCGTTTTGCCAAACATTGACTTATGTGTAATCAGCCTCTGATTTGTCGCTGGACATAGGCTATTGTGCCAACACCATTGTGTCATTCATCAAGGTTATTTTGTACTTGTTTGATGTTTACGTAGTTTGATAATGAAAACTCTAAATTATGTAGCTATGAATTGAATTGTTACCATTATATTGAAATGACACACAAATTCGATTGGGTCTTTTTTTTTTTTTTTACAAGTTACTACACCCGTTGCCCTTCTTTTTATATACTTGCATGTCAATCTAAAATGGCAATTTATTACTTACGCTTGGAAACTGTAATAATTATTATCAATACCACCTTGGTTTAGCCTGCATGTTAACTGAAGCTCCCACATGATCCTGTGGGTCTGTGCTTCGAAACAAGTTTTTAAATGGATATTACAAAAAACATTTTAATATACAAATCATGATTTTGGGCAGATGTACTATTCAAAATCTTACAGAATAATCAGCTTATATTAATACCAAATTGAGATAATCAATAACTAAATGCAATCAATAGTTCAATTCAAAATCCCAAGGGTTTCTCTAAATACAAATCAAATGTTACAGTTTCCACTTTTTGTTTGAAGATTAAAGAGGTCATTTCAGAATAATGAGGAGAAAGTTACCGGCTAATTACATTAGGTAATATGTTTAACAGTGAAACCTGACAATCATTTATCACATTGATTCATACTTCAAACTTGTTTACATGAACAACATAAGATAGGTTGCCAGGCAACGAAACATACGCCCACAGCAGCTTAATCGTCCGGGCAGTCAACAAGGGTTGTCACATATTATTACTTTTTTTGGTAATGAAACATCTGAAAATCATTAGAATTTGTTTGCTTTTTATAAAGTTTTGCCCCACGCTAACAATTCAGATAGGAAACATTTAACATCATGGATTTAGCTGTTCAGTTATCAAAATTCATTGAAAATCAAACTACTTGTTTCGTTTCAACACCTTAAACTCTGTGTATCAATCTGAAGTCAATCGGATGAGTTTGGCATCTATAGCGTCACAAGATTTTTGGAAGAGATCAAGGGCCACAACTCTGGCACTAATTATCAGAAATCTTTGAAAATCAATAGACTTCTTCGTCTCATGACCTTAAACACTGTGTATAAATTTGAAGTCAATCGGATATTAACTTTGGCCTCTAGAGCATCCCCAAGATTTTTTGAAGTGATCAAGGGCCATAACTCTGGCACTAACAATCAGAAATCGCTGAAATCTCATGACCTTAAACACTGTGTATGAATTTAAAGTCAATCGGATATTAACTTTGGCCTCTAGAGCGTTCACAAGATTTTTTTGAAGTGATCAAGGGCCATGACTCTGGCACTAATTATCGGAAATTGCTGAAAATCAATAGGATTCTTCGTCTTATGACCTTAAACACTGTGTATAAATTTAAAGTCAATCGCATATTAACTTTGGTTTTAGAGGGTCTACAAGATTTTTTGAAGTGATCAAGGGCCATAACTCTGGCACTAATTATCGGAAATCGCTGAAAATCAATAGGCTTCTTCGTCTCATGACCGTAAACACTGTGTATAAATTTAATGTCAATCGGATATTAACTTTGGCTTTTAGAGCGTCCACAAGATTTTTTTGAAGTGATCAAGGGCCATAACTCTGGTAGTTATTATCGGAAATCGCTGAAAAACCATAGGCTTCTTCTTCTCATGACCTTAAACACTGTGTATAAATTTGAAGTCAATCGGATATTAACTTTAGCCTCTAGAGTGTCCACAAACAAACGGACGGACCGGGGCGACGACAATATAAGACCACATTTCAATGTGGGCGTATAAAAATGAGGCCATATTATCTACAGAATTTGATTATTCTTACATGTTACAATGGGCATAGTCCATTAGATGTTTCATTGTTATTAGATGGTGATTGAGTGCTTCTCGCGGCAGAATTCTTCTTTCTTGGTCTAGAGTTAACATTCTCTTTAAAAGATCAATAAATTCCCGTCTGTCAACTTTTTCTGCCAAGAGTTCACTCCCCTCTAGGTCTGTTGGCACATTGATCTGTGGAAGGAAAGTGCACAGAATCTAAAATTACATTTTAGGAGAATTATGAGTTATTAATCAATCCAATGAAATAATAAAATTGACATTTATTGATAAAATAAGTTGGTTTGCTTGGACCATTATAAGATTTCTTCCTACTATGGCTAATAAATGGGAACACAATTTTAAATAATCTTTTAGGAGCTTATAATATGATTTAATACTTCCACACCTAGAAAACCCCAGATTTAATTCTGCATGCCACATACATCATTCTTAACAGTATTTACTGTGTAAATCGATTTTAAAACAATAACTAAACCTAAATCATAGACAGAACAATGCAATTCATGTTTATTAATATCATCACTTTTGTATCAAGGAATGTACTGTTTTGACGAACTATATTTGTCATTAGTGCAGACAAAATTACCTAATTTTGCTATCTAATAATTATGTTGAAAATAAATGAACTGATATCTATAGATATCGTAATACTGTTTCTTTATGATTCTTTTAAAGACAATGTTTACATTTTCACTTCCCATCTTATTTCTTAAAATTATCACATCATATTGTAATATTTCCACAGTATTTTAGTTTTATAAAAGAATTCAAATTGCATGAAATAAGAAAAGACATTGTAAAATCTATAAAATTCTTTTTATATCAATTATATCACTACTTCCAAATGTCATGCAATAAATCAACGTGAACAAATTCTTGATATTTTCATTTTTTCCCTATTTTCATTTTAACAGTATGTATCGTGCATTAGTTTAATTTCCATACCTGTCCTATATCATCTAGGCAGTTAAAAATATATTTTCTGGCTTCTTTTGATTTAATTTTTGTCTCTGCTTCATGTTCTTCTGGTGACTGAAACAAATGACAAATACAACATTATCAATTAATCACTTTAACTAGAATACAAAAAATACGATAAACATCTGCTCACTGTTTGCAAACTATACTATCTAAGCTTACTGAGAAAATGATCTAAAATGTTTTAACAGGCCTGCTGCGCTAGGTCACAAAGATATAATTGGACAAACATGGCATCGATGATCAAACTAGATTTTTTGTGTCTGTCTTACCTCAACAGAAACCTTAGCCATAAAATATCTTTTTAGAAATATACACATCTTTTTCTGGAGGATACGACAAAATCAAATATATTTGATTAACCAGCAGCTGACAGGCAGGATACGGCCACATTTTGCAAGAGATGGCTAAAGAACAAGCTAAAGATAGGCTGGCACTGTCAGGCAGGATACGCCCACATTTTTGAGAGATGGATAGAAAACAAGCAATACCGAAAGTGATTTTTCCTACATCATTAAGTCCTGTATTTCATACTAAATTGGGACCAGTCATTTAGTTGGTCAGTTCCAGTCTGATATTCATGAAATTCGAAGCCGACAATGATTATGGTGTGACAGTACACAACCTAAAAATGTGACTTTTCATCAAAATCGGATAAGAATTGTGACCTGTAGAGAGTTCACAACCATGATATACCATATTTTTACACTATTCGCATACAAACGGCGACCATTTCGTCCGGCAATTTTGGTACGATTTTCACGAAATTAGAACTCAACCTTCCTCATCAAAATCGAATTAAAATTGTGACCTATACAGGGTCCACAACCATGATATACCATTTTTTTTAACAGTATTCGCGTAGAAACGACGGCCATTTTGTCTGTCAATTTTGGTCCGATTTTTCCGAAATTCAAACTCAACCTTCCTTACGGTGTAACGGTGATATAATCAAACGTTTTTTTAAACTGGATAATAATTGTGACCTCCAGAGGGACCACAAGCTAAAGAAAGGGGAATTTTGCATATAACCAGGGGCCATAATTCAGGAAGTTACGATCCGATATGCGCAAATATCGAAAAGAACCAAGATCTTTGGGTTATAACGATGAATTTCAAGTTTCATCAAAATCGAATTAAAATTGTGACCTTTACAGGGTCCACAACCTTGATATACCATTTTTTAACAGTATTCGCGTACAAACGGCGGCCATTTTGTATGGCAATTTTGGTCCGATTTTCCCGAAATTCGAACTCAACCTTCCTTATGGTGTAACGGTAATATAATCAAACGTTTTTTTAAATCGGATAATAATTGTGACCTCCAGACGGACCACAAGTTAAAAAAAAAGGCGATTTTGCATATAATCAGGGGCCATAATTCAGGAAGTTACGATCCGATATGCGCAAATATAGAAAGGAACCAAGATCTTTGGGTTATAACCATGAATTTCAAGTTTCATCAAAATCGAATTAAAATTGTGACCTCCACAGGGTCCACAACCTTGATATACCATTTTTTAACAGTATTCGCGTACAAACGGTGGCCATTTTGTATGGCAATTTTGCAATTTTGGTCAGATTTTCCCGAAATTCGAACTCAACCTTCCTTAGGGTGTAACAGTGATATAATCAAACGTTTTTTTAAATCGGATAATAATTGTGACCTCCAGAGGGACCACAAGCTAAAAAGAGTGATTTTTCGGACAATCAGGGGCCATAATTCAGGAAATTACATTCCGATAGCCGCAAATATCGAAAGGAACCAAGATCTTTGGGTTACAAACATGCATGTCAAGTTTCATCAAAATCGGTTCAAAATTGTGACCTCTATAGGGTCCACAAGCTAAAATTGTGATTTTTCGTACAATCAGGGGCCATAATCCATGAAGTTTTGATCCGATACATGCCAATATCGAAAGCAGACGAGATCATTTGGGGATAAACCTATATTTCAAGTTGTGGACGGACAGGGGCGACGACATAATATGTGGGCGTAAATCAATTGTGGACGGACGGATGAACAGGGGCGACGACAATATACGTCCACATGAAAATGTGGGCGTATAAAAACATGTAATTAAAGTTTCATCAAAATCGGATCAAAATTGTGACCTCTCGAGGGTTCACAACCTTGATTTACCAGATGTTTACACTATTTACATATGAGGGGTGGCCTTTTGTCTGGCAGTTTTGGCTCAACAACCATTACGGTGTAATGGTGATATATTTAAATTTTTTTTTAAAATTTGATAAAAATTGTGACCTTTACAGGCTCCCCAAGCTAAAAACATGATTTTTCATACAATCAGGGACCATCAGGAAGTTATGGTCCGATATGCGCTAATATTGAAAACAACCAAATTTGTGGGTTATAAACCACATGTCAAGTTTAAACCAAATCTTTAAAAATTGTGACCTCTCCAGTGTTCACAAGCCAAAAAGATAGGTTGCCAGGCAACGAAACATACGCCCACAGCAGCTAAATCTTCCGGGCAGTCAACAAGGTTTGTCGCATATTTTTACTTTTTTTGGTAATGAAACATTTGTAATACACTAAAATCTGATTAAGAGTAACAACTAGCCTAATTATGTAATTATCTGAAAATCATTAGAATTTGTTTGCTTTTTATAAAAGTTTTGCCCCACGCTAACAATTAGTATAGGAAACATTTAATATCATGGATTTAGCAGTTTGATTATCAAAATTCATTGAAAATCAAAATACTTGTTTGTTTCAACACCTTAAAGGACAATATTGGTGCCAGTCATTATTACATATGTAATAGAACTGGTAAAATACATTCCAAATATAATTTTAACACAGAGATCATCGCTACAGGAGACGTGTAACAAACTCTTAAATATACGGGAAGTGACGTCAAACATGACTAACACGAGTTGTCCTTCTATATAACTGAGTGAACTATCGAGTGATAACAGACACGCAGGTGAATTTCATTTCACTGACAATACCGTTAACGATGAAAAGTTGTTATATGAGAAGGTGAGAGTATATCTGACAATTCACAAAAAGAATTGGCTGTCAGTAGATAAAAGATAACGAACAAATTAGAAAAAGTCCGTGCACTACCATGTTTTTATTAACAGCAGGATGAATAAAAACAGGGGAATGCACGGGATTTTTCCTATATTTTTTGTTTTGTCTTATCTAGTGACAGCCAATTCTATTTTTGAATTGTGAGATATCATCTCATCGTCATATAAAACAACTTTTCATCTTCAACGGAATTATCAGTGAAATGAAATTCGCCTGCGTGTCTATTATCGCTCGTTAGTTCACTTAGTTATATAGAAGGACAACTCGTGTTAGTCATGTTTGACGTCACTTCCCGTATATTTAAGAGTTTGTTACACGTCTCCTGTAGCGATGATCTCTGTGTTAAAATTTTATTTGGAATGTATTTTACCAGTTGTATCACATATGTAATAATGACTGGCACCAATATTGTCCTTTAAGCTCTGTGTATCAATCTGAAGTCAATCGTCTCATGACCTTAAACACTGTGTATAAATTTAAAGTCAATCAGATATTAACTTTGGCCTGTAGAATGTCCACAAGATTTTTTGAAGTGATCAAGGGCCATAACTCTGGCACTAATTATCGGAAATCGCTGAAAATCTCATGACCACTGTGTATAAATTTAAAGCCAACCTGATATTAACTTTGGCATCTAGAACGACCACAAGATTTTTTAAAGTATCAAGGGCCATAACTCTGGCACTAAATTAAATTATCGGAATTCGCTGAAAATCTATAGGCTTCTTCGTCTCATGACCTTTTATAAACACTGTGTATAAATTTAAAGTCAATCGGATGATAATTTGGCCTCTAGAGCGTCCACAAGATTTTTTTGAAGTGATCAAGGGCCATAACTCTGGCACTAATTATCAGAAATAGCTGAAAGTCAATAGGCTTCTTCGTCTTATAACCTTAAACACTGTGTATAAATTTAAAGTCAATCGGATATTAACTTTGGCCTCTAGAGCATCCACAAGATTTTTTGAAGTGATCAAGAGCCATAACTCTGGCACTAATAATTGGAAATCGCTGAAAATCAATAGGCTTCTTCGTCTTATAACCTTAAACACTGTGTATAAATTTTAAGTCAATCGGATATTAACTTTGGCCTGTAGAGCGTCCACAAGATTTTTTGAAGTGATCAAGGGCCATAACTCTTGGCACTAATTATAGGAAATCGCTGAAAATCAATAGGATTTTTCGTCTTATGAACTTAAACACTGTGTATAAATTTCAAGTCAATCGGATATTAACTTTTGCCTCTAGAGCATCCACAAGATTTTGTGAAGGGATCAAGGGCCACAACTCTGGCACTAATTATCAAAAATCGCTGAAAATCAATAGGCTTCTTCGTCTCATGAATTTAAACACTGTATAAATTCAAAGCCAATCGAATATTAAATTTGGCCTCTAGGACATCCACAAGATTTTTTGAAGTGATCAAGGGTCATAACTCTGGTAGTTATAATCGGAAATCGCTGAAAAACAATAGGCTTCTTCATCTCATGACCTTAAACACTGTGTATAAATTTAAAGTCAATCGGACAGACAGACGGACGGACAGGGGTGACGACAATATACGACCACATTTCAACGTGGGCGTATAAACATGATTTTACATACAATCAGGGGTCATAATCTACAAAGTTACAGTCTGATACATGCAAATATCTAAAAGGAACCGAGATCTTAGGGTGATAAACCTATATTTCCCAAACAATTGTGCCCGGACAAACAGGGGCGACGAAAATATACGTCCACATGAAAATATGGGCGTATAAAAATTTTGAACTTCGACAGGACAATAAAGTTTAATGGGATCACAACTGAATTATAATACGTCATCTCCCTATTGTCATACATTTCAGTTCATAATAACTCTTAGTTACAGAGGATACATTTCAAACCTACCTTCAATCTCCAGAAGGGATAACTCGTATCTGTATTGTCTCGCATAAAAAATCGTGAAGTTTTTGTAGCTGAACTCAACATATGCTCAGCTGGCAGACCTTGGGTCTGTGAAATATACCGTATCTAAAAAAAAAAAACGAAAGCACAATTAATGAAACAGAGATACTATTTTCTTCATAAACATTATTTGATGAATTATGATCTTATTAAGTTTCGTATAAAACAAACCAGCCAACAGTGAGGCTGATGTCACCCACCGAAATCCCAAAATAAATGGATGCTGCATATTAAGTAATTCACATTTATCAAGCAATGAAACTGATTATCAACTATACACTAAGTTTCATCCCTCTCTGTTAGATAGAATCAAAGTTATCTTGTCTGAAAGCACCGATCAATGAAATTGAATAGCACTGCAGAGCTACATGTATAGCTTGAAATGTTTATCACTGAACTCAGTCAAGACATTCACCTAATGAACAACATCTACATCAAGTTGTTACGTTCCAAAGTGTTGACCAATTAAATTGCTTATCGCTCCTTAGCATTAAGCAGAAAATTCTCATCATCGACCATAGTCAAGGTCATGATATGATGAATCTATACTTGGGAGTTTCATCACTTTCACTTTATTATAACCAAAGTTACCTTGCCCCAAAGCATCAACCAATCAGATTGTTTATCTCTGCTTATCGTAAACAAAAAATGTCCATCACCGAACTCCATCAAGGCATTCACCTAATGAACACCTACACCAAGTTTGAACATTCAACCTCAATTAGAAGGAGAGTTATTGTGTTCCAAAGTCTTGACCAATCAAATTTATTAATGCTCTGCTTACCCTGAGCAGAAAATGTTCATTATCGAACTTAGTCAAGGTATTGATGTGAAGTAGAACTTAAGTTATTGACTGAAATGTTCAGTATATTCTGTTTTCATTATCTATTTTTTAACTATTATACTATAGTGCGAACTGTCATCACTTTATCTAAAATTACCAAATGGCCCTTTTTAATAAAATATTTGTTGTTTACCTGATCATATTCTGACGAGCCTGGATATAATGGCCAACCTAGAAATAATTCCGCTATCACACAGCCTAGTGACCACATATCTATAGCTTCACAGAATGGTAAACCCAATAATATTTCTGGAGCTCTGGAAAATATCAAAATATATCATTCTGAAATCTGAAACACCAGATTATCATATCACTTTTAATATATTAAAATAGCAGCCTTTCGGAGTTTGTTTTATAGTTGATTCTGTCCATATTCTAAATATTTCTGTGTTTTCTGATTCAGTTAAGAATAGGGCTGGGTAAAATATCGATATAAATCGATAGTATCGATTGGACGGCACTGAAAAGCACTATCGATAGCGGTGGGTTACTATCGATTATCGCTCTTCGTCTATTTTTCTTGCGTCTGAAATGTCAGTGGCTTCTTTCAGTTAATCATAATACACCGCTCACTTTAATTACTATCAAGTGAAGTATTCAATGTAACACATAACAAAATTGTGACTGCTTATTGAACAGCCGTTTTCATAAATTCACTCTCATTGAAACGTTACTTTAGTTTTGAAGAAAATATTGTTGAATATCGCTAAATCGGAGATACCCAGATGTGTAAATAAAGTTAGCGTTATTTCCCTTTGCAAGCTTCAGAATTCGTCTGAACAGTTCACTATTTCTGTACGTGTGCCTCAGTAATAGAGTACCCAGTACAATAAATAGTACACATGGACGTCAAAATGCTTGTTGATGTTACCGGAAAAGCTAAAAGTGCTGTGTGGAAGCACAGGAGCAAACGATCTTTCGCAACTTCGTATGGTGTTGAACTTTGAACTTACACTGTATCCAGTCTTGATGACGACCGTGAAAATAAGTTTGTTTTCGATACTATCAATTATCGACCGACATTTCATTGCCGATTATCGATAGTAAAAATCACTATCTATACCCAGCCCTAGTTAAGAATGGTTAGTGATCAAGTGAGAATTATTGGGAAATAAACATGAATTGTTGTCCCTTACTTATATTGTTTGTACAATATATACAAAATACTCTTCATCTCAAACAATGACACTAATTTGAAGAGATAGGAAACCCACTTAAAACATAGCTTGATTTTGTTAAATTCATTAATTGTGTAGTTTGGAATGTGATTGATGCTGAAAAATACTGTATGCTGAAGATTTATTGTATTGATATACTTTCTTATCAAATATAAATTGCATGAGTGTGAAATAATGAGGCTAATAATGACATGTATGAAAATAGAAGCCGCTAATTACTATATTTCATGTAATTACTAATATGTCAGTGTGTTCTGTGTTACTTTAGGCAGTGAGATATTTGATATTTTCAACTAAAACTCCAAGTTGCCCAATGACCTATCTATCATATTATGACCTTTAACATTTAACAGACTCCACAACCACTTGCACTTAATAAGAACATGTATTTTTAGATGCAGATATGCTGTTGGGCAGTTTAAGTATCCACAAGCTTAATGAGCAATCTTCTTAATATCAAATGATGAAATACTTTCATCATTTAACAGACTCCACAACCACTTGCACTTAATAAGAACATGTATTTTTAGATGCAGATATGCTGTTGGGCAGTTTAAGTATCCACAAGCTTAATGAGCAATCTTCTTAATATGATATCAAATGATGAAATACTTTCATCTATAGTTCATTTATTTATGTAGGTTCAAAATTCAAAGTCACAAAAAATTTTCTTTGAATCGTTTAGTCTATTTTAGCCCTGGCTGTTTACATATATAAGTCTTTTAGAAATGCCTACATGTTATTTTTTCAAGGAACATAACAGAACAATAGCTCTGTTATTAAAATAATCAACATCAAATTCTACATAGGTAGTTGTGATTTAATATTTTGTATAGATTATTGGAAACCAATGATGTCAAGTCAAGGACAATTAAAAATTTATGTAATCCACAAGTAAATAAACAAGTAAATAAACAAGGCAATCCCATAAACTAATTATTACACAAATGCTAATTTGAACTACATGTACATGTATTTTCAATTTTGTATTTCAACCAAATAGACTCAACTCATGACAAAAAATAATGCATCTTGATACACGCATGTAGCAGACACTTATTTACATGTGCATAATTATACATAATAATGAATCTTTAAACGTCAAGTTATGGTCTGGTGCTGAAAGTGATACTTCACAAGATTGAGTTTATATCTCGTCTCAGAAAATCTTAAATTTCACATTTAGATCTTATAAACTCTTGCCTTTCAGTTTATATTTATAAATATTTTTTTATAAGGCTATTCATTGTTATCCTTAATTTTGGAACTTAAATTATTGATTTTCAACCTTTTATCCCCGACTCACAGTCACAATTTAAATCCAGATTGTCACCAATTTAGATACAATTGTGAATTACCAATCTACAAAAGTATGATATGTTTCTCAGGTCAGGTCAAACATGAACAAAGTGGTAAATACATTTATCACTCACACTTTAGATGTAGTGTTCTTAAGGTCGATGAGACAACAAATTAACAAATATCATTGTCTAATCATTCTCTTGTACTCCTCGACCTATCAGCAGCATTTGATACTATCGATCCAACTATACGTAAATTGAACATAGAATTCTGTATTGAAAATACAGCTCTCTCGTGGTTTGTCACATACATGTACATGTACCTCACTGGTCGTTCACAAATTGTGCAGGTCTTAAATACCAATTCTGATCCCATAACACTGACGAATGGTGTTCCCCAAGGTTCGGTCCTGGGACATGCTGTTTACCCTTTACTCTGTGAGTGTAGCTAATATCTTAAATCATCACAATCTCCAATACCTTTGTTATGCGGATGATACACACAAATAATCAACAAGTTTAAAGCTTGTGATCATATGGAATCCTTTCAAAGAACAACAAACTGTTGAATTGACATTTAATCTTTGATGACTGACAATATGTTAAAGCTGAACACTGATAAAACAGAAGTCATGCTGTGTGGAACTAAACATCAGCTCAAAGCCATTAATTAAACATCATTAACGATTGCTGATTCTTCAATTGAAATTGTTGATTGTGTCAAGGATCTAAGGGTGGATTTGTTTTCGGAATTAAGTATGGAAAATCAGGTTAACCAGCTATGCAGAATTTGCTATTTCCACTTACGATCTATAGGTCAAATACGCCACTTGATATCGAGAGAATCTGGCCACGCATTAGTCCGCTCTTTAATACTTTCAAAGCTAGATTATTGCAATAGCTTACATTTCGGAATAAACAAGAGCCTTATTTCTAAATTACAACTACTGCAAAATACAGCTGCCAGAATTGTGTCTCTTAGCAGAAGAAACAGTCATATCACCTCACACTTAAAAGACCGGCAAGCGCCGAAATAAGCGGCCGGACACTGGCAATGTCCGGGCCAATTGACCCGCTTTGACAGGTCAAATTGCCTTTCGTCCGGACATAATTGTCCAGCCAAGTTTGGGTAAAACAGTAAGCCAAAAATTCGCGAATTCGAGTCGATCGCTAATTATTACTAGACTCGAAAATCCAGCCATAAAAATATCAACGACAATAGTGAAAATGTTATTATTTATATCTAGGCTGCGGGAGATAAAATAATCAATAATTTCTAGAATCAGCTTTTTTTTTTTTACGCTGGTTGTATTAACGACCCGGGTCCTAGTAAAAATATTACTATTTTTTTATAAAAATCTGCTCAAAATCCAGGCCCAAAAATATCAATGACCCGAGTCATAGTGAAAATGTTACATTTATATCTCGGCCGCGTGCAGATAAAATAATCTTTAGAATCAGCTTTTTTTTATGTTGATTATATCAACGAACCGAGTCATAGTAAAAATATTAATATTTTTTAGAATCGGCTCTTTCACGCTGGTTATATCAACGACCCGTGTCATAGTAAAAATATCACTATTTACATGTATCTCGGCCGCGTCAAGATAAAATAATGAATAATATTGAGAATCGGCTCTTTTAAGCTGGTTATTCAAGTCTACGTGTAGTAGCTAGCTTTGCGTTACTTTCGTATATGATTAGCTCTAAATCACACCTAACATGACATGTACATGTAATTATACAAATCATTAGTAATAAAAGTAATACTATTTAAAATGTTACAAGAAAATGTTCAAGTTGACTATGGGTGTAATTAGGGAGAGACTTTTTATACGAAAATTAAAATATCTCACTTTATTGGACACTTTCGATGTGAATGTAAATAGAAGAGCCTTGAAAACATGTCGAATAAAATAACTTATTTTTCCCAACCCTCGGACATGGGATATCCCGGCTAGTGGGACCGTTCAAAAAAATTTTAAGACTGGTACTGTGTCTAATGTCTCTCATAATGACAATTCTAAACGGGGACCATCGCCGTCACTAGTTCGAAAATTACATACAAAAAGAACCGTAGAAAAGTGGGTCAAAAATAACGTAGCAAAATCCAATGCTGACGTGTGGTTAACATATGAAGAAGATAGGCTGGCACTGCCAGGCAGGATACGCCCACATTTTCGAGAGATGGATAGAGAACAAGCAATACCGAAAGTGATTTTTCCTACATCATTAAGTTAGAATATGATATGTGCAAATATCGAAATGAATTAAGATCTTTGGTTTATAAAGGTGCATTTCAGTAGGCTTCAAATTCGACTGGGAATCATGTTGCTAAGTGGGTAAGATGCTGGCTCGGCAGCCTTGAGGTTGGGTGTTTGATCCCTGCATTGGGTGACAAAGTTCATCTAGATTTTCTGGCATGGTTTCCCCTTGTTAGTGATGAAGGATGGATGGCCTGACAAGACAGCTGTCAATTTTGGTTAAATTTTCACGAAATTCGACCTCAACCTTCATTACGATGTAACAGTGATATAATCAAACTGTTTTTTAAATGGGATAATAATTCTGACCGCAGAGGGACCACAAGCTAAAAAAATAGGTTGCCAGGCAACGAAACATACACCCACACAGCAGCCAAATCGTCCGGGCAGTCAACAAGAGTTGTCGCATATTAAGGAATTATCAGAAAATCATTAGAATTTGTTTGGTTTTTATAATCAAACACTTTTTTTATAAATCAGATAATAATTGTGACCTCCAGAGGCACAACAAGCTGAAAAGGGCGATTTGTTTGGACAATCAGGGGCCATAATTCATAAAGTGACGAACCAATGGGTGCAAATATCGAAAGGAACCAAGATCTTCGGGTTATAAACATGCATGTCAAGTTTCATCAAAATCAGTTCAAAATTGTGACCTCTATAGGGTCCACAACCTTGATATAACATATTTTCACACTGATCGCAAACAAACGGGGGCCATTTTGTCTGTCCATTTGGGTCCGATTTTTACAAAATTTGAACTCAACCTTCATTACCATGTAACGGTGATATAATCAAACGTTTTTTTAAATCGGATGATAATTTTGACCTCCAGAGCGACCACAAGCTAAAAAGGGCGATTTTTCGGACAATCAGGGCCCATAATTCAGGAAGTTACGATTCGATGGCCGCAAATATAGAAAGGAACCAAGATCTTTAGCTTATAAACATACATGTCAAGTTTCATCACAATCGGTTCAAAATTGTGACCTCTATAGGGTCCACAACCTTGAAATAACATATTTTCACACTATTCGCGTATAAACGGCGGCCATTTTGTATGTCAATTTTGGTCCGATTTTCACGAAATTCGAACTCAACCTTCATTACCATGTAACAGTGATATTATCAAACGTTTTTTTAAATTGGATAATAATTTTGACCTCCAGAGGGACCTCAAGCTAAAAAGGGCGATTTTTCGGACAATCAGGGGGCATAATTCAGGAAGTTAGGATCCGATGGGCGCAAATATCAAAAGGAACCAAGATCTTGGGGTTATAAACATGCATGTCAAGTTTCATCAAAATCGGTTCAAAATTGTGACCTCTATAGGGTCCACAACCTTGAAATAACATATTTTCACACTATTCGCGTACAAACGGCGGCCATTTTGTATGTCAATTTTGGTCCGATTTTCACGAAATTCAAACTCAACCTTCATTACCATGTAACGGTGATATAATCGAACGGTTTTTTAAATCGGATAATAATTTTGACCTCCAGACGGACCACAAGCTAAAAAGGGCGATTTTTCGGACAATCAGGGGCCATAATTCAGGAAGTTACGATCCGATGGGCGCAAATATCGAAAGGAACCAAGATCTTGGGGTTATAAACATGCATGTCAAGTTTCACCAAAATCGGTTCAAAATTGTGACCTCTATAGGGTCCACAAGCTAAAAACATGATATTTCGTACAATCAGGGGCCATAATCCATGAAGTTTTGATCCGATACATGCCAATATCGAAAGTAGCCGAGATCTTATGGGGATAAACCTATATTTCAAGTTTCGTCAAAATCGGATAAGAATTGTGACCTGTAGAGAGTCCACAAACAAATTGTGGACGGACGTACGGACGGACAGACGGACGCAACGACATAATACGTCCACATGAAAATGTTGGCGTATAAAAACGATGGTTTTGTGACTACACTAAAATGTGTACTCTGTATAAAGTATTCTAAAATATCAAATATATGAGGGAATTTGATATTATTCCATGCAGTGGAAAATTCCCTCATATATTTGATATTTTAGAATACTTTATACAGAATTCACATGTATAGACAAATTAATTATAGTTTCACTATATTGTTTAACATGTAATCTAAATTAAACAATGATTGACTGGTTAATTTGAAGATCAAATTATTTCATTTTTGGGGTTTGATATATTATGTACAGGAAATGCTAAACTTTCAGGTTGAGAAAAATCAAATGTTACTGGCTTAATTCTATAAACTCTTTAACACAAAGCTCTCAGTTGTTCTGACTGGGATAAACACAGCTAAATATAGATGATCAAGGCCAATAGCTAGTACACTTGTTTACACAAACCCTTGCTTGAGGAAATACGTGTACATGTACAAACTACACTAGGGATTTTCGAGAAGGCTTTATAGCCATAAATTTCTCATTAAATCCACAACTTGTACTAAATGAATTTCTCCACTCCCCCTCCCCCTCAATCCATGGAAGATGTTTTACTGTTGAAGCATTTATTAATGTACAATAATAATATTTCTCTTGTGACTACAGGGACATCAAAAAACTGCTTTAATACAGGATGCTTACGATTATTCTGAAATTGTATACCATTTTTGGTCCTCTAAAAAGTGTGAATGGCAAACATCAAACAAATGGAAAAGTATGGCCTGATGATCAGAAAATTAATGGATTTCTAGGCCTGACCAAATAAATCAGAAAAGAATGGAAAAATTTGAATTCTAGCAAAAGTAATTATCACATTTAACGGTTATTTTGATAATCCTGTAAAAAAACAAAAAGCTTGCTGATAATTCATATAGGTTCAGTAAAATACGCCACGTGAAGACGATCTGGGGCCTATTTCACGAAATTTTAACTAAGATAAGATCCCAATGTTAGTAATTTGATTGGATAATATTAGATTGATTTTAGTGCTTAGCCAATCAAAATTGAAGTATCTACTAAAATTGGATTTTATCTTAAGTTAAAATTTCGTGAAACAGGGCCTAGGACATGGTATGCGAATCGCGCATCTTCCACGTGAATTCCAGGTACCGGTAGATATCAAAATAATAACTGGATAATACAATGATGGATTCCCTGACAAGTTGTTAGGTAAATTTAAATCTCATTGAATATAATCCCCCTGATAAACATCGAATACACACAGAGAGAAACAGAATCTTGAATGCAGAATTCCAATGACTGTGACATATCGGTTGGAATTAGGTCAATAAACCAGTTCTAAATAACGTTTACCGTTATGTTTTTTTTTATTTCATATACATTATTGAAGGCTACATCATGGCCGTACAGAATTTTATCTTGTAGCAATTTCAGTTATGGTTGTCACGTGATCATTGTGCCGTTCGTCTATCATCGACGAATGAATAAAAACTTGGTGATGGACAAAAGACTACAAATTGTGCTACGAAGAAATGCCATCAGCTTATTTTGACGACGGCATTTTCTGGATATTATTTTTGAGATAATTTAAGTGTATACCAAATACTCCACCTGATTGGGGTTTTTTTTTATCATTGTTGTTGTATTTTGGTGCTTTAGATTAAAAAAATAACCAGTCGTCAAATATAATTTTCTTATTTTCATTCATTTAAAGTCGAAGAGTAAAATAAGTTAATAAAAAAAAAAGAGAGAGAGGGTTTAACACAAATTTGTAGATGGTGCCTGACATAGTTGATGCCTATTCTAGTTCAAACTTCCAACTCCATTCAAAATAAAGTAATTTGACTGAAATGTTCAATATTTTATTTTTATTATCTATTTTTTTAATTATTATAGGAAGAATGGCCAACTCTTTATTAAACTCTTAACTAATGTTTCTTTAAGCAAGAAAACTAATGTATATGTTATGTACATGTAGGTTTATGAAGAAGCTAAATGCTTTTGTTAATTTACCCCTAGATTTTATGATAAAATTATGAGATACATGTACATGTATTCTGAAAACCTCACACAACTTCCTTAATGTTAGCTTACATCAACTTCAGGGACTTCCCTAAACCCAGTTTTATTTTATTCAAAGTGTAGTGACCCGTTTTTAACAGGAAAATGCAAATTTTGTCAAGTTTAAATGGCCCATGTATACATGTAGTTTTGTCCTGGTCAAAAAGTTCAAACTAGATGGCAATAATGAAAGACTTGGCAACCAAATGTCAAATTGCATATCAGGTTTTGGCAAATTCTTCTCCAATAGACAAAGCAGAGCAAACAGGAGGTGTGTATTTTTCTACTTGGAAACACATCAACAGGGTATCTGTATGTGTAGTCCCCTGAACAAATGTCCATCAGTAATATTACATTATCTTAATAAAAGAGCCAGTTGATTAATCAACCAATTTAAGGTTTTAGTCATTCTCAAACCATGCATCACAAACTCAAAGGAAATTGTTCACAACACAGCCTGTCTATTTAAAGGGACAATAACACTTTAGCTGGCTTGGCAACTCCAGAAAATAAAAATAGCGTTATTCTAAGTACTAGATGTTTAAGTGTCCTACTTATTATCCATTACATCCTATTTTACTTGCCCAGTAGGTTCGAAAATATTCTAAAATCCAAGTCACATTTGAAAAGGTTTAAGTTAACCTTTTCAATCATGTAGCTGAATTTTTCCAATTTTTTAAATTAGGTGTGTTAAAATGAAATTTCTATCATCAATTAATTGTAATATTGTAAAATAATACAATTTGTTGACCAGAATAAAGATTGGGACATATTATTCAGTTACCACAAGGATGGTATTGAGGCTTTAAAGAATGTATGCTTACAAAGTTATCACTAAGTGATCAGTCACCAGATGTCGCCTATAGCAACTTGTACAATCATTAATATCCTGTGTATTATCCTCTTTTAAACCAATTACAACTCAACATGTTACATGTACATTAATTTTTCTCCTGTAGTCAAATTTGACTGACTTACTTTACAAAATTCTAACACATATTTAAAATTTAATCTTGACCACTGAATTTCCTGAGATTTTTCAAAATAATAAACTGAATTATTGAATACCTTCTAAATGCTTATATACAAGGAATTGAACAATACAAACAGGAAATCAATAGGAAATTGATAATATTCTGGGTGACCTTCACTTCATCCTGTACAAACTGTATATTATTGTTATCATACAGTAGTTAGATAACAAACTTTAAAATCATTCAGAGAAATTGCTTTTTCAACTTTCAAATATCGATCAGAAATGTTAGGTACAAAAAAATGTAGGTATGTACATTGTATGACAGAAATTATGATTTCAGGCCAGCATTTATTATTTACATTATATGTAGTGATACAAGATTGTATAGGCTTTTTTATAGAGACAACCTCAGGCCCTAAAAATTCAATCAGATAGTTTGCTATTCATTTACTTTGTCCAAATACACGTACCTACATGTAACACATCATCTATTTTATAAATATCGTCTTAAACCATTTAAAATCATTGGCATTGCATTTGATTTGTTTATTTGTAAGTCTGTATCTGATCTACATGTACTTATTTCTGTTTACAATTATGTCATTACATTTACTAATTCAGGTACAAGTACTTGCGTTAAATAAGATGAAGTAATGTCTTTTTGTAGTCGATTATGTGTATGTGCTCTAAAAGAGAAATTTTACCCTGGCAGCAGCACAGAAGCCTACAGATTTACTTCACTTTTCAACTAGTTACTTCACTTTTCAACTATTGTTATCAGGGGATTTTTACGGAAGTAAGGCTTTTGTTTTTGTCCCATCCTACAGGTTTATATGGAGAAAACTGAATGGAAAATCCTGAGGAATTAATGTGGGCAACACTGGGACACTCTGATAAGAAAATGTTCTTGAAATGTTTATTTACATGTATTTACAAATTTACAAAAGTACCTGGTCAGATACCAGTACATTTACTCCGTAAGGTAAGTCTTCCAAAATGGCAAAGATTTTGGAAAATGTTTTAAACAAGCCAACAGTGAGGCTGATGTCCCCCGCCGAAATCCCAAAATAAATAGATGACACATATTAATTAACTGCACATTTATTTTTTTCAAACGTATCGACCAATCAAACTGAACACGAAGTGTCATCCAAAAATTGCTTATCTCGGCCTACCGTAAGAAGAAAATGCTCATCTTCGAACTCCATCAAGGCATTGACCTAATAAGCATACACAATAATTTAGAAAATTTTAACTCAATTCGAAGGAGAGTTATTATTGTGTTCCAAAGTCTCGGCAAATCAAATTGCTTATCGCTCTGCTTACCCTGAGCAGAAAATGATAATTATCGATCTTAGTCAAGGTATTACTGTGATGAAACTATACACCAAGTTTCATCACTCTCACTTAATTAGAACTAAAGTTATTGTGTCTCAAAGCATCAACCAATCAAATTGCTTATCTCTGCCTACCCTAAGCAGAAAATGCTCATCTTCGAACTCCATCAAGGCATTGACCTAATAAGCATATACACCAAGTTTGAACATTTTAACTCAATTAGAAGGAGAGTTATTGTGTTCCAAAGTCTCGACCAATCAAATTGCGTATCGCTCTGCTTACCCTGACCAGAAAATGCTCATTATCGAACTTAGTCAAGGTATTACTGTAATGAAACTATACACCAAGTTTCATCACTCTCACTTAATTAGAACTAAAGTTATCGTGTCCCAAAGCATCAACCAATCAAATTGCTTATCTCTGCTTACCCTAAGCGGAAAATGCTCATCTTCGAACTCCATCAAGGCATTGACCTAATAAGCATATACACCAAGTTTGAACATATTAACTCAATTAGAAGGAGAGTTATTGTGTTCCAAATTCTCGACCAATCAAATTGCGTATAGCTCTGCTTACCCTGAGCAGAAAATGCTCATTATCGAACTTAGTCAAGGTATTACTATATTGAAACTATACACCAAGTTTCATCACTCTCACTTAATTAGAACTAAAGTTATCGTGTCCCAAAGCATCAACCAATCAAATTGCTTATCTCTGCTTACCCTAAGCGGAAAATGCTCATCTTCGAACTCCATCAAGGCATTGACCTAATAAGCATATACACCAAGTTTGAACATTCTAGCTCAATTAGGAAGAGAGTTATTGTGTCCCAAAAAGTGTGACGGACAGACAGACGGACGGACAGACAGACAGACGGACGAACCCATTTTAATAGTCCCCCAACTTTCTTCGAAAGGCGGGGGACAATAAACATATAAGCTTAGATGTAATTCATTTTTACATTTATAAACTATAAATTTGGCTTTTTTTCAAATTACTCATTAAACAAACTTTAGATTTGTGATGAAATGAATCATTATAACAAAAAAAGTAGATTTTATGATAACAGATTTTCTATTCATAAATAGTCGATAGCCTATTAAATTATTAATATTAACCTAGCAACAAGTCATCCTTCTTTTTCATACAGAACTTAAAAGTGTTGAAGATTTCTTTTCATTCTTCTCTTAACACCAGCTGTCGTACAGGAGTACAGGAGACTACCGATATATTTTTCAATGAATGGTTCAGACACATTCATCTCATTGAGAATGATGTTTTTATGCACCACAGGATATCTTGCAATATCCATGGTGGGGGTCATGACCGTTACTCTTTTATACAGTCAATTTGAGCTGTTGACAATGATTGGTCAAATTACCTTATAGCTTTAGTGACACATATGTGTGTGGCTCGAGATTATAAAATAAAAATGGTGTAGAAAAATCTTAAAAGAGACGACAGGTGCAAAATTGACAAATTCAGCATATTCTATTTCTGACAGGAAAATTATTTGATTTATTGTGTAATGAAATCAAAGACATACATAAAACAATTTTGTAACAAATGGGGTAGAAATTTACCTAACCAAATCCAATCAAATTTCTATTGGCTTACACAACAGACAGGAGTTTTTTGAAGGCAGGTTTTCATTACACCTAATGTAGATGTAGCTAGTCCTATGACAAGTATTGACGACTTCAATACATATTATCTTCAGTAATAAAAATATGCATGGTTTTAATTTCATTGATGCAAATTCAAAATGTCAATTAATGTCTGTATATTACACGTACGTGTTGTGTACCGTAGTACTAACATGTAAACTAACACCAGCGGCTCCCAGACAGGATATGCCCACATTTTCTAGAGATGGATAGAGAACCAGCTAAAAAGAAAGTGATTTTTCTTATAATCAAGGGCCATAATTCATGAAGTTATAATTCGATATACGCAAATATCGAAAAGAATCAAGATCTTTGGGTTATACATGTAAACATGCATTTCAAGTGTCATCAAAATCGAATTAAGATAGGCTGGCACTGCCAGGCAGGATACGCCCACATTTTTGAGAGATGGTTAGAGAACAAGCAATACCGAAAGTGATTTTTCCTATATCCTTAAGTCCTGTATTTCATTCTGTATTGGGAGCAGCCATTTAGTTGGTCAGTTCCAGTCTGATATTAATGAAATTCGAAACCGACAATGATTATGGTGTGACGGTACACAACCTAGAAATGTGACTTTTCATCAAAATCGGATAAGAATTGTGACCTGTAGAGAGTCCATAACCATGATATACCATATTTTTACACTATTCGCGTACAAACGGCGACCATTTCGTCCGGCAATTTTGGTACAATTTTCACGAAATTAGAACTCAACCTTCCTCATCAAAATCGAATTAAAATTGTGACCTATACAGGCTCCACAACCATGATATATCATTTTTTTAACAGTATTCGTGTACAAACGGCGGCCATTTTGTCTGTCAATTTTGGTCCGATTTTCCCGAAATTCAAACTCAACCTTCCTTACAGTGTAACGGTGATATTATCAAACGTTTTTTTAAATTGGATAATAATTGTGACCTCCAGAGGGACCACAAGCTAAAGAAAGTGGGATTTTGCGTATAACCAGGGGCCATAATTCAGGAAGTTACGATCCGATATGCGCAAATATCGAAAAGAACCAAGATCTTTGGGTTATAACCATGAATTTCAAGTTTCATCAAAATCGGATAATAATTGTGACCTCCAGAGGGACCACAAGCTAAAGAAAGGGGGATTTTGCGTATAACCAGGGGCCATAATTCAGGAAGTTACGATCCGATATGCGCAAATATCGAAAAGAACCAAGATCTTTGGGTTATAACCATGAATTTCAAATTTCATCAAAATCGAATTAAAATTGTGACCTTTACAGGGTCCACAACCTTGATATACCATTTTTTAACAGTATTCGCGTACAAACGGCGGCCATTTTGTATGGCAATTTTGGTCTGATTTTCCCGAAATTCAAACTCAACCTTCCTTACGGTGTAACGGTAATATAATCAAACGTTTTTTTAAATCGTATAATAATTGTGACCTCCAAGCTAAAAAGATAGGTTGCCAGGCAACGAAACATATGCCCACAGCAGCTAAATCGTCCGGGCAGTCAACAAGGGTTGTCGCATATTTTTACTTTTTTCGGTAATGAAACATTTGTAATACTCTAAAAACTGATTAAGAGTAACAACTCATTATGTAATTATCAGAAAATCATTAGAATTTGATTGCTTTTTATAAAGTTTTACCCCACGCTAACAATTGAATTAGTAAATATACATGAAACATTTAAAATCATGGATTTAGCTGTTCAGTTATCAAAATTCATTGAAAATCAATATACTTGTTCGTTTCAACACCTTAAACTCTGTGTATCAATCTGAAGTCAATCAGATGATAAGTTCGGCCTTTAAAGCGTCCACAAGATTTTTTGAAGTGTTCAAGGGCCATAACTCTGGCACTAATTATCGGAAATCGCTGAAAATCAATAGGCTTCTTCGTCTCATGACCTTAAACACTGTGTATAAATTTAAAGCCAATCGGATATTAACTTTGGCCTCTATAGCGTCCACAAGATTTTTTGAAGTGATCAAGGACCATAACTCTGGCACTAATTATCGGAAATCGCTGAAAATCAATAGGCTTCTTCGTCTCATGAAATTAAACACTGTGTATAAATTTAAAGCCAATCTGATATTAACTTTGGCCTCTATAGCGTCCACAAGATTTTTTGAAGTGATCAAGGGCCATAACTCTGGCACTAAATATCGGAAATCGCTGAAAATCAATAGGCTTCTTCGTCTCATGACCTTAAACACTGTGTATAAATTTAAAGCCAATCGGATATTAACTTTGGCCTCTAGAGCGTCCACAAGATTTTTTGAAGTGATCAAGGGCCATAACTCTGGTAGTTATTATCGGAAATCGCTGAAAAACAATAGGCTTCTTCGTCTCATGACCTTAAACACTGTGTATAAATTTAAAGTCAATCGGATATTAACTTTAGCCTCTAGAGCGTCCACAAGCAATTGTGGACGTCGGAACGACGGACGGACCGACAGACGGACGGACGGACGGACGGACGGACGGACGGACGGACGGACGGACGGACGGACGGACGGACGGACGGACGGACGGGGGCGACGACAATATACTCCCACATTTCAATGTGGGCGTATAAAAAAATAGGTTGCCAGGCAACGAAACATACGCCCACAGCAGCTAATTCGTCCGGGCAGTCAACAAGGGTTGTCACATATTTTTACATTTTTCGGAAATGAAACATTTGTAATACACTAAAAACTGATTAAGAGTAACAACTCATTATGTAATTATCAGAAAATCATTAGAATTTGATTGCTTTTTATAAAGTTTTACCCCACGCTAACAATTAGTATATACATGAAACATTTAATATCATGGATTTAGCTGTTCAGTTATCTAAATTCACTGAAAATCAAAATACTTGTTCGTTTCAACACCTTAAACTCTATGTATCAATCTGAAGTCAATCGGATGTTAACTTTGGCCTCTATAGCGTCACAAGAATTTTTGAAGTTATCAAGGGAGATAACTCTGGCAGTAATTATTTGAAATCGCTGAAAATCAATAGGCTTCTTCGTCTCATGACCTTAAACACTGTGTATAAATCTAAAGTCAATCGGATATTAACTTTGGCCTCCAGAGCGTCCACAAGATTTTTTGAGGTGATCAAGGGCCGTAACTCTGGCACTAATTATCGGAAATCGCTGAAAATCAATAGGCTTCTTCGTCTCATGACCTTAAACACTGTGTATAAATTTGAAGTCAATCGGATATTAACTTTGGCCTCTAGAGCGTCCACAAGATTTTTTGTAGTGATCAAGGGCCATAACTCTGGCACTAATTATCGGAAATCGCTGAAAATCAATAGGCTTCTTCGTCTCATGACCTTAAACACTGTGTATAAATTTGAAGTCAATCGGATATTAACTTTGGCCTCTAGAGCGTCCACAAGATTTTTTGAAGTGATCAAGGGCCATAACTCTGGTAGTTATTATCGGAAATCGCTGAAAAACAATAGGCTTCTTCGTCTCATGACCTTAAACACTGTGTATAAATTTAAAGTCAATCAGATATTAACTTTAGCCTGTATAGCGTCCACAAGCAATTGTGGACGCCGGACCGATGGATCGACGGACGGGGGCGACGACAATATACGACCACATTTCAATGTGGGCGTATAAAAAGGCGATTTTGCGTATAATCAGGGGCCATAATTCAGGAAGTTACGATCCGATATGCGCAAATATCGAAAGGAAGCAAGATCTTTGGGTTATAACCATGAATTTCAAGTTTCATCAAAATCGAATCAAAATTGTGACCTCCACAGGGTCCACAACCTTGATATACCATTTTTTAACAGTATTCGCATACAAACGGCGGCCATTTTGTATGGCAATTTTGGTCCGATTTTCCCGAAATTCGAACTCAACCTTCCTTAGGGTGTAACAGTGATATAATCAAACGTTTTTTTTAAATCGAATAATAATTGTGACCTCCAAGCTAAAAAAAAGTCGATTTTGCGTATAATCAGGGGCCATAATTCAGGAAGTTACGATCCGATATGCGCAAATATCGAAAGGAAGCAAGATCTTTGGGTTATAACCATGAATTTCAAGTTTCATCAAAATCGAATCAAAATTGTGACCTCCACAGGGTCCACAACCTTGATATACCATTTTTAAACAGTATTCGCGTACAAACGGCGGCCATTTTCTATGGCAATTTTCGTCCGATTTTTCCGAAATTCAAACTCAAACAGTGATATAATCAAACGTTTTTTTAAATCGAATAATAATTGTGACCTCCAGAGGGACCACAAGCTAAAAAGGGTGATTTTTCGGACAATTATGGGCCATAATTCAGGAAATTACATTTCGATAGCCGCAAATATCGAAAGGAACCAAGATCTTTGGGTTACAAACATGCATGTCAAGTTTCATCAAAATCGGTTCATAATTGTGACCTCTATAGGTTCCACAAGCTAAAAAACGTGATTTTTCGTACAATCATGGGCCATAATCCATGAAGTTTTGATCCGATACATGCCAATATCAAAAGCAGCCGAGATCTTTTGGGGATAAACCTATATTTCAAGTTTCGTCAAAATCAGATAAGAATTGTGACCTGTAGAGGGTCCACAAACAAATTGTGGACGGACGGACAGGGGCGACGACATAATACGTCCACATGAAAATGTGGGCGTATAAAAACATGAAATATGGATTTATTTTGCAAAGTTTTCGTGCCAGTAGTGAAATTTTGAAGTGGAAGCCCTGGTCCACATTCTTGATATACGTACCATTTTGTTCGACAGTTTTGATTTGATTTTCGTGAAAATCAAACCCAATCTTCATTACCATGTAGCGGTGATGTAATCAAGCGTTTTTTTAAATTGGATAATAATTGTGACCTACAGAGGGACCACAAGCTAAAAATGCGATTTTTTGTACAATCAGGGGCCATAATTCAGGAAGTTACAATTCGATATGTGCAAATATCGCAAGGAACCAAGATCTTTGGCTTGTAAACATGCATGTCAAGTTTCATCAAAATCCGATTAAAATTGTGACCTATACAGGGTCCACAACCTTGATATACCATTATTTTCACACTATTCTGTACAAGCGCCGTCCATTTTATTTGACAGTTTTGGTCCAATTTTCACGAAATTCGAACTCAATCTTCATTTTTCTTAAACCGGATAATAATTGTGACCTCCTCCAGAGAACTACAAGCTAAAATTGGGGATTTTGCATACAAACAGGGGCCATAATTCAGGAAGTTCTAAAGATCTGATATGTGCAAATATGGAAAGAAACCAAGATCTTTTGATTATAAACTAAACATGCAATTAAAGTTTCCATAAAATCACTAAATCAGATCAAAATTGTGACCGCTACAGGGTCCACAACCTTGATATACCATATTTTTACACAATTCACCAACAAGTGGCGGCCATTTTGTATGTCAATTTGGGTCCGATTTTCACGAAATTCGAACGACCTTCAATACGGTTTGACAGTGATATAATTAAACGTTTTTTTTTTAATCCGTCAATAATTGTGACCTCCAGAGGCACCACTAGCTAAAAGATAGGTTGCCAGGCAATGAAACATACGCCCACAACAGCTAAGTCGTCCGGGCAGTCAACAAGGATTGTCTCATATTGTTTCTTTTGTCAGTAAGGAGAACATTTACAACACATGATAATCTTATTACAAGTAATAGCCCATTATGTAATTATCAGAAATGATTATAATAGTTTTGATTGTTTGTCTCAAGGCCTTCGTCCACAATATATTTCAAAGTGATCAAGTGCCATAACACTGGCAGAAATTATCAGATATCACTGAAAATCAAATAGGATTCTTCGTCTCATGACCCTAAACACTGTGTACAAATTTAAAGTCAATCGGATATTAACTTTAGCCTCTAGAGCGTTCACAAGATTTTTCAAAGTGATCAAGGATCATAACTCTGGTAGTAATTATCGGATATCGCTGAAAATCTATAGGCTTCTTCGTCTGATGACCTTAAACACCGTGTATAAATTTAAAGTCAATCGGATATTAACTTTAGCCTCTAGAGAATTCACAAGATTTTTCAAAGTGATCAAGGGTCATAACTCTGGCAGTAATTATCGGAAATCAAAAGGCTTCTTCGTCACATGACCATAGACACTGTGTATAAATTTAAAGTCAATCGGATATTAACTTTGGCCTCTAGAGTGTTCACAAGATTTTTCAAAGTGATCAAGGATCATAACTCTTAGTAATTATCAGATAGCCTCTAGAGCGTTTAAAAGAAATTGTGGACGACGCACCGACGGACTGACAGACAGACGGACGGAAAAGGCGACGACAATATACGACCACATTTCCATGTGGGCGTATAAAAAGGTGATTTTTTGTACAATCAGGGGGGATAATTCAGGAAGTTATGATGTGATATGTGCAAATATCAAAAGGAACCAAGATCTTTGGATTATAAACATGCAGTTCAAGTTTCATTAAAATTGTGACCTCTATAGGGTCCCACAACATTGATATACCATATTTTTTACACTATTTGCGTAAAAGCGGCGGCCATTTTGTTCTGCAACTTTGCTTCGATGTTCACGAAATTCAAACTCAACCTTCAATCAGGGGCCATAATCCACAAAGTTTTGATCGGATACATGCCAATATCGAAAGCAGCCGAGATCCTCAAAACTTGGATAAGAATTGTTACCTGTAGAGTGTCCACAAACAATTGTGGACAGACGGACAGGGGCGACAACTGATGGTGAGCAGTCATTCTTTTAAAATTTAATATCTTATAAGAAACAATCTTAAGAAATGTAAGTTGTTTTGAATCTGACAGCATGTAATTCTTAAATTCTATTGTAGCAATGGAATAAGAAATTTTAAAATCTTTTTGAATCTGTAAAAAGATGTTTCTACTGGTAGTACATGTACGTGTACATGACATGTAGCATCTAAATCAATTTTCAAACCAACACCAATCTTCATAAATACAAGCGTAAACAAACTGAACTCCTCCAAAGTTCAATTCAACCTTTGCAGTCCTGGAACAATATTTTTGTTTGAATTGTTGATTGGCCAGAGAGCATAGCATGCTAGCCAATGAAAGTGTACAATACAAATATCAATGGTTTATGTCATGTGCTTTGAAATTTGCAATATGGTTGATTAAATGTATTAAACCTAATAATAAAACACATAAAGGGTATATAGTTGCCAAAATATATTATTGTAAGCAACAAGAACTACCGGTACAAGGATTAGTGTTTGAACAAGCCATGTCTCAAGAAGTGTATGGAAAAATGTTTAAGATCTGACTTACCTATAATATCTTGACTGTAAATAGGTAGAGCATACAGCCTTCGATACATGACTAGCAGATCCAAAATCTATCACTTTAACACGATACGGAAAGCGCACTGGATCCACCAACATTATATTCTCTGGTTTAAGATCAGCATGTATCAATCCTAGGCTCTTTAATTTGAGTAACGCTGTCAGAACCTGCTGTGTGACAGGACGGATATATTTCAACGGAAGTGGCTGAAATTTATTCTGTTTGAGAAAATCATACAAGTTCTGTTCCAGCATCTCAAACACCAGACACGTATGGTTCTTGTGCTGGAAACACTCGTAAGCTCGCACAAAGTTATAATCATCTGCATTTTCTTGACTTAATCGCGAGAGTATTCCAACTTCTATTTGTCCCTGTCTTGCATACGAGGGATGATTTTTAAGAATTTTAATAGCAACAATTTCATTGGTTCCTTTCTTCCAGCACTTTACGACCTGACCAAACGTTCCACGACCTAGAAATTCTAATACTTCATAGTTGGAGGTCATGGAATATAAATTTTCATGTTGCACTAGCTGATAATCCCCCTCACTACTTGACGAACTTGTTTTTGATGTTGTGTTCGTCGCATTTGTAGCTGTTGTTGTGGCAATGGTCGTCGTATTGGCTGCACTTCTATCATCCTCACTTGATATTACGTGGGCGTCGGTAAGCTGCATGGGTGGATCTATGGCATCACTTTTGCGTTTTACACCATATCGCGGGTAAGAGTCTTGTGTTTTAATGGAAGAGGAAGAAAGGAGTGACTGGGGCATGGCCTCCAATGCTTTAAAATCGGCAAAGTCATGAACATTTTGTGGCAAAACATAAGTTTGTTGTGTTGAGCTAAGCAAGGGATTGGAATCATATACTACATGATGCTGTGTTGGCAAGCTCTCAAGTTTAATCTTCTTATAATTACTGAATGAACTAAATTGGGTACTGATGTTAGAAGAAACAGCTTGCATCAGTATTTAGCAGTGAGCCCTGAAAATACAGAAAATATACTGTTAACGTAAATATATCATACAGCCATTAGTGGTGTACCAAGAAATGTACATTATGACAGTGGTATCTAAATATATGAACAATATACATGTGTATATTTAGGAACGTTCATATTTGTACTTCAGTACCGAAATCCTGCAGTAATGGCCAAATGTGTGTATGTGTCATATTCCATATGTTTAAAAATAACATTGGTGTAAACAAGTAGGAGGCTCACTACATGTACAGCATATATTGTTTAAAATTTGGTGTATAATTAAAACACCAAAATATATAAATAATACACTCCAACAGTAGATGTCAAAAAAAAAAAAAAGATCATGTTTAAAATTATGGTAAATACATGTAAAGCTATAGGTGTTTAATGCACAATACTAACAGCTTACATACACTACAGAGAACCATCATTCATAAATAACAGAGACCATGATTTATCACTGTGAGTATATGTTAAATGTTACAACTTACAACACTGCATAATTTACTGTAAATAGTGTAGATAAATCAATATGCTTACTTTCCCTTACATAATATCAATACCTACATGTGTACATGTTCATAACATAGAAACTATCAATCTATATCACTCTCAAATTCATGTATACAAGCATATTTCTACAAATACGCTTCAAATTATAAACTGTATATGTTTCTACCCCACAATTGCAATAAATAGAAAATGACAAACTCTGGTAAAATCCTGCTCATATTTCTTGCATTAAAACACGAATATAATCCACATAACAGTAGAGAAGACACTAATAACATCAGTTAGAAATGTATGACTAGAGCTTTCTGTTCAACATACATCTGGACTTCTGGTATCATTTTCCTCATTTCTCCTCTTACAAGTTCAAGTCATGAGTCAAGGACGAAAGGAAAAAGCAGACATGTTTTCCACGCTAATGTATTCCATAGACAATCTTCATTAATTCTAAATCAAATTTCAGAGTACATGTACCTGTAGATGTTTTGTATTAACCCATAGATGCTGTTTACTAGTACTACGCAATGTCTAGGTCCATCTACTTTCCAATAATTTGTGAGCCAATATTGCAATTATTTTCAAAGAAAAAAGTCTACATAATTAAAAGACAAAAATAACTATGATCATGCTTTCCTCATGTGTAGGTAGATGCCAATGAAGTTGATAAAATGAATTGGTATCCTAGTCACAAGAAAACATCAATAAAATAATTCATAGTAATTTACTGGTTGCCATAATTAGAACATAAAATAATCATTCATCACTGACATATCAGGCTATATTTCACCATCCAAATAAATAAGAAAAACATGACAAATCTATGACGTGGTATTGTATTTCGAATGAACATTAATTAGATTGAGTACAATTACATTCTAGCTAATAAGAAAGCGATATACAGAGGCTATTGGTGGGATAATAAAGAGATTATTAAAGGATTTCAACTGGGCATGGTTAGGCTATTATAATAATAGTATTACTATTATATTGTTGTTGTCAACTGTTTACTCCATTGGTGTCTATAGCAGCACTCCAAATAAACTTAAAACATTTTCATAGATTACATCAAATAAAATGAAAATCTGCTTTCAAAGACCAAGTTAAGACAATAACAAGGAATAGAAATTCACAGTGCAGAATACTTGGTTATCATTTATATTCCTTGTTCCTTGTGGTGTTAGTTTATAAATACAAACATCCATTATTGTATATCACTACTCTGTATTATTTAACAACCTACACATGTATAATTAATTACTCTCTCCTTCCCCTCTCTTCAAAATATTACTATTTTAGATATGTGGTCAATAAAACAAGGACTGATTTTGGTTTGTTATGAAATTTTGGTCATTTAATTCAGGTACAATAGATATTTATAAGTCATAATATTTTTGCATTCTATTTAACCATACATGAGTTAAACCCACCCAACAATTTACACATAAGTAACTAAATCATTACATAACAATTACCGGTACATATTATGTACCATGACAATTTATGCAAGGTGTGGGTTATTAAATGGGTTATTCATATAGTAACCTACATAAAAACAACAAAATACCCACTAGAAACAGAAATCAAATTTTAAAATTTAATTCCACCACAAAGATGATTTCCAGCAAAACTAAAATGTCTCATTTGCCCACAGTGACTGAAGTTCCATCACTAACAACCTGTACTGGTTTAAATTTCATTTTTTGATCATTTATTGATAGACCTTTTTTTATTGTAAACATAGTTCAGGACAACGATGCAATCATAATGTAATTTTTTATTACAAATACACACACGTTTTTCTTTTAGTTGTGAGTAATCTACTCTAACCAAATGCAGATTTTTAAAACGTTACCATAAATATTTAATCTTTTCAAGACTACAAAAAAAGTGATGAAACAATTAAATATTGATACATTAATTTGTTGTCAGAGAATTTTCAAAGTTCATTCAGAAAATGGAATTTTGATCAAATAATCTTGTTTGCACAGTCAACGATCAGACCTGTTCACAACAACTGAAAATGTTATTGAAAAAGATGGTTCTGAGTCTTCTATTACTTCTGTGTCAATTATTTTCTGCAAGAATAATAACAATGATACAATCTTTACAAGAACGATGGTTATGATGTAGCAGAATTTTGCCCAGACGATGTTACTTCACCTACTTTTCTACCTGCAAAGCTACATTTTATATACACAGCAGGTGGTTCTCTGTCATCCGATTCATAATTTTCTTGTCAGAAATGCAGACGCAACGCAACCTGTTGAGACAGGGCTTGAAAAAATCTCCAAAGACTCTTCTGGATGCCATGTCCTGGTTAACACAGAGGACATTTTCTGCTGGAGCCTTCTAAGGAGGGTAGGCAGACAAACCTTAGGACATTTAAAAGGGGAGTGGGCAGAGCAGAGAAATTTTTGGTTCTGTGGCACATGCTAGGGTAAATTTGAAGTATTTTTGAGCCATGGCACACCATAACTTGACACTTGGTTGATGGATTATGATTATGTAATAAAGATCTGAACATGAACATAGCTTGTCTTCATTAGTCCAATAGGACCAGCAAAGTAGGACGTTAAACCTTTGAACCCTGGCATTCAGTTGTATTTACGGTAAATGACCCTACCCCTGGCTCACGGAGGGAAATTTGACAATTTTCAGTGACACCTTAGTGATTGTTGTTGTTATCCAAATAACTGGGTTATACTTTTGGAAATGTGACCTACGAACTTTTCCAAATTGAAACCGAAATCACAGAAATTTGTTATCAGCCATAATCAACAGCGCTTTCTTGTCTCACTGAGAGCAGTACGTACATTCAACGTGATTGTTTTTTATTAGTATTGCAGAAATCGAGAGCGACACAAAACAACTTCATCGCTCCTATTAGACCTATAGGAGCTTGGCCAGTCTCCAAGGAGAGGCTTTATGTGATGAAGTTTGTTTGTGCCTGCAAGATCCTAAGACCGTTGCCAGCGGCCATAAATGAAATGGTTGATGCAAGATTTAAAATCTGTATATGGTATTAAAAAATAGGATAAGGGAAGATCTAAGGCAGATTTGGCAGCGTTCCCTTTTATATTCATGTGACTGGGGAGCCAGCAAAGGACAATGTCCCTGCTGCTCAACTTGTATGATAGTAGCTACTAATGGATGATCAAGCTGTTTGTTATGTATTGCTTGTAATGAGGACAAAGAATCAGTAAAAATTATATATTTTAAATTGGATGATGATTGAATGAACTCCAAAGCCTGTAGAATGACCTGAAGTTCAGCTGTAAAGATGGAAGCAGCAGGTGGAAGGCGGACAGAAATGGTCTCGGATGGTGTCACAGTAGCCGAAGCTACCCGATCATCATCCTTCGAACCATCTGTGTATATTGGAGCATAATCACCATATTTAGACCTCAGTTCTCGGAAGAGAGACTGAAAAACCGTGGAGCTAGTATCTCTCTTTTTGTGTTGTGTAAGATCAAAGACGATCTTAGGGGGAGATACAGCCCACGGTGGAGTCTCAAAAAAGGGGGGTATTCGCAATAATGTTGGTGATAAAATACTTCCCTGGGGGACCCCCATTTCCTCAGAGAATACTGATCCCAGTCGTACCTTAAATGACCTATCTTCCAGTAAATTTTTAATGAAGATAGGGAAGCGACCTCCTAGGCCGAGTTTATGGAGGTCGCGCATGATACCATGTTTCCATGTAGTATCATAAGCTTTCTCCAGATCGAAAAATATTGCAACTAAATGTTGCTTCTGGATGAAAGCGTCCCTGACGAACGTTTCAAATCTGACGAGATGATCAAGAGTGCTCCTTTGGGACCGAAATCCACAATGGAGGTCTGTAATGAGGTTGTTGGACTCAAGGTACCAAACAAGCCTTCGATTGATCAATCTCTCCATGGTTTTGCAAATACAGCTAGTTAAAGCGACCAGACGATAGTTGGTAGGATTCGTATGATCTTTACCTGGTTTAGGGATGGGAATTATTGTGACTTCATGCCACAAAGGAGGAAACTTCCCATCTACCCAAACCCGGTTAAAAAGATCTAATAAAATTAAGAGGGTTGGAAAAGGTAAATGTTTTAGAATTTGGTAGTGTATTTCATCTGGACCAGTTGCAGTATCCTGAGCTCGCTTTAGCGAATCCCGAAGCTCTGCAATGGAAAATGTATCATTATAGCATTCATCATTGCGGGACTTGAAATTAAGTCGCCTTTTCTCCTGTTGTTGTCTAATGCCTCGAAAGGCAACGGAGGAGAAATTGGATAATGAATTATATGAAAATGTACTGGCCAGAGAATTAGCAATATCAGGAAATGTTGTTAAGGTGGTATCATCAACATTGAGATGGTTAACTGATAATGCACTACTTTTACCTTTAATCCTACGAATCCTATCCCATAGCGACTTAGATGTGGTACGGGAATTGATCCTTGAGACATAACTCTCCCATGAAGATTTCTTTGCTTGACGTATGGTTCTACGGGCCTTCGCCCGGACCATTTGGTCCAATGGTATGCCGCAATATTCTCCATGGAAGGATGGTTCTTTAATCATCTCAGGATACGATCACGCTCTTTAAGAGCGGATTTGCAATCATCTTAAACCATGGTTTATTGAAATGTTTTGGTTCAGTCGTGGTTTTTGGAATCGCCTGCTCAGCTACATCTTGAAGAATTGAAGTGAATAAGGCCATCTGCATCTTCTAACTCCTTTGCATCAAAGGAGAAGAGACACAAAGATTCAAATAGAGCCCAATCAGCTTTATGCAACTTCCACCTCTGGGGTCTTTCGACCGGAGAGGGACCATTATTATCAATTATGATAGGAAAGTGGTCACTACCACACAGATCTTCATTTACTCTCCATGTAAAATCCTGAAACAGGACCAGAGAGCAAATGGTGAGATCCAGGGAAGAAAAAGAAGCTGTGGCAGGATGTATATAAGTAGGTGAGTCATCATTTAGTAAACACAAATTATTAAGGTTAATGAAGTCCGCTATTTGTTTACCTCTGTTGTTATCATCTGAACTACCCCAGAGGGAATGATGACCATTGAAATCTCCCATAATAGTAAACGGGAGAGGAAGTTGTGCAACAAGGTCATCAAGATCTCTGGGATTAAGATGTAAACTTGGTGGAAGATAAACAGAGCAGAGTGTTATAGGAATATGCAAAGTCACCATAACTGTAAAGGCGAGTTGAGAGTGACTTTACTCTGAGGAATATCTCCATTTAGAATAATAGAAACACCCCCATGAGCTCTACCATCACCAACTCCTTTAACTTTGCTAATTTTTCTTTCTTTGACGAAGAATTACCCTTTGACTGCGATCCTGACCCAGTAAAACTGGAATCAAGGATCAAGGGGAGGCGAGGGAGATGGACCCTTGCCATTCTGGGTAGAAGTGTTAGGAATAATCCCAACAACTTCAGATTGAGGCAAGGAGGATGAACCCTCGCCAGTCAAAGAAATTATTGTTTCATTCGAGCTCTCATTTGTTTGAGAGGAGCTCGATACCCCTTTATCATGATCTGATGATATGATAGACAATTTCCCTTTATCTGGCCAGGTTATATCTGTCTGAACAGAGATGCTTTTGGTAGATACCTTTACTGCGCCTGCAAAAGATTTCCCTTGGGATGGAACGGGAAAGAGCGCAGTTAGGTCCACTTGTTTTCAAGCATCAAAATAAGATATTTTCCGCTCAGACATTACCTGTTGAATTCTTTTTTCTTTTAGCCATACTGGACATTCGCGAGAATAAGCAAAGTGCTTACCCTTGCAATTGATAGAGCAAAATTCTGCCTGGCAGGTAGCGCTCTCGTGGCCATCATGACCACAGCGAGCACAGGTGTCCTTACCTCTACACTCTACAGACGGTTTTACTATGTCCAAATTTCTGGCATTTATAACACCGAAGTGGGTTACTGATGTAAGAATCAACAGGTATGTTCAGATAACCTGCCTTGAGAGTCTTTGGAATGTCGTGACGATTGAAAGTGAGGATATAGGTGCTTGTAGGAATCACCTTTTCTCCTCGGCGTACACTTATTCTTTTAACATGTTGAACGCCTTGGGAAGAAAGGTATTCCACCATTTCTTCCTCACTGCTGCCTTCAAGATCCTGACAGCGAATTACACCTCTACTTGAGTTTAATGACCTATGTGGAGACACCTTGATAGGAATGTCTGCTAAGGATGTTGATTTAAGCAGCATGGTAGCATGCTGTTCCTTAGCACATACTATCAAAAGTGTTCCGTTTTTATACGCCCACATTTTCATGTGGACGTATATTGTCGTCGCCCCTGTTCATCCGTCCACAATTGTTTGTGAACAGTCTACAGGTCACAATTTTTATCCGATTTCAATGAAACTTAAAATATAGGTTTATCACCCTAAGATCTCGGTTCCTTTCGATATTGGCATGTATCGGACTGTAATTTCATTGGTTATGGCCCCAGATTGTACGAAAAATCACGTTTTTTAGCTTGTGAACAGTGTAGAGGTCACAATTTTGAACCGATTTGGATGAAACTTGAAATGCATTTATAAACCAAAGATCTTGGTTCCTTTCGATATTTGCGCCAATCGGATCGTAACTTCCTGACTTATGGCCCTTGATTGTCCGAAAAATCGCCCTTTTTAGCTTTTGGTCCCTCTGGAGGTCAAAATTGTTATCCGAATTAAAAAAACGTTGGATTATATCACCGTTCCATGGTTATGAAGGTAGAGTTTGAATTTCGTGAAAATCGGACAAAAATTGATGGACAAAATGGCCGCCGTTTGTACGCGAATAGTGTGAAAATATGTTATATCAAGGTTGTGGACCTTATAGAGGTCACAATTTTGAACAGAATTTGATGAAACTTTACGTGTATGTTTATAACCCAAAGATCTTGGTTCCTTTCGATATTTGCGCCCATCGGATCATAGCTTCCTGAATTATGTCACCGGATTGTCCGAAAAATCGCTTTTGTTAGCTTTTGGTCCCTCTGGAGGTCAAAATGATTATCCGATTTAAAAAAACGTTTGATTATATCACCGTTTCATGGAAAATCGGACCAGAGTTGACGGATAAAATGGCCAACGTCTGTACGCGAATTGTGTGAAAATATGTTATATCAAGGTTGTGGACCCTATAGAGGTCACAATTTTGAACTGATTTTGATGAAACTTGAAATACATGTTTATAACCTAATGATCTTGGTTCCATTGCATATTTGCCCATATCGGATGCTAACTTCCTGAATTATGGCCCCTGATTGTACGAAAAATCACCCTTTTTAGCATGTGGTCCCTCTGGAGGTCACAATTATTATCTGATTTAAAAAAATAGGTTGCCAGGCAACAAAACATACGCCCACACAGCAGCCAAATCGTCCGGGCAGTCAACAAGAGTTGTTGCATTTTAAGTAATCATCAGAAAATCATAATTCAAACTCACCCATAACTACGGTGTAACTGTGATATAATCAAACGTTTTCTTATATCAGATAATAATTGTGACCTCCAGAGGGACCACAAGCTAAAAAGGGTGATTTTTCGTACAATCAGGGGACATAATTCAGGAAGTAATGATCTGATGGGCGCAAATATCGATAGGAACCAAGATCTTTGGGTTATAAACATACATGTCAAGTTTCATCAAAATCGATTCAAAATTGTGACCTCTATAGGGTCCACAACCTTGATATAACATATTTTCACACTATTCGTGTACAAACGGCGGCCATTTTGTCCGTCAATTTTGGTCCGATTTTCACGAAATTCAAACTCTCTCTTCATTACCATGTAACGGTGATATAGTCAAACGTTTGACCTCCAGAGGGACCAAAAGCTAACAAAAGCGATTTTTCGGACAATCCGGGGACATAATTCAGGAAGTTATGATCCGATGGGCGCAAATATCAAAAGGAACCAAGATCTTTGAGTTATAAACATACATGTCAAGTTTCATCAAAATCGGTTCAAAATTGTGACCTCTATAAGGTCCACAACCTTTATATAACATATTTTCACACTATTCACGTACAAATGGCGGCCATTTTGTCCATCAATTTTGGTTCGATTTTCACGAAATGCGACCTCAACCTTCATAACCATGCAACGGTGATATAATCAAACGTTTTTTTTAAAATAGATTACAATTTTGACCTCCAGAGGGACCACCAGCTGAAAAGGGTGATTTTTCGGACAATCAGGGGCCATAAACCAGGAAGTTACGATCCGAAGGGCGCAAATATCAAAAAGAACCAAGATCTTTGGGTTATAAACATACATGTCAAGTATCATCAAAATCGGTTCAAAATTGTGACCTCTATAAGGTCCACAACCTTGATATAACATATTTTCACACTATTCGCGTACAAACGGCGGCCATTTTGTCCGTCAATTTTGGTTCGATTTTCACGAAATTCGAACTCAACCTTCATAACCATGGAACGGTGATATAATCAAACGTTTTTTTAAATTGGATAACAATTTCGACCTCCAGAGGGACCATAAGCTAAAAAGGGCGATTTTTCGGACAATCAGGGGCCATAATTCAGGAAGTTACGATCCGATTGGCGCAAATATCGAAAGGAACCAAGATCTTTGGGATATAAACATGCATTTAAAGTTTCATCCAAATCAGTTCAAAATTGTGACCTCTACACTGTTCACAAGCTAAAAGATAGGCTGGCACATTTTCGAGAGATGGACAGAGAACAAGCAATACTGAAAGTGATTTTTCCTACATCTTTTAAGTCCTGTATTTCATACTGTATTGGGAGCAGCCATTTAGTTGGTCAGTTCCAGTCTGATATTAATGAAATTCGAAACCGACAATGATTATGGTGTGACGGTACACAACCTAGAAATGTGACTTTTCATCAAAATCGGATAAGAATTGTGACTTGTAGAGAGTCCACAACCATGATATACCATATTTTTACACTATTCGCGTACAAACAGCGACCATTTCGTCCGGCAATTTTGGTACGATTTTCACGAAATTAGAACTCAACCTTCCTCATCAAAATCGAATTAAAATTGTGACCTATACAGGGTCCACAACCATGATATATCATTTTTTTTAACAGTATTCGCGTACAAACGGCGGCCATTTTGTCTGTCAATTTTGGTCCGATTTTCCCGAAATTCAAACTCAACCTTCCTTACAGTGTAACAGTGATATAATCAAACGTTTTTTTAAATTGGATAATAATTGTGACCTCCAGAAGGACCACAAGCTAAAGAAAGGGGGATTTTGCGTATAACCAGGGGCCATAATTCAGGAAGTTACGATCCGATATGCGCAAATATCGAAAAGAACCAAGATCTTTGGGTTATAACCATGAATTTCAAGTTTCATCAAAATCGAATTAAAATTGTGACCTTTACAGGGTTCACAACCTTGATATACCATTTTTTAACAGTATTTGCGTACAAACGGCGGCCATTTTGTATGGCAATTTTGGTCTGATTTTCCCGAAATTCGAACTCAACCTTCCTTACGGTGTAACGGTAATATAATCAAACGTTTTTTTTAAATCGGATAATAATTGTGACCTCCAAGCTAAAAAAAGATAGGTTGCCAGGCAACGAAACATACGCCCACAGCAGCTAAATCGTCCGGGCAGTCAACAAGGGTTGTCGCATATTTTTACTTTTTTCGGTAATGAAACATTTGTAATACACTAAAAACTGATTAAGAGTAACAACTCATTATGTAATTATCAGAAAATCATTAGAATTTGATTGCTTTTTATAAAGTTTTACCCCAAGCTAACAATTAGTATATACATGAAACATTTAATATCATGGATTTAGCTGTTCAGTTATCTAAATTCATTGAAAATCAAAATACTTGTTCGTTTCAACACCTTAAACTCTATGTATCAATCTGAAGTCAATCGGATGGTAACTTTGGCCTCTATAGCGTCACAAGAATTTTTGAAGTTATCAAGGGAGATAACTCTGGCAGTAATTATTTGAAATCGCTGAAAATCAATAGGCTTCTTCGTCTCATGACCTTAAACACTGTGTATAAATCTAAAGTCAATCGGATATTAACTTTGGCCTCCAGAGCATCCACAAGATTTTTTGAGGTGATCAAGGGCCATAACTCTGGCACTAACTATCGGAAATCGCTGAAAATCAATAGGCGTCTTCGTCTTATAACCTTAAACACTGTGTATAAATTTAAAGTCAATCGGATATTAACTTTGGCCTCTAGAGCGTCCACAAGATTTTTTGAAGTGATCAAGGGCCATAACTCTGGTAGTTATTATCGGAAATCGCTGAAAAACAATAGGCTTCTTCGTCTCATGACCTTAAACACAGTGTATAAATTTAAAGTCAATCGGATATTAACTTTAGCCTCTAGAGCGTCCACAAGCAATTGTGGACGCCGGACCGACGGACGGACCGACGGACCGACAGACCGACGGACGGACGGACGGACGGACGGGGGCGACGACAATATACGACCACATTTGCGTATAATCAGGGGCCATATTTCAGGAAGTTATGATCCGATATGCGCAAATATCGAAAGGAAGCAAGATCTTTGATTTTATAACCATGAATTTCAAGTTTCATCAAAATCGAATCAAAATTGTGACCTCCACAGGGTCCACAACCTTGATATACCATTTTTTAACAGTATTCGCGTACAAACGGCGGCCATTTTGTATGGCAATTTTGGTCTGATTTTCGCGAAATTCGAACTCAACCTTCCTTAGGTTGTAACGGTGATATAATCAAACGTTTTTTTAAATCGAATAATAATTGTGACCTCCAAGCTAAAAAGATAGGCTGGCACTGCCAGGCAGGATACGCCCACATTTTTGAGAGATGGATAGAGAACAAGCAATACCGAAAGTGATTTTTCCTACATCATTAAGTCCTGTATTTATGGCGGGGTATCGGGTTCAAAATGCGATCTGCAGTAGAAAGTAGAAAATAAAAAACAAAAGAGAAAATTCTTATCCGAAATGGACATTTTCGTGTGGGAAACATATACCGCTCGTGCTTTTCAACCTAATACGTCCACCTTTTTAACTTGAAGTCGCAAATATTCTACTTTCAACAACAGAATTTCTACTTTCAAAAATCAACTTTTGACATTCGGAATTTTAACTTCAAATTTTCTACTCCAGATTTTCTGCTCGAGCTTTTCTCCATGCATATTACGAAATAAATTTGATCACGTGACTATTTTTGCATGTCATTAAAATACGGAAATTACCCCTGGATGGTTGGGTTAACATTTGGGAATAGTTTGTTTGACTTAAATAACAAGCCAACAGTGAGGCTGATGTCCCCCGCCGAAATCCCAAAATAAATAGATGACACATATTAATTAATCGCACATTTATTTTTTTCAAACGTATCAAGCAATCAAACTGTACACGAAGTGTCATCCAAAAGTGTTTTATAAAGAAAAATGCTAAAACCGATGAGAAAAATGAAAATGTACCCTAGTTAGGGGGACCCTAAAGGCAGACAAAAGGACCCCCACGCTTGACAAAATGGCCCCTCTGGCCAAGGGAAAGGGCCCTCGTGTCTGAGTCAATCGTTTCTATACACTGTTACTGTCGAATCCATTACTGAATGAAAATGCAGTCATTGTATTGGCATAAAAATCATCAATCAAGATGAACCTAAGTTATCGTGTCCCAAAGCATCAACCAATCAAATTGCTTATCTCTGCTTACCCTAAGCGGAAAATGCTCATCTTCGAACTCCATCAAGGCATTGACCTAATAAGCATATACACCAAGTTTGAACATTTTAACTCAATTAGAAGGAGAGTTATTGTGTTCCAAAGTCTCGACCAATCAAATTTGCGTATCGCTCTGCTTACCCTGAGCAGAAAATGCTCATTATCGAACTTAGTCAAGGTATTACTGTAATGAAACTATACACCAAGTTTCATCACTCTCACTTAATTAGAACTAAAGTTATCGTGTCCCAAAGCATCAACCAATCAAATTGCTTATCTCTGCTTACCCTAAGCGGAAAATGCTCATCTTCGAACTCCATCAAGGCATTGAGCTAATAAGCATATACACCAAGTTTGAACATTTTAACTCAACTAGAAGGAGAGTTATTGTGTTCCAAAGTCTCGACCAATCAAATTTGCGTATCGCTCTGCTTACCCTGAGCAGAAAATGCTCATTATCGAACTTAGTCAAGGTATTACTGTAATGAAACTATACACCAAGTTTCATCACTCTCACTTAATTAGAACTAAAGTTATCGTGTCTCAAAGCATCAACCAATCAAATTGCTTATCTCTGCTTACCCTAAGCGGAAAATGCTCATCTTCGAACTCCATCAAGGCATTGACCTAATAAACACATACACCAAGTTTGAACATTCTAGCTCAATTAGGAAGAGAGTTATTGTGTCCCAAAAAGTGTGACGGACGGACAGACAGACGGACAGACAGACAGACAGACAGACAGACAGACAGACGGACGAACCCATTTTAATAGTCCCCCAACTTTCTTCGAAAGGCGGGGGACAAAAAACGCAAATTTCATTACATCGTTTTTTGTCTTTTTTGTTTTTCCCCCAAGCTCAAATCTGACAGTTGAAATCAAAACTTTATTGAGATTTTTCTTTAATAGCAATCCCCTAAACAACCTGTTGATTTCTCTTTGATAGAGTAAGGTCATCAACTTCGGGTTAAGGGTCAACGACTGATGTCAGCGACTGAAAACAATAACTGTTTATACAGTTAGCGTTTAGTCTGTGTCCGATGCATAAAACTGAGGACAGCATAGTATCTAGTCGCTTCGGAATGAAAACAAAGATGTGGAGGGATTTATAGAGGAGTAGGCTGCTTGTTCCACCACTGCTAAATAAAGTCATGCTTTACGTTTTCATTGCCGTATTGAGCGACTCGGTTATTTGACTTGATTTATCGACTGGGTTATTCGACTGAATTATCTGCCTGTTTTTTCGACTGAGATATTTCACTGATTTTATTGACTGATTTGTTGGACTGAGTAACTTCTTCTTTAATATATATAATATGTACAAACTAGGTCATTTCGGGACTAACATATAGTTTTAAATTTTATTTCAATAGTTCTAATTATCCAGAACGGAAAACATTCCCTGCAAGTAAAAATGTGTTATATTGTGGGGAAAGCGGTACAGCTAAGCGACATGAATTGTACATATTATATATTAAAGAACAGTAGTAGTAGCAGTAATACGAAATCTGGATCAACTATCACAGGGTCTTGAACGAGGGGGCTTCTCGGGAAACTAATTATCCAGAACGGAAAAGAAATATCGTTCGTTTGCCCAAATACATAGGGTTAGCCAGAGACCGCTTGAATTTTTTGCAAAGATGGGTGCCCAAAAAGTACATGTTTCTGTGGCCTCCACCAAAAAGGATATGGGTTTTTAAAATGTTCCGGATACTAACGATGTATCTGTTTTTAACAACCTCGTGTGAATGGTATGACAAGAGAAACAATATGTCATTCTGCCAATAGCCACGTTGAGGTTGCAGCAATGCAAGTTGTTGCAAGTTTTAGTGCAAAAAGCACCAGCAGTCAAGACCCAAGATTACGTAGGCGTTTGTTCAGAAGATCCACCTGTACAAGTTCTTAGACATTTTAGACCTTATAGGAATCCTTTGTACAGAAATAAAAATTATTATCGTGAAAGTAGTTATAGATTATGTTATTTTGATTAGTGGAAAAATAAGGATTTTGATTCCATTAATATTTAAAACATGTTTTTGTTTGAAGTAGGGTGGATACATATGATTAATGTATAGGTAACATGTTACTTGATTATTGTTTAATTCTATTTTTAATTTCAAATCTATATTTTAATATACATTAATGCTTGGTAAGTCTAATGAAACAGACAGCAATTGGTCACTCGATTTAAATTATGGCAACTAAAGTGGTTGATCTGATCAGTTAAATGGCTTTAACACTTTCATAGTAACTAATAGTAAGTAACTAATTTATATAAAGAGAGAAATGTATGTACGATTAATAATAGTTTGGGAGACCAGCTTAGGGAACCTATATACTAGCTAGTTGAAGAGCTGATTTATAGGAAGTTATAAGTTGTTTACTTGTTGCTGTTATTGCTCCTGAAATAAAGTGTTGAAGATCTATTCAAAGAATCTGTATTCATTTCTAATACTTAAAGAACACACTCCACAAGATATAATCCTAGAAAGTGGAACCCGGTTATGAGCATGAAAGGGCTACTTACTGAAATTAAAGGTCTTAATGCTCTGCTCCAAATAAGGCTAATGAGGGAAATTTTCCCAGGACAGCGCTATCAAGCATCTTAGCCACTTAGCCACTGTAATCCACCGCTACTTTATGAAATGGAATGGGGTTTAACATACTACTGTTGTGCACCGACTGGGATTATGAAGACGGGCATACGCCATACAGTGTGCTACGAGGGAAATTTTGCCCGTGCAGCAGCGCTACAGCCTACTTATATATTGAATTCCAAATGACAGGGGATCTTTTACATGCGTGCAAATGTGTACATGAGACCTTGGTTTTTCGTCCTATCCAAACGACACGACAGTTGTCCTTGTTGTCAGGCCCTACGTCCTACCTCACCAGCAAGAGGAAACCAGCCGGAAAATCCTGAGGAACTGTCTCGAGCAATACCTGGAACGAACCCACTACCTCCAGGCCAGCACGCCAGCGTCTTACTCACTTAGCCACTCTTGCTCTAGGCTACTTATTGTTATCTTAGTTCACTCCCAGTAGTGCTTTTGAATGCTTGTTTAGAGGCAGACAGTAAATAAATTTGTAAAGTCGATTTAAATTATGACAGACTGGCAACTCAACTAAAGTGGTTGATCTGTTCAGTTTCTTTAACTTTTATTTGCGAGAGAGAGAGCGAGAGAGAGAGAGGTTTAACGTCCGCTCGACACAAACTAGGTCTTTCGGGACTAACACATGGTCTTTACAGTGGGAGGCAACCGGAGTACCCGGAGAAAACCCACAAGGTTGGACAGGCGACCCTTAGTCTTGCCACGATGTATGTAAGATGAATTATAGTTGAACTATGTCTATATACCAAATAGACAAAAGATAGGTTGCCAGGCAACGAAACATACGCCCACAACAGCTAAGTCGTCCGGGCAGTCAACAAGGGTTGTCGCATATTGTTTCTTTTATCAGTAAGGAGAACATTTACAACACATGATAATCTTATTACGAGTAATAGCCCATTAAATAATTATCAGAAATGATTAGAATAGTTTTGATGGTTTGTCTCAAGGCCTTTGTCCACAAGATATTTCAAACTGATCAACTGCCAGAAATTATCAGATATCACTGAAAATCAAATAGGATTCTTCGTATCATGACCCTAAACACTGTGTACAAATTTAAAGTCAATCGGATATTAACTTTAGCCTTTAGAGCATTCACAGGGTTTTTCAAAGTGATCAAGGGTCATAACTCTGGCAGTAATTATCGGATATCGCTGAAAATAAATAGGCTATTTTGTATCATGACCGTAAATAGTGTGTATAAATTTAAAGTCAATCGGATATTAACTTTAGATTTTTCAAAGTGATCAAGGGTCATAACTCTGGCAGTAATTATCGGATATTGCTGAAAATCAATAGGATTCTTTGTATCATGACTTTAAACACTGTGTATAAATTTAAATTCAATCGGATATTAACTTTAGCCTCTAGAGCGTTCACAAAATTTTTCAAAGTGATCAAGGGTCATAAACACTGTGTGTAAATTTAAAGTCAATCGGATATTAACTATAGCCTCTAAAGTGTTCACAAGATTTTTCAAAGTGATCAAGGGTCATAACTCTGGTAGTAATTATCGGATATCACCGAAAATCAATAGGCTTCTTCGTCTCATGACCTTAAACACTGTGTATAAATTTAAAGTCAATCGGATATTAACTTTAGCCTCTAAAGCGTTCACAAGATTTTTCAAAGTGATCAAGGGTCATAACTCTGGCAGTAATTATCAGAGGTCACCGAAAATCAATAGGATTCTTCGTCTCATGACCTTAAACACTGTGTATAAATTTAAAGTCAATCGGATATTAACTATAGCCTCTAGAATGTTCACAAGATTTTTCAAAGTGATCAAGGGTCATAACTCTGGTAGTAATTATCGGATATCGCTGAAAATCAATAGGCTTCTTCGTCTCACGACCTTAACAACTGTGTATAAATTTAAAGTCAATTGCATATTAACTTTAGCCTCTAGAGCGTTCACAAGATTTTTCAAAGTGATCAAGGGTCATAACTCTGGTAGTAATTATCGGATATCGCTGAAAATCAATAGGCTTCTTCGTCTCACGACCTTAAACACTGTGTATAAATTTAAAGTCAATCGGATATTAACTATAGCCTCTAGAGCGTTCACAAGATTTTTCAAAGTGATCAAGGGTCATAACTCTGGTAGTAATTATCGGATATCGCTGAAAATCAATAGGCTTCTTCGTCTCACGACCTTAAACACTGTGTATAAATTTCAAGTCAATCGGATATTAACTTTAGCCTCTAGAGCGTTCACAAGAAATTGTGGACGATGGACGGACGGACGGACGGACGGACCGACGGACGGACGGACGGACGGACGGACGGACGGACGGACAGACGGACGGACGGGGGCGACGGCAATATACGACCACATTTCCATGTGGGCGTATAAAAACGATGTAATGAAATTTGAGTTGATTCGTTTTTTATTTAGGTCAAACAAACTATTCCCAAATTTTAACCCAACCATCGACCGAGTTTGCTGACTGCAAATCCAGTGGTACCTAGGGGTAATTGCCGAATTTTAATAACATGCAGAAATAGTCACGTGATTAAATTTATTTCCGTAATATGCATGGAGAAAATCTTTAGCAGAAAATCTGGAGTAGAAAATCTGAAGTTGAAAGTCCGAATGTCAAAAGTTGATTATTGAAAGTAGAAATTCTGCTGTTGAAAGTAGAATATTTACGACTTCAAGTTGAAAAGGGGGACGTATTAGGTTGAAAAGCACGAGCGGTATATGTTTCCCACAAGAAAATGCCCATTTTGGATTAGAATTTTCTCTTTTGTTTTTTATTTTCTACTTTCAACTGCAGATCGCATTTTGAACCCGATACCCCGCCATATGTATTTCATACTGTATTGGGAGCAGCCATTTTGTTGGTCAGTTCCAGTCTGATATTCATGAAATTCGAAGCCGACAATGATTATGGTTTGACGGTACACAACCTAGAAATGTTAGTTTTCGTCAAAATTGGATAAGAATTGTGACCTGTAGAGAGTCCACAACCATGATATACCATATTTTTACAATATTCGCGTACAAACGGTGACCATTTCGTCCGGCAATTTTGGTACGATTTTCACGAAATTCGAACTCAACTTTCCTTACGGTGCAACAGTAATATAATCAGAGTTTTTTTTTAAATCAGATAATAATTGTTTGAGAGATAGACAGAGAACAAGCAATACCGAAAGTGATTTTTCCTACAATCAAAGGCCATAATTCATTAAGTTACAATTTGATATGCGCAAATAACGAAAAGAATAAAGATCTTTAGGTTATAAACAAGCATTTCAGGTTTCATCAAAATCGAATTAAAATTGTCACCTCTACAGGGTCCACAATTTTGACATACCATATTTTTACACTGTTCGCGTACAAACGGCGGCCATTTTTTCTGGCAATTATGGTCCAATTTTCTTGAAATTCGAACTCAACCTTTCCTAGGGTGTAACGGTGATAGAGTCAAACGTTTTTTCAAATCGGATAATAATTGTGACTTCCAGAGGGACCATAGGCGATTTTTCGGACAATCAGGGGCCATAATTCAGGAAGTTAGGATCCGATATGCGCAAATAACGAAAGGAATCAAGATCTTTAGGTTATAACCATGCATTTCAAGTTTCATCAAAATCGAATTAAAATTGTGACTTCTACAGGGTCCACAACCATGATATACAATTTTTTAACAGTATTCGCGTACAAACGGCGGCCATTTTGTATGGCAATTTTGGTCCGATTTTCCCGAAATTCGAACTCAACCTTCCTTACGGTGTAACGGTAATATAATCAACCGTTTTATTAAATCGGATAATAATTGTGACCACCAGAGGGACCACAAGCTAAAATAAGGCGATTTTGCGTATAATCAGGGGCCATAATTCAGGAAGTTACGATCCGATATGCGTAAATATCGAAAGGAAGCAAGATCTTTGGGTTATAACCATGAATTTCAAGTTTCATCAAAATCGAATCAAATTGTGACCTCCACAGGGTCCACAACTTTGATATACCATTTTTTAACAGTATTCGCGTACAAACAGCGGCCATTTTGTATGGCAATTTTCGTCTGATTTTCACAAAATTCGAACTCGACCTTCCTTAGGGTGTAACGGTGATATAATCAAACGGTTTTTTAAACCAAGATCTTTGGGTTACAAACATGCATGTCAAGTTTCATCAAAATCGGTTCAAAATTGTGACCTCTATAGGGTCCACAAGCTAAAAACGTGATTTTTCGTACAATCAGGGGCCATAATCCATGAAGTTTTGATCCGATACATGCCAATATCAAAAGCAGCCGAGATCTTTTGGGGATAAACCTATATTTCAAGTTTCGTCAAAATCGGATAAGAATTGTGACCTGTAGAGAGTCCACAAACAAATTGTGGACGGACGGACGTCTGGGCGGACAGGGGCGACGACATAATATGTCCACATGAAAATGTGGGCGAATAAAAACGTGATTTTTCGTACAATCAGGGGCCATAACCCATGAAGTTACAGTCCGATACATGCCAATATCGAAAGGAACCGAGATCTTAGGGTGATAAACCTATATTTTAAGTTTCATTGAAATCAGATAAAAATTGTGACCTGTAGACTGTTTACAAACAATTGTGGACGGACGTCAGGACAAACAGGGGCGACGACAATATACGTCCACATGTGGGCGTATAAAAAACGTTTGATTATATATATCACAGTTACACCGTAGTTATGGGTGAGTTTGAATTTTGATTTTCTGATGATTACTTAAAATGCAACAACTCTTGTTGATTGCCCGGACGATTTGGCTGCTGTGTGGGCGTATGTTTCATTACCTGGCAACCTATTTTTAAGTTTTTTAATGGCCTTGGGCTCACCAGCCAAGCCAGCTATGCCTTTGGATATTAAAAATGGCAATACTTTGGATAGGTCCATAGAGGGACTCTCAATTAAGAGAAACCTCGGCCATGTCTTTGATATTTTTTAATGTATGTTGAAATAAATCAGAAATGTCCTCTGTACTAGAACGTTTCTGTTTCTTTTTATTAATTGGTGTGGGGGAGATTGGGGAATCCATGAAATAAATTTTTAACGATTCACCCCTCGTCGTCCCCCAGGTTACTTCCCTGCCTACCAGCCAGGGGGAGGACTAGTACGGACTACCAGTGCATTGCCTCAGGGCTCGACGAGGGGTATACTCAAGCCAGTAAGTATAAATACTTAGCCAACCCGATTGACCCGTGCCGCCGCTCTGTAGAATGTACTCAGGACACAAAGGTAACACTTGCTGAGTGAAAACAACAAAGCAAAGAAATTGGAAAAACGTACATTCTACAGAGCTAAAAACAACCAAAGCCGATTGATCAGAGTAGGCCTCCTGTCTAGGTGAACCATGGGCCAAAGTAATGTGTTGCAGAGAAAGGGCTCGCAAGCCAAATCCCCACTCAACTACCAGGATTCCACTCTCCACCGACACGGGTAGCAACGCACGGCAAACATGTTGCCCCATTACAGGGATCCTTTTAGTTGCTTCTTACAACACGCAGGACATACGAAGGGTATATTCTTATCACCCCCTACACCCCAGGGGGGCTATTGGAATGTACAGAAGTGCACATACATACATGTAACTGCGAAAAAAACGTACTGATTTATTTTATTGTTTCATTATCACAAGAAAACATTCAAAATCTGTTTTTAATTTTAGAATATTGAAAATGGTACATGTATCTGGCAATTGAGATCAAATTGATAATATTCAATAACATTTATACAGGTAATTTAATTCAAAATGGAAAAATGAAAAAATAAATTCATCAATCATATTCATGAGTATGGTAATTTGTTATCAAAATGACACTGTTGAGTCAACAGCCATAATGCGTAACTATTTCACATCATACGGCAAGGTTAATCATACATGTAACACAATAAATTAGTTTCAGTCATTCTCAGTGTACAATTTGTGGCCTTAATCATACTAATTTAATAACTGGTAATGTCAAAATGGTTCCATATTGAATATGTTTATCTTAATGTCATTGTAACATTTGTGATACACATAAAACGAAATGAAATGGGGTTTAATGTCCTACTGCTCTGCTCCGACTAGGCTAATGGAGACGAGCATATATGCCATACAGTGTGCTATGATGAGGGGAACCTTTGCCTGGACAGTGGCACTACAGCATACTCTTCTTATATCAAATTCCGATTTTCAGGGGATCTTTTACATGCATGCCAATGTATACAAAGGACCTCAGTTTTTAGTCCCATCCAAATAACTTGACATCTGACCTTGTCAGGTCCTTATTGGTCCTGCATCAATGACAACAAGAAACCACAGCAGAGACACATCAAAGAAACAACTACACAAAAAGCAGCTACATGTATGTCTAGAAAAAAAAGAGTCATACAGCACATTGACAAACCATGTCGAGATCGTTTTCTTTCGCCACGTGGGTTTCAATTCATGGCCTTTCTTAACTGAAGAATTTTTTCAACGATACAACGATAAGGCCATATTACGTATCGATATAAATATCGCTGGAATGTATCGATACATATTGGTGTATCGATATATCGACACAGCCCTAATCACTACGAATACAACAATTCGGCGTGTTGTAACACCGACATATCTCGCGTCCATCCGGGAGGAAAGGCCCCCTTTTCCTTTCATAGGAATTCGAGATGGCATATGGAGAATTTGAAGTACCGGCACTTTTCTCTAATTCTTTGATGGCTGCTCATGTAGAGTTATGTTGTTTTGGTATTGAGCACATTGACAAACCATGTCGAGATCGTTTTCTTTCGCCACGTGGGTTTCAATTCATGGCCTTTCTTAACTGAAGAATTTTTTCAACGATACAACGATAAGGCCATATTACGTATCGATATAAATATCGCTGGAATGTATCGATACATATTGGTGTATCGATATATCGACACAGCCCTAATCACTACGAATACAACAATTCGGCGTGTTGTAACGCCGACATATCTCGCGTCCATCCGGGAGGAAAGGCCCCCTTTTCCTTTCATAGGAATTCGAGATGGCATATGGAGAATTTGAAGTACCGGCACTTTTCTCTAATTCTTTGATGGCTGCTAATGTAGAGTTATGTTGTTTTGGTATTGAGTGGAAGTCCCTCAACTCCATAACGCCATAAGTGGCTCCCCACTCAAAGGAATCGTGGCCTGTCTCTCTCGATACTCCTTATCGTACAGGATAACACTCTGCCACACAAGATTTGCTGAAAGACGAAATACGCTTTGCATATAGTGTAAATAACCACTGGGATCAGGCAGTTGCAGGGAAAATAATATCTGGATGCTGGCATAGGTCCATTGTTCCAAGGAGATCTTTCCAAGTGAATGCCATCTTTGGCCCTCATCAATGATGTCAAGTGGGTTTGTCCGCAAGTAATCAAGACCCTTACCTCTTGTTGAGTCTGTCTCAGTACTCTCCGGTCAAATAGAATTCACATCTGATGGGAGCCCTGGGTTGTTATGTTGTCTGTGGTGCAAGTCAAGCTGCCTAGTGGGTATATTGCTGGAATTCAGAGACCCGGGCTGTGCCTGTGACTGCTTAAGTAACGATATTTGTCTCCATAATTGTTCGGATTTCTGTGTCAATGATAATCTCGGCAATTCAACCTTGAGGCGCTCAACCTTGCTGCAGATCTTCAAGATCCCTGGCTTGGGTTTTGGCTGGCTGTAACAAGTCATGATGATCGACAGCTGTAAATGATGTATGTACACGTCTTGCATTTGTATTTGCGGAGCTTGCGTTTGTATTTGATGAGCGAATGGACTCTGCAAAACGAAATAGGACCTCGTGTCTTTCCGGCACTTCCTGTTCTAATACATCTATTATTGGGCGATTTCGAGACCTGGGAGTAAACAAATCCCCTTCGTCAGAGTTCTCCGACTTTAACATGGAGATAATATCCTTCATGGATTTCCCTGCGTTCTGTCTTCTGTCCCGGTCTTTTGCCAAGGACATGTAGAAATGTGAGAAGTCGAAAAATCACAAATAATCACGATACTGTGAAAATTGAAAATTGTTGCTATGGCCGCTATTCTACAAAGACATGAACAATCACTTGACCAGGTTGCGTTTAAAATTGGGACTGCGGTAAATATAAGGAATACAAAAAGACCAAAGATAGGTTGCCAGGCAACGAAACCTACGCCCACAGCAGCTAAATCGTCCGGGCAGTCAACAAGGGTTGTCGCATATTTTTACTTTTATTGGTAATGAAACATTTGTAATACACTAAAATCTGATTAAGAGTAACAACTCATTATGTAATTAGCAGAAAATCATTAGAATAGTTTTGCCCCACGTTAACAATTAGTATATTAAACATTTGATATTTAGCTGTTCAGTTATCAAAATTCATAGAAAATCAAAATACTTGTTCGTTGCAACACCTTAAACCCTGTGTATCAATCTGAAGTCAATCGGATGATAAGTTAGGCCTCTATAGCGTTACAAGGTTATTTGAAGTGATCAAGGGATATAACAATGGAAGTAATTATTTGAAATCGCTGAAATTGATTAGGCTTCTTCGTCTCATGATCTTAAACATTGTGTGTAAATTTTAAAGTCAATCCACAGGATTTTTTTGATGTGATCAAGGGCCGTAACTCTGGCAGTAATTATTGGGAATCACTGAAAATCAATAGACGTCTTCGTCTCATCACTGTGTATAAATTTAAAGTCAATCGGATATTAACTTTGGCCTCTACAGCGTCCACAAGATTTTTTTTAAGTGATCAAGGGCCATAACTCTGGCATTAATTATCGGAAATCGCTGAAAATCAATAGGCTTCTTCGTCTCATGACCTTAAACACTGTGTATAAATTTAAAGTCAATCGGATATTAACTTTAGACTCTAGAGCGTCCACAAGCAATTGTGGACGCCGGACCGACGGCCGGACACCGCCGGCTGGCCGGACGGGGGTGACGACAATATACGACCACATTTCAATGTGGGCGTATAATAAAAATGAATACGATTGAAAACAACTATTTCCTGAAAAGTCAATATTAACTTTAGACTCTAGAGCGTCCACAAGCAATTGTGGACGCTGGACCGAAGGCCGGACCGCCGGCTGGCCGGATGGGGGTGACGACAATATACGACCACATTTCAATGTGGGCGTATAATAAAAATGAATACGATTGAAAACAACTATTTCCTGAAAAGTCAAAACCAAATTAATCATTAATTCTCATACAAGTTTGAATATTTTAGGTCAAAATACAGGTAAATATAATCATCTTCTAATTACACAGTTTGTAAGTGGGGGAAGGCATCTTCTTAAATGTAAACAAATAAATTTTAAAACAATTGGGTGATAAATGTAGTCTTCTTGAGTGTTAAAAAAAAAAACCCAGAAAATTGAGGATTGCTGAATATGAATAGGATTCGTCCTGTCATGACCTTACCTTACTCTACATAATTTTTAAGCTTTAATATAGTTACTGTAACTTAATGGAATTCATTGAAATTCAATAACCTTATAGAATTCTTATTAGTCCAACAGCTGGAACAGTCTTCAAATATTTCATTGATTAAGCTTCTTACATTTCAAAAACAGAACCACATTATATGTCAAGTAATTGTCTTAGCTTTATCGGTTAGTCTTGTATTGCTCTCAGTTTACAGGATTTTTTTTCATCATATCAAAATATATTTTAAATTATATTATCGTTATGGCCGCAAGGCTACGCCTGGCTACGATGCGATGTGCATCACAAGTTATATCGTGATATATATAGAAAATAAATTTACGGTCAGTCATGACCTTAAACACTGTGTATAAATTTAAAGTTAATCGGATATTAACTTTAGCCTCTAGAGTATCCACAAGCAATTGTGGACGCCGTGATCGCCGAAATATACGACCACATTTCAATGTGGGCGTATCAAAATTGGCCTGGCTCTGCCGTTGGAGGTTGGAAAAAGAATCAATATAAATAGGTACAACCTTATGATGGATTATGCCGAAATGGAACATACGTTGATAATTGTCAGTTCCAAGATGATCCTTTCAGAACTGGAGTAATTGAAAGTTTTGGGATAATTTTACCTTGGCCTTTTGACAGATCATTTAGGGGACGTGGGGACGTAACTCTGGTTTGTTTACTATCCAGACGACAGTTCAGGATGTTTTTTCAATCTTTTTTGTTGTTAAATGGCAAAAAGAATTGTTGATGAGCAAATCTGTTATTTTCGGGAAACCGATGATTATGATGGTGTCAAGTGACTTAGAACGGGATGGCGATGATAGTGTCTGTTTTGATAGTGATGCAAGCAACCGTGACTAGTTTATCCAGGAAAATGTAGGCAGCGATATCGCTAATGTAAACCTACTATTTCCCGAAGTTTTTACAGTGAATTCTGAACAGAGTGATGGAACCCCTTGTGAAAGATCGTATGAAGACGTAACATTAAGATCTTCTCAAGATGAATGTAGCAAAGTTAGACCTACAGTTGCAGTAAATTTGTGTGAATCAGAATGGAAACATATGATTTGATTGAACCGTCACACTCGTAGTGATGGTTGGTAGAAACTTCAGGAAGAATTATCACAATTCTAAATTTGCTCGACGCTCATGATTAACGTGTAAAGAAACAATGAACTAGACATTTTTTGACTTAATAGAAAATAAGATGAAACAGAATTGGATATTACAGTGAACAAAGATAGGTTGCCAGGCAACGAAACATACGGGCGTAGGATTCTACGTCTCATGACCTTAAACACTGTGTATAAATCTAAAGTCAATCGGTTATTAACTTTGGCCTCTAGACCACCCACAAGGTTTTTCAAAGTGATCAAGGGACATAACTCTGGCAGTAATTATAGGAAATCACCATAAATCATTGGGCTTCTTCGTCTCATGCCCTTAAACACTGTGTATAAATTTAAAGTCAATCAGATATTAACTTTAGCCTCTAGAGCGTCCACAAGATTTTTTGACGTCATCAAGGGCTATAACTCTGGCAGTAATTACTGGAAATTGCTGAAAATCAATAGGCGTCTTCGTCTCATGACCTTAAACACTGTGTATAAATTTTAAGTCAATCGAATATTAACTTTGGCCTTTACAGCGTTCACAAGATTTTTCAAAGTGATCAAGGGTCATAACTCTGGCAGTAATTATCGGAAATCGCTGAAAATCAATAGGCTTCTTCGTCTCACGAACTTAAATAATGTATATAAATTTAAAGTCAATCGGATATCAACATTAGCCTATCGTGCATTCACAAGAAATTTTGGACGATGGGCGTATAAAAAATGAAGTTGGATTATACATTGTCTTAATTTAGAAATTACATGATTTGAAATTAGAAATTAGACGAATAGAGGTTAGAAATTAGACGATAGCATGTTAGTATTTTGAATCTAAAATACCACCATATTATCAAACTTATCAAATGGCTAAATATTTGATAAATATATTCACATAATAATGAATTATTGCTGTTATTGCTTGACAAAACTATTTATTAAGGTAAGTGTACAAATTTGAAATACTTGAACTAAAACTAAAAGTGTTCGGAACATAGTAATCTATAAAAATCTGTTGCTATGGCAATCATCAATATTTAGTAGTTTTCCCTTAACATCTAATCTTAATTTATACAATAGATAGAAGCAAGCATGATCGAGCACTGTTAATGTCTACTTGACAGATATCTATTCGAATATTGTCAAATACCAACGTTATTTTATTGTGAAATAACTTATCAGAGGTTTCACTAAATATTACTGTAGCTGGCATCCCCCCCCCCCCCCCCCCGGGAGAAAATTTTGCATTTTGGCATTCAATATGATGCAATTTGGTTGATTTTACACCACTTTAAGAATTACACACTTCAGGCCAATATGGGCATCTCTATAGTCTATATTCAAATCAGAAACTATATCACTATTACTAGTATTAGTATAGAAATGGTTCCACTACTGCTGTCTTCCGTCTTACTCCAGTCGCAGTAGTGGTTTTTCCTACCGAGTTCCTTTGCGCAAGTTTTTTAGTCAAATGACTACAAAAAGTTTACTGGCTTAAAGCTTACAAATAAACTGACACAAAACAGTACTGCAGTTTAACATATAATAAATCAATTCTTATTGAAATAAAGGTGAGGCCTTACCGCATAATTATATGATTTGATGAAACCCATCTCCTACGCGAAATTTCAACTGGCCGACCGTCATGGCCGCAAGTTGCGTGATACGTCATTAGGCCTACAACATAAACAGCGCTATGCAGAGAAAAACTGTTCGGTAACTATTTTAATGGTCCAGTCTTCACTATTTGTGATAGAATTACTTATTTTAATACAAAATGTAATGATGTGTGTTGACAATTGTGCGTTTGAACCTATTTGAACTTGCATAAGGGGTCTTATTAGACTGTACCAATTCAGTTTAAGGTAACAAGTATAGTTACTAGTATTAGTATAGTATCAGGTAAATATTTTTTGAATGAAAAAGTTAGCACTAGGCAGGCCTCGAAATGTTTGAAAAAAGCTACCTGTCGCAAGCGACAGGTAGCTTTTCATCATACCTGTCGCTTCAGTAAATTACCTGTCACTCTCAATTGTCAAACCCAAAGACTAAGTAATAGTATAGTATCACACATATCCATACACGTAGGTACACACACGTTTGTTTAGGTATTGACGTACATTGCTTCATATAAATATCGTAATATGAAACCTTTTTATTTCTTGACAGCGGAATGCCTAAAAGTTTTTGAAAGTCGGCGAATCTGCTTTGGCTCAGCGACTCGAAGATTCGTACAACTACAATTCTATCATCCGTAGCCATGTGAATTCCGCAAATTATCATAGTATCACACCTCCGTGCTAAATCGAATAGTTCGACGTTGAGATGTAGAATTCAAATTTTAAAATATCCGTATTGAATTGAATATCAAAACACAAATCACACCTGTGCATGGCACTGTAAGAAATATGCCGCGTGCGAAAGACAGGTAGCGTCACCTGGAATTCCCGTCTCACATACACTGTACAATGTATCGGGACTATATTTACGCTACAAATTATATTAATATCCGAGATCTTTTTCCGACCTGATTATTTGATTTTGTCGAATTGTCTTGTAAATTATTTAAATGATTCGATACACGAACTTACGAAGCATCGATCTATCGAGCCGTGTGTATTTCCCTTCCACTCCAGCCACTTTCTAATATTTACTGTGGTGTCGTTACGGTAGAATTATTTCAGGTGACGTTTTAATTTACTTAGATATAATACTCCAGAATGCTATAAACTAGTGCCAAGTAGATGAAAACAAGCGTAGATGGTTTGAAATTCATTGTTATAAAATTGTCTACTTTCAAACTGAGTACCTGTAGCATGTGACAGAGCGAAATGTAAACAATGCAAATGGCGGCTTTTCACGGTATTTCCGTGCTCAATTCTTGCATTTAGAAACGACTCTACGAATAAATAAATACGGCCTACATGTACATGACGTGGACGTGAGTATTGTGGTCGTGAGTAATGTGGTCAATTTACTGAACATCAAGTAAAATTTAGTCCACCTGTCGCAAGCGACAGGTAGTTTTATTTGCTACCTGTCGGACGAAAAAATCGCCTGTCGGCGACAAGTAGACAGGTGAACATTTCGAGCCATGTTAGGTAATTAACTAGTGAACAGGTTTGAAAAATCAGTTTGCATGATGCAGTCGCGGAAAATGAATCGATCTAACTAAACTCACTGTCAAGTCAACGATCCCCTTATCAACCTCTTCTTATGTATATGTGTAGCTATCTATAATACCGGTCAATCAATACATCGTGGGCTATCGGCTATTAAACTTCATTTTGTCTTGTTAAAAATGTGTACAATGCTTGCCATCTGCGGTCGTCTAGAAAGAGGCTATACTTTCTTGTCAGACAACTTTTTTATTTTCGCTAACAAAATAATAAACAAGAAAATATCGGCCGAGATACAATTGACTGTGATAAGAAATGATCATTCTTGCAGTTTAACTACAAGCGCCACCATAATTATTCTGTGATAAATTTTAATATTTAATTTGAGTTTGCACAGAGAATAAAGCTTTTCAAAATAGCAGTATTTGGCTTCACTTTTTTCTATTATTTTCCTTCTTGTTGTCCTGGTAAATGCTGGAAGACCACTGCATTGGTCATGTCCAAATTTGAGTATTCTTTTACCCGAAAATACATAGTTTTCGCATACCATGCTCACTGGATTTTATACATTAACACAAAATGAAAATGATCACTAATTTAAACCAAATTTTGCAAAATAAATGGATTCCATTGGAAGTTTTCTATTCTGAAAAGTGTAGCCTGAAAGGGTTAAGAATTGGGGCCTGTAGGTGACTCACATACTTACATACAGACAGGGATGACTGTGGCCGTATTTTTCTACTGAGAATACACATCATCATCCAGTCAAAATATAACATACATGAATTCTTACCAAAGCCAACAGATTTGACATAAAATTCAATTCAACTAGTCAAATACATGTAAAATGAACTTGCAGCAGGCCTTACAATTTACATGACTTGATGCATGCCTTGTCTAAAGGTTATCACACAACAAAATCAAGACACAGTTTTTAAGTGTAAAGTTCCTGTGGATGTTTATTACACACACCCACCAAATGGACTGACCTTTTCTATTATCATTATTAAGATTTTTACATGGCGTCGGCTTAAAATGACAACAAATTACTGCCCCTGTCTACAAGGCAACAGTATAAGGTCTTCCATCAAGAAAACTCTCAAGTCAAGTCTCATTACATGTACTTAGGTTTCAGCAGCCATAAAACAGCAGTTTCTGTGTTAATCTAAAAGCAATTCTATTTTCAAACCACAAATGTGAAGTATTTCTTAGCCTTTTACTGTAAAAAGTCATATATTCCTCTAAGCAGTCATGCAACAAGTCTAACACTGTATGGTACCGGTACAGCATAAAAATCAATGAAAATTTAAATAAATAACAAAATCTGTAATGTTGTACATGGTATGCCTACATGTACCTTGTAGTTGTATTGATTTAAAAAGTGTAGTGGACCTGCAGGATATTAAAATTAATAAAAAAAAAAAGATAGGTTGCCAGGCAACGAAACATACGCCCACAACAGCTAAGTCGTCCGGGCAGTCAACAAGGGTTGTCGCATATTGTTTCTTTTATCAGTAAGGAGAACATTTACAACACATGATAATCTTATTACGAGTAATAGCCCATTAAATAATTATCAGAAATGATTAGAATAGTTTTGATGGTTTGTCTCAAGGCCTTTGTCCACAAGATATTTCAAAGTGATCAACTGCCAGAAATTATCAGATATCACTGAAAATCAAATAGGATTCTTCGTATCATGACCCTAAACACTGTGTACAAATTTAAAGTCAATCGGATATTAACTTTAGCCTTTAGAGCATTCACAGGGTTTTTCAAAGTGATCAAGGGTCATAACTCTGGCAGTAATTATCGGATATCGCTGAAAATAAATAGGCTATTTTGTATCATGACCGTAAATAGTGTGTATAAATTTAAAGTCAATTGGATATTAACTTTAGATTTTTCAAAGTGATCAAGGGTCATAACTCTGGCAGTAATTATCGGATATTGCTGAAAATCAATAGGATTCTTTGTATCATGACTTTAAACACCGTGTATAAATTTAAATTCAATCGGATATTAACTTTAGCCTCTAGAGCGTTCACAAGATTTTTCAAAGTGATCAAGGGTCATAACTCAGGCAGGAATTATCGGATATTGCTGAAAATCAACAGGCTTCTTCTTATCATGACCTTACACACTGTGTATAAATTTAAAGTCAATCGGATATTAACTTTAGCCTCTAGAGCGTTCACAAGATTTTTCAAGGTGATCAAGGGTCATAACTCTGGTAGTAATTATCGGATATCACCGAAAATCAATAGGCTTCTTCGTCTCATGACCTTAAACACTGTGTATAAAATTAAAGTCAATCGGATATTAACTTTAGCCTCTAAAGCGTTCACAAGATTTTCAAAGTGATCAAGGGTCAAAACTCTGGCAGTAATTATCAGAGGTCACCGAAAATCAATAGGATTCTTCGTCTCATGACCTTAAACACTGTGTATAAATTTAAAGTCAATCGGATATTAACTATAGCCTCTAGAGCGTTCACAAGATTTTTCAAAGTGATCAAGGGTCATAACTCTGGTAGTAATTATCGGATATTGCTGAAAATCAATAGGCTTCTTCGTCTCACGACCTTATCCACTGTGTATAAATTTAAAGTCAATTGGATATTAACTTTAGCCTCTAAAGCGTTCACAAGATTTTTCAAAGTGATCAAGGGTCATAACTCTGGCAGTAATTATCAGATATCACCGAAAATCAATAGGCTTCTTTGTCTCCTGACCTTAAACACTGTGTATAAATTTAAAGTCAATCGGATATTAACTATAGCCTCTAGAGCGTTCACAAGATTTTTCAAAGTGATCAAGGGTCATAACTCTGGTAGTAATTATCGGATATCGCTGAAAATCAATAGGCTTCTCCTTCTCACGACCTTAAACACCGTGTATAAATTTCAAGTCAATCGGATATTAACTTTAGCCTCTAGAGCGTTCACAAGAAATTGTGGACGATGGACGGACGGACGGACGGACGGACGGACCGACAGACGGACGGACGGGGGCGACGGCAATATACGACCACATTTCCATGTGGGCGTATAAAAACCCAACATTTTTCTACAAAAGTTAGATGCATTTTAAGTAAATGTAGCTAAGTCTCTAACTAACTCAATATCATCCCAAAGTCTTACACATTCAAAACACGAAATATTTGTCAATTCAAATCAACGTTTATGCTGTTATCATACCCTGAGGTAGGCTTCTGGTATCCAATATTCAAGACAAAATAAATATTTTTCCATAGTGCGTTTCAGCATCATTTGTAACAAGTCAGTGGCTAGAAAGAACATGGCTAGACATATTGAATTCTACAACTCATGTCAAACGGCGACGCCATAACTTATCTGGAGAGCATGCGCAATAGACTGGAAAACCAGACACAAGAAATTTCTATTCGGTTGAGACTCATGCCGTATTTCGCTGGACATAACTGATTTGAAATATGAGTCAAAACATAAACAATTGAATGTAAAACAGTTCATAGACAATCAGAATACATTATTATATGCGTTGCGACGCATTTGGGTAAATTGCTAAGTCCCAACTATTAGCGATTTAGCTCCTTTAAAGCTTTCTAGACCTTAGCTATTGTAAAACATGTTTGACTACATCTAGGACAACCCCATGGTTTCAACATCCAGCAAGCTTCTTAATGTGCCGTCATGAACAGTTGATTCTGGTCACAAAGATTCAGGTTTGCATTAGAAGCATATCGGTCCTTCCGTGAAATAGTCAAATCTATTTATCTCGATCCATTTCGGTCGGATCAAAAGAAAATTCTAAGTTACGGAAATGCTGTGTTAAACATGGGACTGAATGACATAGTCAGTTTACCCGTACATAATATTGAATGTCTCGTTACTCCACGGAGTTCAAGTGTGGTCAACATTAATCATTATACTATTTGTAGAAGGTCTTTGTTACAAATACGAGAATATCTGGCCAGAATAAAATTATTAAAATGCTATTTTTCGAGTTTAGGAAAGAAGATGCAATCTTTTCTTCGAAACAAAGGAACAAAATGTCTTCAACATTACGATGTTAATTATTTACCTGTCCATGCCTTATACGGTGACTTTCCTGTAAACCATGAAATAGCTGTGTGTATGTAGATTTTTTCGGTGAAGTTATAACCGCTTTGATTTTGATTGACACGTGAATGATACAGTGTACCTGTTTACCGTTACTAGTGTGATTGAAAGTATGAATGTGAACAATAGGATTTATTTTTCAGAACCAGGAACCAATCCTTTCAAATAAAGACGGGAAGGTGTGTTGTGATTTTGCCCAGTAAATACAGATGTCCGTCAGGATAACCAGGACTACTTCCACCTTTCAACAGTCCCATGCTACCAGCGGGATTTCTTCTAATTCTATATATAGCCGATTTGCCGTGGCTACTGTTCAGAATATGCATTAGACTTCAAATAGGTAACATTTACTTATAGATTGCGGAACACCAAGTGGGACTCGGTACATATAGAATTACCCTCGACAACTTCAACAATAATGATACAAGATTGGGTCATTCCATATCAAGTGGACCAATTTGGGGGAAATTGGGAAATCCACCCCCTCAAAAAAAATCTGGAAAAAATATATGTTATTAAAGTACATGGCCTAAAACTACCAAATACCAATTTTCAGCTTCCTCTAGGTCAAATATTGGCGGAGATATCACCATTTGAGAAAAAGGTTGCCAATTGGTAATAAAAATTCTCTTATTTCTGTTAGGTTTTCAGCTCCGTTGTTTATACTTCTAAAGTATCTAGAACCCCCTAACTTGGCAATATAATAGAACTGCAAACGTAGATTACGATTCTTTGAAAAAATTTGGGGTAGGGGGTATCCCTACTGTAAGGGTTGCCATCAAAGTTGGAAGAAAATAAACAAATATTTTATTTTTCACGACTTTGGAGTGCTCTAGAAAAGTCATTGTTGTGTCGAGAGGTCTAAAAATTGCTATATACACTCCCGGACGGTGGAATTTCGATATGGAATTGAATATAGGACCATATGATGTTATATCCCATAGATATCAGGCCCCAAAGTTGGTTTCCCGCCAAAATCTCGTGAAAATGCCTAATTTTGGTTGCCATTTTGGTTATGTGGGAAAAGTGGCAAAATTTTAAAAGGGACAGGAAATGAATCTTCTGTTACCCTTCTACAACATATCAAAAATCCAAAGTTGGCCCGTGTTCTTTGATATTTTTAATTTTCATCCGAAGTATGTAAATATACATGTGTTTTTGCCGATTTTAGCATTTTCATGAAAAATTGCCTTTTTATGATCTCTGAAAAAAAGCTTCTAAATAGGTTAGACCTACCAAATCCACCATTCTAGATCAATTGTGTGCGTAGATCACGAATATAACATTAGTTCGGACGTAGGATGTAGCAGTGAGCTTTAATTTTACCTTCAAAATGCAACTTTTAATTATTACAGGTATTAAAGGTTGGTTTTCAAGACCAGTTTTTAATTACTACTGGATGATGTACTGTAGTCAAATTTACCAATCTAGGAGAAATTTTTACGTAGATTACGAATATGAAATCAGTTCAGGCATAGGCTATGCTGTTTTAATCAGGAAAAAATAAGGAAAATTCTTTTTTCATGAGAAATGTTACAGTTTGAAGACCAGGGACCTGTTTCACGAAATTTTAACTAAGTAAAAATCCAAATTTTAGTAATTTGATTGGATAATATTAGATTGATTTTAGTGCTTTGCGAATCAAACTTGAAGTATCTACTAAAATTTGGATTTTATCTTAAGTTAAGATTTCGTGAAACTGGGCTACAGTTTTTAATTTCTTCGAAATGTTAGTAAATTATTAGACCGATCTTTCCAAGAGAACTTTTTTCGTAGATTACGAATATAACAACAAACAAACCATATAGGATATTATATACAATTCTATTATTAGGGTTTCACACTGCGTAGCTTGTGTGAAACACTATTGTTTTTGTTAAAATTATTATTCTTATTCTTATTAGGCTTTCAGACTTTCGTCTGAAAGACTATTGTTTTTACTAAAATTATTATTATTTATTATTATTATTCTTTACTACCGGAGCCTATTTCTCCATGATCGAAAACAGATATCGATCTGAAACCAAATTTTCTATCGGGAAACCATGTGGTGGCTACTTGATAAACTATTTTTGAAACGTCTGCGCATACCGGAAGTGGTCGAACTTTGTACGCTGGTCTGAAATTTGTAATCGGCCATAGTTTCGTCAATTCTTTATCCATTTTCAAACAAATTACATTTTTGGAATCCCTGAATCTTTTCCAAAATAATGGCTATCTCACATTTTTCAATTTCGCACATTCGTCGCTGACTTTTATCGTTCGAAAATTGAAAACATGTTGTTTACGAGACATTTTTTGTTATTTTTCAACATTTGCAAATTTGACCTACATTTTTGGATTCCTGAAGTCTATGCGATTCCAATAATATAAGTTTCATTCAGAGTTATCGCCCTTTATTTTTCGAATTTTTTCGAATTTTCCGCCCATTTTGTAACCCTTACATGTATATTTTTTGGAAAGGATAAATCGATATTTCTGAAACATCTGGAACATAAAGCCATATAGTCAGACAGTTGGATAAAGCAATTTCAGGAACGATCCGTAAACCGGAAGTAGTCGAAATAATTTCTGAAGTTTGGAAAAAAATGCAAAAGATAGGTTGCCAGGCAACGAAACATACGCCCACAGCAGCTAAATCGTCCGGGCAGTCAACAAGGGTTGTCGCATATTTTTACTTTTTTCGGTAATGAAACATTTGTAATACACTAAAAACTGATTAAGAGTAACAACTCATTATGTAATTATCAGAAAATCATTAGAATTTGATTGCTTTTTATAAAGTTTTACCCCACGCTAACAATTAGTATATACATGAAACATTTAATATCATGGATTTAGCTGTTCAGTTATCTAAATTCATTGAAAATCAAAATACTTGTTCGTTTCAACACCTTAAACTCTATGTATCAATCTGAAGTCAATCGGATGGTAACTTTGGCCTCTATAGCGTCACAAGAATTTTTGAAGTTATCAAGGGAGATAACTCTGGCAGTAATTATTTGAAATCGCTGAAAATTAATAGGCTTCTTCGTCTCATGACCTTAAACACTGTGTATAAATCTAAAGTCAATCGGATATTAACTTTGGCCTCCAGAGCGTCCACAAGATTTTTTGAGGTGATCAAGGGCCATAACTCTGGCATTAATTATCGGAAATCGCTGAAAATCAATAATAATAATAATAATGCATTTCTATAGCGCCTCGTATCCAAAGAGTTTGCTCACTGGCGCTGAGTTAGTCTGTCACATTTACGACAGTTTCCCATCATCTGCATTGAATAGGTGTGTTTTTTAGCAAGGATTTGAATGTACTCAGTGATTTTGCATCCTTAATATGTGATGGTAGTCTTTTCCACAGTTTAGGAGCAGCAACAGAGAAGCTTCTGTCTCCACATTTCACATAGTTTGATCTTGGAATTACTAATTGAATTTTGTTTGACGAACGTGTTTCCCTTTGTGATGACTTTATGCGAAGTAGATCCTGGAGGTAGGTAGGGGAGGTGGTGTTTGGCTGTAGACATTTGTAGACAATAGGCGTCTTTGTCTTATGACCTTAAACACTGTGTATAAATTTGAAGTCAATCGGATATTAACTTTGGCCTCTAGAGCGTCCACAAGATTTTTTGAAGTGATCAAGGGCCATAACTCTGGCACTAATTATCGGAAATCGCTGAAAATCAATAGGCTTCTTCGTCTTATGACCTTAAACACTGTGTATAAATTTAAAGTCAATCGGATATTAACTTTGACCTTTAGAGCGTCCACATGATTTTTTAAAGAGATCAAGGGCCATAACTCTGGCACTAATTATCGGAAATCGCCGAAAATCAATAGGTTTCTTCATCTCATGACCTTAAACACTGTGTATAAATCTAAAGTCAATCGGATATTAACTTTGGCCTCTAGAGCGTCCACAAGATTTTTTGAGGTGATCAAGGGCCATAACTCTGGCACTAATTATGGGAAATCGCTGAAAATCAATAGGCGTCTTCGTCTTATGACCTTAAACACTGTGTATAAATTTAAAGTCAATCGGATATTAACTTTGGCCTCTAGAGCGTCCACAAGATTTTTTGAAGTGATCATGGGCCATAACTCTGGCACTAATTATGGGAAATCGCTGAAAATCAATAGGCGTCTTCGTCTTATGACCTTAAACACTGTGTATAAATTTAAAGTCAATCGGATATTAACTTTGGCCTCTAGAGCGTCCACAAGATTTTTTGAAGTGATCAAGGGCCATAACTCGGGCACTAATTATGGGAAATCGCTGAAAATCAATAGGCTTCTTTGTCTTATGACCTTAAACACTGTGTATAAATTTAAAGTCAATCGGATATTAACTTTGACCTTTAGAGCGTCCACAAGATTTTTTTAAAGAGATCAAGGGTCATAACTCTGGCACTAATTATCGGAAATCGTCGAAAATCAATAGGCGTCATTGTCTTATGACCTTTAACGCTGTGTATAAATTTAAAGTCGATCGGATATTAACTTTGGCCTCTAGAGCGACCACAAGATTTTTTGAAGTGATCAAGGGCCATAACTCTGGTAGTTATTATCGGAAATCGCTGAAAAACAATAGGCTTCTTCGTCTCATGACCTTAAACACTGTGTATAAATTTAAAGTAAATCGGATATTAACTTTGGCCTCTAGAGCGTCCACAAGATTTTTTGAGGTGATCAAGGGCCATAACTCTGGCACTAATTATGGGAAATCGCTGAAAATCAATAGGCGTCTTCGTCTTATGACCTTAAACACTGTGTATAAATTTAAAGTCAATCGGATATTAACTTTGGCCTCTAGAGCGTCCACAAGATTTTTTGAAGTGATCATGGGCCATAACTCTGGCACTAATTATGGGAAATCGCTGAAAATCAATAGGCGTCTTCGTCTTATGACCTTAAACACTGTGTATAAATTTAAAGTCAATCGGATATTAACTTTGGCCTCTAGAGCGTCCACAAGATTTTTTGAAGTGATCAAGGGCCATAACTCGGGCACTAATTATGGGAAATCGCTGAAAATCAATAGGCTTCTTTGTCTTATGACCTTAAACACTGTGTATAAATTTAAAGTCAATCGGATATTAACTTTGACCTTTAGAGCGTCCACAAGATTTTTTTAAAGAGATCAAGGGTCATAACTCTGGCACTAATTATCGGAAATCGCCGAAAATCAATAGGCGTCATTGTCTTATGACCTTTAACGCTGTGTATAAATTTAAAGTCGATCGGATATTAACTTTGGCCTCTAGAGCGACCACAAGATTTTTTGAAGTGATCAAGGGCCATAACTCTGGTAGTTATTATCGGAAATCGCTGAAAAACAATAGGCTTCTTCGTCTCATGACCTTAAACACTGTGTATAAATTTAAAGTAAATCGGATATTAACTTTAGCCTGTAGAGCGTCCACAAGCAATTGTGGACGCCGGACCGACGGACGGACGGACGGACGGACGGACGGACGGACGGACGGGGGCGACGACAATATACGACCACATTTCAATGTGGGCGTATAAAAATGACAATGCATAGTCGTAACTTTGTTATTTTTTGACCGATTTTACTAATTCTTTTTTCTTTGAATACCTTTAAAAAAATCATTTTCATCTGCAGTTTCACATTTTCGAATTTCGAAAATTCGTCGCTGTGATTTCGAACCGGAAGTTTAGACCAATTTGACAACTTCTTTAATAGTTGTACGATTTTCATGAAATTTAGTATCTAAGTAGATCTTACCGATGTGACTTCAAAAATATAATTAGAAATTTTCTAAATTATCTCCCCTTGACGAAATTAAGGATCAAAATTTTCAAAAAAATCATCGAAATGTAGGTCAGAATGACCTGATTTTTTTTTTGGATACTAGATAAGTAATTACTAGGGCTGTGTCGATACAGTTCATTTTCGATACGATACGTATTGGCGATATGGCAAACCGATATGCGATACGTATCGCGATATGGTGACGTCATAAATTATGCCAAAAATAATCCCAAACTACACTACAATTGAGGTCCCGTAGGAAATGGGTTAATTATATGCGTCCATTCCCTTTAAAACTAGACTTCAACAAAAATAATTCTATGTAATTTTTTCATGGAGAATGTCGTATTTTAATGTACGTGATTACCACAAAAATAACAACAGGTACACCTTTTGAATATTGTCCATATTTAATTCACATAGCATGTTGAAATTACGTCAGTAATATTCCAGAATAATCAATAAAAATTACCGTCTTCGTTTATTCGATGAAACATTCGCGTTTCATTTTTCATAAGTCGATGATCTAAAATATTAGCATTTTTCTACTACAGGGTTCCCGCGGCTTCGTCTAACATTTTTACAAGGATATTTAAGGATAAATATACGTCAAATTCCAGGATTTTCAAGGACATTTTTAGCCTAAAGTTACAATTTTTCATCTGAAAAACAACCAAAACATTACCAACTATCGTTAAAATCTCATATTTTAAAGGAATTGAAGACATAAACTGTTTTTTATTATTACAGATTGACTTTCGGCACACCGGGAAAAACTCCCGCCATTTTTAAAACAGAGTTATTTCCCTTTTCGTCATTATGCTTTGTTTAATGTAATTACTAATACCGATTTTGATTAGTCAGTGTAGTGGCTTCTAGTATGTTAATTGGACAATGGAGTCACGTGAGACTATTTGGTAGCCTTACGGTAAATGTCATTGGCTTATCTTGTTATTACGTGACAAAACACGGCTGTTTATTTAGATCAGTTGATTGACAGGTATACGTCAGTTATTGTTTATAGTATAACCAGCATTACTTATAATCTAAACAGGATTTTCAGATCAACTTACTAGTATTACCAACAAAATTAAGGATCTTAACTGAAATTCAAGGATATTTTCCTATTTCCGCGAAATTCAAGGATATTCAAGACCTTGAAAATGAAATTTTAAATTTAAGGATATTCAAGGATTTTCAAGGACCGCGGGAACCCTGTACTACTGTCAATATCAGAAAATACCGTAGCCAAAATAAGCTGATACGTCACCATGGCATTTCTTCATAACACAATTTGTAGCGTAAATCTATAACGTAACTAGTCACGTAACTTGCAAAAGTTTTTTATTCATTCGCCAATGATGATAGACACACGACACGACACAATTGTCACGTGACAACCATACTTGAAATTGCTTTCAAAAATAAAATAAAAATTCCGTACGATTATGATATAGCCTTCAATAAAAACGACAATATTTATTAAATTAAACTTTTGTCAGAGTGTGTATAAAATAAAAAAAAAGTCATGGTAAGCGCTATTTAGAACTGGTTTATTGACCTAATTTGCAACCGATGTCACGTGTCATTGGAATTCAGCATTGGAGATGCCATCGGGAAAATATATTATACAATGATTGTTTCTCGGTGTATTCGGTGTTCTATCAGGGGATTATATTCAATGAAGATTTAAATTTACCTAACAACTGGTCAGTGAATCCATCAATGCATGATCTAGTTATTATAATATTTAGTGGTACATTGAATTCATACGGGGAGTTGAAGACGTTCGATTGACAAACCATCATGCTGAGATCGTTTCCTTTCGTTACGTGGGTTTCAATTCATCCCTCATGATCTTTCTGAACTGAAGTATTTTTTTCAACGATACGACGATACGGCCATATTACATATCGATATAAATATCGCTGGAACGTATCGGTGTATCGATATATCAACACAGCCCTAGTAATTACTGATTTGTACACAAAATATGGAGTTTGTCGATCGAACCGGAAGTGCCGCCATATTTAAAAGTGAAAAATCAATAAGGCTTTTTTGCTATTTTACTTACAGACTCGGGACTTATATTTTCTGAATCCTTGTAGGAAGGCCTAAAAAATGTCGCGAATAGAATTTTGATTTCGGTCACGTGATGGTCACCATTTTGAATTGAAAATGAAAAATAGAAGCAATTTGAAGGGTCGGGACTTTGGAACACAATTACTCTCCTTCTAATTAAGCTAGAATGTTCAAACTTGGTGTAGACGTTCACTAGGTCAATGTTATGATTGAGTTTAAAGATGAGCATTTTCTGCTTAGGGTAAGCAGAGATAAGCATGCTAATTTGTTGATTCTTTAGGGCACGATAACTTCGGTTATAATGAAGGGAGGGCGGTGAAACTTTTGTCAATAGAGAGTCTAATAGCTAGCCTGTTGTGTGAAATCATTGTATTATTTTTTCTAAATATCAGGGATAGCCGAAAAAAAGAGATTGAAAATCCAAAAAGTCGTATTTTTACAATTTGGAGCATGTTTACAGGTCTTTCTCGTAAAGTCAACATAATATTTTTTGGGAACTTCTTCTACAAAGAGTCTTATTGGTAGTCTTTTATATGAAACCATCGATCAACAGTCCAACATATCAGGAGTAGAAGAACAAAAGGATCGAATATTGAAAACGGCACCCTTTCATTGTTAAGCGAAACATGCAGTGTGGGTGACTACAATCTACACATTTAGTCATCGTATAGAGCTTATTCAACAGTATCGAATTCCAACTGCTTAGGGATATTTTACGTGCACTCCAATGTGTACACGGGACCTTGGTTTTTCGTCCCATCCGAATGACTAGACAGCTGTGCTTGTCAGGCCCTCCGTTCTGCCTCACTGACAGGGGGAACCACGCCGGGAAATCGAGATGAACTTTCTCCGTGCAGAACTTTCAATTCAGGCGAAAACGCTTATTGCATACGATTAAGCTGGTCAGTTGGAGCTTATTTTCAAAAGTTTTGTAATAATCGGTTGGTAATTAAAGTACCGTGCAGAAAATTTCGCCCGGTTGAAATGTTTCTTGCTATAAGTCAGCAATTTTCTGAATTCAGGGAGGCTGAATGGTTAGCATGTGCGCACTGTATCGTAACGTCTGTCATTTCGATCTCCAGGTTGCACGTGACATGGTGTATGATGTCCAACCTCGTGGGTTTTCTCCGTGTTCTTCGGTTTCCTCACAACGGCTAAAGACCAGTACGCGCAAGGGGGGTTTTAAATAAAATTTAAAAACATATGTTAGTCCCGAAATGACCTAGTTTGTGTCGAATGGACGTTAGGCCGCATTTCTCTTTTATTTTTAAAGTTTTGTAATAATCGGTTGGTAATCAAAGGTACTGTAAAAGTGATAAAACAGAAAATTTCGCCCGGTTGTAATGTTTCTCACTTTAAAGTCAGCAATTTGCCGATTTTAAGGGGCAAACGTCTATTGCGAACGCTTAAGCTGGTCAGGGGGAGCTTATTTTTAAAAGTTTTGTAATATTCGGTTGATAACTAAAGGTACCGTGCAAATTAAACTGTTACAATAGAAAATTTGGCCAAGTTGAAATGTTTATTGCTGTAGGTCAGCAATTTGCCGATTTTAGGGAGGTTGCGTGGCTAAATGGTTAGCACGTGCGCTCTGTATCATAACGTCTGTCATTGAGTCAACTGGCGTTGTTTCGATTTCTTGGTTGTACGTGACAAGGAGTATGGTCGCCTGTCTAACCTCGTAGGTCGTAACCGCCGCTGCCCGGGTAAAATTTCCCTCATTGCACACTTTATGGCATATGCCCGTCTTCATTAGCCCATTTTAGGAGCAGAACAGTCGGACGTTAAACCCCATTCAATTTCATTTCATTTTCTCTATGTTGCTTATTTATTATAGTGGATAAATATTTTTCTGGTTCTAGCAATTATTTAATTTCTGCATAGAAATCTTGCTTTGGCCAGTTTTTTTATTGCAGAGTGCCATTCTTGTTTAAACAAACATGATCCTTTGTTTAAAACATGCTTAAGAAGTCGTCACGATTTCCTACTTATAACCAAACATATTGGAAATATTAGTCTGGCATTATTAAATCCTAATTTTATTGGTCTTATTTAAAATTAAACTTTCATTTAACTATGAACAACCCTTAACGTGTCTCTTTAAATCTATTAAGTACTCTAAAACAGTAGCTCAACCTTTTGACCTAAACTCATTAATTTACCATTTTGTTGTGAGCGACTTCTTATTCTTCCTATATGACATATTGCACGTGTCAAAGGGGGGTTGGGTGGCTGAATGGTTAGCACGCGCGCCTGTCATTGAGTTAACTAGCGTGTTTTCGAATGCCCGGTTGTACGTGACAAGGAGTAAGGTCGCCTGTCCAACCTGCCATTTTTAATTTTTTTTTCCCGCCATTTTCATACCATTTTCTCATCCGTCTCATTACAGTAATACAAGTTTCAGTTATTTCCCTTTAGTTTTCAGATTATTGTTATGAATGGGTGCAATGTTTCATACTATATTTAGACTTGTAACTTCGCGAGTTTTTGACCAATTTTAATAATTTTTTCTTCTTATCCTTTTATTTAGGATACTTGATACAATCAATGACACGTGATGATGAATATGAAAGCTTTCATATCTGCATGGGACAGTAGCAGATCTAGTTATTATTATTATTCAGATTCCAATTTGAGTAGATCTCAGCAACTACGTGTCGCATCGTTACGATTTCTTCAGTTTTACTGGAAAAGTGGGTGTGACTTAGAGGATAAAGCTATTTTGAACGTTCTGCGACAATGCGAAATGTCCCAAATCACTGAATTTCTTGTTTTTGAAAATATTGCAGTAATTTTAACAATAATCATTGGATTTTAAATTTCGATACATTTTGGCATAGCCGGAGACATGGCACATAGCTACGCTACTTTCGATTTTTGATTTTCGGCAAATCTTTGAAGATATTAGGCGCCAAATTTTGAAAATTTAAAATTTTACAAAAAACTTTTTTATTTATTAATATTTTTTAGTCGTGTTGTACACAGAATTAAAGAGTCATCTGACTTGCACAAAAATGTTAAAAAATTTTGTCTCAGTAATTTTCCTTGGCCGCCATTGACTAATTCAGTTTTTCAGTCCTAGATTTTTTTTCATAGTTCGATTTGTATAAAACAAAATTCATATGCTTCGTTGTCTCAATTGTCATTTTTTTTGTTAGCAATTAGGGCCGAAAGGATTCACCGGTGAACCGGTGTACCACGATTTTTTCCATGAAAACGATGAACGATATTTTTTTTAAGAATATCGATAATCGAGATTTTTTTTTCAATTTAAGGTTCGCGATTATTTCCATACTATATCGCGATATTTGTTCAATAAATGAGACATGTAGGACCCTTAGAAATTACCTATCGGTTCAGCTGGTACGTATGTACACAAGGCCTAAATGTAAAGAAACCCTCGGTAGCTATAAATAGACTAGGAACAGCACGCGTCTTCTATAGGCCCGGGCATCCAGACTTCACAATCATTGCAAAACTGTCCTACTAATCGCGTGCAAAATACGACTCGGAAACTGGATAAGACAATTTTTTCCATTGGACAAAATACCGGAAGCCATGCATTTTACACCAATGAAAATCGCATTTTATTTAACAGTCATTTCTTTCTCGCGATCCCGGTGGCTCTTATTCGAATGAATGAAAAGCGTGTTGATATTTTGGTTAACAGTCTCTCTTAGTCTTTCGACTATTATGTTCACGTAGCAGTGTTACACTTGGTGAAGTTGAAATAGAAAAGCCACCCGCCTGTACACTGATCCCGCAGTGAATATTCGCTTGGCCGCTGCAATCACTGATAAGAATGACATCGACAAGGCTTAATGAGTTCGGCATATTAACTTTTTTACTCCGACAAATTAATTTCTCAACCATTTTTTTGAGGTAAAAGAAAAATAAATAAAGACGTTTGACGTATTTGTAGTTAAAAAATATTTCCTATTTAGTGTAAATGGGTATTAAAATGAGTAAAAAGCATCATTTTGCCCGAAGCAGTTAGGTGTTAAGTAAGCATTGCACAAGCCGTTGAGCCAATGACTGACGCCGCCTGCAGTCAACGCACGTGTTGTGGACAGTCATCTGTTACAGAGTTAATTCGTAAGTAATTCTCTGTGAAACAGATTGTGATCGAAGGTGTGGGAGTATATTGGTTTTCCTGTTTCGTACTTCCTGTTTGGGTGTTTCGCACAAAATAAAAAATGTGCCAAAAATATTGGTTAAAAGTTAAATATAAATTTTAATTTATCTAATAATAAACAATATAAATTTGTGTATTTTTTCTTTATTTCAAGAAAACTTTAGTCAATTTCACATTAATGGCGTGTGTATCGTGATGCACCCGTATCGTTGGGCTACGACATCATGCTGTATCATATCGTGGCACAGCGTATCGTTTCGGCACTATTAGCAATAGTGTTATCTGTCGGCACCGGAAGTGGCATAATTTTACCAAAAACTACAATTTTGACAGTTATTTTCCTTCTTCGAAAACAAATATTATTTTTTATAAAAATTATATGACTCAAAGAGTGTGTCCTTTCAAGGCACAAAAAATGGCGGAAGCAGTTTTTCAATTTCGATTTCATTTTCGAGCAAATTCGATTAAGACGCTAAAAATGGTGTAAAATTGACATATTTACAACCCATTCAGGCTTTTCAGATTTTAAAATATTTCTTCGTAACTTTTATAAACATGTAGCTATAATTCAAACGAAGAAAATGTATGTTAAAATTAGTTTGTAATATAAGCAGTTGCCAAGAAATGGGCAGTTCTGCATAAGTCACTGTTTTCGTTATTTTTGCCTGTAAAATAGTCAATTATTATTGGATTTTTATAAAAGTGACATCATTTGATTCAAAAAGCATGTAGCGTCAAATCAAGTTGATTACAATTTAAAATTGACACCGGAAGTGACGTCATTTTGTCAAAAACTGCATTTTAAACTTTTTAAATCAATGATTTATTCAACCAAGAATTACTTAATATGTATTAATAATTTTAACTTTTGGTTTAAATTCACATATAAACACAACTCATATGGTCATATATATAGATATCATAAAATTGTTTCTAACTTGTTCGGTTGCCGAGAAATAGACGGTTTTCTACAGGTCACTTTTGAATGATTTGGGGCCATAAAAGAGTCAATTATTATTCGATTTTCATAAACGTTACACCATGTTATACCTAATGCCATTTGGGATTTCATACAAGTAATGTAAGATTTTCATTATCACCAGAAGTAATGTCATTTTAGCAAAAACTGTATTTTTAGCCTTCAAAACAGATATTTTATTCAAATGAGTCTGTTTTGAAATCTTTTTCAAATTATGGTATTTGATGTCAATCAACAAATAGAATGAAGCCATACGATCATACAGATACCACAAATGGTTTCTAACTTGTACGGTTGCCGAGAAATAGCCGATTTTCTACAATTCACTTTTCAAGTTTTTTGGTCTTTAAAAGTGGCAATTATTATTCGATTTACATAAAATTTACACTATATGATATCGTATGCCATTTCTGATTTCATAAGACTAATTGAACATTTTCATTAACATCGGGAGTAATTTAATTTTGTCAAGATCATTTACAAGTAACAAATGTATAAAATGAATTGATATTGCTGGATTTGGTTGATTCTGCGTCCATTTTATTTGTGTGCAATGTTAATTTGGAAACCCGTTTAGTGGTTTCGTTGGTACCAGAAGCGACATATGTTCAAGGCCCCATTCAAGGGTAACTTGGCACCGGAAGTGACATGTTTAAGGGTAACGTGGCACCAGTGAAACCCGTCATTCCTGCATGCAGGTCTAGTTCTATTTGAATTCACTTCGAAATACATGCATACGTAGATGAACTACACATTTCGGTGTCTAGCAAATTGGACGTTGAAACCTTACATTTTCAAATGTGCTTACAATGTATGTAAGTTTAAGGGCGAACATTTTTAGGGAGAAGTTTTATTATCTTTTTATGATCGTTTTCACTCAAGATGCACTGTCTACCACTACGACCAGATGCATCTGGTATGGAAAATTATACAGATAACATTTGAAAATGGTACCCAAGTTATAATGGGGTTTGTGACACTCATCACCACAAGCGCGCCCTATGGAACAGGGATCCATGTGTAGGGGCTGCGGTTAGAATGTAGTAGGATTGACTTCAGAGCCAAGTAACGAAATTGCAAAGAAGATGGGCTTTATATAGAAAATTTCTGTGGAAGACAGTACTAGAGTGTAAGTCAAGGGGTAATAGGTTTGGAGGGGGTCATCCTAAAGAGGGGTAATAGGTTTGGAGGGGGTCATTCTAAAGAGATCGTTAGGCTGTACTTAAGCAATCTAGGACTAGAAACAAAAGGGAAACTGAAAAAGAAGTCAGGTGTGTTGTGGGAGTGCCAAATACAAACAGTACAAAGAAACATATTCTTCATCTATTTCGAAGCTAAAATAAAATAGTACGGTATTCCAAACGGTTACCGGCAGTTTGTTGATATATTCGTAATCTACGTAAATAGTTCTCTTGGAATGGTCAGTTTGATACCTTATTAACATTTCAAAGTATAACATTTCTCATCAATAATAGAAAAAAAAAAATTTTCCTTATTTTTTCCTATTTTGAAGAGAGAATAAAATTTAAACAACATATCCTACTGAACTGATGTCATATTCGTAATCTACGTAAAAAGTTCTCCTAGATTGGTAAATTTGACTACAGTACATCATCCAGTAGTAATTAAAAACTGGCCTTGAAAACCAAACTTTTCATTAAAGCTGAACTCCGGTTACAAAAATACTGAAATAATGTAATAAAAAAAAAAGTTAACGCCCGCAAGCCGCCATACTTGTTTCCAATTTGTGAAATAAGTATGGCGGACATGGAGGCTTATGACCTGGAAAGGTTAGCCGATCTCACTTCCAGTTTGTTTCTCGTCAGCTAGCTATACACATCCGGCTTTATTCTCTTCACATGGTTCACTGATTGCTGTATTTCCCCCCAACAGTATATCAAATTATTGAAGATTGCAAAATGTCTGATCAGGTAGGCCTGTAAATAATTATATGAACTGCGTCTACTACAATATAGCCTAAGCTTTACTCCAAAACAAAAGATGCAACCAGATGTCTTACCCAACCTGTTTTTCAACCAAAACAAATCACCTATACCTATACCAACTATTAGTATTGCCTTCTTCGTGAGTTCCATGTTGAATAGTTTTCATGAAAACGACCAAGGGACATCACATAACTACATGTTTGGGACGGCTCTCATTGGGGAGTGTTTGCTAAATTTATTGATGTTATGTTTTTTTTCTCCATTTTACCAACGTGTAAGAAATTTATATTGTAGTAGACGCAGTTCATATAATTATTTACAGTCTTACCTGATCAGACATGTTCAATCTTCAATAATTTGGTATACTGTTGGGGAAAAATACAGCAATCAGTGAACCGTGTGAAGAGAATAAAGCCGGATGTGTATAGCTAGCTGACGAGAAACAAACTGGAAGTGAGATCGGCTAACCTTTCCAGGTCATAAGCCTCCATGTCCGCCATACTTATTTCACAAGTTGGAAACAAGTATGGCGGCTTGCGGGCGTTAACTTTTTTTTATTACATTATTTCGGTATTTTTGTAACCGGAGTTCAGCTTTAATTTTCCTTCATTGTACCTGTAATAATTAAAACTTGCTTTTTGAAGTTAAAATTAAAGCTCACTGCTACATCCTACGTCCGAACTAATGTTATATTCGTGATCTATGCACAAAATTGATCTAGAATGGTGGATTTGGTAGGTCTAACCTGTTTAGAAGCTTTTTTTTCAGAGATCATAAAGAGGCAATTTTTCATGAAAATGCTAAAATCGGTAAAAACACATGTATATTTACAAACTTTGGATGAAAATTAAAAATATCAAAGAGCACAGGGCAACCTTGGATTTTTGATATGTTGTAAAAGGGTAACAGAAGATTCATTTCCTGTCCCTTTTTTTCAGAGATCATAAAAAGGCAATTTTTCATGAAAATGCTAAAATCGGCAAAAACACATGTATATTTACATACTTCGGATGAAAATTAAAAATATCAAAGAACACGGGCCAACTTTGGATTTTTGATATGTTGTAGAAGGGTAACAGAAGATTCATTTCCTGTCCCTTTTAAAATTTTGCCACTTGTCCCACATAACCAAAATGGCAACCAAAATTAGGCATTTTCACGAGATTTTGGCGGGAAACCAACTTTGGGGCCTGATATCTATGGGATATAACATCATATGGTCCTATATTCAATTCCATATCGAAATTCCACTGTCTGGGAGTGTATATAGCAATTTTTAGACCTTTAGACACAACAATGACTTTTCTAGAGCACTCCAAAGTCATGAAAAATAAAATACTTGCTTATTTTTTTCCAACTTTAATGGCAACCCTTAGAGTATTGATACCCCCTACCCCAAATATTTTCAAAGAATCGTAATCTACGTTTGCAGTTCTATTATATTGCCAAGTTGGGGGGTTCTAGACACTTTAGAAGTATATAAACGACGGAGCTGAAAGCCTAACAGAAATAAGAGAATTTTTATTACCAATTGGCAACCTTTTTTTTCAAATGGGGATATCTTCACCAATATTTGACCTAGGAAGCTGAAAATTGGTATTTGGTAGTTTTAGACCATGTACTTTAACATATATTTTTCCCAGATTTTTTTGAGGGGGTCAGTTTCCCACGGCACTGGTCCACTTGACATGGAATGACCCTAATACAAGTTAAGGTTAGTAGTATGATAATATCAGTATACTTTTTACAACAGGTACTAACATAACAACATAACCTAAGAAAACAATAATACCCAGTGGAACTAAAATTGGTTGTGAATGTGATCAAAATGGTCATCATCTGCATCATCATATTCATAATAATAATATAGTTCTAACATTAACAATGAATGAATGATCAGATGTGTGAAGAAAATTTAAGCCACAAGGAGACGTGGAAAATGTTACCGGTACTACTTGTTATTATTCTAGTGAATATTCTAGTAATATTCTAACTGTAAGGAGTCGTACAACCAGGACAGTGTAATAAACACAAAATACTTTTTTATTCGCTTGTACAACAACACAATACGACAGCCTTTTCATTTTCATGATGGAGCAGATTGCCATTTTGACTTGTTGTAAACAAGTAGGGTAATCGAACCATATTTTACATTACTACTTCATAAGATACACTATAAAATCGTTAAAAATTATGAAGATAACAACCTACCTCATACTAGATATCCTAAACGGGATATTGGTATATCAAGCCGTTTATGTTTCTGGCAAATCGCACGCTAGCGAACAATGAAGGTGGAATTCCAAACGACCATGACCCTGTTCGATTACCACTTGCCTGATTTTCTGCTTGGTGTTACAATGATTTCCTTTTTTCTTATTCAAATTCAGCACAACGTAATCCCCCAAAAGTTGTAGTATCTTTAAGAATTGACAGAAATTGTTGAAGCCCCCGAAATATGGCCCCTTGAAAGAGCCTTAGTTATAATCGCAACATGACGGTCTATTTCGACGGGGGATAGACTGCAGAATGCTTGAGCCAGAGAGGATTGAACGGAAACAAATATAAACTACGTCTACTGAAATTTTTCTTTCAAAGTGGTCGATTTGTCAAATATGGAATACTAATCAGTAGTAACGGTGATCCATGGCCATTGTCAGTAGTTACGTGTCCATACCACAACCTTATAATAAAATTATTAGTGTTATTTACGGTCACCCAGCCACACCACTCCTGCTGAGCCCCACAGCGTCATGTGACGTCATTTCTACTTGTATAAAGGCGATGAGGAAAACAACAACCAATCACATGTTACAGAAGGGTGCCAGTCAAGTCGTCCGCAGGCAAAGTCGTCCACAGCGAAGTCGTCCACACCCCTTGGTGGAGTCGTCCACAACTGTTGGTGATGTCGTCCACAACTATTGATTGGTGATGTCGTCTACAACGAATGCCAGTCAAGTCGTCCACACCCGTTGGTGGAGTCGTCCACACTCGATGGTTGAGTCGTCCACAAGACTTAGTTTAATTTTAAAAATTTATTAATACGTTGGTGGAGTCGTCCACAAGACTTAGTTTAATTTGAAGATATAGCAATACGTTGGTAAAGCCATCCACACGACATAGTTTACGTTCGAGATATGGATATTATTTCTATAATCCGGTAAAATATTCAAAATAAGCTTGTTGATTATTCATAAAAGGTGCATTAAAATAAGCCACGTGGTCATTGAAGACAGTCTCGACATGGTGTCAGAATTGCACGTCTTCCACGCTCTGTCCGTGTGAATTTCAGGTACCGGTAGATATTAAAATAATAACTGGATAATACATTGATGGATTCACTGACCATACACGGAGAGAGAAACAGTGGATGTTTTCCCCAACAGAATCGCCATTGGAGAATTCCAATGGCAATGATACGTGACATATCGGTTGGCATTACCCTTACAAAAAAATACCATGGTTTTAACAGGAAAACCATGGTTTTCAAAACCATCAGATTTTGGGACAAACCATGGTCGTTGGTAACCATGCTTTTTATCGTATTTCACAAACCATGGTTTATAGTTTAAACCATGGTTACCGACGACCATGGTTTGTCCCAAAATCTGATGGTTTTGAAAACCATGGTTTTCCAGTTAAACTTTAAACCTAGAATACACAATGGTTTTTGTAACCTTGGTTTTTGTGACCATGGTTTTTCAACCCTAGTTCTATCAACCTTGGGTTCCTATTAACCATGGTCTTTTTCACAATATTCTGGTTAAAAACCATGGTATTTGTGCACCAAAACCAGTCTGAGCTACCCTTTACTCTAAATTTCATCCTCGGGACAGCCCTAGAGTGTAGCCCTCAACAGACAAACGACAGTAACAAAAATTAGTATAGATTTTTTTCATTTTTGTCTTAATATACATTCTTTTATGAAGCTTTCAACAACTTCTCTTCCTTTTTTGTTTTTTCAATCAAATTTTAAAACAAAGTTTGAAATAACAAGTTATTTTAGTTCCCTTCTGAAAATATTATGTTGGATACATTTGAAAATGCCATTCTGCTAACAGAATTTTAAAGGTATTCCAGTAGGAAGTTCTGTAAGTCAAATCGGACGCTCTAGGAATCTGGTCAATTCCTAATAGATATTTTTATAGGGAACAATAGAATATCCATTCACTTGATTTGATATTTTATTTTTTGCAATGTCTTTTCTGTATTGTCTGCAGGTTTTTTCCTGTACATTTTTGTTTTGCATGTAGTGTATTAAAAGAAGTCCTAATAGGAATTTCAATAGGATCACATAGAATATCTTATGAGCAGTTGAATGGTGATCTGTTAGGAAACCTACTGGAATTCCAATAGTAAATTCTGTACATTGTTATGAGAAATTTGTGATATTTGATGGCATCTGGATGCTGCAAATCACTTCAAAAGACAAAACTCGATTAATTTTTTTTTTTTTTTTTTAACATTTTAATTTCGAGATTACACCAAATGTGTCCATTTTCAGTTTTTCATATTATTATTTCTCTTGCACAGACTTCAGCAATTGATTATTTGTAGCCCTTTTTTCATTTTTTACTGCCAACCTGCAAAGGAATAAGAAACTGATTATTGTGAAAGAAAAAGTTTTTGTTGTTGACATCATGAAAAAATTCTCAGACGCTTATTAAGCGTGCAACATCAAAGAGATTTGATCAATTAGACAATTCTTCGCGGCAAATCTGACTGCATACACTGACCATTCCAGCTGTATGCATGTTGGTGCTGTGAAATGATTTGTGAGTTCTAATTCTGGTTGCGCGCCCATTTTGCAAACAACATAAATATTGCATAGCTGTAGATTTTATTAAATTGATGGACTAATGTGGTAAGTTTTACCTTTTTTATATTATGTAAAGCTATGTGCAGTACAGTTTGGGGTTAGTTTAATAGAAAATTAATGGAGTTATAATAAACCAGTAACTTCCATGAAACAATAGTGGTCTAGACAATAGGCTAATATAAACATAGGCCTGAGCACTCATTTTAAAAAAAGGCCTACTTACTTTCCTTGTCTTCTGAACTATATAAATACTTTTTACCATTCACTGTGGTGAATAGACATTTCTTGTTTTTAAGTATCTTGATAAATAATCTAGAATATTTTTTTGGTCATCTGAAAAACGAAAATAGTAAAATAGAGATAAATGAAATAGGGTTTAACAGCCTCCGACTGAACTGTTCTGATTTGACTGGGCAAATGAAGTCGGGCATACGCCATGCAGTGTGAGTAATGAGGGAACTTTTGCACGGACAGCCACACTAAGTCTTACTCTTCTTAATGGAATTTAAATTGCCAATTTTTTTAATGTGCAAGCTAATGTTTATCAAGGACCTCGGCTGTCCAGCCAATCTAAACAATAAATTATACATTGCCCTTGTCAGGCTGTTTGAACCACGCTGGAAATCCTGAATCAGCTGATGAATGATGAACTTTCTCGCCTCGGTGTACTGTGTACGCAGAGATCGAAATGGGAACAGTTCTAGACATACTTTAGTGTTAAAGTCTTCTATAGTATTAAACTATAATATTATTACTGTCTATTAATACAGGCCTACTGGTATCTACAAAGTGTAATGAATTCTAAACATAGGCCTAATGAAATAAAATGGGGTTTAATGTCCCACTACTGCTCTGGCTCTGCTCCTAACCTAGGCTGGGCTAATGAAGATATGCCATATTTAGTGTGCTGTGAAGGAAATTTTGTCCGAGCCGCGGCGCTACAGTCTACTCTTCTGTCGAATTCAAACTGCCAAGGGATCATTCATTTACATGCAGTCTTGCACGCCAATGTGTACACGGGACCTCAGTTTTTCGTCATATTCGAACGACTAAACAGCTGTCCTTGGTAGGCCCTCAATCCTGCATTGCTGACAAGGGGAAACCATGCCGGAAAATTTGGATGAACTTTCTTAATCTTAACCAACAATGCAGGGATCGAACACCCTACCTCCAGCGTCTCACCCACTTGATCCCCAGCTTAATAAGGACTATTAAAAAAAAATAACTACTTACCACTAAATTAAAAATTTTATAATGTTAGCAAGGTAGTCAACAGAACTATGTCTTTTTCAGTATTTGTGTTTGTAGGCTAGGTAGTAGTAATACTAGTTGGTAGGTCCCGCCTTTCGTTGTTAACCGCCACCCGCCATTTTAACAAGTTGAAATTTCCCTCGAGAAATATCCCACGTCTCATTATTAAATGTTTCGGCATCATTGATACATTCCAATCAGTTTCTCCGATTTCACACCCTTTTTCTCACTGTGTCTCCGTGAATTGAAAAAAAGCACCCACTTAACTCGTCTGATCTCCACGTCGCTTGCGATACAAAGACCCGCGCGTTTCAAAAAGGTTCACGTGACCATAGTAATTTCGTATCATTATTCGTAACACTAACGCCATTTCGATACACGCCCATCTCCACAGCGGCATCTAGGTGGCATTCTCTCTTTAATAACTAACTATAGAATAAACACAAATTCTAAATTCGTAGAAAAATAACAACCGAAAGCAGTTTTTAATTTTCGTTTAGTATTATTGCTAAGTAAAATGGACACGGCATAGAAATAAGGCACGATCTTAACGTAATACAGTATGGAGCGAACTAACTCCATGGCACGTGATTTCCAAGATGGCGCCCTCCACAAGCGACACGACGTTCCCGACGTTAGTTCATTTTCGTTTGAATTTCAGGTTAAAATACGATTATCGTGGACATTCCTAATACGAATGCAGGGAATTTGGGAAGAGTCAAATGGTACAACTCCTTGTTTGTTATATTTTTGGGTGGTTCTTCAGAAACTGAATAAAGAAAAATGAATTTTTAATTATTTTTCCTGACACGCTCAATTGTTGCGTGGCCACTCCGAACTCGTTGCATCTACGAGAACCGATTCAACTTACATTTTCAACACCATCCCTTTTCATTATTTAGGTTTTTTTTAACTATTATTTCGAGAAATGTCAACCCTTTATCTAAATCTTACGTAAACACTGTCCCTGGGTGATATAGATTTAATAGATCTAATAGTAAGTAATACAATTACAAAACAAGATACCTAAACCTTTACTAAAAGTACACCCTTCATCCTTGCCAATTATTGTTGCACAGGGATGTAATTTTGAATTCATCATATCTTTGGAGATACTGAATGGAATTGAACATTTTTGGACTGATATTCCTTTTACAGATTCAACTTTCGCACAATAAAGTAGTTTGCAAGGGATAATATAATGCTAAAATCATCCCCAGAGTCTTAAATTAATAATTTTCTTACTGAGTGTTATTTATTCTCTTGATATTGATTTCAGATCCATTTATACTGCCAGGAATGTTTATTTTATTTGGGAAAGGATAATTCCAGAAGACTGTGTGATAGGCTTTGAAAAATGGAAATTACTTTCTCTGCTTGCAATTGATTGAATTACTCAAAGATGCAAGATTATGAATGTTTAACGTGCAGTCTTTGTTGCAGATAAACAGTGCAGATGAAATTCGCCGCTCAAAACTTGACAAAAATTTGATAAAACAACATAATTTGTGTGGTAATGATATAACAACAACATTCATTATTGCCAGAGTTCCTCTATTTAATTCATCTGGATTTCATATTTGACCAATACAGTGTACTGTTTGAGCTTCCACCCCATTCTTGCATGGCCTGAACAAAATTTAATTGATGTAGTTTGCAGTAGCATTTGTATCGTCATTGCCTTATTTTGTTACAAATATAGTCTCCCCCTTAAAAACAATACAAGAAATGTTATTATTTACTCCCTATAAATTATGCCTGTTATGACAAATCTTACTTATTACAATAATTATCTTGTGAATTTTTGTCATATACACTGCTTTAAGGCCTTTGACATCATTGATAACACTTTGCCAAGATATGAGCATTTAGAAAAGAACAAATAAAATGAAAACTATTTATCGCATAAATCTGATATCTTTTATGTTAATAAATTAAGTTATACAAAAAATTGATTTAAAAAAAACAACAAAAAACGCCGACTTATGACGTTTTGGAATGTCCCCTCCAAAAACCATTCAAGGCTTTTTCAGATTATTGTCATTTGTGGTCTAAGGGGAGACAACTGAAATTATCTCCCTTGAATTGGTTGTAAATACAGGCATACAATTTCTAATTTTTTAATTAATATTACCTTATGTTACTGAAACTTACACAATTTCTTAAATTAAAATTTCATTTTTCAGGTTTCTGATTATTGTAACAGTTTTAGAATGGAAAAGTAGTTAATTCTGAACTGCTCTTCAAATTAACTTTTAATTTGTTATATTGGATACAGCACATCAAATGTAAATCAGTTTATATATTCATATTGCATTATTATATATGCATTAAGCATTGTGATCCATTTGTGTAGATTTTAGGTCCAAAATGTTAGCGATTTTGCTTCTTTAAGAAATTATGTAAGTTTCAGTAACATAATCTAGTATACATGTAAAAAAATTTTAAAATTTATGCTTTTATTTACAAGCATTTCAAGGGAGCTAATTTTCAGTTGTCTCCCCTTAGACCACAGATGACATTTAATCTGAAGAAAGCCTTTAATGCTTTTTGGAGGTGACATTCCAAAACTTCGTAAGTTTGTTTAATAGGAAGATGAAAGACAATCCTTTGTGTACATTATGTAAGATAAGCGATAAAGATAATATTCATTTTTATGTGTATGTATGAAATTAAGTCATGTAAGATGTAAATATATACCAGTAAAATTTGTAAATAATGTGAACAATAATGTTCCATGAGTTATGTACAACTAAAAATAAATCTCTTTTAATTTTCAATTTCATGTCGCTTTTAGTTATAGATCAAACTACATGTAGAATTTTCTGTATGTATTTATATTTATAAATCTACTATTTTCGTATAAATTTGTTAAATCAATGCATAACTATATTGTAACTATGGTTCCTAGACCTACTTACTGGAATAAATTATTTATTTATTTATATTGTGATTTCATGAAATCAAGTAAGAAGCCATAAACGAGTATGTAGTGTAATAGCAAATCCCTGAGAAAAATTATAAAAATTCAGAAGTTATTTTTTGTGATGGGCTTTTGGGACTAAACAAATTTTTCATGTTTTATGCAAATAATTGTAAATTCAATATAGCTTTGTTATAGTGTTAAAATGCATTATATTAATATTTTGATTTGATTTTTAAATTTTTTAGGGGGGGGGGGGTGCGGTATGGTTTTCTACAGTTATGTTACTCATCAATTATTTGTTGGTAATAAAACTAAATCAGTTGATTTAATTCTTTGATGTGTGATTAATAAGAAAAGTCATCATATCATTCTGCACCATTCTAATTTGAGGTGTAAGAGGGTAAGTTCTTTGAAAAAAAACGACACAATATCTGTTTATGATATTAAATCTTATAAACCTTTGACGGTAAATTTTATTTCTGGTATATTCTATACTGAAATAACTTTCAATCTGAATATATACTATGGAATTTGGGGTAAGCCTTCTGAAACGGGTTAATCTTCCAGGGTAGGTTTTTGTTTTCCATTAGAAACATGAAATAAGGTTTATCTTACTGGAATTTTGGGATATTCTCATTTTATGTACATAAACATAGACAGTTTATAAGCAATTTAAAGTGCTCGACTACCAGCCTCAGGTTTGTCTTTTTCTCAGGTTTTTTTCCTCAGCATAACCTATGTCGTGCTTTATCCTAGGCATAAAACATGATTTTGAAATAAAAATAAATGTGTAAACCATGTGTGTAATTCATTTTTGGGGTTTTTTTTTGGTATATAAAGTGTGAGACATGATCTGTATGGAAAACCATGGTGTTCACATTTCAAATTATGGTGACCAAATTTAAAACCATGGTGACCAAATTTTAAACCATGGTGACCAAATTTCAAACCATGGTGTACAAATAGTAAACCATGGTGTACAAATAGTAAACCATGGTTTGTAAATGAAAACCTTCATTTTTTTTCAAACCATGGTTTTTACATTCTGAAACATGGTTTATATTTGAAAACCATCATTTCCAGTACCATGGTTACGGATTTTGAAACTGCAACCATGGTTTTTTGGGGAAAACCACCGTTTTTAAATGAATACCTTGGTTTTGGATTGTCTTACCATTTTCAACCAATGTTTTTCTCCGCCCAAAACCATGGTGTATCTTCTTAACTATGGTTTTTTCAATAAAAACTGTGGTTTTTCTTGAAAAACCATGGTTTTCCTGTTAAAACCATGGTATTTTTTTGTAAGGGTATGCCAATAAAGCAGTTCTAAATCGATTTTTATACACTATTGACAGGCAATCTGAACGACAGACTCACCCTACCTATTATCATTTAATTTTCGTACGTTAGTTACGTATAGACAGGCATAGGCGTACGAGCTGGGGGGGCTGGGGGGGCGGCCGCCCCCCCATTTTGGGCACCAAATGCTGGGAAAATTTGGGCACACAATTGTACTTTGTAAAAGTTGTATAAAAAAATATTGTGTTCTTGAATGTGTCCAATTTAACAGCGAATTTAAATTCAGAGTGTCTATAGTTAGGCAATTAAATAGAAATCTTATGACTCGAACCCTCTTTTGTTTGCAGTACAGTAAGCCACGAGTTACAGTTACATAAACAACTGTTTCTAGTTGTGTATATTACAAGTAAATAAAATTTAGTTCTCTTTTATTGATGATTTAGAAATCAAGAACTTATTCATCGCAAAAGAGATATTGTAGAACCTGTCATGGGCCTTCAAATAAAAATTAGAATCACTTAAAATGCATATTTATTCATACGTGATTTGGTTAAATAACAACACAGACACCCTTAGCAGCATTCGGATCGGAAATATAGTCGGAAAAAACAGGCGCAGCTGTCTGTAAACCTAAATTTCTGTTTAGTTTGCTTCCCTAACTGTCCTTGAGTCCTAAAACACTAAGTTTACTTTTCTTTTAATTGACAACCACGAATTTGTACTGAGTCGACTATGGATTAAAACAGTTTGTCTGGAGCCATTCTACTTTGTGCGACAGTTTTCGGGCATCGATTAGTATTTGTAAATGCAGCTACAACAGTCTGGTTGGATGGTTGGAATTCGGAGTGGGATTTCGGTTACAAAACCATTGGATACTTTTGGAGTTACTGACATGGGCTAGAATAGCAGAAAACGCATTTGCGGTGGTTAAATTTACAAATTTTTCTCCGTGGGGGAGGCCCCCATACTCCGCGACGATTGAATGTTTTTAGAATTCGGGTCAGCAGGTGGACTGTATTTGACCAAATTGAAGTTACCCTAATTAAGCTAAATTTGATCACTTTGAAGTTGCTTTTTTCACGGGTTGAAATAAAAGGTAAACAGCCGTCAATATTCCAAAATTTTCTTGAGGGGGAGAGGGGGGGGGGGGTCTGTAACCCCGAAAATTTTTCGGGCAATTTGGGTTCTGCCCCCCTAACTGTCATTGAGTCCGTATGCCTATGATTATTATTGTGTAACATACTAAGCACCTAACTATATTTTTGGGCACCAACCACCACCGCCCCCCCAGTCAAAAATTTCCCCGTACGCCTATGTAGACAGGGTGTTAATTTTAACAAATATTGAAGGCTATATCATAGTCGTACAGAACTTTATTTTATAGCCATTTCAGTTATGGTTGTCACGTGATCATTGTCTATCGTCGACGGATGAATAAAAACGTTTGCAAGTTACATGACTGTTACATGCAGGACTACAAATTGTGTTTTAAAGAAATACCAATAAACACTAATCAAACAATCGAAATTGCTAAAATCAATTAACAAACAATACAAGAATACTTCATTAAAAAAACATCGGTGAACAACAAAACAATGATCATACGATCATACAAACAATACGATTTATTAACTTTATTATAAAAACATCAGTGATTCGATCTGAAATCAATAACAAAATAGTCAATGAGTACTAGCTATTTCTTCCATATGATTAAATTGTGTACGAGTCTTATAAATACATTTATTTATTTTAACAATACATTTATTTTTTCATAACACAATTTGTAGTTTTTGTCTGTCACATAATTTTCAAATGTTTTTATTCATTCGTCCATGATAGTAGACACGAACGGCACAGTGATACTGTGACAACCATAATTTAAATCATCATTGAATATAATTCCCTGATGGAACATCGTATACCCCCCATGCAATATGCGAATAAGATTGTTTTATTTGTGCATGCATGCTGTCATCCAATAGTAACTGTAAATTTTCCCGCGGTTAGACGCCTCTGACCAATCAAAAAATTGTTGGTTGATCACTTACACCCTTCAATCGAGAAATCAAGTTTCTCGTGCGATTTTTCCATAATTAGGGTTTCACACTGCGTAGCTTGTGTGAAACACTATTGTTTTTGTTAAAATTATTATTCTTATTATTATTATTATTATTATTATTCAGATTCCAATTTGAATAGATCTCAGCAACTACGTGTCGCATTGTTACGATTTCTTCGGTTTTACTGGGAAAGTGGGTGTGACTTAGAGGATAAAGCTATTTTGAACGTTCTGCGACAATGCGAAATGTCCGAAATCACCGAAGTTATCGTTTTTAAAAATATTGCAGTAATTTTAACAATAATCATTGGATTTTAACTTTCGATACATTTTGGCATAGCCTGAGACAGGGCACATAGCTACGCTACTTTCGATTTTTGATTTTCGGCAAATCTTCGAAGATATTAAGCGCCAAATTTCGAAAATTTAAAATTTTACAAAAAACTTTTTTATTTATGAATATTTTTTAGTCGTATTGTGCACAGAATTAAAGGGTCATCTGACTAGTGCAAAAATGTTAAAAAATTTTGTCTCAGTAATTTACCTTGGCCGCCATTGGCTAATTCAGTTTTTCAGTCCTAGATTAATTTTTTATTGTTCGATTTGTATAAAACAAAGTTCATATGCTTCGTTGTATCAATTGTCGTTTTTTTTATTACCGAAAGTGTTATCTGTCGGCACCGGAAGTGGCATAATTTTACCAAAAACTACAATTTTGACAGTTATTTACGATCTTCATAAACAAATATTATTTTTTTGAAAAATTATATGACTCAAAGAGTGTGCCCTTTCAAGGCGCAAAAAATGTAGGAAGCAGTTTTTTTAATTTCGATTTCATTTTCGAGCAAATTCGATTAAGAGGCTAAAAATGGTGTAAAATTGGCCTATTTACAACCTATTCAGGCTTTTCAGATTTTAAAATATTTCTTCGTAACTTTTATAAACTTGTAGCTATAATCCATACGAAGAAAATGTATGTTAAAATTCGTTTGTAATATAAGCAGTTGCCAAGAAATGGGCAGTTCTGCATAAGTCACTGTTTTCGTTATTTTGCCTGTAAAATAGTCAATTATTATTGGATTTTTATAAAAGTGACATCATTTGATTCAAAAAGCACGTAGCGTCATATCAAGTTGATTACAATTTAAAATTGACACCGGAAGTGACATCATTTGGTCAAAAAATGCATTTTACACTTTTTTAAATCAATGTTTTATTCAACCAAGAATAACTTAATATGTATTAATAATTTTAACTTTTGGTTTAAATTCACATATAAACAAAACTCATATGGTCATATAGATATCATAAAATGGTTTCTAACTTGTTCGGTTGCCGAGAAATAGACGGTTTTCTACAGGTCACTTTTGAAGGTTTCGGGGCCATAAAAGGGTCAATTATTATTCGATTTTCATAAACGTCACACCATGTTATACCTAATGCCATTTGGGATTTCATACAAGTAATTTAAGATTTTCATTATCACCGGAAGTAACGTCATTTTGGCAAAAACTGTATTTTTAGCCTCCAAAACAGATATTTTATTCAAATGAGTCTGTTTTGAAATCTTTTTCAAATTATGGTATTTGATGCCAATCAACAAATAGAATGAACCCATACGATCATACAGATACCACAAAATGGTTTCTAACTTGTACGGTTGCCGAGAAATAGCCGATTTTCTACAAGTCACTTTTCAAGTTTTTTGGTCTTTAAAAGTGGCAATTATTATTCGATTTAACGTTTTTATTTATAAATATTATTTAGTCGTGTTGTGCACAGAATTAAAGAGTCATCTGACTAGCGCAAAAATGTTAAAAAAAATTTGTCTCAGTAATTTTCCTTGGCCGCCATTAGCTAATTCAGTTTTTCAGTCCTAGATTAATTTTTTATTGTTCGATTTGTATAAAACAAAGTTCATATGCTTCGTTGTCCCAATTGTTATTTCTTTTATTACCAAAAGTGTTATCTAGCAAATTGGATTAAGGGGTGAAAAAAGGCGTAAAATTGACCTATTTACAACCCATTCAGGCTTTTCAGATTTTAAAATTTTTTTACTTAACTTTTATAAACCTGTCACTATAATCCATACGAAGAGAATGTATGTTAAAATTAGTTTCTAATATAAGCAGTTGCCGAGAAATGGGCAGTTTTGCATAAGTCACTGTTTTCGTAATGTTGCCTGTAAAATAGTCAATTATTAATGGATATTCACAAAAGTGACATCATTTGATTCAAAAAGCAAGTGTGCGTCATATCATGTTGATTACTATTTAAAATTGACACCGGAAGTGACGTCATTTAGTCAAAAACTCAATTTTTAACTTTTAAAATCGATCTTTTTTTCAACCAAGAATTATGTCACATGTAATAATAAAATTAACTTTTGGTTTAAATTCACATATTAACAAAACTCATACGGTCAAATAGATATCATAAAATTGTTTCTAACTTGTTCGGTTGTCGAGATATAGGCGATTTTCTGAAAGTCACTTTTGAAGGTTTTTGGCCCATAAAAGTGTCAATTATTATTTGATTTTCATAAAATTTTCACCCTTTGAAGCCTAATGTCATAGACGATGTTATAAAACTAATTTAACGTTTTCATTATCACCGGAAGTAGCGTCATTTTGGCAAAAACTGTATTTTAAGCCTTCAAAACCGATATTTTATTCAAATGAGTCTGATTTGTAATGTTTATACAATTATGATATTTGATTCCAATCAACAAATAGATTAAACCCATACGGTCATATAAATACCAAAAAATGGTTTCTAACTTGTACGGTTGCCGAGAAATAGACGATTTTCTACACGTCACTTTTCAAGGTTTTTGGTCTATAAAAGTGGAAATTATTATTCGATTTACATAAAATTTTCACCATATGATGCCTTATGCCATTTCTGATTTCATAAGATTAAGGGAACATTTACATTATCACCGGAAGTACTGTTATTTTGTCAGGATCAATTACATGTAACAAATGTATAAAATAAAATTGCTGGATTTGTTTGATTCTGTTTCCATTTTATTTGATGTGTGCAATGCTTATGTGGAAACCTGTATATTGGTTTCATTGGTACCGGAAAGGACATATGTTCAAGGGTAACGTAGCACCAAAAGTGACACAAGTTCAAGTTCAAAGGTAACATGGCAAAAGTGAAACCCGTCATTCCTGCATGCAGGTCTAGTTTAACTATAAGTTTGTTTTTTAATGGTTTCCAAATAAAAAAGAATTTACATACATGTAAATAGAAATAAATATGACACTACCCTGATAACATTCATTGATGGGTACCATATGGGTACCATGTGTCATGTGATATGGGGCCATGATGGAGAGCCCATACCGGACCCCGACATTTTTGCACCCAACATCCATATGGGATCCATATGGGCTCAACCATATGGGTACTAAATGGGGTTTGTGTGGGGCCTATATGGATAACTCATTTAAAATAATATGGGTGCTATATGGGGCCTGTGTGGGACCTATATGGCCATGTTAAGAAATATAATATGGGTACTATATGGGACTCATATGGGGTACAAATAAATGATATATGGGCATAATATGGGATCCACATGGGTACTAAATGGGGTTTGTGTGGGTTCTATATGGGTAAATCATCTAAAATAATATGTGTGTAATATGGGACCTATATGGTCTTGATAAGACATGTAATATGGGTACTATATGGGACTCACGTGGGAGTACAAATCAATGTAATATGGGCATCATATGGGATCTGTGTGGATATGCCAGGATATTAAATTGGGCACTAAATGGATTTCCTGTGGGATTCTAAGAAATATTGTACTGAGCTTATTTGTGGTGACAACACATATATGGACAGTAAATCATTTATACCAGACATTATAGCCGAACTTAGACTAATTTAATACAAGTATGAAATTATCTTCTAATGTATGATCATTTGATATTACATGCTAAACACTATTTTAATGATAATATCAAGTGTGCTACACAGCTCCGTGTAACTTTGATGAATTCTCTAGTTCTAAGCATGGTAAACAACAAGTACCAAATCAGTCTAATAAAATAACAAAACTGTTTATTTGGTTTCATGTTTTATTATAATGCTTTTTTGGTAAGACAGTTGAAATTCGTTGGGATCTCCCACCATCCCTGTCCCTTGAATTAGCCAGGAAGCAACTAACAGCTGTTTTGATTTCTTCGTTTGTAGTGTTCACAAACATTGGATTTCTTCTGACCGACTCTGCAATTCAAAAGAAAAGCACATTGATTAGGTCTGTTGATGTGCAGCCTGACAAAGTAAGACAACTCTACCCATATTTTGCGCCGATATTGAATTCAATCAATATCTTTGGGATACAAACACATATTTTAATTTTCATAAAAATCGGATATAAATTCTGACCTGTAGTCTCCGCAAACAGTAATTAATACAAACAGAAACTCACCATTGTCTTTTGGTCCGGAACATGTGAAATAATTGACCAGTGCTTATGTTGTCATTTTAATTCTTTAATCTGTTGTTCCAGAGTATTTGAATTACCGTCGTTTCAAACGGATTAAGCTGTAAAAAGACCAGATTTAGCATTTATTATATCTTTTGTTTTAAAGTGCGTTTATTTCATCTTTACCAAATTCAGTTATATATATATGTCATTTGTATTTCGTTGTATAGCTGATAAAACTTTCAAATGTTTAGTCCAGCGAGAGCAAGAAACATATTTTGCCATGAAAATGGAAATAGTCATCTTTCTGAAAATGACAGCTTTCTTGTTTTAGAGTTTACCAATATTCTGTCAAATCAAAATAACTAAGAAAAAAAGAAACATCTATTCAAATCTATTCTTATATTATTACAAAACATTTGTATAAATACTTTGATGCACTTGTATATTTCCACAGAAAATGATCAACTCATTTGTATCAGTTATTTTCCAAAAGACATTTTTTTCGAAATATAGAAACTTTAAAACCTTTCATTTAAGTTGTTTTACCCAAAAGCCATTAAGCTTATTATAGTAGGAAAGGATGGGAAAAATTTACCTTTGATTAAGTTTTGTGAACTGATTTCAGAGATGTGTACCACTTTCAGCAGTTTCTTCTTGTTAGTACTAATTATATACATACTTCTACATTGTAGAATCTAAATTTCAGCTAGTGACCAAACAGACTTCAAGAGACTAAATTGGTTGTTAATGATGACTCGCTGACAGGTTTTCATGGGTGGCTTGGTGACCTCCACAGTAAAGTTAGATATTATATAATTTGTGTACAGAATCTGCTATAGTCATTAAAATCGTACTAGCAAGATACTACCAGCCATGATGTATTCATAATAAATTTGAGTAATAACGAGTCCTATTTGGCTTTTTTTTAAAAGAATAAGTATTATCGACTCTTTTTGCTTTAAAGCTCCACAAAGACGGGCATTTGATTCGAAAGGCGGGGTGGAGTATTTCTTAAAGTGAAAACATGTATCACAATTTCATTCATAAATAAACTCTATTTTTTTTATTCATGGTAAACATATTATTATAGTCTGTCATTTGGTATACCAGCCAGTTAGGAGAATTTTACTGTAATCTGTATAATCTCTGCAAAGTCCATATCAGCGCATCACTAAATTTTTAGTGTTTCGACTGTTATTTTATTTAAGATATAAAAGCAATTTCTGTACGACAGTAGACTAAATCGTCTACCTATGGAGTAACTATTTATATTACACGTAAATCTTCAGGGCAATTCCACGTCAAAGTATACAATTAGGTGACAAATTTAATTAGTTGAAAAGTTGGTCAATGTTTACATTCTTAATGTCGAATTTGTAAAGTTTTTGTATTTTCTTACTTTGTGTTTGTTTGATTATTCTGAATCACAATGAATGATTTGACATTCATTATCTGACAATGTATATAAACATGATATGTATACATTAAAATATAAAAATAATATAGTTTTGCAAAAGTAACTAACAATGAAAAATATTACTATGAGAACCTGCGCCTGTTACCAAATATTTACATTTTTTCTCTCTCATTCATATGATTTATGTATGGAATTGTTTAAAACTTCATTATCTAAAGCAAGAATAACCCATTCTTATAATACTGTCCATAAAAAGAAAAGATTTGAAAAAATTCTCAGTAAACTTTGGTTATCATAGATGCACGTCCAGTCCATTAATTTTCACCGTATTTCATGTAATCAAATATTTACAGTTTATCTCTCATTCATATTTATTTATGGAACTGTTCAAAAACTCATATTCAAAGCTAACATCACCCATTCTTGATATTATGACCGTAAAAAGAAAACATTTGACAAAATTCCCTGATTCACTTTCAGGATTTCAAAGATGTATGTTCGTCAGCTACCAATATTTTAGGGTCACAATATTTTATTCAAGGAGTAATGTTTTTTCGAAAGTAACTGCTCCATTAATTCAAATGAGTTAATAATTATTATTATGTATCACTCCGATTATTTGAAAGTTTACATATCTCATGTAATGGGTTTGCAATTTGTACTCGTACATCTGTTACAAGAAAATATGTACGTCCGTTACCACAATAATTTCTAATTTACTGGATTACAAGAATCCAAATGTGACCATACAGTAGACATTTAGTATTAGTGTCCTTTTTTACAAGGAGAAAAACTTTTCAATTCCACCGGACAATTCAGAGTTTTGCAACTATATGTTCATGCAGGCAAATAAATCATGGTGCTCATTATTTATTTCCGGTCTTCATGAACAAATAAAATCATATGTCAATTGATATTTTAATCATATGTTTTAATACTAAATAAAGCCAAAACGGTTAATTATTCATGGTTAGATAATATTGGAAGTAATAAAAATATGACGAGTTCTAAATGTACGTTGTTACGGTGGAATTGCCCTTTAGCAGATTTAACTGTAGAAACTACATCAAAGAGAAATTTGAAAGATATTTAGACAGCCTCTATCTCATTTGGAAAACTATGTGTAATCTTGGCCATATTACAGATTTGCACAAACGTTTAAATGATATTAGATTCATGTTGAAACAGATACAGGTGTGAGTAACCCCATATGGATACCACATTGGAATATTGGCCCCTGATACACGCGTGGGTAATCCCATATGGATACCATGTTGAACCCACATACATAATACACATGAATGTGGTCATATCATATCCATACCACGCAGATTCCAGGTGCACATGTTGGTATCACATCTGCGCATATCGGTTCAAGGTACATACAACTAAAAGTGTGGGTTCAATAATGAGCTAACATATGCAAATAAGTAATCCCATATGGGTACCATGTTGGCCCCAGATATACAAAATTTATCATGTAATCCCATACAGATACCACATTATCCCCAGATACACAAATGGGTAATCCCATATGGACACCATATTAGCCCCATGTTTACAAAACAGAGTTTTAATGTGGGTAATACCATATAAATCCCATATTGGCCCCAGATATGATATGCACACTATAAGGTCAGATTATCAATGTAAGAAAGAAGTTCATGTAACCATTATATCATTTGGCGTATCTCTGGGATATTATTATATATGAAAATAAAGCGTATTTGCCTACATTTGTATGTGGGAAGATAATATGGGTTCAGTATGGGAACCATGTGGTATGATCTGGGCCCACAGCCCATTTTCTCCCTATAATGGTCCCCATATTGCAATGTTTATGGGGCCCATATGGATACCATATTGGACCCAGACCTATATAATTATTTTATATGTGGTAAATAAACCATATATATTATTTTGGACCCAGAAACACATGTAAGTAACTCCATATGGATACCATTAGAATTAGATAAATTATATGTGGGGGAAATGCCATATAGATATATTGACCCCAGATACACATGTGGGTATTTCCATATGGATACCATATTGGGCCCATGTACATAATATACAGGAATGTTGTTATACCATATCCATACCACACAGATTCTGGGTGCACATTTTGGTTCAAGATATAAATAAATAAAAGTATGGGTTCAATAATGAGCTAACATACGCAATCCCATATGGATACCATGTTGGTCCCAGATATACAAAAGTTAATATGTAATCCCATAAAGATACCATATTATCCCAGATACAAACATGGGTAATCCCATGTGGACACCATATTGGCCCCATGTTTACAAAAACAGAGTGGTTAATGTGGGTAATCCCATATACATCCCATATTGGCCCCAGATGCACAAATGGGTAATCCTATATGGACACCATATTGGCCCCATGTATACAAAAACAGAGTTGTTAATGCGGGAAATCACATATAGATCCCATATTGGCCCCAGATACACACACTATAAGCTCAGATTATCATTGTAAGACAGAAGTAAGCATTAAATCATTTGCCTTGTCTCTGTGATATTAATATATATGAAAATAAAGTGTATTTGCCTACATTTGTACGTGGGAAGATAATATGGGTCCAGTATGGGAACCTTGTGGTATGATCTGGGCCCACAGCCCCTTTTTTCCCCATATGGTCCCCATGTTGCAATGTTTATGGGGTACTGTTAAAGAAATGTGTAGAATTCGGATTCAAAAGTATCGGTATAAAATTGAATATCAAACACGACGTCACACCTGTGCAGAGCCAGAGGACAGCCGATCACGCCCCCCCTCGAATTTCTTTCACACATTCGACTAATTTACGCTAACTTTTTTACAAAAAAAATCGTCAATACTAATCAAACAATCAACAATGATCACACGATCATACAAACAATACGATTAACTTTAGTACAAAAACATTCGTGATTCGATCTGAAATCAAATAACAAAATAGTACTAGTTATTTCCTCCATTACTATTAAATTGTGTACGAGTCTTATTCTTTATAGTTGTGAACGACATCACCAATAGTTGTGGACGACATCACCAATAGTTGTGGACGACTCCACCAACGGGTGTGGACGACTCCACCAACGGGTGTGGACGACTTCACTGTGGACGACCAACGGGTGTGGACGACTTCACTGTGGACGACTTTGCTTGTGGACGACTTGACTGGTACCCTCTATAACTAAGAATAAGACTCGTACACCGTACACATTTATAAGAACAAGCCAACAGTGAGGCTGATGTCCCCCGCCGAAATCCCAAAATAAATAGATGACACATATTAATTAATCGCACATTTATTTTTTTCAAACGTATCGACCAATCAAACTGAACACGAAGTGTCATCCAAAAATTGCTTATCTCTGCCTACCGTAAGAAGAAAATGCTCATCTTCGAACTCCATCAAGGCATTGACCTAATAAGCATACACACCAATTTTGAACATTTTAACTCAATTCGAAGGAGAGTTATTGTGTTCCAAAGTCTCGGCAAATCAAATTGCTTATCGCTCTGCTTATCCTGAGCAGAAAATGCTCATTATCGATCATAGTCAAGGTATTACTGTGATGAAACTATAAACCAAGTTTCATCACTCTCACTTAATTAGAACTAAAGTTATCGTGTCTCAAAGCATCAACCAATCAAATTGCTTATCTCTGCCTACCCCAAAGCGGAAAATGCTCATCTTCAAACTCCATCAAGGCATTGACCTAATAAGTATATACACTAAGTTTGAACATTTTAACTCAATTAGAAGGAGAGTTATTGTGTTCCAAAGTCTCGACCAATCAAATTGCGTATTGCTCTGCTTACCCTGAGCAGAAAATGCTAATTATCGAACTTAGTCAAGGTATTACTGTACACCAAGTTTCATCACTTTCACTTAATTTGAACTAAAGTTATCGTGTCCCAAAGCATCAAATTGCTTATCTCTGCTTACCCTAAGCGGAAATGCTCATCTTCGAACTTCATCAAGGCATTGACCTAATAAGCATATACACCAAGTTCGAACATTTTAACTAAATTAGAAGGAGAGTTATTGTGTTCCAAAGTCTCGACCAATCAAATTGCGTATCGCTCTGCTTACCCTGAGCAGAAAATGCTCATTATCGAACTTAGTCAAGGTATTACTATAATGAAACTATACACCAAGTTTCATCACTCTCACTTAATTAGAACTAAAGTTATCGTGTCCCAAAGCATCAACCAATCAAATTGCTTATCTCTGCTTACCCTAAGCGGAAAATGCTCATCTTCGAACTCCATCAAGGCATTGACCTAATAAGCATATACACCAAGTTTGAACATTTTAACTCAATTAGAAGGAGAGTTATTGTGTTCCAAATTCTCGACCAATCAAATTGCGTATAGCTCTGCTTACCCTGAGCAGAAAATGCTCATTATCGAACTTAGTCAAGGTATTACTATAATGAAACTATACACCAAGTTTCATCAATCTCACTTAATTAGAACTAAAGTTATCGTGTCCCAAAGCATCAACCAATCAAATTGCTTATCTCTGCTTACCCTAAGCGGAAAATGCTCATCTTCGAACTCCATCAAGGCATTGACCTAATAAACACATACACCAAGTTTGAACATTCTAGCTCAATTAGGAAGAGAGTTATTGTGTCCCAAAAAGTGTGACGGACGGACAGACAGACGGACAGACAGACAGACAGACAGACAGACGGACGAACCCATTTTAATAGTCCCCCAACTTTCTTCGAAAGGCGGGGGACAATAAGACTCGTAGTCGTACACAATTTAATCGTATGGAAGAAATAGCTAGTACTCGTTGACTATTTTGTTATTTGATTTCAGATCGAATCACCGTTGATTTGTTATAAAGTTAATCGTATTGTTTGTATGATCATTGTTTTGTATTGACGATGTTTTTGTAATAATAAAGTTAATCGAATTGTTTTGTATATGACGTGACAAGATGGAAGCGAAGGTTACTTGTTAGCCTACAAAGTTGAACTTTTTAAACGATAATTATGCTATTTTTGTAGTTAAATTAGTGTTGTGGACGTGGATATCGATTTGAATATGTGATTTTTAAAATTTTACATATTGGGTTACATTTTCTGAATAATAAACACATTATGATTAAACAGAAAATGAGAAAGATGCCTGACTTTGAATGCTGTGACGTCATCGTGGCTAAATTTCAACGATGGCGTCAAAAATCAGGACACGCATAACAAAACACTAATTTGTAAGCCGATGTCTGTACTTAAAATTATTATGATTTATACGTTATGAATCAGCACTGAATTGGCCTTTCAATGGTGTTATTTATATTTCGGTACGTTAATTATACGCCGAGAAATTGTCAGTTGAACAGCGCATACGGCTTATCGAGAGATTTTCTCGCCGTGAAATTTTATGGCACACAACTTTTTTCAACTTTCTCGTTTTGCATGCCTTTTTAAATCCTTCGGTAGCTAATGGTGACACACGCGAGGTCCAGAATTTTTGTCCAATCAAAAAGAGGGAATTCCATATTTTGTAAATCCGCGTGCGCCTGGCTTCTAACTCAATTAGAAGCCGAGATATGCCAAATTGAAGGAAAAATTAGCTTTTTACTACCATTTATAAATGAAATTTTCACGGGCGCACGCGGTTTTGTAAAGAAGAATATGTTATCTACAAACTGCAAAAAAATTATTCTAAAATATTAATAAATAAGTAGCTACGACCATAGAGCTGTATATATATACACCTCCATGGCTACGGCGTTCATATGTGAGTGAAGGGCTGAGGGGTCGGCGTCAATTCTCGACACAAAATCCAGGGGGCGTGGCCGCGCTTCGTAAGCTTGCGAGATTTTCAAGGACGTATCCACAGAAGAAGATTGTGGAACTTAATGTAAGTTTTCGAATGAAGAATTCGCCTTAATTTAACTTAATCGCAAAACGATGTTGGAAATTGATTTCTGCATTTTATATAATGGTTTCTATTGCGTTATAGCAAGGCTGTTGGTGAAATACGGTAAACCGGCATGTCTCATTCGAAATCGAAATGCCGGAACCGTTAGTGTTACATTACAAGTGTCACGTAGTCCTATTCATCCAGTTTATGACGTGTATGTCTGTTTATTGTAAAACAAAAACAAAAACGTCTGGATGGCACAGTCTTCTGCTTCAATCAACCTCAACAGTTAAATTGTCATTTGATTTTGTTCAAAGCAATTAAAATACGTTAAAATATATATATAGGCCTTTATTTTTTTTTCTTTCAGCTAAAAGTCTTGAACTTGACACTAGTGTCAGTTTTCTTGGTTAATTGTGGATGTTGGTAAGTTTACTTTCAGAGGTAGGCCTAGGCCTATTGCCACTATTGGTACTTAAGTGGCAATAGGCCTAGGGCAGCGGCTAAATACCACGCTCGCCTTACTGCTTCTATACACACAAAACGTGGTAAGCTTTTTCGGTACCACTTTCTATTTAATTATAGGGATTTTACATTATATAAAGCTAATTTTGCAAATTATGTTGATCATTTAATCAATTTTGATGTTTTTATTGGTGATATTTACACTTAATCTTAAAATAAATTACAATACAGATAGCCGATCGATCGGTTATTGCATCGAGCCGTACCTAGACTATACGGTTTATAAAACGGTGTAACCGTTATTATACCCTATTCAAAAAGACCCTACGTGGTATATTGGAATATTATGTATGCGACAATGCATAGATATGAAACAAAACCAGGAAGGTAAAAGCTAACGTGGTATAATCCTGTATAGGGGCGATAAGAAAGGGCGATAAGTTGACAGTAAAAAAAGTGGTATTCCGGGGCCGAGATAACCGTACCACGTTCGCCTTGCTAGTACTATACAAACGGAACGTGGTACGCGACTTCGGTACCACGTCCTTTTTATTTATAGGGATTTTAAATTATTTGTAGTAAATTTTTCAAATTATGTTGATTATTTAATCCATTTTGATGTTTTTATAGACCATATTTACACTTTATGTTAAAATTAATTACAATACAGATAACCGATCGGTAATAATACTGTGTAAATTTAAAAAGACCCAACGTGGTATATTGGAAATGAAATAGGGTTTAACGTCCTACTGTTCTGCTCCGACCGGGCTAATGAAAACGGGCATATCAGTACCTCGCTCGACTTTCTCCATCTACAAAAACGAAGCGTGGTACGCGACTTTGGCTTATTTTTCAAATTGGATTATTTAATCCATTTTGATCTTTTTATAGGCCATATACTGTATCCGATTTAGAAAGACCCTACGTGGTATATTGGGTAGATATGAAATAAAACGTGGCAAGTAAAACGGGGTATAATAAAAATATGTGGAATATACGAGAGTACCTTGAGTTGAATATAGTTAAACAAAAAGTGGTATAATAGAATCCGGTGCTGAGATAACCGTACCACGCTCGCCTTGCTGGATCTATACAACCGAAACGTGGTACCCGACGTCGGTAAAAAAGAATCGTGGTAAAATAGAATCCAAGACCGAGACAATCGTACCACGCTCGCCTTACTGGTTCTATACAAACGTAACGTTGTACGCGACTTTGGTTCAAAAACGTGGTATAATAGAATCAGAATCCGAGACAAAGATAACCGTACAACGCTCATCCTACTGGTTCTGCATAAACGGAACGTTGTACGCGACTTCGGTAAAAAAAAAAAAGGTGGTTTACTAGAATCAGTGACTGGTATAACCATGGCACGCTCGCCTTGTACTGGTTGTACACAAACGGCACGTGGTACACGACTTCGATACAAAAAATAGGTTGCCAGGCAACGAAACATACGCCCACACAGCAGCCAAATCGTCCGGGCAGTCAACAAGAATTGTCGCATATTAAGGAATTATCAGAAAATCATTAGAATTTGTTTGGTTTTTATAATCAAACGTTTTTTTTTAAATCATATAATAATTGTGACCTCCAGAGGCACCACAAGCTAAAAAGGGTGATTTTTCGTACAATCAGGGGACATAATTCAGGAAGTAATGACCCAATGGGCGCAAATATCGAAAGGAACCAAGATCTTTGGGTTTAAAACATACCTGTCAAGTTTCATCAAAATCGATTCAAAATTGTGACCTCTATAGGGTCCACAACCTTGATATAACATATTTTCACACTATATGTGTACAAACGGCGGCCATTTTGTCTGTCAATTCTAGTCTGGTTTTCACGTAATTCAAACTCTCTCTTCATTACCATGTAACGGTGATATAGTCAAACGTTTTTTTAAATCGGATAATAATTTTGACCTCCAGAGGGACCAAAAGCGAACAAAAGCGATTTTTCGGACAATCCGGGGACATAATTCAGGAAGTTATGATCCAATGGGCGCAATTATCGAAAGGAACCACGATCTTTGGGTTATAAACATACATGTCAAGTTTCATCAAAATCGGTTCAAAATTGTGACCTCTATAAGGTCCACAACCTTTATAAAACATATTTTCACAATATTCGCGTACAAACGGCGGCCATTTTGTCCGTCAATTTTGGTCCGATTTTCACAAAATTCATACTCAACCTTCATAACCATGGAACGGTGATATAATCAAACGGTTTTTTAAATCGGATAACAATTTTGACCTCCAGAAGGACCACAAGCTAAAAAGGGCAATTTTTCGGACAATCAGGGGCCATAATTCAGGAAGTTACGATCCGATTGGCGCAAATATCGAAAGGAATCAAGATCTTTGGGTTATAAACATGCATTTCAAGTTTCATCCAAATCGGTTCAAAATTGTGTCCTCTACACTGTTCACAACCTTGATATAACATATTTTCACACTATTCGCGTACAAATGGCGGCCATTTTGTCCATCAATTTTGGTCCGATTTTCACGAAATTCGAACTCGACCTTCATAACTATGGAACAATGATATAATCAAAAGGTTTTTTAAATCGGATAACAATTTTGACCTCCAGAGGGACCACAAGCTAAAAAGGGCAATTTTTCGGACAATCAGGGGCCATAATTCAGGAAGTTACGATCCGATTGGCGCAAATATCGAAAGAAACCAAGATTTTTGGGTTATAAACATGCATTTCATGTTTCATCCAAATCGGTTCAAAATTGTGTCCTCTACACTGTTCACAACCTTGATTTAACATATTTTCACACTATTCGCGTACAAATGGCGGCCATTTTGTCCGTCAATTTTGGTCCGATTTTCACGAAATTCGAACTCAACCTTCATAACCATGGAACGGTGATATAATCAAACGTTTTTTTAAATCGGATAACAATTGTGACCTCCAGAGGGACCACAAGCTAAAAAGGTCGATTTTTCGGACAATCAGGGGCCATAATTCAGGAAGTTACGATCCGATTGGCGCAAATATCGAAAGGAACCAAGATCTTTGGGTTATAAACATGCATTTCAAGTTTCATCCAAATTGGTTCAAAATTGTGACCTCTAAACTGTTCACAAGCTAAAAAACATGATTTTTCGTACAATCAGGGGCCATAACCCATGAAGTTACAGTCCGATACATGCCAATATCGAAAGGAACCGAGATCTTAGGGTGATAAACCTATGTTTTAAGTTTCATTGAAATCGGATAAAAATTGTGACCTGTAGACTGTTCACAAACAATTGTGGACGGACGGACGGACGGACGAACAGGGGCGACGACAACATACGTCCACATGAAAATGTGGGCGTATAAAAACGTGCAGTATAATAGAATCCGAGACTGAGATAACCGTAATTAGAACCAAAGACTGGGATAACCGCGCCCGGCTTACTACTTTTATACAACTGAAACGTGGTAAACTCGCTCTACTTCTCCTATACAATTGAAACGTGGTACACGGCTTTGGTACCACGTCCTTTTTAATAATAGGGATTTTACATTTTTCGATGCAGATTTTGCAAATTGTGTTGATTATTTGATCCATTTTGGTGTTTTATAGGCCACTTCGGTACAAAAAACGTGGTATACTAGAATCAGAGACTGAGATAACCGTAGCAAGCTCGCCGTATACCGGTTCTATACAAATGGAACGTGGTACGCGACTTCGGTACAAAAAACGTGGTATAATAGAATCCGAGACAGAGATGACCGTACCACGCTCGCCTGGCAGTTTCTATACAAACGAAACGTGGTACGCGACTTCGGTATATAAACGTGGTAAACTAGAACCCGGGAGCAAGATAACTAGAAGCCGATACTGAGATAACCGTACCACGCCCGGCTTACTACTTCTATACAACTGAAACGTGTTATGCTCACCTTACTTCTCATATACAATTGAAACGTGGTACTAGGCATTGGTACCACGTCTTTTTTTTAATTATAGAGATTTTACATTATTCAAAGCAGATTTTGCAAATTGTGTTGATTATTTAATCCATTTTCATGTTTTATACTATAGGCCATATTTACACTTTATGACTACAGGGATACTAATAAATGTACTGAGACAATCGTAACAGTACCACGCTCGTCTTACCGATTCTATACAAACGGAACAATGTACACGACTTCGGTAGAAAAAACGTGGTATAATAGAATCCGAGACGGAGATAACCGTACCACGCTTGCCTGACAGGCTCTATACAAAGGAAACGTGGTGGTACGCGTCTTGGGTACAAAAACGTGGTAAACTAGAACCCGCGACCAAGATAACGGTAAATAGAAACCGATACTGAGCTAACCGTACCACGCCCGGCTTACTACTTCTATACAACTGAAACGTGTTATGCTCACCTTACTTCTCATATACAATTGAAACGTGGTACTCGGCTTTGGTACCAAGTCTTTTTTTAATTATAGAGATTTTACATTATTCGAAGCAGATTTTGCAAATTGTGTTGATTATTTAATCCATTTCGATGTTTTAACTATAGGCCATATTTACACTTTATGATTAAATAAATTATCGTGTAACATAATGCGTTTCAGCGCCATTTGTAACAAGGGACTCGAAGAACGAGGCTAGACTTATTCCACAAGTCATGTTAAACGGTGACCGCATATTCTTATCCGGAGAGCATGTGCAATAAACGTAATCGACGTAGACTGATATAACCAGACGCTAGAGATTGCCATTCGATTTCGCCGAACCTAACTGATTAGAAATTACTGTAAAAACAGAAACGATTGAAAGTAAATCAGTTTATTTTCATTCATATTACATTAATATATGCGTTGCGACCCATTTGTGTTAATGTCGAGGTCCCAGATATTAGCGATCGAGCCCCTTTAATTATAGGGATTTGTTCCATTTGTATAGAACCAGTATAGGGCGAGCGTGGCACGGTTATCCCTGTCTCTGATTCTATTATACCACTGGATTAAATAATCAACATAATTTGAGAAATACGACAAATTCGCGTACCACGTTTCGTTTGTATAAAAGTAATATAGCCAGCGTGGTACGATTATCTCAGTTTAGGAATCCATTATACCACGTTTTTTGTACCGAAGTCGCGTACCACATTCCGTTTGTATATAGAACCAGTAGGATGAGCGTTGTACGGTAATCTCAATCTATTATACCACGTTTATGAACCGAAATCGCGTACCACGTTTCGTTTTTACATAACTAGTTAGACGAGCGTTGTACTATTATCCCAGTCTCGGATTCTATTATACCCCTTTTTTTTAACCGAAGTCGCGTACCACGTTCCAGTTGTATAGAACCAGTACGATTATCTCAGTCTCTGATTCTATTATACCACCTTTATTATACCACGATTATCTCAGTCTCTGATTCTATTATACCGCGTTTTTTGAATCGAAGTCGCGTACCACGTTCCGTTTGTATAGAACCAGTAAGGCGAGCGTGGTACGATTATCTCAGTCTCGGATTCTATTATAAAACCGAAGTCGCGTACCACGTTCCGTTTGTATAGAACCAGTAAGGCAGGCGTGGTACGATTATCTCAGTCTCGGATTCTATTATACCACGTTTTTTTTGAACAGAAATAGCGCACCATATTCCGTTTGTATAGAACCAGTACGATTATCTCGGTCTCAGATTCTATTATACCAGTTTTTGAACCGAAGCCGCGTACCACGTTCCGTTTGTATAGAACCAGTAAGGCGAGCTTGGTACGATTATCCCAGTCTCTGATTCTATTATACCACTTTTTTTTAACCGAAGTCGCGTACCACGTTCCGTTGTATAGAACCAGTAAGGCGAGCGTGGTACGATTATCTCAGTCTCAGATTCTATTATACCACTTTTTTTTTTAACCGAAGTCGCGTACCACGTCCCATTTGTATAGAACCAGTAAGGCGAGCGTGGTACGATTATCTCAGTCTCGGATTCTATTATACCACAATTTTTGAACTGAAGTCCCGTACCACGTTCCGTTTGTATAGAACCAGTTAGGCGAGCGTGGTACGATTATCTCAGTCTCCGATTCTATTATACCACTTTTTTTAACCGAAGTCGCGTACCACGTCCCGTTTGTATAGAACCAGTAAGGCGAGCGTGGTACGATTATCTCAGTCTCGGATTCTATTTTACCACAATTTTTGAACTGAAGACCCGTACCACGTTCCGGTTGTATATAACCATTAAGGCGAGCGTGGTACGATTATCTCAGTCTCTCGTTCTATTATACCATGTTTTTTGAACCGAAGTCGCACACCATGTTCGTTTGTATAGAACCAGTGCGATTGTCTCAGTCTCAAATTCCTGATACCTCGTTTTTGGACCGAAGTCACGTACCACGTTCCGTTTGTATACAACTATAGTAAGGCGAGCGTGGTACGATTATCTCAGTCTCTGGTTCTATTATACCACGTTTTTTGAACCGAAGTCGCACACCATGTTCGTTTGTATAGAACCAGTACGATTGTCTCAGTCTCAGATTCTATTATACCACGCTTTTGGACCGAAGTCACGTACCACGTTCCGGTTGTATATAACCATTAAGGCGAGCGTGGTACGATTATCCCAGTCTCTCGTTCTATTATACCACGTTTTTTTAACCGAAGTCGCACACCATGTTCGTTTGTATAGAACCAGTGCGATTGTCTCAGTCTCAGATTCTATTATACCACGTTTTTGGACCGAAGTCACGTACCACGTTCCGTTTGTATACAACCAGTAAGACGAGCGTGGTGCGATTTTCTCAGTCTCGGATTCTATTATACCACGTTTTTGAACCGAAGTCGCGTACCACGTTCCGTTTGTACAGAACCATTAAGGCGAGCGTGGTACGATTATCTCAGTCTCGGATTCTATTATACCACGCTTTTTGAACCGAAGTCGCGCACCATATTCCGGTTATATAGAACCAGTAAGGCGAGCGTGGTACGATTATCTTAGTCTCTGATTCTATTATACCACGTTTTTTTGTAACCGAAGTCGCGTACCACGTTCCGGTTGTATGGTGCGATTATCTCTGATTCTATTACACCACGTTTTTTGAACCGAAGTCGCGTACCACGTCCCGTTTGTATAGAACCAGTAAGGCGGGCGTGGTACGATTATCTCAGTCTCGGATTCTATTATACCACGTCCCGTTTGTATAGAACCAGTAAGGCGGGTGTGGTACGATTATCTCAGTTTCGGATTCTATTATACCACGTTTTTGAACCGAAGTCGCGCACCATGTTCCGTTTGTATAGAACCAGTATGATTATCTCAGTCTCGGATTCTATTATACCACGTTTTTGAACCGATGTCGCGTACCACGTTCCGTTTGTATAGAACCAGTAAGTCTGGCGTGGTATTGTTATATCAGTCTAGGATTCGATTATACCACGTATTTTGTACCGAAGTCGAGTACCACGTTTGTATAAAAGCAGCGTGGTACTATTATCTCAGCCTCGGGTTCTATGGTACTTCTATTTTTTTACTTATGAACTTATTGTTCTTTCGCATAATCCTCACATTTTATTATACCACGTTTTTACCTGCCAGATTTTGTTTCATATCTACCCAATATACAACGTTGGCTCTTTTTAAATAGGATATATAATAATAAATTTTACACAATATTATTAACCGTATATGCTCATTAACCGATCTATCGGCTATTTGTAATGTAATTTATTCTATATGCCTATAAAAACATGAAAATGGAATATATAATCAACACAATTTGCAAAATTTGCTTCAAATAATGTAAATCCCAATAATTAAAAAGGACGTGGTACCAAAGTCGCGTACCACGTTTTAATTGCAAAGAAGCAGTAAGGCGAGGGTGTTGGGGTTATCTCCGCCTCGGATTCTGTTATATCAAGGCTTTTTTTACACAATATTGTTAACCGTATGGTCATTAACGGACCGATCAGCTACCTGTATTGTAATTTATTTTAACATAAAGTGTAGAGAACAAAATGGATTAAATAATCAACATTATTTGAAAAATAAGCTTTATATAATGTAAAATAAGTCAAAGTCGCGTACCACGTTTCGTTTGTATAGAAACAGTAAATGAACTTGCCACGTATTTTGTACCGAAGTCGAGTACCACGTTTGTATAAAAGCAGCGTGGTACTATTATCTCAGCCTCGGATTCTATTGTACCACGTTCTTTTTACTTATCAACTCACGGTTCTTTCGTGTCATTCTCATTTTTTATTATACCACGTTCTATTTCATATCTACACATTAGTGCAATATACCACGTAGGGCCTTTTTAAATAGGTAACAATAATTTGTACACCGTATATAAATGGCGATTATTTTAACCGACTGTTTGAATTGTATTATATTAAACATTAACTGTAAATATGATCTATAAATAGTATAAAACATCGAAATTGATTAAATAATTAATGATATTTGCAAACTTAGCTTTTAAAAAGGTAAAATCACCATAATTAAAAAGAACGTGGCACCGAAATCCCGTACCACGTTACATTTATAGGGACGAGCGTGCTATTTTGGAGCGTGGTATTTAGCCACTGCCCTTAATGGATTGAATTGTCAATTCAAATTCAAGTGAAAATTTTTAATCAATGTTTTGTTCAAGTTCAAAATCTAATTTTAATTAAAATATTTTTTAAAAAAATCATTACGACAGAAGAGTAAATCATTTACCTACGTAGTAAGTTACCTATTTATAATTATTACACGTAATTAAAAGGTGTGTGGCAGATTTATTTACCCCATGATTTCACCTGATTTTGATTTGATTGCAATCATGGAAAAAATTTCATTTCATTGGTCATTGGAATGTAAAATTTTCTGGAAAGTTGAACATTACACTTAATTGAGATAATTTCCCATATTAAAGCTGCTGATTTTAATCAACCCAAAATTGGCTTTATTTTACGGTCATATTGAACTTTCACAATATTTTGACACAGACAACAATATAATATAATAGTGATTAATGTATGTAACAGGGTCATATTTTGGGACTCTGTCAATTAATGTTGGTGAAGAATGTCCTGGTCAGTGTCTTGATTATTGGAAGTTTTGGATTAGTGAGTTTATAGTTTTGGTTGTGAGATAATGTAAATTCGTTTAAATGTTTTGGGTGATGGATTTTCAATTGTATGGGTCTGGAATTGTATTGTCCGAATTATGGTGTTTTATTTTAGTCGTTGAAATGTCTTAGTTCTTATATGGGTTTAGTTTTAATATTTTTTGGTATAGTTGAAAGGATAACTCGTTGGACTCTTTACAGTTCTGAAGGTGGTCTCTTTCTGAAATATTGTTTATCAGGTGATTAGTAATTCTTTCTCCTGGTTGGTTATTCTGAAGTTTAGCTGGGATAAAACTAAATTACACGCATGCATCAGTACCACATGTTACAGACTTAGTGAAGGTCAATACCGGCTCTTTTCCACAAATGGGTAAGCTATTTAATTTAACTTTCTTGTAATAGATGACTGTGCAAGTAGACTGTGAGTTTCATGAGTGTTTGATATATAATTATGTATGTAATTCAAATACTGTAAGGTAAAAATTGTAGATGTATAGCCAATAGAACTGTTGGTTACGAATATATGGATAATGGCAACTATTATATTTTCAGGGCCAACTTGTCAAGCATAAATGTATTTTGTGTTATAGTTATGTGTAGTACCAACAGAAATGGTGTTTAATGGTTATGGTGAATTGAAATACATGTAGATCAACCAACATCGACTACGCGGTTACGCGTTTTATTTAATTGTTTTAACTGTATCATGTGTCATTTGTGGATTATCCTTATATCGTGTTGTCAATCAAGAAATCTATTTTCCCGAACTAAGCAGGTTCAATCTACCAACTTTACCACACCATTGCAGGTGATGGAAAGGGTAGGTCTGCAATAATGGAGCCCCCAGGGAGGAATAGATTTTCTTGGTTGTAACAGTAACCAGTTGAACTGTTTAGTGTTCAATTAACTTATCGTTAGACTTTAAAGTGAATCCGTGTGCGTTTAATTACTGACATTAAAATTTATGTGCACATTTATCATCAAGCTTGAATTCTCGTGACTTTGTGACCGTGTTTAACCACTGGAACTGAAATTATAACAGATCCTGTATGAAGATTGGAACTGTATAACAGTGAAGATTGAACATTAATATTATGAACTATTGATTAATTTAGCATTAATTTGGTGTTAATTTGTTTGTTTTCATTTTTTTATAGTGTCGGTTAACCTGGTATGTATGGTTGTACGTATGGAAGTTGACAGTACTAATAAATAAATGGGCCAAATTTAAATAAGTTGGGGCATAAAATTACGTAACTACTGATAACCTTCGAACATCATTCAATACACATTGCATTATACTAAAATATATAACAGTTATTCCAGTAACACACTATAACTTTTATTATCTTTATTTTATCAACAGTTGAGTTTTTTTTATGTAGAGTTTAGAGTAGTTTGGTCAGTTGATTGGTTTGAATATGTCGGAGGAAGAAGTTGTGGTCTTGGGTAACACACTAAGAAAGTTAGGTCTTTTTCCAAAGCGTATAGGTAAGACTGAAGATGACGTTTCTGAGTGGATGGAAGATGTTTTGAAATCTAAAGGCAAGTGGCCGGTTAAATCGGATGATGAAACAGAGTCGCCTACTAAATCAAGACCACCAGTTAATCCGATGCCGAAGTTGTCAATGTTTTATGGTGAACCAGGAAAAGGTGAAGTTAGTTACGACCTTTGGAGATACGTAGTAGATTGTTTAATTTCAGGTGTATATGGTAATCATGTAATACTGTTGGCTATTCGCCGATCACTTAAAGGGGAGGCCGGTAAGGTTATAATGCGGTTAGGTCCGCATGTTGATGTTAAAACTGTCTTAGCCAAATTGCATAGTGTTTACGGTACATGTGAAGAAGCAGAATCTTTAATCGGACTCTTTTACAGTGCGAAACAATATCCATCTGAAACGGTTACAGATTGGGCGTGCCGGTTAGAAGATTATATTCGCAAGAGTAACTCGAGAGGGTAGTCCAGATCCTAAAGAATCCGATGAGACATTAAGGAATGTATTTTGGCGTGGATTGTTGCCACACTTACGTGATTTGTCTGCTCACAAATATGATAAATCAACCAGTTTCGACACACTACGTGTTGAACTTCGCCGTATAGAGCATGATGTTAACCAACGAAACTTATCAGCGAGTACAGCTACTTCGAAGCCAAATCCTTTTAACATGATACATACAAAGTCTTCTAATTCTGAATTTCAGGAACTTAAAGGGATAGTTCACAGTATTTCTTCACAAGTTAGTGGATTGAAGGATCAAGTTTCGAAATTAGCTTATAAAGTTGACAGACCTAAGGTTCCACGATGGCAGTCACAAGGAAATGATTCAAGATGTGAGATGTCAAATAATTTTAGTAGTGATAATCGGCGTAGTTCTCAAGGACCGGGACCCAAGTGTTGGGCTTGTGGTCAATACGGTCATATTAGGTTGGGTTGCAGAGCAGCATTTAACCAGAATCGGACTTTAAACGTTCACAACCTCAGGCCAAGGGAAGCGCCCTGGGGTACTCCACGCAGACTTCCCAGAGCGACGTTGAAATCGAATTTTGTAGTTGGTGAACCTAATGAAGCCAATGTTAAAGTTGAGGGAAATTGTTGTACTGCACTTTTAGATACTGGATCAACTGTGTCTACTGTAAGTGAAGAGTTGTATAATTGTCCCCCGCCTTTCGAAGAAAGTTGGGGGACTATTAAAATGGATTCGTCCGTCTGTCTGTCTGTCCGTCTGTCCGTCACACTTTTTGGGACACAATAAATCTCTTCCTAATTGAGCTACAGAGTTCGAAGATGAGCATTTTCCGCTTAGGGTAAGCAGAGATAAGCGTTTTGATTGGTTGATGCTTTGGGACACGATAACTTTAGTTCTAATTAAGTGAGAGTGATGAAACTTGGTGTATAGTTTCATTACAATAATACCTTGACTAAGTTCGATAATGAGCATTTTCTGCTCAGGGTAAGCAGAGCAATTTGATTGGTCGAGACTTTGGAACACAATAACTCTCCTTCTAATTGAGTTAAAATGTTCAAATTTGGTGTATATGCTTATTAGGTCAATGCCTTGATGGAGTTCGATTATGAGCATTTTCCGCTTAGGGTAAGCAGAGATAAGCAATTTGATTGGTTGATGCTTTGGGACACGATAACTTTAGTTCTAATTAAGTGAGAGTGATGAAACTTGGTGTATAGTTTCATTACAGTAATACCTTGACTAAGTTCGATAATGAGCATTTTCTGCTCAGGGTAAGCAGATCGATACGCAATTTGATTGGTCGAGACTTTGGAACACAATAACTCTCCTTCTAATTGAGATAAAATGTTCAAACTTGGTGTATATGCTTATTATGTCAATGCCTTGATGGAGTTCGAAGATGAGCATTTTCCGCTTAGGGTAAGCAGAGATAAGCAATTTGATTGGTTGATGCTTTGGGACACGATAACTTTAGTTCTAATTAAGTGAGAGTGATGAAACTTGGTGTATAGTTTCATTACAGTAATACCTTGACTAAGTTCGATAATGAGCATTTTCTGCTCAGGGTAATCAGAGCGATACGCAATTTGATTGGTCGAGAGTGGTCGAGATTTTGGAACACAATAACTCTCCTTCTAATTGAGTTAAAATGTTCAAACTTGTTGTATATGCTTATTAGGTCAATGCCTTGATGGAGTTCGATTATGAGCATTTTCCGCTTAGGGTAAGCAGAGATAAGCAATTTGATTGGTTGATGCTTTGGGACACGATAACTTTAGTTCTAATTAAGTGAGAGTGATGAAACTTGGTGTATAGTTTCATTACAGTAATACCTTGACTAAGTTCGATAATGAGCATTTTCTGCTCAGGGTAAGCAGATCGATACGCAATTTGATTGGTCGAGACTTTGGAACACAATAACTCTCCTAATTGAGATAAAATGTTCAAACTTGGTGTATATGCTTATTAGGTCAATGCCTTGATGGAGTTCGAAGATGAGCATTTTCCGCTTAGGGTAAGCAGAGATAAGCCATTTGATTGGTTGATACTTTGGGACAAGATAACTTAGGTTCATCTTGATTGATGATTTTTATGCCAATACAATGACTGCATTCTCATTTAGTAATGGATTCAACTGTAAAAATGTATAGAAACGATTGACTTGGACACGAGGGCCCTTTCCCTTGGCCAGAGGGGCCCTTTTGTCTGTCTTTAGGGTCCCCCTAACTAGGGTATATTTTCATTTTTCTCGTCGGTTTTAGCATTTTTCTTTATCAAACACTTTTGTATGACATTTCGTGTACAGTTTGATTGCTCGATACATTGAAAAAAATAAATGTGCGATTAATTAATATGTGTCTTCTATTTATTTTGGGATTTCGGCGGGGGACATCAGCCTCACTGTTGGCTTGTTCTAAATTAAAACATTTACCTTTACAACCGCTTAAAACTATGTTGGATATAGAATGTGCTGATGGTAAACCACTGCCGTATAAAGGATATATTGAAGCAGATTTACAGTTTTCAGAATTGACAGATGAAACAATAACTTGTATTTTATTAGTAGTTCCGGTGAGTAGATATAATTCATTGGTTCCGGTTTTACTTGGAACAAATGTATCGACTCTTCTGATGAAGCAATGTAAAGATGAACATGGGAAATCTTTTCTCCAAAAAGCGAAATTAACCACTTCCTGGTATTTATCTTTTCGTAGTATGGATTTATCAGAAAAAGAGTTAGTCAAACGAGATTTCAGTTTAGGAATAGTGAAAAGTGCTTTGGTCAATAGGATACTAGTTCGTCCAAATTCTCGTATAACGTTACCATGTTATGTTGATAAAAAGTTACGATACCCGAAGGTGTCGGTGATGGTACACCCATGTCAACGTTCCAGTATTTCATCTGATTTAGATGTTTCTCCATCCATAATGATGTCTGCAATATGTACGAATAAAAAAAAAGAATTTAACTCAGTTTGTCTTTGAATTTCCCATTTTAAAGCCCGCTGAGATATTATAACAAAGGAATCACATTTGCTCCAGAGAAAATTAAACAGAAAATTATAAAATTTTGAAATCTAATTATGACTTTCAAAGACTTTTTGAGTTACCGTATTTCCAAAGTTATGAAGAAAAATTAAATGACCAATAATATTATATCAAATAATGTTATGCATCTTTTATATAGTAGTATAAGTATTATGCATCTGCAGACATTTATTTGGCTTCAGACAAGTATGTGAGGAGTATTATTGAGCGGGAAATGTTCTCAAAACCTCCTGGTTTTACCTTTGTTTTTGAATCTCAGAGAAAAGCAACTTTTTATACGCCCACATTTTCATGTGGACGTATTATGTCGTCGCCCCTGTCCGTCCGGACGTCCGTCCGTCCACAATTTGTTTGTGGACTCTCTACAGGTCACAATTCTTATCTGATTTTGACGAAACTTGAAATATAGGTTTATCCCCATAAGATCTCGGTTCCTTTCGATATTGGCATGTATCGAATCGGAACTTCATGGATTATGGCCCCTGATTGTACGAAATATCATATTTTTAGCTTGTGGACCCTATAGAGGTCACAATTTTGAACCGATTGTGATGAAACTTGACATGCATGTTTATAACCCCAAAATCTTGGTTCCTTTCGATATTTGCGGCCATCGGATCGTAACTTCCTGAATTATGGCCCCTGATTGTCCGAAAAATCGCCCTTTTTAGCTTGTGGTCCCTCTGGAGGTCAAAATTATTATCCGATTTAAAAAACCGTTCGATTATATCACCGTTACATGGTAATGAAGGTCGAGTTCAAATTTCGTGAAAATTGACAAACAAAATGGCCGCCGTTTGTACGCGAATAGTGTGAAAATATGTTATATCAAGGTTGTGGACCCTATAGAGGTCACAATTTTGAACCGATTTTGATGAAACTTGACATGTATGTTTATAACTCAAAGATCTTGGTTCCTTTCGATATTTGCACCCATCGGATCGTAACTTCCTGAATTATGGCCCCTGATTGTCCGAAAAATTGCCCTTTTTAGCTTGTGGTCCCTCTGGAGGTCAAAATTATTATCCGATTTAAAAAACCGTTTGATTATATCACCGTTACATGGTAATGAAGGCTCTGTTCGAATTTCGTGAAAATCAAACCAAAATTGACGGACAAAATGGCCGCCGTTTGTACGCGAATAGTGTGAAAATATGTTATATCAAGGTTGTGGACCCTATAGAGCTCACAATTTTGAACCGATTTTGATGAAACTTGACATGCATGTTTATAACCTGAAGATCTTGGTTCCTTTCGATATTTGCGCTCATTGATTCGTAACTTCCTGCATTATGGCCCCTGATTGTACGAAAAATCACCCTTTTTAGCTTGTGGTCCCACTGGAGGTCAAAATTATTATCCGATTTAAAAAAGCGTTTGATTATATCACCGTTACATGGTAATAAAGATTGAGGTAAAATTTTGTGAAAATCGGACCAAAATTGACAGACAAAATGGCCGCCGTTTGTACGCGATTAGTGTGAAAATACGTTATATTAAGGTTGTGGACCCTATACAGGTCACAATTTTGAACCGATTTTGATGAAACTTGACATGCATGTTTATAACCCAAAGATCTTGGTTCCTTTCGATATTTGTGCATATCGGATTGTAACTTCCTGAATTATGGCCCCTGATTGTACGAAAAATGACCTTTTTTTTTAGCTTTTGGCCCCTCTGGGGTCAGAATTATTATCCCATTTACCCACTTAGCAACATGATCCCCAGTCGAATTTGAAGCCTACTGAAATGAACCTTTATAACCCAAAGATCTTAATTCATTTCGATATTTGCACATAGGAAAAATCACTTTCGGTATTGCTTGTTCTCTATCCATCTCTCGAAAATGTGGGCGTATCCTGCCTGGCAGTGCCAGCCTATCTTTTTGTTTTGTTTTTTTCAGAAATATTCAGCTTTCTGATGATCTTCTGACAGACAAAATCCATTTTAAGGAATGAAAAAATACTACCAGACAAAATCCATTTTAAGGAATGAAAAAATACAACCATGTTGCAGTCATCGTGTGTGTTTATCTTCATAATTCTTATGTTATAACGTGCATTATTGTAATTGCTTGCTTGAGTGTGTTGTCTTTGCAACTGTTGTCCTGTTTAAATCTGCCGAGGCCGGTTCCAAGCCAAGTAAGAGCTGTGAAAGGAGGAGGGTTGAGAGTAGGGCTACTAAAACCTACTACGTAAAACAAAACAACATTTTGTGGCCGAAAAAAAACACTAAAAGGATATTATTTGTAAATAATTAAGTGAACAAATAAGTAAAATAACATTATAGTGTGATGCTTTGATTTAGTACTATTGATACAGCACAATTTATATTGCATTTTATAGTTACATGTAATATTAGTTTGCTTGTGGATTTGTAAAATCTGTTGATTTTTTTGCTTGGGTAGAGAAAAAATCATGGCTAAATATTAACTTCATCCTTAATTTTACAGTATCATTACTAAAATGCAGTAAATAGAATGACTGTTATTATGAATATTTTGAGTTGACAGATAGAAATGGAATTTAAAACGGATATAAAGTTTTTTAGTATGTTCACTAAGCAACCAAAGCTGATCAGTTTTGTTCAAAATATTCAGAACCTAAAAAAAAATTTTTTCTCAAATTAATCACGTTTGTGGTCTAAGGGGAGTGAACTCTGTACCATTAGCCAATTACCTCCCTTTGCTAAATAGTTAAGCCAACATTGCAGACCTTTCTATCACAGAAAATACTTTTAAATATGATACTTTTTGAATTTTTTTTTTTGATTCTAAGTTATATTTGTCTGATCTGTTATTACTGTAATGGTTGTAGAAGTACAAAAGTGTTATTTTTGAATTGCTGTTTAAATTTGCTTCAGTTTGATATGTTGGATGATGACATTTAAATTGTTCTGTTTGGGTTTTTTTTTTTTTTTTTTTTGCGATAAAATAGTTTGTGGTCGCTGGTGGCTGCCATCTTGGGAATTGTGGCAGCCATCTTGGATTTCAAAATGGCCAATATCGAACAGATACTTTTTATACGCCCACATTTTCATGTGGACGTATTATGTCGTCGCCCCTGTCCGTCCGGACGTCCGTCCGTCCGTCCACAATTTGTTTGTGGACTCTCTACAGGTCACAATTCTTATCCGATTTTGACGAAACTTGAAATATAGGTTTATCCCCAAAAGATCTCGGCTGCTTTCAATATTGGCATGTATCAGATCAAAACTTCATGGATTATGGCCCCAGATTGTACGAAAAATCACGTTTTTAGTTTGTGGACCCTATAGAGGTCACAATTTTGAACCGATTTTGATGAAACTTGACATGCATGTTTGTAACCCAAAGATCTTGGTTCCTTTCGATATTTGCGGCTATCGGAATGTAATTTCCTGAATTATGGCCCCTGATTGTCCGAAAAATCACCCTTTTTAGCTTGTGGTCCCTCTGGAGGTCACAATTATTATTCGATTTAAAAAACCGTTTGATTATATCACCGTTACACCCTAAGGAAGGTTGAGTTCGAATTTCGGAAAAATCGGACGAAAATTGCCATACAAAATGGCCGCTGTTTGTACGTGAATATTGTTAAAAAATGGTATATCCAGGTTGTGGACCCTGTGGAGGTCACAATTTTGATTCGATTTTGATGAAACTTGAAATTCATGGTTATAACCCAAAGATCTTGCTTCCTTTCGATATTTGCGCATATCGGATCGTAACTTCCTGAATTATGGCCCCTGATTATACGCAAAATCGCCTTTTTTTATACGCCCACATTTTTATGTGGACGTATATTGTCGTCGCCCCTGTCCGTCCGTCCACAATTTGTTTGTGGACTCTCTACAGGTCACAATTCTTATCCGATTTTGACGAAACTTGAAATATAGGTTTATCCCCAAAAGATCTCGGTTCCTTTCGATATTGCCATGTATCGGATGAAAACTTCATGGATTATGGAATATGGCCCCTGATTGTACGAAAAATCACGTTTTTAGCTTGTGGACCCTATAGAGGTCACAATTTTGAACCGATTTTGATGAAACTTGACATGCATGTTTATAACCCAAAGATCTTGGTTCCTTTCGATATTTGCACCTATCGGAATGTAATTTTCTGAATTATGGCCCCTGATTGTCCGAAAAATCACCCTGTTTAGCTTGTGGTCCCTCTGGAGGTCACAATTATTATCCGATTTAAAAAAAACGTTTGATTATATCACCGTTACACCCTAAGGAAGGTTGAGTTCGAATTTCGGGAAAATCGGACGAAAATTGCCATACAAAATGGCCGCTGTTTGTACGCGAATACTGTTAAAAAATTGTATATCATGGTTTGTGGACCTTGTAAAAGTCACATTTTTAAATCGATTTTGATGAAACTTGAAATTCATGGTTATAACCCAAAGATCTTGGTTTCATTCGATATTTGCGCATATCGGAACGTAACTTCCTGAATTATGGCCCCTGATTATACGCAAAATTGCCTTATTTTAGCTTGTGGTCCCTCTGGTGGTCACAATTATTATCCGATTTAATAAAACGGTTGATTATATTACCGTTACACCGTAAGGAAGGTTGAGTCCGAATTTCGGGAAAATCGGACCAAAATTGTCATACAAAATGGCCGCCGTTTGTACGCGAATACTGTTAAAAAATTGTATATCATGGTTGTGGACCCTGTAGAGGTCACAATTTTAATTCGATTTTGATGAAACTTGAAATGCATGGTTATAACCCAAAGATCTTGGTTCCTTTCGATATTTGCGCATATCGGATCGTAACTTCCTGAATTATGGCCCCTGATTGTCCGAAAAATCACCTATGGTCCATCTGGAGGTCACAATTATTATCCGATTTGAAAAAACGTTTGACTCTATCACCGTTACACCCTACAGAAGGTTGAGTTAGAATTTCGAGAAAATTGGACCATAATTGCCAGAAAATATGGCCGCCGTTTGTACGCGAACAGTGTAAAAATATGGTATGTCAAAGTTGTGGACCCTGTAGAGGTGACAATTTTAATTCGATTTTGATGAAACCTGAAATGCTTGTTTATAACCTAAAGATCTTTATTCTTTTCGATATTTGCGCATATCAAATTGTAACTTAATGAATTATGGCCTTTGATTGTAGGAAAAATCACTTTCGGTATTGCTTGTTCTCTGTCTATCTCTCGAACAATTATTATCTGATTTAAAAAAAAACTCTAATTATATTACTGTTGCACCGTAAGGAAGGTTGAGTTCGAATTTCGTGAAAATCGTACCAAAATTGCCGGACGAAATGGTCACCGTTTGTACGCGAATAGTGTAAAAATATGGTATATCATGGTTGTGGACTCTCTGCAGGTCACAATTCTTATCCGATTTTGACGAAAACTAACATTTCTAGGTTGTGTACCGTCAAACCATAATCATTGTCAGCTTCGAATTTCATGAATATCAGACTGGAACTGACCAACAAAATGGCTGCTCCCAATACAGTATGAAATACAGGACTTAATGATGTAGGAAAAATCACTTTCGGTATTGCTTGTTCTCTATCCATCTCTCAAAAATGTGGGCGTATCCTGCCTGGCAGTGCCAGCCTATCTTTTAGTAAGGTTTGATTTAAGAATTTATAATGAATAAACCACTTATTTTTGTTACACATATAATTTGTGTATAAAATCCATACTACATTATATGATGGTGGCCAGCTTGGATTCAGATATGGCTGACATCATCTAATTTGCATATTTGCATCACCATGATATTTACTTGGTTACATTTTGTATGAATTGATTATTATTCTGTAAATGTAACTGGAATTTGAATATAAATAGTTACGATTTCAACGATATTACGCATATTTTGTCTTTAATTTATTCAAAGTGGCCGACATCGTGGTCGACTAATGTTCTTTTTTCGTCATACTTTAGATTGTCTCTCGGGCATGCTTTGTGCCAATTTTCAGCAAGAGCGGATATTTTGTCACGGTATTATGCATTATTATGTGCTTCTGTTCTGATCCATTGTTAATTCTTGAATTTTGGGCCATTGACCCCTGTGACCTTTCAGTCTATTTTAATTTTCTCTATATAAAATTTTAGACAAAAAGTACCCCGATTTACCGAACTTAAATGTTCATATCTTGGCTTCTAATTAAGATATCTTCAATCTGAAAACAGTTTTATGCTATTTAAATGTAGCTTTATTAAATAGACTTATTTTAAAATAAATCCATTAATAATTGAATTTTGCATTCATAGCCCTGTGTTCCAACTTGTTATTTTACGGCAGTTCAGGTTTTAGGACGATATCAACAAAAAAGTTACTGTAATGAGACAAAAAAAACAAAAACGTTGTTTAACGCTCACTCGGCACAGTTTAACTAGGTCTTTTGCGGAATAACGTACATTTTGATTTTGTTGAATTTAAGAGCCAGTCCACGAGAAAACCATGCAGAAGGTTCGAAGGTGGGGGTCGGCCGATTGAGTTCATATTTACAGGGTTTGGTAGACCCATCAAGCCTACTCCCCAGCCAAAATCACTGATTTCAGAAATAAACCGTTTTCGAGATACAGACCTTTTACGTTTTTCGGCAGTTTTTTTGCCATTTTCAAGCCAAACTTTAGGTATTTTAGTCGCACTACTACCGCTGTTACATGACCCTGGAGAACTAGGTTTGGGTTGTTCATGATAGCAGGGGTCTTGCACTACCACATTATCATGGTCATCTGGTTCAAGTTCGTTTTCCAAAGGTGTCCGGATACTTCCCAAGATACGTGTCTATATATAACTGAATTATACCCTTTCTTCAAATTGCGATAACTCCACTGGAGCAGGGTTTGCGATCAAAATGTAAATCGTTTTATTTGCAGCTTGACCTGTTCTAACAACGTAAAAAATAAAATCGTTGTCAACTCACCTACAACAGTATGAAAATTTGTGTCGAAAGTTGCGAAATTGTTCATTTTTCGCGCCGTATTTCGGTTTCTTAAGTGTTTGGATTTCGGCCATACTTTCAGGAAATGTCCTACGATATTTTCCAAATGTCAAGTCAGGAATCTGACCAAACGGTCACCAATATTGATCAATTGGACATCAAATATGGTGAATAATATTCAGAATTTCAAAATTAATATGTGTATTGAGTATATAACTATCACTCAACTTGATATTAGGCTGGATTGATTAGTTGGTCAGCGTACTTATCGTGTTATACCGTCTATGCACCTACCTTGTTTACCTGCTTAATCTATCTTACAAGTAATTTAACTATCAATGTAATTTTAAAATATCAATTCGGGAGATTTTTTTCATTTGCTACCGTATAAACGAATAAATTTTTTAGAAATATTACTGGCCTGAATTTGATTGAAGCAGACATGGATCGACACGCTTTCGTTCTATCGTATTATGAAAACACGTAATTTTGTAGGAATGTTACAACAAAACATAAATAAAATGAAATGGAGTTTAACGTCCTATTGTTCTGTTCCGAACTAGGCTAATGAAGATGGGCACACACCATACAGTGTACTATGAGGGAAATTTTGCCCGAACAGCGACACTACGGCCTAATCTTATATCGATTTCCATCAGTCAGGGGATCGTTTACGTCCACGCCATTGTTTAGACGGGACTCGGTTTGTCGTCCCATCCGAACGACTAGACAGCTGTCCGTGTAGGAATATTACTGACATGAATTTGAATACCATACCGAAATTAAATATGAATAAGCGGTTGCCATACAAGATACGCCCACATTTTGCAAGAGATGGGCAGAGAACAAGCTATATAAAAAGCGATTTTTGTACCATTAGGGGCCATCATCCGACATGCGACAATATCAATAGGAATCAACTTTGGGATATAGAAGAATATATAAAAGTTTCATCAAAGTCGAATAAAAAGGAGCTACAAGCTAAAACCGTGATTTTACGTACATTCAAGGTCATAATCCAGGAAGTTACATTGTGATACGCGCAAATATCGATACAAACATACTTTTGAAGATTCATCAAAATCTGATAAAATTTATGTTCTTTAAGCGGTCCACCCACGCTCAATATAACTGTCAATTTTATTGATGTCAATGTTATTGAAGCAAATATTGTCTCAATATTCATTCCGAGGAAAGCAGCCATTATTTACGGAACAATTTGTTTAGCATTTGCTATGGCGGTTCCAAGTCCCAAGAAAACAAAAATACATCGAAAATGGTCATAACAAGGGTGTACTCAGGGGGAGAAGTTTGGGCACAAACACCTACTTCGAGAGCTTCGTGAAAACGAAATATTGCGTCAATATTATTGAGGACTCCCACACACGATCAATTGTTGCACAAAAATTGACGGTTAGTCAATAAAAAATCTACGGACTTTTGATTTCTTCAATAATATTGACATCAATTATTTGGGGCTTCAATATCACATACACACACGCTCAATATGATTGTCAAAATCAAGTATTGACAATATGTGGGCCGCTTAAGAGTGTCCACAATCTTGGAATTACATACTTTTACACTATTTGCGTACGAAAAGTTGCCATTTCGTCTGGCAGTTTGGGTTCGATTTTCACGAAATTCGAACTCCGCAATCATTAGCGTGTAAGGGGGATATATCAAAACGTTTTTAAAAATCGAATGAAAATTTTGAACTCTAGACGGGCTACAAGCTAAAAACACCATTTTTTGAACAGTCATGGACCGTAATCCAGGAAGTTAATATCCGATATCCGGGAATATCGGAAGGAGCCAAGCTATTAGATTAGGGTTATGAACGATCCTTTTATGTTTCATTAAAAATTGTGAAATCAATAGTCCACAAACTAAAAACATGATTTTTCGTAAAATCAGTGGCCATTGTCCATGAAGTTACGATCCGATACGTACCAATATTGAAAGGAACAGATGTTAGGGAGATAAACCTATAATTATTTCAAGTATTGCAGACAGAAAGTGGATACAAATGTGACACGTAGTGTCCGTAGACAAGATGTGGACCGACGGACAGGGGCGACTACAATACATGTCCACACCAAAATATGAAGAGATAGACGGACAGGGGCGTCCACACGAGAATGTAGGTGTACAAAAATAGCGAGATGTTCCTATTTTTATTAGGGGGTTGGGATGGCCTAGTGGTCTAGAGTGCCGCGCTTATATAGCTGGCCGGTTACCTCTGGCTTGCGGCTGTGGTTTCGACCCCTGGTGTGAGCGTATGTGGCATGGAGATAGGGGCGCCTTCTCAACCTCGTGGGTTTCCTCCCACTGCTAAAAGACCCCTACGCGCAAGCGAATTATTGAAATTAAACTATATATGTTAGTCCCGAAATGACCTAGTTTATGTCGAGTGGATGTTAAACCCCATTTCTCTCTCTCTTTATTTTTATTACTGGCGGATTTTGAATATTTTGTAGACATTTTATAACGAAAATGATGTTTTGACATCGCAAAACTATTCCTATTTGGGAAATTCTGCATTCATTTGCTGTCGAAAAAACGAAGACACGTTATTTTGTACCATACGGAGATTAAATATGAAAAATATCGAGGTGCACCTCGAACGTTTTTCAAAATTTTGACGCTTTAGATAGAGAATTTGCGAAAATTCATATTCTGTGGGAGACGCCATCTTGGATTTGCAGACTGGAGACCCAAACCATACTGGGACTGAATATTTTGGCAAAGCCGGTTGAAGGGGAGGCGGAGTTGACATATTGACCATCTGAATAACAATATAGGCGATAGGGTACCTTAATAACCCGCCAATGTATCCCAATCAAAACTGAAGTTTTTGCTAACTTTTGACACAAATTTTCATACTGTTGCAAGTTAGCTGACAACGAATTTATTTCTTATGTTATTAGAACTGGTCAAGCTGCAAATAAATTGATTTTAATTTTTATCGCAAACCCTGCTCCAGTGGAGTTCTCACGATCCGAAGATGGGGTACATTTCAGGCATCTCTAGACACGTATCTTGTGAAGTATCCGGACACCTTTGGAAAATGAACTTGATCCGGATGACCATGATAATGTGGTAGTGCAAGACCCCTGCTATCATGAACAACCCAAACCTAGTTCTCCAGGGTCAAGTAACAGCGGTAGTAGTGCGACGAAAATACCTAAAATTTGGCCTGAAAATGGCAAAAAAACGCCGAAAAACGTAAAAGGCCTGTATCTCGAAAACGGTTGATTTCTGAAATCAGTGATTTTGGCTCGGGAGTAGGCTCGACGGATCGACCAAACCCTGTGAATATGAACTAAAACGGCCGACCCCCACCTTCGAACATTTGCATGATATTGCATGGTTTTCTCGTGGAATGACTCTTAAGATGTCTACATACAGAAACAATTAAATAGATATTACCAGTAGGCCTTTTCTAAGCTAACTGACCGTGCCACTCATCGACAATAGACCCAATCTTATTTTTCCCAGCATTATGGAAGATTAGATAAAGAGATGGTTTCTCATTATAATAGTTTAAAACTAGATAATGTAAAGGGATTATGCTTAAAATTTCAATCAAATTGCTCCACTCTGAACGAAGATATTAGCGTTTAAATTATAGGTCCAGCCTCGATAATGCAAAGGGGATATGCTGAAACGAGATTGAACTTTAGGCCTATCCACGATCATCATTACTAAAGTCGGTACGATAAAAAAACAGACTCGATTATCAATTTTTCTATTTAAAAATCATCAATGAGCATTGAACAGCAGATCGGATTCAAATCCAATGAAAAACGGACACATAAGATTGCATCGAGGGTTGACTATGTTCTTTTCATGTTAATAAATGTCTAATTAATAGTTGGTATAACATTTCAGGCCCAAAGCAAGGCCTGTAATAGGCAGATTTAGCTCTTGCACAATGTATGTTTAACTTACGATAAATTGATTATTTAACATTTAATTAAGAAAGCAAAACCAAAATAGGCCATCAATGGTATTTGTAGATATTTGCTAGCTTGAATTCAATTGGATTTTAAAAAAAAGGCCTGTCAAAAGATTGACCAGTTTTTATCGTTTGCATTGGACGCCGAACGCTGAAAACTTTCGATTCATCATATCTTTGTAAATACTGAACAGAAATGAAACTTCTTTGGATTCATATTCCTTTTAGCGATTTAAATTTCACAAATGGTGATTAGCGGTTTTAATAATCCTTGAAGGGATAATGTTGATTTTCCCACTTGTGCACCCAAACACAACAGTGTGGTAATTACTATTTCCTAGTGGGAAGCACCATATATCCCGAACGGTAATGAATACAGCATAACTCTTTAAGTACATATTGTACGTTAGAATCCCCTATCTGATTAGTCAAAGCCTTTGATTTGTTCGGGATTATTGGATTATGACTGCTGTTTGATCTATTTCATACCGAAATTGACGATATCGTTAATAAATGAAGCCAGGTATGTTGTTACAGTTTATAAATGCGGATATAAACTTGGGACTGTCGAAAGCCATGTATTATCAAATCATATGCCATGGGTCGTAAGCGAAAAATTGAACAGCCTTCTTCAACGTCTGACAGAAGAATGTCCGATTTTTTTAATATTCCACCACCAAAATGCCCGAAGACTACAGATGATACTGACATGATGATATTACAGCCCTAGATATTGAACTGATACCCCAAAAGACCACCGCAGAGAAAAATTTCGAAAAACGTAAAATAATAAGTGTATTTGGAAAAGGTAGATCTTTCACTTTCAGGGATGAATCGAAATTTTCAAATTCTTGGTTAAGGTATGATGCAGCTAACAAAACAATGTTTTATTCAACATGCGAATCAGTCTTCAAAAAATGGGAGTCTGCAAAGCAGAGAAGAATTTTTTAAATTTTAAGATATATATTGTATGTATTTATGTAAATAAAATTCCTGAAAAAATTTTTTAATAGTTATTTTATTTTGGCGGAAAAAATATCTGGCTGATAAATTAAAATGAAAAATTGGCGGAAAAAAAATGGAACCCAGAGTGAGCACTGGTCAAAGGAAAACCTGATCCGATGGTTAGCACGTGCTCGCTGTTAGGCTTAGGAGCAATTAAAGCAATTTGACTGATCACTTTGAAACATAACAACTCTGCTTTTAATTTAGGTAGAATGTTTAAACTTGATGCAGATGTTTATTAGGTGACTGTCTTGACTGAGTCAATGATTAACATTTCGGAAATTAACATGCCGGAAAATCTGGATGAACTTTCTCTTCCAATGCAGGGATCGAACACTCGACCTCCAGACTAGCGTGATCCCTTACTATTTTTGAATTGTGAGATATCCTCATTGTAACTTCCCGTCAATTCCAGTGTTTGCTACACATCTCCAGTAGCAATGATCTCTGTGTTAAAGTTATATTTGGATATTTGATTAACCAATCAGCAGTGATCTTTCACGCAGAACTCGGCACACTAAAATATACTAATTCACGAGCGAAATTAAACTAAGACTTTGTGTGGACTGGCAACGAGTGTTGATGATCACGCAGAACTCGGCACAAAAAAATATACTAGTAAGGAAATCCCATGTCGTGTGGATGACTTTACCAACGTATTATTATATCCCGAAATTAAACTAAGTCGTGTGGACGACTCCACCAACGAGAGTGGACTTTTCCGTGTGGACGACTTTGCTTGTGGATGACTTGACTGGCATTCTTACAGAAGTATTACAAGCATTAACCTTTTATGTGAAGTCAAAAATAGCCGCGGATATTCATTTATCAAACTTCATTTACATTTTATAATAAGAAGTTGATAAATTGAAAACTTTTAGATGAAGGTATTTCTTCTACATTAAATCGGGTAGACGAATCACCGGAATTCACATATAATCACAGGAATTCACTTCGAAAAACCCCGGTTCCTCCAACAAAACTCATTTATTTTAAATACATAATACATTATAATGTGAAAATAACTATTTTGATATCTCCACAGGCCAGATGAAGGCGCTGTAGGCGTATTTATTTGAAAGACTACCGGAATTCATTTCAAATATTTTATATGCATCATGATTATGATAACTTAGGGCGCGCGTCTTATTATCCAAAATAACAATTTGTGTTAAAATACACAATAACTCCAAAATAACAGTCGATAACTCCCAAATCGGAGGTTCACGGAAGATAACTCGTACATGTATATGATTTTTGTTGACAAGAAACTAATGTACATGTGATTTTCGTTGCAATTTGTGAATAATGTAATGTAGCCTATTGTAATTAGAGATTGATTAATAGTTTATTTAAACAGTAAATATATGCATGAAACATATTGGTAGGCATATTAAGTACAATAAACAATTTAATATTACAGCTATACTGTAATGTATTGTAATTAGAGATTGGTTAATAGTTTATTAAAACAGTAATTATATGCATGAAACATATAGGTATAGGTAGGCATTTAAAGTACAATAAACAATTTAATATTATAGCTATACTGTTTATTGATGAACGGCCCGGTCTAGCGTGGAGAAATGATGATAAAGCAAAACTATGTCAGCAGAATGCTTTCTGTGTCCCAAAAGTAAACTATGTCGTGTGGACGACTTAACCAACGGATTTCTACAACGCATCACTCCACCAACGGGTGTGGACGACTTCACCAACTGGGCAACTTCACTAGATTTTTCGCGTGGACAACTTTTCTTGTGGACAATTTGACTGGAATTTAGTAAAGATAATTGTCTGGGGGCGAATTTCGATATTCTCATAGTGAATTCCGGTATTTAAAGTAATTTATTATTAATGTAAAATATTAGTAAATACGAAGGTATTTACTAATATTTCACATTTAAAGGAGCTAAATCGCTAATATTTGGGGCCTAGGAATTTACCAAATTGGGTCGCAATGCATAAAATAATCTTGTATGAATGTATATAAACTGATTTACATTCATTCATTTACTTGTTTACTCTAATTTCAAATCACTTATGTTCGGTGAAATATACCTGGGCCCTGTTTCACGAAATTTTAAAACTAAAGATAAAATCCAAATTTTAGCAGATACTTCAATTTTGATTGGCTAAGAACTAAAATCAATCTAATATTGTCCAATCAAATAACTAAAATTCAGATCTTATCTTAGTTAAAATTTTGTGAAATAGGCCCCTGAAGTCTCAATAGCTAGTCTCGGTCACCCAGAACCCCCTAGTCTTCAACGCACGGAGAGTCTGTATGGGGCGCCGATTGCGACTTTATTGTCAACTCAAAATATATATATGCTAAACTCCAAATATATATATGTATGATCAACTCCAAATATATGACGTTCTTCTTTTATAGATGACAAACTAAATATATGCTAAGTTAGACTCGGATTACCAGTCTTAGAAGTTCACTTGTCTACGTCTTGTTATTATAAGTTATTGGAGTCTAGGAGTCTTTTCGCCCCCGCCACAAAACTTCTAAGACTCTAACGTCAAATAGAGATGACGCTGAGAGGTTATTAGATCCAAATCCGCATATATATAGTGTTTAGCATATATATTTTGAGTTGACAATAAAGTCGCAATCGGCGCCCCATACATCCGACCCGTATCGCCACGCGATACGTAGCGTCAATGTAGTTTTAGAGTTTTGGCAGATTTTCGCGGCGTGTACATATGGGTACCTGGGATGAGCTTAGTTCTATTACAACATGATGACAGTTACCAAGATCATCAGTACAGTAAATTGTCTAGCAATTTCATGAAGGGAGTAAAGTCGCTCGAGAGTTCGACATTTCTGCGTCTAAAAAAGTAGCAAAAAGTATGGTAAAAAGACGACGATATTATTATACTGACCTTCTCTGTATAAAAGCTGTTCCATACGTTCTGTCGTATCCGTGCGCAGTACCACGTATGAGAAATACACAAACATTGTTGACGTCACACACAAAATTGATACGGATACGCGATACGGACCAGAAATTTACGCTTGCCAAAAGTCTATATTCACGTCTCGCGTAGTCCTCTTGGCGCCGCGGTGGCACAGTTTCAGTTGGTCCCTGGTGTGTGTTTACCGATTAGCGCATGCGCAATTGTAGGAGTCAGCTCACACTGTTATAGACACAGTGTGCGTTGACTCCCCGTGATAGGATTACCCCTACGATTTTCTTACGGCCAGATCGGTTTCTACTATTATCTACCAATATATAGTATTACTACTGACAGCAGTCGAGGATGTCGAGTTTCTACTGTTAGTTTATTTCAGTAAAAAGGAGGAATACAAATTGACGATCTTTATAATTGAGTAGGCTATAAAAATTGAATATTCCCGTCCACATGTGGAAAGAGAAAACAACTGCCACTTATGACTTACATCAATGTAGAGTATGCAATGCATTGTGCATGCATGTTTGAATCCAATTTACAAGAGGAATTTATTATCACATTCTTTTCTTTGTATGGAATTGGGTGATTCATGTTCAAGAAATGGTATTTTCAGATTTAGTTTCAGATGTAGATCCCTAGTTACTATAATAGCTGACGATATCGGCTTTCGGATAGAGGCCAAAGCCGATACTTATAGTAACTAGTATAGTAGATCCCATGGTTTGCATGATAAAGTATTTGTATTTGAGAAATAAAACACATAGGCAACTTGTAAAAATTTTATTATGTACAACATTAAAATAATGATTCAGAGAAATCCCAATCATATATAGGCCACTATTCAATCTGCAAAACAGTTAATTATTAAAACATAGTTAAAACGTCGAAAAGTGATTTATAAGCTTTTAACAAAAAAAGAATCTACAAATAACCTCTGGGAAATAGCGCGTTACAATAAGTAGAGCTCCAAAAGCCGCAATCTGGTTTGAAGCCACGAGAATATCAAAGGCCTTAATCTGCCTTTTGAGGTGAATTAATTGACAATTTCAAGCCAATCATCAATGTGTATGGTTTCCAGTTCCACTGATTGTACGCGTCTAACGACTAATCACTAAAAACAACGGCATCAAATCACGAACGATAGAATACAATCAATCTCAAGCCAATTACTTAAATCCGTTGATCGTGTAACTACACTGATCACTTAAAAAACAGCTAATCACGATAACAAGTATATTTATTAATGACAAAACTCTAACTAAGAACATAACACTTTTTCCTGATGTGATCAGTTATTTGAGTTATGAGGAACCATCCCACAATGGCGGAGTGGATAAAGCTGTGTTGGTAACACAAACATCAGTCTCGGACATGCGCAAGTGCCAAGGAGCAAACACACACCGACGACCAACTGAAACTGTGACATCGGTGTGACAGGGTGGGATGTATAAAGCACCGGTTCAATTGATTGAATGTTTGCATATTGTCTGCGATAATAATAATAATAATAATATCTTTATTTTCAAAGGTGAAAAATTAGGCTTAAAGCCTGTTTACAATTTTGCCCTCTATAACAAAGAAATGAAAAAGACAGTAACAGAACAAGACACTTAACAAATACTCACAAACAAAACATTCAAATATATATGATAATATGATAAGCTTCAAAACTAAAAGTAGGCCTAATATGATGGATAATATGTAGTAACTAGTAATTTTAAATATAGGCTACAGGTTAAGAAGACGGAATAACATGCTTAATGATATTTTTTTTAAATAAATGATTTTTAATATTTTTAAGTGAAAATGGGAGAGAATTCCAAAGGACTGTGCCTCTATATTGTAAACTACATTTAAATATTTCATTATTAGGTCAACAGATACAAAGTCTATTTAGGCCTATCACTTCTGTGGAAGCGGACGTTAAAGGGACAATCCCGATAAGAACAGAGTCTCAAAAATTGAAGTCCGAGCATTTATTAAATTTATGGACCAAAACATAGAGGCATGGTGTATTTACCTTGTCTCAAAATTTCAGCTCAAAATATTGAGTCGTTTTGACGTTAACGTCAACACTGCTTATCCGGACACGTAACCCTTTTAAGATTTCGGGTCAATTTTTTCATTGGGTGACCTGCTAATCGATTCTTGTTTCTTGAGCGGTCTATACAGTGATTGACCCATGTACTGTACTTGATAACAAAAGGTAAATTTCACCTACATTATTTTTATAGAAAAAAGTTTGATTTTATCCCTAGATACTGTATAATACAACGGTCTCCATTTCCAGATGAAGACTGTCAGGTTTAAAGGAATAATCCCAGTTGCATTTTAGGGGTTAAAACTGCTTAATTTTGTATGAAAGGCCCTTAATAACTTCTAACTTAACCCCTAGCAACTTCCGCAAGCGTTGTGATACGTTTTCAAAAAAAATCCACTCGTCGGTATTTCTCTGTGTTTGAAGACCGGCGTCTTGGTTGCATCCTAAAAAAGTGACTGGATAATACGCGACTATATGCTGAGTATGCGCAGTGGCATTTCCGCGTTACTTTCAATTTGTTTTATTCTAATCAGGTGAATGCGGTTTGGCCGTTCATGGCTCCATGTTGATTACGTTTGGTTGTTTTGGGGACTGTATTCGACATTTATGTGCTAAATATGGATATTATAGACATAATCACAACATAATAAAACATTTGAATATGCCGTGAAAGTATAAAAGATCCTGTTTCATGTTTCTCGGAAGGTTTCACTTCGACTTTTCTTTTTGACGATTTCCTGTTTGCTCTACACAAGTAACAATTTGACACCTGCTTTTTTGATCAATCTTTAGGATGGGTTTTGTTTTTATATTTTCGTGTGATCAAATAGATACTAAATAGCTTGACTTTCGACCAACAAATGATGTATTGTATACTAAAATACAGAATGGATTCTTTGTAATTTCTATGATGGAATGGCTTTTATATACTCATAGCAATAGTAGGTAGTCTCGTTATTCATAAAAGGAATGGCTGATAATTATTGTCAATTGAAAAACTGTCATTCAAAATGGTTGAGAAGTGTGTAAAGTGTAGTAAGACGGTGAAGAAAAAAACAATAGGCAGTGTCATGTTAAATGGGATCAGTGGACACACAGGGCTCCTGGCGTACAATGTCTTGTATATTTTGTTGAAAGACTTGGTGATACAGCAATCCACCCACCACTCTTCCTACACCACTATCAAGTTCTGATAATATTAAAAGTTTGACGGATTTGCCAACACCAGAAAAAGCTATGACTGACTCATCTACAGCCAGACCCTTTCTCCCCATCAAAGCGTAGGAAAACTGTGCACAGACGTGTTGTGAGGCATCCAGAAATGTCACACAGACCACAGAAGAAAGGATGGCAAGATTGAGATCACAAGGAATTGATGGATTAAAGGTATAAAATATCATTAAATTCTTTATTACAGCCCTTATGCTGTATTATTCTTACTGTAGATGACAGGGCTGTGTAGCGCCTGCTACAAACCCAAAATAATTTTGTTTATAGTGCCAAACGATTACAAACAGCTAGAAAAGTGACAAGTTATATCATTAACATTTTATAGCATGCAAATATGTATAAAAACAACAAAATCATTTCAATATCTTGGTTGTCATGTGAGCTTATTTATTATATAATCACAAATAAAATTAAATATTTCATTACATCAAGATTACATTTAATATTTACAGATGTTAATACCATAGCTGGATGATAATAAAAAGAATGGAGTCGCTGGCTTGATGTTTGTGACAGTTTGACTATTCCACCACCAACAAAATATCTATGTTATAGACTTTGTCTCCAGATTGCTTATCTCTAAGACGGGTAAGTACATGTGATGTATACAATAGAAAACTTTATGCAGTGTTAACTTTTATAGTTGGAATATCGGTAATTTAATTCTTTCTTTATCATAACTTTGGATTTGATGACAGACAAATAATTATCACATCAACAACTGGTTTACTCAGAGACTTGTAATACATGTATTTACATTCAGGACAAACTCTGTTTTAAAAATACAAAGAAATATTTGACCATAAAAAACTAATAGTTATATAAAATTATAATACTGTATTTTACATATTTTAACATTTTACTTTCAGGAAATTGATCAGTATTGTTTAGATGAGGAGGCTTAAATCGCATTACAAACAAGAGATGACAAGCCTGATGACCATGATCAGAAAAGGTTTCGCCATGGAAGAGATATTCAGACAAGTAATATCAAGCAGTATAGTCTGCAGAGTAAAGAGGAGGTATCCTCACCATAATGGCCAATATACAGATTCCAAGGCTGACAAATGGGAATAACCATGAAGGAGCACTGTTCAAAAGGCCTACACAAATTATCAAACAAAACATTCTATTCTATTAGTTAAAGATACATTACAGGAGTATTAGATAAAGATTTGGCATTTCTCACTATAATAGTTAAAAACTAGATGACGTAAATGGAATATGCTGAGAATTTCAGTCAAATTGCTTCATTCTAAGCCGAGAAAACAGTAGTTTACAAATGACTGCAGCTTTGATTGTCAATGTTGCCGCTGTAGCGATAATTAACAAAGTCTTCATTATCCATTGTTGCGTTTAATCATCAATAGATGTTGAACTGCAGCTCACATTCAAATCCGATGAAAATCAAACAAGATGACATCAAGAGTTGATTATGATAAATGTCTAATTAATACTTTATATATCATTTCAGGCCTATAGAAAGACCTGTAATAGGCACACACAGTTACTTCTTGCATAATGCATGTTTAAGAAATATTAATGCTATTAAACACATTCCTGGTTTATATTGCATAATGCATATTTAATAAATCTTGATGCTATTAAACATATTCCTGTTTTATATTGTGTATTTAATTTTGGTCAGAATATATATTCTGCAGTATTCGTTAAGTTTTGTGGCCTGTCTCTTCACAATATCTTCTAGAATGGGGTGGACTTGCTGGAGCAAGGGATCTTTGTATTCTAGTTGGATCGGCTGGGTTTGGGTATAACTGTCCCAGGGTGTTTTATGAAGTTTGATATATATTGGTATGTTTTCTGTGGCATTAAAATTAAAGGTACCACTGACATGTTGCCGAACTTTTTAGTATTTTTTTTATATCTGAAAAATAAATGAATTAAAAAGATTAAGGGCAATGGGCATATTTCATGCAGTGTAATTATATGTGGGAAATTGTCAGAAGAGTGAAATTTTAATTGTCAGGAGATCTATATCATGCTGCTAATGGTATAGGCCTTCATACCCCCCCCCTTTCCTGTATCGCTGACCCTAGAAACACCGGTATTGATGATGTAGAAAAACTTTCTTGGACCCCATGATTCGTAAGCCAGCTCCAAAGTCATACTTTGATTGTTTTATTTTAATAATTCGCTTGCGCATAGGTTTTTAACGCAACCACACAACTGGACTCCATGACAGACCGTCTAATCCAATGTAAGGGTAGGCCATAGTGCCGCTGTCCAGGCAACATTTCCATCATAGTACACTTCATGGCCTATGCCGGTCTTCATCAGTAAGACGTTAAATCCCCATTTTATTTCCGATCCATCGCAAATTTGTTTACCATTCGGTTACTCAGTCGAAGTTGAAAATAAAGTGAAAATCATAACAAATCATCATAACTACTAGGCCTAGTTTGAGAGAGAGAAAGAAATGGGGTTTACCGTCCACTCGACACAAACGATGTCATTTTGGGACTAACACAAGGTTTAATTTTATTTCAATAATTCGCTTGCACGTAGGGGTCTTTAGCAGTGGGACGAAACCAGAGTGCCCGGAGAAAATCCACGAGGTTGAGAAGGCGCCCCTATCTCCATGCCACATATATGCTCACACCCGGGCTAGAAACCACAGCTGCAAGCCAGAGGTGACCGGCCAGCTAGAGGATGAAGCGCTGCACTCTAGACCACTAGGCCATCCCATCCCCCTGCCTAGTTTGAACTACGATATTGCAGGTCTGTATTGGTTGTAATTACCTGTAACTTACTGGCATGGAACTACTTGATATTTCCCGTGTGCCTGTAAAATAAAGAAATCATTTCATTTGATGTTTATTTTTTCCTATGTTTACATCATGTACTTGTAGGCCTATAGTTCAGTACATTAACGCATTAAAATAAACGAGAAGGTAACCTCCACACATCAGAATAATAAATTGAAAATAATCTTGCCCTGGCACTTTTATTTCTTTCTCTATCGACCAGAGACAAAGATAAAATTAACTGAATGAAATTGAAACTATATGTAATCTACTAAAAAATAGAAAATAAATAAATAATTAAAAATGAAAACTGTGAGTACATATGTCTCTAATAAAAATTGATGGTTCCAAAAGATAATAAAAAAATCTTTTTTGTAGTTTATACCAGTCAGTACTACTAATTTACACTCACCTAAAAAAAAACCCACCTAAGTCCAAGTAACATTTTCATTTTCAGATTTTGGCAACGTCTTCTTGAACTTGAAGTAGGCTTTGTTACTTGTTAACTTGAAATCATTCCAATTTCTATCTCGCTACTTCTCCGCATAGATACACACATTCGTCTTTTTATGTGCCCTGTAACCAAGCATTTACTATTTCTTTCTTCTTTTCTTCGCAGTATCTGTAACTGTTCGTTCTCTCTGACGCTTTCCAGGGTTATCCATGATGAATTGAACAAGACAAAACTCACTACTTTCAGTTTTACCCGAATGACTCATTAAACTACAGCGATTGGCTGAGTAAAAATAAATATCCAATCAGATTTCGCCAACACGCTGAGAAAACCAAAGCTCTCTATTCAATTAAGGTTACAATCGGTATAGAAAACCCGCGATTATCAAGTGGCCAACGAAATGGTTGACCCGAAGCGTGATAAAAATACTAGTGTCCAGATAAGGGGTTTTGACGTTCACGCCCAAACGACTCAATATTTTGAACTGAACTTTTCAGACAAGGTAAATACACAATTCCTCTGTATTTTGGCGTTTAAATTTCACACGTACTCCAACTTGTAATTCTCAGATTCTATGAAATTCGGGATTGGGGCTTTAAGTTATTTACAAGCATATCACATATATCGGGTTAGTTGGTCGGCCTTAGGTAATGGGTTTTAAGAGATTTTAACACAAAATTAAGCAGTTTTATTCCCCAAAAAGTTATCGGAATTGGGCCTTTAAAACATCAGGGGCCTATTTCACGAAATTTTAACTAAGATAAGATCCCAATTTTAGTAATTTGATTGGATAATATTAGATTGATTTTAGTGCTTAGAAATTGAAGTATCTACTAAAATTGGATTTTATCATAAGTTAAAATTTCGTGAAACAGGGCCCTGGTGGTAGAAAATTCAGCCATAAAACCCTATCTGAAAACTGAGGCACTTCAATTTGAGGCCCAGGAGAATGCACGCAGACCTTCCAAAAAATTCCGTAGCCCCACCAAATTGTATGAGCTGGCTCGGTTCTTCTCTCTCACTCATCAAAATATATCATTAATAAAGAACTATTATTAATATTTTGATGTATCCGATGAAATTACTTTTATATCCTTAATGGTTACCCTACCGGCAAAAGAAAACATGCAAGACTTAGTATTTAGTATACTTTTTCTATTGTGAGATCATTTTGATTTTTTCATATTTCAGTTAAATTTAGCAACGAAAATAATGCCCTGTCTGTGAGTTATTTCCCTTGTCATCAGCTCTACACAGGAAAGTTAGATAAAGGTCAAAGCACCGGCTAGTAGACAAAGTCTTCATAGGATATCTATGATGGGAACAGTACATGCAAAGGCAATAATTATTTCAAAGTGTTTTGACCCTTTATTCTTTTTCACCAATTGTTATGATAGTTACATGCTTGTTATTCAAGACCTCTATACCCTAACTTTAGTGATAAAAGTTTGTCTTGCCACATGGATGAATTGTTGTAAAAATGGGTATATAATAGGCCTAGCCTAGTTAAGAATAATAACGGGTTTGTCAGAGATAGATATCTCTGTCCGTTATTGGTCTTCTCTATATGCAAGTAGTATGAAAATAAGGCTTTTCTCCATCTCTGTTCTAAGGCTATTATAGAATCCTTACCGTCTATTTTTCACTGTGATTCTGCTTTGGTCGTCAAAAGGAATCATTTCTTGCCATATCCATCACAAATTTATATAAATCCAACTCCATTTTCATGTCGAATCGTGCGATACAAATACAAAAACAACATTCATTGGAATAGAGCCGCCATTTTCAAACTAACGCTCAGCCACTCTTGCAAATTTGGGACTGGAATTTTACTGTAAACGAAAATTCGTGCTGTACACGGTCAACATACATGAGTAATTATTAAATAAAATCTATAAAATAGAACAACGAATTATATTGACGTTCATAAATATTTTAAATAGTCTATATATTATTCTCGTGTACAGTGAGAATTTTCGTTTACGGTAAAATTCCAGTCACAAATTTGCAAGAGTGGCTGAGCGTTAGTTTGAAAATGGCGGCTCTATTCCAATGAAAGTTGTTTATGCATTTGTATCGCACAATTCTATATGAAAATAGATTTGGATTTTTATAAATTTGTGATGGATATGGCAAGAAATGATTCCTTTTGGCGACCAAAGCAGAATCACGGTGAAAAATAGACGGTAAGGATTCCAAAATAGTCTTAGAACGGAGTTTGGGAAAAATCCGGGAAAAGCCTTATTTTCATACTACTTGTTAATAAGGCTAACCAGTAACGTAATGGAGAAGCGGAGCGAAAACAAATTTACGTTACTTGAAGTAACTAGGCCTAGCCTACCTGTGACTGGGATGCACCCACCATCAGCCTATGATGGCCAGTGGAGGCAGAATGGATTAAGGGGTGACACCTGTACAGCCCAGGAAAGCTAGCTAGTCTGCTATATATTATATAAGGGTACTTATCAACCACTGGTCTGATGGTCTGATGATATTGATAAACTTCTTATTTCTTCAAAATAACCACACACTGGTCCAATACAGCTAGGTTGTACCATCCAAATTAACATTCAGGCAGCATATTGTCAGCCAAAGATCAGAAGGGTGAATGCACATGAGTATAGGCTTTTTATGACCTATAACAACACATGCACATGAACTCTGATGTCATAAATACAGCCCAGTCCATTTTTAGGGAGACTGGACAGATTTACAACAGAATAGATTTCAATTACCGTAGTACGCCTACAAGTACTACAACCTAAAAGAGAGAGAGAGAGAGATGCTTTAACGTCCACTCGACATAAACTGTCATTTCGGGACTAAAATAGTTTAATTTTATTTCAATAATTCGCTTGCGTGTAGAGTGTAGGGGTCTTTAAGTAAGCAGTGGGAGGAAACTAGGGGACCCCAAGAAAACACACAGGTTGAATGGGCAACCCAACTCCTTGCAGGGCCGTGCCGTATGTAGGATTTTAAAAGTGGGGGTGCAGAAATTGTGGCAAGCCCCAGAGCCTCCCACGAAAATTTGGAAAATTAAACTGTCGTAAACGCGTTTTCCACACACTTGGAGCTGCATTTAAAGTCGCTAGCAAGTGATCCCTTGTTTTAATTTGGTCACGTTGTTTCTCATTTTTATACGCCCACATTGAAATGTGGTCGTATATTGTCGTCGCCCCTGTCCGTCCGTCCGTCCGTCCGTCCGGCGTCCACAATTGCTTGTGGACGCTCTACAGGCTAAAGTTAATATTCGATTGACTTTAAATTTATACACAGTGTTTAAGGTCATGAGACGAAGAAGCCTATTGTTTTTCAGCGATTTCCGATAATAACTACCAGAGTTATGGCCCTTGATCGCTTCAAAAAATCTTGTGGACGCTCTAGAGGCCAAAGTAAATATCCGATTGACTTTAAATTTATACACAGTGTTTAAGGTCATGAGACGAAGAAGCCTATTGATTTTCAGCGATTTCCGATAATTAGTGCCAGAGTTATGGCCCTTGATCTCTTTAAAAAATCTTGTGGACGCTCTAAAGGTCAAAGTTAATATCCGATTGACTTTAAATTTATACACAGTGTTTAAGGTCATAAGACGAAGAAGCCTATTGATTTTCAGCGATTTCCGATAATTAGTGCCAGAGTTATGGCCCTTGATCACTTCAAAAAATCTTGTGGACGCTCTAGAGGCCAAAGTTAATATCCGAATTGACTTTAAATTTATACACAGTGTTTAAGGTCATAAGACGAAGACGCCTATTGATTTTCAGCGATTTCCGATAATTAGTGCCAGAGTTATGGCCCTTGATCACCTCAAAAAATCTTGTGGACGCTCTGGAGGCCAAAGTTAATATCCGATTGACTTTAGATTTACACACAGTGTTTAAGTTCATGAGACGAAGAATCCTAATGATTTTCTGCGATTTCAAATAATTACTGCCAGAGTTATCTCCCTTGATAACTTCAAAAATTCTTGTGACGCTATAGAGGCCAAAGTTACCATCCGATTGACTTCAGATTGATACATAGAGTTTAAGGTGTTGAAACGAACAAGTATTTTGATTTTCAATGAATTTAGATAACTGAACAGCTAAATCCATGATATTAAAGTTACATTATGGGAGATAAGATAAAGAGATGGCAGTTCTCACTACAATAGTTAAAAACTAGATAGTGTAAAGATAATTTGCTGAAAATTTCAGTCAAATTGATTCACTATTAGCCGAGAAAAAAGCTTTTGAAATATTCATAGCCTCGGTCATCATTACTCAAATCATTAATATAAACAGCATAATCTCGATTATCCACCTGATTGATTTAATTATCAACCGCCATTAAGCGGCATATAGGATTTTAATCTGCCAACATCGAAGGCTAGTCTTGACATAAAGAGTTTATTATGGTCTGAATATGTTAATTAATGTCTAATTGATTATTTAGATAACATCTCAGGCTTAAAGAAAGACCTGTAAAAATCAGTTTTTGCTCTTGCATAATGCTATTTTAAATGTTTCATGTATATACTAATTGTTAGCGTGGGGTAAAACTTTATAAAAACCAATCAAATTCTAATGATTTTCTAATAATTACATAATGAGTTGTTACTCTTAATCAGTTTTTAGTGTATTACAAATGTTTCATTACCGAAAAAAGTAAAAATATGCGACAACCCTTGTTGACTGCCCGGACGATTTAGCTGCTGTGGGCGTATGTTTCGTTGCCTGGCAACCTATCTTTATGTTAATTACACCAAATAAGAAACATCTTGACCTCTAGACTAGAACTACTCTGAACTACCAATTAGGCCATATGGATAGGGCGACCAGAACGAATCCTCCAATGTCATGTGGTGGGCATACACTGACCCAGAAAATTTTGAAAAATAATGCTGCTGGAAACATGTTTTTCGGCTACCGGTACTCTGGTGATATCTAGGAGTCGATTTTAATGGTGGGGGGTTGGGGTGGTCTAGAATGCCGCGCTTCGACCGCGCTGGCCGGTCACCTCCGGCTTGCTGCTTTGGTTTCAATCCCTGGTGTGAGCGTATGAGACATGGACATAGGGGCGCCTTCTCAACATCGTGGGTTTCCTCCGGGCACTCCGGTTTCCTCCCACTGCTTAAGACCCCTACGCGCAAGCGAATTATTGAAACCATATGTTGTTAGTCCCAAAATAACCTGTATTTTATATGTAGATCTTTATTCAGCAGCGGCAGATTTTTTAGGAGAGGCAGTTGCTGCTAGTGCCCCCACTTTTTATACGCCCACATTTTCATGTGGACGTATTATGTCGTCGCCCCTGTCCGTCCGGACGTCCGTCTGTCCATCCGTCCACAATTTGTTTGTGGACTCTCTACAGCTCACAATTCTTATCTGATTTTGACGAAACTTGAAATATAGGTTTATCCCCATAAGATCTCGGTTCCTTTCGATATTGGCATGTATCGGATCGGAACTTCATGGATTATGGCCCCTGATTGTACGAAATATCATGTTTTTATACGCCCACATTTTCATGTGGACGTATTATGTCGTCGCCCCTGTCCGTCCGAACGTCCGTCCGTCCACAATTTGTTTTTGGACTCTCTACAGGTCACAATTCTTATCCAATTTTGACGAAGCTTGAAATATAGGTTTTTAAACCCATAAGATCTCGGTTCCTTTTGATATTGGCATGTATCGGATAAGAACTTCATGGATTATGGCCCCTGATTGTACGAAATATCATGTTTTTAGCTTGTGGACCCTATAGAGGTCACAATTTTGAACCGATTGTGATGAAACTTGACATGCATGTGAATAACCCCAAAATCTTGGTTCCTTTCGATATTTGCGCCCATCGGATCGTAACTTCCTGAATTCTGGCCCCTGATTGTCCGAAAAATCGCCCTTTTTAGCTTGTGGTCCCACTGGAGGTCAAAATTATTATCCGATTTAAAAAAACGTTTTATTATATCACCGTTACATGGTAATGAAGGTTGAGTTCAAATTTCGTGAAAATCGGACCAAAATTGACAAACAAAATGGCAGCGGTTTGTACGCGAATAGTGTGAAAATATTTTATATCAAGGTTGTGGACCCTATAGAGGTCACAATTTTGAACCGATTTTGATGAAACTTGACATGTATGTTTATAATCCAAAGATCTTGGTTCCTTTCGATATTTGCACCCATTGGATCGTAACTTCCTGAATTATGGCCCCTGATTGTCCGAAAAATTGCCCTTTTTAGCTTGTGGTCCCTCTGGAGGTCAAAATTATTATCCGATTTAAAAAACCGTTTGATTATATCACCGTTACATGGTAATGAAGGCTCTGTGTGAATGTCGTGAAAATCAAACCAAAATTGACGGACAAAATAGCCGCCGTTTGTACGCGAATACTGTGAAAATATGTTATATCAAGGTTGTGGACCCTATAGAGGTCACAATTTTGAACCGATTTTGATGAAACTTGACATGCATGTTTATAACCCGAAGATCTTGGTTCCTTTCGATATTTGCGCTCATTGATTCTTAACTTCCTGAATTATGGCCCCTGATTGTACGAAAAATCACCCTTTTTAGCTTGTGGTCCCACTGGAGGTCAAAATTATTATCCGATTTAAAAGAAACATTTGATTTTATCACCGTTACATGGTAATGAAGATTGAGGTAAAATTTTGTGAAAATCGGACCAAAATTGACAGACAAAATGGCCGCCGTTTGTACTCGATTAGTGTGAAAATACGTTATATTAAGGTTGTGGACCCTATACAGGTCACAATTTTGAACCGATTTTGATGAAACTTGACATGCATGTTTATAACCCAAAGATCTTGGTTCCTTTCAATATTTGTGCATATCGGATTGTAACTTCCTGAATTATGGCCCCTGATTGTACGAAAAATGACCCTTTTTTTTAGCTTTTGGCCCCTCTGGGGTCAGAATTATTATCCCATTTAAAAAAACGTTTGATTATATCACCGTTACATCGTAATGAAGGTTGAGGTCGAATTTCGTGAAAATCGGACCAAAATTGACAGCTGTTCTTGTCAGGCCATCCATCCTTCATCACTAACAAGGGGAAATCACGCCAGAAAATCTAGATGAACTTTGTCACCCAATGCAGGGATCAAACACCTAACCTCAAGGCTACCGAGCCAGCATCTTACCCACTTAGCAACATGATCCCCAGTCGAATTTGAAGCCTACTGAAATGAACCTTTATAACCCAAAAGATCTTAATTCATTTCGATATTTGCACATAGGAAAAATCACTTTCGGTATTGCTTGTTCTCTATCCATCTCTCGAAAATGTGGGCGTATCCTGCCTGGCAGTGCCAGCCTATCTTTTTTTATAATATCCCTTTTTTACATTCAACCGGGGGTATTATCCCCCAGAGCTATTCTTTTATTCTTTGGGATTAAGTATTAGCATTTGGTCATTGGTTGGTCCATATGTTACCATCCATTGTTCAGTGTCCATATATATAAGAGTGTATGGTTGATGTCACTCTTTTCCCAGCCTGGAAACTATGGTTGTTCTCACTCCTTCTTTTACTGAGTCATATGTAAAAGAGTCATATCAAACATAGAGGCACAACAATTCCAAAGTACTATCGAGTCTGAACAACCCACACCCACTCCACAGAAGTGTTACTGACTGCTGGTACATGGTGAGAGCCGGAGGCCCTCTCGCAGGTGCTTTTAGGGTTAGGATTAGGGTCAAGGCCCTGTTAGAGTTAGGGATAGGGTCAAGCATTAAAACCTATAAATTCTAGAGTTAGGGTCGAGTATGTAAGATTAAATCCTATAGGGTCAGGGTTAGGGTTAGGGCCAGGTATGTAATATTAAAGCCTATAAATTCAGGGTTACAGGTTTAAGATTACTATTTCCGCTTAGGCATTCATGTTTCATCCGACTCCTTTTACATTCCGTCAATTTTACAGCTCTTTCATGCGATCTGAAGTCGTTTTACGCTTCTTTGCTATCCTAACGTCTACTCGGCTTCACCCTCAGCCATGATAAGTATCTTCTATCAATTCTGTAATAATTTCTATCACAGTTTCCCATTTTCCCTATATGGGAAAAAGGATTCAAAACAACCATCGTGCCACAAACATATTTTTCGACAAAACACTGAAATTCTACATAATTTTTTTAAAAAGACACTCATACATGGAAGAACTAATCGTCTTTTCACTTACCAACTTATTATTTACTTTCTATTGAGCCACAACAATGAAATATTGAGACACAAAAATGGGAGTCATATCAAACATGAATGCCGCTTTATGATATAGCGCGCCATGCTAACCATTCGCATTCGGCCATCTCCCCCCCCCCTCCAGTACTTTTAGTATCATACTGCAAAACTATTACTATTAGTAGTAGTAGTAGTAGCAGGCATTTATGTACTAGTAGTTCAGTCGTAAATTTTAAATGAATTTCTTCGATTATAAACAACTACTTAACTTTGGTTACTATAAACTTACCTGCCAATGTATTTGAAATTTGCCTCAGCAATAGCTGAGGCCATTGATTTACTGAATAGGTATTTGAAGTTTTTTCTTTTTTATGAATACCAAAAGATATTATCAACAAATCATACAGCGCATCAGATTAATTATCGGCAGATAGTTCCATGTCTTTCTACTTCTCTTTGAATATTATTTCCGGTGTGCAAACACTGTTCATAGTTTATAATCGTGCGTCTCGGTAACACAATTTCTGAAATTCCTAGATCGTAGATCGCGATGATGCCTCAGCTAAACAACGCTTTTTATTCTATTACCGTAAAAGGTATCAGGCGGAATCAGCCCATATTAGTTATTGTATGTTACACCGATGCAGTGAAAAAAGTTAAACTTAGTGCGAAACTTGCACAAGTTTTTCTGTGTTATAAAATATGATCTAGTAAAATGATGAAATAAAGTGTGTTTATTTATACAAAGTTGCCTATAATTGACATGGATGTAATATGTTTTTAAGAAATATTTATATATAGGGTATTTACAATTATGAGGTGAAAAGCAATATTATACTTTCGAGTATTCGTATAATCAGTGATATATCCAATCAATTGTTTCCAAATTAATGTTATTGCCTTCAGTCACTATTTTGTTGCCCAAACTCAAATGATCAAAAATTTTTGATTACAACACTTGTGTGATTGTCAAAATTTGTCAACCTTACCCACATTTAACATTACAATGGTTTAGCTCATCACACGACATGTGTAATGTTGTGATGGACACAGTCGAAAATACAAGCAAAAACATTGCCCTTTCAGGAGAGAACTTTTTTTTTAATAGGATATTTAATTGTGCAATGGCTTTTATTCAACTGAAGGTGATTTCAAACACATAGGCAAGTTTTTGATAACAATCATTCAGTAGTTTGTTCACCATCCAAGAAATCTGTTTCAAATTTAACACTGTTTAGACAGTAGAATTGATGATGTTTCATTTTACCAGTAATATACATGTACCGGTAATATGTACTATTATATAGCTATGTGTCTATCCATAGTTTAGTACCAATCTCTATTTTATTAGAAAATGTTTTTGTTTTTGCTCACAAACTCCTATGTCATATCTAATAATACCATTAAATATTGATCGAAAACTTGTTGAGTAAAAGGTTATGCTTGTTGAATTTTACCATATAGGAGCCTGATGGCAGTGTGATGGAAGAATCAAAGAAAACGTTTGATCTTCAAAATCTTCCTGTGAGTAAAAGTACATCATTACCAAAAATATCCTCGTAATTATTTGCTAAAATTTATTTATTTTTAGGATATATAACTGATTGAACTATTCGAATGAATAAGCCAAAAAAGCCAACTGCATGTATCAAAGTATTTAACACAGTTACTATGACTTTCACTTATTTTACAGAAATCATTTAATATCAGGCTGTTTTACTTTGTACATAAGTTGGTTGAGTAATTATTTTAGTTACATATTCAGGAACTTTCACTTGACATTTTTTAAAGTAAATGGTTATTGGTAGACCCACATATTATACAATACTCAGTTGGCCAAACAATGATAACTAGCAAAGATATAGATATAGATTTACACCAAATACAATAATAAATAATTGTCAGTGGGGTTTGTTGAAAGCACTCCAGCAAGGAATTACAAGGAAGCAGCAGGATTAGTGATAGGTAATGAATGTGAAATAGTGGAATTAAATGGAAACATAATCTCTCAATTCCAATGGAAATAATATCATATTTTGTTGGAACTAATTTAATTATTGTATTTCAGGCGAAAGTTCAGCGTGTTGTAGTGGATGGTCTTGGACGAACAAAAGATGATCTTATTGTTAAAGAAGTCCAACCCATATTTGAAGCAAAAACTTTTGAAGATGTGAGTTTAAAGTTCAGTGGAGTAGTATTCAGTTTATTACTACAGTGAAAGCCAGCTTAACAACCAACTTAGTATAATGTGCAAATCACGACTATGACCATATTGTAAAAGAACCAGTTTTTACACGCCTACATTTTCATACAGACATATTATGTCGTCTTCCCTGTTGTATTTCCACAATTTGTTTGTGGACACTCTACAGATCACAATTTTTATTTGATTTTAACAAAACTTGAAAAAATAGGCCCAAAGATCTCGGTTCTTTTTGTTATTGGTATGTATCGAACCATAACATCATGGATTATGGCACCTGATTTTACGAAAAATCACGTTTTTAGCTTGTCTAGGGGTCACAGTTTTCATGAAACTTTGAAGTGCATGTTTATAACTCAAAGATCTTGGATTGTACGAAAAATCATGTTTTTAGCTTGTAGTGCCTCGAGAGGTCACAAAAATTATCCGATTTTAAAAAATGTTTGAATATATGACTGTAATGACGACTGTCGAGTTTTAAATTTTGTGAAAATCGGACCAAAACTCCTGTAAAAAATGACCTGCCCCTCAAGCGCACTCAAGCGCAAATAGTGTAAAAATATAGGATATCAAGGTTGTAAAAATATAGGATATCAAGGTTGTAAAAATATAGGATATCAAGGTTGTGGACCCGCTAGAGGTACAAAAAATCATGTTTTTAGCTTGTACTTTTCTGCCTCGAGAGGTCACAATTGTTCCGATTTAAAAAAAAAAATGTTTGAATATATCACCCTTACACCTTAATGACGGTTGAGATCAAAATTTGTGCAAATGGGACCAAAACTGACAGACAAAATGGGCGCCCCTCATACGCAAATACATGTAGTGTAAAATTATAGTATATCAAGGTTGTGGATCCTGTAGAGGTTACAATTTTGATCCGATTTTGATGAAACTTGAAATTTATTCTTAAATCACAAAAACCTTGGGTCCTTTCGATAATTGCGGATATATATCTTCCTGGATTATGGCCCCCGATTGTTAAAAAAAATCACAATATTAGCTGGTGGGACCCGCTAGAAACCACAAAACGTTAATATACAGTAGAATCTGCATTAAGCAGCCACTCATGGGAATTTTTACGATTGGCCGCTTAACGGGAGTGGCCTCTTAAGCAAACACCAATACTTCACTTGCATCGGTAAATTTGGCCGTCGCTGGATCTCGGACATAACTTCTGTAAACTTGTCATTTTGTACCAACCTTCAATACTACTGTCTATTATTGTGATGCATTCGATAATATTTATCCATTTTTGTGAAGAAAATCGATGAATTAATTTTATGTTATCAAAAATAAGCACATGAACCAAAAAACATCGCTGATTTTGCTACTGATTCACAGGGGGTGTAACTCTGTATGTAATATTATAGGTGGCGCTAAAAACGTCTATTTAACAATATAGCGGCTTTTAGTCGGTACTTTCAGTTTATTCAATCAGTATCAAATAATGTTCCGAGGTTAGTCGTTTAATAAAACAAATGATTAATTAACAGATAATCCCGGGTTAATTGTTATTTTCACATTTCTTTTTACGTGATCAGTGGGAGTGCAGTTAATTGATTACTACTCACGAGATTAGCGGGGGTGTTACGAAGAACGACAAGATGGTATCATTCAACAATGGCCGTTGAATGGGCGATGTTTTGTTAAATTTATTAGCAAAATAGTGACCGCTGGCTGCGTTAGAGGAGTGGCCATTGAATAAAGAGATGAAACAATAGAATTTTACGGGGGGAATTTATTGTGACCGCTTACAAGGCGATGTCGCTGAATAGGAGTGGCTGCTCATACGGATTCTACTGTATATCATTGACCACTGTTAAACATCAATAAACGGTGAGTTCAAATTTCGTAAAAATCTGACTGAAACTGCCAGACAAAATGGATGCTCCTTCTACGCAAATAGTGTAAAAGTATGTAATACCAATATTTTTTGACACTCTAGAAGTCACAAATTTTATCTGATTTTTATGTTTATAATCCAAAAATCTTGGTTCCTTTTGATACGATAATTGTGCAAATCAGAAAGTAACGTCCTTGTTTGGTTTGGTTTAAACCAGGGTTCTTAATCCATTTTGAAATGAACCGGCCACGGGCACAGGTATCCCTAACAGATAATCGTATTTTGAACAACAGACATGTTGGTTTAAGCATACTTTGTTCGCGTCAATAATTGCATAACGTATTGCATAATATTATAATAATAGTTGAAATTTCTAATAAACAATGCCTGTGTTATTATTCCATACTAGTATTCATATATCGATACAATATCGAAATTTATAGTCAAATTTTAGCAACTTGCATAATGCATAATCTACTTTTGCTTTCATCCAAACAAACTGAAGTTAAAATTAATTTAGTAATAAGAAAAACTACAAGCAAATACAAATAAGTTAGTTTTCAATTATTTTATACGTAAACACTTGTCAATATATGAAAATTTGTAAGCGTGTGTCAATAATAAAACATTGGACGTGGGAGGATCTCTACAATGTCTACTTACATGCTTGAAGTTCAAGGACAACGCCGCCATCACTATTTGGCTATTCTTTTACCGTACTTGGCATGAATTAACTCAACAAAGTTGTTATTTATGAAATTAGCCGATAAGGATTGACAATGAAGGTATTCATTGCATTGATTGACTCTTTGATGGGTTAATTAATCGATGAGTAATAATTACCTCTTTGTAATTGGCCGAAGTTAGATTGATATATGACATCGAACATTGTAGTGGCTTGTTCATTGTTTTATCAATCAGCATGATAATTAACTCTTTGTAAATCGGCCAAAAGTAGATTGATATATGATACCATAGTGGCCAAATTGGCTAGATTAAAGATCAATCGGCTAAAGATGACAAAAAACAGCCGATTAAGATCCCTTATTTAAACATAGTTTATTGTACTAGAACATAAATAAAGTACGGATTGGGACAAAAGTTACGAAAACTTACTGGTGCCCTCTCCACATACATTGTAATTGACAGTTATAATAGTACAAAAGTTAAGAACATCCAATAAAGTACGGATTGGGACAAAAGTTACGAAAACTTACTGGTGCCCTCTCCACATACATTGTAATTGACAGTTATAATAGTACAAAAGTTAAGAACATCCAAAACGAAGGATATGAATGTTATAATAAATAGCTAAAAATCACATTATAGAGAAATTCTTAAGTTTTTAGTTTAAGAAACTAATTTTACGACATGCCCAAAGAAACTCACTGGGGGATTTATTGTATTCTTTTGAAATTCAATTTTCTTTCGATATCAAACAAATTACATTCCATTAGATAGTGCTTTGCGTTTTTGGATAATGCGCCACAAGAACATTTAGGACTTTCAATTAAGTTTATTCGAAACAGATCAGAGTTGAGGGAAATGCACCCATGACGAAGTTTTGTGTGTAAAATACTTAATTTTCTATTACCACTCGCATAATAATTTGGAGCCTTTATTATCTTGAATCTCTCTGACAATTTTTTTTTTAAAGTTTTGATATTTTCTATTTTCTTTATTGATGAATCCAATAAGTTCCAGTCTCGAATTGTGGAAGGAAAGAACGAATTTTTATACGTCCACATTCATTCATTTTCTTTTTTTTGTATGTCTGTGTGTCGCCTACAGGCCACAATTCTTAATCGATCATCTTGAAACTTAAAATACTTATTCCTTATACCCTAAAGTTGATCCCTATTGTTTTGGGTGCATGCCCCACCCTCTGGGACAGAGCCACGCCCATTTCTTGCATTTGTTTGTCGTCTACAGACTGCATTTCTTAATGTATCATCTTGAAACTTTGCACACTTATTCTTTGCACCTTAAGGAAGATCCCTATCATTTTGGGTGCATGCCTAACCCCCAGGGACAGTGCCACACACATTTCCTTTTTGTGTGTTTATGTGTCACCTACAGGCCACAATTCTTAATCGATTGTCTTGAAAACTTTTATATACTTATTCCTTATACCCAAAGGCTGACCACTATTATTTTTGGTGCATGCCCGCCCCCCTGGGACAGAGCCACACCCAATGCTTGTGTGTCTTGTGTTCGCCTACAGGATGCAATTCTTAACAGATCCTTTGCATACCTATTCCTTATACCCTAAGGATGACCCCTATTGTTTTTTTGGTGATTGCACAACCCCCAGGGGCAGAGCCATGCCCATTTTCACTTTGTGTTTGTGTGTGTTGCCTACAGGCCACGATTCTTAATGGATCGTCTTTTAAACATGGGATATATATTCCTTATAGCCTAAGGATGACAATTGCTAAGATGCTTGTGGGAATGAACGATATCTAGTTGGTTATCGCCGAATTTGAAGTTTGGAGTGATTGAAAATTTTTTGTTAATGAAAATTACGACCTAAGTTTTGTTTGGGTTGAATTCAATTGACCAATCTTTTGACCACTCAGAGAGTTTTTTTTAAGTCTAAATTTAAGTAATTTTCGAGGTCCGGTAAGTTTATTTTGTTGCATCCAATTACCGTGTCATCAGCAAAGAGTCTAGCGGTATTATCCAAAACATCCTGGATGTAAACAAGAAAGAGGAAGGAACCTAGTACAGATCCCTGGGGTACCCCAGAGGCCAAAGTTGCATAACCAGAAAATGAACTGTTTATGAAGACTCTTTTTTTCTACCGGTGAGATAATCTTTTAGCCAGTCTATTACTTTATCATTTATACCATAGCTAGATAGTTGTGGAGTAAACCTAGATGATTAACATGGTCGAACACTTTGGAGATGTCACAATACATGTGGCATGAATACTGTCGTTTGTCTATAGCAGATAGCACGTTCTGATAAATTTCTAGTAACTGGTGCACAGTGGAATGTTTGGCTCTGAAGCCTGACTGAAGACAATTTAATAGATCATTACAATGAAAATAATTATATATATGTTTGAAAACAATTTTTTCAGAAATTTGCTCACTGACGATAATAAGAAAACGTTTCCTCTGTCCCCATTTTAAAACAAGGGCATAATATTTGCAATTTTCCATGCGCTAGGGAACATGTTAGAACTAAGTGATTTGTTAATTAAATAATAGTTTCTGGGGTAAGAATATCGATGAAACAACTTTTTTTAATAGACGATTACTTATTTTATCGGTGCCGTTGGCCATTTTTATATTTAGGGTTAGCATAAGATCAATAATCTCTTGATAGGTAATTTTCTGCATATGAAATAGAGAGTTTGGGAAAATGCAGAAATTCCCTTTTGTCAACATTGTTGGAAACCGAACCGAAAAATGTATTTAGAAGTTCGGCCTTATTGAAATCTGAATGTGCAGTAACGCCTGTACTGTTTGATATTAATGGTGGTATATCAGAATCTACCATTTCACCTATATAATGTTTAATATGTTTCCAAAAATCTTGGGCACTCGATTCTGGATTTGATAATTCAGATACCAACTTATCAATGTACTCTGTTTTTAGAACTTTTTAAGAATTATTAACTTTATTACGTTAAACAATCACGAATCCGAATATTCTTTCGTAAACTTGAATTAAACCAGAATTTATCCGAAGGTTGAATAATTACTTTCTTCCTGGGAATACATTCGTTTGTAAATTTCGTAAGAATTTAGTAAAAGATATCAATTGCGTTGTTTAAGCCAAGAGGAGTGAGCACCTCGTTCCAATTAAAATCAGAAATAATATTATTAAAATTTTCGTAGTCTGTTAGCGAATAGAACAATTTCTTGTTCAAAACACGGGTTAGAATAAGTACACAAGTCTAGAACTGCAGCAATACCTTTGTGGTCTGATATGTTTTTATCATATCTATAGTTTCACTTAGACATATGTTAATCTCGTCTTGAATAAGAATCATGTCTAGCAAGGATGATTTTGAAGCGGTAGCTCTAGTCGGTTCATAAATAATATTTTTCAGATATTAGTTAGCATCAAATCATAGAGTTGACCATTTTTATACGTCCACATTCATAATGTGAACGTATTATGTCGTCGCCCCTGTCTCTGTGTGTGTGTGTATGTATGGGTGTGTGTGTGCGTGTGCATTGACCATCACCAGAGGACCCTCGTTAGAAAACACAGCTTTTACCCAAGGACCAAAAAATCGTCCGAGGACCAAAATCGTGGTCCTCGGAGAAGTGAAGTCTATTTCCATGTTGGATAACCTAGTCTACTTCACCTGACAAAATTTCTATGTGGTCCACACTTAGTGCGTAAAATCCGTATAGTGTGTGCTCTCTTCACACAGTTTACTCTCGGTCAACAAACACACAAGGTTCCTGGGTAATTTAGCGAATCACGTGACGTCACCCAGCAAACACATGTTCCTCGGAGACGCTGTTATGTTAGAGGTAAGAATGAAGAATACGTTTCCTTAATTTAAGTGTGAATTACTAGTAGATGAGTTAGTTTGTATTTTTGCACCGGACATTTCTTCGATCAAGAGCATATTTCAGTGAATAACAAGTAAAATTATTTTGGTCTTTGAAGCAACTAATGTATTTTGTAAACTTTGTTTCAATTTAACACGTCGTGGTTGAAACAATATGGCGTCGAGTTTAGGCCTAGATTTTCATGTGGACGTATATTGTCGTCGCCCCTGTTCGTCCGTCCGTCCGTCCGTCCACAATTGTTTGTGAACGGTCTACAGGTCACAATTTTTATCCGATTTCAATGAAACTTAAAATATAGGTTTATCACCCTAAGATCTCGGTTCCTTTCGATATTGGCATGTATCGGACTGTAACTTCATGGGTTATGGCCCCTGATTGTACGAAAAATCACGTTTTTTAGCTTGTGAACAGTGTAGAGGTCACAATTTTGAACCGATTTGGATGAAACTTGAAATGCATGTTTATAAACCAAAGATCTTGGTTCCTTTCGATATTTGCGCCAATTGGATCGTAACTTCCTGAATTATGGCCCCTGATTGTCCGAAAAATCGCCCTTTTTAGCTTGTGGTCCCTCTGGAGGTCAAAATTGTTATCCGATTTAAAAAACCGTTTGATTATATCACCGTTCCATGGTTATGAAGGTTGAGTTTGAATTTCGTGAAAATCGGACCAAAATTGACGGACAAAATGGCCGCCATTTGTACGCGAATAGTGTGAAAATATGTTATATCAAGGTTGTGAACAGTGTAGAGGTCACAATTTTGAACCGATTTGGATGAAACTTGAAAAGCATGTTTATAACCCAAAGATCTTGGTTCCTTTCGATATTTGCGCCAATCGGATGTTAACTTCCAGAATTATCACCCCTGATTGTCCGAAAAATCGCCCTTTTTAGCTTGTGGTCCCTCTGCAGGTCAAAATTGTTATCCGATTTAAAACAACGTTTGATTATATCACAGTTCCATGGTTATGAAGGTTGAGTTCGAATTTCGTGAAAATCGGACCAAAATTGGCGGACAAAATGGCCACCATTTGTACGCGAATAGTGTGAAAATATGTTGTATCAAGGTTGTGGACCCTATAGAGGTCACAATTTTGAACCGATTTTGATGAAACTTGACATGCATGTTTGTAACCCAAAGATCTTGGTTCCTTTCGATATTTGCGGCTATCGGAATGTAATTTCCTGAATTATGGCCCCTGATTGTCCGAAAAATCACCCTTTTTAGCTTGTGGTCCCTCTGGAGGTCACAATTATTATTCGATTTAAAAAAACGTTCGATTATATCACCGTTACTCCCTAAGGAAGGTTGACTTCGAATTTCGGACGAAAATTGCCATACAAAATGGCCGCCGATTGTACGCGAATACTGTTAAAAAATGGTATATCAAGGTTGTGGACCCTGTGGAGGTCACAATTTTGATTCGATTTTGATGAAACTTGAAATTCATGGTTATAACCCAAAGATCTTGGTTCCTTTCGATATTTGCGCAAATCGGATCGTAACTTTCTGAATTATGGCCCATGATTATACGCAAAATCGCCTTTTTTTTAGCTTGGAGGTCACAATTATTATCCGATTTAAAAAAACGTTTGATTATATTACCGTTACACCGTATGGAAGGTTGAGTTCGAATTTCGGGAAAATCAGACCAAAATTGCCATACAAAATGGCCGCCGTTTGTACGCGAATACTGTTAAAAAAATGGTATATCAAGGTTGTGGACCCTGTAAAGGTCACAATTTTAATTTGATTTTGATGAAACTTGAAATTCATGGTTATAACCCAAAGATCTTGGTTCTTTTCGATATTTGCGCATATCGGATCGTAACTTCCTGAATTATGGCCCCTGGTTATACGCAAAATCCCCCTTTCTTTAGCTTGTGGTCCCTCTGGAGGTCACAATTATTATCCAATTTAAAAAAATGTTTGATTATATCACCGTTACACTGTAAGGAAGGTTGAGTTTGAATTTCGAGAAAATCGGACCAAAATTGAAAGACAAAATGGCCGCCGTTTGTACGCGAATACTGTTAAAAAAATGATATATCATGGTTGTGGACCCTGTATAGGTCACAATTTTAATTCGATTTTGATGAGGAAGGTTGAGTTCTAATTTCGTGAAAATCGTACCAAAATTGCCGGACAAAATGGTCGCCGTTTGTACGCGAATAGTGTAAAAATATGGTATATCTTGGTTGTGGACTCTCTACAGGTCACAATTCTTATCCGATTTTGATGAAAAGTCACATTTCTAGGTTGTGTACCGCCACACCATAATCATTGTCGGTTTCGAATTTCATTGATATCAGACTGGAACTGACCAACTAAATGGCTGCTCCCAATGCAGTATGAAATACAGGACTTAAAGATGTAGGAAAAATCACTTTCGGTATTGCTTGTTCTCTATCCATCTCTCGAAAATGTGGGCGTATCCTGCCTGGCAGTGCCAGCCTATCTTTTAATAATTTTTATGTACATTTTTTTGCATTTAATGAAGGTGTGATCAAACTTCACCACAAGGATGCCATGGAAAATATTTTTAAAGATGTTGGAAAAAATGGTTGAATTGGAGAAGAACAAAAACAAAGGGAAGAGGACGAGGGGAAAGAGAGAGAGAAATGGGGTTTAGCGTCCACTCGACACAAACTATGCCATTTCGGGACTAAAGGAGACAGCTGCAGAAGAAGCAATGAGGGGAGAATGGATAATTTGTATGCCTGATAACGACCAGTGAATTCTTGTTGAAATGTCATGTGTATATAATATAGTGATTCAAAGTGATTGTTTTCCATAGAACTGTGTTGTCTTATATGGATGAATAAATTCTATAATCGAAACGTCGTATGTATATGATATAGTGATTCAAAGTGATTGTTTTCCATAGAACTGTGTTGTGTTATATGATGAATAAATTCTATTATCGAAACGTCGTATGTATATAATATAGTGTGTGTTATCCATCGAACTGTGTTGTGTTATATGGATCAATAAATTTTATAATTGAAGATTTAGCTTTTGTTAATGTATGTAGTTTTTGCTGCATGCAAGATATCCTTTACTACTATCTAGAGAAAGTCTTGGCTATTTCTGCTGGAGAGACTTTTAAGTAGAAAAATGGCATTTTTCACCAAACGTAATTTTCTGACTCATGAAATGTCATCTATGTTAAGCTGTGTGTTGCTTTTTATTAATCCATGTGGACTGTCATTCGTAGAGATACCTCTGCATGTACTGTTGGAGAACATATATAAATTTCAAGGAGGTTGGGTTGGTTAATTGAGGGGACCAAGGCGGTTGTGTTTAGTTCTGCTATCTTGGACAATTTCTTTTTTTTTTTTCGCACTATGCTCATGTACAAGCCCTTTTTTTTTGTGGAAATATTGGAGCAATGAAGCTGTAATTTTCAGGGAATCATCCAACATATATTCGGGGGGGGGGGGGCTCAATTAGAAACTGTATATTTTAGGTTGTCATAAGCATAAAATGACATTTTTCAATTGAAAGCTGTACAAAATGTGGTTTTTGGCTCAAGTGAATGTGCTGTCATTTAATGTTGGCTCAACCTATTTGCACAGCACATTGGTCATATATTCAGGATGGTGTTGTTAAAATTTCAGCCTGTTTTGTCAAAAATTAAGAGTTTGGACAATTTTGTTTTTTTATACGCCCACATTTTCATGTGGACGTATATTGTCGTCGCCCCTGTTCGTCCGTCCGTCCGTCCGTCCACAATTGTTTGTGAACAGTCTACAGGTCACAATTTTTATCCGATTTCAATGAAACTTAAAACATAGGTTTATCACCCTAAGATCTCGGTTCCTTTCGATATTGGCATGTATCGGACTGTAACTTCATGGGTTATGGCCCCTGATTGTACGAAAAATCACGTTTTTTAGCTTGTGAACAGTTTAGAGGTCACAATTTTGAACCGATTTGGATGAAACTTGAAATGCATGTTTATAACCCAAAAATCTTGGTTCCTTTCGATATTTGCGCCAATCGGATCGTAACTTCCTGAATTATGGCCCCTGATTGTCCGAAAAATCGCCCTTTTTAGCTTGTGGTCCCTCTGGAGGTCAAAATTGTTATCTGATTTAAAAAAACGTTTGATTGTATCACCGTTCCATGGTTATGAAGGTCGAGTGTGAATTTCGTGAAAATCGGATCAAAATTGACGGACAAAATGGCCGCCATTTGTACGCGAATAGTGTGAAAATATGTTAAATCAAGGTTGTGAACAGTGTAGAGGACACAATTTTGAACCGATTTGGATGAAACTTGAAATGCATGTTTATAACCCAAAAATCTTGGTTCCTTTCGATATTTGCGCCAATCGGATCGTAACTTCCTGAATTATGGCCCCTGATTGTCCGAAAAATTGCCCTTTTTAGCTTGTGGTCCCTCTGGAGGTCAAAATTGTTATCCGATTTAAAAAAACGTTTGATTATATCACCGTTCCATGGTTATGAAGGTCGAGTTCGAATTTCGTGAAAATTGGACCAAAATTGACGGACAAAATGGCCGCCATTTGTACGCGAATAGTGTGAAAATATGTTATATCAAGGTTGTGAACAGTGTAGAGGACACAATTTTGAACCGATTTGGATGAAACTTGAAATGCATGTTTATAACCCAAAGATCTTGATTCCTTTCGATATTTGCGCCAATCGGATCGTAACTTCCTGAATTATGGCCCCTGATTGTCCGAAAAATTGCCCTTTTTAGCTTGTGGTCCCTCTGGAGGTCAAAATTGTTATCCGATTTAAAAAAACATTTGATTATATCACCGTTCCATGGTTATGAAGGTTGAGTATGAATTTTGTGAAAATCGGACCAAAATTGACGGACAAAATGGCCGCCGTTTGTACACGAATATTGTGAAAATATGTTATATAAAGGTTGTGGACCTTATAGAGGTCACAATTTTGAACCGATTTTGATGAAACTTGACATGTATGTTTATAACCCAAAGATCTTGGTTCCTTTCGATATTTGCGCCCATTGGATCATAACTTCCTGAATTATGTCCCCGGATTGTCCAGAAAATCGCTTTTGTTCGCTTTTGGTGCCTCTGGAGGTCAAAATTATTATCCGATTTAAAAAAACGTTTGACTATATCACCGTTACATGGTAATGAAGAGAGAGTATGAATTACGTGAAAACCGGACTAGAATTGACGGACAAAATGGCCGCCGTTTGTACACGAATAGTGTGAAAATATGTTATATCAAGGTTGTGGACCCTATAGAGGTCACAATTTTGAATCGATTTTGATGAAACTTGACAGGTATGTTTCAAACCCAAAGATCTTGGTTCCTTTCGATATTTGCGCCCATCAGGTCATTACTTCCTGAATTATGTTCCCTGATTGTACGAAAAATCACCCTTTTTAGCTTGTGGTGCCTCTGGAGGTCACAATTATTATATGATTTAAAAAAAAAACGTTTGATTATAAAAACCAAACAAATTCTAATGATTTTCTGATAATTCCTTAATATGCGACAATTCTTGTTGACTGCCCGGACGATTTGGCTGCTGTGTGGGCGTATGTTTCGTTGCCTGGCAACCTATTTTTTCGCACTGTGCTCATGTACAACCCCTGGAGTTTTTTTGGAAATATTGCAGCAAGTCTAATGAAATTTTCACAGAATCTTCCTACATGTATTCTGGGGGTGGCCTGTTTTGTCAAAAATTAAGAGTTTGGACAATTTTGTTTTTTTTCGCACTGTGCTCATGTACAACCCCTGAGTTTTTTTTGGAAATATTGCAGCAAGTCTAATGAAATTTTCACAGAATCTTCCTACATGTATTCTGGGGTGGCTGTGCAAATGTCAGCTTGATAGCTCAATTAGAACTGTATATTTTAAGCTGTCATAAGCATAAAATGACAATTTTTAATGGAAAGCTGAACAAAATGCGTTTTTTGGCTCAAGTGAATTTGCTGTCATTTAATTTTGGTTGAACCTATTAACCTGACACTTGCACAGCACATTGGTAATACATTCCACATTGGTAATACATTCCGCATGGTGGTGGTAAAATATAAGCCTGTTTTGTCAAAAATTAAGAGTTTGAGGGCTGGCTCAGGTTGGGGTATTTCAGTCGTTGGGACAATTTTTTGTTTTTCGCACTATGCTCATGTACAACCCCTATTAACCTGAAATTTGCACTGCACTTTGGTAATATATTCTGGATGGTGGTGTTAGAGTTTCAGCCTGTTTTGTCAAAAATTAAGAGCTTGAGGGCTGGCTCAGTTCGTGGTATTTCGGTCGTTTGGACAATTTTGGGTTTTTTTTCACACTGTGCTCATGTACAACCCTTGTTTTTTTTGGAAATATTGCAGCAAGTCTAATGAAATTTTCACAGAATCTTCCTACATGTATTCTAGGGGTGGCTGTGCAAATGTCAGCTTGATAGCTCAATTAGAACTGTATATTTTAGGCTGTCATTTTCACAGAATCTTCCTACATGTATTCTGGGGGTGGCTGTGCAAATGTCAGCTTGATAGCTCAATTAGAACTGTATATTTTAGGCTGTCATGAGACAATTTTTTGTTGTTCGCACTATGCTCATGTACAACCCCTATTAACCTGAAATTTGCACAGCACTTTGGTAATATATTCTGGATGGTGGTGTATTCTGGGGGTGGCTGTGCAAATGTCAGCTTGATAGCTCAATTAGAACTGTATATTTTAGGCTGTCATGAGACAATTTTTGGTTGTTCGCACTATGCTCATGTACAACCCCTATTAACCTGAAATTTGCACAGCACTTTGGTAATATATTCTGGATGGTGGTGTTAGAATTTCAGCCAGTTTTGTCAAAAATTAAGAGTTTGAGGGCTGGCTCAGTTCGGGGTATTTTGGTTTTTATACGCCCACATTTTCATGTGGACGTATATTGTCGTCGCCCCTGTCCGTCCGGACGTCCGTTCGTCCGTCCGTCCGTCCACAATTGTTTGTGAACAGTCTACAGGTCACAATTTTTATCCGATTTCAATGAAACTTAAAACATAGGTTTATCACCCTAAGATCTCGGTTCCTTTCGATATTGGCATGTATCGGACTGTAACTTCATGGGTTATGGCCCCTGATTGTACGAAAAATCACGTTTTTTAGCTTGTGAACATCACCGTTCGATGGTTATGAAGGATGAGTTCGAATTTCGTGAAAATCGGACTAGAATTGACAGACAAAATGGCCGCCGTTTGTACACGAATAGTGTGAAAATATGTTATATCAAGGTTGTGGACCCTATAACTTCCTGAATTATGGCACAACCTGACTGTCCGAAAAATCGCCCTTTGTAGCTTGTGGTCCCTCTGGAGGTCAAAATTGTTATCCGATTTAAAAAACCGTGTGATTATATCACCGTTCCATGGTTATGAAGGTTGAGTTCGAATTTCGTGAAAATCGGACCAAAATTGACGGACAAAATGGCCGCCATTTGTACGCGAATAGTGTGAAAATATGTTATATCAAGGTTGTGAACAGTGTAGAGGACACAATTTTGAACCGATTTGGATGAAACTTGACATGCATGTTTATAACCCAAAGATCTTGGTTCCTTTCGATATTTGCCTGAATCGGATCGTAACTTCCTGAATTATGTCCCCGGATTGTCCGAAAAATCGCTTTTGTTCGCTTTTGGTCCCTCTGGAGGTCAAAATTATTATCCGATTTAAAAAAAAACGTTTGACTATATCACTGTTACATGGTAATGAAGAGAGAGTTAGAATTTCGTGAAAATCGGACTAGAATTGACAGACAAAATGGCCGCCGTTAGTACACGAATAGTGTGAAAATATGTTATATCAAGGTTGTGGACCCTATAGAATCGATTTTGATGAAACTTGACAGGTATGTTTATAACCCAAAGATCTTGGTTCCTTTTGATATTTGCGCCCATCGGGTCATTACTTCCTGAATTATGTCCTCTGATTGTACGAAAAATCACCCTTTTTAGCTTGTGGTGCCTCTGGAGGTCACAATTATTATCTGATTTAAAAAAAAACACGTTTGATTATAAAAACCAAACAAATTCTAATGATTTTCTGATAATTCCTTAATATGCAACAACTCTTGTTGACTGCCCGGACGATTTGGCTGCTGTGTGGGTGTATGTTTCATTGCCTGGCAACCTATTTTTTTTTTGCACTGTGCTCATGTACAACCCCTGTTTTGTTTGGAAATATTGCAACAAGTCTAATGAAATTTTCACAGAATCTTCCTACATGTATTCTGGGGTGGCTGTGCAAATGTCAGCTTGATAGCTCAATTAGAACTGTATATTTTAAGCTGTCATAAGCATAAAATGACAATTTGTAATGAAAAGCTGAACAAAATGCGGTTTTTGGCACAAGTGAATGTGCTGTCATTTAATTTTGGCTGAACCTATAGACATGAAATTTACACAGCACTTTGGTAATATACTCGGATGAAATTTGCACAGCACATTGGTAATACATTCCGCATTGGTAATATATTCCGGATGGTGGTGTGAACATTTCAGCCTGTTTTGTCAAAAATTAGGAGTTTGAAGGCTGGCTCGGTAGGGGTATTTGGGTCGTTTGTCAGATTTCGTGTTATCACGACAAAAGTAACAGCTTCCAAATCTTTAATATTGCTACAAAGAACCTGCCATTCTCCCACTACCTTTCTAAATACATGATGTGACCAGTATAAAATATTTGAGGTCCATAGCTACAATATATCGCAATCCGTTGTACATGCCGAATAGCTGAACATAGTCAGGAATATATGGTCTAAAACCTTTAATATTCATTCAAGTAGTCTGAAATTTGGAATGCACTTTGATAATGTGTAAATAATGGATGCCGAAAAATTTCAGCTTCATAGATGTAAGAGAAATTAAATAGACAGAAATGAAAATGAATAAGTTTTTTCTCCAAAAGTTCAATATTGATACTAACATACAAAATGAATTTGACATCAATATTTTAGAGCAATTAAGCTGAAATTTGAAGAGAATTTCCCCAGATACATTACAAGGTGGCCCCGAAAATTTGCGCTCAATTTATTTAGCCAAAATGGAGATATGGTCTCTATTACTGTCATAAAATGTCATTTTCTGACTCATGAAATGTCATTATGTAACGCTGTGTGTTGCTTTGGACTGTAATTTGGAGAGTTACCTCTGTAGGTAATGTTGGAGAACATATATAAATTTCAAGGAGGTTGGGTGACTAGAAGGGACCAAGGCGGTGGTGTTCAGTTCTGCTATCTTGGACAATTTCGTTTTTTTCGCTCTATGCTCATGTGTGTCATTATGGTGTCATTCGTGGTCAAAGGGAAGATAACTCCCCAAGTCCTTTGAGGAATAGCAAAGTTTGTTAAAGGGACCCTCCCGATAAGAACAGAGTCTCAAAAATCAAAGTCCGAGTATTTATGAAATTTATGAACCAAAATGTAGAGGCGTGGTGTATTTACCGTGTCGCAAAATTTCAGCTCAAAATATTGAGTCGTTTGGACGTGAACGTCAACACTGCTTATCCGGACACGTAACCCTTTTAAGATTTCGGGTCAATTTTTTCATTGGGTGACCTGATAATCGATTCCCGTTTCTTGATAGGTGTATACAGTGAATGACCTATGTACTGTACTTGATAACAAAGGGTAAATTCCACCTACATATTATTTTTATAGAAAAAAGTCTGGTTTTATCCAGATACTGTATAATACAACGGTCTCCATTTCCAGATGAAGACTGTCAGGTTTAAGTTATTTACAAGCGTATCACAAATATCATGTTAGTTGGTCGTCCTTAGGTCATGGGTTTTAAAGGATTTTAACACAAAATTAAGCAGTTTTATTCCCCAAAAAGTTATCGGGATTGGCCCTTTAAATCTCTAATAGTGTTAAATCTACATTGTAGTCCTAGAGTATTAAACACTAAAGTCCTCAGAAATAAGGTAAAGTAAGTTGTATTAAGAGGTCCTCTCATGATAATAAATGTAAACTATTATAAACTCAAGTCCTCTCTAGTGCATAAATGTAATTCAATCTTACACAGGTCCTCAGGTAGTCCTTAAAGTAAAGTATTAAACACTAAAGACCTCAGAAATAAGGTAAAGTAAGTTGTATAAATGTAATTCAATCTTACACGGGTCCTCAGGTAGTCCTTTAAGTAAAGTATTAAAGACTAAAGTCCTCAGAAATAAGGTAAAGTAAGTTGTATTGAGAGGTCCTCTCATGGTAATAAATGTAAACTACTATAAACTCAAGTCCCCATCAGTGTATCAATGTAAATCAATCTTACACAGGTCCTCAGATAGTCCTTAGAGTAAAGTATTAAGCACTAAAGTCCTCAGAAATAAGGTAAAGTAAGTTGTATTGAGAGGTCCTCTCATGGTAATATATGTAAACTACTATAAACTCAAGTCCTCTCTAGTGTATAAATGTAAATCAATCTTACACAAGTCCTCTGTAGATATTAAATATAAGAAAAGGCCTCATATAATCTGTAAAACATGTTATATTTTTATGAATGAATCAATGCAATCTACGTAGCAGACAATGTACATGGTAGCACTGACAATAACTGTATAAAATTTTAAAGCCGTAAGACGACAGGAAACCTGTGTCCTCGGGAGGTTTTGAAAAACCATAGTCCTCACATAATGAGCTATGTGTCTGTGGGTCGCCTACAGGGCGCAATTCTTCGTGGATTTTCTTCAAACTTTGTATACTTATTCCTTATACCCTAAGGAAGATCCCTATTGTTTTTTGGTGCATGCCTGACCCCCAGGGGCAGAGCCACACCCATTTCTAGTATTTTTTTGTTTGTCGTCTACAGGTCACATTTCTTAACTTATAACCTTGAAACTTTGCATACATATTTTTTGTACCCAAAGGAACATCCCTATCGTTTGGGGTGCATACCCAACCCCCAGGGGCAAAGCCACGCCCATTTTCTTTTCGAATGTCTTTGTGTCGCCTACAGGGCGCAATTCTTACTGAATTTTCTTCAAACTTTGTATATTGACCCTTTACACCCTAAGGATGATCCCTATGGTTTGGGGTGCATGGCCAACTCCAGGGGCAGAGCCACGCCCATTTTCTTTTTGTTTACCCGTGTGTTGTCTACAGAGGGCATTTATTACTGGATTTTCTTAAAACTTTGTATACTTACTCTTTACACCCTAAGGATGATCCGTGTTGTTTTTTGGTGCAAGCCCTACCCCAGGGGCAGAGCCACGTCCATTCCTTGTATTTATTTGTTTGTCGTCTACAAGCCACATTTCTTAACGTATCAACTTGAATACTTATTCTTTGTACCATAAGGAACATCCCTATCATTTGGGGTGCATGCCCAACCCCCAGGGGCAGAGTCACGCCCATTTTCTTTTTGTGTGTTGCCTACAGGCCACAATTCTTAATCGATCATATTGAAACTTAAAATACTTATTCCTTATACCCTAATGATGATCCCTGTCGTTTTGGGTGCATGCCCGACCCCCTGGGACAGCAACGCCCATTTCTGGTATTTGTTTGTCTGTCATCTACAGGCTGCATTTCTTAACGTATCATCTTGAAACTTTGCATACTTATTCTTGGTACCTTAAGGAAGATCCCTATTGTTTTTGGTGCATGCCCGACCTCCAGGGACAGTGCCACGCCCATTTTCTTTTTGTGTGTCTGTGTGTCACCTACAGGCCACAATTCTTAATCGAATCGTCTTAAAAACTTTTTTATACTTATTCCTTATACCCTAAGGCTGACCACTATTATTTTTGGTGCATGCCGGACCCCCTGGGACTGAGCCACGCCCAATGTTTTTGTGTCTATTGTTCGCCTACAGGATGCAATCTTAATAGATCCTTTTAAAACTTTGCATACCTATTCCTTATACCCTAAGGACGACCCCTATTGTTTTTGGTGATTTCCTTTCCCCCAAGGGCAAAGCCATGTCCATTTTTATACGCCCACATTGAAATGTGGTCGTATATTGTCGTCGCCCCCGTCCGTCCGTCCGTCCGTCCGTCCGTCCGTCCGTCCGTCGGTCCGTCGGTCTGTCGGTCCGTCGGTCCGGCGTCCACAATTGCTTGTGGACGCTCTAGAGGCTAAAGTTAATATCCGATTGACTTTAAATTTATACACAGTGTTTAAGGTCATGAGACGAAGAAGCCTATTGTTTTTCAGCGATTTCCGATAATAACTACCAGAGTTATGGCCCTTGATCACTTCAAAAAATCTTGTGGACGCTCTAGAGGCCAAAGTTAATATCCGATTGGCTTTAAATTTATACACAGTGTTTAAGGTCATGAGACGAAGAAGCCTATTGATTTTCATCGATTTCCGATAATTAGTGCCAGAGTTATGGCCCTTGATCACTTCAAAAAAATCTTGTGGACGCTATAGAGGCCAAAGTTAATATCCGATTGGCTTTAAATTTATACACAGTGTTTAAGGTCATGAGACGAAGAAGCCTATTGATTTTCAGCGATTTCCGATAATTAGTGCCAGAGTTATGGTCCTTGATCACTTCAAAAAATCTTGTGGACGCTTTAAAGGCCAAACTTATCATCTGATTGACTTCAGATTGATACACAGAGTTTAAGGTGTTAAAACGAACAAGTGTATTGATTTTCAATGAATTTTGATAACTGAACAGCTAAATCCGTGATTTTAAATGTTTCATCTATATATACTAATTCAATTGTTAGCGTGGGGTAAAACTGTATAAAAAGCAATCAAATTCTAATGATTTTCTGATAATTACATAATGAGTTGTTACTCTTAATCAGTTTTTAGAGTATTACAAATGTTTCATTACCGAAAAAAGTAAAAATATGCGACAACTCTTGTTGACTGCCCGGACGATTTAGCTGCTGTGGGCGTATGTTTCGTTGCCTGGCAACCTATCTTTACTTGGTGTCTGTGTGTGTGTTGTCTATAGGCCATGATTCTAAATGGATCTTCTTTAAACTTGGGATATGTATTCCTTACAGCCTAAGGACGACAACTGCATGTCCCGCCTAATTTTTGTGTTTGTGGTTTACAGGCCGCAATTCTGAATGAATCAGCTTGGTACTTGGCATATGTATTCCTTATAGCCAGAGGGCGTCCACTATTGATTTTGGTGAATGTCCCGATCCCAGGGGCAGAGCCACGCCCACTTTTTGCCTTTAGCGTCTGAAAGCCACAATTCTGAATGGATTATCTTGATGTTGAGGCACGACCCTCAACGCTAAACAAACTAAACGCCTAGTCTTCTTGACAATCAATATCAATCAAACCAGGAATGTGGACGTATATTGTAGCGTTAGCGTTATGTTTTAGACCTAAGAGGTCAAAAATGAGATCCCCGATTATGATTACATTTTAGGATAATTGATAAGCTAGTTAGTTTGAAGATTCTATAAATAACTAAAATTCAACGCACGAGTTTGGTGGTCTATAAGCAGTAGCTACCAATATAATTTTGTGATTTAGCTTCAATTCAGCCCACACTATTTCAGCATCCTTGAATTCTGAGTCTAATCTTCGTCGACATGATAGTTTCTTATCAACATACACCAGAATTCCTCCCCCACTGAAGTTCCTATCCCTTCTAAATGGCTGGTGAAAATTTTTAAAAGTAAAAATCTCATTGTCTATTCTGTTATCAAGATGAGTTTCTGTGAAACCACACATGTGATAATCTTCGATCAGTTTCGAGACTGAGTAGGGTTTGTTCGCACATTAAGATGGAATATTGATACATTGCAATTAAAAGATGGAAGTAGAAACAACTAATAGTATATGGGTTTTTTTATCATTATAGTAGATAGAGGTGTAATATTGTGAATTAAGATATTATCATTATTTTTTCATTCTAGTTAATTTGTGTTTGGGTTGCGATTGGGTTTCTTCCAGAAGCTCAACATTTGTGTAAGTCATATCTTCGGCTATCGAAATACCAGAATGTTTTATAAGTTTTCGATGTTTGCGATAACCTTTTGAGGATCATCTCACCTAACAATCCTAACAATCACACCACTGTGTTTCGGAGGTTTGTCGTCTGCTTGCTTGACTACTCGGTGTGCCGTATGAACACTTATTGCATCGGCGATGTTGAGTTTATCTTTAAAAAGTGACTTAACCATTTCCACACAGTTTTCATCGTGGGATTCTTGTAAACCAAATATGCGTAAATGTGACTTTCTGCTGTAATGTTCGAGATTGTTCAGTTTGTTTTCTTAGTATATTATTTTTGGAGATTCATTACTCAACTGTGATTCGATGTTAGACACTCGCTCTTCAAAATTATCTACGTCTCGTCCTAGAGTATCATGGGTTGCTTCAATGTCAGTCACACGATGTTCAACTTCAGCCAATCGTTTATTTATGAAATGTTTTAAGTCAAGTTCAAGTTGTCTAATTGCGTCTGATATGCCCTTTGAAATATTAAACGCTTGTCAATTTTTACGATAGAATATGGCTGTGAATAGACAAAGTTTAATGAATTAAAAGTGTTCTTCTTTATAGCAAATCAGTGGAAAATGACGTCTAACACATTGAGAAATTATTATCAATATTATAAAGTTTAAAATCTTATTTATTACCTAAAGAGAGAAGAGGGATGTTTCTTACGTGTCACTGATATATCAACTTATAAAAAGTTATTTATAGTCAGAAATTATGGTAGACTTAAAGAGGGAATTTCATATTTTCTAAAAAAAAAGTCAAAACATATTTATTTCTATATCTTTTGCTTAATAGGTTGTCAACTCACCATTATACAATCATAGGCATTATTTTCAACACTTAAACATCTTTCACGTTGGAAATAACAACACAATTACCTCCCTTGTTTACCCATTCACTCCTTGCAATAGCTATCTTCAAACGTTTGAATTTGAAGTTTAAAATGATATTTTTACCAATTTCTCAACTGGCAATAGTGAATTATAGGATTAATAGGATTATTCTTTAACAAGGTAGGACTGTTTGTAGATACCATCTCTATTAAGGCTTTATTTTAATAAATTTAAAAATATAACTTAAAACTAGACTTGCGTAGCAGCTATGACAGGTTTCAGATTACCTTTGAACTTACATGTATGTCACTTTCGGTGCCACATAACCCTTGAACTCATAGCACTTACAGTACCAATGGAACGGATAAACAGATTTCTACATAAACATTGCACACATCAATTAAAATGGAAGCAGAATCAACCAAATCCAGATCACACTTTAATCCTGTGTAAAGTACCCTCAAAAAATATTAATAGATAAAAATGTTTTTTGTAAAAATTTAAATTTTCCAAATTTTGCGCCTAATATAATCGACGATACGTCGAAAATGAAAAATCAGAAGTACTGTTGCTATTTGCCCCGTCTCCGGCTATGTCAAATTGTACCAAATGTTAAAATCCGCCGATTATTGTAAATATTACAACATTCAAGAAAACGACAACTTTGGTGATTTCGGGTATTTCGCATTGTCGCAGAATATTCGAAATAGATTTAATCTACGGTAAAACCAAAGATATGGGATCGATCCAACAAGTAGTTTCTCAGATATGCTCAAGTGGAAAATAAAAAGGCCAATGTGTTGGATGATTGTTTTTTTGGTAAAAACAATCATCACTAGACCTGCGTAGCAGTTATGACGGGTTTCACTTGTGGCACGTTACCTTTGAACTTATATCACTTTCGGTGCCATGTTACCCTTAAACTCATATCACATCCAGTACCAATGGGACCGATAAACAGATTTCCGCATAAACATGGCACACATCAATTAAAATGGGAGCAGAATCAACCAAATCTAGCAATATCAATTCATTTTATACATTTCTAAGTGATCATGACAAAATTACGTTACTTCCAGTGAAAATGATAATGTTCAATTAGTTTAACATAATCAGGAGTGGCATAAGGCATTACATGGTAAAAATTTTACATAAATCAAATAATAATTGCCATTTATATAGACCAAAAACCCTGAAAAGTGACTTGTAGAAAATCGTCTATTTCTCGGCAGCTGTACAAGTTAGGAACCATTTTGTGGTATTTCTATGATCGTATCATTTCAATCTTATTTGTTGATTGGAATCAAATAACATAATTTGAAAATCTTTAGAAATCAGTCTAATTTGAATAAAATATCTTGTTTTGAAGGCTAAAAATACAGTTTTTAGAGAAATGACTGTACTTCTTGTGATAATGAAAATCTTAAATTACGTGTGTGAAATCGTAAATGGCATTAGGTATCACACAGTGAAAATTTTATGAAAATCAAATAATAATCAACACTTTTATGGACCAAAAACCTCGAAAAGTGACCTGTTGAAAATCGCCTATTTCTCCGCAACTGAACAAGTTAGAAACCATTTTGTGATATCTATATGTTCGTATGGGTTCATTCTAGTTAGTTGATTAGAATCAAATATAAGATTTAAAAAAAAAAATAACAAATACAACTCATTTGAATAAATTATTTGTTTAGAAGGCTATAAATACAGTTTTTGCCTAAATTACGTCATTTCCGGTGACATCGAAAATGTTAAATTGGTTTGACCTAGTTGAAATTGACATTACGCATCAAATGGTGTCACTTGTATGAAAATCCAATAATAATTGACTCTTTTACAGGCAAACTAGCGTAAAGAGTGACTCGTGCAAAATTGCCCATTTCTCTGCAACTGTTCATATTACAAATTAATTTTTACATACATTCTCTTCGTATGGATTATTGCTACAAGTTTATGAAAGATACGAAGAAATATTTTAAAATATGAAAAGGCTGAATGGGTTATGAATAGACCATTTTTAAATCATTTTTATACGCCCACATTCTTATCTGATTTTGACGAAACTTGAAATATAGGTTTATCCCCAAAAGATCTCGGCTGCTTTCGATATTGGCATGTATCGGATCAAAACTTCATGGATTATGGCCCCTGATTGTACGAAAAATCATGTTTTTAGCTTGTGGACCCTATAGAGGTCACAATTTTGAACCGATTTTGATGAAACTTGACATGCATGTTTATAACCCAAAGATCTTGGTTCCTGTCGATATTTGCGCAAATCGGATCGTAACTTCCTGAATTATGGCCCCTGATTATACGCAAAATCGCCTTTTATTTAGCTTGTGGCCCCTCTGGAGGTCACAATTATTATCCGATTGAAAAAAACGGTTGATTATATTACCGTTACACGGTAAGGAAGGTTGAGTTCGAATTTCGGGAAATTCGCACCAAAATTGTCATACAAAATGGCCGCCAGTTGTACGCGAATACTGTTAAAAAATTGTATATCGTGTTTGTGGACCCTGTAGAGGTCACAATTTTAATTCGATTTTGATGAAACTTGAAATGCATGGTTATAACCCAAAGATCTTTATTCTTTTCGATATTTGCGCATATCAAACTTGAAATGCATGGTTATAACCCAAAGATCTTGGTTCCTTTCGTTATTTGCGCATATCGGATCGTAACTTCCTGAATTATGGCCCCTGATTGACCGAATAATCGCCTATGGTCCCTCTGGAGGTCACAATTATTATCCGATTTAAAAAAACGTTTGACTCTATCACCGTTACACCCTACGGAAGGTTGAGTTCGAATTTCGAGAAAATTGGACCATAATTGCCAGAAAAAATGGCCGCCGTTTGTATGCGAACAGTGTAAAAATATGGTATATCAAAGTTGTGTCCCCTGTAGAGGTCACAATTTTAATCCGATTTTGATGAAACCTGAAATGCTTGTTTATAACCTAAAGATCTTTATTCTTTTCGATATTTGCGCATATCAAATTGTAACTTAATGAATTATGGCCTTTGATTGTAGGAAAAATCACTTTCGGTATTGCTTGTTCTCTGTCTATCTCTCGAACAATTATTATCTGATTTAAAACTCTGATTATATTACTGTTGCACCATAAGGAAGGTCGAGTTCGAATTTCGTGAAAATCGTACCAAAATTGCCGGACGAAATGGTCGCTGTTTGTACGCGAAAGTAACCTTTCTAGGTTGTGTACCGTCACACCATAATCATTGTCGGCTTCGAATTTCATGAATATCAGACTGGAACTGACCAACAAAATGGCTGCTCCCAATACAGTATAAAATACAGGACTTAATGATGTAGGAAAAATCACTTTGGGTATTGCTTGTTCTCTATCCATCTCTCAAAAATGTGGGCGTATCCTGCCTGGCAGTGCCAGCCTATCTTTCACCTTTAAAATGAAATGGCGCAAAATTGAAATTCAAAAAACTGCTTCTGACATTTTTTGTGTCTTTATATGGCACATCTTTTTACTTTTTACTTATTTAAAAAAAAATATATATTTGCTTGCAAAAAGACGTTCCAAACCGCCAAAATTGTAGTTTTTGTCAAAATGACGTCGTTTCCGGTGTCGACCGAAAACTTTAACCGTAATAAAAACGTTGAAACTTTGCACCACTGAGCATATGAGCTTTGTTTTATACAAATCGAGCAATAAATTATCAACCTATAACCCATTATCCGAATTAGCCAATAGCAGCCAAGGTAAATTATCGAGACAAAATTTGTTCATATTTTTGCTCAAATCACATGACCCTTTAGTTATGGAAAAAATGGCAAAAAATATTATTCATAAATAAAAAAGTTTTTTGTCAAAATTTATATTTTCATAATTTGGCGCCTTATATCTGGGAAGATTCGTCGACAATCAAAAATCTAAAAAAACGTAGCTATGTGCCTTGTTTCAGGCTATGTCAAAACTTATCAAATGTTAAAATCCGATGATTATTGTAAATATTACTGCAATATTTAAAAAAACGACAACTTTGTGATTTCGGACATTTCGCATTGTCACTGAAAGTTCAAAATAGCTTTAAACGCTAAGTCACACCCACTTTTCCAGCAAAATCGAAAACATCAAATCGATCCGACAAATAGTTTCTGAGATATAGTAAAGTGTAAAAAAAAAAAAAAAAAAAAGAAGAAGAAGAATAATAATGTTAACAAAAAAAATACCCTAAATATGAAATTGCAGCTTTAAGAATGTTTACACATAGTGAAGAGTTGATTCCGAGTAAAACAGTAAAGACAACAATGACAATGTTGATATCAGTGATTAAATTCATACGATTCTCTCACATAAAGTAATTACTGCTTTAAAAAAATAATTACAAATTTCTAATGAATAAACATGTTATTTTTTAAATGTTCCTTAATTATGGCATATTACTTAAAGCTTCTATTACTTGGCTACACTGAACATTACATTGAGTAAACTGTCTTATGACATATGTTTCTTGTGATTCCAACTCAATATTTTAGGACCGCTCCATTATTAAGACCACTTTATATCAGTCCCGCAACTGGTCATAATTGCAGGATTTCACTGTATATGTTATGAGGGCAATGATTTGAGGAATAATTGCAGTACTGTACCGATTGTCTCCATACATGGATTACAAACTGAAGCTTTGTTCATGCAAGTCCAAAATTGTACTTGCATTGATTTCTTTTTATACGCCCACATTTGTTTGTGAACAGTCTACAGGTCACAAATTTTATCCGATTTCAATGAAACTTAAAATATAGGTTTATCACCCTAAAATCTCGGTTCCTTTCGATGTAGGCATGTATCGGACTGTAACTTCATGGGCTATGGCCGCTGATTGTGAGAAAAATCACGTTTTTAGCTTGTGAACAGTGGAGAGGTCACAATTTTGAACCGATTTTGATGAAACTTGACATGTATGTTTATAACCCAAAGGTCTTGGTTCTTTTCGATATTTGCGCCCATCGGTTCGTAACTTCCTGAATTATGTCCCCTGATTGTCCGGAAAATCGCCTCTTTTAGCTTGTGGTCCCTCTGGAGGTCACAATTATTATCAGATTTAAAAAAACGTTTGATTATATCACCATTACACCCTAAGCAAGGTTGAGATCGAATTTCGGGAAAATCAGACGAAAATTGCTGTACAAAATGGCCGCCGTTTGTACGCGAATACTGTTAAAAAATGGTATATCAAGGTTGTGGACCCTGTAGAAGTCACATTTTTAATTTGATTTTGATGAAACTGGAAATTCATGGTAATAACCCAAAGATCTTGGTTCCTTTCGATATTTGCGCATATCGGAACGTAACTTCCTGAATTATGTCCCCTGATTATACGCAAAATCGCCATATTTTAGCTTGTGGTCCCTCTGGTGGTCACAATTATTATCCTATTTAATAAAACGGTTGATATTATTACCGTTACACCGTAAGGAAGGTTGAGTTTGAATTTGGGGAAAATCGGACCAAAATTGACAGACAAAATGGCCGCCATTTGTACGCGAATACTGTTTAAAAATTGTATATCATGGTTGTGGACCCTGTAGAGGTTACAATTTTAATTCGATTTTGATGAAACTTGAAATGCATGGTTATAACCCAAAGATCTTGGTTCCTTTCGTTATTTGCACATATCCGATCGTAACTTCCTGAATTATGGCCCCTGATTGTCCGAAAAATCTGGAGGTCACATTTATTATCCGATTTAAAAAAATGTTTTGACTCTATCACCGTTACACCCTACGGAAGGTTGAGTTCGAATTTCGAGAAAACCGGACCATAATTGCCAGAAAAAATGGCCGCCGTTTGTACGCGAACAGTGTAAAAGTATGGTATATCAAAGTTGTGGACCATGTAGAGGTCACAATTTTAATTCGATTTTGATGAAACCTGAAATGCTTGTTTATAACATAAAGATCTTTATTCTTTTCGATATTTGCGCATATCAAATTGTAACTTAATGAATTATGGCCTTTGATTGTAGAAAAAATCACTTTCGGTATTGCTTGTTCTTTGTCTATCTCTCGAACAATTATTATCTGATTTAAAAAAAAACCCTCTGATTATATTACTGTTGCACCGTAAGGAAGGTTGAGTTCGAATTTCGTGAAAATTGTACCAAAATTGCCGGACGAAATGGTCGCCGTTTGTACGCGAAAGGGTAAAAATATGATATATCATGGTTGTGGACTCTCTACAGGTCACAATTCTTATCCGATTTTGACGAAAAGTAACATTTCTAGATTGTGTACCGTCACACCATAATCATTGTCTGCTTCGAATTTCATTAATATCAGACTGGAACTGACCAACAAAATGGCTGCCCCCAATACAGTATGAAATACAGGACTTAATGAGGAAAAATCACTTTCGGTATTGCTTGTTCTCTATCCATCTCTCAAAAATATGGGCGTATCCTGCCTAGCAGTGCCAGCCTATCTTTGATAATTGTACAGCTAAATCCATAATATTAAATGTTTCGTATACTAGACATTAGCATGGGCCAGAACTTTATAAAAAACCAAACAAATTCTAATGATTTTTGATAATTACTTAATATGCGACAACTCTTGTTGACTGCCTGGACGATTTAGCAGCTGGTGGGAGTATGTTTCGTTGCCTGGCAAGCTATTTTTATGAAACTTGACATGCATGTTTATAACCCAAAGAAAATCAGACCAAAATTGACAGCTGTTCTTGTCAGGCCAACCATCCTTCATCACTAACAAGGGAAAACCACGCCAGAAAATGTAGATGAACTTTGTCACCCAATGCAGGGATCAAACACCCAACCTCAAGGCTACCGAGCCATCATCTTACCCACTTAGCAACGTGATCCCCAGTCGAATTTGAAGCCTACTGAAATGAACCTTTATAACCCAAAGATCTTAATTCATTTCGATATTTGCACATATCAAATTCTAACTTAATGATGTAGGAAAAATCACTTTCGGTATTGCTTGTTCTCTATCCATCTCTCGAAAATGTGGGTGTATCCTGCCTGGCAGTGCCAGCCTATCTTTTAGCTTGTGGTCCCTCCGGAGGTCACAATTATTATCCGATTTAAAAAAACGTTTGATTATATCACCGTTACACCCTAAGGAAGGTTGAGTTCGAATTTCGGGAAAATCGGACCATAATTGCCATACAAAATGGCCGCCGTTTGTACGCGAATACTGTTAAAAAATGGTATATCATGGTTGTGGAGCCTGTATAGGTCACGATTTTAATTCGATTTTCATGAAATTTGAAATACATTTTTATAACCTAAAGATCTTGGTTCCTTTCGATATTTGCGCATATTGGATTGTAACTTCCAGAATTATGGCCTCTGATTATACGCAAAATCACCTTTATTATCTTGTGGTCCGTCTGGAGGTCACAATTATTACCTGATTTAAAAAAAACATTTGATTATATCACCGTTACACTGTAATGAATTTTCAGTTTGAATTTCATGAACATCAGACGAAAATTGCTTCACAAAGTGGCTGTCACTTTTATATGAATAGTGTAAAAATATGGTATATTAAGGTTGTCGACCCTGTAGAGGTCACAATTTTAATTTGATTTTGATCAAACTTTTAATATCTGATCGTAACTTCCTGAATTATGGCCCCTGATTGTACGAAAAATCGCCATAATATTAAATGTATCGTATCCAGTGGAGGTGACAGCTAAATCCATAATATTAAATGTTTCGTATACTTAACGTTAACATGGGGCTGAACTTTATATAAACCAAACAAATTCTAATGATTTTCTGATAATTGCTTAATATGTGACAACTCCTGTCGACTGCCTGGACGATTTAGCTGCTGTGTGGGCATATGTTTCATTGCCTGGCAACCTATTTTTTTCTAACACATTTATAGTTTGATAATTCAATATTCTTTCTATGTAGATGGTGAAATTAAGTCAAGAAGTGAAACTAAAGCTAGAACGTCTACAACTTTTTAAACATATAAGTATTCTTATAGATACCTGTAAAGGTGGGTTCTTCTCTATTTCCTAATTTCCAATATTTTTTTTGAACCAGGCTGATTTTGACTCAGTATCAATATGGATCTAAGATATATCCATTGTCCATAAGCAAATTAAAATTATTTCTACTGAAGAAATGAAAATATGAGAAACTGATATGGCAACTATTATTGAATGTTTCACTAAATTTTGGACAATATTAAGGTAGAGCAGTTTACATTAATTTCAATACAAATTTAATTAAACTCCACATATTAATCGAATACTGGTACACACTTATTTCAACTCTGTTCATATTGTTTTAATTCCATTGCACATTTATTCATACTCCATTGAGATAGCATTAATTTTGATAGGTTTTTATACGCCCACATTTTCATGTGGACGTATTATGTCGTCGCCCCTGTCCGTCCGGACACAATTTGTTTGTGGACTCTCTACAGGTCACAATTCTTATCCGATTTTGACGAAACTTGAAATATAGGTTTATCCCCATAAGATCTCGGTTCCTTTCGATATTGGCATGTATCGGATCAAAACTTCATGGATTATGGCCCCTGATTGTACAAAAAATCACGTTTTTAGCTTGTGGACCCTATAGAGGTCACAATTTTGAACCGATTTTGATGAAACTTGACATTCATGTTTATAACCCAAAGATCTTGGTTCCCTTCGATATTTGCGCCCATCGGATTGTATTTTCCTGAATTATGGCCCCTGATTGTCCGAAAAATCACCCTTTTTAGCTTGTGGTCCCTCTGGAGGTCACAATTATTATTCGATTTAAAAAACCGTTTGATTATATCACTGTTACACCCTAAAGGAGGATGAATTTGAATTTCGAGAAAATCGGACCAAAATTGCCATACAAAATGGCCTCCGTTTGTACGCGAATAGTGTGAAAATATGTTATATCAAGGTTGTGGACCCTATAGAGGTCACAATTTTGAACCGATTTTGATGAAACTTGACATGTATGTTTATAACCCAAAGATCTTGGTTTCTTTCCATATTTGCACCCATCAGATCGTAACTTCCTGAATTATGGCCCTTGATTGTCCGAAAAATTGCCCTTTTTAGCTTGTGGTCCCTCTGGAGGTCAAAATTATTATCCGATTTAATAAACGTTTGATTATATCACCGTTACATGGTAATGAAGGTTGAGTTTGAATTTCGTGAAAATTGAACCAAAATTGACGGACAAAATGGCCGCCGTTTGTACGCGAATAGTGTGAAAATATGTTATATCAAGGTTGTGGACCCTATAGAGGTCACAATTTTGAACCGATTTTGATGAAACTTGACATGCATGTTTATAACCCAAAGATCTTGGGTCCTTTCGATATTTGCGCTCATTGATTCTTAACTTCCTGAATTATGGCCCCTGATTGTCCGAAAAATTGCCCTTTTTAGCTTGTGGTCACACTGGAGGTCAAAATTATTATCCGATTTAAAAAAAACGTTTGATTATATCACCGTTACATGGTAATTAAGATTGAGGTAAAATTTCGTGAAAATCGGACCAAAATTGACAGACAAAATGGCCGCCGTTTGTACGCAATTAGTGTGAAAATATGTTATATCAAGGTTGTGGACCCCTATAGAGGTCACATTTTTGAACCGATTTTGATGAAACTTGACATGCATGTTTATAACCCAAATATCTTGGTTCTTTTCGATATTTGCGCCCATTGGATCGTAACTTCCTGAATTATGGCCCCTGATTGTCCGAAAAATGACCTTTTGTGGTCCCTCTGGAGGTCAGAATTATTATCTCATTTAAAAAACCGTTTGATTTTATCACCGTTACATCATAATGAAGGTTGAGGTGGAATTTCGTGAAAATCCGACCTAAACTGACTGAAAAAATGGCTACCGCTTGTACGCGAAGTGTGTAAAAATATGGTATCAAGGTTGTGAACCCTGTAGAGGTCACAATCTTCATTCAATTTTGATGAAACTTGAAACACATGTTTACAACTTAACAATCTTAGTTTTTTTCGATATTTGTGCATATCGGATTGTAACTTCCTGAATTATGGCCCCTGATTGTACGAAAAATGACCTTTTTTTTAGCTTGTGGTCCCTCTGGGGTCAGAATTATTATCCCATTTGAAAAAAACGTTTGATTATATCACTGTTACATCGTAATGAAGGTTGAGGTCGAATTTCATGAAAATCAGACCAAAATTGACAGCTGTTCTTGTCAGGCCATCCATCCTTCATCACTAACAAAGGCAAACAACGCCTGAAAATCTAGATGAACTTTGTCACCCAATGCAGGGATCAAACACCCAACCTCAAGGCTACCGAGCCAGCATCTTACCCACTTAGGAACATGATCCCCAGTCGAATTTGAAGCCTACTGAAATGAACCTTTTATAACCCAAAGATCTTAATTCATTTCGAAATTTGCACATATCAAATTCTAACTTAATGATGTAGGAAAAATCACTTTTGGTATTGCTTGTTCTCTATCCATCTCTCGAAAATGTGGGCGTATCCTGCCTGGCAGTGCCAGCCTATCTTTATTTCAACTCTTCAGAAAGCATTGATTAGATGCACTGGCCCTGAGTTCACAAAGCATTCTCAGACTTAAGTTGAGAATTTGCTCAACTTTAGATCAGTGTTTATAAGAAATATCTTTGATCCAGTAACACAAAAGTTTGCACATAGTTTCTTATTGGTGTATTTAATACATTGAAACAACAAAATTATTATAGAGAGCTGTGATTTAATTAAAATAAGACGAACAATTTTGAGTAAATTCTCAACTTCAGTCTGAAAATGCTTCGTGAACTCAGGGCCTGGTCACAATTCTTTGAGTACAATAACTGTTAATTACTTACTGATGTTTCAACTAGGATAAGCAATGACACGATTAAAGAAAAAAATGATGAAACATAAGCACATAAACAACAAACAACAAGGTATATAATGTTGTATGTATGTAGATTGTAGCCTATTGTTTCATGATAAAGTAATAAACAGTAAATGTATTGCATAGAATAATTATGCCCAGTATATTTCCAGTTCAATTACAAAATGCCATTGAAATGATTATTTCATATTAATTCCTTGTCTTAGAGTATAGAATGTGACAAGTATGTTTATGTATTAATGCATTTTTATATGCCCACATTTTCATGTGTACGTATATTTTCGTCGCCCCTGTTCGTCTGCTCGGACGTCCGACCATCCACAATTGCACAACAGGTCACAATTTTTATCCGATTTCAATGAAACTTAAAATATAGGTTTATCACATTAAGATCTTGGTTCCTTTCGATATTGGCATGTATCGGACTGTAACTTTTTCATGTGGACGTATTATGTCGTCGCCCCTGTCCGTCCATCCACAATTTGTTTGTGGACTCTCTACAGGTCACAATTCTTATCCGATTTTGACGAAACTTGAAATATAGGTTTATCCCCATAAGATCTCGGTTCCTTTTGATATTGGCATGTATCGGATCGGAACTTCATGGATTATGGCCCCTGATTGTACGAAATATCATGTTTTTATACGCCCACATTTTCATGTGGACGTATTAAGTAGTCGCCCCTGTCCGTCCGTCCACAATTTGTTTGTGGACTCACTATATATACAACAGGTCACAATTCTTATCCGATTTTGACGAAACTTGAAATATAGGTTTATCCCCATAAGATCTCGGTTCCTTTCGATATTGGCATGCATCGGATCAGAACTTATGGCCCCTGATTGTATGAAATGTCATGTTTTTATACGCCGACATTTTCATGTGGACGTATTATATTGTCGCCCCTGTCCGTCCGTCCACAATTTGTTTGTGGACTCTCTACAGGTCACAATTCTTATCCGATTTTGACGAAACTTGAAATATAGGTTTATCCCCAAAAGATCTCGGCTGCTTTCGATATTGGCATGTATCGGATGAAAACTTCATGGATTATGGCCCCTGATTGTACGAAAAATCACGTTTTTAGCTTGTGGACCCTATAGAGGTCACAATTTTGAACCGATTTTGATGAAACTTGACATGCATTTTTGTAACCCAAAGATCTTGGTTCCTTTCGATATTTGCGCCTATCGGAATGTAATTTCCCGAATTATGGCCCCTGATTGTCCGAAAAATCACCCTTTTTAGCTTGTGGTCCCTCTGGAGGTCACAATTATTAATCGATTTAAAAAACCGTTTGATTATATCACCGTTACACCCTAAGGAAGGTTGAGTTCGAATTTCGGGAAAATAGGACGAAAATTGCCATACAAAATGGCCGCCGTTTGTACGCGAATACTGTTAAAAAATGGTATATCAAGGTTGTGGACCCTGTGGAGGTCACAATTTTGATTCGATTTTGATGAATCTTGAAATTCATGGTTATAACCCAAAGATCTTGCTTCCTTTCGATATTTGCGAATATCGGATTGTAACTTCCTGAATTATGGCCCCTGATTATACGCAAAATCGCCTTTTTTTTAGCTTGGAGGTCACAATTATTATTCGATTTAAAAAAACGTTTGATTATATCTCCGTTATACCCTAAGGAAGGTTGAGTCTGAATTTCGGGAAAATAGGACGAAAATTGCCATACAAAATGGCCGCAGTTGGTACGCGAATACTGTTAAAAAATTGTATATCAAGGTTGTGGACCCTGTGGAGGGCACAATTTTGATTCGATTTTGATGAAACTTGAAATTCATGGTTATAACCCAAAGATCTTGCTTCCTTTCGATATTTGCGCATATCGGATCGTAACTTCCTGAATTATGGCCCCTGATTATACGCAAAATCGCCTTTTTTTTAGCTTGGAGGTCACAATTATTATCCGATTTAAAAAAACGTTTGATTATATTACCGTTACACCGTAAGGAAGGTTGAATTTGAATTTCGGGAAAATCAGACCAAAATTGCCATACAAAATGGCCACCGTTTGTACGCGAATACTGTTAAAAAATGGTATATCAAGGTTGTGGACCCTGTAAAGGTCACAATTTTAATTCGATTTTGATGAAACTTGAAATTCATGGTTATAACCCAAAGATCTTGGTTCTTTTCGATATTTGCGCATATCGGATCGTAACTTCCTGAATTATGTCCCCTGGTTATACGCAAAATCCCCCTTTCTTTAGCTTGTGGTCCCTCTGGAGGTCACAATTATTATCCAATTTAAAAAAACGTTTGATTATATCACCGTTACACTGTAAGGAAGGTTGAGTTTGAATTTCGGGAAAATCGGACCAAAATTGACAGCCAAAATGGCCGCCGTTTGTACGCGAATACTGTTAAAAAAATGATATATCATGGTTGTGGACCCTGTATAGGTCACAATTTTAATTCGATTTTGATGAGGAAGGTTGAGTTCTAATTTCGTGAAAATCGTACCAAAATTGCCGGACGAAATGGTCACATTTCTAGGTTGTGTACCGTCACACCATAATCATTGTCGGTTTCGAATTTCATTAATATCAGACTGGAACTGACCAACTAAATGGCTGCTCCCAATACAGTATGAAATACAGGACTTAAAGATGTAGGAAAAATCACTTTCGGTATTGCTTGTTCTGTCCATCTTTCGAAAATGTGGGCGTATCCTGCCTGGCAGTGCCAGCCTATCTTTTGCTTGTGGACCCTATAGAGGTCACAATCTTGAACCGATTGTGATGAAACTTGACATGCATGTTTATAACCCCAAAATCTTGGTTCCTTTCGATATTTGCGCCCATCGGATCGTAACTTCCTGAATTATGGCCCCTAATTGTCCGAAAAATTGCACTTTTTAGCTCGTGTTCCCTCTGGAGGTCAAAATTATTATCCGATTTAAAAAAACGTTTGATTATATCACCGTTACATGGTAATGAATGTTGAGTTCATGAAAATCGGACCACAATTGACAAACAAAAAGGCCGCCATTTGTACACGAATAGTGTGAAAATATGTTATATCAAGGTTGTGAACCCTATAGAGGTCACAATTTTGAACTGATTGTGATGAAACTTGACATGCATGTTTATAACCCCAAAATCTTGGTTCCTTTCGATATTTGACCCATTGGATCGTAACTTCCTGAATTATGGTCCCTGATTGTCCGAAAAATCGCCCTTTTTAGCTTGTGGTCCCTCTGGAGGTCAAAATTATTATCCGATTTAAAAAAACGTTTGATTATATCACCGTTACACAGTAATGAAGGTTGAATTCAAATTTTGTGAAAATTGGACCAAAATTGACAAACAAAATGGCTGTGTTTGTACGCAAATAGTGTGAAAATATGTTATATCAAGGTTGTGGACCCTATAGAGGTCACAATTTTGAACCGATTTTGATGAAACTTGACATGCATGTTTATAACCCTAAGATCTTGATTCCTTTCGATATTTGCGCTCATTGATTCGTAACTTCCTGTATTATGGCCCTTGATTGTACGAAAAATCACCCTTGTTAGCTTGTTGGTCCCACTGGAGGTCAAAATTATTATCCGATTTAAAAAAACGCTTGATTATATCACCGTTACATGGTAATGAAGATTGAGGTAAAATTTCGTGTAAATCGGACCAAAATTGACAGACAAAATGGCTGCCGTTTGTACGCGAATAGAGTGAAAATATGTTATATCAAGGTTGTGGACTCTATATAGAGGTCACAATGTATCGGACTCTGGCATGTATCGGACTCTAACTTCATGGGTTATGGCCCCTGATTGTACGAAAAATCACGTTTTTTAGCTTGTGAACAGTGTAGAGGTCACAATTTTGAACCAATTTGGATGAAACTTGAAATGCATGTTTATAACCCAAAGATCTTTGGTCCTTTCGATATTTGCGCCAATCGGATCCTAACTTCCTGAATTATGGCCCCTGATTGTCCGAAAAATTGCTTTTGTTAGCTTTTGGTCCCTCTGGAGGTCAAAATTATTATCCGATTTAAAAAAATGTTGGATTATATCACCGTTTCATGGTAATGAAGAGAGAGTTTGAATTTCGTGAAAATCGGACTAGAATTGACGGACAAAATGGCCGCCGTTTGTACACGAATAGTGTGAAAATATGTTATATCAAGGTTGTGGACCCTATAGAGGTCCCAATTTTGAACCGATTTTGATGAAACTTGACATGTTTGTTTATAATCCAAAGATCTTGGTTCCTGTCGATATTTGCGCCTATCGGATCATAACTTCCTGAATTATGTCCCCTGATTGTCCGAAAAATCGCTTTTTATACGCCCACATTTTTATGTGGACGTATATTGTCGTCGCCCCTGTCCGTCCGGACGTCGACAATTTGTTTGTGGACTCTCTACAGGTCACAATTCTTATCCGATTTTGACGAAACTTGAAATATAGGTTTATCCCCAAAAGATCTCGGCTGCTTTCGATATTGGCATGTATCGGATGAAAACTTCATGGATTATGGCCCCTGATTGTACGAAAAATCACGTTTTTAGCTTGTGGACCCTATAGAGGTCACAATTTTGAACCGATTTTGATGAAACCTTCGATATTTGCGCCTATCGGAATGTAATTTCCTGAATTATGTCCCCTGATTTTCCGAAAAATCACTCTTTTTAGCTTGCGGTCCCTCTGGAGGTCACAATTATTATCCGATTTAAAAAACCGTTTGATTATATCACCGTTACACCCTAAGGAAGGTTGAGTTCGAATTTCGGGAAAATCGGACGAAAATTGCCATACAAAATGGACGCCGTTTGTACGCGAATACTGTTAAAAAATGGTATATCAAGGTTGTGGACCCTGTAGAAGTCTTGGTTCCTTTCGATATTTGCGCATATCGGAACGTAACTTCCTGAAATATGGCCCCTGATTATACGCAAAATCGTCTTATTTTAGCTTGTGGTCCCTCTGGTGGTCACAATTATTATCCGATTTAATAAAACGGTTGATTATATTACCGTTACACCGTAAGGAAGGTTGAGTTCGAATTTCGGGAAAATCGGACGAAAATTGCCATACAAAATGGCCGCCGTTTGTACGCGAATACTGTTAAAAAATGGTATATCAAGGTTGTGGACCCTGTAGAAGTCACATTTTTTATTTGATTTTGATGAAACTTGAAATTCATGGTTATAACCCAAAGATCTTGGTTCTTTTCGATATTTGCGCATATCGGAACGTAACTTCCTGAATTATGGCCCCTGATTATACGCAAAATCGCCTTATTTTAGCTTGTGGTCCCTCTGGTGGTCACAATTATTATCCGATTTAATAAAAAGGTTGATTATATTACCGTTACAATGTATATCATGGTAGAGGTCACAATTTTAATTCGATTTTGATGAAACTTGAAATGCATGGTTATAACCTAAAGATCTTGGTTCCTTTCGTTATTTGCGCATATCGGATCGTAACTTCCTGAATTATGGCAACTGATTGTCAGAAAAATCGCCTATGGTCCCTCTGGAGGTCACAATTATTATCCGATTTGAAAAAACGTTTGACTCTATCACCGTTACACCCTACGAAAGGTTGAGTTCGAATTTCGAGAAAATTGGACCATAATTGCCAGAAAAAATGGCCGCCGTTTGTACGCGAACAGTGTAAAAATATGGTATGTCAAAGTTGTGGACCCTGTAGAGGTGACAATTTTAATTCGATTTTGATGAAACCTGAAATGCTTGTTTATAACCTAAAGATCTTTATTCTTTTCGATATTTGGGCATATCAAATTGTAACTTAATGAATTATGGCCTTTGATTCTAGGAAAAATCACTTTCGGTATTGTTTGATCTCTGTCTACCTCTCGAACAATTGTTATCTGATTTAAAAAAAAACTCTGATTATATTACTGTTGCACCGTAAGGAAGGTTGAGTTCGAATTTCATGAAAATCGTACCAAAATTGCCGGACGAAATGGTCACTGTTTGTACGCGAATATTGTAAAAATATGGTATACCATGGTTGTGGACTCTCTACAGGTCACAATTCTTATCCGATTTTGACGAAAAGTAACATTTCTAGGTTGTGTACCGTCACACCATAATCATTGTCGGCTTCGAATTTCATGAATATCAGACTGGAACTGACCAACAAAATGGCTGCTCCCAATACAGTATGAAATACAGGACTTAATGATGTAGGAAAAATCACTTTCGGTATTGCTTGTTCTCTATCCATCTCTCAAAAATGTGGGCGTATCCTGCCTGGCAGTGCCAGCCTATCTTGTTAGCTTGTGGTCCCTCTGGAGGTCAAAATTATTAATCAGTTTAAAACACCGTTTGATTATATCACGGTTTCATGGTAATGAAGAGAGAATTTGAATTTCGTGAAAATCGGACCAGAGTTGACAGATAAAATGGCAGTCGTCTGTACGCGAATTGTGTGAAAATATGTTATATCAAGGTTGTGGACCCTATAGAGGTCACAATTTTGAACTGATTTTGATGAAACTTGAAATACAGGTTTATAACCTAATGATCTTGGTTCCATTGCATATTTGCCCATATCGGATCGTAACTTCCTGAATTATGGCCCCTGAATATACGAAAAATCCCCATTTTTAGCTTGTGGTTCCTTCTGGAGGTCACAATTATTATCTGATTTAAAAAAAACGTTTGATTATATCACAGTTACACCGTAGTGATGGGTGAGGTTGAATTATGATTATCTGATGTTTACTTAAAATACAACAACTCTTGTTGACTGCCCGGACGATTTGGCTGTTGTGTGGGCGTATGTTTCGTTGCCTGGCAACCTATTTTTTTTAGCTTGTGGTCCCTCTGGGGTCAGAATTATTATCCCATTTAAAAAACCATTTGATTATATCACCGTTACATTGTAATGAAGGTTGAGGTCGAATTTCGTAAAAATCGGACCAAAATTGACAGCTGTTCTTGTCAGGCCATCCATCCTTCATCACGAACAAGGGGAAACCATGCTAGAAAATCTAGATGAACTTTGTCACCCAATGCAGGGATCAAACACCCAACCCCAAGGCTACCGAGCAAGCATCTTACCCACTTAGCAACATGATCCTCAGTCAAATTTGAAGCCTACTGAAATGAACATTTATAACCCAAAGATCTTAATTCATTTCGATATTTGCACATATCAAATTCTAACTTCATGATGTAGGAAAAATCACTCGGTATTGCTTGTTCTCTATCCATCTCTCGAAAATGTGGGCGTATCCTGCCTGGCAGTGCCAGCCTATCTTTTAGCTTGTGAACAGTGTAGAGGTCACAATTTTGAACCGATTTGAATGAAACTTGAAATGCATGTTTATAACCCAAAGATCTTCGTTCCTTTCGATATTTGCGCCCAACGGATTGTAACTTCCTGAATTATGGCCCCTGATTGTCCGAAAAATTGCCCTTTTTAGCTTGTGGTCCCTCTGGAGGTCAAAATTGTTATCAGATTTAAAAAAATAGGTTGCCAGGCAACGAAACATACGCCCCCACAGCAGCCAAATCGTCCGGGCAGTCAACAAGAGTTGTCGCATATTAAGGAATTATCAGAAAATCATTAGAATTTGTTTGGTTTTTATAATCAAACGTTTTTTTTTAAATCAGATAATAATTGTGACCTCCAGAGGCACCACAAGCTAAAAAGGGTGATTTTTCGTACAATCAGGGGACATAATTCAGGAAGTAATGACCCGATGGGTGCAAATATCGAAAGGAACCAAGATCTTTGGGTTATAAACAAACCTGTCAAGTTTCATCAAAATCGATTCAAAATTGTGACCTCTATAGGGTCCACAACCTTGATATAACATATTTTCACACTATTCGTGTACAAACGGCGGCCATTTTGTCCGTCAATTCTAGTCCGGTTTTCACGTAATTCAAACTCTCTTTTCATTACCATGTAACGGTGATACAGTCAAACGTTTTTTTAAATCGGATAATAATTTTGACCTCCAGAGGAACCAAAATCGAACAAAAGCGATTTTTCGGACAATCAGGGGACATAATTCAGGAAGTTATGATCCAATGGGCGCAAATATCGAAAGGAACCAAGATCTTTGGGTTATAAACATACATGTCAAGTTTCATCAAAATCGGTTCAAAATTGTGACCTCTATAAGGTCCACAACCTTTATATAACATATTTTCACAATATTCGCGTACAAACGGCGGCCATTTTGTTCGTCAATTTTGGTCCGATTTTCACAAAATTCATACTCAACCTTCATAACCATGGAACGGTGATATAATCAAACGGTTTTTTAAATCGGATAACAATTTTGACCTCCAGAGGGACCACAAGCTAAAAAGGGCAATTTTTCGGACAATCAGGGGCCATAATTCAGGAAGTTAGGATCCGATTGGCGCAAATATCGAAAGGAACCAAGATCTTTGGGTTATAAACATGCATTTAAAGTTTCATCCAAATCGGTTCAAAATTGTGTCCTCTACACTGTTCACAACCTTGATATAACATATTTTCACACTATTCGCGTACAAATGGCGGCCATTTTGTCCGTCAATTTTGGTCCGATTTTCACGAAATTCGAACTCGACCTTCATAACCCTGGAACGGTGATATAATCAAACGGTTTTTTAAATCGGATAACAATTTTGACCTCCAGAGGGACCACAAGCTAAAAAGGGCGATTTTTCGGACAATCAGGGGCCATAATTCAGGAAGTTACGATCCGATTGGCGCAAATATCGAAAGGAAGCAAGATCTTTGGGTTATAAACATGCATTTCAAGTTTTATCCAAATCGGTTCAAAATTGTGACCTCTACACTGTTCACAAGCTAAAAAACGTGATTTTTCGTACAATCAGGGGCCATAACCCATGAAGTTACAGTCCGATACATGCCAATATCGAAAGGAACCGAGATCTTAGGGTGATAAACCTATGTTTTAAGTTTCATTGAAATCGGATAAAAATTGTGACCTGTAGACTGTTCACAAACAATTGTGGACGGACGGACGGACATCCGGACGGACGGACGAACGAACAGGGGCGACGACAATATACGTCCACATGAAAATGTGGGCGTATAAAAACGTTTGATTATATCACCGTTACATGGTTATGGAGGTGGAGGTCAAATTGCGTGAAAATCAGACCCAAATTGACAGACAAAATGGCCGCAGTTTATACGCGAATGGTGTGAAAATATGTTATATCAAGGTTGTGGACCCTATGGAGGTCACAATTTTGAACCGATTTTGATGAAACTTGACATGTATGTTTATAACCCAAAGATCTTGGTTCCTTTCGATATTTGCGCCCATCGACTCGTAACTTCCTGAATTATGGCCCCTGATTGTCCGAAAAATCGCCCTTTTTAACTTGTGGTCCCTCTGGAGGTCACAATTGTTATCCGATTTAAAAAACCGTTTGATTATATATATCACGATTCCTTGGTTATGAAGGTTGAGTTTAAATTTGGGAAAATCGGACCAAAATTGATGGACAAAATGGCCGACGTTTGTATGCGAATAGTGTGAAAATATGTTATATAAAGGTTGTGGACCTTATAGAGGTCACAATTTTGAACCGATTTTGATGAAACTTGACATGTATGTTTATAACCCAAAGATCTTGGTTCCTTTCGATATTTGCACCCATTGGATCATAACTTCCTGAATTATGTCCCCGGATTGTCCAAAAAATCGCTTTTGTTAGCTTTTGGTCCCTCTGGAGGTCAAAATTATTATCCGATTTAAAAAAACGTTTGACTATATCACCGTTACATGGTAATGAAGAGAGAGTTTGAATTACGTGAAAATCAGACTAGAATTGACAGACAAAATGGCCGTCGTTTGTACACGAATAGTGTGAAAACATGTTATATCAAGGTTGTGGACCCTATAGAGGTCACAATTTTGAACCGATTTTGATGAAACTTGACATGTATGTTTATAACCCAAAAGATCTTGGTTCCTTTCGATATTTGTGCCCATCAGGTCATTACTTCCTGAATTATGTCCCCTGATTGTACGAAAAATCACCCTTTTTAGCTTGTGGTCCCTCTGGAGGTCACAATTATTATCTGATTTCAAAAAAAAACGTTTGATTATAAAAAACAAACAAATTCTAATGATTTTCTGATAATTCCTTAATATGCGACAACTCTTGTTGACTGCCCGGACGATTTGGCTGCTGTGTGGGCGTATGTTTCGTTGCCTGGCATTCTATTTTTTTTAGCTTATGGTCCCTCTGGAGGTCAAAATTATTATCCGATTTTAAAAGACGTTTGATTATATCATCGTTAAATGGTAATGAAGAATGAGTTTGAATTTCGTGAAAATCGGACCAAAATTGACGGACAAAATGCCAGCCGTTTGTACGCAAATAATGTGAAAATATGTTATATCAAGGTTGTGGACCCTATAGAGGTCACAATTTTGAACCGATTTTGATGAAACGTAAAATACATGTTTATAACCTAAAGATTATATCATCGTTAAATGGTAATGAAGAATGAGTTTGAATTTCGTGAAAATCGGACCAAAATTGACGGACAAAATGCCAGCCGTTTGTACGCAAATAATATGAAAATATGTTATATCAAGGTTGTGGACCCTATAGAGGTCACAATTTTGAACCGATTTTGATGAAACGTGAAATACATGTTTATAACCTAAATATCTTGGTTCCATTGCATATTTGCACATATCTGTTCGTAACTTCCTGAATTATGGTCCCTGATGGTACGAAAAATCGCCATTTTTTAGCTTGTTGTTCCTTTGGAGATCACAATTATATCACTGTTTCGCCATAATGAAGGGTGAGGTTGAATTTTGTGAAAATTGGATGCGAATACTATAAGAATATGGTATATCATGGTTGTAGACCCTGTAGAGGTCACAACTTTAATGAAACTTAAATGCATGTTTACAATCCAAAGATCTTGGTTCCCTTCAATATTTGCGCATATCGAATTGTAACTTCCTGAACTGTGGCCTCTGATTGTACTAAAAATCGACTTTTTAGCTTATGGTCCCTCTGGAGGTCACAACTATTATCAGATTTTAAAAAATGTTTGATTATATCACCGTTTCACTGTAATGAAGGTTGAGGTCGAATTTTGTAAAAATCGTACCAAAACTGACGGACAAAATGGCTGCCGCTAATACGCGAATAGTGTTAAAATATGATATATCAAGGTTGTGGACCCTGTAGAGGTCACAATTTTAATCCGATTTTGATGAAATTTGAAATGTAAATTTATAACACAACCATCGTGGTTCCTATCGATATTTGGGCACATTGGACCATAACTTCCTGAATTATGGCCCCTGATTGTATGAAAAATCATGTTTTTACCTTGTGGACCCTATGGAGGTCACAATTTTATTCCGAATTAAAAAACAGTTACACATTAATGAAGGTTGAGTGTGAATTTCTTGAAAATCGATAATTGAACAGCTAAATCCATAATATTAAATGTTTCGTACACTAAACGTTAGCATGGGGCAGAACTTTATAAAAACCAAACAAATTCAAATGATTTTCTGATAATTACTTAATATGCGACAACTCTTGTTGACTGCCCGCACGATTTAGCAGCTGTGTGGGCCAGGGTTCAATTTAAGTGGTATCGCATCGCAAAAAGCGACCCAAATCGCCCTAAAAGCAATAGAATTATTTTATTCATTAGCCAAAAATTGCTTTCAAACTTGTGAAGTGCGATTCATTACATTTTGGATGAATGTGGAGAATAATTAGGCCTACGAAAAAATCAATTTATAAAGGCAGGACTAACTTGTTACATATTCCAAGTTGTGGGCGTGATTAATTTGAACCAGTTTTTATTTCAATATATCCGATAACTAGAAGACAATTATATGCAGACTCTGTTTTTAATCACATGTGTTTATAAAATATGTTACTAAAAATAGAATAAAACAACACAGAATAGTATGATTGGTTAACTTAACTGGAAACTAAAAGTAGACATCTCGCGAGACACATGAAACGATGGCATATTCACAGGTTGATAATATTTTGAAGGCGGTTAGGGGGATGGTTTTAAATAAAGAAATAAACAAGCAAAGCCACGTCTACAAATATTTCGATTGGAATGGTGTAACTTAAAGTACATGTAGTTTTGTTTTAGACGATTAGTGGGCCCGGCATCGTGGAGAGACGGTAACTGATTTTTTTTTTGTGGAGATGTCAGTGTTTTTTACCTTCATTCGCACATAAGCCGAAGCAGGGTATACAACGGTCAACGAAGGTGGAAAAAGAATCTACTTATACCCCGAAAAATTAGAATTGCAAATTTTTGTGATTAGGCTATGTTTTACACTGCTCCTCAAATCTGAGCAAATTCTATTCAAATTTTGAATTGATTAGCCAAAATGTGAATCTGTCACAAAAATTTGCTACTCATTGGTTTTAGATTAAATTGAACCCTAGTGTGGGCGTATGTTTCATTGCCTGGCAAACTATTTTTTTCACATATAGGGTATTATTGTTTACAGGCAAAGGCTCTTCACCAAATGGCTATGAAGTTTTATTTGAAGTTAGAGAATCTCGACCAGTTACTGGTGGAATTAACACTTTAATTGGCAATAATGATGCTAGTTTGGTATGTGGTATTCTATCACCTTCTAATTAAACATTTTTTTATGTACTTGCTAGAATATTTAACATCACCTGTCAGACCTGTCAACTCCACCGCATCACGCAGTAAAGTGCCGCGAAAAGGCCTCATGTACTGCTCTACTGCACAGTAATAGATTTCTACTGCATTTTCAAACTAAGAGTTTTTTAATTTTCGCGCCAAAATTAAGGGAAGATACTCTTTGCCTGTTACCAAAAAAGATCGCGACTTTCAGTTATCAACCTCAATTTGGGATATTGTAAGATGTAATTTAGCTAAGAGATTTGCTCTCAAATAATACTTGTAAAATCTGTAGCGATAAATAAACAAATAACAACCAATCTATGGGAAAAACTCTCGGAATGGGAAACACTTGTCACAAGGATCATTTTTAAAATCATGCTAAGTTAGACCAAAAGGAAAATGGTACTGCTAGTAGGCCTACTACTAGTACTACTGAACTGCTAATTTGAATTATTTTTTACGTTACTAATTAATTATTTCTGTAGGCTGCATATTCAGTTTGGTTTAATTCATAAATAATTTTAGATATGGTACATAGCTTGTGTATTTTATTGTCCCCCGCCTTTCGAAGAAAGTTGGGGGACTATTAAAATGGGTTCGTCCGTTCGTTCGTCCGTCCGTCCATCACACACTTGGGACACAATAACTCTATTCCTAATTGAGCTAGAATGTTCAAACTTGGTGTATGTGTTTATTAGGTCAATGCCTTGATGGAGTTCGAAGATGAGCATTTTCCGCTTAGGGTAAGCAGAGATAAGCAATTTGATTGGTTGATGCTTTGGGACACGATAACTTTAGTTCTAATTAAGTGAGATTGATGAAACTTGGTGTATAGTTTCATTACATTAATACCTTGACTAAGTTCGATAATGAGCATTTTCTGCTCAGTGTAAGCAGAGCGATACGCAATTTGATTGGTCGAGACTTTGGAACACAAAACTCTCCTTACTAATTGAGTTAAAATGTTCAAAATTAGTGTATGTGTTTATTAAGTCAATGCCTTGATGGAGTTCGAAGATGAGCATTTTCCGCTTAGGGTAAGCAGAGATAAGCAATTTGAATGGTTGATGCTTTGGGACACGATAACTTTAGTTCTAATTAAGTGAGATTGATTAAACTTGGTGTATAGTTTCATTACAGTAATACCTTTACTAAGTTCAATAATGAGCATTTTCTGCTCAGGGTAAGCAGAGTGATATGCAATTTGATTGGTCGATACTTTGGAACACAATAACTTTCCTTCTAATTGAGTTTACATGTAAATGTTCAAAATTGGTGTATATGCTTATTAAGTCAATGCCTTGATGGAGTTCGAAGATGAGCATTTTCCCCTTAGGGTAAGCAGAGATAAGCAATTTGATTGGTTGATGCTTTGGGACACGATAACTTTAGTTCTAATTAAGTGAGAGTGATGAAACTTGGTGTATAGTTTCATTACAGTAATACCGTGACTAAGTTCGATAATGAGCATTTTCTGCTCAGGGTAAGCAGAGCGATACGCAATTTGATTGGTCGAGACTTTGGAACACAATAACTCTCCTTCTCTAAAATGTTCAAACTTGGTGTATACGCTTATTAGGTCAATGCCTTGATGAAGTTCGAAAGATGAGCATTTTCCGCTTAGGGTAAGCAGAGATAAGCAATTTGATTGGTTGATGCTTTGGGACACGATAACTTTAGTTCTAATTAAGTGAGAGTGATGAAACTTGGTGTATAGTTTCATTACAGTAATACCTTGACTAAGATCGATAATGAGTATTTTCTGCTCAGGGTAAGCAGAGCGATAAGCAATTTGATTTGCCGAGGCTTTGGAACACAATAACTCTCCTTCGAATTGAGTTAGAATGTTCAAAATTGGTGTATATGCTTATTAAGTCAATGCCTTGATGGAGTTCGAGGATGAGCATTTTCTTCTTAGGGTAGACAGAGATAAGCAATTTGATTGGTTGATGCTTTGGGACAAGATAACTTAAGTTCATCTTGATTGATGATTTTTTATTATGCCAATACAATGACTGCATTCTCATTCAGTAATGGATTCGACAGTAACAGTGTATAGAAACAATTGACTCGGACACGAGGGCCCTTTCCCTTGGCCAGATCGGCCCTTTTGTCAAGCGTGGGGGCCCTTTTGTCTGCCTTTAGGGTCCCCCTAACTAGGGTACATTTTCATTTTTCTCGTCGGTTTTAGCATTTTTCTTTATAAAACACTTTTGGATGACACTTTGTGTACAGTTTGATTGCTCGATACGTTTGAAAAAAATAAATGTGCGATTAATTAATATTTGTCATCTATTTATTTTTGGATTTCGGCGGGGGACATCAGCCTCACTGTTGGCTTGTTTAATATACGCCCACATTTTCATGTGGACGTATTATGTCGTCGCCCCTGTCCGTCCGTCCGGACGTCCGTCCTTCCGTCTGGACGTCCGTCCGTCCACAATTTGTTTGTGGACTCTCTACAGGTCACAATTCCTATCCGATTTTGACGAAACTTGAAATATAGGTTTATTCCCATAAGAACTCGGTTCCTTTCGATATTGGCATGTATCGGATCGGAACTTCATGGATTATGGTCCCTGATTGTACGAAATATCATGTTTTTAGCTTGTGGACACTATAGAGGTCACAATTTTGAACCGATTGTGATGAAACTTGACATGCATGTCTATAACCCAAAAATTTGGTTCCTTTCGATATTTGCGCCCATCGGATCTTAACTTCCTGAATTATGGCCCCTGATTGTCCGAAAAATCTCCCTTTTTAGCTTGTGGTCCCTCTGGAGGTCAAAATTATTATCCGATTTAAAAAAACGTTTGATTATATCACCGTTACATTGTAATGAAGGCTGACTTCGAATTTTGTGAAAATTGAACCAAAATTGACGGACAAAATGGCCACCGTTTGTGCGCGAATAGTGTGAAAATATGTTATATCAAGGTTGTGGACCCTATATAGGTTACAATTTTGAACCGATTTTGATGAAACTTGACATGCATGTTTATAACCCGAAGATATTTGCGCTCATTGATTCCTGAATTATGGCCCCTGATTGTACGAAAAATCACCCTTTTTAGCTTGTGGTCCCTCTGGAAGTCACAATTATTTTCCGATTTAAAAAAATATAGGTTTATCCCAATAAGATCTCGGCTGCTTCCGATATTGGCATGTATCGGATCAAAATTTCATGGATTATGGCCCTTGATTGTACAAAAAATCACGTTTTTAGCTTGTGGTCCCTATATAGGTCACAATTTTGAACCTAATTTGATGAAACTTGACATGCATGTTTATAACCCAAAGATCTTGGTTCCTTTCGATATTTGCCAGCTATCGGAATGTAATTTCCTGAATTATGGCCCCTGATTGTCCGAAAAATCACCCTTTTTAGCTTGTGGTCCCTCTGGAGGTCAGAATTATTATCCCATTTAAAAAAACGTTTGATTATATCACCATTACATCGTAATGAAGGTTGAGGTCGAATTTCGTGAAAATCGGACTGAAAAAATGGCTGCCGCTTGTATGCGAAGAGTGTAAAAATATGGTATATCATGGTTGTGGACCCTGTATAGGTCACAATTTTAATTTGATTTTGATGAAACTTTAAATGCATGGTTATAACCCAAAGATCTTGGTTCCTTTCGGTATTTGCGCATATCGGATCATAACTTCCTGAATTATTCGAATTTCGTGAAAATCGTACCAAAATTGAAGGACGAAATGGTCGCCGTTTGTACGCGAATAGTGTAAAGATATGATATATCATGGTTGTGGACCCTCTACAGGTCAAAATTCTTATCCGATTTTGCCGAAAAGTCACATGTCTAGGTTGTGTACCATCACACCATAATCATTGTCGGCTTCGAATTTCATGAATAATAGACTGAAACTGACCAACAAAATGGCTGCTCCCAATACAGTATGAAATACAGGACTTAATGATGTAGGAAAAATCACTTTTGGTATTGCTTGTTCTCTATCCATCTCTCGAAAATGTGGGCGTATCCTGCCTGGCAGTGCCAGCCTATCTTTTTTGTATTGTTGGCCTACAGTTCAATTTATCATTTCAAAATTAATTACCCTTGGAAGTCTGAATTTATGTATTTTTGGAAATCTACTGCCAAATCATAGTTCCTACTGCATTTTCTACACTACCCTACTGCATTGCAGCTCTGAGGGGTTGACGGGTCTATCACCTGTTGTTAAACTACAGATCTACAGGTTTTTGAAAGATTTTTAAGCACTCAAATTATGATATTCAACAATTTCATATAAGTACATTTTATGTTATGGCCAGTATTACTAATGGATATATTAATAGTGAATATTGTTATATCACTGTTTATGTCCTCTGCTTCAATTTGCGCCGCCTGCCCTGTGCTGTCTACATCTTACAGTCTGCTATTTAAGATTTGTGTTTGAAAACTACTGTGTGAGTGTTGTCGCTTGTATGATCTGTAAGATTAGATATATTGACTCTACTTCAAATTTAGCTAAAATGTCCAAACTTGGTGTTGGTGTTTATTAGGTTAATGCCTTGATGGACTTCGAAGATGATCATTTACTGCTTAGGGTAATTACTGCTAAAGTTATCTGACTTTATCACTTTGATGCTCTAGAGAAATGAAATGAAATGGGGTTTAATGTCCTACTCTTCTGCACCTAACGTGGGCTGATGGAAGACAGGCATACGCCATACAGTGTACTATGAGGGAAATTTTGCCCGGGCAGCGGCTCTATGGCCTACTCTTATATCGAATTCCAACTGCCAAGGGATCTTTTACGTGCACGCCATTGTGTACACAAGACCTCGGTTTTTCATCCCATCTGGAGGACTAGACAAGGGGAAACCACGCCGGAAAATCTAGATGAATTTTCTCGGCCAGTGCAGGGATAAAACACCCGACCTCCTGGATAGCGGGCCACCACCTTACCCACTTAGCCACATTATCCCCCGACGCTCTAGAGGCCAAACTTATCATCTGATTGACTTTATATTGATACACAGAGTTTAAAGCCTTGAGACGAACAAGTATATTGATTTTCAATGAATTTGAATAACTGAACAGCTAAATTCATGATATCAAAAGTTTCGTATACTAAAAGTTCGCATGGGGTAGAAAATTATAAAAACCAAACAAATTCTAATGATTTTCTGATAAATTCTTAATGATTTTTGTGTATTATAAATATGCGACAACTCTTGTTGACTGCCCGGTCAATTTAGCTGCTGTGGGCGTATGTTTCGTTGTTTGTTGGCGTATGTTTCGTTGCCTGTTTGTGGGTGTGTGTGGACCCTTCAGAGGTCACAATTTGAAACCGATTGTAAAAAACAATTAAATATATCCAGGTCTGGAAATAAGGTTTTAGATGTACGATGAAAATATGTCAGAGGCTAATGAAATAGTACCTGACATTTTAAACTTAGTGCAGGACATGTATTAATTATATCATTAAAAAAAAAAGACAAATCAGTGTCTGACAAAATGGCAGGCATCAGAGGTTTTGTGCCTGACAACGCTTGAATCTGTGTCTGACATAGTCAGTGACAGGTGCCTTATTTCCAGGCTTGAATATATAACAGTTACACCCTAATGATGTTTGAGTTAGAATTTGGTGAAAATCGGACCAAAATAGTAATGTACGAAAAATCATATTTTTCACGTGTTGTTCCTCTAAAGGTCATAATTTTTACCGTTTTAAAAAACATTTAAATCTGTTACTGCTACACCATAATGACGGTTAAGTTCGAATTTCTTAAAAATCTTAAAAAAACTGCTTGACAAAATGGCCACTCCTATACACAAATAGGCTGTGGACCCTGTAGATGTCACATTTTTTATCCGATTTCAATGAAACTTAGAATATTATATATAATATCCCACAGATCTGGGTTCCTTCTTGTGCATATCAGATTGTAACTTCATAGATTATGGCCCCTCATTTGATGCAAAATGTGTGTGTATCTTGCCTGGCTACTGCTAATTCAACTATTTTTCAACTATTAATTATAACACGAATGACCCACTCTGTATTGAAATCTCACATATTTCATTGTTAATTTCTGACTAGGATTCTCTAGTCTATAACAAACAAGTAAAACACTTTTTTTAGGGCATATATATGGAGATGTAAGCACTGATTAACCAAATTTTATCTTTATACATAGGGAGATATACATTGTACCACAGAAATTATGAGTAAATGCATTCCACACAATTGCATATATCCAGTTCGATGACTAGATGCTATTGAAACAGTTCTTTAATTTCATAGTATTTGCCTACTGAGATTTAAAAGTATTGCCGGTCATTTATTTTAAAATTTAAGCATAATCACCATGGTATAGGAATTATCATTCAGTGATGAACTATTTTTTTAAACATCAATTTTTGTGTGACACATAGCCATAATTTGTCTCTGTGTGTTGATTAAAACAGCATGAATTGTTTCTAATCTTTATCATACTAGACTGGTAACATGCTGTGTTTTATACACTAACATTCTATAAATAATATAAACTCAGAATTTAAGATTGTCTCCATTTAGCTAACATAATCTTGTCACAACACCCATTTTCAAATATTTGGTACAATACTAGAGATATGGGTTACCAGGAATAAAGGGACCTACAAAAAATTAAATGACAAATTGAAAAAAGGTTTTGATAAGCAGGGGACATATTTGCATCAGTCAAAATTAATAGGTTTTCCAGATGTTTTTTTACTTCTGCTCATGGAATTAATCCAAGTTTTGGGTGTGTTTATTTTTCATGTGGATGTATTATGCTGTTGCTCCTGTCCAAATTGTGGACATTCTGCAGGTCACAATTTTAAATTATAGGTCTATCTTCCAAAGATCTTGGTTCCTGACGATATTTGTGCATTTCAGATTGTAACTTCCTGAATTATGACCCCTAAGGAAGGTTGAGTTCGAATTTCGGGAAAATCAGACCAAAATTGCCATACAAAATGGCCGCCGTTTGTACGCAAATACTGTTAAAAAAAGGTATATCAAGGTTGTGGACCCTGTAGAGGTCACAATTTTAATTCGATTTTGATGAAACTTGAAATTCATGGTTATAACCCAAAGATCTTGGTTCCCTTCGATATTTGCGCATATCGGATCGTAACTTCCTGAATTATGGGCCCTGATTATACGCAAAATCGCCTTTTTATACGCCCACATTTTTATGTGGACGTATATTGTCGTCGCCCCTGTCCGTCCGTCCGTCCGTCCGTCCGTCCGTCCGTCCGTCCGTCCGTCCACATTTTTTTGTGAACAGTCTACAGGTCACAATTTTTATCCGATTTCAATTAAACTTAAAATATAGGTTTATCACCATAAGATCTCGGTTCCTTTCGATATTGGCATGTATCGGACTGTAACTTCATGGGTTATGGCCCCTGATTGTACGAAAAATCATGTTTTTTAGCTTGTGAACAGCGTAGAGGTCACAATTTTGAACCGATTTGGATGAAACTTGACATGTATGTTTATAACCCAAAGATCTTGGTTCCTTTCGATATTTGCGCCCATCGGATTGTAACTTCCTGAATTATGGCCCCTGATTGTCCGAAAAATCGCCCTTTTTAACTTGTGGTCCCTCTGGAGGTCACAATTGTTATCCGATTTAAAAATCGTTTGATTATATCACCGTTGCATGGTTATGAAGGTCGAGTTCGAATTTCGTGAAAATCGGACCAAAATTGACGGACAAAATGGCCGTCGATGGTACGCGAATAGTGTGAAAATATGTTATATCAAGGTTGTGGACCTTATAGAGGTCACAATTTTGAACCGATTTTAATGAAACTTGACATGTATGTTTATAACCCAAAGATCTTGGTTCCTTTCGATATTTGCGCCCATCGGATCGTAACTTTCTGAATTATGGCCCCTGATTGTCTGAAAAATTGCCCTTTTTAGCTTGTGGTCCCTCTGGAGTTCAAAATTGTTATCGGATTTAAAAAACCGTTTGATTATATCACCGTTCCATGGTTATGAAGGTTGACATCGAATTTCGTGAAAATCTGACCAAAATTGACGGACAAAATGGCCGCCGTTTGTAAGCGAATAGTGTGAAAATATGTTATATCAAGGTTGTGGACCTTATAGAGGTCACAGTTTTGAACCAATTTTGATGAAACTTGACATGTATGTTTATAACCGAAAGATCTTGGTTCCTTTCGATATTTGCGCCCATCGAATCGTAACTTCCTGAATTATGGCCCCTGATTGTCCGAAAAATTGCCCTTTTTAGGTTGTGGTCCCTCTGGAGGTCAAAATTATTATCGGATTTAAAAAAACGTTTGATTATATCACCGTTCCATGGTTATGAAGGTTGAGTTCGATTTTCATGAAAATCGGACCAAAATTGACAGACAAAATGGCCGCCATTTGTACGCGAATAGTGTGAAAATATGTTATATCAAGGTTGTGGACCTTATAGAGGTCACAATTTTGAACCAATTTTGATGAAACTTGACATGTATGTTTATAACCCAAAGATCTTGGTTCCTTTCGATATTTGCGCCCATCGGATCGTAACTTCCTCAATTATGGCCCCTGATTGTCCAAAAAATCGCCCTTTTTAGCTTGTGGTCCCTCTGGAGGTCAAAATTGTTATCCGATTTAAAAAACCGTTTTATTATTTCACGATTCCATGGTTATGAAGGTTGAGTTTGAATTTGGGAAAATCGGACCAAAATTGACGGACAAAATGGCCGCCGTTTGTATGCGAATAGTGTGAAAATATGTTATATAAAGGTTGTGGACCTTATAGAGGTCAAAATTTTGAACCGATTTTGATGAAACTTGACATGTATGTTTATAACCCAAAGATCTTGGTTCCTTTCGATATTTGCACCCATTGGATCATAACTTCCTGAATTATGTCCCCGGATTGTCCAAAAAATCGCTTTTGTTAGCTTTTGGTCCCTCTGGAGGTCAAAATTATTATCTGATTTAAAAAAACGTTTGACTATATCACCGTTACATGGTAATGAAGAGAGAGTTTGAATTACGTGAAAATCGGACTAGAATTGACGGACAAAATGGCCGTCGTTTGTACACGAAAAGTGTGAAAACATGTTATATCAAGGTAGTGGACCCTATAGAGGTCACAATTTTGAACCGATTTTGATGAAACTTGACATGTATGTTTATAACCCAAAGATCTTGGTTCCTTTCGATATTTGTGCCCATCGGGTCATTACTTCCTGAATTATGAGCCCTGATTGTACGAAAAATCACCCTTTTTAGCTTGTGGTTCCTCTGGAGGTCACAATTATTATCTGATTTAAAAAAAAAAAACGTTTGATTATAAAAACCAAACAAATTCTAATGATTTTCTGATAATTCCTTAATATGCGACAACTCTTGTTGACTGCCCGGACGATTTGGCTGCTGTGTGGGCGTATGTTTCGTTGCCTGGCAACCTATTTTTTTTAGCTTGTGGCCCCTCTGGATTTCACAATTATTATCCGATTGAAAAAAACGGTTGATTATATTACCGTTACACCGTAAGGAAGGTTGAGTTCGAATTTCGGGAAAATCGGACCAAAATTGCCATACAAAATGGCCGCCGTTTGTACGCGAATACTGTTAAAAAATTGTATATCATGATTGTGGACCCTGTAGAGGTCACAATTTTAATTCAATTTTGATGAAACTTGAAATGCATGGTTATAACCCAAAGATCTTGGTTCCTTTCGTTATTTGCGCATATATCGGATCGTAACTTCCTGAATTATGGCCCCTGATTTTCTGAAAAATCGCCTATGGTCCCTCTAGAGGTCACAATTATTATCCGTAATTCAGGAAGTTACTTACGATCCAATATGCGCAAATAACGAAAGGAACCAAGATCTTTGGGTTATAACCATGCATTTCAAGTTTCATCAAAATCGAATTAAAATTGTGATCTTTACAGGGTCCACAACCTTGATATACCATTTTTTAACAGTATTTGCGTACAAAAGGCGGCCATTTTGTATGGCAATTTTGGTCCGATTTTCCCGAAATTCGAACTCAACCTTCAGCTTCATTAAATTATTTTCATAAATTTATTACAATATTCCAGTTATTTGGTATAAAATTTCCTAATATATATGGACGTGGCGAAAGACTCCAAGCTGATTACACTCATGGTACTAAACAAGTTCGTGGTTATAATGTTAGTTTTACCAAACCAATAAATGCCAATCCTGATGTATTGTAAGTATTGTTTGTTTGTGAACATTAGGTGATTGAAAACCTGTTGCTGGAGAAAATTCAAGTGTAACATATATATCGTCTGCCTTAAAAGCACATGGTTTTGTTTTATTCACGGTTCTGCTGTTTTTATACGCCCACATTTTAATGTGGACGTATTATGTCATCGCCCCTGTCCGTCCGGACGTCCACAATTTGTTTGTGGACTCTCTACAGGTCACAATTCTTAACCGATTTTGACGAAACATGAAATATAGGTTTATCCCCATAAGATCTCGGTTCCTTTCGATATTGGCATGTATCGGATCGGAACTTCATGGATTATGGCCCCTGATTGTACGAAATATCATGTTTTTAGCTTGTGGACCCTATAGAGGTCACAATTTTGAACTGATTGTGGTGAAACTTGACATGCATGTTTATAACCCCAAAATGTTGGTTCCTTTGATATTTGCACCCATCGGATCGTAACTTCCTGAATTATGGCCGCTGATTGTCCGAAAAATCACACTTTTTAGCTCGTGGTCCCTCTGGAGGTCAAAATTATTATACGATTTAAAAAAACGTTTGATTATATCACCGTTTCATGGTAATAAAGAATGAGTTCAAATTTCGTGAAAATTTGACCAAAATTGACAAACAAAATGCCGCCATTTGTATGCGAATAGTGTGAAAATATGTTATATCAAGGATGTGGACCCTATCGAGGTCACAATTTTGAACTGATTTTGATGAAACTTGACATGTATGTTTATTATACGCCCACATTGAAATGTGGTCGTATATTGTCGTCGCCCCCGTCCGTATGTCCGGTCGGCCGTCGGTCCGGCGTCCACAATTGCTTGTGGACGCTCCAGGGGCTAAAGTTAATATCTGATTGACTTTAAATTTATACACAGTGTTTAAGGTCATGAGACGAAGAAGCCTATTGTTTTTCAGCGATTTCCGATAATAACTACCAGAGTTATGGCCCTTGATCACTTCAAAAAATCTTGTGGACGCTCTAGAGGCCAAAGTTAATATCCAATTGACTTTAAATTTATACACAGTGTTTAAGGTCATAAGACAAAGAAGCCTATTGATTTTCAGCGATTTCCGATAATTAGTGCCAGAGTTGTGGCCCTTGATCACGTAAAAAAAATCTTGTGAACGCTCTAGAGGCCAAAGTTAATATCCGATTGACTTCAAATTGATACACAGTATTTAAGGTCATGAGACGAATAAGCCTATTGATTTTCAGCAATTTCCGATAATTAGTGGCAGAGTTATGGCCCTTCAAATAATCTTCAAATAATCTTGTGGACGCTCTAGAGGCCAAAGTTAATATCCGATTTATTTTAAATTTATACACAGTGTTTAAGGTCATGAGACGAAGAATCCTATTGATTTTCAGCGATTTCCGATAATGAGTGCCAGAGTTATGGCCCTTGATCACTTCAAAAAATCCTGTGGATGCTGTAGAGGCCAAATTTAATATCCGTTTGACTTTAAATTTATACACAGTGTCTAAGGTCATGAGACGAAGAAGCGTTTTGATTTTCAGCTATTTCCGATAATTACTGCCAGAGTTATAGCCCTTGATCACTTCGAAAAAATTCTGTGGAAGCTCTAGAGGCCAAAGTTAATATCCGATCGACTTTAAATTTACACACAAATTGATTTTCAGAGATTTCAAATCATTACTGCCAGAGTTATCTCCCTTGATAACTTCAAAAAATCTTGTGACGCTATAGAGGCCAAAGTTACCATCCGATTGACTTCAGATTGATACATAGAGTTTAAGGTGTTGAAACGAACAAGTATTTTGATTTTCAATGATAACTGAACAGCTAAATCCATGATATTAAATGTTTCATGTATATACTAATTGTTAGCGTGGGGTAAAACTTTATAAAAAGCAATCAAATTCTAATGATTTTCTGATAATTACATAATGAGTTGTTACTCTTAATCATTTTTTAGTGTATTACAAATGTTTCATTACCGAAAAAAGTAAAAATATGCGACAACCCTTGTTGACTGCCCGGACGATTTAGCTGCTGTGGGCGTATGTTTCGTTGCCTGGCAACTTATCTTAACCCAAAGATCTTGGTTCCTTTCAATATTTGCACCCATCGGATCGTAACTTCCTGAATACCTCGAAAAATGCTCCAAATCGTAAAAATACGACTTTTTATACGCCCACATTTTCATGTGGACGTATTATGTCGTCGCCCCTGTCCGTCCGGACGTCCGTCCGTCCACAATTTGTTTGTGGACTCTCTACAGGTCACAATTCTTATCCGATTTTGACGAAACTTGAAATATAGGTTTATCCCCATAAGATCTCGGTTCCTTTCGATATTGGCATGTATCGGATAAGAACTTCATGGATTATGGCCCCTGATTGTACGAAATATCATGTTTTTAGCTTGTGGACCCTATAGAGGTCAAAATTTTGAACCGATTGTAATGAAACTTGACATGCATGTTTATAACCCCAAAATCTTGGTTCCTTTCGATATTTGCGCCCATCAGATCTTAACTTCCTGAATTATGGCCCCTGATTGTCCGAAAAATCTCCCTTTTTAGCTTGTGGTCCCTCTGGAGGTCAAAATTATTATCCGATTTAAAAAAACGTTTGATTATATCACCGTTACATTGTAATGAAGGCTGACTTCGAATTTTGTGAAAATTGAACCAAAATTGACGGAGAAAATGGCCGCCGTTTGTACGCAAATAGTGTGAAAATATGTTATATCAAGGTTGTGAACCCTATAGAGGTCACAATTTTGAACCGATTTTGATGAAACTTGACATGCATGTTTATAACCCAAAGATCTTGGTTCCTTTCGATATTTGCGCTCATTGATTCGTAACTTCCTGAATTATGGCCCCTGATTGTACGAAAAATCACCCTTTTTAGCTTGTGGTCCCACTGGAGGTCAAAATTATTATCCGATTTGAAAAAACGTTTGATTATATCACCGTTACATGGTAATGAAGATTGAGGTAAAATTTCGTGAAAATCGGACCAAAATTGACAGACAAAATGGCCGCCGTTTGTACGCGATTAGTGTGAAAGTATTTTATGTCAAGGTTGTGGACCCTATAGAGGTCACAATTTTGAACCGATTTTGATGAAACATGACATGCATGTTTATAACCCAAAGATCTTGGTTCTTTTTGATATTTGCACTCATTGGATCGTAACTTCCTGAATTATGGCCCCTGATTGTACGAAAAATGACCTTTTTATACGCCCACATTGAAATGTGGTCGTATATTGTCGTCGCCCCCGTCCGTCCGTCCGTCGGTCCGTCCGTCCGTCCGTCCGTCCGTCGGTCCGGCGTCCACAATTGCTTGTGGACGCTCTACAGGCTAAAGTTAATATCCGATTGACTTTAAATTTATACACAGTGTTTAAGGTCATGAGACGAAGAAGCCTATTGTTTTTCAGCTTTCCGATAATTAGTGCCAGAGTTATGGCCCTTGATCACTTCAAAAAATCTTGTGGACGCTCTAGAGGCCAAAGTTAATATCCGATTGACTTCAAATTTATACACAGTGTTTAAGGTCATAAGACGAAGAAGCCTATTGATTTTCAGCGATTTCCGATAATTAGTGCCAGAGTTATGGCCCTTGATCACCTCAAAAAATCTTGTGGACGCTCTAAAGGTCAAAGTTAATATCCGATTGACTTTAAATTTATACACAGTGTTTAAGGTCATAAGACGAAGAAGCGTATTGATTTTCAGCGATTTCCGATAATTAGTGCCAGAGTTATGGCCCTTGATCACTTCAAAAAATCTTGTGGACGCTCTAGAGGCCAAAGTTAATATCCGATTGACTTCAAATTTATACACAGTGTTTAAGGTCATAAGACGAAGAAGCCTATTGTTTTTCAGCGATTTCTGATAATTAGTGCCAGAGTTATGGCCCTTGATCACTTCAAAAAATCTTGTGGACGCTCTAGAGGCCAAAGTTAATATCCGATTGACTTTAAATTTATACACAGTGTTTAAGGTCATAAGACGAAGAAGCCTATTGATTTTCAGCGATTGCCGATAATTAGTGCCAGAGTTATGGCCCTTGATCACTTCAAAAAATCTTGTGGACGCTCTAGAGGCCAAAGTTAATATCCGATTGACTTTAAATTTATACACAGTGTTTAAGGTCATAAGACGAAGACGCCTATTGATTTTCAGCGATTTCCGAAAATTAGTGCCAGAGTTATGGCCCTTGATCACCTCAAAAAATCTTGTGGACGCTCTAAAGGTCAAAGTTAATATCCGATTGACTTTAAATTTATACACAGTGTTTAAGTTCATAAGACGAAGAAGCCTATTGATTTTCAGCGATTTTCCGATAATTAGTGCCAGAGTTACGGCCCTTGATCACTTCAAAAAATCTTGTGGACGCTCTAGAGGCCAAAGTTAATATCCGATTGACTTCAAATTTTTACACAGTGTTTAAGGTCATAAGACGAAGAAGCCTATTGATTTTCAGCGATTTCCGATAATTAGTGCCAGAGTTATGGCCCTTGATCACTTCAAAAAATCTTGTGGACGCTCTAGAGGCCAAAGTTAATATCCGATTGACTTTAAATTTATACACAGTGTTTAAGGTCATAAGACAAAGGACAAAGACGCCTATTAATATTCAGCGATTTCCGATAGTTAGTGCCAGAGTTATGGCCCTTGATCACCTCAAAAAATCTTGTGGACGCTCTGGAGGCCAAAGTTAATATCCGATTGACTTTAGATTTATACACAGTGTTTAAGGTCATGAGACGAAGAAGCCTATTGATTTTCAGCGACTTCAAATAATTACTGCCAGAGTTATCTCCCTTGATAACTTCAAAAATTCTTGTGACGCTATAGAGGCCAAAGTCACTATCCGATTGACTTCAGATTGATACATAGAGTTTAAGGTGTTGAAAGGAACAAGTATTTTGATTTTCAATGAATTTAGATAACTGAACAGCTAAATCCATGATATTAAATGTTTCATGTATATACTAATTGTTAGCGTGGGGTAAAACTTTATAAAAAGCAATCAAATTCTAATGATTTTCTGATAATTACATAATGAGTTGTTACTCTTAATCAGTTTTTAGTGTATTACAAATGTTTCTTTTCCGAAATTAGTAAAAATATGCGACAACCCTTGTTGACTGCCCGGACGATTTAGCTGCTGTGGACGTATGTTTCGTTGCCTGGCAACCTATCTTTTTTTAGCTTGTGGTCCCTCTGGGGTCAAACACCAAACCTCAAGGCAACCAAGCCAGCATCTTACCCACTTAGCAACATGATCCCCAGTCGAATTTGAAGCCTACTGAAATGAACCTTTATAACCCAAATATCTTAATTCATTTCAATATTTGCACATATCAAATTCTAAGCAAAATTGACAGCTGTTCTTGTCAGGCCATTCATACTTCATCACGAACAAGGGGAAACCACGCCAGAAAATCTAGATGAACTTTGTCACCCAATGCGGGGATCAAACACCCAACCTCAAGGCTACCGAGCCAGCATCTTGCCCACTTAGCAACATGATCCCCAGTCAAATTTGAAGCCTACTGAAATGAACTTTTATAACCCAAAGATCTTAATTCATTTCGATATTTGCAAATATCAAATTCTAACTTAATGATATAGGAAAAATCACTTTCGGTATTGCTTGTTCTCTATCCATCTCTCGAAAATGTGGGCGTATCCTGCCTGGCAGTGCCAGCCTATCTTTGGATTTTCGATCTCTTTTTTTCGGCTACCACGGACATTTAAAAAAAATTATACAATTATTTCACACAACAGGTCGAGTTTCATCGCCCTCCCTTCATTATAACCAAAGCTAACGTGCCCTAAAGAATCAACAAATCAGCTTGCTTATCTCTGCTTACCCTAGACAGAAAATGCTCATCTCTGAACTCAATCATGACATTGACCTAGTGAACGTCTACACCAAGACTGAACATTCTAGTTCAATTAGCAGGAGAGTTATTGTGTTCCAAATTCTCGGCCCTTCAAATTGTTATTACTTTTCATATTCACTTCAAAATGGCGACCATCAGTTGACCTAAATCAAAATTCTACTCTGAACGTTTTTTAGCCATTCCTTCAAGGATTCAGAAAATATAACTCCCGTGTCTGTAAGTACAATATCGCAAAAGTTTTATTGCACTTTATGTTTCAAGATGGTGGCACTTCTGGTTCGATTGACAAACTCCATATTTTATGTACAAATCAGTAATTACTTATCTAGTATCTAAAAAAAAAATCAGGTCATTCTGACCTATATTTCGACGATTTGTTTGAAAAATTTGACCCTTAATTTCACCAAGGGGAGATAATTTAGAAAATTTCTGAAGACATCGCTGAAGTCGCATTGGCAAGTTCTACTTATTTTCTAAATTTCATGAAAATCGCACAACTATTAAAGAAATTGTCAATTTGGTCTCAACTTCCGGTTCGAAATCACAGTGACGAAGTTTCGAAATTCGAAAATCCGAAATTGCAGATTTGAAGTAAATGTCTTAGGATACTCAAAGAAAAAAGAATTAGTAAAATAGGTCAAATAGTCACAAAGTTACAGCATTGTAGGTCAAATGCCTTCGTTTGTAAAATTCGGTGATTTCGGATTCATGAAACGTTTTGAAAATATATTTAATCAAGGTTCGCACTCCATTTTGGGGGGGTAGGTCAAAATTTCAGAATGATCCTATGGTTAGATTCTGAGAAATCTGATTTGCAGAAAACACACACACAAAAAAAAAATAATAATAATAACTTTAACAGAAACAATAAGCTTTCATATGAAATATGAAAGCTTAATAATCCGAACAAAAACAATAGTGTTTCACACAAGCTACGTAGTGTGAAACCCTAATGAAAATTTTAAAATTGGCACACAAGTCTGTGCCAGAATGCTTGCAAGCTCCAGTTGTATGAATTGACTCGATGAACAAGGCTAACATATCCCATGTAGGAGATTACGACCTGTGAAGACTGGAATAACCAGATGCCGAAGACGACCATTTAATTCAATGACTTATTCTTTGTTGGTGCTGTCTGAAACTTTTCTTAAGGGAACACACCAGACACTTTTACATTTTAAAATCTGTCCGATTATTGAAAACTGCTTTATTTTGTAGATTTGGGTGTGGTCTGTATCAGTATCATGGAGAATACCCTTGGTCTGGTTATAAAGAATTAGATCGTGGTATCCTCTTTGATTTAACAGTAAGTTTGATTGTATTTCTTATATAATTTAAAGTGAAGTAGAGCATCTGAGGTTATAATGTAATTTTTAAATGCCCACATTTTCATCTGGATGTATATTGTCATCGCACCTGGCCAAACGTCCACAATTTGTGGACACTCCACAAGTCAAAAATTTTATACGCCCACTCAGGCCTTGAGATCTGAAAATCACGCTGGTGTGATAAAATGTGTTCGCCATATATTTTGCTGGAGCTATTTAACACCACAAAATTTATATCTGAGACAATGCTTATTATAACTAGTTTACATTAAATTCAGAGTGTATAAATAAACACTTTTTAATAGGCCTACTAGTACTAGTAATACCGTTGTAACTGTTCATAATAAAAAAGCATTTGAAAGAATTCCATTTCTTAATTAATTGATATCATACATTTGATTACATTTTGACAGCTCCATGAATTCATTGTTTTTCTTAGAACGGTGGGACAAGCTCAAATTACATTTACATTACTGTTATTACAAGGTGTTGACATCTGTATGATGCGAGGGCTACGGCCTATGCCGTAGGTAGTCCACTAAACTTTGACACATAGATACTACTGGGCTTTCAATATATGCATTTCAATCACAAATTACTATCAAGTTACATGAATGAACAAAAACAAGCCTCTCTTTGATAGATTATAATACTTTATCGTCTCTACTGCCATGTTGAATGTACTGGTAAATCGCTAATTATGATTGGCTATAAGTGTGTGTGTGTATGTGATGGTGTGTGTGTGTGTGTGAGTGTGTGTCTGTGGTTCGCCTACAGGGCGCAATTCTTCATGGATTTTCTTCAAACTTGGTATACTTATTCCTTATACCCCAAGGAAGATCCCTATTGTTTTGGGGGCATGCCCGACCCCCAGGGGCCAAGCCACGTCCATTTCTAGTATTTGTTTGTTTGTCGTCTACAGGCCACATTTCTTAACTTATAATCTTGAAACTTTGCATACACATTCTTTGTACCCTAAGGAAGATCCCTATTGTTTGGGGTATATGCCCCACCCCCAGGGACAGAGCCACGCCCATTTTTTTTTTCGTGTGTCTTTGTGTCGCCTACAGGGTGCAATTCTTCATGGATTTTCTTCAAACTTGGTATACATATTCCTTATACCCTAAGGAAGATCTCTAGTGTTTTTGGTGCATGCCCGACCCCCAGGGACAGAGCCACGCCCATTTCTAGTATGTATTTGTTTGTCGTCTACAGGCCACATTTCTTAACTTATAATTTTGAAACTTAGCATACACATTCTTTGTACCCTAAGGAACATCCCTATCATTTTGGGTGCATGCCCAACCCCCTGGGGCAGAGCCACACCAATTTTCTTATTGTGTGTCTTTGTGTCGCCTACAGGCCGCAATTCTTATTGGATTTTCTTTACAACTTTGTATACTTACTCTTTATACTCTAAGGATGATCCCTGTCGTTTGGGGTGCATGATCAACCACCAGGGGCAGAGCCACGCCCATTTTCTTTTTGTGTGTCTCTGTGTCGCCTAGAAGCCGCAATTCTAACTGGATTTTCTTAAAACTTTGTATACTTACCCTAAGGATGATCCGTATTGTTTTTTGGTGCATGCCCGACCCCCAATGGCAGAGCCACGCCCATTCCTTGTATTTATTTGTTTGTCGTCTACAAGCCACATTTCTTAACGTATCATCTTGTAACTTTGAATGATTATTCTTTGTACCCTAAGGAACATTTCTATCATTTGGGGTGCATGCCCAACCCCCAGGGGCAGAGTCACGCCCATTTTCTTTTTGTGTGTCGCCTACAGGCCACAATTCTTAATCGGTCATCTTGAAACTTAAAATACTTATTTCTTATACCCTAAGGATGACCCCTTTTGTTTTGGGTGCATGCCCGACCCCCGTGGGACAGCAACACCCATTTCTTGTATTTGTTTGTCTGTCGTCTACAGGCTGCATTTCTTAATGTATCATCTTGAAACTTTGAATACTTATTCTTGGTACCTTAAGGAAGATCCCTATTGTTTTTGGTGCATGCCCAACCCCAAGGGACAGTGCCACGCCCATTTTTTTTTTGTCTGTCTGTGTGTCACCTACAGCCCACAATTCTTAATCGATCGTCTTGAAAACTTTTTTTATACTTATTCCTTATACCCTAAGGCTGACCACTATTATTTTTGGTGCATGACGGACCCCCTGGGACAGAGCCACGCCCAATGCTTTTGTGTCTTGTGTTCGCCTACAGGATGCAATTCTTAACAGATCCTTTTAAAACTTTACAAACCTATTCCTTATACCCTAAAGATGACCCCTATTGTTTTTGGTGATTTCCTAACCCCCAGGGGCAGAGCCATGCCCATTTTTATTTCGTGTCTATGTGTGTTGTCTACAGGCCACGATTCTTAATGGATTGTCTTTAAACTTGGGATATGTATTCCATATAGCCTAAGGACGTCAACTGCATGTCCCGACTCACACAGGCAAGACACGACCAATTTTTGTGTTTGTCGTTTACAGGCCGCAATTCTGAATGAATCAGCTTGGTACTTTGTTTATGTATTCCTTATAGCCTGAGGGCGTCCACTATTGATTTTGATGAATGTCCCGACCCCCAGGGGCAGAGCCACGCCCACTTTTTGCCTTTAGTGTTAGGAAGGCACAATTCTGAATGGATTATCTTGGTATAGTTATTCCTTATACTCTAAGGACGGCAACTATTAATGTTGGTGCACGACCCTCAACGCTAAACAAACCAAACGCATGTTTATAACCCAAAGATCTTGGTTCCTTTCGATATTTGCGACAATCGGATCGTAACTTCCTGAATTATGGCCCCTGATTGTCCCGTTTGATTATATCACCGTTCCATGGTTATGAAGAATGAGTTCGAATTTCGTGAAAATTGGACCAAAATTGACGGACAAAATGGCTGCCGTTTGTACGCGAATAGTGTGAAAATATGTTATATCAAGGTTGTGGACCTTATAGAGGTCAAAATTTTGAACCGATTTTGATGAAACTTGACATGTATGTTTATAACCCAAAGATCTTGGTTCCTTTTGATATTTGCGCCCATCGGATTGTAACTTCCTGAATTATGGCCCCTGATTGTCCGAAAAATCGCCCTTTTTAGCTTGTGGTCCCTCTGGAGGTCAAAATTGTTATCCGATTTAAAAAACTGCTTGATTATATCACCGTTGCATGGTTACGAAGGCTGAGTTGAATTTCGTGAAAATCGGACCAAAATTGTCGGACAAAATGGCCGCCGTTTGTACGCGAATAGTGTGAAAATATGTTATGTCAAGGTTGTGGACCTTATAGAGGCCACAATTTTGAACCGATTTTGATGAAACTTGATATGTATGTTCATAACCCAAAGATCTTGGTTCCTTTCGATATTTGCGCACATCGGATTGTAACTTCCTAAATTATGGCCCCTGATTCTCCGAAAAATCGCCCTTTTTAGCTTGTGGTCCCTCTGGAGGTCAAAATTGTTATACGATTTAAAAAAAACGTTTGATTATATCTCCGTTACATGGTTATGGAGGTTGTGTTCGAATTTCATGAAAATCGGACCAAAATTGACAAACAAAATGGCCGCAGGTTGTACACGAATAGTGTGAAAATATGTTATATCAAAGTTGTGAACCCGATAGAGGTAACAATTTTAAACCGATTTTGATCAAACTTGACATGTATGTTTATTAACCAAATATCTTGGTTCCTTTCGATATTTGCACCTATTGGATCGTAACTTCCTGAATTATGTCCCCTGATTGTCCGAAAAATCGCTTTTTTCCAACTTGTGGTCCCTCAGGAGGTCAAAATTATTATCCGATTTAAAAAAACGTTTGATTATATCACCGTTACATGGTAATGATGGATGAGTCTGAATTTCATGAAAATTGGACAAAAATTGTTGCACAAAGTGGCCGTCGTTTGTACGCGAATGGTGTAAACATATGGTATATCAAGGTTGTGGACCCTATAGAGGTCACAATTTTAATTCGATTTTGATGAAACTTGAAATACATGATTATAACCTAAAGATCTTGGTTCCATTGCATATTTGCGCATATGGGATCATAACTTCCTGAATTATGGCCCCTGATTGTACGAAAAATCGAATTTATTAGCTTGTGGTCCCTCTGGAGGTCACAATTATTACCCGATTTACAGGGTAATCTAGATTAAGTTTGAATTTCGTGAAAATCGGACCAAAATTGACAAACAAAATGGCTGCCAATTTTACGCGAATAGCATAAAAATATGGCATATCAAGGTTGTGGACCCGGTAGAGGTCACAATTTTAATCCAATTTTGATGACATTTGAAATGTAAGTTTATAACTCAAAGATTGCGGTTCCTTTGGATATTCGGGCACATTGGACCATAACTTCCTGAATTATGGCCCCTGATTGTATGAAAAATCATGTTTTTTACCTTGTGGACCCTATGGAGGTCACAATTTTATTCTGAATTAAAAAAAAAACGTTTGACTATATCCCTGTTACACATTAATGATGGTTGAGTGTAAATTTCTTGATAATCGATAATTGAACAGCTAAATCCATAATATTAAATGTTTTGTATACTTAACGTTAGCATGGGGCAGAACATTAAAAAAAACTAAACAAATTCTAATGATTTAGCTGCTGTGTGGGCATATGTTTCGTTTTATCCTATTTTGATGAGACTTGAAATATTGGACGGTAACTTTATGGATTATGGCTCCTGATTTTACAATTACACCAAATTTTTGTTGGGTTTTCATAACCAAGTAGCATGTTAACCCTACCACACACATGTAATCTGATTATAAATTCGTTATCTAAACAAAAATTTATTAAGACTACCTAATTTGAGCTGTATATGTTCACTTGAAAGGTAAAACCAAGATATCTGAAACTCAAGTAAATTATTGATAAATAGCTGGTTTTAAAAACTAATCAGTAACTCATGAGACTCAATTTCCAAGTTCCAAGCTACAGGCTACAAATTTTGCACAGTTTCTAATTTCTACAATAACATATATTTTTATCAGATGTTTTCGAGGGGTGGGGGGCGATTTCCGCCCATGGCCCCCTTGACATGGAATGACTCAATAGTATTTAATATCAAGGTTGTGGACCCTCTACAGGTCACAATATGTATCTGATATTGATAAAACTTAAAATATATGTTTATATCCAAAAGATCTCTATTCTTTTCGCTAATAGTGCATATAGACCATAAATTACTGGATTATGGACCCTGATTGTACAAAAAATCTTCTTTTTATACGCCCACATTTTCATGTGGACGTATATTGTCGTCGCCCCTGTTCGTCCGTCCGTCCGTCCGTCCACAATTGTTTGTGAACAGTCTACAGGTCACAATTTTTATCCGATTTCAATGAAACTTAAAACATAGGTTTATCACCCTAAGATCTCGGTTCCTTTCGATATTAGCATGTATCGGACTGTAACTTCATGGGTTATGGCCCCTGATTGTACGAAAAATCACGTTTTTTAGCTTGTGAACAGTGTAGAGGCCACAATTTTGAACTGATTTGGATGAAACTTTAAATGCATGTCCATAAACCAAAGATCTTGGTTCCTTTCGATATTTGCGCCCATCGGATTGTAACTTCCTGAATTATGGCCCCTGATTGTCCAAAAAATCGCCCTTTTTAGCTTGTGGTCCCTCTGGAGGTCAAAATTGTTATCCGATTTAAAAAAACGTTTGATTATATCACCGTTCCATGGTTATGAAGGTTGAACTCGAATTTCGTGAAAATCGGACCAAAATTGACGGACAAAATGGCCGCCGTTTGTACGCAAATAGTGTGAAAATATGTTATATCAAGGTTGTGGACCTTATAGAGGTCACAATTTTGAACCAATTTTGATGAAACTTGACATGTATGTTTATAACCCAAAGATCTTGGTTCCTTTCGATATTTGCGCCCATCGGATCGTAACTTCCTGAATTATGGCCCCTGATTGTCCAAAAAAATCGCCCTTTTCAGCTTGTTGTGCCTCTGGAGGTCACAATTATTATCTGATTTATAAAAAAAATGTTTGATTATAAAAACCAAACAAATTCTAATGATTTTCTGATAATTCCTTAATATGCGACAACTCTTGTTGACTGCCAGGACGATTTGGCTGCTGTGTGGGCGTATGTTTCATTGCCTGGCAACCTATTTTTTAGCTTGTGAACAGTGTAGAGGTCACAATTTTGAACTGATTTGGATGAAACTTAAAATGCATGTTTATAACCCAAAGATCTTGGTTCCTTTCGATATTTGCGCCAATCGGATCATAACTTCCTGAATTATGGCCCCTGATTGTCCGAAAAATCGCCCTTTTTAGCTTGTGGTCCCTCTGGAGGTCAAAATTGTTATCCTATTAAAAAAACAGTTTGATTATATCACCATCCCATGGTTATGAAGGATGAGTATGAATTTTGTGAAAATCAGACCAAAATTGACGGACAAAATGGCCGCCGTTTGTACGCGAATATTGTGAAAATATGTTATATAAAGGTTGTGGACCTTATAGAGGTCACAATTTTGAACCGATTTTGATGAAACTTGACATGTTTGTTTATAACCCAAAGATCTTAGTTCCTTTCGATATTTGCGCCCATTGGATCATAACTTCCTGAATTATGTCCCCGGATTGCCCGGAAAATAGCTTTTGGTCCCTCTGGAGGTCAAAATTATTATCCGATTTAAAAAAGCGTTTGACTATATCACCGTTACATGGTAATGAAGAGAGAGTTTGAATTTCGTGAAAATCGGACTAGAATTGACGGACAAAATGGCCGCCGTTTGTACACGAATAGTGTGAAAATATGTTATATCAAGGTTGTGGACCCTATAGAGGTCACAATTTTGAATCGATTTTGATGAAACTTGAGAGGTAGGTTTATAACCCAAAGATCTTGGTTCCTTTCGATATTTGCGCCCATCGGGTCATTACTTCCTGAATTATGTCCCGTGATTGTACGAAAAATCTGATTTAAAAAAAAACGTTTGATTATAAAAACCAAACAAATTCTAATGATTTTCTGATAATTCCTTAATATGCGACAACTCTTGTTGACTGCCCGGACGATTTGGCTGCTGTGAGGGCGTATGTTTCGTTGCCTGGCAACCTATTTTTTTTTTTTTAGCTGTTCACTATCCTCTTGTAAAATGTGGGTGTATCGTGCATGGCAACCGTTGATTGTTTTTTAGGGTTACTATTAGACAGACTATAGTTTTGAGCTATTGTCCACTAAGAAATTAGAAAATGCTTTACAGTGTGCGCATCATGATGTATGCATCATTAATGAGAGTAAAAATAACTGTTTTTAAACTAACATGGAAAATGACCAGAAATAAGATTTTGACGATCTAATTCTATCATATAGATAATTGGTTACCCTAGCTGCTTTATCTTTTGTCTTTGATATTCAAATTGAGCTACTTATTATCTAGAATCTCTTTGAATTCTATAACAATTTTTTTCCTCCTTTTATACGCCCACATTTTTATGTGGACGTATATTGTTGTCGCCCTCGTCCGTCCGTCCGTCCGTCCACAATTGTTTGTGAACAGTCTACAGGTCACAATTTTTATCCGATTTCAATGAAACTTGAAATATAGGTTTATCACCCCAAGATCTCGGTTCCTTTCGATATTGGCATGTATCGGACTGTAACTTCATGGATTATGCCCCCCGATTGTACGAAAAATCCTGTTTTTAGCTTGTGAACACTGTAGAGGTCACAATACACTATAAACCGCAGATTGCCTCGTTCGGCATTTCTGTCCAAACGAGGTAAAACAAATGCCTCGTTGTCTGGAGTTCCAAAACGAGGTTTTTTAAATTACCCTGTTTTTGGAACGAGGTATTTTGTTCAGAACGAGGCTTGGTAAAAATGCCTCGTTTACTAAACGTGGTTTTTTCAAGATAGTTATTAGCAGTATTTCCTATCAGCGAATTTGTAAAAATTAAAATTTATGTTATTTAATACGAAAATAAAACCAGTCCAAACTATGATATTATAATCAGAGAAATAGACAAGACAAGAATACACGCCATAGATGTAGGTGTAAAGCAACATCAACTACCTTGATTGATTTATTGGCCCAATCAGTTATAGGTGTTAAGAAACAACTGTGGTGTTGTGACAATTTATTGGGGCCAATAAATTAATCAAGGTAGCTATGTGACTGCAATAGTTTTACACCTAACTGATATCGCAGACAACAAATTAGTGTTTATCTGGTCTAAATACAACAAATAATCCATTCTTATTAATCAAAAAAGCATATAATTTCATTTCTTATTTCCAATACGCCAGTTTATTATTTTTATTTATTGTAAAAAATATACTTGACTATAGCATTGACTGTTTCTGTTGAAACCCCATAACATTGCACAAAATATTATTGGAGCTAAATTACATAAACGCGCAGCGATGAATTTGTTGGCTTATACCAATTAAATGGGAAATAAAGTACAGTTGTTTCTTAACACCTATAGTCAAGTTATTTCATTTATTTCCAATACGCCAGTTGATTTATTTATATTTATTGTAAAAAATAACTTGACTATTATAGCATCGACTGCTTCTGTCGAAACCCCATAACATTGCACAAAATATTATTGGAGCAAAATTACATAAACGCGCTGCGATGACTGTGTTGGCTTATACCAATTGTCAATTAAATGGGAAATAAAGCACAGTATAAGCCAACAAATTCATCGCTGCGCGTTTATGTAATTTTGCTCCAATAATATTTTGTGCAATGTTATGGTCTTTCAACAGAAACAGTCAATGCTATAGTCAAGTTATTTTTTTTTACAATAAATATAAATAATAAACTGGCGTATTGGAAATAAGAAATTAGGTGTTAAGAAATAACTGTGCTTTATTTCCCATTTAATTGACAATTGGTATAAGCCAACACAGTCATCGCAGCGCGTTTATGTAATTTTGCTCCAATAATATTTTGTGCAATGTTATGGGGTTTCGACAGAAGCAGTCGATGCTATAATAGTCAAGTTATTTTTTACAATAAATATAAATAAATCAACTGGCGTATTGGAAATAAATGAAATAACTTGACTATAGGTGTTAAGAAACAACTGTACTTTATTTCCCATTTAATTGGTATAAGCCAACAAATTCATCGCTGCGCGTTTATGTAATTTTGCTCCAATAATATTTTGTGCAATGTTATGGGGTTTCAACAGAAACAGTCAATGCTATAGTCAAGTTATTTTTTTACAATAAATATAAATAATAAACTGTCGTATTGGAAATAAGAAATGAAATTATATGCTTTTTTGATTAATAAGAATGGATTATTTGTTGTATTTAGACCAAATAAACACTAATTTGTTGTCTGCGATATCAGTTAGGTGTAAAACTATTGCAGACACATAGCTACCTTGATTAATTTATTGGCCCCAATAAATTGTCACAACACCACAGTTGTTTCTTAACACCTATAACTGATTGGGCCAATAAATCAATCAAGGTAGCTGATGTTGCTTTACACCTACATCTATGGCGTGTATTCTTGTCTTGTCTATTTCTCTGATTATAATATCATAGTTCGGACTGGTTTTATTTTCGTATTAAATAACATAAATTTTAATTTTTACAAATTCGCTGATAGGAAATACTGCTAATAACTATCTTGAAAAAACCACGTTTAGTAAACGAGGCATTTTTAACAAGCCTCGTTCTGAACAAAATACCTCGTTCCAAAAACAGGGTAATTTAAAAAAACCTCGTTTTGGAACTCCAGACAACGAGGCATTTGTTTTACCTCGTTTGGACAGAAATGCCGAACGAGGCAATCTGCGGTTTATAGTGATATTGAACCGATTTTGATGAAACTTGACATGCATGTTTATAACCCAAAGATCTTGGATCCTTTCGATATTTGCGCATATCGGATCATAACTTCCTGAATTATGGCCCCTGATTGTACGAAAAATCGCCTTTTTTAGCTTGTGGTCCTTCTTGAGGCCAAAATTATTATCCGATTTAAAAAGACGTTTGATTATATAACCGTTACACCGTATAGAAGGCTGAGTTGAATTTCGTGAAAATCGGACCAAAATTGACGGACAAAATGGCTGCCGTTTGTATGCGAAAAGTGTAAAAACATGGTATGTCAAGGTTGTGAACACTGTAGAGGTCACAATATTGAACCGATTTTGATGAAACTTGAAATTCATTTGTATTAGTCAAAGATCTTGGTTCCTTTCGATATTTGCGCATATCGGATCATAACTTCCTGAATTATGGCCCCTGATTGTACGAAAAATCGCCTTTTTATACGCCCACATAGAAATGTGGACGTATATTGCCGTCGCCCCCGTCCGTCCGTCCGTCCGTCCATCGTCCACAATTTCTTGTGAACGCACTAGAGGCCAGGGTTAATATCCGATTGACTTTAAATTTATACACAGTGTTTAAGGTCATGAGACGAAGAAGCCTATTGATTTTCAGCAATATCCGATAATTACTGCCAGAGTTATGACCCTTGATCACTTTGAAAAATCTTGTGAACGCTCTAGAGGCTAAAGTTAATATCCGATTGACCTTAAATTTATACACAGTGTTTAAGGTCATGAGACGAAGAAGCCTATTGATTTTCAGCAATATCCGATAATTACTGCCAGAGTTATGACCCTTGATCACTTTGAAATATCTTGTGAACGCTCTAGAGGCTAAAGATAATATCCGATCGACCTTAAATTTATACACAGTGTTTAAGGTCATGAGACGAAGAAGCCTATTGATTTTCAGCGATATCCGATAATTACTGCCAGAGTTATGACCCTTGATCACTTTGAAAAATCTTGTGAACGCTCTAGAGGCTAAAGTTAATATTGGATTGACTTTAAATTTAAACACAGTGTTCAAGGTCATAATACGAAGAAGCCTATTGATTTTCAGCAATATCCGATAATTACTGCCAGAGTTATGACCCTTGATCACTTTGAAATATCTTGTGAACGCTCTAGAGGCTAAAGATAATATCCGATCGACCTTAAATTTATACACAGTGTTTAAGGTCATGAGACGAAGAAGCCTATTGATTTTCAGCGATATCCGATAATTACTGCCAGAGTTATGACCCTTGATCACTTTGAAAAATCTTGTGAACGCTCTAGAGGCTAAAGTTAATATTGGATTGACTTTAAATTTAAACACAGTGTTCAAGGTCATAATACGAAGAAGCCTATTGATTTTCAGCAATATCCGATAATTACTGCCAGAGTTATGACTCTTGATCACTTTGAAAAATCTTGTGAATGCTCGAGAGGCTAAAGTTAATATCCGATTGACTTTAAATTTATACACAGTGTTTAAGGTCATAAGACGAAGAAGCCTATTGATTTTCACGGATTTCCGATAATTAATGCCAGAGTTATGGCCCTTGATCACTTCAAAAAATCTTGTGGATGCTCTAGAGGACAAAGATGATGTCCGATTGACATCAAATTTATACACAGTGTTTAAGGTCATGAGACGAAGAAGCCTATTGATTTTCAGCGATTTCTGATAATTAGTGCCAGAGTTGTGTCCCTTGATCACTTCAAAAATTCTTGTGGATGCTCTAGAGGCCAAAGTTAATATCTGATTGACTTTAAATTTACACACACTGTTTAAGGTCATGAGACAAAGAAGCCTACTGATTTTCAGCGATTTCAAATAATTACTTCCAGAGTTATCTCCCTTGATCACTTCAAAAAACCTTGTGACGCTACAGATGCCAAACTTATCATCCGATTGACTTCAGATTGATACACAGAGTTTAAGGTGTTGCAACGAATAAGTATTTTGATTTTCAATGAATTTTGATAACTGAACAGCTAAATCCATGATGTTAAATGTTTCCTATACTAATTGTTAGCGTGGGGCAAAACTTTATAAAAAGCAAACAAATTCTAATGATTTTCAGATAATTACAAAATGAGTTGTTACTCTTAATCAGATTTTAGTGGATAACAAATGTTTCATTCCCAAAAAAACTAAAAATATGCGACAACCCTTGTTGACTGCCCGGACGATTTAGCTGCTGTGGGCGTATGTTTCGTTGCCTGGCAACCTATCTTTTAGCTTGTGGTACTTCTTGAGGCCAAAATTATTATCCGATTTGAAAAACCGTCTGATTATATCACCGTTACACCGTAAAGAAGGTTGTGTTCGAATTTCGTGAAAATCGGACCAAAATTGATGGACAAAATGGCCACCGTTTGTACGCGAAAAGTGTAAAAATATGGTATGTCAAGGTTGTGAACAATGTAGGGGTCACAATTTTGAACCGAATTTGATGAAACTTGAAATGCATGTCTATAACTCAAAGATCTTGGTTCCTTTTGATATTTGCGCATATCGGATCTCAACATCCTGAATTATGGCCCCTGATTGTACGAAAAATCACGCTTTTAGCTTGTGGATATTATAGAGGTCACAACTTGAACCGATTTTGATGAAACTTGACATGTATGTTTATAACCCAAAGATCTTAGTTCTTTTGATATTTGCGCCCATTGGATCTTAACTTCCTGAATTATGGCCCCTGTTTGTCCGAAAAATCACCCTTTTTAGATTGTGGTCCGTCTGAAGGTCAAAATTATTATCCGATTTAAAAAAACGTTTGATGATATCACCGATGCTTGGTAATGAAGGTTGAGTTCGAATTTCATGAAAATCAGACTAAAATTGACTGACAAAATGGCCGTCGTTTGTAAAGATATGTTTATCAAGGTTATGGACCCTATAGAGGTCACAATTTTAATTCGATTTTGATAAAACTTAAAATACATGTTTATAACCTAAAGGTCTTGGTTACATATTTGCGCATATCGGATTGTAACTTCCTGAATTATGGCCCCTGATTGTCCGAAAAATCGCCTTTTATTGCTTGTGGTCCCCCTGGAGGTCGCAATTATTATCCAATTTAAAAAAAAACATTTGATTATATCACTGTTACACTGCTGCTTGTACGCGAATAGTGTAACAATATTGTATATCAAGTGGACCTGTAGAGGTCACAATTTTAATTTTATTTTGATGAAACTTGAAATGGAGTTTAAGGTCTTGAGACCAACAAATATATTGATTTTCAATGAATTTTTGATAACTGTACAGCTAAATCCATAATATAAAGTTTTTCGTATACTAGACATAAGCATGGGCCAGAACTTTATAAAAAACCAATCAAATTCTAATGAATTTTGATAATTACTTAATATGCGACAACTCTTGTTGACTGCCCGGACGATATAGCTGCTGGTGGGCGTATGTTTCGTTGCCTGGCAACCTATTTTTTTTTTTTTTGTTGCAAGTTTCCATCCATTATTGGAACTCACTCACTGAAGTGGGAAGGTGTTTGGAGAGATCTGCGAGCTTTATCTAGAACAACTTCATTTGCAGTAAGAGAACAAGCTGGTCATTCGATCAAATCGTCATTAAAGGTAATGAGATATGAGGTCAAGACAAACAATTTGTCAATATGTTATTGGGTGTTCTGTGATTTTAAACTTTATCTGTGAATTGTGACATATTGGCAATAAATAACATTTCATTTAGGTGTATTTTTACACTATTTGTCCCCCCGCCTTTCGAAGAAAGTTGGAGGACTATTAAAATGGGTTCATCTGTCTGTCTGTCTGTCCGTCACACTCTTTGGGACACAATAACTCTCCCCCTAATTGAGCTAGAATGTTCAAACTTGGTGTAGGTGTTTATTAGGTCGTTACCTTGATGGAGTTCGAAGATGAGCATTTTCTGCTTGGGGTAAGCGGAGATAATTAATTTGATTGGTTGATGCTTTGGGACACAATAACTTTAGTTCTGATTAAGTGAGAATGACGAAACTTGGTGTATAGTTTCATTACAGTAATACCTTGAAGTTTGATAATGAGCATTTTCTGCTCAGGGTAAGCAGAGCGATAAGCAATTTGATTGGCCGAAACTTTGGAACAAAATAACTCGCCTTCTAACTGAGTTAAAATGTTCCAACTTGGTTTATGTGTTTATTAAGTCATTGCCTTGGTGGAGTTCGAAGATGAGCAATTTGTGCTAAGGGTAAGCGGAAATAAGCAAGTTGATTGGTTGATGCTTTGGGACACGATAACTTTAGTTCTAATTAAGTGAGGGTGATGAAACTTGGTGTATAGTTCCATTACATAGATACCTTGACTGAGTTCGATTTGTCCCCCGCCTTTCAAAGAAAGTTGGGGGACTATTAAAATGGGTTCGTCCGTCCATATGTCCGTCCGTCTGTCCGTCACACTCTTTGGGACACAATAACTCTCCCCCTAATTGAGCTAGAATGTTCAAACTTGGTGTAGGTGTTTATTAGGTCGATACCTTGATGAAATTCAAAGATGAGGATTTTCTGTAGAGATAAGCAATTTGATTGGTTGATGCTTTGGGACATGATAACTTTAGTTCTAATTAAGTGAGAGTGACGAAACTTGGTGTATAGTTTCATTACATCAATACCTTGACTAAGTTCGATAATGAGCATTTTCAGCTCAGGGTAAGCTGAACGATAAGCAATTTGATTGGCCGAAACTTTGGAACACAATAACTCACCTTCTAATTGAGATTTATGTATTTATTAAGTCATTGCCTTGATGGGGTTCGAAGATGAGCATTTTCTGCTTAGGGTATGCGGAAATAAGCAATTTGATTGGTTGATGCTTTGGGACACGATAACTTTAGTTCTAATGAAGTGTGGGTGATGAAACTTGGTGTATAGTTCCATTACATCAATACCTTGACTAAGTTCGATAAGGAACATTTTCTGCTCAGGGTAAGCATAGCGATAAGCAATTTGACAGCTGAAACTTTGGAACACAATAACTCTCCTTCTAACTGAGCTAGAATGTTCAAACTTGGTGTTGGCGTTCATTGGGTGTATGCCTTGATGTAGTGTGATGATGAACATGTTCTGCTTACAGTAAGCAGAAATAAGCATCTAATTGGTTGATGCTTTGGGGCACGGTAACTTTGGTTATAATGAAGTGAGAGCGATGAAACTCAGAATAGGGATTTATTATATCATTACCTTGACTAAATTTCATAGTGAGAATTTTCTGCTTAGGCTAAGGAGAGATAAGCAATTTGATTGGTCAACTCTGCTTTTAATGGAGATAGAATGTTTAAACTTGATGTAGATGTTCATTAGGTGTATGTCTTGACTGAGTTCAATGATTAACATTTCAAGCTGAAGCTTAGCAGAGCTAATCAATTCCATTGGTCGATGCTTTGGGACAAAATAATCTTTATTCTGTCTGATAGAGAGTGATGAAACTTACTGTATAGTTTGATTGCTCCATACTTTTGAAAAAGAATACATGTGCGATTAATTAATATGTGTCATCTATTTATTTGGGGATTTCGGCAGGGGACATCAGCTTCACTGTTGGCTTGTTTATTTGTCCCCTGCCTTTCGAAGAAAGTTGGGGGACTATTAAAATGGGTTCGTCCGTCTGTCTGTCTGTCTGTCTGTCCGTCTGTCTGTCCTTCTGTCTGTCCGTCTGTCTGTCCGTCACACTTTTTGGGACACAATAACTCTCTTCCTAATTGAGCTAGAATGTTCAAACTTGGTGTATGTGTTTATTAGGTCAATGCCTTGATGGAGTTCGAAGATGAGCATTTTCCGCTTAGGGTAAGCAGAGATAAGCAATTTGATTGTTTGATGCTTTGGGACACGATAACTTTAGTTCTAATTAAGTGAGATTGATGAAACTTGGTGTATAGTTTCATTATAGTAATACCTTGACTAAGTTCGATAATGAGCATTTTCTGCTCAGGGTAAGCAGAGCTATACGCAATTTGATTGGTCGAGACTTTGGAACACAATAACTCTCCTTCTAATTGAGTTAAAATTTTCAAACTTGGTGTATATGCTTATTAGGTGAATGCCTTGATTGAGTTCAAAGATGAACATTTTCCGCTTAGGGTAAGCAGAGATAAGCAATTTGATTGGTTGATGCTTTGGGACCCAATAACTTTAGTTCTAATTAAGTGAGAGTGATAAAACTTGGTGTATAGTTTCATTATAGTAATACCTTGACTAAGTTCGATAATGAGCATTTTCAGCTCAGGGTAAGCTGAACGATAAGCAATTTGATTGGCCGAAACTTTGGAACACAATAACTCACCTTCTAATTGAGATTTATGTATTTATTAAGTCATTGCCTTGATGGGGTTCGAAGATGAGCATTTTCTGCTTAGGGTATGCGGAAATAAGCAATTTGATTGGTTGATGCTTTGGGACACGATAACTTTAGTTCTAATGAAGTGTGGGTGATGAAACTTGGTGTATAGTTCCATTACATCAATACCTTGACTAAGTTCGATAAGGAACATTTTCTGCTCAGGGTAAGCATAGCGATAAGCAATTTGACAGCTGAAACTTTGGAACACAATAACTCTCCTTCTAACTGAGCTAGAATGTTCAAACTTGGTGTTGGCGTTCATTGGGTGTATGCCTTGATGTAGTGTGATGATGAACATGTTCTGCTTACAGTAAGCAGAAATAAGCATCTAATTGGTTGATGCTTTGGGGCACGGTAACTTTGGTTATAATGAAGTGAGAGCGATGAAACTCAGAATAGGGATTTATTATATCATTACCTTGACTAAATTTCATAGTGAGAATTTTCTGCTTAGGCTAAGGAGAGATAAGCAATTTGATTGGTCAACTCTGCTTTTAATGGAGATAGAATGTTTAAACTTGATGTAGATGTTCATTAGGTGTATGTCTTGACTGAGTTCAATGATTAACATTTCAAGCTGAAGCTTAGCAGAGCTAATCAATTCCATTGGTCGATGCTTTGGGACAAAATAATCTTTATTCTGTCTGATAGAGAGTGATGAAACTTACTGTATAGTTTGATTGCTCCATACTTTTGAAAAAGAATACATGTGCGATTAATTAATATGTGTCATCTATTTATTTGGGGATTTCGGCAGGGGACATCAGCTTCACTGTTGGCTTGTTTATTTGTCCCCTGCCTTTCGAAGAAAGTTGGGGGACTATTAAAATGGGTTCGTCCGTCTGTCTGTCTGTCTGTCTGTCCGTCTGTCTGTCCTTCTGTCTGTCCGTCTGTCTGTCCGTCACACTTTTTGGGACACAATAACTCTCTTCCTAATTGAGCTAGAATGTTCAAACTTGGTGTATGTGTTTATTAGGTCAATGCCTTGATGGAGTTCGAAGATGAGCATTTTCCGCTTAGGGTAAGCAGAGATAAGCAATTTGATTGTTTGATGCTTTGGGACACGATAACTTTAGTTCTAATTAAGTGAGATTGATGAAACTTGGTGTATAGTTTCATTATAGTAATACCTTGACTAAGTTCGATAATGAGCATTTTCTGCTCAGGGTAAGCAGAGCTATACGCAATTTGATTGGTCGAGACTTTGGAACACAATAACTCTCCTTCTAATTGAGTTAAAATTTTCAAACTTGGTGTATATGCTTATTAGGTGAATGCCTTGATTGAGTTCAAAGATGAACATTTTCCGCTTAGGGTAAGCAGAGATAAGCAATTTGATTGGTTGATGCTTTGGGACCCAATAACTTTAGTTCTAATTAAGTGAGAGTGATAAAACTTGGTGTATAGTTTCATTATAGTAATACCTTGACTAAGTTCGATAATGAGCATTTTCTGCTCAGGGTAAACAGAGCGATTCGCAATTTGATTGGTCGAGACTTTGGAACACAATAACTCTCCTTCTAATTTAGTTAAAATGTTCAAACTTGGTGTATATGCTTATTAGGTCAATGCCTTGATGGAGTTCGAAGATGAGCATTTTCCGCTTAGGTTAAGCAGAGATAAGCAATTTGATTGGTCGAGACTTTGGAACACAATAACTCTCCTAATTTAGTTAAAATGTTCAAACTTGGTGTATATGCTTATTAGGTCAATGCCTCGATGGAGTTCGAAGATGAGCATTTTCCGCTTAGGGTAAGCAGAGATAAGCAATTTGATTGGTTGATGCTTTGGGACACGATGACTTTAGTTCTAATTAAGTGAGAGTGATGAAACTTGGTGTATAGTTTCATTACAGTACTACCTTGACTAAGTTCGATAATGAGCATTTTCTGCTCAGGGTAAGCAGAACGATATGCAATTTGATTGGTCGAGACTTTGGAACACAATAACTCTCCTTCTAATTGAGTTAAAATGTTCAAAATTGGTGTGTATGCTTATTAGGTCAATGCCTTGATGGAGTTCGAAGATGAGCATTTTCTTCTTAGGTTAGGCAGAGATAAGCAATTTTTTGATGACACTTCATGTTCAGTTTGATTGGTCGATACGTTTGAAAAAAATAAATGTGCGATTAATTAATATGTGTCATCTATTTATTTTGGGATTTCTGCGGGGGACATCAGCCTCACTGTTGGCTTGTATTTATTTTCATTTGTGTCATTCATTTCAATTGTATGTGTTGATGCCTTTGTGATTTAGGAACCAGAAGTGAAAACTGTAAATATGTTTACTTTATTTTGCTTAGCATATATATGTACGTGATGGGAGAGATGACCCGATTCTACCTTCTACAGGAACATTATTACGAGTTACGCAGGTACTAAAAGTCTTTACTTTATTATTGAAATGAAATGGGATCAACATCCTACTGTTCAGCACCATCCAGGCTAGTGTAGATGGGACCGTGATTTTTATAAGCCCACATTTTCATGTGGACGTTTATTGTTGTCGCCCCTGTTCTTTCAGGCTGTCCACAATTTGTTTGTGGACACTCTACGGGTCACAATTTTTATCCAATATGTTTATCTCCAAAAGATCTTGTTTCCTTTGACATTGGCATGTATGGGATCACAACTTATGGATTATGGCCCCTGATTGTATGAAAAATTAAGTTCTTAGCTTGTGTACACTCTAGTCTAGAGGTCACAATTTTCATCTGATTCTGATGAAACTTGAAATGCATGTTTATAACTCGTGAAAATTGTACTAAAACTGCTGGACAAAATGTGGTATATCAAGGTTGTGGTCTCGCTAGAGGTCTTAATTTTGATGCGATGTTCACGAAATTTAAACTCGAATTGTACGAAAAATCGCTTCACTAGTATTATCCGATTTAGAAAAACGTTATATATCACTGTTATACCATAATGACGATTGAGTTTGAATTTCGTGAAAATTGTATTAAAACTGACGGACAAAATGGCCGCCCTTTGTAAGAAAAGGTTGTATTTTCTCTAGAGGTCACTACTTTGATGCAATTTTCACGAAATTCGAACATGGATTGTACAAAAATCACGACACAATTATTATCCGATTCTATGAGCGCCATAGAAAATGCATCACTTAGTTTCTCGTATAACAAAATGATCCTGTAAACATAGCTTATTTATTTTGCTTCTTATTGTGAATAATATTCAAATGGGAACACATCAATAACAACACATTTGTACACTTATGGATGTTTAATCTGTAATCAACGGGACAAAGTCAGAGGGGTCAAAACCAAAAGTACGACAAAGATGGTTAATTGTCAGTAGCGCGTGTGTCTTCCACTGGCTCTTACGCACGCTGTGTAGCCCAATTATAAGATATGTTTACAGGATCATTTTGTTATACGAAAAACTAAGTGATGCGTTTTCTATGGTGCTCAGTATATATCACCGTTACACCGTAAATGACCTTTGAGTTTGAATTTCATGAAAATCAGGCTAAATCTGCCAGACAAAATAGCGGCCCCTCGTCCGCAAATAGTGTAAATGTATGATGAAACTTTATTTATTATTCACACAGCAAATAATTTGAGCTCACAATAGATGGTGTGATTATCATAACATTCAAGACATTTTAATTTGTAATACTTTTATTATACGCCCACATTTTCATGTGGACGTATTATGTCGTCGCCCCTGTCCGTCCGGACGTCCGTCCGTCCGTCCGTCCACAATTTGTTTGTGGACTCTCTACAGGTCACAATTCTTATCAGATTTTGACGAAACTTGAAATATAGGTTTATCCCCAAAAGTTCTCGGCTGCTTTCGATATTGGCATGTATCGGATCAAAACTTCATGGATTATGGCCCCTGATTGTACGAAAAATCACGTTTTTAGCTTGTGGACCCTATAGAGGTCACAATTTTGAACCGATTTTGATGAAACTTGACATGCATGTTTGTAACCCAAAGATCTTGGTTCCTTTCGATATTTGCGGCTTACGGAATGTAATTTCCTGAATTATGGCCCCTGATTGTCCGAAAAATCACCCTTTTTAGCTTGTGGTCCCTCTGGAGGTCACAATTATTATTCGATTTAAAAAACCGTTTGATTATATCACCGTTACACCCTAAGGAAGGTTGAGTTTGAATTTCGGGAAAATCGGACGAAAATTGCCATACAAAATGGCCGCCGTTTGTACGCGAATACTGTTAAAAAATGGTATATCAAGGTTGTGGACCCTGTGGAGGTCACAATTTTGATTCGATTTTGATGAAACTTGAAATTCATGGTTATAACCCAAAGATCTTGCTTCCTTTCGATATTTGCGCATATCGGATCGTAACTTCCTGAATTATGGCCCCTGATTATACGCAAAATTGCCTTTTTTTTAGCTTGGAGGTCACAATTATTATTCGATTTAAAAAACCGTTTGATTATATTACCGTCACACCCTAAAGAAGGTTGAGTTCGAATTTCGGGAAAATCGGATGAAAATTGCCATACAAAATGGCCACCGTTTGTACGCGAATACTGTTAAAAAATGGTATATCAAGGTTGTGGACCCTGTGGAGGTCACAATTTTGATTCGATTTTGATGAAATTTGAAATTCATGGTTATAACCCAAAGATCTTGCTTCCTTTCGATATTTGCGCATATCGGATCGTAACTTCCTGAATTATGGCCCCTGATTATACGCAAAATCGCCTTTTTTTTAGCTTGGAGGTCACAATTATTATCCGATTTAAAAAAACGTTTGATTATATGACCGTTACACCGTAAGGAAGGTTGAGTTCGAATTTCGGGAAAATCAGACCACAATTGTCATACAAAATGGCTGCCGTTTGTACGCGAATACTGTTAAAAAATGGTATATCAAGGTTGTGGACCCTGTAAAGGTCACAATTTTAATTCGATTTTGATGAAACTTGAAATTCATGGTTATAACCCAAAGATCGTGGTTCTTTTCAATATTTGCGCATATCGGATCGTAACTTCCTGAATTATGGCCCCTGGTTATACGCAAAATCCCCCTTTCTTTAGCTTGTGGTCCCTCTGGAGGTCACAATTATTATCCAATTTAAAAAAACGTTTGATTATATCACCGTTGCACTGTAAGGAAGGTTGAGTTTGAATTTCCGGAAAATCGGACCAAAAATGGCCGCCGTTTGTACGCGAATACTGTTAAAAAAATGATATATCATGGTTGTGGACCCTGTATAGGTCACAATTTTAATTCGATTTTGATGAGGAAGGTTGAGTTCTAATTTCGTGAAAATCGTACCAAAATTGCCGGACGAAATGGTTGCCGTTTGTACGCGAATAGTGTAAAAATATGGTATATCATGGTTGTGGACTCGCTACAGGTCACAATTCTTATCCGATTTTGATGAAAAGTCACATTTCTAGGTTGTGTACCGTCACACCATAATCATTGTCGGTTTCGAGTTTCATTAATATCAGACTGGAACTGACCAACTAAATGGCTGCTCCCAATACAGTATGAAATACAGGACGTAAAGATGTAGGAAAAATCACTTTCGGTATTGCTTGTTCTCTGTCCATCTCTCGAAAATGTGGGCGTATCCTGCCTGGCAGTGCCAGCCTATCTTATTCACCACTAACGGTTATTGTCTGTATTGGCCGAAATATTTTGCTGTCAGTATGTAATACTGGTCAAACCGATAGTATCTACACCGGATCATCACCAAAGCCCAGCTTAGGCATGAGTTTAGGGGGACTGGAGTTCAAGGCAAATAGAGAAATGAAAGTTTCACCGTAATCGATCTAGAGACTCGAGGGCGGAGACTGAGCTATTCCTCAACCTTTCACTCGGTATCTAGACTTGTATGTCATTCGGAATTGAATAGATTTCATATTTGATCAGATATTATGAATTTTTTCTTGTGTTGCGGACCGTTTAATTCTGTGCTACACAGGCATGCTATTTAAAAGGATATAAAAAAAATCTTTTCGTCACGTTAGGGGCCCCGCGATTTTAGTCAGGCCCAGGGTCTCGCTCCCGTTAAACTGGGCTTTGATCATCACTACTTAGAATTTATATGGTTATTTGTTTATATTTTATAGGAATATGCTGGTATAGGTGGTAGTGTAGAATTTGCTAAACAGGATGTAGAACTACAATATAATCAGTCACTATTATGGGATACAGTAAGTGATATTGTAATGTTTATACCAGGCTATTTAATGATATATTAAACATACAGTGAAACCCCGCTTAACGACCAACTCAGAATTACAGGCAACTCAAGTATACGACCACATATTAAAAGAACCAATTTTTTTTCTTCTATATTCCTTATAAATTGAACTCAGTATTATGGGCAACTCACTATTACGGATTACGACCACCAAAGCCAGTCGATAACGACCACTGATTAATTAGCTCACGTCTGAGATCAAAGCGATAACGACCAAACGGATTAGTCAATCAAACGACAAACACCAAACAATCGTGGTTGACTGATTTATCGCAACAAACAATTTAACGAGCCGCTAATCTTTCTGTGTTGATTTTGAACCGATTTTGATGAAACTTGACATGCATGTTTATAACCCAAAGATCTTGGTTCCTTTCGATATTTGCGTCTATCGGAATGAAATTTCTTGAATTATGGCCCCTGATTGTCCGAAAAATCACCTTTTTTATACGCCCACATTTTCATGTGGACGTATTATGTCGTCGCCCCCGTCCGTCCAGACGTCCGTCCGTCCACAATTTGTTTGTGGACTCTCTACAGGTCACAATTCTTATCTGATTTTGACAAAACTTGAAATATAGGTTTATCCCCAAAAGATCTCGGCTGCTTTCGATATTGGCATGTATCGGATCAAAACTTCATGGATTATGGCCCCTGATTGTACGAAAAATCACGTTTTTAGCTTGTGGACCCTATAGAGGTCACAATTTTGAACCGATTTTGATGAAACTTGACATGCATGTTTGTAACCCAAAGTTCTTGGTTCCTTTCGATATTTGCACCCATCTGATCGTGGCTTCCTGAATTATGTCCACTGATTTGCCGATTTAAAAAAACGTTTGACTCTATCACCGTTATACCCTACGGAAGGTTGAGTTCGAATTTCGAGAAAATCAGACCATAATTGCCAGAAAAAATGGCCGCCGTTTGTACGCAAACATTGTAAAAATATGGTATATCAAAGTTGTGGACCCTGTAGAGGTGACAATTTTAATTCGATTTTGATGAAACCTGAAATGCTTGTTTATAACCTAAAGATCTTTATTCTTTTCGATATTTGCGCATATCAAATTGTAACTTAATGAATTATGGCCTTTGATTGTAGGAAAAATCACTTTCGGTATTGCTTTTTCTCTGTCTATATCTCAAACAATTATTATCTGATTTTAAAAAAAACTCTGATTATATTACTGTTGCACCGTAAGGAAGGTTGAGTTCGAATTTCGTGAAAATCGTACCAAAATTGCCTGACGAAATGGTTGCCATTTGTATGCGAATAGTGTAAAAATATGGTATATCATGGTTGTGGACTCTCTACAGGTCACAATTCTTATCCGATTTTGACGAAAAGTAACATTTCTAGGTTGTGTACCGTCACACCATAATCATTGTCGGCTTCGAATTTCATGAATATCAGACTGGAACTGACCAACAAAATGGCTGCTCCCAAGACAGTATGAAATACAGGACTTAATGATGTAGGAAAAATCACTTTCGGTATTGCTTGTTCTCTATCCATCTCTCAAAAAAGTGGGCGTATCCTGCCTGGCAGTGCCAGCCTATCTTTTAGCTTGTGGTCTCTCTGGAGGTGAAAATTGTTATCCAGTTTTAAAAACCGTTTGATTATATCTCCATTACATGGTTATAGAGGTTGAGTTAGAATTTCGTGAAAATCTGAGCAAAATTGACGGACAAAATGGCCGCCGTTTGTACGCGAATAGTGTGAAAATATGTTATATCAAGGTTGTGGACACTATAGAGGTCACAATTTTGAACCGATTTCAATGAAACTTGACATGTATGTTTATAACCCAAAGATCTTGTGTCCTTTTGATATTTGCACCCATCTGATCGTGGCTTCCTGAATTATGTCCACTGATTTGCCGAAATTTGTTTTTTTTTTTAAATATTGGGGCAATGAAGCTGTCATTTTCAGGGAATTATCCAACATATAATTGGGGGTGGCTGTGCAAATTTCAGCTTGATAGCTCAATTACAACTGTACATTTAGGCTGTCATAAGCATAAAATGTCATTTTTCAATACGACCATGCGTGCAAGCAAGATGGCGACTGCGCTGGCGAAAGCTGTTGTATAAAATGCTCCAGCTAAATCAACCAAAACACGTGTAAACATGTTAACATTAAATCAAAGTATTTAAACATGTGACTATGGATATCTAATTGGAATATAATTATCACTGTAAATGATGTAAGGACACTTATATGGTAAATATTTAGAAATTCTCTGTCAAACCTATTTTCCCCTATGATCAGAAGGTTGTCTCAACAGTGAATACGAACTCACCCTGACAAAGTCCATAGGTATTGAAGGCTTTAAAATACTACAGTCGTCACATCAAATTGAGATGGATGTTGAAGATTCAGACAGTATAATAAACTCTTTTATAGATGAAGAATCGCTAAATGAGATCGTAGAGAGAGCTGTTAAATCGGCTGTGAAAGATATGAAAGATGGTCTTGTTAAATTGATCGTTTAATTTCTATCAACGATAGGGTAACTGAAGTTGAACTTACGCAAAATAACATCGGACACGATGTTGATAGTTTCCATGAGAGGTTTGAATTAATTGAAAAGTCATTAAAGCAAAAGAATGAAGAATTGTCAGTCCTGAAAAACAAGATGAATAATCTCGAACAGTACACACGAAAGGCACATTTACGAGTATTCGGGGTTAGTGAAAACAATGGTGAAAATTGTATTGAATTGGTAAAAAACATAATAAAAGAAAAACTGTGCATAGACAAGCAGTTAGAAATTGATGTAGCCCACAGAGTAGGATGACTGGATCAAAATATTACAGATCGAACTAAAAAGCACCCACGTGCAATTATTGTTCATTTTGTTAGAAGAGATGAGAGACAATTAGTGATTTCAAACAGAAAGAAGCTCAAGCATTCAGGCGTGTCTATCTCGGAAGACATGACGTTCGAAAATGTCAAACTTTTAGATAGAATTCAAAAACACCCATCCGTTAAAAGCGCATGGTTTTCAAACGGCAAAGTGAGGGCCGAAGGCCACACTGGTCACAAATGCAGAATTGAACTCTTTCCAGAACTTGACCTTCAGTTAGCTAAATTATAAAACCCCATCTTTATTGTATTTAAAAATGTGCGATTTTGTATTTCAATTGTCATGTAATTAAGAGTGTGATCTTCTCTAATTCAAACAACCCTACAGTAAATGTAGAGGTATCAGTTTTCTTAGCTCATGTTTTGTTATACAGGGATATTAATGTTGTTACACTCGACTCTACTTAAACATTAATCACCGCAACCGATTGGGTTTATTTAACCTTGGTATATTTGGTGTGAACATATCTCAGGTTACAAATGTCAAATCAATTGCTGTTTACTCAAATATACCGGTTTTGTAGTTAAACCAAATTTTGAAAACGTCTGCATATCTCGTGTATTATGGATCGTAATATAAGTTATTAGAAGATTCGCTCCGATCAGGCTATAGTTTATTATGACTTAGTTATCGGAAATCAACACATCAGCGACTTATTACCTTTCTATCGCTTTTATTAAATTACTTACACCTATACTGTTAATGTTTTTATGCGATGTCAAAATTATTCAAACGAAGAATCACTCGAAGACTCTATCATGACTTTCGTGTTTTTCAATAAAATAATATGATAAATGAAAGCAGAAAAGATCTACTATATGGTATTTCCTATGATAGTGACTTCATGCGAGGGATTTACTTCGTCTCGGTTATTACTTATTCAATTAGTCGAAAAATTGTAAAATACAAATCTTGTATCAAATACATTATTATTAAAGGAGCTATACCAGACTTAACACGGTATCATTCGATACAAATCAAATGTCCAAATGTAGAAAACAAATTACAAATATCAAAATTTTGTTGCTTTGTAATCGATTATGAAATCTGGTTTCTCTTCATCTTAAATCAATCTGGTATGCCCCCCCCCCCCCTTTAGTTAAATATTACACAAGAACGTATACCACTATTCATTCATGTATGCATATTGTACACTATTGAACTAGAAAACAAATCACAAATCTAGTTCCCACTTAATCAATTACTTAAAATATAAGGTCCTCCAGTAAACTTATTACTAGAAATAATGACATTATCTTTCAAATATAACTTATGAGTAGAAATCCGTAGTCATAATATCCTTTTACAGTTTACACATGTTTTCACTTTTTGTTGTTTATTCTGTACTTTGTACTTGTACTTGGGGTTTTTTTTGTTTTTTTTTTACACCCCGACATGGCCCACAGTACTGACTTATTTGTACATATTTACTGTTTTATGGTTACGTTAATTTCCCTTGTCCCCTCTTTGATGTCCACTAAAAGTTATCAACATCATGCCGCACCACACTCATTACATGACCACCATCGCCATACTTATCTACTATCAATTATAACCATTTTTCATAGTGCAGTCACTTAAATATGTTGTAAAAAAATATGGCGTAGGTGGTCTAAGTTATATTCTCGTAGTCGTCTACCTTCATTTATTTGAAAACCGCATCCAGCTTCATATACTTATTTCTTTCCAGCATTTGTTACTCGCATGTGGAGATATTCATTCAAATCCAGGACCGAAAAAAAATCTCTCTTTAGTTCATTTAAATACCAGAAGTCTTAAACACAAGTTAGATCAAATATCCTGTGAACTAAACGGTCATGTTATTCTAACTTTCTCAGAAACTTGGTTCGATACTACAACCTCCCCCTCAGATGTTAGTATAAGTGGCTATCATCCCCCCTGTGTTGGTGAACAGGGAAGGCTGTAGAGGTGGTGGTGTGGCAGTATATGTTAAAGAAAGTTTGTTCTTTAAAGCATGCCAAGACCTCACAATTAATAAACTTGAAGCTGTATGGATCGAATTCATACTTAATAGTAATAAGTTTCTTGTGGGCACATTCTATCGCCCCCCTGCAGCAAACACAGAGTATTGGAATCTAATTGAAGAGAGTTTTATCTCTGTGTCTGACCTTACAGATTATAACATCATAATACTAGGTGATTTTAATCAAAATTTCCTTCCATCATCAAGGGTAAGTAAGTTACACAGAATAATAAATAGATTAAACTTAGTTCAATTAGTCAAGGATCCCACTCGCATTCAGCCAAATTCTTCATCATTAATTGACCTGGCTATTGTTAGTTGCCCTGGTGACATAAGAGAAGTTCAGGTTTTGGAATTTGGTATCAGTGACCACTGTCCTATAGTTCTCCAGTTACATGCCAGTAAACCGAATTCAAACTGTTTTCTGAGAAAGGTTTGGAGATATGAAGAAATAAATACTGAAGCTTTCAACAATTTCATTGTCTCCTACGATTGGAATTCTTTATTCGAGACAGAATCGTGTCCAAATAAGCTTACTGAAAACGTAACTGAAGTTATCTTATCTGGAATTCATCAATTTGTGTCAAAAAAAGTCGTAACAGTGAGACAAAGCGATCCCAAATGGATGAATGGAAATATTCGTAGACTTATTCGTTATCGTAACAGGGCCCATAAAAAAGCTAAAAGATCAAATTGTCCATACGATTGGCTTGAATTCAGACAAAAACGAAACCACGTAATTAGTGAAATACGAAAATCGAAAAGTCAGTATTACTCGAAGCTTGACAATAAAATAAACGAAAATAAATTCGGTGATTCAAATTGGTGGTCTTTGCTAAAAAATATTTCTCTCAAGAAAGGTAACTCATCAACGGAAATTCCTCCATTAAATTTGAATAACACGATATATTTTGAAAATGCAGAGAAAGCGAACGCTCTAAATGATTATTTCATTTCACTCTGTACTGACACGTTTAGCCCACATTCGTTGCCAAATTTATCTCAACGGAAATCGGAAATTTCCAACTTGGTGATCTCGTTAGTTGATGTCGAAGATACACTTCTTTCAGTTAAAAGCAAAAAATCAAGTGGGCCGGACAACATTAACAATTTTATTCTGAAATGTATAGCGCCTTCTTTGAAATATCCTCTTCATCGACTGTTTTAAACACTTTATGATGCATCTATATATCCGAATTGCTGGAAAAGGGCCAATATTGTCCCTATCTACAAAAAAGGTGATATTCACGACTGTTCTAACTACAGACCTATCTCGCTGCTAAGCTCTCTGGGTAAGGTCTTTGAATCACTTCTACGGAAACATATCCATAACTTCATTTTAAAAGAAGGAATTATTACCCCCTTTCAATCAGGTTTTCAACCTCAAAATTCATCTGTATATCAACTGATTGAGATGTACGACTACATATGTAAGTCTCTTGATAAGGGACTAGAAGTGAAAGCAATCTTTTTCGACATAAGTAAAGCCTTCAACAGAGTTTGGCACCAAGGCCTACTACATAAAATCTCATCAATAGGTATTAAAGGGAAAACTTACAAACTTATTGTTAGTTACTTACAAAATCGCTCTCAGAAAGTCGTCTTAGGAGGTAAATGTTCATTATCAAAAATTGTTACCTCTGGAGTTCCCCAAGGCTCTATCTTAGGCCCTCTCCTTTTCCTAGTTTACATAAACGATATTGTGGATGATATCAGCTCCAACATACGCATCTTCGCTGATGATACCTCTCTTTTCCTCGTAATCGATAACCCTCTTCTTACCCAGCAAATTCTTAATGATGATATAAAAACGAATCTGTAATTGGTCAATCAAATGGAAAGTAGATTTCAACCCTTCGAAAACTAAAAGCCTGACCTTTTCAAGGAAGCTGTACGCATCAACATTCAATCTTTCATATAATAACTATGATATAACAGACGATTCTAGTCATAAACATCTGGGCGTTTTCTTAAATAACCGAGCTACTTTGGATACACATATCGACTATTTAACAAGCAAAATAAGTACCATGGTAAATTGTTTTCGGTCCCTCAAATACAGATTAAAACGTAAAACTCTCGAGATTTTATATAAATCTTATATACTTCCAATATTTGACTACGCGGATGTTGTCTGGAACAACTGCACAAATGAAAAATCTGAACAATTAGAAAAACTCCATCTAGATGCAATTCGAACAATCACAGGATTGCCAAGAGGCACCTCTCACCAGATATTACTTAAAGAATCTGGCTTCACTTCTCTTTCTTCGAGGCGTTTTCAACATAAATTAGTAATTTTCTATAAGATAGTGAATAATCAAGTTCCGACTTTCCTCTCTAATCTTGTACCACCTCAAATTTCATCACATCAATCATATCAATTGAGAAACTCTGATAATATTAAACAAATAAACTGTAGAACCTCACACTATCAAAACTCTTTTTTCCCGTCAGTTATCAAAGATTGGAATAATCTTGCTAACGAAATACGAGATTCACGAACACTATCACAATTTAAATCAAAGCTAAGGCAAAATAATTCTGTACAGCCAGCACCCGAGCTCTATTGTATAGGCAATAGACAAAATCAAATTATCCACTGTAAATTAAGAAATCTCAAAAGTGATCTAAAATTTCACAAAACGTTAATGCATATATCAGATGACCCTATTTGCCATTGTGGAAATGCTATAGAGGATTGCGAACACTTTTTCTTTCATTGCCCATTATTTCTAAAAGCTAGAAAAGAAACAATTGATAAACTTCTGACAAAAAACCAAAACAGTCAATCCTTACTTATCGGGCAAAAAAGTAATACATATGATGAAAATGCTAAAATTTTCAAAGCTGTTCATAAGTACTTGGATATTACAAAACGTTTCTGTTCGTAATCATACAAAATTTTACATTTAAATGATGCCAGTACCGTGTAAATGCCATTGAGTATCTTTCTTTTTCTTCTTTTATCTGTATTAAATGAAGCTCAAAATTAGTAAATGGTTACCTTCTTTCCGACTGACATTAGCCTAACAACGGTTTATATTTTCAATTAAAATTAATACGATGAAGACGATAAACAAATAAAAATAGTCCCCCCCCCCCCAAAAAAAAACCAAAAAACAACATTTGTCGATGTGGTGTTGATAGTCCCCCCCCCCTTATTATTTTTGTTTCTTATTGTGTGTGAGCTTAAAGGGACATTCGTGCGTATCTGATCTGAAAATAACTTTACTGAACCAAAGCAATCAAAGCATATATTGAACATGTTGGAACAGAACATCTAAATAAAAATAAAAATCACAACATATGAAAACAAATCAACTTTGTTTGTTAACAAAATATCAAGATATAAACATTAAATAAAATATAATTTTTAGTATTCCCCTCGTGAGAATGTCCCTTTAAGAAACCCAAAATTATAATCCTAATTGTACATAATATATGTTTTATACTAATATCTGTGTTAATATTATGGCTGCCAGTTGTAAATATATTAAAGATCCGTTTTAGGAAGCGATTTTATATAAGCTGATAAAGCTTGTTATCGTATCCTATATTCATTATATAAATTTTGTAAATTTAAAAAAAAAAAAATTTAAATGAATAAAATATTGTTTAAATAAATTTTTCAATGGAAAGCTGTACAAAATGCGGTTTTTGGCTCAAGTGAATGTGCTGTCATTTAATTTTGGCTGAACCTATTAACCTGACATTTGCACAGCACATTGGTCATATATTCAGGATGGTGGTGTTAAAATGGCAGCCTATTTTGTCAAAAATTAAGAGTTTGAGGGCTGGCTCAGTTCAGGGTAATTCAGTCTTTTGGACATTTTTTATACGCCCACATTTTTATGTGGACGTATATTGTCGTCGCCCCTGTCCGTCCGTCCACATTTTTTTGTGAACAGTCTACAGGTCACAATTTTTATCCGATTTCAATGAAACTTAAAATATTGGTTTATCACCATAAGATCTCGGTTCCTTTCAATATTGGCATGTATCGAACTGTAACTTCATGGGTTATGGCCCCTGATTGTACGAAAAATCACGTTTTTTAGCTTGTGAACAGTGTAGAGGTCACAATTTTGAACCGATTTGGATGAAACTTGACATGTATGTTTATAACCCAAAGATCTTGGTTCCTTTCGATATTTGCGCCCATCGGATCGTAACTTCCTGAATTATGGCCCCTGATTGTCCGAAAAATCGCCCTTTTTAGCTTGTGGTCCCTCTGGAGGTCACAATTGTTATCCGATTTAAAAAATCGTTTGATTATATCACCGTTGCATGGTTATGAAGGTTGAGTTCGAATTTCGTGAAAATCGGACCAAAATTGACGGACAAAATGGCCACCGTTTGTACGCGAATAATGTGAAAATATGTTATATCAAGGTTGTGGACGTTATAGAGGTCACAATTTTGAACCGATTTTGATGAAACTTGACATGTATGTTTATAACCCAAAGATCTTGGTTCCTTTCGATATTTGCGCCCATCGGATCGTAACTTCCTGAATTATGGCCCCTGATTGTCTGAAAAATTGACCTTTTTAGCTTGTGGTCCCTCTGGAGTTCAAAATTGTTATCGGATTTAAAAAACGTTTGATTATATCACCGTTCTATGGTTATGAAGGCTGACTTCGAATTTCGTGAAAATTGGACCAAAATTGACGGACAAAATGGCCGTCGTTTGTACGCGAATAGTGTGAAAATATGTTATATCAAGGTTGTGGACCTTATAGAGGTCACAGTTTTGAACCAATTTTGATGAAACTTGACATGTATGTTTATAACCCAAAGATCTTGGTTCCTTTCGATATTTGCGCCCATTGGATCGTAACTTCCTCAATTATGAGCCCCTGATTGTCCAAAAAATCGCCCTTTTTAGCTTGTGGTCCCTCTGGAGGTCACAATTATTATCCGATTTTGACGAAAAGTAACATTTCTAGGTTGTGTACCGTCACACCATAATCATTGTCGGCTTCGAATTTCATGAATATCAGACTGGAACTGACCAACAAAATGGCTGCTCCCAATACAGTATGAAATACAGGACTTAATGATGTAAGAAAAATCACTTTCGGTATTGCTTGTTCCAGTCATTGTTTTTTGAGACGCGCGATCGTTCGCGAGCGCCTGCCGCGCACCTGAATGTCAGCCGAGGGGAGGTTTTTCTCCCTCGCCTTAAAATTGAAAATCACTCTCCATATTTGTAAATCATGGACATGTATTCAATCTCCGCCATGCTGTCATTGTGAAATTAAATTATTTGGTGTATTCGATTAGTATGTGATCGCACATTGTAATAAAATTCCGATGAATATGCTGCTAAAAATAGATGGCGCCAATGCGCCATTGGTTAATTTAGCTGAAATGAAAAGTAGAACTCTCGCGAGACGTGAGAAATTACGAGAGATGGCACGTAAAAATTTCCAATGCGAATAATTTCGGAAGAAATAGATTATATTTTGATAGAATTTTTAAGCGTTTATGATTATATTTTGAATGGGGGTTATGTTTTTTGAAAATAATTATACAAGCTAAATATATTTAGAAATTTCGACAAGTATTTATATTGGAATACCGCAAGTAGTTATAGACGATAGCAGAAGTTTTACTTGACCGTACGACTACGAACGAATGGTATTATTTAGCAGACGATGTATATTATCAATTATGTAAACAGGAATGACCCCTTGCACCAAGTTATTGATCTTAAGAACCATTTTCCATATACAGAAAACTAATCACTCTTCTTAATATCAGATCACTCTCCTTAACTTCTAAATCACTCTTCTTATCGAAACTGGGAGAGCTTTTTTAGGAGAGCGATTTTTTCAATTTCTTCATTTCATTTAAGGGGAGCTTTTTTCGGCTCTCCTCTAAAATACAAAAAACGACTGTTGTTCTCTATCCATCTCTCAAAAATGTGGGCGTATCCTGCCTGGCAGTGCCAGCCTATCTTTTTTAGCTTGTGGTGCCTCTGGAGGTAACAATTATTATCCGATTTAAAAAAACGTTTGATTATATTACCGTTACACCGTAAGGAAGGTTGAGATCGATTTTCGGGAAAATTGGACCAATTGTTCTCTATCCATCTCTCGAAAATGTGGGCGTATCCTGCCTGGCAGTGCCAGCCTATCTTTTTAGCTTGTGGTGCCTCTGGAGGTCACAATTATTATCTGATTTAAAAAAATGTTTGATTATATTACTGTTACACCGTAAGAAAGGTTGATTTCGAATTTCGGGAAAATTGGACCAATTGTTCTCTATCCATCTCTCGAAAATGTGGGCGTATCCTGCCTGGCAGAGCCAGCCTATCTTTGTATTATCTTTTTATACGCCCACATTTTCATGTGGACGTATTATGTCGTCGCCCCTTGTTTGTGGACTCTCTACAGGTCACAATTCTTGTCCGATTTTGACGAAACTTGAAATATAGGTTTATCCCCATAAGATCTCGGTTCCTTTCGATATTGGCATGTATCGGATCGGGACTTCATGGGTTATGGCCCCTGATTGTACAAAATATCATGTTTTTAGCTTGTGGACCCTATAGAGGTCACAATTTTGAACCGATTGTGATGAAACTTGACATGCATGTTTATAACCCAAAGATCTTGGTTCCTTTTGATATTTGCACCCATCGGATCGTAACTTCCTGAATTATGGCCCCTGATTGTCCGAAAAATTGCCCTTTTTAGCTTGTGGTCCCTCTGTAGGTCAAAATTATTATCCGATTTGAAAAAACGTTTGATTATATCACCATTACATGGTAATGAAGGCTGAGTTCGAATTTCGTGAAAATCGAACCAAAATTGACGGACGAATGGCTGCCATTTGTACGCGAATAGTGTGAAAATATGTTATATCAAGGTTGTGAACGGTGTAAAGGACACAATTTGAACCGATTTTGATGAAACTGGAAATGCATGTTTATAACCCAAAGATCTTGGTTCCTGTCGATATTTGCGCCAATCGGATCGTAACTTCCTGAATTATGGCCCCTGATTGTCCGAAAAATCGCCCTTTTTAGCTTGTGGTCCCTCTGGAGGTCAAAATTGTTATCCTATTAAAAAAACAGTTTGATTATATCACCATTCCATGGTTATGAAGGATGAGTATGAATTTTGTGAAAATCAGACCAAAATTGACGGACAAAATGGCCGCCGTTTGTACGCGAATATTGTGAAAATATGTTATATAAAGGTTGTGGACCTTATAGAGGTCACAATTTTGAACCGATTTTGATGAAACTTGACATGTTTGTTTATAACCCAAAGATCTTGGTTCCTTTCGATATTTGCGCCCATTGGATCATAACTTCCTGAATTATGTCCCCGGATTGTCCCAAAAGTCGCTTTTGTTCGCTTTTGGTACCTCTGGAGGTCAAAATTATTATCCGATTTAAAAAAACGTTTGACTATATCACCGTTACATGGTAATGAAGAGAGAGTTTGAATTTCGTGAAAATCGGACTAGAATTGACGGACAAAATGGCCGCCGTTTGTACACGAATAGTGTGAAAATATGTTATATCAAGGTTGTGGACCCTATAGAGGTCACAATTTTGAATCGATTTTGATGAAACTTGACAGGTATGTTTATAACCCAAAGATCTTGGTTCCTTTCGATATTTGCGCCCATTGGGTCATTACTTCTTGAATTATGTCCCCTGATTGTACGAAAAATCACCCCTTTTAGCTTGTGGTGCCTCTGGAGGTCACAATTATTATCTGATTTAAAAAAAAAAACGTTTGATTATAAAAACCAAACGAATTCTAATGATTTTCTGATAATTCCTTAATATGCGACAACTCTTGTTGACTGCCCGGACAATTTGGCTGCTGTGTGGGCGTATGTTTCGTTGCCTGGCAACCTATTTTTTTAAATAAAGTTAGCGTAAATTAGTTGAATGTGATCGGCTGTCCTCTGGCTCTGCACAACAATTTTTTGATTGCTCAGAGGCGTCTAACCGCGGGAAAATTTACAGTTACTATTGTACACAATTTAATCATATGGAAGAAATAGCTAGTAACGTTGACAATTTTGTTATTTGATTTCAGATCGAATCACCAATGTTTTTATAATAAAGTTAATGTTAATCGTATTGTTTGTATGATCGTATGAAGTATTCTTGTATTGTTTGTTAATTGGCGTTATGATTTTAGCAATTTTGATTGTTTGTTAATTGGCGTTATGATTTTAGCAATTTTGATTGTTTGATTAGTGTTTATTGTCAGTATCAGAAAATGCCGAAGTTAAAATCAGAAAATGCCGTTGTATTTCTTTATAACACAATTTGTAGTCCTTCACGTAACAGTCATGTAACTTGCAAACGTTTTTATTCATCCGTCGATGATAGACAGTGATCACCTGACAACCATAACTGAAATAAATGGCTATAAAATAAAGTTCTGTACGACTATGATGATATAGCCTTCAATATTTGTTAAAATTAACACCCTGTCAATACGTACGTAACTAACGTACGAAAATTAAATGGTAATAGGTAGGGTGAGTCTGTCGTTCAGATTGCCTGTCAATAGTGTATAAAATAAGAGAGAGAGAGAGAAATGGGGTTTAACGTCCACTCAACACAAACTAGGTCATTTCGGGACTAACATATGGTTTAATTTTATTTCAATAATTCGCTTGCGCGTAGGGGTCTTTAGCAGTGGGAGGAAACCGGAGTGCCCGGAGGAAACCCACGAGTTTGAGAAGGCGCCCCTATCTCCATGCCACATACGCTCACACCAGGGCTCGAAACCACAGCCGCAAGCCAGAGGTGACCGGCCATCTAGAGGTCGAAGCGCGGCACACTAGTCCACTAGGCCATCCCAACCCCCGTATAAAATAAAAAATCGATTTAGAACTGCTCTATTGGCATAATGCCAACCGATATGTCACGTATCATTGGAATTCTCCGATGGAGATTCTGTCGGGGAAAACATCCACTGTTTCTCTCTCCGTGTATTCGATGTCCCATCAGGGAATTATATCCAATGACGATTGAAATTTACCTAACAACTGGTCAGTGAATCCATCAATGTATTATCCAGTTATTATTTGAATATCTACCGGTACCTGAAATTCACATGGACAGAGCGTGGAAGACGTGCAATTCTGAAACCATGCCGAGACTGTCTTTATTTTAATGCACCTTTTATGAATAATCAACAAGCTTGTTTTGAATATTTTACCGGATTATAGAAAGAATATCCATATCCCGAAAGTAAAGTATGTCGTGTCGACGACTTTACCAACGTATTGCTATATCTTCAAATTAAACTAAGTCTTGTGGACGACTCCACCAACGTATTACTATATCTTCAAATTAAACTAAGTCTTGTGGACGACTCAACCATCGAGTGTGGACGACTCCACCAACGGGTGTGGACGACTCCACCAAAGGGTGTGGACGACTCCACCAACGGGTGTGGACGACTTAACCAGGTTTTTCGTGTGGACGACTTTGCTTGTGGACGACTTGACTGGCATTCTGAAAATATGTTATATCAAGGTTGTTGACCCTATAGAGGTCACAATTTTGAACCGATTTTGATGAAACTTGACATGCATGTTTATAACCCAAAGATCTTGGTTCTTTTTGATATTTGCGCCCATTGGATCGTAACTTCCTGAATTATGGCCCCTGATTGTCCGAGAAATGACCTTTTTTAGCTTGAGATCCCTCTGGAGGTCAGAATTATTATCCCATTTAAAAAAACGTTTGATTATATCACCGTTACATCGTATTGAAGGTTGAGGTCGAATTTCGTGAAAATCGCACCAAAATTGACAGCTGTTCTTGTCAGGCCATCCATCCTTCATCACGAACAAGGGGAAACCACGCTAGAAAATCTAGATGAACTTTGTCACCCAATGCAGGGATCAAACACCCAACCTCAAGGCTACTGAACCAGCATTTTACCCACTTAGCAACATGATCCCCAGTCGAATTTGAAGCCTACTGAAATGAACCTATATAACCCAAAGATCTTAATTCATTTCGATATTTGCACATATCAAATTCTAACTTAATGATGTAGGAAAAATCACTTTCGGTATTGCTTGTTCTCTATCCATCTCGAAAATGTTGGCGTATCCTGCCTGGCAGTGCCAGCCTATCTTTCTAATATTTTTATACGCCCACATTTTCATGTGGACGTATTATGTCGTCGCCCCTGTCCGTCCGTCCGTCCGTCTGTCCACAATTTGTTTGTAGACTCTCTACAGGTCACAATTCTTATCCGATTTTGACGAAACTTAAAATATAGGTTTATCCCCAAAAGATTTCGGCTGCTTTCGATATTGGCATGTATCGGATCAAAACTTCATGGATTATTGCCCCTGATTGTACGAAAAATCACGTTTTTAGCTTGTGGACCCTATAGAGGTCACAATTTTGAACCGATTTTGATGAAACTTGACATGCATGTTTGTAACCCAAAGATCTTGGTTCCTTTCGATATTTGCGGCTATCGGAATGTAATTTCCTGAATTATGGCCCCTGATTGTCCAAAAAATCACCCTTTTTAGATTGTGGTACCTCTGGAGGTCACAATTACTATCCGATTTAAAAAAACGTTTGATTATATCACCGTTACACCCTAAGGAAGGTCGAGTTCGAATTTCGTGAAAATCGGACCAAAATTGACATACAAAATGGCCGCTGTTTGTACGCGAATGCTGTTAAAAAATGGTATATCAGGGTTGTGGACCCTGTGGAGGTCACAATTTTAATTCGATTTTGATGAAACTTGAAATTCATGGTTATAACCCAAAGATCTTGGTTCCTTTCGATATTTGCGCATACCGGATCGTAACTTCCTGAATTATGGCCCCTGATTATACGCAAAATCGCCTTAATTTTAGCTTGTGGTCCCTCTGGAGGTCACAATTATTATCCGATTTAAAAAAACGTTTGATTATATTACCGTTATACCGTAAGGAAGGTTGAGTTCGAATTTCGGAAAAATCGGACCAAAATTGCCAAACAAAATGGCCGTAGTTTGTACGCGAATTCTGTTAAAAAATGGTATATCAAGGTTGTGGACCCTGTAAAGGTCACAATTTTAATTCGATTTTGATGAAACTTGAAATTCATGGTTATAACCCAAAGATCTTGGTTCTTTTCGATATTTGCGCATATCGGATCGTAACTTCTGAATTTTGGCCCCAGGTTATACGCAAAATCACCCTTTCTTTAGCTTGTGGTCCCTCTGGAGGTCACAATTATTATCCGATTTAAAAAAACGTTTGATTATATCACCGTTACACCGTAAGGAAGGTTGAGTTTGAATTTCGGGAAAATCGGACCAAAATTGACAGACAAAATGGCCGCCGTTTGTACGCGAACACTGTTAAAAAAATGGTATATCATGGTTGTTGACCCTGTATAGGTCACAATTTTAATTCGATTTTGATGAGGAAGGTTGAGTTCTAATTTCGTGAAAATCGTACCAAAATTGTTGGACGAAATGGTCGCCGTTTGTATGCGAATAGTGTAAAAATATGGTATATCATGGTTGTGGACTCTCTACAGGTCACAATTCTTATCCGATTTTGATGAAAAGTCACATTTCTAGGTTGTGTACCGTCACACCATAATCATTGTCGGCTTCGAATTTCATGAATATCAGACTGGAACTGACCAACTAAATGGCTGCTCCCAATACAGTATGAAATACAGTATGAAATACAGGACTTAATGATGTAGGAAAAATCACTTTCGGTATTGCTTGTTCTCTATCCATCTCTCGAAAATGTGGGCGTATCCTGCCTGGCAGTGCCAGCCTATCTTTAAATTATTTGTCTGATATGTAACAATAAGGACTGGTACATAAAAGAAAATATAATGATTTGATCCGCCTCCACTGAGTGTATGTTTAGAGTTAGACAATTATACAGGTTATGTATACATGAAGTATTGTTCTTTATGATACAGCCTAATATTGAAGTTACAGTGTATATTTTTTTCTTCAAATGAATAGGTATTACAGTTTTCTGGTGCTTTTGGTATTATGAGATCTCTGAACACAAAAAATGATATTAAAATTAATGATCGATTTTTCTTGGGTGGACCATTAACTCTACGTGGCTTTAATTTAAAAGGTGTTGGACCTCACAGTGATGGTGAGTAATATACCGATTTTTATACACCCACATGAAAATGTATGTTAATATTGCAAAGATCTTGGGTCTTTTCGATATGCGCACATTGGACTGTAACTTCCAAGTTTGTTGCTCACGATTGTTTGATAAATCAAGTTTTTTAGCTTATGGAAGCTGTAGAGGTCGCAATTTTTATACGCCCACATTTTCATGTGGACGTATTATGTCATCGCCCCTGTCCGTTCGGACATCTGTCCGTCCACAATTTGTTTGTGGACTCTGTACAGGTCACAATTCTTACCCGATTTTGACGAAACTTGAAATATAGATTTATCCCCAAAAGATCTCGGCTGCTTTTGATATTGGCATGTATCGGATCAAAACTTCATGGATTATGGCCCCTGATTGTACGAAAAATCATGTTTTTAGCTTGTGGACCCAATAGAGATCACAATTTGGATCCGATTTTGATGAAACTTGACATGCATGTTTATAACCCCAAAATCTTGGTTCCTTTCGATATTTGCGCCCATCGGATCATAACTTCCTGAATTATGGCCCCTGATTGTCCGAAAAATCGCCCTTTTTAGCTTTGATTATGTCACTGTTACATGGTAATGAAGGTTGAGTTCGAATTTCGTGTGGTCCCACTGGAGGTCAAAATTATTATTCGATTTAAAAAACCGTTTGATTATATCACCGTTACATGGTAATGAAGATTGAGGTAAAATTTCGTGAAAATCGGACCAAAATTGACTGAAAAAATGGCTGCCGCTTGTACGCGAAGAGTGTAAAAATATGGTATATCAAGGTTGTGAACCCTGTAGAGGTCACAATCTTCATTCAATATTGATGAAACTTGAAACACATGTTTACAATTTAACAATCTTAGTTCCTTTCGATATTTGTGCATATTGGATTGTAACTTCCTGAATTATGCCCCCTGATTGTACGAAAAATGACCTTTTTATATGCCCACATTTTTATGTGGACGTATATTGTCGTCGCCCCTGTCCGTCCGTCCACAATTTGTTTGTGGACTCTCTACAGGTAACAATTCTTATCTGATTTTGACGAAACTTGAAATATAGGTTTATCCCCATAAGGTCTCGGCTGCTTACGATATTGGCATGTATCGGATCAAAATTTTATGGATTATGGCCCCTGATTGTATGAAAAATCACGTTTTTAGCTTGTGGACCCTATAGAGGTCACAATTTTGAACCGATTTTGATGTAACTTGACATGCATGTTTATAACCCAAAGATCTTGGTTCCTTTCGATATTTGCGCCTATCGGAATGTAATTTCCTGAATTATGGCCCCTGATTGTCCGAAAAATCACCCTTTTTAACTTGTGGTCCCTCTGGAGGTCACAATTATTATCCGATTTAAAAAAACGTTTGATTATATCACTGTTACACCCTAAGGTAGGTTGAGTTTGAATTTCGGGAAAATCGGACCAAATTGCCATACAAAATGACTGCCGTTTGTACGCGAATACTGTTAAAAAATGGTATATCAAGGTTGTGGACCCTGTAGAGGTCACAATTTTAATTCAATTTTGATGAAACTTGAAATTCATGGTTATAACCAAAAGATCTTGGTTCCTTTTGATATTTGCGCATACCGGATCATAACTTCCTGAATTATGGTCCCTGATTATACGCAAAATCGCCATTTTTTATACGCCCACATTTTTATGTGGACGTATATTGTCGTCGCCCCTATCCGTCCGGACGTCCGTCCGTCCACAATTTGTTTGTGGACTTTCTACAGGTCACAATTCTTATCCGATTTTGACGAAACTTGAAATATAGGTTTATCCCCAAAAGATCTCAGCTGCTTTCGATATTGGCATGTATCGGATCAAAACTTCATGGATTATGGCCCCTGATTGTACGAAAAATCACGTTTTTATACGCCCACATTTTTATGTGGACGTATATTGTCGTCGACCCTGTCCGTCCCGACGTCCGTCCGTCCGTTCACAATTTGTTTGTGGACTCTCTACAGGTCACAATTCTTATCCGATTTTGATGAAACTTGAAATATAGGTTTATCCCCAAAAGATCTCGGCTGCTTTCGATATTGGCATGTATCGGATGAAACTTCATGGATTATGGCTCCTGATTGTACGAAAAATCACGTTTTTAGCTTGTGGACCCTATAGAGGTTACAATTTTGAACCGATTTTGATGAAACTTGACATACATGTTTATAACCCAAAGATCTTGGTTCCTTTCGATATTTGCGTCTATCGGAATGTAATTTCCTGAATTATGGCCCCTGATTGTCCGAAAAATCACCCTTTTTAGCTTGTGGTCCCTCTGGAGGTCACAATTATTATCCGATTTAAAAAACCGTTTGATCATATCACCGTTACACCCTAAGGAAGGATGAGCTCGATTTCGGGAAAATCGGACGAAAATTGCCATACAAAATGGCCACTGTTTGTACGCGAATACTGTTAAAAAATGGTATATCAAGGTTGTGGACCCTGTAGAAGTCACATTTTTAATTCGATTTTGATGAAACTTGAAATTCATGGTAATAACCCAAAGATCTTGGTTCCTTTCGATATTTGCGCATATCGGAACGTAACTTCCTGAATTATGGCCCCTGATTATGCGCAGAATCGCCTTATTTTAGCTTGTGGTCCCTCTGGAGGTCACAATTATTATCCGATTTAAAAAAACGTTTGATTATATTACTGTTAAATCGTAAGGAAGGCTGAGATCGAATTTTGGGAAAATCCCACCAAAATTGCCATACAAAATGGCCGCCGTTTGTACGCGAATACTGTTAAAAAATTGTATATCATGGTTGTGGACCCTGTATAGGTTACAATTTTAATTTGATTTTGATGAAAATTGAAATGCATGGTTATAACCCAAAGATCTTGGTTCCTTTCGTTATTTGCACCTATCCGATCGTATCTTCCTGAATTATGGCCCCTGATTGTCCTAAAAATCGCCTATGGTCCCTCTGGAGGTCACAATTATTATCCGATTTAAAAAAAACATTTGACTCTATCACCGTTACACCCTACGGAAGGTTGAGTTCGAATTTCGAGAAAATCGGACCATAATTGCCAGAAAAAATGGCCGCCGTTTGTACGCGAACAGTGTAAAAGTATAGTATATCAAAGTTGTGGTCCATGTAGAGGTCACAATTATAATTTGATTTTGATGAAACCTTAAATGCTTGTTTATAACCTAAAGATCTTTATTCTTTTCGATATTTGCGCATATCAAATTGTAACTTAATGAATTATGGCCTTTGATTGTAGGAAAAATCACTTTCGGTATTGCTTGTTCTCTGTCTATGTCTCGAACAATTATTATCTGATTTAAAAAAAAAACTCTGATTAAATTACTGTTGCACCGTAAGGAAGGTTGAGTTCGATTTTTCGTGAAGATCGTACCAAAATTGCCGGACGAAATGGTCGCTGTTTGTACGCGAATAGTGTAAAAATATGGTATATCATGGTTGTGGACTCTACACGTCACAATTCTTATCCGATTTTGACGAAAAGTCACATTTCTAGGTTGTGTACCGTCACACCATAATCATTGTCGGCTTCGAATTTCATGAATATCAGACTAGAACTGACCAACTAAATGGCTGCTCCCAATACAGTATGAAATACAGGACTTAATGATGTAGGAAAAATCACTTTCGGTATTGCTTGTTCTCTATCCATCTCTCGAAAATGTGGGCGTATCCTGCCTGGCAGTGCCAGCCTATCTTTAGCTTTTGGACCCTATAGAGGTCACAATTTTGAACCGATTTTGATGAAACTTGACATGCACGTTAGTAACACAAAGATCTTGGTTCCTTTCGATATTTGCGCCTATCGGAATGTAATTTCCTGAATTATGGCCCCTGATTGTCCGAAAAATCACCCTTTTTAGCTTGTGGTCCCTCTGGAGGTCACAATTATTATCCGATTTAAAAAAACGTTTGATTATATCACTGTTACACCCTAAGGGAGGTCGAGTTCGAATTTCGGGAAAAAATCGGACCAAAATTGCCATACAAAATTACCGCCGTTTGTATGCGAATACTGTTAAAAAATGGTATATCAAGGTTGTGGACCCTGTGGAGGTCACAATTTTAATTCGATTTTGATGAAACTTGAAATTCATGGTTATAACCCAAAGATCTTGGTTCCTTTCGATATTTGCGCATATCAGATCATAACTTCCTGAATTATGGCCCCTGATTATACGCAAAATCGCCTTTTTATACGCCCACATTTTCATGTGGACGTATTATGTCGTCGCCCCTGTCCGTCCGAACGTCCGTCCGTCCACAATTTGTTTGTGGACTCTCGACAGGTCACAATTCTTATCCGATTTTGATGAAACGTAAAATATAGGTTTATCCCCAAAAGATCTCGGCTGCTTTCGATATTGGCATGTATCGGATCAAAACTTCATGGATTATGGCCCCTGATTGTACGAAAAATCACGTTTTTAGCTTGTGGAACCTATAGAGGTCACAATTTTGAACCGATTTTGATGAAACTTTACATGCATGTTTGTAACCCAAAATCTTGGTTCCTTTCAATATTTGCGGCTATCGGAATGTAATTTCCTGAATTATGGCCCCTGATTTTCCGAAAAATCACCCTTTTTAGCTTGTGGTCCCTCTGGAGGTCACAATTATTATCTGATTTAAAAAAACGTTTGATTATATCACCGTTACACTCTAAGGAAGGTTGAGTTCGAATTTCGGGAAAATCGGACGAAAATTGCCATACAAATTGGCCGCCGTTTGTACGCGAATACTGTTAAAAGATCTTGGTTCCTTTCGATATTTGCGCATATCGGATCGTAACTTCCTGAATTATGGCCCCTGATTATACTCAAAATCGCCTTTTTTCTTAGCTTGTGGTCCCTCTGGAGATCACAATTATTATCCGATTTAAAAAAACGTTTGATTATATTACCGTTACACCGTAAGGAAGGTTGAGTTCGAGTTTCGGGAAAATCGGACCAAAATTGCCATACAAAATGGCCGCCGTTTGTATGCGAATACTGTTAAAAAATGGTATATCAAGGTTGTGGACCCTGTGGAGGTCACAATTTTAATTCGATTTTGATGAAACTTGAAATTCATGGTTATAACCCAAAAATCTTGTTCCTTTCGATATTTAATTGGCATATCGGATCTTAACTTCCTGAATTATGGCCCCTGATTATACGCAAAATCGCCTTTTTTTTTAGCTTGTGGTCCCTCTGGAGGTCACAATTATTATCCGATTTAAAAAGATAGGCTGGCACTGCCAGGCAGGATGCGCCCACATTTTCGAGAAATGGATAGAGAACAAGCAATACCGAAAGTGTTTTTTCCTACATCATTAAGTTAGAATTTGATATGTGCAAATATCGAAATGAATTGAGATCTTTGGGTTATAAAGGTTCATTTCAGTAGGCTTCAAATTCGACTGGGGATCATGTTGCTAAGTGGGTAAGATGCTGGCTTGGTAGCCTTGAGGTTGGGTGTTTGATCCCTTCATTGGGTGACAAAGTTCATCTAGATTTTCTGGCGTGGTTTCCCCTTGTTAGTGATGAAGGATGGATGGCCTGACAATAACAGCTGTCAATTTTGGTCCGATTTTTACGAAATTCGACTTCAGCTTTCATTACAATGTAATGGTGATATAATCAAACGCTTTTTTAAATGGGATAATAATTCTGACCTCCAGAGGGACCATAAGCTAAAAAAAGTTCATTTTTCGGACAATCAGGGGCCATAATTCAGGAATTTACGATCCAATGGGCGCAAATATCAAAGAACCAAGATCTTTGGGTTATAAACATTCATGTCAAGTTTCATCAAAATCGGTTCAAAATTGTGACATCTATAGGGTCCACAGCCTTGATATAACATATTTTCACACTAATCGCGTACAAACGGCGGCCATTTTGTCTGTCAATTTTGGTCCGATTTTCACGAAAGTTTACCTCAGTCTTCATTACCATGTAACGGTGATATAATCAAACGTTTTTTGATTATAATTTTGACCTCCAATGGGACCACAAGCTAAAAAGAGTGATTTTTCGTACAATCAGGGGCCATAATTCAGGAAGTTACGAATCAATGAGTGCAAATATCGAAAGGAACCAAGATCTTTGGGTTATAAACATGCATGTCAAGTTTCATCAAAATCGGTTCAAAATTGTGACCTCCATAGGGTCCACAACCTTGATATGACATATTTTCACACTATTTGCGTACAAATGGCGGCCATTTTGTCCGTCAATTTATAAACATACATGTCAAGTTTCATCCAAATCGGTTCAAAATTGTAACCTCTATAGGGTCCACAACCTTGATATAACATATTTTCACACTATTCGTGTACAAACGGCGGCCATTTTGTTTGTCAATTTTGGTCCGATTTTCACAAAATTTGAACTCAACCTTCATAACCATGAAACGGTGATATAATCAAACGTTTTTCTAAATCGGATAATAATTTTGACCTCCAGACGGACCACAAGCTAAAAAGGGCGATTTTTCGGACAATCAGGGGCCATAATTCAGGAAGTTACAATCCGATGGGCGCAAATATCGAAAAGATCCAAGATCTCGGGGTTATAAACATGCATGTCAAGTTTCATCAAAATCAGTTCAAAATTGTGACCTCTATAGGGTCCACAAGCTAAAAACATGATATTTCGTACAATCAGGGGCCATAATCCATGAAGTTTCTATCCGTTACATGCCAATATCGAAAGCAGCCGAGATCTTATGGGGATAAACCTATATTTCAAGTTTCGTAAAAATCGGATAAGAATTGTGACCTGTAGAGAGTCCACAAACAAATTGTGGACGGACGTCCGGACAGATGGACGGACGGACGGACAGGGGCGACGACATAATACGTCCACATGAAAATGTAGGCGTATAAAAACGTTTGATTATATTACCGTTGAGTTGAGTTGAGTTCGAGTTTCGGGAAAATCGGACCAAAATTGCCATACAAAATGGCCGCCGTTTGTAGGCGAATACTGTTAAAAAATGGTATATCAAGGTTGTGGACCCTGTAAAGGTCACAATTTTTATTCGATTTTGATGAAACTTGAAATTCATGGTTATAACCCAAAGATCTTGGTTCTGTTAGATATTTGTGCATATCGGATCATAACTTCCTGAATTATGGCCCCTGGTTATACGCAAAATCCCCCTTTCTTTAGCTTGTGGTCCCTCTGGAGGTCACAATTATTATCCGATTTAAAAAAAAACGTTTGATTATTTCACCGTTACACCGTAAGGAAGGTTGAGTTTGAATTTCGGGAAAATCGGACCAAAATTGACAGACAAAATGGCCGCCGTTTGTACGCGAATACTGTTAAAAAAAATGGTATATCATGGTTGTGGACCCTGTATAGGTCACAATTTTAATTCGATTTTGATGAGGAAGGTTGAGTTCTAATTTTCGTGAAAATCGTACCAAATTTGCCGGACGAAATGGTCTGATTTTCCTGAAATTCGAACTCAACCTTCCTTACGGTGTAACGGTAATATCTTTTTAGCTTGTGGCCCCTCTGGAGGTCACAATTATTATCCGATTGAAAAAAAACGGTTGATTATATTACCATTACACCGTAAGGAAGGTTGAGTTCGAATTTCGGGAAAATCGGACCAAAATTGCCATACAAAATGGCCGCCGTTTGTACGCGAATACTGGTAAAAAATGGTATATCATGGTTGTGGACCCTGTAGAGGTCACAATTTTAATTCAATTTTAATGAAACTTGAAATGCATGGTCATAACCCATAGATCTTGCGCATATTGGATCATAACTTTCTGGCCGCCGTTTGTACGCGAATACTGTTAAAAAATTGTATATCATGGTTGTGGACCCTGTAGAAGTCACAATCTTAATTCGATTTTGATGAAACTTGAAATGCATGGTTATAACCCAAAGATCTTGGTTCCTTTCGTTATTTGCGCATATCGGATCGTAACTTCCTGAATTATGGCCCCTGATTGTCCGAAAAATCGCCTATGGTCCCTCTGGAGGTCACAATTATTATCCGATTTAAAAAAACGTTTGACTCTGTCTCCGTTACACCCTACGGAAGGTTGAGTTTGAATTTGTACGCGAACAGTGTAAAAATATGGTATATCAAAGTTGTGGACCCTGTAGAGGTCACAATTTTAATTTGATTTTGATGAAACCTGAAATGCTTATTTATAACCTAAAGATCTTTATTCTTTTCGATTTTTGCGCATATCAAATTGTAACTTAATGAATTATGGACTTTTCTTGTAGGAAAAATCAATTTCGGTATTGCTTGTTCTCTATCCATTTCTCAAAAATGTGGGCGTATCCTGCCTGGCAGTGCCAGCCTATCTTTTTAGGTTGTGGTTCCTCTGGAGGTCACAATTATTATCCGATTTAAAAAAACGTTTGATTATATTACCGTTACACCGTAAGGAAGGTTGATATTGTATTTCGGGTAAATCGGATCAAAATTTCCATACAACATGGCCGCCGTTTGTATGCAAATAATGTTAAAAAATGGTATATCAAGGTATTGGACCCTGTGGAGGTCACAATTTTAATTCGATTTTGATCAAACTTTAAATTCATTGTTATAACCCAAAGATCTTGGTTCCTTTCGATATTTGCGCATATCGGATCGTAACTTCCTGAATTATGGCCCCTGATTACAGGCAAAATCTCCTTTTTTTTTAGCTTGTGGTTCTTCTGGAGGTCACAATTATTATCCGATTTAAAAAATCCTTTGATAATATTACCGTTATACCGTAAGGAAGGTTGAGTTTGAATTTCGGGAAAATCGGACCAAAATTGACAGACAAAATGGCCGCCGTTTGTACGCGAATACTGTTTAAAAAAATGGTATATCATGGTTGTGGACCCTGTATAGGTCACAATTTTAATTCGATTTTGATGAGGAAGGTTGAGTTCTAATTTTCGTGAAAATCGTACCAAATTTGCCGGACGAAATGGTCTGATTTTCCTGAAATTCGAACTCAACCTTCCTTACGGTGTAACGGTAATATCTTTTTAGCTTGTGGCCCCTCTGGAGGTCACAATTATTATCCGATTGAAAAAAAACGGTTGATTATATTACCATTACACCGTAAGGAAGGTTGAGTTCGAATTTCGGGAAAATCGGACCAAAATTGCCATACAAAATGGCCGCCGTTTGTACGCGAATACTGGTAAAAAATGGTATATCATGGTTGTGGACCCTGTAGAGGTCACAATTTTAATTCAATTTTAATGAAACTTGAAATGCATGGTCATAACCCATAGATCTTGCGCATATTGGATCATAACTTTCTGGCCGCCGTTTGTACGCGAATACTGTTAAAAAATTGTATATCATGGTTGTGGACCCTGTAGAAGTCACAATCTTAATTCGATTTTGATGAAACTTGAAATGCATGGTTATAACCCAAAGATCTTGGTTCCTTTCGTTATTTGCGCATATCGGATCGTAACTTCCTGAATTATGGCCCCTGATTGTCCGAAAAATCGCCTATGGTCCCTCTGGAGGTCACAATTATTATCCGATTTAAAAAAACGTTTGACTCTGTCTCCGTTACACCCTACGGAAGGTTGAGTTTGAATTTGTACGCGAACAGTGTAAAAATATGGTATATCAAAGTTGTGGACCCTGTAGAGGTCACAATTTTAATTTGATTTTGATGAAACCTGAAATGCTTATTTATAACCTAAAGATCTTTATTCTTTTCGATTTTTGCGCATATCAAATTGTAACTTAATGAATTATGGACTTTTCTTGTAGGAAAAATCAATTTCGGTATTGCTTGTTCTCTATCCATTTCTCAAAAATGTGGGCGTATCCTGCCTGGCAGTGCCAGCCTATCTTTTTAGGTTGTGGTTCCTCTGGAGGTCACAATTATTATCCGATTTAAAAAAACGTTTGATTATATTACCGTTACACCGTAAGGAAGGTTGATATTGTATTTCGGGTAAATCGGATCAAAATTTCCATACAACATGGCCGCCGTTTGTATGCAAATAATGTTAAAAAATGGTATATCAAGGTATTGGACCCTGTGGAGGTCACAATTTTAATTCGATTTTGATCAAACTTTAAATTCATTGTTATAACCCAAAGATCTTGGTTCCTTTCGATATTTGCGCATATCGGATCGTAACTTCCTGAATTATGGCCCCTGATTACAGGCAAAATCTCCTTTTTTTTTAGCTTGTGGTTCTTCTGGAGGTCACAATTATTATCCGATTTAAAAAATCCTTTGATAATATTACCGTTATACCGTAAGGAAGGTTGAGTTTGAATTTCGGGAAAATCGGACCAAAATTGCCATATAAAATGGCCGCCGTTTGTACGCGAATACTGTTAAAAAATGGTATATCAAGGTTGTGGACCCTGTAGAGGTCACAATTTTAATTCGATTTTGATGAAACTTGAAATACCTGGTTATAACCCAAAGATCTTGGTTCCTTTCGATAATTGCGCATATTGGATTGTAACTTCCTGAATTATGGCCCTTGATTATACGCAAAATCGCCCTTTTTTTTTAGCTTGTGGTCCCTCTGGAGGTCACAATTATTATTCGATTTAAAAAAACGTTTGATTGTATTACCATTACACCGTAAGGAAGGTTGAGTTCGAATTTCGGGAAAATCGGACCAAAATTGACAGACAAAATTGCCGCCGATTGTACGCGAATGCTGTTAAAAAATGGTATTTCATGGTTGTGGACCCTGTATAAGTCACAATTTTAATTTGATTTTGATGAGGAGGGTTGAGTTTGAATTTAGTGAAAATCGTATCAAAATTGCCGGACGAAATGGTCGCCATTTGTAAGCGAATAGTGTAAAAATATGGTATATCATGGTTGTGGACTCTCTACAGGTCACAATTCTTATCCGATTTTGACGAAAAGTCACATTTCTAGGTTGTGTACCATCACACCATAATCATTGTCGGCTTCTAATTTCATGAATATCAGATTGGAATGACCAACAAAATGGCTGCTCCCAATACAGTATGAAATACAGGACTTAATGATGTAGGAAAAATCACTTTCGGTATTGCTTGTTCTCTATCCATCCCTCGAAAATGTGGGCGTATCCTACCTGGCAGTGCCAGCCTATCTTTTTAGCTTGTGGTCCCTCTGGAGGTCACAATTATTATCTGATTTAAAAAAAACGTATGATTATATTACCGTTACACCATAAAGAAGGTTGAGTTCAAATTTCGGGAAAATCAGACCGAAATTGCCATACTAAATGGCCGCCGTTTGTACCGAATACTGGTAAAAAATGGTATATCATGGTTGTGGACCCTGTAGAGGTCACAATTTTAATTCGATTTTAATGAAACTTGAAATGCATGGCCATAACCCATAGATCTTGCGCATATCGGATCGTAACTTTCTGACTTATGGCCTCTGATTGTCCGAAAAATCGCCTACGGTCCGTCCCTCTGGAGGTCACAATTATTATCCGATTTAAAAAAACGTTTGACTATATCATCGTTACACCCTAAGGAAGGTTGAGTTTGAATTTCGAGAAAATCGGACCATAATTGCCAGACAAAATGGCCGCCGTTTGTACGCGAATAGTGTAAAAATATGGTATATCAATGTTGTGGACCCTGTACAGGTCTCAATTTTAATTCGATTTTGATGAAACCTGAAATGCATGTTTATAACCTAAAGATCTTGATTCTTTTCGATATTTGCGCATATCAAATTGTAACTTAACCCTTAGAACCCAAATTCCGCAAAACCGGCTTGACGTTGTATCGCATATACCTGAAATGTCGGTTTTGCAGCTTGGGGCGTGTCAAGCTCCAATTACGTTTACGTCATAATTAATATGACGTCCTGTAAATCCAGGGAGGGACGTGCAACACCCCATGTATAGTCAGTGTTCAAAGGGTTAATGAATTATGGCCTTTGATTGTAGGAAAAATCACTTTCGGTATTGCTTGTTCTCTATCTATCTCTCGAACAATTATTATCCGATTTAAAAAAAAAAACTGTTGCACCGTAAGGAAGGTTGAGTTCGAATTTCGTGAAAATCGTACCAAAATTGCCGGACGAAATGGTCGCCGTTTGTACACGAATAGTGTAAAAATATGGTATATATCATGGTTGTGGACTCTCTACATGTCACAATTCTTATACGATTTTGACGAAAAGTCACATTTCTAGGTTGTGTACTGTCACACCATAATCATTGTCGGCTTCGAATTTCATGAATATCCGACTGGAACTGACCAACAAAATGGCTGTTCCCAATACAGTATGAAATACAGGACTTAATGATGTAGGAAAAATCACTTTCGGTATTGCTTTTTCTTTCTCCATCTCTCGAAAATGTGGGCGTATCCTGCCTGGCAGTGCCAGCCTATCCTTATCGGATTTAAAAATAAATGTTACATGCTAATGATGACTGAATTCGAAATTTTGTGACAGTGTGTCTGAAACAGCCTGGCAAAATTGCTGCTACATGTACTCAAATGGTAAAGGGGTATGTAACACCAAGGTTGCAGACCCTCTAGAAGTCACAATTTTTATCCGATCTTGATGAAATTTACTTAAAATATTTCTTGATATCCAGAAGATCTTGTTACCTTTCGATATTCGTGCATATCAGACCGTAAATTCTTGGATTAAGGCCCCTGATTGTACAAGAAATCACATTTTTATGCGTCTACATTCATAATGTGGACATATTATGCCTTCGCCCCTGTCTGTGTGTGTATAAAGAAGGATATACATGTTTTTTATACGCCCACATTTTCATGTGGCTGTATATTGTCGTCGCCCCTGTTCGTCCGTCCGTCCACAATTGTTTGTGAACAGTCTACAGGTCATAATTTTTATCCGATTTCAATGAAACTTGAAATATAGGTTTATCACCCTAAGATCTTGGTTCCTTTCGATATTGGCATGCATCGGACTGTAACTTCATGGGTTATGGCCCCTGATTGTACAAAAAATCACGTTTTTAACTTGTGAACAGTGTAGAGGTCACAATTTTGAACCGATGTTGATGAAACTTGAAATGCATGTTTGTGACCCAAAGATCTTGGTTCCTTTCGATATTTACGCCCATCTGATTGTAACTTCCTGAATTATGGCCCCTGATTGTCCGAAAAATTGCCCTTTTTGGCTCAAGTGAATGTGCTGTCATATAAGTTTGGCTGAACCTATTAACATGAAATTTGCACAGCACTTTGGTAATATACTCGGATGGTGATGTTAGAATGTCAGCCTGTTTTGTCAAAATTAAGAGTTTGAGGGCTGGCTCAGTTCGGGGTATTTCGGTCGTTTGGACAATTCTGGGGTAGCCTTGCAAATTTCAATTAGAACTGTACATTTTAGGCTGTCATAAGCATAAATTGACAATTTTTAATTGAAAGCTGAACAAAATGCGGTTTTTGGCTCAAGTGGATGTGCTGTCATTTAATTTTGGCTGAACCTATTAACATGAAATTTGCACAGCACTTTGGTAATATATTCCGGATGGTGGTGTGAACATTTCAGCCTGTTTTGTCAAAAATTAAGAGTTTGAAGGCTGGCTCGGTTAGGTGTATTTGGGTCGTTTGTCAGATTTAGTGTTATCACGACAAAAGTAACAGCTTCAAAATCTTTAATATTGCTACGGAGAACCTGCCATTCTCCCACTACCTTTCTAAATACATGACGTGACCAGTAAAAAATATTTGAGGTCAGTAGCTACAATATTACGCAATCGCAATTCGTTTTACATGCCGAATGGGAAAGCACACCCATTAGGCATCAAAAAATGAAATTCGCCTATTGAGGGCTTTTTCCATGGTCACTCATTCAATTTCGTAAACATTTTGATATCAAATATGACGAGAGCAATAACAATTATTTGTGTACATGCTTGTAGTTTTACTGCGTACTTTGAGTGCTTCGTGTCTCGTTTAAATTTGTAACCCCTGTTCTGTCGTAGTGCCTTAAGTTCCTGTGAACAGACTCAGAGGACTGTTGACTCCAGTGACCAAGTTTGTCTCTCCACACACTGGTCGATATGGTAAAATATTGCATGAACTTTTGTTCCTTACTGGAATTCCTACTTCGGACACCCTGCATTTCAGAGCGACGAAGGCTCAATGCATCAGCCCAAGCCTGGGCTGTAGGGATCGAGAAAATGTTGCATCTACGGTCTGAAGGAGATGCGGTTCCATCACCGGAATAAAAGTCTGACAGGTGATAGACTTCATTCTGGTAATGGAACTGCATCTCCTCACCGTAGACAACCGTTGGCAGGTTCACCTAGATGCTATGTACTATTGATAAAAATGTCCAACACACTTGTTTCGGCAACAAATTGGATGGTGGTTTCAAACAAGCGGTAAAGTCTTTCAAAAGTTCATATAATGAGCTAGTAATTCTAGTAACGACCAAAAGTTCATGCTATGTTTGACCATATCGACCAGTTTCTGGAGAGACGAACGGACAAAATACCGGACAAAATCTCAATACCGGACTTTCCCAGAGCAAAACACCATTCCGGGAACTTGGCCAATATACTTAAAGGCACTCTGGGAGACCGAGGGCTACAAACGAGTAACAAAGAACCTAGAGTACACCGCGAAACTACTAGCATGCACAATTGTTTATTGCTCTCACCATATTTGATATAAAGATGTTTACGAAATTGAATGAGTGACTTTTTCCAAATTATGCCAGAATTGTTAAAAGAAATGATTGCATAAATGTCCTAAAAAACAACGATCATTTAACATGATTTGCTCAGAACATCTCATATTTACCGAATGCGACAGCAGTGGTTAAGTGGATAACACACTGGCTTGCTAGTCTGCTGGTCGGGTGTTCGATTGTCTGAGAATGTTTATCAGGATTTTCTGACATGGTTTCTCCTTGTCAGAGGTGGAGGACCGATGACCTGACAAGGACAGCTGTCTAGTCGTTCCATGGGACGAAAAATCGAGGTCTCGTGTATACATTGACGTGTAGGTAAAAGATCAGTTGGAATTCAACATAAGAGTCGGCCATAGTGCCACTGCCTGGGCAACATTTCCCCCAAAGCACGCTGTATCGTGTATCGTCTTAATTATTTAAGTCGCAACAGAACAATAGGACATTAAACCCCATTTCATTTCATTCATTCAGATTGCGACCAAAATAACAAGCGTTTTTCATGTGCTAGCCTTGTAAAAATTTAAGATAGTTATAGGCGATTTTCGTTTTTTTTGATATTTTTGATGCCTAATGGGTGTACTTTCCCTAGATAATGTTCAATACCCGTGTACTTTGTTTATACCCTACCGGCAACTCACCAGGGATGTGATAATGGATGTCTAAAAATTTCAGCTTCATAGATGGGACCAAGGCGTTGGTGTTCAGTTCTGCTATCTTGGACAATTTCGTTTTTATTGCACTATGCTCATGTGTGTCATTATGGTGTCATTCGTGGTCAAAGGGGAGATAACTCCCCAAGTCCTTTGAGGAATAGCAAAGTTTGTTAAATCTCTAATAGTGTTAAATCTACATTGTAGTCCTAAAGTATTAAACACTAAAGTCCTCAGAAATAAGGTAAAGTAAGTTGTATTAAGAGGTCCTCTCATGATAATAAATGTAAACTATTATAAACTCAAGTCCTCTCTAGTGTATAAATGTAAATCAATCTTACACAAGTCCTCTGTAGATATTAAATATAAGAAAAGGCCTCATATAGTCTGTAAAACATGTTATATTTTTATGACTGAATCAATGCAATCTACGTAGCAGACAATGTACATGGTGGCGCTGACAATAACTATAAAATCTGAAAGCCGTAAGGCGACAGGAAACCTGGGTCCTTGGGAGGTTTTGAAAAACCATAGTCCTCACATATAATGAGCAATGCAAGTATGTATGTGTGTGTGTGTATGTATGTGACACATACTATGTGTGTGTGTATGTATGTATGTCTGTAGGTCGCCTACAGGATGTTCTTACTGGATTTTTTTCAAACTTTGTATACTTATTCCTTATACCCTAAGGACGATCCCTATTGTTTTTGGTGCCTGCCCGACCCCCAGGGGCTGAGCCACGCCCATTTCCTATATTTGTTGTCTACAGGCCACATTTCTTAATGTATCATTTTGAAACTTTGCAAACTTATTCTTTGTACCCTAAGGAACATCCCTATCATTTGAGTGCATGCCCAACCCCCTGGGACAGAGCTACGCCCAATGTCTGTGTGTCTTATGTTCGCTTACAGAATGCAATTCTTAACAGATCCTTTTAAAACTTTGCCTACCTATTCCTTATACACTATTCCTTATAACCTAAGGATGACCCCTATTGTTTTTTGGTGAGTGCCCACCCCCCAGGGGCTGAGCCATACTCATTATACGCCCACATTTACATGTGGACGTATATTGTCGTCGCCCCTGTTCGTCCGTCCGGACGTCCGTCCGTTCACAATTGTTTGTGAACAGTCTACAGGTCACAATTTTTATCCGATTTCAATGAAACTTAAAACATAGGTTTATCACCCTAAGATCTCGGTTCCTTTCGATATTGACGTGTATCGAACTGTAACTTCATGGGTTATGGCCCCTGATTGTACGAAAAATCACGTTTTTTAGCTTGTGAACAGTTTAGAGGTCACAATTTTCAACCGATTTGGACGAAACTTGAAATGCATGTTTATAACCCAAAGACCTTGGTTTCTTTCGATATTTGCGCCAATCGGATCGTAACTTCCTGAATTATGGCCCCTGATTGTCCGAAAAATCGCCCTTTTTAGCTTGTGGTCCCTCTGGAGGTCAAAATTGTTATCCGATTTAAAAAAACGTTTGATTGTATCACCGTTCCATGGTTATGAAGGTTGAGTTCGAATTTCGTGAAAATCGGACCAAAATTGACGGACAAAATGGCCGCCATTTGTACGCGAATAGTGTGAAAATATGTTAAATCAAGGTTGTGAACAGTGTAGAGGACACAATTTTGAACCGATTTGGATGAAACTTGAAATGCATGTTTATAACCCAAAGATCTTGGTTCCTTTCGATATTTGCGCCAATCGGATCGTAATTTCCAGAATTATGTCCCCGGATTGTCAGAAAAATTGCTTTTGTTCGCTTTTGGTCCCTCTGGAGGTCAAAATTATTATCCGATTTAAAAAAACGTTTGACTATATCACCGTTACATGGTAATGAAGAGAGAGTTTGAATTACGTGAAAACCGGACTAGAATTGACGGACAAAATGGCCGCCGTTTGTACACGAATAGTGTGAAAATATGTTATATCAAGGTTGTGGACCCTATAGAGGTCACAATTTTGAATCGATTTTGATGAAACTTGACAGGTATGTTTTAAACCCAAAGATCTTGGTTCCTTTCGATATTTGCGCCCATCGGGTCATTACTTCCTGAATTATGTCCCCGGATTGTACGAAAAATCACCCTTTTTAGCTTGTGGTGCCTCTGGAGGTCACAATTATTATATGATTTAAAAAAAAACGTTTGATTATAAAAACCAAACAATTTCTAATGATTTTCTGATAATTCCTTAATATGCGACAATTCTTGTTGACTGCCCGGACGATTTGGCTGCTGTGTGGGTGTATGTTTCGTTGCCTGGCAACCTATTTTTTTTACTTCGTGTCTGTGTGTGTTGCCTACAGGACACGATTCTTAACGGATTGTCTTTAAACTTGGGATATGTATTCCTTATAGCCTAAGGACGACATTTACATGTCCCGACCCCCAGTCAAGCCATGCCCAATTTTTGTGTTTGTCGTTTACAGGCCACAATTCTGAATGAATCAGCTTGGTATATGTATTCCATATAGCCTGAGGGCGTCCACTATTGATTTTGGTCCATGTCCCGACCCCCAGGGGCAGAGCCACGCCCACTTTTTGCCTTTAGTGTCTGAAAGCCATAATTATGAATGGATTATCTTGTTATACCTATTCCTTATACTCTAAGGACGGCAACTATTGATATCCATGCACGACCCTCGACGCTAAACAAACCAAACACCTAGCCTTCTTGACAAAGTACTAAATCAATCAAAACAGGAATGTGGACGTGTATTGTAGTGTTAGCGTTATGTTTCTTTTTTAGATTTGTCACTACCCATCTCTTCATGAACCTTTATATGTTGTAGCAAATCAGTTATCTATAGAATCATTAAAGGTAACTTTTTTTCAGTGAATAGATACAGGACTTCATTGTAATTTCATTAACAATTTATTGCTAAATTTTATGTACATTTCTTCCATTTCAGGAAATGCTTTAGGAGCAGATGCATATTGGTTATGTGCTGCCCATATATATACTCCACTGCCATTTCGACCTGGTAAAGGTGGTTTTGGGGATTTATTTCGTACACATTTCTTTGTCAATGCTGGAAATTTGGGTAATATCAGTCTTAGTAAGTATAATACATTATAAATTATACAAATAAATGAATACTATACTCCCACACTTTCCATTCTTGTCGTGTGTTGGGTAGGGTGCACATGTTGCCCTTTTGTTGTTGGATTTTCAAGCAGATCAGCCAAATTGTTCTACCTGCAGGCCTGATAACTAATCTCAAATTGTTCTACTTGCAGGCCTGATAACCAACAATTCTTATTTTAGGGTTGCTTTTTGGTAGTAAGCAATATTAATAATTATTTTTCAACAGTTTTTATCCAGTTTATGTTCTTTACATATGCGTCTATAGCGGTGGTTAGGTGACGACAGCAACCCAGAAATGTCTCCATTGTTCTGCACTGTTCTTTAGGTTGAGAACTTTTTTTTTGACTTGTAGAGCTATTCACACAACAGTTTTGAATAGGATTTTTTGTGACCACATTTATTATTTTTGTCACCACTGTCTTTCCATTAACAATAACTTGTGAATGCATTAAATGTCAACATTTTTGTATCCAATTTTTATAAAAATTAGTATGTGATGTTTTTAGATCTTGAAGATTTGTCAATTTTTCAAGAATATTCCTACTTGACTTAATAAAATGAAAGGATTGTGGAATTGTCACTCCGGAGGCATAAGCCAGAACCTTATCAAATTTCCATGGTTTCGTTACATATACATTTTGTTTAATACAATATTTCCAGATAATAATTTAAGAGAAAATTTTTGGCGGATGGCAGAAACATTCAGGTGGGCATATGGAGGCGGTATAGTCTTACGGATGGGAAGTATTGCTAGAATGGAATTGAATTATGTAATACCAGTACAATTACAGCGAGGAGATAGGTAACATTATACCTTCTCTACTAAAATGATGCATTTTGATCTTTTGCATTTTTCTCAGAAACTATTTACTATATGACTCTGTATATCAAATTGGGTCGGAATACGCAAAATCTAATTTTGAGCTAGAGGCAAAATAAGTGAAAATATTGATTTTGATAGAAATTGAGATTTTCACAAAAGTGAGTCTATAAATATAATATCTATCGACACAAAAGATCAAAATAGCAATAAAACAATTTCAAACACCTTTATTTGAAAGTTTTGTAAGAGTACTGTATTCTTAAATCTGTCCTATTTCTTAAAATTCTCGCTGAAATTAGTGCTTTTTCTTCGCTCGCATCGGGACGACCGGTCATTCCTCTTGCATAATGATTGGCATCGTTGTAAAGCGGAGAATCTTTAGTTTCCAAATATGATCAAAATATTGTTGATGAATTGATTTTGAACGGATACAATCGTGTTTTAAAACCTCTAAAAAATCTAAACATACTCCACATGCTATGCTGTCTACACAACTCGTTTGCTGATTGGCCCAGACACTGCGTGAAAAGCATTGTGGTTATGTGGCTGGCTCGAGCGGACGATAAATATTTGGTTTTGGCAATAATATTTTGAGGTACCTACATGTGATTCACTCTGATAAGTGGCAGAATAAAAAGTAATTCGGATCATATATTCGGATCAAAAAAATGATTTATAGGCCTTAAATGGAAATAAACAAAACGGCCAATAATTTTCTTTTCGAAGAGAATTTTATTGTTAGCTGAATTCCGTTTACTGTTGCTTCTTCATGAATACGGTATGCAATGTAAGGAATGCATCTTGGATATTATTGTTATACGCCCACATTTTTATGTGGACGTATATTGTCGTCGCCCCCGTCCGTCCGTCCGTCCGTCCGTCCGTCCACATTTTTTTGTGAACAGTCTACAGGTCACAATTTTTATCCGATTTCAATTAAACTTAAAATATAGGTTTATCACCATAAGATCTCGGTTCCTTTCGATATTGGCATGTATCGGACTGTAACTTCATGGGTTATGGCCCCTGATTGTACGAAAAATCACGTTTTTTAGCTTGTGAACAGCGTAGAGGTCACAATTTTGAACCGATTTGGATGAAACTTGACATGTGTGTTTATAACCCAAAGATCTTGGTTCCTTTCGATATTTGCGCCAATCGGATCGTAACTTCCTGAATTATGGCCCCTGATTGTCCGAAAAATTGCCCTTTTTAGCTCGTGGTCCCTCTGGAGGTCAAAATTGTTATCCGATTTAAAAAACCGTTTGATTATATCACCGTTCCATGGTTATGAAGGTCGAGTTCGAATTTCGTGATAATCGGACCAAAATTGACAGACAAAATGGCCGCCATTTGTACGCGAATAGTGTGAAAATATGTTAAATCAAGGTTGTGAACAGTGTAGAGGACACAATTTTGAACCGATTTGGATGAAACTTAAAATGCATGTTTATAACCTAAAGATCTTGGTTCCTTTCGATATTTGCGCCAATCGGATCGTAACTTCCTGAATTATGGCCCCTGATTGTCCGAAAAATTGCCCTTTTTAGCTTGTGGTCCCTATGGAGGTCAAAATTGTTATCCGATTTAAAAAACCGTTTGATTATATCATTGTTCCATGGTTATGAAGGTCGAGTTTGAATTTCGTGAAAATCGGACCAAAATTGACGGACAAAATGGCCGCCATTTGTACGCGAATAGTGTGAAAATATGTTATATCAAGGTTGTGAACAGTGTAGAGGACACAATTTTGAACCGATTTTGATGAAACTTGAAATGCATGTTTATAACCCAAAGATCTTGATTCCTTTCGATATTTGCGCCAATCGGATCGTAACTTGCTGAATTATGGCCCCTGATTGTCCGAAAAATCGCCCTTTTTAGCTTGTGGTGCCTCTGGAGGTCAAAATTGTTATCCGATTTAAAAAACCGTTTGATTATATCACCGTTCCATGGTTATGAAGGTCGAGTTTGAATTTCGTGAAAATTGGACCAAAATTGACGGACAAAATGGCCGCCATTTGTACGCGAATAGTGTGAAAATATGTTAAATCAAGGTTGTGAACAGTGTAGAGGTCACAATTTTGAACCGATTTGGATGAAACTTGAAATGCATGTTTATAACCCAAATATCTTGGTTCCTTTCGTTATTTGCGCCAATCGGATCGTAACTTCCTGAATTATGGCCCCTGATTGTCCGAAAAATTGCCCTTTTTAGCTTGTGGTCCCTATGGAGGTCAAAATTGTTATCCGATTTAAAAAACCGTTTGATTATATCATTGTTCCATGGTTATGAAGGTCGAGTTTGAATTTCGTGAAAATCGGACCAAAATTGACGGACAAAATGGCCGCCATTTGTACGCGAATAGTGTGAAAATATGTTATATCAAGGTTGTGAACAGTGTAGAGGACACAATTTTGAACCGATTTGGATGAAACTTGAAATGCATGTTTATAACCCAAAGATCTTGATTCCTGTCGATATTTGCGCCAATCGGATCGTAACTTCCTGAATTATGGCCCCTGATTGTCCGAAAAATTGCCCTTTTTAGCTTGTGGTCCCTCTGGAGGTCAAAATTGTTATCCGATTTTAAAAAAACGTTTGATTATATCACCGTTCCATGGTTATGAAGGTTGAGTATGAATTTTGTGAAAATCGGACCAAAATTGACGGACAAAATGGCCGCCGTTTGTACACGAATATTGTGAAAATATGTTATATAAAGGTTGTGGACCTTATAGAGGTCACAATTTTGAACCGATTTTGATGAAACTTGACATGTATGTTTATAACCCAAAGATCTTGGTTCCTTTCGATATTTGCGCCCATTGGATCATAACTTCCTGAATTATGTCCCCGGATTGTCCGAAAAATCGCTTTTGTTCGCTTTTGGTCCCTCTGGAGGTCAAAATTATTATCCGATTTAAAAAAACGTTTGACTATATTACCGTTACATGGTAAAGAAGAGGGAGTTTGAATTACATGAAAACCGGACTAGAATTGACGGACAAAATGGCCGCCGTTTGTACACGAATAGTGTGAAAATATGTTATATCAAGGTTGTGGACCCTATAGAGGTCACAATTTTGAGTCGATTTTGATGAAACTTGACAGGTATGTTTTAAACCCAAAGATCTTGGTTCCTTTCGATATTAGCGCCCATCGGGTCATTACTTCCTGAATTATGTCCCCTGATTGTACGAAAATTCACCCTTTTTAGCTTGTGGTGCCTCTGGAGGTCACAATTATTATATGATTTAAAAAAAAGCGTTTGATTATAAAAACCAAACAAATTCTAATGATTTTTTGATAATTCCTTAATATGCGACAATTCTTGTTGACTGCCCGGACGATTTGGCTGCTGTGTGGGCGTATGTTTCGTTGCCTGGCAACCTATTTTTTAAAATTCTCTTATCACTATTGGTCGAAAAAATGAGAACGATCCAAAATGCGATGATTCTCGAATGTCTGCCATTGTTTAATTACATCAAAACCAAAATGCACGAAAGTGAACGTAAGTATTTCGTGACTTTGAAATTGACATTTCTATAGCGACTCATATTTTGATAACATTACCTGAAAATAATAATAGACCTATCGTACACGCAAAATCTTAATTTAATTCACGTGTTAAATTAACACACGTACAGCTGTGGCGGCTTCTTTGATGATTATCCAATTAACAATCTTAATCTCCTGACCACTGGCTGGCACTAAGGTGCTAATTAATTGATGAGATTAAGTTAATGTCACAGAGTTATAATATACAAAACAGACTACTAATGTATAGATTGTTCTTCAGTAACACTATCATGTGAATATGTCACATGTGTTGTGGATGTTTTGTTACAAAAATTGTGCATTTACTACGATTTTCATCTTCCGCACCATTGAAATCCTACATGAAAAAAAATATTAAACGACAAAATAGCAAATAAATGGCAGAAATCATCGGATCATATTTTTACTACAATTTTTGTCTTCGGCAACACTGAAAACCCATGGAAATATATATTCAACGACAAAACAGCAAATAAATTGTCTGGTTGCTATGGGATTTTGTTGTCGAAAATACCAAATCTTTAACTTGCTTTTTCTCAAAACTTACATTTTTGAGTTGGATGGCTTCAAATGGACAAAACTCAGTCAATTTTTGTCCAATTCAATCAAACTATACATCAAATTGAAGGTAATGAAAATAACAATAACTCAATTTTTAAATTTCGTCATAGTGACTCAGTATGCCATGTCGGGTCACATATCGCTTTGAATTGTATTTTAGTCTGTTTTGGTACATGCAATTGAACACTTACCTATTAAATACAATTTTTAGCAAGATACGTTTTAGCAGTGCTTCACGTTCGACGTGAGCGATCGCTTTCGCTCTTCCCGGTCGTGGAAATGTGTAGAATTAAAATATCTGTATAAATTTCGATTTTCAATGACCTTCTGCCCATCTTTTCCAAAATTCTTTTAAACCTGATACAGATGGCAGTTTTTATACGCCCACATTTTCATTGTCGTCGCCCCTGTCCGTCCATCCATCCACAATTGTTCGTGAACAGTCTACAGGTCACAGTTTTTATCTGATTTCAATGAAACTTGAAATATAGGTTATCACACTACGATCTCGATTCCTTTCAATATTGGCATGTTTCGGACTGTAATTTCATGGATAATCGCCCCTAATTGTACGAAATATCACCTTTTTAGCTTGTAAACACTGTAGAGGTCACAATTTTGAACTGATTTTGATGAAACTTGGAATGCATGTTTGTAACCCAAAGATCTTAGCTCCTTTCAATATTTGATTATTTGACAAATTGCTTTTGATTTAGCCTGTTCTCTATCCATCTCTTGCAAAATGTGGGTGTATCCTGTCTGGCAGCCACTGTTTAACAGATTTTTATGCACCCACATTCGTACTTACAAATTTCTAGGCTTTTTGAGCTTTAATAATCATTATACTTTTTTTACGCCTACATTATGGACTTTATAAATTATTATTTGACATTTATGTTTGTGATGATGCAATATTTAGTCATATTTATATATTTTTTAGTGTTAATCCTGGTTTACAGTTTGGAATAGGCCTGTCATTTTTATAGGATTTACTGAATACAGACATCAATGCTTCATATTCTTCATCTTGAACCACTGCCTGCTAGCAGCTGTTGATGGACAGACAATGCCTTATCACTTGTGATATTATTTCATTCTTTGAATATTTAAAAAAAGACTTAATATTGGATAAAGATTGTTGAAGAAAATTGGGTATAGTTTTCAAAATGACACTGTCGAGAATGTTATTTAGTCAATGTAATATATTATTTTTACAAACACAAGTTCTTTATTCTGTGAACATTTCCTGGGATTAGTGTAGGCCCTACTCGTATCTACTTATATATCACCTGTAGTATAATAATCATCCTGTTTTTATAATAACCCATTCTTATATATTAAAAAACCTTCTCGTAGTCTTGTTGAATGAAACATGCCGGTTTTTAGCATTTCACTATAAATTATTTGAGTGACTTTTACTCCCTTGCAAACTACAGCATTGTGGAAGTTGAATATCTAAATTGAATGTTGGTTCACAAATGATGAATTTCATTGAGTATTTACCAAGATATTATGAATGGAAATTCCTCAACATATTTCGGCTTCTGCAGACAGTATGAATGAGATATGGGTTATAACAACCCATGGCATCCATCATTTTTGCTTTAATTAATTTTATGGGCCTCTTTTTTATCTGACTGAATTAATCTGTTCAAAAAATGTGAATGGCGATGAGAGACTTGAAAGGAGTCATGTGGAATATATATATATCTTAGTGAATGAAATAGATTAATTCCGAGTGGAAGACAATTAGCACAGTTGTACAAAGAGATTCCTAAAATGTCTGATGTAACCTTTTTACTGTATCTACCAATCATTTTCAAAAATGTCTCAATATTATGTGAGCTGAGACTTCCAAACCATTTAATTGGTTGGGGGGTTGGGATGGCCTAGTGGTCTAGAGGGCCGCGCTTCGACCTCTAGCTGGCCGGTCACCTCTGGCTTGCGACTGTGGTTTCGAGCCCTGGTGTGAGCCTATGTGGCATGGAGATAGGGGCGCCTTCTCAACCTCGTGGGTTTCCTCCGGGCACTCCGGTTTCCTCCCACTGCTAAAGACCCCTGCGCACAAGCGAATTATTGAAATAAAATGAAACCATATGTTAGTCCCAAAATGACCTAGATTGTGTCAAGTGGACTTTAAACCCCATCTCTCTCTATTTAATTGGTCCATATTTGTCATTTAATTTGTATACATAAACCTGTGAAACTCTGGGGCTGCTCCTTTAATATTGAGGTCTTATAAAATCAGAATGGTAGGAAAACTTTTTTCTTGTTTAAGAAATAGCAACATTTCATTTGACCTTCGTTTAAAATCTTATTCCATTTTAGTATCATAAATTTTGAATGCATTTTGCAGAGTTTTGTCTACATGTTTTAAAACTTGCTCTGTGGGATTTGATAAAATGACTTTTAATTTTGCTCAGAGAACATTGCTGTTAGTGGTTAATATGTGTTAATATTTGACCTCAATGTAAGCATGCTTTGCGTTTTGACCAACATTTTATCTAAAATATACAAAGTTTATTTACATGAATATCGATCATAAAGTAGCTTGATAAAATTATGGTTTGCAATTTTATACTGTTTTTGATTTTTAGATGAAATAATCAATGACCTAGTTCGGATCATCCTTAGAAAAATGTTGAGTAGTCAATTCTAAGTCTTAAACAAGCTTTAGTCTAATCTGGCCATATCTTGTGAAATCTTATCCCCTTCACGATTATTTATTAAACAGAAATAGGATAAACAGTCCTCTTAATATGAACAACCAAGTCCACGTATGAACAACCAAGTTGTGACCACAGCAGCCTGGGCATTTGGTAATTATTTTTTTATCAGTATTAATTGTCCACAGCTCAAATTTTTATGATAGAATCAGATCATTTATCCAAATTAGATATTAAATTTTATCCTAGTGATAATCCCAATATAATTATTGCAAATATACATTTATCATTTATCCAAATTAGATATTAAATTTTATCCTAGTGATAATCCCAATATAATTATTGCAAATATACATTTTGTTTCATTTTTATACGCCCACATTTTCATGTGGACGTATTATGTTGTCGCCCCTGTCCGTCCGGACGTCCATCCGTCCGTCCACAATTTGTTTGTGGACTCTCTACAGGTCACAATTCTTATCTGATTTTGACGAAACTTGAAATATAGGTTTATCCCCATAAGATCTCGGCTGCTTTCGATATTGGCATGTATCGGATCAAAACTTCATGGATTATGGCCCTTGATTGTACGTAAAATCACATTTTTATACGCCCACATTTTCATGTGGACGTATATTGTCGTCGCCCCTGTTCGTCCGTCCACAATTGTTTGTGAACAGTCTACAGGTCACAATTTTTATCCGATTTCAATGAAACTTAAAATATAGGTTTATCACCCTAAGATCTCGGTTCCTTTCGATATTGGCATGTATCGGACCGTACCTTCATGGGTTATGGCCCCTGATTGTACGAAAAATCATGTTTTTTAGCTTGTGAACAGTGTAGAGGTCACAATTTTGAACCGATTTGGATGAAACTTGAAATGCATGTTTATAAACCAAAGATCTTGGTTCCTTTCGATATTTGCGCCAATTGGATCGCAACTTCCTGAATTATGGCCCCTGATTGTCCAAAAAATCGCCCTTTTTAGCTTGTGGTCCCTCTGGAGGTCAATTTTTTTATCCGATTTAAAAAACCCGTTTGATTATATCACCGTTCCATGGTTATGAAGGTTGAGTTCGAATTTCGTCAAAATCGGACCAAAATTAAATTGACGGACAAAATGGCCGCCATTTGTACGCGAATAGTGTGAAAATATGTTATATCAAGGTTGTGGACCTTATAGAGGTCACAATTTTGAACCGATTTGGATGAAACTTAAAATGCATGTTTATAACCCAAAGATCTTGGTTCCTTTCGATATTTGCGCCAATCGGATCGTAACTTCCTGAATTATGGCCCCTGATTGTCCGAAAAATCACCCTTTTTAGCTTGTGGTCCCTCTGGAGGTCAAAATTGTTATCCGATTTAAAAAAACTTTTGATTATATCACCGTTTCATGGTTATGAAGGTTGAGTTTGAATTTTGTGAAAATTGGACCAAAATTGACGGACAAAATGGCCGCCATTTGTACGCGAATAGTGTGAAAATATGTTATATCAAGGTTGTGGACCTTATAGAGGTCACAATTTTGAACCGATTTGGATGAAACTTGACATGTATGTTTATAACTGAAAGATCTTGGTTCCTTTCGATATTTGCGCCCATCGGATCGTAACTTCCTGAATTATGGCCCCTGATTGTCCGAAAAATTGCCCTTTTTAGCTTGTGGTCCCTCTGGAGGTCAAAATTATTATCCGATTTAAAAAAACGTTTGACTATATCACCGTTACATGGTAATGAAGAGAGAGTTTGAATTCCGTGAAAATCAGACTAGAATTGACGGACAAAATGGCCGCCGTTTGTACACGAATAGTATAGAGGTCACAATTTTGAATCGATTTTGATGAAACTTGACATGTATGTTTATAACCCAAAGATCTTGGTTCCTTTCGATATTTGCGCCCATCGGGTCATTACTTCCTGAATTATGTCCCCTGATTGTACGAAAAATCACCCTTTTTAGCTTGTTGTGCCTCTGGAGGTCACAATTATTATCTGATTTAAAAAAAAACGTTTGATTATAAAAACCAAACAAATTCTAATGATTTTCTGATAATTCCTTAATATGCGACAACTCTTGTTGACTGCCCGGACAATTTGGCTGCTGTGTGGGCGTATGTTTCGTTGCCTGGCAACCTATTTTTAGCTTGTGGACCCTATAGAGGTCACAATTTTCAACCGATTTTGATGAAACTTGACATGCATGTTTATAACCCAAAGATCTTGGTTCCTTTCGATATTTGCGCCTATCGGAACGTAATTTCCTGAATTATGGCCCCTGATTGGCCGAAAAATCACCTTTTTTAGCTTCTGGTCCCTCTGGAGGTCACAATTATTATCCGATTTAAAAAAACGTTTGATTATATCACCGTTACACCCTAAGGAGGGGGATTGAGTTCGAATTTCGGGAAAATCGGACCAAAATTGCCATATAAAATGGCCGCCGTTTGTATGCGAATACTGTTAAAAAATGGTATATCAAGGTTGTGGACCCTGTAGAAGTCACAATTTTAATTCGATTTTGATGAAACTTGAAATTCATGGTTATAACCCAAAGATCTTGGTTTCTTTCGATATTTGCGTATATCGGTTCATTACTTCCTGAATTATGGCCCCTGATTATATGCAAAATCGCCTTTTTGTTTAGCTTGTGGTCCCTCTGGAGGTCACAATTATTATGCGATTTAAAAAAACGTTTGATTATATCACTCTTACACTGTAAGGAAGGTTGAGTTCGAATTACGGGAAAATCGGACCAAAATTGACAGACAAAATGGCTGCTGTTTGTACGCGAATACTGTTAAAAAATGGTATATCATGGTTGTGGACCCTGTATAGGTCACAATTTTAATTCGATCGTAATATCGGATCGTAACTTCCTGAATTATGGCGCCTGATTGTCCGAAAAATCGCCTATGGTCCCTCTGGAGGTCACAATTATTATCCGATTTAAAAAAACGTTTGACACTATCAACGTTACACCCTACGGAAAGTTGAGTTCGAATTTTGAGAAAATCGGACCATAATTGCCAGACAAAATGGCCGCTGTTTGTAAGCGAATAGTGTAAAAATATGGTATATTAAAGTTGTGGGCCCTGTAGAGGTCACACACTTGGCAAACCTTGGCAGATTCCGTAACCCCGGACCTACATCTAACCTCGGCTGTAAGATAATGACGAAATTGCACTTCTATTCTGAGCTAAAGGAATGGATAAAAAATAATATATTCTACTTTCATTTGATAGACATAATGTTGGATTTTATTGGTTGATAAATAGATGAGTTAAGGCGACTGTTGTCTTTATTCTAAATAGTTTTCCAACGAATGGGTTGCAGTTCGATCGGTCAAATAGGTCGCTAGCCGAATAGGTTCCCAATTTGTGTAATAGCGTCAAGTTTTCTTGTTAAAGTAAACCGGTAGCCGCATCGCAAATGCATGGGCGTAGGTACTAGGTACATATCACTTGCTGTCATATAGCCGAGACTAGATGTAGTTTACGGAATCTGTCGAGATTTGCCGAGTGGAGGTCACAATTTTAATTTGATTTTGATGAAACCTGAAATGCGTGTTTATAACCTAAAGATCTTGATTCTTTTCGATATTTGCGCATATCAAATTGTAACTTAATAAATTATGGCCTTTGATTGTAGGAAAAATCACTTTCGTTATTGCTTGTTCTCTATTTATCTCTCGAACAATTATTATCCGATTTAAAAAAAAAACTCTAATTATATTACTGTTGCACCGTAAGGAAGGTTGAGTTCGAATTTCGTGAAAATCGTACCAAAATTGCTGGTTGTGGACCTTATAGAGGTCACAGTTTTGAACCAATTTTGATGAAACTTGACATGTATGTTTATAACCCAAAGATCTTGGTTCCTTTCGATATTTGCGCCCATTGGATCGTAACTTCCTCAATTATGGCCCCTGATTGTCCAAAAAATCGCCCTTTTTAGCTTGTGGTCCCTCTACAGGTCACAATTCTTATCCGATTTTGACGAAAAGTCACATTTCTAGGTTGTGTACCGTCACACCATAATCAACAGGACTTAATGATGTAGGAAAAATCACTTTCGGTATTGCTTGTTCTCTATCCATCTCTCGAAAATGTGGGCGTATCTTTTTATATATACCCACAATCCCCGAAAACTGTGGTCCCCATGACCAAGGCAATGAATGGCTGTACTTTCATTGACCGCAGTGGCAGGAAATGGGAACTATTTCAAAATGGAATATTATCTGTAATACCACAAGATTGGTAATAATCATTTCTTGAAATCAGTCTGATACTAGGTATTGAATTTGCATAAATCTGTTTCACTATTGTACAACAGAAATATTTGGCAAAGTGAACATTTAAAAAGTGAAGAGTGGTATCAGGTATTCTAAATAAGAGTGAGCATATTTCTTTTAGAGATATACAACATTTTGATTGAAAATGTTATACTAAACTGTTGTTGTATTTACACATAGCAAGAAAAAAATATATATAATGGTGTAGAATATGTGTGTGAGTGATATAAGAAAGATAAGGTATTATATTATCTAATAATCGTTGTATATCATAGAATATTATAATAGATATTAAACTATATATATATATATATATATTGACCAATCTTGTTTACTTTCTATTGCACCGACAGAACCCCACCCTCAAAAATGTGTTGCCTGTCGATGGAACATACCACCAGTACTACTGGGGCAGGGGGGGGGTGGGGGGTGAGTGAGGGTATAAGATACATGGTTTGAGTGATAATTGATGTATCTATAAATAAGGTTTACAAGGATTGGATGCAACAACAAAGATTGGATAATAATGTAGCCCCAGGAATAGTGTTAGTGGGCGTACCAAAAGTTTGATAATTAATCTGTTTCTGTCCCTATATTCAACTAATACAAATTTTTAAAAGATCTAATGATAATTGTGACGCCCAGAGTCATATAATATACTATAAGTAAAAAAGTCTTGTTGGTGTACATTTGCCATTTTGTCCTCAAACTTAATTCAATTGGTGCCTTGTATGTTCTTAAAAGATCTTTGAAAACAAAATACAACTCCAACTGAAACTTAACAGCAAACTGGTGATATATATACATTCATGAGTAATCAGAAATTTTAAATCGAGCTGCATGCAGGAAAATCCATTATTACAGGGGTGTTTTAAGGTTTATCATAGCGAAGGCTATACAATTGTTAGGCCCTCTTTCGCAGGGGAGGGGGGGGGGGGGTATTAAATGGTGATTTTTATGCCAATGCATTGACTGCATTCTCAATAAGCAATGGATTCGACAGTAACAGTGTATAGAAAACGATCGACTCGGACTCGGGGGCCCTTTCCCTTGGCCAGAGGGGCCCTTTTGTCAGAAGTGGGGCCCCTTTGTCTGCCTTTAGGGCCCCCTAACTAGGGTAAATTTTCATTTTTCTCATCGGTTTAAGCATTTTTCTCCCGTTTTATTTTTCCAATTTCTTTATTTATTTTTGAGAGGAGGCTGGCGACTCCAGCGCCTCAGCTGTAAAACGCCTTTGCCACTGATTATCGAAAAATTTGTTGTCCTGCCATAAATTAATTAAGTGACATTTTATATGCCCACATTGAAATGCGGTCGTATTTAGTCGTCAACCCTTTCCATCGTCCACATTTGCTTGTGGACGCTTTAGAGGCCAGAGTTAATATTCAATTTTTTAGGGTCCCAAAATGAAGAAACTTATTGATTTTCAGCAAATTACTGCGAGAGTTGGGGGTGGTGGGATGGCCTAGTGGTTTAGAGTGCCGCGCTTCGACCTCTAGCTTGCCGGTCACCTCTGGCTTGCGGCTGTGGTTTTGAGCCCTGGTGTGAGCGTATGTGGCATGGAGATAGCGGCGCCTTCTCAACCTTGTGGGTTTTCTTCGGGCACTCCGGTTTCCTCCCACTGCTAAAGACCCCTACGCGCAAGCGAATTATTGAAATAAAAAAATTGAAACCATGTTAGTCCCGAAATGACCTAGTTTGTGTTGAGTGGACGTTAAACCCCATTTCTCTCTCTCTCACTGCGAGAGTTATGGCCCTTGGCTTCAGAGTTCAGAGTATATCACAGGTATGCAGTGTTTAATTTTGTGTTTAATTATTAAATTAGATGAGTTCTTCATCTGTCATGTCAGTGTCTTTTTAATTTCATACCATTCTTCACCATCAATTTAGATATGTCGTGCCTATCAAATAAGTTTTCTTCCCTGTTTGGTTTACTCCTTCCAAGCCATCTTAATTAGCACTAACATGTGAAATCCTCTATAGAAAGGTATATCACTTGCTTGGATAACTAATATAAAGTTCTGATGGATGAGAAAACTAGATGTTTATTTTAAAATATGAATAAATTTACATCAATGACATTCAAAGGTAACTGCGACAGAAAGATAATACATGCAATCCTTATAAGACATATAGAAATAGATCTCACTAAAAATACATGCAGTTTAACAAGTAGCAATAAATATACATATTTCTTCAATATACATTAAAACTATACAAAATAATACAGATTATATAACTAGTGAGTCAACTAAAGAGTTTTATTTGATAATTTTCCAAAATGCATTTTTATATGCCCACATTATCATTTTTTGGTCCACAGAAAATAGATTCAATGATGAGATAAAAACCAAGTAAGATTTGTAAATAAATTATGGACTTTCATTTAGTATTTCCAATTTCAAAAACTTGATTTTTTAGATTTTGTCTAATCACTAATGAAACAAGCCAACAGTGAGGCTGATGTCCCCGGCCAAAATAAATAGATGACATTAATTAATTGCACATTTACTTTTTTCGAAAGTATGGAACAATCAAACTATACACTAAGTTTCATCACTCTCTACCAGAATTAAGATTATCTTGTCCCAAAGCATCTGCCAATGAAATTAATTAGCTCTGCTTAGCTTCAGCTTGAAATGTTAATCATTGAACTCAGTCAAGACATACACCTAATGAACATCTACATAAAATTTAAACATTCTACCTCAATTAAAAGCAGAGATGTTATGTTCCAAAGTCTTGACCAATCAAATTGCTTATCGCTCCTTAGCCTAAGCAGGAAATTCTCACTATCAAAAGTTACCGTGCCCCAAAAGCATCAACTAAGTAATCAGATTGCTTATCTCTGCTTACTGTAAGCAGAAAATCTTCATCCAATAAAGGCAGTCACCTAATGAATGCCTACACCAAGTTTGAACATTCTAGCTCAGTTAGGAGAGTTATTGTGTTCCAAAATTCTGGCTAATCAAATTGCTAATCGCTCTGCTTACCCTGAGCAGAAAATGTTGATTATCCAACTTAGTCAAGTTATTGATGTCATGAAACTATACACCAAGTTTCATCACTCTCACTTAATTAGAACTAAAGTTATCATGTCCCAAATCATCAACCAATCAAATTGCTTATCTCTGCTTACCGTAATAAACACATACACCAAGTTTGAACATTCCAGCTCAATTAGGAGGAGAGTTATTGTGTCCCAAAGAGTGTGACGAACAGACAGACTGACGAACCCATTTTAAGAGTACCCCACTTTGTTCGAAAGGTGGGGGACAAAAATCAAATATCAACCCATTTCAACATTTTATTTTGACCTAAATCAGATTACTGGTTGAATCTGGAATATCAACATGATACTACCCTCAATAGATTCAATGGTCAAGAGTGAGATTACGTTTTGTTTCAATATATTACGCAATGTCTTTAGCTCAAGACCATTAATCAACCTAATAGCTAATAATCCCCATTCTTTCTTTGAAAGGAGGTGTACAATAAAGAACATACAGCACTCAATTGTTGCTAGTAATATAGGCTTTTTCACTTTAAAATTATACGGGTCAGTCAATTTTTTTATGTTTTAGTTCGGCTGTCAAGACATTTATTTCAAAGAATGACCATTTCCACATAATCATTTTATCAGTGATTTTAAACATAAAATCTATAAAATTTAACGAGCTTTTTGTTGTAGTTTTAAGACTATCTTTAGTTAATTTGAATTATTTATGTAAGAACACAACCTGTTATATCTCAACTTTTCTTAACTATGGATGTTAAGTTTTTAACAAGGAAAACAAACATTTGAGCCAAAAAAGGGGGTGCAATTCACTTAATGTACTGTTAATTATAGATGGATTACACAGAATTCTGAGGATGATAAAAGTCATGTACTCATGTTCATTAATAAAGTATTTACTTCTGTCTCTTATATATTTTATCAGCAAAAGCCATGAAGATTTCCTTAGGTAAACTACCACTACATTTTTCTATGAGTGTTTTAAGTTCCTTATAACTACTTTCTTCATATTCTGTATAAACATGTGTTAAATTTAAATCACGATATAATTCTTTTACTCTTTCTATCTTGGATTCATCATCTCTTCCATAATTATTCTGAAAAACATTAGAATAAATTTGGTCAATTCTGTGAAAGTTTTATTTAACCGACTGTTAACCTCAAAGTTTCATTGATTTAATCAACACAGGGCCATAATTCACTAAAATATAAACAAAATTCCATTAATGTCCAGGACACACATTGGAACTGTCATGATTGTCATACAAATAAATTGCATGAAACTCAATTTAAAATTGGGGGTCTTTATTCTTCACCCATAGTTGAACATGACTTTAAGTAAATGGACTAGAACTAACATTTGCATGGTTAAAACTTTAAGTATTCACTTTAAAAAAAAAAATATTACCTCTAATATTTGTCTTTGTTCCGGGGTAACTCGATTTAAAGCTTGTACAACTAGCCAGCCACATTTGTTATCTTGTATATCTGTACCGATTTTACCAATAACTTCTGGTGATCCATAACAATCTAAATAATCATCCTAAAAAAACATTGAGAAATTGATTAAATGGGGTGCGCTGTACATCACAAGGTCCACCATCTATGTAAAGTCGTGTTCGATACAACATTTGCATGTTACAAAAGGAGCCATGGGGTATAATTGAGTAAGCTATTGACTCCCTAAACTAGAGGACCTATGTTTGATCCCTTCATTGTCCGAGAAAATTAGTTTTCTGGCGTGGTTCCCCCTTGTCAGTCGTAGCAGAACAATAGGACGATAAACCCCATTTCATTTCATTTTCTTGCATGTAGGATAGTAATATGTAATATAGACAATACAACATCCTGCAGCAATCTAACTTACCAAGACTTATAATACAGTATGTAGTAAGGTATTGTGATTGAAAAGGATAATGTACACACGAAATTTAAGTTATATATGCCAGGAAAAGTAGGTCAACTGTGCCATTTACACTTGGCCGCGATAAGCATGCTGTTCTTGGCATGGTACCAGGCTGCGATAAATTTCAACAAATTACTCTAAAATGACAGATCTTGGAACCATGCCAAGAACACCAAATGTGAAACTCTTCACAGAAAGTTAATTTTAGTTCATATGCAAATTACCCGGATGAAAACAAGTATGATGGTTGATTTAGTTTGAGCAGCCATTTTAATAGAACTCATGACACAGCTGTCAAAGTTTGCGGGGGGAAAGGTCAATTTGTTTCCCGCATGCGCAGTAACCGTACTGAAACCATGCTCAGACTGGATAGAGTTTACACTATGAAAATTTAACTTTGCCGTTCCTTGTACCGTGCTGAGACTCCTTCATTTCAGTCGGCCAAATTGGCACGGTACTCAGTACACTTATGTTTGACCTGTTTACGCTACAAAAAATTAACCGTGCCGTGTATGGTACCATTCTTGGCATACTAAAATTTGTAATGTAAACATGATTTAGTCTCCTGTTTTGTTGTTAAGGGACTAAGTGTAATAATATACCTGTACTTGGAAGAAATGACCCATCTGTAGTAATATAGTTTTAGCATTGGCATGAGTTTCTGTATCTGAAATACCTGCCTAGAAAAAAAAAACAAACCTAAAGCTAATAAAATGTCAAAATGAAATTTAAAGAATGTTTTGATGTGGAACATCAGAATGTAGATAAATGGTTTAAAAGTACATAGAAACTTTAAATGCTTTATTCCTTTGTGATAACAAGCAAAAGGAAAATTGGTGAAACTTACCATATACATTGCTATGGCAACAGGCAAATAAAATGAGTAAAAGGCTGTTTTCCACTTGACTATAGCACTATATCTGTCTAAAGTAAAACTTGTGAAATCTACATTGCCTTGTGGTGGTGCCGTCGTTAAATCTAAACATTGACCTATCACAGTCTGCAGTGTTGTCTAAAATAAAAAAGAAAATATTCCTATATATTTTAAGATATGTTTTCAAACGTAACACTCACATTAGCTAAAACGTCCAAGCAGTAAATGGTTGATGCATTGTGAATGTTTTAAGTAAAAGCAAAATATTTATGATTTACGAAATACACTATCAGTGTTGTGTTGATATCGATGGAATGTAGGGTAGTAGCCTTCAATTCCATCTTTTTGTCAGTGTGTTTCTTTCTCATCTTTATATCTACTGACAGAAAACTCGCTTTTATAAGAGCTACTTCTCCCTGAATTTGATAATCTTGCGCACAAACATGAGCGTTGTGGATTTTCCATGTTACAGTAAACAATTTTTATTATACGCCCACATGGAAATGTGGTCGTATATTGCCGTCGCCCCCGTCCGTCCGTCTGTCGGTCCGTCCGTCGGTCCGTCCGTCCATCGTCCACAATTTCTTGTGAACGCTCTAGAGGCTAAAGTTAATATCCGATTGAATTTAAATTTATACACGGTGTTTAAAGTCATGATACAAAGAAGCCTATTGGTTTTCAGCGATATCCGATAATTACTACCAGAGTTATGACCCTTGATCACTTTGAAAAATCTTGTGAACGCTCTAGAGGCTATAGTTAATATCCGATTGACTCTAAATTTATACACAGTGTTTAAGGTCATGATACGAAGAAGCCTATTGATTTTTGGTGATATCTGATAATTACTGCCAGAGTTATGACCCTTGATCACTTTGAAAACTCTTGTGAATGCTTTAGAGGCTAAAGTTAATATCCGATTGAATTTAAATTTATACACGGTGTTTAAAGTCATGATACAAAGAAGCCTATTGATTTTCAGCAATATCCGATAATTACAGCCAGAGTTATGACCCTTGATCACTTTGAAAAATCTAAATCTTGTAAACGCTCTAGAGGCTAAAGTTAATATCCGATTGACTTTAAATTTATACACAGTGTTTAAGGGCATGAGACAAAGAAGCCTATTGATTTTCAGCGATATCCGATAATTACTACCAGAGTTATGACCCGTGATCACTTTGAAAAATCTTGTGAACGCTCTAGAGGCTAAAGTTAATATCCGATTGACTTTAAATTTATACACAGTGTGTAAGGTCATGATATGAAGAAGCCTGTTGATTTTCAGCAATATCTGATAATTCCTGCCCGAGTTATGACCCTTGATCACTTTGAAAAATCTTGTAAACGCTCTAGAGGCTAAAGTTAATATCCGATTGAATTTAAATTTATACACGGTGTTTAAAGTCATGATCTAAAGAAGCCTATTGGTTTTCAGCGATATCCGATAATTACTACCAGAGTTATGACCCTTGATCACTTTGAAAAATCTTGTGAACGCTCTAGAGGCTATAGTTAATATCCGATTGACTTTAAATTTATTCACAGTGTTTAAGGGCATGAGACGAAGAAGCCTATCGATTTTCAGTGATATCTGATAATAACTGCCAGAGTTATGACCCTTGATCACTTTGAAAAATCTTGTGAACGCTTTAGAGGCTAAAGTTAATATCCGATTGACTTTAAATTTATTCACAGTGTTTAAGAGCATGAGAGGAAGAAGCCTATCGATTTTCGGTGATATCCGATAATTACTACCAGAGTTATGACCCTTGATCACTTTGAAAAATCTTGTGAACGCGCTAAAAGCCAAAGTTAATATCCGATTGACTTTAGATTTATACACAGTGTTTAAGGTCATGATACGAAGAAGCCTGTTGATTTTCAGCAATATCCGATAATTCCTGCCCGAGTTATGACCCTTGATTACTTTGAAAAATCTTGTGAACGCTCTAGAGGCTAAAGTTAATATCCGATTGAATTTAAATTTATACACGGTGTTTAAAGTCATGATACAAAGAAGCCTATTGATTTTCAGCAATATCCGATAATTACAGCCAGAGTTATGACCCTTGATCACTTTGAAAAATCTAAATCTTGTAAACGCTCTAGAGGCTAAAGTTAATATCCGATTGACTTTAAATTTATACACTGTGTTTAAGGTCATGAGACAAAGAAGGCTATCGATTTTCAGCGATATCCGATAATTACTACCAGAGTTATGACCCTTGATCACTTTGAAAAATCTTGTGAATGCTCTAGAGGCTAAAGTTAATATCCGATTGACTTTAAATTTATACACAGTGTGTAAGGTCATGATATGAAGAAGCCTGTTGATTTTCAGCAATATGATATCTGATAATTCCTGCCCGAGTTATGACCCTTGATCACTTTGAAAAATCTTGTAAACGCTCTAGAGGCTAAAGTTAATATCCGATTGAATTTAAATTTATACACGGTGTTTAAAGTCATGATACAAAGAAGCCTATTGATTTTCAGCAATATCCGATAATTACTGCCAGAGTTATGACCCTTGATCACTTTGAAAAATCTAAAGTTAATATTCGATTGACTTTAAATTAATACACACTATTTACGGTCATGATACAAAATAGCCTATTTATTTTCAGCAATATCCGATAATTACTGCCAGAGTTATGACCCTTGATCACTTTGAAAAACCCTGTGAATGCTCTAAAGGCTAAAGTTAATATCCGATTGACTTTAAATTTGTACACAGTGTTTAGGGTCATGAGACAAAGAAGCCTATTTGCTTTTAAGTGATATCTGATAATTTCTGGCACTTGATCACTTTGAAATATCTTGGGGACAAAGGCCTTGAGACAAACCATCAAAACTATTCTAATCATTTCTGATAATTATTTAATGGGCTATTACTCGTAATAAGATTATCATGTGTTTTAAATGTTCTCCTTACTGATAAAAGAAACAATATGCGACAACCCTTGTTGACTGCCCGGACGACTCAGCTGTTGTGGGCGTATGTTTCGTTGCCTGGCAACCTATCTTGAGCAAAGTAGATGACATTTAAAAATAAAACCCAAATTTACAATTGTTCAGCATATAGTAATAATGCAATATGTGATGCCAAAACAATGACACTTATTACATGTCCCACCACTACATGTAGTACAGGTCAGTAACATTCATGGTATTGGTTATATACCATAAAATTGGTTATAAATTTACAATCTGACTTCCTGGTTTTCAAAACAAGTTACACTAGCTTACCTCGTGAAACAATTCCATTAAATGAACATAATATGGTTGATCTCTACAATATTTCTTGATAAGGACATAAATAGATGATTCTAAATAATAGGAGTCATTAATAGCTATGGTACCAACATTTGGCTGAAAAACAGAATTTAAATAAATACAAAAAACTCTGTGTTAAGGATTGGAGAAAGTAAACATGTTGCTGCACTTTCCATTTCTTTTTCCTTACATTTTTGACAACCATCATTTTTTAATTTTACAATTATTTTACAAATTTATTTATTTACTTAGGGTTTTACCCATCACTGGCCGACAACGTTTTGTAAAGATCAACAATTGAATCTGAATCAATTGACCAAGTAATTATTGGAGGATATAAATTCCTGGTTATGAATTAAGATCAAGATAATCAAAAACATTCAAATTTTTAATCTGGAACTACATGTAGCCAGCTTCTTCTGTCTGTAAGATGGAAAACTTGTGTAGAATCAGCATCCAACAGGAATATGAAAACAATGGAATCCGATACAGAAGTGCCCTTCACTAGATAAATATTAAATTAGTTGTTTTATAATATTACCTCTTCAAAACGTTGGCCTAACATTAACAATAACTGACGATGATAACAGTGTTAGTGTCTCTTTTGTTTATCTACTGTAAGATGGTAGCTATATTTTGTAAGATCAAGCCATCATGTACCATGTACAGCAGTTGCCTAGTTGGGAGGTATTTGTGACGTACTCAGTACTACTCAGTAAAATTGTCATTGGAGTTGTTGTACACTAACACTGGACATTAATAACATTATCATTATGCCTACGGGTAAAATTGATCAAAATATAATAATAGACATTTACTTTTTTATACCAACATGGCTGCCCTCTTCTTGTTATGGAGGAATCCATTATGTCATCTGCTATTAAGAAATATGCTTGTAACTGGAAATATATTACAGATAATACTGTAATTCTTGGAAATTTTGCAGTCATTAGAGATTAAATGATCATAACACAAAATGAAATTTCAATATGTGTTTTTGTTTTTGCTTTGAAGATCTTGAAAACAATGGCTTGTAATTAAGTGCCAACAACAAATTGAATAGAGATAATGTAATGTCAAATTCCATTTCTCCAATTTTAACTCCATATGTTACCATTGAAGATAGAAACAAGAAATTAAAATTTGAGTAAAAAAATTTTTTGAGCTAAAAAAAGTATTATGGCCCTAGATCCTGAATGACAATATCAATACTGTTCTCACCAATTCAACACACCAGCCTAATACCCTTGCTCTTCTAATATTGTCTTCTGTAGGATTTGTAACCAGTTTACAGTATGATGTAACAACAGCTATACCACGATTCTTTTTACCAAACGGTACATTGTATTCTATTACCTTTAAAAAAATAACATTAATACCAGTACATTATTTATAATCGTCACAATGCTGAAACATACATTCATTTGATAAGTGACACTGCCAATATCTACAGATATATCATATGGTTACTTCATTTACCACACATCCCAGCTCTCCCTTTTCATTTATTTCCCTTAAAGGACAATATTGGTGCCAGTCATTATCACATATGTGATACAACTGATTAAACACTTTCCAAATATAATATTAACACAGAGATCATCGCTACCATAGAGGAGTAATAATGGATTCATGAATCAGAAGTGACGAACACCAAAGGAAAACACGAGTTATCTCTCTATGTGAATGACTGAAGTGACGAGTGATAACAGATAAACGGCCGAATTTCCAGTCACTAATAACTCCTTCGAAGACAAAAAGTAGTTATATGTGACCGCAAGAGGATATCTGACGATTCAATAAAGTAATTAAAGTGTCATAAGATGAGAGAACAAAGGGAAAAATAGAAATACTCCGTATAGTCCCTTGTTTTTATTCATTCTACCTTATAAAAACATGGTAATGCACAGACTTTTTGCTGTTTTTCTTTCGTGTTCTCTTATCTAGTGGCAGTCAATTCTTTTTATGAATTGTAAGATATTCTCTCACAGTGTCACACAGCAACTTTAGGTCTTCGAGGGAATTATTAGCAGATATTCGCCCGTGTATCTGTTATCACTAGTCACTTCAGTTAGTTATATAGAGGAATAACTCGTGTTTTCCTTTGGCGTTCGTCACTTCCGATTCATGAATCTTTTATTACTCCTCTATGGTAGCGATGATCTCTGTGTTAATATTATATTTGGAAAGTGTTTAATCAGTTCTATCACATATGTGATAATGACTGGCACCAATATTGTCCTTTAACTTGTAGTCACATTGGCAGATAAAAGCAATCTACATACATAACCATTAAAAAACAAAAGCTCTTTTATTACATTTCTCCATCCTTGCTCCATTTTCCTCTTTATCATTATTAAATACACAGTCACTCTTTACTTAGTAAGGTATATAATACCGAAGACCTGTTCAATAAAAGTGGACTTTTACAAGAGAAAAAAAAACTTCTTTGTGAAAATTAGTAGTTTTGTTCTTTTGGAAATTTATCTGCTTTATTAACCCTACATGACAATCAATCCATTGAGAATTACCTTCTTAAACCACTGGATAGCATCTGATATTTCAATGTCTTTAAGACCAGTTTTAGTGAGATCATCAACAATAGCAGGAAATATGGCATCAAATTCTTCTAATTCTCCACATGCTTTACTTTTCTTATTTTTTGAGCAGCTATTTTGTCCAAACATTTTTCAAGTCTTGATGGAAACTAAAAAAGAAAAAATATAAAATTTAAAAGGTACGGTATAAAAAATCTTTAGATATAATATTGAAACTCATCCTACGTTTTTTTTACTTCACTAACTATCCAACCCATAATGAGAATTCTTATTAATCCTTATAAGACATATAGAAATAGATCTCACTAAAAATAAACACACTTATATGGATATACTACAGTACACGCATCGCGGAGGTTTGATCAAACACGATTATCGTGTCGTTTTTTGTTAGATTAAAAGTCTGCCTCTCCTACTTTTAAGCCCACGTCGCCATAAAATGTATCCATAAAATTGTACCTTGTGTTGTGGAATACATGTTCATTAAAACGTGTCTCCGTCGGATAACACCTTGGTGAACTTTCCATACTGTCAATCAAGTTTCCAAATAACGTGAATATAAAAGAGACATCAAATATCAAAAGGAAACGATAATTGACTAAAATAGAAGTCCTTTTAAAAAAAATAGTCTTGTAGACAATATGACTTTTATTGCAAATTGTCAGTAAGTGGGCATTACCTAGCATTGTTGCCCTCATTTTTAAAAAAAAACAATTGCAACTGGTACGTGACCAATCTGGATTCACACACAAAAAAGCTGTCGTTGTCATGGTTAAATAAGAACGGACCACGATGCAAAGCCCCCCCCCCCCCCGAATACACGCTTTCAAAAAAAATGTGGATGTAAGTGTTTATTCAATGTTTAAATTGGTACAGACTTGAAGATTGTTACATAACAGCGCGTCTTATGACGAAAACTATGTATAATCAGCATATTCGCAGTGGGCATATTCTGCCAATAAAATCATTCCTTAAACTACTGCCCCTTTTACTTGTGCATGCATTGTTAGTAAATTTTCTCTTTATGTGTAAAGATCAAAGACAAATTGTCACCTAAATAACTCAACGAACGTTTCTATTAATAAAGTATATACATGTACCCACGTCGCGTATGTCAGTCATTCATCTACGAATGATCACCATCTTATAAAAATAGGTTGCCAGGCAACGAAACATACGCCCACACAGCAGCCAAATCGTCCGGGCAGTCAACAAGAGTTGTCGCATATTAAGGAATTATCAGAAAATCATTAGAATTTGTTTGGTTTTTATAATCAAACGTTTTTTTTTTTTAAATCAGATAATAATTGTGACCTCCAGAGGCACAACAAGCTAAAAAGGGTGATTTTTCGTACAATCAGGGGACATAATTCAGGAAGTAATGACCCGATGGGCGCAAATATTGAAAGGAACCAAGATCTTTCGGTTATACACATACATGTCACGTTTCATCCAAATCGGTTCAAAATTGTGACCTCTATAAGGTCCACAACCTTGATATAACATATTTTCACACTATTCGCGTACAAATGGCGTCCATTTTGGTCCGATTTTCACGAAATTCGAACTCAACCTTCATAACCATGGAACGGTGATATAATCAAACAGCTTTTTAAATCGGATAACAATTTTGACCTCCAGAGGGACCACAAGCTAAAAAGGGCGATTTTTCGGACAATCAGGGGCCATAATTCAGGAAGTTACGATCCAATTGGCGCAAATATCGAAAGGAACCAAGATCTTTGGTTTATAAACATGCATTTCAAGTTTCATCCAAATCGGTTCACAATTGTGACCTCTACACTGTTCACAAGCTAAAAAACGTGATTTTTCGTACAATCAGGGGCCATAACCCATGAAGTTACCGTCCGATACATGCCAATATCGAAAGGAACCGAGATCTTAGGGTGATAAATCTATATTTTAAGTTTCATTGAAATCGGATAAAAATTGTGACCTGTAGACTGTTCACAAACAATTGTGGACGGACGGACCAACAACAGGGGCGACGACAACATACGTCCACATGAAAATGTGGGCGTATAAAAAGCGAATTCAGTTGATCTAAAAGGGGCTGCGGCGCAATTTAAGGAATTATTTTTGACCCGATATTAACCAGTGCCAAATATTTTAAATAATGAGATAACGTCAATCAACAAACCAAACAATACGAGTTTACTTTATAACAAAAACATTGGTGAATTTATTATTAGGGTTTCACACTGCGAAGCTTGTGTGAAACACTATTGTTTTTGTTAAAATTATTATTCTTATTATTATTATTATTATTATTCTTCTTTTGTTTTGAGTAGATCTCAGCAACTGTTTGTCGCATCGTTACGATTTCTTCGGTTTTACTGGGAAAGTGGGTGTGACTTAGAGGATAAAGCTATTTTGAACGTTCTGTGACAATGCCAAATGTAAATTATTAACGAACTAACACTCAGTTATGAAAGGAATTTTATATTCTGTACTCTGAACATGTGCTTTTTCTACACTCAAACAAACAGGAAGTACTGACTTTTCTAACTAAAACTAATCTCAGACTAAGAAGAGTAAGATAAGAGAGTTTTAACTGGAGTTATCTCCCTTCAATTACTAAACTCTTAAGAGAACCATTTCAATATTCTACAACACACTCCCCCCTATTGACTAGGGAGAGTCAATAAAATAACCGAATTGAAATGGGCAAGTTTTACGCCAAAAACTTAAGAAATGTTTCTTATCTCAATGATTCTATAAACTATACTCAGTAAAAGAAAATCAAAAATACACATGTAACAAAATCAGTCTATGGACAATACACATTAATTACTGTCACTCACAAGTTCGACTGGAAAGAGTTTTTGGATAGGACGATTCATTTCAATCATTTTACCAAGCTTATTAGGTACTCGGACTACCGCGGAACGAATATTGCTATCTCGTCCTATTAATGGTTTCACTACTCGCGCCATATTCCAATTCATACGTGGCACTTTATCCTCAAAAACAAGTACGACGTCCCCCTCTCGAATAATAGGACCACGTTTAGCACGAACGCGATGATGCTCACGAAGTTCTGTAACATATTCAAATTTCCAGCGTTTCCAGAAATGTTCCAATACCTTGCACAAATAACGTTTGCGCTTCGCACCTTCTTGTTCACTATTACTACATGTGGGCTGTTCATCAATAACAGAGGTTGGTTCCGTTAAAAGTCGTCTTCCAATTACAAGATGGGAAGGAGTAAGTGGATTAACACAATATTCATCTACATAAGTGAGAGGCCTTGAATTTATAACCCCTTCAATTTGAACTAATAAAGTTAACAGTTCTTCATAGGTTAACCGCGCACTACCAAGTGTTTTCTTTAAGCATCGTTTAACGGAGCGAACCATTCGTTCAAAAAATCCGCCCCACCATGGGGACCGCTCAACATTATAAGACCATTTAATGTTTTTAGAATTAACAAAGACTCGCAACTCTTCACTCTTGAAAGTTTTGCCATTATCAGAAATGACAAACGAAGGAATTCCACGTCTGCCGATAAATCTTTGAAAACTTCTGATAAACGTAGATGAGCTAGCATCGGGAACTAGATCTAAATGGACAGCACGAGAACTCGCACACGTATAAATCACGATAAACACTTTATACATATCATCGCTCTTGGAATAAATATCTTTGACATAAAGTGGACCCGCGTAATCGACGCCAATACTCGAGAATGCAAAATCACTCGACAATCTAAATTCGGGAAGAGGAGGAGGTAAAGGAACACCATAGGATTTTCCTTCCAGTTTTCTACACACTACACATCGTTTAATAATCTGGCGAACTTTCTGACGACCGCGACACACCCAATATTTTGTGCGAAGCTGAACCAACGTTTCTTGAGTACCATTATGAAAAACATCTTCATGGCATTGTGCAATAATCAGCTTTGTTAACGCATGATTTTCAGGAAGAAAAACAGGAAATTTGGTGTCGTATGGAACACTTGCATTTTGTATCCGACCGTAACAGCGTAAAAGTTTGTTTTCATCTTCTTTGATATTAAGAGATAATTTGCATTGCTTGAATTTCTCATCATTAGGTATTTGATTCTGAATATCTCTTAACCATATTGTTTCTGAGCACCTCAACTCATCATTAGACAATTCACCGCTCTTAACTTCATTTTGGTTTAAACGTGCTTTGATATTAAATATAAATCGCAATACATAGGCTGTTACACGCAATACTTTTTGGAATTTACTATACTTAGAAACATCCACCAATTGTTCAATGTTACAATATGCACTAGTACTACTTAAACAAACTGACGTCTTTACTTCGGGCTCTATTTCTACAAACTCAGGTTCAGGAATTTGCAATTGTATATTTAAATCTTGAAACATAAATTTAGGACCATTCCACCATAACTCGTTATTAATCAAATCGTTTGCTTTGCAGCCACGCGAACATATATCTGCTGGATTATCTTTAGTTTTACAGTAGTGCCACTGGTTCGTTGAAGATGATCTTCGAATTTCTAAAACTCGATTTTGAACAAACTGCTTATATTCTTTATTTACGTTTTTAATCCAATTAAGTGCGACTGTTGAATCAGTCCAATAATAAACAGTTACATCTAGACTGTCCTTTAATGATTCTATTACACTGGAGGCTAAGCGAACCGAAACTAAACAGGCCAACAACTCTAGTCTCGGAATCGTAAGTTTGCTTAAAGGAACAACTCTTGTTTTAGATGCTATTAAATTACAGTGAATTTCTCCGGAAGGATGTATGCAACGAAGGTAAACACAGGACCCATAAGCTCTTTCGGAGGCATCCCCAAATATGTGAAGTTGAATAACTGTATCGGCGTAGAGTTTGTTACATACACATCTTGGAAATGATATAGATTTAACCTCATTCAAACTATTCAAGAGTTCTTTCCACCAGTCACAAAAATTGTCATCTAACGGATCGTCCCACTCGAGCTTTCTTTTACACAAACTTTGAAATGCTATTTTAAATGACAACACCACTGGAGAAATAAGACCAACAGGATCATAGAACTTTGCGGTTGTACTCAAAATTACTCGTTTAGTTAAAGGGTATTTTAAATCAACACTTGAAATTATTTTCGTGAATTCAAATTCAAAATTATCAGACAATGAGTTCCATTTCTGGCCTAATACACTTGACGCTTCAAAATTACTCTGGTGGAGAAATGAACTGTAACTGTTATCTTCTTCTGTTACGACTTGTAAAGATTTACTCTGTGTACTGGATTCAACTTCTGGAAAAACGTCACTATCTCTTAACATTTGCATAAGACTTTGTGAATTACTATTCCATTTACGCATATTAAAACCACCCGTTTGTAAACCAAGCTTTACTCTTTTACACAAATCGAATGTAGTTTCATCATTATTTGAACCCGATGCAAAATCGTCAACATACAACGATTTTATTAGTTTATCAACAAATTCTAAGTCATCTGAAAAATGTTCATTTAAATGATGTCTGATAGTCGCGTTGAGAATAAAGGGACTAGAGGTAACACCAAAAACAACACGTTTGAATCTCATTGTTCTAATTATTGGATTTTTCTTAAAGGGATCATCAACCCACAAAAATCTTAAATAATCTCTGTGTTCGGGCACAATGGAAATATTTAGAAACGCTTTTTGTATATCAGCCATAACAGCAACAAAGTTTATTCTAAATCTAATTAAAATGTCAAATATGAGGGGGTTTAACGATGGTCCGGTGTATAAGCAATTATTTAAACTGGGACCATGAATCTTAGCAGAAGCGTCATATACCACACGTAATTTTGTAGTATCCTTTTCCATTCGTAAGACTTCATGATGAGGAAGATAATGAATTTCACCTGGGTTAGTAGACAAATCGATGTCGACAATTTCTACAATATCTTCGTTTACCTGTTCTTGTATTATTCGATCATATTCACGCAAGACATCTGGTTTATTCTGAAGGCGTCGTAGTAATGAACCCAAACGGTTGACGGAGTGCGAATAACCATCGGACAACACAGGATGATTTTCTTTGAACGGAAGTTTTGCTTCATATCTTTGAGAGAATTTATCAAAGCTAATCTCTTGTAAAAAATCTGTGTATACTGAAGACTCGTCTTTCCTTATTCCTAACGTCTCAAGATCCCAAAATTTATTTAGTTCATCTTTTAGGTAATTTTCTCGTCTTGACTCTGGTACAGCATCAATGTGCAGAACATGCGTGGAACTAAGATTTACTGTACATTCTTCACTCTTTGAATAATTCAATATGGGACCGGAAAGCACCCAGCCAAGTCTACTTAGTAAGGCAACAGGGCCATTGGTCTCCCCCCGTCTGATAACACCATTAAAAAAACTCCAGTAAAAATCGGCCCCAATCAGAATATCTACTTCAAATTCTAAACTCTGTGACGTATTTGCCAGTTGTAAACCTTGTAAGTGAGGATACTGGTTAACAGCTATCTGTATAGGTTGGTCACTGATTGGACTACAAATCGAAGGGATACAATAGGCCTTAATGTACACCTGCATACCATCTAAACATGCAACGGAAATCTGAACGATATCACAAAATCTCAATCTAGGTGTTTCATCACCAAAAGTTTTGACTAATAAATTTTCATTTCCAATTGATTTTAATTTTAAACGTTTTCTAAGTTTTTCTGTTATGTACGTTCTCTGACTGCAGGAATCAAATATCAGTTGAGCATTTACACCCTCCGGTAAATTTGGATTACTGACACATGTAATGGCCGTCTGTAGTAATACAGACGCAGAACTATTCTCGCACATTGTAGAACTGGTTGTCGAAGATGGCTTACATGTTGCACCTTCCGAATGTGTCTGGGGTTGATGGGGATTTGAAAATGTACTCCGATTCGGGTTAGCATCACATATTGCTCTATTATGTCTTGGACCACAGTCATAACATTTATAATTTATCGTACAATCTCTCATTAGGTGACCTGATCGGAGACAGAGGAAACATTTGCCTTTACGTCTAAGAATTCCCCTTCGAGCAGCTTTATTTGTTACTACACTACAATCAGCTGAAGAATGTTGTTGGGTACAAAAAACACAATATATCTTTGAAGAACTGGTTTGACTGGATTCCTTATTTGTAAACAATGTTGACGCTGTGTGCGGTTGTGGTTTGTATTTACTGAACTCATACCTTCTTGACTGACTCGTTGAATGACTGTTACTGGTCCCTGTGGCATTTATTAAACCAATTCTTTCTCGAGCTTCTATCTCATCTTTCAACACCGATAAAAGATCATCTATATTCCAACTATCTTTGTCAGATCTACGGCTAACAAGAAGACGAAATTCGTCTGGAATTTTATTCAATATGACGGGAATAAGCACTGTGCCGTAGCTGTCTGAATCGATGCCTAATGTCTTCAGGCTTCTAATATTAACTTCAATCGAATCATATAAAGTTCTAATACGTTTAATATCACTGGAATTAATTGCAGCAGGTAAATTCAAAAGGGCGTCCATATGACTTGAAATCATTATTTGTTTGTTAGCAAAACGATCGGTCAACATTTTAACCGCAGAGTCATAATTATCTTCAGTCAACGACATCCCAGCAATACAGGAAGAAGCTGGACCATCCAAAAGACTTTTGAGATAATTAAATTTATCTACCTTAGATATACTATTATTGCTATGTACAGCTGCTTGAAAACAGTCCCAAAAGGACTGCCACTGTTTTGGATCTCCGTTATATTTACAAAGAGTTAATTCAGGAAGCTTCGTTCTATTAACGGTACTCGTAGGAACTATTTCATTCTTACTATGTGTAACTGCATCAGACCCCTTTGGAGTAATTAAACTATTAATTTTAGACAAAGTTGTATTTATGAGTTCATTTTGCTCACCGGATTCAAAAATGTCATGAATTATGTCTTCTTCACCGTCAAATGTATCTAAAACCATATCATCATAACGTTCAAGAACTCTCTTCTTATCAATCAATGTTTCTTTATAAGTATTCAATCGTTCTAAATCTTTTGAAGATCGTTCCTGGTTGTCCAAAATATCAACTGCATTCTGCACAGTTCTTTTCGCGAATGCTCTGTGGCCACCGCGAACTCTTTTATTTCTACTTGCAGTGTCACTATTCGAAGCACTGACTGACCCAGCTGTAGTAGTATCTTGAGCTTTACTCTGAGACATTTTCTACATAATATATATAATCTTCTTTACACACATAAACAAGTCTTCAGTATCCGTCTCGTCGGACCATGTAAATTATTAACGAACTAACACTCAGTTATGAAAGGAATTTTATATTCTGTACTCTGAACATGTGCTTTTTCTACACTCAAACAAACAGGAAGTACTGACTTTTCTAACTAAAACTAATCTCAGACTAAGAAGAGTAAGATAAGAGAGTTTTAACTGGAGTTATCTCCCTTCAATTACTAAACTCTTAAGAGAACCATTTCAATATTCTACAACACCAAATGTCCGAAATCACCGAAGTTATCGTTTTTAAAAATATTGCATTAATTTTAACAATAATCATTGGATTTTAACTGTCGATACATTTTGGCATAGCCGGAGACAGAGCACATAGCTACGCTACTTTCGATTTTTGATTTTCGTCAAATCTTCAAAGATATTAGGCGCCAAATTTCGAAAATTTAAAATTTTACAAAAAACTTTTTTATTTATGAATAATTTTTAGTCGTGTTGTGCCCAGAAATAAAGAGTCATCTGACTAGCGCAAAAATGTTAAAAAATTTTGTCTCAGTAATTTTCCTTGGCCGCCATTGGCTAATTCAGTTTTTCAGTCCTAGATTAATTTTTTATTGTTCGATTTGTATAAAACAAAGTTCATATGCTTCATTGTCTCAATTGTCATTTTTTTTATTACCGAAAGTGTTATCTGTCGGCACCGGAAGTGGCATAATTTTACCAAAAACTACAATTTTGACAGTTAGGTACCATTTTTCGAAAACAAATATTATTTTTTTTAAAAGTTATATGACTCAAAAAGTGTGTCCTTTAAAGGCGCAAAAAATGTCGGAAGCAGTTTTTTTAATTTCGATTTCATTTTCGAGCAAATTGGATTAAGAGGCTAAAAATGGTGTAAAATTGACCTATTTACAACCCATTCAGGCTTTTCAGATTTTAAAATATTTCTTCGTAACTTTTAATCCATACGAAGAAAATGTATGTTAAAATTAGTTTGTAATATAAGCAGTTGCCAAGAAATGGGCAGTTCTGCATAAGTCACTGTTTTCCTTATTTTGCCTGTAAAATAGTCAATTATTATTGGATTTTTATAAAAGTGACATCATTTGATTCAAAAATCATGTAGCGTCATATCAAGTTGATTAAAATTTAAAATTGACACCGGAAGTGACGTCATTTTGTCAAAAACTGCATTTTAAACTTTTTAAATCAATGTTTTATTCAACCAAGAATTACTTAATATGTATTAATAATTTTAACTTTTGGTTTAAATTCACATATAAACACAACTCATATGGTCATATAGATATCATAAAATTGTTTCTAACTTGTTCGGTTGCCGAGAAATAGACGGTTTTCTACAGGTCACTTTTGAAGGTTTGGGGTCCATAAAAGTGTCAATTATTATTCGATTTTCATAAACGTTACACCATGTTATACCTAATGCCATTTAGGATTTCATAAAAGTAATTTAAGATTTTCATTATCACCGGAAGTAACGTCATTTTGGCAAAAACTGTATTTTTAGCCTTCAAAACAGATATTTTATTCAAATGAGTCTGTTTTGAAATCTTTTTCAAATTATGGTATTTGATGCCAATCAATAAATAGAATGAACCCATATGATCATACAGATACCACAAAATGGTTTCTAACTTGTACGGTTGCAGAGAAATAGCCGATTTTCTACAAGTCACTTTTCGATTTACATAAAATTTTCACTATATGATATCGTATGCCATTTCTGATTTCATAAAACTAATTAAACATTTTCATTAACACTGGAAGAAATGTAATTTTGTCAAGATCATTTACAAGTAACAATGTATAAAATGAATTGATATTGCTGGATTTGGTTGATTCTGCGTCCATTTTATTTGATGTGAACAATGTTTATTTGGAAACCTGTTTAGTGGTTTCGTTGGTACCGGAAGTGACATATGTTCAAGGGTAACTTGGCACCGGAAGTGACATGTTCAAGGGTAACGTGGCACCAGTGAAACCCGTCATTCCTGCATGCAGGTCTAGTTATGTTTAAAATCATAAAGCTAATCAACAAATAATACTATTGCTCTTTATTACAAAAACATCGGTGAACTAATCTCGGTTTGATCGGCTTGCCAAGATAATGTATTATTGGGTAAATAAAACAATATAAACAACCAGTGAGTAATACAATTAAATTATTAAACAACAACAACAACGGCGGAGGGGTTTAATATAGGCTATTCCCGTTCCCCAATACCCATTCAGATACAAATCTGAATAAAGATAGGCTGGCACTGCCAGGCAGGATACGCCCACATTTTCGAGAGATGGACAGAGAACAAGCAATACCGAAAGTGATTTTTCCTACATCTTTAAGTCCTGTATTTCATACTGTATTGGGAGCAGTCATTTAGTTGGTCAGTTCCAGTCTGATATTAATGAAATTCGAAACCGACAATGATTATTGTGTGACGGTACACAACCTAGAAATGTGACTTTTCATCAAAATCGGATAAGAATTGTGACCTGTAGAGAGTCCACAACCATGATATACCATATTTTTACACTATTCGCGTACAAACGGCGACCATTTCGTCCGGCAATTTTGGTACAATTTTCACGAAATTAGAACTCAACCTTCCTCATCAAAATCGAATTAAAATTGTGACCTATACAGGGTCCACAACCATGATATTTCATTTTTTTAACAGTATTCGCGTACAAACGGCGGCCATTTTGTCTGTCAATTTTGGTCCGATTTTCCCGAAATTCAAACTCAACCTTCCTTACAGTGTAACGGTGATATAATCAAACGTTTTTTTAAATTGGATAATAATTGTGACCTCCAGAGGGACCACAAGCTAAAGAAAGGGGGATTTCGCGTATAACCAGGGGCCATAATTCAGGAAGTTACGATCCGATATGCGCAAATATCGAAAAGAACCAAGATCTTTGGGTTATAACCATGAATTTCAAGTTTCATCAAAATCGAATTAAAATTGTGACCTTTACAGGGTCCACAACCTTGATATACCATTTTTTAACAGTATTCGCGTACAAAAGGCGGCCATTTTGTATGGCAATTTTGGTCTGATTTTCCCGAAATTCAAACTCAACCTTCCTTACGGTGTAACGGTAATATAATCAAATGTTTTTTTAAATCGGATAATATTTGTGACCTCCAGTTCCAGTCTGATATTCATGAAATTCGAAGCCGACAATGATTATGGTGTGACGGTACACAACCTAGAAATGTTACTTTTCGTCCAAATCGGATAAGAATTGTGACCTGTAGAGAGTCCACAACAATGATATACCATATTTTTACACTATTCGCGTACAAATGGTGACCATTTCGTCCAGCAATTTTGGTACGATTTTCACGAAATTCGAATTAAACCTTCCTTACGGTGCAACAGTAATATAATCAGAGTTTTTTTTTTAAATCAGATAATAATTGTTCGAGAGATAGACAGAGAACAAGCAATACCGAAAGTAATTTTTCCTACAATCAAAGGCCATAATTCATTAAGTTACAATTTGATATGCGCAAATATCGAAAAGAATAAAGATCTTTAGGTTATAAACAAGCATTTCAGGTTTCATCAAAATCAAATTAAAATTGTCACCTCTACAGGGTCCACAACTTTGACATAGCATACATGTATTTTTACACTGTTTGCGTACAAACGGCGGCCATTTTTTCTGGCAATTATAATAATAATAATAATAATGAATTTATATAGCGCCTCTCATCTAGAACTGTTCTACTCGATGGCGCTGAGCCGCTCTGTCACGTTTGGTATTCACAGTTAAATAGGTGAGTCTTAAGGGATGTTTTAAAAGACTCTACTGTTTTGGCTTCCTTTAATGTTGTTGGGAGTTTATTCCATTGGGTGGGTGCTGCCACTGAAAAAGCCCTATCACCACACGACACTTTAAAAGTTTTTGGAACAACTAGGTCGTGTTTTGATGTTGATCGAGTTGTTCTTTCTCCACTTTTGATTTTTATAAGATCATTCAGGTAATTAGGAGCTGAACCATGGATACACTTGTAAGTTAGAAGGATTATCTTATACTGAATACGCCTGTTAATTGGGAGCCAGTGGAGGGATTTGAGCACAGGTGTAATGTGGTCACGTAGTCTTGTTCTGGTGATCAGACGTGCGGCCGTGTTTTGTATTTTTTGTAGGGAGCGAAGAGAAGAAGCTGGAAGACCATAAAGTAAAGAATTACAATAGTCCAGTCTAGATGCGATTAATGAGTTCACTAACAGTTTAGTTGAATCTGTGTTTAAGTATTTTCGTACGCGACCAATGTTGTACAGTTGGAAGTTACATGCCTTTGATACTGCGGCAATTTGTTTGGACATATCCATAGTAGAGTTAAACATAACACCCAAATTTCGGGCAGATTGAACAGGGCTGATGTGATCAATTCCAACTTGAATGGGGTGACTATCTAATGATGAAACATGTGATTTTGAGCCAATGGTCATGTACTCTGTTTTGTCAGAGTTCAGTTTAAGAAAGTTTGCAGTCATCCATACTCTGATGCTCTCAATGCAGCGTTCCAATTGTTGTTGTTTGTCCGGAATATCACATGGTGGTCCTATTAGATAGAGTTGAGTGTCATCTGCAAAAAGATGGTAGTTTACACAGTGTTTGCGGATGATTTCGCCAAGGGGAGAGGTATAGATGGTAAATAGAATTGGTCCCAAGACAGATCCTTGGGGAACACCGAATTTTACTTGGGCTGGATTTGATTTAGCATTGTCTACGCATACAATCTGATTACGATTAGATAAGTATGACTGAATAAGCTTTATGGCAGAGTCAGATAATTTTAACCTATTTTTGAGTCTGTGAAGTAAAATATGATGGTCAATAGTGTCGAATGCTGCAGATCGAGCAAAACAAACAATATGACACACTTTTTGTCCATACCACGCAATAAATCATTACTCACTCTGACTAGTGCAATTTTCTCGAAATTCGAACTCAACCTTCCGTAGGGTGTAACGGTGATAGAGTCAAACGTTTTCAAATCGGATAATAATTGTGACCTCCAGAGGGACCATAGGCGATTTTTCGGACAATCAGGGGCCATAATTCAGGAAGTTACGATCCGATATGCGCAAATAACGAAAAGAACCAAGATCTTTGGGTTATAACCATGCATTTCAAGTTTTATCAAAATCGAACTAAAATTGTGACCTCTACAGGGTCCACAACCATGATATACAATTTTTTTAACAGTATTCGCGTACAAACGGCGGCCATTTTGTATGGCAATTTTTGTGCGATTTTCCCGAAATTCGAACTCAACCTTCCTTACGGTGTAACGGTAATATAATCAACCGTTTTATTAAATCGGATAATAATTGTGACCACCAGAGGGACCACAAGCTAAAATAAGGCGATTTTGCGTATAATCAGGGGCCATAATTCAGTAAGTTACGTTCCGATATGCGCAAATATCGAAAGGAACCAAGATCTTTGGGTTATAACCATGAATTTCAAGTTTCATCATAATCGAATAAAAAATGTGACCTCTACAGGGTCCACAACCTTGATATACCATTTTTTAACAGTATTCGCGTACAAACGGCGGCCATTTTGTATGGCAATTTTCGTCCGATTTTCCCGAAATTCGAACTCAACCTCCCTTAGGGTGTAACGGTGATATAATCAAACGGTTTTTTAAATCGGATAATAATTGTGACCTCCAGAGGGACGACAAGCTAAAACGGGTGATTTTTCGGACAATCAGGGGCCATAAATCAGGAAATTACATTCCGACAGGCGCAAATATCGAAAAGATCCAAGATCTTTGGGTTATAAACATGCATGTCAAGTTTCATCAAAATCGGTTCAAAATTGTGACCTCTATAGGGTCCACAAGCTAAAAACGTGATTTTTCGTACAATCAGGGGCCATAATCCATGAAGTTTTCATCCGATACAGTCGAGATCTTTTGGGGATAAACCTATATTTCAAGTTTTGTCAAAATCGGATAAGAATTGTAACCTGTAGAGAGTCCACAAACAAATTGTGGACGGACGGACGTCCGGACGGACAGGGGCGACGACAATATACGTCCACATAAAAATGTGGGCGTATAAAAATGGCGATTTTGCGTATAATCAGGGGCCATAATTCAGGAAGTTACGATCCGATATGCGCAAATATCGAAAGGAAGCAAGATCTTTGGGTTATAACCATGAATTTCAAGTTTCATTTTTTAACAGTATTCGCGTACAAACGGCGGCCATTTTGTATGGCAATTTTCGTCCAATTATCCCGAAATTCGAACTCAACCTTTCTTAGGGTGTAACGGTGATATTATCAAACGTTTTTTTTAAATCGAATAATAATTGTGACCTCCAAGCTAAAAAGATAGGCTGGCACTGCCAGGCAGGATACGCCCACATTTTCGAGAGATGGACAGTTAACAAGCAATGCCGAAAGTGATTTTTCCTACATCTTTAAGTCCTGTATTTCATACAGTATTGGGAGCAGCCATTTAGTTGGTCAGTTCCAGTCTGATATTAATGAAATTCGAAGCCGACAATGATTGTGGTGTGACGGTACACAACCTAGAAATGTGACTTTTCATCAAAATCGGATAAGAATTGTGACCTGTAGAGAGTCCACAACCATGATATACCATATTTTTACACTATTCGCGTACAAACGGCAACCATTTCGTCCGGCAATTTTGGTACGATTTTCACGAAATTAGAACTCAACCTTCCTCATCATCAAAATCGAATTAAAATTGTGACCTATACAGGCTCCACAACCATGATATATCATTTTTTTAACAGTATTCGCGTACAAACGGCGGCCATTTTGTCTGTCAATTTTGGTCCGATTTTCCCGAAATTCAATCTCATCCTTCCTTACAGTGTAACGGTGATATAATCAAACGTTTTTTTAAATTGGATAATAATTGTGACCTCCAGAGGGACCACAAGCTAAAGAAAGGGGGATTTTGCGTATAACCAGGGGCCATAATTCAGGAAGTTACGATCCGATATGCGCAAATATCGAAAAGAACCAAGATCTTTGGGTTATAACCATAAATTTCAAGTTTCATCAAAATCGAATTAAAATTGTGACTTTTACAGGGTCCACAACCCTGATATACCATTTTTTAACAGGATTCGCGAAAAAACGGCGGCCATTTTGGTCTGATTTTCACGAAATTCGAACTCAACATCCTTAGGGTCTAATGGTAATATAATCAAACGTTTTTTTAAATCGGATAATAATTGTGACCTCCAAGCTAAAAAAAAGGCGATTTTGCGTATAATCAGGGGCCATAATTCAGGAAGTTACGATCCGATATGCGCAAATATCGAAAGGAAGCAAGATTTTTGGGTTATAACCACGAATTTCAAGTTTCATCAAAATCGAATCAAAATTGTGACCTCCACAGGGTCCACAACCTTGATATACCATTTTTTAACAGTATTCGCGTACAAACGGCGGCCATTTTGTATGGCAATTTTCGTCCGATTTTCCCGAAATTCGAACTCAACCTCCCTTAGGGTGTAACGGTGATATAATCAAACGGTTTTTTAAATCGGATAATAATTGTGACCTCCAGAGGGACCACAAGCTAAAACGGGTGATTTTTCGGACAATCAGGGCCTATAATTCAGGAAATTACATTCCGACAGGCGCAAATATCGAAAGGAACCAAGATCTTTGGGTTATAAACATGCATGTCAAGTTTCATGAAAATCGGTTCAAAATTGTGACCTCTATAGGGTCCACAAGCTAAAAACGTGATTTTTCGTTTAATCAGGGGCCATAATCCATGAAGTTTTCATCCGATACATGCCAATATCGAAAGCAGTCGAGATCTTTTGGGGATAAACCTATATTTCAAGTTTCGTCAAAATCGGATAAGAATTGTGACCTGCAGAGAGTCCACAAACAAATTGTGGACAGACGGACGTCCGGACGGACAGGGGCGACGACAATATACGTCCACATAAAAATGTAGGCGTATAAAAATGGCGATTTTGCGTATAATCAGGGGCCATAATTCAGGAAGTTACGATCCGATATGCGCAAATATCGAAAGGAAGCAAGATCTTTGGGTTATAACCATGAATTTCAAGTTTCATCAAAATCGAATCAAAACTGTGACCTCCACAGGGTCCACAACCTTGATATACCATTTTTTAACAGTATTCGCGTACAAACGGCGGCCATTTTGTATGGCAATTTTCGTTCAATTTTCCCGAAATTCGAACTCAACCTTTCTTAGGGTGTAACGGTGATATAATCAAACGTTTTTTTAAATCGAATAATAATTGTGACCTCCAAGCTAAAAAGATAGGCTGGCACTGCCAGGCAGGATACGCCCACATTTTCAAGAGATGGACAGAGAACAAGCAATACCGAAAGTGATTTTTATGTCGTCGCCCCTGTCCGTCCGGACGTCTGTCCGTCCGTCCACAATTTGTTTGTGGACTCTCTACAGGTCACAATTCTTATCCGATTTTGACGAAACTTGAAATATAGGTTTATCCCCAAAAGTTCTCGGCTGCTTTCGATATTGGCATGTATCGGATCAAAACTTCATGGATTATGGCCCCTGATTGTACGAAAAATCACGTTTTTAGCTTGTGGACCCTATAGAGGTCACAATTTTGAACCGATTTTGATGAAACTTGACAGGCATGTTTGTAACCCAAAGATCTTGGTTCCTTTCGATATTTGCGGCTTACGGAATGTAATTTCCTGAATTATGGCCCCTGATTGTCCGAAAAATCACCCTTTTTAGCTTGTGGTCCCTCTGGAGGTCACAATTATTATTCGATTTAAAAAACCGTTTGATTATATCACCGTTACACCCTAAGGAAGGTTGAGTTCGAATTTCGGGAAAATCGGACGAAAATTGCCATACAAAATGGCCGCCGTTTGTACGCGAATACTGTTAAAAAATGGTATATCAGGGTTGTGGACCCTGTGGAGGTCACAATTTTGATTCGATTTTGATGAAACTTGAAATTCATGGTTATAACCCAAAGATCTTGCTTCCTTTCGATATTTGCGCATATTGGATCGTAACTTCCTGAATTATGGCCCCTGATTTTACGCAAAATCGCCTTTTTTTTAGCTTGGAGGTCACAATTATTATTCGATTTAAAAAACCGTTTGATTATATTACCGTCACACCCTAAAGAAGGTTGAGTTCGAATTTCGGGAAAATCGGACGAAAATTGCCATACAAAATGGCCGCCGTTTGTACGCGAATACTGTTAAAAAATGGTATATCAAGGTTGTGGACCCTGTGGAGGTCACAATTTTGATTCGATTTTGATGAAATTTGAAATTCATGGTTATAACCCAAAGATCTTGCTTCCTTTCGATATTTGCGCATATCGGATCGTAACTTCCTGAATTATGGCCCCTGATTATACGCAAAATCGCCTTTTTTTTAGCTTGGAGGTCACAATTATTATCCGATTTAAAAAGATAGGCTGGCACTGCCAGGCAGGATACGCCCACATTTTCGAAAGATGGACAGAGAACAAGCAATACCGAAAGTGATTTTTCCTACATCTTTAAGTCCTGTATTTCATACTGTATTGGGAGCAGCCATTTAGTTGGTCAGTTCCAGTCTGATATTAATGAAATTCGAAACCGACAATGATTATGGTGTGATGGTACACAACCTAGAAATGTGACTTTTCATCAAAATCGGATAAGAATTGTGACCTGTAGAAAGTCCACAACCATGATATACCATATTTTTACACTATTCGCGTACAAACGGCGACCATTTCGTCCGGCAATGTTGGTACGATTTTCACGAAATTAGAACTCAACCATCCTCATCAAAATCGAATTAAAATTGTGACCTATACAGGCTCCACAATCATGATATATCATTTTTTTAACAGTATTCGCGTACAAACGGCGGCCGTTACACCGTAAGGAAGGTTGAGTTCGAATTTCGGGAAAATCAGACCAAAATTGTTCTACAAAATGGCTGCCGTTTGTACGCGAATACTGTTAAAAAATGGTATATCAAGGTTGTGGACCCTGTAAAGGTCACAATTTTAATTCGATTTTGATGAAACTTGAAATTCATGGTTATAACCCAAAGATCTTGGTTCTTTTCAATATTTGCGCATATCGGATCGTAACTTCCTGAATTATGGCCCCTGGTTATACGCAAAATCCCCCTTTCTTTAGCTTGTGGTCCCTCTGGAGGTCACAATTATTATCCAATTTAAAAAAACGTTTGATTATATCACCGTTGCACTGTAAGCAGGGGTTGAAATGTTTGTAAAATTTTACTTGTCTCAGGTGACAAGTAGAAATATTTTTTACTTGTCACTTGGTCATTTCAAGTTGTCTTCATTGATTTTCGTTTTTTAATTTTAATAAAATAAAAATATAATTAACTTATTGTAGGCCTATTTCAATTTCATTTGTAAGAAACGCTTACAATCAGAATCCGCGCTCACCTTAGTAATGAAACAAATGACGACCGTTTTCTCAATCGAGAATCTTTGCTATTCCGACTCGTTCGTTGTCCGCACAGCCGACCCATGCCATGGCATAATAAAATTTGAAATAATACGGTATCCAATCAGACATGCTTGTATATTTTACATTCCAAATGAACCACAGTAAACGGATTTCAACAATCAAAATACTTAATTCTCTTCGGAAAGAATTGTCGGATATATTTTACTTTATTTTTTAAGACAAAACGAAACATCAAATTCAAATGACAGGCATTTTAATGCCGCCGCCTGTTCGCCACGTGGTTGTGATTGGCATTCAAATTTCAACGTAAATAAATTAGGCGTCAAGCAAGGACACATATATATACAATTAGAATTTTAAGATTTTTTTACCACCATGTACCCCAAAACATTATCGCCAAAATTATATTTTAATCACAACTTCCATTTTATTACCGCAAATTTGATGGCCTCCAGCTGAGCCCTGATTGCCATAGAGTTATGCAATATTGCCTGTGATTGGGGGATTTAAAAGAAATAGCCAATGGCATTACGGTTTTCACTGAATCGGTAGTGTTACTATTTTAATGCAAAGAAACCTTTTCCAGACGTATAGAACAAAATTAAAAGTACCATATAAGTTTCAGTCGTGTTAATCGGGGAGAAATTAGCCACCACGCTACTATGGAGACAAACGGACAGCTTGTCGCGTGCTGTTAAATAACGTCTAATTTGTTTTAAAATGAAAGGTTCCCCTCTTCCAATTTTATTGGAATGGATAAGTTAGACAGAGACATTATTAGCCTGAATACTTATTGATATTAATCTAGTTGTCGCCGGCGACAAGTAGATATTTTTTCTACTTGTCCATTGAAAATGTTACTTGGATTCGACAAGTAGACAAGCGTTATTTCGACCCCTGACTGTAAGGAAGGTTGAGTTTGAATTTCAGGAAAATCAGACCAAAATTGACAGACAAAATGGCCGCCGTTTGTACGCGAATACTGTTTAAAAGATAGGCTGGCACTGCCAGGCAGGATACGCCCACATTTTTGAGAGATGGATAGAGAACAAGCAATACCGAAAGTGATTTTTCCTCATTAAGTCCTGTATTTCATACTGTATTGGGAGCAGCCATTTTGTTGGTCAGTTCCAGTCTGATATTAATGAAATTCGAAGCCGACAATGATTATGGTGGGACGGTACACAACCTAGAAATGTTACTTTTCGTCAAAATCGGATAAGAATTGTGACCTGTAGAGAGTCCACAACCATGATATACCATATTTTTTCGCGTACAAACGGCGACCATTTCGTCCGGCAATTTTGGTACGATTTTCACGAAAAATCGAACTCAACCCCTCCTTACGGTGCAACAGTAATATAATCAGAGTTTTTTTTTTAAATCAGATAATAATTGTTCGAGAGATAGACAGAGAACAAGCAATACCGAAAGTGATTTTTCCTACAAAGGCCATAATTCATTAAGTTACAATTTGATATGCGCAAATATCGGAAAGAATAAAGATCTTTAGGTTATAAACAAGCATTTAAGGTTTCATCAAAATCGAATTAAAATTGTCACCTCTACAGGGTCCACAACTTTGACATACCATATTTTTACACTGTTCGCGTACAAACGGCGGCCATTTTTTCTGGCAATTATGGTCCAATTTTCTCGAAATTCGAACTCAACCTTCCGTAGGGTGTAACGGTGATAGAGTCAAACGTTTTTTCAAATCGGATAATAATTGTGACCTCCAGAGGGACCATAGGTGATTTTTCGGACAATCAGGGGCCATAATTCAGGAAGTTACGATCCGATATGCGCAAATATCGAAAGGAACCAAGATCTTTGGGTTATAACCATGCATTTCAAGTTTCATCAAAATCGAATTAAAATTGTGACCTCTACAGGGTCCACAACCATGATATACAATTTTTTAATAGTATTCGCGTACAAACGGCGGCCATTTTGTATGACAATTTTGGTCCGATTTTCCCGAAATTCGAACTCAACCTTCCTTACGGTGTAACGGTAATATAATCAACCGTTTTATTACATCGGAAAACAATTGTGACCACCAGAGGGACCACAAGCTAAAATAAGGCGATTTTGCGTATAATCAGGGGCCATAATTCAGGAAGTTACGTTCCGATATGCGCAAATATCGAATGGAACCAAGATCTTTGGGTTATAACCATGAATTTCAAGTTTCATCAAAATTGATTTAAAAATGTGACTTTTACAAGGTCCACAAACCATGATATACAATTTTTTAACAGTATTCGTGTACAAACGGCGGCCATTTTGTATGGCAATTTTCGTCCGATTTTCCCGAAATTCGAACTCAACCTTCCTTAGGGTGTAACGGTGATATAATCAAACGGTTTTTTAAATCGGATAATAATTGTGACCTCCAGAGGGACCACAAGCTAAACAGGGTGATTTTTCGGACAATCAGGGGCCATAATTCAGGAAATTACATTCCGATAGGTGCAAATATCGAAAGGAACCAAGATCTTTGGGTTATAAACATGCATGTCAAGTTTCATCAAAATCGGTTCAAAATTGTGACCTCTATAGGGTCCACAAGCTAAAAACGTGATTTTTCGTACAATCAGGGGCCATAATCCATGAAGTTTTCATCCGATACATGCCAATATCGAAAGGAACCGAGATCTTTTGGGGATAAACCTATATTTCAAGTTTCGTCAAAATCGGATAAGAATTGTGACCTGTAGAGAGTCCACAAACAAATTGTGGACGGACGGACGGACGGACGGACGTCCGGACGGACGGACGTCCGGACGGACAGGGGCGACGACAATATACGTCCACATAAAAATGTGGGCGTATAAAAATGATATATCATGGTTGTGGACCCTGTATAGGTCACAGTTTTAATTCGATTTTGATGAGGAAGGTTGAGTTCTAATTTCGTAAAAAAAATCATACCAAAATTGCTGGACGAAATGGTGTAAAAATATGGTATATCATGGTTGTGGACTCGCTACAGGTCACAATTCTTATCCGATTTTGATGAAAAGTCACATTTCTAGGTTGTGTACCGTCACACCATAATCATTGTCGGTTTCGAGTTTCATTAATATCAGACTGGAACTGACCAACTAAATGGCTGCTCCCAATACAGTATGAAATACAGGACGTAAAGATGTAGGAAAAATCACTTTCGGTATTGCTTGTTCTCTGTCCATCTCTCGAAAATGTGGGTGTATCCTGCCTGGCAGTGCCAGCCTATCTTTCCTACATCTTTAAGTCCTGTATTTCATACAGTATTGGGAGCAGCCATTTAGTTGGTCAGTTCCAGTCTGATATTAATGAAATTCGAAGCCGACAATGATTATGGTGTGACGGTACACAACCTAGAAATGTGACTTTTCATCAAAATCGGATAAGAATTGTGACCTGTAGAGAGTCCACAACCATGATATACCATATTTTTACACTATTCGCGTACAAACGGCAACCATTTCGTCCGGCAATTTTGGTACGATTTTCACGAAATTAGAACTCAACCTTCCTCATCATCAAAATCGAATTAAAATTGTGACCTATACAGGGTCCACAACCATGATATATCATTTTTTTAACAGTATTCGCGTACAAACGGCGGCCATTTTGTCTGTCAATTTTGGTCCGATTTTCCCGAAATTCAATCTCATCCTTCCTTACAGTGTAACGGTGATATAATCAAACGTTTTTTTAAATTGGATAATAATTGTGACCTCCAGAGGGACCACAAGCTAAAGAAAGGGGGATTTTGCGTATAACCAGGGGCCATAATTCAGGAAGTTACGATCCGATATGCGCAAATATCGAAAAGAACCAAGATCTTTGGGTTATAACCATAAATTTCAAGTTTCATCAAAATCGAATTAAAATTGTGACCTTTACAGGGTCCACAACCTTGATATACCATTTTTTAACAGTATTCGCGAACAAACGGCGGCCATTTTGTATGGCAATTTTCCCGAAATTCGAACTCAACATCCTTAGGGTCTAACGGTAATATAATCAAACGTTTTTTTAAATCGGATAATAATTGTGACCTCCAAGCTAAAAAAAAGGCGATTTTGCGTATAATCAGGGGCCATAATACAGGAAGTTACGATCCGATATGCGCAAATATCGAAAGGAAGCAAGATCTTTGGGTTATAACCACGAATTTCAAGTTTCATCAAAATCGAATCAAAATTGTGACCTCCACAGGGTCCACAACCTTGATATACCATTTTTTAACAGTATTCGCGTACAAACGGCGGCCATTTTGTATGGCAATTTTCGTCCGATTTTCTCGAAATTTGAACTCAACCTTCCTTAGGGTGTAACGGTGATATAATCAAACGTTTTTTTAAATCGAATAATAATTGTGACCTCCAAGCTAAAAAAAAGGCGATTTTGAGTATAATCAGGGGCCATAATTCAGGAAGTTACGATCCGATATGCGCAAATATCGAAAGGAAGCAAGATTTTTGGGTTATAACCATGAATTTCAAGTTTCATCGAAATCGAATCAAAATTGTGACCTCCACAGGGTCCACAACCTTGATATACCATTTTTTAACAGTATTCGCGTACAAACGGCGGCCATTTTGTGTGGCAATTTTGGTCTGATTTTCCCGAAATTCAAACTCAACCTTCCTTACGGTGTAACGGTAATATAAACAAACGTTTTTTTAAATCGGATAATAATTGTGACCTCCAGTGGGACCACAAGCTAAAAAGGGTGATTTTTCGGACAATCAGGGGCCATAATTCAGGAAATTACATTCCGATAGCCGCAAATATCGAAAGGAACCAAGATCTTTGGGTTACAAACATGCATGTCAAGTTTCATCAAAATCGGTTCAAAATTGTGACCTCTATAGGGTCCACAAGCTAAAAACGTGATTTTTCGTACAATCAGGGGCCATAATCCATGAAGTTTTGATCCGATACATGCCAATATCGAAAGCAGCCGAGATCTTTTGGGGATAAACCTATATTTCAAGTTTCGTCAAAATCGGATAAGAATTGTGACCTGTAGAGAGTCCACAAACAGGGGCGACGACATAATACGTCCACATGAAAATGTGGGTGTATAAAAATATTGCTTATAAAAAGATAGGCTGGCACTGCCAGGCAGGATACGCCCACATTTTCGAGAGATGGACAGAGAACAAGCAATACCGAAAGTGATTTTTCCTACATCTTTATTAAGTCCTGTATTTCATACTGTATTGGGAGCAGCCATTTAGTTGGTCAGTTCCAGTCTGATATTAATGAAATTCGAAACCGACAATGATTATGGTGTGACGGTACACAACCTAGAAATGTGACTTTTCATCAAAATCGGATAAGAATTGTGACCTGTAGAGAGTCCACAACCATGATATATCATATTTTTACACTATTCGTGTACAAACGGCGACCATTTCGTCTGGCAATTTTGGTACGATTTTCACGAAATTAGAACTCAACCATCCTCATCAAAATCGAATTAAAATTGTGACCTATACAGGATCCACAATCATGATATATCATTTTTTTTAACAGTATTCGCGTACAAACGGTGGCCATTTTGTCTGTCAATTTTGGTCCGATTTTCCCGAAATTCAAACTCAACCTTCCTTATAGTCTCTTATCATCCAAACAAATATTCTACGAATATTAGTCTGGATGGGTCCTCAAATTTGACAGAAAGTCGGTCACTGTCTGGATTATCCAGTCTTTTAAGTTACCACGTGCTGAATCTATCAAAACATCTCGCTTGTCAACAATGACACTCTCTAAAATTTTGTTTTAAAGTTTTTAATTGAAATGGTAATTTTCTCTCGTCATGAATCAAACGTATGGCTTCTCACAATCTCCTTAATCACGATTCATGCTGTTGTGTCGTCTCTATTTTGTTTCTAATAATAGATGTGACAAGTGAATTGTGGGATATATTTTATCCTCGCCTTATAGAATCTATCAAAATCGACCCGGCTTCATAATATCTATCACTTACCGAGACTTTAGCCAAAGGGTTCCATTGCCCATGCGTAACCGGGAGTTTGTTTTTTTATGTGGTAGATTATCCAGTAATTTTCGTCAATAATTGAGAACCGACCCAGACCCTTCGTGCGTTGAAGACTAGGGGGGGTCTGGGTGACCGAGACTACCTTCCTTACAGTGTAACGGTGATATAATGAAACGTTTTTTTAAATTGGATAATAATTGTGACCTCCAGAGGGACCACAAGCTAAAGAAAGGGGGATTTTGCGTATAACCAGGGGCCATAATTCAGGAAGTTACGATCCGATATGCGCAAATATCGAAAAGAACCAAGATCTTTGGGTTATAACCATGAATTTCAAGTTTCATCAAAATCGAATTAAAATTGTGACCTTTACAGCGTCCACAACCTTGATATACCATTTTTTAACAGTATTCGCGTACAAACGGCGGCCATTTTGTGTGGCAATTTTGGTCTGATTTTCCCGAAATTCAAACTCAACCTTCCTTACGGTGTAACGGTAATATAAACAAACGTTTTTTTAAATCGGATAATAATTGTGACCTCCAAGCTAAAAAAAAGGCAATTTTGCGTATAATCAGGGGCCATAATTCAGGAAGTTACGATCCGATATGCGCAAATATCGAAAGGAACCAAGATCTTTGGGTTATAACCATGAATTTCAAGTTTCATCAAAATCGAATCAAAATTGTGACCTCCACAGGGTCCACAACCTTGATATACCATTTTTTAACAGTATTCGCGTACAAACGGCGGCCATTTTGTATGGCAATTTTCGTCCGATTTTCCCGAAATTCGAACTCAACCTTCCTTAGGGTGTAACGGTGATATAATCAAACGGTTTTTTAAATCGAATAATAATTGTGACCTCCAAGCTAAAAAAAAGGCGATTTTGCGTATAATCAGGGGCCATAATTCAGGAAGTTACGATCCGATATGCGCAAATATCGAAAGGAAGCAAGATCTTTGGGTTATAACCATGAATTTGAAGTTTCATCAAAATCGAATCAAAATTGTGACCTCCACAGGGTCCACAACCTTGATATACCATTTTTTAACAAACGGCGGCCATTTTGTATGGCAATTTTCGGCCGATTTTCCCGAAATTTGAACTCAACCTTCCTTAGGGTGTAACGGTGATATAATCAAACGTTTTTTTAAATCGAATAATAATTGTGACCTCCAGAGGGACCACAAGCTAAAAAGGGTGATTTTTCGGACAATCAGGGGCCATAATTCAGGAAATTACATTCCGAAAGCCGCAAATATCGAAAGGAACCAAGATCTTTGGGTTACAAACATGCATGTCAAGTTTCATCAAAATCGGTTCAAAATTGTGACCTCTATAGGGTCCACAAGCTAAAAACGTGATTTTTCGTACAATCAGGGGCCATAATCCATGAAGTTTTGATCCGATACATGCCAATATCGAAAGGAACCGAGATCTTATGGGGATAAACCTATATTTCAAGTTTCGTCAAAATCGGATAAGAATTGTGACCTGTAGAGAGTCCACAAACAAATTGTGGACGGACGGACAGGGGCGACGACATAATACGTCCACATGAAAATGTGGGCGTATAAAAAACAATACGCCCCTCGGACGCCCTAACAACTGCGTACCTGTTTGCTTATGGACGAGTTTACTGACACCCGTTCAATATACAATGTATGAATGAAACATCCAAACATTTGACCGTATTCATGCCATAGACCATAAATACCCTTATTAATAAAACCGTTTTATTTTCCAAAAATTATTACGTCATATTCATTTTGATTGTTTTACCCCTCAACACGATCTCACGACCATTTCTTATGAATAGAAGCCTCTTTGATAGTGAGATTAATAATAGTAGTATTAGAGTTATCGAGGTGTCAATTAGCCAAGAATGCAACACATCAAAGCGAGCCTAACACAGATTGCCTAACACAAAAAACGTGCTTATTAAGTTGTTAAAGGTGACTTGTGCTATTTAAGGACTGACATTTGTGCACAATGTAATAAAATAATAACCACTCTGATAAATTATTAATGAGCACCGGTGTGATTTTATTGACAGAATATTATGTCAATTGCAAATATGATGACTAAACATTATTTTGCCCATTACATGATCTGCAGGAGTCAACCTCTGAGTCTGTACCGATTTAAATAATTGAACAATCTCTAAAAACATGACTTTTACCGTAAAACAGTAATCACAATTCCTCGTTACATATTGGTTTTACATGTAGGGAAGGGGTGGGGGTGTCCAGCCAAATACAAACCCCGTAGTTAGTCATATTGTAAGTTTTCTTTAATTTGACATTCTGCTAATTGAGAAAATATTTCAGTAATAAATACGTGTTATTTTTACAAGATATCTCTTTTCAAAATTTCCCTTACGTTTAATTTTAACCAAAACGCCCAAACTAATTGAGATGCGAAGAACAATCCATTGTGACCCCTCTTGAATGCCAACCATTTGCATATATATCAGAATCAATTTAACAATTGTGATTGTTTTTTTAAAATAAATATGGAACATATTATGAAGTAATAACGTATCGGTTTCTTAAGCATATTCTGTTTAGAAAAAGAATGAATAGTATCCGGGGTTTACCGAAAATTGTGTTTATTCCTTTTCCGATTTCGAACAAGCCATCAAATATTCGTGATTAATGGGAAAATGCCAACGTAGTAACTGATCTATAATAATTAATGTGCTACTGTATTTCACCTGAAATAAACCATGTTTTAATTAAAACACTGAGTCACACAGTGTTTTTAACACCGAGGCACTGCTATCGTGTCCCTCTATATTTCCTCGATATTCACTCGGTAAATCATGAAATTCCACGATAGAAAACACGGTAATATCGTGTTTGATCAAACCTGCGCGATGCGTGTTCTGAATTTTATTGACATGCTACGTTTCAATACACATACAGGTATCGTTATCAAGCAAATAATGATTAGATGGACATTTTGGAAGCCATTTAGCATATAAAATAATAACAATCTAATTAACTAAGATGAAAGATGTAATAAATAGACAACTAGTAGAAACCATTAATGCAGATCACACCATAACAACAATTAATTAACCAGATCAAAGATAACAAGTAGAAACCGTTTATAGAAGATAAACCACAATTAACAAGATTAAATAAAATAGGTTGCCAGGCAACAAAACATACGCCCCCACAGCAGCCAAATCGTCCGGGCAGTCAACAAGAGTTGTCGCATATTAAGGAATTATCAGAAAATCATTAGAATTTGTTTGGTTTTTATAATCAAACGTTTTTTTTTAAATCAGATAATAATTGTGACCTCCAGAGGCACCACAAGCTAAAAAGGGTGATTTTTCGTACAATCAAGGGACATAATTCAGGAAGTAATGACCCGATGGGCGCAAATATTGAAAGGAACCAAGATCTTTGGGTTATAAACATACCTGTCAAGTTTCATCAAAATCGATTCAAAATTGTGACCTCTATAGGGTCCACAACCTTGATATAACATATTTTCACACTATTCGTGTATAAACGGCAGCCATTTTGTCCGTCAATTCTAGTCCGATTTTCGCGAAATTCAAACTCTCTCTTCATTACCATGTGACGGTGATATAGTCAAACGTTTTTTAAAATCGGATAATAATTTTGACCTCCAGAGGGACCAAAAGCGAACAAAAGCGATTTTTCGGACAATCCAGGGACATAATTCAGGAAGTTATGATCCAATGGGCGCAAATATCGAAAGGAACCAAGATCTTTGGGTTATAAACATACATGTCAAGTTTCATCCAATGGGCGCAAATATCGAAAGGAACCAAGATCTTTGGGTTATAAACATACATGTCAAGTTTCATCAAAATCGGTTCAAAATTGTGACCTCTATAAGGTCCACAACCTTTATATAACATATTTTCACAATATTCGCGTACAAACGGCGGCCATTTTGTCCGTCAATTTTGGTCCGATTTTCACAAAATTCATACGCAACCTTCATAACCATGGAATGGTGATATAATCACACGTTTTTTTTAAATCGGATAACAATTTTGACCTCCAGAGGGACCACAAGCTAAAAAGGGCGATTTTTTGGACAATCAGAGGCCATCATTCAGGAAGTTACGATCTGATGGTCGCAAATATCGAAAGGAACCAAGATCTTTGGGTTATAAACATATATGTCAAGTTTCATCAAAATTGGTTCAAAACTGTGACCTCTACACTGTTCACAACCTTGATATAACATATTTTCACACTATTCGCGTACAAATGGCGGCCATTTTGTCCGTCAATTTTGGTCCGATTTTCACGAAATTCGAACTCGACCTTCATAACCATGTAACGGTGATATAATCAAACGGTTTTTTAAATCGGATAACAATTTTGACCTCCAGAGGGACCACAAGCTAAAAAGGGCGATTTTTCGGACAATCAGGGGCCATAATTCAGGAAGTTACGACCTGATTGGCGCAAATATCGAAAGGAACCAAGATCTTTGGGTTATAAACCTGCATTTCAAGTTTCATCCAAATCGGTTCAAAATTGTGACCTCTACACTGTTCACAAGCTAAAAAACGTGATTTTTCGTACAATCAGGGGCCATAACCCATGAAGTTACAGTCCGATACATGCCAATATCGAAAGGAACCGAGATCTTAGGGTGATAAACCTATGTTTTAAGTTTCATTGAAATCGGATAAAAATTGTGACCTATAGACTGTTCACAAACAATTGTGGACGGACGGACAGACGAACAGGGGCGACGACAATATACGTCCACATGAAAATGTGGGCGTATAATAAAAATAACAAGGAGAAACCAATTAGCAGGAAAAATAAGAAGTTAAAAACAAGTTTGGGAGGGGGTGGGTGAATACATGATCTACACAGTGATTAAGGATTAAGTAAATCTACCCATAGATTAGGGAGGAAATGTCCTGTGTCTCTGTTTAATTTGGGCTTATGTTTTTGGATTTCTAGGGCTTCTCTGAGAACTCTGTTTTTCCACACTGTCAAGTTCCTGGCTAGAATTTCCGTGTTTTCCCATTTAATTTCATGCCGCGGGTTGTTGTAAATATGTTCGGCAATTGCTGATTTATTGTATTCTTGCTTTCTTACTGCTGTGTGGTGTTCTTTAATTCGTACTGAAATTGGTCTGGATGTTTCTCCGATGTATACGTCATAACAAAGTCAAAACAGGAATTATAAGTATTTTAACTAGACGCGCTAAATTATTGTGTGACGAAGAACTACTTGATGATGAACTGAAACACATCAACAATGTGCTTACAGAATACAATAACTACCCTGAAAACAAGGTTAAATCAATAATGACGAAAACCCTGACACATACGTGCAAACCACCCGAAGCAGTAAAAGATAGGCTGGCACTGCCAGGCAGGATACGCCCACATTTTCGAGAGATGGACAGAGAACAAGCAATACCGAAAGTGATTTTTCCTACATCTTTAAGTCCTGTATTTCATACTGTATTGGGAGCAGCCATTTAGTTGGTCAGTTCCAGTCTGATATTAATGAAATTCGAAACCGACAATGATTATGGTATACGGTACACAACCTAGAAATGTGCATGGCTTTTCATTAAAATCGGATAAGAATTGTGACCTGTAGAGAGTCCACAACCATGATATACCATATTTTTACACTATTTGCATACAAACGGCGACCATTTCGTCCGGCAATTTTGGTCCGATTTTCCCTAAATTCAAACTCAACCTTCCTTACAGTGTAACGGTGATATAATCAAACGTTTCTTTAAATTGGATAATAATTGTGACCTCCAGAGGGACCACAAGCTAAAGAAAGGGGGATTTTGCGTATAACTAAGGGCCATAATTCAGGAAGTTACAATCCCATATGCGCAAATATCGAAAAGAACCAAGATCTTTGGGTTATAACCATGAATTTCAAGTTTCATCAAAATCAAATCAAAATTGTGACCTCCACAGGGTCCACAACCTTGATATACCATTTTTTAACAGTATTCGCGTACAAATGGCGGCCATTTTGTATGGCAATTTTCGTCCGATTTTCCCGGAATTCGAACTCAACCTTCCTTAGGGTGTAACAGTGATATAATCAAACGTTTTTTTTAAATCCAATAATAATTGTGACCTCCATGCTAAAAAAAAGGCGATTTTGCGTATAATCAGGGGCCATAATTCAGGAAGTTACGATCCGATATGCGCAAATATCGAAAGGAAGCAAGATCTTTGGGTTATAACCATGAATTTCAAGTTTCATCAAAATCGAATCAAAATTGTGACCTCCACAGGGTCCACAAGCTTGATATACCATTTTTTCACAGTATTCACGTACAAACGGCGGCCATTTTGTATGGCAATTTTCGTCCGATTTTCCCGAAATTCGGACTTGGCCTTCCTTAGGGTGTAACGGTGATATAATCAAACGTTTTTTTAAATCGAATAATAATTGTGACCTCCAGAGGGACCACAAGCTAAAAAGAGTGATTTTTCGGACAATCAGGGGCCATAATTCAGGAAATTATATTCCGATAGCCGCAAATATTGAAAGGAACCAAGATCTTTGGGTTACAAACATGCATGTCAAGTTTCATCAAAATCGGTTCAAAATTGTAACCTCTATAGGGTCCACAAGCTAAAAACGTGATTTTTCGTACAATCAGGGGCCATAATCCATGAAGTTTTGATCCGATACATGCCAATATCGAAAGCAGCCGAGATCTTTTGGGGATAAACCTATATTTCAAGTTTCGTCAAAATCGGATAAGAATTGTGACCTGTAGAGAGTCCCCAAACAAATTGTGGACAAATAATCACCCGATATTCATCACTATTCCATTCATAGGACCAGTCAGCTACCAAATCAAAAGAATTTTAAAAGAGCAAATAAGTGCAGATGTAGTGTTTAGCAGTGGAACTACACTGAAAACCATGTTAAACGCAAATGGCAGAATAAAACCACTAAGAAACGACCCGAAGGGTGTCATATATAAAATAAAATGTGAGTGTGATGACGTATACATCGCAGAAACATCCAGACCAATTTCAATACGAATTAAAGAACACCACACAGCAGTAAGAAAGCAAGAATACAATAAATCAGCAATTGCCGAACATATTTACAACAACCCGCGGCATGAAATTAAATGGGGAAAACACGGAAATTCTAGCCAGGAACTTGACAGTGTGGAAAAACAGAGTTCTCAGAGAAGCCCTAGAAATCCAAAAACATATAAGCCCAAATTAAACAGAGACACAGGACATTTCCTCCCTAATCTGGGTAGATTTACTTATAAATCCTTAATCACTGTGTAGTTCATGTATTCACCCACCCCCTCCCAAACTTATTTTTAACTTCTTATTTTTCCTGCTAATTGGTTTCTCCTTGTTATTTTTATATTTAATCTTGTTAATTGTGGTTTATCTTCTATAAACGTTTCTACTTGTTATCTTTGATCTGGTTAATTAATTGTTGTTATGGTCTGATCTGCATTAATGGTTTCTACTAGTTGTCTATTTATTTCATCTTTCATCTTGGTTAATTAAGTTGTTATTATTTTATATGCTAAATAGCTTCCAAAATGTCCATCTATATATTGCACCACATTTTTGTTAACTAATCATTTTTTGCTTGATAACGATACCTGTATGTGTATTGAAACGTAGCATGTCAATAAAATTCAGAAGTAGTATATCCATATAAGTGTGTTTATTTTTAGAATTCATATTGCGCACATTCCATCCAATCATTAATTAGTCTAAATATACCCATAAAAAGCATTGAAATATATACAAATAACTACGTCTAAAAAACAAACAAGAAAGCCATAGACCTCTTTATAAGAGTATTAGTATTAATCATGCCAACTGGACTCTAAACATACCCACACAAAATCTGATTAAAATACTGATCTATGTTTCGCTTTTTTTTTTTACTTTTGATGGCCTACACCACATGATGATCGGATTGGTTGTGCAGGAAGGTAGTGTCAGGCCACTCAGGGGTCATCACAATCAACATTGATGATTCTAGTGGTTTACCCACCAGGCACAGATCCGGGGGGGAGGGGGGGGGGGCAGGGGTCCGTGGTCAGCCCCAGTGACAAAGTTGATTTTCATTTTCGTTTGCTTTGTTCACATATCTGCTCTTTAATAGATGAGATAAACATGATTTACGCATTGTCTCCGCCCAAGCAATCCAAGGTTGTAACATATTACCCTTTGCTCCAATGTGTGGCCCCCCCTCGACAAAATCCTGGATCTGGGCCTGCCAACAGTTCTATGCATTGCACGTCAAGAGCTTGCCATAACAGACCCTATTCATTGGCTAATCCATGACATCAACCACCAGAACAGCGATAATATAACAACTCTTCAGATACTAGTGTAGTAAAGACTAATTATTATGTTTTTGTCTTTTTAAGAGTGTAATGCTGTTTTTGTTGCTCAGTTGAAATTTGGTTTTTGTGATGTGGTTGAAGGGATGATGTTTCTGTGTTCATTTCATCAAAAGTTTTTAGAATGGCTGGTGATAATGACTTTTTAGGTGGTTTCCATGTGGATTTTTCTGTGAATAATTTTTTACATCTGCCGGGTTTGTTTCTAAAAACAATAAGTCGACGAAAGTTATCTTTGGAAGCGATCGGTTGCCTGGGTGATGAAGTCTATGGATGTTGTTGTGAGGGTTGCTATGAATTTAAGGCCTTTGTCAGGAATGCTCATTTCTAGGGGACTGAGAAGTCTGTCGCTCAAATTGACAACTGTCTGTCCTAAAGACAGCTTCTCATTCCTTTTCCTTAATCCTAGTTTGAATTCCACATCCAGCAGAAGATGATCTCTCTGGTTGTGTCTGGGCTCCAATGGATGGCGTCGTTCTATTTTGCCCTTGAGGTCGGTAGTGTGGTGGCATTTGGTGATGGTGCAGTGGAGATCAATTGGTTGTAGCTGGTAAGGTTTTGGTAGACAATCAGATGTTCTTGTCCGGAGTCGGGAAGAAGTGGGGATATGTGTGGTGAAGAACTTGGTTGATGGGAAAGCTGCTCTGGTCACCTTGAGTCCTTGAGTATATCTAGCATCTGATTGTGTATCCTGTGAACAGGGCTCCCTAACCTTAATCCTTGGCCATGCCTAACCCTTACCCTAACCCGTGCAATCCACATATGACGTCATAATATGCGAAGGCGCGTCTCTGATTTAGCGTTGTCCTACATACACTAGGGACCGGGTATCATTCAGATTTTATGAAAAAAGGAAAGAAACTGAGACTTAGCTACTTAAACTGACCAATAAGTGTTTGCAATGTCAGTGGAAAACTGTCTGTGGATTGAGTTAAAGGAGCTAAATCGCTAATATTTGGGACCTAGAAATTGACACAAATGGGTCACAACGCATATGACAATGTAATATGAATGTATAAACTGATTTACAATCAATCATTTCCGCCTCTCTACTCTAATTTCAAATCAGTTATGTTTGGCAAAATACACATAAGTCCCAATCGCATACCAATCACTAGTGTCTGGTTATTCCAGTCTACATTATTGCGTATGCTCGGAGAAGACTAGATCGGATACGGCCCTACGCATATTATGACGTCATTATTGTGGGTTAGGGTAAGCGTTAGGCTTAGCCCTATTTACATTTCGAAACTTTGGCGAAATCTACAGTAAAGGTTCTAGTCCTTACCCTAACCCACAATCTATAAATAATGTCATATGTGCTAAAATGCGTAGGGCCGTCTTCGATCTAGGGATGGATTAGGGCTAGGTTAAAATGGGCCCGAAACGCATTATGGCACACGATTCGTGTACTAACGGACAACGGTAATTTTTTTTATTTTGTCTTGAATATTGGATATTAGAAGCCCATCTTTCCCGGTAAGATCACAACATCAATATTGATTTAAATTAACAAATAATTGAAATAAATTGTATTTTCAATTCATTGTCGAAGATTTTGGATGATATTATTGAGTTAATTGAGTCAAGTCTAACTTAAGACTAAGAGATTTATTAGCTACTTTACATGGGATCCCATGTTGTAGGTCTATTCTAAATTATAATATATTATATACGTACAACAAATGTGTACTTACGTCACTGTATCGAAGCCTCCAGTTACTCAAATCGACATGTGAAGTCAAAATAAACTCGAAATGATCGAACAAGGAAAAACACACCACTTTCCCTTCGCCTCAATGGGGTGAATAATTTTAACGATGTTTCATTGGATGACGAACTCGGGCGACGTTACTAAAATTAGAAACCAGCCATGCCCAACCACTGATCTATTATAGATCAGTGTGCCCAACAGATGAACACCACTGATCCATAACTAGCTACGAGAACGTAGCTAAAAACGTTGAGATATACTGATGTTCTTGTTTTTAGCTACGATTTGAGGCGCTTTAGTTCTATGTTGCAAACTCAATTTCTTTATTAATGCATGTAACATCTTTAAAATAAGATAAGTTAATACTCTTATCACTAATTAAACTTACAGAGGCCAATGTGGTGGCACAACTATCGCCTAACTCCAAATATTCGCATTTAAATTACTGAATCTATATTTTGTCAGACATCCACTTCCATTGATATACACGTGGATGTCATTTAGTATTTCCACATGTAATTGCGTTTTTGATTGGCTGTTATAAAGCCTAAGATTGAGCGCCCGCCCACATTATGACAGCTGTTAGACTTCACTGCTCTAAAAAAGATGGCGGTCTTAGTAACGGCATAACGCCTCGATTTTAAATGCGATGATTTATACCCGTTCCAGGTAGGATTACATGCTTAATTGTAATTGAGTGTGGCAGAAATATTATAAATAACAATAATCAATCGTTGTTTTGATGAAAAATATTGTCAATTTTGTTTAATCGCAGCAGGAGTGAATCACGACGGGATGTGCTACATTGGAGACTATAGGCCAAAATCTTATCTCGAAACACGGAGTGTGGAGAGATAAGATTTGTTATCTAATCCATAACCAGTACAGTGGTGAACACTCTTTCGTATCTACCACAAAGTGACAGGCATCATCCACTCGGCAAATCTCGACAGATTCCGTAAACTACATCTAGTCTCGGATGTATGACAGTAAGTGATATGTACCTACGCCCATACATTTGCGATGCAGCTACCGGTTTACTTTAACAGGAAATCTTGGCGCTATTACACAAATTTAGTCTCGGTCACCCAGAACCCCCTAGTCTTCAACGCACGGAGGGTCTGGGTCGGTTCTCAATTATTGACGAAAATTACTGGATAATCTACCACATAAAAAAACAAACTCCCGGTTACGCATGAGCAGTGGAACCTTTTGGCTAAAATCTCGGTAAGTGATAGATATTATGAAGCCGGGCCGATTTTGATAAGATTCTATAAAGCGAGGATAAAATATATTTCACAATTCACTTGGCACATCTATTATTAGAAACAAAATATAGACGATACAACAGCATGAATCGCGATTAAGGAGATTGTGAGAAGCCATACGTTTGATTCATGACGAGAGAAAATTGCCATTTCAATTAAAACCTTAAAAACAAAGTTTTAGAGAGTGTCATTGTTGATAAGCGAGATGTTTTGATAGATTCAGTACGTGGTAACTTGAAAGACTGGATAATCCAGACAATGGCCGACTTTCTGTCAAATTTTGAGGACCCATCCAGACCGGCGCGTCGAATTACCCAATAACACCCAATAACTCCAAATAACACCCAATAACTCCATAATAACACCCATTAACTCCAAAATAACAATTTAGTTGAATTTAAGAACCAACGGATATGGAAACTCTACAACAAGATATGCTGGAATTAGAAAACTGGTCAAACAAATGGTTACTCAAATTCCACCCCGACAAATGCAAGATACTGACTACAGGAACGAGAACCTTAACTCCATACGTATATAAGCTGTGTGACACCACACTCAAATATACAGAGAAGGAAAAGGACATTGGGGTAATTGTTGACGATAAATTAAACTTTGAAGACCACATGAGTGAAAAAATAAACAAAGCCAATAGCATAATGGGATTAATACGTCGATCCTTCACATACTTGGACCAAACAACATTTCTACTACTGTACAAAGCACTAGTCCGTCCACAACTTGAATATGCAAATCCGGTATGGAACCCATATATGGTAAAACATATCACAGCATTAGAAATTGTGCAGAAAAGAGCCACAAAGCTTATTCCAGGATTCAAAGAGACATGTTACGTTGAAAGACTGAAGAAGCTGAAACTCCCAACACTAGCATACAGACGTACTCGTGGTGACATGATCGAGACCTATAAAATAACATCAGGAATCTATGATAATAGTCTGCCACAATTGTGTCAACCACACCCAGATACAAACACAACTAAAACAAGGGGACACAGTAAAAAACTCTATTTAAGAAGATCAAACAAAAATATCAGAAAAAACTTTTTCACAAACAGAGAAGTACAATTATGGAATAATCTACCTGACAGTGTAATAACGGCAAACAATACTAAAACATTTGAAAAATGCCTGGATAAACATTGGATTAATCAAGAACTCCTGTATGATTTCAAATCCAACCGGATTACCCAAAATAAAATAAGCGAAGCCGACGATATGGATCTGAGTATAGTGGCCGACGGCTATCGCTCAGAAGAGGATCTGAAAGTATCTGTAAGATAAGTTGGTGCTTCGCCATCCCAATGGAGCATCATGGGGCCAAGCATTATGGGGTTTTGATTCGTTTCTCGATTAATAACAGCTTGGTTTTTATAAGACAATGCAGTAACGAAACATTTACCCAAATTGAAGGTTCGACTACTACTACTACTACTACTTAGTGTTTAACGTCTGCTTCCACATAAGTTATATTGCAGACAAGACTTAGGAGAGCCGAAACTGATTCCTGTTTTTTAGAATATGATTTTGCAATCTTTCCATTTGGCTTTAAGCCATGGATTGGGTTTAGTGGAAAGTTCTTCTCTTTATTTATTAAAAAACATATCATTTGGTAGATGATCTCGTTTGCTTCTGGGTTGGTTGGTGTCATCGTTTGGGGTTAGTGTTTAGGTGCCAGGCCCATCTTATCGTGGCCTCCCCTTACTCCACTATCCCACTCTATGGGTTTGGTATCAGTTTTATTTACGAAATAGTGTTTAGGTGCCGAGTACGTCTGACCGAAACTCCCCCTTACTCCACTATCCTGCTTAGTTTGGTAGATGTCATGTGTGTGAGTTAGTTTTATTTAACGTCCGCTTCCACCGAGGTGATATCGCAGACAAGATGTCATCTGTGGGATTTGTGTTTAGGTGCCAGGCCCGAAGGTTCGATACTACTACTACTACTTAGTGTTTAACGTCTGCTTCCACATAAGTGATATCGCAGACAAGACTTAGGAGAGCCGAAGCTGATTCCTGTTTTTTAGAATATGATTTTGCAATCTTTCTATTTGGCTTTAAGCCATGGATTGGGTTTAGTGGGAAGTTCTTCCCTTTATTTATTAAAAAACATATCATTTGGTAGATGATCTCGTTTGCTTCTGGGTTGGTTGGTGTCATCGTTTGGGGTTAGTGTTTAGGTGCCAGACCCGTCTTATCGTGGCCTCCCCTTACTCCACTATCCCACTGTATGGGTTTGGTATCAGTTTTATTTACGAAATAGTGTTTAGGTGCCGAGTACGTCTGACCGAAACTCCCCCTTACTCCACTATCCTGCTTAGTTTGGTAGATGTCATCTGTGGTTTTTGTGTTTAGGTGCCAGGCCCGTCTTATCGTGACCTCCCCTTACTCCACTATCCTATTCTGTTTAGTGTCTGTTTTTTGGCGGAATAGTGTTTAGATGCCGAGTCCGTCTGATCGTGACCCTCCCTTACTCCACTATCCTGCCAGTTTGGTATAAATCCCCTATGTAGTTTAGTGTTTAGATGCCGGGCCCGTCTAATCATGACCCCCTCTTACTTCACTATTCTACTTAGTCCAACTGTGTCCATTAGGGCGTGGATTTGTTCAAAGATTTGCAGTTTCAGATCTGGTCTAGGGAAGAGTAGGTTCTTAGTGTTGAACGGTATGTTGTTGTTCTCCATTATTCTCACTAGTTCCCTTCTCTCCTCCTTGTATACCTCGCAGTCTACCAGCACATGGTTGGTGGTACATTCTTCCCCGCACTCACAGACGATGACTTGGTGTTTGTGGTCTCGCAGCCGCTCTCTCACCCTTAGTTTCGATATAAATCTGCATATATCTCTTCTAGGGTGATTGATTGCTGTCTTCGTGTAGATCTTGTCATCCAGCCGGAATCTGTCAAGTTCAACGAGTTGTAATTCCCAGATTGAATTGACCTGTCTTTTAACCATACTGTAGATATGTGGATTGTGGGTTAGGATAAGGGCTGTGGCCTGCAGATTTCGTCACAGTCTCGAGATGTAGACAGGGCTAGCCCTAACCCTGGGCCAAGCCTAACCCTATCCTAACCCACAATCCGCATATGACGTCATAAGACCAGGCTCCGGTGGACGGAAAAAAACGTTTACCGCATGATCTATATAATAACCACTGATCTATATATAGCTCATTGGCTGAGAAGTGTGAAGTCACCGGAAGTACCAATTCCGCCATGTTTAACCTCGCAAAACATTGTTTCTACCGTTGACGTAATGTTATTTATCTCAAGTAAACTTCGATAATATTAATACCGTTAGTTATAAGTTTTTAAAATAATCCTAACTTTTCGAAATTAATAACAAGTTGTCCTGAGTGAAATGTGCCGACAGTTTTTGAAAATAAAATAATGTATAACGTGAAATTACTGTTTTACGTGGGCATACCTTGGTCTTTCTTTACATTCATCATAATCATGGTTGCATGGTTACCATGGTAAATAGACGTAAATCAGGCCTATTATTTTAATGAAACTTTTCACATTATAAAGGAAGGGATGTGGTGAATTCACGGTTGAAAACAAAAGCAAATAAATACAGATCGGATTTATAGATTAAGCATTAAAGGCCAAACACGTGCAGCTATTTATAGGCCTATCATAAGGCTAACTACAAGAGTCATAATCATATTTATGTATTTTAATAAAGTCTAGTTCAAGTTTTCTTTTCTTTTTTTTCCTTGGTTTTTTTTTTGTTATATATATTTTATCCTTTTTATATTTATTCATTTGCTATTAACTTTGATTTAAAGAGTGAGAGCAAAAAAGAAATTGGATACATATTTAGGCCTATATATGAATAGCCTTTTTAAAAAAAAAAAGATAGGCTGGCACTGCCAGGCAGGATACGCCCACATTTTTGAGAGATGGATAGAGAACAAGCAATACCGAAAGTGATTTTTCCTACATCATTAAGTCCTGTATTTCATACTGTATTGGGAGCAGCCATTTTGTTGGTCAGTTCCAGTCTGATATTCATGAAATTCGAAGCCGACAATGATTATGGTTTGACGGTACACAACCTAGAAATGTTACTTTTCGTCAAAATCGGCTAAGAATTGTGACCTGCAGAGAGTCCACAACCATGATATACCATATTTTTACACTATTCGCGTACAAACGGTGACCATTTCGTCCGGCAATTTTGGTACAATTTTCACGAAATTCGAACTCAACCTTCCTTACGGTGCAACAGTAATATAATCAGAGTTTTTTATACGCCCACATTTTCATGTGGACGTATTATGTCGTCGCCCCTGTCCGTCCGGACGTCCGTCCGTCCACAATTTGTTTGTGGACTCTCTACGAGTCACAATTCTTATCCGATTTTGACGAAACTTGAAATATAGGTTTATCCCCAAAAGATCTCGGCTGCTTTCGATATTGGCATGTATCGGATCAAAACTTCATGGATTATGGCCCCTGATTGTACGTAAAAACACGTTTTTAGCTTGTGGACCCTATAGAGGTCACAATTTTGAACCGATTTTGATGAAACTTGACATGCATGTTTGTAACCCAAAGATCTTGGTTCCTTTCGATATTTGCGGCTATCGGAATGTAATTTCCTGAATTATGGCCCCTGATTGTCCGAAAAATCACCCTTTTTAGCTTGTGGTCCCTCTGGAGGTCACAATTATTATCCGATTTAAAAAACCGTTTGATTATATCACTGTTACACCCTAAGGAAGGTTGAGTTCGAATTTCGGGAAAATCGGACGAAAATTGCCATACAAAATGGCCGCCGTTTGTACGCAATACTGTTAAAAAATGGTATATCAAGGTTGTGGACCCTGTGGAGGTCACAATTTTGATTCGATTTTGATGAAACTTGAAATTCATGGTTATAACCCAAAGATCTTGCTTCCTTTCGATATTTGCGCATATCGGATCGTAACTTCCTGAATTATGGCCCCTGATTATACGCAAAATCACCTTTTTTTTTAGCTTGGAGGTCACAATTATTATTCGATTTAAAAAACCGTTTGTTTATATCACCGTTACACCCTAAGGAAGGTTGAGTTCGAATTTCGGGAAAATCGAACGAAAATTGCCATACAAAATGGCCGCCTTTTGTACGCGAATACTGTTAAAAAATGGTATATCAAGGTTGTGGACCCTGTGGAGGTCACAATTTTGATTCGATTTTGATGAAATTTGAAATTCATGGTTATAACCCAAAGATCTTGCTTCCTTTCGATATTTGCGCATATCGGATCGTAACTTTCTGAATTATGGCCCCTGATTATACGCAAAATCGCCTTTTTTTTTTAGCATGGAGGTTACAATTATTATCCGATTTAAAAAAACGTTTGATTATATTACCGTTACACAGTAAGGAAGGTTGAGTTCGAATTTCGGGAAAATCAGACCAAAATTGCCATACAAAATGGCCGCCGTTTGTACGCGAATACTGTTAAAAAATGGTATATCAAGGTTGTGGACCCTGTAAAGGTCACAATTTTAATTCGATTTTGATGAAACTTGAAATTCATCGTTATAACCCAAAGATCTTGGTTCTTTTCGATATTTGCGCATATCTGATCGTAACTTCCTGAATTATGGCCCCTGGTTATACGCAAAATCCCCCTTTCTTTAGCTTGTGGTCCCTCTGGAGGTCACAATTATTATCCAATTTAAAAAAACGTTTCATTATATCACCGTTACACTGTAAGGAAGGTTGAGTTTGAATTTCGGGAAAATCGGGCCAAAATTGACAGACAAAATGGCCGCCGTTTGTACGCGAATACTGTTAAAAAAATGATATATCATGGTTGTGGACCCTGTATAGGTCACAATTTTAATTCGATTTTGATGAGGAAGGTTTTATTAAATCGGATAATAATTGTGACCACCAGAGGGACCACAAGCTAAAATAAGGCGATTTTGCGTATAATCAGGGGCCATAATTCATGAAGTTACGTTCCAATATGTGCAAATATCGAATGGAACCAAGATCTTTGGGTTATAACCATGAATTTCAAGTTTCATCAAAATCGATTTAAAAATGTGACTTTTACAAGGTCCACAAACCATGATATACAATTTTTTAACAGTATTCGCGTACAAACGGCGGCCATTTTGTATGGCAATTTTCGTCCGATTTTCCCGAAATTCGAACTCAACCTTCCTTAGGGTGTAACGGTGATATAATCAAACGGTTTTTTAAATCGGATAATAATTGTGACCTCCAGAGGGACCACAAGCTAAAAAGGGTGATTTTTCGGACAATCAGGGGCCATAATTCAGGAAATTACATTCCGATAGCCGCAAATATCGAAAGGAACCAAGATCTTTGGGTTACAAACATGCAAACGGTTGATCATATTACCGTTACACCGTAAGGAAGGTTGAGTTCAAATTTCGGGAAAATCGGACCAAAATTGCCATACAAAATAGCCGCCGTTTGTATGCGAATACTGTTAAAAAATTGTATATCATGGTTGTGGACCCTGTAGAGGTCACAATTTTAATTCGATTTTGGCCCTTGATTTTCCGAAAAATCACCTATGGTCCCTCTGGAGGTCACAATTATTATCCGATTTGAAAAAACGTTTGACTCCATCACCGTTACACCCTACGGAAGGTTGAGTTAGAATTTCGAGAAAATTGGACCATAATTGCCAGAAAAAATGGCCGCCGTTTGTACGCGAACACTGTTAAAAATATGGTATGTCAAAGTTGTGGACCCTGTAGAGGTGACAATTTTAATTCGATTTTGATGAAACCTGAAATGCTTGTTTATAACCTAAAGATCTTTATTCTTTTCGATATTTGCGCATATCAAATTGTAACTTAATGAATTATGGCCTTTGATTGTAGGAAAAATCACTTTCGGTATTGCTTGTTCTCTGTCTATCTCTCGAACAATTATTATCTGATTTAAAATAAAACTCTGATTATATTACTGTTGCACCGTAAGGAAGGTTGAGTTAGAATTTCGTGAAAATCGTACCAAAATTGCCGGACGAAATGGTCACCGTTTGTACGCGAATAGTGTAAAAATATGGTATATCATGGTTGTGGACTCTCTGCAGGTCACAATTCTTATCCGATTTTGACGAAAAGTAACATTTCTAGGTTGTGTACCGTCAAACCATAATCATTGTCGGCTTCGAATTTCATGAATATCAGACTGGAACTGACCAACAAAATGGCTGCTCCCAATACAGTATGAAATACAGGACTTAATGATGTAGGAAAAATCACTTTCGGTATTGCTTGTTCTCTATCCATCTCTCAAAAATGTGGGCGTATCCTGCCTGGCAGTGCCAGCCTATCTTTTAGCTTGTGGTACTTCTTGAGGCCAAAATTATTATCCGATTTGAAAAGCCGTCTGATTATATCACCGTTACACCGTAAAGAAGGTTGTGTTTGATTTTCGTGAAAATCGGACCAAAATTGACGGACAAAATGGCCGCCGTTTGTACGCGAAAAGCGTAAAAATATGGTATGTCAAGGTTGTGAACACTGTAGAGGTCACAATATTGAACCGATTTTGATGAAACTTGAAATGCATGTTTATAACCCAAAGATCTTGGTTCCTTTCGATGGCCCCTGATTGTACGAAAAATCGCCTTTTTATACGCCCACATTTTCATGTGGACATATTATGTCGTCGCCCCTGTCCGTACGGACGTCCGTCCGTCCACAATTTGTTTGTGGACTCTCTACAGGTAACAATTCTTATCCGATTTTGACGAAACTTGAAATATAGGTTTATCCCCAAAAGATCTCGGCTGCTTTCGATATTGGCATGTATCGGATAAAAACTTCATGGATTATGGCCCCTGATTGTACGAAAAATCACGTTTTTAGCTTGTGGACCCTATAGAGGTCACAATTTTGAACCGATTTTGATGAAACTTGACATGCATGTTTGTAACCCAAAGATCTTGGTTCCTTTCAATATTTGCGGCTATCGGAATGTAATTTCCTGAATTATGGCCCCTGATTGTCCGAAAAATCACCCTTTTTAGCTTGTGGTCCCTCTGGAGGTCACAATTATTATTCGATTTAAAAAACCGTTTGATTATATCACCGTTACACCCTAAGGAAGGTTGAGTTTGAATTTCGGGAAAATCGGACGAAAATTGCCATACAAAATGGCCGCCGTTTGTACGCGAATACTGTTAAAAAATGGTATATCAAGGTTGTGGACCCTGTAGAAGTCACATTTTTTATTTGATTTTGATGAAACTTGAAATTCATGGTTATAACCCAAAGATCTTGGTTCCTTTCAATATTTGCGCATATCGGAACGTAACTTCCTGAATTATGGCCCCTGATTATACGCAAAATCGCCTTATTTTAGCTTGTGGTCCCTCTGGTGGCCACAATTATTATCCAATTTAATAAAACGGTTGATCATATTACCGTTACACCGTAAGGAAGGTTGAGTTCAAATTTCGGGAAAATCGGACCAAAATTGCCATACAAAATGGCTGCCGTTTGTACGCGAATACTGTTAAAAAATTGTATATCATGGTTGTGGACCCTGTAAAGGTCACAATTTTAATTCAATTTTGATGAAACTTGAAATGCATGGTTATAACCTAAAGATCTTGGTTCCTTTCGTTATTTGCGCATATCGGATCATAACTTCCTGAATTATGGCCCCTGATTGTCCAAAAAATCGCCTATGGTCCCTCTGGAGGTCACAATTATTATCCGATTTGAAAAAACGTTTGACTCTATCACCGTTACACCCTACGAAAGGTTGAGTTCGAATTTCGAGAAAATTGGACCATAATTGCCAGAAAAAATGGCCGCCGTTTGTACGCGAACAGTGTAAAAATATGGTATGTCAAAGTTGTGGACCCTGTAGAGGTGACAATTTTAATTCGATTTTGATGAAACCTGAAATGGTTGTTTATAACCTAAAGATCTTTATTCTTTTCGATATTTGCGCATATCAAATTGTAACTTAATGAATTATGGCCTTTGATTCTAGGAAAAATCACTTTCGGTATTGCTTGTTCTCTGTCTATCTCTCGAACAATTGTTATCTGATTTAAAAAAAAACTCTGATTATATTACTGTTGCACCTTAAGGAAGGTTGAGTTTGAATTTCGTGAAAATCGTACCAAAATTGCTGGACGAAATGGTCACCTTTTGTACGCGAATATTGTAAAAATATGGTATATCATGATTGTGGACTCTCTACAGGTCACAATTCTTATCCGATTTTGACGAAAAGTAACATTTCTAGGTTGTGTACCGTCACACCATAATCATTGTCGGCTTCGAATTTCATGAATATCAGACTGGAACTGACCAACAAAATGGCTGCTCCCAATACAGTATGAAATACAAGACTTAATGATGTAGGAAAAATCACTTTCGGTATTGCTTGTTCTCTATCCATCTCCCAAAAATGTGGGCGTATCCTGCCTGGCAGTGCCAGCCTATCTTAAAGCTTGTGGTACTTCTTGAGGCCAAAATTATTTTCCGATTTGAAAAACCGTCTGATTATATCACCGTTGCACCGTAAAGAAGGTTGTGTTCGAATTTTGTGAAAATCGGACCAAAATTGACGGACAAAATGGCCGCCGTTTGTACACGAAAAGTGTAAAAATATGGTATGTCAAGGTTGTGAACACTGTAGGAGTCACAATTTTGAACCGAATTTGATGAAACTTGAAATGCATGTCTATAACTCAAAGATCTTGGTTCCTTTCGATATTTGCGCATATCGAATCGTAACTTCCTGAATTATGGCCCCTGATTGTACGAAAAATCACGCTTTTAGCTTGTGGATATTATAGAGGTCACAACTTTGAACCGATTTTGATGAAACTTGACATGTATGTTTATAACTCAAAGATCTTAGTTCTTTTGATATTTGCGCCCATTGGATCTTAACTTCCTGAATTATGGCCCCTGTTTGTCCAAAAAATCACCCTTTTAAGATTGTGGTCCTTCTGAAGGTCAAAATTATTATCCGATTTAAAAAAATGTTTGATGATATCACCGTTGCTTGGTAATGAAGGTTGAGTTTGTATTTCTTGAAAATCAGACTAAAATTGACAGACAAAATGGCCGTCGATTGTAAAGATATGTTATATCAAGGTTATGGACCCTATAGAGGTCACAATTTTAATTCGATTTTGATAAAACTTAAAATACATGTTTATAACCTAAAGGTCTTGGTTACATATTTGCGCATATCGGATTGTAACTTCCTGAATTATGGCCCCTGATTGTCCGAAAAATCGCCTTTTATTGCTTGTGGTCCCCCTGGAGGTCGCAATTATTATCCAATTTAAAAAAAACCATTTGATTATATCACTGTTACACCGCTGCTTGTACGCGAATAGTGTAACAATATTGTATATCAAGTGGACCTGTAGAGGTCACAATTTTAATTTTATTTTGATGAAACTTGAAACAGAGTTTAAGGTCTTGAGACCAACAAATATATTGATTTTCAATGAATTTTTGATAATTGTACAGCTAAATCCATAATATTAAATGTTTCGTATACTAGACATTAGCATGGGCCAGAACTTTATAAAAAACCAAACAAATTCTAATGATTTTTGATAATTACTTAATATGCGACAACTCTTGTTGACTGCCCGAACGATTTAGCTGCTGGTGGGCGTATGTTTTGTTGCCTGGCAACCTATTTTTTAACAGTATTTGCGTACAATCGACGGCCATTTTGTATGGCAATTTTCGTCCGATTTTCCCGAAAAGGGACAAGAAGCTAAAAAAGGTGATTTTTCGGCCAATCAGTGGCCATAATTCAGGAAATTACGTTCCAATAGGTGCAAATATCGAGAGGAACCAAGATCTTTGGGTTATAAACATGCATGTCTAGTTTCATCAAAATCGGTTCAAAATTGTGACCTCTATAGGGTCCACAAGCTAAAAACGCGATTTTTCGTACAATCAAGGGCCATAATCCATGAAGTTTTGATCCGATACATGCCAATATCGAAAGCAGCCAAGATCTTTTGGGGATAAACCTATATTTGAAGTTTCGTCAAAATCAGATAAGAATTGTGACCTGTAGAGAGTCCACAAACAAATTGTGGACGAACGGACGGACAGGGGCGACGACAATATACGTCCACATAAAAATAAAGGTGATTTTTCAGACAATCAGGGGCCATAATTCAGGAAATTACGTTACGATAGGCGCAAATATCGAAAGGAACCAAGATATTTGGGTTATAAACATACATGTCAAGTTTCATCAAAATCGGTTCAAAATTGTGACCTCTATAGGGTCCACAAGCTAAAAACGTGATTTTTCGTACAATCAAGAGCCATAATCCATGAAGTTTTGATCCGATACATGCCAATATCGAAAGCAGCCGAGATCTTATGGAGATAAACCTATATTTCAAGTTTCGTCAAAATCAGATAAGAATTGTGACCTGTAGAGAGTCCACAAACAAATTGTGGACGGACGGACCGGGGCGACTCGCTTCAAATTCCACTGGGAATTATGTTGCTAAGTGGGTAAGATGCTGGCTCGGTACCCTTGAGGATGGGTGTTTGATCCCTGCATTGGGTGACAAAGTTCATCTAGATTTTCTGGCGAGGTTTCCCCTTGTTAGTGTTGAAGGATGGATGGCCTGACAGCTCTCAATTTTGGTCCGATTTTCACGAAATTCGACCTCAACCTTCACTATGATGTAACAGTGATATATAAGGGTCATTCCATGTCAAGTGGACCAGTGGTGGGAAACTGACCCCCTCAAAAACATCTGGAAAAAATATATGCTAAAGTACATGGTCTAAAACTACCAAATACCAATTTTCAGCTTCCTAGGTCAAATATTGGCGTAGGTATTACCATTTTAAAAAAAGGTTGCCAATTGGTAATAAAAATTCTCTTATTTCTGTTAGGTTTTCAGCTCCATCGTTTATATACTTCTAAAGTGTCTAGAACCCCCTAACTTGGCAATATAATAGAACTGCAAACGTAAATTACGATTCTTTGAAAAAATTTGGGGTAGGGGGTATCCCTACTGTAAGGGTTGCCATCAAAGTTGGAAAAAAAATAAGCAAGTATTTTATTTTTCATGACTTTGGAGTGCTCTAGAAAAGTCATTGCTGTGTCTAGAGGTCTAAAAATTGCTATATACACTCCCAGACGGTGGAATTTCGATATGGAATTGAATATAGGACCATATGATGTTATATCTCATAGATATCAGGCCCCAAAGTTGGTTTCCCTCCAAAATGTTGTGAAAATGCCTAATTTTGGTTGCCATTTTGGTTATGTGGGACAAGTGGCAAAATTTTAAAAGGGACAGGAAATGAATCTTCTGTTACCCTTCTACAACATATCAAAAATCCAAAGTTTGCCCGTGTTCTTTGATATTTTTAATTTTCATCCGAAGTTTGTAAATATACATGTGTTTTTGCATTTTCATGAAAAATTGCCTTTTTATGATCTCTGAAAAAAAGCTTCTAAATAGGTTAGACCTACCAAATCCACCATTCTAGATGAATTTTGTGCGTAGATCACGAATATAACATCAGTTCTGACGTAGGATGTAGCAGTGAGCTTTAATTTTACCTTCAAAATGCAACTTTTTGTTATTACAGGTACAATGAAGGAAAATTAATGAAAAGTTTGGTTTTCAAGACCAGTTTTTAATTACTACTGGATGATGTACTGTAGTCAAATTTACCAATCTAGAACTTTTTACGTAGATTACGAATATGACATCAGTTCAGGCATAGGATATGTTGTTTTAATTTTATTCTCTCTTCAAAATAGGAAAAAATAGGTTGCCAGGCAACGAAACATACGCCCACACAGCAGCCAAATCGTCCGGGCAGTCAACAAGAATTGTCGCATATTAAGGAATTATCAGAAAATCATTAGAATTTGTTTGGTTTTTATAATCAAACGTTTTTTTTTTAAATCATATAATAATTATGACCTCCAGAGGCACCACAAGCTAAAAAGGGTGATTTTTCGTACAATCAGGGGACATAATTCAGGAAGTAATGACCCGATGGGCGCAAATATTGAAAGGAACCAAGATCTTTGGGTTTAAAACATACCTGTCAAGTTTCATCAAAATCGATTCAAAATTGTGACCTCTATAGGGTCCACAACCTTGATATAACATATTTTCACACTATTCGTGTACAAACGGCGGCCATTTTGTCCGTCAATTCTAGTCCGGTTTTCACGTAATTCAAACTCTCTCTTCATTACCATGTAACGGTGATATAGTCAAACGTTTTTTTAAATTGGATAATAATTTTGACCTCCAGAGGCACCAAAAGCGAACAAAAGCGATTTTTCGGACAATCCGGGGACATAATTCAGGAAGTTATGATCCAATGGGCGCAAATATCGAAAGGAACCAAGATCTTTGGGTTATAAACATACATGTCAAGTTTCATCAAAATCGGTTCAAAATTGTGACCTCTATAAGGTCCACAACCTTTATATAACATATTTTCACACTATTCGCGTACAAACGGCGGCCATTTTGTCCGTCAATTTTGGTCCGATTTTCACAAAATTCATCCTCAACCTTCATAACCATGAAATGGTGATATAATCAAACGTTTTTTTAAATCGGATAACAATTTTGACCTCCCGATTGACCACAAACTAAAAAGGGCGATTTTTTTGGGCAATCAGGGGCCATAATTCAGGAAGTTACGATCCGATGGGCGCAAATATCGAAAGGAACCAAGATCTTTGGATTATAAACATACATGTCAAGTTTCATCAAAATTGGTTCAAAATTGTGACCTCTATAAGGTCCACAACCTTGATATAACATATTTTCACACTATTCGCGTACAAACGACGGCCATTTTGTCCGTCAATTTTGGTCCGATTTTCACGAAATTCGAATCCAATCTTCATAACCATGGAACGGTGATATAATCAAACGTTTTTTTAAATCGGATAACAATTTTGACCTCCAGAGGGACCACAAGCTAAAAAGGGCGATTTTACGGACAATCAGGGGCCATAATTCAGGAAGTTACGATCCGATTGGCGCAAATATCGAAAGGAACCAAGATCTTTGGGTTATAAACATGAATTTCAAGTTTCATCCAAATCGGTTCACAATTGTGACCTCTACACTGTTCACAACCTTGATATAACATATTTTCACACTCTTCGCGTACAAATGGTGGCCATTTTGTCCGTCAATTTTGGTCCGATTTTCACGAAATTCGAACTCGACCTTCATAACCATGGAACAATGATATAATCAAACAGTTTTTTAAATCGGATAACAATTTTGACCTCCATAGGGACCACAAGCTAAAAAGGGCAATTTTTCGGACAATCAGGGGCCATAATTCAGGAAGTTACGATTCAATTGGCGCAAATATCGAAAGGAACCAAGATCTTTGGTTTATAAACATGCATTTCAAGTTTCATCCAAATCCGTTCAAAATTGTGACCTCTACACTGTTCACAAGCTAAAAAACGTGATTTTTCGTACAATCAGGGGCCATAACCCATGAAGTTACGGTCCGATACATGCCAATATCGAAAGGAACCGAGATCGTAGGGTGATAAACCTATATTTTAAGTTTCATTGAAATCGGATAAAAATTGTGACCTGTAGACTGTTCACAAACAATTGTGGACGGACGGACGAACAGGGGCGACGACAATATACGTCCACATGAAAATGTGGGCGTATAGAAAACTGCTTCCGACATTTTTTGCGCCTTGAAAGGGCACACTCTTTTAGTCAAATAATTTTTCCAAAAAATAATATTTGTTTTCGAAAAATTGTACCTAACTGTCAAAATTGTAGTTTTTGGTAAAATTATGCCACTTCCGGTGCCGACAGATAACACTTCCGGTAATAAAAAAAATGACAATTGAGACAACGAAGCATATGAACTTTGTTTTATACAAATCAAACAATAAAAAATTAATCTAGGACTGAAAAACTGAATTAGCCAATGGCGGCCAAGGAAAATTACTGAGGCAAAAATTTTTAAAATCTTTAAATCTGTGCACAATACGACTAAAAAATATTCATAAATAAAAAAGTTTTTTGTAAAATTTTAAATTTTCGAAATTTGGCGCCTAATATCTTCGAAGATCTGCCGAAAATCAAAAATCGAAAGTAGCGTAGCTATGTGCCCTGTCTCAGGCTATGCCAAAATGTATCGAAAGTTAAAATCCAATGATTATTGTTAAAATTACTGCAATATTTTCAAAAACGATAACTTCGGTGATTTCGGACATTTCGCATTGTCGCAGAACGTTCAAAATAGCTTTATCCTCTAAGTCACACCCACTTTCCCAGTAAAACTGAAGAAATCGTAAGGATGCGACACGTAGTTGCTGAGATCTATTCAAATTGGAATCTGAATAATAATAATAATAAGAATAATAATTTTAACAAAAACAATAGTGTTTCACACAAGCTACGCAGTGTGAAACCCTAATTACTTTTTCATCTATTATTGATGAGAAATGTTATAGTTTGAAGACCGGTTTTTAATTACTTCGAAATGTTAATAAGGTATCAAACACTAAAGTAAGCACTAAAATCAATCTAATAATATCCAATTAAATTACTAAAATTTGGATATTAACTTAGTTAAAATTTCGTGAAACAGGCCCCTAGTCTTCAAACTGTAACATTTCTCATGAATAGTTGGAAAAAAAAAGGAATTTTCCTTATTTTTTTCCGATTTTGAAGAGAGAATAAAATTAAAACAGCCTGATATCTATGGGATATAACGTTATATGGTCCTATATTCAATTCCATATCAAAATTCCACCGTCTGGGAGTATGGGGCGCCGATTGCGACTTTATTGTCAACTCAAAATATATATGCTAAACTCTATAAATATGACAAACTTCGTTTTATTTCTCTGGTAAACTTTAAATTGATTCTAAACTCCAAATATATATGACATGTATGCTTAGACTTGATGCTAAATTCAAAATTTATATGTATGATCAACTCCAAATATATGACGTTCTCCTTTTGTAGATGACAAACTAAATATATATGCGGAACTTCCTAAATACATGCTAAGTTAGACTCGGATTACCGGTCCTAGAAGTTCACTTTTTCTACGTCTTGTTATTGGAGTCTAGGAGTCGTTTCGCCCACCGCCTCCAAACTTCTAAGGCTCTAACGTCAAATAGAGATGACGCTGAGAGGTTATTAGATCCAAATTGCGTCTAACATGACCGTAGTATATAACTATTATAATCCTAACCCAAAGTTAAAGATAGGCTGGCACTGCCAGGCAGGATACGCCCACATTTTCGAGAGATGGACAGAGAACAAGCAATACCGAAAGTGATTTTTCCTACATCTTTAAGTCCTGTATTTCATACTGTATTGGGAGCAGCCATTTAGTTGGTCAGTTCCAGTCTGATATTAATAAAATTCGAAACCGACAATGATTATTGTGTGACGGTACACAACCTAGAAATGTGACTTTTCATCAAAATCGGATAAGAATTGTGACCTGTAGAGAGTCCACAACCATGATATACCATATTTTTACACTATTCGCGTACACACGGCGACCATTTCGTCCGGCAATTTTGGTACGATTTTCACGAAATTAGAACTCAACCTTCCTCATCAAAATCGAATTAAAATTGTGACCTATACAGGGTCCACAACCATGATATATCATTTTTTTAACAGTATTCGCGTACAAACGGCGGCCATTTAGTCTGTCAATTTTGGTCCGATTTTCCCGAAATTCAAACTCAACCTTCCTTACAGTGTAACGGTGATATAATCAAACGTTTTTTTAAATTGGATAATAATTGTGACCTCCAGAGGGACCACAAGCTAAAGAAAGGGGGATTTTGTGTATAACCAGGGGCCATAATTCAGGAAGTTACGATCCGATATGCGCAAATATCGAAAAGAACCAAGATCTTTGGGTTATAACCATGAATTTCAAGTTTCATCAAAATCGAATTAAAATTGTGACCTTTACAGGGTCCACAACCTTGATATACCATTTTTTAACAGTATTCGCGTACAAACGGCGGCCATTTTGTATGGCAATTTTGGTCTGATTTTCCCGAAATTCGAACTCAACCTTTCTTACGGTGTAACGGTAATATAATCAAACGTTTTTTTAAATCGGATAATAATTGTGACCTCCAAGCTAAAAAAAAGGCGATTTTGCGTATAATCAGGGGCCATAATTCAGGAAGTTACGATCCGATATGCGCAAATATCGAAAGGAAGCAAGATCTTTGGGTTATAACCATGAATTTCAAGTTTCATCAAAATCGAGACCTCCACAGGGTCCACAACCTTGATATACCATTTTTTACAGTATTCGCGTACAAACGGCGGCCATTTTCTATGGCAATTTTCGGCCGATTTTCCCGAAATTCGAACTCCACCTTTCTTAGGGTGTAACGGTGATATAGTCAAACGGTTTTTTAAATCGAATAATAATTGTGACCTCCAGAGGGACCACAAGCTAAAAAGGGTGATTTTTCGGACAATCAGGGGCCATAATTCAGGAAATTACATTCCGATAGCCGCAAATATCGAAAGGAACCAAGATCTTTGGGTTACAAACATGCATGTCAAGTTTCATCAAAATCGGTTCAAAATTGTGACCTCTATAGGGTCCACAAGCTAAAAACGTGATTTTTCGTACAATCAGGGGCCATAATCCATGAAGTTTTGATCCGATACATGCCAATATCGATAGCAGCCGAGATCTTTTGGGGATAAACCCATATTTCAAGTTTCGTCAAAATCGGATAAGAATTGTGACCTGTAGAGAGTCCACAAACAAATTGTGGACGGACGGACAGGGGCGACGACATAATACGTCCACATGAAAATGTGGGCGTATAAAAATGCGTCGGCAATATTTCCGAGGCGGCAGATTTTGCCCCCCCCCCCCAGATTCTCGTTATGGTCGCCCTATCCACATGGCCTTATTGCTGTTTCTGACTAGTTCTAGTTTAGAGGACAAAAAGTTCCTCATTTTGGTGTTTTACATCAAATAAGAAATAACGTAGCCGAAATTAACACAGGGGTCTATGGTGATCCTAAGAGTCCAGTATTGCCGACGCATATATTTGAATCGGATTTTAACTTTGGGTTAGGATTACAATAGTTATATACTTCGGTCATGTTAGACGCAATTTGGATCTAATAACCTCTCAGCGTCATCTCTATTTGGTGTCTGGCGTGCTTTCCCCTTGTCAGTAATGCCAGACAGCTGTCTAGTCATTCGGGTGGGACGAAAAACCATCGGTCTCGTGTACACACGTAAAAGATCCCTTGGCAGTTGGAATTCGATATAAGAGTAGACCGTAGCGCCGCTGCCCAGGCACACTGTATGCCCATCTTCATTAGCCCAGGTTAGGCAGAACAGTAGGACGTTAAACCCCATTTCATTTCATTTATATTTGACGTCAAAGCCTCACAAATTTGGCAGGGGCGACGACATAATACATCCACATTGAAAATGTGGGCGTATAAAAAGGCAATTTTGCGTACAATCAGGGGCCATAATTCAGAAAGTTACGATCCGATATGCGCAAATATCGAAAGGAACCAAGACCTTTGGGTTATAACCATGCATTTCAAATTTCATCAAAATCGAATTAAAATTGTGACCTCCACAGGGTCCACAACCATGATATACCATTTTTTAACAGTATTCGCGTACAAACAGTGGCCATTTTTAGGACAGTATCTGTGATCGATATATATTAACAGAAAACCAAGTTTGCTCCGACTTTTGAACTTTAAGATATTTTTGCTTTAAATGATAGAACTAAATGTTCTGAACATTATATCAAAAGTTCCTAGATGGGACAGAAGCAGTAAATTAGTTCTTTGATCATATTTGTTTGTTGCGCGAAGAGTTGCTTTTATACTATATTTAGACTAGCGTGTTACGTAGTATTCTTAAGTAGCCAATCACCGGCAAGTAAACACTTAAAACACGTGGTCTTTTCCACGAACTGCGTGAGATGTTTTAGACACTACGGTAAACAAAACCACACGACACACTTTAATTAAACTTAAACGTATGAAAACTTCGATTCTAACTTGATCTTAATTGTACCTTGATAGTGTAAATATCAATTTTACATAGTTTGATAATATTTTTCATTCAAGTTTTGTAAATTAATAGTTACGCGGTAATTAAATCCAACTCCCGAACTCGCCGGAGAATAGCGCACGGCTGAACGTGTTTCCTTGACAAATACTCGCTTATTTTTAGTTGTCAATAAAATAACTTTCCCAGTTTAGTCTTTATTAAAACGGATCTTGTTAATCAAATTAAATTTCACTCTGCATTGAACTACAATCTATTTATAATTACTATGCTACGTTTGAAACTGGGGTCATTAGTTACAAGTACAAACAGTAGGCCTACTAGTATACTTTTTTTTGCACACTTTACTCCCTAGTCCGATACACATATACTTGGCCAGTGCTTCAGTATTACTTATTTCATAACACAAATAACACCCCTTTGGCCTCCCTCTTTCCCATATGTTACTCCATAGATTTTGGCAAATGCTTTTGTATTATTTATCTCATAATACATATTACACCACTCTCCCATTCCCACACGTTACTCCATGTCATTACACATATTAGGCAAATACTGTTGTAATATTATCTTATGACAGAAATTACACATGTTCATAGTCCAATACACATACTTCGACCATTGCTTTTGTATTATTAATCTCAAAACAAATAATTACACTTTTCATTTTCATATGTTTCCTTGAAAAATAACTACATGTTTAAAGTATTGAATGGCCTATTTCCATACTTTAAACTTGTAATTATTAACAAGAAAAAAATATGAAAATGAATAAAATCATACACCCCTCCCCACCCCCATACCACACTTTATAATGACCTGATTGCACTGTAGTGTGTTTAACTTCCCACTGCAGCTCCGGTTAATTATTAATACCAAAATGAATTTTCAGAAAGACACCAAATTATGTTCTTGCAGCCCCCTCTAACCCAAGCACCAAAATCAATTTCCACTTCCTTTCCTCCTTTACAATACAATTGTCTAAATTGTACTTCCAAGTTTAGACTAGGGTTTGACAGATTGGCTAGGTAGCAGCGGTCTGGTAAGAAAAGGGTTTAAATTGTGTGCTTTTTTAAGAACTACAAACATGTACGTCTGTCTGCTCAGTATCATGTTTTTCACTTAGAGGGTTTTAATACACATTATTTTAAAAAGAAACATACTTAAAACATTTAAAATCTAATGCCAAAAAAGTGTTCATACAATATAATTGAAACATATAGAAAAAAATTGCACCGAAACCCGGTCTTTGAGCCCCAAAATATGAGTGAAACAGAAAACCTAAGTGTACATGTCAAATATTGGATTATTATTTAAAATCATTAACGCATAAGACACTTTCTTTTAACCGTTGTCGACATTTCCTTTCTTCACTCCACTCCCTCGTTTTGCTGTACACATGAAGTTTGTTGCAGGTTAAAACGTAAAACATAAGCTTTGAATGATAGCAAAACAATATTTACTGAGGGCTGCCACTTTCGTTATTGTTGATTTATTATTGGTCAAGATGCGTCACATGGTCCCTTTAGTCACCTTTGACCGTGTCACATGACCAGTTTAATCAACACCGACAATATCAAAATTAAACCATTTATTTAGCAATAACTGCTGCGCCGTTACCTAGGAACTTTTTCGTGAGGCTTCAATATACGTTAATAAAGTTATTTGTTTTCTAAATTCTTAACGTTCCAGTTGTCGGAGCAAGGGTGACACGATAATCGATGTCAGAATCTGGCCTATTTGTATGGAAATTTTGGTACGATTTTCCCGAAATTCAAACTTAACCTTCCTTTCTTTAGTGTATAACGGACATATATTCAAACGGTTTTTTAAATCGGATAATAATTGTGACCTCCAGAGGGACCACAAGCTAAAAGAAAGGCGATTTTGCGTATAATCAGGGGCCATAATTCAGGAAGATACGATCCGATATGCGCAAATATCGAAAGGAACCAAGATCTTTGGGTTATAACCATGAATTTCAAGTTTCATCAAAATCGAATTAAAATTGTGACCTCCACAGGGTCCACAACCTTGATATACCATTTTTTAACAGTATTCGCGTACAAACGGCGGCCATTTTGTATGGCAATTTTCCCGAACTTCGTACTTAACCTTTCTTAGGGTATAACGGTGATATAATCAAACGTTTTTTTAAATCGGATAATAATTGTGACCTCCAGAGGGACCACAAGCTAAAAAGGGTGTTTTTTCGGACAATCAGGGGCCATAATTCAGGAAATTACATTTCGATAGGCGCAAATATCGAAAGGAACCAAGATCTTTGGGTTATAAACATGCATGTCAAGTTTCATCAAAATCGGTTTAAAATTGTGACCTCTATAGGGTCCACAAGCTAAAAACACGATTTTTCGTACAATCAGGGGCCATAATCCATGAAGTTTTGATCCAATACATGCCAATATATATCGAAAGCAGCCGGGATCTTTTGGGGATAAACCTACATTTGAAGTTTCGTCAAAATCAGATAAGAATTGTGAACTGTAGAGAGTCCACAAGGGACGTCCGGACGGACAGGGGCGACGACATAATACGTCCACATGAAAATGTGAATCCGAATGATAAAGTGAGAGGAATCCAAAACCATTAAAATAACATAAACATAGATAGGATCAAAGTCATAATAAACTGGATACAGTGACACCAGTAGTAGGAGTGGTCAAAAACAAAGTCAAAGGAATCACAAAACCATATTTTAAAGTATCTAACGTTTCGTAAGTAAAAACCTACTTCTTCAGAGAATATAAGCTATTATACCTGGTATAAATCAGATCTGTTTTTGACAAGTAGGTTGGAAAAAAGTAATGCAACTTAGTTAGAATGATGTCCTGGCTGCATAGGCTCTATCCTCTGAAGAAGTAGGTATACTTTAAAAGATGGTTTTGTGATACCTTTGACTTTGTTTTTAACCACATGAAATGTGGGCGTACAAAAAGGGCCCTGCAGAACGTTGTGGATGGACGGACAGGGGAGACGATAATATATGTCCACATGATAATACTGTGTACTTAAGGGAACGCTAGACAGTTGGAGGAATTTAGTTTCAGCAACCCAACCACAATTATATTGAGCTTTAATGTTCAGACCAGGTAACTAAGCTATTTCTTTACACATTTTGCCAAAGCCCCAAATTTAAAAGATTTTTGGATTAAAATCACCAAGCCTACACATTATAAGCACATTTATTATACATAATTACATAACATACACACAGATAACCATTGCCTTTAAATAAAACATATTAACAAAGTTTACAATATTAACAATTACTTAAAGATAACAATAATGACAAAATGAGCTTGCTTTGAAATGTGCATTTGTGCTTACCACTACTTTATACAAAAAACTTCACAGAACAAAATGCTGCAGACTTCTCATACCAACAAGGATAATTCATAAATAAATACATAGTAAACCAAACAAATCTTTTAATGGTAGTAGTTCTCCAAATAACATATTTTTTTTATACCACAGTAAATTTATGATATTATTAATCAAATTAAATTTGACAAGACCAGGAATTACAGACGACAAATGCCAAAGATATAGATCAAATACAAATTCAACTGAGGTCTAACATATGGTACGATTCAATATATATGAATTATGATCATACATCCACACACACAAGCAAGCCATATGATCATACATCCACACACACAGGCTAGCTATATGATCATACATCCACACACACAAGCAAGCCATATGATCATACATCCACACACACAGGCTAGCTATATGATCATACATCCACACATAGATGATCTGTATTTATTGAAACATGCATGTTCTGTTCACAAAAACTATATCATGGTTCAATTTTATATCAATAATTTGATAATGTATGGTAGCCTTAAACTCTCGGAGGAAATGGGGGGGGGGGGAAACCATGTTGGTTGTTGAAGCTACGCCACTTGACACACAATTAGGCCACTCAATCCCCACCAAAATGTGATCAAGAGTAGAATTATATTGGGTGGCAATAAGAGATATCTTATCGGATCAAAACTGTGATCACGAACAGTTAATCTATGTGGGCAAGAACAGCCATCAAAATGTTAATACGGTAAGCATAGTTTGCTGTGTGTTCAAAAGCAGATACATGTATCTATGCACAGTCTCCTAAAAAGTTCTCCCAGTTTGAAAAAGAATTATTATATTACACATGGAATAAGGAACAGAGTGTTTTCTATTCATAAGACAAGAGTAAAACTTTAGAGCCTATGCAGCCAGGACATCAATCTAACTAAATAGCATTACTTTTTTCCAACCTACTTGTCAAAAACAGATCTGATTTATACATTATCTTGGATCATAAACAGATGATATATGATTTAATAATTTCAAATATATGTTTGGTCCATAAATGATAAAAATACATCAAAATGAGGAGAGAATTAAACCTTTAAAGACAAGATCCATTGTAAAATCACACTAACTTACAGTAGTAATAAATGGACAGATTTTTCCAAAGTTGTTTTTTCACAGCAACTAAGTTGTACATTATGTTAATATAAGAAACTCTGACCAAACACAAAATCTGATGTTTTGCAAATTCTCTTTGGACACATAAATAAGTATTGATTTTGTTGCATGTTTCCCCAATTACACTTATATCCATATAGGTTACGGTAAATGGATCAAGCAGTTGCCATGCAAGATATGCCCACATTTTGCAAGAGATGAATAGAAAACAAGGTACCCCACCCCTCCTCAAAAAGATTTTTTCGAACAATCATAATCGTGTAAGTAATGATCTGAAATGGGCAGTTTCATTTTGATTTTATCGAAATTTGAACTCAACCTTCATTGTGATGCAACGGTGATCAATATAAACAGAATTTTTAAACTGTGACCTCCAGAAGGTCCCCCAGCTAAAAATGTGATTTTTCGTACAACCATAGGAGACACAATCCACAAAGTTATGGTTTGATGTGCGTGAATATCGGAATGAACCAAGATCTCTGGAATATAAACATATGTTTTAAGTTTCATCAAAATTGTGATCTCTAGAGGTCCACAACCTTGGTAGGCCTATTAAATACTTTCACACAATTTGCCTTCAAGAAGCAGCCATTTGCACTTTTCTCTGATTTTAAGTTTCATCAAATCGGATAAAAAATTTGACATCCAGAGGGTCCACAACCTTCACATTACATACTTTAACACTATCTGCGTACATGGAGCGGCCATTTTGTCTTGCAATTTCATGAAATTCAAACTCAAAGGTCATTATTATGGTTTAAAGCTCCAATAGCATTTTTTTAAGTTATATTTTAAAAATGTATTAAAATAAAGCCCAAAAATAGATTGAACCTATAAACAGTCCTACCTTGTTAAAGAATAATCCTATTAATCCTATAATTCAGTACTGCCAGTTGAGAAATTGGCAAAAATATCATTTTCAACTTCAAATTCAAACGTTTGAAGATGGCCGTCCATGGAGAGGAATGGGAAAACAAGGGAGGTAATTGAGTAACTATTTCCTCAATCACCCTGTGTCACCCTTTATAATGCCCAAAAAATTTTGCCCAGGACCGTATAATAGTGAGTTGACAACCTTTTGAGCAAAAGACATAGAAATAATTATGTTTTGACTTTCTTAGAAAATGTGAAATTGGAACTTTAACAGTGATATATTCAAACCAAGATATTTGGGTTATAAAGATGCATTTAAAGTTCCCTCAAAATTAGATGAAAATTGTGACCTCTAGAGTGTCCACAAGCTAAAAATGTGAATTTTTGTACAATGTGGGTGTATTAAAATACAATATATATTTTATATGGAAATTATTATTAGGTTTCTTTCCCTATGATACATGTATCTATGGTTTTTGTTTTAAACATCAGTGTTAATTTTATGATCTAGAACACATTAAGATAAACGTAGACATTAATATCACTTCAGTTCCAGCCATAAATTGTTGACAATCAATATAGGTGAATAATTTCATTCAGTTGACTCAATCCTTCATACATTTTCAATAGTAACTGTTATACAACTTTCACATGCTATTTCTGCCTCTTATATATCTTTCTTGCAAAAGCCATGAAGACTTCTTTAGGTAAATTACCACTACATTTTTCTATGAGCGTTTTAAGTTCCTTATAACTACTTTCTTCATATTCTGTATAAACATGTGTTAAATTTAAATCACGATATAATTCTTTTACTCTTTCTATCTTGGATTCATCATCTCTTCCATAATTGTCCTTAAAAAACAAAAACAGAAAAACTATTAATAATCAAATCTAAATGCATATGTAAATTATAGTTGAGAAAAAAATCAGGTGTAATATCTCTTTTTTTCGCAATACATACATCTGATATGTTTTGCATTTCTGTTTACTTTGTACTTAAACTATCTTAGTTATCTATGATGTAATTTTAACACAATAAAATATTTTTACATGTTTTATGATCACCAACGAAATATAGAAAGATAGGTTGCCAGGCAACGAAACATACGCCCACAGCAGCTAAATCGTCCGGGTAGTCAACAAGGGTTGTCGCATATTTTTACTTTTTTTGGTAATGAAACAACTCATTATGTAATTATCTGAAAATCATTAGAATTTGTTTGCTTTTAATAAGGTTTTGCCCCACGCTAACAATTAGTATAGGAAACATTTAATATCATGGATTTAGCTGTTCAGTTATCAAAATTCATTGAAAATCAAAATACTTGTTCGTTTCAACACCTTAAACTCTGTGTATCAATCTGAAGTCAATCGGAAGATAAGTTTGGCATCTATAGCGTCACAAGGTTTTTTGAAGTGATCAAGGGAGATAACTCTTGAAGTAATTATTTGAAATCACTGAAAATCAGTAGGCTTCTTCGTCTCATGACCTTAAACAGTGTGTGTAAATTTAAAGTCAATCAGATATTAACTTTGGCCTCTAGAGCGTCAACAGCATTTTTTGATGTGATCAAGGGCCATAACTCTGGCAATAATTATAAGAGATCGCTGAAAATCAATAGGCTTCTTCGTCTCATGACCTTAAATACAGTGTATAAATTTAAAGTCAATCGGATATTAACTTTGGTCTCTAGAGCATCCACAAGATTTTTTGAAGTAATCAAGGGCCATAACTCTGGCACTAATTATCAGAAATCGCTGAAAATCAATAGGCTTCTTCGTCTTATGACCTTAAACACTGTGGTATGAATTTAAAGTCAATCGGATATTAACTTTGGCCTCTAGATCGTTCACAAGATTTTTTGGAAGTGATCAAGGGCTATAACTCTGGCACTAATTGTCGGAAATCGCTGAAAATCAATAGGCATCTTCATCTTATGACCTTAAACACTGTGTATAAATTTAAAGCCAATTGGATATTAACTTTGGCCTCTAGAGCGTCCACGAGATTTTTTGAAGTGATCAAGGGCCATAACTCGGGTAGTTATTATCGGAAATCGCTGAAAAACAATAGGCTTCTTCGTCTCATGACCTTAAACACTGTGTATAAATATAAAGTCAATCGGATATTAACTTTAGCCTCTAGAGCGTCCACAAGCAATTGTGGACGCCGGACCGACGGCCGGACCGACGGCCGGACCGACGGCCGGACCGACGGACGGACGGACGGGGGCGACGACAATATACGACCACATTTCAATGTGGGCGTATAAAAACACACCGAACTGCCATATTTCAGGATAGTGAAACTATACACCAACAGCAGCTAAGTTGTCCTACCAGACCAAAAGGTAATGACATATTTAAAGCTACTGTGAGCATGTACAAGACACTAAAACCCAAGGGGTAACAACCCAGTCACCCATTTTAGACCGGAGTCTCGGTACGGAAGGTGTCCATCAAATTTCCATGTTGATGTATAAAAAAGTATCAAGGGCAATAACTATGAACATATATAAACACTATGTATAAATATAATGGCACTCGAAAGATGACTATCATTTTCACTATCCACAATTTTTTTCAAGGAGGTCACAGGCAATAACTGATCGGATGTGGTCGAAGTCCGGTCTTATTTTGCAACTTGTCAGGTGAAACTTCCTAACGATGTGTCATTTTGTCTGAGGAAAAATTTATTAGCAGATTTGATATTTTCTCAATAAATCCATTGGCAATACTGAGTACTCAGCCGTCAGTTGATAACGATCAGCTGTTAAAGGCGAATGGTGTAATTCCGTTGTATGTATTTCCGCATAGAACGTTTTATTACAAATTTTGATGAAATGTATTTCTGCATATTTACAAAATAGGCTTCTTACATGTTCTACAGTAAAATAATTATCCATACCTCAGAAATTCCATAACATTATATTTTTCCGATGTAGTATTTACGGTGTAGTAATCTCTGCAAGTTTTCATGTACATAGATCATAGATTGCGTAGTCACACAGATATATTTTAAGATTTGCGAGGTCAAAATAAAATGGGACATTGGTAAAGATTGGTATCATTTTCAACATTTATTAAAGTGCACATATAATGGACCTGAAAATTTTTTGATACGGGTAGTCCATAGTGATGTGCGGTTTTTCGGTTTTTACAAATAAACCGAAAACCGAACCGTTAAAAAAAAAATAACCGTGCGTTTCGTTTTTTTTCCAAATTCCTAATTTTTATGTAGCCGTATTTCGTTTACTTAATAATTCCAAAATTTTAATGTAGCCACCACTTCCGTTTTTATTTTCGATCAACCAGAGCCCGTATGTATAGAATAATAGAGTGTTTAGTCAGTCTGGTTGGCTTAGACTATTTATTTTCTCAATTCGGTTCGATTTACAATCCAAAATTTTATTCAACCCGATGCGTCTTGTCAATATCGAACGATGGCTTCCTCTAAAAAGTAAAATGCCTCCATGGCTTGCTCAATAACTATGAAAGATTAGATGACACAAAATGTAGATTTAATCTTTGTAAAAAATCTATTTCTGCTGCATAAATTATAAGAATATAATTTAACAATTTTGAGTCAGGTTTAAAACAACATTTGAACAACACCCGAAAACGGCAATTGCGTTAGTTTTGTTTTTAATTTAAGTTTATAAACGAGAAATAAAAGACCACATGTTTCGATTTGTTGGATTGATATTATTTTGTTATGCAAATTTATTTTGGTATTTTTTGTTTACAGTAGAATCTAACTTTATTGTTACTGATATTATGTCGTTATATTAATTTATTATTATGCCTATGGCGTTGTGTGTGTCAGATCTTTTTTTTACAGTAACTTTGTTATTACTATCAGTCATAATTAAAGTCATATAACAGTAAAAAAAAAACCTTGTTGTTTACTATTTACATCCATATTTTTGATATTTTTTTCTGGCTTTCAAGTATTCCTATAAAATAACCATAAATCAGTACATAAATGACACAGTGTTTAAATGAATAAAAAAAACGAAAACCGAAACCGAAACCGAGGTTTTTTGCCTCAGAAAAACCGAAAACCGAAACCGAAAGAAAATTTAAAAACCGCACATCACTAGTAGTCCATGGTTACTTTATTCATTTTACCTCAAGTTCACGTCGTAAAAATTGACCTCCGTAAAACAACTTTGCCAATTATCAAAAACATTCTTAATCCCCTCAGACAGCAGTGACGCCACAGTGACCGAATGCTTATTCGGAATGTTTTTCCCTTAATTACCAATATACAGCCAACGTGTGTATTCATTAAGGTCTGACTGGTTCCTTAATCCCCCTAATGAAATAAAACAATTGAATATGGAATAATTTGATTGTAATTCAGCGATTTTAATACCCTCTACCATCGTGCATGGAACCGTACATGGTGATAAGATTCACCGCGTTGATTGGCTGAGAAATGAGGGCGATCTATTGTTATGCATATAAACATCAGAAAATGCCATATTCGCTGTGAATTTCAAATGGAGTAACGATAAAAGTTGTTTTTTGTGTATAGAAATGGTTATTATTGTTATATATAGTTAATAATGAATATATCGACAAATAACTAGCACCATGGTTGGGATATCAAGTATTACTGGGTTATCCAAATTACTGGTAAATACGCTAATTGCATGTGTCTTCTTCATTAGTCACGCGGCCTAATAAAACAAAGGACACTGAATGGATCTACGGCATGATACAGTATTTTAAAATCACTCTAAATCAACTAATAGTGTGTATTGATAGTGTTATATTGTACAGTCAGTGATATATTGTATAGATGATGTGTACTGATAACACCTACTGCACCAGAGCTCCAAAGCTATTGCTGAGTTTATGATAGATAAAGAAGCCTAGCCAAGACTCAAGAATCCAAAGACTCCTCAAATCCAGAAAGACTACTAGATACTGCAAAGATCTTCCAGTCCTAAGTAATTTAAGGTTGTTTTTATTTTTATTTTTATACCTTCACAAGGTATAAGCCTTTATTCTCTTTTATTTTTCTCTACTTTTTTTTGTTCATAACTATTTACCTTTTTTTCTTAAATTCATTTTTCTTTTGTCAAATTTCCCTTCTCCCTCCCGTGCTTTATTATTAGGATAATATCTCTTTTTACTTATTCAACGTATATAGGCTTTTTTATTATTCTATTTTTACCCATCTCTCATTTATAATCTACGCTATTTGTTACTTTTTTCTTTTTATTTATTCTTTTTGTCTTTCCATCCATCACTCACTAGTCGAAAAGCTCAGTGAACAAACCAATCAACTGATTGTACTCATAACAAGCTTCTTAATAAAAACAAGAACAAGCTAAACTATTTTTACAGTTAACAAGCCTGACAACTGTTAAGTAAACTCACACAAGCAATAAGAGCCCATAGTTAATTAGTTTTAAATAACATTGATTGACTAGCGGCTCTCTGTGGAAAGGGTTAACAACAGTTAAATCAGCTTACGAGCTTAAATAACAACAGCTTTAAACTCCAATCAACACTGTTCGGTCCCTCCTTTTGTTTTTTGATTATTTCGGCAGCATAAGACCGATGGCGTCAGAGGCTAGCTTAACCATGTCCATGGCTGACGCTTTTAAAAGCAGCCCTGCACCAAAGTTCTTTCCTGTGACAAAAAGGAGAGAGGAACAGACTCATGTCGTTCTAGTGAAGCCACTTGAAGGCAAATCCTTCCAAGGGGCCAAACTTACGGCTGTGGGGAAGGAGATACCCGATATCAAGATTGCAGTGCCAGGCCATCTCAGACTAGCCCTAAAAAGCAGGTCTGACATGGATATGGCGTTGGGACAGAAGGCACTTCTTGGTATGTCCGTGATGGTGTCCGAACCGATCACCTTGTCAATAGACAAGGTGGTTGTCCATGGGATACCAGCCGAATATACCGGGGATGAAATTCTGGAAGACTTGACAGAGAGGGGGTACCAGACAACCGAGGTGTACCGGTTTAAAGTGGCCGAGGGGAAGGACCAGGGAAGCGTCGCCCTGTCCTTCAAGAAAGGAACAGAGCCAAAGGCCCTAAAAATCGTGTACCTGAATAGACGTACCCACCCGTATGTTGAGAGGGTGAGGCAGTGTGCCAACTGCCAGAAACTGGGACACACAGTCAAGTACTGCAAGGGAAAGACTGTGTGCGCCCAGTGTGGGGGGAGTCATGCGGCGACCGATTGCAGGGCGGGCATACCAAATAAATGTTCGAACTGCAAAGGCGGTCACACAGAAAACTCAACCCAATGCCCAAAGATTTAAAACACCAAGGCAACCTTAAAAATACAGGTGAAAGAAAAAGTAAGTTTTAATGAAGCCTCATTAATCCTGAAACAGAAGGAGGGAAAGTCCAAAGAGGTCAGGAATAAGGCTCCGGTCGCAAAACCAATCCCGGAGCCCATTCCTTCGAAACCGCATGTACAGCCGAAGGAACCAATCGCGGCACCCTGCCCAGAACAACAACCAACCACACCCAAGAAAAAGACAAAACCCAAGATGAAAGAGGGGGAACCGAAAACGAAAGCTGATGAAGGCCACTTCATCCCGAAATTTATATCAGAGAGTGGGTTCATGAGCTTTATGATCGAGTTGCTGAGGGTGGCTGTGTCCAATGACGACCAAACAACAAAAATGGCCAGTCTCCTCGGTAAGCTACGAACGTACATGTACATCGTCAACGCCGATGTACTGATTGTAATAATTAACTCCATCAATACAGACAAAAAAAGATCAAGAGAAGAAGACGACGAAGAATCTAAATTGGCCGATCAATCAGTAAATCTCGCGCTCCGTAGAAGGATATCGCATGTTCGTCACTACAGCACTGGCGATATGCCCAGTTGCTTGCCGGTGTTAACACCAAAGGCGAACACTAATGAGGTACCTACTACGGAATGTGAGACGCCGATAGATCAGTAAACCCACAAGACTGAGAGGCATCCATCCAGGCAGTCATCATGGCGAGCCAGGTAAAAGTCCTACAACTTAATATCAATGGACTGGCTCCCAGGTGTGCTGAACTGAGAAAATACATAAACCGCAACCCCAAAGATGTAATATGCCTCCAAGAAACCAAGCTACTACCAACGAAGAGCGACATCTACCTACCCGGATATACTTGTCAGAGAAGGGACAGACGGGCAGCATGACACGTGGCGGCGGCCTTGCCATTTACGTCAGTGACAACATAAATTACATTTCTGTTCCACTGAATGTAACCAACCCCCTAGAAGCAATGGGCATAGCCATCACATTGAACAATAAAACAAAGTTGACAATAGTGAATGTCTATGCACCCCCAGAGGTCACAATAGAACCAGATGACTTCCAGTCACTTCTCGATCAGCTTCCACGGGGCGAATCGGTGCTTTGTGGAGATTTCAACGCAAAGCACGCTCTGTGGGGGTCACCGAGGAATGACTGCAGGGGGACTAGCCTATGCTCAATAATAGAAGGGAACGACCTATGGGTACTGAATGATGAGAGCCCTACATTTGTCGGAGGAAATGCCCCACCTTCACACCTAGATCTCACATTCTGCACGCTTGGTATGGCAAACCACTGCAATTGGCTAGTACATGAAGATGAGACACTTGGCAGTGACCATTTGGTGATAGAATTTAACATCCAAGCTGAAACCAACAGAGAAGTCTATAACGGAAGACCCAATTGGAAAATGATAGAAGCTGATTGGGCTAACTTCCGTGTATGCTGCCTCGATTGGAAGGAAGAAGATATCATCGACACCGACATCGACATGTACTCCGCCAATATCACGAATGCAATTATAGGGGCAGCAGACAACTCCATTCCAAAGACTTCTGGCAGAAAACCAAGGAATACAAAACCCTGGTGGTCTTCAGAATGTCAAGAGGCAGTTTACGAAAGAAAGAATGCACTTCGTCTACGAAAACGCCACTACAATGAAGTCAACCACCAAAATTACTTGAAGTTGAAATACGCCGCAAGAGACACCATCCAGAAGGCACAAAGTGGGCACTGGAGGACATTCTGTAATGTGTTGAACCAAAACAGGCAAACAGGTGTCGTCTGGAAGAAACTGAACGCCATGCACGGAAAACGCAGAACGTTCAACATACCAAACCTTGAAGATGGAGACAAGTACGTTACCAACGGCAATGAAAAGGCAGATTTACTTGCTAAGACATTTGCAGATGCAAGTAAAGATGAAAACCAACCACCAGAATTCATGAAGAGGAAAGAAATCTTTTACTCACAGCACCCTTCATTAGTAATTGAATCTAATGTAGAGGCTGAACCAATCAATCTGCCCTTCTCCGAGGAAGAGTTAAATAAGGCTCTTTCCCTCAAGAAGGATAGTGCGGCTGGTGAGGACAAAGTAAAGTACCCAATGCTCAAACATCTGCCCAGAAATGCCAAAAAGATAATACTGAACTTCAACACTTAGGAGGTACCTAAAGAATGGCGGAAAGCCAACGTCATCCCTCTTCCGAAACCAGGGAAAGAGAGAACAAAGGCAGAGTCCTATCGACCAGTAAGCTTGACATCCACACTGTGCAAAACCTTGGAGACAATGGTTAACATCCGACTTCAGTTCTACCTGGAGAGTAACCGACGAAAATCAATTGAGATATTAACGTTTAAACATCAGACAGCCAAAAACGGTTTTCAAATTTTCAATTACAACCTTTATCCGGTTGATTGGCTGGTGACGTCACAGGCACTACACATAATCTATACACATTATCTATACAATATATCACTATCTGTACGATATATCACTGTATACACACCGCCAGTTAACACGTGTGTATTTGTTGGTCCAATTAACATTTGACTGGCGTAATCATTAACTCGTAATTTTACACGTAAGCTACATATCACTATACTATATAAGTCAAAGCATTTTCAAAAGCCGACCTTTCTCGTCTTAAGTTGTAATAGATTATATATTTGTGACTAGAATAGATTACAATTCACTAGTTGATCAACATCTCCAGCCCGTAAATCAGTACGTAATATCTTAACACGGTTATCGGCAAACTGATCTCGCAGTGAATATTCGCTTGGCCGCTACAATCACTGATAAGCATGACATCGACGAGGCTTAATGAGTACGGCATATTAACTTTTTTACTCCGACAAATTAAATTCTCAAACATTTTTTTAAGGTAAAAGAAAAATAAATAAAGACGTTTGAAGTATTTGTAGTTCAAAAATATTTCCTATTTAGTGTAAATGGGTATTAAAATGAGTAAAATGCATCATTTTGCCCGAAGCAGTTAGGTGTTAAGTAAACATTGCACGAGCCGTTGAGCCAATGACTACGAGGCGTGCAGTCAACGCACGTGTTTTGGACAGGCATCCGTTACAGAGATAATTCGTAAGTAATTCTCTATGAAAGAGAAAGGGTTAACAACAGTTAAATCAGCTTACGAGCTTAAATAACAACAGCTTTAAACTCCAATCAACACTGTTCGGTCCCTCCTTTTGTTTTTTGATTATTTCGGCAGCATAAGACCGATGGCGTCAGAGGCTAGCTTAACCATGTCCATGGCTGACGCTTTTAAAAGCAGCCCTGCACCAAAGTTCTTTCCTGTGACAAAAAGGAGAGAGGAACAGACTCATGTCGTTCTAGTGAAGCCACTTGAAGGCAAGTCCTTCCAAGGGGCCAAACTTACGGCTGTGGGGAAGGAGATACCCGATATCAAGATTGCAGTGCCAGGCCATCTCAGACTAGCCCTAAAAAGCAGGTCTGACATGGATATGGCGTTGGGACAGAAGGCACTTCTTGGTATGTCCGTGATGGTGTCCGAACCGATCACCTTGTCAATAGACAAGGTGGTTGTCCATGGGATACCAGCCGAATATACCGGGGATGAAATTCTGGAAGACTTGACAGAGAGGGGGTACCAGACAACCAAGGTGTACCGGTTTAAAGTGGCCGAGGGGAAGGACCAGGGAAGCGTGACCATTTGGTGATAGAATTTAACATCCAAGCTGAAACCAACAGAGAAGTCTATAACGGAAGACCCAATTGGAAAATGATAGAAGCTGATTGGGCTAACTTCCGTGTAGGCTGCCTCGATTGGAAGGAAGAAGATATCATCGACACCGACATCGACATGTACTCCGCCAATATCACGAATGCAATTATAGGGGCAGCAGACAACTCCATTCCAAAGACTTCTGGCAGAAAACCAAGGAATACAAAACCCTGGTGGTCTTCAGAATGTCAAGAGGCAGTTTACGAAAGAAAGAATGCACTTCGTCTACGAAAACGCCACTACAATGAAGTCAACCACCAAAATTACTTGAAGTTGAAATACGCCGCAAGAGACACCATCCAGAAGGCACAAAGTGGGCACTGGAGGACATTCTGTAATGTGTTGAACCAAAACAGGCAAACAGGTGTCGTCTGGAAGAAACTGAACGCCATGCACGGAAAACGCAGAACGTTCAACATACCAAACCTTGAAGATGGAGACAAGTACGTTACCAACGGCAATGAAAAGGCAGATTTACTTGCTAAGACATTTGCAGATGCAAGTAAAGATGAAAACCAACCACCAGAATTCATGAAGAGGAAAGAAATCTTTTACTCACAGCACCCTTCATTAGTAATTGAATCTAATGTAGAGGCTGAACCAATCAATCTGCCCTTCTCCGAGGAAGAGTTAAATAAGGCTCTTTCCCTCAAGAAGGATAGTGCGGCTGGTGAGGACAAAGTAAAGTACCCAATGCTCAAACATCTGCCCAGAAATGCCAAAAAGATAATACTGAACTTCAACACTTAGGAGGTACCTAAAGAATGGCGGAAAGCCAACGTCATCCCTCTTCCGAAACCAGGGAAAGAGAGAACAAAGGCAGAGTCCTATCGACCAGTAAGCTTGACATCCACACTGTGCAAAACCTTGGAGACAATGGTTAACATCCGACTTCAGTTCTACCTGGAGAGTAACCGACGAAAATCAATTGAGATATTAACGTTTAAACATCAGACAGCCAAAAACGGTTTTCAAATTTTCAATTACAACCTTTATCCGGTTGATTGGCTGGTGACGTCACAGGCACTACACATAATCTATACACATTATCTATACAATATATCACTATCTGTACGATATATCACTGTATACACACCGCCAGTTAACACGTGTGTATTTGTTGGTCCAATTAACATTTGACTGGCGTAATCATTAACTCGTAATTTTACACGTAAGCTACATATCACTATACTATATAAGTCAAAGCATTTTCAAAAGCCGACCTTTCTCGTCTTAAGTTGTAATAGATTATATATTTGTGACTAGAATAGATTACAATTCACTAGTTGATCAACATCTCCAGCCCGTAAATCAGTACGTAATATCTTAACACGGTTATCGGCAAACTGATCCCGCAGTGAATATTCGCTTGGCCGCTACAATCACTGATAAGCATGACATCGACGAGGCTTAATGAGTACGGCATATTAACTTTTTTACTCCGACAAATTAAATTCTCAAACATTTTTTTAAGGTAAAAGAAAAATAAATAAAGACGTTTGAAGTATTTGTAGTTCAAAAATATTTCCTATTTAGTGTAAATGGGTATTAAAATGAGTAAAATGCATCATTTTGCCCGAAGCAGTTAGGTGTTAAGTAAACATTGCACGAGCCGTTGAGCCAATGACTACGAGGCGTGCAGTCAACGCACGTGTTTTGGACAGGCATCCGTTACAGAGATAATTCGTAAGTAATTCTCTATGAAAGAGATTGGGTTATCGGTAGTCATATCGACAAATAAACCGACAGAATGAAACGACACAAGACGGTGCAGATAAAAACAACATGTGTCTTCTAAAGGTGCGGCAAAAGGGGAGGGGGCGAAAAGAAGAGCCTCCTAAGCTGGTATCTCAGGTACACGGTAACGTTGCATTCTGATTGTGAATTAAATAATAAAGTAAATTGGGTTTTTTTCTTTATATTATATAAAATTGTATATTATTAATATTACATTGGTATTTTAGTAATTTGTAAAAAAGGCATAGCCAACTTTTCTGCCATATGCGACATGCTTTCAGCATGTCTGTTATTGGCGTACGTGACCATTTTCAGCTTTTTCGCGCCAAAATCAATCATTTTACACATTTCTTAGTAAGCCATGCCTAATATGGTAGACATTGAGATCGTGTAACGCTATTTTAGTGATAACAGAGCTTTTTGTTATAAATACAGAGTAATTATTCGACAAATACGAGTGAATTTGAGCCATGTTACTTTTGCTACTACAAACTATCGAAGCTATCGATAGTTTGCTTGACTATCGCAATTTTTATCGATAGTTTCTTTTTACTATCGATACACACTATCGACAGTCAAACTATCGATTGTTTGATGTATCGTTACACCCCTAATGATTATTATTTGAAACCATTTCGTTTCTTAAAAGCCGACAATTGATATTTCTATCGGCTTAAATCTTGTTTCAATCAGAAGCCAATTATTGTTGGCTTACGGTCGGCTTCTTCTGATAAAAAAAAAAACACATGGGGAATATGGCTACAACAACTGTCTTTATAAAACAAATTCTAAATTACAAAACAAATTATTCCGTAGTCAATTGTTATTTAATTAGGGGGATTAAGGAATCAGTCAGGCGTTAACGAATACAAACGCCGGGTGTATACAGGTAATTAAGGAATAAACATCCCGAATATGCATTCAGTCACTGGCGTCTGAGGAGATTAAGAGTGTTTTCAATAATTGGCCAAGTCGTTTTTACGGGAGGTCTATATTTGCGACTTTGAGTGACGATATCTGAATTATTTTCATCAGGTCGACGTTAAACTGCCGTAAAATGCATATAGTAACCAATGTTTATAAGCTCAATGAATTTAGTTTACTCATTTTATGTGCTCATTAAGTAAGCTTGACACCATCCAATACAGAGCTCTGTGTATTGCGACTGACGTAGGGCTTGGGACCAGGAGAGGGGCATTACTACAGGAAGCCGGAGAGTTGCCCCTATCCCTAAGAAGAAAAAGAACTAGCAACAAGGTATTGGGCTAAGATCTCGCAATTGGGCGAGAGATACCCGGCCTTTGTCAGCCTAAAGAAGACAAGATATGTAAGAGATCCTAGAAAGAAAAGCTTCGGCCAGGGTATCAGGGAAACAGTCAAGGAACTACGACTGGAGGAGCTCGTGATAAAAGAACACTACCCACAGGTCAATCTAGATCTGCTACAGAAAACCGACAAGAAAAACAACCCCACAGCAGCACGGGCTCTCTCTGTGGAACACCTGGAAGACAACTGGCCGTCGGATGACTGGGAACATGTTTATACGGATGGCTCACGCAATCCTGAAAGGGGCACCAGCTTGTTTGGAATATACCTGCCGAACGGGGAACAGGGAATAAGCAGGAAACTGCCCAATAACTGTTCGGTGTACACTGCAGAGATTGTGGCCATCCGTGATGCTATATCATGGATCTCTTATCAAAAGACTAGTAAGTTCGTCATCCCAAGCGACTCTCTGAGCAGTCTGATTTCAATCCAAAATGACAACTCGGACTCGAGACCAGAAGTCATTTTGGAAATCAGGCAGCTGTACCAGAGGGTCCTAGAGAACGGAAGCAAATTAGAGCTCGTGTGGATTCCATCACATGTGAACATTAGAGGAAACGAGGAAGCAGATCGACTCGCAAATGAAGGTCTCGGGGACACAGCACCACTCCGCACCATAGAATACAGCACCACGGAAATCTACAGTATGGTAAAAAGACAGGTCAATTCACTCTGGGAATTAAAGCTTGTTGAACTTGACACATACAGATTCCGACTGGATAACAAGATCTACACGAAGACAGCTATCAATCACCCCAGAAGACATATATGCAAACTTATATCGAAACTAAGGGTGAAAGAGCGGATGCGAGACTACAAACACCAAGTCATCGTCTGTGAGTGCGGAGAAGAATGTACCACCAACCATGTCCTGGTAGACTGCGAGGGATTCAGGGAAGAGAGAACGGAACTAGTGGAGATGATGGAGACCAACAACATACCGCTCAACACTAAGAACCTACTCTTTCCAAGACCCGATCTGAAGCTGCAAATCTTCGAACTAATTCACGATTTAATGAACACCGTTGGATTAAGTAGAATAGTGAAGTAAGAGGGGGCTACGATAAGACGAGCTCGGCATCTAAACACTAAACTACATAGAGGATATACACCAAAGTAGCGGGCTAGTGGAGTAAGGGAGGGTCACGGTAAGACGGGCTCAGCATCTAAACACTAATTCACTACAAAGACACCAAACCTACAAAGTGGGATAAGTGGAGTAAGGGAAGGCCACGATAAGACGGGTCTGGCACCTAAACACTAAACCCCAAAAGATGGCTTCTACCAATCCAGAGACGAGACGCATATATGTCTGCATAAATGCTGTCCCTACAGATCAACTACCAAACAATATGTGTTTTATTAAACAAGCCAACAGTGAGGCTGATGTCCCCCGCCGAAATCCCAAAATAAATAGAAGACACATATTAATTAATCGCACATTTATTTTTTTCAATGTATTGAGCAATCAAACTGTACACGAAGTGTCATCCAAAAGTGTTTTATAAAGAAAAATGCTAAAACCGACGAGAAAAATGAAAATGTACCCATGTTAGGGGGACCCTAAAGACAGACAAAAGGGCCCCTCTGGCCAAGGGAAAGGGCCCTCGTGTCCAAGTCAATCGTTTCTATACACTGTTACTGTCGAATCGATTACTAAATGAGAATGCAGTCATTGTATTGGCATAAAAATCATCAATCAAGATGAACCTAAGTTATCTTGTCCCAAAGTATCAACCAATCAAATTGCTTATCTCTGCTTACCCTAAGCGGAAAATGCTCATCTTCGAAATCCATCAAGGCATTGACCTAATAAGCATATACACCAAGTTTGAACATTTTAACTCAATTAGAAGGAGAGTTATTGTGTTCCAAAGTCTCGACTACTCTCGACCAATCAAATTGCGTATCGCTCTGCTTACCTTGAGCAGAAAATGCTCATTATCGAACTTAGTCAAGGTATTACTGTAATGAAACTATACACCAAGTTTCATCACTCTCACTTAATTAGAACTAAAGTTATCGTGTCCCAAAGCATCAACCAATCAAATTGCTTATCTCTGCTTACCCTAAGTGGAAAATGCTCATCTTCGAACTCCATCAAGGCATTGACCTTATAAGCATATACACCAAGTTTGAACATTTTTACTCAATTAGAAGAAGAGTTATTGTGTTCCAAAGTCTCGACCAATCAAATTGCGTATCGCTCTGCTTACCCTAAGCGGAAAATGCTCATCTCCGAACTCCATCAAGGCATTGACCTAATAAGCATATACACCAAGTTTGAACATTTTAACTCAATTAGAAGGAGAGTTATTGTGTTCCAAAGTCTCAACCAATCAAATTGCTCTGCTTACCCTGAGCGGAAAATGCTCATTATCGAACTTAGTCAAGGTATTACTGTAATGAAACTATACACTAAGTTTCATCACTCTCACTTAATTAGAACTAAAGTTATCGTGTCCCAAAGCATCAACCAATCAAATTGCTTATCTCTGCTTACCCTAAGCGGAAAATGCTCATCTTTGAACTCCATCAAGGCATTGACCTAATAAACACATACACCAAGTTTGAACATTCTAGCTCAATTAGGAAGAGAGTTATTGTGTCCCAAAAAGTGTGACGGACAGACGGACAGACGGACAGACAGACAGACAGACAGACGGACGGACGAACACATTTTAATAGTCCCCCAACTTTCTTCGAAAGGCGGGGGACAATAAAGGGAATAACTTCTCACTAAACCTACTCCATGGCTTGAGGCCGCAATTGGAAAGATTGCAAAATCATATTCTAAAGATAGGATGGCACTGCCAGGCAGGATACGCCCACATTTTTGAGAGATGGATACAGAACAAGCAATACCGAAAGTGATTTTTTTCCTCAATAAGTCCTGTATTTCATACTGTATTGGGAGCAGCCATTTTGTTGGTCAGTTCCAGTCTGATATTATTGAAATTCGAAGCTGACAATGATTATGGTGTGACGGTACACAACCTAGAAATGTGACTTTTCGTCAAAATCGGATAAGAATTGTGACCTGTAGAGAGTCCACAACCATGATATACCATATTTTTACACTATTCGTGTACAAACGGCGACCATTTCGTCCAGCAATTTTGGTACGATTTTCACGAAATTCGAACTCAACCTTCCTTATGGTGCAACAGTAATATAATCAGAGTTTTTTTTTTTAAAACAGATAATAATTGTTCGAGAGATAGACAGAGAACAAGCAATACTGAAAGTGATTTTTCCTACAATCAAAGGCCATAATTCATTAAGTTACAATTTGATATGCGCAAATATCGAAAAAGAATAACGATCTTTAGGTTATAAACAAGCATTTCAGGTTTCATCAAAATCGAATTAAAATTGTGATCTCTACAGAGTCCACAACTTTGATATACCATACAAACGGCGGCCATTTTTTCTGGCAATTATAGTCTGGTTTTCTCGAAATTCGAACTCAACCTTCCGTAGGGTGTAACGGTGATAGAGTCAAACGTTTTTTTAAATCGGATAATAATTGTGACCTCAAGAGGGACCATAGGCGATTTTTCGGACAATCAGGGGCCATAATTCAGGAGGTTACGATCGGATATGTGCAAATAAAGAAAGGAACCAAGATCTTTGGGTTATAACCATGCATTTCAAGTTTCATCAAAATCGAATTAAAATTGTAACCTCTACAGGGTCCACAACCATGATATACAATTTTTTAACAGTATTCGCGTACAAACGGCGGCCATTTTGTCTTTCAATTTTGGTCCGATTTTCCCGAAATTCGAACTCAACCTTCCTTACGGTGTAACGGTAATACTATCAACCGTTTTATTAAATAGGATAATAATTGTGACCACTAGAGGGAACACAAGCTAAAATATGGCGATTTTGCGTATAATCAGGGGACATAATTCAGGAAGTTACGTTCCGATATGCAGAAATATCGAAAGGAACCAAGATCTTTGGGTTATTACCATGAATTTCAAGTTTCATCAAAATCGAATTAAAAATGTGACTTCTACAGGGTCCACAACCTTGATATACCATTTTTTAACAGTATTCGCGTACAAACGGCGGCCATTTTGTATGGCAATTTTGGTCCGATTTTCCCGAAATACAAACTCAACCTTCCTTACGGTGTAACGGTGATATAATCAAACGTTTTTTTAAATCGGATAATAATTGTGACCTCCAGAGGGACCACAAGCTAAAAATGGTGATTTTTCGGACAATCAGGGGCCATAATTCAGGTAATTACATTTCGATAGGCGCAAATATCGAAACGAACCAAGATCTTTGGGTTATAAACATGCATGTCAAGTTTCATCAAAATTGGTTCAAAATTGTAACCTCTATAGGGTCCACAAGCTAAAAACGTGATTTTTCGTACTATCAGAGGCCATAATCCATGAAGTTTTCATCCGATACATGCCAATATCGAAAGCAGCCGAGATCTTTTGGGGATAAACCTATATTTCAAGTTTCATCAAAATCGGATAAGAATTGTGACCTGTAGAGAGTCCACAAACAAATTGTGGTCGGACGGACGTCCGGACGGACAGACAGGGGCGACGACAATATACGTCCACATAAAAATGTGGGCGTATAAAAAGGTCATTTTTCGGACAATCAGGGGCCATAATTCAGGAAGTTACGATCCAAATGGCGCAAATATCGAAAAGAACCAAGATCTTTGGGTTATAAACATGCATGTCAAGTTTCATCAAAATCAGTTCAAAATTGTGACCTCTATAGGGTCCACAACCTTGATATAACATATTTTCACACTAATCGCGTACAAACGGCGGCCATTTTGTCTGTCAATTTTGGTCCGATTTTCACGAAATTTTACCTCAATTTTCATTACCATGTAACGGTGATATAATCAAACGTTTTTTTAAATCGGATAATAATTTTGACCTCCAGTGGGACCACAAGCTAAAAAGGGTGATTTTTCGTACAATCAGGGGCCATAATTCAGAAAGTTACGAATCAATGAGCGCAAATATCGAAAGGAACCAAGATCTTTGGGTTATAAACATGCATGTCAAGTTTCATCAAAATCGGTTCAAAATTGTGACCTCTATAGGGTCCACAACCTTGATATAACATATTTTCACACTATTCACGTACAAACGGCGGCCATTTTGTCCGTCAATTTTGGTTCGATTTTTACGAAATTCGAACTAAACCTTCAATACCATGTAACGATGATATAATCAAACAGTTTTTTTAAATCGGATAATAATTTTGACCTCCAGTGGGACCACAAGCTAAAAAGGTTGATTTTTCGTAAAATCAGGGGCCATAATTCAGAAAGTTACGAATCAGTGAGCGCAAATATCGAAAGGAACCAAGATCTTTGGGTTATAAACATGCATGTCAAGTTTCATCACAATTGTTCCAAAATTGTGACCTCTATAGGGTCCACAACGTCTATAGGGATAATAATTCTGACCCCAGAGGGACCACAAGCTAAAAAGATAGGCTGGCACTGCCAGGCAGGATACGCCCACATTTTCGAGAGATGGATAGAGAACAAGCAATACCGAAAGTGATTTTTCCTACATCATTAAGTCCTGTATTTCATACTGTATTGGGAGCAGCCATTCAGTTGGTCAGTTCCAGTCTGATATTCATGAAATTCGAAGCCGACAATGATTATGGTGTGACGGTACACAACCTAGAAATGTGACTTTTCATCAATATCGGATAAGAATTGTGACCTATAGAGAGTTCACAACCATGATATACCATATTCTTACACTATTCGCATACAAACGGCGACCATTTCGTCCGGCAATTTTGGTACGATTTTCACGAAATTAGAACTCAACCTTCCTCATCAAAATCAAATTAAAAATGTGACCTATACAGGGTCCACAACCATGATATACCATTTTTCTAACAGTATTCGCGTACAAACGGCGGCCATTTTGTCTGTCAATTTTGGTCCGATTTTCCCGAAATTCAAACTCAACCTTCCTTACGGTGTAACGGTGATATAATCAAACGTTTTTTTAAATCGGATAATAATTGTGACCTCCAGAGGGACCACAAGCTAAAGAAAGGGGGATTTTGCGTATTACCAGGGGCCATAATTCAGGAAGTTACGATCCGATATGCGCAAATATCGAAAAGAACCAAGATCTTTGGGTTATAACCATGAATTTCAAGTTTCATCAAAATCGAATTAAAATTGTGACATTTACAGGGTCCACAATCTTGATATACCATTTTTTAACAGTATTCGCGTACAAACGGCGGCCATTTTGTATGGCAATTTTGGTCCGATTTTCCCGAAATTCGAACTCAACCTTCCTTACGGTGTAACGGTAATATAAACAAACGTTTTTTTAAATCGGATAATAATTGTGACCTCCAGAGGGACCACAAGCTAAAAAAGAGGCGATTTTGCGTATAATGAGGGGCCATAATTCAGGAAGTTACGATCCAATGAGCGCAAATATCAAAAAGAACCAAGATCTTTGGGTTATAAACATGCATGTCATGTTTCATCAAAATCGGTTCAAAACTGTGACCTCTATAGGGTCCACAACCTTGACATAAAATACTTTCACACTAATCGCGTACAAACGGCGGCCATTTTGTCTGTCAATTTTGGTCTGATTTTCACGAAATTTTACCTCAATCTTCATTACCATGTAACGGTGATATAATCAAACGTTTTTTTAAATCGGATAATAATTTTGACCTCCAGTGGGACCACAAGCTAAAAAGGGTGATTTTTCGTACAATCAGGGGCCATAATTCAGGAAGTTACGAATCAATGAGCGCAAATATCGAAAGGAACCAAGATCTTTGGGTTATAAACATGCATGTCAAGTTTCATCAAAATCGGTTCAAAATTGTGACCTCTATAGGGTCCACAACCTTGATATAACATATTTTCACACTATTCGCGTACAAACGGCGGCCATTTTCTCCGTCAATTTTGGTTCGATTTTCACGAAATTTGAACTCAGCCTTCATTACCATGAACGGTGATATAATTAAACGTTTTTTTAAATCGGATAATAATTTTGACCTCCAGAGGAACCACAAGCTAAAAAGGGCAATTTTTTGGACAATCAGGGGCCATAATTCAGGAAGTTACGATCCGATTGGTGCAAATATCGAAAGGAGCCAAGATCTTTGGGTTATAAACATACATGTCAAGTTTCATCAAAATCGGTTCAAAATTGTGACCTCGATAGGGTCCACAACCTTGATATAACATATTTTCACACTATTCGCGTACAAACGGCGGCCATTTTGTTTGTCAATTTTGGTCCGATTTTCACGAAATTTGAACTCATCCCTCATTACCATGTAACGGTGATATAATCAAACGTTTTTTTAAATCGGATAATAATTTTGACCTCCAGAGGGACCACAAGCTAAAAAGGGCGATTTTTCGTACAATCAGGGGCCATAATTCAGGAAGTTACGATCCGATGGGCGCAAATATCGAAAGGAACCAAGATTTTGGGGTTATAAACATGCATGTCAAGTTTCATCACAATCGGTTCAAAATTGTGACCTCTATAGGGTCCACAAGCTAAAAACATGATATTTCGTACAATCAGGGGCCATAATCCATGAAGTTCTTATCCGATACATGCCAATATCGAAAGGAACCGAGATCTTATGGGGATAAACCTATATTTCAAGTTTCGTCAAAATCGGATAAGAATTGTGACCTGTAGAGAGTCCACGACATAATACGTCCACATGAAAATGTGGGCGTATAAAAACGGCGATTTTGCGTATAATCAGGGGCCATAATTCAGGAAGTTACGATCCGATATACGCAAATATCGAAAGGAACCAAGATCTTTGGGTTATAACCATGAATTTCAAGTTTCATCCAAATCGAGTTAAAATTGTGACCTCCACAGGGTCCACAACCTTGATATACCATTTTTTAACAGTATTCGCGTAAAAACGGCGGCCATTTCGTATGGCAATTTTGGTCCGATTTTCACAAAATTCGAACTCAACCTTCCTTAGGGTGTAACGGTGATATAATCAAACGGTTTTTTAAATCGGATAATAATTGTGACCTCCACAGGGACCACAAGCTAAAAAGGGTGATTTTTCGGACAATCAGGGGCCATCCATAATTCAGGAAATTACGTTCCGATAGCCGCAAATATCGAAAGGAACCAAGATCTTTGGGTTACAAACATGCATGTCAAGTTTCATCAAAATTGGTTCAAAATTGTGACCTCTATAGGGTCCACAAGCTAAAAACGTGATTTTTCGTATAATCAGGGGCCATAATCCATGAAGTTTTGATCCGATACATGCCAATATCGAAAGCAGCCGAGATCTTTCAAGTTTCGTCAAAATCGGATAAGAATTGTGACCTGTAGAGAGTCCACAAACAAATTGTGAACGGACGGACGTCCGGACGGACAGGGGCGACGACAATATACGTCCACATGAAAATGTGGGCGTATAAAAACAGGAAGAAGCCTCGGCTCTCCTATGTTTTGTCTGTGATATTACTTCTGTGGAAGCGGACGTTAAAACATCAGGTAGTAGTAGTAGTAGTAATTAATTTTAATCAGATTAGTTTGAACTTGTCGTAAAATGGAATAAGTAACTGTTATCTAAACGTATGGAGAAACTTTTTGGGCCATTATATGTGGTCTTTAACTGATAATCTAAATAATATACTAAGCAGCAAAAGAAACGTCAGGTTGGTATTTTACTCCGAATCGACGCTTTGCATAAAACTTGCCAAATATTTTTATTGCATATTTGTGACCACATCTCCAACTTTACCTGAGCTTGAATCCGGGAAATGTTCTCAAAAACACAACCTGACCAGGTGTATAAAATGCAATTCCATACCTGGTTGAATCATTCACATGTCACACTACATCGTCAGCAGCATGCCACAACACACGACAGCTGGGAGGAACTAGGTGCTAGGAAGACTTGATGCTGGCCCAAGCTGTTTTTCGGACCATTTACAGGCTTCAGCAACGCATTCAGACCACCATCACCCCGGATGATTGCCCCTGAACTGGTGGACGGAGAGTTACACATGCAGAATCTCTTCACACAGGCATCTGAGACAGCACGTCAGACTTTGGGAACACATGAAAGACGTTTATTTTGCTGTTCAGAATACTTATCAATAATACAACAAACAAATATGTTCCCAAAAGAAGATTGTAATTTCATCCCTTTAAAGAAAAGGCAGGAAATTGTTGCATGATTAGGCCAACATTGTCAAAGACAGGAAGCTATATCATTAGATGACAGCGACAGTTGGCGAATAAATTAGGCATTTGCATTGTAATGAACAGTTAATAACTCAGTCTCTATCATAGTTTTAATCATACAATAAATAATTATGTTTTCAATGGATGGTGAATATTTTAAATCTGTGTGTAATGTTACTCAATCATGCATTCATTAAACATCGTGTTCCATTCCTAAAATAAAATAGCACCCCACATTTCTCGATCAACAAAGACACGTATCTACCCCAAGCATCATGACATTCGAAGCATTTCCATATGTAATATTTTCATATTTGTGACAACTAAGCAAAACTACCCTGGTAGATAAATGGATTGCAACAGACATTTTGCTGTTTATGTTCAATCTGAATCTTAATATAAAAGATGTCCCAACACCCCACACCCATTAATCAAGAGAACAGATCTTGATAAGACTTTATGCCAACCCAAATGTCAATATCTTATAACAAAATACCTCTAAAATCTTCCTTTGTTCAGGAGTAACTTTCATCATGGCTTGTACAATTAACCAACTACATTTGTTATCTTGTATATCTGTACCTATTTTACCAATAACTTCTGGTGATCCATAACAATCTAAATAATCATCCTACAATCAATGTTTACAGAAATAGTCCTTTACTCAAGTTTACAAAAAGATAATATAAAAGCAACTTATCTAGAATTTGACATAAAAATGATACTATGGAAGGATAACTGTAAACAAATCATACATGTGTATTTTTTATGTAAATACAGGTCATTTTGGAGATGCATTTTTTTTACCAATCTGATTTTTTATATACATTTATGCTATTTGTTGATTTGAATTATATGTATATTTTCATCTAAGACATAGATTGGTTTTACAATACTGAAATGAGGTTGAACATCCTAGTCTTTTGCACCCACAGGGCTATCAAAGACGCTGACATGTCATACAGTGTTGAAAAGGTAATGATAATATGGATGGGCATGTAAAAATCATTTATGAAATATTACTAGGCACAATTATTTTTGGCATTACTATTTTACCTGTACTTGGAAGAAATAACCCATCTTGAGAAGAATACTTTTAGCTTTAGAATGAGCATCTGTATCACTGACACCAGCCTGAAATACCATTTATAACTTATATATAATTATGTTAGGTTAACTCCTTGTAATAATACTTAATACACTATTACCAAACTGTTTTATTTTAATCAAGCTCTGTTATCAAATATTAGGTTGTATTTATCTGTTCTGGTTCTTAATTGTGGCCAATAAATCCCATGCTAAACCACTGCTAGTAATAAATAAATAGGGGTCATATTATTCTGATGTATAAAATATATTTCATAATTATAAAGTACTGAAGCAGAATTTGTCTCTGAAGTCATGTTCAATTTCAAGTTTATAAAATCCATCTAATACATCAATAATGTGGATATGAAATCAATACAAATTTCACTTCTATCCATATAAATTTCTATACTTACTCATGCAATAATAATAAAGCATCCAGAAAATTGGGGAACAATTTAATTTTATGGTGTATCAAAGCCTGTACTTACCATATACATGCCCATTGCCACTGGTAAATAAAATGAGTAAAAGGCCGTCTTCCATCTTACAATTGTATTATATCTATCTAAAGTAAAACTAGACAAATCTACTGTACTTTGTGGTCGTGATGTAACTAAATCTAAACATTCACCTATCACTGTATGGTGTGTAATCTGTTAAAATATACAAGTTTTATCATTAAATTGCATCAATTACTTCTATGGTACTGTATACATGAATAAAGATAGGTTGCCAGGCAACGAAACATACGCCCACAGCAGCTAAATCGTCCGAGCAGTCAACAAGAGTTGTTGCATATTTTTACTTTTTTCGGTAATGAAACATTTGTAATACATAAAATCTGATTAACAGTAACAACTCATTATGTAATTATCAGAAAATCATTAGAATTTGTTTGCTTTTTATAAAATTTTGCCCCACGCTAACAATTATTATACGAAACAGTTAATATCATGGATTTAGCTGCTCAGTTATCAAAATTCATTGAAAATCAAAATTGTTCGTTTCAACACCTTAAACTCTGTGTATCAATCTGAAGTCAATTGGATGATAAGTTTGGCCTCTATAGTGTCACAAGATTTTTTGAAGTGATCAAGGGAGATAACTCTGGCAGTAATTATTTGAAATTGCTGAAAATCAATAGGCTTCTTCGTCTCATGACCTTAAACATGATTTTTTGAAGTGATCAAGGGCCATAACTCTGGCAGTAATTATTGGAAATCGCTGAAAATCAATAGACGTCTTCATCTCACGACTGTAAACACTGTGTATAAATTTAAAGTCAATCGGATATTAACTTTGGCCTCTACAGCATCCACAAGATTTTTGAAGTGATCAACTGTAAACACTGTATAAATTTAAAGTCTATCAGATATTAACTTTGGCCTCTAGAGCATCCACATAATTTTTTGAATAAATCAAGGGTCATACCTCTGGCACTAATTATCGGAAATCTCTGAAAATCAATAGGCTTCTGAACTTCGTCTTATGACCTTAAACACTGTGTATAAATTTAAAGTCAATCGGAAATTAACTTTGGCCTCTAGCGCATCAACAAGATTTTTTGAAGTGCTCAAGGGCTATAACTCTGGTAGTTATTATTGGAATAACTGAAAAACAATAGGCTTCTTCGTCTCATGACCTTAAAGACCACATCAAATGGTTCAGAAAATTTTTCAATACGGGTACTCAATGGTTACAAAATCCATTTTACAGCAAGTTCAAACTAATCTGATTAAAATTAATTCAGATATTTACGTTTTAGTATCCGACTGCCAAAAACGGTTTTCAAATTTTCAATTACAACCTTAATCCAGTTGATTGGTTGGTGACGTCACAGACACTACACATAGTATACACATCATCTATACAATACATGTATATCACTGCTCGTGCAATATCTCACTGTATATACACACAGCCAGTTGACGCGTGTGTATTTGTCGGTCCAATTAACATTTGACTGGCGTAATCATTAATATGTAATTATTTTCATGTAAGCTACATATCACTATGTAAGTCAAAGCATTTTCAAAAGCCGACATTTCTCGTCTTGAGTTGTAATAGATTATATATTTGTGACTAGAATATTACCGAGTGTATTTGAAGATGCCATATTACCGTTATGTTATTGAGAGTTGTGGAAATTCCAGCAAGGGAAAGGGGAATAATGTACCAGCGTTTCTAAGACGTATATATCAAGGCAGTTAGACTGAAATCCGGGGTGGTCGGTTATACAATGTATTGGGTACTGCATTTCTTTGAAAGCGGCCATCTTATCTTTTGTACGCTGTATTTCAATGCAGCATACAGACTCGTCTTCTGTGGGCATTAACGTACACTTTTCACACTGACACCTGTATCCGAATACAATATATTATTATTATGCAATGGTGCAGATCTACAAAAAACTGTTTTTAATACAATAATAGATATTATAAATTAATAAAATTTGAAGACTGTCATTCAGTCAAAAAATTCGAACACAAAAATAAGTGTATAAAATATTATGCATTCCGGTACGCACCATTCCAGAGAATCGCAACAGTCGGGTGATTGTCATTGTTAGATCCCGTATTCTCTACATCGCCATCCTCCACGGAACTACTGTCAGATAAATACGGCTCAAACATATACGGCGCTATATTAATCATTTCTCGCGACGTATCTGTGTACGATACACTGCCCGAGCTAAAAGAACTACTGCTACAGGATAACTCGAAATATTCTGCCACCATTCTCTCGGTGTATGATAAAATGATCAATAACACAAATGTTGATGATCTAAGTTTATATGATTATTATTTGAAACCATTTCGTTTCTTAAAAGCCGACAATTAATTATTTCTATTGGCTTCAAAGATGTCCGTAGCGCCGGCTATGACTATTTTTTCACCAATCTTGTTTAAATCAGCGGCCAATTATTGTTGGCTTACGGTCGGCTTATTCTGATTAAAAAGACTATGGCTACAACAATTGCCGTTATAAAACAAATTCTAAATTACATCACAAATTATTCCGTAGTCAATTGTTTTTAATTAATTGGGGGGATTAAGGAATCAGTCAGGCGTTAATGAATACACACGCCAAGTGTATATAGGTAAGTAAGGAATAAACATTCCGAATATGCATTCGGTCACTGTGGCGTCACAGGCGTCTAAGGGGATTAAGAATGTTTTCGATAATTGGCAAAGTCGTTTTTACGGGAAGTCTATTTTTACGACTTTGAGTGAAGATAACTGAATTAATTTTAGTCGGATTGATGTGAATTTGCCGTAAAGTAGATAAAATAACCATGGAGTATACATATATCAAAAAATTCCCAGAACCATTTTATGTGCTCTTTAAAGTCAATCGGAAATTAACTCTGGTAGTTATTATCGGAATAACTGAAAAACAATAGGCTTCTCGTCTCATGACCTTAAACACTGTGTATAAATTTAAAGTCAATCGGATATTAACTTTGGCCTCTAGATTTTTTGAAGTGATCAAGGGCTATAACTCTGGGCCCTGTTTCACAAAAACTTAAATCTCCTTAAAATCGTCTTAAACTAAAATTTCATCCTAACTTAAGATAGATGAGTTTCACTAAACGATTTTAAGCATTTTAGTTAAAATCCACTAAAATAGTGGCGTTTCACAAACCCATTTTAAGGACAATTTTAACTAAAATCAATTTTAAAGGGACAATAACATTCTTGCTGGCTTGGTAGCTCCAGAAAATAAATAATACCCTTATTCTAAGTACTAGATGTTTAAATGTCCTACCTGTTGTGTAAATTATCCATTACAACCTATTCTATTTGTCCAGAGGGTTCGAAAATATTTTAAAATCCAAGTCACATTTGAAAAGGTTTACGTTAGACTTTTCAAATCAATTGGTTGAATTTTTCCAATTTTTTAAATTAGGTGTGTTAAGATGAAATTTATATCATCATTTAATTGGAATATTCTAAAATAATACGATTTGTTGACCAGAATGAAGATTGGGACATATTTTTCAGTTACAACAAGAGTGTTATTGGGGCTTTAACTTAGGATAGCCGTAACCCTGTCCTAACTTAAAATCAAGACATTAAGAAACATTGATTAGAGCTACATTGTTACATATATTGCGACATATAGATATAATTGGAATAATGATAATATTGTGAACGGCCTGGGTCACATAATTTTAATATTCCAACCATCATTCACAAAAACAATTCTCATTCAAATCCTTTTCACCCGTTTATTCTAATAAATTCTATTGTAAGTCAATTGAAGCATTTGGATAGCGCTCCATATTAGAACTCAAAGAAAAAAAACAAAAAACAACACTCTAAACCCCAGTAAACTAAACACTAAAAGAAAATCATTTATTCATATCAATGTCTTGGAAAGAAGCAATCTCCCAAACAGAGTTGTCTTCCCTTGCAGTCCACACTAACCTCTGCTAACGGCTCAATTGACTACGCCACCAAGATTCTTGGTGTTGATGGACAATGCTTAATGATACGATTTAAAACAAATAAATGATAATATATTTCATACTATCACCATGTTGAAATAGAAATGTGGTCACAATTGCAAAGTAACAATATATTTACAACTATTACACAGAACTCTTTCGCGTAAGATCACAGGTTAATCGGTCGGAAATAAGAACTGCGCATGTCGCCGTGCTAATTTTAGAATGAATACACGTGCGTCTGTATGTTTGTACAACGCGATCGATAGGCCTAACAATCAATTTAGAAATGTCTGTGGTTCTCGGTATATGTTTAAAATATGATCGAAAAATCATCAAGTGTTTATAGCGCCTAAAATTGACTAAAATTCATAATATCATGAAGTGTTTATAACGCCAAGTACATTTCTCTTACAGGCGCCATTTTTGATCAAAGTAAATAACGTGATCGATGACCTCCGGGTCAAACCTATATAGTACGCGAGCCGACGGCAGAGTCGAATGCTTGATAGAGCGAGACTTGCGTGGAGAATGGGAAAGAAGAGCCCTCTTATCTATAAAGAAAATATGTTCGTGTACAATGGTTTAAAGCCCCAATAACACTCTTGTTGTAACTGAAAAATTTGTCCCAATCTTCATTCTGGTCAACAAATCGTATTATTTTAGAATATTCCAATTAAATGATGATATAAATTTCATCTTAGCACACCTAATTTAAAAAATTGGAAAAATTCAACCAATTGATTTGAAAAGTCTAACGTAAACCTTTTCAAATGTGACTTGGATTTTAAAATATTTTCGAACCCTCTGGATAAATAAAATAGGTTGTAATGGATAATTTACACAACAGGTAAGACATTTAAACATCTAGTACTTAGAATAAGGGTATTATTTATTTTCTGGATCTACCAAGCCAGCAAGAATGTTATTGTCCCTTTAAATATGGCCCATTTCTTGGTTTTAGAAGGCCTAAAGGCCTATAATACTAGGCAAACCATATGTAGTATTTACACATACTTTTGAGGGTTGTGATGATATGTAAATACTAAAGAGATAAATCAATAATCTCAAATGTGTTGATTGAAAAATGTTATAGGCCTAGGCCTATTTGAAATTAAATAAATTTTAATATAAATTTATTATTATTTCTTAATGAGTTTTACGTTAATAAAACAACAAAGATAATTGGCATTTTAGGAGCCAAAACTATTTTATCTTGGGGGGAAAAATCATTTAATTGAGTAAGTATCATTTTCGAAGTATCTAGGCATCGGAACCTTGGCTATTTGGTGTATTAATTTCAAAGTTGATAAATACTTTTAAAGGAATAAAATGCGACGAAAAATTACAACCTAGATTAGCTGTTTGAGTCACAAATATCATAATATGTTTGTGACAATTCTCCATAAAACTACAAATCCATGCGATTTAGTTTATCGATACACATTATTTCCATTGAGGCCTGCGAGTAAATCAAATTCCCATGTCACAAATCAAATGCCAAGTTCAAGGCCAACCCACCGATACTTTTCGAATCACATATTACGCAGTACACTCATTTATTTCACCTCTCTACGAATGTCTTGCCATTGCTTCAACATATGAAACTCTCCCCATTGATATTGCAACCGTTAATTCAACCTGCCAACAGTTTTCAGTTTCGAAGCATATTTGCTTTCACTGTAAGTACCCGTAGCAGAAATGTGCACTGCGCGGACGCAAACAATTTTAACTAAAATCTATTAAAATCGCATTTTAAGTTACAATCAATCTTCGTCATTTTAGTTAAAATCTATTTTAGTGATTTTGTGAAACAGGGCCCTGGTAGTTATTATCGGAAATCGCTGAAAAACAATAGGCTTCTTCGTCTTATGACCTTAAACACTGTGTATAAATTTAAAGTCAAGCGGATATTAACTTTAACTTCGGACGGGGGCGATGACAACATACGGCCACATTTCAATGTGGGCGTATAAAAATTGCTTTCTACTTTAGAGATCCAGACTAATACCCATCACAGACAATATCAGGCACAAATTCAGACTTTGTGCATTTTTTTGACTTTTTTCCCGTTTTTTATTGATATTATTATTATTAAAAACATCAGGCTCAAATGCCAGACACTTTTTCAGGAATACTAAAATGATTATTTCCATGTCTGTTTAAAGAAAGATATCGACTTTCAGATCATCCAAAATTATGATTTATATCAACACTCATCAATAACATTTATCAAATCATGATTGATTGTATGGATCTTAATAGGCTGATTAAAAGTTGGCTACAGCCATTTGATATTTGAAAAAGACAATTGATAAAATATTGAACCAGCTACTATGGTATCATAAATCAGTCTTCTTTCGACTCAATTATAAAGAGTTTATTACTACTTGTTTGAGAAGTCAATCAACTCCTCAGCTACTATTCATAACAGTCACATCTTTCTGAGAATCCACGGCAGGTTCATTCTGCTGGTGAGCCAAGTAATTAGCACATTTAACAATAACTTTGATAATCCTGTTACAATCTTGCTGAATATTTACAAAATGACCATTATCTACTCTACCGTTATCTCAAATTATTTTCTATAACCACTGAAATGCAAATGTTGTCGATGACATCACACAATTTTAAAATCATTTGTGTGTCAAAGAAACAAACATTCATTAGGAATAAAATATGCTCTATCAGCTATGCTGTACATATTATATATCCATTCAATTTCAAATGGGCTCCCTGTTCTTAACTATTAATATATTTAAAATCAAAGTTAAAATATGGTAGTTACTTACATCATGAAATAGTTCTAATAAATCTTTATAACATGGTTGGTCACGGAAATACTTTTTCAGTAGAAAATATAATGCTGACTCTAAAAAATTGGAATCATTTATTGCTCTCATGCCCACATTTTGCTGTAAAGAAAAACAAATAATACATGTATTACAAAGACAGAAAACAAATGGTAACAAAAGACCTAGATATTTTCAGGGCACATGCAACAATTCTTTGTCCAAGTTAAAGCCAATCAAATTAAGGTCCTATAAACACTTTGAAAATACTGTGAGGTTGCTAGGCAACAAAAATACTACCACAGCAGCTAACTCCTCTGAGCAATCCAGTTCAGTTCAGTTTTTTATTTACTTTGAGTATAAAACTCATCAGTATACATATAATTACTAGGAAGAATGGATCAGGCCTATCACTCACCGACAAGCCCCAAGGAAGGGTTGCACCGCCCTGCCATTCTACCGAACAGAACGACCAGACCGACAAAATGACCAAATATATATATATGTACATATCATGTCTCTGTATGTAAATGTTCTTGTCTGTTCGTAATTGTCCATTTTGTCTATATGTTCGTCCATGTTTATGTATGTCTTGCACTGTGCTCATCTGTCTATCTATGTCTGTGATCGTCTCAAATAGCACTTTTTTACTTTACACCAGTTAGTCAATGTTTTTGTACATATATATATAAATATATTCGATTATCTATTTTCCACTAATCACTTTGTAAATATTCTCACCATACACAAATAACATGTTATTGTCTGCGATATCACCTCAGTGGAAGCGGACGTTAAATAAAGCTATTTCACACACATATAATTACATTATTTACACAATCTACAGTATGTACAATATAACAAAGTAAATAAGTGGAGAGTCGAAATTTAAATTATATATCTACTATAATGTCATCAGAATTAGTAATTTAATATTACAGTTAATTATACTTAACATCAATTAGGCTTTCTACATCCTTTTTAATTACATTAATTTTTTTTTAACAATTCTGATCGACACTTATCGGCATATGAAAAATATCTACCCAGTTTATACAAGTCTTTTATATTACTGGCACTTAGTAACTGGAAGAATTTAAAAACATTAGGTCTTGTGTAATAATACGGCTTGATAAACTTAATGCTTATATCTTCAAATGACGAGCAAATTAAAACGTGGTGAAATTCAGCTTCCACTACCTCAAGCTAACAAAACGTACATAATCGTTGATCACGTGGCACTAAGATTGACTAGTTTCTATATATATATATATATTATGGGCTGATAAGTGTAGACGAGTTTAATGTTTTAATAATATGGGCTTTATAGGCTTTAAAAGATAGGTTGGAGTGTAAAATTTAATACATGTTCATAGTAGATTCCTTTAGGAGACTGGCAGATTAAAGATATCAAATATTTTCTGTTTAAAAATGAACACTGAATGATTGTCAACATTTTGCCACATATGCCCCAATCCTAAACAATCTAATTAGGGTTTCACAATGCAAAGCTTGTGTGAAACACTATTGTTTTTGTTAAAATTATTATTCTTATTAGGGTTTCACACTGCGAAGCTTGTGTGAAACACTATTGTTTTTGTTAAAATTATTATTAAGCTTTCATATGTATTACATATGAAATCTTATTGTTTCAGTTAAAGTTATTATTATTTTTTTTTTTTTGTGTGTTTTCTGCAAATCGGATTTCTCACAATCTATCCATAGGATCTTTCTGAAATTTTGACCTACCCCCCCCCCCCCCAAAAAAGTGCATTTGACCTACAATGCTGTAACTTTGTGACTATTTGATCTATTTTACTAATTCTTTTTTCTTTGAGTATCCTAAGACATTTACTTTAAATCTGCAATTTTGGATTTTCGAATAGCGAAAATTCGTCGCTGTGATTTCGAACCGGATGTTTACACCAACTTGACAACTTCTTTAGTAGTTGTACGATTTTCATGAACCTTAATGATGCGACTTGAAAAATGACTTTAGAAATTCTCTAACTTATCTCCCCTTGGAGAAATTAAGGATCAAATTTTTCAAAAAAATTGACGAAATATAAGTCAGAATGACCTGATTTTTTTTTTTGATACTAGACAAGTAATTACTGATTCGTACACAAAATATGGAGTTTGTCGATCGAACCGGAAGTGCCACCATCTTGAAACGTGAAAAATCCCTAAGGCTTTTTTGCTATTTTACTTACAGACACAGGAGTTATATTTTCTGAATCCTTGAAAGATGGCCTAAAAATTGTTCAGAGCAGAATTTTGATTTAGGTCAATTGATGGTTGCCATTTTGAAGTGAATATGAAAAGTAGTAGCAATTTGAGACTTTGAAACACAATAACTCTCCTTCTAATTGAGCTAGAATTTTCAATCTTGGTGTAGACGGTCACTAGTAGAGTGGTTCAGAGACACAATATTTGTCCTTATAAAAACTGACCCGCTTATCTGTGTGATTGCTCCGTCGAGAAATCTTCTGAAGTGAGCAGAAGTTAGCGCCGTGCACGTGGTTTAGGAAGTCGCAGCAAATATACGTCACATGAGGTATTTTTACAAACATGTATTGGTATATAACGCCGAGTAAAAAATACACTCAATACGGGCTTCGACTTACGTGTTTATTTAATAGCGAACGTGAGCAAAAATTTCGATTTCACTCCTTGATTTGATTTTTGATTTTGGTGATTTAAATACAGAGCTAGCTATAATAGCTTCGTTTCATTTCTAACTTTCAAGTAGGTGAAATCGCCCAGATAAATTCACTACAACCTTTCGAGATTTACTTTTATTAAGTGGCTACATTCTTGGTTTACGCTGGCGTCTATTGTGGTTAGGAAATAAATATTTGTTAGCTCTTAAATACGCAGAACTATTTGAGACCGGAAAATAACCGAAACAAACTTTTTATTTGTAGTCTTTATTTTCCAGACCCTTTTCGGTAACATGGTGTAAATTATTTTTATAATCATAGTATATTATCTAACCATCCTGTAGCCATAGGCTTTGATCGACGGACTTATTTTTTTCTAGATTTGAGACTGAGCCCTGCAAGATATCGTCCACGGATGATTTGCTATCCAGCATTGGATTGGACAAGTACCCCTATGATTTGGGAACTGTAACAAACTACCTATGACAAAAATCACAAATAGGCTTTATGCTAGACAAATGTTAATAAATTCCCGACAACTTCGGAGCATCGGTCTATCATGACTGCTTTACATGACGACTGTGTGACTTTTGGTGACAAATACATTCAAAATAGACTGGTCAGACTGACGACAAAGACTAGGAGGCTGAGTAAAAGTAAGGTTAAGTCCACTAAATGTATGAAATCATACGATGATTTTCTTGACACCCCATTTTTTCCGTGATAGTTTACGTTACTCCATCGGCAGACACAAGTGAAATTAATTTAATAAACAGAGAGACTCGGACATCTGCCGATGCGACCTTAACTGATTTAGATAGAAAGAAAAGTATTTGCAGCGATTGTCATAAAAGCACAATCACCAAGTTTAAAAAAAAAAATCAACTTCCGAAGACTAAAAAAGAAATGATTCGCATGAAGGCTAATAATGAAAATAAAAAACAATTGGCAGGTAAAAAGAATGGTTGCAAGTCCAAACCTTTTTAGATGAACAAAGGAATTTTGTATGATGTCAAAAATCAAAGATACACAGCAGAATGCCATAATTTGGTCATGAAACTTAAAAATCTAAACGTTTCCAATGGTAACGTAGCAGTGGTTATAACCGCATGTTTGGCTCTCGCGGAAAAAAAAATATAATTACACTCCATCAAAATCTACAGTTCAAAGAATATCATGTGAGCGCGTCGGTGTCCACATGTTTAGGAAACCTTGAAGTTGGCGAAAAATACCACCCTTTATAGGCCTACAGACGAAACTACAAAATTTGGCTCTAAATTCGGTCATACGCAATAATCGCTGGCTCGGCGCATACGCCACTTACCCAGCAATGTGGTTTTTTTTTCATAACAAACATCATGCAGTACAATATATTTATTCATCTGAGGGACAAAAAATAAAGTCTTAAATTAATAGTTTTATTGGGGTGTTTATCCCTCTCTCTCACTCCCCGTATTACATGTCATTATATTTTCCTTGTACTTTACCCGGCAATTTAATTTTCATAACAAACATCGTACTGCACAATATAATATTTAGTTATCTTTGAGATAAACATTAAAATGTTACATTATTAGATTTATAGACCCCTCTCTCTCCCTCGCTCCCTCTGTATAACATGCCGTTATAAATAGGCCAGTGTCTGGGTATAAATAAGTAAACGCACTGTTCATTTTAATATATGTATGAGGCTAATCTTGAAATAATTCATGTCAAACGCCGATCTTTTCATCTCCAGCTTAACATGTATTTTAATTTCTACTGTAGCATTATAAACACAGTTAATATAAAGACATTTGAAGGCGCGGGTTTACTGTTAAAACAACGAAGCGTTCGCGCATGCGTACATTATGTCAAATCCAATCGTCTCATAGAGTGTATTCGGTTACTTTGCAGTATGGAAATAAACGATATTTTCCGACTGCGATAAAGTTATTTCGTTTCCGGGACGTGCGTAGCTTGGAGCATATTTTTTTTAGTACATCCAAGGGACATAGCTCTTATTCTCACTAAGAGATAACTCCTTTGATTATGGAAGCCGGGAAGATTTTGAGCCATTTATAACATATGTCCAAATGGCTATATATCCTCAAAATTCAGAAGTGGCCAGACTTCCATTGTTGATCCATGAAGTTTTTATAGTAAGTCTTATCATATAATGTCTTTACTGTCCCGAAATAGTGTCTGTTTGTTATAAAACATTTTTAACCTGAACCACTCTATCACTAGGTCAATGTCATGATAGAGTTCAAAGATGAGCATTTTCTGCTTAGGGTAAGCTGAGATAAGCATGCTGATTTGTTGATTCTTTAGGGCAAGATAACTTCGGTTATAATGAAGGGAGGGCGGTGAAACTCTTGTTAATCGAGAGTCTAATAGCTAGCCTGTTGTGTGAAATCGTTGTATCATTCTTTTTTAAATATCAGGGATAGCAGAAAAAAAGAGATCAAAAATCCAAAAAGTCGTATTTTTACGATTTGGAGCATTTTTAAAGGTTCTTTTCTCTTAAAGTCAACATAATATTTTTTGGGAACTTCTTCTACAATACTACAAAGAGTCTTATCGATAGTCTTTTATATAAGTAAAACTTCAACTGGAAACTAAAACAGACTAACTTCAGAGAGTTCCTACTCACTATAAAAATATATAAATAAAAAGTACACACTTAATTGCAAATATCCAAATAAAAACTAAAATAATTTCCAATAAAAATGTCCACCAAGGTCCTATGCTGCTACAGTCCAAAAATCACAAAGTAAAACTTTAAAAGGAATTAGGGAAAGACTAAAATACAGAGACCACATTCATAGAGCAGCCACTGTGAGGGTGCTACACTACATATGCTTACTGTTAAAATTACTGCAATATTTTTCAAAACGACAGCTTGGGTGATTTCGGACATTTCACATTGTCGCAGAACGTTCAAAATGGCTTTATCCTCTAAGTCACACCCATTTTCCCAGTAAAACCGAAAAAATCGTAACAATGCGACAAGTAGTTGCTGAGATCTATTCAAAGTTGAATTGGAATAATAATAATAAGAACTAGATCTGCAAAGCAGATATTAAAGCTTTCATATTCAAAGTCACTTCCTGTCACGTCACATGTCATGTAAATAATCTCATCAAGAAAAAAAAATCGGTAAAATTTATATAGCAAAGTTTTTATGATTTTTCACTCGTAAACAACTTTATCGGCACGAAAAACATCAAAGACAAAATTCGAAAATGTGGCATTTTCAAATAGCAATATTTCGACCCTGATCCCGGCTATCCAGAAATTTATTCATTTTGGAAATAGGAGACATATTCTCCAAACTACGGCCTATTGTTTTCATTTACGTACACGTTTATGTCGATTTTTCACATATCCAGTTCGAAATGGTGACCATCACGTGACCGAAATCAAAATTGTGATCACATAGACTTTTAGGCATTCCTTCAAGGATTCCGAAAAAGTAACTCCCACGTCTGGTCTGTAAATAAAATATCACAAAAGCCTTAATGATGTTTCACGTTTCAAGACGGCGGCACTTCCGGTTTAAGTCACAAACTCAATATTTGGTGTACGAATCAGTATTTACTTATCTAGTATCCAAATAAAAATTCAGGTCATTCTGACCTATATTTCTTTGATTTTTTTTAAAACTTTGATCCTTAATTTCACCAAGGGGAGATAATTTTAAAAATTTCTAATGACATCTTTAAAGTTGCATCGGTAAGATCTACTTACATACTAAATTTCATGAAAATCGTACAATTATTAAAGAAGTTGTCAATTTGGTCTCAACTTCCGGTTCGAAATCACAGCGACTAATTTTCGAAATTTGAAAATCTGAAACTGCAGTTGAAAATAATTTTTGTCAAGGTACTCACAGAAAAAAGAATTAGTAAAATAGGTTAAATAGTCACAGAGTTACAGTAATGCAGGTCAAATTCATTCGTTCGTAAAATTCGGTGATTTCGAATGATTAAATATATTTAATCACTACTCACCACCGTTTTTGGTGGGGTAGGTCAAAGTTTCAGAAACATTCTATGGTTATATTCTGAGAAATCCGATTTGCAGGAAACACATGTTGACTTTACGAGAAAGACCTCTAAACATGCTCCAATTTGTAAAAATACGACTTTTTGGATTTTCAATCTCTTTTTTTCGGCTACCCCGGACATTTAAAAAAAAATGATACAATGACTTCACACAACAGGCTAGCTATTAGACTCTCGATTGACAAGAGTTTCATCGCCCTCCCTTCATTATAACCAAAGTTATCGAGGCCTAAAGAATCAACAAATCAGCGTGCTTATCTCTGCTTACCCTTGGCAGAAAATGCTCATCTTTGAACTCAATCATGACATTGAACTAGTGAACGTCTACACAAAGTTTGAACATTCTAGCTTAATTAGAAGGAGAAATATTGTGTTCCAAAGTCCCGGCCCTTCAAATTGCTTCTATTTTTCATTTTCAATTCAAAATGGTGACCATCACGTGACCTAAATCAAAATTCTGATCCGATAGATTTTTAGGCATTCCTTCAAGGATTCCGAAAATATAACTCCCGAGTCTGTAAGTAAAAGAGCAAAAAAGCTTTATTGATTTTTCACTTTTAAAGATGGTGGCACTTCCGGTTCGATCCACAAACTCCATATTTTGTGTACGAATCAGTAATTATTTGTCTAGTATCGAAAAAAAAAATTAGGTCATCCTGACCTATATTTCTTTGATTTTTTTGAAAAATTTGATACTTAATTTCGTCAAGGGGAGATAATTTAGAAAATTTCTAATTATATTTTTGAAGTCACATCGGTAAGATCTACTTACATGCTAAATTTCATGAAAATCGTACAACTATTAAAGAAGTTGTCAAATTGGTCTAAACTTCCGGTTCGAAATCACAGCGACGAATTTTCGAAATTCGAAAATGTGAAACTGCAGATGAAAATGATTTTTTTCAAGGTATTCAAAGAAAAAAGAATTAGTAAAATCGGTCAAAAAATAACAAAGTTACGGCTACGCATTGTCAGTTTTTTCGTTCGTAAAATTTGGTGATTTCGGATTCGTAAAACGTTTTGAAAATATATTTAATCAACAGCCACCACCCATTTTTGGGGGCATAGGTAAAAGTTTCAGAAAGATCCTATGGTTAGATTCTGAGAAATCCGATTTGTGGATAAAACACACAAAAAAAAAATAATAATAGGAATAATCTTAACTGAAACTAGACCTGCATGCAGGAATGACGGGTTTCACTGGTGCCATGTTACCTTTGAACTTGAACTTGTGTCACTTTCGGTGGTACGTCACCCTTGAACATATGTCACTTCCGGTACCAATGAAACCAATATACAGGTTTCCACATAAGCATTGCACACATCAAATAAAATCGAAACAGAATCAAACAAATCCAGCAATATCATTTCATTTTATACATTTGTTACATGTAATTGATCCTGACAAAGTTACAGTACTTCCGGTGATAATGTAAATGTTCCATTAGTTTTATGAAATCAGAAATGGCATAAGGCATCACATGGTGAAAATTTTATGTAAATCGAATAATAATTGCCACTTTTATAGACCAAAAACCTTGAAAAGTGACATGTAGAAAATCGTCTATTTCTCGGCAACCGTACAAGTTAGAAACCATTTTTTGGTATTTATATGACCGTATGGGTTTATTCTATTTGTTGATTGGAATCAAATATCATAATTGTATAAACATTACAATTCAGACTCATTTGAATAAAATATCGGTTTTGAAGGCTTAAAATACAGTTTTGCCAAAATGACGTTACTTCCGGTGATAATGAAAACGTTAAATTAGTTTTATAACATCGCCTATGACATTAGGCTTCAAAGGGTGAAAATTTTATGAAAATCGAATAATAATTGACACTTTTATGGGCCAAAAACCTTCAAAAGTGACTTTTAGAAAATCGCCTATATCTCGGCAACCGAACAAGTTAGAAACAATTTTATGATATCTTTTTGACCGTATGAGTTTTGTTAATATGTGAATTTAAACCAAAAGTTAATTTTATTATTATATGTGACGTAATTCTTGGTTGAAAAAAATATCGATTTTAAAAGTTAAAAATTGAGTTTTTGACTAAATGACGTCACATCCGGTGTCAATTTTAAATAGTAATCAACATGATATGACGCAGACTTGCTTTTTGAATCAAATGATGTCACTTTTGTGAACATCCATTAATAATTGACTATTTTACAGGCAAAATTACGAAAACAGTGACTTATGCAAAACTGCCCATTTCTCGGCATTTGCTTATTTTAGAAACTAATTTTAACATACATTCTCTTCGTATGGATTATAGCTACAAGTTTATAAAAGTTACGAAGAAATATTTTAAAATCTGAAAAGCCTGAATAGGTTGTAAATAGGTCAATTTTACACCATTTTTAGCCTCTTAATCGAATTTGCTCGAAAATGAAATCGAAATTAAAAAAACTGCTTCCTACATTTTTTGCGCCTTGAAAGGGCACACTCTTTGACTCAAATAATTTTTCCAAAAAATAACATTTGTTTTCGAAGAAGGAAAATAACTGTCAAAATTGTAGTTTTCGGTAAAATTATGCCACTTCCGGTGCCGACAGGTAACACTTTTGGTAATAAAAAAAATGACAATTGATACAACGAAGCATATGAACTTTGTTTTATACAAATCGAACAATAAAAAATTAATCTAGGACTGAAAAACTGAATTAGCCAATGGCGGCCAAGGAAAATTACTGAGACCAAAATTTTTAACATTTTTGCACTAGTCAGATGACTCTTTAATTCTGTGCACAATACGACTAAAAATATTCATAAATAAAAAAGTTTTTTGTAAAATTTTAAATTTTCGAAATTTGGCGCCTAATATCTTCGAAGATTTGCCGAAAATCAAAAATCGAAAGTAGCGTAGCTATGTGCCCTGTCTCAGGTTATGCCAAAATGTATCGAAAGTTAAAATCCAATGATTATTGTTAAAATTACTGCAATATTTTCATAAACGATAACTTCGGTGATTTCGGACATTTCGCATTGTCGCAGAACGTTCAAAATAGCTTTATCCTCTAAGTCACACCCACTTTCCCGGTAAAACCGAAGAAATCGTAACGATGCGACACATAGTTGCTGAGATCTATTCAAATTGGAATCTGAATAATAATAATAACTAGACCTGCAAGCAGCACTGAACCGGCTTTCAGGAATCATACAGGAAGTTTATTATACCATAGCCGATCCATTGAGCTACCAAACTATACTTTAGTTGTTTTGCTTCAGCGACACCCTCTATCATATGTAAAAGTAATATTTGCTGGCGAAAAGACCGGTCAAAATTGTAAATTAAGGCAAAATTACGTCACTTCCGGTACCGAAAGAAATTTTTATAGGTGAAAAATAAGTCGAAAATTCGCAACATACAAAATACAAACTTTGTTTTATACATATCGGGCAATAAATAATTAACCTATAACCCATAAACTGAAATTAAGAAGGTAAAAAACTTAAAAGTGACCCTGGGAAAATTGGTTATTATTCAACAAGGGAACATGCTAGAAGCCTTTTCTTGATATCAATATGATGGTATTGATTCAATCTTACTGCCCATTAGAGTCAGACGTTATAAAGTTAAACGAATAATGAATATAAATCACTTCAAAAAAATGTTTGTTTTGAAGGCTAAAAATACGTTTTTTGCAAAAATTACATTACTTCCGGTGATATTGAAAATGTTAACTTGGTTCATAGAAGTCATAAATGGCATAAGGCATCAAATGGTAAAAAGATTATAAAAATCGAATAATAATTGACACTTTTATAGACCAAAAACCTTGAAAAATGACTTATAGAAGATCGCCTATTTCTCTGAAACCGTACAAGTTAGAAACCATTTTGTGGTATCTGTATGGTCGTATGGCTTTATTCTATTCGTTGATGGGAATCAAATATCATAATTTTAAAAATATTATAAGGCAGACTCATTTGAATACAATTTTAGTTTTTTAGGTTAAAAATACAGTTTTTGCCCAAATGACGTCATTTCCGGTCACAGTGAAAATGTAAAATTGGCTTGACCTAGTCCAAATTGGCATTAGGCATCAAATGGAAAAAAAATATTGCAAATCGAATAATAATTCACTTTTGTATAGGCAAAATAACGTGAAAAGTGATGCATGCAAAATTGCATATTTCTCGGCAACTGCTCATATTATAAACTAATTTTCGCATACATTCTCTTCGTCTGGATTATTGCTACGAGTTTATGAAAATTACAAATAAATATTTCAAAATATGAAGACGCTGAATGAATTGTAAATAACTGAATTTTACACTTTATTTTACATTTTATTCGAAATTGCCCGAAAATGAAATTGAAATTTAAAAATATGAGCTAAGGATTTTGTGCACCTTTGCAGGGTGCATCCTTTTAGTTATATCAGTTTGGGAAAAAAATAATATTTGCTTTCAAAAAGTGGTACCGAACTGTCAAAATTGTAGTTTTTGTTAATATTACGTCACTTCCGTTGCCGACAGAAAAATTTCACTGTAACAAAAAAAATTACAATTGGGACCACGGAGCATATGAACTTTGTTTTATACAAATCGAACAATAAATAATTTTTCTTGGTACGAAAAGCTAAATTAGCCGATGGCGGCTAACGCAAATTACCGAGACAATTTTTTTTCTCATTTCTGCTCAAGTACGATGATATTTTAACCCTGTGTAAAATATCATCAAAAAATATTCATAAATAAAAAAGGTTTTCGTAAAAAATTTTTTTTTTTTCAAAATATCAGACATTTTTTCGACTACTTCCGGTTTTACGATCATTGTCGCGATAGCTTTACAAGGTTCTTTGGATACTTAACTTTCTGTACCAGAAGTGTCAGAAACATCCATTGAGCAGTTTTTGAAAAAAAGATAAATTAAAGAGCGTTTACAAAAATTTAACGATTTTTCAATTTTTTTCAAAGTTTGATGCCATTTTTGGACCACCTATTTTATTTCAATGGTTTTCATTTTGGATTCACTATATAGACAACCGATAGGACTTTGAGTAAGAAAAGTTTAAGAAAAATCATGGGCGTCGTTTTCGAGTAAAGGGCGTCTCAGAATGTTAAAAAATCGGAAAATACTAGATTTTTGGCATGCAATAATTTATTTCCTTACCATGGAAATCATATTATTGAGATACCATATGATGGTCCATTAATAGTTCTATCCAGCAACACTTTAGTTCTTTTGGTCCGCTATTAACTAAGGGAGAAATCATGTTTTTCGCAAGTGCGACAATATTTTTAACTTTTTTTTTTATTTTTTGAATACTTCCGGTATGGTTATTATTTTCGGAATAGTTTTAATAGCCAGTTTGGGCACTAAAATAGCCACAGGGCTCTGTAATGATATATTACATTATCTGATCAGATAAAATGCCCCTGAGAAATCCTATGTTCAAAAGTGCCAAAAATGCAAAAAATTTAAAATATCGAAAATTAAATTTCAATAATTACATACATATTATACACCGTTAGAATCGTAATTAGGTCAGCTATCTGAATATACAACCTTTTTTTAAAAATCTCTTAAAATAAAAAAAATAGTAGAGCATTTTCCAAAATTTCACGATTTTTCCACTTTTTTCGATTTTCAGTCCCTTTTTTATCCTATTCCAGACATTTCAAAGGCTTATTGGATGGCTTCATGCAAAAGACTTCCAAAAGGACTCTCGATAGAAAAAATTTGAAAAAAATTGTAGGTTAAGTTTTCGAGATACAGGCGTCCAAAAACGCTCCAAATCAGAAAATACTTGATTTTCAGCGTGCCATATTTTGCTGCCTGATCATAGAATCCGTATGAATTGGCTATCATACGATAGTACAATCCTAGTGCAGTGCAATGGTACCCTAATTTCTTTAATCCATTGATATCGGGCGGAGAAATCTCGTTTTTCCCCAAAATATCCATTTTTTGCATTTTTTTCAAAATATTGCCCATTATTTCGACCACTTCCGGTTTAAGGATTCTTGTCGAAATTGCTTTATAAGTTGGTATTGGACTATAACTTCATGTTCCAGAAGTTTCAGAAACGTCAATTCTGCCATAAACCGAAACCCGAGCTCACAAAATGGGAAGAAAATTCGAAAAAATTCGAAAAATAAAGGGCGATAACTCTGAATGAAACTTATATTACTGGAATCGGATGGACTTCAGGTATCCAAAAATGTAGGTCAAATTTGAAAATTTTTAAAAATAACAAAAATTGTCTCGTAAACAACATCTTTTCAATTTTCAAACGATAAAAGTCATAGACGAATGTTCGAAATTGAAAATTGTGAGATAGCCATTGTCTCAGAAAAGATTCAGGGATTCCAAAAATGTAATTTGTTTGAAAATGGATAAAGAATTGGCGAAACTATGGCCAATTTTCAATTTTTAGACAACGTACAAAGTTCGGTCACTTCCGGTATGCGCAGAAATTTCGAAAATATTTTATCAAGTAGCCACCACATGGTTTCCCAATAGAAAATCTAATTCCAGATCGATATCTGTTTCGATCATAGAGATCTAGGCCCTCGCGGTAAATAATAATAATAATAATAACTAGATCTGCTAAGCAGATATTAAAGCTTTCATATTCACGGTCAGTTTCTGTCGCATCTCAAGAGTTATATAAAGAATCTTAAAAAGGAAAAAGAATTAATGAAATCCGCCAAAAACTCACCGAGTTATAACGAGAAACAATTCAACCGGTTCAAATTCTACCTTAATTAGAAACAGAGGTGTTATGTTCCAATGTGATCTGTCAAATTGCTTATTGCTCCTAAATCTACGCAGAAATTCACAACATCAAACTTAGTCAAGGTAATGACATAATGAATCTATATTTGGAATTTTGTCACTCTCACTTCATTATAACCAAAGTTATCGTGCCCCAAAGAATCAACCAATCAGATTGCTTATCTCTGCTTACTGTAAGCAGACAATGCTCATCTTCGCACTCCTTTATGGCACTGACCTAATGAACGCCGTCACCAAGATTGAACATTCTGCCCCAATTAGAAGGAGAGTTATTTTGTTTCAAATTCTCGACCAATCAAATTGCTCATCGCTCTGCTTATCCAGGGCAGACAATGCTCATTGTCGAACGTATTCAAGGTATTGATGTAATGAAACTATACACCAAGTTTCATCACTCTGACTGAAGTGAAAGTGTCCAAAATCATCAACCAATCTAATTGCTTATCTCTGCTTACCCTAAGCATAATATGCTCATCTACGAACTCCGCGTTTTTAGTGTATGGGGATCATGGTGGCTCAGTGATAAGAGACACTGATTAACTAACCAGTAGGTCTTGGGCTCTCTCCCGGGGTTTGACCAGAAAGTCAATTGTACAGGCTTGACTGCCCTTGTTAGCTGTACAGGACAGTAGGTCTGCCCGGTCTGACAGGGAATAGTGTCTAATTGTCAGGATGGGACGAAAAGCAATGTTCAGTGTGCACATTGGCGTGCACGTAAAAGATTCCTTGATAGAGTATATCGTGATACAGATGTCCGGGCAAAATCTACCTGTTTGTCTTCAATGGTCCAGTCGGTGTATAAAGTAGGACTTTTGCCCTACTCCGTATAAGATTTCAAATCTTTGAAGTTTTAAGATAAGCATACCCGGTCCCTGAAATCTTAAATGGGACTTGCTTTTTCGCCCTCTGTTCTGTACAGACTGGGCTAATACAGTAAAACATTGTAACAATCTACAGAGAGTAAATTTAACTTGTTGACTAAATAATCTTCAATACTTCTAATTAGCGGTATGTAGTGACAAGGATCGTGACCCAGATGGGATATACTTGAACTTTCTAGACAAGAAACCTGATAGCACTAATAAGTTTCATTACATACTAAATTTTTATATGATTGCTTATCGCACTTGGCATGCATACCCATAGGTCCATCTTTAAATTTAAACCTGGTAGAAATTATCGAGGGTTGAACATGGTATTGCATCGTCACTGTTGCATTATTGCTTATCGCCCTTGACATTGTATTAAAGGCAGTTTTATATTCATAGGGCCAGAACGGTAAATTATAAAAAGTGTAAATTATTACCCAGAGTTGAACATTACTTGTGATTTTGCCTGGTAACGCCAAAACTCGATCATGTACTAAATAATGGCGGCACAGTAAAATTTCTTGATTGTCAAGTTTTTGGTTATAAATAAACCCTCGCGATTTTTTTTTAGTATGGAATCAAATCTACGGCTATTTCTGTAAAACACATGGTTTTTTTTCTTTTTCAGGCTTTCGTCGCTTTCGCTGTCTGTTTGACAGTAGCTGCTTCCCAATACATCGATGCTAAAATCGGACACGGTTTCGGACATGGTGTTGGTGTCTTTGCAAACGGAATTGGTAAAGGATATGGAAGAGGACATGCCGGTGTTGGACATGGTCTTGTTGGTGTAGGAGCTATTGGCAACGGACTCAACCATGGTATTGGACATGGTATCCAAGGAAACCGACTCAGACACGGAATAGTAGCTGTTGGCAAAGTCGGTGTTATTGGTAACGGAATTGGTCATGGTATTGTTGGTAACGGTATCGGACACGGTATTGTTAGAAACGGAATTGGTCATGGTATCGTTGGTAACGGTATCGGACATGGTATCATTGGAAACGGAATCGGGCACGGACTTATTGGACATGGAGAGATTGGTAACGGCATTGGGCATGGCATCGTTGGTAACGGTATCGGACACGGTATTGTTGGAAACGGAATTGGTCATGGTATCGTTGGTAACGGTATCGGACATGGTATCATTGGAAACGGAATCGGACACGGACTTATTGGACATGGAAAAATTGGTAACGGCATTGGGCATGACATCGTTGGTAACGGTATCGGACACGGTATTGTTGGACACGGAATTGGTCATGGTATCGTTGGTAACGGTATCGGACACGGTATAATTGGAAACGGATTTGTTGGACATGGAAAGATTGGAGCTTACAAACAACCATACAACTACAACGGGTACAACAACGGGCCATACAACCGATACAACAACGGACTATACAAGTACAACCAATACAATAATAAAGGATACAATAGTTACAACGGCCCCTACAATTACAACAACGGTTACAACAATGGCCACAATAACAACGAATATGGGAAGGGATATAACAACTACAATAACAACGGATACGGTAACGGATACAACAACTACAACCGTTATCCTTCTTACAATAACTATCAAGGTTGCGGTTACAACAAATATTAAGACAATACGGCTATTTGATAGCATAATATTACCATAGCTTTAATACTTATAAATACTAGTATATAGTTTCTATTGTTCATGCATAATGTATATACGTAAATCAGGGAGTTAAGATATATATAAATTTAATAAAATAATATACATATAAACTCTTGTTATTTATCCGTTTATAGCTTACTACTAGTCCGGTCTATAGCTTGATAACCTCAATGTGCATATATACGTCACATCCTGTCTTCATTACGTTTGGTCAAAGGTCACGAGATGTAAATAGGGATATCGCTAATCCTAATCCTAACCCAAGACCTAACCTTAGCGCTTACCCTAACCCTAACCTACAATCTCGCCTGTCCAATCTCCTGGGTTTATCCCGGGACCTGCGGTTTCCTCCCACTGTTAATATGCGCAAGCAGATTATTGAAATAAAATTAAACCATATGTTAGTCCCAAAATGACCTAATTTGCGTCGAGTGGACGTTAAACCCCATTTCTCTCTCTCTCTCTCTCTCTCTCTCTCTCTCTCTCCGTGTCATGGTTATTCAGTGCATATAACTGTAATTTCGATATGTCAATTACTTCACGCAAACCTTAAAGTAATGTACGATTATTCCACCCTCGCATATTGTTTAGGGATTTTCCCACAAACAGGTCTCATCTTACCGCTCCTATGGAAGACAGCGAATAGAATGTAGCATACCTGGAATGCCGAATGATTCTTGAAGAAACGAGTGAGTTACCATTACTGGAAAAAACGGTATTATGTCAATAGTACTGTTAGTTCAAAAGCGTTTTATAGCTGAGGCGCTGGAGGCGCCAGCCTCCCCGCGAAAAAAATCAAAGCAGTTGAAAAAATAAAACGGGAGAAAAATGCTAAAACCAATGCGAAAAATGAAAATGTGTCCTAGTTAGGGAGGGCTCTAAAGACAGACAAAAGGGTCCGACGAATGACAAAAGGGTCCCTAGTGCCAAGGGAAAGGGCCCCCGAGTCCAACTCAATTGTTTTCTATACACTGTTACTGTCGAATCCACTACTGAATGAGAATGCAGCCATTGCATTGGGGTGACAATCATTAATCAAGAACCTCCCCTCGCGACAGAGGGCCCTCAAAATAGTACAGCCTCCGCCATGATAAACCTTAAAACGCCCCTATGCTAGTTCTGTAACTGAAAGTCAAAATGGTGAAAGATGTTATTTGGTCAACATTTATCTACACTAACACAGACATTTTCAGATGAGGCGTGTAATAAAGTGGTTTAAATATATGAAAATCTTGAAAGAACTGATCGCAACCTATACCCTGCATTTGTTAGGTGTGTTATTGCGAATGGGATATAGCGTCTTGTGCCACCACCCCCATCCCATCACACACACATATACCACCCCGATTCTTCAATCCAAACTGATTAGAACCTGAATCACAATCGATCTAGTAGCAATCATACACAGTCGATATCAAAAATTGATTTCCAATCTCAAAGACGGCTTATCTCCCCTGAAACTGTTGAGTAATACGCGATTCCCAATTCACACAACTTTCATAGATTTAAGGAAATGGAATGAACTGAACAGAAATGGTTTTAACGACCTATCTTTTTGCGCCGACTGAATTAACTAAAGTTTGATCGGACAGCGTCGTTACGGTCTTTTCTTTCGAATTCCAACTGTTAAGTAGTCTTTTACGGGCATGTAGATATTGTTCCTAGCCGGGCCATTTAGGTTTCAAATTTCACAGTGTATTGATAGCCTTCTGGTTTCTGCTATGATTCGTTCATTGTTTCGCTGTTTTTTCTACTATGAACTCGTCTACTATTAATTCGTTCATTGTTCCACTCTTATTTCGGCTATGATTTCGTTGAACGTTTCATTGTTATTTCTGCTACTAATTCGTTAATTGTTTCATCGTTATTTCTGCTACGAATTCGTTAATTGTTGAAGTGTTATTACTGCTATAAATTCGTTGATCGTTTCATTGCTATTTATGGGAATCACGGTGGCTAAGTGGGCAAGGCGCTGGCTCGTTAGCCTGGAGGTCGGGTGTTCGATCCTTGCATTGGCCGAGAAAGCTCATCTCGATTTTCCGGCGTGGTTTCCTCTTGTCAGTGATGCAGAAGGAGGGCCTGATAAGGACAGCTGCCTAGTCGTTCGGATGGGACGAAAAACCGAGGTCCCGTGTACACATTGGAGTGCACGTAAAAGATCCCTTGCCCGGGCAAAAATTCCCTCATAGCACACTGTGTGGCGTATGGCCGTCTTCCATTAGCCCAGGTCAGGTGCAGAAGAGTAGGACGTAAAACCCCATTTCATTTCTGCTATGAATTCGTTAAGTTTTGCACTGTTATTTCGGCTATGAGTTCGTTGATCATTTCACTGTTATTTCTGCTGTGAACTCGATCAAGTTTGAACATTCTAGCTGACCTACAGCGAGAAACATTTCAACCCCGCCAAATTTTCTATTTTAACAGTTTAATTTGCACGGTACCTTTAGTTATCAACCGAATATTACAAAACTTTTAAAAATAAGCTCCCCCTGAACAGCTTAATCGTTCGCAATAAACGGGGTTGGACATCATATTCCATGTCACGTGCAACCTGGCGATCGAAACGACGCCCGTTGACTCAATGACAGATGTTACGATACAGCGCGCACATGCTAACCATTCAGCCATTCAGCCTCCCTGAATTCGGAAAATTGCTGACTTATAGCAAGAAACATTTGAACCGGGCGAAATTTTCTGTTTTAACAGTTTAATGTGCATGGTACTTTAATTACCAACCGATTATTACAAAACTTTTGAAAATAAGCTCCAACTGACCAGCGTAATCGTATGCAATAAAAGTTTGGCTTGAATTGAAAGTTCTGCACGGAGAAAGTTCATCTCGATTTCCCGGCGTGGTTCCCTCTTGTCAGTGAGGCAGAACGGCTGTCTAGTTCAGATGGGACGAAAACCACGGTCCCTTGTACACATTGGAGTGCACGTAAAATATCCCTAAGCAGTTGGAATTCGATACTGTTGAATAAGCTCTATACGATGACCAAATGTGTAGATTGTAGTCACCCACACTGCATGTTTCGCTTAACAATGAAAGGGTGCCGTTTTCAATGTTCGATCCTTTTGTTCTTCTACTCCTGATATGTTGGACTGTTGATCGATGGCTTCATATAAAAGACTACCAATAAGACTCTTTGTAGAAGAAGTTCCCAACAAATATTATGTTGACTTTACGAGAAAGACCTCTAAACATACTCCAAGTTGTAAAAATACGACTTTTTGGATTTTCAATCTCTTTTTTTCGGCTATCCCTGATATTTAAAAAAGATAGGCTGGCACTGCCAGGCAGGATACGCCCACATTTTTGAGAGATGGATAGAGAACAAGCAATACCGAAAGTGATTTTTCCTACATCATTAAGTCCTGTATTTCATACTGTATTGGGAGCAGCCATTTTGTTGGTCAGTTCCAGTCTGATATTCATGAAATTCGAAGCCGACAATGATTATGGTGTGACGGTACACAACCTAGAAATGTTACTTTTTGTCAAAATCGGATAAGAATTGTGACCTGTAGAGAGTCCACAACCATGATATACCATATTTTTACGATATTCGCGTACAAACGGTGACCATTTCGTCTGGCAATTTTTGTACGATTTTCACGAAATTCGAACTCAACCTTCCTTAGGGTGCAACAGTAATATAATCAGAGTTTTTTTTAAAATCAGATAACAATTGTTCGAGAGATAGACAGAGAACAAGCAATACCGAAAGTGATTTTTCCTAGAATCAAAGGCCATAATTCATTAAGTTACAATTTGATATGCGCAAATATCGAAAAGAATAAAGATCTTTAGGTTATAAACAAGCATTTCAGGTTTCATCAAAATCGAATTAAAATTGTCACCTCTACAGGGTCCACAACTTTGACATACCATATTTTTACACTGTTCGCGTACAAACGGCGGCCATTTTTTCGGGCAATTATGGTCCAATTTTCTCGAAATTCTGACTCAACCTTTCGTAGGGTGTAACGGTGATAGAGTCAAATGTTTTTTCAAATCGGATAATAATTGTGACCTCCAGAGGGACCATAGGCGATTTTTCGGACAATCAGGGGCCATAATTCAGGAAGTTACGATCCGATATGCGCAAATATCAAAAGGAACCAAGATCTTTGAGTTATAAACATGCATTTCAAGTTTCATCCAAATCGAATTAAAATTGTGACCTCTACAGGGTCCACAACCATAATATACAATTTTTTAACAATATTCGCGTACAAACGGCGGCCATTTTGTATGGCAATTTTGGTCCGATTTTCCCGAAATTCGAACTCAACCTTCCTTACGGTGTAACGGTAATATAATCAACCGTTTTATTAAATCGGATAATAATTGTGACCACCAGAGGGACCACAAGCTAAAATAAGGCGATTTTGCGTATAATCAGGGGCCATAATTCAGGAAGTTACGTTCCGATATGCGCAAATATCGAAAGGAACCAAGATCTTTGGGTTATAACCATGAATTTCAAGTTTCATCAAAATCAAATAAAAATTGTGACTTCTACAGGGTCCACAACCTTGATATACCATTTTTTAACAGTATTCGCGTACAAACGGCGGCCATTTTGTATGGCAATTTTCGTCCGATTTTCCCGAAATTTGAACTCAACCTTCCTTAGGGTGTAACGGTGATATAATCAAACGTTTTTTTAAATCGGATAATAATTGTGACCTCCAGAGGGACCACAAGCTAAAAAGGGTGATTTTTCGGACAATCAGGGGCCATAATTCAGGAAATTACATTCCGATAGGCACAAATATCGAAAGGAACCAAGATCTTTGGGTTATAAACATGCATGTCAAGTTTCATCAAAATCGGTTCAAAATTGTGACCTCTATAGGGTCCACAAGCTAAAAACGTGATTTTTCGTACAATCAGGGGCCATAATCCATGAAGTTTTCATCCGATACATGCCAATATCGAAAGCAGCCGAGATCTTTTGGGGATAAACCTATATTTCAAGTTTCGTCAAAATCGGATAAGAATTGTGACCTGTAGAGAGTCCACAAACAAATTGTGGACGGGCGGACGGACGTCCGGACGGACAGGGGCGACGACAATATACGTCCACATAAAAATGTGGGCGTATAAAAATGATACAATGATTTCACACAACAGGCTAGCTATTAGACTCTCTATTGACAAAAGTTTCACCGCCCTCCCTTCATTATAACCGAAGTTATCGTGCCCTAAAGAATCAACAAATCAATATGCTTATCTCTGCTTACCCTAAGCAGAAAATGCTCATCTTTGAACTTCATCATAACATTGACCTAGTGAACGTCTACACCAAGTTAGAACATTCTAGCTTAATTAGAATGAGAGTTATTGTGCTCAAAAGTCTCGGCCCTTCAAATTGCTTCTATTTTTGATTTTCAATTCAAAATGGTGACTCCCGGTTGACCCAAATCAAAATTCTGTTCGCGACATTTTTTAGGCCTTCCTACAAGGATTCAGAAAATATAACTCCTGAGTCTGTAAGTAAAATAGCAAAAAAGCCTTATTGATTTTTCACGTTTCAAGATGGTGGCACTTCCGGTTCGATCGACAAACTCCATATTTTGTGTACGAATCAGTAATTCCTTGTCTAGTATCGGAAAAAAAAATTAGGTCATTCTGACCTATGTTTCGACGATTTTTTTGAAAACTTTGATCCTTAATTTCACCAAGGGGAGATAATTTAGAAAATTTCTAATTATATTTTTGAAATCACATCGGTAGGATCTACTTATATACTAAATTGAATGAAAATCGCACAACTATTAAAGAAGTTGTCAAATTGGTCTAAACTTCCGGTTCGAAATCACAGCGACGAATTTTCGAAATTCGAAAATGTGAAACTGCTGATGAAAATGATTTTTTTTCAAGGTATTCAAAGAAAAAAGATTTAGTAAAATCGGTCAAAAAACAATAAAGTTACGACTATGCATTGTCCATTTTGTCGTTCGTAAATTTCGGTGATTTCGGATTCGTAAAACGTTTTGAAAATATATTTAATCAACAGCTACCACCCATTTTTGGGGGGGTAGGTAAAAGTTTCATAAAGATACTGTGGTTAGATTCTGAGAAATCCGATTTGTGGATAAAACACAAAAAAAAAAATAACAATAATAATCTTAACAGAAACAATAAGCTTTCATATGTAATATGAAAGCTTAATAATTTTAGTAATCTCAATAGGCTTTCAGACGAAAGTCTGAAAGCCTAATAATAACTAGACCTGCATGCAGGAATGACGGGTTTCACTGTTGCCAAGTTACTCTTAAGCATGTCACTTCCGGTGCCAAGTTACCCTTGAACCAGAGTTGGGATTTCGCCCGTATATTCCGGACTTGTCCGAATTTTTTTTCCAAACGCACAATATTGTCCGACCGGGAATATGCCCAATCGGACATCAAGACATAGTGAATAATATTCAAAATTCCAAAATTAATATAGTGTACTGAGAGTATAACTACCACTAAACCCCATAATCGTTGACAATAGGCAAGATTGATTAGGTAATTAAGTGATCAACGTATTTATCGTGTTATACCGTCAATAAACCTACCTAGATTAACTACTTAATCTGCCTTGATTGATTGACTTAATCCTTTGTCGGACAATTCACCAATCTAATCTTAAACAGAAGTCATTGCTTTCCCTTTGTCGGACTATTCATCAATCCAATAAGAGTGATTATAATTTTAATTCACCTGTTTACCTCGTGGTCTTCAATTGTCGGGCATTTTAATCGCATTGATTTGAGCCGACAGCATCTATCAACTAATCATAGATGTCACATATCGTAAGAGTATATTATTTTATAACACCTTAATTCATTTTGTCTACGATATCCTTTACGTCTTTTAAGAATCCATATATAAATTCTCATCCACAGTGGCACTTTCCCCGTGATCTTGAGCGCCGCACGAATATTGCTTAACATGTTAGGCAGTGCTTACTATGAAGCTGTGTGCTGTAAGTCACGTACGCCATAGCGGCAATACGCTGAAGTCAGCTATGCCTTTTGTCATCACCACAAGTATTATTTCGATTGCTTTTCTTTCATTTGCTGCCGTGTTCTTAATTCTATTACGCATGGATTTGAATATTTTGTTGACATTTTATAAAGAAAAAACGATGTTCTGACATCACAAACTATTCTTATTTCGGAAGTTCGGCATTCATTTGCTGCCACGTAAATGTAAAGGAATATTACGGTTGTGAATTTTATGCCGAAGCAGGATCGACAAGCTTTCATTCAATGTATTACGAAAATGCTTAATTTTGTACGACATTTACTGACATAAATTTGAATGCCGTACGGGAATTAGGTGTGAAAAATAGCGAGGTTCACCAATTTTTATTACGTACGGGATTTGAATATTTTGTTGACATGTGATTTTTAATTGTGGTATGAATTGAATATCGTACGGGAATTAAATATGAAAAATAGCGAGGTTCACCTACTTTTGTTATGTACGTGATTTGAATATTTTGACATGTGACTTTTAATTGTGGTATGAATTCGTCTGCTTAAATAATGATAAGAGTTATGCCCCTTTATTTTCGGTAAAATGTCCGACACAAAAAATTTTGAAATCCCAACTCTGCCTTGAACATATGTCACTTCCGGTACCAGCGAAACCACTAAACAGGTTTCCAAATTAACATTGCACACAAATAAAATGGGCGCAGAATCAACAAAATCCAGCAATATCAATTCATTTTATACATTTGTTACTTGTAAATGATCTTGACAAAATTAAATTACTCCCGGTGTTAATGCAAATGTTCAATTAGTCTTATGAAATCAGAAATGGCATACGATATCATATAGTGAAAATTTTATGTAAATCGAATAATAATTGCCACTTTTAAAGACCAAAAAACTTGAAAAGTGACTTGTAGAAAATCGGCTATTTCTCGGCAACCTTACAAGTTAGAAACCATTTTGTGGTATCTGTATGATCGTATGGGTTCATTCTATTTGTTGATTGGCATCAAATACCATAATTTGAAAAAGATTTCAAAACAGACTCATTTGAATAAAATATCTGTTTTGGAGGCTAAAAATACAGTTTTTGCCAAAATGACGTTACTTCCGGTGATAATGAAAATCTTAAATTACTTGTATGAAATCCCAAATGACATTAGGTATAACATGGTGTGACGTTTATGAAAATCGAATAATAATTGACCCTTTTATGGCCCCGAAACCTTCAAAAGTGACCTGTAGAAAACCGTCTATTTCTCGGCAACCGAACAAGTTAGAAACCATTTTATGATATCTATATGACCATATGTGTTTTGTTTATATGTGAATTTAAACCAAAAGTTAAAATTATTAATACATATTAAGTTATTCTTGGTTGAATAAAACATTGATTTAAAAAAGTTTAAAATGTATTTTTTGACCAAATGATGTCACTTCCGGTGTCAATTTTAAATTGTAATCAACTTGATATGACGCTACGTGCTTTTTGAATCAAATGATGTCACTTTTATGAAAATCCAATCATAATTGACTATTTTACAGGCAAAATAACGAAAACAGTGACTTGTACAGAACTGCCCATTTCTTGGTAACTGCTTATATTACAAACGAATTTTAACATACATTTTCTTCGTATGGATTATAGCTACAAGTTTATAAAAGTTACGAAGAAATATTTTAAAATCTGAAAAGCCTGAATAGGTTGTAAATAGGCCAATTTTACACCATTTTTAGACTCTTAATCGAATTTGCTCGAAAATGAAATCGAAATTAAAAAAACTGCTTCCTACATTTTTACGCCTTGAAAGGGCACACTCTTTGAGTCAAATAATTTTTCCAAAAAATAATATTTGTTTTCGAAGAAGGAAAATAACTGTCAAAATTGTAGTTTTTGGTAAAATTCTGCCACTTCCGGTGCCGACAGATAACACTTTTGGTAATAAAAAAAATGACAATTGATACAACGAAGCATATGAACTTTGTTTTATACAAATCGAACAATAAAACATTAATCTAGGACTGAAAAACTGAATTAGCCAATGGCGGCCAAGGTAAATTACTGAGACAATTTTAATTCTGTGACTCTTTAATTCTGTGCACAATACGACTAAAAAATATTCATAAATAAAAAAGTTTTTTGTAAAATTTTAAATTTTCGAAATTTGGCGCCTAATATCTTCGAAGATTTGCCGAAAATCAAAAATCAAAAGTAGCGTAGATATGTGCCCTGTCTCAGGCTATGCCAAAATGTATCGAAAGTTAAAATCCAATGATTATTGTTAAAATTACTGCAATATTTTCAAAAACGATAACTTCGGTGATTTCGGACATTTCGCATTGTCGCAGAACGTTCAAAATAGCTTTATCCTCTAAGTCACACCCACTTTCCCAGTAAAACCGAAGAAATCGTAACGATGCGACACGTAGTTGCTGAGATCTATTCAAATTGGAATCTGAATAATAATAATAATAATAATAATAATAATAATAATAAGAAGAATAATAATTTTAACAAAAACAATAGTGTTTCACACAAGCTACGCAGTGTGAAACCCTAATAATAATAATAACTAGATCTGCTACTGTCCCATGTAGATATGAAAGCTTTCATATTCATCGTCACGTGTCATCGATTATATCAACTATCTCAAATGAAAGGATAAAAATAACAAACTATCAAAATTGGTCAAAAACTCGCGAAGTTACAAGTCTAAATATAGTATGAAACATTGCATAATCTGAAAACTAAAGGGAAATAACTGATACTTGTGTTGCTGTAATCGGGATGACTTCCCACTTCAAAACTTTCAGAAAAATGAAATGAAAATGGTAAGAAAACATAGAAAAATTAAATGAGATAACTTTGAACAAAACTAAAAAAAAATTTGAATCAGGTTGATCCCAATTGTTTGAATATTTACGTTAAATATGTAAATTTGGAAAATTATAAAGACATAATTATCAAAATCGGTCAAAACTCACAAAGTTACAAATTTAAATGTAGTGAGAAACATTGCACCCGGGCAAAAAAATAATCTTTAAACTAAAGGGAAATAACCTAAACTTGTATAGCTCTAATCGGGCTTCCAAAATTAGAGATATGTTATATAATTATGGTTTCCAATATGTTTGGTTATAAGTAGGAAATCGTGACAACTTCTTAAGCATGTTTTAAACAAAGGGTCATAGACTGCAATATACAAGAATGGCACTTTGCAATAAAAAAAAAACTGGTCAAAGCAAGAATTCTATGCAGAAATGAAATAATTAATAGAACCAGAAAAACATTTATCCACTATAATAAATAAGCAACATAGAGAAAATGAAATCAAATTGAATGGGGTTTAACGTCCTACTCCTAAAATGGGCTAATGAAGACGGGCATACGCCATAAAGTGTGCAATGAGGGAAATTTTACCCGGGCAGCGGCGTTACGGCCTACGAGGTTGGACAGGCGACCATACTACTTGTCACGTACAACCAAGAAATCGAAACAACGCCAGTTGACTCAATGACAGACGTTATGATACACAGCGCACGTGCTAACCATTCAGTCACGCAACCTCCCTAAAATTGCTGACCTACAGATAGAAACATTTCAACCGGGCGAAATCTTCTATTTTATTAGTTTAATTTGCACGGTACCTTTAGTTATCAACCGAATATTACAAAACTTTTAAAAATAAGCTCCCCCTGACCAGCTAAATCGTTCGCAATAAACGTTTTCCTCTTAAAATCGGCAAATTACTGACTTTAAAGTGAGAAACATTACAACCGGGCGAAATTTTATGTTTTATCACTTTTACAGTACCTTTGATTACCAACCGATTATTACAAAACTTTAAAAATAAAAGAGAAAGAGAGAAATGCGGCTCAACGTCCATTCGACACAAACTAGGTCATTTCGGGACTAACATATGTTTTTTAATTTTATTTATAAACTTCCCTTGCGCGTACGGGTCTTTAGCTGTGGGAGGAAACCGAAGGACACGGAGAAAACCCACGAGGTTGGACACCATACTCCATGTCACGTGCAACTTGGAAATCGAAACGACGCCGGTTGACTCAATGACAGACGTTACGATACAGCGCGCGTATGTTAACCATTCAGCCTCCCTAAAATCTGGAAATTGCTGACTTATAGCAAGAAACATTTTAACCGGGCGAAATTTTCTGTTTTAACAGTTTAATTCACACAGTATTTTAATTACCAACCGATTATTACAAAACTTTTGAAAATAAGCCCCAACTGACCAGCTTAATCGTATGCAATAAACGTTTGGCCTGAATTGAAAGTTCTGCAACGAGAAAGTTCATCTCGATTTTCCGGCGTGGTTCCCCTTGTCAGTGAGCAGAACGGAGGGCCTGACAAGGACAGCTGTCTATACGATGACTAAATGCGTAGATTGTAGTCACCCACACTGCATGTTTTGCTTAACAATGAAAGGGTGCCGTTTTCAATGTTTGATCCTTTTGTTCTTCTACTCCTGATGTATGTTGGACTGTTGATCGATGGTTTCATATAAAAGACTACCAATAAGACTCTTTGTAGAAGAAGTTCCCAAAAAATAGTATGTTGACTTTACGAGAAAGACCTCTAAACATGCTCCAAATTGTAAAAATACGACTTTTTGGATTTTCAATCTCTTTTTTTCGGCTATCCCTGATATTTAAAAAAAATGATACAATGATTTCACACAACAGGCTAGCTATTAGACTCTCTATTGACAAAAGTTTCACCACCCTCCCTTCATTATAACCGAAGTTATCGTGCCCTAAAGAATCAACAAATCAGCATGCTTATCTCTGCTTACCCTAAGCAGAAAATGCTCATCTTTGAACTCAATCATAACATTGACCTAGTGAACGTCTACAGCAAGTTCGAACATTCTAGCTTAATTAGAACGAGAGTTATTGTGCTCCAAAGTCTCGGCCCTTCAAATTGCTTCTATTTTTCATTTTCAATTCAAAATGGTGACTCCCGGTTGACCTAAATCAGAATTCTATTCGCGACATTTTTTAGGCCTTCCTACAAGGATTCAGAAAATATAGCCTTATTGATTTTTCACGTTTAAAGATGGTGGCACTTCCGGTTCGATCGACAAACTCCATATTTTGTGTACGAATCAGTAATTCCTTGTCTAGTATCGAAAAAAAAACTAGGTCATTCTGACCTATATTTCGACGATTTTTTTGAAAATTTTGATCCTTAATTTCACCAAGGGGAGATAAGTTAGAAAATTTCTAAAGTCATTTTTCAAGTCGCATCATTAAGATCTACTTACATATTAAATTTCATGAAAATCGTACAACTACTAAAGAAGTTGTCGAGTTGGTGTAAACTTCCGGTTCAAAATCACAGCGACGAATTTTCGAAATTCGAAAATCCGAAATTGCAGATTTGAAGTAAATGTCTTAGGATAGTCAAAGAAAAAAGAATTAGTAAAATAGATCAAATAGTCACAAAGTTACAGCATTGTATGTCAAATGCATTCGTTCGTAAAATTCAGTGATTTCGGATTCGTAAAACGTTTTGAAAATACATTTAATCAAGGTTCGCACCCCATTTTTGGGGGGGTAGGTCAAAATTTCAGAAAGATCCTATGGATAGATTCTGAGAAATCTGATTTGCAGAAAACACACACAAAAAAAAAATAATAATAATAATAACTTTAACAGAAACAATAAGCTTTCATATGTAATACATATGAAAGCTTAATAAGAATAATAATTTTAACAAAAACAATAGTGTTTCACACAAGCTACGCAGTGTGAAACCCTAACAATAAGCTTTCATATGTAATATGAAAGCTTAATTAGGCCTGCAAGCAGCACTGAACCGGCTTTCAGGAATCAGACAGGAAGTTTGTTATAGTATACCATAGCTGATCCATTGAGCTACCAAACGATACTTTAGTTGTTTTGCTTCAATGACACCCTCTATCATTTGTAAAAGTAATATTTGGAGTTTGGACGTGAAAAGACCGGTCAAAATTGTAAATTCTGACAAAATTACGTCACTTCCGGTGCCGAAAGAAATTTTTGTAGGTAAAAAATGAGTCGAAAATTCGCAACTTGAAAAATACAAACATTGTTTTATATATATTGGGCAATAAATAATTAACCTATAACCCATAAAATGAAAAAAAGAAGGTAAAAAACTTAAAAAGTGACCCAGGGAAAATTGGTTATTTCTCGACAAGGGAATATGCTAGAAGCCTTTTCTTGGCATCAATATGATTGTATTGATTCAATCTAACTGTCTACTAGAATCAAACATTAGTTAAACGAATAATAAATATTAATCACTTCAAAAATATGTTTGTTTTGAAGGCTAAATATACGTTTTTTGCAAAAAATGACATTACTCCCGGTGAGATTGTAATTGTTAAATAAGTTCATAGAATTCATAAATGGCATAATGCATCAAATGGTGAAAACTTTATGTAAATCGAATAATAATTGACACTTTTATAGACCAAAAACCTTGAAAAGTGACTTATAGAAGATCGCCTATTTCTCTGTAAACGTACAAGTTAGAAACCATTTTGTGGTATCTGTATGGTCGTATGGATTCATGCTATTCGTTGATAGGAATCAAATATCATAATTTTAAAAATATTATAAAGAAGACTCATTTGAATAAAATATTTGTTTTTTTAGGTTAAAAATACAGTTTTTGCCCAAATGACGTCATTTTTCGTCACAGCGAAAGTGTAAAATTGGCTTGACCTAGTCCAAATTGGCATTAGGCATCAAATGGGGAAAAAATATTGAAAATCGAATAATAATTGACTCTATTATTAAAGGCAAAATAACGTGAAAAGTGATGCATGCAAAATTGCATATTTCTCGGCAACTGCTCATATTACAAACTAATTTTCGATAAAATTCTCTTTGTCTGGATTATTGCTACTACTACTAGTTTATGAAAATTACAAATAAATATTTCAAAATATGAAGATGCTGAATGATTTGTAAATAACTGAATTTTACACTTTATTTTACATTTTATTCGCAATTGCCCGAAAATGAAATTGAAATTAAAAAATCTGAGCTAAAGATTTTGTGCGCCTTTACAGGGCGCATTCTTTTAATTATATCAGTTTGCTTTCAAAAAGTGGTACTGAACTATCAAAATTGTAGTTTTTGTTAATATTATGTCACTTCCGTTGGCGACAGAAAAATGTCACCGTAACAAAGGAAATTACAATTGGGATCACGGATCATATGAACGTTGTTTTATACAAATCGAACAATAAATAATTAATCTGGGCCTGAAAAACTAAATTAACCAATGGCGGCTAACACAAATTACTGGGACAAAATTCTTTCTCACTCCTGCTCAAGTGATGATACTTTAACCCTGTGTAAAATACCATCAAAAAATATTTATAAATAAAAAAGGTTTTCGTAAAAAAAAATTTTTTTTTTCAAAATATCAGACATTTTTCGACTACTTCCAGTTTTACGATCATTGTCGTGATAGCTTTAAGAAGTTCTTTGGATACTTAACTTTCTGTAACAGAAGTGTCAGAAACATCCAATGAGTAGTTTTGGAAAAAAAGATAAATAAAAGAGCATTTACAAAAATTTAACGATTTTTCATTTTTTTTCAAAGTTTGGGGCCATTGTTTGACCACCTATATTATTTCAATATTTTCATCTTGGATTCACTATATAGACAACCGATAGGACTTTGAGTAAGAAAAGTTTAATAAAAATCGTAGGCGTCGTTTTCGAGAAAATGGCGTCTCAGAATGTCAAAAAATGGGAAAATACTTGATTTTTGGCATACAATAATTCATTTCCCTATCATCGAAATCGTATTATTTAGATGCCATATGATAGTCCATTAATAGGGCTATCCGACGGCACTTTAGTTCTTTTGATCTGCTTTTATCTAATGAAGATATGAAGTTTTTCGTAAGAGTGCCAAGTTTTGTAACCTTTTTTTTTTCATTTTTTTAATACTTTCGGTATGGAGATTATTGTCGGGATAGTTTTAATAACCGGTTTGGGCACTAAAATAGCCGCAGGGCCCTGTAATGATATATTACATTATCTGATCAGATAAAATGCCCCTGAGAAAGCTTATGTTTAAAATTGCCAAAAATGCAAAAACGACAAAATATGGAAAATTAAATTTCAAGAACTACATACGCATTATACATCGTTAGAATCGTAATTAGGTCAGCTATCTGAAAATATAAACTTTTTTAGAAAATCTCTTAAAATAAAAAAAATAATAGAGCATTTTCCAAAATTTCACGATTTTTTTACTTTTTTCGATTTTCATTCCGTTATTTGATCTATTCCAGATATTACAAAGTCTTAATGGAATGTTTCGTACACAAGACTACCGAAAGGACTCTCGATAGAGAACGTTTCATAAAAATCGAGATACAGGCGTCCAAAAACACTCCAAATCAAAAAATACTTGATTTTCAGCGTGCCATATTTTACTGCCGTTTCATAGTATCCGTGCGATTTGGGTATCATACAATAGTCCATTCCTCTTGACATCCAACGGCACCTTAATTTGTTTAATCTGTTGATATCGGACGGAGAAATCACGTTTTCCACCAAAACATCCATTTTTTGCATTTTTTTCAAAATATTGCACACTATTTCGACCACTTCCGGTTCAAGGATCCTTGTCGAAATTGCTTTATCAGTTGGTATTGGACTAAAACTTCATGTTTCATAAGTTTCAGAAACATCAATTCGACCGTAAAACGAAACCACAGCTCACAAAATGGGAAGAAAATTCGAAAAAAGTCGAAAATTAAAGGGCGATAACTCTGAATGAAACTTATTTTTCTACAATCAGATGGACTTCAGGTATCCAAAAATGTAGGTCAAATTTGGAAATTTCGAAAAATAACAAAAATTGTCTTGTAGCCGACATGTTTTCAATTTTCGAACGATAGAAGTCAACGACGAAGTTTCGAAATTGCAAAATGTGGGATTGCTATTATCTCGGAAAAGTTTCAGGCTTTCCAAAAATGTGATTTGTTTGAAAATGGGAAAAGAAATGATGAAACTATAGCCAATTTTCAAATTTTTGACAACGTACAAAGTTCGGTCATTTCCGGTCTGCGCAGAAGTTTGAAAATTGCTTTATTGAGTAGCCACCACCTGGTTTCCTGATAGAAAGATGAACCGCAAATCGGTATCTCTTTTCGATCATAGAGAAATAGGCTTAACAAAAACAATTGAATAATAACTTTAGCTTTGATAGGGGCCATGAAAGGCAGCAATCAATAAACTTCTTCATTTCATAACATTAAACACGGAGTGTAAATTTAAATTCATAATACAATAATGGATAATTGATGGATAGGAGTGATGGCAATATACGCCCGCATTGAAAGCAGTTGTATAGAATATAATTGCTAACCAAATCTAAGAGATTTATTCATTTTAAGATAGGTGTATCACTATAAATTTAACCAGAGACCTCTCTAGCTTCAAAGTAGGATCAACATTTGCCAAAAACAAATTCCAGCACTTACTTTTTTATACCAACAAGATTTACCTCGTCTTGTAATAGAAGAATCCATCATATCATCAACTATTAAGGAAAATGCCTGAAACTAAATATAAGAGAACTGGTACTTAAAAATTTAATAATGTTCAAACACAAGTGTCTTTCAAGTTACCCAAATGTGTAGTAGACTATTTTTTTTTGATTTATGTAGTCTTACAGTCTCTCAGACAAAATATTTTAAAAGAATTCAAACATTCTGATATTTTCTCACTTTTATAAAATGTTAAATATGTATCATTAATAGTAGGAACATTAAGATGTATAACAGCAAGCAGGGGCCATACCAGATACACTTACATTTTGCAAGAAATGACGGAGAAAAAGTTAATAAAGCAATTTTTCGGACAATCATGGGCCATAATACAGGATGTTACGGTCTGACATGCGTCAACATTGAAAGGATCTTTGGTATATAAACATATATATTTTAGGTTGAATCAAAATCCCATAAAAATAATGATCTCTTGAGGGTCCACAACCATGGTTGTATTTGCATAAAGGAAAGCGGCCATTTTGTCAGAGAGTCTTGGTCCAATTTCCCTGAAATTCTAACTCAACTGTAATTATGGTGTAACAGTGACTGATATAGTGTTGTAGTACTATGGCCTTTGCGACCGTATTGTATCTTTTAACTAATTAATACACACATTGAATAAAAGTCATATCTCATGCACTCAAATAACTCACTGAGATATGGCCATTTTAAATTAGGGTGCCGACACCACGGATCATAAATTTCAGTATTTTTTTCAGGTTTTTGTATGATTTAAACTCATATTTCTAATATAAATAGAACTCTCTAGCTTTGTAATCTACGACAACTTTTGCCACCTGGTGGCGTGAAAAGAATGCACCAAAAGTTGTCTTTGATTACAGTTAGATAGTTCCACTCCTAAAAAGATAGGTTGCCAGGCAACGAAACATACGCCCACATCAGCTAAATCGTCCGGGCAGTCAACAAGGGTTGTCGCATATTTTTACTTTTTTCGGTAATGAAACATTTGTAATACACTAAAAACTGATTAAGAGTAACAACTCATTATGTAATTATCAGAAAATCATTAGAATTTGATTGCTTTTTATAAAGTTTTACCCCACGCTAACAATTAGTATATACATGAAACATTTAATATCATGGATTTAGCTGTTCAGTTATCTAAATTCATTGAAAATCAAAATACTTGTTCGTTTCAACACCTTAAACTCTATGTATCAATCTGAAGTCAATCGGATGTTAACTTTGGCCTCTATAGCGTCACAAGAATTTTTGAAGTTATCAAGGGAGATAACTCTGGCAGTAATTATTTGAAATCGCTGAAAATCAATAGGCTTCTTCGTCTCATGACCTTAAACACTATGTATCAATCTGAAGTCAATCGGATGTTAACTTTGGCCTCTATAGCGTCAAAGAATTTTTGAAGTTATCAAGGGAGATAACTCTGTCAGTAATTATTTGAAATCGCTGAAAATCAATAGTCGTCTTTGTCTTATGACCTTAAACACTGTGTATAAATATAAAGTCAATCGGATATTAACTTTGGCCTCTAGAGCATCCACCAGATTTTTTGAAGTGATCAAGGGCCATAACTCTGGCACTAATTATGGGAAATCGCTGAAAATCAATAGGCTTCTTCGTCTTATGACCTTAAACACTGTGTATAAATTTAAAGTCAATCGGATATTAACTTTGACCTTTAGAGCGTCCACAAGATTTTTTAAAGAGATCAAGGGTCATAACTCTGGCACTAATTATCGGAAATCGCCGAAAATCAATAGGCGTCATTGTCTTATGACCTTAAACGCTGTGTATAAATTTAAAGTCAATCGGATATTAACTTTGGCCTCTAGAGCGTCCACAAGATTTTTTGAAGTGATCAAGGGCCATAACTCTGGTAGTTATTATCGGAAATCGCTGAAAAACAATAGGCTTCTTCGTCTCATGACCTTAAACACTGTGTATAAATTTAAAGTCAATCAGATATTAACTTTAGCCTGTAGAGCGTCCACAAGCAATTGTGGACGCCGGACCGCCGGACGGACGGACGGGGGCGACGACAATATACGACCACATTTCAATGTGGGCGTATAAAAAATGTAAGTTTAAAGTCCCTGAAAACCATAAAAAGATAGGCTGGCACTGCCAAGCAGGATACGCCCACATTTTTGAGAGATGGAGAGAGAACAAGCAATACCGAAAGTGATTTTTCCTACATCATTAAGTCCTGTATTTCATACTGTATTGGGAGCAGCCATTTTGTTGGTCAGTTCCAGTCTGATATTCATGAAATTCGAAGCCGACAATGATTATGGTGTGACGGTACACAACCTAGAAATGTTACTTTTTGTCAAAATCGGATAAGAATTGTGACCTGTAGAGAGTCCACAACCATGATTTTGGTACGATTTTCACGAAATTAGAACTCAACCTTCCTCATCAAAATCAAATTAAAAATGTGACCTATACAGGGTCCACAACCATGATATACCATTTTTCTAACAGTATTCGCGTACAAACGGCGGCCATTTTGTCTGTCAATTTTGGTCCGATTTTCACGAAAATCAAACACAACCTTCTTTACGGTGTAACGGTGATATAATCAGACGGCTTTTCAAATCGGATAATAATTTTGGCCTCAAGAAGTACCACAAGCTAAAAGATAGGCTGGCACTGCCAGGCAGGATACGCCCACATTTTTGAGAGATGGATAGAGAACAAGCAATACCGAAAGTGATTTTTCCTACATCATTAAGTCCTGTATTTCATACTGTATTGGGAGCAGCCATTTTGTTGGTCAGTTCCAGTCTGATATTCATGAAATTCGAAGCCGAAAATGATTATGGTGTGACGGTACACAACCTAGAAATGTGACTTTTCATCAAAATCGGATAAGAATTGTGATCTGTAGAGAGTCCACAACCATGATATACCATATTTATACACTATTCACGTACAAACGGAAACCATTTCGTCCGGCAATTTTGGTACGATTTTCACGAAATTCGAACTCAACCTTCCTTACGGTGCAACAGTAATATAATCAGAGTTTTTTTTTTAAATCGGATAATTAGGAGATAAACACTTCCTGTTACGTATTTAGAGGGGGTTTATTGTCCATTTAACCATGCTTGAATCATTAGAACACGAGACGTGATAGCGTCGAGTTGTTCTAATGGATAATTCAAGCATGGTTAAATGGATAATAAACCCCTGATAAATACGTACAGGAACGTGTTTATCGATATTGTAGCTCAAATATTTAGGGATTTTCCTAGGAACTATTTAGGAAACATTTTTACACCTATTTCATAAAGCCGTTATTTGCCCACGTGCTTGCGTTCATTTTTCAAAATATCCTCAACACAGATTTAGGCCGTCCTGGCTTTCCTTCAAATTTAAAATTCTGGATTCTCGAGTGTCTAGTAAATGAATTATGAAAGAAAATGTTATTCGGATATCGCTATAAAATTTTTTGACGTTTGAAGATTTTTTTAAAAGAACGGGAAATTAGTCTTACTGTGGCATTTTAAGAGACGGTTGTTAGCGTGATAGAAATAATTCCGGCCTGCTATCCGAGATTAAAAGAGGGGTAACTCTTGGCAACAAAGGTTTCTTCGCTTCGTGAGTTTCATGTAAGTTTTCAGTCTTTATTATTTTATTTGCAGACTTTTATCACAACCCAGCAGCTTGTTCGTGTTCAAACAATTGCATTTCGTACTTACATCCACAAAAATACCGTATAAAACTATGACAGTGGTGGCAAGCCTAAGATTTCAAGTGGTTGCTATGTATACTATTCTGACGTGTTGTCAACAAATGTCAATTTTGGCATGTTTAGATATTCAGCTGCTATTTTCGACCCCCTCATTGTATTTTAAGCGGTTTCTTGTAACTAATGACTTATTATTATGTAGATCATGTTAGCCAGACTTTGATCAAACCGTGATTTAATAAAAAAAATCCACCTGATTAAGTAAAGATAGGCTGGCACTGCCAGGCAGGATACGCCCACATTTTCGAGAGATGGACAGAGAACAAGCAATACCGAAAGTGATTTTTCCTACATCTTTAAGTCCTGTATTTCATACTGTATTGGGAGCAGCCATTTAGTTGGTCAGTTCCAGTCTGATATTAATGAAATTCGAAACCGACAATGATTATGGTGTGACTGTACACAACCTAGAAATGTGACTTTTCATCAAAATCGGATAAGAATTGTGACCTGTAGAGAGTCCACAACCATGATATACCATATTTTTACACTATTCGCGTACAAACGGCGACCATTTCGTCCGGCAATTTTGGTACGATTTTCACGAAATTAGAACTCAACCTTCCTCATCAAAATCGAATTAAAATTGTGACCTTTACAGGGTCCACAACCTTGATATACCATTTTTTAACAGTATTCGCGTACAAACGGCAGCCATTTTGTATGACAATTTTGGTCTGATTTTCCCGAAATTCGAACTCAACCTTCCTTACGGTGTAACGGTAATATAATCAAACGTTTTTTTAAATCGGATAATAATTGTGACCTCCAAGCTAAAAAAAAGGCGATTTTGCGTATAATCAGGGGCCATAATTCAGGAAGTTACGATCCGATATGCGCAAATATAACCATGAATTTCAAATTTCATCAAAATCGAATCAAAATTGTGACCTCCACAGGGTCCACAACCTTGATATACCATTTTTTAACAGTATTCGCGTACAAACGGCGGCCATTTTGTATGGCAATTTTCGTCCAATTTTCCCGAAATTCGAACTCAACCTTCTTTAGGGTGTGACGGTAATATAATCAAACGGTTTTTTAAATCGAATAATAATTGTGACCTCCAAGCTAAAAAAAAGGCGATTTTGCGTATAATCAGGGGCCATAATTCAGGAAGTTACGATCCGATATGCGCAAATATCGAAAGGAAGCAAGATCTTTGGGTTATAACCATGAATTTCAAGTTTCATCAAAATCGAATCAAAATTGTGACCTCCACAGGGTCCACAACCTTGATATACCATTTTTTAACAGTATTTGCGTACAAACGGCGGCCATTTTGTATGGCAATTTTCGTCCGATTTTCCCGAAATTCGAACTCAACCTTCCTTAGGGTGTAACGGTGATATAATCAAACGTTTTTTTAAATCGAATAGTAATTGTGACCTCCAGAGGGACCACAAGCTAAAAAGGGTGATTTTTCGGACAATCAGGGGCCATAATTCAGGAAATTACATTCCGTAAGCCGCAAATATCGAACGGAACCAAGATCTTTGGGTCACTAACATGCATGTCAAGTTTCATCAAAATCGGTTCAAAATTGTGACCTCTATTGGGTCCACAAGCTAAAAACGTGATTTTTCGTACAATCAGGGGCCATAATCCATGAAGTTTTGATCCGATACATGCCAATATCGAAAGCAGCCGAGAACTTTTGGGGATAAACCTATATTTCAAGTTTCGTCAAAATCGGATAAGAATTGTGACCTGTAGAGAGTCCACAAACAAATTGTGGACGGACGGACGTCCGGATGGACAGGGGCGACGACATAATACGTCCACATGAAAATGTGGGCGTATAAAAACGTGATTTTTCGTACAATCAGGGGCCATAATCCATGAAGTTTTGATCCGATACATGCCAATATCGAAAGCAGCCGAGATCTTTTGGGGATAAACCTATATTTCAAGTTTCGTCAAAATCGGATAAGAATTGTGACCTGTAGAGAGTCCACAAACAAATTGTGGACGGACGTCCGGGAGGACAGGGGCGACCACATAATACGTCCACATGAAAATGTGGGCGTATAAAAATTGATTGGTAAGTGAAGCTATATCCTACCAAAAAAGAAAATAAATTTGTCCATACTGTGACAGCCTAGTTACGAATATATTTAGATACCTGAAAACGGTTTTAATTAATATATGGACTGATTTTCTACTGTTTTATGTATTTCAGAAATGTGTTTTCATAAAAGATGATGTTTGAAAATGGTGTGATAGTCATATGTGCAGAATTTCTTGAAGATATTTGCCAATAAAGATTTGAGTTGAGGAAGATCATTGAGCACAAAAATGAAAAAGATAGGCTGGCACTGCCAGGCAGGATACGCCCACATTTTCGAGAGATGGACAGAGAACAAGCAATACCGAAAGTGATTTTTCCTACATCTTTAAGTCCTGTATTTCATACTGTATTGGGAGCAGCCATTTAGTTGGTCAGTTCCAGTCTGATATTAATGAAATTCGAAACCAACAATGATTATGGTGTGACGGTACACAACCTAGAAATGTGACTTTTCATCAAAATCGGATAAGAATTGTGACCTGTAGAGAGTCCACAACCATGATATTTTTACACTATTCGCGTACAAACGGCGACCATTTCGTCCGGCAATTTTGGTACGATTTTCACGAAATTAGAACTCAACCTTCCTCATCAAAATCGAATTAAAATTGTGACCTATACAGGGTCCACAACCATGACATATCATTTTTTTAACAGTATTCGCGTACAAACGGTGGCCATTTTGTATGTCAATTTTGGTCTGATTTTCCCGAAATTCGAACTCAACCTTCCTTACGGTGTAACGGTAATATAATCAAACGTTTTTTTAAATCGAATAATAATTGTGACCTCCAAGCTAAAAAAAAAGGCGATTTTGCGTATAATCAGGGGCCATAATTCAGGAAGTTACGATCCGATATACGCAAATATCAAAATGGTATAACGGCGGCCATTTTGTATGGCAATTTTAGTCCGATTTTCCCGAAATTTGAACTCAACCTTCCTTAGGGTGTAACGGTGATATAATCAAACGTTTTTTTAAATCGAATAATAATTGTGACCTCCAAGCTAAAAAAAAAGGCGATTTTGCGTATAATCAGGGGCCATAATTCAGGAAGTTACGATCCGATATGCGCAAATATCGAAAAGAACCAAGATCTTTGGTTTATAACCATGAATTTCAAGTTTAATCAAAATCGAATTAAAATTGTGACCTTTACAGGGTCCACAACCATGATATACCATTTTTTAACAGTATTCGCGTACAAACGGCGGCCGTTTTGTATGGCAATTTTGGTCTGATTTTCCCGAAAATCGAACTCAACCTTCCTTACGGTGTAACGGTAATATAATCAAATGTATTTTTAAATCGGATAATAATTGTGACCTCCAAGCTAAAAAAAAGGCGATATTGCGTATAATCAGGGGCCATAATTCAGGAAGTTACGATCCGATATGCGCAAATATCGAAAGGAAGCAAGATCTTTGAATTATAACCATGAATTTCAAGTTTCATCAAAATCGAATCAAAATTGTGACCTCCACAGGGTCCACAACCTTGATATACCATTTTTTAACAGTATTCGCGTACAAACGGCGGCCATTTTGTATGGCAATTTTCGTCCGATTTTCCCGAAATTCGAACTCAACCTTCCTTAGGGTGTAACGGTGATATAATCAAACGTTTTTTTAAATCGAATAGTAATTGTGACCTCCAGAGGGACCACAAGCTAAAAAGGGTGATTTTTCGGACAATCAGGGGCCATAATTCAGGAAATTACATTCCGATAGCCGCAAATATCGAAAGGAACCAAGATCTTTGGGTTACAAACATGCATGTCAAGTTTCATCAAAATCGGTTCAAAATTGTGACCTCTATAGGGTCCACAAGCTAAAAACGTGATTTTTCGTACAATCAGGGGCCATAATCCATGAAGTTTTGATCCGATACATGCCAATATCGAAAACAGCCGAGATCTTTTGGGGATAAACCTATATTTCAGGTTTCGTCAAAATCGGATAGGAATTGTGACCTGTAGAGAGTCCACAAACAAATTGTGGACGGACAGGGGCGACGACATAATACGTCCACATGAAAATGTGGGCGTATAAAAAGGTGATTTTTCGGACAATCAGGGGCCATAATTCAGGAAATTACGTTTCGATAGGCGCAAATATCGAAAGGAACCAAGATCTTTGGGTTATAAACATACATGTCAAGTTCCATTATAATCGGTTCAATATTGTGACCTCTATAGGGTCCACAAGCTAAAAACGTGATTTTTCGGACAATCAAGGGCCATAATCCATGAAGTTTTGATCCGATACATGCCAATATCGAAAGCAGCCGAGATCTTATGGGGATAAACCTATATTTCAAGTTTCGTCAAAATCAGATAAGAATTGTGACCTGTAGAGAGTCCACAAACAAATTGTGGACGGACAGGGGCGACGAAAAAATACGTCCACATGAAAATGTGGGCGTATAAAAAGGTGATTTTTCGGACAATCAGGGGCCATAACTCTGGAAATTACGTTCCGATAGGCGTAAATATCGAAAGGAACCAAGATCTTTGGGTTATAAACATACATGTCAAGTTCCATTATAATCGGTTCAATATTGTGACCTCTATAGGGTCCACAAGCTAAAATCGTGATTTTTCGGACAATCAAGGGCCATAATCCATGAAGTTTTGATCCGATACATGCCAATATCGAAAGCAGCCGAGATCTTATGGGGATAAACCTATATTTCAAGTTTCGTCAAAATCAGATAAGAATTGTGACCTGTAGAGAGTCCACAAACAAATTGTGGACGGACATCCGGACGTACAGGGGCGACGACATAATACCTCCACATGAAAATGTAGATTTCATGTGGACGTATAAAAATTAATGAATTAAAGGATTGTTTCAGCACCCTCATTCTGAATGGCCATATCTCAGTAACTTATTGATTTAAAGAGATAAAATTTTGGATTTGTTAATCTGAAGCAAGAATTTCATATTTTTAAGTAATATCTTTAAAGCTCCAATAGCATTTTTTTAAGTTATATTTTTAAAATGTATTAAAATAAAGCCCAAAAATAGATTGAACCTATAAACAGTCCTACCTTGTTAAAGAATAATCCTATTAATCCTATAATTCAGTACTGCCAGTTGAGAAATTGGCAAAAATATCATTTTCAACTTCAAATTCAAACGTTTGAAGATGGCCGTCCATGGAGAGGAATGGGAAAACAAGGGAGGTAATTGGGTAACTATTTCCTCAATCACCCTGTGTCACCCTTTATAATGCCCCAAAAATTTTGCCCAGAACCGTATAATATTGAGTTGACAACCTTTTGAGCAAAAGACATAGAAATAATTATGTTTTGACTTTCTTAGAAAATGTGAAATTGGAACTTTAAAATGTATTAAAATAAAGCCTTATCTATAAACGGTTCTGCCTATTTTTCCCAGAATTTACTATTGCCAGTCGAGAAATTGCCAAAAATATCATTTTCATCTTCAAATTCAAACGTTTGAAGATAGCTATTCCGTGTGTGTGTGTGGGGGGGGGGGGAGGGGATAGAAAAAAAAGGTAGGTAATTGTGTTATTATTTCCTGTGTTAATGATTTTTAAGTATGAGAATGATACCTATGATTGTATAATGGTGAGTTAACAACCTATTGAACAAAAGACATAGAAATAATTGTGTTTTGACTTTCTTAGAAAATAAGAAATTCTCGCTTTAATATACTACTCGAAAGAAGTTAAGAGTCAACCAATTATTTTTGTTCGACATTTTATTAGACACAGGGAACATGTAAATCAAAACTTTTAAGCACAGTTTTGGTCAGAATGAGTTCAATATGTCTCAATGTTGAGTCTGTTATGCAAAGCATATGCACTTTTTATACACAACTATTCTGAGGATCTGATGAAAGAAAATTCCCATTTTGAGCATAATGAGGTCCAACAAAACTGTCTCAAATGAAACCACCACATGCTGGTAAGCAGTCAACACAACGACGAGGCATGCTGTCGATCAGACGTCGAAATTTCAGCCTCAACATTACTGTACCACCTCCAAAGCGATGGCGCTCTCTGACGTTAACATCAGGAAATCTTTCTCCTTGCCGCCTATAGACGCGAAGTCTGCCATCATTGAACTGTAATGCAAATCGGGACTCTGCAGTGAAGAGTACCCACCCCCATTGTTGCTGTCTCCAGTCTCGATGACGTGTGCACCAGTCATGACGTGCTGCCCTTAGACGTTGAAGAAGAGGTGGTCGAAAATCTTGTCTTCGAGATCGAATGTTGTGGGCTCACAGATGACTTCTTATGGTCTGGTCCGATACCTGAACACTACTTGCATTTCACAGTTCATCTCTCAAACATCTCCCTGTAACAACGCGCTGACGTAAGGCCATTTCAATGACATGCCGGCAATTCTGAATTGAATTGGTTGCCTGGAATCGCTGCCATAGTCTCCCAATCACACTCTGACTACAACCGATTCTCTGTGCCACTTTCCTCTGTGTAAAGTTTAGTGTAGCCTTGTTTTGAGCTTCAGTTTATGGTTTCTAAGGAGACTGTCAAAATCGTTTTGTTTGAAAATGTCATATGCCTTGTACACAGGTTTTGTCGTCAGGATATCGTGAATCAATTTTGACACGATTTCTGCCAGTAATTTTATATATATAGCTGATAATAGTGATATGTGCATAGACAATTACCTAGTAGAACATACAGAGTCCGGATTAACCAGAGATTTTTTGGCTGAAGTAATACGGAAAAAAATCGGGACATGAAAATCATCGGATGACACAGAGTACACTGTATATCTGATATGTGCATAAACAATTACCTGGTTGAAAAAAAGGTTTGACTCTTAACTTCTTTTGAGTAGTATATTTTTTAGAATTTTTGGGGAAGGAGTCCGCACACATTTTGTAAAATTGTTTCAATTTAAAATCAATTTGTTGCCTGGATACTTTTGTTAAATAAATAATGACAAAGCTGTTTAAAGTTTGTAATTTATTTTTTTTTTCAATTCTTTATTTACATGATAGTACTATTACTATGAGTTGGCACTTGGCACTAGTATAACAAAACAACAACAAAATAAACGATTGAGCAACAAAATTGCTATTCCTAGCACAGAGTTTGCAGTAAACATGTGTGACCATCGCTTTTCTGTTTTTGACAGTCATACTGTTTTTTATAATTAATTTCCATACGGATTTCTTCACCCCACGACATAAATGTGGATAGGTAGGGCAATTAGGTTTCCTTTAGCCAATTATTACGCTTAGATTTAAAATTATACGACTGCACACTGGAATAAAACCCGAAGTTCTGATAAAATTAGAAATACCGATAATTATAAGTTTGAAACATGTTCATTTAGCGTGAAATGCCAAATCATCCGGATGTAAACATTCTTTACTTTAGACTCGATTATCACGCGTTTGTTATTGGTGTTCGTAGGAAAACCAGTCATGACGTTCAGGTATAAAGTGCATTTTTAGTAACACGACTCATTAGCCAATCAAATTTAAGGACGAAATGCCGCGTGCAGCTTGATGAATCTCAGTTTGACAGACGAATTTATGATGTTATTGACATTGTTGGATTAGTTTGGGCAATAAACTCATCAATATTTTGATTATTTTTACAGGTTTTTCCTAAAATTTTGCGCGAGCAACGAACAGCTCACGTAAATCTACCTTTACGGGAGCAAGCCCCGGTGTTCGCAGACAAAATGTGAACGAACACAGGGACGGACAGCAGTGATGGCATGATACATCCACACTGGAAATGTGGTTGCATAAAAATAATGTACCTGGTCTACTTCAAGATTCACTATTAGTATCATCATAATGTTGACTTACAATACTAGGGCTAAAAAATGGCTTTAAATAAGATAATTTTTTTTATTATGCAAATTTTTACCATTTTCATAACTTACTATTTCTATACACCATCCTAATATTCTAGCCCGTTTGATATCATCATCAGTAGGATTTGTAACCAGTTGACAGTATGATGTAACAACAGCTATACCTCGATTCTTTTTACCAAATGGTACATTGTATTCTATAACCTTTAAGAAAATTTAAAAAGTCAAAGACATATATACACTGAAGATGTAGTTTAGTTGAAATTAACACCGTAAGCAGTCTTTTAAAAGTCAAACTCATCAACAGTAATTGGTTGAAACATATGCAGCATTTTGTCATAAATATTGGGAGAGAGAGATAAATGGGGTATATTGACCACTCAACACAAACTAGGTCATTTTGAGACTAACACATGGTTCAGTTTTATTTCAAATATTTGCTTGTGCGTAGGAGTCTTTAGCAGCCAGTGGCAAGAAAGAGAAATGGAGTTTAACATCCTCTTGACACGAACTAAGCCATTTTGGGACTAACAAGGTTGGACAGGCAACCCTACTCCTTGTCATGTACAACTGGGGAATCGAAACCATGCCAGTTGACTCAATGATACAATTAGGCCAACCAAACCCCCTGTCATAAATATAATGTAACCAAATGGCTGTTACTATTTTCTATTATTTCAGGGATAAATATGTGCCATTCATCATTAAATTATCAGATTTAAATTCTCTTCGTTATTTTACAAATTGTGATAAATATTTTTCACCCACTTTCTTTATGAAAATAAACAGATTGACGATGATAAAAATGAGGCGATTCAAAAGCAGGCTACATGTACATACTGTATATAATAAAACTGTAATCTTATCGCAAATATCATTATACAAGGAAATCAGATGAAATATATGGTACAATTGTATAGTAATCTACCAGTACCTCCTTGAACCAATCGATTGCATCTGAAATCTCGGCATCTTTTAATCCAATATTTGTGAGATCTTTAACCAATTCAGGAAATAGTGCATCAAATTCTTCTAATTCTGTTTTAGCTCTGTTTTCTTTACAGTTTGTTCCATTTCCATTTAATTTCATATGGTCCTCCATTTATACAGACTTCTGTGAAAATTTAAAAAGATAGGTTGCCAGGCAGCATAAAACATACACCCATAGCAGCTAAATCGTTCGGGCAGTCAACAAGAGTTGTCGCATATTTTTACTTTTTTGGGGAATGAAACATTTATAATACACTAAAATTTGATTAAGAGTAACACCTCATTAAGTAGTTATCACTAATATCAGAAAATCATTAGAATTTGTTGGGTTTTTATAAAGTTCTGTCCCATGCTAACATTTAGTATACAAAACATATAATATCATGGATTTTCAGCTATCAAAATTCATTGAAAATCACTATACTTGTTCGTCTCAAGACCTTAAACTCTGTGTATCAATCTCAAGTCAATCAGATGATAAGTTTGACCTTCAGAGTGTCACAAGATTTTTCAAAGTCATCATGAGAGATAAATTATTGGAAATCGCTGAAAATCAAATCAATTGGCTTCTTCATCTCATGACCTTAAACACTGTGTATCAATTTAAAGTCATTTGGATATTAACTTTGACCTCTAGACCATCCACATGATTTTTCAAAGTGATCAAGGGCCATAACTCTTGACAGTAATTATCAGAAATCGCTAAAAATCAGTAGGCTTCTTCGTCTCATGACCTTAAACATTGTGTATAAATTTAAAGTCGATCGGATATTAACTTTGGTCTCTAGAGCGTGTTTTTCCCATTCGTTAGATGTATTGGTATACTCAGTGTTTAACATATATTTATTATTATGTTTATAGATCTATTCGTCTTTTATGTCTGTTTTACATTTAAGTGTCTGTTTGATAAAGTCTACATAACAACTAATGTGTATATCACGTGAGACGTGTTACCACTGAAACGTGAGTGTTTTTCACACACATGAGCATTAACACTGAAGCGATCGGGGCCAAGTTTTTAACTTGGAGACTGTTTACACTTCATTATAGTCAAGTTTTTAACTTGACAGGGTTTTAACGATCGATAGAATAGTCACCACTCTGTTTATAACTTTCCTGGGAGTCTCATTTTAATGGTGCCAATGCTTTGAACGAGAGAAATAGAAAGAGAATTTGTAAATAAACTGTACCAAGCCAAACACCATAGTTTTTATTTTCAACCCCCTCCCGGGAAAGACAGTTCAAAGCTATAACCACTACTGAGGTCTGTCATAGTATGCTGTTTACCACGTTCCTGTCAGTTCAACACTTAATGACCAAGCCTGCTCCTGTTTCATAGTCATTCATCTACAGAACCATCTTTAGAAGACACAACATGAAAGAATCAAGACTATCGTGAACTTATAAGAAGATACCATTTACACACGAATTACATAAATTACAATCACATTTGTCCGAACGTAGTCCAGAAGACACAAAAGTAAGTTTTGATAAGCTAAAACATTTGTATAGAGAGCTAATGGTAGCTTGTGAACATTATGAAGATTCTCTACTAGAAATCGATGATCCTGATAAATTCAATGAATTGTGTAGTGAATCTGATACATATATATCAGGAATCCATAATAAGTATTGTTCTGTTATAGATCAGGCAAACACATTTTTAGAATCATTTTCGTTGCTTAAAGAGTCAGAACCGCGTTCAATTAAGCATGATGAGTCTACGAAGCCGAAGGCTATGATTGCTGAACAGTCAGCTAGTGATAGCACACATGTTATAAGTCAGTCTGTTAATAAATCCACAAATTTAGATAGTAATTTAACTGAATTAATAAAAATGTTACAACTGCCAAAGGTAGAACTCCAAATATTTGATGGCTCACCTAGTAAATATTATAAGTTTATCAATCAATTCAAACAATCTGTTGAAAATTTTACTGATGACCCTTTAACCAGACTTAACTTGCTTCAGCAATACTGTACAGGTAAAGCCGCTAAATTGATTTCTGCTTGCTCTTAAAGTCTTCTTCAGCCGAAGGATATTCGGAAGCCCTTGATATTCTAGAACAACGTTGCGGCAATCCTCATGTTATTTCCGAAGAGATCATTTCATCTCTAAGAATGGGTAAAGCTGTAAGAACAGCACGTGATTTGATGGAATTATCTGATTCTCTTCAGGAAGCTTATAGCACCCTTCTTCAGTTACATAAACTTAATGAGGTGAGTTCCCAATCATTTTTTAAAGATATCTTGAACAGAATTTATATACGACCTGTTAAAGGTAAATGGAGAAATCTTGCTGCTGATTTATTAGATAAAACAAATGAATATCCCTATTTCCCTGACTTCGTCGACTTCATTTTTAAGGAACCAAAACATTTAAATGACCCTGTCTACGGATTAGATGTGTTTAAGTCGGATCCTGTTGGTACCAGCTATAAAAAGTCTTATTGTTCAGCCACTTCCGTGTCGTGTCCATCTTGTAAGGAAGAACACGTTTTGTTGAAATGTCCTACTTTTAAACGGTTGTCAGTTGATTCTAGACGAGCGTTCGTTGAAGCGCACAACCTTTGTAATCTTTGTCTTGGGGGTCATGCTGATACAGTTCCTCCCAAATTTTTGAGACCAGAATCGCGTCGACGCGGCGAAAAAAACCACTCCGAATTCTCTTAGAGTCTACCGCAAGCAAGGGTCGAACTAATATTGTCTATAATACATTTGTAAATTGAAGGAGTTGTAATATTTTAATGCTCCCGGGAAAACGTGTACATATATGTATAAAGTACAGGCCGGTTTGAATAACAAATGAGTTAGGTAATCTCGGGAAGACATTTACCGGCATTCTGTATCGCTTACGATTTTTTTCCCCAACGCACTGTATACATGTACATACATAACGCCGGCAAATGTATGCCAAAATAAACAACTTACAATTTTTTAAACATATCATTACATCTTCGCCTATAACTTAGATGTAACCCACCAATTATTGGCTGCTATCAAATCCAAACTTTAAATTATATACGATGAGATTTTACACACTACTTCATTACTCGCAGCTCCATAAAGCACAGCGACATAAATCACTTCCGCAATGCGTTAGTCACGTGGTCAGAAACGCGCGAAAACATGAGCTGTTGGGTTCGACACAGGGACTATATTCTTAGCAAATCTTGACTGTCACCGGTATCGATGAGATTTTACACACTACTTCATTACTCGCAGCTCCATAAAGCACAGCGACATAAATCACTTCCGCAATGTGTTAGTCACGTGATCAGAAAAGCGCGAAAACATGAGCTGTTGGGTTCGACACGGGAACTATATTCTTAGCAAATCTTGACTGTCACTGGTATTTCATAACAATGTATTATGACGTATTAAAACAATATAGGTGGGGGGAGATTTTGAGCAGTCGTAGAAAAAATCGCCGCTTTGACAATATACATCTACTTTATGTCGCGCAATTCATTTCGGTGGAAGCGGATATTGAGTAAAACCATTTCACACACACAGACGTATATATGCGCATGCCATATATTTATACAATGGCCACATGTGTTAATTCTCGCCTTCACCCCGTTATAATTTACTTATTTTGAATACACTTTCTGAATGATTCAATTGTTTTTTACGAATCCATGACCATAATAAAGTGTTATTTTATTTACTTAATAATTGCGTTTGTTTTAATATTTAAGACATTTTAGTACTGGATAATCGATAGTCGAATCAATAATAGAGTGATGTTTTAATTGTTGTATTAATAAATTGATAATTAGGGTTTCACACTGCGAAGCTTGTGTGAAACACTATTGTTTTTGTTAAAATTATTATTAGGGTTTCACACTGCGAAGCTTGTGTGAAACACTATTGTTTTTATTAGGGTTTCACACTGCGAAGCTTGTGTGAAACACTATTGTTTTTGTTAAAATTATTATTCTTATTATTATTATTATTATTCTTTTGTTTTGAGTAGATCTCAGCAACTACGTGTCGCATCGTTACGATTTCTTCGGTTTTACTGGGAAAGTGGGTGTGACTTAGAGGATAAAGCTATTTTGAACGTTCTGCGACAATGCGAAAAGTCCGAAATCACCGAAGTTATCGTTTTTATAAATATTGCGGTAATTTTAACAATAATCATGGGATTTTAACTTTCGATACATTTTGGCATAGTTGGAGACAGGGCACATAGCTGCGCTACTTTCGATTTTTGATTTTCGGCAAATCTTCGAAGATATTAGGCGCCAAATTTCGGAAATTTAAAATTTTACAAAAAACTTTTTTATTTATGAATATTTTTTAGTCGTGTTGTGCACAGAATTAAAGAGTCATCTGACTTGCGCAAAAATGTTAAAAAATTTTGTCTCAGTAATTTTCCTTGGCCTCCATTGGCTAATTCAGTTTTTCAGTCCTAGATTAATTTTTTATTGTTCGATTTGTATAAAACAAAGTTCATATGCCTCGTTGTCTCAATTGTCATTTTTTTTATTACCAAAAGTGTTATCTGTCGGCACCGGAAGTGGCATAATTTTACCAAAAAATACAATTTTGACAGTTAGGTACATTTTTTGAAAACAAATATTATTTTTTTGAAAAATTATATGACTCAAAGAGTGTGTCCTTTAAAGGCGCAAAAAATGTCGGAAGCAGTTTTTTTAATTTCTTTTTCATTTTCTAGCAAATTGGATTAAGAGGTGAAAAAAGGCGTAAAATTGACCTATTTACAACTCATTCAGGCTTTTCAGATTTTAAAATATTTATACGTAACTTTTATAAACTTGTAGCTATAATCCATACGAAGAGAATGTATGTGAAAATTAGTTTGTAATATAAGCAGTTGCCGAGAAATAGGCAATTTTGCATGAGTCACTTTTCACGTAATTTTGGCTGTAAAAGAATCAATTATTATTCGATTTTCAATTTTCTTTCGCCATTGGATGCCTAATGCCATAGTGGACTATGTCAAACCATTTTACCCCTTGCGCTACCACCGGAAATGACGTCATTTGCTCAAAACTTAAATTTTAGCCTTCAAAAAACAATATTTTATTCAAATGAGTCGTATTTGTTTTGTTATTTTTTTCAAATTGTGATATTTGATTCTATTGATCAAATAGATTGAACCCATACGATCATACAGATACCACAAAATGGTTTCTAACTTGTACGGTTGCAGAGAAATGGGCGATTTTCATTAAGTCACTTTTCAAGGTTTTTGGTCTATAAAAATGTCAGTTATTATTCGATTTTCATAAAAATTTCACCATATGATATCTTGTGTCATTTATGATTTCATAGAACTAATTTAACATTTTCAGTATCACCGGAAGTAATGTCATTTTGGCAAAAACTGTATTTTTAGCCTTCAAAACAGACATTTTTTTCAAATGAGTCTAATTTGTAATATATTTCAAATTATGATATTTGATTCCAATCAACAAATGGATTGAACCCATACCATCATATAGATACCAAAAGATAGTTTTTATCGTGTACGGTTGCCGAGAAATAGACGATTTTCTACAAGTCACTTTTCAAGGTTTTTGGTCTATAAAAGTGGCAATTCTCATTCGATTTACATACAATTTTCGCCATTATGCTGCCTTATGCCATTTCTGATTTCATAAAACTAATTGAACATTTTCATTATCACCGGAAGTAATGAAATTTTGCCAGGATCACTTACAAGTAACATATATATATATATAAAATGAATTGATATTGCTGGATTTGGTTGATTCTTCGTCCATTTTATTTGATGTTTACAATGCTTATGTGGAAACCTGTTTGATGGTTTCATTGGTATCGGAAGTGACATATGTTTAAGGGTAACGTGGCACCGAAAGTGACGTGGCACCAGTGAAACCCGTCATTCCTGCATGCAGGTCTAGTTAAAATTATTATTCTTATTATTATTATTATTATTATTCTTTTGTTTTGAGTAGATCTCAGCAACTGCTTGTCGCATCGTTACGATTTCTTCGGTTTTACTGGGAAAGTGGGTGTGACTTAGAGGATAAAGCTATTTTGAACGTTCTGTGACAATGCGAAATGTCCGAAATCACCGAAGTTATCGTTTTTAAAAATATTGCATTAATTTTAACCTGTTAAGCGTGTCCTTTTTAAAACGTTAACTTCCCCCCATTGCGTAATTAATGATAGTTGTGTCAGTGTCAGTCAAGAAAGGGTCCAACTTGGAAAAAACGTAAATTTGAAGATAATTAATAATGGCTGGTCTCATTCCAAAGCTTGTTAAATGGAGTTATTCCCCTTACAGTTTAACTGGAGTTATTTCCCTTACAGGTTGCTTTCTCGTACAGCAACCATGTGGGGGAAAAATACCTCCCAAGACGTAATATTACGTCATACACACAGTAAGTGACAGTTTGCCAGGGCGTAATATAACGCCCTACGCGCTTAACAGGTTAACAGTCGATACATTTTGGCATAGCGTCAAATCTTCAAAGATATTAGGCGCCAAATTTCGAAAATTTAAAATTTTACAAAAAACTTTTTTATTTATGAATATTTTTTAGTCGTGTTGTGCACAGAAATAAAGAGTCATCTGACTAGCGCAAAATATTAAAAAATTTTGTCTCAGTAATTTTCCTTGGCCGCCATTGGCTAATTCAGTTTTTCAGTCCTAGATTAATTTTTTATTGTTCGATTTGTATAAAACAAAGTTCATATGCTTCGTTGTCTCAATTGTCATTTTTTTTATTACCGAAAGTGTTATCTGTCGGCACCGGAAGTGGCATAATTTTACCAAAAACTACAATTTTGACAGTTAGGTACCATTTTTCGAAAACAAATATTATTTTTTTTAAAAGTTATATGACTCAAAGAGTGTGTCCTTTAAAGGGGCAAAAAATGTCGGAAGCAGTTTTTTTAATTTCGATTTCATTTTCGAGCAAATTGGATTAAGAGGCTAAAAATGGTGTAAAATTGACCTATTTACAACCCATTCAGGCTTTTCAGATTTTAAAATATTTCTTCGTAACTTTTATAAACATGTAGCTATAATCCATACGAAGAAAATGTATGTTAAAATTAGTTTGTAATATAAGCAGTTGCCAAGAAATGGGCAGTTCTGCATAAGTCACTGTTTTCCTTATTTTGCCTGTAAAATAGTCAATTATTATTGGATTTTTATAAAAGTGACATCATTTGATTCAAAAATCATGTAGTGTCATATCAAGTTGATTAAAATTTAAAATTGACACCGGAAGTGACGTCATTTTGTCAAAAACTGCATTTTAAACTTTTTAAATCAATGTTTTATTCAACCAAGAATTACTTAATATGTATTAATAATTTTAACTTTTGGTTTAAATTCACATATAAAGATAGGCTGGCACTGCCAGGCAGGATACGCCCACATTTTTGAGAGATGGATAGAGAACAAGCAATACCGAAAGTGATTTTTCCTACATCATTAAGTCCTGTATTTCATACTGTATTGGGAGCAGCCATTTTGTTGGTCAATTCCAGTCTGATATTCATGAAATTCGAAGCCGACAATGATTATGGTGTGACGGTACACAACCTAGAAATGTTACTTTTCGTCAAAATCGGATAAGAATTGTGACCTGTAGAGAGTCCACAACCATGATATACCATATTTTTACACTATTCGCGTACAAACGGTGACCATTTCGTCCGGCAATTTTGGTACGATTTTCACGAAATTCGAACTCAACCTTCCTTACGGTGCAACAGTAATATAATCAGAGGTTTTTTTTAAATCAGATAATAATTCTTCGAGAGATAGACAGAGAACAAGCAATACCGAAAGTGACTTTTCCTACAATCAAAGGCCATAATTCATTAAGTTACAATTTGATATGCGCAAATATCGTAAAGAATAAAGATCTTTAGGTTATAAACAAGCATTTCAGGTTTCATCAAAATCAAATTAAAATTGTCACCTCTACAGGGTCCACAACTTTGACATACCATATTTTTACACTGTTCTTGTACAAACAGCGGCCATTTTTTCTGGCAATTATTGTCCAATTTTCTCGAAATTCGAAATCAACCTTCCGTAGGGTGTAACGGTGGTAGAGTCAAACGTTTTTTTAAATCAGATAATAATTGTGACCTCCAGAGGGACCATATTTTTACACTGTTCGCGTACAAACGGCGGCCATTTTTTCTGGCAATTATGGTCCAATTTTCTCGAAATTCAAACTCAACCTTCCGTAGGGTGTAACGGTGATAGAGTCAAACGTTTTTTCAAATCGGATAATAATTGTGACCTCCAGAGGGACCATAGGCGATTTTTCGTACAATCAGGGGCCATAATTCAGGAAGTTACGATCCGAAAGGAACCAAAATCTTTGGGTTATAACCATGCATTTCAAGTTTCATCAAAATCAAATTAAAATTGTGACCTCTACAGGGTCCACAACCATGATATACAATTTTTTAACAGTATTCGCGTACAAACGGCGGCCATTTTGTATGGCAATTTTAGTCCGATTTTCCCGAAATTCAAACTCAACCTTCCTTACGGTGTAACGGTAATATAATCAACCGTTTTATTAAATCGGATAATAATTGTGACCACCAGAGGGACCACAAGCTAAAATAAGGCGATTTTGCGTATAATCAGCGGTCATAATTCAGGAAGTTACGTTCCGATATGCGCAAATATCGAAAGGAACCAAGATCTTTGGGCTATAACCATCTATTTCAAGTTTCATCAAAATCGAATAAAAAAAAAGTGACTTCTACAGGGTCTACAACCTTGATATACCATTTTTTAACAGTATTCGCGTACAAACGGCGGCCATTTTTTCTGGCAATTATGGTCCAATTTTCTCGAAATTCAAACTCAACCTTCCGTAGGGTGTAACGGTGATAGAGTCAAACGTTTTTTCATATCGGATAATAATTGTGACCTCCAGAGGGACCATAGGCGATTTTTCGTACAATCAGGGGCCATAATTCAGGAAGTTACGATCCGATATGCGCAAATAACGAAAGGAACCAAGATCTTTGGGTTATAACCATGCATTTCAAGTTTCATCAAAATCAAATTAAAATTGTGACCTCTACAGGGTCCACAACCATGATATACAATTTTTTAACAGTATTCGCGTACAAACGGCGGCCATTTTGTATGCCAATTTTGGTCCGATTTTCCCGAAATTCGAACTCAACCTTCCTTACGGTGTAACGGTAATATAATCAACCGTTTTATTAAATCGGATAATAATTGTGACCACCAGAGTTACCACAAGCTAAAATAAGGCGATTTTGCGTATAATCAGCGGTCATAATTCAGGAAGTTACGTTCCGATATGCGCAAATATCGAAAGGAACCCAGATCTTTGGGCTATAACCATCTATTTCAAGTTTCATCAAAATCGAATAAAAAAAAGTGACTTCTACAGGGTCTACAATCTTGATATACCATTTTTTAACAGTATTCGCGTACTAACGGCGGCCATTTTTTCTGGCAATTATGGTCCAATTTTCTCGAAATTCAAACTCAACCTTCCGTAGGGTGTAACGGTGATAGAGTCAAACGTTTTTTCAAATCGGATAATAATTGTGACCTCCAGAGGGACCATAGGCGATTTTTCGTACAATCAGGGGCCATAATTCAGGAAGTTACGATCCGATATGCGCAAATAACGAAAGGAACCAAGATCTTTGGGTTATAACCATGCATTTCAAGTTTCATCAAAATCAAATTAAAATTGTGACCTCTACAGGGTCCACAACCATGATATACAATTTTTTAACAGTATTCGCGTACAAACGGCGGCCATTTTGTATGGCAATTTTGGTCCGATTTTCCCGAAATTCGAACTCAACCTTCCTTACGGTGTAACGGTAATATAATCAACCGTTTTATTAAATCGGATAATAATTGTGACCACCAGAGGGACCACAAGCTAAAATAAGGCGATTTTGCGTATAATCAGCAGTCATAATTCAGGAAGTTACGTTCCGATATGCGCAAATATCGAAAGGAACCAAGATTTTTGGGCTATAACCATCTATTTCAAGTTTCATCAAAATCGAATAAAAATAAGTGACTTCTACAGGGTCTACAACCTTGATATACCATTTTTTAACAGTATTCGCGTACAAACGGCAGCCATTTTGTATGGCAATTTTCGTCCGATTTTCCCGAAATTCGAACTCAACCTTCCTTAGGATGTAACGATGATATAATCAAACGGTTTTTTAAATCGGATAATAATTGTGACCTCCAGAGGGACCACAAGCTAAAAAGGGTGATTTTTCGGACAATCAGGGGCCATAATTCAGGAAATTACATTCCGATAGGCGCAAATATCGAAAGGAACCAAGATCTTTGGGTTATAAACATGCATGTCAAGTTTCATCAAAATCGGTTCAAAATTGTGACCTCTATAGGGTCCACAAGCTAAAAACTAATTGAACATTTTCATTAACACCGGAAGAAATGTAATTTTGTCAAGATCATTTACAAGTAACAAATGTATAAAATGAATTGATATTGCTGGATTTGGTTGATTCTGCGTCCATTTTATTTGTGTGCAATGTTAATTTGGAAACCTGTTTAATGGTTTCGTTGGTACCGGAAGTGACATATGTTCAAGGGTAACTTGGCACCGGAAGTGACATGTTTAAGGGTAATGTGGCACCAGTGAAACCCGTCATTCCTGCATGCAGGTCTAGTTGTGTTTGTTTTAATAGGCATCTGTACTTGTACTTGTATATAGAAGAGCTTGAATCTGATGATTGTATTAACCACTTGAATGGGTCAAATTTAAACAATGACATGGCTTCCTGTAGATTTGTCGAAAGCCTTTGTCTCTTAGCTTGGTGGTTGAGAAGTATTATCGTCTAGTATAGCTTTTGACCTGCTGATATGTACATGTATATGCAGTAGAAAATCGGGAAGTTGAACGTACGAAGGAATGGAATCATTCAGAAGTGTACTCAAAATAAGTAAATTATAACGGGGTGACGACGAGAATTAACACACATGTGGCCATTGTATAAATATATGCCATGTACGCGTCTGTGTGAAATGGCTTTATTTAATATCCGCTTCTACCGAAATGAAATGAGCGGCACCCAGTAGATGTATATTGTCACAGTGAACATTGTCGTAAGAATATCCCTTCGCTGAATGCATGTAGATGTAGAGTATTCTATGTATACGGAATCTGTAAAATAACAAATGCATGGCGCTGTCACTTTTGTGACTTTCGCAGTATACCCCTTCCCACCCATATTGTTTTAATGTGTCATAATACATTATTATCATGTACCGGTGACAGTCAAGATCTGTTAAGAATATAGTCCCCGTGTCGAACCCAACATCTCATGTTTTCGCGCGTTTCTGACCACGTGACTAACGGTTAACCACATTGCGGAAGTGATTTATGGCGCTGTGCTTTATGGAGCGTTTAGATTAACTGGAGCTGCGAGTAATGAAGTAGTGTGTAAAATCTCATCGTATATAATTCAAAGTTTGGATTTGATAGCAGCCAATAAGATGAAATGATACGTTGTAAGTTATTCATTGTTTGCATACGGGTACATTGTGGCACCACGTTATACATATACAGTGTGTTAGAAATAAAAAAATACGACCGTAGCTGCCTCGCCAACGGTTAACATATCTTATTCAACTTAAATAAATTACATTTTCCGTTAACATGCTTACATCGGGATGATGTCGGCACTCAAGCGATTCACCGTGTTCCACCGCGATACACTATAATTCACCGTGAAACACCCTATTTCGCGGTGATTTGGCAAGCTGCCGTTTCGCTAGCGATTCTCCGAGATTCCACCGTGAAATAGAGTGTTTTTCCACGGTGTTCGGTGTTTCTAGTCTCAAACTCCAGACACATAGTGTACCTGTCAAAAAGTAATTATAAGTGTTCGAAATGTAAACAAAGGCATTCGTATTTACTTCATCACGAATCCACACGAGACTTGCCGGTTTTTGTTAATTTGTTGAACCACAACTCGTCTATCTTGCCACTCGTCCCTGTCATTGTAAATGGCAGCTACAAGACTCATGCATTAGTTGATTCTGGCGCAACGGACAGTTTTTGTACGCAACGTTTGTTAAATTATTTTGCCGGCAAACTTGATGTTATAAAGGCCAGGTTTCCTTTAGACACTGTTACTGGTGTATGCACGAAAGATAAGAAAGTTGTCACAAGGGTTATCACTTTCTTCGCCATCTAATGGAGACACTTTGCAAATGTCTAATTTGGCTGTCATTGACCACATTCCCGTGAATAATGTAAGAATTGATGTTTCTCTTTACCCACATTTACAAGATATTCCAGGTTTATGTCTTGGGGGTGATGTCAATGTGGATGTATTAATTGGTCAAGATCACAGTGAAGCTTTGTTACCTTTGGATGTTGTTGCGGGTAAAAAAGGGAAACCCTTTGCTTGTAAATATTTACTTGGTTGGGCTGTGTCTGGGTCAGTAAACCTTCCTAGTGTAACACCCCATAAGGCCATCAGTAATTTCATTACTTCTACTCACGTGCCATATTGTACGAGTACTTCTTCAAAATCTCCACAGAGTCTTGATCTGTTGTGGAATGAAGAACTTCCAAGACTTGAACGATTCGTGTTTGTCAGTTGACGATAAATTTGTTTTGAATTTATGGGACAAAGAGACCTTTCTCAGTGAATTCAGTCATTATGTGATTCCTATACCTTTCAGGTCTAACTCTGTCATTCCAGATAATAGATATATGGCTGAGCATCGTTTGAATAACTTATTGAAAAGTCTTTCAAGGAAAAACATGTATCAAAGGTATGATCTAGAAATCAATAAGTTGATGCATTCAGGTTATGCTGAACCTACAAATTTAGTTTCTAGCGGCTCTACATGGTATCTTCCTCACCATGCTGTTATAACAGATAAGAAACCCGACAAGGTTCGTGTTGTATACGACTGTGCCGCTAAATTTGAAGGCGAGTCATTAAATGATAAATGTTATCAAGGACCCGATCTTGTCAATAAATTATTGCACGTTTTACTCCGTTTTCGCGAACACTCTTACGCAGTCTGTGCCGACGTTGAGTGCATGTATTATCAAGTCATCAGCAGCGCGATTGTTTACGGTTTCTCTGGTTTGATACTTTAGGTCAAATCACCACGTATCGTATGACAGGTCATGTTTTTGGAGGTGTATGGTGCGCATCGAGTTCTACGTACGCTTTACGTCGTACTGTTCACGATGATCCGTTCGTTGACTCTCTCATTAAGGATGCCATTTTGAATTCCTTTTATGTCGACGATATGCTTCGATCTACTCCTACCGTTGAGGAACTTTCTCTAGTCATTGAGGGCTCTAAACGTCAATTAGCCAAAGGCGGTTTCAATCTCACAAAGTTTATTACGAACGAAGAGAGTACCTATGAAGCGATACCTATGGACGATAGGGCTAAGGAATCCAAAATATTTGAAAATACAATTACTAAAACTTTAGGTATACGCTGGAACGTCAACGATGATTTCTTTTACTTTTCCTGCAATTTCTCTTCGAAGAATGAAATTTTAACACGTAGGAACATGTTGAAAATGGTTGCGTCCATTTATGATCCTTTAGGTTTAATAAATCCGCTTACCGTTAGAGGCAGGGTTCTCTTACAAGATGCCACTAAAAATAGTTTGTCTTGGGATGAAGAAGTTTCCCCCAATATATGCGCTAAGTGGACGAACTGGTTGCTTGATCTTTGTTCTTTGGATGCTATTTCCTTCAGAAGGTGTATTAAACCAAAAGAGTTCAATAACGCCTTATTTGAACTTCATCATTTCTCAGATTCTAGTGAGTCAGCTTACAGATGTGTTTCATATTTGCGTTGTGTCAATCCTGACGGTAAGATACACACTGCATTAATTCTGTCCAAAGGTAGGGTAACCCCGATTAGGACAATATCTATTCCAAGACTGGAATTACAGGTCCTCAGAAATCAGCTAACGCTTTCTTTAAACGAGTCAACTTTCTGGGTTGATAGTAATATTGTTTTACAATATATCAATTCTGACACTGGTCGGTTTAAAACGTGTCAGTGCTATTAGGTCACTCACTAATACACATCAATGGAGACACATTAATGGCGATGGAAATCCTGCAGATATTATTACTCGTGGTGTATCTAATTTATCTTCCTCGCGAGAATGGTTTTCTGGTCCAAGTTTTCTTTGTCTTCATAGATGTTATTGGCCAGGGAGTGTTATCCCAGGATATCAGTTGAATCTCGACGATCCTGAACTGAAGAAATCATGTGTTCATGCTACTATCGCACTTCCGGAAAATCCTGTTGTCAAATTAGCTCAATATTATTCCGATTGGCGAAGACTGTGTAAAGCTGTTGCTTGGCTTACTCTAGCCAAAAATTTTCTTCTCAAGCGAACAGTCACATGTCAGCTTTCTGTTTCATGTCTTCAAGACGCTGAAATTTTAATCATTAAAACTTTTCAGAACATGTCCTACGAGTCAGAGGTAGACTCACTTGGCAAAGGTAAATATGTAAAGAAGTCGTCACATATTATACGGTTAAATCCCAAATTAAACCCTTCTGGTGTATTGACTGTTGGTGGTCGTATTCCGGGTTATTCATCCTTACCTATAATTCCAAAGGGTGTCTTAGCTACACTGATTGTTAACTGGTATCATATGAAATTTCATGTGGGTACAGAATGGTTAATGTCCATTATTCGTGAAAAATACTGGATTATTGGTTGCAGATCTGTCATTCGTCATGTGAAATGTTTCAGATGTAGAAAACTATTTGCCAAACCGATGGAACAGGTTATGTCCCCATTACCCCTGGATAGGGTTACACCATGTGAACCCCCCTTTAGTAGAGTAGGCATTGATTGTTTCGGACCATTTTATGCGAAATTTGGTAGGAAATACTTAAAAAATTATGGTTGTATTTTTACATGTTTAGTTTCTAGAGCGGTTCACATTGAAGTACTTGACTCTCTTGACACAAATAGTCTGATTAATGCTTACGTTAGGTTTAAATCTCGTAGGGGCAAGCCTTCCAAAATTATTTCAGATAACGGTTCGAATTTGATAGGTGCTAATAATGAACTTAGATCTGCAGTGAATAGTTGGAATGTTAACAAAAGGTTATCATCTTTTTTCAGTTTGGAAAATGTTGAATGGGTCTTTAATCCTCCAAAAGCTTCGAATTTCGGAGGCGCTTGGGAAAGCCTTATTGGTGTTTTTCGTTGTGTGTTCACTTCAATGTCACTATCAAAGGATCTCTCTGATTCTTTAGTTACACTGTTCACGGAAATTGAAAGTATTGTGAATTCTCGTCCAATTACTAAAGTAAGTGATGATGTCACGGATCCTAAAGCTCTTACTCCTAACCAAATCTTGCTTCTTAATAGTGGTTCCTGTAAACCTCTAGCAGTCACCTCTGTCAATGATTTTTTTATCATCGACGCTGGAAATATGTTCAGCGTTTAGCTGATTTATTTGGGAAAAAATGGTTTAAGTTATATTTGCCATCTCTTCAGGTTCGTCATAAATGGCAAACTACCACGCGTGATTTAAGGATTGCTGCTGGATGAGTCTTTACCCCGATCACTTTGGCCCATGGCATTACATGTAGTAAAAGAGGTCAAGGTAGGAAGGGACGGAAGGGTAAGGTCATCAAGGGTTAAAACCAGGTCTTCTGAATTTATTTGACCTATTAACAAACTTGTTCTTTTAGAAGGAGTTGATTGACGGACAAGATTATTTACTAGCACTTTTTGCATTATGTTTTTCTTATGTTTGGTTGCTAATTCGTCATTTAGTCTTTTTCAGACATTTGAATTTGGAGTTCTAGCTTAATTATATATTTCAAAATAGTGTATTTTATATAGATTAATATCGGTATGTACATTTGTTTATTTCATATGTCGTTACATTCTGAGCTAGTCGGCTCAGGGTGGGGGAGTGTTTTTCCCATTCGTTAGATGTATTGGTTTATGTTAATACTCAGTGTATAACATATATTTATTATTATGTTTATAGATCTATTCGTCTTTTATGTCTGTTTTACATTTAAGTGTCTGTTTGATAAAGTCTACATAACAACTAATGTGTATATCACGTGAGACGTGTTACCACTGAAACGTGAGTGTTTTTCACACACATGAGTGTTAACACTGAAGCGATCGGGGCCAAGTTTTTAACTTGGAGACTGTTTACACTTCATTATAGTCAAGTTTTTAACTTGACAGGGTTTTAACGATCGATAGAATAGTCACCACTCTGTTTCTAACTTTCCTGGGAGTCTCATTTTAATGGTGCCAAAGCTTTGAACGAGAGAAATAGAAAGAGAATTTGTAAATAAACTGTATCAAGCCAAAAACCATAATTTTTATTTTCAACCCCCTCCCGGGAAAGACAGAGCGTCCACAGACTATTGTGGATGCTGTACCGACGGACGGACAGACGGACGGACAGACAGACAGGGGGGCGATGACAAAATTCGACCACATTTCAGTGTGGGTGTATAAAAAGGCAATTTTTTGTATACATGTAATAAGGGCCCATAATTCAGGAAGTTACTATCTGATATGTACAAATATCGAAAGGAACCAAGATCTTTGGGTTACGGTATAAACATGCATTTCAAGTTTTATCGAAATCGGATCAAAATTGTGGTCTCTAAAGTGTCCACTCGCTAAAAATTCTATTTTTCGTACAATCAGGGACCATAATCCATGAAGTTACAGTCCGATACATGCCAATGTCGAAAAGAACCAAGATCTTAGGGAGATAAACATATATTTCAAAGTTCATTCAAATTGGATAAAAATTGTGACCTGTAGAGTGTCCACAAACAAATTTATACTATAGGCATAGGTGAGACAATATCACTTTCAAAGAAAGTTATTAGAAACAGAATCTTTGACCAATTTCAGTAGCACTTGTTTTCAGGATGTTTTCTACATCAGAATCAGAACAATGCGGTGATGTTAATATGCTTGGGGTTCTGCCTGGTCAGAGGGGAAGTGTTTGAAATGGGGAAAGTGGCAAAATAACGATCACCTTGAGAAGAGTTTCAAAAGATAATAAATAACTTCTAGAATGAACCAAGTATTCTAACTCATTACAAGATTTGCATATTTTGTTTGTTTGTCATCCTTTCTTCATATTCCTAAAAAAAATGACCTGAACTTGGTGTCATAATGGGAAAAAATGAGAACAGATCTGTACATTTCTCGTATACCATCTTGTGACACTCTTTTACCTAACTAGCTGCAATTTGTAGCCATGATAATTCTTATTCACGGCAGCAATTCATATACTATTCAAGGCTTTGAGCAAGTAAAATTAGATTCAATTGCAAAATTTTCAGCACTAAAATATTATCATCACAATTTCAATGGAAAATAGCAATTATGTTAAAAATAGTGAAGAAATCTCAATGTTACATGTATCTTAAATTGAACATTTTTTCTGTATTTTTGAGTGACATAATTAATCAAACTGATCCCGCAGTGAATATTCGCTTGGCCGCTACAATCACTGATAAGCATGACATCGACGAGGCTTAATGAGTACGGCATATTAACTTTTTTACTCCGATAAATTAAATTCTCAAACATTTTTTTGAGGTAAAAAGAAAAATAAATAAAGACGTTTGAAGTATTTGTAGTTAAAAAATATTTCCTATTTAGTGTAAATGGGTATTAAAATGAGTAAAATGCATCATTTTGCCCGAAGCAGTTAGGTGCACGAGCCGTTGAGCCAATGACTACCGCCGCGTGCAAGTCAACGTACATGTTGTGGACAGTCATCTGTTACAGAGATAATTCGTAAGTAATTCTCTGTAAAACAGACTGATAATTAATTTGACTGAACAAGCCATAATTTGGGACAGGAATCATCAAGTCAGTCCTGCAGTGTTTGAGTGGGATTAGAATTTAGAATCAAACCAAACACATCAAAGAGTATCATGTCCTTTCTTATGGAACAAAACAATGAAAAACAATATTAATTTAAACCTTAATTTATATTACTAGGCTTGATAGATAACAAAACTCATCTCTCAACCCCCATGTTTCGAGGACAAAACTACATGTACTTTAAGTTACACCATTCCAATCGAAATATTTGTAGACGTGGCTTTGCTTGTTTATTTCTTTATTTAAAACCATCCCCCTAAACGCTTTCAAAATATTATCAACCCGTGAATATGCCATCGTTTCACGCGTCTCGCGAGATGTCTACTTTTAGTTTCCAGTTAAGTTAACCAATCATACTATACTGTGTTGTTTTATTCTATTTTTATTAACATATTTTATAAACACGTGTGATTAAAAATGGAGTCGGATATATTGAAATAAAAACTGGTTCAAATTAATCACGACCACTACTTGGAATATTTAACAAGTTAGTCCTGCATTTATAAATCAATTTTTTCGTAGGCCTAATTATTCTCCACATTCATCCAAAATGTAATGAATCGCACTTCACAAGTTTGAAAGCAATTTTTGGCTAATGAATAAAATAATTCTATCGCTTTTACCATGATTTGGGTCCCTTTTTGCGATGCGATACGGCTTAAATTGAACCCTGGCATAGACAGGTAGCTAATCAACATCGTAATGCTGAAGACATCTTCAATTTAAATTTTGTTTCTTTATTTCGAAGGAAAGATTGCATCTTCTTTCCTAAACTCCAAAAATTTTATTTTATTCTGGCCAGATATTCTCGTATTTGTAACAAAGACCTTCTACAAATAGTATAATAATTCATGTTGACCACAGTTGAACTCGTCCGTGGAGTAACGAGACATTTAATATTATGTAACGGTAAACTGACTATGTCATTCAGTCCCATATTTAACACAGCATTTCCATAACATAAGAATTTTCTTTTGATCCGACCATAACGGATCGAGGTGAATAACTTTGACTATTTCACTGAAGGACCGATATGCTTCTAATGCAAACCTGATTACATCGATGAGAGAAATCTCCATCACGGACCGTTCAAACAAACTGTCGGAAATATTTAAAAATTCAGACGTAAACCCAGTTAAATGATTGTAGATATTACACGGTGAGATAGTCAACGGTGAGGCTAAATTACCACATATATTTGTAACTTCGGATTCGCAACGCGCATTAAAAACATTGTCGATGGTGCGCAAATCATCAATTAATAAATCAATGTTCACCGTACTAAAAGGAACACTGTGAAGGGTCAATGTCAATTTATCTTTGTAGAAATGGACACACAACTTAATTAGCTCTACTATGAACAAATTCATTTCTTCTCGAAATAACCGTTTCTCCAAATTTACGGGTCCAGCCAAATGACGCACAGGAACTTCGAACCATTTATAATTATCTATGACAGATCTGTTTAACTCTACTAATTTAAGTCTAGGAGGCTTTTCTTTTTGTTGCTCAAAGAAACTATCGGAAATTGAATATTCCCCAGCGGTATATTCCGTAATAACTAAAGTTGATAGACCGCAAAACAGAAGTCGTGTTTGACTATTTGTTATCGAACGCAAACAGTTCATAACTGAATTTTCAAACGCATTAAACTTGGGAACCTCTTTAACTTTTGATACTTTCTCTTTTAACTCTTGACTGCTATACTCGGAAAGTTTTGTCATCTGCCATCCAGTATTTAGCAATTCTATGAACATCGACAGCAATGTTACCTATTTGAAGTCTAATGCATATTCTGTACAGTAGCCACGGCAAAACGGCTATATATATAGGTGAAATCCCACAGGAAGCACGGGACTCCGTTGAAAGATGGAAGTAGTCCCGGTTATCATGACGGACATATGATTCATACAGGGCAAAATCACAACACCGGTGCTTCAATACTCAGCAATTCCCGAACTTTTACGCCCATTGCGTTTACACATGACTAATTAGCATTGTCCAATCAGAGGTCGTGGCACATAGCACACTGTAAACAAACATGGCGGCTTCCATAGAAAAAGAAACAGGTACAAGTTTACATCCGTTGAAATTTTTTTTTTTCAATTGAGAAACTCAAGGAAAACCCCTCAAAAAAGCAGTTGAAATGAAGCAATTTTAGGAACTAAAGATGTGTTTATTTGAACGAAAACCGTCAGTGGCAAGTCTCTTTGCTATGAATGTGTTCCGATAATTCTCCGATATTTTTAACGAAGGAATCCGATAGGCTCCCAAGCTGGGCTTGTTACCCAATCAAACTTGAGCCAAAATATGAGGGGTATTACCTGAAGGGCTTGATAAGATGTATCATTGTTATTGTATACATGTAGTTAGTTAAAGGGACAATAACATTCTTGCTGGCTTTGTAGCTCCAGAAAATAAATAATACCTTTATTCTAAGTACTAGATGTTTAAGTGTCCTACCTGTTGTGTAAATTATCCATTACAACCTATTTTACTTGTCCAGAGGCTTCGAAAATATTTTAAAATCCAAGTCACATTTGAAAAGGTTTACGTTAGACTTTTCAAATCAATTGGTTGAATTTTTCCAATTTTTCAAAATAGGTGTGTTAAGATGAAATTTATATCATCATTTAAGTGGAATACTCTAAAATAATACGATTTGTTAATCAGAATGAAGATTGGGACATATTATTCAGTTACAACAAGAGTGTTATTGGGGCTTTAAGGCGAGATCAGATGCGTGTAGCTATTACTATTTTAATAGCTTTAGCCTACTGGATAAAATATCTTCCAGTATTGTTATCTGAAGCCTACCTGTAATTTTGTTGAAATAAAGTGGTAATGTTTGGATCACAACATTTGTATAGATTATCTCTCTATAAAAAAAAAAGATGGAACAACCCACATCACTTGCGTGGACCAGGTAGGACATGAATCAGAATTCGTTGTCGGTGTCTAAAAATATTCTCATGATTTGTAACAAAATTTTGCAATAACACACAAGCCTATACACTGGATCGATAAATAAATAATTTCAAATATACTTACACATTTGAGTTAGATCTACCTCATAAATGGATTGGGACAATGACTTAAAACAAAATCAGTCATAAAATTAAAAAAATAGCGTTTCTGGTTAGTATGAAGTCTTGGTTATTTAGACACACAAAGGCTTCTTTCAATACAATCTGTTTTTACAGGCGTCTTTTTATCTCTGTTCAAGATGACTCGACTTCAAACGGTCAGACTGCAATAGTTCTACGGGTGACGTCACACCATAATGTTTATCAACAAAGCATGTTTCAAAACACAATATCATAACATGGAGAATCCTTTTTTTAATCAATCATAAACGGTGTTCAGTTCAGCAGGAAAATTATTCAAATGTTTCAAAATCAAACAAACTGAAAAAAACGTCAATAATAGATGGTCAGACGTGCGTAATTTGAACTGGTACGGGCAGAATTACATTTTTTTTAAAAACCCATTTTACGGCTCCGCGTACTGTTTTCTGTATTTATTATGCTAAATTCAGACAACTTTATCTATTTTTCTAATACATAAAAAATAAATTGTTTCAGAATTTAATTGGTCGGAAGTTAATATTGGCGTCGATGTCATCCTTACAGTGGTTGTAGCGGCCAAGCGAATATTCACTGCGGATCATTGTGCAGAACTATAGCGGACTGACCTTTTAAAGGACAGAGATAAAAGGCAGCAACCTGTTTCACAGAGAAATACTAACGAATTATCCCTGTAACAGATGGCTGTCCAAAACACGTGCGTTGACTGCTTGCCTCGTAGACATTGGCTCAACGGCTCGTGCAATGTTTACTTAACACCTAACTGCTTCGGGCAAAATGATGCATTTTACTCATTTTAATACCCTTTTACACTAAATAGGAAATATTTTTTAACTACAAATACTTCAAACGTCTTTATTTATTTTTCTTTTACCTCAAAAAAATATTTGAGAATTTAATTTGTCGGAGTAAAAAAGTTAATATGCCGTACTCATTAAGCCTCGTCGATGTCATGCTTATCAGTGATTGTAGCGAAAAGGCAGCTGTCCAAGGACAACGTCCACAAAAGACTTGATGACGAAGAGTTAAATCTAGACTAGGGATTATCTCCCCTCTCGGAAACGGAAGAGTGCATTTTTATATTTGTAAATAACAACAAACTTTGTACTCAGCTGACAGACAATAATAATTTATTTATATTGATGATAACATGTCCGAACGAGGTAGGGTTTCTTAGGTAAGTGTTCGTATGTTAAATATAACGTGTCAAGGAAAAAAAGTGAAATAGAAAACGACAACGAATATTGGACGTTCAGAACTTACAGAAGGTATCCAGACAACTCATCCCAAAGACAACTGGCCACAGATCACTAATTATTTCCCCATTGACTTTAATGTTAATTCTCGTCTCTTAGACCGGCTGTAACTTTTTTCCAAATATTCGTTGGGTAGAACGCTTTCTGCCACAGATGGAGCAACATGTGGTTAACTCTGGCCCAAAAGCATGTATGAGGTTCACCATGAAAAACTTGAGAATGAGATACACAGGCTGCAAGTCCAGACAACTAAACAAGCAATTTTCGGCCCTCCCTTTCAACGTAACCAACCTAACAACCCTTGTATCCTTCCGCCTTAAAATCATGAATATTCACCAAAACCTGGCAGAAAATGTATTTTTAAACCCTTTTCTTCAATTCTACACCAAAAAGTCAACAAAAATCGCCATGCAAAAGGGGGAAAAAGGGAAAGGGAGAGAAGGACTAAAAATAACTTTCGCCCTACATTCGTAGGTGACAGCCCATGAATATTTAGTGATCTGTGTCCTATATAGGAGTGAAACTTTAGGTATCATCAAAAGGCCTCTTTTATATGCTTCCCATATGTTCTGGCAACACACCGGTGAAAGAAAATCAAAATCAAAGAATAACTCCAAAAATGATGGCCCTTTAAAGTAGCTAAGTCTCTAACTCAATATGATCCAAAGTCTTTGGCATTCAAAACACGAATTATTTGTCAATTTAATTCAACACGGATGTTGTCATTTTACCAGGAAAAGATGGGCTTTTGATATCCAATATTTAAGACAAAGTAAACATTTTACCATTGGTACACGAATCGTGTACCATAATGAGTTTCAGCTCCAGTTCTAGCAAGAGACTCAGGGAACGAGGCTAGACAATTGCACCAAATCAAACGGCGTATGTAGACTGGAATAACCAGACACTCGAAATGGCCACTCGATTGAAACGTCTGGCGTATTTCGCCGAACACACCTGATTTAAAATTAGTGTACAAACGAAAACATTTGAATGTAAATCAGTTTGTATACATTCATATTACATTATTATATACGTTGCGACCCATTTGTGGCAATTTCGAGGTCTCAAATATTAGCGATTTAGCTCCTTTAAGTATACATGCTGCTTTATGTACAACGGTGCATCTCAGGTCCCTGGGCCTTTTGTGCTAAAATTTAAAAATCTTTCTTATTAATGGCAGTATTTGAGTTTTGTGAAAAAATAAGACACGTTACAAACAAATTACACAGAAAACACTCATAATATATTTTTTACTGCGATGTCATGAAAAATGTACACAATTTACATGTAGCATCTTTCAAAAAAACAATAATTTTCCACTTTTTTAGACAGTCAGACTGGCAAGTAATATATTTTTGGAAACCCTGGGCAATATGCAAACAGAAAAATCACAAATCAGATGCATTGGTTGTAATTATAGAGGTCTGTACTGAAACATGTAACCCCACCCCCTAAATATGTCAATGACTGAATCAATCCTATCTTTGGTTGCAGAGCTAACATTACCAAAGGAATCTGTCTAACAGCTATGTTTTACCATCCCTGGCTAATATGTGTACATAAAAACTAAAATAGGTGCAATAAATATGAATTATGGTTAAAAATAGGCCTTGATGAAAGAAGAAAAGCCATTTTTGGTCTATGACCACCCCTCTCTAACAAAAGGGTCACAGAATACACAATTTTCACGAATTTGAAAATAGTTCAATGTTTTCAACATGTCAAAACTCAGAGGCATCATACAAATCTTTATTGCAATTCTTGTGCTGAATCAAGATGTCTGGACCATTGCATCAATTGCCTGGAAAAATGAAGTCAAAAAGGCAGTTATTACAGAGTTGACAACATAAAAGAGGCCTGAAAAGGAGCAAAATTAACATTTTACTGTTCTATAAGTGACATAAATGCAACAAACACCACAAATCCTAGATTTTGATAGGAGAATATTGACCATTAAGCTGACATTTACACATCTACACCAGTTCTGTATCAGGGTGTGGTCTTATTGGCCTGACATGTCTCAAGGTTCTAAGTTTGACTATGAACAAAAAAGGTCAGAAATCCTTGAAATGTACAAAATGACCATTTATTGGTAAAAAATAACATTCCTATCTGTAATTCAACAACAAATTCCAATTACTATAATTTAATTGTCAACACAGGTGCAATTAAATCTCTCAAAACACATAAATAAAAAAGGCTGGGGTGGGGCATTTATAGCCTCTCTAAACAGAATGGTGGGATGAAAAATGTCTATAAAGTCTGGGATATTGCTTCCTTCATGAAGGAAATACAAGAATTTAACATTTCAAAGGGGAAAAAAATGCTTTTTCTGTCTAAATTGGTGGCAAAATTGAGCCAACCCCTGTTTGAACATTTTGTACAAACCCATCTGCTGATTATTATTATCTCAGTGTTGCCAATTTTCAATTTTCTGTAGGAAAACTGGAGCTATTTCTAAACCTGACAAACTTATAGATCCCATCTAAGTTACATTAGCAATGGAAATAAGGGAAGTTTTAGAAATTTTGACTCTTTTGAGTAACCATGAAGGCATTAATTTCTACATCGAAATTGGGGAATCTGTAGATTTTTTGTGAATATTCCTGATTTTTAGACAAAATTAGGTGAAATTACAATGTTGTTCACTTTGTCTGTGCTTTCTTAGGCTGAATACACAAAAATTGGACATTGAAGTATTTCTCTTACTGTTAAAAATTAAATAAAACCTGAAAATTGAGAAATTTGCAGTAAAATCACAATTTTTCTCCAAACTTTGATAATTTTTTTTAAAATTTAACATTTTTTGAGTTTTTCTCTTCTCAAAATATTTTATACATATTTTCTGACAATTTAGTCATCATGATTTCTAAACTAAGGCATATCAGTCACAGCCATGTCATACACAGACAGGCCACAGATCACTAATTATTCCCCCATTGACTTTAATGTTAATTCTCGTCTCTTAGACCGGCTGTAACTTTTTCCCAAATATTCGTTGGGTAGAACGCTTTCTGCCACAGATGGAGCAACATGTGGTTAACTCTGGCCCAAAAGCATGTATGAGGTTCACCATGAAAAACTTGAGATACACAGGCTGCAAGTCCAGACAACTAAACAAGCAATTTTCGGCCCTCCCTTTCAACGTAACCAACCTCACAACCCTTGTATCCTTCCACCTCAAAATCATGAATATTCACCAAAACCTGGCAGAAAATGTATTTTTAAACCCTTTTCTTCAATTCTACACCAAAAAGTCAACAAAAATCGCCATGCAAAAGGGGGAAAAAGGGAAAGGGAGAGAAGGACTAAAAATAACTTTCGCCCTACATTCAGGTGACGGCGCATGAATATTTAGTGATCTGTGTCCAACTCATCCCAATATAAGACAACTCATCCCAAGTTGGAAGACAACTCATCCCAAGTTGGAGGACAACTCATCCCAACTCAAAAAGACAACTCATCCCACTATAAAAGACAACTCATACCAACTTTAAAACATGGATAGAGAAAGTGATATTTGTTGCAATACAGTTGCTATCTTTGAAGACCACTCAGACCCAAACCAATCAGATTTTGTTATCTTAATCAAATTGATATTGTTGTTTTAATCAAATTGATATTGTTGTTTTAATCAAATTGATAATTAGGGTTTGTTTTATTAGGGTTTCACACTGCGTAGCTTGTGTGAAACACTATTGTTTTTGTTAAGATTCTTCTTATTATTAGGGTTTCACACTGCATAGCTTGTGTGAAACACTATTGTTTTTGTTAAAATTATTATTAGGGTTTCACACTGCATAGCTTGTGTGAAACACTATTGTTTTTGTTAAAATTATTATTCTTATTATTATTATTATTCAGATTCCAATTTGATTAGATCTCAGCAACTACGTGTCGCATTGTTACGATTTCTTCGGTTTTACTGGGAAAGTGGGTGTGACTTAGAGGATAAAGCTATTTTGAACGTTCTGCGACAATGCGAAATGTCCGAAATCACCAAATTTTCGTTACGCCCACATTTTTATGTGGACGTATATTGTCGTCGCCCCTGTCCGTCCGTCCACAATTGTTTGTGAACAGTCTACAGGTCACAATTTTTATCCGATTTCAATGAAACTTGAAATATAGGTTTATCACCCCAAGATCTCAGTTCCTTTCGATATTGGCATGTATCGGACTTTAACTACATGGATCACGTTTTTAGCTTGTGAACACTGTAGAGGTCACAATATTGAACCGATTTTGATGAAACTTGACATGCATGTTTATAACACAAAGATCTTGATTCCTTTCGATATTTGCGCATATCGGAGCATAACTTCCTGAATTATGGCCCCTGATTGTACGAAAAATCGCCTTTTTATACGCCCACATTGAAATGTGGTCGTATATTGTCGTCGCCCCCGTCCGTCCGTCGTCCACAATTGCTTGTGGACGCTCTAGAGGCTAAAGTTAATATCCGATTGACTTTAAATTTATACACAGTATTTAAGGTCACGGGACGAAGAAGCCTATTGTTTTTCAGCGATTTCCGATAATAACTACCAGAGTTATGGCCCTTGATCACTTCAAAAAATCTTGTGGACGCTCTAGAGGCCAAAGTTAATATCCGATTGGCTTTAAATTTATACACAATGTTTAAGGTCATGAGACGAAGAAGCCTATTGATTTTCAGCGATTTCCGATAATTAGTGCCAGAGTTATGGCCCTTGATCCCTTCAAAAAATCTTGTGGATGCTCTAAAGGCCAAAGTTAATATCCGATTGACTTTAAATTTATACACAGTGTTTAAGGTCATAAGACGAAGAAGCCAATTGATTTTCAGCGATTTCTGATAATTAGTGCCAGAGTTATGGCCCTTCATCACTTCAAAAAAATCTTGTGGACGCACTAGAGGCCAAAGTTAATATGCGATTGGCTTTAAATTTATACACAGTGTTTAAGGTCATAAGACAAAGAAGCCTATTTATTTTCAGAAATTTCTGATAATTAGTGCCAGAGTTATGGTCCTTGATCACTTCAAAAAATCTTGTGGACGCTCTAAAGGCCAAAGTTAATATCCGATTGACTTTAAATTTATACACAGTGTTTAAGGTCATAAGACAAAGAAGCCTATTGATTTTCAGCGATTTCCGATAATTAGTGCCAGAGTTATGGCCCTTGATCACTTAAAAAAAATCTTGTGGACGCTCTAGACGCCAAAGTTAATATCCGATTGACTTTAAATTTATATACAGTGTTTAAGGTCATGAGACGAATAAGCCTATTGATTTTCAGCGATTTCTAATAATTAGTGCCAGAGTTGTGGCCCTTGATTACTTTAAAAAATCTTGTGGATGCTCTAGAGGCCAAAGTTAATATCCGATTGTCTTTAAATGTTTCCTGTACTAATTGTTAGCATGGGGCAAAACTTTTATAAAAAGCAAACAAATTCTAATGATTTTCAGATAATTACGTAATGAGTTGTTACTCTTAATCAGATTTTAGTGTATTACAAATGTTTCATTATCAAAAAAAAGTAAAAATATGCGACAACCCTTGTTGACTGCCCGGACGATTTAGCTGCTGTGGTAGAGCTGGGCGATATACCTAGAAACAGATATCACGATATTTTCAAAAGATAGGCTGGCACTGCCAGGCAGGATACGCCCACATTTTCGAGAGATGGATAGAGAACAAACAATACGGAAAGTGATTTTTCCTACATCATTAAGTCCTGTATTTCATACTGTATTGGGAGCAGCCATTTTGTTGGTCAGTTCCAGTCTGATATTCATGAAATTCGAAGTCGACAATGATTATGGTGTGACGGTACGCAACCTAGAAATGTGACTTTTCGTCAAAATCGGATAAGAATTGTGACCTGTACAGAGTCAACAACCATGATATACCATATCTTTACACTATTCGCGTACAAACGGCGACCATTTCGTCCGGCAATTTGGTACCATTTTCACGAAATTCGAATAATTCAGGAAGTTACGATCCGATATGCGCAAATGCCGAAAGGAACCAAGATCTTTGGGTTATAACCATGCATTTCAAGTTTCATCAAAATCGAATTAAAATTGTGACCTTTACAGGGTCCACAACCTTGATATACCATTTTTTAACAGTATTCGCGTACAAACGGTGGCCATTTTGTATGGCAATTTTGGTCTGATTTTCCCGAAATTCGAACTCAACCTTCCTTACGGTGTAACGGTAATATAATCAAACGTTTTTTTAAATCGGATAATAATTGTGACCTCCAAGCTAAAAAAAAAGGCGATTTTGCGTATAATCAGGGGCCATAATTCAGGAAGTTACGATCCGATATGCGCAAATATCGAAAAGAAGCAAGATCTTTGGGTTATAACCTTGAATTTCAAGTTTCATCACAATCGAATCAAAATTGTGACCTCCACAGGGTCCACAACCTTGATATACCATTTTTTAACAGTATTCGCGTACAAACGGCGGCCATTTTGTATGGCAATTTTCGTCCGATTTTCCCGAAATTCGAACTCAACCTTCCTTAGGGTGTAACGGTGATATAATCAAACGTTTTTTTAAATCGAATAATAATTGTGACCTCCAAGCTAAAAAAAAGGCGATTTTGTGTATAATCAGGGGCCATAATTCAGGAAGTTACGATCCGATATGCGCAAATATCGAAAGGAAGCAAGATCTTTGGGTTATAACCATGAATTTCAAGTTTCATCAAAATCGAATCAAAATTGTGACCTCCACAGGGTCCACAACCTTGATATACCATTTTTTAACAGTATTCGCGTACTAACGGCGGCCATTTTGTATGGCAATTTTCGTCCGATTTTCCCGAAATTCGAACTCAACCTTCCTTAGGGTGTAACGGTGATATAATCAAACGGTTTTTTAAATAGAATAATAATTGTGACCTCCAGAGGGACCACAAGCTAAAAAGGGTGATTTTTCGGACAATCAGGGGCCATAATTCAGGAAATTACATTCCGATAGCCGCAAATATCGAAAGAAACCAAGATCTTTGGGTTACAAACATGCATGTCAAGTTTCATCAAAATCGGTTCAAAATTGTGACCTCTATAGGGTCCACAAGCTAAAAACGTGATTTTTCGTACAATCAGGGGCCATAATCCATGAAGTTTTGATCCGATACATGCCAATATCGAAAGGAACCGAGATCTTTTGGGGATAAACCTATATTTCAAGTTTCGTCAAAATCGGATAAGAATTGTGACCTGTAGAGAGTCCACAAACAAATTGTGTCCGGACGGACGTCCGGACGGACAGGGGCGACGACATAATACGTCCACATGAAAATGTGGGCGTATAAAAATATCGCGATATAATCACTATATCGCGATATTTTATAAAAGGTCAATACTTTCAGTTTATCACTTTTTAAATGTATATATAAACATGCATAAAAAGTTGAAAATACCCCTCAATATTATATTTTATAAAAAGCCAATACTTTCAGTTTATAACTTTTTAAATGTAAATATACATGCATAAAAAGTTGGAAATACCCCTCAATATTATTGTTTCTAATCAATATTATTTTTAGCATACAATACCAATTTCAAACTAGACTTGCTTGCAAGGCTGAAGGCTTTCACCTTACCGAAGGCAGCAAAAATTGCCTACAACTCACCCCTTAAAACACACACACACACACGCTTAAACAACTCAGACATGACACTTTCTGTGCATGCGCATTACGATAGAAGGAAAGTGAAAAATATAGTTGAACAATTATGAACATGGATTGGTAGAATCCTACAACGCCAGAAATCGAAATACTCAATCAAAAACTCAAAAATTCTAAAAAAAATTACAAGTTCAGTACATTTTCAAATTGTTAGGAAAAAAAGAGAACTGCGTGGTATTGCAATTCGACCTATATCGCATCCGCAATATCCCCGGCTCTACAAAAATATAACTTTTTCGAATTCTATCAATTTTAGTTTCAGAAATCTAAACGACTACAGAAAAAAAAACAGTTTTCCGAATGAGACAAAAAAAATTTACCTTAAGTATCAGGTAATAATATCGCACATTTCAACATTAATTTTTCAACATTGTAATTGAGGGGTACTTTATTTATAAATGGCTTCAACAGAGAGCTTCATTTTCACTGGTATCAAATGATGACGTCATGCAGACATAAAACCTGGGATATTAATTTCAGGAGTAACTGTTAATTACTAAAATGAATTATTTTCATTCTAGAAGCACCAATGCAAGATATTGGTTACCATTCAAACACCCTTTGTTCAAATATTGCCAGTTTTAAAAAAAGCTCTCTATATATGCTTTATACGTATGCAAAACGTTCCATTTATAACCAATTCGGGCTTTTGTCGATGTCACACCAATGTGTTACACGGAACTTTGGAATCGCGTTCAGGCCAGCTACTCAAATATGTAACTGGTTCAAAACTAAATTGAATATTCAATGAAATATCGACAATATTTTGATTTCGTGCACGTTAATGATTTGACGTCACTAACATATAAAAATTTATCGTTAATTAGAGATAGGGCCCAAACTCAAACTACATCATGCTTTCTATCACAGGTGCAATATTCGTACTTCTGCACGATACTACTGCAAGATACAACTGCAACCTATAGATAATTAGATTTCCTTATAAACAGCGCGAGCCGTCGATTTGTGTCGAGATGATTACGGTTATGAGGTAATTTTAACAAAGAAGAAACAATATTAATTCAAAGACTAATTATTACACACAGAAATCAATTATTTCTGTTACAGGGTCACTAAACCCATATTTTGAATATAAGTAAACACTCAAAGTTGAAATACTTTTAGCTCAAATATCGTCACTGTGATAGAAATGGGGAATTTGAAAATGCTCTAAACGTTGGTAAAACGTACAGATTGTATCAACTCTTACTGAAGGTTTCGCTTAACAATGAAAGATGATGTTTTCAATTTTCGATCCCTTTGTTCTCATACTCCTGATATTTCTAACTGTTGCGCAATGGTTTCATACCTATGACTACCGATAAAACTCTGATTTCGTGCACGTTAATGATTTGACGTCACTAACATATAAAAAATTATCTTTAATTAGAGATAGGGCCCAAGCTCAAACTACATCATGCTTTCTATCACAGGTGCAATATTCGTACTTCTGCACGATACTACTGCAAGATACAACTGCAACCTATGGATAATTGGATTTCCTTATAAACAGCGGGAGCCGTCGATTTGTGTCGAGATGATTACGGTTGAGAGATAATTTTGACAAAGAAGAAACAATATTAATTCAAAGACTAATTATTACACACAGGAATCAATTATTTCTGTTACAGGGTCACTAAACCCATAATTTGAATATAAGTAAACACTCAAAGTTGAAATACTTTTAGCTCAAATGTCGTCACTGTGAGAGAAATGGGGAATTTTGAATAGGCTCTAAACGTTGGTAAAACGTACAGATTGTATCAACTCGAATCTTACTGCATGTTTCGCTTAACAATGAAAGGTGACGTTTTCAGTTTTCGATTCCTTTGTTCTCATACTCCTGATATTTCTAAATGTTGCGCAATAGTTTCATACCTAAGACTACCGATCAAACTCTCTGTAGAAGAAGTTCCAAAAAAAAATTACGTTGACTTTTCGAGAAAAAGACGTCTAAAAATGCTCCAAATGGTAAAAATACGACGTTTTGGATTTTCAATCTCGTTTTTCGACTACTCATGACATTTAGAGAAATTGTACAATGGTTTCACACAATACACCACCCATTAGACTCTCGACTGAGAAAGTTTTAAAAAAATCGTAGGCGGCGTTTCCGAGAAACATGCGTTTAAAATTGCTCGAAATCGTAAAAAACCTTACTTTTCAAAGTCCTATAACTTTTTCAATTTATGATAGAAACTTGTCGCTGTGGTACCATCTTGTAGATATTTTACGTGGCTATCAAATGACGTTGTACTTTAACTACTCAGTAAACAGCCAATTAAAACATCGCATTTTCCGCACAAACACCCATTTTTATACGCCCACATGGAAATGTGGTCGTATATTGCCGTCGCCCCCGTCCGTCCGTCTGTCGGTCCGTCCGTCCGTCCGTCCGTCCATCGTCCACAATTTCTTGTGAACGCTCTAGAGGCTAAAGTTAATATCCGATTGACTTGAAATTTATACACGGTGTTTAAGGCCGTGAGACGAAGAAGCCTATTGATTTTCAGCGATATCCGATAATTACTACCAGAGTTATGACCCTTGATCACTTTGAAAAATCTTGTGAACGCTTTAGAGGCTATAGTTAATATCCGATTGACTTTAAATATATACACAGTGTTTAAGGTCATGAGACGAAGAAGCCTATTGATTTTCGGTGATATCTGATAATTACTGCCAGAGTTATGACCCTTGATCACTTTGAAAAATCTTGTGAACGCTTTAGAGGCTAAAGTTAATATCCGATTGACTTTAAATTAATGCACGATGTTTAAGGTCGTGAGACGAAGAAGCCTATTGATTTTCAGCGATATCCGATAATTACTACCAGAGTTATGACCCTTGATCACTTTGAAAAATCTTGTGAACGCTCTAGAGGCTATAGTTAATATCCGATTGACTTTAAATTTATACACAGTGTTTAAGGTCATGAGACGAAGAAGCCTATTGATTTTCGGTGATATCTGATAATTACTGCCAGAGTTATGACCCTTGATCACTTTGAAAAATCTTGTGAACGCTTTAGAGGCTAAAGTTAATATCCGATGACTTTAAATTTATGCACGATGTTTAAGGTCGTGAGACGAAGAAGCCTATTGATTTTCAGCGATATCCGATAATTACTACCAGAGTTATGACCCTTGATCACTTTGAAAAATCTTGTGAACGCTCTAGAGGCTATAGTTAATATCCGATTGACTTTAAATTTATACACAGTGTTTAAGGTCATGAGACGAAGAAGCCTATTGATTTTCGGTGATATCTGATAATTACTGCCAGAGTTATGACCCTTGATCACTTTGAAAAATCTTGTGATCGCTCTAGAGGCTAAAGTTAATATCCAATTGAATTTAAATTTATAAACGGTGTTTAAAGTCATGATGCAAAGAAGCCTCAGCTCAGAATAGACGGTGTAATTTCGTCATTATCTTACAGCTGGATCGGTCGAATAGGTCGCTAGCCAAATAAGTTGCCAACTTGTGTTTGGAATGGGCGCAGCCATGTTTCATCCGGGACCTTTAAAGTAGTTCCAATATGGCGGAATTCATCATACAGCCGAGTTTAGATTCCCGAAATCTTACGAGGTTTGCCGAGTGGAGACGAAGAAGCCTATTGATTTCCGGTGATATCCGATAATTACTGCCAGAGTTACGACCCTTGATCACTTTGAAAAATCTTGTGAACGCTCTAGAGGCTAAAGTTAATATCCGATTGACTTTGAATTTATACCAGTGTGTAAGGTCATGATAAGAAGAAGCCTGTTGATTTTCAGCAATATCCGATAATTCCTGCCCGAGTTATGACCCTTGATCACTTTGAAAAATCTTGTGAACGCTCTAGAGGCTAAAGTTAATATCCGATTGAATTTAAATTTATACACGGTGTTTAAAGTCATGATACAAAGAATCCTATTGATTTTCAGCAATATCCGATAATTACTGCCAGAGTTATGACCCTTGATCACTTTGAAAAATCTAAAGTTAATATCCGATTGACTTTAAATTTATACACACTATTTACGGTCATGATACAAAATAGCCTATTTATTTTCAGCGATATCCGATAATTACTGCCAGAGTTATGACCCTTGATCACTTTGAAAAACCCTGTGAATGCTCTAAAGGCTAAAGTTAATATCCGATTGACTTTAAATTTGTACACAGTGTTTAGGGTCATGATACGAAGAATCCTATTTGATTTTCAGTGATATCTGATAATTTCTGGCAGTTGATCACTTTGAAATATCTTGTGGACAAAGGCCTTGAGACAAACCATCAAAACTATTCTAATCATTTCTGATAATTATTTAATGGGCTATTACTCATAATAAGATTATCATGTGTTGTAAATGTTCTCCTTACTGATAAAAGAAACAATATGCGACAACCCTTGTTGACTGCCCGGACGACTTAGCTGTTGTGGGCGTATGTTTCGTTGCCTGGCAACCTATCTTTTAGAATTTTGTCAAAGTTTGGATACTTTTCTTGACTACTTCCGGTGATTAGAGGATTTTCATTCATAGACTAAGGACTGGAGACGACTCTTGACTTCATATGCCTGAAGTTTCAGAAAAATCGTAGGTGCTGTTTTAAAAAAATAAGAACTCTACGATTTGACCAAAATGCGTAAAAAAGTGAAAAATCAAAGTTTAAAATTTCAGAACAAAACCTATATTGTTGGAATCGGATTAATGTCAGCTATCCAAAAATATAAGTCATATTTAAAAATTCCTAAAAATAACAATTTTAGAAAATTTTGAAAATTTTCCATTTTTCACCAAAAAAATGAGAGCGACAAAGTTTCTAAACTCGATGTTTTTGAACTGCCATCTACTCAGAAATGTTTTCAGCTATCCAAAAATGTAAATATCGGAAAAGTCCGATGAGAATTAGAAGAATTATGGCCGATTTTCAATTTGAGTGCACGTTAAAGATTTGACGCGTTTCCGCTATGCGCACAAATTTGGTTTTACATTTAAGCACTAACCACCACCCAGTTTCCCGACAGAAAATCAAATTTCAGACCTCTATCTCTTATAGTTGCTGAGAAATAGGCAAAGTGGAAAAAAAAAAAATAATAAATAATAATAATCTTAGTAATAACAATAGCCTTTCACCATTGAAAAATGGTGAAAGCCTAATTAACAAAACATTAATTTGAGCTGGTTCAAACACAGATCTAGATAGCCATGAAAACTTGCTAAAGTTGTTGTTTATTACAATTTTGATATTCAAAATATCAATTATATTTTATTAAAATTAAAAATATTTCGAATGAAGGAGGCCCAAACAACATAAAACAAAGTTTGTGTTCTTTCGGCCGTGCATATTTTTATAGTTGTTACGGGTACAATTGGACTTTGTTTACCCGTACAAACTCTTTCTTTCCCATTCAAGAGTATACCTTCTTGAAAATGCATAATTAAACAATACAAGGATACTAAATTAAACTATAAAAACATAAGTACTATGCCAAAAAGTGACCATTGATTTCGTCAAATGTTTTTTCCCGGATCACGACCTCCATTGGCATGACACTGAATGATATCAGTCTACCGGAACTCTCAATGTAATTGGCATTATTTATATTTCTGCTTTATAAAATTTAATTCAATCTTAAAATCAGTGATCTCTTTCGAAAATCAAAGTATCAGTCTACACAATTCGTCAAGGTGTATAGAAATTGATCAGAAACGGGGATAATTCTAACGGGTGGAAAGGTGAGCGAGAAGTCACGTGACGTAAACAAGCTCCGTATCGGCATTTGAAAAAATTTGTGGAATGAATACTCGGGAGTATATAGCTGTATTTTTTCATGATTAAGCAATAAAATATAGCAAATATCATAAAAAAGAAAACATTTTGTTCAATATTTATGTTAAATATTATACAGGAAAATCAAAACCGCGATATATCGCGGTATGTTCGGTTTTTCGATATTTTTCTGAAGACGGTATTTTTCACGGTTTTTATTTATGTGACGGTTTTATATCGAAATATCGCCCAGCTCTATGCTGTGGGCGTATGTTTCGTTGCCTGGCAACCTATCTTTTAGCTTGTGGTACTTCTTGAGGCCAAAATTATTATCCGATTTGAAAAACATTCTGATTATATCACCGTTACACCATAAAGAAGGTTGTGTTCGAATCGAATTTCGTGAAAATCGGACCAAAATTGACGGACAAAATGGCCGCCGTTTGTACGCGAAAAGTGTAAAAATATGGTATGTCAAGGTTGTGAACACTGTAGAGGTCACAATATTGAACCGATTTTGATGAAACTTGAAATTCATCTTTATAAGTCAAAGATCTTGGTTCCTGTCGATATTTGCGCATATCGGATCATAACTTCCTGAATTATGGCCCCTGATTGTACGAAAAATCGCCTTTTTATACGCCCACATTTTCATGTGGACGTATTATGTCGTCGCCCCTGTCCGTCCGTCCACAATTTGTTTGTGGACTCTCTACAGGTCACAATTCTTATCCGATTTTGACGAAACTTGAAATATAGGTTTATTCCCAAAAGATCTCGGCTGCTTTCGATATTGGCATGTATCGGATCAAAACTTCATGGATTATGGCCCCTGATTGTACGAAAAATCACGTTTTTAGCTTGTGGACCCTATAGAGGTCACAATTTTGAATCGATTTTGATGAAACTTGACATGCATGTTTGTAACCCAAAGATCTTGGTTCCTTTCGATATTTGCGGCTATCGGAATGTAATTTCCTGAATTATGGCCCCTGATTGTCCGAAAAATCACCCTTTTTAGCTTGTGGTCCCTCTGGAGGTCACAATTATTATTCGGTTTAAAAAACCGTTTGACTATATCACCGTTACACCCTAAGGAAGGTTGAGTTCGAATTTCGGGAAAATCGGACGAAAATTGCCATACAAAATGGCCGCCGTTTGTACGCGAATACTGTTAAAAAATGGTATATCAAGGTTGTGGACCCTGTGGAGGTCACAATTTTGATTCGATTTTGATGAAACTTGAAATTCATGGTTATAACCCAAAGATCTTGCTTCCTTTCGATATTTGCGCATATCGGATCGTAACTTCCTGAATTATGGCCCCTGATTATATGCAAAATCGCCTTTTTTTTAGCTTGGAGGTCACAATTATTATCCGATTTAAAAAAACGTTTGATTATATTACCGTTACACCGTAAGGAAGGTTGAGTTCGAATTTCGGGAAAATCAGACCAAAATTGCCATACAAAATGGCCGCCGTTTGTACGCGAATACTGTTAAAAAATGGTATATCAAGGTTGTGGACCCTGTAAAGGTCACAATTTTAATTCGATTTTGATGAAACTTGAAATTCATGGTTATAACCCAAAGATCTTGGTTCTTTTCGATATTTGCGCATATCGGATCGTAACTTCCTGAATTATGGCCCCTGGTTATACACAAAATCCCCCTTTCTTTAGCTTGTGGTCCCTCTGGAGGTCACAATTATTATCCAATTTAAAAAAACGTTTGATTATATCACCGTTACACTGTAAGGAAGGTTGAGTTTGAATTTCGGGAAAATCGGACCAAAATTGACAGACAAAATGGCCGCCGTTTGTACGCGAATACTGTTAAAAAAATGATATATCATGGTTGTGGACCCTGTATAGGTCACAATTTTAATTCGATTTTGATGAGGAAGGTTGAGTTCTAATTTCGTGAAAATCGTACCAAAATTGCCGGACGAAATGGTCGCCGTTTGTACGCGAATAGTGTAAAAATATGGTATATCATGGTTGTGGACAGGTCATAATTCTTATCCGATTTTGATGAAAAGTCACATTTCTAGGTTGTGTACCGTCACACAATAATCATTGTCGGTTTCGAATTTTATTAATATCAGACTGGAACTGACCAACTAAATGGCTGCTCCCAATACAGTATGAAATACAGGACTTAAAAGATGTAGGAAAAATCACTTTCGGTATTGCTTGTTCTCTGTCCATCTCTCGAAAATGTGGGCGTATCCTGCCTGGCAGTGCCAGCCTATCTTTTAGCTTGTGGTACTTCTTGAGGCCAAAATTATTATCCGATTTGAAAAACCGTCTGATTGTATCACCGTTACACCATAAAGAAGGTTGTGTTCGAATTTCGTGAAAATCGGCCCAAAATTAACGGACAAAATGGCCGCCGTTTGTACGAGAAAAGTGTAAAAATATGGTATGTCAAGGTTGTGAACACTGTAGGGGTCACAATTTAGAACCGAATTTGATGAAACTTGAAATGCATGTCTATAACTCAAAGATCTTGGTTCCTTTCGATATTTGCGCATATTGAATCGTAACATCCTGAATTATGGCCCCTGATTGTACGAAAAATCACACTTTTAGCTTGTGGATATTATAGAGGTCACAACTTTGAACCGATTTTGATGAAACTTGACATGTATGTTTATAACCCAAAGATCTTAGTTCTTTTGATATTTGCGCCCATCGGATCTTAACTTCCTGAATTATGGCCCCTGTTTGTCCGAAAAATCACCCTTTTTAGATTGTGGTCCTTCTGAAGGTCAAAATTATTATCCAATTTAAAAAAACGTTTGATGATATCACCGTTGCTTGGTAATGAAGGTTGAGTTCGAATTTCATGAAAATCAGACTAAAATTGACAGACGAAATGGCCGTCGTTTGTAAAGATATGTTTATCAAAGTTATGGCCCCTATAGAGGTCACAATTTTAATTCGATTTTGATAAAACTTAAAATACATGTTTATAACCTAAAGGTCTTGGTTACATATTTGCACATATCGGATTGTAACTTCCTGAATTATGGCCCTTGATTGTTCGAAAAATCCCCTTTTATTGCTTGTGGTCCCCCTGGAGGTCGCAATTATTATCCAATTTAAAAAAAACCATTTGATTATATCACTGTTACACTGCTGCTTGTACGCGAATAGTGTAACAATATTGAATATCAAGTGGACCTGTAGAGGTCACAATTTTAATTTTATTTTGATGAAACTTGAAACAGAGTTTAAGGTCTTGAGACCAACAAATATATTGATTTTCAATGAATTTTTGATAATTGTACAGGTAAATCCATAATATTAAATTTTTCGTATACTAGACATTAGCATGGGCCAGAACTTTATAAAAAACCAAACAAATTCTAATGATTTTTGATAATTACTTAATATGCGACAACTCTTGTTGACTACCCGGACGATTTAGCTGCTGGTGGGCGTATGTTTCGTTGCCTGGCAACCTATTTTTTAAAATGTTGCAGTAATTTTAACAATAATCATCGAATTTTAACTTTTTATACATTTTGGCATAGCTGGAGTCAGGGCACATAGCTACGCTACTTTCGATTTTTGATTTTCGGTAAATCTTCGAAGATATTAGGCGCCAAATTTTGAAAATTTAAAATTTTACAAAAAACTTTTTTATTTATGAATATTTTTTAGTCGTATTGTATACAGAATTAAAGAGTCATCTGTCTTGCGCAAAAATGCTAAAAAATTTTGTCTTAGTAATTTTCCTTGGCTGCCATTGGCTAATTCAGTTTTTCAGTCCTAGATTATTTTTTTATACGCCCACATTTTCATGTGGACGTATATTGTCGTCGCCCCTGTCCGTCCGTCCGTCCGTCCACAATTGTTTGTGAACAGTCTACAGGTCACAATTTTTATCCGATTTCAATGAAACTTAAAATATAGGTTTATCACCCTAAGATCTCGGTTCCTTTCGATATTGGCATGTATCGGACTGTAACTTCATGGGTTATGGCCCCTGATTGTACGAAAAATCACGTTTTTTAGCTTGTGAACAGTGTAGAGGTCACAATTTTGAACCGATTTGGATGAAAATTGAAATGCATGTCCATAAACCAAAGATCTTGGTTCCTTTCGATATTTGCGCCAATTGGATCGTAACTTCCTGAATTATGGCCCCTGATTGTCCGAAAAATCGCCCTTTTTAGCTTGTGGACCCTCTGGAGGTCAAAATTGTTATCCGATTTAAAAAACCGTTTGATTATATCACCGTTCCATGGTTATGAAGGTTGAGTTTGAATTTCGTGAAAATCGGACCAAAATTGACGGACAAAATGGCCGCCATTTGTACGCGAATAGTGTGAAAATATGTTATATCAAGGTTGTGAACAGTGTAGAGGTCACAATTTTGAACCGATTTGGATGAAACTTGAAATGCATGTTTATAACCCAAAGATCTTGGTTCCTTTCGATATTTGCGCCAATCGGTTCATAACTTCCTGAATTATGGCCCCTGATTGTCCGAAAAATCGCCCTTTTTAGCTTGTGGTACCTCTGGTGGTCAAAATTGTTATCCGATTTAAAAAATGTTTGATTATATCACCGTTCTATGGTTATGAAGGTTGAATTCGAATTTCGTGAAAATCAGACCAAAATTGACTGACAAAATGGCCGCCATTTGTACGCGAATAGTGTGAAAATATGTTATATCAAGGTTGTGGACCTTATAGAGGTCACAATTTTGAACCGATTTGGATGAAACTTGACATGTATGTTTATAACTGAAAGATCTTGGTTCCTTTCGATATTTGCGCCCATCGGTTCGTAACTTCCTGAATTATGTCCCCTGATTGTCCGAAAAATCGCCCTTTTTAGCTTGTGGTCCCTCTGGAGGTCAAAATTGTTATCCGATTTAAAAAAACGTTTGATTATATTACCATTCCATGGTTATGAAGGTTTAATTCGAATTTCGTGAAAATCGGACTAAAATTGACGGACAAAATGGCCGCCGTTTGTACGCGAATAGTGTGAAAATATGTTATATCAATGTTGTGGACCTTATAGAGGTCACAATTTTGATGAAACTTGACATGTATGTTTATAACCCAAAGATCTTGGTTCCTCTCGATATTTGCGCCCATCGGATCGTAACTTCCTGAATTATGGCCCCTGATTGTCCAAAAAATCGCCCTTTTTAGCTTGTGGTCCCTCTGGAGGTCAAAATTGTTATCCGATTTAAAAAAACGTTTGATTATATCACCGTTCCATGGTTATGAAGGTTGAATTCGAATTTCGTGAAAATCGGACCAAAATTGACGGACAAAATGGCCGCCGTTTGTACGCGAATAGTGTGAAAATATGTTATATCAAGGTTGTGGACCTTATAGAGGTCACAATTTTGAACCAATTTTGATGAAACTTGACATGTATGTGTTTATAACCCAAAGATCTTGGTTCCTCTCGATATTTGCGCCCATCGGATCGTAACTTCCTGAATTATGGCCCCTGATTGTCCCAAAAAAATCGCCCTTTTCAGCTTGTTGTGCCTCTGGAGGTCACAATTATTATCTGATTTATAAAAAAAATGTTTGATTATAAAAACCAAACAAATTCTAATGATTTTCTGATAATTCCTTAATATGCGACAACTCTTGTTGACTGCCCGGACGATTTGGCTGCTGTGTGGGCGTATGTTTCGTTGCCTGGCAACCTATTTTTTTTGTTCGATTTGTATAAAACAAAGTTCATATGCTTCGTTGTCTCAATTATCATTTTTTTTGTTACCGATAGTGTTATCTGTCGGCACCGTAAGTGGCATAATTTTACCAAAAACTACAATTTTGACAGTTATTTTCCTTCTTCGAAAACAAATATTATTTTTTTTGAAAATTATATGACTCAAACTACTCAAAGAGTGTGTCCTTTCAAGGCGCAAAAAATGGCGGAAGCAGTTTTTTTAATTTCTATTTCATTTTCGAGCAAATTGGATTAAGAGGTGAAAAAAGGCGTAAAATTGACCTATTTACAACCCATTCAGGCTTTTCAGATTTTAAAATATTTTTACATATTAAACTCTTAATCAATACGAAGAGAATGTATGTGAAAATTAGTTTGTAATATAAGCAGTTGCCAAGAAATGGACAGTTCTGCATAAGTCACTGTTTTCTTTATTTTGCGTGTAATAAAGTCAATTATTATTGGATTTTTATAAAAGTGACATCATTTGATTCAAAAAGCATGTAGCGTCATATCAAGTTGATTACAATTTAAAATTGACACCGGAAGTGACATCATTTTGTCAAAAACTGCATTTTAAACTTTTTAAATCAATGTTTTATTCAACCAAGAATTACTTAATATGTATTAATAATTTTAGCTTTTGGTTTAAATTCACATATAAACACAACTCATACGGTCATATAGATATCATAAAATTGTTTCTAACTTGTTCATAAAAGTGTCAATTATTATTCGATTTTCATAAACGTTACACCATGTTATACCTAATGCCATTTGGGATTTCATACAAGTAATGTAAGATTTTCATTATCACCGGAAGTAACATCATTTTGGCAAAAACTGTATTTTTAGCCTTCAAAACAGATATTTTATTCAAATGAGTCTGTTTTGAAATCTTTTTCAAATTATGGTATTTGATGCCAATCAACAAATAGAATGAAGCCATACGATCATACAGATACCACAAAATGGTTTCTAACTTATACGGTTGCCGAGAAATAGCCGATAAGGGTAACGTGGCACCAGTGAAACCCGTCATTCCTGCATGCAGGTCTAGTTATTCTTATTAGGGTTTCACACTGCGTAGCTTGTGTGAAACACTATTGTTTTTGTTAAAATTATTAGGCTTTCAGACTTTCGTCTGAAAGCCTATTGTGATTACTAAAATTATTATTTATTATTATTATTTTTTTTTTCGCCGGAGCCTATTTCTCAGTGCCTGTAACAGATACCGATCTAGGACCTAATTCTCTATTGGGAAACCATGTGTTGTTTACTTGATAAACTATTTTTGAAAATTCTGCGCAGACCGGAAGTGGTCGAATTTTGTGCTGTGTCAAAAAATTAAAAAATGGCCGTAGATTCGTCAATTCTGTACCTATTTTCATACAAATGACATTTTCGGAAACCCTGAGTCTTTTCTCGGACGATAGCAGTTGAAAATTTCGATATTTCGAAACTTTATCGATGACTTCTGGCGATCGAAAAATGAAAAATGTGGTTTGAGAGACAATTTTTGTTATTTTTCAAAATTTTCAAATTTGACCTACATTTTTATACGCCCACATTTTCATGTGGACGTATTATGTCGTCGCCCCTGTCCGTCCGTCCACAATTTGTTTGTGGACTCTCTACAGGTCACAATTCTTATCCGATTTTGACGAAACTTGAAATATAGGTTTATCCCCAAAAGATCTCGGCTGCTTTCGATATTGGCATGTATCGGATCAAAACTTCATGGATTATGGCCCCTGATTGTACGAAAAATCACGTTTTTAGTTTGTGGACCCTATAGAGGTCACAATTTTGAACCGATTTTGATGAAACTTGACATGCATGTTTGTAACCCAAAGATCTTGGTTCCTTTCGATATTTGCGGCTATCGGAATGTAATTTCCTGAATTATGGCCCCTGATTGTCTGAAAAATCACCCTTTTTAGCTTGTGGTCCCTCTGGAGGTCACAATTATTATTCGATTTAAAAAACCGTTTGATTATATCACCGTTACACCCTAAGGAAGGTCGAGTTCGAATTTCGGGAAAATCGGACGAAAATTGCCATACAAAATGGCCGCCGTTTGTACGCGAATACTGTTAAAAAATGGTATATCAAGGTTGTGGACCCTGTGGAGGTCACAATTTTGATTCGATTTTGATGAAACTTGAAATTCATGGTTATAACCCAAAGATCTTGCTTCCTTTTGATATTTGCGCATATCGGATCGTAACTTCCTGAATTATGGCCCCTGATTATACGCAAAATCGCCTTTTTTTAGCTTGGAGGTCACAATTATTATTCGATTTAAAAAAACGTTTGATTATATCACCGTTACAACCTAAGGAAGGTTGAGTTCGAATTTCGGGAAAATCAGACCAAAATTGCCATACAAAATGGCCACCGTTTGTACGCGAATACTGTTAAAAAATGGTATATCAAGGTTGTGGACCCTGTGGAGGTCACAATTTTGATTCGATTTTGATGAAACTTGAAATTCATGGTTATAACCCAAAGATCTTGCTTCCTTTCGATATTTGCGCATATCAGATCGTAACTTCCTGAATTATGGCCCCTGATTATACGCAAAATCGCCTTTTTTTTTTAGCTTGGAGGTCACAATTATTATCCGATTTAAAAAAACGTTTGATTATATTACCGTTACACCGTAAGGAAGGTTGAGTTCGAATTTCGGGAAAATCAGACCAAAATTGCCATACAAAATGGCCGCCATTTGTACGCAAATACTGTTAAAAAATGGTATATCAAGGTTGTGGATCCTGTAAAGGTCCCAATTTCAATTCGATTTTGATGAAACTTGAAATTCATGGTTATAACCCAAAGATCTTGGTTCTTTTCGATATTTGCGCATATCGGATCGTAACTTCCTGAATTATGGCCCCTAGTTATACGCAAAATCCCCCTTTCTTTAGCTTGTGGTCCTTCTGGAGGTCACAATTATTATCCAATTTAAAAAAACGTTTGATTATATCACTGTCACACTGTAAGGAAGGTTGAGTTTGAATTTCGGGAAAATCGGACCAAAATTGACAGACAAAATGGCCGCCGTTTGTACGCGAATACTGTTAAAAAAATGATATATCATGGTTGTGGACCCTGTATAGGTCCCAATTTTAATTCGATTTTGATGAGGAAGGTTGAGTTCTTATTTCGTGAAAATCGTACCAAAATTGCCGGACGAAATGGTCGCTGTTTGTACGCGAATAGTGTAAAAATATGGTATATCATGGTTGTGGACTCTCTACAGGTCACAATTCTTATCCGATTTTGATGAAAAGTCACATTTCTAGGTTGTGTACCGTCACACCATAATCATTGTCGGTTTCGAATTTCATTAATATCAGACTGGAACTGACCAACTAAATGGCTGCTCCCAATACAGTATGAAATACAGGACTTAAAAGATGTAGGAAAAATCACTTTCAGTATTGCTTGTTCTCTGTCCATCTCTCGAAAATGTGGGCGTATCCTGCCTGGCAGTGCCAGCCTATCTTTGGATACCTGAAAACCATCCGATTCCAGAAATATAAGTTTCATTCCGAGTTATCGCCCTTTATTTTTCGATTTTTTTCGAATTTTCTACCCATTTTGTGAGCTCGGGTTTCGTTTTATGGCAGAATTGACGTTTCTGAAACTTCTGAGGCATGAAGCCAAATGACCATTCCAAGGAATAAAGCAATTTCAACAATAATCTGTACACCGGAAGTGGTCGAAATAATGTCCGATATTTTGAAAAAAATGCAAAAAATGCGTATTTTGGGGAAAAACGCGATTTCTCCTTCCGATATCAATGGATTAGACAAATTAGGATACCATTGGATTGCACTAGGATTGTGCTATCGTATGATACCCAATTCGTACGGATACGATGAGCAGGCAGCAAAATATGGCACGCTGAAAATCAAGTATTTTCTGATTTGGATCGTTTTTGGATGCCTGTAGCTCGAAAAATTAACCGCAAATTTTTTTAAAATTTTTTCTATCGAGAGTCCTTTCGGAGTTATTTTGCATGAAACCATTAACCGCAAATTTTTTTAAAATTTTTTCTATCGAGAGTCCTTTCGGAGTTATTTTGCATGAAACCATTAAGTAAGACTTTGAAATATCTGGAATAGGTGAAATAACGGACTGAAAGTCGAAAAAAGTCGAAAAATCGTGAAATTTTGGAAAATGCTCTGCTATTTTTTTATTTTAAGAGATTTTCAAAAAAAGATTGCATATTCAGATAGCTGACCTAATTACAATTCTAACGATGTATAATATGTATGTAGTTATTGAAATTTAATTTTCGATATTTTAATTTTTTTGCATTTTTGGCACTTTTGAACATAGGATTTCTCAGGGGGATTTTATCTGATCTGATAATGTAATATATCATTACAGAGCCCTGTGGCTATTTTAGTGCCCAAACCGGCTATTAAAACTATTCCGACAATAATAACCATACCGGAAGTATTCAAAAAATGAATAAAAATGGTTAAAAACATTGTCGCACTTGTGAAAAACTTGATTTCTCCTTTTGGTAATAGCGGACCAAAAGAACTAAAGTGTCGCTGGATAGCCGTATTAATGGACCATCATATGGTATCTAAATAATACGATTTCGATGGTAAGGAAATAAATTATTGTATGCCAAAAATCTAGTATTTTCCGATTTTTTAACATTCTGGGACGCCCTTTTCTCGAAAACGACGCCACAGATTTTTCTTAAATTTTTCTTACGCAAAGTCCTATCGGCTGTCTATATAGTGAATCCAAAATGAAAAGCGTTGAAATAATATAAGTGGTCCAAAAATGGCCTCAAACTTTGAAAAAAATTGAAAAATCGTTAAATTGTTGGAAACGCTCTTTAATTTATCTTTTTTTCCAAAACTACTGAATGGATGTTTCTGATACTTCTGGTACGTAAAGTTAAGTATCCAAAGAACTTCGTAAAGCTATCACAACAACGATCGTAAAACCGGAAGTAGTCGTAAAAATGTCTGATATTTTGAAAAAAATTAATTCTTTTACGAAAACCTTTTTTATTTATGAATATTTTTTGATGATATTTTACAGTTACACAGGAATTATTGATATAAAATTAAACCATGCTAGTCCCGAAATGACATAGTTTGTGTCTAGTCGACGTTAAACCCCATTTCTCTCATCTCGGTAGTGAAGGTTAATTTGAGATATAGTTTGTCTCCCTTTAAGTTTTTTACCTTTTTAATTTCAGTTTATGGGTTCCAAGTTTATTATCTATTGCCTCAATTGCGAATTCTCAACTTATCTGTTACCGATAATGATTTCTTTTGGCACCGGAAGTGAAGTAATTTTGCCAGATTTTACAATTTTGACCGGTGTATTCGCAAGCAAATATTACTTACAAATCTGATAGAGGGTGTCACTGAATCATAACAACTACAGTATCGTTTGGTAGTTCGATGGATCGGCTATTGTATGACGCACTTCCTGTCTGATTCCTGAAAGCCGATTCAGCACTCAGGTCTGCAGGTCTAGTTCTTATTAGGGTTTCACACTGCGTAGCTTGTGTGAAACACTATTGTTTTTGTTAAAATTATTCTTATTATTATTCTTCTTCTTATTATTATTTTTTTTTCCAATTTGCTTATATCTCAGCAACTTCTTGTCGGATCGATGCAATTTCTTCAATTTTACTGGGAAAGTGGGTGTGACTTAGAGATTAAAGCTATTCCCGGCATTCTGCGACATTGCGAAATATCCGAAATCACCGAAAATGTCGTTTTTATACGCCCACATTGAAATGTGGTCGTATATTGTCGTCGCCCCCGTCCGTCCGTCGGTCCGTCCGTCCGTCGGTCCGGCGTCCACAATTGCTTGTGGACGCTCTACAGGCTAAAGTTAATATCCGATTGACTTTAAATTTATACACAGTGTTTAAGGTCATGAGACGAAGAAGCCTATTGTTTTTCAGCGATTTCCGATAATTAGTGCCAGAGTTATGGCCCTTGATCACTTCAAAAAATCTTGTGGACGCTCTAGAGGCCAAAGTTAATATCCGATTGACTTCAAATTTATACACAGTGTTTAAGGTCATAAGACGAAGAAGCCTATTGATTTTCAGCGATTTCCAATAATTAGTGCCAGAGTTATGGCCCTTGATCACCTCAAAAAATCTTGTGGACGCTCTAAAGGTCAAAGTTAATATCCGATTGACTTTAAATTTATACACAGTGTTTAAGGTCATAAGACGAAGAAGCCTATTGATTTTCAGCGATTTCCGATAATTAGTGCCAGAGTTATGGCCCTTGATCACTTCAAAAAATCTTGTGGACGCTCTAGAGGCCAAAGTTAATATCCGATTGACTTCAAATTTATACACAGTGTTTAAGGTCATAAGACGAAGAAGCCTATTGTTTTTCAGCGATTTCTGATAATTAGTGCCAGAGTTATGGCCCTTGATCACTTCAAAAAATCTTGTGGACGCTCTAGAGGCCAAAGTTAATATCCGATTGACTTTAAATTTATACACAGTGTTTAAGGTCATAAGACGAAGAAGCCTATTGATTTTCAGCGATTGCCGATAATTAGTGCCAGAGTTATGGCCCTTGATCACTTCAAAAAATCTTGTGGACGCTCTAGAGGCCAAAGTTAATATCCGATTGACTTTAAATTTATACACAGTGTTTAAGGTCATAAGACGAAGACGCCTATTGATTTTCAGCGATTTCCGAAAATTAGTGCCAGAGTTATGGCCCTTGATCACCTCAAAAAATCTTGTGGACGCTCTAAAGGTCAAAGTTAATATCCGATTGACTTTAAATTTATACACAGTGTTTAAGTTCATAAGACAAAGAAGCCTATTGATTTTCAGCGATTTTCCGATAATTAGTGCCAGAGTTACGGCCCTTGATCACTTCAAAAAATCTTGTGGACGCTCTAGAGGCCAAAGTTAATATCCGATTGACTTCAAATTTTTACACAGTGTTTAAGGTCATAAGACGAAGAAGCCTATTGATTTTCAGCGATTTCCGATAATTAGTGCCAGAGTTATGGCCCTTGATCACTTCAAAAAATCTTGTGGACGCTCTAGAGGCCAAAGTTAATATCCGATTGACTTTAAATTTATACACAGTGTTTAAGGTCATAAGACAAAGGACAAAGACGCCTATTAATATTCAGCGATTTCCGATAGTTAGTGCCAGAGTTATGGCCCTTGATCACCTCAAAAAATCTTGTGGACGCTCTGGAGGCCAAAGTTAATATCCGATTGACTTTAGATTTATACACAGTGTTTAAGGTCATGAGACGAAGAAGCCTATTGATTTTCAGCGACTTCAAATAATTACTGCCAGAGTTATCTCCCTTGATAACTTCAAAAATTCTTGTGACGCTATAGAGGCCAAAGTTACTATCCGATTGACTTCAGATTGATACATAGAGTTTAAGGTGTTGAAAGGAACAAGTATTTTGATTTTCAATGAATTTAGATAACTGAACAGCTAAATCCATGATATTAAATGTTTCATGTATATACTAATTGTTAGCGTGGGGTAAAACTTTATAAAAAGCAATCAAATTCTAATGATTTTCTGATAATTACATAATGAGTTGTTACTCTTAATCAGTTTTTAGTGTATTACAAATGTTTCTTTTCCGAAATTAGTAAAAATATGCGACAACCCTTGTTGACTGCCCGGACGATTTAGCTGCTGTGGGCGTATGTTTCGTTGCCTGGCAACCTATCTTTTGAAATATTGCCGCAATATTAACAATAATCATTGGATTTTAGCATATGATGCATTTTGACATAGCCAGAAACAGGGGACATAGCTATGTTACTTTTGATTTTTGATTTTCGACGAATCTTGGAAGATATTAGGCGCCAAATTTTGAAAATTTAAATTTTTACAAAAAATTTTTATTTATTAATATTTTTATATGACATTTTAACCAAGGTTAAAGAGTCATCTGATTTGAACAAAAATGTCAACATTTTTTGTTTCCGTAATTTTCCTTGGCCGCCATTGGCTAATTCAGTTTTTCAGTCCTACATTAATTATTTATTGTTCGATTTGTATTAAACCATGTTCATATGACTCAAACTACTCAAAGAGTGTGTCCTTTCAAGGCGCAAAAAATGGCGGAAGCAGTTTTTTTAATTTCTATTTCATTTTCGAGCAAATTGGATTAAGAGGTGAAAAAAGGCGTAAAATTGACCTATTTACAACCCATCCAGTGTCTTCATATATTAAAATATTTCTTCGATACTTTCATAAACTTGTAGCAATAATCCATACAAAGAGAATGTATGTGAAATTTAGTTTGTAATATAAGCAGTTGCCGTGAAATGGGCAATTTTGCATGAGTCACTTTTCACGTTATTTTGGCTGTAAAAGAATCAATTATTATTCGATTTTCAATTTTCTTTCACTGTCTGTTGCCCATTGCCACAGTCGACTATTCCAAACCATTTTAACACCTTCACTGTTACCGGAACTGACGTCATTTAGGCAATAACTGAATTTTTAGCCTTAAAAATACATTTTTCATTCAAATGAGTATTATTTGTAATATTTTTAGAGTTATGAAATTTGGTTCCCATCAACAAATAGAATGAACCCAAACGATCATATAGATACCACAAAATGGTTTCTAACTTGTATGGTTGCAGAGAAATGGACGATTTGCCACTGCCACTAGTCACTTTTTACTTCATTTTGGCTCTAAAAGAATCAGTTGTTATTCGATTTTCATAAAATTTTCACCATATGATGTCTTATGCCATTTACGATTTCATAAAACTAATTTAACTGTTTTAGTATCACCGAAAGTGATGTCATTTTGTCAAAATTTTTAGCCTGCAAAATAGATATTTTATTCAAATGCGTCTGATTTGTAATGTTTTCAAAATTATGATATTTGATTCCATTCAACAAATAGATTGATCCCATACGATCATACAGACACCACAAAATGGTTTCTAACTTGTGCGGTTGCAGAGAAATAGTCGATTGTCTACAAGTCACTTTTCAAGGTTTTTGGTCTATAAAAGTGGCAATTATTATTCTATTTATATAAAATTTTCACTATATGATGTCATATGCCATTTCCGATTTCATAAAACTAATTGAATATTTTCATTATCACCGGAAGTAATGTAATTTTGTCAGGATCACTTACAAGTAACAAATGAATTGATATTTGCTGGATTTGGTTGATTCTGCGTCCAATTTATTTGATGTGTGCAATGCTTATGGGGAAACCTGTGTAATGGTTTCATTGGTACCGGAAGTGACATATGTTCATGGGTAACGTGGCACCGGAAGTGACATGTTAAAGGGTAACGTGGCACCAGTGAAACCCGTCATTCCTGCATGCAGGTCTAGTTGTTATTATTTTTTTTTTTCCAATTTGCTTATATCTCAGCAACTACTTGTCAGATCGATGCAATGTCTTGAGTTTTACTGCGAAAGTGGGTGTGACTTAGAGATTAAAGCTATTTCCGGCATTCTGCGATAATGCAAAATGTCCGAAATCACCGAAGTTGTCGTTTTTTCGAAATATTGCCGTAATATTAACAACAATTGTTGGATTTTATCGTTTGATAGTTTTTGACATAGCCAGAGACATGGCACATAGCTATGGGTCTTTAGATTTTTAAATTTCGCTGAATCTTCGGAACAATAAGGCGCCAAATTTTGAAAATTTAAATTTTGACAAAAAACTTTTTTATTAGTGAATATTTTTTAATGACCTTTCACCAAGGGTTAAAGGGTCATCTGATTTGGGCCAAAAATGTGAACATTTTTTTTTCTGGATAATTTTCCTTGGTCGCTATTGGCTAATTCAGTTTATCGGTTCTATATAAATTATTAATTGTCCGATTTGTATAAAACAAAGTTTATATGCTCCGTGGTCCAAAATGTCATTTTTTTTGTTACCGGCAAAGTTTCCTGTCGGCACCGTAAGTGACGTAAATTTAGCAAAAACTACAAATTTAACAGTTCGGTACCACTTTTTGAAAGCAAAAATTATTTTTTTCAAATCTAATAGGACTGAAAAGATGTGCCATATAAAGGCGCACAAAAAATCGGGCTCAGTTTTTTTAATTTTGATTTCGTTTTCGGGCAATTTGGATTAAAGGGTGAAAAAAGGTGTCAAAATAAGCTATTTACAACCCATCCAGCGTCTTCATATTAAAAAATATATCTTCGTAACATTCATAATCTCGTAGCAATAACCCATACGAAGAGAATGTATGTGAAAATTAATTTGTAATATGCGCAGTTGCCGAGAAAAAGTCAATTTTGCACAAGTCACTTTTCACTTTATTTTGGCAGTAAAAGAATCAATTATTATGTGATTATGTCAGTTATTATTCGATTTTCATAAAATTTTCACCATGTGATATCTGATGTCATTTATGATTTCATAGAACTAATTTAACATTTTCAGTATCACCGGAAGTAATTATATTTTGGCAAAAACTGTATTTTTAGCCTTCAAAACAGATATTTTTTTTCAAATGAGTCTGATTTGTAATATATTTAAAATTATGATATTTAGTTCGCATCAACTAATAGAATGAACCCATGCGATCATACAGATACCACAAAATGGTTTCTAACTTGTACAGTTGCAGAGAAATAGCCGATTTTCTACAAATCACTTTTCAAGTTTTTGGGTCAATAAAAATGGCAATTATTATTCGATTTACATAAAATTTTCACTATGTGATATCTTATGCCATTTCTGATTTTGTGAAACTAACTGAACATTTTCATTATCACCGGAAGTACTGTAATTTTATCAGGATCAATTACATGTTACAAATATATAAAATGAATTGATATTGCTGGATTTTTGTAGATTCTGTTTCCCTTTTATTTGATGTTTGCAATGTTTATGTGGAAATCTGTTTATCGGTGCCGTTTGCAAGGGCAACATGGGAGCGAAAGTGACATAAGTTTAAAGTTAACGTGGCACCAGTGAAACCCGTCATTCCTCCAAGCAGGTCTAGTTAAAATTGATATTGTTGTTGTAATAAATTGATGATTACTGTTTTTATTTACCTCTATTACAAGCTAAGTCTGTTCTCGCCCATATACAACTACAACAATAAATAACAAAAATTATGCATTAAGCCTGTCGCAACGCTGGATCAGACGTTTATTATACCATACACACACATAATTGTTGATACAAATACATATAATTGTTGATACAAATACATATAATTGTTGATACAAATAGATATAATTGTTGATACAAATACATATAATTATAACAAACTTTATATTCGGTCCTGGTCTAAAAAACCGGAGATAAAACTTTATAAGACAAATACTCTGGAAAAACCTATGGACCCCCTTCAAATCATTATATTATGAAAAACACCGTAAAAACTTGAAGTTTTCAAGCCGACGACAGAAGCTAGAATGACACATCACACACTTATAGACAAGCACGCACGTGCATGACACATCTAATTAATATTCATGTGTCATGACCTACGAACAGACAACTATTTTCAGCTACACGTTGAAACGCTGAAAAATAAATTTAAATTGGGGAAGCACTTCAAAGACAAATATTATAATGTTTATTAAAATGATTTGAGTAAGTGTCAAAGCTGGGGTATTGTATAAAAATACTGAAAACAAATATTTTAAATTAACTTTTTAATATACAAGGACTTTTTATTTTATGTGTTAACCAATTGCATGTTTTTACCAACTTTTAACCCACGAAGTGTAAATACATGTAATTTAATGTAATCAACCTGTCCATAATATCATATAACATGTATTGGATGTTAAATCTGTAAATGTCTGATAGCTGTATAGTTTGTGAATCAGTAGTTTGCCCAAGACAGGGTGCTGTTCAGTGTGACAGGTGTGAACGATGGCACCATAGAACTTGTAATACTGGTAAGACTTTAATGTCAAGTAATGAGTAATGGAAGATTTCAAAAGTAATGAGTTATGGAAATGTAATTAATTACATTCCAAAAATCATGTAATGGTCAATTACATTTCAATTACTCTTCAATTACATATAAATATTTACATATGATAAACATCAAATTTGATAGCAACAAAGAAATAAATTAGGTGTATCTGACACAAATCTAATTCATTATTTTTATACGCCCACATTTTCATGTGGACGTATTATGTCGTCGCCCCTGTCCGTCCGTCCACAATTTGTTTGTGGACTCTCTACAGGTCAAAATTCTTATCCGATTTTGACGAAACTTGAAATATAGGTTTATCCCCAAAAGATCTCGGTTCCTTTCGATATTGGCATGTATCGGATCAAAACTTCATGGATTATGGCCCCTGATTGTACGAAAAATCACGTTTTTAGCTTGTGGACCCTATAGAGGTCACAATTTTGAACCGATTTTGATGAAACTTGACATGCATGTTTGTAACCCAAAGATCTTGGTTCCTTTCGATATTTGCGGCTATCGGAATGTAATTTCCTGAATTATGGCCCCTGATTGTCCGAAAAATCACCCTTTTTAGCTTGTGGTCCCTCTGGAGGTCACAATTATTATTTGATTTAAAAAACCGTTTGATTATATCACCGTTACACCCTAAGGAAGGCTGACTTCGAATTTCGGGAAAATCGGACGAAAATTGCCATACAAAATGGCCGCCGTTTGTACGCAAATACTGTTAAAAAATGGTATATCATGGTTGTGGACCCTGTGGAGGTCACAATTTTGATTCGATTTTGATGGAACTTGAAATTCATGGTAATAACCCAAAGATCTTGCTTCCTTTCGATATTTGCGCATATCGGATCGTAACTTCCTGAATAATGGCCCCTGATTATACGCAAAATCGCCTTTTTTTTAGCTTGGAGGTCACAAATATTATGCGATTTAAAAAAACGTTTGATTGTATTACCGTTACACCCTAAGGAAGGTTGAGTTTGAATTTCGGGAAAATCGGACGAAAATTGCCATACAAAATGGCCGTTGTTGTACGCGAATACTGTTAAAAAATGGTATATCAAGGTTGTGGACCCTGTGGAGGTCACAATTTTGATTCGATTTTGATGAAACTTGAAATTCATGGTTATAACCAGGGTTCTTAATCCATTTTGAAATGAACCGGCCAAGGGTAAGCCTAACGGTCTAGCCTAACGGATAGTCGTATTTTCAACAACAGACATGTTGGTTTATGCATACTTTATTCACGTTAATAATTGCATAACGTATTCCGAATAATAATAGCTTAAACTTCGAATAAACAACACCTTTGTTGTAATTGCATACTTGTATTCATACATCGATAATAATATCGAAATTTATAGTCAAATTTCAGCAACTTGCATAATGCATATTCCTACTTTCGCTTTCATCCAACCAAACGGAAGTTATGAGTCGACCCTAAGTCCAAATCGAATAGTCAGTCGTATAAATCGGTCGATGGCTTATTAAAATTTTGGAATAGTATGTATTCAATATAAGTTAAAGAAGAAACGCATTAATTCCAATATAACGCCAATGGTCGCCGAGTCACGGCGTTTGTTTTGAGCATGAGGTATTTGACATTTTCATGTCGCTTTGTCCACTCAATAAAAAAACCAGTCATTTGTTCAGTCTGTTACATAAAATCAGTCAAGTAGCTCAGTCGAATAGCTCAGTCGAATAGCTCAGTCGAATAAGTCAGTCGTATAGTTCAGTCGTATAATTCAGTCGTATAGTTCAGTCGTATAGTTCAGTCGTATAACTCAGTCGTATAGTTCAGTCGTATAGTTCAGTCGTATAATTCAGTCGTATAATTCTGTCGTTCAATATTAAGCAGCGGTGGCAGTAGACTAAGATAATATTGTAACAAATCATGCTCGTAGCCATAGCTGAAGGTGCCGGGGGCATGGGGTAGGGGCCGGGGGCATGGGGTAGGTCCTTCCCAACGGGTTTCAAGTTCGATTTTACGGGCAAAAGTAGTTTGATAAGTAAGACATTCGGACGATATTTAAGCCATAACTGAAGGAGAGGGAGAGAGAGGGAGACAGTAATGGGGTTTAGCGTCCACTCGACACACACTAGGTTATTTCGGGACAAAAACATGTTTTTTATTTTTTTTTTTCATAATTCGCTTGCGCGTAGAGGTCTTTAGCAGTGTGGGGAAACCGGAGGACCCGGAGAAAAATCCACAAGGTTGGACAGGCGACCCTTCTCCTTGTCACGTACAGTCGAGGATGCGAAACAGCGCCAGGTGACTCAATGACAGGCTTCATTATACAGCGAGCACCTGCAAACCATACGGCTATCCACCCCCACCCCCACCACATAACTGAGGGAGCCAGACGCTCGGTAGGAAAGGGGGAGGGGGTTGGGGAGGATCTATCAGTCTTAGGATTAGTCAAATAGCTCAGTCGAATAATCCAGTCGAATAATTCAGTCGTATAGTCCAGTCGTATGCTTCAGTCGTATACTTCATTCGTATAATTCAGTCGTATACTTCAGTCGTATAAGTCAGTCGTATAGTTCAGTCGTATAGTTCAGTCGTATAACTCAGTCGTATAGTTCAGTCGTATAACTCAGTCGTATAGTTCAGTCGTATAATTCAGTCGTTCAATATTAAGCAGCGGTGGCAGTGGACTAAGATAATATTGTAACAAATCATGCTCGTAGCCATAGCTGAAGGTGCCGGGGGCATGGGGTAGGGGCCAGGGGCATGGGGTAGGGGCGGGGTCCTTCCCAACGGGTTTCAAGTTCGATTTTACGGGCAAAAGTAGTTTGATAAGTAAGGCATTCGGACGATATTTAAGCCATAACTGAAAGAGAGAGAAAGAGAGAGAGAGAAGGAGAGAGAGAGAGAGGGAGACAGTAATGGGGTTTAGCTTCCACTCGACACACACTAGGTCATTTCGGGACAAAAACATGGTTTTTATTTTTCTTTTTTCATAATTCGCTTGCGCGTAGAGGTCTTTAGCAGTGTGGGGAAACCGGAGGACCCGGAGAAAAATCCACAAGGTTGGACAGGCGACCCTTCTCCTTGTCACGTACAGTCGAGGATGCGAAACAGCGCCAGGTGACTCAATGACAGGCTTCATTATACAGCGAGCACCTGCAAACCATACGGCTATCCACCCCCACCCCCACCACATAACTGAGGGAGCCAGACGCTCGGTAGGAAAGGGGGAGGGGGTTGGGGAGGATCTATCAGTCTTAGGATTAGTCAAATAGCTCAGTCGAATAATCCAGTCGAATAATTCAGTCGTATAGTCCAGTCGTATGCTTCAGTCGTATACTTCAGTCGTATAATTCAGTCGTATACTTCAGTCGTATAAGTCAGTCGTATAGTTCAGTCGTATAGTTCAGTCGTATAACTCAGTCGTATAGTTCAGTCGTATAACTCAGTCGTATAGTTCAGTCGTATAATTCAGTCGTTCAATATTAAGCAGCGGTGGCAGTGGACTAAGATAATATTGTAACAAATCATGCTCGTAGCCATAGCTGAAGGTGCCGGGGGCATGGGGTAGGGGCCGGGGGCATGGGGTAGGGGCGGGGTCCTTCCCAACGGGTTTCAAGTTCGATTTTACGGGCAAAAGTAGTTTGATAAGTAAGGCATTCGGACGATATTTAAGCCATAACTGAAAGAGAGAGAAAGAGAGAGAGAAGGAGAGAGAGAGAGAGGGAGACAGTAATGGGGTTTAGCGTCCACTCGACACACACTAGGTCATTTCGGGACAAAAACATGGTTTTTATTTTTTTTTTCATAATTCGCTTGCGCGTAGAGATCTTTAGCAGTGTGGGGAAACCGGAGGACCCGGAGAAAAATCCACAAGGTTGGACAAGCGACCCTTCTCCTTGTCACGTACAGTCGAGGATGCAAAACAGCGCCAGGTGACTCAATGACAGGCTTCATTATACAGCAAGCACCTGCAAACCATACGGCTATCCACCCCACCCCCACCACATAACTGAGGGAGCCAGACGCCCCCTACCCCATGCCCCCGGCACCTTCAGCTATGGCTACGAGCATGATTTGTTACAATATTATCTTAGTCCACTGCCACCGCTGCTTAATATTGAACGACTGAATTATACGACTGAATTATACGACTGAACTATACGACTGAACTATACGACTGAGTTATACGACTGAACTATACGACTGAGTTATACGACTGAACTATACGACTGAACTATACGACTGACTTATACGACTGAAGTATACGACTGAATTATACGACTGAAGTATACGACTGAAGCATACGACTGGACTATACGACTGAATTATTCGACTTGATTATTCGACTGAGCTATTTGACTAATCCTAAGACTGATAGATCCTCCCCAACCCCCTCCTCCTTCCCTACCGAGCGTCTGGCTCCCTCAGTTATGGGGTGGGGGCGGGGGTGGATGGCCGTATGGTTCGCAGGTGCTCGCTGTATCATGAAACCTGTCATTGATTCACCTGGCGTTGTACGTGACAAGGAGAAGGGTCGCCTGTCCAACCTTGTGGATTTTTCTCCGGGTCCTCCGGTTTCCCCGCACTGCTAAAAACCCCTACGTGCAAGCGAATTATGGAAATAAAATAATTACAAACCATATGTTTGTCCCGAAATGACCTAGTGTGTGTCGAGTGGACGCTAAACCCCATTACTATGTCCCTCTCTCTCTCTCTCTCTGTCTCTCTATCTCTCTTTCTCTTTCAGTTATGGCTTAAATATCGCCCGAATGTATGCCTTACTTATCAAACTGCTTTTGCCCATAAAATCGAACTTGAAACCCGTTGGGAAGGACCCCGGCCCCTACCCCATGCCCCCGGAACCTTCAGCTATGGCTACGAGCATGATTTGCTACAATATTATCTTAGTCCACTGCCACCGCTGCTTAATATTGAACGACTGAATTATACGACTGAATTATACGACTGAACTATACGACTGAGTTATACGACTGAACTATACGACTGAGTTATACGACTGAACTATACGACTGAACTATACGACTGACTTATACGACTGAAGTATACGACTGAATTATACGACTGACTTATACGACTGAAGTATACGACTGGACTATACGACTGAATTATTCGACTGGATTATTCGATTGAGCTATTTGAATAATCTTAAGACTGATAGATCCTCCCTAACCCCCTCCCCCTTCCCTACCGAGCGTCTGGCTCCCTCAGTTATGGGGTGGGGGTGGGGGGGTTTATGGCCGTATGGTTTGTAGGTGCTCGCTGTATCATGAAGCCTGTCATTGAGTCACCTGACGTTGTTTCGCATCCTCGACTGTACGTGACAAGGAGAAGGGTCACCTGTCCAACCTCGTGGATTTTTCTCCGGGTCCTCGGCTGTACGTGACAAGCAGAAGGGTCGCCTGTCCAACCTCGTGGATTTTTCTCCGGTTCCTGTGGTTTCCTGCCACAGCTAAAGACCCCTACGCGCAAACGAATTATTGAAATAAAAATAAAAACCATATGTTAGTCCCGAAACGACCTTGTTTGCGTCGAATGGACGTTACCCCCCAACCTCCTTCTGTCCCACTTTCTCTGTCAGTTATGGCTTAGCTATGGCCTGAATACCATACATATCAAGCTACTTTTGCCCGTAAAATCGAACTTGAAACCAGTTGTGAAGGCCCCTGGCTCCTACCCCATGCCCCGCACTTTCAGCTATGGCTACGAGCATGATTTGCTACTATATTATCTTAGTCCACTGTCACCAATGCTTAATATTGAACAACTGAATCATACGACTGAACTATACGACTGAATTATGCGACTGAACTATACGACTGATTTATACGACTGAACTATACGACTGAATTATACGACTGAACTATACGACTGAGTTATACGGCTGAACTATACGACTGACTTATACGACTGAAGTATACGACTGAATTATACGACTGAACTATGCGACTGGATTATTTGACTGAGCTATTTGACTGATGTTAAGAATGATAAGACCTTCCACACCCCCACCCTCTTCCCTACCGAGCGTCTGACTCCTTCATTAATGGGGTGGGGTGGATCGCTGAATTGTTTGCAGGTGCTCGCTGTATCATGAAGCCTGTCATTGAGTCAACTGGTGTGGTTTCGCATCCTCGGCTGTACGTGACAAGGAGAAGGGTCACCTGTCCAACCTCGTGGATTTTTCTCCGGGTCCTCGGCTGTACGTGACAAGCAGAAGGGTCGCCTGTCCAACCTCGTGGATTTTTCTCCGGGTCCTCCGGTTTCCTGCCACAGCTAAAGACGCCTACGCGCAAGCGAATTATTGAAATAAAAATAAAAACCATATGTTAGTCCCGAAACGACCTAGTTTGTGTCGTGTGGACGGTACCCTCACCCCCCCCCCTTCTCTCTCACTTTATCTTTCAGTTATGGCTTAGCTATGGCCTGAATACCTTACATATCAAGGTAATTTTGCCCGTAAAATCGAACTTGAAAGCAGTTGGGAAGGCCCCCGGCTCGTACCCCATGCCCCGGCACTTTCAGCTATGGCTACGAGCATGATTTGCTACTATATTATCTTAGTCCACTGCCACCAATGCTTAATATTGAACGACTGAATTATACGACTGAACTATACGACTGAATTATGCGACTGAACTATACGACTGACTTATACGACTGAACTATACGACTGAATTATACGACTGAACTATACGACTGAGTTATACGACTGAACTATACGACTGACTTATACGACTGAAGTATACGACTGAATTATGCGACTGAACTATGCGACTGGATTATTTGACTGAGCTATTTGACTGATGTTAAGAATGATAAGACCTTCCCCACCCCCACCCTCTTCCCTACCGAGCGTCTGACTCCTTCAGTAATGGGGTGGGATGGATCGCTGAATTGTTTGCAGGTGCTCGCTGTATCATGAAGCCTGTCATTGAGTCAACTGGTGTGGTTTCGCATCCTCGGCTGTACGTGACAAGGAGAAGGGTCACCTGTCCAACCTCGTGGATTTTTCTCCGGGTCCTCGGCTGTACGTGACAAGCAGAAGGGTCGCCTGTCCAACCTCGTGGATTTTTCTCCGGGTCCTCCGGTTTCCTGCCACAGCTAAAGACCCCTACGCGCAATCGAATTATTGAAATAAAAATAAAAACCATATGTTAGTCCCGAAACGACCTAGTTTGTGTCGTGTGGACGGTACCCCCCCCTCCCCCTTCTCTATCACTTTATCTTTCAGTTATGGCTTAGCTATGGCCCGAATACCTTACATATCAAGCTAATTTTGCCCGTAAAATCGAACTTGAAAGCAGTTGGGAAGGCCCCCGGCTCGTACCCCATGCCCCGGCACTTTCAGCTATGACTACGAGCATGATTTGCTACTATATTATCTTAGTCCACTGCCACCAATGCTTAATATTGAACGACTGAATTATACGACTGAACTATACGACTGAATTATACGGCTGAACTATACGACTGAGTTATACGACTGAACTATACGACTGACTTATACGACTGAAGTATACGACTGAATTATACGACTGAACTATGCGACTGGATTATTTGACTGAGCTATTTGACTGATGTTAAGAATGATAAGACCTCCCCCACCCACACCCTCTTCCCTACCGAGCGTCTGACTCCTTCAGTAATGGGGTGGGGTGGATCGCTGAATTGTCCGAGGTGCTAGCTGTATCATGAAGCCTGTCATTGAGTCAACTGGTGTGGTTTCGCATACTTGGCTGTACGTGACAAGGAGAATGGTCACCTGTCCAACCTCGTGGATTTTTCTCCGGGTCCTCGGCTGTACGTGACAAGCAGAAGGGTCGCCTGTCCAACCTCGTGGATTTTTCTCCGGGTCCTCCGGTTTCCTGCCACAGCTAAAGACCCCTACGCGCAAACGAATTATTGAAATAAAAATAAAAACCATATGTTAGTCCCGAAACGACCTAGTTTGTGTCGTGTGGACGGTACCCCCCACCCCCCTTCTCTCTCACTTTATCTTTCAGTTATGGCTTAGCTATGGCCTGAATACCTTACATATCAAGCTAATTTTGCCCGTAAAATCGAACTTGATAGCAGTTGGGAAGGCCCCCGGCTCGTACCCCATGCCCCGGCACTTTCAGCTATGGCTACGAGCATGATTTGCTACTATATTATCTTAGTCTACTGCCACCAATGCTTAATATTGAACGACTGAATTATACGACTGAACTATACGACTGAATTATGCGACTGTACTATACGACTGACTTATACGACTGAACTATACGACTGGATTATACGACTGAACTATACGACTGAGTTATACGACTGAACTATACGACTGACTTATACGACTGAAGTATACGACTGAATTATACGACTGAACTATGCGACTGGATTATTTGACTGAGCTATTTGACTGATGTTAAGAATGATAAGACCTTCCCCACCCACACTCTCTTCCCTACCGAGCGTCTGACTCCTCCAGTAATGGGGTGGGGTGGATCGCTGAATTGTTTGCAGGTGCTCGCTGTATCATGAAGCCTGTCATTGAGTCAACTGGTGTGGTTTCGCATCCTCGGCTGTACGTGACAAGGAGAAGGGTCACCTGTCCAACCTCGTGGATTTTTCTCCGGGTCCTCGGCTGTACGTGACAAGCAGAAGGGTTGCCTGTCCAACCTCGTGGATTTTTCTCCGGGTCCTCCGGTTTCCTGCCACAGCTAAAGACCCCTACGCGCAAACGAATTATTGAAATAAAAATAAAAACCATATGTTAGTCCCGAAACGACCTAGTTTGTGTCGTGTGGACGGTACCCCCCCCCCCCTTCTCTCTCACTTTATTTTTCAGTTATGGCTTAGCTATGGCCTGAATACCTTACATATCAAGCTAATTTTGCCCGTAAAATCGAACTTGAAGCAGTTGGGAAGGCCCCCGGCTCGTATCCCATGCCCCGGCACTTTCAGCTATGGCTACGAGCATGATTTGCTACTATATTATCTTAGTCCACTGCCACCAATGCTTAATATTGAACGACTGAATTATACGACTGAACTATACGACTGAATTATGCGACTGAACTATACGACTGACTTATACGACTGAACTATACGACTGAATTATACGACTGAACTATACGACTGAAGTATACGACTGGATTATACGACTGAACTATATGACTGAGCTATTTGACTGATATAAAGAATGATAAGACCTTCCCCACCCCACCCCCTTCCATATCGAGCTTCTGGCTCCTTCAGTTATGGGGTGGGGTGGGGGATGGCCGAATGGTTTGTAGGTGCTCCCTGTATCATGAAGCCTGTCATTGAGTCAACTGGCGTGGTTTCGCATCCTCGGCTGTACGTGACAAGGAGAAAGGTCCCCTGTCCAACCTCGTGGATTTTTCTCCGGGTCCTCCCACTGCTAAAGACCCCTACGCGCAAGCGAATTATTGAAATAAAATCAAATCTTATGTTAGTCCCGAAATTACCTAGTTTGTGTCGAGTGGACGTTAAAATCCATTCCTGTCTCTCCCTATCTCTATTCTCTCTCTCTCTTTCGGTTATGGCTTTAATATCGCCCGAATACCTTACGTAAAATCGAACTTGAAACTAGTTGGGAAAGCCCCCGGTCCCAACCTCATGCCCCCGGCCCCTACCTTATGCCCCGACACCTTCAGCTATAGCTACGAGCATGATTTGCTACTATATTATCTTAGTCAACTACACTTAATATTGAACGACTGAATTATACGACTGAACTATACGACTGACTTATACGACTGAAGTATACGACTGAGTTATACGACTGAAGTATACGACTGAATTATTCGACTGGATTATTCGACTGAGCTATTTGACTGATGTTTAGAATGATAAGTCCTTCCCCACCCTTGGATTATACGACTGAACTATATGACTGAGCTATTTGACTGATATAAAGAATGATAAGACCTTCCCCACCCCACCCCCTTCCATATCGAGCTTCTGGCTCCTTCAGTTATGGGGTGGGGTGGGGGATGGCCGAATGGTTTGTAGGTGCTCCCTGTATCATGAAGCCTGTCATTGAGTCAACTGGCGTGGTTTCGCATCCTCGGCTGTACGTGACAAGGAGAAAGGTCCCCTGTCCAACCTCGTGGATTTTTCTCCGGGTCCTCCCACTGCTAAAGACCCCTACGCGCAAGCGAATTATTGAAATAAAATCAAATCTTATGTTAGTCCCGAAATTACCTAGTTTGTGTCGAGTGGACGTTAAAATCCATTCCTGTCTCTCCCTATCTCTATTCTCTCTCTCTCTTTCGGTTATGGCTTTAATATCGCCCGAATACCTTACGTAAAATCGAACTTGAAACTAGTTGGGAAAGCCCCCGGTCCCAACCTCATGCCCCCGGCCCCTACCTTATGCCCCGACACCTTCAGCTATAGCTACGAGCATGATTTGCTACTATATTATCTTAGTCAACTACACTTAATATTGAACGACTGAATTATACGACTGAACTATACGACTGACTTATACGACTGAAGTATACGACTGAGTTATACGACTGAAGTATACGACTGAATTATTCGACTGGATTATTCGACTGAGCTATTTGACTGATGTTTAGAATGATAAGTCCTTCCCCACCCTTTCCCCTTCCCTACCGAGCGTCTGACTCCTTCAGTAATGGGGGAGGGGTGGATGGCCGAATGGTTTGCATGGGACACAGACTAAACACTAGCCGTTTCTAGCACGGCCATTGTTTATGTTTATGTTTTCAGTCGATGACATCAGTCGTTGACCTTTAACCCGAAGTTGATGTCCTTACTCGCTAAGAGAGGTCTACAGGTTGTTTAGTGGATTGCTATTGAAGAAAAATCTCAATAAAGTTTTGATTTCAACTGTCAGTTTTTAACTTCGGAGAAAATAAACAAAATAGACAAAAACGATTTCAGGAAATTTGAGTTAGTGCGTTTTTTATTTACGTCAAACAAACTATTCCCAAATTTTAACCCAACCATCGACCGAATTTGCTGACTGGCTATCCTTGTGGTACTTAGGGGTAATTGGAAGTTATAATTTAGTAAAAAGAAAAACTACCAGTAAATATAAATACGTTTTTTTTTACAATTGTATTAATGTGATCACTTGTCAATATATAAAAATAAAAAGAATGTAAGCACATATCAATAATAATAAATTAGCACAAATTAGTTTCTGTGTATAGTCGGAACTCGGAAATATGCCGACGTGCGAAAAGTCACGTGGCCTATTACCATGATAGGCTATTACTTGACATAATAATTATATACGGGTCAGTAGGTTATTACCAGATTTACTCAACGCTAACATAATAATAATAATCATTACTATACGAGATCAGTAGGTTATTACGTGACTTAAAAAAGGAGACTAAATTAAGAACTTACGACTACAAGACAAAACATTTTCTGTGAAATTTTGTCAAACGAAAGCCATTTGAAAGTAGTTAACCATTCGGTATTAAAATATCTCCCGGTCTTCGATTTTGGTTGACCTATATTGGACGTGGGAGTTTGTCCGACTTTTGGAACTTCCAATGACGACGTGCATGCTTGAAGTTCAAGGTCAATGCAGCCATCACTATCGTCGGCTAAAACTCGCTTACATTTTCTATTGTCATTCTGTGAGGTGTTCAAGTAGCCTACTTCAACATTGTGTTAGATAGAAATGAGTGAACCGACATTGGATTATATACATTCTTTTACTTGATTGACTCAACTAATTAAGTTGTTTATTTAGGAAATGAGCCGATACGGATAGAAGCTGAAGGTATTCATATTGTATTGACTGATTCTTTGATGGGTTTCTTAATTGACGAGTAATAATTAACTCTTTGTTATCGGCCGAAAGTTGATTGATTAATGATACCATAGTGGCCGGTTCATTGTTTTACAAACCGGCTAGATTAAAGATCAATCGGCTAAAGCCGACAAAAAACAGCCGATTAAGATCCGTGGTTATAACCCAAAGATCTTGCTTCCTTTCGATATTTGCGCATATCGGATCGTAACTTCCTGAATTATGGCCCCTGATTATACGCAAAATCGCCTTTTTTTTAGCTTGGAGGTCACAGTTATTATCCGATTTAAAAAAACGTTTGATTATATTACCGTTACACCGTAAGGAAGGTTGAGTTCGAATTTCGGGAAAATCAGACCAAAATTGCCATACAAAATGGCCACCGTTTGTACGCGAATACTGTTAAAAAATGGTATATAAAGGTTGTGGACCCTGTACAGGTCACAATTTTAATTCGATTTTGATGAAACTTGAAATTCATGGTTATAACCCAAAGATCTTGGTTCTTTTCGATATTTGCGCATATCGGATCGTAACTTCCTGAATTATGGCCCCTGGTTATACGCAAAATCCCCCTTTCTTTAGCTTGTGGTCCCTCTGGAGGTCACAATTATTATCCAATTTAAAAAGATGTTTGATTATATCACCGTTACACTGTAACCCATTTAACCCTGAGCCAATTAAAAGATTAGCTGCCCTAACCCTAAGCTCATTGAACCAGCAGGGCCCATCTCCCTAAGCCAATTAGAGGATTATTGTTAATCCTAATACCCTCTACAAAATTGCAAATAATTTAAAAAATATTTTTTATACATAAAAATACTCTGTTACAAAAATGTTCACATTGCTGTGTTCTTTCCAATGATATAAAATTCAATTTTACAAAGTAGCATGTGTATTACTATAAATAATATTGAAAAGCCAGTTCCACTAAAATTATGACTTTTCTCTATCATATTGGCAAAATAATGTGAAAAAGTATGCCTTACGATTTTTTTTTTAAAAATAAAACAAAAATATAATCCCTCGTGTTGGCAGCAGTGTTCTAAGTAAATATAAATATAACTTTTAAAAAGAAATATCACCCCAAATAACGGTCACTTCATCGCCTACGGCATTTAACATTTCTGCCTTTCTTTGGATATATGACGGGAATTGTCGTTTTCTTTGCTTCACTGCGTCGAAAATAAAACTATATATTTGAAATCTTCGACAGTGGAATATTCCCCAATGTAGCTTGTTTTAAACCTTAAAGGTTTTGATTCAATTTAGCTTTCCAAAGTCTAGAATTATTAACCGTAAGTTTCGTGTTGTCATCTGTTTGATCGAGCGAATCCAAGATGGCGGCGACTCGCTTGATCTCGGCTCGAGTATACGCATTCTTCGCATCATAACGTCAAAAAAAATAATAACTAGACCTGCATGCAGGAATGACGGGTTTCACTTTTGCCATGTTACCTTTGAACTTGAACTTGTGTCACTTTTGGTGCTACGTTACCCTTGAACATATGTCCTTTCCGGTACCAATGAAACCAATATACAGGTTTCCACATAAGCATTGCACACATCAAATAAAATGGAAACAGAATCAAACAAATCCAGCAATTTTATTTTATACATTTGTTACATGTAATTGATCCTGACAAAATAACAGTACTTCCGGTGATAATGTAAATGTTCCCTTAGTCTTATGAAATCAGAAATGGCATAAGGCATCATATGGTGAAAATTTTATGTAAATCGAATAATAATTTCCACTTTTATAGACCAAAAACCTTGAAAAGTGACGTGTAGAAAATCGTCTATTTCTCGGCAACCGTACAAGTTAGAAACCATTTTTTGGTATTTATATGACCGTATGGGTTTAATCTATTTGTTGATTGGAATCAAATATCATAATTGTATAAACATTACAAATCAGACTCATTTGAATAAAATATCGGTTTTGAAGGCTTAAAATACAGTTTTTGCCAAAATGACGCTACTTCCGGTGATAATGAAAACGTTAAATTAGTTTTATAACATCGTCTATGACATTAGGCTTCAAAGGGTGAAAATTTTATGAAAATCAAATAATAATTGACACTTTTATGGGCCAAAAACCTTCAAAAGTGACTTTCAGAAAATCGCCTATATCTCGACAACCGAACAAGTTAGAAACAATTTTATGATATCTATTTGACCGTATGAGTTTTGTTAATATGTGAATTTAAACCAAAAGTTAATTTTATTATTACATGTGACATAATTCTTGGTTGAAAAAAAGATCGATTTTAAAAGTTAAAAATTGAGTTTTTGACTAAATGACGTCACTTCCGGTGTCAATTTTAAATAGTAATCAACATGATATGACGCACACTTGCTTTTTGAATCAAATGATGTCACTTTTGTGAATATCCATTAATAATTGACTATTTTACAGGCAACATTACGAAAACAGTGACTTATGCAAAACTGCCCATTTCTCGGCAACTGCTTATATTAGAAACTAATTTTAACATACATTCTCTTCGTATGGATTATAGTGACAGGTTTATAAAAGTTAAGTAAAAAAATTTTAAAATCTGAAAAGCCTGAATGGGTTGTAAATAGGTCAATTTTACGCCTTTTTTCACCCCTTAATCCAATTTGCTCGATAACACTTTTGGTAATAAAAGAAATAACAATTGGGACAACGAAGCATATGAACTTTGTTTTATACAAATCGAACAATAAAAAATTAATCTAGGACTGAAAAACTGAATTAGCTAATGGCGGCCAAGGAAAATTACTGAGACAAATTTTTTTAACATTTTTGCGCTAGTCAGATGACTCTTTAATTCTGTGCACAACACGACTAAATAATATTTATAAATAAAAACGTTAAATCGAATAATAATTGCCACTTTTAAAGACAAAAAAACTTGAAAAGTGACTTGTAGAAAATCGGCTATTTCTCGGCAACCGTACAAGTTAGAAACCATTTTGTGGTATCTGTATGATCGTATGGGTTCATTCTATTTGTTGATTGGCATCAAATACCATAATTTGAAAAAGATTTCAAAACAGACTCATTTGAATAAAATATCTGTTTTGGAGGCTAAAAATACAGTTTTTGCCAAAATGACGTTACTTCCGGTGATAATGAAAATCTTAAATTACTTGTATGAAATCCCAAATGGCATTAGGTATAACATGGTGTGACGTTTATGAAAATCGAATAATAATTGACCCTTTTATGGCCCCGAAACCTTCAAAAGTGACCTGTAGAAAACCGTCTATTTCTCGGCAACCGAACAAGTTAGAAACCATTTTATGATATCTATATGACCATATGAGTTTTGTTTATATGTGAATTTAAACCAAAAGTTAAAATTATTAATACATATTAAGTTATTCTTGGTTGAATAAAACATTGATTTAAAAAAGTGTAAAATGCATTTTTTGACCAAATGATGTCACTTCCGGTGTCAATTTTAAATTGTAATCAACTTGATATGACGCTACGTGCTTTTTGAATCAAATGATGTCACTTTTATAAAAATCCAATAATAATTGACTATTTTACAGGCAAAATAACGAAAACAGTGACTTATGCAGAACTGCCCATTTCTTGGCAACTGCTTATATTACAAACGAATTTTAACATACATTTTCTTCGTATGGATTATAGCTACAAGTTTATAAAAGTTACGAAGAAATATTTTAAAATCTGAAAAGCCTGAATAGGTTGTAAATAGGCCAATTTTACACCATTTTTAGCCTCTTAATCGAATTTGCTCGAAAATGAAATCGAAATTAAAAAAACTGCTTCCTACATTTTTTGCGCCTTGAAAGGGCACACTCTTTGAGTCATATAATTTTTCAAAAAAATAATATTTGTTTATGAAGATCGTAAATAACTGTCAAAATTGTAGTTTTTGGTAAAATTATGCCACTTCCGGTGCCGACAGATAACACTTTTGGTAATAAAAAAAACGACAATTGATACAACGAAGCATATGAACTTTGTTTTATACAAATCGAACAATAAAAAATTAATCTAGGACTGAAAAACTGAATTAGCCAATGGCGGCCAAGGTAAATTACTGAGACAAATTTTTTTAACATTTTTGCACTAGTCAGATGACCCTTTAATTCTGTGCACAATACGACTAAAAAATATTCATAAATAAAAAAGTTTTTTGTAAAATTTTAAATTTTCGAAATTTGGCGCCTAATATCTTCGAAGATTTGCCGAAAATCAAAAATCGAAAGTAGCGTAGCTATGTGCCCTGTCTCAGGCTATGCCAAAATGTATCGAAAGTTAAAATCCAATGATTATTGTTAAAATTACTGCAATATTTTTAAAAACGATAACTTCGGTGATTTCGGACATTTCGCATTGTCGCAGAACGTTCAAAATAGCTTTATCCTCTAAGTCACACCCACTTTCCCAGTAAAACCGAAGAAATCGTAACGATGCGACACGTAGTTGCTGAGATCTATTCAAATTGGAATCTGAATAATAATAATAATAATAACTAGACCTGCATGCAGGAATGACGGGTTTCACTTTTGCCATGTTACCTTTGAACTTGAACTTGTGTCACTTTTGGTGCTACGTTACCCTTGAACATATGTCCTTTCCGGTACCAATGAAACCAATATACAGGTTTCCACATAAGCATTGCACACATCAAATAAAATGGAAACAGAATCAAACAAATCCAGCAATTTTATTTTATACATTTGTTACATGTAATTCATCCTGACAAAATAACAGTACTTCCGGTGATAATGTAAATGTTCCCTTAGTCTTATGAAATCAGAAATGGCATAAGGCATCATATGGTGAAAATTTTATGTAAATCGAATAATAATTTCCACTTTTATAGACCAAAAACCTTGAAAAGTGACGTGTAGAAAATCGTCTATTTCTCGGCAACCGTACAAGTTAGAAACCATTTTTTGGTATTTATATGACCGTATGGGTTTAATCTATTTGTTGATTGGAATCAAATATCATAATTGTATAAACATTACAAATCAGACTCATTTGAATAAAATATCGGTTTTGAAGGCTTAAAATACAGTTTTTGCCAAAATGACGCTACTTCCGGTGATAATGAAAACGTTAAATTAGTTTTATAACATCGTCTATGACATTAGGCCTCAAAGGGTGAAAATTTTATGAAAATCAAATAATAATTGACACTTTTATGGGCCAAAAACCTTCAAAAGTGACTTTCAGAAAATCGCCTATATCTCGACAACCGAACAAGTTAGAAACAATTTTATGATATCTATTTGACCGTATGAGTTTTGTTAATATGTGAATTTAAACCAAAAGTTAATTTTATTATTACATGTGACATAATTCTTGGTTGAAAAAAAGATCGATTTTAAAAGTTAAAAATTGAGTTTTTGACTAAATGACGTCACTTCCGGTGTCAATTTTAAATAGTAATCAACATGATATGACGCACACTTGCTTTTTGAATCAAATGATGTCACTTTTGTGAATATCCATTAATAATTGACTATTTTACATGCAACATTACGAAAACAGTGACTAATGCAAAACTGCCCATTTCTCGGCAACTGCTTATATTAGAAACTAATTTTAACATACATTCTCTTCGTATGGATTATAGTGACAGGTTTATAAAAGTTAAGTAAAAAAATTTTAAAATCTGAAAAGCCTAAATGGGTTGTAAATAGGTCAATTTTACGCCTTTTTTCACCCCTTAATCCAATTTGCTAGATAACACTTTTGGTAATAAAAAAAATAACAATTGGGACAACGAAGCATATGAACTTTGTTTTATACAAATCGAACAATAAAAAATTAATCTAGGACTGAAAAACTGAATTAGCTAATGGCGGCCAAGGAAAATTACTGAGACAAATTTTTTTAACATTTTTGCGCTAGTCAGATGACTCTTTAATTCTGTGCACAACACGACTAAATAATATTTATAAATAAAAACGTTAAATCGAATAATAATTGCCACTTTTAAAGACCAAAAAACTTGAAAAGTGACTTGTAGAAAATCGGCTATTTCTCGGCAACCGTACAAGTTAGAAACCATTTTGTGGTATCTGTATGATCGTATGGGTTCATTCTATTTGTTGATTGGCATCAAATACCATAATATGAAAAAGATTTCAAAACAGACTCATTTGAATAAAATATTTGTTTTGGAGGCTAAAAATACAGTTTTTGCCAAAATGACGTTACTTCCGGTGATAATGAAAATCTTAAATTACTTGTATGAAATCCCAAATGGCATTAGGTATAACATGGTGTGACGTTTATGAAAATCGAATAATAATTGACCCTTTTATGGCCCCGAAACCTTCAAAAGTGACCTGTAGAAAACCGTCTATTTCTCGGCAACCGAACAAGTTAGAAACCATTTTATGATATCTATATGACCATATGAGTTTTGTTTATATGTGAATTTAAACCAAAAGTTAAAATTATTAATACATATTAAGTTATTCTTGGTTGAATAAAACATTGATTTAAAAAAGTGTAAAATGCATTTTTTGACCAAATGATGTCACTTCCGGTGTCAATTTTAAATTGTAATCAACTTGATATGACGCTACGTGCTTTTTGAATCAAATGATGTCACTTTTATAAAAATCCAATAATAATTGACTATTTTACAGGCAAAATAACGAAAACAGTGACTTATGCAGAACTGCCCATTTCTTGGCAACTGCTTATATTACAAACGAATTTTAACATACATTTTCTTCGTATGGATTATAGCTACAAGTTTATAAAAGTTACGAAGAAATATTTTAAAATCTGAAAAGCCTGAATAGGTTGTAAATAGGCCAATTTTACACCATTTTTAGCCTCTTAATCGAATTTGCTCGAAAATGAAATCGAAATTAAAAAAACTGCTTCCTACATTTTTTGCGCCTTGAAAGGGCACACTCTTTGAGTCATATAATTTTTCAAAAAAATAATATTTGTTTATGAAGATCGTAAATAACTGTCAAAATTGTAGTTTTTGGTAAAATTATGCCACTTCCGGTGCCGACAGATAACACTTTCGGTAATAAAAAAAACGACAATTGATACAACGAAGCATATGAACTTTGTTTTATACAAATCGAACAATAAAAAATTAATCTAGGACTGAAAAACTGAATTAGCCAATGGCGGCCAAGGTAAATTACTGAGACAAAATTTTTAAACATTTTTGCACTAGTCAGATGACCCTTTAATTCTGTGCACAATACGACTAAAAAATATTCATAAATAAAAAAGTTTTTTGTAAAATTTTAAATTTTCGAAATTTGGCGCCTAATATCTTCGAAGATTTGCCGAAAATCAAAAATCGAAAGTAGCGTAGCTATGTGCCCTGTCTCAGGCTATGCCAAAATGTATCGAAAGTTAAAATCCAATGATTATTGTTAAAATTACTGCAATATTTTTAAAAACGATAACTTCGGTGATTTCGGACATTTCGTATTGTCGCAGAACGTTCAAAATAGCTTTATCCTCTAAGTCACACCCACTTTCCCAGTAAAACCGAAGAAATCGTAACGATGCGACACGTAGTTGCTGAGATCTATTCAAATTGGAATCTGAATAATAATAATAATAATAATAATAAGAATAATAATTTTAACAAAAACAATAGTGTTTCACACAAGCTACGCAGTGTGAAACCCTAACTAGACCTGCAAGCAGCACTGAACCGGCTTTCAGGAATCATACAGAAAGTTTATTATACCATAGCCGATCCATTGAGCTACCAAACTATACTTTAGTTGTTTTGCTTCAGAGACACCCTATACCATATGTTAAAGTAATATTTGCTGGCGAAAAGACCGGTCAAAATTGTAAATTATGGCAAAATTACGTCACTTCCGGTGCCGAAAGAAATTTTTATAGGTGAAAAATAAGTCGAAAATTCGCGACATACAAAATACAAACTTTGTTTTATCATATCGGGCATTAAATAATTAAGGTAAAAAACTTAAAAGTGACCCTGGGAAAATTGGCTATTATTCAACAAGGGAACATGCTAGAAGCCTTTTCTTGATATCAATATGATGGTATTGATTCAGTCTTACTGCCCATTAGAGTTAGACGTTATAAAGTTAAACGAATGATAAATATAAATCCCTTCAAAAAAATGTTTGTTTTGAAGGCTAAAAATGTTTTTTTTTGCAAAAATTACATTACTTCCGGTTATATTGAAAATGTTAATTTAGTTCACAGAAGTCATAAATGGCATAAGGCATCAAATGGTAAAAAAATTATTAAAATCGTATAATTATTGACACTTTTATGGACGAAAACCCTTGAAAAGTAACTTATAGAAGATCGCCTATTTCTCTGTAACCGTACAAGTTAGAAACCATTTTGTGGTATCTGTATGGCCGTATGGCTTCATTCTATTCGTTGATGGGAATCAAATATCATAATTCTAAAAATATTATAAGGCAGGCTCATTTTAATAAAATATTTGTTTTTTAGGTTAAAAATACAGTTTTTGACCAAATGACGTCATTTCCGGTCACAGTGAAATTGTAAAATTGGCTTGACCTAGTCCAAATTGGCATTAAGCATCAAATGGAAAAAAAAATTGCAAATCGAATAATAATTCCCTCCTTTATAGGCAAAATAACGTGAAAAGTGATGCATGCAAAATTGCATATTTCTCGGCAACTGCTCATATTACAAACTAATTTTCCCATAAATTCTCTTCGTCTGGATTAATGCTACGAGTTTATGAAAATAACAAATAAATATTTCAAAATATGAAGACGCTGAATGATTTGTAAATAACTGAATTTTACACTTTATTTACATTTTATTCGAAATTGCCCGAAAATGAAATTGGAATTAAAAAATCTGAGCTAAAGATTTTGTGCACCTTTGCAGGGTGCATCCTTTTAGTTATATCAGTTTTGAAAAAAATAACATTTGCTTTCAAAAAGTGGTACAGAACTGTCCAAATTGTAGTTTTTGTTAATATTACGTCACTTCCGTTGCCGACAGAAAAATTTCACCGTAACAAAAAATATTACAATTGGGACCACGGAGCATATGAACTTTGTTTCATACAATTCGAACAATAAATAATTGTTCTGGGTACGAAAAACTAAATTAGCCGATGGCGGCTAACGCAAATTACCGAGACAATTTTTTTTCTCATTTCTGTTCAAGTATTTTGATATTTTAACCCTGTGTAAAATACCATCAAACAATATTCATAAATGAAAAATATCGGACATTTTTTCGACTACTTCCGGTTTTACGATCATTGTCGTGATAGCTTTACGAAGTTCTTTGGATACTTAACTTTACGTACCAGAAGTGTCAGAAACATCCATTGAGTAGTCTTGGAAAAAAAGATAAATTAAAGAGCGTTTCCAAAAATTTAACGATTTTTCAATTTTTTTCAAAGTTTGAGGCCATTTTTGGACCACCTACATTATTTCAATGCTTTTCATTTTGGATTCACTATATAGACAACCGATAGGACTTTGAGTAAGGAAAGTTTAAGAAAAATCGTAGGCGTCGTTTTCGAGAAAAGGGCGTCTCGGAATGTTAAAAAATCGGAAAATACTAGATTTTTGGCATACAATAATTTATTTCCTTACCATCGAAATCGTATTATTTAGATACCATATGATGGTCCATTAATAGGGCTATCCAACGACACTTTAGTTCTTTTGGTCCGCTATTACCTAAGGGAGAAATCAAGTTTTTCGCAAGTGCGACAATTTTTTTAACCTTTTTTTTTCATTTTTTGAATACTTCCGGTGTGGTTATTATTGTCGGAATAGTTTTAATAGCCGGTTTGGGCACTAAATTAGCCACAGGGCTCTGTAATGATGTATTACATTATATGATCAGATAAAGTGCCCCTGGGAAATCTGGTGTTCAAAAGTGCCAAAAATGCAAAAAAATTAAAATATCGAAAATTAAATTTCAATAACCACATACATATTATACATCGTTAGAATTGTAATTAGGTCAGCTATCTGAATATACAACCTTTTTTTGAAAATCTCTTAAAATAAAAAAATGGTGGAGCATTTTCCAAAATTTCACGATTTTTCGACTTTTTTCGATTTTCAGTCCCTTTTTTATCCTATTCCAGACATTTCAAAGTCTTATTGAATGGCTTCATGCAAAATACCTCCAAAAGGACTCTCAATAGAAAAAATTAAAAAAAAATTGTAGGTTAAGTTTTCGAGATACAGGCGTCCAAAAATGCTAAAAATCAGAAAATACTTGATTTTCAGCGTGCCATATTTTGCTGCCTGATCATAGTATCTGTATGAATTGGGTATCATACGATAGTACAATCCTAGTGCAGTCCAATGGTACCCTAATTTGTTTAATCCATTGATATCGGACGGAGAAATCGCGTTTTCCCCAAAACTATCCATTTTTTTGCATTTTTTCAAAATATTGCACATTATTTCGACTACTTCCGGTCTACGGATCATTGTTGAAATTGCTTTATTCCTTGCAATGGTCATTTGGCTTCATGCCTTAGAAGTTTCAGATTCGCCAATTCGGCCATATAACGAAACCCGAGCTCACAAAATAGGTAGAAAATTCGAAAAAAATCGAAAAATAAAGGGCGATAACTCTGAATGAAACTTATATTACTGGAATCGGATGGACTTAAGGTATCCAAAAATATAAGTCAAATTTGAAAATTTTGAAAAATGAAAAAAATTGTCTCTTAAACAAAATTTTTCAATTTTCGAACGCTAGAAGTCAGCGACGAAGTTTCGAAATTACAAAATCTTAGATTGCTATTGACTCGAAAAAGATTCAGGGTTTCCGAAAATGTCATTTGTTTGAAAATGGGTAAATAATTGACGAAACTATGGCCAATTTTCCATTTTTTGACAACGTACAAAGATCTGCCATTTCCGGTATGCGCAGAATTTTCGAAAATACTTTATCAAGTAGCCACCACATGGTTTCCCGAAAGAAAAGTTGATTTCAGATCGATATCTGCTTTCGATCATGGAGAACTTGGCCCCCGCGGTAAATAATAATAATAATAATAATTTTAGTAATCTCAATAGGCTTTCAGACGAAAGTCTGAAAGCCTAATAATAATAATAACTAGACCTGCAAGCAGCACTGAACCGGCTTTCAGGAATCATACAGAAAGTTTATTATACCATAGCCGATCCATTGAGCTACCAAACTATACTTTAGTTGTTTTGCTTCAGTGACACCCTCTACCATATGTTAAAGTAATATTTGCTGGCGAAAAGACCGGTCAAAATGGTAAATTATGGCAAACATCACTTCCGGTGCCGAAAGACATTTTTATAGGTGAAAAATAAGTCGAAAATTCGCAACATACAAAATACAAACTTTGTTTTATCATATCGGGCAATAAATAATTAACCTATAATCCATAAACTGAAATTAAGAAGGTAAAAAACTTAAAAGTGACCCTGGGAAAATTGGCTATTATTCGACAAGGGAACATGCTAGAAGCCTTTTCTTGATATCAATATGATGGTATTGATTCAATCTTACTGCCTATTGGAATCAAACATTATAAAGTTAAACGAATGATAAATATAAATCCCTTCAAAAAAATGTTTGTTTTGAAGGCTAAAAATACGTTTTTTGCAAAAATTACATTACTTCCGGTGATATTGAAAATGTTAATTTAGTTCATAGAAGTCATAAATGGCATAAGGCATCAAATGGTAAAAAAATTATTAAAATCGTATAATAATTGACACTTTTATAGACGAAAACCCTTGAAAAGTGACTTATAGAAGATCGCCTATTTCTCTGTACCCGTACAAGTTAGAAACCATTTTGTGGTATCTGTATGGTCATATGGCTTCATTCTATTCGTTGATGGGAATCAAATATCACAATTCTAAAAATATTTTAAGGCAGACTCATTTTAATAAAATATTTGTTTTTTTAGGTTAAACATACAGCTTTTGCCCCAAAGACGTCATTTCCGGTCACAGTGAAAATGTAAAATTGGCTTGACCTAGTCCAAAATGGCATTAGGCATCAAATGGAAAACAAATATTGCAAATCGAATAATAATTCCCTCCTGTATAGGCAAAATAACGTGAAAAGTGATGCATGCAAAATTGCATATTTCTCGGCAACTGCTCATATTACAAACTAATTTTCGCATACATTCTCTTCGTCTGGATTATTGCTACGAGTTTATGAAAATTACAAATAAATATTTCAAAATATGAAGACGCTGAATGAATTGTAAATAACTGAATTTTACACTTTATTTTACATTTTATTCGAAATTGCCCGAAATTGAAATTGAAATTTAAAAATATGAGCTAAGGATTTTGTGCACCTTTGCAGGGTGCATCCTTTTAGTTATATCAGTTTTGAAAAAAAATAATATTTGCTTTCAAAAAGTGGTACCGAACTGTCAAAATTGTAGTTTTTGTTAATATTACGTCACTTCCGTTGCCGACAGAAAAATTTCACCGTAACAAAAAAAATTGCAATTGGGACCACGGTGCATATGAACTTTGTTTTATACAAATCGAACAATAAATAATTGTTCTGGGTACGAAAAACTAAATTAGCCGATGGCGGCTAACGCAAATTACCGAGACAATTTTTTTTCTCATTTCTGTTCAAGTAGGATGATATTTTAACCCTGTGTAAAATACCATCAAAAAATATTCATAAATGAAAAAGGTTTTCGTAAAAAAAATTTTTTTTTTTCAAAATATCTGACATTTTTTCAACTACTTCCGGTTTTACGATCATTGTCGTGATAGCTTTACGAAGTTCTTTGGATACTTAACTTTCTGTACCAGAAGTGTCAGAAACATCCATTGAGTAGTTTTGGAAAAAAAGATAAATTAAAGAGCGTTTCCAAAACTTTAACGATTTTTCAATTTTTTTCAAAGTTTGAGGCCACTTTTGGACCACCTATATTATTTCAATGCTTTTCATTTTGGATTCACTATATAGACAACCGATAGGACGTTGAGTAAGAAAAGTTTAAGAAAAATCGTAGGCGTCGTTTTCGAGAAAAGGGCGTCTCGGAATGTTAAAAAAGCGGAAAATACTTGATTTTTGGCATACAATAATTTATTTCCTTACCATTGAAATCGTATTATTTAGATACCATATGATGGTCCATTAATAGGGCTATCCAACGACACTTTAGTTCTTTTGGTCCGCTATTACCTAAGGGAGCAATCAAGTTTTTCGCAAGTGAGACAATGTTTTTAACCTTTTTTTTTCATTTTTTGAATACTTCCGGTATGGTTATCATTGTCGGAATATTTTTAATAGCCGGTTTGGGCACTAAAATAGCCACAGGGCTCTGTAATGATATATTACATTATCTGATCAGATAAAATGCCCCTGAGAAATCCTGTGTTCAAAAGTGCTAAAAATGAAAAAAATTTAAAATATCGAAAATTAAATTTCAATAACTACATACATATTATACATCGTTAGATTCTTAATTAGGTCAGCTATCTGAATATACAACCTTTTTTAAAAAATCTCTTCAAATAAAAAAATAGTAGAGCATTTTCCAAAATTTCACGATTTTTCGACTTTTTTCGATTTTCAGTCCGTTATTTCACCCATTCCAGATATTTCAAAGGCTTATTGGGTGGTTTCATGCAAATTAACTCCGAAAGGACTCTCGATAGAAAAAATTTAAGAAAAAGTTATGGTTAAGTTTTCGAGATATAGGCGTCCAAAAACGCTCCAAATCAGAAAATACTTGATTTTCAGCGTGCCATATTTTGCTGCCTGATCATAATATCCGTATGAATTGGGTATCATACGATAGTACAATCCTAGTGCAGTCCAATGGTACCCTAATTTGTTTAATCCATTGACATCGAACGGAGAAATCGCGTTTTCCCCAAAACTATCCATTTTTTGCATTTTTTCAAAATATTGCACATTATTTCGACTACTTCCGGTCTACGGATCATTGTTGAAATTGCTTTATTCCTTGCAATGGTCATTTGGCTTCATGCCTTAGAAGTTTCAGATTCGCCAATTCAGCCATATAACGAAACCCGAGCTCACAAAATAGGTAGAAAATTCGAAAAAAATCGAAAAATAAAGGGCGATAACTCTGAATGAAACTTATATTACTGGAATCGGATGGACTTAAGGTATCCAAAAATATAAGTCAAATTTGAAAATTTTGAAAAATGAAAAAAATTGTCTCTTAAACAAATTTTTTTAATTTTCGAACGCTAGAAGTCAGCAACGAAGTTTCGAAATTACAAAATCTTAGATTGCTATTGACTCGGAAAAGATTCAGGGTTTCCGAAAATGTCATTTGTTTGAAAATGGGTAAATAATTGACGAAACTATGGCCAATTTTCAATTTTTTGACAACGTACAAAGATCTGCCACTTCCGGTATGCGCAGAATTTTCGAAAATACTTTATCAAGTAGCCACCACATGGTTTCCCGAAAGAAAAGTTGATTTCAGATCGATATCTGCTTTCGATCATGGAGAACTTGGCCCCCGCGGTAAATAATAATAATAATAATAATTTTAGTAATCTCAATAGGCTTTCAGACGAAAGTCTGAAAGCCTAATAAGAATAATAATTTTAACAAAAACAATAGTGTTTCACACAAGCTACGCAGTGTGAAACCCTAAATAGTTGATTTCTTCGACATTATCGTATTCCACAATATACCTGGCAGTAAATCATAAAATCTGATTCTATTTCACTCTCAATATCGTATAATTATTAGCCGTAAGTGACAGCGTGAAAATATTGGAATAGTGCCAAATTGAATGACACGGTGTGAATTTTCACCTCTGACCTGTTACGTAAATACTGAAAGATTCGGTGTTGAAACATATATATTTTATTGGATGATTAGCGAATTAAACATTCCTTTTCATCGCGGGTTTTACTTTTATTACCCAATCACCATTAATTAATGAAATAGAAACAATAGAAGTAAGTTGATTGATTTCTCGCTTGGGTTCGCTAATGCCGTTGCCAAGTATGAAGGGTCCGCGAGTTGATTCGCTACCGTCAGCCACGTGACGCGAGTTGTTTCGCTACCGTAAAAAATGGGGTAAGGAAGGTTGAGTTTGAATTTCGGGGAAATCGGACCAAAATTGACAGACTAAATGGCCGCTGTTTGTACGCGAATACTGTTAAAAAAAAATGATATATCATGGTTGCGGACCCTGTTAGGTCACAATTTTAATTCGATTTTGATGAGGAAGGTTGAGTTCTAATTTCGTGAAAATCGTACCAAAATTGCCGGACGAAATGGTCGCCGTTTGTACGCGAATAGTGTAAAAATATGGTATATCATGGTTGTGGACTCTCTACAGGTCACAATTCTTATCCGATTTTGATGAAAAGTCACATTTCTAGGTTGTGTACCGTCACACCATAATCATTGTCGGTTTCGAATTTCATTAATATCAGACTGGAACTGACCAACTAAATGGCTGCTCCCAATACAGTATGAAATACAGGACTTAAAGATGTAGGAAAAATCACTTTCGGTATTGCTTGTTCTCTGTCCATCTCTCGAAAATGTGGGCGTATCCTGCCTGGCAGTGCCAGCCTATCTTTTATATTTTTTTTTAAAGATTTAAATCGGTTTAACAAATTATAAGAAGGCATTCAACATTTTCTTTTATTACTTTTTATGTAGGATTCTTCTTTAGACATGTGACCTAAAAAGTGAATCTTTGAGAAGGGATTGGGGGTAAAATACTTACTATAATTAGGTCATTGTATGATAAGGTTATCTGTAATGTAAAATTTAATGGTGATGTTTCTGATTATTTTGAATGCAAGACTGGACTATTTCAAGGTGAGGTGTTGTCTCCCTTGCTATTCTCGTTCTACATCAACGATTGTGAGAGGCATTTTATATCCGAGAATTGTAAACCAATAGATATGGATATGCTAAAGATTTTCCTCCTGATGTACGCAGATGACAAAGTACTGTTCTCGGACTCCCCAGTTGGTCTACAGGATATGCTCAATTCTTTACATAAATACGCAAATAAATGGGGTCTTACTGTCAATACAGATAAAACCAAGATTGTAATTTTTATAAATGGCGGCAAATTAAAATCATTTGAAAATTGAAGTTATAATGGTGTGAATATTGAAATTGTGAACAATTTTAGTTACTTAGGGATGAATTTAAATTTTAGTGGTAAATTTTTATTAACTCAAAAAACCTTCGCAGACAGGGAAGAAAAGCCTTATTTTCTGTCATGAAAACCTGTAAAGTTAACAATTTTAATCTTGTCACTAAGATATCTGTATTTGATACCTTTGTCTCTTGTATCTTTAACTATGCTTCCGAAGTATGGGGTTTCCATACTGCCCATTACATCGAATTATTGCACCTTTACTTCTTGAAAAGAATCCTTGAAGTCAGACAAAACACGAACACGTCAATGGTCTATTTTGAAACTGGGCGATACCCTTTAACTATCCATCGAAAATTGCGAATATTTAAATACTGGTCTTGATTAATTAATACTGACAACATTGTACTTAAAGCTTGTTATAAAGATATGTTAACTAACAATGATAAATGGATTATTCACGTAAAATCTGAATTGTATAGTATTGGTTTGGGGTATATATGGGAGAGAAATTTGCAAGCGGGAATGTCTGTTAACTCAGATATTGTCATTAAAGTTGACAATTTTAACGAATCTTCTAAATGTATTATTTATAGAAATATTGTTAACCACTTTGATGTCCAATCTTACTTGACTAAATGTATTGAGCAAAGGTTTAAAAGGGAGATAACACAGTTAAGATTATCTGGAGGCAGACCACCATTAAATTTTAAATCTCGGTACCCACAAATTGTAGTTCGTCTATTTATAGCAGTTCTCTCTCTGTCTCTTTTCTCCCCTTTTGCATGCCCATTTTTGTTGATTTTTTGGCCTAGAATGGACTAAGAGGGTTTGAATTAATATTTTCTGCTAGGTTTTGGTAAATATTCATGATTTTGAGGCGGAAGGATAACGGCGTTATGAGGTAGGCTACGGTGATATGTACGGCAACTAGATACATGTTTTGAGTATGCTTCTTCAAGTTCGTGTATCTCAAAATTTTGGTGGTCAACCTCATAAAAATTTTAGTGCAAAGACATGACCATTTGTTCCTCTGTCTGTAGTGAAAAGCATTTCGCCCAACAAAAATTTGGGGATAAGTTGGAGGTGGGCAAAGAGTCCAGAATTAACATTGAAGTCAATGGGGAAATTAATGGTGGCCTAAATTTGATGCTATGATCTCCAATTTGTCAGAAAATGTGATATATGACATTTTGATAATAAAAAAATTGAAATGGTAAAATTTCTAAAATATTTGACAAATTTGTGAGGGGAATATTTGATTTTAGTCCAAATTTTGTGATTTTCAGTGTTTATTTGCTTTTCAAAATGAGTGAAAAATATTTTAATGTGTAATTTTGACTTTTTCTGCATCGTAAAGGTTAGATGGGAAGAAAGTATAATAATTTCACTCAATTTTGCCTAAAAATCATGATAATTTGTCTGAAATTCTTCAGATTACCCCCAATATTACTGTCAAAATTTTAATTATTCATCTGTTTTAAAATGAAACAAAATGTCTTGCATGTCTTTATTTCCATTGTTAAATAACTTGGAAAGGAGCCATGTGTTTGTCAGATATTGAAAAAGTATCTATGATTTGAATAGAAATTTAAAAATTAAGAAATTTGGTCTAATTATGTACTGCTGAGGCATGTTAGAATTTTCAAAACATGAGTGAACTGCATTTTGCTTGGGTGTTTCTCAGACTTAACACAATTTTAATGTTTTAAAACCTGCAATTGTTGCATTTCCCTTCTCGAGAAAGTAAAATCTGTGTGTCTGCAGGGAAATTTCTCTGTCTTCATTTCATTTAGACTGGCTCAACCTCCCCACCCCACCCATTTTCTTGAACATGATATTTGGATATTCAATTGAAAATATATTGACTCCGAATTAACAGTAATTGGATTTTGTGCTTGAATTGTTACCGAGCATTTTATTTTGCTCAAACAAATAGTTACATAAAAGATTCCATGAATTTTTAAGACTTTTTGTTTATGGCCAAACATGTTATTCTATGACATTTTCCCCAAATGAGTCCACACCCCAAAATGGATATATTGTAGATGTGTCTTTTGCAGCTTAATGTTTGACATTTTTGATGTAAATCTATTATTTGTGGTGATCTTTTAAAATGTGGTACTTACAGAGCAATGAAATATTAATTAATAGCCTTTTCATACTCCTTTTATGCAATGAATTATGTCATAACTCCCTTTTTCCACCTCATTTTGTCAGGAAATTGATGTAAAGATTAAAACAACTTGCTTCCACAAAATATTGACACTATATAATTCCAAGGATACCTCTGATTGTTAAAGTGTTTTAAATACTGAAATATTCCCATTTTTTTAAAAAAAATAGAGCTTTGTGACCCTTTTGTTGGAGTGGCTGGTTGTCAACTAAATACAGCATTTATTTTACATTTATCAATCCATATTTTAATAAATGATTCATATTTCTTACAAGTACCTGTGTTTGTATGTATGTATACAAGACAGGGATAGAAAAATGTGGCTTTTAGCCATATTCCATCAACAGTATTACTTATGTGGACACAGGTTGGATTTGTTATCACAGCAACATTTTCAGGGGGTGGGCTTACAAGTTTCATTATAGTTCCTTACAGTTACCCTCAATGCAACCAATTTGCAGCTTGTCTTCTTGTATACTGGCCAAGGTTTCTAGAAATAAATGCCTTTCACCTCAGAGTTTCCAAGAAATAGGGAATTATTGGCATTTGGAGACATACAAAGTGTCAAAGAATGGGCCATGTTGTAAAAAAAGGTAAAATAAGGTCAATTTTTGAAAAATATCCCAATATTTTGAATATTTTTGATGAGACTTGTTTGAAACTCTTTAAATCTTTTTGCGAAACTCACATTTTGACAAAATTAAGAAAGAGTCTTCAATTCTAGAACAAAAGGCCCATGGACCTGATCTGCAACCCAGCATGCAAAACAGTACATAACTTTAAAGGGTCACCATTTCTTCTGCAATTATTTTTTTTTGATTCTGTATTATAATAATTTTGCAAAAATAAATGTGAAGCTATAAAGAAAAGAATTTTGATGATATATGAATTTTTAAAAACATATAGGAGGCAGACCACCATTAAATTTTAAATCTCGGTACCCACAAATTGTAGTTCGTCTATTTATAGCAGTTCTCTCTCTGTCTCTTTTCTCCCCTTTTGCATGCCCATTTTTGTTGATTTTTTGGCCTAGAATGGACTAAGAGGGTTTGAATTAATATTTTCTGCTAGGTTTTGGTAAATATTCATGATTTTGAGGCGGAAGGATAACGGCGTTATGAGGTTGGCTACGGTGATATGTACGGCAACTAGATACATGTTTTGAGTATGCTTCTTCAAGTTCGTGTATCTCAAAATTTTGGTGGTCAACCTCATACAAATTTTAGTGCAAAGACATGACCATTTGTTCCTCTGTCTGTAGTGAAAAGCATTTCGCCCAACGAAAATTTGGGGATAAGTTGGAGGTGGGCAAAGAGTCCAGAATTAACATTGAAGTCAATGGGGAAATTAATGGTGGTCTGCCTCCATCTAGTCATAAATTAAGGATCGAAACTGGAAGATATGAGTCAACACTGAGAGAAAAAAGAATTTGTACACTCTGTGAAACTAAGGAAATTGAAGATGAATATCACTTTGTACTTGTATGTCCATTCTATGCTGAACTTAGGTCAAAATTTATAAAGAAATACTATTATACTAGACCATATATGGAGAAATTCATAACACTACTACAAAGCCAAAATTGTTCTGAGCTCATAAAATTAGGTAAATTTCTATACTTTGCAAATAATTTAAGGGACACTGCCCTCAATAGATTGTAGTCAATGTCACACTATGTTAATACTGTAATGTTTAATTCGTTTGTTTGCTCTCTATTTACTGTATATATTGTATATAATTGTATTATTAGGGTTTCACACTGCGTAGCTTGTGTGAAACACTACATGTATTGTTTTTGTTAAAATTCTTCTTATTATTATTTTTTTTTTTTTCCAATTTGCTTATATCTCAGGAACTACTTGTCGGATCGATGCAATGTCTTGAGTTTTACTGCGAAAGTGGGTGTGACTTAGAGATTAAAGCTATTTCCGGCTTTTTTGAAATATTGCCGTAATATTAACAACAATTGTTGGATTTTATCGTTTGATAGTTTTTGAAATAGCCAGAGACATGGCACATAGCTACGGGTCTTTAGATTTTTAAATTTCGCCGAATCTTCGGAAAAATAAGGCGCCAAATTTTGAAAATTTAAATTTTGACAAAAAACTTTTTTATTAATGAATATTTTTTAATGACCTTTTACCAAGGGTTAAAGGGTCGTCGGATTTGGGCAAAAATGTGAACATTTTTTTTCTGGATATTGGCTAATTCAGTTTATTGGTTCTATATAAATTATTTATCGTCCGATTTGTATAAAACAAAGTTTATATGCTCCATGGTCCAAAATGTCATTTTTTTTGTTACCGGCCGGCAAAGTTTCCCATCGGCACCGTAAGTGACATAAATTTAGCAAAAACTACAATTTTAACAGTTCGGTACCACTTTTTGAAAGCAAAAATTATTTTTTTCAAATCTAATATGACTGAAAAGATGTGCCATATAAAGGCTCACAAAACATCGGGCTCAGTTTTTTTAATTTCGATTTCGTTTTCGGGCAATTTGGATTAAAGGGTGAAAAAAGGTGTCAAAATAAGCTATTTATAACCCATCCAGCGTCTTCATATTAAAAAATATATCTTCGTAACATTCATAATCTCGTAGCAATAACCCATACGAAGAGAATGTATGTGAAAATTAATTTGTAATATGCGCAATTGCCGAGAAAAGGTCAGTTTTGCACGAGTCACTTTTCACGTTATTTTGGCTGTAAAAGAATCAATTATTATGTGATTTTCAATTTTCTTTCACCATTGGATGCCTAATGTCATAGTGGACAAGGTCAAACCATTCTACCTCATACGCTGCCACCGGAAATGATGTCATTTGCTCAAAACTTAATTTTTAGCATTAAAAAACAATATTTTATTCAAATGGGTCGTACTTGTTATTTTTTTTCAAATTATGATATTTGATTCCATTCATCAAATAGAATGAACCCATACGATCATACAGATATCACAAAACGGTTTCTAACTTGCACGGTTGCAGAGAAATGGGCGATTTTCCACAAGTCACTTTTCGAGGATTTTGGTCTATAAAAGTGTCGGTTATTATTCGATTTTCATAAAATTTTCACCATATGATATCTTATGTCATTTATGATTTCATAGAACTAATTTAACATCAGTATCACCGGAAGTAATTATATTTTGGCAAAAACTGTATTTTTAGCCTTCAAAACAGATATTTTTTTTTCAAATGAGTCTGATTTGTAATATATTTAAAATTATGATATTTAGATCACATCAACTAATAGAATGAACCCATGCGATCATTCAGACACCACAAAATGGTTTCTCACTTGTATGGTTGCAGAGAAATAGACGATTTCCTTCAAGTCACTTTTCAAGGTTTGGGGTCTATAAAAGTGGCAATTCTTATTCGATTTACATAAAATTTTCACCATGTGATTATTATTTCTGATTTTAAGAAACTAATTTAATATTTTCATTATCGCTGGAAGTACTGTGATATGGTCAGGATCACTTACATGTTACAAATGTATAAAATGAATTGATATTGCTGGATTTTTGTTGATTCTGTTTCCCTTTTATTTGATGTGCGCAATGTTTATGTGGAAGTCTGTTTATCGGTGTCATTGGTTCAAGTGCAACATGGGAGCGAAAGTAACATAAGTTTAAAGTTAACGTGGCACCAGTGAAACCTGTCATTCCTGCATGCAGGTCTAGTTATGTAACTATGTTTACCGATGAACCAGTGGTTCAAGGTTGATAAAGATTTAAAGATTTTAAAGAGAAAAAGATTACTTTAATCAAAGATTAAGTGTTCATTTACAGTCAATCATTCAGACAATCAATCAATCAGTTAGATTAAAAGACAATAGTTTTACTACACTTTAATCTTAATCTCAAGGTAACAAGTGACAAACCAAACAATGGCTTTCAATTATCTCATTATTTTATGGTTACTTAATATATTAACCATCATATATTTTGTTATAGAATCATGCTGAATAATTTATAAGTTATACAATATATTATAGACAACCTATTTGCATTGATTAAGAATCTTATAAAATTACTTAAAAGAAAATTCAGTTAATCAATACTTTCAATTCATTTTTCAAGACATGCAGTGAAAGCATCAAATTTAACAATGACAGAGGCAATGGTGACATACAAGGTCATAAATAATGGTACCGAACGAGGAAAAATGAATGTAACTTAGAATACCATCCATTGCGGCCATTGCCATTGAATGATTGAGATTGACCCATTGATTCAGACATAACAAATTGAAGTTTTATATATCCTTATATTATATGAATAATAATAATAATAATCATTGATCGTTCATTCAGTCTGACTGCTCTGTGGCGCTTTACAAGGTACATGTAAATATAGTTCCTTTAGGAACTGTCTCTGATCGGAAGACGTTTGAAAATTGAACTGAACAACCATTACGACGAGACCCGAACATTCACAGATCACATGTTTATTTAATTGCTAAAATTCTACTTGAACATAGTGTTGAATTATGTCAGATATGGCAAGAAATGATTCCTTTTGCGAAAAATAAACATTCACGGTGAGAAATAGAAGGTAAGAGTTCCTGAATAGCTTGAGGTGGGGAAGAGCGCTATTTTACCGTATTTTCATATTGCAGCTATATAGGGCTCGATAGGAATTGTCAGCAGACATCGCTTAAAGGAACTAATGTAAATACAAATAAACATACATTTAGGCCTATATCCAAATAGAATGCCAGTCAAATCCAAGCCATCCGTTGGTCTACAGAGTTGATTTTTGCTTGTTGTGTAAATAAAGATTTAATTTTTATACGCCCACATGGAAATGTGGTCGTATATTGCCGTCGCCCCCGTCCGTCCGTCTGTCAGTCCGTCGGTCCGTCCGTCCGTCCGTCCGTCCGTCCATCGTCCACAATTTCTTGTGAACGCTCTAGAGGCTAAAGTTAATATCTGATTGACTTGAAATTTATACACGGTGTTTAAGGTCGTGAGACGAAGAAGCCTATTGATTTTCAGCGATATCCGATAATTACTACCAGAGTTATGACCCTTGATCACTTTGAAAAATCTTGTGAACGCTCTAGAGGCTATAGTTAATATCCGATTGACTTTAAATTTATACACAGTGTTTAAGGTCAGGAGACGAAGAAGCCTATTGATTTTCGGTGATATCTGATAATTACTGCCAGAGTTATGACCCTTGATCACTTTGAAAAATCTTGTGAACACTTTAGAGGCTAAAGTTAATATCCAATTGACTTTAAATTTATACACAGTGGTTAAGGTCGTGAGACGAAGAAGCCTATTGATTTTCAGCGATATCCGATAATTACTACCAGAGTTATGACCCTTGATCACTTTGAAAAATCTTGTGAACGCTCTACAGGCTATAGTTAATATCCGATTGACTGTAAATTTATACACAGTGTTTAAGGTCAGGAGACGAAGAAGCCTATTGATTTTCGGTGATATCTGATAATTACTGCCAGAGTTATGACCCTTGATCACTTTGAAAAATCTTGTGAACGCTTTAGAGGCTAAAGTTAATATCCGATTGACTTTAAATTTATACACAGTGGTTAAGGTCGTGAGACGAAGAAGCCTATTGATTTTCAGCGATATCCGATAATTACTACCAGAGTTATGACCCTTGATCACTTTGAAAAATCTTGTGAACGCTCTAGAGGCTAAAGTTAATATCCGATTGACTTTAAATTTATACACAGTGTGTAAGGTCATGATAAGAAGAAGCCTGTTGATTTTCAGCAATATCCGGTAATTCCTGCCCGAGTTATGACCCTTGATCACTTTGAAAAATCTTGTGAACGCTCTAGAGGCTAAAGTTAATATCCGATTGACTTTAAATGTATACACAGTGTTTAGGGTCATGATACGAAGAATCCTATTTGATTTTCAGTGATATCTGATAATTTCTGGCAGTTGATCACTTTGAAATATCTTGTGGACAAAGGCCTTGAGACAAACCATCAAAACTATTCTAATCATTCCTGATAATTATTTAATGGGCTATTACTCGTAATAAGATTATCATGTGTTGTAAATGTTCTCCTTACTGATAAAAGAAACAATATGCGACAACCCTTGTTGACTGCCCGGACGACTTAGCTGTTGTGGGCGTATGTTTCATTGCCTGGCAACCTATCTTTAATTTCTATGACATCTGGAGCCTAAATAAAGACTCTTGCATAACGTATGATTAAGTGAGAGTGATGAAATTTTGTGCTAAGTTTTATTACATTAATACCCGCGACTAAGTTCGATAAAGAAAATTTTATACTCAGGGAAAGCAGAGCGATAAGCAATTTGACTGGTCGAAACTTTGGAACACAATAACTCTCATTTAGATAGAATGTTCACACTTGGTGTTAATGTTTATTATGTGAAGGCCATGATGGAGTTCCAAGAAGATGAGAATTTCCTGCTTGGGGTAAGCAGAGATAAGCAATTTGATTGGTTAATGCTTTGGGACGGGATAACCTTAGTTAAAATTAAATGAGGGTGAGGAAATTTGAGAATAGTTTTATCACATCAATACCTTGACTAAGTTCGATAATGAGCATTTTCTGCTCAGTATAAGCAGAGAATTTAGCAATTTGATTGGTCGAGACTTTTGAACGCAATACCTCTCCTTCTTATTGAGGTAGAATGTTCAAACTTGGTGTAGGCGTTTATTAGGTGAATGCATGGTTGGAGTTCTGTGATAGACATTGTCTGCTTATGGTAAGCAGAAATAAAAAATCTGATTGGTTGATGCTTTGGGGCACGATAACTTTGGTTATAAATAAGTGAGAATGATGAAACTCTTCAGTATAGATTCATCATATCATTACCTTGACTAGATGATGAGAATTTCTGCTTAGACTAAGGAGCAATAAGCAATTTGATTGGTCAAGACTTTGGAAATAACAACTCTGCTTTTAATTGATACTTTTGAAAAAAATACATGTCCGATCAATTGATATGTGTCATCTATTTATTTTGGATATCGGCGGGGGACATCAATCGTACAGATCTGGTAATATGCATAAACTAAACTTTGGAAAATTTTTCTTTTTGTTTTTCTCTTTCTTTGCTGAAGCACCTAGATGTAGGGTCAGATCAATTAAGTTAATAATTAAAATTATGAAGGAGCGAACTGTCCATGCATGAAGACAACATTTTAAAGAATGTCTATAGTGCTCATGAGTCATCCATTTCTTCTATTTGATAGACCTTTGCAGGAAATACATAAATATTTGGCACTAGTAACTGGATACTTAGCGCTTTTTATCTTGTTGTTTTTTACGTAACTACTATAGGAGAAAGGTCGTCTGTCCAACCTCATGTTTTTTTTCCAGATCCTTCGGTTTCCTCCCACTGTTAAAGAGCCCTATTCTCAAGTAATTGAAATAAAATTGAACCATATGTTAGGCCCGGTATGGCTTAGTTTATGTTGAGTGGATGTTAAACTTCATTTTTCTCTTTCTTTCTTGTTATTTTTTTTGCCAATTCAAGTGTAATTCACCCGAAACTTGGTTGAGTTTTACCAATCTGTTCATGGTTGAGGTTTGAAACTTTTGGGGCACCACACGCAGATGTACAACACTGATTAGATGCTGATTAGCCTGGCTTGCATGGTTGCTGTTGACACATTGATGAATATCAAACACTGAAAGGTAAAGTTAAAATGGCTCAAAAAATATTGGCTTATATCAAGTATTTGAAAAGCGTTAATGATGGCGAGGCCTGTGTTAGTGTGTTACATCAGGGAATATTGATGCCATCTTTCTTTTGGAAGAGGAATGAACATAGTATGTGTTTCTTTAATCCTGTGTATGTATGTACTATTTCAGAAACCAAATAACTTTTTTAATGTTTTCAGTATAACCGACATGAAATCATTATAAATGACAATACACCGAAATTCTGCTTTTCTACCCATTTTTGTCTGTCGTAAGTTCCAAATAAAGAGAACCTTTACAAAACATGGATATAATTTATTATGATAAATGTTTTTTTACTTGATATGATATATATTTTTTCTTTTGTTTATTGTTTATTTTTTATATTCATACATATAGGATCAGTCAGTTTATTCCAGGAAAATCATTATAGAAAGGGTGTAAGACATGTTTATGTTAATACATGTATAAACTTATAAAGAAGAGAGTTTCATGTTACAAAGAGAATGAACGCAAGGTCACAGGTATTTGAACTGGTAAGTAGTTGGCATGTGTACCATATTTTAATACATGTAAAACAACATAGGTTATACCAAGTAGGTTTACATTGTGTATAAACCTAGTATCACCTCTTGTCTCTTAGAATCAAACCGATACCGTTAGATACAATATTTTAAATGGCTTTATCACCAACAAAAAATGGTATTGTATGGACAAAGTTGCATATAAACCTGGCCATTTCAAACCGGCAGGTCTAAGCCAAGAGTTTCAACCAAAATACGGCAGGTTTTGAAAGATGTGACATAGTATTTAGTTGGCATTCTGATTGTTATTATTAAAATGTGACTGCATGTTACATTATGCTCGACAAGAGGTTAGTTGTGCAATTGGTCAAGTTTCAATGCAAAACATCATGATTCCTTCTGATATTTGTGCATATCGGACCCAAACTTCTTAGCTTATCGACCCTCTAGAGTTCCCAATTTTTATCCAGTTTAAAAAAGTTTGAATTTATCACCATTAGGCCTACACCATAATGACAGCTGAGTTAAAATTTCTTGAAAATCGGACCGATACTGGCAGACAAAATGGCTGTTCTCCATACACAAATAGTGTAAAAGTATGTAATTACCAAGGTTGTGGACCCTCTCAAGGTCACAATTTTTATCTGATTTTGATGAAACTTAAAACATATGTTTGTCTATTTTGATATTTATGCGTGAGTATGTGGGTCCCTTTTGATATTTGTGCGTGGGTCCCTTTTGATATTTATACCTATCTGCCCCTAACTTCCGGGATTTTAGCCTGTGGATCCTTTAGAGGTTACAAGTTTTATCCTATTTAAAAAAACCTGCTAAATACATAACCTTTTACCATAATGTTGTTCGAGTTCAAATTTTGTGAAAAGCGGAGCAAAAATGCCCAACAAAATGGTCGTTCCCAGTGTACAAATAATGTAAGAGTATTTAATGCCAATGCTGTTGAGCCTCTAGAGGTCATAGTTTTTATCCGATTTTGATGAAATGTGGGTTATTTGGATATTTGTGCGTATTCGACCATAACTGCAAGGATTCTGGCCCCTGATTGTACAAAATATCGCTTTTATTTTATATCTTCTTGCATGACAACCACTTTTTTACTGTACCTGTATTTCAGTCTGTGGAAGGCAGACAAATAGAAGAAGTTGTTCAAAGTAAGTACTAAGTGTAGAATTCTTTAAGTATTGAAATAGGGAACTGGCGGTAAATGTAAATTTAAAAAGTATATACCGGTACTTACCTGACCTATGAAACTCTAGTAACAATGAACAAGATTTGAATAATTATTATGAAATGTGCTTCATTCTGCAACTTACGGTTGCAGCATTTTTAAAAAAATCAAAAAACAAACTAGCGATATATTGTGTACCAGTATATTGTGTTAAATTGTTGTAGTTTATTAATGTTGATTTTTGTGTTGCAGGTTTATTCCACACACTTCTTCTTCATAGAACATTAGGAAAGGTTGGTAATTAGTTTGGTACATGTATATTAGAGTGGGATACAATAGTATTCTCATTAGAAATTTCAATAATATTGTTATTTCTGGGAGAATTTAATCTTACCACTGTATAACTTACTAATAAATGATTATTGTTTAATTACAGTTTCACTATAAACAAGAAGGTAGTTATTCTATAGGGACAGTTGGTATAGTTGATGAAGACTGTGATTTTATAGATTTAACATATGTAAGTTACATTCAATTCTGTACAATATGTTTATTATTAAGGTGTAAAGTGTTTAAAAGCATACGGAGGTGGGGATGGCCTAGTGGTCTGAATTTGTAATCATGAGAATAGAATATGTAATCATGTATCCGTGTTTGAATGGTAAGCTCGATTTTCATTCAAATGATTGAAGGGTTTGGGCTTAAGAGTGTAAATTTAATATATATTTTTCCTACTACAATTAAGCTGGTATCATTCTCCAGTTAGTAATCATAAGTAAATCATTTATCCACATTGGGATGTTCAGCTGAATATCCTTTTCCACGTCTATTTGAGTTTAACAAATCCAAATGTTTTTGATTCGATAAACGAGAAAATACACTTTCTTGAATTTTTGATATATTTTAGTACACCTTGTCATTAACCTACGGAAGCCTCCTGGTGCCACGATTATTTTTTTTTTTAGTGTAATTGTGACTTTTTATCTCCTAATTAGGACTTTTTATCTCCTAATTAGGACTTTTTATCTCCTAATTAGGACTTTCTATCTCCTAAGTAGGACTTTTTATCTCCTAATTAGGACTTTCTATCTCCTAATTAGGAATTTTTATCTCCTAATTTGGACTTCCTATCTCCTAATTAGGACTTTTTATCTTCTAATTAGGACTTTCTATCTCCTAATTAGGACTTTTAATCTCCTAATTAGGAATTTTTATTCTCCTAATTAGGACTTTTTATTACTACTATATACTACTATAAACAATACTTACTACTATCATATACTGCTATAAAAAGCACTTACTACTACCATATACTGCTATAAACAACACTTACTACTATCATGATGATTTTTGTGTATATTTCTAATTGGTAGTGATGAGCATAATTTATATTTCTGACGAGTAGTGATAGGTTTTTAGTCTATTTTTGGGAGGTTGCGATCAACTTGAACGAAGAATTTAAGCGTTTCCTCGGTTTTCGTTCTCGACACACGCAAGAACCAATAATGTCGATATCCTCCGACATTTGAACCAAGAAACTCTTATACACTGGCATTACAAGTCCATCCATGAGTATACCACCAAGCGCAAGGAGATTCGCTTAAATACTACCGTTTTACTTAATTAGGAGATAAAAAGTCCTAATTAGGCGATAAAAAGTCCTAATTAGGAGATAGAAAGTCCTAATTAGGAGATAAAAAGTCCTAATTAGGAGATAACAAGTCCTAATTAGGAGATACCAAGTCCTAATTAGGAGATAAAAAGTCCTAATTAGGAGGTAGGAGATAAAAAGTCCTCAGTAGGAGATAAAAAGTCCTAAGTAGGAGATAAAAAGTCACAATTATGCTAAAAAAAAAAATAAAATCGTGGCACCAGGAGGCTTCCGTATTAACCAGCAATAAAAATTTCAATTGAATTCATTTAGTCCTGGATTGATTTTTGTTTAGTTTAACCCTTGTGCAGTCATGTTGCACGAGAAACGTTGTCGGCAACAAGGGATAATCTAAGACCTCAGACAAAAATAGGTTTTTGGATAGGGTTACCAGATTAATCATTGAAGAAACCGGGACATTTATTATTCTGAGCAGACTAAAGCAAAATTCGGCAAGGAGCGCCCGTATGGCTTGACGAAATGAGTGCCCAACGGGCGTGAAACATTGAGCACCGGAGGCACGAACTAACTGGGGGGGGGGTGGGGGGGGCAGGCCCCCCCCCACTAAGATTTTTTATCTCCTAATTAGGACTTTTTATCTCCTAATTAGGACTTTTATTCTCCTAATTAGGACTTTTTATCTCCTAATTTAGTAAAACGGTAGAATTTAAGTGAATCTCTATAAACAACACTTATTACTACTATATACTACTATAAACAATACTTACTACTATCATATACTGCTATAAAAAGCACTTACTACTACCATATACTGCTATAAACAACACTTACTACTATCATATACTGCTATAAACAACACTTACTACTACCATATACTGCTATACACAACACTTACTATTGTCATATACTGCTACAAAAGCACTTAGTACTACCATATACTGCAATAAACAGCACTTACTACTACCATATACTGCTATAAACAACACTTACTACTGCCATATACTGCTATAAACAACACCTACTACTACCATATACTGCTATAAACAACACTTACTTCTATCATGTACCTCCCACTGCTAAAGACCCCTACGCGCAAGCGAATTATTGAAATAAAATTAAACCATATGTTAGTCCCGAAATGACCTAGTTTGTGTTGAGTGGACGTTAAACCCCATTTCTCTCTCTCTCTCTCTATCATGTACCGCTATAAACAACACTTACTACTACCATATACTGCTATAAACAACACTTACTAATATCATATACTGCTATAAAAAGCTCTTACTACTACCATATACTGCTATAAACAACACTTACTTCTATCATATACTGCTATAAACAACACTTAAAACTACTATATTCTTCTATAAACAATACTTACTACTATCTTATACTGCTATAAAAAGCACTTACTGCTACCATATACTGCTATAAACAGCACTTACTAATACCATATACTGCTATAAACAACACTTACTTCTATCATATACTGCTATATATAACACTTAGTACTACCATATACTGCTATAAACGACACTTAATTCTATCATATACTGCTATAAAGAGGGGGAGAAATGGGGTTTAACGTCCACTCAACACAAACTAGGTCATTTCGGCACATACTGCTATAAACAACACTTACTACTATCATATACTGCTATAAACAACACTTACTACTATCATATACTGCTATAAACAACACTTACTACTACTATATACTACTATAAACAACACTTACTACTATCATATGCTAGTATTTATAAATGGTAGTTCAGAGTTTTGTGGAGTTTTCAAATGGTAAGTGATGGGTTTTGTGGACATTTCTAAGAGGTAGTGGTGCGTTTTGTGGACATTTCTATACGGTAGTGATGCGTTTTGTGGACATTTCTAGAGGGTATAGTGATGCGTTTTGTGGACATTTCTGAAGGGTAGTGATGGGTTTTGCGGACATTTCTGAAGGATAGTTATGAGTTGTGTGGAAATTTGTATAAGGTAGTGATGAGTTTTGTGGAAATTGTCTAAAGGATAGTGATGATTTTTGTGGATATGTCTAAAGGGAAGTGATGATTTTTGTGTATATTTCTAATTGGTAGTGATGAGCATAATTTATATTTCTGACGAGTAGTGATAGGTTTTTAGTCTATTTTTGGGAGGTTGCGATCAACTTGAACGAAGAATTTAAGCGTTTCCTCGGTTTTCATTCTCGACACACGCAAAAACCAATAATGTCGATATCCTCCGACATTTGAACCAAGGAACTCTTATACACTGGCATTACAAGTCCATCCATGAGTATACCACCAAGCGCAAGGAGATTCACTTAAATACTACCGTTTTACTTAATTAGGAGATAAAAAGTCCTAATTAGGCGATAAAAAGTCCTAATTAGGAGATAGAAAGTCCTAATTAGGAGATAAAAAGTCCTAATTAGGAGATAACAAGTCCTAATTAGGAGATACAAAGTCCTAATTAGGAGATAAAAAGTCCTAATTAGGAGGTAGGAGATAAAAAGTCCTCAGTAGGAGATAAAAAGTCCTAAGTAGGAGATAAAAAGTCACAAGAATAGATTTGACAAATGTGCACTTGACAAAAAATTTGCAATCAGTGTATAGGTTTACATAATACTACCAAATTTCACCTTGATACTTCGAGTAATTCGGAAATTATTGACATTTTTCTGGGCGGTTTAGAGACACCTCACTCCGGAAAAATGTCTACAAAATTTTTAATAGTTGCAATTTCTGGAAAATATTTTGGATTGAAATGTTTCACAAGGCAACACTTCTATGGAAAAATTATGAGGGAAATCAATGACGGTGGGTTCCCCTGCTGGTCAATTTGATGTGGATCAACTTATCAATATTCACAGACATGCAATATTGTAGTTATATACATAACAATACTATTTTTCAATGAAATTCTCAGTGAATATTAAAAAGCAATGAATCGTTCAGTTGGATCACATGTTTGAATTATTTAAAAGTTCATTCTGTGAATTTTCTAGGTTCGAGTAGGATCTGATAATTTAGATCTTGCAATAAGAAGAGAAATAGCTTCATTTAGAGATTCACTGCGCTTTAATGATGGTCCAAGATCAGGCCAGGTATGTGAAAAATGCTAATTGAATAAATTTACAAGTAAGTAGCTGGGACAGTATTTCAGATCAGGATAATGAAATACAAAAAAAACAACATTATCAAATCATATTTTACTTAAAAATGGCCGGCATGGAGTAACCCTGTCTGTCAAAGTTCAACATTGAAAGTTGTTAATGAAATGCAAAAGGCTCTGTATTTCATTGAAACTATTTTGTTTTCTAGATAATGAATGAAATTTAAAAGTTTCTGCAATAGCTGGAATTTTACTTTAAACTATGCAGTCAATTTTACTTGTCTTTTTGTTGATTTCTGTAACATTTGTTTAAAAGTCTGAAATTTTATCATAAAAACAGGAAAACTGAACAATTCTAATTTCTAAAGATTTAATTTTAAAAGAGGTTGTTGCTTGTAAAAGATTTATTTTTGTCCCCCGCCTTTCGAAGAAAGTTGGGGGACTATTAAAATGGGTTTGTCCGTCCGTCTGTCTGTCTGTCTGTCCATCACACTTTTTGGGACACAATAATTCTCTTCCTAATTGAGCTAGAATGTTCAAACTTGGTGTATGTGTTTATTAGGTCAATGCCTTGATGGAGTTCAAAGATGAGCATTTTCCGCTTAGGGTAAGCAGAGATAAGCAATTTGATTGGTTGATGCTTTGGGACACGATAACTTTAGTTCTAATTAAGTGAGAGTGATGAAACTTAGTGTATAGTTTCATTACAGTAATACCTTGACTAAGTTCGATAATGAGCATTTTCCGCTCAGGGTAAGCAGAGCAATTTGATTGGTCGAGACTTTGGAACACAATAACTCTCCTTCTAATTGAGTTAAAATGTTCAAACTTGGTGTATATGCTTATTAGGTCAATGCCTTGATGGAGTTCGGAGATGAGCATTTTCCGCTTAGGGTAAGCAGAGCAATACGCAATTTGATTGGTTGAGACTTTGGAACACAATAACTCTTCTTCTAATTGAGTAAAAATGTTCAAACTTGGTGTATATGCTTATAAGGTCAATGCCTTGATGGAGTTCGAAGATGAGCATTTTCCACTTAGGGTAAGCAGAGATAAGCAATTTGATTGGTTGATGCTTTGGGACACGATAACTTTAGTTCTAATTAAGTGAGAGTGATGAAACTTGGTGTATAGTTTCATTACAGTAATACCTTGACTAAGTTCGATAATGAGCATTTTCTGCTCACGGTAAACAGAGCGATACGCAATTTGATTGGTCGAGAGTAGTCGAGACTTTGGAACACAATAACTCTCCTTCTAATTGAGTTAAAATGTTCAAACTTGGTGTATATGCTTATTAGGTCAATGCCTTGATGGAGATCGAAGATGAGCATTTTCCGCTTAGGGTAAGCAGAGATAAGCAATTTGATTGGTTGATACTTTTGGACAAGATAACTTAGGTTCATCTTGATTGATGATTTTTATGCCAATACAATGACTGCATTCTCATTTAGTAATCGATTCGACAGTAACAGTGTATAGAAACGATTGACTTGGACACGAGGGCCCTTTCCCTTGGCCAGAGGGGCCCTTTTGTCTGCCTTTAGCATTTTTCTTTATAAAACACTTTTGGATGACACTTCGTGTACAGTTTGATTGCTCGATACATTGAAAAAATAAATGTGCGATTAATTAATATGTGTCTTCTATTTATTTTGGGATTTCGGCGGGGGACATCAGCCTCACTGTTGGCTTGTATAATTAAAGTTTGTATACTACAGCAAATAATTTTTCAGATTTCATTAGAATTTTATCAGAAGAAAAGAGCTCGTTGGCCATTTCAGGCAGAATGTATACCGTGGGAAGTATGGACAGTTAAACTAGATGTCATTAATTTAGCTAATGAACATGGTAATTTTCTTAATTCAGTTAATTATTTAAAAGCAAGGTTGGTCCCAGGGTTGCTGACTTACAGTGTCTTTTAGAAGAATAATCTTTTAAAACTGAAGACCTTTTTGATCAGATTCCTGGGAGTGTTAGGATATAGAACATCACTTGTTTTTACCTCCCTTACCTTACATGCTACAAATTTTCCACTCTTTTACCAGTACCAAAATATTGGGATAAAGAGTCATGTAACAAATTTAGCTAGGCTGTTTGAGTTTCTGTGTGTGTGCATGGTATACTGGGATGTAGTTTTGAAATCTTGTTGTAGAGACCCCACATTAAAGAAGCCTTCTTGGGTTAAAACATATTGAAACTAATTTATCTATCAAAAGTTTGACTAAGGAGAATTGATGTCCATTTACCATAAAATTGAAGCCTATGTAAATTATTCTTGGAGTATCCTCTGTCAACTTATCTTTTGGCTGTTTAGTTGCAGAGTCTAGTGGAGTTATTCTCTCAGTGTTCTCATAACCTTTAGCCATTAGATCAATCGGCGCTCCTTACAGACATTAGATCAACTCATAAGAAGCGCTCCTTAAGCCACTTGAGCTGACAGGCTCCCAGTTAAGGACAGGTATTTTTCAGCGAATCCAGTATTTTTCTACATACAAAATTTTATAGGAAACATCTAGCTGATAAATATTTTCATGGGAATGTATGTTTAATCTTACTATTCTGAATGTACAAACATAAGATCATGATGAGAATGATGTTTTCACAATTTCATAAGCAAACCACAGACCATTTCACTCAAACACATAGAATTGAATTTAATAGAATGTGAATGATGGTGCAGACATGGGATATAAAAGCTAGAGTCATTACAAATGTCAGAGATACAACAATATGCAAATGTTTACAACTGAGCTCTTGAGAATGTGTCATGGTGTTAATGTAAGAGGGCATGATTGAGTACCAGAACCACTGGAAGCAGCATCACAATGAGATTGGAGAATGATCACACATGCAGCCATGATATTTACCCCTTGAGTCATAGGCGTACGAGCTGGGGGGCTGGGCTACCCCCCCCCCATTTTGGGCACCAAATGCTGGGAAAATTTGGGCACACAATTGTACTTTGTAAAAGTTGTATTAAAAAATATTGTGTTCTTGAATGTGTTCAATTTAACAGCAAACTTAAATTCAGAGTGTCTATAGTTAGGCAATTAAATAGAAATCTTTAACAGCAAACTTAAATTCAGAGTGTCTATAGTTAGGCAATTAAATAGAAATCTTTAGACTCGAACCCTCTATTGTTTGGAGTACAGTAAGCCACGATTGAAATACTAAGAACCTAACTACATTTTTGGGGCACCAACCACCACCGCCCCCCCCCCCCAAGTAAAAAATTTCCCCATGCGCCTATGCCTTGAGTCAATGTTTCACTGTAAAGTAAAGTCGTTAGGCCTCTGTGTGGGTGTAAATGTCCAGTCTACAGTATCTAGAAATCTAATTCCTAGTAAGTGACTGAACTCCTTGTCATGTATTACCGGGAATCGAAAACTTGCCAGTTGACTCAATGACAGGCCTTGTGATACATGCTAACCATTTGACCATCCAACTCCCCAATTTCAATGAAAAGCTAATACTATACACATGGTGTATAGCTACTATAAATTTGTAGTACCGGTACATATTGTATTAATAATAAAAAAAATTTTCTGTTGACAGAAAGACAGGTATGTAGAGAGAAAATTGGTGAACTTTTATCAGAGAAAGTTTTATTTGTAGCTGAGATTATGAACCGGCATGAGTATGTTCCAAAGACACCTAATCAGTCAGAATTGGATCTGATTTTTGATACTAGCTTCCTTGACGTACAGCCTTATTTATATCGTGTAAGTCTAAACAGTGTTTATTATAATTAAACGTTAAATATTTTATAAGATTAGAAAATATAATTTGGGAGCAACAGGTTTTGAACATTCTATGATTACTGGTATCAATGAATAAGATAAATTAAATGCAGCTACCCTGGCAAATTACATATTCAGTGCACTTGTGGTGACTCTTTCACTTCAAGTTTATTTAATATAAGAAAATGCCCACACTTGAATGTAGGCGTATAGAAACTGTTTGTCTGTCCACCGACAATTGGCTTATGAACGATATTGAGGCTAGAGTTTTTTTCAGATTCTTTTCCTCATGCGAGGACGAACCCTATTGATATTTAGCATTTCCAATGCCCTTTTTTCAAAAGACCTTGTGAATACAATTCGGGCTATAGTTAAAGGAGGTAAATCCTCTATTCTTTGGCACCTAGAAATGGACACAAATGGGTCGCATAAAATAATGTAATATGAGTGTATATGATTTATAAACAGATTTAGATTCAATCGCTTCTGTTTTTACTGCAATTTCTACTCAGATATGTTCGGCAATGGGGTGTAGAGGGTGATAAGAATGTCGTAAAAGGCGACTAAAAAGATCCCTGTTATGCGTTGCGACCTGTGTCGGTGGAGAGTGGAATCCTGGTAATTGAGTGGGGTTTTGGCTCGCGAGCCCTTTCTCTACAACACATTACTTTGGTCCATGGTTCACCTAGACGGGAGGTCATGGTGGCCCACTCTGATCAATCGGCTTTGGTCGTTTTTGTTCTCCATAGGGTGATATATTACCCTCTTGCTTGCTTCGTTTTATACTCAGCAAACCAACCTTTGTGTCCTAGTCACCGTATCGGAGAGCAACGGCTCGGGTCAATCAGGTTAGATATATATTTTGCTTATATTTCTGGCTTGAGTATACCCTTTTATTCCTGGAGCCACGCACTGGACATCTGTGCTAGCCTCCCCCATCGTAGCTAGGAAAGTAACTTGGGGGACGACGACAGGTGAATTTTTATTCTTATTTTCATGGATCCCCAATCCACACCCAAATCAAACAATAAAAGATCATTAAAAAGACGAAGATCTATAGATGATGATGCTGCTGCTCCATGTAGCTCATCTAAAAATATAAGAACATGGCTGAGGTTTCTCTTGATAGAGAGCACCGCTGAAGTTGATTTATCCAAAATATCACCGTTTGCGATTTCTAAAGGCATCACTGGCTTGGCTGGTGAACCGAAATCAGTCAAGAAATTGAAAAATGGAACCTTTTTGGTGGAATGTGCCAAGGAAAAACATTCGGGTTTACTCTTAAAATCTGAATCCTTGGCTAACATTGCCATCAGAGTATCGCCACATAAATCATTAAATTCTTCAAGAGGTGTCATTCGATGCCGGGACCTAGAAGGCAGTAGTGAGGAGGAAATGGTAGAGAACCTATCATCACAAGGCCACATCCCTGGTGAGTTGCCGTCAGGGTATAAAAAAAGTACACGTGTATGTATTGAACATTATCTAGGGAAAGTACACCCATTAGGCATCAAAAAAATCAAAAAACGAAAATCGCCTATAGAGGGCTCTTTCCATGGTGAGCCAATAACTATGTTCTTAAATTTTTACAAGGCTAGCACATGAAACAGACTCGTTATTTTGGTCGCAATCTGAATGAATGAAATGAAATGGGGTTTAATGTCCTACTGTTCTGTTCCGACTCAGTTAATTAAGACAGACATACGCGAAACAGTGTGCTTTGGGGGAAATTTTGCCGAGACTCTTATGTCGAATTCCAACTGATCTTTTACGTACACCTCGGTTTTTCGTCCCATGGAACGACTAGACAGCTGTCCTTGTCAGGTCATCCGTCCTCCACCTCTGACAAAGGGAAACCATGTCAGAAAATCCTGATAAACATTCTCAGACAATCGAGCACCCGACCTCCAGACTAGCAAGCCAGTGTGTTATCCACTTAACCACCGTTGTTGCATTCGGTAAACATGAGATCTTCCAAGCAAATCATGTTAAATGATCATAGTTTTTTAGGTCATTTATGCAATCATTTCTTTTAACAATTCTGGTGTAATTCGCAAAAAGTCACTCATTCAATTCCGTAAACATCTTTATATCAAATATGGCTAGAGCAATAAACAATTGTGCATGCTAGTAGTTTCGCTGCATACTCTAGGTTCTTTGTTACTCGTTTGTAGCCCTCGGTCTCCCAGAGTGCCTTTAAGTCCCTGTGATGCCTGTTCACTATATTGGCTAAGTTCCCGGAATGGTGTTTTGCTCTGGGAAAGTCCGGTATTGAGATTTGGTCCTGTATCGAGATTTGGTTCAGGCGTTCGTCTCTCCAGAAACTGGTCAATATGGTCAAACATAGCATGAACTTTTGGTCGTCACTAGAATTACTAGCTCATTATATGAACTTTTGGGCGTTTTCATCAATAGTGCATTGCATCTAGGTGATCCTGCCGACGGTTGTCTACGGTGAGGAGATACATTTCCATTACAAGAATGAAGTCTATCACCTTTCATACGAGACGCTTGTGATTGATTTCATTCCGGTGATGGAACTGCATCTCCTTCTCACCGTAGACAACCGTCGCCATGAACACCTAGATGCAACATTCTCTCGATCCCTACAGCGCAGGCTTAGGCTGATGCATTGTGCCTTCGTTGCTCTGAAATGCATGGTGGGCCTTTCAATGGTGTCCGAAGTAGGAATTCCAGTAAGGAACAAAAGTTCATCATGCTATATTTTACCATATCGACCAGTGTGTGGAGAGGCAAACTTGGCCACTGGAGTCAACAGTCCTCCGAGTCTGTTCACAGGAAATTAAAGACACTACGGCAGACAGGGGCTACAAATTTAAACGAGACATGAAGCACTCAAAGTACGCAGCAAAACTACAAGCATTTATACAAATAATTATTTATTGCTCTCGTCATATTTGATATCAAAATGTTTACGAAATTGAATGAGTGACTTTCTGTGAATGACGTCAGATTTGTTGAAACAAATGGTCGTATAAATGACCTAATATAACTACAGTTGAAAAAAATGACCATTTAACATGTTTTGCTCTGAAAACTTTATGTCTCTCAAATGTGACAAAAACAACCACGAGCGTGTTTAATGTGCCATAGTCTTGTAAAAATTAAAGAAAATAGTTATTGGCTCACCATGGAAAAAGCCCTCTATAGGCGATTTTCGTTTTTTGATATTTTTGATGCCTAATGGGTGTACTTTCCCCAGATAATGTTCAATACCCGTGTACTTTTTTTATACCCTGCCGGCAACTCATCAGGGGTGTGAGGCGTCACACACGTCACATGAGAATCAGTGTGAGATGTAATGATATGGTTATCCAGACCAGTACTTACATTCTCACTTTCAACCGTCCCGATTTGCCGAAATATATCAATGCAGGTTATTTGAATATATCTCAAATCCACTCAGATGCTTTAATTGGCTAAAAATTTGGACATAGTAAAAATGTCTGCAACGTAAAACTACTTGCGCTAGATGTGGCATTTCTGGTCATGATAGTGCTACCTGCTCTGCAGACTTTTCCTGTGTTAACTGCAAAGGCAAGCACTTCGATATTCTCATGAGTGCACAATATGGAAGAAAGAGAAACGGATCCAACGGAAAATTTCTTATTTTGATGCAAGAAAGCAAGTGGAACTTACATCACTGTTATCGACTCCACAAGGTGGTAAGTCGTTTTCTAGTGTTGTAAAAGTATCCACCAAAAGTATAAATTTCTTTGACGATGTACGAAGCCAGCAAATAAATTTGACGATCACAGCGCCACTTCACATGGTTGGTCAGAACTGACGGTTCCCCGTGTGAAGGAACCACATTCATAGAACAAAACGAAAGCCAACTTGTGTAAAAAAAGATTCAGAATATTGATTTCCCAGCGTGATTACGATGTCTTTGGCGCGTAGAAAAGCGGCCATGGGTTGTGGAATAGGTGTCCTGAAGATGATGCAGGATTTCTACCGTTCGATCAGTCCAATTAATAGGCATATTAGCAATTCAATCAACGAGACGATAATCGAAAGTTCAACTACTTTTTCTTTGCACTTATCCGCCCCGAAAAATGAAAGTGAAATCATTAGATGCGTGTGCAGATTTGTGGCAAATTTATTTGACGGCCTATCGTACACGAGCTATGCATGCCAGTTTTTGTCAAATCTCAAAGGAAAATATGGCAAATTTCCTCTCCATTCGTCAAAGAAAATTTGCTCGTGTACGACCGGCTTAAATAATGGAATTTCGAGCTCTTCTCAGACAAATTATAATAAATGAAACAAGCAATTCATCTCCTCCCTCTTCAACCGCAACATCTCCAGGGACTTCTTCTCCAAAGGAGAAGTCTGTTATTCCCAAAGGGAAGAGCGGACGTAGAACAAGTTCTTCACAGAAATCTGCTGGCGGAAAGGACAGACGGAAGTCGAGCCCCTCACCTTCATCAAAAGAGAAAGAAAATGCTTCTAAACAAGAAAAGAATAGATTGGCGAAGTTAAGAGGGAGGGAGAAATAGATATGGGGATGCTGATCCGATGGACGGTGCTATCATAGCGGATGTCCATATGGTGTCTGTCGGTAAACCGTCAAAAATTAATAATCCCTGACAATGGTAAATTCCATTATTCAATGGAATTGTCGTGGTTTAAAACCAAATTTTAATGAAGTCCAACTTTTAATTCAAAAGTACAATCTTTTAGCTATTTGTTTACAGGAAACTTTTCTGAGGAATTCTGACACTTTGTCTTTTAGACATTTTGTTGGTTACCATCAACATTCAGGTGGTGATGGTAGAGCTCATGGAGGTGTTTCTATTTTTCTTAATGGAGATATTCCTCAGAGTAAAGTCACAATCAACTCGCCTTTACAGGCAGTTGCAGTCAGGATGACTTTGCATATTCCTATAACACTCTGCTCTGTATATCTTCCACCAAGTTTACATCTTAATCCCAGAGATCTTGATGACCTTGTTGCACAACTTCCTCTCCCGTTTATAATAATGGGAGATTTCAATGGTCATCATTCACTCAGGGGTAGTCCAGATGATAATAACAGAGGTAAACAGATAGCGGAATTCATTAACATTAATAATTTGTGTTTACTAAATGATGACCCGCCTACTTATCTACATCCTGCCACAGCTTCTTTTTCTTCCCTCAATCTGACCATTTGCTCTCCTGTTTCAGGATTTTACATGGAGAGTAAATGAAGATTTGTGTGGTAGTGACCACTATCCTATCTTGATTGATAATAATGGTCCCTCTCTGGTCGAAAGACCCCAGAGGTGGAAGTTACATAAGGCTGATTGGGCTCTTTTTGAATCTTTGTGTCTCTTCTCTTTTGATTCAAAGGAATTAAAAGATGCAGACGACTGAACCAAAACGTTTCAATAAATCATGGTTTAATGACGATTGCAAATCCGCTCTTAAAGAGCGTGATCGTATCCTGAGACGATTAAAGAACCATCCTGCCATAGAGAATATTGCAGCATACCAAATGGTCCGAGTGAAGGCCCGTAGAACCATACGTCAAACAAAGAAATCTTCATGGCAGGGTTATGTCTCAAGGATCAATTCCCGTACCACATCCAAATCGGTATGGGATAGAATTCGTAAGATTAAAGGCAAAAGTAGTGCATTATCAGTTAACCATCTAAATGTTGATATTGCAAATTCTCTGGCCAGTACATCTTCATTTAATTCATCATCCAATTTGTCCTCGGATGCCTTTCGAGGCATTAGACAACAACAGGAGAAAAGGCAACTTAATTTCAAGTCCTGTAATGATGAATGCTATAATGATCGTTTTTCCATTACAGAGCTCCGTGATTTGTTAAAGCGAGCTTGGGACACTGCAACTGGTCCAGATGAGATACACTATCAAATTTTAAAACATCTGCCTTTTCCAACACTTCTAATTTTACTCGATCTTTTTAATCGAATTTGGGTTGATGGGAATTTTCCTCCTTTGTGGCATGAAGCCACAATAATTCCCATCCCTAAACCGGGTAAAGATCGTACGAATCCTATCAACTATCGTCCAATTGCTTTAACTAGCTGTATTTGCAAAACCATGGAGAGATTGATCAATCGAAGGCTTGTTTGGTACCTTGAGTCCAACAACCTCATTTTACAGACCTCCAATGTGGATTTCGATCCCAACAGAGCACTCTTGATCATCTCGTCAGATTTGAAACGTTCGTCAGTGACGCTTTCATCTAGATGCAACATTTAGTTGCAATATTCTTTGATCTGGAGAAAGCTCATGATACTACATGGAAACATGGTATCATGCGTGACCTCCATAACCTCAGCCTACAAGGTCGCTTACCTATCTTCATTAAAAAATTTCTTGGAAGATAGGTCATTTAAGGTACGACTGGGATCAATATTCTCTGACCCATTTCCTCAGGAGATGGGAGTTCCTCAGTGAAGCATTTTATCTCCTACACTTTTCATGATAAAATTAATACAATCCCAGCGTGCCTTAAACCAGGTACAAACGGCGCTCTTTATGTTGATCACTTTCAGATGTGCTATGGTTCTACAGACATGCGGATAATCAAACGTAAGTTGCAGCTTTGTTTGAATTCACTTCAACAATGGGCAACCGAAAATGGATTTCGTTTTTCGAAATCCAAGACTGTCTGCATGCATTTCTGTCAGAAATGAGGTTGATATCCAGATCCGGAACTTTTCTTGGATGGCAACCGCCTTCCAGTTGTGGATGAAGTCAAATTTCTGGGGCTGATATTTGATAAGAAATTATCATTTATCCCCCATATTAAAAACCTAAAAAAGAAATGTCTGAAAGCCCTCAACATATTGAGAGTCTTATCAAATACTGACCGTGGAGCAGACCGTAAGGTCTTGCTCCGTTTATATCAAGCATTAATTTGATCAAAACTCGATTATGGGTGTATTGTGTATGGGTCTGCCTGCGAGTCATATCTCAAAGAGCTCGACACCATACACAATTCAGTTTAGGAGCATTTCATACATTTCCAGGGGACAGTTTATACGTCAAGGCGCATGAGCCCTCACTTCACAACAGACGTGATAAGCTGGCCCTGCAGTATGCTATGAAAATTGCACCACTTCCAAATCACATTTCATTTAACACCATATTTAGACCTCTTCATGAGCATTTGTATTTAGTGAAGACTAATGCTATTCCAACATTTGGTATTCGCATACAACCCCTTTTGTCTGAGGCTGATATCAGCCTCAACAGTATTGCGAATACCCCTGTCTTTAGGACTCCACCGTGGGCTATATCTCCTCCAAAGATCAAGTTTGATCTTACTCAACAAAAAAGAGAGATACGAGCTCTACGGTGTTCCAATCTCTCTTTAGAGAGTTAAGGTCTAAGTATGGTGATTATGCTCCTATTTACACAGATGGTTCTAAAGATGGTGATCGGGTGGCTTTGGCTACCGTGATACCATCTGAGTCCATTTCCGTGTGTCTTCCACCTGCTGCTTCAATATTTACAGCTGAGCTTTGGGCCATTCTTCAGGTCCTGAAGTTCATTCAATCCTCTTCATCTTTAAAGTATATCATCTTTACTGATTCTCTGTCCTTGCTTCAAGCAATTAACAATAAACAGCTTGAACACCTATTAGTAGCAGATGTTTACCGTCTGCTACTATCTTATGAGCTCAACAGTAAAGACATCGTCTTTAGCTGGCTCCCCAGTCACGTCGATATAAGGGGGAATGATCAAGCAGATTTTGCTGCCAAAGCTACTTTAGATCTTCCCCAATCACACTTTTTAATACCATTTAAAGATTTTAAAGCTTCCGTAAACAGTTTCATTTATGGTTGTTGGCAACGGTCGTGGGATCTTGCAGGCACTAACAAACTTCATCACATTAAGCCTCTCTTAGGAGATTGGCCAAACTCCTACAGAACCAACAGGAGTGAGGAAGTTGTTTTGTGTCGCTCTGGCTTAGGTCATATTTTTAACACACATTTTCATCTTAAAGCAAGAGCCTCAACCAGACTTTGTTCACTGTCATGTTCCTTTGACAGTTAATCACATTCTGATTGAGTGCAAGTTTCTTAAGGACATCAGATCTAATTATTACCATTGCCAATCATTAAATCAATTATTTGCCCAACCGGGTCTGTATTGCAAAGTACTAGACTTTTTAAAAGAGACAAATTTTTATCGTCAGTTTTAATTGTAAATATATAATTCACCATGTTTTTCATTTTTAACTATTTATGTACATGAAGTTGATTTTTATTTTTAATTATTTATACTGTGATAATTGTTTTTATTTGTGTACATGAATACTTTATGTGATATCATTTAATTTGTCTCATACTTTTCACCATGTTTGGCGCAATATGGCCCGGTTGGAGCTGATGTGTCATAAAACTATATTTCATTCATTCATTCGGTACATTAGAGGATATAGATGTTAACAGATTTTTTTTCAAATTTGACTGGAAGAAATAAGGTCATAAGAGGATGAACCCTTGAGATTGGCTTTTTTAAGGATCCTAGATCCTTATTCAGTTTGCTCAAAATCTAAGTTTTCCTTTTGCATTACCTGCAGTTGACACATAGCTGCTGTGTGGGTGTATTCCAAACATTACATGTCAATCTTTGGTATATTTAGGGCTACTATTACAAGGGGTTTACATCTGCTTCCAGCTTAGGATTGTGTCAGATTATGTTTATGATGATGTGTTTGATACACATAGTAGTGTGTCCCTTTTTCCGGACAGATTGATTTTAATGTAATATTGTTTTTTGTTTTTCAGATTTCCCATTCAACAACTGAACCTAGTTCCACTTCTGTTGGTATTTCAATGAGAAAATTTCTAAAAGATACGCTAGCCTTGTGATGATAGATATTTCGATTTTTAGAGACAATTTTAACAAGTTTTTATTGAGACAGTGGAGATGCTTGGTGATTGGTATAATATAATTGTCTCTCATACTTTTCACTGAAGACATAGAAAGTGTTAAACTGCCATTTTTCTGTAGGCCTATACTAGTTATACAAGTAAATCACCATGGAAATGTGGTCATATATTGCAATCACCCCTGTCTGTCTGTTCGCCATCCACAATTTCTTGTGAACATGCTAATGACTACATTTATTATCCAGTCTTTTTGAAATTTATATATTTTGTTTATGTTTAAGCCTATTTATTTACAACATTTCCATTAATTACTTCTGGAGTTATTCACTTTTTTAGAATTTTGTTAACACTCTAATGACAAAAGTTATCATCCGATCTGTATTGAATTTATATGCATTATTTAAATTTCTGTATACTTATACTGCTTCAAGAGTTGTAGCCCTTGTTTCACTTTGTTGAACCTTGTCAACACTCTAACAACAAAGATTATTATCTTTTAAATTTGTGAAACGTAGAAGCCTTTTGAAATTCAATAATTTCCGATAATTGCCTCTAGAGCAATGGCCCTCATTTCACTTTTTAGAATCCTGTGTATGCTCTAACAACATAAGATATTGTCCAATCTCTGAGAAGTTCATATGCATTATTTAAATTAGTCTGTTTATTACTTCTAGAGTTGTGGCCCTTGTTTCACTTTTTGGAACCTTGTGAATGCTATTTCGATAAAAGTTATCATCCAACCTGTATGAAACAATATCAGTGTATTGTAAATGCTTCCAATATCTCAAAATAATAAATATGTGATATTCCCTTGTGGACTGTGTGGATGATTTAGCTGTGGTGGGTGCATGTTTTGCTACCTGGCAACCTATCTTTATCCATGGCGATTACTTTTTGATTTTGTCAAAAATTAGATTGTCAATTTTATTGGATGTTTGATGTTGATTTAGGCTGTCTTTATTAAGATATTAGCTCAATATAAAAGCCAGTGATGAGATATAACTGTTATTGTGTTCCACTGTTATCCCCAAGTTAAACTAAAATCAGTAAACAAACTGACTTCCACTTAATCCTTTGAATCAAAAATGTAATGGTACAGAGCTTGTCCCATCATTAATGAAATAAAACGTCAGATAACCCAACGGAATGCTTTATTTTTACCTTAATCAAAGAGGGTAAGGTCCTTTACTTTAATTAGGTCGTATATTGAAATGTCCATGTAAGCTTAACATTTTTGCCCACTTTACAGTTAGGGCATAGTATGTTGTATCTTTCGTTATCTTCATTACAGGGATGAAACCAATGAAAAAGCTGTTAAACCATGTCTTTACATTATTTACATAGTCATCATCCTTGCCTTAAAACCATTGTAATATCTATTAGTACATGTATTTGTGCATTTGGAGTATGATGGAATTAGTCACCCTTTTCTTTGAACCGATGACTTACTTTCAGGGAGCATACATAATATTGTATTGCCATCCAATACTCTATTATTGTTCATCATGTCATTGTTGTAATCAAATGCGTTCATATTGCTATCCCTTTCTGTTTATGTGTGTTTGGTGCAATGTACCTACTCTTACTATTATAAAAGTTTTTTTGGTCTGCATGACTCAGTCTCCGTAGACAATGTGCCAGTCCCAATCACCTATGATCAGCTATTTTTCTGACAAGGATTGTAATCATAAAAGCATGGACTGATCATATGCAGAGGTTTGGACAGTCATATAGACAAGAAAGGCACAATGTATTTCTAGCAATGACAATAGTGTTCTCTATCAGGTACTTTTCTTATCAAGCTAACCCAGTTGATGGTACATATGTTTAAGGTATATTTCTACCAGACAAAGGCAGATCTAACCAAATGTGGTGGTTGGGGGTGGGGATCTTCTCAAAGTTTTTAGCAATCAATATAATATTCTGGTATAAGTGCCCAATAATTAACGTCAAGTTTCTAAATAATTCGGATTTTTTCCAGTCCAATTTAAATTATGAAGGTAAATGTAATATTCAAACAAAAGCTGTATTATTCGAGCATAGGTTGCTTTCCTTTTTAAAGAAAATTGAGTATGTGTGCATATGGTATCATATTACTATATTGATTATAATAAATGTAAGTGATTGTATGTATAGTATGTCTACTAGGCATGATTTAATGTTTGTTTATTAGTTGTAACTGTAAATATATATTTCTTGGATGTGCCATGTATTTATGCTTTATATTTATACAGTTTAGGCATGATATGTTACAAGTAACTCATGGTTTCCTTATGATTGGAAACTCTGTTTCACCTGCAACTAGTCAGATTGAACACAATTAAAAATGTTTTACCTGTTGTCGATTTCATTGAATTTTATGTATTGATTTGCTTGACAATCTGTGTACATTGAAAATATTACTTTTACAGATAAAGTGTGTTTACGTTTTGACACAGTAAACAAAAATTGAAATAAAATTAATTAACAGAGAGTGACTTCCGCTTAAAGAAATAGACAGCTCGCCACATACCTTAAATTATACATGGATCCACCCAATTAAATAGTTTATTTTGAATACATCAAGGAGGTTTGGCTCCTGTTGAGCTAAATATTATAAATAGCCATCATTTGGTTTAGTGATTACATGGTCGGCACTGACCAATGTAAGGGTTATCTATTAACCAAATGATTACATATTTCATAGCAATTCAATACTCTTCTTTCATACCCTATCTTAATGATCATAGAGTTTTTATACGCCCACATTTTCATGTGGACGTATTATGTCGTCGCCCCTGTCCGTCCGGACGTCCGTCCGTCCGTCCGTCCGGACGTCCGTCCGTCCGTCCACAATTTGTTTGTGGACTCTCTACAGGTCACAATTCTTATCCGATTTTGACGAAACTTGAAATATAGGTTTATCCCCAAAAGATCTCGGCTGCTTTCGATATTGGCATGTTTCGGATCAAAACTTCATGGATTATGGCCCCTGATTGTACGAAAAATAGCGTTTTTAGCTTGTGGACCCTATAGAGGTCACAATTTTGAACCGATTTCGATGAAACTTGACATGCATGTTTGTAACCCAAAGATCTTGGTTCCTGTCGATATTTGCGGCTATCGGAATGTAATTTCCTGAATTATGGCCCCTGATTGTCCGAAAAATCACCCTTTTTAGCTTGTGGTCCCTCTGGAGGTCACAATTATTATTCGATTTAAAAAACCGTTTGATTATATCACCGTTACACCCTAAGGAAGGCTGAGTTCGAATTTCGGGAAAATCGGACGAAAATTGCCATACAAAATGGCCGCCGTTTGTACGCGAATACTGTTAAAAAATGGTATATCAAGGTTGTGGACCCTGTGGAGGTCACAATTTTGATTCGATTTTGATGAAACTTGAAATTCATGGTTATAACCCAAAGATCTTGCTTCCTTTCGATATTTGCGCATATCGGATCGTAACTTCCTGAATTATGGCCCCTGATTATACGGAAAATCGCCTTTTTTTTTAGCTTAGAGGTCACAATTATTATTCGATTTAAAAAACCGTTTGATTATATCACCGTTACACCGTAAGGTAGGTTGAGTTCGAATTTCGGGAAAATCGGACGAAAATTGCCATACAAAATGGCCGCCGTTTGTACGCGAATACTGTTAAAAAATGGTATATCAAGGTTGTGGACCCTGTGGAGGTCACAATTTTGATTCGATTTTGATGAAACTTGAAATTCATGGTTATAACCCAAAGATCTTACTTACTTTCGATATTTGCGCATATATGATCGTAACTTCCTGAATTATGGCCCCTGATTATACGCAAAATCGCCTTTTTTATAGCTTGGAGGTCACAATTATTATCGGATTCAAAAAACCGTTTGATTATATTACCGTTACACCGTAAGGAAGGTTGAGTTCGAATTTCGGGAAAATCAGACCAAAATTGCCATACAAAATGGCCGCCGTTTGTACGCGAATACTGTTAAAAAATGGTATATCAAGGTTGTGGACCCTGTAAAGGTAACAATTTTAATTCGATTTTGATGAAACTTGAAATTCATGGTTATAACCCAAAGATCTTGGTTCTTTTCGATATTTGCGCATATCGGATCGTAACTTCCTGAATTATGGCCCCTGGTTATACGCAAAATCCCCCTTTCTTTAGCTTGTGGTCCCTCTTGAGGTCACAATTATTATCCAATTTAAAAAAACGTTTGATTATATCACTGTTACACTGTAAGGAAGGTTGAATTTGAATTTCGGGAAAATCGGACCAAAATTGACAGACAAAATGGCCGCCGTTTGTACGCGAATACTGTTAAAAAAATGATATATCATGGTTGTGGACCCTGTATAGGTCACAATTTTAATTCGATTTTGATGAGGAAGGTTGAGTTCTAATTTCGTGAAAATCGTACCAAAATTGCCGGACGAAATGGTCGCCGTTTGTACGCGAATAGTGTAAAAATATGGTATATCATGGTTGGGGACTCTCTACAGGTCACAATTCTTATCCGATTTTGATGAAAAGTCACATTTCTAGGTTGTGTACCGTCATACAATAATCATTGTCGGTTTCGAATTTTATTAATATCAGACTGGAACTGACCAACTAAATGGCTGCTCCCAATACAGTATGAAATACAGGACTTAAAGATGTAGAAAAATCACTTTCGGTATTGCTTGTTCTCTGTCCATCTCTCGAAAATGTGGGCGTATCCTGCCTGGCAGTGCCAGCCTATCTTCTTAAATCATCTACCATTGTGATGTTTAAATTTCGTGTATGTATGTGATTGATATTTTCTATAATTACGTGTATATAATATAGAAAGGAAACAGAAACTGGGTTTTTTTAGCTGTAGATATTACCTACATGTAAGAGTTATTACAATCTTGCATCAAATTATAAGTAAAGTATGATTATTATTATTATTATGATGTAAATTTGCATATGTAGTAATCATGAATTTTTATATTCCCATATTGAAATGTGGCTATATGTTATCGGTACTCCTGTCCATCGGTTATTGTTCACTAGAGCCTGAAGTTATTACCTTGAAATTTTATACACAGTGTAAATGGTCATGAGACACAGTGCTAACTACTGGCAGAGTTATTGCCCTTTATCAATTTGAAAAATATTGTTGACACCCTAGAAATGTATCATCTAATTGAATTTATTCACAGAGTTTATGTTCATCACAAAAAGAAGCCCATTTGATAATTACTGCAAGAATTATGACCCTTGATCTTTTAGAAAATACTTGTGGTCAATCTATATCATAGAGTTATCTTTTGATTGCCTTTACATTTATTCAAAGTGTTTATGTTCATGAGCTGAAGAAGCCTAGAATTACTTTCATAGTTACTGCCATTGATCACTTTTAAGAATCTTGTGGACCCTCCAGTGGCTAAAGTTATTTTCCTGTTGAATTGAATTGAACTTGTATTATAAATGTTAGCATCAGGAAGAACTAAAAGCTAAACAAATTTAATTAGTTTTTGACCGTTAAATGCTCCAATTACTTAGAAAAGAATAAAAATAGTCAACAACTCATTAGGACTGCACAGATGACTTAGCTGCCCTGGGTGTTCGTTTGGTTGACTGTCAACCTATATTTATTGATGTATTGATTTTAATTATGCAATAAATTATTTATTTGTGTCTATTATGTTGTTTTATTTTTAAAGCAATTTTAAACTAAATCCATAATTTTGTGGGGGGCCCGCAAGGGACGTCTAGAGGGGGGGGGCTTCCACCAGGAAATTTTCAGAAATTGGAGGCCGGAAACGTGATTTCCTGGCATTTCAGGCACTTCTGTCAGAGCCATTTAGAAGTACCTCCCCTAGAAAAAAATAAAATTCTGCCACAAAATTAGCGCATTCTGACGTTATTTCAATGGACCAACCTATGCGAGTGCCTGGGGCCTGGTACATGTGGGGGGGGGGGGGGGGCTGATCACCGACTGCGTAGGTGTGGCCGGCGAGCGCCAAAGGCGCGAAGCCCCGCAAGGGGGTTTTGGAGGGTGGGGGTTCTTCCCTCAAGAAATTTTCAGAAATTTGAGGCCGGAAACGTGATTTCCTCGCATTTCAGGCACTTATGTCGGAGCCATTTAGAAGTACCTCCCCCAGAAAAAAATAAAATTCTGCCACAAAATTAGCGCATTGTGACGTTATTTCAGTGGACCAATCCATGCGAGTGCTATGATATGATGGCATTTCTAGAGGAGGGGCTGGAGCCATTGAGCTCGTTAAATCCGCTACTGTAAGTGAGCAGAGCTACATCAAACCTAATTTTGAAGTCGGGCAGTGATAAATAACGGGGTCACTTGGTTCGGAATCGTATTATATCCCCAACGATGATTTGATGAATGGAGGCCGTAACGTTACGACCAAGCCGGACTTGTTTTTTGACGAAAGTCTAAAACTGTAAGTACCAAATGGTAATACGAGATTTAATCAAGAAATCTGAATATTTCGTGTGATCATGATGTGCATCTCATCAAATTCAGCTTATACCCACAACAAATATCAACAACAACAGCAACAACAACTACAGCTTATATACAATCGTACGTCAATCTGAGGCAAAATTCGCCCTACTCGAAATGATGGGGACGTGTAATTTGTTCGAGTTATACGATAATTCGAGTTAGACGATGTTCGGTCTGATAGAAGATCTCACGGCAATAAAAGACCATGTATAAGCCTATACCCTTAGATAAAGCCACAAAAAGCGTTTATTTTTCAAATCTTCAAGTTTCCGTGAAATTTGCCAAGGCACACTCGCCTACAAGATCCATTATTTACAGTTCGAGTTAGGCGATGTAAATAAATAAGACTTCGATAAGGATTGTATCGGAAATTTGGTTCGAGCTATGCGATAATTCGAGTTACAGTTTCCGAGCTATGCGATTTTTTATAAAAGGAAAACGAAAGAAAGTATTCGTTCAACGAATTTGTTCGAGTTAGGCGATAATTCGCGTTGTACGGGGTCAAGTTACGCGGAGTTAGAGTTGAATGATAATGATCAATGGATGAACACTCTTCTTTTTATGACCCTGGCGAATTTTGCAATGGTTTCTTCGACATTGATGGTGCGCAGGATATCGTTTTCAGAGGCCAGACGAACCAAATACACTGGCAATCCTGACCCATCGTAGACCGGAGATAATATTTTATTAGTTTCAATTTGGATAAATATCTCTACCCAGAACAATTAGATATCATCATACACAGATATATTCTCAATATTGCTTCAACGTTGGGAAATGTATCTTGAATGTCCATTCTCAACAATAGTTCGATTGACGTTTCCCGGTAAATAAACAAAAAAGAAACACCCCATGGATTGAGGGGGCCCCGGGGACTTCCGATGGAGGGCCATCGGATCATCGGAGGGGCCCCGTCACTAGGTCACCGGCCGTTGGACGAAAAACGTTATGAGTACATTATCATTACATATCTTTAATTGGAGAATTGACCACGGTTTAATTCAAATCCTAACCGTATACATGGACACCATCTGTTATATAGACTATTTCTTTTGTGGTATATTATGTTAAACACGAGGTACACTTATGCTTACTGGTCATTAGTAAAGTTTCTGCCTTCACAAATAAAGCATCACCCACCACAATCAATAACATTGTCGCAAAGGAAAGAAAGAGTAGCCTACTAATTTCAACTAAAATACACATTTCCGGTACTGTGCTAAGAACCCACAAAACAGAATGTCTCGGATTATAATTCCGGCTTGAACATGAAAAGACGTCGTTAAATTGCCAGGGGTAGCACACACGGAGCTGACAAGGGTAGTCTTACGGGGGGTCGAATACTAAAGGTGCAGTATACAAATTGGCAGTTCACGAAAGATATGCTTTCCATGTTAAATTCCCCTCCGAAAATTGCACACATAACAAGATAAATTAAAATTATAATATTAACGGTATAACAGATATATTTGTATAATAATTTTGTGGTCTTTTCGCTTTCTAGAATTTCAGTTCGGTAAAATTCAACATGGCCTGGTAAGAACACCGCTCCTTACTATATACTGTTTCTACCACTGCAGAAGACAAAGCAGATAAATGGATAGTGTTTCGTTGCCGGGTAACGCATGTTTAGGTTTTAACAGATAACGTAATTTTTTCTTATCTATTTTTATCTATTTCCTTGGGTGGTTTATTTAAAACATTGACCATAACAAGGAAGCTGTTACAACATGTTACTAATCAAACAATTACCGGTGCATTAATACACTTCAGCTCTAGTTAACCATTACACATTGCAACCACATTAACTAGAACCGACAATAGACGTAATGTTGTTTTTTTTCTATGACGCAACAAAAACTATAATATTCGGTATATCAGTATACTAACCATTAGCAAATAGACATCTTATAAGAAAGATTGAGGGACGGTCCTTTCAAAACATACGTAATTTTCATCCAGGCACTGTTGTGAACAATCTAATCAGTGCCTCAAACGGTAAATGTTGTAAGTCCTGGAAAAAACAAAAAAAAAATTACGATTCTATCCCTGCTCATAAACGCTTTCCTGAACTTTCAAACGTAGAAGCCCCTCAAGAGGGGCATGTAAAACACTATATAATTTTTTTGACAGGCAGCTTTGTAATAAAGTTACTGCGTTAAACTTATTGTCATGAGACAAAGATAGACAATGAACCTGTGTACAGTTTGAAAATAAAGCCGAACAAGTTTCACAAGATTATGTTGTATCCTATTTACTATCTGTCTGATTATGTCTACTACATCGTTAACACTGTTCATACCGATAGTCCATTGGCAAATCACGCTATTTTACCGAGTTTTTGACTAATAGTTTGGATGCAGCTATGGCGGGTGTGGCGCCAGGCAGGGTAAGCTTACTCTCCCGGACACCTGTTACCACTGTTTGTTGTGTATCTTGTACACGATGAACAGTCCATTTGCTGATTACACTATTTTGCCTATAACGTTTTTTAGGACTTCCGAATTTTGGATTGTTCGTACTTGGTTTTTATTTTATTTTTATATCAAGGTTAATCGTGACTAATAGGTAGCCAACATGATACCTGCGACTGTTTAACGCACAACCCTAGACAGGAGCGTAAACTAGATTATCTTTCAGAAATGCCGTTGACGGTTCAAGAATTGTCGAGTCTTAGCAGATTAGTCCTTGCCGCAAATCTCCGAGCAGTGATTCGGGAGGCGGCCATGTCGGACAGGACCCATCATATGGATTGGAAAATTTTGAGATTTAGAGCCTTTTCCAGACGGATTAGGCTCCGATCAACGCCGGGTTAACCACGGGGCACCATGGGGCACATGCCCCAGGGCCTCCCACATTATGAGGCCCCCCACAAAATCTCAGTTGCGCGCCTCGAGCATGGTCGGACCGAGGACTCCAACGGCCGGTGACCTAGTGACGGGGCCCCTCCGATGATCCGATGGCCCTCCATCGGAAGTCCCTGGGGCCCCCTCAATCCATGGTGTGTCGCGATCGACATCCGAGAATTCGATGTAATCCAGTGATGCCGCGTCATATTTCCGACTGGTATCCGTGTTTCTTTTTTGTCTATTTACCGGGAAACGTCAATCGAACTATTGTTGAGAATGGACATTCAAGATACATTTCCCAACGTTGAAGCAATATTGAGAATTTATCTGTGTATGATGATATCTAATTGTTATGGGGGAGAGATCTTTCTCCAAGTTGAAACTCATAAAATATTATCTCCGGTCTACTATGGGTCAGGATAGGCTGGTGTATTTGGTTCGTCTGACCTCTGAACGCGATATCCTGCGCACCATCAATGTCGAAGAAACCATTGCCAAATTCGCCGGGGACAAAAAAAGAAGAGTGTCGATCAATATCATTCAACTCTAACTCCGCGTAAATTGACCCCGTATAACGCGAATTATCGTTGAACGGATACTTTCTTTCGTTTTCCTTTTATAAAACATCGCATAGCTCGGAAACTATAACTAGAATTATCGCATAGCTCGAACCAAATTTCCGGTACAATCGCCTAACTCGAATTGTAAATACTGGATCTTGCAGGCGAGTGTGCCTTGGCAACGTTCCCGGAAACTTGAAGATTTGAAAAATAAACGCTTTTTGTGGCTTTATCTAAGGGTGTAATACATGGTCTTTTATGTTTATGTTTATTGAATTTGATATAGCGCTCATTATTACATCTTTGATGTATTCAATGGCACTTTACATGAACAACAGATATACACACACACCAACAAACAACACACAAATTAAATTAATAAATACATAATAAAAGTTATTTGCAGTAAGTTCTTTGATATAGATGTGTTTTTAAAGTCTTATTAAAACTTTCCGAAGAAGAACACTCTTTTAGATTTCGCGGTAGTCTATTCCATAGTTTTGGTCCTGCTACACTAAAGGATCTGTCATAAAGGTTTTATATTTGGTTTTTGGAACATGTAAATCCTGGGCGATCGACGACCGTGTGGAATATCGATTCGGGTTATTAATTAAGAGATCGCAAAGGTAATCTGGAGCATTATTGTTCAAACATTTATATACCATGAGTAAGGTTTTATATTCAGCACGGACATGTATTGGGAGAAAATGAAGTTGTTTTAGGGCGTCAGATGAACTGGAGAATTTGGATTGTCCACGAATCATTTTGGCCCTAAGGTTTTGCACTCGTTGAAGAGGGGCAAGTGTTGTTTTTGGTAAATTCACAAAAAGACCGTTACAATAGTCTAAATGTGAAAATATGAGGGCGTTGGCCAGCTTTAAACACGTCGGTCTGTCCAAATAGTGTCTTATTTTCTTAAAATTAAATAAAGATAACGACGCAGCACGTGTCTTGGCTGCAATATGAGACTTCAGGGTTAGATTTTGATCCAAGGTAATTCCAAGAACTCTAACTGATGTTGATCTGGGTACAAATACATCTCCGATTTTTATCATGGGTTTAATACATTTGGAAAGAGCCCGCGAACTGCCAAACACAATGAACTCTGATTTGTCGTCGTTCATCTTGAGCCTATTCATCAGCATCCACTGTTTTATGTCGTCCATTGTTGCTGACAAATCCAAAATGGATTGCCCTTCCGACGCATGATCACCAGCTTTAAAACAACTGTAGATGCTGTGATCGTCAGCGTAACCAAACAAAGTTTGATCTTTACCCACAAAGTACTGTCAAGTGCTGGAATAGCACGTAAAAAAGATAGGACCATTTATGCTACCCTAAGGTACGGAATAACTGATATTCACTGGATCTGAATACGTGTCTTCAATCTTGACTTTAAAGTTCCGATCACTCAGATAAGAGTGTGTCCATTTTGCTGCCGTTTCGCGCATGCCGAAGCACATTTCCAAGACATCAAGAAGTAGTTGGTGATTGACGGTGTCAAACGCTGCACTTAAGTCAATCGCAACGAAGGGGGATAAAAACCGGTGTTCCATGTTGTGCAGACGATCATTATAAATCTTCAACGTCAAAGTCTCGGTGCTGTAATCACAGGTACATGGGGACAGGAACGCCCTTATTAGACTATGTGATTTTTCACAATTTTTGAGTTTCTGTTTTTTTCTGAACATTTTTAAAATTTTTAATCTTAATTTATCCATATTTGATGCTAAATGATATAATATTTACTATCAAACATGTAATTCATATTTTAAAAAAATACCTTCTGATGTATTTATAAAAGAGAAAGGTAAGACACTTTTCTGTTGACGTTTCTTTTCCGTGAGGTACCTATGTGGCTATTTACTTCAAAATAGTGAATAAAATTGGGTTACAATACAAATCAACCACCCAGTTCCTTTCTATATATATTTCTTTCGATAAAAACACACGTTTCAGATTTTTAAAAAAATGTAAAGTCAATTTATTTGCCACAAATCACTCGAGATTTTTTACATTTTATCGACATTTGAGTAGAAATGACGGAAGTGGTGATAAGGGAGGCAACTCTGTCAATTAAAATAACCCGAACGACCCATTCGACACACCTTTATTTACGATTTCTTGGAATTCATCGGCATTACGAATGTAACGAAACAGAATTTTAATATGTTTATAGGTTTTATTATGCCAAGTAATATAGTGTATAGAGTAATGCGCACCTTTAAACTAACAAACTGACACTAATTTTACTTGCAACTGGCCTTTAATAACATCTCTCCTTTAACTTGGCTTGTTAACCTGTACTGTTTTCTTAGAGCCCAAATCTTGGAGTGAGTACAATTCTACTCCCTTGGTTACAAGCAAGTTTTCTTCTAACTAAACCTCTCTTTTGACATCAGACTTTAGATAGATTTCGAAGTGTAAGGACAATTTGATACCTTTCATCAAATTGTTTAACTTTAGTTTTCAAATCTAGTTAGGTTATTTTCAGAGAATTGTTTCCAGTTATACTACTTCAGTATTACAGAATATATAGTTATCTGAAGATTTTGTTCACCATCTCGGTAGTCTTCCTTAAAAACCCCTTCTTTGGGTATGTGATAAGTTACTTATATATTACTATTACATTTAGTAAAAACTTAAAGCATATTTAATATATTTATTATAATCTATTTAAGTTAGAGATGTATTTTAGTTCGTAAATGATTGATGTATTTCATCATTAAGTACGCATGTATTACTATTATGTTACTTAATATTAATCAACTGTGATATGCCTATTAATTTTAATGTATATATTTTCAGGGTTTTTAATAAAGGTTTAGAAACTATAAAGATCATAGTTTTTATTGATTTACACCCCCCGGTTACATTTTGGCGCCCAACGTTCTGAAGACAAGGTACCTACAGACAGAGTTCCAGAGGCCTAAAGATTTGCGTTCGCGGGATACAGATGCTGTTTCATCGGTGGATCTTTAGAGACATTATCATCAGTGTTAATCTTATTTGTGTTTGTGAAATTCTTTTGGATTTGTGCGGTAGGCCTTTACACTTTACTTTAATTTATTATATTATTTCAAATACTGTAAATTTTGTTTTTCTATTGACATAATCTAACAGATTATAATATTATATATTCATTATTTACATAATCTATAAGATTACAGTATACCTTCATTATTTAAAATAGATTATTTCTGGTTAAAATCAGATTTGACCCACTGACATTTTTGTTGACTTCCTGTTTAGTATATAGGTCAGGTCACTGTGACCAGTAGGTCAAATTCAACAAGTTGGTATTTGGGCAAAGTTTGATTGTAACTATTCTGTGTAGCAAATACACATAGAACTTCATATTCAGTATTAGGTTTTTCATTTATTAATTAATTCTTTTATTTTATATACTCGGTAGTTTATTTCTTCACAATTATATTTGTGAAATTATTTTTTTTTTTTCCTTTGACTTTTTATTACATACTTGTTTATAATCCTACTTAGGAAATATTGCATACATTTTCCACTTGTTTATAATCATACTTAGGAAATATTGCATACTTTTTCGACTTTACTTTAAAACTTAATTATCATAGAGTGAAAGGGTGTGTACTTGTGTATTTGGGTTGGATTAGGTGGGATCGCGAGCACACATACCTCAACTTAGGATTTTATTAGGATTTGTTTATTCATTTTTTTTTTGGTCTAAAGTGTTGATTTTATTTCAGCTGTGCAATGGCAGAATCATTTTCACCCGAAGAAGCTGATAATCTTTTAAAAACTTTTCTAGCCATGGGTGTTAAACCTAAAGCTTCCAGTAAAGAAGACCTTGAGAGATGGATGAAAGATTATTTTACAACAAAGGAAGAACTTCATCCTTCACAAGAAAATCTACCAGCGTCAACTCGAGATAAACCACGTGAAGACATTAAGATGCTACCAGCTTTACCCAAGGTGTCATTTTTCTCTGGGGATCCAGCATCCAAGTCTGAAGTTTCCTTTGACGTTTGGAAGTTTGAAGTCGAGGAGTTGATTCAGTCAAGTTACAACAAAGAACATATTCGACAAGCCATCTTTAAATCGTTACGTGGTGAAGCAGGTAAGATTGTGATGAGGTTGGGACACAGGGTGGAGTTAGATCGTTTGTTGAAGAAGCTGAACAGTGTTTTTGGACGTGTAGAGGAGACACAAGATCTTTTAGCCGAGTTTTACTCTACAGTACAGACTCCGAAGGAATCAGTTGCGGAATGGGGTTGTAGACTCGAAGATATTCTCCAGAAAGCTGTTGATCGTGGTGATGTTTCACAGGATGCTACCAACGACATGTTACGAACAAGATTTTGGAGTGGACTAACAGCCAGTATTAAACAGCAAACTGCACATAAATACGATCGTATTAAAGATTATGAAGAATTGATGGTTGAAGTTAGAAAGATCGAATCAGAAGTTTATTTATCATCATCTGAGAAAAAAAGACCATCTGCATCTCATGTTAAAGCTGTAACAGAAGACAACGACATCAAGAATTTAATATCATCTTTAACACAGACTGTTCAGGCACTTCAGAAAGATGTAAAAGATCTGAAGATTAATAGACCTGATCAGAGTAGGAGTATGCAGGAACACGAGGAACCTACATGTTTTAGGTGTGGTCAAAAGGGACACATCCGTACAGGTTGTCGTGTTAGACTAAACAGAGATTTAAACTCCAGGAAGTCTTTGTCGAAGGGCAGACAATAGGCTTGGGAACTAAGAGCCCTGTTAGCTTATTAGGGAAGAGTAATGTAGCTCCAGTATTAATTGGTAATGTAGACTGTCAAGCATTGTTGGACAGTGGTTCTCAAGTATCAACGATTTGTGAATCGTTTTTCAGAGATAACCTTGAAGGTTTTTGTGAGCTGCAGGGATTAGATACGTTGGTGAACTTAGAAGACGCTGGAGGAAATAAACTTCCATACTTAGGTATGATTGAAATTGATATAAAAGTTCCTAAGATGACATCAGCTGCAATACCATGTATATTTTTATTAGTACCAGATACATCATACCATCAGTTCACACCAGTACTGCTTGGTACTAACATTCTACAACATCTTTTGGATACAGTTATCGAGAAACATGGACTCAACTTTCATCGTCAACTTCAAGTAGAAACTCCCTGGTTGCTAACTTTTAAGTGTCTTAAAGTTCAGCAAAATGTTTACAAACAAGATAAGTGTGTGGGTATTGTGAAGTCTGCAGAACGAAATTCTATATTGTTACACAGCAATAAATCTACAGTTATAGCAGGAGTGGTTACTGCTAAATCAAGCGTTCACTGTAAAGCGATGTGTCAACGTCCAAGATACCAGACACTGTTGAAATTTCACCTGTTCTTGTTGATTTTCATCCAGACAACAACAATCTTGTTTACATCAGAATTGCAAATTTATCAACTCATCCAGTTTCAATTCAACCACACTCCATTCTTTGTGAACTACAACCAGTAACCATCGTGAACAATATCAACAATAGTAAATGTTCTTCTGTTCAAGTTGGAAGTGATTGCAGTATTTTAGAGAAAATTCATCTTGGATCAGGACTTACTGCCAGCCAGTTAGAAGGTGTTAAAGATCTCATCAATGAATGGTCACACATTTTTTCTCACAGTGATACAGATATAGGCTGTACCCACATGGTTGAACATGCTATTAATCTTACAGATGAAGTACCATTCAAGCAAAAGAACAGAAGGATACCACCAGCTATGTACAAAGAAATACGAGAACATCTTAATGAACTGTTGAATGGAGGAATTATTCAGAAATCGCAGAGTCCTTGGGCATCGAATATTGTTATAGTCCGGAAGAAAGACAACTCCATTCGATTGTGTGTTGATTATGGTCAACTGAATCAACGAACCATCAAAGATGCTTACGCACTTCCCAGAATTGAAGAAATGTTAGACACTATGGTTGGAGCTAAATATTTTTCAGTTTTGGATATGAAAAGTGGATACCATCAGATTGCGATGAAAGAAACAGACAAGGCAAAGACAGCATTCACAGTAGGTCCTCTTGGGTTTTATGAGTACACGCGCATGAGCTTTGGATTAACCAACGCACCAGCCACCTACCAGAGACTGATGGAGGAGTGTTTGGGGGAACTGAATTATAAGATCTGCATGATTTACCTCGACGACCTGATTATCTTTTCATCAACATACGAAGAGCACCTAGAACGACTGCAGCTGGTATTTAAAAGACTGGAAGAGTGCGGATTGAAGCTTGCACCGAAGAAATGCCATTTTTACCAACAGGAAGTTAAATATTTGGGTCATATAGTTTCTGCAGAAGGCATAAAGACCGATCCAGCAAAGATTGAAAAGGTCAGGGACTGGAAAACACCAACAACTCCAGATGAGGTAAGGTCATTTTTAGGTTTTGTAGGTTACTACAGGAGATTTGTAAAGAACTTTTCTACAATTGCCAGACCTTTGAATGAACTTTTAGTCGGAGGATCAACTTCCAAAAAGAGGGGGAGGAAGAAGTCAGATGACCAGTCAATACCAAAATGGAAATGGGGACCAGAACAAGATAGTTCTTTTGAAGAACTGAAGACAAGGTTACAGTCACCACCTATTTTGGCTTACCCTGACTTTACTAAACCATTTGTTTTACACACGGATGCGAGTGGACGAGGATTAGGCGCTGTTCTGTACCAATTGCAAGATCAAAGAGAACGAGTGATCGCATATGCCAGCAGAGGATTGTCGAAATCTGAGAAAAATTATCCTGCACACAAGTTGGAATTTTTAGCGTTGAAGTGGGCAGTGACTGACAAGTTCAAAGATTATCTTTACGGAAACACCTTTACCATCTATACAGATAACAATCCACTTACTTACGTTCTTACAACAGCAAAACTTGATGCAACTGGTCACCGTTGGTTAGCGGAGTTAGCTAACTACAACTTTAACATCAGGTACAAACCAGGAAAACGAAACATCGATGCTGACTGCCTGTCAAGAATACCCAATCCACCGGAAGATACTTACAAGGAAATGAGTCCCGATGTTTTCAGAGCACTCTGTGAATTAAGGAATGATAGTGGCTATGTGGAGTGTTTAGCAACTCAGATCATCCCAGGTGTTACCAACACACAGATGTTTCCTGCTCATGAAATAGACTGGATGAAGAAACAACTAGAAGATCATGTCATTGGACCCCTTCATCAAGCAGTGAAGAACAACGAAAGACCACAGTCACCACCCAGCAATCGGGAAGAAGCCATCTTTCTTCGAGAATTCGACCACCTCACTCTGAAGTCAGATGTTTTGTATCGAAAATCTGTTGTAAGTGGACAAGACGTTCTTCAACTGGTGATTCCTTGTTTGGATAGGAAGTTAGCGCTGCAAGGTTGTCATGATGATGTTGGACATCTTGGAAGAGACAGAACAGTTTCGTTGCTGAAGGAACGTGTGTATTGGCCAAGAATGACAACGGATGTAGAAGATCACATCAAGACTTGTCAACGTTGCATAATGAGGAAGTCTCCAACCAATACAAGAGTTCCATTAGTTAGTATCCATTCATCTCAACCAATGGAGATAGTTAGTGTAGACTACATGTGCTTGGAAGAGTCAAAAGGAGGTTACAGTTACATCTTAGTCATAACCGACCACTTCACCAGATATGCCCAAGCCATAGCTACCAGGAACATGACTGCAAAGGTAACCGCCAAAGCTTTGTTTGAAAATTTTATAGTTCACTACGGTTTTCCAAGACGTTTGCATAGTGATAAAGGAGGAAGTTTCGAAAATAAGATCATCGAAGAATTGTGCTTACTAACAGGAATGCGAAAGTCCCGTACAACACCCTATCACCCTAGCGGCAACGGAATGTGCGAGAGATTTAACAGAACCCTCCTGAACATGCTTGGAACTCTTGAGAACATCGAAAAAACAGATTGGAAGACACATTTACCATCTTTAGTGCACGCCTATAATTGTACCATTCATGAAACCACCGGTTATTCACCTTTCTTTTTGATGTTTGGGAGGAAGCCTCATCTTGCTGTAGATGTTTTGCTTGGTTTAGTTAATCAAGAGTCTACAAACAGCTACAGTAAGTATGTTGCTGATCTCAAAGATAGTTTGGAGATGGCTTATCTCAAAGCTTCTTCTGAGATTAACAAGGCCCAGTCACATCAAAAGAAAGGTTATGACCGGAAGGCCAGGAATTCAATCTTGGAAAAGGGAGATCGAGTGCTTGTGAAAAGATTTTTTTTCAAAGAAGGTAGACACAAGATATCAGACAAATGGGAAGATTGCGTCTACATCATAAAAGAACAGCCCAATCAGGATGTACCGGTGTATGTGCTGCAGCGAGAAAATGGAACTGGTACAATACGTACTTTACACAGGAACCATCTTCTTCCCATAGGAACTGTACCTATGGAATTATCCCAGCCGCCACCAGTACCAAAGCCTAGAAGGAAAGTAACACCTATTCCTGAAATAATTCCAGAGGAACCAGGTACCTCAAGTGATGATGATCTGGAGATTGTGATTGTGGAAGGGAATGATGTAATCGATTCCCCAGCTAGCCCCACAGTACCTCTCCGGGTTGAAGAAGAATTGGACACTCTATCCAGCCCTTCTTCTGAGGAAGCAGATGTAGATGAGCCTGTACCAAGGAGATCCTCAAGGAATCGACAGCCACCAGCCCGTTATAAAGACTATGTGTTAGCCCAGACTTCAACTTCTTCTGTTGTTCAGTGTCCAGCTACAGTCTTGGCGTTGCTGCTGTCGGATGATTTTATAGGTTTACCATTTGAACAACGCAAAAGTCTAAGTAGTGTTTTAAAGTCAACTTTTGGTTTTTAGTGTTTTAATAGGATGTCGGGACGACATTTTTTTATTGGGAGGGAGTATGTAACGAAACAGAATTTTAATATGTTTATAGGTTTTATTATGCCAAGTAATATAGTGTATAGAGTAATGTGCACCTTTAAACTAACAAACTGACACTAATTTTACTTGCAACTGGCCTTTAATAACATCTCTCCTTTAACTTGGCTTGTTAACCTGTACTGTTTTCTTAGAGCCCAAATCTTGGGGTGAGTACAATTCTACTCCCTTGGTTACAAGCAAGTTTTCTTCTAACTAAACCTCTCTTTTGACATCAGACTTTAGATAGATTTCGAAGTGTAAGGACAATTTGATACCTTTCATCAAATTGTTTAACTTTAGTTTTCAAATCTAGTTAGGTTATTTTCAGAGAATTGTTTCCAGTTATACTACTTCAGTATTACAGAATATATAGTTATCTGAAGATTTTGTTCACCATCTCGGTAGTCTTCCTTAAAAACCCCTTCTTTGGGTATGTGATAAGTTACTTATATATTACTATTACATTTAGTAAAAACTTAAAGCATATTTAATATATTTATTATAATCTATTTAAGTTAGAGATGTATTTTAGTTCGTAAATGATTGATGTATTTCATCATTAAGTACGCATGTATTACTATTATGTTACTTAATATTAATCAACTGTGATATGCCTATTAATTTTAATGTATATATTTTCAGGGTTTTTAATAAAGGTTTAGAAACTATAAAGATCATAGTTTTTATTGATTTACACCCCCCGGTTACACGAAAAGGTAGGCCGAATAAAAAATACGGGAAAATCACATGCGGTCAATTTAGTGGCAAATGGACACATCCTGGTCATAACAGGTCAAGCTGGAACGGGAAAGACTTTTTAGTAAAGAATATTTTTGACCGCATGTGATTTTCCCGTATTTTTCATTCGGCTTACCTTTTCGTGATGTCGATTAGTTAAATCAACATAATCATTCCCATTGCAAACTTCTAACTTTTCTAGCAACAAATTACAAAGAGGAACTTGATTAAATTCGCACATACTCCCAGAATAAAGCTTATTTTGATTATTTTCAATTTCAAATTTGTGCGCCAAAACTACTTTTCAAGTATTTTTCATTCGGCCTACTCCGGTTTTGTTCATCTACATTCGTATAAATGTTATGACCAGGATGTGTCCATTTGCCACTAAATTGAACGCAAATTTTTGACATTCATCATTTATTCAATATATTTTTGACCGCATGTGATTTTCCCGTATTTTTCAATCGGCCCACCTTTTCGTAATGCCGATGAATTCCAAGAAATCGTAAATAAAGGTGTGTCGAATGAGTCGTTCGGGTTATTTTAATTGACAGAGTTGCCTCCCTTACCACCACTTCCGTCATTTCTACTCAAATGTCGATAAAATTTAAAAAATCTCGAGTGATTTGTGGCAAATAAATTGACTTTACATTTTTTAAAAAATCTGAAACATGTGTTTTTATCGAAAGAAATATATATAGAAAGGAACTGGGTGGTTGATTTGTATTGTAACCCAATTTTATTCACTATTTTGAAGTAAATAGCGACAGAGGTACCTCACGGAAAAGAAACGTCAACAGAAAAGTGTCTTACCTTTCTCTTTTATAAATACATCAGAAGGTATTTTTTTAAAATATGAATTACATGTTTGATAGTAAATATTATATCATTTAGCATCAATTATGGATAATATAAGATTAAAAATTTTAAAAATGTTCAGAAAAAAACAGAAATTCAAAAATTTTGAAAAATCACATTTATTATTATTATCCTAATTATAGTCTAATAAGGGCGTTCCTGTCCCCATGTACCTGTGGCTGTAATTAGCACGATATGCACTCTGATAAGGCGGGAGTAGTTGATGCTGATTCATGTGTTGGGTAAAGCTAATCATGGATGCTTTCTCGACTAATTTAGACAAGAATGACAGGTTGCTCACTGGCCGATAATTCTTTTTTATAAGGTCAAGATTTTGTTTTTTCAACAAAGGATTAATAATAGCTTGTTTCCAATCACTGTGAAATACACCAGTCGATAATGAAATATTTATCACATTTTGGATGGCTGGAGCGAGGATATCACAATGTTCCTTCACCAACATGGATGGGATTGGATCTAAGCTACATGTAGTTGGTTTTGCATTGCGGATGAGCTTGATCACTGTGCTGATGTCAACATTTGAGTATGAATCAAAGACTGGTATATCTTATACGGGTGGCTCATACTTTGGGTGTCCTTCTAAGTTACGACAGATGGTTTCTACTTTATCTTCTGGAAGTGGATTCGATTTTGTAGTGCCGAGAAGACGTGAAACTGTTTCAAACATGCGTTTGGAATTATTTCCACAGTCATCGATTATGTTCCGAATAAAGCAAGTCTTAGCGCGAAACAAATGATGAGAGTATGTATTACGGATAGTCCGAAAAGTTTCTAAGTTCTCTGACGTTTTATGTTTGACCCAACGACGTTCTGCGTTCCGTGTTGACGTTTTAAGACGCAAGGCTTCATGGTCAAACCAAGGAACAGATCGACGAACTGTCACAGTCTTTGTCTTTAATGGTGCATGTTGGTTTAGTAAATCAGAAAGCAGATTGTTATATTCTGGTACAAGAGTATTGATGTCGTTGATTGATATTAAATGATCAGTAATGGTTGATAAATCAGATCGAAACTGTACTTGATTTATCGATTTAATGTTCCGATATTGTATTTTCTTGCGAACCAGGGTTGGACGACATGTTGAAATGATTGCAGATAGAAACACATGATCAGAAAAATAGTGGTCTGTTGCCATATCAGTAAGCGAGTAATCACTTTTTTCACGGATCAATATTAAATATTAAGTCAAGTGTGTTACCAGAAATATGGGTTGGGTCGCACAAAACTTGGTTTAGAGAAAATGAATCTAATATCTCATTGAATTTCACTGTATCAACATGAGATGCTTTATTAACACGTATCTTGAAATCCCCACAAAATAAGGATCTGTTAGAATTCAACAGTACGACACTTGCATATTGTTCAAATTCAGAAAGGAATGTAGTAAAAGATATTGGATGCTGTTCTGAGTATGGGGGGTCTATATATGCCCACTACTGTAATCGTGAACGACATGATCTTTACTTCAACTTGCACGTATTCGAAAGTCTTTTATTGTCGTGAGATCTTGAACTATCGGACTGAACATCGTCTAACCCGAATTATCGTATAATTCGAACAAATTACCCGTCCCCATCATTTTGCCCCAGATTGACGTATATAAGATGTAGTTGTTGTTGTTGTTGATATTTGTAGTGGGTATAAGTTGAATTTGATGAGATGCACATCATGATCACACAAAATATTCAGATTTCTTGATTAAATCTCGTATTACCATTTGGTACTTAGAGTTTTAGACGTTCGTCAAAAATCGAGTCCGGGTTAGTCGTAACGTTACGGCCTCCATTCATCAAATCATCGCGGGGGATATAATATGATTCTGAATCAAGTGACCCCATTATTTATCACTGAGCGACTTCAAAATTAAGTTTGATGTAGCTCTGCTCACTTACAGTGGCGGATATAACGTGCTCAATGACTCCAGGCCCCTACTCTAGAAATGTCATCATTTCATAGCACTCGCATAGATTGGTCCACTGAAATAACGCCAGAATGCGCTAAATTTGTGGCAGAATTTTTTTTTTTTCTGTGGGGGGTACTTCTAAGTGGCTCCGACACAAGTGCCTGAAATTCCAGGAAATCATGTTTCCGGCCTACAACTTCTGAAAATTTCCTAGGGGAAGACCCCCCCCCCCCCTCCAGACCAGGCGCTCGCCGGCCACACCTACGCGGTCGGTGATCAGCCCCCCCCCCCCCCACACACACACACATGTACCAGGCCCCAGGTCCCCCACCATGTTTAATCTGGCGTTGGCTCCGATGGTTTTGTTTCCGTAATATGACTTCATCACAGTAGTGCTTGAGAATCAGTTCCTAGCCGCCACCTTGATTGTACTGTATCTGTCATTTTCGGCGTGGCAAAAATGTATGTACAGATGAAACTTACATGAAACGTATTCAAACCATACAATATTTTTTCTGGCCAGGCTTCCTGAATTAATCATGGTTATACATTGTGCTATAAGGGAAATTTTGCCCGACGCTGGACCTCAGTATTTAGCCCCATTCCAAAACAAAAAAAAACAAAAAAAACCGACCCGGACGTTTTCTCTAATTCGGGGGTCCTTTTCGAGGTCACCACTTAAAAGGCTGATGGGCGCCCTTCCGTGCAATTGTTGACGACACGAAGGGAATAAGTGCCAATTCGACATTCGGACAAAATATGTTTGAAAATAAAACTACCACGGATAGTGTTAAACCATTCAGTCCACTCCAAACCCAAGAGGTGTCTGTGACTATCGACTACACACTGATCAGCAGTAAATATTCGCTAACCCGCTTCAATCACTGATAAGGATGACATCTATGTGACTTAATGAGTCCCCGGTATTAACTTTTGTTCTCCGATAAATTAAATTCTAAAACAATTTATCCACGTATATGTATTTAGTGTAAATTGGTATTAAAATGAGTAAAATTTCCTATTTAGTGTAATGGGTATTAGAATGAGTAAAAGGTACCATTCAGCCCGATTCAATAACATCTTATGTAAACAATGCACGCGTCATTGAGTCAATGACTGATGAAGCGTGATGTGACGTCACGTGTTGTAGGCACTGATCTGTTACACAGAAGACTTTCGTAATCCTCTGTGAAACAGATCGTTTCGACTAGTCTTGGGTCGCAGCAGACAGGCAGGCACGCATTAAATTATTCCTTATTTATTCATATATAACAAAAAACTTTGATAGTTTTCATCAGTTATTCTGTATCATCTAGTAGAGGTGGATTTGTAACTTTTACCTTGAAAGGTGATTAATAAGGAGTAAATTAGATGTTATTCTTGTTAAAATCTTTACAGAAAGTCAACGTATACCTGGCTCAAATCAAACTTTTTGTTATACGTAGTATGGTGTTTAACCAGGTATTTGTGGGACTAGCACACTGTTATAATTTATTATGGGTACATTAAGATGCAAGGAGAGGAATTTTACCAGGACAGTGGTATTTTCACCTACTCTTCATCGGATTCCAACTGCCAGATGTTCTTGAAAGTGCAAGCAATAGTGTGAACCGGTTTTAAAGAATCCGAGACTCTTTTAAGGCCATCCCGGGATCCACATTATTGCGTGCTGCATCAGAAGGTCAGTCTTTGAGTCAACTGGCGTGCTTTCGGTTCCCCGGTTGTACATGACAAGGAGTAGCCTGTTCAATCTCGTGGGTTTTCTCCGGGTACTCATTCCACTACTAAAGACCCTACGTGATAGCGAATTAGTGAAATAAAAATGAACCGTGTGAAATGACCTACTCTGGGCCGAGTGGACGTTAAACTCCACCCCTTCTTTCTCTCTCTCGCTGCAGCCCAATCAGTCCACACTAAAAGCTTGCTCTGCTACACGGAACATGATGTACTGTGCGTTTCCATCACGACGTGAAAACATAATTATTAACGATTTGCTTTACCACTAAAACTTATATGTTCAAATTATGAGGCCCATGGAGATTACCTTATGACCAATAAAATTTAAGCTCATTATATTTATTTGGTTCTTAGTAATTTCCTCGGGGAATACGATATGGAGTTTCTATAGATAAAACGCCTGATTATATTACACAAATTATAAACAACACATACACATATTAAGGAATTACGACTGTCTAATTTATAAGCATCCCTTGTAGCAATATTCTTTGGACTTAAATATAGATTTTGAGCTGAGTTCTGTTAACGCTAAAACTCAGGAAAACTCTGTTGTTCCAAAACGTATTTATTTAACCATCCACATTTCCACGGTAGACATCTTTCGCCAATGCGTCATAAATGTAACAATATCCTGGTTACGGCGACCAGTTGAAAGACGTCGTGGGCCACGGCTTCAAATCGAATATACAGTATTATAAGACTATCGTTTATTCAACGTAATCCTTTTTAACATAGCGCTTGACGCAAAAGGATGACGTTACACGAACCCCCAAAACAGTTGCATCTTCTCTTACCAGAACGTTGACGGCCCTTTACGTTTTTATGGTCTGTTGATGTTTTCGAACTAATGGTGGAAGGATGGTGACTCAACTGCCGAGCAATCTGTGTCTTTAACACCCAAGCACTCGTGTCAATTTACTATACACCTTTTCATGTAGTGTCAGGTTATTGACCAGGACCAACACATGGCGTCCGAAGGGGTGTTGGGGGGTTTGGGTGTCCCCCCCCAAGGAAAATTTTGAAAATTGACAACCGCTAGCCTTTTTCCAATTTCCAAGTGATTAATTTTTCGCGAAAAACTCAAAATTGGCAAGTTTTTGGCGATTATTTCAGCAATAATTACTTATGAAGAACAAAGTAGAGGTTAAAAGATGAATTACACGGTTCTCGGTATAATGGGGTCAAACTCATAAAGTTCTTTCCTTGTAGTACACTTCTTTTTTTGTGTTGTTTGTCATTCATCATTTTTTCCTATCTTTTCTTTCTCCTGTTCTGGGTCCTGTCCTCTCCTGTCCTCATTCTTTTCTCCACCCTCCCTTCTCCTTTCTTTCTCTTTTCATTTTTTTCTTTTTTCTTTATAGGCTTGGACCCAATTTTTTTAATGGTATTCTCAAATTAGATTGTATGGACAAACCTGCTCTCAAGTCCGAAAAGTTACTCCAGTTGAGTTTTAGAAAGATCTCTGCTACTGTAGCCATTAACATCGTCATGGATCACTATCAATATCCAACTTTCTTTAATAAGCTCAAATATAATTAGTAGTAAATTTTCGTCTGATAATTAATTATCAATTACAGTTGATGATTGGAGTTTCGGTTGGAGGCTGGGGAAAATAACACTAGATTATCACTCTTGGCTGGTTATTTACCCAAACCTGGTGTGTGGGCACAAAGTCGGATTAAGACCTTGTATGCCTTGCAAGTTGCATGGACACTATACGTTCAGGGCCCTTCAACACAGATTTTAAGTAGATGACAAATGAAAGTGAACTAAAATGAATATATATCCTAGATTCCCAAAGAAGACTCATGGCGAGAGATACCGCACATAAGTCTTCAAAATTATCGCATTTTCTATAAAATTAACCACGAACGTTGTTGCAATATCACCTGAAACCCAAGTATCAGACTATCCGATATATTAATCAACACAATACCAAGGTAATACAGCTTATTCGTTCTTTCCATGTTTAAGTTACGGTCCATTCTTGAGCATAAATGAAAACGATTATCCTTGCTCTTCGAAATTAATAATTACACGATAGCCATTGAACAAGAAATGTCGTTCGAAATCATCATTATCAATCAGTATGGTATAGAACTATATTCTGTTAAAATAAGACTTTCAGCACCATTAAGGATTAATAGGTTAATAGAAAATAGTTTAGTGAAAAGTTCAACTGATAGGTTAACCTATAACCAGATACAGAATGATTTATTGTCTACTGACTTTAATAAGCATGTAAAACAGATAGTGTGTGTTTTGTACATTTATCTCCAATTTTAAAGCAGAGTTTTATCAAAACTTTAAAGACATAAAACAAGCGGTTGCCATGCAAGATACGTCGACATTTTGCACCAGTTGGACAGAGAATAAGATAAAAAAAACCCCATAATTTTCGTACTATCAGGGGCCATAATGCAAGGTCCCGATACTGAGATCTTGGGGATATGGACTATTATTTAAAGTTTCGTCAATATCGAATACAAAATGTGTCCGTCCATAGGGCAATATACATTCACATGATAATGTGGGCGTATAAAAAAGACCCGTTAATCTCAAAGAATATTACCAATAATTTTATGTAGTCGATATTTGACCAATGGTTCCTTGATTGCTAGGCTGTTGATGAGGGCAGTGAAAGTTTTTTATTCATGGTATTTTCCAACCTAATTTGGATACCCTACAAGATTTTATGCGCCAGTATTTTAACAGGAAGCTCATGCTTACATTAAACGGATTTCTAATCGAAGAATTTTTAAAATTAATCTGGGGAAACAAGCAATGGCCAAACTATTTGAAATACTGGAGATTCAAACTTAATGAACTCGATCTATGTCATTTTTATACGCCAACGTTTCAATGTGTATAATGCCTTCCCGCCGACCGTCCGTCAACGATGGGCCTGTGACCGCGATAGACTACATAGCTTTTAACGGATTATTGCGCCCACATTTCACCCAGTCGGTCAACAACGGACTTGTGAACGTCAAAGAATCTAGTTTGTGACAGATTTCCTTTGATATTCAGCATTTCGCGACCTCCCGTTCCGGGGTTACCCACCTTTTCTGATGCGCATAAAGCAGCCTTATCAAATTTGGCCAACATCCAAGTTTTCCTTTCTGAGACACAGCCGTTGCGTTGGCGTTTTTCCAGATAATATTAGGCTAAACGACCAAAGAAAAGTATCTGTGTAAACTAAAGTATGTTGTGTCAGTATTTCGCCAAGAAACAGACTAGTAGGAAGAACGTGTTCAGTCTATATACAATGTAATTGATATTATTATATACTGTACAAGTTGTCATAATGATTATTCCTCCTCATGTTTGTACTTCGAAAAATTGTGTTTATTATAATTCGTCGACAATCTATTTGTATGTGTAACCCAATTATTATTTATTTTTGTAGTGTATTCATTGTTAGCTATACGCTTTTGCGTTCAATGTTTGTGGGGAAAATTATGGTGTCTATTTCGGCCACGTCGTACGTCGCCCTTTTCAATGTTAAGCTATAGGGAGAAAAAAGCGACGCGAAGTTTTTAACAGGACGTCGCCCTTAAAAAGGTGCTGAAATGTGCATGTACCAGGAGAATTCATTTGCAGTTTAATTGCCGTTTGGTATTTTATCTTATACACAGTAATTTATTTTGGACACAAAGAACTGCCATTAGTATCCTTTATATAATAATACATTTCTATAATACCCAGATTATGTGTTACATTTTAAATCTCGAATTCGCAAATTGTGGTGTGAATGAATGACTTCGTGTTGTCTGCAGATAGTACACTATTACAGTTAAACATACTACGATGACAGGGTACTGATAACGATGGGGGTATGGTTTCCGTATTCCGTTATTTACATCCGTTGTTTTAAGGTTCTCAAGCGTTGTAGGCCTATTACTTATAGTATGAACATTCCTTGACATTTATACAGACAGAATTAATATGAGAATACCCAAAGACCAATATATATTAGCAAGGCGGGGGTGGGTAATGAGTGTGGCTAACGCCCGGGGGCTACTCTGCTTGGGGGGGGGGGGGCAATTAACTAAGTGCTCACCTTGGTGGCTGAGATAACATCAAGTAGAGGGGTAGAATTATGATTTTTCCAAGACATATTTTCGAGTTTTTCGATCAAACGGAGAGTTGACAGGAAAATAAATTTAAAAAATTTATTAAATAGTTATTTAGACAAGGTGTTAAAAGTATAAAAGATGATATTTTAAAATTTATTTGATTATAATAATTTAACTGAGCGAAGACATTGAACAAAACAGTTACAATATGCAATGGTTGTGTGTGGGGGGAGGGGGTCATTGAAACGTTTGCCCTGGGGCGCCACATAGGCTTGTGATGGCCTGCTTGTAGCTGCCTGTGTGAGTATGTTAACTAGTGCAGAAGTGAACCTAATCTTAGATTCTTTCAAACTCGATCTTAACCTGGGGTAGCTAATATATTCGTCGTGGAATATCTACAATAAAACAATTAATTCTGTCTAGAGAACCTATAAAACAACTGATGTAAATAACAAAAACCACACCCACATCGTTATCAGTACCCTGTCATCGTATGTTTGTTTAACTATAGTGTATTACTGTAGAAGAAGAAACTTTATTGCATAATTTCCCTTACAAGGTTATGTGCACATACAGATGAAATTAATAACATATAAATGAAACAACGAAGGATACATAATACATACATGTACATAATTATATAAACATACATACTTTACAGAGACATGAACGAATTGTATATAAAAGCTCCTAAACATTTCAGAATTTCTACATTTTTATTTATCATTAGTATTTTAAATTGTTGTGAAGCATTCATTTTATAAAAATTTGGCTCTTGGAATAAAATTAGTCTGAACAGTTCTATTCTATTTTTGTCATGTCGTTTGCAATTTGTTAGAAAATGAATTTCGTCATCTACCTCCTGACATATACAACACAAACGATCTTTTACGTCTAGTTTTAAATATCTCCCGGTTTCAATTTTCAACTTATTGTGCACTTATTCTTAGATTTGTTAGCGCTTTCTGTGTTTTGGATTTCTTATCACATCTAAATAATTGTCATAATTTACGTTATTTTTTATAAGGACAAAACTTATTTAAGGAAGTTCCATCTGGGCCTTTAATATTATTTGTTTTTGGGACAATAAATTATTATAATATGATTTTAAATCTACATGTACATTGGATTTTAAAGCTTCACAATTTTTCATAAATGAAAACCAGCTATATCGTCCGTCAGCATACATCTTTTGATTTTCAATTAAGGCAAGTCTTGTTAAGTTTGTAGTGGGTAGTTTTGTACAGTAGAGGACACGAGGCCACTCTTTCGCAGTAGAATTAAAAAATTTAAGTTTAGAATACAGATTTAAAATATAACATATAATCTGGGTTTTATAGAAATGCATTGTTATATAAAGGATACTAATGGCAGTTCCTTGTGTCTAAAATAAATTATTGTATTGAAAATAAAATACCAAACGGCAAATAAACTGCAAATGAATTCTCCTGGTACATGCGCATTTCATCACCTTAGAAAAGGCGACGCGACTCGACGTGCGACGCGTCGCCTTTTTAAGGGCGACGTCGTGTTAAAAAAGCCGACGTCGCTTTTTTTCTCCCTATAGCTTAACATTGAAAAAGGCGACGCACGACGTGACAAAAATAGAACACCATAGAAAAAACATACTATAGGTAGTTTACACTAGCTGTGTCACCCGTTGTTACACGAGTATTTCTGTTACATCAATTAAAATGAAATAATCATTAATTGTCAATACCATCATTAAATATTTCATCAAAAACAAAACAAATAGATCATTAAATTTCTTGATAAAAACGCTTACTACGATATTATTTTAAACCCGCCCCAAAGGCGCAAACATTTGGTGCAAGGTGGATAACTCCCGACGACATAGTGTCGATTTTCTTGATGTAGTGCCACTATTTATATCAATTTTATATTTCTCTCCCACCACTTTTTGCATGACAAATTTTGTTTACTTTTTGACATAGAATCGAAATGGTCCACCCCTTTCAGGTGATTGTGACATATTGGGATTTTGTGGTTATAATAATTAAGATCATCGGAATGTTTAAAAAATGCAGAAATATCATGGGTTTAATATTCAATATTGCTGCCGTGGAGAATATTGCCAAAATCATTGCCAGTTTTATCATTAGATACTGCACCAAATGCGGCGAAAAACTTAAAAACAAACAAAAGAACTTTACGTACATTTGTTAAATATGTATAATTTTTGTTTTCGTTAATAATTCTTTTCATAAGCATGTAATTGGTATTATTTTATTCATAGCAGAGTAGAATTGTTCACTTTTGCTTTCTGATTTACTCGCGGTTGCATATACAATCATTACTTGGTACAATTGTTTTATTCCTTCATGAGATTCACTTTAGCCAGAATGTGCTTTCATTTGTGTTCATCTTTCATCAAAAGGGAAAAATCACAATAAAATGCTTTTCCTATTCGTGGGTAGTTGATTGGGATGATAAAGCCCCAACAGGAAGTGGCTTGATATTACACCATGACCATGACGAATCGTTTAATGTATTGCTCAAATTGTTTAGTTTGATGCCGTATAAAGTGTTTTTTGATTATTTTGATTTTGCCGATCAATTTAAGTTGGTTTTTTTTTGCAAGTATTTAATGTTTTGTCTATCTCTACAGTCAATCTATTTTTCTGTTTTTGTGTCTTTGGAAAATACTATACGCTACTTTACAGATTTTGATATACAAAACCACGCCCTTGTATTTCAGATGATAAATTACATGTAGGTACAAAGTAGTATTATACTAGCAATATTAATCCAATTCCAGATACAATGATATCATTATATCACTGTTATATTGATCACCAACATTAACCTATTCACCCCCGCTACTTAAAGTAATGATCTCCATTGATCTTTACTAGAAAAAGAAATCCAATGCAGGTGTTCCTGAATGTTTCCGGTCTGTTGTGATAATCTGTTCATGATATTATTTTGATTTCTCTCTTTTGCAAAAAAGAAGTAACTACTATATTATTGCAAACAAATATAGGCCAGTTTGCTTCTCTTAGTAAAAGTGTATTTATTCATTGCAACGTCTGTTAGAACAAAACTATTTAAACCGTGGATAATGAAAATTAAGGTTGGTAGTACTCGATACAGCTATTTTTACACATTGTGTATCTAATTAGGTCATTTACGGACTAGCATTTGCCATTTTTTTTTTCAATAAATCACTTGCACGTCTTCAGCTATGGGGTGACCCGGAGAAAACTCACGAGGATGGTCCCTACTCCTTATCACGTACAAGCTTGGAATCGAAACCACACCAGTTGACTCAATGACAGATCACTCGACCACCCAACCGCCTCTCTCAATGATGGAAATACAAGCAAATAATAATATATCAATTATTGAAATTTTTTCAATTATTCATTATGTACAATAAGCCACTAAAGAGGACAGGGTACTGTCCAAGAAATGTACAACATACTTAGATTCTACGGGATTTAGCCCCTTGTGTGCGATCTCTATGGGTTCAAAGAAACCGATACTTTGACAACGCTATGGCTTTATTAGAATTTGTTGACATCTCTGATGATACCCACATCATTAGTACCGAAAGAGGTCCATTTCCTTCAATTATTAACCAGGTTTAATCTGCATTGAATTTGTAGGTTCAACAATTAGAGTTATAGTGGAGGCATTTGCGTGAATCCATAAAAGATACATTTTGACCAATTTACATTCCCAATAACAATTAATGCTGTCGGAAATAAGCAATTGACTAGTTCATGCTGAGATCAATTCAGGGTGCTGGTCATTTGTTTATTTATTCTACAAGGCCAAAAGGTCGAGAATCATCAATATTTTTATCGGGTTCTAAAATAATAATAATAATATTAAAAAAATACGTTGCCACATCCTTGATGTTCAAAAATCATTTAATACTGAAATTTTCCATACTATTAAAACTCTCAACGCCTCCGTGCTCCATTATTTTCATTGTTCTGGTCAACCTATCTTTTAGTAAGAGCACCAACAAATTTTAAGACTGTTTCAAAATTTTGGGCGCTCTGTCACGAATTGATTAAAGCGCCGAGAGTGTATCAAAACTTAACAAAGCAAGCGTAACAAAGTTCAGCAAAGCTTGACTCAAAGTGTAGGAAAGCGTAACAGAGCTTTGTTCAAAGCGGAACTCCAATCTTCACGGTCTTTCACCACTTGACACGCTTTGTTAAGATGTCTCAAGATTTGCTATGATCTGGTACGAAGATCTGACACGCTTTGTTACACTTTCCCACGAATTGAGACGCTTTGATCAAGGATTGACACGCTTTGCTAGGCTTTGTTACGCTTGGCAAGCTTCCTCACGCTCTCCTACGATACCCACGCTCTATCTCCAGCGCTGAAACTTGAGTACCACTCATTGCATTGTTTCAGAAAAAGCATCCTGTACCTGAAAAACAACACCTGAACCTGTTTGCCAGGATGCCAAAGGTATTCTCCACCGCTCTTCTACCCCTTGCGATCCTGTAGCCAGGATGAAGTATGGCATATCTGGGTCACTTTCCCCAGGGAGAGGGCATGATAGGGACAACCCTATGGACCCATCTACTAGGCATTCAAAGAGCTCAGAGTCTATGAATATCTGGGAGTCGGACATGTGTCCTTTACCTCCCAGCTCAATCCAGATGATCTTGTACTGTGCATCTACCAAGGCCAGCATTGGTATGGAGAAGAACCCCTTATAGTTGCGGTAGAGACTGCCTGTGTTGGCTGGCTTCTTGATGGCTATATGTTTTCCATCCAAGGCACCAACTGCATGGGGACATGCCACCTCTGTTCAAACTGCTGGGCAAGGTTTCTCCATGCTTAAAGGGAGGTAGGTGGGTTGAAGACCTCATCTTTATATGCCTGTACAATGGCCCTGCACACGTCAAGAATCAGCTCTGATATGGTGGAGATACCACATCAACATCCATATGCCAGTGACCTGTAGTTGTCCCCAGTGGCCAGATGTCTCAAGGTGATTTCCAGTTTGAGGCCATCGGACAGGGGGTGTCTGTAGTCAGTGGCGGCGCCAGCTGTTGGTGGTTGGAGGGGTAAAGCTGGGGCAAAGTCCAAGGTTAAGGGGGCAAAGGCACGAGTAACAACTAAGGGGGGGTGGGGTCTCCCCCAGAAAATTTTGAAAAACAGGCTGCCGGAAATGCAGCCTGGTAATATTTCAGACAATGATCGTTGAGGTAAAGTGTCAAACGAACGAACTTGCGAACCTCGACGAATCCCCAAGAAAATTTTGAAAAATAGACTGTCGGAAATGCTCTGTCAGCGTATTCAGTCAGGCACCGATCGTCGAAATAAATAAATCTGACCACACACCGTCCGTAGCCTGATTTTTAGTTTATACGATCAGAGACCAAAATGGCAAACGAACGGACTTGCGAACATCAACGAAGTACCTCTGTGAGCGCCAAAGTAGCCAGTCCTCGTGGGAGTTTTGGGTACTTCCCCAAGAAAAGTTAAATGCAGTCTGGCAGTATTTCAGGCATTGATTGTCGAGATAAAGATACCGCCTGTCGCCAAATCACTATCCGACCAGAGGAGAAAGCGACCAACGGGCGGAGTGAGTGACTCAAGGTGAATTAATATTTTCGCCACTATATTTTGTGAAATGAACGGACTTGCGAACCTCAATAAAGTCCCCAATAATTTGAAAAGTAGACGGTCCGAAATGCAGTCTAGCAGTATTTCAGGCATTGGTCGTCGAGATAAATAGAACTTAACAGATACCGTCTGTCACCAAATCACTAGTTTATCCGACCAGAGAAAAAAGTGTCGCCACTATATTTTGTAAAATAGACTGCCAGGAATGTAGCCAGGTAGCATTTCAGACAATGGTCGTTGAGTTAAATAGTGCTGGCCAGATCACATTTTTTTTCCGAAAATTATTGGGGGGGGGGGGCAAACAGAGGGCAGGCAAGCTTTTTGGGGGTGAAAATGCCCCCTCCCCCGTGGCGCCGCCACTGTCTGCAGTTAGACTGCTGCTTCTGGATGACTGGTGTCACTCTCTCCAGGATATCATGGAACACCTCAGGGGTAAATCTGATGAAGTTTCTGAGGGCGGCAGGGTCTTCTAATCCGAGTTGTGTATCCAGGAGAGGGAGAAATGGGGTTTAACGTCCACTTGACACAAACCAGGTCATTTCGGGACTAACATATGGTTTAATTTTATTTCAATGCCACGAACGCTCACACCAGGGATCGAAACCACAGCCGCAAGCCAGAGGTGACCGGTCAGCTAGAGGTCGAAGCTGTATTGACCATACTGTTGTCTTCTTTGTTCAGTGAGACATAGCCTGGTCCAGCAGATCCTGATGAATAGTCTACTCCCTCCTGCTGGTAGGTCAACATCCCCTTTTCATTGCTGTTCTCCCCCCGCCTCAGAGGCTAGGATGTATTTACACAGTGGGGGAGACAAACATCATGGCTTCTTCAGATAGATTATGCTCTGGTACATCTGGAACTTTTGGATCTTGTAGTTCTGCCATCGTGGTGAGGAGTCAAAGATGCAACGATTTTGTGGATCTGCTCTGGATCAAAAACGGCATGAAATCGGGGATCTCGAAATTTCCCAAACGTTTGATAGATTAATTAATTTGAATATAATTTCAGCCCAAATATATCATCAAATCACACAGTTTGTACGCGGGGAAGGTATCTTTAAGGAGAACATGAAATCAATGTATCATAAATGATATTAATGAGGGAATGAAGTTAAAAAGAGTATGAATAGTATTTAATGAGGGCACAACCTGGTGATGGGGATCCCGTGACACACAAAAGTACTTCGTTGGGCTGGAGGGTTGGATGATCGATTTGTTAGCACGTGTGTGCTTTATCTTAAAAGCTTGTCATTGAGACAACTGGCGTGGTTTCGAATCCCCCTTTGTACGTGACACAAACAGTGAGCACGTGCTAACAAATCGACCTGCCATCCTTCCAGCTCAACGAAGTATTATTGTATGTTACGGGATCGGCATCATCAGGTTGTCAGTCCTCCGGTTTCTTCCAACTGCTAAACAGAGAGGGGGATGTGGTTTAACTCGACACAAACTAGGTCATTTCGGGACTAACATATGGTTTAATTTTATTTCAATAATGCACTTGCACGTAGGGGTCTTTAGCAGTGGGAGGAAAGAGGAGGACCCGGAGAAAACCCACGATGTTGGACAGGCGACCCTACTCCTTGTCACTTACAACGGGGGATTCGAAACCACGCCTGTTGTCTCAATGACAGGTTTTATGTTACAGCGCGCACATGCTAACCATTCGCCATCCAACACCCACTCCACTACTAAAGACCCCTACGCGCAAACGAATTATTGAAATTAAATTAAACCATATGTTAGTCCCGAAATGACCTAGTTTGTTTCCTCCAACTGCTAAAGAGAGTGAGGGGGAGGTGTAACGTCCACTCGACCCAAACTAGGTCATTTCGGGACTAACATATAGTTTAATTTCAATAATCGCTTGCACGTATGGATCTTTAGCAGTGGGAGGAAAGCGGAGGACCCGGAGAAACCCCACGATGTTGGACAGGCGATACTACTCCTTGTCGCGTACAACGGGGGATTCGAAATCAAGCCAGTTGACTCAATGACAGGCTTTACGATACAGTGCCCATGTGCTAACAAATCGACCTGCCAACCCTCCAGCTCAACGAAGTAATATTGTATGTTACGGGATCAGCATCATCAGGTTGTCAGTCCTCCGGTTTCCTCCAACTGCTAAACAGAGAGGGGGATGTGGTTTAACGTCCACTCGACACATACTAGGTCATTTCGGGACTAACATATGGTTTAATTTTATTTCAATAATGCACTTGCGCGAAGGGGTCTTTAGCAGCGGGAGGAAAGAGGAGGACCCGGAGAAAACCCACGATGTTGGACAGGCGACCCTACTCCTTGTCACGTACAACAGGGGTTTCGAAACCACGCCAGTTGACTCAATTACAGGCTTTGTGATACTGCGCGCACGTGCTAACCATTCGCCATCCAACCCCCACCCCACTACTAAAGACCCCTACGCGCAAACGAATTATTGGAATTAAATTAAACCATATGTTAGTCCCGAAATGACCTAGTTTGTGTCGAGTAGACGTTAAACCCCATTCCCCCTCTCCCTCCCTCCCCCTCTCTCTCTCTCTCTATCTCTCTCTCTCCCACACACACACACACTTTGGCCTATAGCTATCCGATAAATCAGTGTGGGACGACCTTGAAATACAAGAAAACTAATTTGGCTATCTTGTAACTACAAGATAACTATCTTGTAATTACAAGATATTCAGAATATTTTTTTTTCCATTTGATTGACCCTTATGGGCTTTGGCTATCTTGTAATTACAAGGCTATCTTGTAACTACAAGATAGCTATCTTGTAACTACAAGATAGCTATCTTGTAACTACAAGATAGTCAGAATATTTTTTTTCATTTGATTGACCCTTATGGGCTTACAAAACTACAGAAATAATTAAATAAAATACTGCCAAACATAATCGCCATACGGACACAGATCACCAAATATTCATGGGCAGTCACCCACGAAACAAGGGCGAAAGTTATTTTAGTCCTTCTCTCCCTTTCCCTTTTTCCCCCTTTTGCATGGCGATTTTTGTTGAATTTTTGGTGTAGAATCGAAGAAAAGGGTTTGAAAATACATTTTCTGCCAGGTTTTGGTGAATATTCATGATTTTGAGGCGGAAGGATACAAGAGTTGTGAGGTTTGTTACGTTGAAAGGGAGGGCCGAAAATTGCAAGGTTAGCTGTCTCTACTTCCAGCTTGTCTATCTCAAGTTTTTCATGAAGAACCTCATACATGCTTTTGGGCAAGAGTCTGCCACATGTTGCTCCATCTGTGGCAGAAAGCGTTTTTCCCAACGAATATTTGGGAAAAAGTTACAGCCGGTCTAAGAGACGAGAATTAACATTAAAGTCAATGGGGCAATAATTAGTGTTCTGTGGCCTGTCTGTGTATGACAAGGCTGTGACTGATATGCCTTAGTTTTGAAAATATGATGACTAATTTGTCAGAAAATATGTATAAAATGACTTGACTACAGAAAAACTAAAAAAAATTAAATTTAGAAAAAAAATTATCAAAGTTTTGGGAAAAATTGTGATTTTACTGCAAATTTTCCAATTTTCAGTTTTTATTTAATTTCTAACAGTATGAAAAATATTTCAATGTCCAATTTTGGTGTATTCAGCCTCAGAAAGCACAGATAAAGTGAACAACATTGTAATGTCACCTAATTTTGTCTAAAAATCAGGAATATTAACAGAAAATCTCCAGATTGTCCCATTTCGATGTAAAAATTAATGCTTTCATACCTACTCAAATGACTCAAAATTTCTAAAAATGCCCTTATTTTTATTGCTCATGTAACTTAGATGGGATCTATAAGTTTGTCAAGTTTTGAAATAGCTCCAGCTTTCCTACAGAAAATGGAAAATTGGCAACACTGAGTTAATGATATTCAGCAGATGGGTTTGTACAAAATGGTCAAAACAGGGGTAGGCTCAATTTGGCCACTATTTTACCCAGAACAAGCATTTTTTTCTTCTTTAAAGCATTAAATTCTTGCATTTTCTTCATGTAGGAAGCAATATCCCAGTCTTTGTAGACATTTTTCACCCCATCTTTCTGTTTAGAGGGGCTATAAATGCCCCACCCCACCCATTTTTATTAATGTGTTTTGAGATATTTAATTGCACCTGTGTTGACAATTAAATGATAATAATTGGAATTTGTTGTTGAATTACAGATGGGAATGTTATTTTTTGCCAATAAATGGTCATTTTGTACATTTCAAGGATTTCTGACCTTATTTGTTCATAGTCAAACTTAGAACCTTGAGACATGTCAGACCAGTAAGACCACATCCTGATACAGAACTGGTGTAGATGTGTAAATGTCAGCTTAATGGTCAATATTTTCTTATCAAAATCTAGGATTTGTGGTGTTTGTTGCATTTATGTCACTTATAGAACAGTAAAATGTTAATTTTGCTCCTTTTCAGGCCTCTTTTATATGTTGTCAACTATGTCATAACTACCTTTTTGACTTCATTTTTTAAGGCAATTGATGTAAAGGTCCAGGCATCTTGCTTCAGTACAATAATTGCAATAAAGATTTGTATGATGCCTCTGAGGTTTGAGATGTTGAAAACATTAAACTATTTCCAAATTTGTGAAAATTGTGTATTCTGTGACCCTTTTGTTAGAGAGGGGTGGACATAGGCCGAATATACCTTTTTTATTCTTCCAGCAAGGCCTATTTTAACCATAATTCATAATAATTGCACCTATTTTAGCTTCTATGTACATATATTAGCCAGGGATGGTAAAACATATCTGTTAGACAGATTCCTTTGGTTATGTTAGCTCTGCAACCAAAGATAAGATTGATTCAGTCATTGACATTTTTAGGGGGTGGGGTTACATGTTTCAGTACAGACCTCTATAATTACAATCAATGCAATTGATTTGTGATTTTTCTGTTTGCATATTGTCCAGGGTTTCCAAAAATATATTACTTGCCAGTCTGGCTATCTAAAAAAGTGGAAAATTATTGTTTTTTTGACAGATGCTACATGTAAATTTTATACATTTTTCATGACATGGCAGTAAAAAAATATATTTTTGATAAAAATTCCAAATTATGAGTGTTTTCTATGTAGTTTGTTTGTAACTTGTCTAATTTTTTCACAGAGCTCAAATACTGCCTCTATTAAAAAAGATTTTTTAAATTTTAGCACAAAAGGCCCAGGGACCTGAGATGCACCACTGTACTTAAAGCAGCATGTATACTTAAAGGGCCATCATTTTTGCAGTTATTCTTTGATTTTGATTTCCTTTCACCAGCATGTTGCCAGAACATATGGGAAGCAAATACAAAAGGCCTTTTGGTGATACCCGAAGTTTCATCCCTATATAGGACACAGATCACCAAATATTCATGGAGGGCGAAAGTTATTTTTAGTCCTTCTCTCCCTTTCCCTTTTTCCCCCTTTTGCATGGCGATTTTTGTCGAATTTTTGGTGTAGAATCGAAGAAAAGGGTTTGAAAATACATTTTCTGCCAGGTTTTGGTGAATATTCATGATTTTGAGGCGGAAGGATACAAGAGTTGTGAGGTTTGTTACGTTGAAAGGGAGGGCCGAAAATTGCAAGGTTAGCTGTCTCTACTTCCAGCTTGTCTATCTCAAGTTTTTCATGAAGAACCTCATACATGCTTTTGGGCAAGAGTCTGCCACATGTTGCTCCATCTGTGGCAGAAAGCGTTTTTCCCAACGAATATTTGGGAAAAAGTTACAGCCGGTCTAAGAGACGAGAATTAACATTAAAGTCAATGGGGCAATAATTAGTGTTCTGTGGCCATACTTATTTTCAATTTGCAGAACAAGTATGGCGACAAACTGATCCCGCAGTGAATATTCGCTTGGCCGCTACAATCACTGATAAGCATGACATCGACGAGGCTTAATGAGTACGGCATATTAACTTTTTTACTCCGACAAATTAAATTCTCAAACATTTTTTTGAAGTATAAGAAAAATAAATAAAGAGGTTTGAAACATTTGTAATTAAAAAATATTTCCTATTTAGTATTAAAATGAGTAAAACGCACCATTTTGCCCGAAGCAGTTAGGTGTTATGTAAACAATGCACGAGCCGTTTAGCCAATGACTGACGGCACGTGAAGTCAATGCACATGTTGTAGACAGTAATGTGTGACAGAGATAATTCGTAAGTAATTCTCTGTGAAACAGATTGGTATGGCGACTGTACGGTAATACTACGGTTTACGAAAACAGAGGCAGGCCACGCCCACATCCAGTATACACTGTGTCAACCACACTGTCCACATCCGGCTAGCAATATTTCAACTACCAATTACCTACAGGGGGTTTTCTCCATAAGTTTAGAGAAAATATTATTGCTACACAATTATTATGTCTGATCAGGTACATATTATTTTACTAATTACACGAAATAAGTAAAGCCCGGTGTACTTTTGCTCTAAAAATGAAAGAAAACTGCCTTACCCCAAACAACAACAAATCTACGAACACCAGCCAATTCTATGTTGTTGACATAACATCAAGGGACATAACCACTTATGAATACTGAACTTTATAATGCTAGAAATTATTTGGTGTTTCTACGCTGTTGTGCAAACCCTTTCAAGAAATAAGAAAAAAAATTGGTTGGTTGTTGTTGGTAGATTTGTTGTTTGTTTGGGGTAAGACAATTTTTCCCATACTTTTAGAGCAAAAGTACACCGTAGCTTACTTATTTCGTGTAATTAGTAAAATAATATGTACCTGATTAGACATAATAATTGTGTAGCAATAATATTTTCAGTAAACTGATGGAGAAAAACCCCTAAGTCGGTAGGTAATTGGTAGTTGAAATATTGCTAGCCGGTTGTGGACAGTGTGGTTGACACAGGGTATACTGGATGTTGGCGTGGTCTGCCTCTGTTTTCGTACACCGCACAGTCGCCATACTTTTTCTGCAAATTGAAAACAAGATGGCGATTATGTATGACACTATTTTTTTTATTTAATTATTTCTGTAGTTTTGTAATCGGAGTTCAGCTTTAAAGTAAACAAAAATGTAGGCGCTTTGCTCGCCGATTTAAAGAGCGACATTCGCCGTTGGTGTGAGCTAGACTTAATTAAGAGGGTCGCGTAACGCTCAAACAAAACCCAGAAGACAAACCTGCCGACAAGACACAAAAACTACACAGACATTGCAGGCAAAAGACATCAACCGTATATCAAATCATCCTGTAAACAATACAATAATATACCTACTATTCATCGAAACACTACAATCTTATTGGAACTGACTACATAGAAAACTCATTCAATATTTTAAAAACTGTCCACTCGCTTTTCGAAATCACCAGACGGTTCCAGGGACAATGGAATTATATTTTCACTAGTACATTGTATGTTTCTTTATGTCAATACATGTATCTATATCTGACAGGGAGAAGGGTCTTATATAGGCTATGCCTGTTCCCCGATCCCTATTCAGATAGAAATCTGAATAAAATATTGCTTATAAAAAAAATGTTACAGGCTTTACTAAAATAACAAACTCGCAATCCTTACTTTTTGACAATGTGTGTACTGTGTATTTAACATCAATCTTATTCGACTAAACATTGTTTAAATCAACTCAAAATAGAACAGCGAATAATGCTAAGATAACAGCTTAATGTGGAATGATCTGAACTGGCATTGCATATTCTACCACATGTTTATAGAACTCAGACGAATACTACACACCTGTGATGTTCTATGTTAGCTGAACTTTTATTAGCAAAAGCTAAATTATTAAACTGTGGTTGTTATATTTCCTTTTAGGGTTTATAGACGGAGAGAAATAAAAAAAAAACACCGAATAGCAAAAGAATTTCTTTCACTGGAATCTAGTAAAGAGATGTCTTAAGGACTCCCAACTTAAAATTGTCCACTGAAACCCTGTAGCGTTTTTCATTGGACTTTTTGTCCTCCGTCTCTTAGAAACGGCTCATTTTAGAGCCATTGTGTGGTGTTCACTGGAAGATGGTAATCCGTCGGAACTTGATCCAGAACTCTATTGCTGGGTTAAGGATACTAAATTGATAACATTACAACCGGCCAACTTGCTCCGGGGTCTGTCATGTGTCTAATCAGATATGGATGCGAGAATGACACCTCATGCAGTGCGCTTGCTTGTAGTGGCACTAGAAATGACTTAGAATGCACAGTATTCTTAGGTTGCTGCCAGAAATACGACCAAAGAATTAAACAGCCGTTATTTTGACACTACTTTGATGCCGAATATGCGGGTTTGGTGTGAATTCTGATGTCCTAGAGAACTCAGAATAAGCGGACTGTGATCTAGTTTGTTTTTTGTGACACTGACTGATTGAACTGGAATCCAATCTGGTGATGGGCTTGTAATCCAGTCTGGGTTTTGCTAAGATATTTGAAGTTTCTTTAAACATTTGCTAATTTTGCGAAAAGAGCCGTACATGTATTTCTCACTGAATATTCGCATAATTTGCGGCAATAACCTTTATAATGGTGGGGATGTTGTCAAGCTCTTGTGATTGACTTGGAATCCAGTCTGGGTTTCCCCAGATATTTGGAACTTTTTTGCTAGATCACAGCCCGCTTATTCTTAGTTCTCCAAGACAACAAAACTCACGCCAAACCCACTTATTCGGTATCAAAGCAGTAAGTCCGATTGCCAAATCCAATATTTCGAGTGAACCTGGAAAATGTGTACAAATAAAATAAAAACCAAGTACGAACAATCCAAACCATAAGACAAAATTAGAAGTCCTACAACACGTAATAGGCAAAATAGTGTAATCAGCAAATGCACTGTTCATCGTGTACAAGATACACAGCAAACAGTGGTAACAGGTGTCCGGAAGAGTAAGCTTACCATGCCTGACGCCAACACCCGCCATAGCTGCATACAAACTATTAGGCGAAATCTCGGTAAAACAGCGTGATTGGCCAATGGACTATCAATGACAGCATACACTCACTGGTAGTATTCCCCCCCCCCACCAAAAAAAAACTGGTATAGGCAAAATAGTATAATCAGGCTAAATAAATAGGATACGCGTCAATTAAATATATCTAGAATAATGTCTGAGAGACATGTTATATTTACCAATCAAGTCAATATGACGGCCATAAAACTTTTTAAACGATTTTATAAGTTTATTGCGCAAGCACCCTTGTAGTTGAAGCTTAGTTGACAAATGTCTCGATCTACTTAAAAAATCAGAATAAAAAGAACAAGCTCTCGCGTAACAAATTAGCTGAGACACAAAACTCCATAAGCTGGTGATACAGGAATATTACTACTAATAAATGGAAAGTTAACAATCGGAAAGTCAACGTCATCACGTTTATCATACAATTTAACACTCAGTCTATGGCAATTGTCAAAATCGAGACGCAGATCTAAGCAGGAAGCGTAATTGTCACTGTCAGTAGTATTTTTAATTTCAAGCTCATCAGGATATATGAATTCTACATAAGCACTAAATTTAGGATTATTCAGTGATAGAACATCATCGATATACCGATAAGTAAAATTAAAATATCTGATTAATCGTTTATTTGTTTTAGCTAATGCCTGTATGTACTCGGCTTCATAGGAATAGAGAAATAAATCTGCAAGCAAAGGTGCACAGTTGGTGCCCATGGGGATTCCAACCACTTGCTGATATATTTCCCCTTCAAATTCAATAAAGATGTTATCAATTAAAAAATACAACATCTGAATTATCTTGATGGCGGTGAATTTATTTTTGGAATCACTATGGTACTTAAGGAAATATGAAAAATTGTAATTAACAACTAAATATTGATATCTAGCAGTACCCGATTTAGATGAAAAGACACTGTAAATAATGTCTTCCGAACCAGGCTTTAAATTTACTATGGGGAATTTTAGTGTACAAAGTAGAAAAGTCAAAAGTTTGAATAGATGAGACCGAAGCAAGGGATCTAGATTGCAAACCATCAAGTAATTCTTTGGAATTTTTTAATATCCACATTTGATTTATACCACTACGAGAGTATATCTTGTCACAGTATTTTTGAATACCCTCTTTAACTGCAGTTAGTATAGATGTCAATACTTTTGAAAGTGGCTTTGTGGAACATCGGGATGAACCTGCTATAAAACGTTGTTTGTATGGATTTCTATGTAGTTTTTGTATCCAATATAACAAGGGCAAATCTGTATAGGTATCTCCGCATGGAGTACCAAATGAAGTGAGTACAGATTTGTGATTGGATATAATTTCATCCTTACTAAGAGTAGATCGTTTATATGTCGACTGATTTCCCAAAACTAAGTTCTTTCAACAAGTTTTTTTGGGACTGGTTTTAGTAGCCTCTGGTGTCCTTTTTCAGAATTTGCCGGCGGTCACCCTTGAGCGTTTTGCGAAATTCAAGATGGCGTCAAAGACGGCCGCCATTTTAAATAATCCCAAATAACTCTCATATTATTTATTGAAGGACGATAATTTTGGTGTCTAAACGTATGTTACTCTGCTCAAGGAATACACTGAAATCATTCATTATATTGTGGGGTTAGATGATTGTAAAATCTAAAATGCAAGACAATATGGCCTTTAACTCGTTGGCGGACCATTAATAATCACCAAACCAAATTATATCTAGAGACAAACTACATATTTCGGGATAAAGGAGCATAATATGGGTGATCTGTAAACAACATACACATGCCTATTAGGGGCTTCAGGGCCATGTGGACCGGCCCTGTTAGGTGTGTGGTGTTATCGTATCAATCATATGTGCCTATGTCCAGAAATATATAGTTTGTCTCTAGATATTGTTTGTTTCGGTGAAATAATTATTGTCCAAACCGCCGCTATCGAGTTAAAGGGCCATATTGCCTAGCATTTTGCAGTTTACTATGATCTAATAAATGATTTTAGTGTATGCTTTGACCCCCAAAACGTACGGCTAGACACCAAATTATCATCCTAGACAAAATAGCATGTGTGTTATAGGGGATTAATTGATATGACGGTCGTCTTGGACGCCATTTTGAATTTTTCAAAACGCTCAAGGGTGACATAAGTTCAACTGTCAGATTCTTAAAGAGGAAAAAAAGGCTACTAAAATCAATCATAAAATAAAATTTGGTATACAATTTCCAGGTTCAGCCATAGTTCTACCGGACTAAGTGTTTTGACGTCAAAATAAAGTCTTGTTGTTTGATTCGAACGATACAGATCATTTTCGTTTAAATTCCCCCTTTATATTTCGATGGATGATAATGTTATTGAGCAAGGTTTGAAAACTTGGTTTTAAAGTTTGCACGAATAGATTTGCTTATGGAGTGCGTAAAAGCTGTATTTTTGAAAAAGCGCGATGCATCAGGAATTCCTGTGGTATTGGGAGAAATATCCCCATACTGAATCCATAAACACACGTACATTAAAATAAACGATAAACATACAATTGTATAAGTAACGTCGAAAGTAAACAAATATCAGATAAATACGTTAAAAAAATATTTAATTTCCATACACTTTCAGCGGTCTTCCCACCCCCAATTCGACAGATCATAATTATAGTCGAATCCCATTTCAAAGTATCTTAAAACCTTTCATTGATAAGGCGATAACGATATGATAACTCTTTACATATATGTTTCTATTGTTTATTGTACTTCTTGAATAAAAAGTTCTTATTATTTATTTTTTCCCCAAAATATTATAACCGCAAGAGGTAATAGAACATTTCCCGTTTGTTGTTAGTTTCCCGTCCGACTTGTTCAAGCATATCTGGACACACTGTGGTTATTCTCCTCTCCAATCGAGACAGTAACTTTAAACTGTATTTTAAAAAAAAAGTGGCAAAAAACAAACACTACTTATTTGAGAGTAAGTCTAAGGGACAGACCTACTATGACTTGGAATAAATTTGCTTATCAGTATACGGTACCAAAATCGGATATGCGGGTCTGTGAGAAAATCGATAACCAGTTCAAGATGGCTAATGATGGCGTTAATTGTCAAATATCTCGGAAAGGAAATGTTAAATACCATGGGATAAGGATGAAACTTTTAAAAAAAGCATCGTGGTTTATGAATCGAAATAGCGACACATTTTCAGACAATCATCATGTTTCTGTTTGATATGACTAGTAATGTGTCATTTGCAGGATCTTCCGTGTCACTGAACTTAAAAGTAACCCCAAAAATGAGTTTTGATAATCCAAGATATCTACATAAACCTTTCCCGAAATGGCTTATTTATCACATAGTTTCAAGATAGTGGTCAATTGAAAAGCGCCGGATAATCACCAAGCTTTCTGGATTGCTGGAATTCATCACATCGGATACACAAAATAAGATTTAATATACTCCACAACTATTTACGCCAATATAGTGAGGCACTTAGGTTTCATTACACCAACTTCATGAGTTGCAAAGAATTTACTACCATCTGTTGTTTCAGACATGGTAATGTAATCTATTGTTACACAAAAGACTATATGCCTGTTCAGCATATTTGAATAGGATTGGGGAACAGGTTTAACCTACGTACTCCCCCTCCCCAAGCGTAGGTTGACAGTAACCACGGACTCTCCCGTTTCTTCTTGTACTGTCCATTAGTGATGAAAGCAGTATTTGTGATTGCCACAGTAATACCTATGAGGTCATTGTTTGACTTCAAGATCTACAAGGCACTGACTGTACCAGATAGTGCATTACGGATTCGTTCATTGTTCTGTCACCAAGTTGTATTTGGATTTCTTGAAAATCAACTGACAACAGACTCTCCCGTTTCTTCTTGTACTGTCCATTAGTGATGAAAGCAGTATTTGTGATTGCCACAGTAATACCAATGAGGTCATTGTTTGACTTCAAGATCTACAAGGCACTGACTGTACCAGATAGTGCATTACGGATTCGTTCATTGTTCTGTCACCAAGTTGTATTTGGATTTCTTGAAAATCAACTGACAGATCCGCATGAAGTTTAAAAAAAAATCTACAGTTGGAATAGACCTGATCTTCCAAGGCAGAATCAAAATGTCCGTAGATTTCAATGTGTTTTCGTTCCAACGTTCCTGTTACTGTGAATATTCTACTCCAGGTTTCGTTTTGTCCAGTTTCATAACTGTGATTTACTACGAAATCGAACAAAACATCAAAAACGAAATCAATAAAGAGAAAATCCAAAACAGAACGCTGAATAAATTTCTGAAATGAAATTAATTGAAATGGAATTAACCTCTTTTTCACGAGAGCTGAAAATTAATAACATTGGGTATTTTGTCGATCATATTGGAACCCCATTAATGAATACGCTGTTAGTGAATAATATTAACTGGTTTTGTTAATAATGATCGCCATTATTTACAATCCTTTAAACCACAGATGGAAATGGAAATTATGAATTGAACGGTCAGAACACCATACCAGATTTCACACACTTTTATAAATGCATTATCCTGCAAGTTGGTTAATATTTTGTATTAGTAATCTGAAATATGCGATTTAAGTGTATTTTAAACATGTTCACGAGCTTCGTGTAACTTTGGTACACTCCTCTATCCACAAGACCTTCAAAATGTTTTAATTGATTTATGGATTGCTTTTCTTCACGGGTCAAAATCAGTTGAGATTATCTTGAAGACATCTGAAGTGACATCATCAATATCAGTATACAGAATATATACAATAGGCATTTAATAGAATTTATACAAGTACCATGTACGTCAAGCCACCCAAGAAGCCATAGCACGCACGGGATTATGTGACTAATCGCTCAATTTTGTCACGACTGGGACGCGCCAATACAATCCAATTTGTTGTCAATGTGCCCACAGAAGACAATATTCGAAGGCGAGAGCTCTGACTGTTGAAATTCCGATATTCTTCACCCCTAATAAAACAGATTAAAATAGGTAAGCGGTGGATTGTGAAATGATATGCAAATGAACTACATTAACAAAGTCTGTATTGTAGTGAAGTATGCGCCATATTTGTTGAGTTTGTTAATACTAATAATACATTACGTTTTAATTTGATTTTCGAGATGATAGAATAAGAACAAAGAAAAGCAAATGTCATTCCACCAAGAAAGTCCCGAGAAAAGGAAAGACATCAGTTAATCTAAAAGTAAAATTTTGTATGGACCCTTTACGCATTCTCTGCCTATTACGTTCACACGGTTTTTGAAAAAAGCTGTGATAACCCTGTAGTGAATCATTGAAGTCGTGTTAAGAGGGACCCTAGCGATATTCAGTGTTCCGCGACCTTCCGTTCCAAAGTTAATGTCAAATTTTGCCGCTAATCCAGAGTTAATCCTAGAACAATGGTGTTATAAACTATAGACCATATCTTTTTTAAGACTAAAACTGTATTGATTTTAACAAATTTAACTTTTATTAAATAACATTAAATAGCTTACACATATAAAAATATATTGATTTTAACAAATTTAACTTTTATTAAATAACATTAAATAGCTTACACATATAAAAATATATTGATTTTAACAAATTTAATATTTATTAAATAACATTAAATGATTTACACATATAAAAATGCATTACAATTTACACATTTAACTTTTATAGCATTATATAATTTATAAATAAATGCCTTACAACATAACAATCATTTTACAGCCCCACTAAATAGGAAATATTTGTTCCATACCGATTTACACTTAAAGAGCCATTTTATAACTGTGTTTTCAAATTTTCAATTCTTGTATCAATTTGTCGATATTTCTTAACTCGAGGCCTTTTGGTACCACCAAATAATATCTGTGAAATGGTGATTTCGACATAGGATTGTTCTTGTTTTATTAAGTTAATGAACTTGTAAATATTAGGATGGCATGCTGTCATTTTATTCAACTTAGAATGCCAACCTTCTACGTGGTTGGTAGTAGGGGGCCCTGTTGTATCAAAATGGTTCCACACATTACGGCCATTGTTATCAACCCACTGCTCCGTCATATAATCAGCGAACCTCCCTACTTGTGGAATGTTTAAATCTACAGCTTCCAAAGCAAAGAACCAAAAATCCTCGATATCACACATTCTTATCAGTGGCAAAGCTGATGAGTGGCGTACAAATTGTTTTGTAAGAGGGTTGTCCCGGAATAATGTCTGGAGTCCATAACGTTGAACAGCTTTCCAAATGGCCTGGCGAAAATGAAACATGCACCTTTTAACATCAGAATTAAAAACAATCCTTGCGGCATTTTGTGCTGCGGTCTCAAAATCGGTAAATATTGTTGATTGGTTCAGATTTAAACCAATGTTACGGGTTCTATCTAATATTATCTGAAACATTTGTTCGTAGGTATCCTGTCGCTTATTTGCTAGCAAAGCATACACGAGTGGATACATTTTTCCATCTATCATTGAATGAATTGTATATATCTGGTAAAAAAGCTGTGGGCACATACTAAATGTTCCGTCACAAAAATACGAATCACTGTCAGCGAGAAATCTGTTGCAAATATGCATATATTTCTGTCTGAAAAAAGCAGGAACCGGCATGAACTGTGTTCAAAATGTCATTAATTAGTTTGTTAATAAATTTTATTAAGAGGGATCAAGAGCTCATTAACGCTGAACACTAGCGAACAGTTCTTGAGTGACTACTTTTAAACAGACTATAGTTTTAAGATCAATCAAAGGATTAACAGTCTGCCTGCTAAGTGGGAACACAACGTTAAAGCTGAACTCCGATTACAAAACTACAGAAATGATCAAATAAAAAAAAAATACTGCCAAACATAATCGCCATACTTGTTTTCAATTTGCAGAAGAAGTATGGCCGTTGTACGGTGTACGAAAACAGAGGCAGGCCACGCCCACATCCAGTATACACTTTGGCCACCACACTGTCCACATCCGGCTAGCAATATTTCAACTACCAATTACCTACTGAGTGAGCGGTTTTTTCTCTATAAGTTTACTGAAAATATTATTGCTACACAACTATTATGTCTGACCAGGTACATATTATTTTACTAATTAGAAGAAATAAGTAACCTACGGTATATTTTTGCTCTAAAAGTATGGGAAAAATTGTCTTACCCCAAACAAACAACAAATCTACCGATATCATCCAACCATGTTTATTCTTATTTCTTGAAAGGTTTTGCACAACATGTTAGAAACACCAAATGATTTCTAGTATTATAAAGTTCAGTATTATCGTTCCAAAATATATCCAAAGCAGCAATAAAACAACTGTTCTCTCCATCGAAGAAGTATGTCTTCACTTCAAAATATTTTTCATCTTGTTGTTATTTATGACGATCAAGGGACATAGGTGGTTATGTCAACATGTTAGATGTTATGTCAACAACATAGATTTGTTGTTGTTTGGAGTAGTTTTCTTTCATTTTTAGAGCAAAGGTACACCGGACTTTACTTATTTCTTCTAATTAGTAAAATAATATGTACCTGATCAGACATAATAATTGTGTAGCAATAATATTTTCAGTAAACTTATAGAGAAAAAACCGCTCACTCAGTAGGTAACTGGTAGTTGAAATATTGCTAGCCGGATGTGGACAGTGTGGTGGCCAAAGTGTATACTGGATGTGGGCGTGGCCTGCCTCTGTTTTCGTACACCGTACAGCGGCCATACTTCTTCTGCAAATTGAAAACAAGTATGGCGATTATGTTTGGCAGTAATTTTTTTTATTTGATCATTTCTGTAGTTTTGTAATCGGAGTTCAGCTTTAACCCCACTTCTTAGAATTCTTTGTGAAAATAGCGAAGGCTATAGTTTTGAATGGATGTTTTTCTTCAAATTTGTTGTGAAGCATTGGTTTTATGAGATGACCGATCCTATCAATATTCATTTTTTTCTGCAAACTTCCATTAACTCTCTAAGAGGCTACAGTTTTTAACACATTTATTTTAGTCGAAGCTTGTGTACACTGTAGAGATCTGATGACGTGATTAAAGGTTTGCAAATCGCTAATTAGTTTTCATGAATTTTGCCAGAACATGTGCACAAATAAAACCGACGGATGCATTGTAATAAAATTTACGGGAGATAAATGTCGTATTGGTAAATGTTACCGGGGAAAAGTTTAGCAGGCACCGTGACGCGGTCTGCAGTCCATCCATGGAACTATCAGGCCCGGATCCAGGATATTGTCGAGAAAAGGGTAATATGTTACAAAGTTGGATTGTTTGGGCGGAGACAATGCTAAAAACATGTTTATATCATCTATTAAAGAGCAGATATGTGAACTACAACAGTAACAAAGCAAACGAAAATGAAAATTAACTATGTCACTGGGGCTGTGGGGGGTGGGGACCGTCCCCAGCACCCCCCCTCCCGCTGGATCCGTACCTGATTTTTCAATTGATTTTTCGGACAACTTGTTCATTATGTATAGGAATCGTTGTGAAACTAAATCGGAGAGATTTTGATTTGACAGATTTTACGTATTTTTTAAAAAACAATTTCCGAAGTGTTTTGTATCTGTTTTGGAAGAACCTTTTAGACGTTCCAAAGAAAATTCGGTGATGCGACCACCTAAAGAAAATTTTTAAATGTTCATAATATATTATTAATTAGAACATATTTTGCATTAGTTCTTATATTAAGGTGAATTTAACATGTTTACATTTTCATCGAAAGGGTGATTATTTTCGACCATTTTCAGCATGTTTTCATGATACAAGAATAGCTGCGCATTCACTTTCAGTGCGAATGACCTGATTTGACCCCGAATATTTCGAAAACGTCCGAATGATTACTCCTGTGTATCGTATTCTACGCACAATTTTGCTATAGAAAAGTCGGGCTGAGTCTCCTGACTATAAAAAGAATGACCACCATAGTTAAATTTACAGCTTCTGCTTACAAAATATGTACTAAAATGTATTATTCAACTGCAATTTGGAGACTAGAGGATAAGAAACAAAACAAGTTTAAGAGAAATGCGAATTAATACACCTGGATTCTTTCTAGGCATTTTTTTGTTTTTCACTACTACATGTGGACTTATTATGCCGTCGTTCCCCTCCGTCTGGACGTCCGTTCGTCTACATGTTTCTGGACTCTCTACACGTCACAATTCTTATCCGATTATGGCGAAACATTAAATATAGGCTTATCCCCATAAGATCTCGGCTACTTTCGAAATTTGCATGTATCGGATCGAAACGTCATGGATTATGGCCCCTGATTGTCCGAAAAATCCCATTTTATACGCCCACATTTTTATGTGGACGTATATTGTCGTCGCCCCTGTCCGTCCGTCCGTCCGTCCGTCCGTCCGTCCGTCCGTCCACAATTGTTTGTGAACAGTCTACAGGTCACAATTTTTATCCGATTTCAATGAAACTTAAAATATAGGTTTATCACCCTAAGATCTCGGTTCCTTTCGATATTGGCATGTATCGGACTGTAACTTCATGGCCCCTGATTGTACGAAAAATCACGTTTTTAGCTTGTGAACAGTGTAGAGGTCACAATTTTGATCCGATTTTGATAAAACTTGAAATGCATGTTTATAACCAAACGATCTTGATTCCTTTCGATATTTGCGCATATCGGATCGTAACTTCCTGAATTATGGCCCCTGATTGTCCGAAAAATCACCCTTTTTAGCTTGTGTTCCCTCTGGAGGTCAAAATTGTTATCCGATTCAAAAAACCGTTTGATTAAATCACCGTTACATAGTTATGGGGGTTGAGTTCGAATTTCGTGAAAATCGGACCAAAATTGACAGACAAAATGGCCGCCGTTTGTACGCGAATAGTGTGAAAATATGTTATATCAAGGTTGTGTACCCTATAGAGGTCACAATTTTGAACCGATTTTCATGAAACTTGAAATGCATGTTTATAACCGAAAGATCTTGGTTCCTTTCGATATTTGCGCATATCGGATCGTAACTTCCTGAATTATGGCCCCTGATTGTCCAAAAAATCACCCTTTTTAGCTTGTGGTCTCTCTGGAGGTCAAAATTGTTATCCGATTTAAAAAAACGTTTGATTATACCACCGTTACATGGTAATGGAGGTTGAGTTCCAATTTCGTGAAAATCAGACCAAAATTGACAGACAAAATGGCCGCCGTTTGTTCGTGAATAGTGTGAAAAAATGTTATATCAAGCTATAGAGGTCACAATTTTTAACCGATTTTGATAAAACTTGACATGTATGTTTATAACCCAAAGATCTTGGGTCCTTTCTATATTTGCGCCAATCTGATCGTAACTTCCTGAATTGTGTCCCGTGATTGACCGAAAAATTGCCTTTTTTAGCTTGTGGCCCCTCTGTATGTCAAAATTATGATCCGATTTAAAAAATGTTTGATTATATCACTGTTACATTGTTATAAAAGATGATATTGAATTTCGTGAAAATTGGACCAAAATTGACGTACAAAATGGCCGCTGTTTGTACGCGAATAGTGTGAAAATATGTTATATCAAGGTTGTGGACCCTATAGAGGTCACAATTTTGAACTGATTTTGATGAAAGTTGAAATACATGTTTATAACATAAAGATTGTGGTTCCTTTCGATATTTGCACATATTGGATCGTAACTTCCTGAATTATGGTCCCTGATTGTACTAAAAATCGCCTTTATCATCTTGTGGTCCCTCTGGAGGTAACAATTATTACCTGATTTAAAAAAACGTTTGATTATATCACCGTTACAGGGAAATCTAGGTTGAGTTTGAATTTCATGAAAATCGGTCCAAAATTGACAAACAAAATGACCGCCGTTTGTATGTGAATGGTGTAAAAATATGGTATATCAAGGTTGTGAACCCTATAGGGGTCACAATTTTAATTCGTTTTTGATGAAACTTGAAATACATTTTTATAACCTAAAGATCTTGGTTCCTTGCGATACTTGCGCATATCAGATTGTAATTTCCTGAATTGTGGCCTCTGATTATACGGAAAATTGCCTTTATTATATTGTGATCGGTCTGGAGGTCACAATTTTGAACCGATTTTGATGAAACTTGAAATACATGTTTATAACATAAAGATTGTGGTTCCTTTCGATATTTGCACATATTGGATCGTAACTTCCTGAATTATGGCCCCTGATTGTACTAAAAATCGCCTTTATCATCTTGTGGTCCCTCTGGAGGTAACAATTATTACCTGATTTAAAAAAACGTTTGATTATATCACCGTTACAGGGAAATCTAGGTTGAGTTTGAATTTTATGAAAATCGGTCCAAAATTGACAAACAAAATGACCGCCGTTTGTATGTGAATGGTGTAAAAATATGGTATATCAAGGTTGTGAACCCTATAGGGGTCACAATTTTAATTCGTTTTTATACGCCCACATTTTCATGTGGACGTATTATGTCGTCGCCCCTGTCCGTCCGGACGTCCGTCCGTCCACAATTTGTTTGTGGACTCTCTACAGGTCACAATTCTTATCCGATTTTGACGAAACTTGAAATATAGGTTTATCCCCATAAGATCTCGGTTCCTTTCGATATTGGCATGTATCGGATCAAAACTTCATGGATTATGGCCCCTGATTGTACGAAAAATCACGTTTTTAGCTTGTGGACCCTATAGAGGTCACAATTTTGAACCGATTTTGATGAAACTTGACATGCATGTTTGTAACCCAAAGATCTTGGTTCCTTTCGATATTTGCGGCTATCGGAATGTAATTTCCTGAATTATGGCCCCTGATTGTCCGAAAAATCACCCTTTTTAGCTTGTGGTCCCTCTGGATGTCACAATTATTATTCGATTTAAAAAACCGTTTGATTATATCACCGTTACACCCTAAGGAAGGTTGAGTTCGAATTTCGGGAAAATCGGACGAAAATTGCCATACAAAATGGCCGCCGTTTGTACGCGAATACTGTTAAAAAATGGTATATCAAGGTTGTGGACCCTGTGGAGGTCACAATTTTGATTCGATTTTGATGAAACTTCAAATTCATGGTTATAACCCAAAGATCTTGCTTCCTTTCGATATTTGCGCATATCGGATCGTAACTTCCTGAATTATGGCCCCTGATTATACGCAAAATCGCCTTTTTTTTAGCTTGGAGGTCACAATTATTATTCGATTTAAAAAACCGTTTGATTATATCACCGGTACACCCTAAGGAAGGTTGAGTTCGAATTTCGGGAAAATCGGACGAAAATTGCCATACAAAATGGCCGCCGTTTGTACGCGAATACTGTTAAAAAATGGTATATCAAGGTTGTGGACCCTGTGGAGGTCACAATTTTGATTCGATTTTGATGAAACTTGAAATTCATGGTTATAACCCAAAGATCTTGCTTCCTTTCGATATTTGCGCATATCGGATTGTAACTTCATGAATTATGGCCCCTGATTATACGCAAAATTGCCTTTTTTTTAGCTTGGAGGTCACAATTATTATCCGATTTAAAAAAACGTTTGATTATATTACCGTTACACCGTAAGGAAGGTTGAGTTCGAATTTCGGGAAAATCAGACCAAAATTGCCACACAAAATGGCCGCCGTTTGTACGCGAATACTGTTAACAAATGGTATATCAAGGTTGTGGACGTTGTAAAGGTCACAATTTTAATTCGATTTTGATGAAACTTGAAATTCATGGTTATAACCCAAAGATCTTGGTTCTTTTCGATATTTGCGCATATCGGATCGTAACTTCCTGAATAATGGCCCCTGGTTATACGCAAAATCCCCCTTTCTTTAGCTTGTGGTCCCTCTGGAGGTCACAATTATTATCCAATTTAAAAAAACATTTGATTATATCACCGTTACACTGTAAGGAAGGTTGAGTTTGAATTTCGGGAAAATCGGACCAAAATTGACAGACAAAATGGTCGCCGTTTGTACACGAATACTGTTAAAAAAATGATATATCATGATTGTGGATCCTGTATAGGTCACAATTTTAATTCGATTTTGATGAGGATGGTTGAGTTCTAATTTCGTGAAAATCGTACCAAAATTGACGGACGAAATGGTCGCCGTTTGTACGCGAATAGTGTAAAAATATGGTATATCATGGTTGTGGACTCTCTACAGGTCACAATTCTTATCCGATTTTGATGAAAAGTCACATTTCTAGGTTGTGTACCGTCACACCATAATCATTGTCGGTTTCGAATTTCATTACTATCAGACTGGAACTGACCAACTAAATGGCTGCTCCCAATACAGTATGAAATACAGGACTTAAAGATGTAGGAAAAATCACTTTCGGTATTGCTTGTTTTCTGTCCATCTCTAGAAAATGTGGGCGTATCCTGCCTGGCAGTGCCAGCCTATCTTTGATGAAACTTGAAATACATTTTTATAACCTAAAGATCTTGGTTCCTTGCGATATTTGCGCATATCAGATTGTAATTTCCTGAATTGTGGCCTCTGATTATATGGAAAATTGCCTTTATTATATTGTGATCGGTCTGGAGTTCAAAAACATTTGATTATATCACCGTTACACTGTAATGAATTTTCAGTTTGAATTTTCTGAACATCGGACCAAAATTGATGAACAAAATGGCCGCCATTTTTACACGAATAGTGTAAAAATATGGTATATCAAGGTTGTGTACCCTGTAGAGGTCACAATTTTAGTTCGATTTTGGTCAAACTGAAAGATCTTGGTTCCTGTCGATATTTGGACATATCTGATCGTAACTTCCTGAATTATGGCCCCTGATTGTACGAAAAGTCGCCATAATATTAAATGTTTCGTATCCAGTGGAGGTGACAGCTTATTCCATAATATTAAATGATTCGTATACTTTACATTAGCATGGAGCAGAACTTTATAAAAACCAAACAAATTCTAATGATTTTCTGATAATTACTTAATATGCGACAACTCTTGTTGACTGCCCGGACGATTTAGCTGCTGTGTTGGCGTATGTTTCGTTGCCTGGCAACCTATTTTTAAAATCCCGTTTTTAGACCGTGGACCGTATAGAGGTAACATTTTTGATGAAACTTGAAATGCATGTTTATAACCCAAAGATCTTTGTTCCTTTCGATAGTTGCTCGTAAATTATGGCCCCTGATTGTACGAAAAATCTCCCCTTTTTTTAGCTTGTATTCCCTCTGGGACCAAGTTGACGATTAAATCCATTACCATAAATGAGATTCTAAATCTAAATCGGATTTCTTTGAAATTGATAGATATTTTTTAAAAGAGAACAATCGAGATACATTTTGTTTCATGTAATATAAAACCACCCTTATAGACGATTCGTCTCATTAAATGCAGAACAATGACGTAACTATCAGATAAAAAGAGAACTTGCTATCATAATAGCTGCAATAACAGCTTTATCAACGTAAATGATTGACTAAAATCGCACCTAGAAGGAATAATTTTTGTTTTTTTTTCAACCCATCTATTACTAGCCAATCATAACTCATAACTGATTTAAAGTTGCTATGAAAAAGTAAGAGCCAAGGGTCTGCTTTGAAATTAAGAATGAATAACATTATAACACATTGTTTCTCGTAGTAACCTAGTTTATGTAATCAGTAATTGTAGATCCTCAGAATGATTATATAACAAACTCTGTGGTGCCAGATGTGCACAGATCTGATAACACTGTCTGTTTAAAATTAACTCTACAAAACTATGACACCCATTCAGGACAGAGACATTAAAATATGGTCGTATATTGTCGTCGCCCCGTCCGTCCATCGTCCACAATTTCTAATGAACACTCGACAAACTACTCATCGCATCTTTCTAAGATGTACATGTTGTTTGCATTATCGAGACGCGGGAGCCAGTTGAATTTTAACAACAGAAGTTCATAAAACAAAGAAGCCTATCTAATTTCCACATACAATGTGAATTACTCCCGAGTTATACCCCTTGTTTCATCCTGTTACCTGCACCATCCAGGTATGTATATGGTTGAATTTTATATATAATTTCGTTTATATTTGATGATGTTTGCTAGATCGTCCAAATAGAAATGAAATGGGGTTTAACGACCTACAGTTCTGCTCTGACAGGGCTAATGAATACTGTGTACTATGGGGACATTTTGTCAGGAAATGGGCGTTACGGCCTACTCCTATATCGAATTCCGACTGCAAAGGGTTCATTTACGTGCACGTCAATGTGTATATGAGAACTCAGTTTTCCGACCATCCGAACGACTAGGCAGCTGTCAGACCCTCCGATTTGCATCACTGACAAGGCGGAGCCACGCTGAAAAATCTGGATGAACTCTCTTGGCAAATGCAGAGATCGAACATTCGACCTCCAGGTGTATGAGCCAACGTCTTACCCACGGGTGGTAAACTTTCAGTTGTTTTCTTTTATGGTTTGCTCAAAGCCAAATGTTGGGTGGTAAACTTTCAGTTGATTTATTTGGCTTGGCCAAAACCCAAGTTCGGACTGTACCCGTATTGTTGAGTTATTTAATACAACTGAATTTGAATTTATTGAAGTTATGTGGATACAGCCGTTGACAAATGCCAAAAATAAAGTTTTCCTTAAATATGTATATCGTTCAGAGGACGAAATGATGTAAAAGAAAATAAGCTAGGTGTCATGTAAGAATCATAATTAAATCTGCAGATCGTATATATGACTCGTACAAAGAAAGCCATATTCTCTTATACAAAATACCTAACTAAACCATAACATCATTACTACTCTACTAGAGATTTGAATCTCGTTAAACAACCCCTTTATTCTTGAGAACAGAAACTTAATTTGTATTCCTAATGGGGGGTAATATTTCGCGCTCGGATGTCTATATTCTGACGTATTATTTTATCGGAGTGATTTTATTATTTTATCTAAATCTCCTAGGCTGTCGCGGTACTTATCCTGTGTTTGGGCAGTAATTTGACAGTATTAGCAAGTACACGTTTCATCTAGCTTAAAGAATCCGTGTCATTCTCACCAAGGATATTAAATGTAATTACTTTTTAAACCCTGTATAGGTCTGAGCTTTTGAGATTTGTTTGAAAAACTTGTTAAGATTGTTCATCTAGTCCTAAGACCAAATCAGGTTCACAGCCGTTGTCAAGGAACACGTTGCTGGGATTGTTTGGCTAGTCCCAAATAGAATTGTCAAAATTCAAAATGGTTGCTTCTGATGTTGAAAACCAACCTTTAAAGTAACTGCTGTCGACAAATCAACCCCGATAATTTCAAAAGGCGTTACATCAAAAATGCACCGAAAAATTCACATATAATTCTGGTGCACAAGAGTAGGACGTTAAACCCCATTTCATTTCATTTCTTATGAATTAATTCAGTTTAAACAGGCATTTAACTTATGATAATATATTTTAGTCACTATGTTCCGTCTTTTACGATAATGTTCACTTAGTTGTCATATTTCATTCTATGTGAAAAATTCAGGAGAGAGATATTTAGTATATGCTCCTGTGGTATTCATTTTAATACTTTAAAAAAAGGCGTAGACCCACAACCTCCTTCTTCGTATTATCATCTCTCCTCGAGTTTAAGAACAAGTGGTTGCCATGAAAGATACGCCCATATTTTGGGCTGATACCGAGCTTAGAAAAATGCGTTTTTTTTGTATCGACAGGGGCCATAATCCAAGAAGTGACGGTCCGAAACCCAGGTCTTTTGGATATAAACATATATTTTAAGTTTCATCAAAATCCAATAAAGAGTGTGAACCCTAGATGGCCACAACTTAGTATTACACACTTTTACGTACAAGGGAGCAGCCATTTTGTCGGGCGAATATCGAAAAGAACCGACATCTGTGGGTATAAACATATATTTTAAAGCGGGAATTTTATATTTTCTAAGAAATTCAAAACATAATTATTTATATTTCTTTTGCTCAATAGGTTGTCAACTCACTATTATAAGCATTATTTCCCACACCGGAAATAATAACACAATTACCTCCCCTGCTTTCTATTCCCCTCGTGCAATAGTTATCTTCAAACATTTGAATTTGAAAATGATATTTTTGCCAATTTCTCAACTGGCGATAGTGAATTATATGATTAATATATAGGATTATTCTTTAACAAGGTACACTGTTAAAACTATTTTGGTTATTTTACCCTAAAACTACGGGCAGCAAAAGCTGCCCCTAAAACATAGGTAAAATTACATCATTAGTTATTTAACATTTAACTGTAGAAATACAATGTATATATATTGATTTACATTCCTTGTAAAAATACACCACAATGTTAATTTAGATTTTTTGTAAAAATACATCGCAATGTTAGTTTACATTTCTTGTACAAATACATCACACTGTTATTTTACACTTTTGTTAAAATACTAAATAAATGTAGTGGTAATTTTACATGCAGGATACGGACAACTTTTGCTGAGAGTTGGTAACCGGAAGCTAAAATATTTAGTTATTTATACCGAATATCAATAATCCTGTTTGGTAGACGAGAGCGTGGTTCCAGGCTTTCAGATAGAAGCAGTGGTACTAACTATTTGCAGGCATTACAACCCTGTTATACGGACAGTCCAGTACAACTAACACTGGCCAATCGGTTAAATTAACCGTCTTCAAACGAACTTGAAAAAGAGAAAATACAACTTACGGCATGCAAATCAAAACATTTTTTTTTATATACGTTTAAGAAAATACTAACAAACTGATTAACGTACGATAAATATCAATACACTTTATAAATCTATAAATGATTGAAACTAGATATATATGCCATGCAATATACCCAAATTTACAAAATGTGGTTGTCCATATTATGGTTAATAAATTGAAATGAATACTATAAAAGATAATTCTTAGGAATGTTTCGTTGCTATGTGGAATACTAAAATAAAATAAGAGATAGTAAATTTACCGATAACGATAAGTAAATTTACAAAATAACGCGAATAAACGTAAATCGGTAAAATTACACACTTTATATGTTATTTTACGTTTTTGAGTGGGCCTTTTGAATATTGATAAATGTTCCTAACATTTTCAGGTAAAAACAAACAAATTTCTTACATAAAAGTAAATTACGTAATCGTTACTTTCAGTTCAATTTTATTACATTATATGTAAGAATGTATTTTTACCGGATTTTGAATATGTTTTTTATTTCATCGCCGCTTATTTTCAAAAAGACACGAAACTCGATAAACATACACGAAACTTAGTAACAATACATCAGACTTGGTAAAAGTAGTATATTATGTTGTGCATTATACAGACAATTGAGGTACAAAAACCACTTATACTACTGTTATTTTACATAACATTGAGGTGGAACAACCTCTTGTTCTACTGTAATTTTACATAACTTTCTGGCAGTGTACCTGATGGTTGTCGTAACATCATATGCTATTTGGTTGTGGACTTCAACGATCACTGTTAATTGGTTGTTTTTTGAGAAATGTTAACAAAAATATATTTCAATTTTTGATTTCATCACCATTTAATAAAACATTTCCGTGATATCAAATTTTTACGACAACCAATTTGGTATACGGTACATCTTTTTTTTTGACTACTTACTTTGTAAAGCGCATTTGAGCACTATGTGAATTGTGCGCTATATAAATGTTCTTTATAATAATAATAATCTTACAATAGTTGGAATACACTCTACATTACTGTATTTTGACGTTACGTTTGTAAAATGAATTATTTCAGGGTAAAATTACCTGTGTTATATGTTTTTTACGACTATTTGTACAATCACTCCTATTTTAGTGTAATAAAACATACATATGTAAAATAACATACAACTACGTAAATATTGTCCCACATTTTTATGGTGAATTAACATTTATTTCTAACATTACTGTATTTTGAAGTTACGTTTGTAAAATGAATTATTTCAAGGCAAAATACCTGTGTTATATGGGTTTTTTACGACTATTTGTACTATCACTCCTACTGGCCCGATTTGCACGAAATCCGAACGCAACCACCATTATGGTGTAGTGGTTATATTTGAACTTGTGACTTAGAGGGATCACAAACTAAAACGTGATTTGTCGTACAATCAGGGTTATAATCCATGGAGTAACCGTCATAGGCGTACGGGCTCGATGACAGTTAGGGGGGGGGGGCAGAACCCGTATTGCCCGAAAACTTTCGAGTTTACAGACAACGACAGCCCCCCTCCCCACCCTCGGCCTCAAGAAAATTTTGGAATATTTGACGGCTGCGAACACATTTTCCTGCAATTTCAGCCCGTGAAAAAAACCTCTTCAAAGTGGTATAATATAGCTTAATTAAGGTGGCTGACTCGAATTTCAATCAATCGTTTACAGCCCAGGAAGACGGGAAAAGTTTGAAAATTTAACTGCCGCAAACGCTATTCCAAACTGTGAATACAGCAACTTCAATTTGGTCTAATACAGCCTACCTACTGACCCGAATTCCAAACAACCAATCAATCCTCCAGGGGGATGGAGGCCTCACCCTCCCGGAAAAAATTTTGAAAATTTGACCACCGCAGATGCGTTTTCTGCTCTAATCCGTGTAAGCAACTCCAAAAATATCCTATAGTTTTGTAACCGAAATCCCACTCCGAATTCCAATCAGACTGTTACAGCTGCATTCACAAATACTAATCGATGCCCGAAAAATGTCACACAAAGTAGAGTGGCTCCAGACAAAATGTTTTAATCCATTGTCAACTCAGTACAAATTCGTGGTATTCAATTAAAAGAAAAGTAAAACTAGTGTTTTATTAGGGCTCGATGACAGTTAGGGAAGCAAAACTAAAAATGCCCGAAAAAATTTCAGGTTTACAGACAATGGCGGCGGTTTTCTTCTAGAGGCGAAGAAGCGGATCTGACCTTGTATAGACCCCAAAGAAATTTCAGCCCGTAAAATTAGTGTTTTATTAGACCAAGTTTATGAAATAATTTTTTTCTCTCACTTTACCCGTCTGCCCGAAAGTTAGGGGGGCAGCTGCCCCCCCCTCCCCGCTCGGCTCGTACGCCTATGGTAACCGTCCGATTTGCGCGAATATCAAAAGAAACTGAGATCGCTGGCTGGGTTATAAGTTTAATCAAAATCGGTTCAAAATTGTGCCCCCTAGAGTGTCCTCAAGCTAAAAACGTGATTTTCGTACAATCAGGGACCATAATCCATGAAGTTACTTTCCGATACATGCCAATATCGAAAGGAATTGATATCTTTGGGGAGATAAACCTATATTTCAAGTTTCATGCCTTTGGTGATTTGTTTGAATATTTTTGTATCTCAAAATTTCAACCTCACACATAATTTGGAGCAAATACATGGCAGAGTACCCGGAGAAAATCCACGAGGTTGAACAGGCGACCCTACTCCTTGCCACGTACAACCGGGGATTCGAAACCCCGGCAGTTGACTCAATGGCAGGCCGTATGATACAGCGCGCGCACGCCAATCATTCGCCCCCCCCCCCCCGTACGAGAGGTCAACCAGTTCATGTTGAACAGAGAAGTCATTTCTTCTGGTAATTTTCAAAGAAACTGTATGTCAGGGCAGTTGGAATCATCGGATACGATATATACCGGTCCTTGTATTGAGCAGTCAAATTCGGTGGGTCATCCTAGGTATAGGTCCTTCTTATCTTTGAGTTGGGTTTTTACCATTCTACTTCATAGTTGGTGACGACGCCTTGTTGTTCAACAGATATGAACCATGATAACTACACCACCGACCTTTTGTGCCTATGTCATATCTGTATATTCTGTTGTGGTCTGAAAAAATGAAAAGGAAAGGGTTTTAACGTCCTATTTTCTGCACCTAACCTGGGCTAATGAAGACGGGCATACGCCATACAGTGTGCAATGAGAAATTTTGCCCGGGCAGCGGCGCTACGGCCTTTTCCTATGTCGAATTCCAACTGCCAAGGGATCTTTTACGTGCACGCCAATGTGTACACTGGCCCTCGGTTCTTCGTCCCATCCGAACGACAAGACAGCTGTCCTTGTCTGGCACTCCGTGCTGCATCAATGACAAGGAGAAACCACGCCGGAAAATCTGGATGAACTTTCTCGGCCAATGCAGGAATCGAACACCCGACCCCCAGGCTATCGAGCCAGTGCTTTACCCACGTGATCTGAAAAAATCACAGTGAGGGATTGATGGCTCAGAGCAATGATTCATTTCCACAGACTATGTCAGGTTTTAGATAGTCTAATACAGCAGAGAATAGAACTTTCTTGTCGAATATGCTTCTACAATTAACATCTATGAAACGGGTTTATGGTTCTTCGGTCCATGCAAGGATTCGGTTCTATGTGGGATATTAGACCGGAAGCCCAGGAGATCAGCCTAGCTGAAAAGTGTAACAATTTTCTTCTATATGGTATTAATGCATGTGTATCTGGTATCACCAAAATGTAAGTCTGACGGGTTTCTGGCGGTGGGTGTGATATTCCACGCCCAAATTACGATACCCCTCAACTAGTCTAGATTAGCTCATAAGTGTACTACATGAAATTCGCACAGCAGTGTACGGTGCATCTTTAGGTATCATAAAAACACTCTGAAAGACATTTCTAGTGGCGGGGTACCCCTGACAAAGCTATGTAATTTCCAAACATGTGTAGTGTTGGAGTATCCCTAACAAGACTTATCTAATCTCTAGTCAACAGCTAGGCTGGATTAGCTGAAATCTGTACTACCTAAAACAGCCTTGGAGTTGTTCGGTACCACCCCAGGAGTCATGAATGACCACTGCCAGGCAGTTTGTGCGATCCCCTAACAGACGCCCAAAATGCCACAGACCACAACTAGACTAGATTAGCGGGTACTGTTACCGTAAAACGCTTAAGGGTGACCGAAGACACCCTAGGCAACTGAAATCAATCATAAAAAAAAATTGTACAAAATTTCCAGGTCCAGCTATAGTTCTGCCGGACTATTCATTATGGTGTAAAGGTTTTTGAAATCGGATAAAAATTGTGACCTTTGGTGGGACAACAAGCCAAAAACGCGATTTTTCGTACAATCAGGGGCCATAATCCATGGAGATAAAGCTATATTTCAAATGTCGTTGAAATCGGATAAAAATTGTGACCTGTAGAGTGTCCACAAGAGGGGCGACGGCATAATACGTCCACATGAAAATGCGGGCGTATAAAAACAGAATTGTAATGCAAAATGGGTTCACCAATCACCAGTGATTTCGGGGCTAATATATGGTGTTTTAATTTTATTTCAATAATTCGCTTGTGAGTAGGACTCTTTAGCAGTGGGAGGAATCCGGAGAAAACCTACGAGGTTGGACAGACGATCCCTACTCATTGTCACGTACAACTGGGGAATCGAAACCACACCAGTTGACTCAATGGCATGCCTTATGAAACAGTGCGCACGTGCTAACCATTCGGCCATACTTTGAGAAAAGTATAGAAAAGACTGTTTTGATATATTCTTCTATAAGGCATCATATTGAAAGGACAATAGTCTCTAATCAAGCCTTGAGAGATATTGGTGGTCCCTATATGAGAGAAATCCACTGCCACATCCCTTTCCTTATATAACCCCACACGGACTACATGAAGCAAGGTACTGAGAAGCAGTGATCAGAAGTTTATGCATTGAAAACACAGTTCATTTCTAATGTTGTCAAAATCAAGCGAATTGTTTTTCTATTTCTAGAACCATGGATGCTCGCTCTTTTTATACGTCCACATTCATAATGTGAACGTATTATGCCGTCGCCCCTGTCTGTGTGTGTGTGTGTGTGTGTGTGTGTGTGTGTGTGTATGTATGTATGTATCCAGAAAAATCAGCACAACCGTAAAGCTGCACTACTTTGTTTCACGGTAAACGATAAAAAGATAAAAGGTATGCCGACACAGACTGATTTCAACACTGGTTTAATAACATTTTAACATTTTAAAGTACTTTTCGTCCGTCTTGGGACTATTCATAATTAATGTCATAACAAATAGATGGACAGTATAGTATATTTATACATATTTATATTTACATAGTAACACTGTGGTTTTAATTGGCTATAGTTACCATTGTCTATGGTTACATAGTATATAGGTAACGAGCAGAAAACATGTATACACGTGTGTTAATCTGTAGTATATGGGTTCAATTAAGGAACAAATGAGTGGGAGATAATCCTAGATTGAAGAAGATTAATGAAGCTAATGGTCAATTGTTACTTATTGACTATTAAGTTGAGGAACGAATTTTTTAATAAAATGGTTTTCCATTAATGTGCGTGTGTGTGTCTGTGGTTCGCCTACAGGGCGCAATTCTTCATGGATTTTCTTCAAACTTGGTATACTTATTCCTTATACCCAAGGAAGATCCCTATTGTTTTTGGGGCATGCCCGACTCCCAGGGGCCGAGCCACGGCCATTTCTAGTATTTGTTTGTTTGTCGTCTACAGGCCACATTTCTTAACTTATAATCTTGAAACTTTGCATACACATTCTTTGTACCCTAAGGAACATCCCTATCCTTTGGGATGTATGCCCCACCCCCAGGGGCAGAGCCACGCCCATTTTCTTTTCGTGTGTCTTTGTGTCGCCTACAGGGCGCAATTCTTACTGGATTTTCTTCAAACTTGGTATACGTATTCCTTATACCCTAAGGAAGATCTCTATTGTTTTTGGTGCATGCCCGACCCCCAGGGACAGCCACGCCCATTTCTAGTATGTATTTGTTTGTCGTCTACAGGCCACATTTCTTAACTTATAATTTTGAAACTTATCATACACATTCTTTGTACCCTAAGGAACATCCCTATCATTTGGGGTGCATGCCCAACCCCCTGTGGCAGAGCCACACCCATTTTCTTATCGTGTGTCTTTGTGTCGCCTACAGGCCGCAATTCTTTTTGGATTTTCTTTAAAACTTTGTATACTTACTCTTTATACTCTAAGGATGATCCCTATCGTTTGGGGTGCATGCCCAACCCCCAGGGGCAGAGCCACGCCCATTTTCTTTTTGTGTGTCTCTGTGTCGCCTAGAAGCCGCAATTCTAACTGGATTTTCTTAAAACTTTGTATACATACCCTAAGGATGATCCGTATTGTTTTTTGGTGCATGCCCGACCCCCAATGGCAGAGCCACGCCCATTCCTTGTATTTATTTGTTTGTCGTCTACAAGCCACATTTCTTAACATATCATCTTGAAACTTTGAATGATTATTCTAAGGAACATTTCTATCATTTGGGGTGCATGCCCAACCCCCAGGGGCAGAGTCACGCCCATTTTCTTTTTGTGTGTCGCCTACAGGCCACAATTCTTAATCGGTCATCTTGAAACTTAAAATACTTATTCCTTATACCCTAAGGATGACCCCTTTTGTTTTGGGTGCATGCCCGACCCCCGTGGGACAGCAACACCCATTTCTTGTATTTGTTTGTCTGTCGTCTACAGGCTGCATTTCTTAATGTATCATCTTGAAACTTTGAATACTTATTCTTGGTACCCTAAGGAAGATCCCTATTGTTTTTGGTGCATGCCCAACCCCAAGGGACAGTGCCACGCCCTTTTTTTTGTCTATCTGTGTGTCACCTACAGCCCACAATTCTTAATCGATCGTCTTGAAATCTTTTTTTATACTTATTCCTTATACCCTAAGGCTGACCACTATTATTTTTGGTGCATGACGGACCCCCTGGAACAGAGCCACGCCCAATACTTTTGTGTCTTGTGTTCGCCTACAGGATGCAATTCTTAACAGATCCTTTTAAAACTTTACAAACCTATTCCTTATACCTTAAAGATGACCCCTATTGTTTTGGTGATTTCCTAACCCCCAGGGGCAGAGCCATGCCCATTTTTACTTCGTGTCTATGTGTGTTGTCTACAGGCCACGATTCTTAATGGATCGTCTTTAAACTTGGGATATGTATTCCATATAGCCTAAGGACGTCAACTGCATGTCCCGACACACACAGGCAAGACACGTCCAATTTTTGTGTTTGTCGTTTACAGGCCGCAATTCTGAATGAATCAGCTTGGTACTTGGTTTATGTATTCCTTATAGCCTGAGGGCGTCCACTATTGATTTTGATGAATGTCCCGACCCCCAGGGGCAGAGCCACGCCCACTTTTTGCCTTTAGTGTTAGGAAGGCACAATTCTGAATGGATTATCTTGGTATAGTTATTCCTTATACTCTAAGGACGGCAACTATTAATGTTGGTGCACGACCCTCAATGCTAAACAAACCAAACGCCTAGCCATCTTGACAAAGTACCATATCAATCAAAGCAGGAATGTGGACGTATATTGTAGCGTTAGCGTTATGTTTAAACCTTGCAATGAAAAAGATACTGAATGTGTTTCGATTACTTGATAATTGATTGACCACTTTGGAAATTCCAGGGAAGATAAGGGACGGAACATCTATGACCCAGTTCTTGTTGTTCAGCTTAAAGTGGGATTTCCAATTGTTAAGCTTAAAGTGGAATTTCCAATTGTTAGATATATGTTGAAAAATACAACGGACGTGCAAGACTTTTATCAAGAGCACTTACATAACAACGAGGCAGCATATCAAAATCTCTTGAAACTTTGTGCGATACTTTAATAATGCTGTGTACACCAGTTCGGTGTGATAGAATCTCTCTAGATTCAACAGTAGGAAGTTAAACCCCATTTCATTTTGATTTTGAATCTGACTTTCGCTGTTGGGTTTTAAAAAAAAGGATGCTGATGCCAAAGAATATTGAAGATATAGTTGATCAGGTAATTGCTATCATGAATGGGGCGATACAGGTCCTTACTTTAAGTGTGACCTCCAAGACACGACTGTTTACTTTGCTAAAACACTGAATCAACAAGATCTTAGGATGTGAACGGTCTAGGTGACGATAATAAGCGACTGAATAAAAAACATGGTCACATTAAAAAAAACAACACTGTCGTTTCTGATGATTGTTTATAAAACCAAATTGTTGCTGGTTTCATTTCGCGTGAAAATCGATTCAAATGTCAATTACAATTAGTTTCTTTTAACGATGTTCGTGATAAGCTGTGCTTCTTTCTAATAAAATATAATTTTCTGTTCCAGGCTTTGTCATTACAACTCCACATGGTGTGTGTCTGTTCGTTTAAATTAATAATAAACAATAAACCATCATGGAATTCTGTACAATTTGAAAATGCAAACTGGAAATGAGGTTGCAGATGTATTCATCGCAATAGTCGGATGGATTCGGTATCTCAGTATTCTATTTATGTTATTCCCAGATGAATATTCATACTCGTATTTTGAATATTGTGGAAGAAATTGGGATTCATCCGCCCGTTCGATGAAGATTTTAATGTCTCAGACTGATATCTATTTCATGGTGGTTTTTACCGACATGTCGTGTCCTTCTGGGAGACGCTCTAATCCACGGTGTCGCCATAGGTGCAAACGGCAAAAGTTAGAATACGCTGAATCGCAAGTTCGTCACATATTTTCGGACACAACAACCTTCGTTCTTGTTGAGCTAGATCGTTTAAACTTGGTGTAGGCGTTTATCAGGTGAATGCCTTCAACGAGTTCTATGCTGAGCATTTTCTGTTCAGCTTAGCTTAATTCGTCAATTCTGTGCGACACGTTCACTTTGATACATGTTTCATTCATCAAAACCTTGACTAAGGTTAATCAAGGGGCATTTTCGACAAGAACATAGATTTTGATGATTTACAAATTAATGATACATTATAGGAGATAAGCTTACGAGCTTGTCAGTTCTCGCTATAATAGTCAAAAACTAGATAATGTAAAGGCAATTTGCTGAAACACGATGGGTTACGACTGAATCCAACTATATCCGACTACGATTGAACATTCTCAGACGGGCCGACGGGCCACGACGCGACGGAAATCGATTGAATCGTGGTCGTGAGACTGTCCACAGTGCACTGATTATCTGAGACAAGACGTTGCGTTGGGTAGAGTCTGGGCAAGGCGTCGCGGTATGGACCGGGCTTAATAAATAAATTCCCATTGAAATAAAGGTGAAGCCTTACCGCATAATTATATGATTTGATGAAACCCAACTGCTACGCAAAATTTCAACTGGGAGGTGTCATGGCGGCTTGCATAAAACGTCATTACAAGAAACGTCGCTATGCAAATATAGAACGCATTACCACAAAGAAAAAATGTTCGCTATCTATTGTAGTGGCCCAATCTTCACTATTTGTGATAGAATTACTTATTCCAATACAAACTGTAATGGTATGTGTTGACAATTGTGCGTTTGAACCTTTTTGAACTTGCGTAAAAAGTCTCAGGCTGTATCAATTGTAGCCAAGGGCGTAGCCGTGAAATATATATGGGGGGGGGGGGTCGCAAATAAAATTATATAAAATGTTGCAGCCGATGTAGCGCGATAGGGAGAGTGTAGGAGGGTCACCCTCCCCCACTGGTGAGGGTGGGGGTGCATACCCATAAATGTTTTTTTTAAAGTGATAGTCTTCTGTAAACTCTGTTTTGGCATATTTTACTGGGTTAAACTAAAACATCACACCAATACAATGTTTATATGGACTATAGTTTATAACACCATTGTTCTAGGATTAAATCTGGATTAGCGGCAAAATTTGACATCAAAGCCTGCCGGCAAAGTGGGAACACTCCGGCTTTTAGATATTGAATGTTACACTTGAGTTATGAAAAACACGACAAAGAATTTTTAGTAGGGGAATTCTTATGAGGAGGATCTAAATGAAACAAAACTTGATCACATAACTTTAGTTTATGTGGATGCATATTTGACAATCACGTTAACTACAATACTATATACATGTACATATACACATTGATATTTACAAGAAAGTTGTATAGATATTTTGTAGATTTTGTGTATTATAAATAAATTTCAAAAAGTAAACATAAGTGTTTGTGTTTTAATTTGTACATTGTTTAACATAAACCTTGTATGACATATATAAATTTCACAAATTAAAACAATTTTTTTTCTGTAAAAACATTATTTATTCAGATAACGGAAAGGGATTGGGGAACAGGACAAAGCCTATAATACCCCTCTCCAATACAAAATATAAAAATATTTACATTATAATAATTGTTACATTTTTATACGCCCACATTTTCATGTGGACGTATTATGTCGTCGCCCCTGTCCGTCCGGACGTCCGTCCGTCCACAATTTGTTTGTGGACTCTCTACAGGTCACAATTCTTATCCGATTTTGACAAAACTTGAAATATAGGTTTATCCCCAAAAGATCTCGGCTGCTTTCGATATTGGCATGTATCGGATCAAAACTTCATGGATTATGGCCCCTGATTGTACGAAAAATCACGTTTTTAGCTTGTGGACCCTATAGAGGTCACAATTTTGAACCGATTTTGATGAAACTTGACATGCATGTTTGTAACCCAAAGATCTTGGTTCCTTTCGATATTTGCGGCTATCGGAATGTAATTTCCTGAATTATGGCCCCTGATTGTCCGAAAAATCACCCTTTTTAGCTTGTGGTCCCTCTGGAGGTCACAATTATTATTCGATTTAAAAAACCGTTTGATTATATCACCGTTATACCCTAAGGAAGGTTGAGTTCGAATTTCGGGAAAATCGGACGAAAATTGCCATACAAAATGGCCACCGTTTGTACGCAAATACTGTTAAAAAATGGTATATCAAGGTTGTGGACCCTGTGGAGGTCACAATTTTGATTCGATTTTGATGAAACTTGAAATTCATGGTTATAACCCAAAGATCTTGCTTCCTTTCGATATTTGCGCATATCGGATCGTAACTTCCTGAATTATGGCCCCTGATTATACGCAAAATCGCCTTTTTTTTTTTAGCTTGGAGGTCACAATTATTATTCGATTTAAAAAACCGTTTGATTATATTACCTTCACACCCTAAGGAGGGTTGAGTTCGAATTTCGGGAAAATCGGACGAAAATTGCCATACAAAATGGCCGCCGTTTGTACGCGAATACTGTTAAAAAATGGTATATCAAGGTTGTGGACCCTGTGGAGGTCACAATTTTGATTCGATTTTGATGAAATTTGAAATTCATGGTTATAACCCAAAGATCTTGCTTCCTTTCGATATTTGCGCATATCGGATCGTAACTTCCAGAATTATGTCCCCTGATTATACGCAAAATCGCCTTTTTTTTAGCTTGGAGGTCACAATTATTATCCGATTTAAAAAAATGTTTGATTATATTACCGTTACACCGTAAGGAAGGTTGAGTTTGAATTTTGGGAAAATCAGACCAAAATTGCCATACAAAATGGCCGCCGTTTGTACGCGAATACTGTTAAAAAATGGTATATCAAGGTTGTGGACCCTGTAAAGGTCACAATTTTAATTTGATTTTGATGAAACTTGAAATTCATCGTTATAACCCAAAGATCTTGGTTCTTTTCAATATTTGCGCATATCGGATCGTAACTTCCTGAATTATGGCCCCTGGTTATACGCAAAATCCCCCTTTCTTTAGCTTGTGGTCCCTCTTGAGGTCACAATTATTATCCAATTTAAAAAAACGTTTGATTATATCACCGTTACACTGTAAGGAAGGTTGAGTTTGAATTTCGGGAAAATCGGACCAAAATTGACAGACAAAATGGCCGCCGTTTGTACGCGAATACTGTTAAAAAAATGATATATCATGGTTGTGGATCCTGTATAGGTCACAATTTTAATTCGATTTTGATGAGGAAGGTTGAGTTCTAATTTCGTGAAAATCGTACCAAAATTGCCGGACGAAATGGTCGCCGTTTGTACGCGAATAGTGTAAAAATATGGTATATCATGGTTGTGGACTCGCTACAGGTCACAATTCTTATCCGATTTTGATGAAAAGTCACATTTCTAGGTTGTGTACCGTCACACCATAATCATTGTCGGTTTCGAGTTTCATTAATATCAGACTGGAACTGACCAACTAAATGGCTGCTCCCAATGCAGTATGAAATACAGGACTTAAAGATGTAGGAAAAATCACTTTCGGTATTGCTTGTTCTCTGTCCATCTCTCGAAAATGTGGGCGTATCCTGCCTGGCAGTGCCAGCCTATCTTATATGAAGTATCTTAACAAATTATATACTACCATATACCATAGTGAACATAATTGTTCGTGTTTTAATTTGTACATTATTAAAATTAATGAAATATAATTGCTTTAAGGGGAAAGTCCCAGGTAATTATTGGGAGATTAAACTATTTAAATATGAGTAAAGTTTTAGATTGCCACATATTTTGAGGAAAGGTATTTTATTGGTAACCAAAATTACTCTTAATTTAGTGAAAACATGCTGCGGCGAGGTTTATTCTTATTGATAAACTCATTCATAACCTTTGAAATGTCCAGTGGTTTAAGTTTATCAACATCTACATGATTAACTATAACATGATTTAATCTTCTTTCGGTCATGCTGCTTCTTAACCAGGTTTTCAATCGTTCAGTCGCACAAGAACTTCCAGGCGAAATTATTAGGAGTCGCAAAAGTTGCTCTGTCTGAGGAAACATTCGAATAACCTCTTTACTCATATTTTGGAAACATTCTTGATACTCCTTTAATGTTGTACAATTCGAGTTTTCTTTACGTAAAAAATAAAGTTCGTCTTTGAGGTCATTGGTATTTAAAGGAGCTAAATCGTTAGTATTTGGGACTTAGACATTTACCCAATTGAGTTGCAACGCATAAACATATCTTATATGAATGTATTTAAACTGATTTATATTCATTCAATTCTGTCTTTACTCTAATTTCAAATCAGTTATGTTCAGCGAAATACGTCTGATGTCTCAATACGTCTGATGCCAAGCTCTAGCATCTGGTTATTCCAGTCTACATTATTACATATGCTCTACATATGTACATGCGTCACTGTCTAGTCTCGTTCTCGAAGTCCCTTGTTACAAATGGGCCTGAAACAGGTTATGGTACACGAATTGGTACACGATTCGTGTACCAATGGTATTTTTTTTATTTTGTCTTAAATATTGGATATCAGAAGCCTATATTTTGAATTGATAAATAAATTGTGTTTTCATTGTCGAAGATTTTTGATGATATTGAGTTAGAGACTTAGCTACCGGTACTTTAATTCGGAGTATTTATTGATTAGATGGATCAATGATTCCAATCAACAATACATTACTCTGGTGAATGTATTGGTTTAAGTCCGTACTTGAAAATGAATCCTTCAATTCTCTGATAGCTGCATCAAACACCATGAAGTATTCAGCAAGATAAATGTCTTCGCCACCTCTTGATATATATTCCCGGGCATTATCCTTTCTCTTTCTTGCTCTACAAAATCATCCAAATCATACTTCTCAATGTCATCATTAACGCCGAAATACACTTCATGAAAAAGTTCTTCGGTTCTTAAATAAATCAACTCTATTTTTACTGTATGGACCAAAGAAAACATACCATGAACTGTTTGGTTACTTCCTTGCAAAGCCTTGTTAAACATGCACTATGCAAGAGCTAAATCTAATTATTGCAAGTCTTTATTTAGGCTTTAGATGTCATAGAAATTATAAATTATATCTTTATTTACATAAAAAGCACAAAATCAACTCTGTAGACCCACGGATGGCTTGGATTCAGCCTGGATTTCGTTAATTATAAATGGCGTTGTGAGAGGAGATTCACCGTTACGATGACGTCATACTCCCGGATCGAGGCTAAATGATAGAGTTTACGAAACGAGGCCGCTATTCAGCGAGGTCTTAACAAATAACATCTAAACTATTTAAAGTGCAATGAACTAAACACAGATAATGACAAATTATACAATACTTGGAGACCGTGTGATGACTTATACAGACGGATAGGTCTTCTGTCTTAATAATATCAATAAAAATATTCTTATTTCCCCAATAGGCACGACGCCACTGGTGTATACCTATAGATTTATCAGAATTGTATTATAATATTATGTCCTATATTCAATTGATTTAGTGCATGCCCAAAATACAAGTAAGAATGAAAATTTACCCTCTCGCTCATTTTGTCCAATTGTTATAAAAATTCGGATATAATGACAGCAGACAAAAGACAGCAGAGATTATGTAAGTTAATGCTTGTCAATCAAACGATCGGCCATACTAAGAATCGGTGAATATGGAATTCTATCCCATTTTTAGTCAAAAATTACACTGGTGATAACTTTGTTCAGAATAAAGTAATTTGACTGAAATTTTCAATATATTCTTCTTTCATCATCTTTTTTAAAACTGTTATAGCAAGAATGGCTAACTCCTTATAAAAATCTCCCATTTAAATGTATTTTTAAATGAATCCAATACATGTAAGTATTTTAACGATGCCTTAAGACCGAGTAATGTTTTGGGATCCTGAAAAATCTTTAACAGTTCACTGCACCTGGCAGCTACTTTTTGGCCAAATTCTTGCGAGGCTCGTTCTAATGAAGAGATGAGAGATCCACAATTGTCTAACACAGACCGTACTGCAGCCAGTCTTGTCAGCCGTCTTGTTGGACAAATTGGTTTCAATGAAGACCGTGATCCTAATTCACACTATTCAGAATTTAGATTGAGTATAAAGTTTTAAAATGACCAAACGCTACACATTGCCAAGCTCCCGTACACAGTCGAGGGCATTACGTATACATGTAGCGGCGGCACCCCCCCTTACAAGTTATTAAATGCGTTATATGGGCACCACAATGAGCATACAATGCCAAAGGTTGACATCTCTTGACCTCAGCTTGGCAACCTTTATAGTGACCAGACATGTTGCTAGCGCCATCATAGGTCTGAGCTTGGACATCTTCAATGGACAGGGTCAGTCTTTTACAATTTCTGCTATGGCATAACCGGTTGTTTCAGAAGTACTGTAGACGCCCACAAAGTCTTCGTTAACATTCAGCTCAGGATCAACATAGCGTATACAAATGCTTTCCTGTCCTGTGCCCGTAATATCTTGCGTCCCGTCACATATAACACCAAAGTACTTCGCCGTCTTAATTTGGTCAATAATACCCCTTAGCACAGAATTCGACATTAAATCTAATAATTCATTTTGTATTTCTGGGCTTATAAATGATACTTTTCTTCAAGCCATTTGCAGAAGTTTTCATCGTCCTCTGATCTTAGTTGAAGTAGCCGTATGAACTTTCCCTCTTGTGGTGTTTTCCCCCGAAATGCTATACCTTCTTCAAGAAGAAAACGCAAAGATGTGATGATTTTATATAGACCATTACTAGCAATTTTTTAAACACGTGCAGAAGGCTTTTTTCCAGTTTGCAAAGCCTACTTTAGTTTTCTTACACTCGGGAATCAAATAAAAAGCCTTAACCTACTAATTTCATTTCAGTAGCCCCAATGCATGTAAAGCACGTAACTTTGTCCTGGTCACCAGAGGGATCAAAATGTAGCCATGGAAATTTCGCATACCAATTTGGTTGGAATGATAATGTTTTTTCCCGGGACTGGAGCAGATTGGGTCTATGGATACTTCGACGAGAGGCCTTGCCGTTTCATCTTTAGGCTTCTCAATAATCTACAGAGAGACTGGGTAGATTTTTGTATCCTTTCATTTGATTTTTTATTGCCCGAAAAATATGCCTTGAATGCCGCTTTGTCCATTTTGTTTACAGAATTATTTACCAATAGCTAGTTGCCAATATATCCTAATAACGACGTCTTTGTTGAGTTTAACCTCACTTTTGGTTGTTTTGATAAAGGTTTAGAGGTTAGTAGGGGACATCTCACTGTACCACCTGCTATTGTTCTCAAATGGGGATTAATCAAGCAAGGGGATTATCGAATACAATGGCGTTAAAAGTATAGTCCGCTTTTTAAAACTACTAGGTTTAAACTAATTAACAACTTTATTCACAATAAATTACATAAAAGTAACAACAAATACATACATAAATAATAACCCTACGAAATGTGATATGGCGTCAGTATTTACAATTGCACGCTTTGTTCCATTTAACAGTGCGATTTTTAGTTCATTAATGGATTCTTTTACTCTTATATATTTTCGCATTTTAGGGGACAATCGTTCTCCATTATCCACTTGAACTATTGTATTTCGAGTAAAAGTCTGCAACCAATTTTGACATCCTATTGCGTTTCGTATTTCTGACTCTGTACTTACACCACAAATTAACTAAATTTTGACATCATTGAAGAATATTCCGTATGCGAACGTGAGCCATTTTTAAAGATATAAGGTAATTGGGGTTGGCAACTGTCCTTATATAATGACAGTGCATTTCATATCATATATTTGATTGATTTATGAGTATCTTCTGAATGAAAGGTAGGTGAAAAATATTTAAGATACTTGTTAACCGATGACACGTGAACTTAACATATATTTTAACCATTGAAATAATTAAATCTTGAACAGTACTAATAAGGATACAGTCTATAATCCCTTGTTTACTTAAATTTTCACACCACTACCCTATAACACCACTTGATTGGGTGGCACAGTGAGATTAAACCGTTAGTAGACTGTGGATGTTAGACTGTAATCTGTTCTAATTAATTGGTATATCACTGGTGTAAACTTCGCACTTATTGCTATTAGTGAACACTTCCCACTATCAGTAGATTTGGCAAATTGGTGAAATCAGTTTACTAATAAATTTACATTGTCAGCTGCTTTGTGATATAATAATTAGTTTGAAATAAAACAAATGAACAACATGAACTAATATTAAATCACAGCTTATAAGTTCACATACACACATTTAACGTTACAAGTATAGTAGCTAAAGTTTACTGTGTCAAAAACATTTCATTTCTACTAAATGAAGACCCGTTGTCGTTATGGGGCAAAGTGAAAATGGGTTCAATCTACATTAATTGGCAAACATCTAACAGCAAATTCAGAACAAAACCCTGAGACAGTCACGTCACGTCAACTTAATCCTTGATAGTTTTCCGAGATATTGCAAAGTTTATCTATTTCGCCGCCAGAAACAGAAATACCTCCAAATGCAGTCCAACAGAGTCCCCGTATACTAATATGCCTGAAATTTGAATTATTACAAATACGTATTATATTGTTTGATACTTTTTTAAAATCTTAAATCAGTAAATACGTATGAATTGATTGATATTTTATTAATATCTTAAATTAGTAAATTCCTAATATAGCAACTCACAGTATTATATTCAACTTTATGACAACTTTGGACGAGAAAATGTTCTTTGGGTCTCTGACCTCGAAAACGAAAATAGATTACAATACAATATATTATATTATATGTAAAGCTAAACTATTACTTTTAGCATCCACCACATATCGACTGAACCGAATAGCCAATGTTTATTATTAATGGACTCAATTTCAAGAATATTACTATGCGTAAAGTATTTATGTTGCAATGGACAACAAAATTGCTTCTTAAACTATAATGTGCTTGATTATACACAATTTTAAAATGTTTTGTTAAAATTGTTCTGTTCACAAGAATACACCATGCTATCAATAAAATCAATTTAACCATGAGTGGTTGTGACACACAATTTCTCACTTTTCTGTCTGGAGTTTATTATTCTTATAGCATATCACTTATTTGGAACCCAATACCATCACACGTTACCCCTTGAGACTACATGGAATTACAATAAACTGCACTCAGTCCCTGTGACTGACTTAACCTTTACCAAACTAAACATGTAGGAATGTCACATTGGGACTGTTTAATCATTCACCAATTGTCTGTGGAGAGGTTGAACTCCGCGTCCTGAATGAGCGCTGTTTATTGAGACCCTGAACTGCTATTACAATGTTGTTCTCTGGGAAATGAAAACGGTAAATCAGTCTTAGATTGTAAGTTATTGCACTTAAATGGTATGGACAAAACAAGGCCCTTTTCTATATTGTTTGCCACCCCACCCTCTTTCGGGGAGCCTATATACGCCACCGAGAAATACCTCGAGTAGACAAGAAATTCTAATGAATAGAGTGCTAATAAGTAACGACAGTAATTCCGCGTGTGAAAGAAATTACAGACCAAATGTTGATTCAGTGGTTTCAGTGCTGTTTAATTATACATGTACATGCATATATTTACCTTTTGTCCTTATAGCTTAATGATTTGTTTTAAATGACAGTATATGCTCTTTACACTAAGATAATTTGGTTAAATTATCATGTCTGTCAGTAATAATCAGGCGGAAGTGATAAACAGCTTTACTTATCTTAAATAATTTATGTTAGTGTGGCGTTTCATGCGGCTTGTTTTGATTTCGTTCGTTGGTTGAGGTTAAAGCTGAACTCCGATTATAAAGGTATATAGTGGAAGTAGGTATGGCCTGCTTGTGTGTTTGTGCTCAAAGTGATCGCCATGTTAGCCATGGCGGTTGCTTTGGGCGTTACCTTTTTTATTTAATTATTTCGGTAGTTTTATAATTGGAGTTCAGCTTTAAGGCGCATGCAATTCATTTTCGCAGGCAATTAGTTCTTTAATTTGACTGCAAAAAATAGATGTTTTTGTAGACTTAAGTTTATGAGATGCAATAAAAATTGCTAGCAGAGAAGATTTGCTGGTGTTCACTCCCTCAGGGTAGAGACCGTCCCTACCGCGAGTACCTGAGAAGTAGGCATCCTCGCTGACGGAGACGACTGTTGATAACGCACAATACCATACCTTCTCAATAGAATTATATTGTTCAGAAATTTTTATCAATAGTTTTCAGAAGTAAAAGATCGTGTCTATCGATTTTGAACGTCTCTAAGATAGAGGGTCATTGACCTTGACTGATGAGATTGATGATAAATGTAACGTTTCAGATTCATTACCCTTAAGCGGAAATAGTACAAAAGAACAAAACACATCTGATGTAGTAAACAAGAAATACTGAAAAACACCATTTCAAATACCGTTTACAGAACTTGTTTATGATGTAATATACAAGATCAATGTAGTAAATTATATACACCTTTATCTTTCTTGTAGTGAATGAGATGGATAAAGCACAGATGAAGGGCAACGTGGAATGCCATGAGGAGAATGGACAACTTTTTGTAGATCTTTACAGTGTTGAGGTAAATAGGCAGGCCCATGCGAAGCAAAAATAGTGCTGTTTTCTAGTCAGGGTTTTCTCAGAGGATTTATATACTTTGGAACACACTTTTGCAAATAAAATGTTATTTCCGAGAGTTGCTTTTATCCGAGTTGCTTTCAACTGGTTATGGCGTATTATTTACCTTGTTGGCCATCCTAAAATTTGCCGTAAATCCAAGATAGCGGCCAAAAATCCAGTGTAGCTTAAATGTTATTTCTGACTGAGAGTTGCTTTTATCCGTTGGATGGTCCCTTTTCAACTGGTTGTGCCGTATTAATATTATAAAGGACGATAACTAAGTCATAAAAAGTAACAATCGGTATTTTAGTAAAGGAGAATATTGGTGCCAGTCATTACTACATATGTGATAGAACTGGTAAAATACATTCCAAATATAATTTTAACACAGAGATCATTGCTACGGGAGATGTGTAACAAACTCTTAAACACGAGTTGTCCTTCTATATAACTGACTGAACTAACGTACGATAACAGACACGCAAGCGAATTTCATTTCACTGATCCTCAATAAAAGCCCTGAAACTGCTTAAAAATAAACATCATTAATATATTATAAAATGATTATAATTTGTTGTTAATAAATATGCATTTAGTCTAATTTCGACGTCTCTCAATCAGACTACCTACTGTCTAATTCCTAAGCTTTGCGTTTTTCTTACTTTACCCGAGGAGAGTTACTTCCCTGGTAACTTCCTTTCCAATTATCGATCTATGGGATTGGCCGATAAAAATAGCACAACAATCATCGAGGGCAGATATATTGAAAACTTGTTCCCCATAGTATAACCCAGGGAGTGGAGTAGAACGGAATGAGACCACAGAGGATGATATTCTTGTACAGACTTATATAAAAACTCTTCGTCAACAAAATTATTAGTGAGCTAAACTCAACTGGGGAAGGGGGTGTTGGGTGGTCTAGTGTCATTGAGTCGTGCTTTCGATTCCCCGCTCGTATGTCACAAGGAAAAGGGTCGCCTGTCCAACATGGTGGGTTTCCCCTGGTTCCTTCTGTGCTAAAGACCCCTCCGTGCAAGCTAATTATTGAAACAAAATTAAACCATGTTAATCCCGAAATGACCTAGTTTGTATCGAGTGGACGTTAAACACCATTTTTCTCTCTCCCTTTGTTTCCCTTTTTCCTTTACTTCTCGACGGATCAACCGTAGCAACGATCATTTTGTTGAAATCATAATATTTGGAATGTGTTTAACCAAGATTAAGTTCTTGCAATAGTTAGTATTGGGCAAAAGATGGTCATGCCATGTAGAATCTACGTCACTTCATATTATCCGAACAGGAAATAAACAATAAATCGCGAAGACATTTTAGAATGTATTCTGATTTGTTTTAATATGCAACGTACCTGTGTAGCGAAAATAATATAGACACGGTTCAGGTGCGGATCCAGGATTTTTTGCAGGGGGGGGGGTCTAGGTTTGATAATTGCTGAACTAATTGCGCTCAACCGATAATTTGGTAAATTAAATTCAATTTAGTTCATTCTGACGTATTTCCGGAAGGTAAATTCCAAAATAACAGGTCTAAATCGCCAATAAAATCGCATAAAAAATTTTTCAAACCTGAGCAGGGGGGGGGGGGGAGGACCCCCTGGACCCCCCCCCCCCCCCCCCCTCTGGATCTGCGCCTGCGGTTTTATGTAATGGATAATGGCCTCAAACTGCCCACTACATAAATGGAAAGAACAACTGAGGGACGTTAGTCAGAAGTTTTTCTTTGTGCATGGCTACGAGATATTGTCAAATCAGAATTGCCCAAATATTAGAATATCACTTCTTATCTACAAAATTAATGGCGTGTTCTTCTTTCAGGCAAACCATGTAATATATAACGACTACATCTATTTTGGCCTTCAAAATAATTAGTAGGCTATAGAATTATAATCTCGAATGATGTGTAGTATAATTATACATCATAAAAATTAACACATACCTTACAATTTTCTATACCTTGAACTGTTCACTCCAAAGAAAATGACTATATTTTATTGGTATAATTATATTGATTACACGTGGTGATGTTGTAAATATTATCTAAAAACAAGGTAGATTCCAACAAACATCGCCTTGTTTTTATTATCTTGAGAGTATTTTAGATGAAAAGGGAACATGCTAACTTACACCACCCTTCACCTCATCTCATATAATTTTATGAAATAATGGGAAACATACAATCATATACCAAAAAATCAATTGTCTATAGTTGCTGACGGTTGGCATGGCTTTAGAGGGACCGAACGTCGTTCTATGGGATACACACAACAAATCGTGTTGCCCACGGTAGTCCAGCGGTCTACCAACTAATCAGTTAAGCACCCACCCCCCCTGGTCTCACAGAACTACTGTAAACTCATCTTATCGCGTTTTACTATCATTTTGAATGTCATCAGAATTGCCCCCCCGGCTTGTGTCACTCGTCATACGTGAAATCTCCATATTTTTCAGTTACCAAGATAGAATATTTCTGGCCACTTGTGATTAAAATTTTGTCGACATTTATTTACGTGTAATCCTGATTTTGTTTTGATATTTTAGAGACCTGTAGGTTTACAGTATCTGCAACTTCATCATTCTTCTGTGTTAATAAATATGTCATCGTTGTAAATGTGATACAATTTATAAAATGTGTTTAAATATTTAATTTGACTGCACAAACATCATGCTACAGATCTGGGCCCTGCTTTAATCGTAACGAAAGATAAAACCCTAAATTTAGTAGATATTTCCATTTGGTTTGGCTAAGCACTAAAATCAATCTAATATTATCCAATCAAATTACTAAAATTCACATTTTATCTTAGTTAAAATTTCGCAAAACAGGCTCCTGTAATGTAAGATAATTGATTTGTTGTCAAATATAACCATCCCAACAGATGATTCGTTTAATATGTTTTTATTTAGTTGTACTTTGCACCGTGATTTAAATATTCATTGTCGGACATTAAGCACACAATTATACAAGCTTTATAAATAATGATTTAGTTGACACCTTGTGAACAACAAAGCCTTTCGGCTACTGGTGAAATCTAATTTTGAACATTGTTACCATCAACATCAATATATAGCGTCACAAACATGGAAGTACACTTTACTTGTTGCTGCTATACGAGAGCATTTACACAAATTATACAGTTTGTTCCAATAATCAAGACGAATCATATTAGGACTAATGGAAAAAATTACTAAGCTTCGAAAAGCGAATGCGTTAACGTACATTGGATTGTTATTGAGCAATGCACTAAGGAGTTTCCATTATCGCAAGCCTAATTATAAGAATTGTCGTAAGAACACATTCGTGCCTTTTCAATTTACTTCCCAGTCGATTAAATGTGCGTCTTAATAACATTTTTTTGTGTACAATCTTGGTAATTGAATCTTTAAAAACAACATAAATTTATGAGTTATAAGCAGTCTTGTATTCCACAGATTCGTAACAAGTATAATATTCACGGATGGTTGCAGAGAGCTGTAATTCATTCGACTTCGTCTTATCATGTCCCCAATGTTTCACACCTAATATGGAAAAATTGTTGTGCGTTCATGAGGTTTTCGGAAGAAAATCAAATATTTGGAAGTTTCCCCCCATCCCCCGAGCAATGGGTGGGTGGGGGTGTAACAACTCACCCGAAAGTCGCTAAAGGCTGACATTTGCCCTACAATGACCCGAATTTATTTTTTAAAAGTGTACTTCAAATCCCTCTTGAAACATTTTAAACGCAAGGAACTACCACAAGCCGTAAAAATCTATTTTAAGCACGTTTGTTTATCACATGACTAGACTGTCGCGGAAGCTTTCCAAGTTGATGGAGGACCCATTAGCAGATTGTATTTATCTTTAATCGCTGTCGATTTTACCATAAATATCAAGCCTGAAAAAATTCTGGCATTTTCCTCTGAGAGAGAGAGAAATGGGGTTTAACGTCCACTCGACACAGACTTGGCCATTTCGGGACTAATATATAGTTTAATTTTATTTCAATAATTCGCTTGCGCGTAGGGGTCTTTAGCAGTGGGAGGAAACCAGAGTACCCGGAGGAAACCCGCGAGGTTGGGCAGGCGCCCCTATCTCTTTGCCACGTACAAACGGGGATCTGTAAATGACGTGGTTCTATGGTAAAGGGGTATAAACTAAGTAATACATTAGTGAGACCAAAAATTGCTGTCGAGTCGAAGATTTTTAAATAAGATTCGACATTAATTGACTGTTGAGCGACTACACCAACTTCAGTAATTTGTAGGCAAGGCACTTGACTAGTACTGATGGTAATCTTGGCAGATAAATGCCATCGTGCTGTAATAGAACTTAGTTCAGCTCAGTTACTCATACGTATACGCGGCGCAAAAATCTGCCAAATCTCTAAAACTACATGAACGCAACGTATCGCGTATCATTACCGTGTGTGGGAAAAATTCCACCAGCCAGAAGTCTCTAATAACTATGGCAAGGCAGCTCAAACTTGTTTTAATTTTAACCAAATAACACCAACTTGTGTTGAAACGTGTGTAAAGATCAACACATAACGTATGTCAAAATGCATGACATAACACTGTAATCACTTTCTAAAAGCCAATTTAAACCGCCCAATGCCAGAGACTCTTGAAGAAACCAAGGAGAAAATCAATCTAAAGATTACGTTTAAATTCAAATATTGCATGAAATACACAGCTGTACTTGTAGACGATTATATGACGTTTTTAAGTAGAATAAAATAATTTTACATCCCTCGAAAGTTATTTGCACAGTACTAAATGGAACATAATTTCCTACGTGTTGCTTCTTTAAGAAAGGCATCACTCTGAAATTTTAAACACATTTTATTCAAAATTGGTAACAGCTGGAACCTATTTGGACCCTCTATTAAAAAGAAAAGACGGATATTGATATTATATACGCACTTTGATTAGAACTGGTATGATTGATCTGCTTGCGTCGAAAAGCATGTGAGAGAGAGAGAGAGAGGGAGAGAGGTGGAGAGATGGGGTTTAACCGTCAACCCAACACAAACTATGTCAATTTAGTACTGTGATAGAGTAAAGTATTACTCTACTTGTACGAACAACATTAATTGTGAAATATTATGTATTTAAAGTTTTATATATATTTTATTATTATTACACATGTTATTTCATATATATATATATATATATATATCATTATTATTACACTTTTCTTATAGACGTTAAGCAACTCTTAATTTTGATAGATTAGTTGTAAAATTATCTTATTGTTTTAATTACCAAAACGTCTAGATAACTTAAGCTCATTCAAACTATATTCTTATAATTAAACCTATTGTGCTAATTGTTTAATGGGTTAATCTTAGGACGCTCTAAATCGGACCTGGTTACCAACATGTATATAAACTCAAGCAGAGTGCAGTGTAGATATTCACTCTGGAAATAAACATACATGTTGAATAACCTCATCTGATTTAGAGACTAATTTACTTATAGGTAAGATACGTTATATTTAGTTTTATGTACACATTTATAGTTCTCGTTTATTAATTTCATTTCTTTAAATATTGCATATATATATACATGTAAAAGTTTAGAATAACGCATCTAGAAATAGTTACCTAATTAACTTACTATTCATTTTAATAATTATTTATTCTATATCCCATATTTGTTTTTACATATATATATATATATATATATACATTCACTCTGGAAATAAACATACATGTTGAATAACCTCATCTTATTTAGAGACTAATTTACTTATAGGATAATTGAGAACGAAACAGCCAAGCGAATAAGCAACCACCCCCAACCTATACCTATTGTAGTAGAATCTTGTATACAAGATTCCCTCAATATAGAACGCAATAAAGCGGCCCGTTCTCACTGGTGGAGATAGAACCTGGACCTCTTCGTGTCAAGACACAGGGAAGTTCGAGACCATCTGTTTTTCCGTATAGTACACAAAGTCAAAACAGCAACATGGCAGAAAACACAACTACAAACAACGACAGTAGTACCCCAAGCGTCTCAGGTGTTGAAAACAATACAAACCAAACTATAGTGCAGTCACAAATGCCAATTTACATGAGTAAATTTAACGGCGAGAATGGACAAAATTTTAACATTTGGGCACAACGTTTTAAGGCCTCAATAAATGCAGAAAACATTAATGGACACAACCAAAAATTATTATTGTGGGGTTCTCTTGAAGGCAGAGCAAGGATGTATTTTGACTCCCTAACCTTCGCATTTGAAGAAACCCCTCTTCAGACATTTTTGGACGCACTGAATGAACGCTTTGGAAACAGATCATCATTTGATCTATCAGTGCTAGAATCCAATCAAGGAATGTGTGAATCTGTAGATGACTATATGGACAGAGCCAGACCACATATTCATCCCAATCGTCGTCAAGGGACTTAAATCATCCATTCGACCGTGGGTACTAAATAAAGATCCACAGAGTATTCAAGAAGTGCGCAGATGCGCAAAATCTGTGGAGAATAACATTAGTTATCAGGGTGTTAACTTCGTACAGCGAGAGGAAATTCAAAAATTGTTATTTGAAACACTGAAGTTACATAACATTCAAGAACAAGGTTGTGCCTTGCAAAAACAACATCAAAAACAGCAATATCAACCAATGATGCCACAGGAACAGGAACAAGATCTACAGTTCGAGCATCATCCTCAACCTAACAGGATGAATTACCAACAAAACTGTTACAGACGTGGCCAGCAACAATATCAACAGTATGATCAACAGCGACATTCCAAACAAGAATATAGATCAAATCAAAGAAGAGCAAACTTTCAACACACCAGATCTCTTCAAAACCAAAGTACAACGTATAGACAAGTCGAAGATGATACACAGATTGAAAGCTGTAGATATTGTGGTAAAGCTGAACGGTGTATTCCTCGTTGCACTTGCTATTACTATAATTATACTTGTACAGTTTGTAATAGAAAGGGCCACCATTCCAAGGTTTGCGAACAAAATGTCAAACCGCAACAGGATAAGGCGCCGGTCTCTCAATCCAACACTGGGACCAAGCACAATGATAAACCAACCATTCAATTGATAGCGCCTATGGAAAAGAACACTATATTAGTATCTGTCAATATGTCAAAAACTAGAGCATTACTAGATACCGGAGCTAGTATATCATGTGTATCACTTAGATATTTACAAAAAGCAGGAATTACGGAAAATCAACTAGGCGTGAAATAAGTTAACAATATTGTAGGTGTAGGAGGCGAGACACATCCAGTTTTAGGGACAGTTAAACTTCCTGTAAAAATTGCAGATTATGTAATCGAGCACAAATTTCATGTATTCCTGAATTTGCACCACTCACTTATATTAGGCTTCGATTTCATGGAAACTAACCAGACAGAGATTAATTTCATACAGCGCACTGTATACTTCAAAGACAGACTTTATTTCTATCGCACTTATGAAATCTAGCTTAGGAGTCGCAAGGTCTAAATGCATGTTTAAACTGGCACCAGGCCAAGAAGCAGATATTCCTGTTATCATTTCCAGAATTACAGGCGAAGGTCCATTTCTGTTGGAACCAATAGTTAACACGTCTTCATCAGTAATAGGTGCCAAATGTATTGTGCAGCCCAAAAGGAAATCAGCAGCCATGAGAGTGCTCAATCCAACAAACGAAACAGTCAGTATACCAAGAAATAAAGTGCTAGCTACTGTATGTGGCATAACCGTCAACGATATCTACGATAATCATCGAGCTCCAGTCAAAACACCAAAAGTTAATATAGCTGAAAGAACTGCAGGTGTTAACTCAGAGAATGATTTAATTTTTGACTTAAGTGACTCAGATCTCTCCGAAAATGAGAAACTACAACTTCTAGAATTTCTCCCAAAACAACGAGATGTCTTTGCAACAAATTGGAATGAACTGGGTAAAACAGATCTTCATTATCACGATATTGATACCGGTGATGCTCGAGCTGTCCGCATGCCAATTTACAGACAATCTATGCACGTCAAGGAAGAATGTTCTAAACAGATCAAAGAGATGTTGGAAGCTGGTATCATCGAGCCAAGTGATTCCATGTGGCATTCTCCAGTAGTAATGGTCAAGAAAAAAGACGGAAGTTACAGGTTTGCAGTAGATTATCGAAAGTTGAATGCAGTCACCAAACCAATATATTACCCAATCCCAAGGTTTGAAGATGTCATTGATTTTATTGGACAAGCCGAAGGTAAACTATTTACAGTTTTGGATTGTTTTAGCGGTTTTTGGCAGGTACCATTGCATGATAATTCCAAGCAAAAATCTGCTTTTATCCCACCTGAAGGCGTGTTCCATTTCAACCGTCTCCCCTTTGGACTCAAAAACGCCCCAATGGCATTTCAATCCACTCTCTCCAAAGCCTTAAGAACCATGAATTACCAGTATGTGCTAATCTATATTGATGACATTATCATCTACTCAAGATCATTCCCAGAACATGTGCAGCAACTGAAAAAGGTATTCACCATGTTGAAACAAGCAGGACTCACTCTGAAACCAAGTAAATGCCGATTTGCAGCTAAAAAGGTTAATTATCTGGGACACATATTTTCGAAAGATGGTGTTGAAGTGGACTCCAGTAAGATTGACACAGTGAAATCTTTTCCGCAACCAGACAATCAACAAAAAGTGCGACAGTTCCTTGGATTAGCCAACTATTATCGTAAGTTCGTCCCTAATTATTCTCGGATTGCAGGTCCACTTTCAAAACTCCTCCAAAAAGATGTTGAATTCCAATGGTCTACCAACTGTCAATCAGCCTTTGATGATCTCAAAAATGCTGTGACAAGTGCACCCATATTAGCATACCCGAACTTTGACAAACCATTCATTCTGACTACAGATGCAAGTGGTGAAGCACTTGGATATATTTTAGGACAGCTTGATAACCACGGAAGGGAACATGTAATTGCTTATGGTGGTCGTTCCTTGCGCACAGGTGAAAAGAAATGGACCGTGTCAGAACAAGAATGTCTCGCAATCCTAGAAGGAATACGTGTGTTTAGACCGTATTTAGCAAACAGAAAATTCACAGTGTACACAGACCACAAACCTTTGGTTTACCTGAAATCTGTCAAACACAATGGATCTGGAAGATTAGCTAGATGGTCGCTAACACTACAAGAATACGATATGGACGTACGGTACAAGGAAGTGAAAACAAACTTAAATGCAGATGCTCTTTCAAGGCGGACATACTCTAGCCCTCCTAAAGAATCAGCCTCAACTGATATACCATCTCTGTTAGCAGCTGATACAGACTCCGAGCATCTGGAAGTTTCATTTGCATACTACGGAAACTCGCCACTGGTAGCAGCAACTCATACTGATGACGAGGTAAAGGAGAGCGACATATCTGAAAAACAGCGTAACTGTCCAGACTTCAGAACTATAATCGAGTACAAAGAAAAGGGCGAAATTCCAGAACACTTCACGGAAACTCAAGTGAAAGGTCTTGTTGGTCGTGCAATGGAATACGGCATACTTAATTGGGTTCTATACCACCTACATAGACCAAAATACAGAGGTACTAAGGCAAATAGACCAGTAACCATTACACAGTTAGCAGTACCAAAGCAGGATAGACTACCACTGCTACATGCTTACCACGACTCAAAACTGGGTGGATGCCATTTGGGAAGAGACTCAACTACCCTACACAATCCATCCAGCGAAAGTATTTCTGGCCTGGCATGTATCAGGAGGTAGAAGACTATGTCAGAAAATGTGACGTCTGTCAACGTTCGAAAGCGTATCATAGCAGAATTGAGCCCCTAGTTCCAATGCCAATCGAGGGTACATTCGAACTATTACACATAGACATACTCGGGCCAATGCCAGAAACCGAAGATTTCTGCTAGTGATCGATTCATTCACCAAATGGACAGAAGCCTTTGCGATTGCAACACAAGACGCTAAAATGGTAGCGAGTATTTTGGTAACAGAAATATTTGCAAGATATGGAGCTCCAAGATCCCTTATCTCAGACAGAGGAAGACAATTTACATCAAATCTCGTCAATGCTATTTGTGAATTTTACGAGGTAAAACATGTTACAACTACAGCGTACCATCCCCAAACCAATGGAGTGTGCGAAAGACGAAACAAAGACATAGCACAAATATTTAGAGCATACATCAATGAGAAACAGGACAACTGGGCAGAACTACTACCATTTGTAATGATGGCTCTCAGAAGCTCACCATGTCAGTCAACAGGGTTTACTCCACACTACAGATAGGACCGAACCATACGTATAAATTAGCTAGCCGAGAAAATTTAAAACTTCAATCCACCTTTGTTAACCATAACCGGTTGAAGCTATATAATCTAAGACAGGATGCATTAGAAACGACCGAGAATGATGATGGTCAGATAGATCAAAGACAATCTAAAACTGCAACATTCCCGTCAGTATCTGCTGATGACACCACGGACCAGCCCCAGTCCAAACAACCAGTAAAGAGAATATTAAGACGAAGACAAGTTGGTGGCCAAGTTCGATATTATTGTAGACTGGAGAACTCCTACCCTAAATGGATCGATGCAACGAACATTGATGAAAACCTACGCCACATGTTTAATAAAAACTACAACAACAATGGTCGAAGGAAGAAAGTAGCAAGAAGCTTCAATAAAACTGTCTAAGAGCTATTGGTGACAACTTAAACAGAATTTGCTACATATTTTAGTGTCACGTCAGGGTCAATACCAAGTACCTCTTACTGGTAATTGCAATATTCAATAGCATTTAAAATTTTTCTTGTATTTTATTTTTAAATATATATATATATTATTTGTATAACTTTCGGCAAATTTTTGTGGCAAATTATAGTTCTTTCGCGGACAAAAGAATTTTTCAAGCCGTGGGGGTATGTGATAGAGTAAAGTATTACTCTACTTGTACGTACAACATTAATTGTGAAATATTATGTATTTAAAGTTTTATATATATTTTATTATTATTACACATGTTCATTTCATATATATATATATATATCATTATTATTACACTTTTCTTATAGACGTTAAGCAACTCTTAATTTTGATAGATTAGTTGTAAAATTATCTTATTGTTTTAATTACCAAAACGTCTAGATAACTTAAGCTCATTCAAACTACATGTATATTCTTATAATTAAACCTATTGTGCTAATTGTTTAATGGGTTAATCTTAGGACGCTCTAAATCGGACCTGGTTACCAACATGTATATAAACTCAAGCATAGTGCAGTGTAGATATTCACTCTGGAAATAAACATACATGTTGAATAACCTCATCTGATTTAGAGACTAATTTACTTATAGTAAGATACGTTATATTTAGTTTTATATACACATTTATAGTTCTCGTTTATTAATTTCATTTCTTTAAATATTGCATATATATACATGTAAAAGTTTAGAATAACGCATCTAGAAATAGTTACCTAATTAACTTACTATTCATTTTATTAATTATTTATTCTATATCCCATATTTGTTTTTACATATATATATATATATTTATACATTCACTCTGGAAATAAACATACATGTTGAATAACCTCATCTGATTTAGAGACTAATTTACTTATAGGATAATTGAGAACGAAACAGCCAAGCGAGTAAGCAACCACCCCCAACCTATACCTATTGTAGTAGAATCTTGTATACAAGATTTCCTCAATATAGAACGCAATAAAGCGGCCCGTTCTCGGTACTAACGTAAATATGTAATGTCGCGTAAAAATGTATTGTTGTGATACTATTGGGTCGATATTGGGGGCCATTCAAGATGGTGGTCTGTTTGGGCGGGAAATTTCAATGTTACTCCTTTGGTGTCAAAATTTACGTTTTCGGGTAGCTAAATCCATTTGCGTACATATTTTGATGATTTAGTGGTTCGCCTCGATAACTGAAACAAGATGACCATGTCTGTCTTGATATGCCGACAAATAAGTGGTCGTGAGTTGTACTGTTTACTGTTGTAACAGCGGTCCCTGATTTTCTCTGATCTAATCGACTATCCGCTCATTTTCCATTTCAGATCATGTAAAACAATGGTATGCAAATATGGTGGCACCATGAACTTTCTAGAAGTCGACATAGTCCCCCCCCCCCGATCAATAGCTTTACACATTTTTCAGTATTATTTGGATGCAATAATCCTTGCGACATTAAACATGGTATTCATCAACGAGCTCGAAAACACAGCGATCGTTTTGCAGCCTAGCCGCATTATCCAGGTCCCCAAATTTTGGGATGACGCGGTGCAGGTCAGTTTTTAACGGTTTACTGCATATCGAGATCCATCGACCGATGTATCATTGTTTAAATCATTTTGTGAAATAAATTCGCCTCGTGATGAGGAAATTAATTGAAATAGATAAGAACATTATTTTACAATATAATGATTAATATGACATGCAGTGATATGAAGATTAATGAATATGATAAGAACAATATTTTCAATATAAAAATAAATTTGAAATACAGTGATATGAAAATTGATTAAAATGGTAAAAAATATGTTAACTATAAAGATTAATTTGCAATGCTGTGGAATGAAAATAAAAAGCACACAAATGACCAAGCAAATTACTATACTGGTGGTTACTATATACACTTTACAGCAAATCAACATCTATCTGATAAATTTTTTCGATATATTCCCACGTGCTCAATGTTGGTGACCTAACTCAGGATCACCCGATTCGCCTTGCTTGAATAGAAGGTTGATCTTTCAAATTATCGCTGTTGAAAGGGGCCAAGTTAATAATTCATAACTTAAATTATAATTTATTACTCTTGAAAAGGAGTCATTGAATTTCAGTTGAGAAAGTTACAGCCAATCAAAGGGGTATAGGTATAACGTCATTATTATAGGCTACGGCTCCGATGATGATAATAATAATAATAATAATAAGAAGACGACGACTGATAGCAGACCTACTGATAATAGCAGGGGCCATGACTTTGATAATAATAATTATAATAATAATACGAAGAAGACAGATTAAAGGCCTACTTATAATACCTCAAGATCGTCGGATGCAGTTCGGGATTGGCCAATTATCTGCCCTTGGACCACATGACGCAAATACTGACTATTTACTTTCTCTGGGAGTATTGCCCAAAAAATGTCTTCCGATCGATCTTGGATTTGGTGACCATATAGATCGACGCCACATTTGTTCTTCATTTTTCAAAATCGTCCACCAAAAGTCGTGACCTTGACACGCTAGGGGCCCCGGAAGTATTTCGGTTTTTGCCACCTAAGGGCCGATCTAATAAAGTTAGGACCACCGGACCTTGACCTTCCGAGATAACATCATGGCCCACATGACCTTTTAGGTCAATTTTATCTAAAAGGGTCAAGGTCACTAAAATATCTACCGTCTCGGGTGCTCCGGGGCATCTGGTCGGACCCTGGGTCCATGCAACAAGTCAAAGACCATGACAATGGATGGACACTTCATCGGCCTTTGAAATGAGACCTTGACCTTTGACCTGATATTTGACCTTGGGTTCGAAATAGTCTCAAAACTTCATGTACCATCCAGACTTTCGCCAGAAATGTCAAGGTCGAAGTTAAGGTTACTACCTACAAGGCCGGTGACGGGGCTGTCTCGCGGGTCAAGGTGATGACCTTAGCTAACATACAATGCCAATGGTGGCAACTTCGGTAAAAGTCACCTTCAAAATTCACAGCAAGACACACACTCGTATGTAACGCCCAAAAGGGCTCGTGGGTGGGCTCCCAGATTGGGTATTCGTTAGTATATCGACTTCCGAAGTGGGCAAAATTGACGCCCAAAACACGATTGACCTTGATCCCCACATCTTGGGCAAGTTGGGGTCAAATTAATATCACCACGCGCGCCCACGAGGATAGGGGCGTCAGTCAAGGTCATTCCATGGGGCCGGGACTTAGGGATCTGATAGAGCGATCCCACATTTGTCCTTAAGTTCTCGAAATTCGTCATGTAATAAATCGTAGCTTAAGGATTCGAAACACGAAAAAGATGTCATTGATTTGAAGACGACGACAGGGTTCATCCAGTCCATATCAAGTGAGCCTTAAATGCAGACCAACGGCTTGAACAACCCGCAAATACGATCGTCTTGATCCCACGTCGATGAATGGTTAGTTTTATTATACGCCCACATTGAAATGTGGATGTAGATGTATATTGTTGTCACCCCCGTCCGTCGTCCACGATTTCTTGTGAACGCTCTATCGCCAAAAGATATAAATATGATGTATTATCTAGTAAAACGAAAAGGCCTGTCAAATTTCAAAATTTGCTGTAAATTAGGCTACTTCCAGGACCAGAGTAGTAAAGCAATCCTAAGGCCCTTGTTTCAGTTTGTAGAACTTTGTGAACCCCCAAACAACAAAAATTATAATCTGGTCTGCATGAAATGGTGCGTGTAAATGACACATTTACCTACAAAAGAATAAATATGTCAACCATTGTCGACCATTCAGACGATTAAGCAGCTGTGGGCATATGTTTCGTTACCTGGCAACCTATCTTTATTATCTACATTACAATTCACTTCATATTAACTTTCCTGAATTATCTATCAGTAATATATTGTGTTTGTATCAAATTGAAAATCAAATGTTCTTTTGGCTTTGATGATATGCATTCCTTTAAAGTTGCAATTTCATATTATATTTTTAAAATGTATTCAAATAAAGCCCTAAAGAATAATCCTATTAATCCTATAATTCACTATTGCCAGTCGAGAAATTGCCAAAAATATCATTTTCAACTTCAAATTCAGATGTTTGAAGATAGCCATTCCCGGGCCCGTAGCCAGCTCCTAAAATTTGGGGGGGGGGGGCTACGGAATTTTTTTTGGGGGGGGGGGCTACAGAATGTTTTGGAGGGGCTGAGGATATGGCTGACTAAGAACACTGCTAAAAAATCATTATTTTTGGCGAAATATTTGGGTGGGGCTAATTCGATTTAAGCGGGGGGGGGGGGGGGAGGCACGGGCCCGGCCATTCCATGTGGGGAATGGAAAAATGTAGGTAATCGTGTTATTATTTCCTGTGTCAATGATTTTTTGGCCTGGGACACAATGCCCGTGATCTTATAATAGTGAGTTGACAACCTTTTGAGCAAAAGAAATAGAAATAATTATGTTTTGAGTTTCTTAGAAAATATGAAATTCCCACTTTAAACAATCATTAACCAAACGTATAGATTAGGCGGCTATCAAACTATTCTGAGCTAGGCCTAGTATTTCTTTTCAAATTCATAAAAGACATAGTCTCGGTCACCCAGAACCTCCTAGTCTTCAACGCGCGGAGGGTCTGGGTCGGTTCTCAATTTTTGACGAAAATTACTGGATAATCTACCACATAAAAAACCAAACATTTGGTTACGCATGGGCAATGGAACCTATTGGCTTAAGTATCCAATGAAAGTATCGGTAAGTGCTAAATCTTATGAAGCCGGGCCGATTTTGCTAGATTCTATAAAGCGTAGTTGAAATATATCCCACAGTTCACTTGGCACATCTATTATTAGAAACAAAATAGAGACGATGAGGAATTAAGAAGATTGTGAGAAGCATTACGTCTGATTCGTGACGAGAGAAAATTACCATTTCAATTGAAACCTTTACAAACAAAATTTTAAAGAGTGCCATCGTTGACTAAGCGAGCTGTTTTGATAGATTCAGTACGTGGTAACTTAAAAGACTGGATAATCCAGACAATGACCTATTTTCCGTCAAATTTTGAGGACCCATCCAGACTAATATTCGTAGAATATTTGTATGGATGATAAGAGACTATAAAAGACAATGAGGCAAATTTTGCCCAGACAGCGGTGCTACAACCTCCTCTTATATCAACTTGCGATTACCAAGGGATCTTTTACGTGCATGCAAATGTGTACGTTGAATCTCAGCTTTCCGTCCCATCCTACATCACTGACAAGGAAACCACTCAGGGAAGATCCCAATGAACTTTCTTTGCCAACACAAAGATCTAACTGCCTTGTCCACACTAGCGCGCCAATATCTTACTCACTTATCAAACTTGTTCCTAATAGTAAGTGCAGGGGAACTGCACCACACACAATTCTACACAAAAACAAATATACAGATAAGACATCATACTAAGAGACCACAAACAAAAACAAATCAAAAAGAACAATTAAGATAACCATACAAAAATCTTGGAGATACACATTTCATCCCATGCTTGAGTGACTACATACGGTTACCTGTTTAAAATTTGTATGTTAGCACTGGGTCCTCCCACAGCTAAGACCCCTATTAGATTCTACCATATACCATACATGTATGTATGTTATTCCTAAAATGATCCAATTTGTGCAGTGTACATAAACCATATTGAGTGAAAATAATATGTTGGTACCAACATGTATATTAAATATATTTTCAGAAAACATTAATATCGAACATGGCTTAACATCAGTTTGTCAGGTGTTGTGGCTAGTTGGGAAGACAAAATGCTAACGGTGTACCAATACTATCTTGTGTTGTAAAAATTTATCAGAGAGACATTTGTATAAGAAAATGCCATGCAGGATTTAAGTGGAAATAAAAACAATATATATTCAGAAAATTTTTTATTATTTATCAGCAGGATTCCCATATGATAATTACAACTATCAATCACATGCAAATACTATTTAGTACCATATTGAGCTGAATTTTTGTTATCTGTTAGTGATGGGCTGGCACAAATATGTCACTTTGAACAGAGGCTCAGCAAATGTTCTTTCTCCACTATTATTCCTGCAAATAAAATTGACAGTTCTGCATTAAAATATAAGTTTGATCTTTAGAAGATATATTGTGAATTCTTGTCCAGTCATGACTCATAAAAATCGACAATATAGATTATGACCTTCACGGGGAATGAAATGAAAAAAATGTATGACAGGCAATGAAAATCAAAGTACATGTAAAAATATTAAATGAAATGAGGTTTAATGTAATGTCCTACTTTCCTGCTCCATCCAGACTAATGAAAAAAAAAACAAATAACATGCAAAGAGTTACGAGGAAACTTTTGCCAAGATAGCGGCTCTATGACCTACATGTATTCTTATTTTTTTTAACTCAAACTGTCAAGGGTTCTTTAATGTGCATACCAATTTGTACACAGTTTAGACATTGTATCTTGCCAGGCCCTTTGTCAAACACCACTAACATGGAAATCACAACATAAAATTCTGGGTAGGCCCTGTATATAATTATGTATCTACCTTTATGGATAGGCCTACTTTCTGAATGATGGCCTTGAACACTGAAAAATCTAAGTTCATCAGCACTGTCATAACATCATTGTCTTCAGTTTCTGATGTTGGAGTCTTGGACATGAGTTTTTTCTTTAACCAGCGTTAAAAATTATAGTCTGCAAAAGAAAAGAATTTTTCTTAACATTTTTTACAAAAGTACTCAGTAGGCCTGCTAAGTCTCTAGACTCTTCAATTACTGATTGTACACAATCCTGAGGCTGAATACCAAACTAAACCAAAAGAGCATAGACTAATATAATTTTATACATAAATATCTTTTTCTACAAAAGAAATAGGAGAGATATCATTACCGATATAAACAGAATTTGACTCACCATCTTATACTTATTATTCTTATTTTCTGTCTGTGAGTGTGATCTATTTTCTTTTTGTACCCTGTCCACATAGGCCTATCTCGGGTGGTTTGCTGGTGTTTCTACGACTGATTCACAAATTATAAAATCCACAGTAGGGACAACATTCCAAAATTATTTGAGTGGTGATCGTCTGTAAAATATGCGTCGAACAAAACACTGAATGATGGTGTGTCTTCTGTGATCCTGTCCAGGCATTTGTCTCGATTTGTCACCACACAACTAGCTTATCGTAGCCATAAGCAATACACATCTTGTCCGATCATTTGGCGTCATTATATAGGTCCCGTCAACAGTGTCCGCCATATTGTCTTCGGGATTCCCTTGTTTACGTCTGTAAATTATACTGTGACAGTGTGACGTCGACCGGTCAAAGGTCACGAAAGGCTCCATTTGGATGATCGCTTCAGTTGAGAATTTTAGTTTTTTTGTCTAATATCGGGAGAACGAGTTGATGAGTTGATGGATTTCGTTAAAACCTCCAGGAATATTATATGGGGGAATTTCAGATATAATAATAATAAAATACGAGAAGTCTCAGGTTAATTTTGAAAGATTGCTACGTTTTAGGATCTCGTTCAAAAGGTATACCTCCGTGCACGACTAACTTTCGATTAGGATGGATTTCCTCAAAATCCCAGAAGGGCCCATGGGCGGGGTCCAAGGCTGGGTTTTCTTGAACAATATCGACCCCGGGAAGTCTTTTGGTGGCGTCGAAATTGACTTCCGGTGACCGGAAGTTGACGAAATCGATAAAAATATCGCGATTGACCTTGACCCTAACCTTCAAAGGTCAAATTTAGGTCACCACACGCATCCCCGGGGTCGATTTAGTTCAAGAGACCGCGAGCTCTGGGGTCGTGGGTACAGATCCAGGCTGACAGTTTGGGCCCATCTGGTCATTTCGGGACTAACATATGGTTTTTATTTTATTTCAATAATTCGCTCGAGGGTAGGGGTCTTTAGTAGTGAGAGGAATGCAGGAACTGGAGAAAACCCACGAGAACAGGCGATCCTACTCCTTGTCACATACAACCAGGGATTCGAAACCACACCAGTTTACTCATTGGCCGGCTTTATGATACAGCACGCATGTGCTAATCATTCAGCCATCCACCCCCCCCCCAATTGAAAAAGTAATGCAAGAAATGTTGAAAGATTTTGTCAGTGTATTTTACTGCATATTTTCATTGACACCGTATAATATTGTCATTGTCTTGGATTGCATTGCAAATGAAATGGGGTTTAACATCCTGCTATTCTTCTCCGACTGGGATAATGAAGACGAGCAATATGTCATACATTGTGCTACGAAATTTTGCCTGGGCAGCGGCAATTTGGCCTACTTTTATATCAAATTCCACTGCCAAAGGATCTTTTACGTGCATGCGACTGTATACACGGGACCGCGTTTTTTTCGTACCATCCGAACAACTAGACAGCTCCTTGTGGATTGTATCACAATATATAATCTGTGTTTCATATGATATAGATCTCGTGTTTCTGATTTCAAATTTTTAAAAATTTTCATGACAATTTTTAAAATGTGGATATGATGATTATGATGTTGAGAATATGCATCTATAACATATTTTTTCTTTTGACGTTAATGACCCTACCTAGAGGCTAACACACAGTGTTTGAGGTCATGAGACGAAGAACCCTGTTGATTTTCAATCATTTCCGTTAATTAATACCAGAATAATGTCTCATGATCACTTTGAAGCATCCAGTGCACACTCTAGAAGCTATTCAAGCTAATTTTTTATTAGCTTTAAATTCATCAACAGCGTTTGATTAAAGGAGCTAAATCGCTAATATTTTGGACCTAGAAATTGACACATATGGGTAGCAATGCATATAATAAACATAACGCTAACGCTACAATATACGTCCACATTCCTGCTTTGATTGATATGGTACTTTGTCAAGAAGGCTAGGCGTTTGGTTTGTTTAGCGTTGAGGGTCGTGCACCAACATTAATAGTTGCCGTCCTTAGAGTATAAGGAATAACTATACCAAGATAATCCATTCAGAATTGTGCCTTCCTAACACTAAAGGCAAAAAGTGGGCGTGGCTCTGCCCCTGGGGGTCGGGACATTCATCAAAATCAATAGTGGACGCCCTCAGGCTATAAGGAATACATAAACCAAGTACCAAGCTGATTCATTCAGAATTGCGGCCTGTAAACGACAAACACAAAAATTGGTCGTGTCTTGCCTGTGTGAGTCGGGACATGCAGTTGACGTCCTTAGGCTATATGGAATACATATCCCAAGTTTAAAGACAATCCATTAAGAATCGTGGCCTGTAGACAACACACATAGACACGAAGTAAAAATGGGCATGGCTCTGCCCCTGGGGGTTAGGAAATCACCAAAAACAATAGGGGTCATCTTTAGGGTATAAGGAATAGGTTTGTAAAGTTTTAAAAGGATCTGTTAAGAATTGCATCCTGTAGGCGAACACAAGACACAAAAGCATTGGGCGTGGCTCTGTCACAGTGGGTCCGTCATGCACCAAAAATAATAGTGGTCAGCCTTAGGGTATAAGGAATAAGTATAAAAAAAGTTTTCAAGACGATCGATTAAGAATTGTGGGCTGTAGGTGACACACAGATAGACAAAAAAAATGGGTGTGGCACTGTCCCTTGGGGTTGGGCATGCACCAAAAACAATAGGGATCTTCCTTAAGGTACCAAGAATAAGTATTCAAAGTTTCAAGATGATACATTAAGAAATGCAGCCTGTAGACAGACAAACAAATACAAGAAATGGGTGTTGCTGTCCCACGGGGGTCGGGCATGCACCCAAAACAAAAGGGGTCATCCTTAGTGTATAAGGAATAAGTATTTTAAGTTTCAAGATGACCGATTAAGAATTGTGGCCTGTAGGTGACACACAAAAAGAAAATGGGCGTGACTCTGCCCCTGGGGGTTGGGCATGCACCCCAAATGATAGAAATGTTCCTTAGGGTACAAAGAATAATCATTCAAAGTTACAAGATGATATGTTAAGAAATGTGGCTTGTAGACGACAAACAAATAAATACAAGGAATGGGCGTGGCTCTGCCATTGGGGGTCGGGCATGCACCAAAAAACAATACGGATCATCCTTAGGGTAAGTATACAAAGTTTTAAGAAAATCCAGTTAGAATTGCGGCTTCTAGGCGACACAGAGACACACAAAAAGAAAATGGGCGCGGCTCTGCCCCTGGGGGTTGGGCATGCACCCTAAACGACAGGGATCATCCTTAGAGTATAAATAGTAAGTATACAAAGTTTTAAAGAAAATCCAATAAGAATTGCGGTCTGTAGGCGACACAAAGACACACGATAAGAAAATGGGTGTGGCTCTGCCCCAGGGGGTTGGGCATGCACCCAAAATGATAGGGATGTTCCTTAGGGTACAAAGAATGTGTATGCTAAGTTAAGAAATGTGGCCTGTAGACGACAAACAAATACATACTAGAAATGGGCGTGGCTCTGTCCCTGGGGGTCGGGCATGCACCAAAAAACACTAGATATCTTCCTTAGGGTATAAGGAATACGTATACCAAGTTTGAAGAAAATCCATGAAGAATTGCGCCGTGTAGGCGACACAAAGACGCACGAAAAGAAAATGGGCTTGGCTCTGCCCCTGGGGTTGGGGCATATACCCCAAACAATAGGGATGTTCCTTAGGGTACAAAGAATGTGTATGCAAAGTTTCAAGATTATAAGTTAAGAAATGTGGCCTGTAGACGACAAACAAACAAATACTAGAAATGGGCGTGGCTCGGCCCCTGGGGGTCGGGCATGCCCCCAAAACAATAGGGATCTTCCTTGGGGTATAAGGAATAAGTATACCAAGTTTGAAGAAAATCCATGAAGAATTGCGCCCTGTAGGCGAACGACAGACACACACACACACATACACACATACACACACACATACATACATACACACACACACCCATACACACATACACACACCCATACATACATACACACACACACCCACACACACAGAGACAGGGGTGACGGCATAATACGTTCACATTATGAATGTGGACGTATAATAATGTAATATGAATGTACTTAAACTGATTTGCATTCAATCATTTCTGTTTTTACTCGAATTTCAAATCATTTATGTTCGGCAAAATATGCAATGGCATCTGGTTATTCAAGTCTACACTGATAGTATTTTTTGCGCATGCTAGCCAGCTTAGAATATGGCATCACCATTTGACACGACTTGTGGAATATATCTAGCATTGTTCTTTGTTGGGGGTTTGGATGGTCGAATGGTTAAGGTGCGCGCGCTGTATCATAGGCCTGCCATTAAGTCAACTGCCGTGGCAAGGAATAGGGTCGTCTGTCCAGTCTGGTGGGTTTCCTCCAGTACTCTGGTTTCCTCTCACTGTTTAAGACCCCTCCGGGCAAGTAATTATTGAATTAATTGGACCATATGTTAGTCCCAAAATGACCTAGTTTATGTCGAGTGAACGTTAAACCCCATTTCAATCTGGAGAGAGAGTCCATGGTTACAAATGGTGCTAAACGCATTATGATACACGATTCGTGTGCCAATGATGAAATGTTTATATGTAAGAAGCCCATCTTTTCCGGTTAAGATCACAACAACAATGTTGATTTAAATTGACAAATAATTCGTGTTTTCATTGTTTAAGGCTTTGGATGATATTGAGTTAGAGACAGCTACCGTACTTTGAGTTCAAGGGGTGAAGTCGCCTATGGAAATGCCACGATTCCCGATAATTACTGTCAGAGTTAATGTTGTTGATGATCTAGTTCTACCATGATCAACAAAATCCTGTAACCTCATGTCCTTTTTTACCTGTACTAACATGCAGATCATATAGCATGATATAACATTTCGAAATCAAGTGATGTTTTGATCGATATCATTATGGTCTACGCTCCACTTAGCTCATTATATAAAATTAAATTAAATATGATTATATAACTTTTACCAGCATTTTCTCTAACAAAACATTTAAAACCACTTAGTCCTTTTTCATAGAAAGACTTTCGCTGTACGTAATCCTTAAAAGAGATAAGAAAACAAATCATTTCATCAAAGTAAAAGATAAGTTTTAAAATAGGCCTATATTATATTATATAATATAAACAGAAACATATTATCATCAACTGAAACCATGTGAAACCTACATTATCATCATTCAAAATAAGTCATAAAAACATCATCGATTGGAGGTTTGCTGATATGAGACTTATGGAAGCGCGTATACAAACAAATCTGGTGTTTATTTACACTGAATTAGGCCTAGTCCTGGCTCAATTCTTCCGTATTACGGTATAATATCTATTAGGATAGGCCTATGATTTTTCAAATCAAAGAGCACTTCATGTGACATGGCTATAAGTTACATAAAATTGAATATTGAATGCCTTGCACCAATGAAATTAAATTACAATGTGATCCTACAGGCTACAATTTTACATCATTATAAAAATGATTTTTGGCAATTGACAATCTGTATGTACTATTTGGTATGTAAATAACTTGTATTGTCAACTGACTGAACTGTCAGATTCCCTTAACAACCTGTTAGTCAAGTAGTCTTAAACAGGAACCTGCCTGGCAAAATACCCCCTCTTGCAAAAATTCCTGGATCCGCCCCCCTGTTATCCTACTGAATCCAAGGTAGACTATAATTATAATATGATGAACTAGGTTATAACTGTTAGCAGTGGTGGGAACTGACACTTGCGACTTGCATACGCCTTAAAAATTTGGGCCACAAGGCTCGACTTTTAAGATGTCCACTGTCCAGTTTATGTCACATTATCATTCTAATTAATGTGAACGTGAAGGATGATTCTTAATAATTTAAATTAACTTGTCGTCTAAGCCAGGGCCATAGCAACCATGCAAGCTCCAAATACCCCCCTCCCCCAATATACAATAATTTTATACTCCTTGCTCTTTGGTTGTAAGGCTTGCCTCCAGAACAATTCATCTAATTCTGCTACTTCGACTAGGCTTACCTGTTAATCAACGGCAACAACCAATGACGCCATTTTGTACAAGTTACCCAATTGCCATTGGAGGCTTCTGCGCAAACTCCTACAACCGTGTTCTGATTGGTCGTTTTTGCCAGCGCTTCACCGACCGCTTCAAGAGTAATAAGTTATAATTTAAGTTATGAATTATTAACTTGGCCCCATTTAACAGCAATAATTTGAAAGAACAACCTTCTATTCAAGCAAGACGAATCGGGTGCTCAGGATACGGCCTACTAGGCTCGTCGGCAGTGAGCTGCGAGTGGTCCCTTTCGACATGCTTACTACTACTACTCGCTGTTTCGAAAGTGAGCCGTTAGTGAGACCAGAGGTAGACCAGAGAGTCCCAAATAAAATTTAATTAAAACTTGATGAATGCCATCGTATTGAGTTCAGGCAGACTTGAGTATCCTTAATCCCCAATCACTAATACGCAGTGGGGGTATTGTAGTAGTGTGTGTTTCCATATAGAATAATATGCATACGTATTTGGATTTCAAATGTGGTGTATTAAAGATAAATTAACAGTGACGTTCATCGATAACACCTTAACCCTGTTATGTAAGAATATTGATGCATTAAAGAGAAACTTGAAGGATTGAGTTGAGATAGGCAAAAATAGTTTTTTTTCTGGATGATTAGACATCCACAAATCAAATTACCAAGAAATAAGAAGTCGTGTTAATTGGAAATTCAAGCTTTTAAATTCGCGGACATATCATTTTTGTCTACGGTATCACCAAAAAACCGTCTATCTTTCTATCACTCCTGATGGAAGTGGATGTTAAACTCTTGAAACGAACGTCTATCGTTACCGGTTTTCCACCTAAAGCAAGCGGACTCTTTTCCCCAGATTGAAACTTGGTATAATTTATAGAAGTGTATTTAAAATTGTAAGCATTTAGGGGGGTTGGACAGCCGAATGGTTAGCGTGCGCGCGCTGTATCATACGGCCTGCCATTGAGTCAACTGGTGTGGTTTCAAATCCTTGGTTGTACATGTACGTGGCAAGGAGTAGGGTCGACTGTCCAACCTCGTGAGTTTCCGCGTGTACTCCGGTTTCCTCCCACTGCTATGGACCTATACGCGCGGGCGAATTTTTAAAATAAAATTTTGTGTCGAGTGGACTTTACACCCCCCCCTCTCTCTCTGTAAGCATTTTTTTTTATAACTTTGATACATATGTTAACTTATTAGTCGCAAAATGTTCCCAGTTAGAAAATATTGGGCAACTATTGATATACTAAAATGTACAAGACCCTTCTTCTAAGATATTCTAGTAGTAAGTGGTTTCAGACATTCTGACCAGCCATGAGAGAGTATTGAGATATATTAAAGCAAATCAATAATATAATATATATTATATACTGCATTATCAATGATATATCTGTTCAATCATTTCGATGTCGTCTTGAAATTCATCAGAATTTCCCCCAGGCTTGTATATCCACGCGTGAAATCTCCATATTTTTCAATTATCACGATAGAATATTTCTGGCCATTTTTGATTAAAATTTTTCACGGGTAGCATTGATTTGATCTTCTAGAGTTTCTCAGATTACGGAATCCACAACATCATCGCTCTGTTAATTATCTTAATAAATATGCTATCACTTTAATCTCGTTACTTGGTGAAAACAAGAACATATTGATTTAAACTTCATAAAAGGTTATCCCAAGATATTTATACCCCAGATTTAACCGTTATATCTCCATAACCCGTTTAAAAAGTATACCCCAGCTTGTATCAGTTTACCCCTATACCCCAGTTTTAATCTGTATACCCCTATAACCCTTCTATATATTATACTCCTGTTTATAAATCATATCCCAGCTTTAATGTGTATAGATGGCGTACACGTACCAGAACTCTTGACAGTTAAAGAGTAGCTATATAACATGTTTAGCGCATGTCCAGTTGGTGCAGACAAGTACTACGTTAACCAATTCATTTTATTTTGATGTGTTGTATAATCAATTCATTAAAACGAACAAATTTCTAACTCAATATTACCAATATGCGACATTAAAAACAAGAATTATAATTCAATATTGGTTCATTTCAATCTACACAGATGTTGTAATCTTTAGGTCAAAATACGGGATCATTTAATACACAATGAAGATTTTAAAATCCGCCCCCGACCCCGGGTTCTTAAATTTGGCTCGAGCGACATTTAGATTGGGAAGGCTTGATGAACAAATTGCAAATGAAATGAAATTTAACGCCCTACTGTTCTGCTCCAAACTCGGCTAATTAGGACGGGCATACGCCATATAGTGTGCTATGAGGGAAATTTTGCCCGGACATCGGCACTACGGCTTACTCTTGTATCGAAATCCAACTGTCAAGGGATCTTTTACGTGCACCCCATTGCTTGGTTTTTCATCCCATCCTCACAACTAGACAGCTGTAATTAAAACTGGCGGATTGACAAACGACTAAAGTTAAATGAGATGTTTTGAGTTTGTTGCACTCGAGGAACACATACCTATATTAGGTGATATTGACAGAAAATATGGCCTCAGCTTTAATTTGTATGCTAATGGTACTCAATCATATATTTCATTTACACCTAATTGTCCATCTTCTTTTAATTGATCAAAATTGCAACTCGAGAACTGTAATAGTGAAATAAGAATATGGATGTCAAAGAACTTTCTAAAATTGAATGATGATAAAACCAAAAAGATTTTTTATTAGGCTAAGGAGTCGATTATGTATCTTATTCTGCTGGTAATATTGGCGCAATCTTTGATAATATTATGCTTATGGGAGCTCAAGTAAATAATATTTGTGAACTGTGCTATTTTAATATCAGAAATATATGTAAAATACGTAAATTTGTAACTGTACGGGACACTAAGCCACTTGCTAATTCTCTTGGTCGCTTATCCATTAGATAATTAACTTTTAGTTGGTTTACCTTTAAAGCGTATAGATAAAGTACATAATACCCTTAGACTTGTTACTTTAACTTAGAAATGCGACCACATAACTCCTGTTTTTTATAATTTACACTGCTAACCTGCTAAATATCGAATTGATTTTAAGATTTTGTTCCTCACTTTTGAATGTTTGAATAATTTAGCCACTGTTTACCTCTCAGATCTTTTAGAACTTTATGCACCTGACCGAACATTACGTACACCAATATACTACCCAAAACTGTTTAAATAGTGTCTTATGGTCAGCGCTCTTTTAGTTATCAAGCACCTGTTTTACGGAATAATCTACCATTTACTTTATTCATTTAAGAAACAACTTAAAACACATATTTAATCAGGCTTCGAACTGTTAACATGCCTATAACCCTGTTGTTTATTTATGATTACATTGTCACTTTGTAAAGTGCCCCTGGACAATGTAATACGAAAGGGTGCACTATAAATATGCTGTAATAATAATAATATACTGCTATTTCTCATTTATCACGTAAATAATTAATACAAATAGCCATAGCTTAGTTGCCACCAACAATAAACCTAAGATAATAAGTCTACCGAGAGCGCATTTGCGGAAGATAAATCACAAGGAAATAGAAATGATGAATATGATTACATGGTAGCTTAGTATAATGATTTTATTTGGTGAAAAACATTTGCTCTTATAGTCTGTACGGAGATATCTTTGACATATTATTTGCTATATACCATTAATAAGGTCCACGTTCTATAAAATTGATTTGGCATGTCGTTAATTTAAATTGTATATTTTTATGGCTTTGAGGATGACAGGTTTTTTTAATGAGTGTTCCGTCCACATCATTTTGAGCAAAACATCTCTGTTTCTAATTGGGAAAAGAATGTTCCAACTTGACGTATAGATTTTCATTAGGTGAATGTTTTGGACGAGATCGATAGAGGGCATTTTTGCCTCACCTAGTTGAAATAAAGGAACTTGGTGTATAATTTAACTATATCAATATTTTGACTGATCAGGTTAACCAGAGTTATAAGCAATTTGATTTGCCGGTACTTTATAAATCACACCCATTGTGTATTCACATTCTTTATTTTCAAAACTTTGGATTTAATAGTCGTCTAATTTGAAATGGGTGTGTCTATCTGCGATTAAGATAGCTTATGTATTTTTTGAAATATGTCTTAGTTCTCGTAACTGTAGTCCAAAGCCGAAAAGATTTTAAAGATTTTTACTTTCAGTAATATGAAAATTTTCAGTTAATATATGGTCACGACATTTGTCTTTGAAATGAGATATGGAGAATTGTCAATGTTTATTATTGTATTTGTCAATTTATTTCTAATTGGGGGCAAGAATTTGGATACATTTAGGAATAATGCTTGGTCCCGTTTTCGTACTTAATTATGTATTTATGTATAAGGTTTTGGGGTGAAAATTTAATATTGAATAAACTGATTTATAACATCATAATATTGAGAGAGGAATCATTCGTTCGCTTGTGTGTTGTAGCAGGGTCGAGTTTAGCGAGGTGGCCCGAAACGGCTAGTTTTTAAATTGTCCGTACTTTATAGTCCTGACCCTTACATAACCTGGCACTTTCCAAAGTGCTTGCTGATCTAGGGTTATTAAATTTAAATTGTCATGATTTACTGATCTCACTAACACATCATAAGTTGCAAGTTATTAGATATACGATATTTTATGAATTACAATGAAGGTTTGGTCAGTAAGTGACTGAACTACTAAAACTACGAGTTACCTTGTAATCAGTGCATAACTTACACTGTTTATACTGGGTAAAATTGGCACAAAACCAAACTTGACTAGAGTATTTTTGTTTTGCATTCCGTGTGGATTTCTGGGAATCCTGACGTTATAGCTTGCCGAATATAAATGCATTATTGGTACGTTTTTATGCGCATTTTTGAAACGGAGTTCGAAATGGTTTGGTCCTGTTGTGCAAGGTTTTTTCGACATTCCAAAGTAAACCCACGGTGCAAAGAGACCCTAAAGATAAATTTCAAATGTTAATGTTATGAATTTTAACAGGTTTTTCTTTAGTTTTTATATTTTATTCTGACATGTATTGCGTTAAATCTTCCAAAAGTGCAAAAATGTAAAACCTGACCCTTTGACCTCCGGGGTCACAAACAAACAGAGGTGAATTTAGCAAGTTTACAGTTTAATCGAAAGAGTGATTAGTTTCAATCATTTTCAGCATTTTTTCATGACACAAGAATGGCTGCGTGTTCATTTGAGTTTTAACCCCGAATATCTCGGAAAGCGCCCATACATAAATGTGTATCTTAATTTAGCACACGACTATATTTATGTTTGTTGTTAAAGCTCTCAATGGCAGATGGTGAAGAACGTTCGTTCTGGTGAATTATTATATCTAATTTAGCCTAATTCATCGGGAAAAAGAATCAAAGTAACATTTTGCGCACTAAACTTATACGCTTAAGAACACAAAATAATCTAAACAAAATTAAAATGGTAGGCATACAATTCTAACTTTTTACTGTAATCACAAAAAAATGTCGTTTATGAGTATGTAATTAACAGAGTACATTGAGTAAATTTATCCCGGGCAGAGACGTCCCTCATACTCTTCTTCAAAATCCAGGTGCTATGAGATCATTTGTAACAGTATTTTAGTTATTACAGAGCCAGCTTCGTAAATATATCGTTTATTTACATCGGGAACAGAATTTAAAACAGATACAAAGATAGGCCTATATATCAACATTACAGAAACTAGTACTATTACTATACTGGAACAATTACTACGACAGGAACACATCTAAATATATTGTATCTACCATTCTGCACCGCTGCCAATGCAGCGGCTAGACTCGGGCGAGTCCATACGCCGGTCTCTGCGGTCTCGTCGTCTGCTCTCTCTCTCTCTGGTTGTCTTGTCTTGACTTCTAACTGTGAGTAAACTACTGTATATAAAGCCTCCAACACTTAGGGAAGATGGACAGGAGGGATCATCAAATAAGGAAGTTCTGCCGCGTATTGCACAGATCATATGTAGCTTGTAGATAACATATTGAATAAATTATATAGTTAATAAGATCGTGCCTTAAATAAGTTAAGAGAGTAAAAGAAACGTCCACTACAGTATATATCAAAACTAACAGAGGTCATACAGTTCTTGACGATGGTACACACAATAAAGTTACACACGAAATAAGAACAAGCACGATAGCATTACAATTCACACAATATACACGTCAATCGTAAACATTACTAAAAGAGAGTTCATATACTTGAAATATAATGTTAATAAAAAATAGCAAACATTTTATAAAATAGAAAATGTACATATATAGAAAAAAATTAATATAGGATTTTGTCATTTTGTTTTTTACTTGAGATAAATGATAAATGAATGATTTGAACACATTTTACAAATCTTAAATAAGATATTTTTCAAAGAATTTATCAAAATTAACAACGGTTTATCTCTCTATTCTTTAAACAAAACAAAAGACCACATACGCTTCTAACCTAAGCGCGACCCTTCTTCCTTGAGGGTATACAAAACCGATTCCTCTTAATAGGAATGCACAAAACTCGAATTTACGAGGCAAAAAACTCTGTAAAACCTTTCCCGTTACGTTGGGGTATATAAAACACATACACAAAAATAACATAGGAGATAAAACCGTGAATACGATGTTAATGTCTTAGTTAATGTGAGTTAATATCTTCATCGCAAATATAGCGATGGACGATGAAAAATCTATTCAACCGTCTATTCAAGAATTCCCTAAATAGGAACTTAACTCATTTTCCAGCAAAACAATCACAAAATATTTTACTTGTAAATATAAACTTCATATTACTTTGTTACCATTCATTTTAAAAGCCAAAATATGTGTTCAAAAACGAACAAGGACAATTTACATTCTTTTAAAAACAAAATGACTAACCGTAAATCAACAATCAGACACAATTTCTGTTCCTCGCAGTTCTGCCGCCATTGGTGCGAAAATCTTTTGGAGCTCCTTATTTTCCGTGTTTGGTGAGTTTCTCCATTTCTATCCTTGATTTAAAAATATTCATATCATCAAACACTGTATCTCAATCATCGGCGCATGATCGTCGCGAAGGACGCCCCGCCCCGTATGGCGATTAACTCCCCAGGTTCACAGTCACGGCATCATTAACTAATCACTGTAACAGTATTTTAGTTACTACAGAGTCAGCTTCGTAAATATATCGTTTATTTACATCGGGAACAGAATTTAAAACAGATACAAAGATAGGCATATATATCAACATTACAGAAACTAGTACTATTACTATACTGGAACAATTACTACGACAGGAACACATCTAACTATATTGTATCTACCATTCTGCACCGCTGCCAATGCAGCGGCTAGACTCGGGCGAGTCCATACGCCGGTCTCTGCCGCCTCGTCGTCTGCGCGCTCTCTCTCTCTCTCTGGTTGTCTTGTCTTGTCACTGTGAGTAAACTACTGTATATAAAGCCTCCAAGATGGACAGGAGGGATCATCAAATAAGGAAGTTCTGCCGCGTATTGCACAGATCATATGTTCCAACATCGTCCTCGTCACCCACGCAGACGCTACAATTGTCAGGAGGACAGTCGTATCTTTAATCATAACTATCCTATATCTACAATTTGTCCATATGTGAACAAATATTGCGTCACGTATTGGTTCATGTTTTCCTCAATTTTGATTTTTCACACCATTAGGAACATAGCTTTGTTGGTGATCAGATATTATGCGTATACTTTACTAGTGTATCTGAATATAAAAAATTGAATATCATCTGTTTTTCAAATTATTCATTTTGTTATAAATATCTTTCACACCACTTTTAAAGAAGTCCACACTTGACCAAGAAATTCCCAAGCACTACAGACCTATTTCCAACTTATCATTATTATCAAAACTAATTGAGAAGATAGTCTCAATTAGATTGAAAGCTCACATCAAGTCTCAAAGCATCGACAACAAATTCCAATCTGTCTACAAGTCATACCATAGTACAGAAACAGCTTTGATTCGTGTATACAATGACTTCTTGTGTCATTTCGATAATAAAAACAGCGTATATCTTCTCTTACTCCGTTTCGGAGTCTCAGACACAGCGCTGCACTGATTCGGATCTTACCTGACCTCAAGAACACATAATTTATCTGTCAACGGAATTCAATCAAACGCCACATCCTAAAATATGGAGTGCCACAAGGCTCCGTTCTTGGGCCATTATTGTTCACCACATATACTTCTACCGTAAGTCACATTATTTCAAATCATGGACTTGATTTCCACCTGTACGCTGATGATACTATAACATCTACAGAAACATTTGAAAAGGCCAAATTGGAAAACTGTGTTGTTGAAATTCGCCACTGGATGAAATCAAACCTGTTAAAACTAAATGACGGTAAGACTGAACTTATAAAACTTGGTACCAAACATATTTTAAATCCAATCTGTGATGGCGTTGTTAAAATTGGAGATTGTGCTATACCCGCCAGTAAAACTGTTAAAAATCTTGGAGTCACATTTGACAGCACTCTTTCTATGCAAGATCATATATCAGCTGTAACCAAATCCTGTAACTTTCATATCTACCAAATCGGCAAAATCAGAAAATACCTAAACCTTGAAATAACAAAACTCCTAGTAAATGCACTGATCACCTCAAAAGTTATTCTCGCTTCTGTGCTAAACAACGGACCCAGCGTTCAGAAAAGAGACCCGACAACATAGTCCTTCAACTCCCCCACCAAAAAGATTAAGATCCCATCGACCGTTATCATGTACAGTCACGTCTTCTACCGGTGGTGTTCTTCCATCTGTTTGTAACATATGCAAGAAAGTCGACCCATATATCAAACGTCCTGGAAAGCGAAACAAAGATTTATTATATTAAACACTAACTTTGGAATCTGGTTTATAGTGTTAGACTAACAGTTCCACTTCTCATTCATGTGACCCAATTGCCATGTTGCTTAGGTAACACGTCATTTCAATCCCACGTCATTTCGGACTCAAAACAAACGTCGTTTCGGACTCAGTCTGACGATTTTTTAGACTTACTTCGCAACTTTTCTGACTCGGTGAAGCAACTTTTCAAACTCGGGCTGGCGACGTTTCGGACTGTATAAAACCTGAAAAATTGTGTGTATATATTTGTAATAACCGTTTTTTCTTTCTTTCAGGCGAGGCTAATCACAGTTCATTCACCATAATAAAGAAATTAAACATGAAGCTTGACTATAAGAATGCAAATTATTTTAATATAAACAGTGTCGATCACCGGACTGATTAAATGTGTGTAGCATGGCAGTCTATCAAATAAGAGCTCAAACTTTCTAAATATAATTTCTTTTTAAGCTGATGCTCTTGACTTATCAGATAATGATGTTGATGAATATTGAAATGCAAATAACAAATTCCATTTTTCAGTGCAAAATCCACCCATAAGCATGCTCAAAGTGATTTTGAGAGCAATATATCGGGGAACTATGTGTACATACATGACTTTTCAATTTTTGTAATATTTTTTGAACAAATGAGATTTTAATTGGTTTTTACTGTCATGAATATTTTGAGGTCTTTTAAACATCGTATTATGCAATGTTATTGTTATGACTGTTTTTTTATACGTCCACATTCTAACTTTGTATACTTATTCCTTATACCTTAAGGATGATCCCCATTGTTTTTGTTGCATGTCCGACCCCTAGGGGCAGAGCCACGCCCATTTCTAGTATTTGTTTGTTTGTTGTCTACAGGCCACATTTCTTAACGTATAATCTTGAAACTTTGCATACCATCATTTGGGGTGCATGCCGAACCCCCAGGGGCAGAGCCACGCCCATTTTCTTTTTGTATGACAGTGTGTCGCCTACAGACCACACTTCTTAATCGATCATCTTGAAACTGTACATACTTATTCCTTACACCCTAAGGATGATCTCTATGGTTTCGGGTGCATGCCGACAGAGCCACACCCATTTCTTGTATTTGTTGTCTACAGGCTGCATTTCTTCGTACGCCAAGGAACATCCTATCGTTTGGGGTGCATGCCGAACCCCCACGGACAGTGCAACGCCCATTTTCTTTTTGTGTGTCTGTGTGTCACCTACAGGCCACAATTCTTAGTCGATCGTCATGAAAACTTTTTAAAACTTATTCCTTATACGCAAAAGCTGACCACTATTATTTTTGATGCATGCCCGACCCCCTGGGACAGAGCCAGCCCAATGTTTGTGTGTCTTGTGTTCGCCTACAGGATGCAATTCTTAACAGATCCTTTTAAATCTTTGCATACCTATTCCTTATACCCTAAGGATGACCCCTATTGTATTTTGGTGATTGCCCAACCCCCAGGGGCAGAGCTATACCCATTTTTACTTCGTGTCGGTGTGTGTTACCCACAGGCCACGATTCTTAATGGATCATCTTTAAACTTGGCATATGTATTCCTTATAGCCCGATTTTGGTGAATGTCCCGACTCCCAAGGGCAGAGCCACGCCCACATTTTGCATTTAGCGTCTGAAAGCCACAATTCTGAATGGATTATCTTGGTATACTTATTCCTTATACTTTAAGGACGGCAACTATTGGTGTTGATGCACGACCCTCAACGCTAAACAAACCAAACGCCTAGCCTTCTTGACAAAGTACCATAGCAACCAAAGCAGGAATGTGGACGTATATTGTAGCGTTGGCGTTATGTTTCTAAACTTATCTCCCAGTTGGACTTGTTAATAAATACAAAATTAATAATATTTTCGTCTTATTATTGTGCATTGCCCTTTAAAAGATGTTAATTGCTGTATGTAGCATTGTTTTGCATATCAAATATAGACATATACAAATGATAGAGGCGGATCAAGGCTCTGATGGGCCATAAGCATCTCGACCAGCTTGGCCCCTTGCGGAACTGGTTTCAGAAATTACCCCTTCCTTGTCGGTCAGCTACTCACTATTCTCGATGATGTTCGTGTTTTCATCGACTGAGCAGTGCACGACTCTGTTCCTGGCCACCGAAAAGACATTGCGATTTTTGGCATAGTTTTAGCCGCTTTTTTCAGCATTTCAGCCTAAAGTTTATTTTCTGTTCCCTCATCTCCCATCCACACACTTGCCTTTGGACCATATCAACAGCAAACCAGCTTACGTTGAAATGCCGCGGCTTTTACATAATGAAAGAAAGAAATAAATTCAAGCGAAAATGGTAAAAACATTTTTAAAATAAAAGCAAATCAGGATACCAGGCTAATGTAGGGCGAGCCAGCGACCATTGTCCCAGTTGAAGTGATCGATCACAATAAAGCTCGTCTCGAGCGCTATGGTATCACTGACCGTGTGGGCCTATTTTCCTCATAGTGAACGGCCAACACAAAATATTTTATTGGCCCTATTTTTTCTTTGTCCCTAGGCAGCTGTTTACACTGCCTATGGGCTATACCGCCCCTGACAAAAAACCTGCTGTTAGTCGAACATTCTTCGATCTATGCACTTATTTAGCAAAATGAGGAGAATTTCAATTTTAGCATAGAGGTCTAATATACATACAATTATGGCCTGATGGAAATGATAGTTTGGGGACTCACGGCTGGGGCCACACAAATCTGTTTTACTCAGTTAAGAATTTAGTCAGATTTAGTGTACCTTAGCAGAAATATAACCATCATTCATTAGATCAACTAGAAAGACGTTAAGAAATTAATTATCCATCAGAAATTTTTCCCCAATATTCAGATTCAGGCTAGTAAAAGGCGGCCGAAATATGTGTCAATTCTCAGCTGAGTGAAAAAAAGGAAAATAAGTACAATGTAATGATTTGTAACTCTGCTGGGCCAGTTGTCACCAGGACATGACTAACATAACGATACATATGACGCAATTTGTACTGAGTTTGAAGCTCAAATTCAACATGTCTAAAGTTATGAGTGTGCCCGATTACCCTGTACCAATTTCGTGCCAGTCCTTGTTGAAATACCGTTTCCACAAAGCCCAAATTATCAATAAACACACGTATAACAAGAATAGTTCAGTTGACTAGATGACATCGCGCCTGGTACGTTCGTGCATTTTTTATGCGCGAACTCTTAGTTTTTCTATTACTGGCACGCGCACGGGCACTATTTTTTTTTGTTTTCCATGTACCAAAATCGAGGGTTTTGCGCGGAGGTACTTTTGAGGTATTAGCCTGAGAAGCATAACACTTGCCACTGTACCTGTATATCGCTAATTATTAATCGAGTGTGTGAAGACAGTTTATATAGATCACGCGAAAATTTTTCAGTACAGAGTTTATTCCCGTTCTATTTGCCGCTAAGGAAACCAATGGGACTATTTTCTCAACAGTGTATGAACTTTTTCATTAGCGATAATATCCTTACACCGAAAGAAATTATCTAGTCTCGGTGAAAAACCATGATCATCTGGTAAAAAATTACTTTTCTATTTTTTGGAACGAAAAACAGTGTTTTTAAAAACAAACGAACCTGCCGCACATGAGGAAGTCATTATACTAATAATAACAGACGAGAACTCTTTTTGGGCACAGGCTTTCTTACTGAGTAGTAAATCGTCCACAAAATAAGACTAGCGACGACTGTAGACAGTAAGTAGGTTATACACTATACTTTTGAGTCGAGATTACTCGCTTCGAGTCGAGATTACCAGCTTTCAGGTCACCGATAACCAATTATGTCAGAAATACCATACTGACATTCGGTTTTTTCAAGTTGTACGCTAACTAACAATCGGCGCCCTAACTGTCTTCGTCAGCTACTTTCAGTTTCACAATGGCGTACGACATTCGGTTTTTCAAGTTGTACGCGAACTAACAATCGACGCCCCAGCTGTTTCGTCAGCTACTTTCAGTTGCTGGCGTACGGCCAGTGCCGGTGGGAAAAGACAACATTAAAATCAGAAATAGTTTATTTATTATTGTCGGACTTACGGTATCAATCCTGTCTAACAAATCATAAAGCTGTGGTGTTACGGTAGCGGCATAGTATTTCACCGTAACACCACAGCCAATGTAACCATTCATAATACATCTAACTATCACTCCCTACACATTTCCCCTCGACCTACTTTCCCAAACGTCAACAACACATCTCATACATCCAGTTCACTGATTAACCCTTGTACCACGTCTACTGGATCGTGGTATTGTTTATAAACAATGACCACGTGTCTAATCACATGCCATGATCCGACGATTACTTGACCACGTAGCAGCTTCGTGTTATGACGAGAAAAAATATAGTTCTTATTCAGATAATTTTATAAATATTATAGCCACTGACAGCCACACGTGAAGGTTGCTAGTTAACACCTTTTTTGATGTATCAGTCAATTTAAACAAATCGGAAATGCGGTTACAGGCCGTTTAGCGAGAGTACAGATCTAAGCCATATAATCGTGCCCATTAAAATAGGTGGTTTCAAAACACTTTGTTTAGTCGTGAAGGTCAAAGTTTCTGTCTTGAGGGGGTTAAACGTCACTAATAGGGTGTTTCGTTTTTCACTCTTTTTTTTGAATTTCTAAGGTTTCTACCCCTCACCGAAGTCCACTCGGGGTCAAACTTACACCATAATATTTTCAGAATTTTCTTGCCAAAAATGGCTGCCCCGGCCATTTTGTCCAAAATTGTGACTATTTTCGCGATTTTCGGACGTTTTGAACTCAACAAATCACTTAAAAAGGTCCGGTATGGCCTGTAATGTGTCTATTTTATGCTTTTCAAGTATGTAGAGTCCATTACAATATCTTAAATGAAATTGTCAGAATCCAAGATGACGGAAATCCAAGATGGCGCCCCAAAATGATGTTTAGAATGGCACTAATCTACCTTTGGTGGAAAATGGCGGAAGGTAATGAGTGAAGGTGAAACTCCGATGGAGTATATTCACCACACTATTAATCTTGCCAAGCTATGGCTGAACCTGGAAATTATTTACAATATTTTTTTTAGGATTGATTTTAGTAGTCTAAGGTGTTCTCTTTAAGAATGTGCCGGGAGTGCCTCGGTAACCCTTGAGCGTTTTGAGAAATTCTAGTAGGCATCCAAGACGGACGGCATTTCACTAAATACACTAAAAATCCAAAATGCCAGATACATCGTTAGCGGCGGTTGGAGGCGATTTTTTCACCAAAGTTGTAGCAAATCGATGTTTGAAACACGCTGGAGAATATGGGCATCCAAAACTGAAAATGTATGGTCAGCATCCCAACCCAAACCACGAAGTCTTGTTCAACAAATGATGCATTTGCAGGGAACTGTTTTGCTGGGTGAAGGTTACTAAATTGAGAACATTACAACCGGCCAATTTGCCCCAGAGTATGTCTGTCATGTGGTCATGAAGCTTCTGAAAGGCATGTACGTGGTGTTATCATATCATGCTCTTATGTCCAGAAATATATAGTTTGTCTCTAGATATAATTTGGTTTGGTGAAATAATCTACTCTTAACCACCGCTAACGATGTAAAGGGCCATTTTATCTGGCATTTTTGATATTGCTATCATCTAATCACCCAACAACATAATAAACGATTTTAGTGTATTTAGTGAAATATTGACCGTCTTGGATGCCATCCAGAATTTCCCAAAACGCCCAAGGGTTACCGAGGCACACCCGGCACATTCTGAAAATAGTCACAATTTCGGAAAAAAATGGCCGTCGGCAGCCTTTTTTCGGAGGAAAATTCTGAAAATTTTATGGTGTAAGTACTACCCCGAGTGGACTTCGGTGAGGGGTAGAAACCTTAGAAATTCCAAAAAAGTGAAAAGTGAAACACCCTAGTCACTAACCACGTTTCCGCTCATGTACTGATTGTTTCGAGATCGTCGTTTAGAGTAGCTGCGTGTGCCTCTGGGTCGTCTAATTTTAGGTAAAGAAGGGTATCATCGGCTCGGATGTTTGATTTTATATTATTCACAATATCGTTGATATATTATAGATATAATAAAGGTCCTAATACCAGCGGGGATTCTCCTGGTGGATCCGAGTAGATTCCATTTATTACGACACACTGTTGTCGATTATCAAGATAGATCTTAACCACGACACTTATCCTCCACGGACCCTAGAAACTTCAAAAGTCTGCTGATGTCACAAAAGGCGATCCCAATGTATTTGTATTTATCAAAGGCTTGACAAAAAAGTGACTTAGATATATTAATTGGAAGATAATTAAATTACCTGGACGAAAGCCACTCGAGGGACAGGAGTTCCACGAAAAAAAATATCGGATTATGTCCCTTGAATTGATCATCATAAATAAGAAGATGGTGACGTTTCTTGTATGGCGGGGGAAAGCGGCAAAAACCTAATGCTATGTAGAAATGTCTAATTCAAAACACACATGTAACATAATGCCATGCCAAATACCTAAAACGTCTAATGCAAAAAACAAAATACAAGAAACCTCTAATACAAAATACCTCATACGTCTATTGCAAAAGACAAAATACAAGAAACCTCTAATACAAAATACATATAACCTCTTATGCACAATTGATTTTACAATCTGAAACATCTACCATAAGCATTAGATGACATATCTCGTTGTCATTACTTACATTTCTCCACTGAATTATCTTTATTTAGGTCAATGTCAAGGTCACCGAACACAACTTGGCGACCTATTCGGCTAGCGAGCTATTCGACCGATCCAGCTGGCAATCTGTTCGTTGGCAACCTATTCAGAATTAAGACAACAGTCACCCAAATTCATCTATTTTTAACAACCAATAAAATCCAACGTTACGTCTATCAAATGAAAGTAGAATAATATATTATTTTTATCAATTCCTTTAGCTCAGAATAGAGATGTAATTTCGCATTATCGTACAAAATTCTAGACATCCAACTAAATATATTCCGAAAGGTAATTAAATAGGCTTTCTAAGTATTATCAGTAAAAATTGGCACATTCAGATTAAAGGGGTGCACTCTCTTCCTGAACATGTTGTACGATGGTTCGAAATTGGCTATGTTCAGGTTGAGAGAGCGCCCCTTTAATATGATTCTGCCAACTTTTACTATTAATATTTGGAAAGCTTATCCAATTACCTTTCAGAATATATATAGCTGGATGGTCAGAATTTTGTACGATGGTCCAAATTCGGACTTCGAAAAAAATACCGGTCTATCTTCACATATAGAATATTGAAAAATTGGATATGTTCAGGTTGAGGGCGCGCCCCTTTAATATGATTGTGCCAACTTTTACTAATAATATTTGGAAAGCTTATTCAATTACCTTTCAGAATATATATAGCTGGATGCTCCAAATTTTGTACGATGGTCCGAACTTTGACACGGAATATTACCGTTCTTTCACTTTAAAATATTGAAAAATTGGCGATGTTCAGGTTGAGAGCGCGCCCCTTTAATATGATTGTGCCAACTTTTACTAATAATATTGAGAAAGCTTATTCAATTACCTTTCAGAATATATATAGCTGGATGCTCAGAATTTTGTACTATGGTCCGAATTTCGACTCGGAATATTACCGTTGTTTCACTTTAAAATATTGAAAAATTGGCTATGTTCAGGTTGAGAGAGCGCCCCTTTAATATGATTCTGCCAACTTTTACTATTAATATTTGGAAAGCTTATCCAATTACCTTCAGAATATATATAGCTGGATGGTCAGAATTTTGTACGATGGTCCAAATTCGGACTTCGAAAAAAATTCCGGTCTATCTTTACATATAGAATATTGAAAAATTGGCTATGTTCAGGTTGAGAGCGCGCCCCTTTAATATGATTGTGCCAACTTTTACTAATAATATTTGGAAAGCGTATCCAATTACCTTTCAGAATATATATAGCTGGATGCTCCAAATGTTGTACGATGGTCCGAACTTTGACACGGAATATTACCGTTCTTTCACTTTAAAATATTGAAAAATTGGCTATGTTCAGGTTGAGAGCGCGCCCCTTTAATATGACTGTGCCAACTTTTACTAATAATATTTAGAAAGCTTTCAGAATATATATAGCTGGTTGCTAAGAATTTTGTACGATGGTCCGAATTTCGACTCGGAATATTACCGTTGTTTCACTTTAAAATATTGAAAAATTGGCTATGTTCAGGTTGAGAGCGCACCCCTTTAATATGATTGTGCCAACTTTTACTAATAATATTTGGAAAGCTTATTCAATTACCTTTTAGAATATATTTAGTTGGATCACCAGAATTTTGTACGATGGTCCGAATTTTGACACGGGATATTAACAGTTTTTCCCTTTAAAATTTTTAAAAAATTGGTCATGTTTAGGAAGAGAGTGCACCCCTTTAATATGAATGTGCCAATTTTTACTGATAATACTTAGAAAGCCTATTTAATTACCTTTCGGAATATATTTAGTTGGATGTCTAGAATTTTGTACGATAATGCGAAATTACATCTCTATTCTGAGCTAAAGGAATTGATAAAAATAATATATTATTCTACTTTCAGTAACGTTGGATTTTATTGGTTGTTAAAAATAGATGAGTTTGGGCGACTGTTGTCTTAATTCTGAATAGGTTGCCAACGAACAGGTTGCCAGCTGGATCGGTCGAATAGCTCGCTAGCCGAATAGGTCGCCAAGTTGTGTTCGGTGACCTTGACATTGACCTAAATAAAGATAATTCAGTGGAGAAATGTAAGTAATGACAACGAGATATGTCATCTAATGCTTATGGTAGATGTTTCAGATTGTAAAATCAATTGTGCATAAGAGGTTATATGTATTTTGTATTAGAGGTTTCTTGTATTTTGTCTTTTGCAATAGACGTATGAGGTATTTTGTATTAGAGGTTTCTTGTATTTTGTTTTTTGCATTAGACGTTTTAGGTATTTGGTATGGCATTATGTTACATGTGTGTTTTGAATTAGACATTTCTACATAGCATTAGGTTTTTGCCGCTTTCCCCCGCCATATTCTTGACTATTTTGAAGTGAAAACATACATATTTGATGGAGGGAACAGTAGTTTTATTGTTGCTTTAGGTATATTTTGGAACGATAATAGACTTTATGATGCAGGAAATTACTTAGGATTTCTACGTTGTTGTGGAAAACATGGACGTTAAACTCCATTTCATTTACGAAATCAGAAAAATGGTTGGTGTTCGTTAGTAGATTTTTTATTGTTTGGGATAAGACATTTTTTTCTGTTATTTTTAGAGAAAAAGTATATCGTGGTAGACTTATTTCGACTAATTAGTAAAATAATATGTACCTGTTTGGACGTAATTATGATGTAGCAATAATATTTTCAGTAAGCTGATAGTAGTGATAGTGAAAAAACTTCAGTCAGCAGTAATTGGTAGTTGACTAGCTAAGCGGATATGGACACTTTGCTTGACGCAGCATAATACTGGAATTGAGCGTGACCTGTCTTTGTTTTACCCCAAGTGACCACCATGTTTGTTCTACAAATTGAAAGCATGCATGGCGATTGTTTAGGATGTAAACATTTTTCATTTAATTATTTCTGTAATTTTGTAATCGGAATGAATTTGGATGGTGTATAACGGCTACCTTTTTGCACCAATCGGCCTAATGAAGACAGGCATACGCCATTTGTGATTCTATACATTCACTGACATTGTTTACTTATTCTCAGTTGTATATAACTGATGTATTAGTTGGATGTAGAACTCTGTAAATGTATCTGGGCATCCCTTCAGATAAGGCATTTATCTTTAGCACAGAAATTGCTTTTTGACAAGGAAGATGCTACTATTGATATAAAAAGAATTTTATCTCAAACCAATGTTGATAATCTCTTATGAATACAACCATTTTTAACACACAACATTCCATTTCTGATGATACATGACAGGAGATAAAATGCAAAAACTAATGCCGCAGATCAACGACTGATGCTATGTTGAATATTAGCTGATAATATAAGTTATAGCTTGAATAGTGTCTAGAAAAAGGTGCCAATCATCTTCGTTTTAGCTTACCTTCATTAGCCCGAATGCTGAAGAAAGGCAGGATGTTAAAACTCATTTCATTTCATTTCGTTTCTTATTTCTAGTGAATGGACAAGCAGACAATAACAAGATTATATCAGATCCTCACGTGACATTTCCGATGATGACATAGTATAATGTATTCAACCATTCTTCATTAAGACAGCGAGCTAGGTGTTCTTGTTTCATTAAAACGGTAATAGATTTTATTTTACTTAAAAATACCTTTGTGGTATATTGATTTTGGCTTAGGTGTAGCCAATAGCCTAGGTGGCTTATTGATTTTGACTTAGGTAGCCAATTGCCTTGGTGGCATATGATATTGATTTTGGCTTAGGTAGCCAATAGCCTTGGTGACTTGGAATACCTTGGTGGTATTCAACGTTTACAAGTCCTGGTGGAAGTAGGAAAGCCTTGGTGGCGTTAAATTATTTGTGGCAAAATTAGTAATTTTCAGTGAAGAAATTTATTAAGAGAAATTGAATACACAACCGACTGCTAACGTCTTATTTGTGTGCAAATCGTTTTCATGCTTGATTGTGGATAAGTAAGTCAGCGCACGTGTTTGTATTGAATTGCAGTTTCGCCAGTCAAACTTATTCAAACCGGGGGGTTTGAATAAGTGAGTTGTGACAATGAGGCGTGATCACTTAGTCCGATTCTGTCGCATTTGTTTTGTTTAGATGATGGGTGTAATGATTTGTATGTTTCTAGATAGGATTTTTCTTACCACTGACCCGTGGGACACTGATGCCTTTAGTGGATTTCTCATTCACGTGGGTCAGGGGTGAGGGAGTTGTCTCTGGTTTAGTTCTAGCATTTTGATATGTTTTATAGAATGAAATTTATTATCACTTCAGGGAAAGTATTTTCAGTATCCGTGTTCATTTGTACCAGAATGGGAGAGAAGGTGTACCGGCGATCTTACTTTGATTTCAGTCCGAACTAAGCCAGGGTGGATTACACCGAGGACAGTACTCCTTCATCGCCTGACAGTTGAACAAGTGTTACTTAACAAATTTACTTCAGTTATTTGATTTTTATGAATTTATTTGAGATGGAATAAAGAATAAAGAAAACTTTTGTAATGTTTTGATATTTTGTTTTGAGTATTGGGAATAGAGGGTGATGATATGCTGGCCTAATGTGTTTGAATGGGGGTCGTGAGATAGAATATTTGATCGCATTATTACTCCCCAATACTTAATACTTCTGGAAGCTGGAGGAACTGACATGCTGAGGATTGGTGTAAATCCTCACGTGACATTACCGATGATGACGTACTATAATTGTATTCAACCATTCTTCATGAAGACGGCGAGAGCGGTAGTCAGTTGTACTGGTGGACATGAGATATGCACACTATGTCCCTCTTTTTGATAAATTTTTCCCATCCAATCCCACCCACGGTCTTTCACTTGTGTTGATCCTCTTGCTTTCAGATTTATCGCATTATTTTAGATTAAAATGTCAAAAGAAAAGTTTGGTATATTTTTTTAAAAATAAATTTATTGGAAATATTTTCCAAATTTTGTGACTTCACATTGACATAATAAAAAAAATAATACATGTATGAAATATATTGCCATGACTGCTGACTGGTAAAGACACTGCAGGGTGCATGTGCACAGGGAAGTGTAAGCGTATCCTTTCTAGAAGGCGACTAATAAACTAGATTTTTGTGTGTAACGGTAATAGTGTCCCTGTCTTAAAGTTAATGTTCTTGTAGTCCATGATTGCCTTAATAATTAGTCCATGCCATTCCCGTTAACACGGTCAAGTATTATAACCATAGCAAAATGGATGACGTTGGTGTGATTTATATTTGGCCCCTGGTAATCAAGATAGTCACAGTTAACCGAGTCTTTCCCTCTTTGACCAGTGGTTCATTAGAGCTACATTAAAGAGACTACACGCATAAAGTAACATGAAAGAGGCAATAGCGCTTGTGAGGTCTTCGTCGGTTGGTAGAAACACAATTTAGATTTGAATTGACAAAAGTTACATGGCTAGGTTCAGATAAGATTGTGAGCAAATTGTGAGACAAATTTGGTAGTAGTACCTTAGTTCTTTAACGTCTGCTCCCACAAAAGTGATATCGCAGACAAAGACAAATCTTTCAAGCCGTCACTGATAGGCGTTACAGTTTTTCAATATATCATTAGTGGTACAAAGAATGGCGTATTTTTCAAAGAGTTTAAAATAGAATTTATAACACGAAAGTCTATTTGTTTCGATAATTTGATACACAATTAATTTCATTTATCATCTAGGTGAGATGATAACAAGAGAATATCAAAATGTTTATTATATTATATCTGCGACAGAAAAAATTCATGTGGTTAGGCATATGACAACTTACCATTTCCTACTAGAATTAAACTGAAGATTTACACCAGAGAAGCACCTTGGGCCACTTCGTCACCTGATCACAAACAACAATTATACACTAAACTACGGTATTCAAATGCCAACTAAATCCGACAGGAGTTTTCCCCTCTGAGGTTAATCAGTACGCATGCCGCAAGCCAGTGCGCAAGTTTAACAATACGACATAATTGACCCGAAAATGCGATAAAATGTTGTTAAATTGATTTTGTCGTATTGTCGCCTTCTTCATAAGGGGATGATTTAGATTGTATTTGGGTGACCGCTAAGATCTACCATATGACAAACAAAAAAACACACCTCTCTATTGTTTAGATACTTTGCTTTTTTGAAAAGTAACTACATTTTACTGGTACATATCATTTTGCATTATATTATTATACATTAAGGGGGTTGGTTGGTCGACTGGTCAGTACGTGCGCGCTGTATCATAAAGCCTGTCATTGAGTCTACTGGCGTGGTTTCGAATCCCCGGTGTATACATATACACTATATATATATATATATATATATATATATATATATATTAAAGTAAATAAAGTACAAGTACTTCTTTGTTTACGGTAGATAATGCATAAAAAAATAGAAAAATACGTCCAGGTAAAAAATTCTCCACTTTACTTCATTCTGACATACATTAAATTATATAAGTTAGCTGTCTGCCCTCTATAGGCGTCTTCAGATATTAATAATGTATACAAAATATTGCAAATACGATACATATATATATATATTTTCTTAGAACAATAGATTTCCATGACAATGGATTATAAATAATATTAAGTAACATATAACAAAAGGTTAAAGGTATATAATACATAACATGACATTAAACTACATAATCTTCCTGGTATAATTAGACAATAGAACCATACAGAAGTGAAGAGATTAAAAAAATGTCAATAGATCAATTATGTAATATGGTTGTAAACTTGTATATATCCATCTTATTCTCTAATAAACTGACTATAGAGAAATAAAGATATACAGGGTTTAAAATTCCCTTAAATGGTGTTGAAGTAAAAAGTGTAAAAATATATATTAAGATTTTAGTTGAAATTAAAATATTAACATGGTGGGAAGGGGGCAAATTAAGCATTTAAATCCGGTTTGAACCGGTCAATAAAGTGTGATTCCATATTCCTTCTTTTGATAGTATTGTCAATATTGACTTTATAAAAAGGAAAAATACTGAATTTAATATTTAAATTCTTAGCACATGTATTTAGATGTTTGGACACTTTCAAGACCGGATTAGCTTGTAAACTCTGTTGCCTATGAACTCGGATACGTGCGCGTAATTCAGTTGAGCACTCGCCTATGTAAATCTTCATACAATTATTACAAATAAGAACATAAATTAAATTTTTAGTACTACAATTCATATTATGATTAATCCTAAATGTATAATTAGTATTAGAAAAGGTGAATTTACTATTAATTATCATATGTTGGCAACATTTACAAAGTGGGCTATGGCACTTCGAAGTAGTAAAAGTTCCATTATTAGAAGTTTGAAACTTAGCTCTAGTGAGTAACTTTTTAAGGCTAGGGGGCTGACGTTTACTATTAATTAATTCTATGCCGTGAAATTGATTATGAAGATTATCATTAGAAAGGAGAACATTCTTAGTATCATAAATATATTGAAAAAAATTATTATGTCTAGGATTATATGTCGAAATAAAGGTAATACAAGAAGAGATATTCTTTTCTTTTGGCGTTCTTAATTCTTCAGTAGTTAGGCCCCTAGCTTTATCAATACCTATATTAATAACCCCAAGTGGATAATCTTTTTTCAATAAATTGGATCTCAATTCATTAAGTCGTTGAATTCTGAGATCTTCGTTTATAATAATAGTGCATAGTTTTCTGGCAAGAGAAAAGGGTATATTATTTTTGACATGACGGGGGTGACATGATTTATATGATAAATAGTTTTTAGTATCTGTTTCTTTGGAGTAAATATCTGTAATGATTTGATTGTTAAATCTCTTAACGAGAACATCTAAAAAAGCAATTTCCTTATAACTAGTTTCAATAGTGAATTTAATATTAATATCTAAGTCATTTAAAATTTGGTGCAAATCTGCTATATGGCCGAGATTGGTTTTCCAAATGAGGAAGACGTCGTCTAAATATCTTTTAAAATTTTCTTCGATGTAGTTTCTATAGTTAATACCAAATTTGTTTTCAGTTATTGTATATAATTTTTCTTCTAAGAATCCCATAACGAGGTTGCTAAGGTCAGGTGAACACACTGAGCCCATAGCACAGCCTTTAATTTGTATAAAATTACGTTTTCCGAATTCGAAAGTATTATTCCTAAGAATAATATCGATAGCTTTTAAAATAAAGGTTTTTGAAAAACGGGGATTTCGAAGTACAGGTAATCTATCTATCCAATAACTGACTGCCTCTAGGCACAAATTATGTGAGATATTGCTATAGAGACTACAGACATCCAATGTTACAAATATTTCCCCATCGTTTATTTCCTGAGGTAGTTTATTAAGGAAGTCAATGTCATCCTTTATATATGATTTAACTCTAGGGACAAAGGGTTTTAAAAGAATATCAATTAAATAAGATAATCTATTTGTGGCACACGACGTCCCAGCTATAATTGGCCTAAAGGTAAGATCACACGGTCTATTGATCATAACATATTCGCTATTTTGTTCTATGACGCTCTTTTTAATTAAATCCGATTTGTGTATTTTTGGAAGGCCATAGAATTTACTAGCTTTACAATCAAATTTGGTTAAGAACTGTTTTTCATTTTCTGTTAAACCGTGGCCTTCTTTTTCAATTAAAATATTAATTAGCGTTAAGGTCCCTTTGTCCCTATTTGAATCTATTTCAAGATAAGTACTTCTATCTTCTAAAATATTGAGGATCTTAGATTCATAAAAGTCTATATCCATTATAACTATGGCCCCGCCTTTGTCCGATTCTTTGATGATAATAGAATCATTATTCTGTAAGCTGTTAATTGCTTTATACTCGTCGTTGTTAATATTATTTCTCACATTTTTCTTCTCTGGTAGGGGTAAATCATTTAGAAAATCGATGTATTTGTCTAAAGTTTTATCCTTTCCGCGACGTGGATTATAACAACTCTTATTGCGCACTAATTCCTCTTTAGAATAGTTTAAATCCCCGAATTCTTCCCGCAATCTTAGTTTTCGACAGAAATTTTTTACATCACATTTGAGTTCACACATATTGGTTTTAGGCGTAGGTGTGAATTTCAACCCCCTTTGTAAAAGTAAAATTTCAATTTCAGTAAAATTATGGGAAGAAATATTAATAATTTTAGGATTTAATTTCTCCTTTTCGATAGATTCCGTTGATCGTTCCTCTGTTGAGATTCTTTCCTCTGATATGTTCCCTGTTGGTTCCCTCCTTGTTGATATCTCTTGTGTTTGTAGTCTCTGTTTTGATATTCCCTGTCTTGATATCTGTCCCATTGTTGATCCTCCCCTTGTTGGTATTTCCTCTGTTCGTATTTCCTCTGTTCGTATTTCCTCTCTTGGAATTCCCCTTGATGAAGTCCGTAGGGTGTCCGTCTCCTGCTCTGTTGATAATTCCCCTGTCGCTTGTTCGGGGGTCGTCGTGGTTTGTTGTGGCCCTGGTCTAAAAAAGGCCTATATTCCGACTGGTTGTGCTGGTTATGACCAGGAGTATAACCTTTGTGGTTATTGTATTTTGAGGTCTTTTTTCTAGAAACCTCCCTCCACTGATTATCACTAGGCGGACGAGGGTTGTTGTCCTCGTTGTTTACCTCTGTGGAGGCATCCTGGATTTGTAGATTAGTTTGTTCGAGTTCTTTGGTAGGTAAACTCGAAAGGAATTCTTTCTTTTTGTTCCAGATTCTGTTTGATTTATCTTCTTCCATTTTAATCTCCTTGGACCAAACTGACTTGAGTGATGTTTTGACCTCTTCGTTTGGATGGGTTTCGATCAGATTGGAAATATCGGTTTCCGCTTTGAAAAGGGTCTCTGACTCCTTTGCAGAGATTTCAAACAAAAAATCTATTTCATTCTCCATTCTCTGTATACTTAGTTCATTCCTTCTTTTAACTTGACTTTCCGTCTCGTAACTTTTGGGATTTTCCCGAAGTTTCCGGGGCACAAATGGGTTGACCATATTCAGGAAAACTTGGTATAGTTCAGCCTTTTCTTTACATTTCAGCATTTTATAGAAAGAGATTTTTCTTACCGATTTCAGTTTGTTCCATGTCTGCCGGTTATCCGATTTGAATTTATGAACTTCCTTCTTGAATTCGGCTTGTTCATCAGAATTATTCATGACACTGGAAATTTTGGATAAGTCCTCGGTGATCGACTTCACTGTATCTTTAAGATTGGACGTGTTATTAACAAACCCCTCGTCAATTTTCTTAATAAGTAGGGTTTGATTGTCCGCTATTGTCTTCAACTGTTCTGTTAATTTGTTGAGTATTTGCATATACGGATCATAGTTCAGTGGTGTAGCTCCTTTACTTGGACGCATCTTCGTAAACAGTATAATATATATTAAAGTAAATAAATATATATATATATATATAATTGTGTAACCATATACAATGGTAACTATAGCCAATTAAAACCACAGTGTTGGACTAAGACTAGTAATTAGTGCGATTTATAAATAGACAATTTTTCCCTTATTTTTTTTCTCCCCTCTTCCTGCATTTTTGGGTTGACTTTTTGGTCTAGAATAGGAGAAAAGGCATCAAATTTTCAATTTCATAGCAGTTTTGGGTAATACTGAGGATATTACAGCGGAGGGATAGGGGGTGTAAAATGTCTTTCTGCGGAGCAATCATTGTGTCGGAAGTGAGATTTTCACCCCAATCAACTTAAAATCCCCGTAGCAAAAAATCTAAACGGTCAACCCCTACAAATTTATGATGAGGAGATTGCCAAATGTGGTCCCCATTGTGTCTAAAAAGATTGGAAGCAACGGAATGTTGAGAAAAAAACTACAGCCTGTGATGTTACAGGCATTTAACATTGAAGTCAATGGGCAAATAATTACTAGTCTGAGTCCTGTTACTATGTATAAATATACTATACTGCCCATCTTTATGCAATAACATAATTTATGAATAGTCCCAAAACGGACGAAAAGTACTTTAAAATGTTAAAATGTTATTAAACCTGTGTTGAAATCATTTTGTGTCGGCACTCCTTTTATCTCTTCGTCGTTTACCGTGAAACAAAGTAGTACAGCTTTGCGGTTGTACTAATAATTTTGGATATATATTATTATATATATATATATATATATATATATATATATATATATATATATACTGGAATAGTTAATTAAAGCTGCTCTTTGGTTATATATAATTGAAATTAAAGATGGCAAAATAAAACTACATTTTTATGCTAACGTTTTCACTGCGATAGCGGCTCATCAGGCGTTTTATTAAACAATAATTGAATTAACAATAGTCTATGACGTCACGGTGTCATAGTTACATAATAAAATTATTGTACAGGCAAGGGTAGTTAGTTCTTATCTTATAGACTACAGACTACAAATATTTAATCCCACCACAATCTTTATTTCATATAACTTATATATTCTCTTATTTAGAATTAAGTTTTGGGTGGTACTTCTCAATAAAATAGCTTTCTTTTGCCTCCAAGAGGTCGTTGTTTCTGCTATTAAGTTTATATAAAGGAAAAACACTAAATAAGTTTATATGAAATAAAGATTGTGGTGGGATTAAATATTTGTAGTCTGTAGACTAAGAACTAACTACCCTTGCCTGTATAATAATTTTATCGTGTAACTATGACACCGTGACGTCATAGACTATTGTTAATTCAATTATTATTTAATAACTAATAACTACAAATATTTCTAAGCAAATCATCAACCTAAGGTGGTCATTTTTACATGTTGTCGCCATCTTGGATTTTAAATTGGCCAATCGGGCAGATTTGATTTGTATCCCTTGGAAAATAACTGTGCCAGATTTGATGTTTGTATCATCATTTGCACGATTCTGCCTCACTAAATGGAATGCCACTTTAAATAAGCGTATTATATCGAATTTTCTTTGAATAACGGAGTTGGGAAGAGCGTGTGAATTTTCTTTTAGTGAAGTATGTTAACGATATAATTAGATAATGGTGTAACGATCTTCTAATAAATATTATATTAAGTGAAGTCTAGTCAATGTCAGATTTAAATTGATAGAAAACAGAAATGGGCCAATATTGATTTTATATGAATGAATTATTATTGATTGATTAGTATGGATATGTATATATAAGTATTAAAATATCCTTTATGCTTACCAAGATGTATTTCCTTGTGTATTTTTGGGAGTTCAGCGCTTTGTGGAGCGCATTGAACTTCGGCAGTATCCAGTTAGAGACTATTGCTCAAAAGTGGTAATACCATGATTATCACGATTATTCTTTGAATGAATCATAGACATAAGAATTGCAACTGTCGTGTTATTATTGTCTTCGAACCTACCTATTGAAAACACCAGAAATGAAAAAAAAACTGGCTATAAGGCAGTCATCAAGTACCTGCAACTGAAAGGACTTACCCCAACACATGGGATGAGGTCCCTTCCTTTTCCACAGCGATGAAGAGGGCTGCAGAATTTAAGCGTGACAGAGAGAGTCTTGGCGGTGAACCGCGTCCTGGTAGGCCATTAACAGCACCAATGCTCTGATTGCAGATCAGAAAAGTGCTAGATTCCTGACCGCCAGATCTCAATTTGTTTCCAAAAATTGAACAAGGAACTAGCCTAGTAATGATGACAGCTGTGAACGACGGTTTTAGGGTACCTGAAGGAAATTTCTTCCCCACCGGTATCCAGGTCCTGTAATATCATTGGTAAAAGGGTGTACACATCGGAGGGGACTATGGAGAAAAATAAATGGAAATTTTCAGCCAACCCTTGTATATGATGTCAATGAAATGTGTAAGATTCAACTTTCACATTGGCGTTATTTAACAGATGACGACTTTAAAGGGACACTAACACTCTTGCTGGCTTGGCAGCTCTAGAAATTAAATAATAACCTTAATTGAAGTACTAGATGTTTAAGCGTCCTACCTGATGTGTAAATTATCTATTACAACCTATTTTACTTGTCCAGAGGGTTCGAAAATATTTTAAAAGCCAAGTCACATTTGAAAGGGTTTACGTTAGGCTTTTCAAATCATTTAGTTGATATTTCTAATTTTTAAACTAAGGTGTGTAAAGATGAAATTTGTATCACCAATTAATTGGAATATTGTAAATACAATTTGTTGACCAGAATTAAGGTTGGGACATATTATTCAGTTACAACAAGAGTGGTATTGAGCCTTTAAGTCGAACTTACTTAAACTACAGATTTGATATCATGAAATATCAGTAAATAACCAAGAGATATATACTTTAGAACAATGTAGCTCTCAACATGCTTTGCTTAAAAAAAACTTAAACAAAGCTCAGATATCATGTCATCCAACCCACTCGATTTCAATGAAAAGAAAAATAATGTAAACTTAAGATGATCATACTGTAGCTTAACGTGCGTTAGAATGGATAATATAAGAATACTATTGCTTTTTAGTATTGAATGTTTCGTATTGTCTAGATTTATTTTAACAATGACGAACCCCCACACTTCCTTAATCCGCCAATGTGCTGCACGTGGGTTCATAATGATTTATTAGGTATTACATGTATTTAGTAAGCGATGTTTCAATTGTAAACTCAGCCAAGAACGAAATCAGGTACACTGTTAGCCAAAGAAACATAGCCGATAATCCATTCAAAGAAACCGTTAAAGTTTTGTGATTTCAAGCAATGGGCTATATTTGGTTTAACATGAATCACTTAAAGTTTGCTCATTTTTTCTCAAGTGTTTTTGCAGAAACGTTCTGATTCATGCCAAACTTTTACTTACAAAATTAGTCTATAGAAAAACTTTCAGTAGTGGATATGTTGTATTTAACAGTTTAGAAAAATCCAGATTATTAACTGAACTTCTTTACTTGGTTACAAACGGATGATTCCAGATTATTGACCCCATTTCGAGGGTTGATTATAAACGGATGATATAATGGTACATGATATGAGCAATATCTAGTTAAACGTTGTTGTCAATTTCCTTGGTACACAAATTGTCATATAAAGTCACTCTGAATGCCAGGACAACAATATAGAGATCGTGGTGATTGTGTCATTAGTTAGACTGACAAGGGCATTCTGCCTAGTCGTTCCGATGGGACGAAAAAAGCGGTCTCGTGTATACTTTGTTAGTGCATTTAAATAAAGTTGTCATGACATTGTAATTCGATGAAAGGCAGGTGAAAATGTCAATATTCGGGAAAGCACACCCCTCCACCATAGAAAGATATTACCGCATGTTGGCCTCAAAATGACCGAAACATTGTGTTGATGCAATGTCAAACTCCACTGATTCCCTTAACCATTATTGATGGTTGAATAGAAGCAACCTTCACAGATACTGTAAACCACCATTGTTAATAGAGATGTGAATGAATGTATTCTGATGTAAGCATGTACTAACTGACGAACATGCTTATACTGAACGTCACTCATTGTATTTCATTCGATAATCGTGTGTGTGTTGAAGGAGACAAGACATGTCTTATGTCAACTAATATTAAGCGATGTAGCAGTGGATATTACATTATAGCTGAATAGAAAGACTAAGAAAATATTAGGCCTGTCTAAAATCGGTTTTTCAAACATTAAGTGAATCGGTTATATAGTTTTCATTGATGTGCATTGGAGTTCAGGTTTCCTATTAGAAGATAACAATTGGCGAGAAATATCACTTTCTTTATAACACACCAGACGCAGATAAGGTAAGTTTCAGTTATTTTTGGTAATGTCGCGTATTTTGTACACGGCGAACAGCCCATATAGTTTTCATTGATGTGCATTGGAGTTCAGGTTTCCTATTAGAAGATAACAATTGGCGAGAAATATCACTTTCTTTATAACACACCAGACGCAGATAAGGTAAGTTTCAGTTATTTTTGGTAATGTCGCGTATTTTGTACACGGCGAACAGCCCATATGCTGATTACACTGTTTTGTCTATACCGTTTTTTATGTCTTCAAATTTTGTCTAATGGTTTGGGTTGTTTGTACTTGGTTTTATTTTATCTCATGCAAAGGAACAGGCGATAGGACACACAATTTTCGTTATAGTATATCATGCACAATTAATATGGTAGCTAAAGATTTCTCATGCGATATAACCGTAAAATAATCGAAAACCCAGTGTACTATAATCTGAGAGAGAGGGAGAGAGAAATTGGCTTTAACGTCCACTCAACACAAACTAGGTCATTTCGAGACTAACAAATGGTTTTAATTTTATTTAAATAATTTGCTTGCGCATAGGGGTCTTTAGCAGTGGGAGGGAACCGGAGTAACCGGAGAAAACCCGAGGTTGGACAGGCGACCCTACTCCTTGCCACATACAACCCGGGATTCGAAACAACGTCAGTTGACTCAATGGCAGGCCGTATGATACAGGGCGCGCACGCTAACCATTCGCCTCCACCCAGTACTATAATCTAGTGTGTCGTTGGTCAATGACAATTCTGTATAAGTCACATAAATACAATGTACATTCGAGGTGGTAGTGGATTAATAAATTCGTATAAACGTTTATACACAGATCTCATTGTAAAAGTGTATTTTGTTAAATTTGTAAACAATAATACCCGCCACCCCCACCCCACGCCCCGAAAAACATAAATTTACACCGTGTAAGATATTTTGTGTTAATAATTAAAAGTTTGAGATTTTGATGACGGCCGCCCAAACAGATCACCAATGCCTCTTTTGTCAATGAACATGTCTTCTGGGTATATGGGGAAATAAACAGTATGTTCCGTCAGTTGTGATTTTACGGTTGACGGTTTAGTTGTTCGTTCAATAATGCCATATACTAGTACAAGGAACTATCAGACCCCGAATTCTTTGTAAAATGTCTTTCTATCCGTGTTCATGTGTTTTCTATACTGGCCGCTGTTCCTCCTGGTTCTGTGATTCAACAGTAGCTCAATGAGTAAGGCGCTGGATCACTAACAAGGGAGCACTGGCAAGGGAAATTGTATTACATGTCGTGGTTATATGGCTGTCTCACTTGCTGGTAGTTAACAATTAACGACAAGTAGACCTTATCTGGCTGGGTCTTATCTAAACATTGGGTGTGTGTAGGAGTAATGGTTCTTTAACAACGACTCATCTTCAATAGCGCAGACAAGTTAGACATGAAATCCATTTAATTTCGTTTCTTTAACAACACCACGCGATACCCCTCCTCATTCATTCTACTGTATTTATGTCATTTATGACATGATATTCAGAAAATTAACCATTATGTGCGCCAGTGCGAAAACAAATTAGAATTTCGGTAACATTAGAGACTTATAATGATCCAGACAACCTTCGGTCGTTGCATATATAATATCTTCTGTGGAATATATTCTCAATTAAACTGCAATTATCTTTTAAAGCAAATGGTCCTTTTAAAAAAAATGGCTATGTTCCGTCATGCGCGTTTCAACCCTTATCTACTCCTGAATTGTAGTTAACGTTTATTACGGGTAAATAACTCTGAAGGCGTAAACAATACCTAAACACTGATTGACCTTAATTCGTGGCTGAGAATACGGTTGGAGAAAGATCATTGATTATTTTTGATAAGATCAGCAGCATGAATCCATTTTTGATAAAACTTATGCAACGGAATTTAGACATCCATATTGACATAAACTATGAAATGGGTGTCATGTTTTACAGCTAATGGCTTATTCTAGTACATCACATACAGATAATCATTACTGGTTCATCGATGTTTTATAAAATCAGATTTAGAAAATATATTTGATTAAGTAATCTGCTCTCATTATTTATTTTTTCACCAAATAGTTTCGTATCTATTTTTTTTTAAAAACAACCTTTAATACGCACCATTTATAAACAACCCGGATCTCTTGTTTAAGGGGTTTGCACTATCGATATTTCAGTCATGATATCAATTTAATTATAGACATTTTCTGCAAAGACATGTTCCTTATAATTATGTTGTTACTAACCAGAAAGTTATGGCTTAAAACCACCGCGGATAAAATATTTACCTATAGATCTCTATAAATACAAAACTGATGTAATGTGATATGAAGAACCGATATGAGTGGATTATTGTAGTATACCACCGAAATGACAACTGAAAGTAATTGAAAGGGGTGGGGAGAATAGTCCATTACGCTCGAAAAACTAAGCATAAAACCCACAGACAAGAATATACCGGTGATAGATGGATATTTAATGTAACTCATATGAAAACGACAGTTAAATTCCTTGAAAAGAAAGAAGGATATTCAAGCTGTACATTTTTCACTAATCACAAACAACGACCAAGACATGAAATAAGCTTAGTGATATGAAGCATATAAGATAGATGCTTACGTTTTGATACATATTCTAAAAAATACAGAAATTTTTAAATAAAAAGAAATGCCTGCACTATTAGAGCGGGAGCTCAGGAAGGTGAACCTAGCTGAAACGTGTACCAATTTTCTCCTATATGGTATTAATACATGTATCTCCGATATAATCTATCCCAGTTGGTTTACGCGTGTCTGTTAGCGGTAACCCACCGCACAAACTGTCTGGTAGTGGTTATTCGTGATTCCTGTGGGGGTACTGAACAACTCCAAAGCAGTTTTAGGTGCTACAGATTTCAGGTAATCTAGTCTAGCTGTGGTCTGGAACTGAGATAACTCATGTCAGGGATACTCCACCACTACCTCTGCCAAGGGTACCCAACACAAGAAATGTCTGTCAAAGTGTTTTTGTAATACCTGAAGGTGTGCGGTACACTGCTGTACAATTTTCATGCCGTACACTTATGAGCAATTCTAGCCTAGTTGGGGGGGGGGCATGACACTTTGGTCGTGGAATACCACACCCACCACCAGATACCCGTAAGAATTACATCCTGATGATACCAGATATACACACATTGATATCATATAGAACAAAAGTGGAACACTTTTCAGATAGGTTGAACCCCCTGAACCCTTGTCTATATGCCAGTATCCACATAGCACACTATATGGCGTTAGCCTGTCTTCATTACCCAATCGGTTAGATATTTGAAAGTGAGAAGAAATGTACAATATTTTGTAATTTAACAGAGCAAGATTGAACGATAAAATTTGTGAGGTGTATCTAGCAGACGAAGTTCATCACTATGGTCTATAATAATTCCTATACTGCTTCTGGTATGCTGATGGTTCATTCAGAAATAAATAAATATACCCGGTATTTCATGTGGGGGTGCGTATGTTCAGTTTAAATAGATTTCGAAAATGTCGAAACAATACAGTTGAAAAAAATAAGGAAGACCAAAGTGTTATGTCGGTTTATACGATGCTCGTAACGCTTTCTTTTAAATGTAGACTAAAACGACGTGATATCGGGTCTACCAAAGGCCGTTTGCAAATACAGCCCTAAAAATGTAAAGAAGAACAGTTACTACTGCTATGTATAAAGAAGAAAGACAACTTTGTCATTACAATATTTGTAGCGAGAAACGACATATTGAAAAATGTATTACCACAAGGCCGCCATGTTGAGCGACAGCACGCGGAGAATCCCTTTACGCAGGCATCTTAGGCCGTGCGTCAGACAATGGGAACACACGGAAGACCCATCCGTACCGATATAGTGCGATGACGTCTCACAACGGAGAACATCCTTTGCCGTAGACCTTATCGTCGACCGATCCTTCACATTCGCCATTGACGTGAACATCTACAGTTCGTCTAACAACAAGAACTGGTTTGGGGTTGAATCGGCCTGAACCAGAGAGTGGGTCCTGTCTGTGGTGTTCCAAAATCTTGGTCCATGAGGGAGAGGAGGCGGCATCACAGCAGTGCGCTATATCGATCAAGCCAGCAGACCCCACGTCATACCATATCTCTTCAAGAGATAAAGTCAAATTGTCTGGGTGTAATGAGCAGCGTTTTATGTGGTCCACTACATGGTCTTGAATTAACTGCACAAACCAATAAGGTCTAGCAATACGGCGTAAATAACACCATTTATATGGTGATTAATGCTCAATATATATCTTTGTTGGTCTTGAAGGATAATTACTTAAGTTTAAGGCAATTTTGCATAATTATGCAAGAGCCTTCTACCTGGATTGCTATCCTATTGTTTCTTTGAATCGGGTTCTTGATGACAAGATTGGTGTAACTTCATATGATACTTTTATTATTTTTCCAAACATATAATGTACAGGACTCCTTAGATAATGATTGTTTAGTTGATGACGTCTTCATCGATGTGGTTAAAGTAAAATTACCTGGTACGATCGTTAATATGAATGTCCATACTTAAGTTGAAAACTATGAGGTCATCAAGATTTCCGACTGACGGGGGAAGGGTAATTTTGGATTCTCCGACTACTATGTTGTCGTAGGATTCTGTGGTTCATTTACTTTTGTTTTGGTTTTGTCACCATTTAGTTTCAGAATATTTTCTGCCATTCACGTTGCAACATTCCATATTTGAAACACTTCGCAGCTAAGCTGACTTACCCATCACTTGCGTATCATCGGTATAAGTTTGGTGAGGTTCATCATAATTGGATCAAGAAAGCTTCCTTGAATAACACCCTATGTGACAAAACTTCATTAGAGAAGGAATTGCGAAATGAAATAAACTGTTTGTTAGCTATGAGAAATACAATAACACCCCCTCCATCCCAAAAGATATATGGGTGACGTCTGGAAGAATTTGGCAATCGATAGTGTTGTCAAGTATCCGATTAAGATGGTTTAAAACTTGATTTAACGCAGTTTTAAATCCATGTCTTTCCGACGGTAAGTGGGCTGAAACTTCTGTAGAAAATCGTTTTCTAGCAGATGTTCGAAATTCTCTTCTTAGCTGCATTTTTAGGTACCTCGAAAAGAATGGCAAGTTTGAGTTTTTGAAAACGTTTAAATGAAGCAGCGACTTCTTTATTAAGGTTTTTTGATCTTGTCACTGTAAAGCCAGGCTGACACTTGCACGACTTTTGGCCACGATTTTGTCAGCCTAGCTTTACACTTGCACGATTCCGTGGCACGCATTGGCACGACTCAAGTCGGCACGACAACGTCCGATTTGCGCAAACGCGTCGTGCCAATGCGGGAAGTGCGTAAACAATGCGCAAACTATGCGTGAGCTCGTCGTGCCAGTTCGTGTCAATGTGGACACTGATGGGCACGACAAAATCGTGGCCAAACGTCGTGCAAGTGTCAGCCTGGCTTCAGCCTGGCTTTACTCTAAAGGAGTCGGGGGACACTACCAGATTAATTTAAAAATTGCAGTAAGATTAAGAAGTGTATCAACACACTGTAACCAACTCTTGGAAAGAAATGGACCCAATAAGTATCGATTGGTTTAGATTCCATTAATAATTTTGGAACCCCGACATGGTTGGTTGAAATGATCCACTGTTCTACCCGAGAAATATTTGTAGCACCGATGTCATATTTTGGAAATCTTACAAGAATTCACTGAATTCATAAGTCAGACTAACATCACCATCAATACCTGAAGATTTTCCCAATAAAGACGTGCACAAAGATTTTGGATCTGGATACCACAAGTTTGTCTTGTATTTAGAAGATTATTATTCACATTGTTACCTTTACTCACATAGATTTGTTGATAAAATTCTAAGTGTTATGACTGGTGATCACATTACAAGGGTGAATTATTAGGTTTCTTTCTAAGGAGCTTGACATTAAAAATTTGTGGTTCGTGTTTATCTAAAAAGTCCTCGAGAGTTGCATTAAATTGCTAGAGACCATTAGGGTCAATCAAATGGAAATGATATCTAGTAATTACCATATAGTGAACTCGTCATTACGGAAAAGTTTTAAGGTCACCACAGGTCTTAACGAGCCCATCGTATTAAGAAAAATTTTGTATTAATTACTGATTAATCAAGGCAAGGTATTAACATATGTCACAACAAATCCCGACTTGTTGATTAACAGACAAAAGGTTGTTGTATTAATTCTTTAACTTCAATTACTTCTACACATTTTTCATCTGTTATGATTATGACATATATAAACAATGGTCACATAGAAGACACATTATTAATGAACGATATTAATGCGAGTGTGAAATTCATTAATTGATAACGTAAACATGATATAAATATACTATACTGTCCATCTTTATACAATAACATTATTAAAATGTTAAAATGTCATTAAACCAGTGTTGAAATCAGTTTGTCTCGGCATCATCGTTTACCGTGAAACAAAGTAGTGCAGCTTTACGGTTGTACTAATATTTCTGTATATATATATAATAATATATATATATAGTTTTAACTATTTAAATATAGTTAAAACTAGAAACTAGAAACACGTATATCTATTTTTATATACATACCGGACACTGAGAATTTGAAAACATTTTAATATATATATATATTATTATTGAATTAAATGTCTCTGAAACGTCATTTGAGAGATTGTTATTTTCCAAGTTTTTTTTATTATTATGCATGTGCAAATAATTACATTATATCTCGAAAGTACGAAGACGGGCGAGGTAAAGCTTACTACAATAAACTTAAATTTGAGATTCGTAAAATTGAATCCTAGCATTGTCCGAATAAACTGGATTTTCATCTCAAATGTCTAGCCAATTGACATTGATCGCCAGAATAGTTTATACGAGTTACGTAATTATTTTACTGGTCTGATAAATATGACTGTTCCACACCGTTTGGCAACAATTACCACCATGGGACTGGAATTAAAGTAGCTAAGTCTCTAACTCAATATAATCCAAAATCTTCAACCTTGGAAACACAAATTATTTGTCAATTTAAATCAACATTGATGCTGTGATCTTACCGGTGAAAGATGGGCTTCCGATATCCAATATTTAAGACAAAATACATATTTTATCATCGGTACACGAATCGTGTACCATAATGCGTTTGAGTTCCAGTTGTAACCAGAGACTAGAGGAACAAGGCTATACACATTACAACAAATCAAACGGCGTATGTAGACTGGAACAACCAGATGCTAGAAATGTGCATTCGATTGAGACTGCTGACTTATTTCACCGAACATAACTGATTTGAAATTATAGAGTAAAAACGGAAACCACTGAATGAAAATCAGTTTATATACATTCATATTACAGTATTATATACGTTGCGAACCACTTGTGTCAATTTCTACGTCCCAAATGTTAACGATTTAGCTCCTTTAAGCATAGCGGGAAGCTTTCATATGCAGGCTTTTAATGCACATGATAATTGTCAGTCAAGAAGCTCGTCTCCAATTCCATCTGACAAAACTGAACGCTGGTATTTCTTTGCTAGACCCACGCAGCAAGTTACTTGGTACTAAACATAATTAGTTCGAACAAACTTTGTACATAATAAACCATATATGTATTCACTGGATTACATTTGTAATCAACCCAGAAACCACCGAAATATGATCTTTTATATATAAAATTGACCTTTCTTGTTCAACACGTATTCAAATTACTCAATAATGGTGATCAACAATTATAATGACAGCTGCCTGGTATTCAATAAACGACAAGAATGATTAATGTGCCGTGTGATGTGTTTAATATACGTTGACACCAATATTAAAATGGGTGTCATAAGTAATAAATATATCATTATATATCTATACAATGTAGTAACATGTGTTCTAACTATTGTTATAACGTAGAGCAAGTTTGCCCGGAAACCACTATATGGATTGACAGAACAATTACATCAGCAGTAATCCAATTAACTAAATGTGACTAAACATTCAATAGATAGATATATATACATCTTTAGGATTATAATACGCCTATATTCTAATATTATTACATGTTTTCACCCCATATATATTAACAAGAAAACTTAATCAACAACAACCGTGCTCAAAAAGTAAGAAAAATTTGTTTGGAACCATGAACGCGTACAGATGATTAAATCCGAGAAATATCTAATTAGCAATTAGGTTGATCTATGTATAAACTTTCAAAAATATATTTCCTCCGGGCACTCCGGTTTCCTCCCACTGCTAATTAAAGACCCCTACGCGCAAGCGAATTATTGAAATAAAATCAAAACCATATGTTAGTCCCGAAATGACCTAGTTTGTGTCGAGTGGACGTTAAACCCATTTCTCTTTCTCTCTCTCTCTCTCTCTCTCTCTCAAAAATATATCCTGATATTTGATAAATAATGATCCTAATGTAGACCACTCCTGGTATATCAATACAATATTATCGGTTTCTGTATTGTATTTATACATTTTCGTAACAGATATAATTCGTGAATGATTCGCAGATTATCATAAATATATTGATGATCAATAAGCTACTAATAATTCGTACATCTCCGTGAATATTATGATAATGATACGATATAATATGACAATGATTAATCACGATTGACTTAAAACTGATATTAATATATAGCATTGGACATGCTGGGATAATATATATGGCTAGGTTGTTGTGAGAGTTCCAGAATAACATATGGTTCGGTTTTATTTCAATAATTCGCTTGCGTTCAGGAGTCTTTAGCAGTCGCAGGAAATCGGGGTTGGGGCAGGAGAAACCCCACGAGGTTAGACAGGCAACGCTTCTCCTTGTCACTTACACAAGTGGAGATTCCCAACCACGCCACTCGACCCAGGACAGTACGCGAGAATTAATTAGAAGGCGCCCATTTTAACCTTCTAAGCTTAAGAACCCGAAACAGATCAATATGGAGTTATTAAAAACCTGGGGGATTTTAATTGGAGTTTAAGGAGGATTCAAATCGAAACCCAGAATTATTTGTTATCACATTGTTTACATTTAGATTTATGCTTTCTTGTGAACCGGTTATAGGATATGGCTCACACCAGAATATTTCCATGCTCATAGACACATTAAAAACCTATCCAGTTCAACTTAAATGAAACTTGGGACAGAGTAAAGAGTGGGGTTTTGTTGATAATGCTTTTAGGGCTTGCACGCACGACGTTGCCCCCCGATATGCAGAAAAGATTTCATTCTACCAAAACATCCATTAAGATCAACATACGTGTATACATAAAAATGAAAATAGTACAAAAGAACAAAAAACATAAACTATTTCAAATACAACTATATTTAGGTTTACAAAATGTACCTGATTATGATGCAATATACAAGAACAATATGTTAAATTAAACCGGTTTTTGAGGTGGCCAAGGCATAGGTACCCGATAAAACAGAATGTCAGCGTCAGAGCAGTTTATCATAATAAGTACATTATTATAAAAATCATTACTTGAACATTGATGACATAAGCTTAATTCGGATTTATATGTAACGACCTCTCTCTACGTCTAGGCTATGACTTCTAAAGCAATTGAGTACATTATTTTTCTCTTAAAATGACCCAACTGTATGCTAAACACCGCTAGTTTCGTTTTATTAATATATTAATCAACGACCTTGCCTTTGGGAAATGACATTTACGGAGCTAAATAATTATCCCGTAGTGTATTTCTCACGTACCATGTTAATGTCCTGGGTGACGTAAAGACGGTTAGCGGCTATAGCGAAATAAAGTAACTGGTTTAACACGCAAAACATGTTTTATATAACAAACTTCTAAGAGATGACTGCAATAAAGTTGATACAGATTGTTTGTCCATGGTATAGTTCATAGACATGTAAACGTCCTTGTTTATAGGACGTTATTCTTTGCTACTTATTGATTTGTGTTTTTTCAACAAGCTCTACAGTATTAGTTTTGACAAATTACACGGAAGTCGGTTTCTGTGTTAGTTTTTCTGCCTTTCTGTGTAATACAGATAAAATATATTCGATTATATCTCAACACAGGCATTAACTATGGGTGTTAATCTTTGAAAGAAGACCGCTTGTCATCGCAGTAAACTGATCAACCTATAAAATTCAGTGAAATGAACAATAATTTTAGCTTTGATCCAAATAAAAGCGAGATTGCTATTTAAATAATATCTATGTGACATTTCATAGCCTATATGAACTAGATGGATAATCATATTGAAAAAGTCGATATATGATTCTGTTCGTCTTTAATCATGATGTCAGGTATTTCGACTGCCTTTATATGTCAGCTTCGGAATAGTGATCATGGAACAGTCTGTTGGCAATTGTATTCATGCACTAGCTTTCATAAGAATGTCGAATCGAATATTCGTATGACTGCATTGGCCCATGTGTCCTTCAGTGACTTATCCATATAAAGGGTGCATCAGAAAAAGTCTGGTCACCTGTCGTCTCGGTTGTGATTAGGCAACAAAATGTAATTGCAGATTAGTATACAGTTCCTGACTCTAGCCAACTATTTTCTATGCAAACTATCACTCCGTTTGCTTTTGCTGACACTCGTTATATTTTTACATGCCCACAATTTCACGTGGACTTACATTGTTGTCGCCCCTGCCCGCCCGAACGGCCGTCTGTCCACGAGTCCACTATACACGGTACTAGTTTCGACAAAACTTTAAATATAGATTTATATTCTAAAGATTTCGGTTCCGTTCGATATTGGCATGTATGGAGACAGACTACCATTAAATTTCACCCATCTTGGTACCCACAAATTTGAATTCGTCTATTTATAGCAATTCCATATTAGAGAGACATGGGGCTCACGTCGACATTATGTGCTAAAATGCACTACATGTATATTATATATCTCACATGCCCATAATTTTGGTCTGTTTATGTTGAAAAACACTGTCAGCAAGCACAAAACAAATACATGTCACTTGCATGCTTTCAACTAGACCAATTAGCCATGTGGCGTGAATTGAGGCACAGCGTACTATTCAGTATGAGTGAATGGCGGCTTTGTGTACTAAACATTAAAAAACATAAATTCGTGTTTATAATATCCTAATAAACAACCAATTTGATCAGATTTTGGCCAAAATACGACGCATGAACAAAATACAGAAGTAAACTTATGCCAAATCTGTATGTTTACTATAGAGCCCAGTGAGCGTATTTATCCAACTTCCGGTTATGAATTTCTCGCTTACAAAAACTTCTTTGCTTATATAACAGGGGGATAATTTCATTTATCAATATACATTTACGATTTATGGAAACCTTGTTGAATTTCGTTCGTCTTCCACTGTAATTGAACATTAAAATGACACAGCGCTCTATTCTTTGGAATCTAAAAATTCACGTAAATGTGTGTAAATGCATAATTATGTATATAAAGTGATTTTAAAAAGAAATATTATAATATCTATTTAATCCTGATCGGTGTTATACGTGAACAGTCTAAATTGAACGACAGTCGTTTTCGTCTGCTAAGTACATTGTACACATTTTTATAATTAGTATTTTGTCGTTTGTAAATCAGTCATCACTAATTACTTGTATAGGAGATGTTTTTCTGTGTTCAGTACAAATGGCGCCCGAAATCATAGAATACACAACTCGTGTATTGTGTCTAAAATATTTGGATCCCATATTTTCACGGCAAAATAGCAACATCAAATTGTTTGAAAATGAACTAATATTAAATTCTAGTTGGTGTGTTTAGCCTCGAATATTACCCAGTTAGAGGTTCGACTCTTGTATATAATCAATCTGAGTATATTAGCATGGAGTAAACCGTTAACGATTATTTATTTTAGCAACAAATGACAATGGCGCATCGTTACTTTAAAGAACAGGACCCGATGTCAGTTTCTAACATATAACTTTGACATATTCCTGCTTATCCCTAAGGTCAGTCTTCCATGTATGCGATTTGTCTGTGTTACCGCGCACGTTTTCGTCTTATGCAAAAGTAATGTGATCGTGTCCATGTAACCGGCGAAAATGCGCCCGGAAACGACACGATAGCGCATGCATAAGAAGGGGGCTTAAGGATACATTATGGGAGATAAGATAAAGAGTTGGCAGTTCTCACTTTAATAGCTAAAAACTATATAGTGTAAATGTAATTTGCTGAAAATTTCAGTCAAATTGATTCACTATAGGCCGAGAACGAAGCGCGTGAAATTTCCGCATAGCGTCGGTCATCATTACTAAAATCATTAATATAAACAAAGTAGTCTCGATTATCCAATGTTGTGATTTAATTACAATGGCCGTTCAGCGGCATATTTGAATCTAATCCAGCTTACATCGAAGGCTAGCCTTGACATCGAGTGTTTATTATGGTCTGGATAAGTTAATTAATGTCTAATTGATAATTTAGATAAAGACGGCCTAAAGACGGACACGTAATAGACAGATTTTGCTCTTGCATAATGCAAGTTTAACATATTTATATTGTACATGTGTACACCCCACCCGATGTAACTGTGTGATCATAGCATATCTCACAAACAAATCCAATAGCGAAGATCTCCAAAGTGGTAATGCCTGAAATAAGAATAATGAGCTTAAAAACATCGAATGCTATTTCTAAGTATTTTGTCCAGACAACGATAATCTTACAAAATATCGTGTTTATTATATTAATTTATGATGTAATGCATTTACATACACAATTCCTATCTAGCAGTTAATAATATATTACAGTGGCGCCTGTATAGTAGAGAAAACGTACTAAAATACTACTGGCTAGTACCAGGCTGTGTTAAGTCAAGGATGTAGTAGAGAGTATAGATTAATAGTAAACCCATACTGTTATTAGTTATGGTTTTACCATCGTGTTAGACGGCTTCATATTATCTTCACTGGGCTCATTTTACGTACAAATATAACATTATACTTTCTCACATGCGAATGCCATAACTTCTAAAGGGAATAAGCAAATAGTCAGCCATTTTCAGGTAAGGAAATTACATTATTGTTATAATTACAGAAGTAGGCCTACTGTGACGACTAATCCTGTCATTTTAAAGAGGAATGTATTTCGGGATTGTAATTTTCTCTTTTTCGGAATTAAAGATTTGAGAGGTTTTTCTCATCAATTGCACTTTCCAATTTTGAAGATCCAGGCTGTGGTACTTTACAGCTACATGTTGAACCAACCAAGATGCTTAGTTGAAAACTATACTTATATCGTGGTATAAACATAACATTCATAAAGATCCTACACATACAGTTTCATGTAGGCTGTATCAAGCGAAGTATTTAAGGCGCTTTCCAGTTTCATCCCGTAAGAAATTTTTAAAAAGGTTTTTGAAGACCGAAACTGGTGTTCAGTATGATGATTTATGATTGACTCTGTTTTTGTGATTATATGAGATTAGTGAGCTGTTGTGTAGAAGTAGAAGTGAGATTTTAAATAGTCTGGACTGTGGGTGATTTCTATTCCTGTCGGTGTTGACAAACGGCATGATGCAAAAACTTCCATTTCTCTCCAAGCCCCCCCCCCCCCAAAAAAAAATAAAACACAAAAAATACCAATAAAATAAATAATCCCAAAAAACAGAAAGTCACATTTGGATTAACAGGGCGTAATAAAAGAAGAGGCGCATAGTAAGCAGTCTTTTGAACTTGTAGGAACGGACCTGGACACAAATAATACAGTATGAATGTATTTTAACTGATTTACATTTAATCATTTCTGTTTTACTGCTATTTCTAATAAGTTATGTTCGGCGAATTACGCAAACTTCCCAAATTAGTTGACAGTCTCTGGCCTTAGTTATTCTAGCCGACACCGGTAGTATTCTTCTATGGGATGTTTATCCTCGTTCACTGAGTAGCTTCATTACAAATAGAGCTCTAAAGCTTTCTGGAGTGCGATTCGGTGCCAGTTTTAAAATGGTTAATAGGTCTTAAATATTCGATATCAAAAGCGCATCTTTCATGGTAAAATAGCAACATCAATTTTGAATTAAATTGTCGTGTTTGCAATGCCGAAGACTGGGTGATATTGAGACTTGTCTACTTTAATCAACACTAAATTATACTCAAATTGGTTATTTAACATTTTATTTAAAAAAACATCATGACAGTGAATCAACGGTAGATTAACTCACTGTTGGATTTATAAGATTTCAGCAAATGTTGTCGGTGGCGCCGGCATGTTCGCCCATTCCTGTTATCTTTGTAAATAAAGAACGGAACGGTTGAAAATCCTTTACAATGGTACAAATAAGGTACTTTAAGTGGATTACTATATAATAAACAATATTGATCATTACTGCTCAATAAACAGTAAAAGAATACGGCACAACCAAAACGAAAGATAAATCCAGCAAGCTGCTGACTATGTGACCCCACCTCATGACAGAATCGGTATCACTGATGAACGTAAAGTAATAAGTGGCATCTGATGTTCCGGAAATAGAAAGCATACATCGTCCAATTTTCCCCTTATAATTGGGGACTATGAGACAAAAGCTGTTCAGAATTTATGCAGGCAAAATTCTGTCAATTAACATGAATATTACTTCGGAATAACATCTCGAGAGAATCATAAATTTGTAATCGTGTTGAAAAGATTAAGGTCAGTGACTAAACCCATAATAAATATTAATCAGCCAAATTCCAACTGTTAGCAATCGAAATTAATGAGGTATAGAGAGCTACAATTTTAATATGGTGTCTTATATCATACAGTTATAAAAGTTTTTCACGTGACGGCAATAAATAATATATTTATTAAACATCCCCTGCAAACATGTCTGTTTCGTGTACTTACAGGCAACATCTGTAAGTGTATTTTGTTTAAATATTATTAAAATTCCCAACCCATAGATGAGTAGTTATATTAATGAATTATATTGATTTAATTTGAATATTACAAATGCTTATTGAGCCATTAAATAAAATAGGTTTACATTGATTCATATTCGATAATAAAGAATAGGGAAAGTTCATCAAAGACGAAATAAATGTTGAAATGGGTAGATTATATCTGTTATGGCTACAGGTAAGTGATCATAGAGATACACATTTCCTAGAACAATTCAATATAGTCAAATTCACACGTTTATTAAAATAAAAAAGTAGGTTGCCACGCAAGGAAACATACAGCAGCTAAATCGCCCGGGCAGTCAACAAGTGTTGTCGCATATTAAGTAATAATCATTAGAATTTGGTTTTTAGAAGGTTCTGCCCCATGCTAGCGTTTAGCATACGAAACATTTAATAGTATGTATTTAGCTGTTCAATTATCAAAATTCATTGAAAATCAATATACTTGTTTGTCTCAAGACCTTAAACTCTGTCCACAAGATTTTTCAAAGTCATCAAGAGCCACAACTCTGACAGTAATTATCGGAAAACACTGAAAATCCATAGGTGTCTTCATCTCATGTATAAATTTAAAGTCAATCTGACATCAACTTTGGCCTATAGAACGTCGATAAAATTTTTGAAGTGATCGGATATTAGCTTTGGCATCTAGAACATTCACAAAATTTTTTGAAGCTATCAAGGGCCATAACTCTAGTACTAATTATCGAAAACCACTGAAAATCAATAGGCTCCTTTTTCATGACCTTAAACACTGTGTATAAATTTAAAGTGAATCGGATATTAACGTTGGCCTATAGAGCGCCCACAAGTTTTTTTTAAAGTGATCAAGGGCCATAACTCTTGAAGTGATTATCAGAAATGGCTGAAAATCAATAGACTTCTTTGTCCCATGACCATAAACACTGTGTATAAATCTAAATTCAACCGGAAATTAACTTGGTCTCTATAGCAACCACCAGATTTTTCGAAGTGAACAACGGTTTTTTTTAAATCGAGTAATAATTTTGACCTCCAGGGGGGACCACAAGCAGATAAAGGCGATTTTGAATACAATCAGGGGTCATAATTCAGGAAGTTACGATCAGTATGCGCAAATATCTTAGGGAACCAAGATCTTTAGGTTATAAATATGTATTTTGAGTTTCATCAAAATTGATTTAAAATTGTGACCTCTACAGGGTCCACAACCTTGGTATACAATATTTTTTACACTATTCGCGTACAAGCGGTGGCCATATTGTCGGGCAATTTTGGTCCGATTTTCACGAAATTTGAACTCAACCTTCATTACGGTGTAACGGTGATATAATCAAACTTTTTTTAAAAAAAAAAACAGATAATAATTGTGACCATAAGCCATAAAAGGTGATTTTTCGAACAGTCAGGAGCCATAATTCAGGAAGTTACGATCCGATTCATGAAATTACAGATCAATATGCGCAAATATCAAAAAAGGAACCAAGATCTTTGGGATATAAAGATGAATTTAAAGTTTGATCAAAAACAGTTCAATATTTGCATCCGAGGGGCGGGCATTTTGTCTGGCTGTTTTGGTCCTATTCACAAGAAATTTAAACTCAGCCGTCATTAATGTGTAACGAGGATATAGTCAAACGGTTTTTAAGTCGGAATAAAATTGTGACCTCCATAGGGTCCACAAGGTGAAAAACATGATTTTTCGTATAATCATGGGCCATAATTCAGGAAGTTATGATCCAATATGCGCGAATATCGCAAGGGACCGCGATCTTTGGGTTATAAACTTACATTTCAAATTTCATCAAAATCGGATTAAAATTGTGACCTCTACAGGGTCCACAACCTTGATATATGATAGTTTTACACTATTGGCGTATTAGCGGCAGCCATTTTGTCCGGCAGTTTTGGTCCGATTTTTACGAAATTCTACCTCAACCTTCATTACAGTGTATCAGTGATATAATCAAACGTCTTTTAAAATCGGATAATAATTGAGACCTCTATAGAGGGACCACAAGCTAAAAAAAAGTCGATTTTGCGTACAGTCAGGGGTTATAATTCAGGAAGTTACAATCCGATATGCGGAAATATTGAAAAGAAACCATGATCTTTGGATTATAAACATGCATTTCAAGTTTCATCAGGGTCCACAACCTTGATATACCATATTTTTTTGCACTATTCGCGTAGAAGCGGCGGCCATTTTGTGTGGAAATTTTGGTCCGATTTCGAACACAATCTTCATTACAGTGTAACGGTGATATAATATGACGGTTTTATAAATTGAATAATAATTATGACCTCTAGAGAGACTACAAGCTAAAAAGGGCGATTTTTCTTACAATTAGTTGCCATAATTCAGGAAGTTACCATCCGATCTGCGCCTATATCGATAGGAACCAATATCTTTGGGTTATAAACATGTATATCAAATTGCATTACAATCGGTTCAAAATTGTGACCTCTATAGACCCTATAAATGTGATTTTTCGGACAATCGGGGGCCATAATCCATGAAGTTTCGATCCGATACATGCCAATATCGAAAGCAGCAGAGATCTTATGGAGATAAACATTTCGTCAAAATCGGATCAGAATTTTGACCTGTAGGGTGTCCATTTTTGCTAATCTATAATATAAATATCATTTTCATAAGGTAATAGCATAAGTACAATATCGTATAAAATTTGCTAAACAAAAAGAAGACATATCATGCGTTGTTTTACGCATGACTGCTTCTTTCAGAAAAAAGAAATTAAAGATACATTTCTGAAAAAGTCAAAATCTTTTTTCGAAAATTTGATGTCCCCAGGGAAGCGGGATTGATATCATCGTGCACAACTGGCCTTAGGCTGTGTTTCACAGAAACAGTAGCTTTGATACCGTTGCTTTAACGAATTCAAACTGCTGCTTAATTTAAACTAAAACCGGATTTATCGACCAGTTTTGAATAAACACGAATGAATATAAACAATTTCAAATGATATATGACATATTTATAAAATAATCGTTAAAAGCATTGTCCATAGAAAGCCTAAAACGTATATATAAATCAATGCAAATCGAAAATTTATTTTATACCTACCACCCGGCGAAGATCTCCAACGTTTTAATTTCTCTTTAAATATACCTGGAAACCGGTACAAAATCGAGAAAAGAACGTCCATATTACAGAGTGGCTTGACAGATTTCTCTCAAATTATTCATACAATCTAATTTTAACATTCTTGATGTAATTATGTAACCAAATCACGTCAAATTTAAATATATACTTGGGATGGTGGCTCTTTAATTGTATGATCATGCTGGCCAGCTATAGCTGGTTTAACTTCGATTTCATTTCAACTCACTTTCTATGATATTATATTAACTTGGCAAACTGCCAGATGCAATTGCCCGATCATGGTGGTGCATTCATTTGTGATTGTTTTTGTGTTTTTAATATGCTCTGATCATTGTGATCAATTGCTGACAAAATACACATATTTTGATTTATAACGTGTGATCATGCATGATAATATAACTGTGTTATGTGTCATTTTCGTTACGCACACTTGACTTTCAGTAACAATTACCTTCATGTTATTTAAGTCACGTATAATAATTTTGGGTATTGAACTATGATTGTTATTATCGATTGGAACTTTTATCATTATGCGTTTATTGATCATTGTGAAGTTGTATTACGCCAAAATGAAATGGAAATAATGGGCTTTAATGATTCGGTAAGGGTTTGTCGAATTTTGCATAAACTGGACGGAAGATGTGCGTGTCATTAAACATATTACATAAAAAATTAGATTGATTTGGGGAATGTCTACTTGGTTATATACGTCAGTTTGGTATGTTACTCCGAATAGACGCTTTGCATAAAACTGGCCAATGTTTTTATTGTATATTAGTGACCACATCTCCAACCTGACTTCTGAAATGGGAATGTGTTCTCCCATACCTGGTTGAATCATTCAAACAACAACATGGGCAGTATATCACGACTCACGACAGCTCGGAGGAACCAGGGTTCGGAAAACTTGACGCTAACCAAACTGCCCAAGCCGTTGCCAATCACTTCTAGGTCAATGTTCGGACCATCTACATACTTCAGCAACTCCACGGATGATCGCCCCCGAACTGGTAGACCAAGGGTTACCAAAAGCCGACAAGACCGCCATGTTGTGTGACAGCACACGCAGAATCCCTTCACGCAGGCATCTAAGACAACACTCAGACAGTTTGAACACACGGAAGACCCATTAGTACCGATACAGTGCGACAACGACTCACCAAAGAAACATCCATTGCCGTAGACCAACGTGGAGCGATTCTCACCACTCGCCAACGACGTGAACGTCTAGAGTTTGCCAAACAACACTAAAACTGGCGACACAGGCAATGGAGAACTGTTCTGTTCGCAGATTAGAATCGGTATTGCGTATCAACTGCAGGTGACAGGACTAGGGATATGGCGTCTACGTTGCCAGCGTTATGCTGACCAATACGTCAGGGAACGATACTCGTGGTGAGGTCCAGTCATAATGGTTTGTGGTGGAATCGGCCTGAACCAGAGATTTGGTCATGTGGTGTTCCAAAATCTTGACCCAGGGAGACGAGGCGGCATCACAGCATTGTGCTACATCGATCAAGCTCTCAGACACCACGTCATACCACATTTACATCATGACAACGTCCGGGACTTTCTACAGCAGAACAGTGTCAACGTTGTGCACTGACCAACCCTTAGTCCAGACTAAATCCGATTGAACATCCTTGGGGTGAAATAATGTCGTACTGAGACCAAACACAGCCGATGGATTTCTGAGAGTGTGGTTCCAGGTGCGAATAGCGTTCATCAACCGTCTAGTCGACTACATGGGCAGACGCTGGGCGGCTGTTATTGAAACTCGCAGTGGACACACCAGATACTGATGTATAGACGGTGTACACACTCTAAAAAACTTCTCGTAATGTCTTGGAATTAATCACTAATTGGTCAACATACTGTTCAGTAAGTCGTTTTCTAGAATGATTTGATTAAAGTGCCTCTCTAATTTTGAAATCGTACTGACGGTTTTTTTTTGCTCTTAAACATAAATTATGCAAAAGCTAAATCTGCCTATTGCAAGTCTTTCTTTAGGCCTGAAATGTTATCTAAATTATTAATTAGACATTAATTAACATAATATCCAGACCATAATCAATTCTCGATTAGCCTGCGATCTTTGGCGGATTTTGATCCGATTTACTGCATAACTTTCCTTCTCGATTTGATTATTAATCGAGACTATGCTTTTTACCGTATCGACTTTAGTCATGATGATCAAAAATAGGCGGAAATTTCACTTACTTAATTTTCGGTTCATGATGGATCAATTAGACTGAAATTTTTAGCAAATTGCCTTTACACGATCTAGTTTTAACTATTATAGCGAGAACTGTCAACTCGTTACCTAATCTCTATGGTGGCCTATCATTATCATTCAGGATTTAACAAAATTAAATAAAATGAAAAGCAAAGTCAAAATTAAAAGTAAATTGAAAGCAAAAATTAAATCAAAAGCAAAAGTTAAATCAAAAGTCAAAATTAAATCAAAAGCAATATTAAAAATAAAAGTAAAATCAAAATGTAAATCAAAATCAAAACACAAATTGAAAGTAAAATTAAAACCAAAATGTAAATTAAAATCAAAACACAAATGAAAACTAAAATCATTTTTAAAAGTAATTTAAAATGTAAAACAAAACTAAAAGTGAAAAGCAAAACAAAAATATTTGTCGGCCTATCGTTATCATTCAACATTTTTTTTTTCACACAAAAGTAAAATGAAAAATTATTGGTCGGCCTATCGTTATCATTCAACGTCCTTGACCCCAATCGGTAACCGCCGGATATATTTCCGATCGCTTTGACTCGACGATTTGTTCTCCCGCTGTACAAATAAAACTGAATCAGAACAGTATTTCCTTATGGGGTGTGAAACGTACAAAGATTTGAGAAAGCAATATATATCCAACCGTAAACGTTACTGATTAAACCTTTTTCTTTTAATAATCTCTTCAATCCATCAAGCATCATAGCCCCAATTGTTGCAGAATTTGTGATTGATATGTCCACCTAATATTAGGCTATATAACCCGTATCTATTTTATGCGCCCATATGTGGGTTTTTTTTTGGGGGGGGGGGGGGTGTATTGCCCTTTTTATTATTTTCTATTTAGGCATATTGTATGTATAGCTTGTATTGTCTGTCTGTAAACTGATGCCCGTGTATAACTTTTTCATCTTTAATGGCCGCCCTAAAAGTGCGTTCCGACGCAATCAAATTCTGGTATGTTTTTTTCTATTCGATATACATTTACACATTCGTTAGTGTAATGGTAGACGTTACTGATTCCCTCTACACTACCGCCGCTTTTGGATGGGTGGCCCTCGAGACGCAGCTATACCCAAAGGTCAGGTTGTCACTATGAATTTTTATCGGAGAGAAGAAGCACTCCGACGCCCACTTTGGGCAAGCAATGTGACAAGATACCCCGTCAAGAACCGAACCCGCTAATCCAGGCAAAGAGAGAGAAATGTGGTTAACGTCCACTCAAAACAAACTAGGTCATTTCGGTACTGACATATGGTTTAATTTTATTTCAATAATTCGCTTGTGCGTAGGGGTCATTAGCAGTGGGTGGAAACCGGAGTACTCGGAGAAAACCCACGAGGTTGGACAGGCGACTACTCCTTACCACGTAGTTCTATTACAGCATGATGAGAGGTATCGTCCAAGATCACCATCAGTGCCAGTCTAGTACCTAGGTCCTAGCCTACAAGTACAAATGCCGAAAGCGAGTAAAGTCGCTCGACAGTCGCTGAGCTATTAAAAAAAGTGAATGTCGAATCTTCTTAAAAATCTTCGACTTGTAGTAATTTGTTTCACTGATGAATAAAAAGTTTATACCCGTTTACCATAGAATCAAATCATTTACAGATTTGCAAGGTCCCCCCTCCCCACTACTCATTTCAACCAGCATGCAGACGGACAGACAAGAAAAATATAAAAATTCCGAGAAAACCCATCAAAAATAATTATTAAATTCCAGTTTTTATCATGGTTCAAATCACGTCAAATATACACTTTTGTGTTCCAGGATACACATAGATTCATAAAAACGCTATGGTACACCATTTTGACCTCTAAAAGTAGCAAAATAGGTCGTAAAATGATAACGATGTTATACGGACTTTTTCCGTATGAAAGAAATTCGATACGTGCTGCTGTATCCGTGTGCCGTAAAACGTATGAGAAATGCACACACATTGATGATGTCACAAGCAAAATCGATACGAATACGTGATACGGACCAGAAATTTATACCTGCCAAAAGTGTCTAGTGTTTGCCCAACGTGTGCCGTAACACGTATGAGAAATGTACACACATTGATGATGTCACAAGCAAAATCAATACGGATACGTGGTACGGACCCTAACGGACTTGGGCCCTGTTTCACGAAATTTTAACTTAAGATAAAATCCAATTTTAGTAGATACATCAATTTTGATTGGCTAAGCACTAAAATCAATCTAATATTATCCAATCAAATTACTAAAATTGGGATCTTATCTTAGTTAAAATTTCGTGAAATAGGCCCCAGGAATTTATACTTGCCAAAAGTCTCTAGTGTTTGCCCAACGTGGGCGTCAGAGTGTTTCTTCTCTCCGAAAATACTCATAGCGACAACCTGACCTTGGGTATAGCTGCGTCTCGAGGGCCACTCACCCAAAAGCGGCGGTAGTGTAGAGGGAATCAGTAACGTCTACCATTACACTAACGAATGTGTAAACGTGTGTATAGAATATAAAAGAACCGAATTTGATTGCATCGGAACGCCTTTTAGGGAGACCATATACAATATGCAAAGATGAAAAAGTTATACACGTGTACAAATTTACAGACAGACAATACAAACTATACATACAATATATCGTATATTGAAAATAAAAACAGGACAAAAAAGAAAAAAACCCAACATGCGCGTATAAAATAGATACGGGTAATATAGCCTAATATTAGGTGGACATATCAATCACAAATTCTGCAACAATTGGAGCTATTATGCTTGATGGATTGAAGAGATTATTAAAAGAAAAAGGTTTAATCGGTAACGTTTACGGTTGGATATATATTGCTTTTTCAAATCTTTATACGTTTCGCATCCCATAAGGAAATACTGTTCTGATTCAGTTTTATTTGTACAGCGGCAGAACAAATCGTCGAGTCAAAGCGATCGGAAATAGCCGACGGTTACCGATTGGGGTCAAGGGCGTTGAATGATAACGATAGGCCGACCAACATTTTTTCATTTTACTTTTGCGTGAAAAAAAAAGTTAAATGATAACGATAGGCCAACAAATATTTTTGTTTTGCTTTTCACATCTACTTTTGTTTTACATTTTAAATTACTTTTAAAAATGATTTTAGTTTTCATTTGTGTTTTGATTTTAATTTACATTTTGCTTTTACTTTTAATTTGTGTTTTGATTTTAATTTACATTTTGATTTTACTTTTATTTTTGCTTTTGATTTAATTTTTACTTTTGATTTAACTTTTGCTTTTGATTTAATTTTAACTTTTAATTTTGACTTAATTTTAACTTTTGCGTTTGATTTAATTTTTACCTTTGGTTATCTTTTGCTTTTGCTTTTTATTTACTTTTAATTTTGACTTTGCTTTCCATTTTATTCAGGTTTTTAAAGAAATTTTGTTAAATCCTGAATGATAACGATAGGCCACCATAAATCTCCCATAATGTATAATTAAGTAAAATCACGATCACATAAGTTATTAGTTTGGAACTACGAAAGAACAATAGGTCGAATATTCTCAGTTAAAATCTTTCTGCATTGTTTACAAATGTTTATTTGAATAATGCGAAAACCTCATTTTAATGACGGCTTGACCTTTATGGTCACATCCAATTCTTTTTTTTTACGGATACTTTGTTACAGTGCAGAACATCGGTTTCTATTTATTCATTAACGTCGAGGTCAAGATGGTTTCTAACCAAGTTCCTTTCTTTATTTAATCGTTTAGATTATTATCGAGAGTACAGCTTCTAGTCCTTTTTTTGTTAGAATTAATAAGGAAATGCAGGCTTAAAATGAGGCTTAAAATGACACACATAACTGGAAATAAATGAGAATCTGAGAAGAAAGACATGGTGACCTATAGAAACATATTTTACTAGCAGTTCGATGGGAAGTCTCCGTGGACTTGGGTTTCATACGCCGTCTTAAAGAGGATATTGTTATTACTTCTATTGTGAAATGTATCAATATATTATCAGATATCGAATATGTTTCATGTTTTCCTTGCGTGCAGACAAAATCAGGGCAAATTGATCGCAGCATTGAATAAGAAATTTAGCATTGTTAGGACGACTGTTGCACGTTTATTTATGGTCCAACGTCCAGAGGTTATTACAGAAACGTATAAATCATACGCGAATTTTAACTAGGAAGCAAATGTTGATCTTATTATTTTTGATTAGTTCATACGGAACCAGGAAGAATTGTGGTGTGTTTCTAGTGAAACATTTACTCAATCTGTCAAAATAAACTGAATCTCTCTAACTCGGAAAAAGAGCACAACACGCCTGATTTTATAGCCCATCTAAATTTTGTTTTGAAGTCTTTTGTTATTGTTTGAAATGCAAAGGGGTTAAGCGTCTACTTTCTACACTGATTGGGCTCATGGAGATGGGCCTATGCCATACAGTGTCCTGTGAGGGCATTTTGCCGGGAGAGCGGCGCCACGACCACGACCTACTCAAATTCAAAGGTTCTTTTACGAACACCCGATATGTAACTACTAGACATGTTCCTTGGCAGACCCTGTGTCGTCCACTGGGAGCGAGCCTGAGACCTTTGCTTAGCGAACCAGCGGCTTACTCACTGTGGCCGCCGTATTGTAAATATCTTTGTCTTCATTATTCAGTTGATTGCAACTCCTTGATATATTTAATTGTAGTGCGATCACCTAGAAATGTGTGATATCAGTGGAGTATGCATGACCCTCTAAAGGGGCTTAACAATTTTAATCTTAAAGGCGGTTGTGTGGCAGAGCACCCTCAAACGGATTTTTTTAAAGCCCCCTAAAATCACCCGTGACGGGAATGGAGATTGTAGTTTGAGGGAGAGAGAGAGAATGAGAGGGAGAGAGAGAGGGGGGAAGGGTAACGTCCAATCGACACAAACCAGGTCATTTCGGGACTAACATATTATGGTTTAACTTTATTTCAATAATTCGTTTGCAGTGGGATCTTTAGCAGTGGGAGGAAACCCTAGACCCGGAGAAAACCCACGAGGTTCGACAGGCGAACATACTCCTTGTAACGTACAAACGGGAAATAGAAACCACTCAATGACAGACCTTATGATACAGCACGCACGTACTAACCATTCGGCCATCCAACCCCTGGTAGAGTGAAAAGTGGCAGCAGATTGGTATAATCTGTGCCAGCTAGCTACGGGGAAAGCTCCCGATAAATTGTTTATTGCTAAATGTGTTACTCTATGATGGCAGAAAACAACCATTACGCATCAAAAAAGAATAAGACGAAAGATACGCATCTTTGCACTCGCACTTTCTCCTAATCTACACTCAATGGGCATGTCAATATTATAAGATGGGAAGTTATGTTCTTAATCATATCGCATGCTTTGCTAAAGTTAGTATAGAATTTACACCATAATCAGGTTTGCCACACTACACACACACACCAAAGATAAAATAATCAGTATAGGCACAGAATTTATGATATATGATCAATTAGCAAATGTCCGTATAACTCACTGGTCATGCAATGTCGTATTTAAGGTGTCTGCCCCCCTCCCCAATGTATATGTGTTAGAGCTTTAATTTGTTTTGAGTTCTATTGCACTGGTGTGTTACCCTATGGTAACTTGTACAGTGCTCATGAGTGGGGGATGTTCGCTTTATATATGTTCTGTAATAAATAACAGTAAGTAGATGTTTACTACAGTAGAATCTGGTTGATGTGAAGGATTAACCAATGAAACGGTCTGTTGCGGCGAGTTCTTGCCGTGTGATGTACGAAACTGTGGGTATCCTGCTAGAAACATCAACGCTGATTGGACGGTTGATCTAATATCTGAAGTAAAAAGGCCAAAAAGCCGCTCATATGACCCCAGATGCGATCTTCCACTACAAATGGACAGATCTTCATGTAGTAGAGGCCATCGAAAGTAAAAAAACAAAATGAAATGCAGATCTGTATTTTAATCAGATTGCATCTATTGGTGTGTCGGGAATGAATCACATAATTTGTCATTCTCTTCCTCGAGAAATTAATTTCAGTTCACAACATTTTTTACAGCACTGACTTCATATGACATCGCATAATCACTACCCACAACATAGCACTGTGAATTCACTTTAAAAACAGTTTGAGAATCCTAAACTCTTTCCGACTTACTTCATTTTACAAACATTGCATAACTAAATCCAGTTTAGCCCATGGTCTTTTTTTCGTTCATGACCTTGCATAATAATATGTTCTTATTTGACCTCAAAAACCATTCTAAAATCATTTCTTAACTGGTTCTATTGACATCATCGACTCGTAGTGTACTTGACCGCGGTGATCTCATATATGCTTCACTTTACTTGGCCTTAAACGTCATAATTGATAGCTCTCACTCGATTTTCCAGCGTTTGAGAAAATGACTCAAATGATCCTTAGTTTACATTTCTTTAATTTAACCCTAGTTGATCTTTTAGACATCACACCTTTTTTGTTACATTTCCCAAGATGATCCCATTGGGCTCTAGTTGGCTATAATGATCCTTTTGGCCCTGGGAAATTCATTTATGCAACATTTACTCACTATAACCTATATTTGACCATGCTGGCTCACTTTTGTGAACATTTCCTTACATGAACAAGTTTAAAATCTCCTTTCCCATTAGGATTTTGTTGATGATAAAATTGTTTACTTGACTCTATTTTAACTCTGTGACCTTCTTTGACTTCACTGAACTATTACTTTAGTCTGCACCATTCTCAACCATAAAATCACCAGCATAGGCCCTTTCCCATTCCAATTCCCAATTATTTTTTTTAAAGGAAACTGCAGGTTAATTATATTAGAGAATTTAGTAAATTGAAACTGACTGATGAATGTCTCTTTAAATCGGGAACGATTTCTTCTGTAAAATTTAAAACTCATTACCTTAATATAAAGTTTTCACCCAATCGACTTAATAGCAAATTATCACGTATATTTACAATTTAAGGAAACACAATGACGTATTGTTCAATAATTAAAAAATAATTAAGGAAACAAAAAAACCGACACACAGGTAAACAGCTTGATTTTCTTAGATTAAATCTCAGTGCATAAAAGAAATAACAGATAGTATCTTTTTCTCACAAGTCGCAAGACCCGATCAATATATACAGACGTTAGATTGCGTTAATATATGGGAACTGTTCTCGGTTTTAAAGGGGGTTGCTTCACAATTAAGAGTAATTTTTGCGATGAATCATGTCTTCAGTTACATTAATAAATATGAACGATCATCAAAAATCGTGCATGTTAGTCATTTATAAAACTCGGGGTCAATATTATTCATCTGCATTAGTAAGTAAAATCGCTGGAGGGTGTTTTGGAAATGGACGTAAGCATTTAATTCTATGTTCAAAACATGAAAAAATAAAACATTAATCCTCTTCTAAAGTATTTCCTTTGTCGGCCTAGAATCAATAAGAAGTGATTGAATGGCAGGAAAGCGGTGCGTGTTAATTAGGCATTAGCCCTTCGAAGAACTTCGCTGCTCGGTAAAGAAAATATTTGTTTTGACGCGATTTGACTTAAAAGTTTGCCTATCAGTAATGTACAAATTACATTGTATGCGAGGTGAAATCTATCGCCTACATGTAGATATAGCCGTTACAAAATATGTATTGTGCCTCATAAAGCTAACTAGCAAAGGATTCGTTCCGTGAAAGCGTTGCGTGTTAATTAGGCATTAGCCCTTCGAAGAACTTCGCTGCTCGGTAAAGAAAATATTTGTTTTGACGCGATTTGACATAAAATTTTGCCTATCAGTAATGTACAAATTACATTGTTTGTGAGGTGAAATCTATCGCCTACATGTAGATATAGCCGTTACAAAATATGTATTGTGCCTCATAAAGCTAACTAGCAAAGGATTCGTTCCATGAAATATCCCCCATTAGTTTAACATGCAAGAATTCGTAATTTCTTTGGATCAGGTCAACTTTCTTACTTGGTTTTCATTAGTTTTTAGTGTGTTGTAATTTACTTTTCAATCATTATTTCTGCATGTTTGATACTTGGACAATCAAGAGACGACCCAAGACATATGAAAATACTACTACAATTTACTGTCTGTCACTAGTCCATATTCCATTCAACAGTGTCCCTTTAAATAAGTGGTACATTATGCCCATTTCTACAGCAGTACTTACTTCGATTATCAATCAGAACTCATTAATATTGCATTATCAATAAAGTAATTCCTATAACCTTCACTTTAATCAATCTATGAATTATTATTTGTTTATTAGCGTTGCCATAGATACCACCCATATCCATACCCATAATACTTCTTATCTAGATCTGTGTACATGTATATTTCAAATTATCTTTTACTCTTAATGGAAATAACTGTAACGTTATGCTCGTCTGTTTCAGATGTTGGTGGACATGTGTATGGAATTTTAAAATTATTACCACGGATTCGTCAACTGGTAGGTATATTTAATGGTTATAACTTCTTTTCAAGTATGTTCAGGACGTATAATATGGTAAATACGATAACTTCAAAGATAATTGATATGGAAACATTTTTGAATTAGTTCGTTAATGCACCTTTGGTATTTCTAATGCATAGGTCATGTTTATATTTATAAGCAGGGTTTCTGTTATCGAGAACAGTTTGTTGGTAGTAGTAATGAGATGGGGTTTAAGGCCCTGTCTGCCTCACCCTAATGACAGTGGCGTTGTGGTCTATTGTTATTCCAACTGCCAAGAGTTATATCCACACGAACCTTCTCGGACAACATCGGGGTACAACACGGAATCTTATACTCACTGAGTCACCGAGGCTCAGTTCACTTAGCACTCGTAGAACAAAAATAGCGTGTAACGAACCATGGCGATATACGCTGGGTCCTGGTTGAAATTGCGATTAAAGCAGGTCGTAGCCATTCCGGGTTTGCGAATCTTCGTGTATAAACTATATAAATAGTAAGTCACAGGTACAACGAAATAAAGTAACTGGATTTTTGATTGTTAACGTTGCTGTGTTTTAAGCGTTTCATTTATTTATGTAGTTAGTTCAAGGGGTGTGTTATGATGATTTAATTACGGCTAAGAATGTCTTAACACCTGAAAAGTACCCTTAGGCTAAACCACTTTTCTTCTACTTCACTTCAAAGAAACGTATGAAATATGATGTTGAAGTTAGTCATAAAGACTTCAGTTTGACACATAATAGGTCTACCCAAAAAGAAGACTTGAGACTGTACTAGCAACACATAGCATTCTTCCATCGTTACTTACCGCCTAATTGTATTTGTGTGTTTAAGTTGACTGTATCGCACATTGATTTGGAATGCAAACACAAAACTAAGAATGATTTAATTCCTTTAGATCCACCATCATTTCAGACATTTGACCCCTCTGTATCTTAGTGAAGTTATCTACCAAAATAAATGCCCCGGGGTCGCCCCAATACTGATCATTATCGCTTTCATCATTGCCACTGAAACCATCTCCGGTGTCAGATACCCTCTTACAATCTTCGTGAATATTGCCATCGACAAAAAATCACATTTCATCTTATATTTTTACTGATACTACAATAATGGACTTGGGATGCGATTGGAGTCAGGGTATTAGCCGCCTATTTAGGTTAAATTATTGTTAAACGGACAGTCCCGATAAGAACAGTCTCAAAAATTAAAGTCCGAGAGTTTATGAAATTTATGGACCAAAATATAGAGGCATGGTGTATTTATCTTGTCTCAAAATTTCAGCTCAAAATATTGAGTCGTTTGGACGTGAACGTCAACACTGCTTATCCGGACACGTAACCCTTTTAAGATTTCGGGTCAATTTTTTCATTGGGTGACCTGATAATCGATTCACATTTCTTGAGAGGTCTATACAGTGAATGACCCATGTACTGTACTTGATAACAAAAGGTAAATTTCACCTACATATTATTTTTATAGAAAAAAGTCTGGTTTTATCCAGATACTGTATAATACAACGGTCTCCATTTCCAGATGAAGACTGTCAGATTTAAGTTATTTACAAGCGTATCACAAATATCGTGTTAGTTGGTCGGCCGTAGGTAATGGGTTTTATGGGATTTTAACACAAAATTAAGCAGTTTTATTCCTCAGAAAGTTATCGGGATTGGCCCTTTAATACTTCGAAACAACTTTATCCGAGTTGTGAATTCCTACACATTCCAAATGTAGTCGCCAATAACATACACGTAGGATTGTATCTGCTTGTCATTACCTTTTATAGAATATTATCGTTCTCCATAAACTTTGTGTAAGAAATCATTGTTCTGTTTTATTTTTGTTTTGTCTACTAAAGATGCCTTAACGAAGTGATCTGTAATTGCTTTTTCAAGAAATATTTTGATTGGTTAAGTTGCTCTAAATAGCGAGGGGTCTCTAAACCCAGTACTAGAATTTATTTAGACGAAATGATCTTTAAATTTACGTGTACGTCTTTGTTGGTCTATTATGTGGGTTGGGTGTTGATGACCAGACATGGAATACATAAATTTTTGGCTAAGGTATATCCCATCTCCGGGATTATTCAGTCCATTACAAAGAAACGGGGCAGGGGGCTTAACCGATCGAAACATTCTTCGGGGTTTTGTAGCGTGTTTACCGTTGTAGATGACACATAACGGCCTTGCTGTCAAGAAACAGTGCATAGTTGTTCGGATGTGACGTAAAACTGTTTGGTGTGCACTTAAGGGACCCCTTGAGAGCCAGAATTCGATGAAGATTGTTTGGAGCTGCCACTGACCGGATAAACCCATATTAGTATTTTGAGACAATCCTGTATCGGTTGCTTTGATATTGTTACCAGAACACCGCCTGTAACATATTGCGACATGCTAATGATAATGTAGCCATGGCTTGCCTTGGGACTTTCTTTTTTCTTTGATTCATTGATGATTGTATCCTGAAAAAAAGATCATACATCATTAACATCCTTTTGTTAGATATAATAGATATATAATAATGGCAGCTGTGTTAATGGCCGTTTTATTTCCTTTGGGTGATTATAACTTGTTTTATAATCAAGCTTCGATTTCGTAATTGATTGAGTTGCAGTCACGGTTTGTACAGAGACCGAATCTATATATCTTAAGATTTTGCACATTTTACAGTACCGTGTTTTTAGTCCCAGATGATTTTGTTCTCGAAGTTGAACATACCGTTGGAATCGTCGTTGAATTCCAACCAGAACTGAACATATTTGTTTAAAATGATTCCATTTCAAGACACATATTTGCCGCCCAAATAGAGAGCGGTACAGTCGTAAATCATAACGAACCGCAAGTACTTCCAGTAACTTGATACGCCTATTGATTTCTTCTAACTTCAATAATCTAAAAATGCATATGTTTTCTTTAACGGGAACGTATATCGCGTTTTGTAGCTTCTTTTACCCCGATCATCCCCGTCTACTCTCACTGTGTTAGACCGGGTAACAAAGGCTAACGTTATTACCGGAGTAAAACATCCGGCTTACTATCAGAAAAGTAGTCAGTTAGTTGGATTATTTCGACTACATTTCGCAAGGGTGTGGGTAGGATATTTTTTTTATATTGTGTTTAAGTTAAATCATTTCTTTTCCCAATATTGTATGTCTATTGATATGCAGCTTTCATTGTATTTATTATTTTTCCCCACTGAGAATTAAGGCTCAAATAACTTCAAATATACAATGTAGTGCACGACAAAACAGAGAGAGAGAGAGAGAGAGAGAGAGAGAAATGGGTTTAACGTCCACTCAACACAAACTCGGTCATTTTGGGACTAACATATGGTTTCATTTTATCTCAATAATTCGCTTGCGCGTAGGGGTCTTTAGCAGTGGGAGGACACCGGAGTGCCCGGAGGAAACCCACGAGGTTGAGAAGGCGCCCCTATCGCCATGCCACATACGCTCACACCAGGGCTCGAAACCACAGCCGCAAGCCAGAGGTGACCGGCCAGCTAGAGGTCGAAGCGCGGCACTCTAAACCACTAGGCCACCCCAGCCCCCGCACGACGAAACAAGGACAGAACAAATGACTGTGTAAAGTCGCTAAATTGTAGAGCTGATAAGAAAATAGATAGGTAAAAATCCCCAAAGATTAAATTTATATATTTGCACAGGTAATTGGGCATTACGGTTCTGGGGTTCTTTGTCAGTGGATAATTTTCAAATTGTCGTGATTTGACAATGATGAAAATTGTTTTCAACTAGCTAAGATTGATGTTTTGCCCGTTTCTGACACGAGGTAACCCTCCATCAACAACATTCATTCTGGTTGACGTCCGCTTCCCCAAACCTCAGCAGATTCCAGTACCCTACATCTAGTCTCGGCTGTATGACGAAGTCCGCAATTAGAACTACTTTAAAGTTCCCTGATTACCAACGACGTTGCCCGTGACGACGCCTTTGAAGAATGTTTTATCTTACTAAGTTTTCAAAGTTTGAAGCTATTTTTCTTTCAAGTTTACTCGATTTTATTTAGACAAGGACAAGTTTGCACTGAAAATTCTACACACCCTTCGAACGACACAATTTTGAGAACTTCGTTCAAAAAGCGGCAGGTTTTCCTAATAAGTCAACTGGCACCGCATCGCAATTGTATAGGCGTAGGAACATATCACTTACTGTCATACAGCCGAGGCTAGATGTAGGTTCCGGGGTCTGCCGAGATTTGCCGAGTGATTCTTTTTCAATTCTTCAATAATACCATTCGGCGAATAGTGGTTAATTTGGGTTATTGAACCCGTTACAGAAAAGTCAGATAGCCTCGGGTTTCATTAGTTCACGGGTGTTTGTATTGCTTCATCTTGAAAGTTAATAAGTTTGATATTCCATTAAGTCGCCTAAGGCTAAATGTACCCTGGAAAGGGAAAGTACACAAGTTCCATTATCATTCTTTAACGTAGGCAACCAAATAAATGTCTGTGTTTTGAATGCGAACATATAAGAGCTATACCTTCTGATAAACATGAAATGAAATAGGGGAATATTTCTCGCTTTCATGTATGCGGTTCTTTTAATTAACCTATTTAAAAGAAACAGGTTTCCAATCCAAAGAACCATTGGAAAAGGCTGATTAGCTTTTCATTTAGAATTAGAAACACTCCCTCGTCCGTCCGTGTTTATACACATCTTTCTGTCCGTTTTTTTCAACCACTGTAACAAAAAAGGAACGACAGTTTTTGGTGTTTATCTGGGGTTTTGATAATGTAGCTAAGCGGTATTATAGTCGATTGACATGATTGTGTTCATATTGCTTACCTGGCTAACTGTATACTTGAGAATTATAATAATCATTGCAGAACTTAAAAAAAATATCGCTAGTTAGATTAGTCTCAATGAGTTTTTCCACAGTTCTGAAAACTTAATGAAACGTTATGTACTTTTTTGATATGGTGCGTTTGACTTTTCTTTTAAACCACGTACTTTTTTTAAATGAACATGCATAATACGATATTGATTTTATAAAGAAATATTAAAAAAATATATCTGATAATCGAACATTTCCTAAGGCCCAAGGAGAACAATCTATGTATTTTGTAACATGGTTGCTAATTTTAAAATTTACAAACGCAGGCGACGACTACTTTATTGATCAACATCTATTCGACTTTCTACACCCCACTCCAAGTAAAATCAAACATTAAACTGAATTTCTGAGCAATAATATGAACAGATGAAAGAGCATGATAATATTAATCATAAGATTGAACAATATAGTAAAACACCTATTAAATTACAAGATAAACATGCTCCAATTCAAACTAAAAAATAACTATCAAATGAAATGGGGTTTAACGTACTACTCTTATGCACCTAACCTGGGCTAATGGAAGACGGACATACGCCATACAGTGTGCTATGAGGGACATTTTGCCCGGGCAACGGTGTTACGGCCTACTCTTATATCGAATTCTAACTGCCAAGGGATCTTTTACGAGCACGCCAATGTGAACACAGGACCTTGTTTTTAGCCCCATCCGAACGACTAGACAGCTGTCCTTGTTAGGCCCTCAGTTCGACATCACTTACAAGGGGAAACCACGCCGGAAAATCGAGATTAACTTGCTCCAGGATAGCGATCCAGTGCCTTACCCACTTAGCCATGTAATCCCCCATCAAATCAAACAGATATTGATTTAATTATGGAAGTCGGAAATGTGAACAAACCCCCCGGAAAAACAGTGGGGAAAAATCAAGTCTAGACATACACAGTCAAATATATATAAATTCGAAAAATGAGGCTTAAATTATAATAAGAAATGCAAACCGTCGTCATTTTATGAACAGTATACATGTACCCACTTAGCCACGTAATCCCCCATCAAATCAAATAGATATTGATTTAATTATGAAAGTCGGAAATGTGAACAAAACCCCCGGAAAAACAGTGGGGAAAAATCAAGTCTAGACATACACAGTCAAATATATATAAATTCTAAAAATGAGGCTTAAATTATAATACGAAATGCAAACCGTCGTCATTTTATGAACAATATACATGTACCCACTTAGCCACGTAATCCCCCATCAAATCAAATAGATATTGATTTAATTATGAAAGTCGGAAATGTGAACAAAACCCCCGGCAAAACAGTGGGGAAAAATCAAGTCTAGAAATACACAGTCATATATATATAAATTCGAAAAAGGAGGCTAAAATTATATTAAGAAATGCAAACCTTCGTCATTTTATGAACAGTATACATGTACTTGAGAGTGACCTTGACAAGGTTCTCAATAAAGTCCAAATAAAGTAGGCCAAACAAAATACTATACGACCAGATATTGGAACAATTCCACTCGCTGACTCCCAGGGTGCAACCCTCAACATTTAGAACCGCATCTAATCTGGATATAAATAAGATCATCAAAGCATCATCATCAACATCGTGCTCTCTAGATCTCATTTCTATTTGGCTACTAAAACAGTTGTCTTGACGTGATGGTCCCAGATATTCCGGATTTTCTAAATTTATCTTTAGTTAAGTGTTTCCGGTACTAACATCTTTTCTTTTAAAAAATATTGAGAAAGCTGACATTTGCCTCAGCTATCCCAGATATTGTAAATTCATCATTCGCTTAGTGTTACCGCTACTAAAAAATCCTTACCTTGATAAAGAATTACCGGTTTAGAGTCTTTCTTTTCTCTCAAAAATGATTGAGAAAGATGTTGCGTGCGAATTTAAAAGACATTTACATAACGATAACCTCAACGAAGTATTCTAATCTTCATATAGAAAACAAACAGTATACTGAAACCACCTTACTACGAGTACAAAATGACTTTCTAAACGAAACGGATACGAATCAAACATTAGTACTAGTCCTGCTTGATCCAAGCGCTACGTTTGACTAAATAGACCGCCAAATTCTTTATAAAAGATCTGCTGAACAACTTTGGTGTAAGTGGACTAACCCTTACATGGTTCCAGACATACCTTGAAAACCGTGCACAGTCATTTGTTATCAAAGGTTCCCAATCCAACTCAACAGTTTTAAAGTATGACGTGACACAAGGTTCTGTTATTTACTACACACACAACATCTTTAGGAAATGTCATTCGTAAACCCGGTCTTAACTACTATGGCGTACCCCAAGGTTCTGTTCCCCCTTCTTTACTATTTACACAACATCTTAAAGAAATATTTTAACTACCATATAGCCTTTGAGGCTTCTTTTGAATCATGTGAGATATGCAAACTTGGGGCCTGTTTATCGGATATTCGTAAACAGATGGACTTAAATTTGTTAAAACTCAATGGTGATAGAGAGAGAGAAAGAGAAATGGGGTTTAACGTCCACTCAACACAAACTAGGTCATTTCGGGACTAAAAACAGTGGCTCAATGGTGATAGAAGAGAAATAATGAAAACATGCAAAAATGTACGACAAATGTTATTGCCAATGTCTCGCTATTCCAATTACCGTGCTATCAAAATTCGACAGAAAGGAACAATATTTGGACAAGGGTGTTGTATTTTGTAATAATGGGTTAGAATAGGATTGGCTAATATTTGACTGATACTATAAATAGACTCTTCATCAAAAAAAAAAAAAAAAAAAAAAAAAGAAAAATTTGCTAATTCTGCAAATTAACTCAATGTATTGTGTGTATAATTCAACAACCATGATAGTTTCTCATTATAATGAGGTAGTATCTTGTGGTATTTAGTCGTAGTTTAGTTCTTGGATAGTATTGAGTAAATCGGCCTGCCTGAAATACTAACACTATATAGTGGGGAATTGTTCATTATACGGGACCATCATGAAATGGTTATTAAATATGTTGCCCTACCTAATGTTACGTGTCTATCACCTGTAACGGTAATGATTTCTATATCTATGTCGAATCTAATTCAATATAAAATATTTACGTATTAAAGTAAATATAAGTTATGTTGATCAATCAATTTTATATTCAAAATCGTTTTATATCATATCTGAGACAAGGGCCAAGTCGTGGAATTCTGAAGACTTATATCGGCCATACAACACATCTTCAATGGCTTACAGAGATACGGCGTTTTTTAAAGATAAAAAATCAACTTACCACGTAACGGTAACGTGAGCTCTACCCAGTGTTTGATAGATCTGTACTTAAATAAATTCACAATAAATTACGTGATTTCGCTTTTATCATTTTGTGACATGTTCCCATTACAGCTCAAAAAATCACTCAACAATAAGCAAGCCACAGTTGGTTTTAATAGTAGACCCACTAATATTCTCTTACAAATAATGGACAACATTTTAGCCCTGAACATTTTTATTCCCGTAGAATGCAAATGACATGACATCCTCTTTAAACAATGCCCACCAATTAGATCATTAAAATATGGACTAGCTATTGTTTGTCTTTCACCGAGGGTTGCGCTGGGTTCATAATATTATGTAACATTCGAAAGCTTTTTGTAACGGGAATGAATATTTACTAAAAAATCAATTATTATATCATTGTAAGAATTAGTTCTTATACACAATGATTAGCACTGAGACTGCCCATCTAAAGATAAAAACAGACATTGATTTAGCCCTTGATAAAATCATGGAGTCAATCTGGTATTATTAGACTTGAGCGCCGCCTTTGATACCGTCAGTCATGACATCCTCTTTAAACGCCTGGAAAATATTGGAATAAAAGGGTCAGCATTAGACAACAAATCTAGATAAATGGCATCGTTTCACAGCCTAAACCAATCTCTACTGGCGTACCACAAGGTTCGGTAATTGGACCCTTGTTGTTCCTGATATATGTTCTTCAATTAGAACAGCTAATTAGACGCCATGGTGTGAAAAATCATAGTTTCGCAGACGATACTCAATTTATGACTCCTTTTTGATGAATGAACCTGGGGGTTTAAACTATTCCTTGAGAAAATTAGAAAATTGCCTTAAATTCGTTCAGTCAATAGTTTAAAACTTAATGATGAAAAGACCGAATTTATTGTGATCTGCTTGAAACATCAGTCATACATCAGTTGCCTCCAGGGGCCGGTTGTTCAACTTTTAGTTAAATTTAACCATGTGGTTACGTATAACCATTGGTTATATATTTAACTAATCGTTACATAACCAGTGGTTAAATTTGTGTTGTTCAACTAAATTTAACGACGTTGTTATGTAACCATATGGTTAAAATTTAACCATTCAATAACCATATGGTTAAAATTTAACCATTCAACAAGTATCCCATAATTCTCCTCACTGGCAACCAATTCAAGATGGATGACACTGATAGGAGTGGTGGGAGACAAAAGAAAACCAATTAATATTCGCAATCAAATATTTAGCTGAATGGGAAATTAGTCTTCATGTGGTGTTTTTAGCCAACACTGTCAATCTTCAATGACATAGTTGTGGCCTGCTAATCGAGACTGGAGAGGGGTACCTCTTGACAACAAAAAAAAGGTTTCGCTTGTAAAGTTTGCGTCCTGTAAAATGTGGTAAGTTTGTTTTTTTTTTTGTTTTTTAAAGTCTTATTTGCAGACCTTTGACAATATTTTTATTATTTCCCGTTCAGACAAAAGTAGTTCGAGGCTTACATCCACCAAAAAACCCTGTAAAATTATGTGATGTCTCAAATGCTAGCGCCAGCGGTTGCTACGTGATGTCAGTGAATGTAAACATATCATATAGGGTAATGAATAAGTGTCAATTTCCAATGGTTTTAATTAATTTGTGACTGATTTTCTACTGTTTTATGCATTTCAGGGATGTGTTCGGATATAAGATTGAAAATACATGTAGTGTGTTTGACATTTGCAGAATTTCAGGGATGTGTTTGGATATAAGATGAAGCGTGATTGACATTCACCATGAAAACCTATCTGCCTAGACAATAATTTTGCCTTATTAAAGTAGAGTGTTTTTTTGTGTGGTTTGTCATACTCTTCTACCAATAAGAAGCAAGGAAATTTCAGATCTGTGCTACGATACATTTAAAGGATACAGACGATACAAATGAAGTAAACGTATCAGTTTCAAGGTTGTAGTGTACACATGGCATCTAGGCCTATCTTCAAGTGAACCAAGATCGACTTGCAAGTTTACACAACATACCCATATAGCCATCATAAAGAAGTTACATGATTCTGACATAGAAGGTCTAACAAAGGGCATAAGTTATATTATACAGAGATCGAAAAGTTATAAATATTCATGTACCATCAATAAATCCTAATGCATTAAAAAAGTATCCCTGTATTTTTTCTCTTTTCTTTTGAGAGCCATAGTGAGTAAGACGTTGGCTTGCTAGTCTGGGGGTCGCAGGTTCCCTCCCGGTGTTGTCTGAGAAAGTTCATCAGTATTTTCCGGTGTGCAGGACGAAGGGCCTGGGAAGGTCCTGTGTACACATTGGCGTGCATGTAAAAGATCCCTTGGTAGTTGGAAATCGATATAAGAGTAGACTGTTACGCTGCTATCCTGGTAATTTTTCCTCATAGCACACTGCATGGCGTATGCCTGTCTTCATTAGCGCAGTCGGAACAGAATGGTAGGATGTTAAATCCCATTTCATGTCATTTCCTTCTTTTTTATGTTTAAAGTGGGAAACATGACCATGAAACTTGTCGGGCAGCCACCTTGAATGATTTAACAACCGGTTAAATAATTTAACGATGCCCTGCTAGGCGGGTTAAAAATGGACCATTTTAACGATGACATAACCATGCGTTAAATTTAACGACGCGATGAACAACAGTCTTTTTCTTTCGTTAAATTTAACGATGTCGTTATATTATTTAACGACACCGTTAAATTTAACGACAAGTTGAACAACTGGGCCCAGATGTGTCGATCACAATTGGTGATATGGTAATCGCACGGAATGATAATGCAAAGAACTTAGGCTATATCTTTGAAAAACACCCCTCAAACAGACCTCAAATAAACAGTATTGTAAGCAAAATGAACTTCCTGCTTACAAATATTTCTATGACCAGAAAGTGTCTGAATAGGGACTTTGCCAACTACGCTAATTCATTATTAGCTGAAACACAAACAGCAGGTTGCACAGCATAATGCTTCTGCTCGGATTATATGTGAAGCTTGGAAAAGGGAAAACATCACACCCTATATGAAATATCTTCATTGACTACCAGTAAAATCCCGCATCTCTTTTAAAATACTGTGCAACACATACAATTCGCTATAATCTTGATTCCCATCCAGTCTATCTAAAAGAACTTCGCACATTTTACTCCAACCGGCGATCTAATCTGAGATCAGCCGATGACAGAACTCGCCTTTTAATCCCAAAATTCAACAAACGAGTTGGCCAATTAGCATAACCCTGTCAAACTCTGGAACAACCTAACACAAGGTACAATTTTATGGATACACAATTACTGAGTTTGATACTAAGCGACGTTTCGACAAGGATACTGGAACAACCTACCTGTAACCATTAGACAATCAAATTCATATTATATAATTAAGCGTAAATTGAAAACTCATCTTTTCGGACAGTGTTATGATGGATCGTGTGAAGGGCTTCGGAACATTTTGATATGTAATGTAGCGCTATATAAATGAAACGATTATAATAATAATAATAATAACCATTTTTTGATTAACTCATCAATGAACGTTGTACAGCAAATCGAATTAAATCCAGTATATATCGTTGACTAGAGATGTTAATTAATGTTTAATTGATAATTTACATGAAAATTTCTGGCCTACATAAAGATCTGGCCACTGTTTCACAAAACATTCTCAGACTTAAGTTAAGAATTTACTCATAATTGTTCGCCTTATTTTAACTAAAATATAGCTCTTTATAATTTGGTTTATTGTTTTAATGTATCAAATACATCAAGAAGAAACTACATGTATGTGTTTCTGAATCCAATATATTTCTCATCAACAGTGACTGAAAGTTGAGTAAATTTTTTAACTTAGTCTTAGAATGCTTTGTGAAACCGGGGCCAGATTTAAAGGGACAATCCCGATAAGAACAGAGTCTCAAAAATTAAAGTCCGAGCCTTTATGAAATTTATGGACCAAAATATAGAAGCATGGTGTATTTACCTTGGCTCAAAGTTTCAGCTCAAAATATTGAGTCGTTTTGACGGTAACGTCAACATTGTTTATCCGGACACGTAACCCTTTTAAGATTTTGGGTCAATTTTTTGATTGGGTGACCTAATAATCGATTCCCGTTTCTTGAGAGGTCTATACAGTGAACGACCCATGTACTGTACTTGATAACAAAAGGTAAATTTCACCTACATATCATTTTTATAGAAAAAAGTCTGGTTTTATCCAGATACTGTATAATACAACGGTCTCCATTTCCAGATGAAGACTGTCAGGTTTAAGTTATTTACAAGCATATCACAAATATCGGGTTAGTTGGTCGGCCTTAGGTAATGGGATATAAGGGATTTTAACACAAAATTAAGCAGTTTTATTCCCCAAAAAGTTATCGGGATGTTTAACGAGTAAAGTTATTACTCTTAATCAGATTTTAGTGTATTATTAGTATTTCATTACCGGCAAAAGTAAAAATATGCGACAACTCTTGTTGACTGCTCGGACGATTTAGTTGCCGTGGGCGTATGTTTCGTTGCCTGCTTGAAACCTTACCTTATAGGTATCATACATTATATAACTCATTATTTTTGAGTACATATGGCGTTGGCATCGACATCGTCGTATGAATGAATATCCACCGTTATAATCTATTGCATGTGTTTTGTACATTCTTTCAGATGGATTTTTATCTTTTGCAAAATATGTAAATTGAATATGTAAATTGAATATATCTTGTCGTCTAACTGTCCAATGCGCATTATTTATGGAAGCGATTTTACATAAGCAGCAATGCTTGTTATTGTATCCGTATATAGTATGTAAATATATTTGTGACTCATTAAGAAATAAAATATTGTTTAAACCGTATACGTACATCATACATGAAATAGGTTTGAGTATCTTGTCTAAACATTTTAAATCAAAATATTGTGCCGTTTGGAAATGATCTATAAATTCGCCAAAAAAGGTTGCGTAACCTGACAATCGCTGCGATCAGACCCAAATTTACCAGTTCAATGAATAATATAGTTCGAAACTTTTAGATGTTGGTGGTCCTTTTATGTTTACGTTAGTGTATGACGGGGAGTTTGTCTGTGTTATCACTTCAGCGGAAGTGGATGTTATTTCGTAGATGTACAACAACTCAAGCAGAATATTGCATTTGAGCACATACACAAGGAATCGAATAATTGTGGAAAATTCACTATATGAGGCAATAAGCATTTTCGTTTGCATACCTACGTGAATCCAACTCCATACGCGTAACCTATTACGGATTGATGTCACATGTACACACGATTCGATGACGTGTTCGTACCGATGCGAAAGTCCCTATTTAGGCCATGAATCAAACGAAAAGAGGACATATTAAAAGACAAAAAAGAACCTTGTTTGGAATGGAGCATTATTCTTTTATTGATTTGTGATTGGCATTAAGAGTATTTTGATGCTAGTACCCCACTGGTCTCGATGACTCCATTTCATTTTATTGGACACAAATCATACAAATGCACGTCTTCTTACGGAAAATTAAGTGACATATACCGGTAATATACCGCTTTTCATTTCTTCTTTTTCGATGAAGTTGTTTGATTTATGTCTGAATTGGCAAGTTTGAGCCCATAGTTTACCCTTTTTATTTATTGATTACTGTGTAACTGTCAAAGCTAACTTACAAGATTTGATGTATGTAGTGTGTAGATGCAAAACACGCGTGTGTGTGTTTTCTAGGACAAATCGATGGGGTTATGAAACAAATGATATAAAATCAGGGTGCCATTTGCCCTTTCAAGCTATCGTGGAGAAGGTGTTGTTTATCAAGGGTTAGAATAAGGTTAGTCTCAATTTTTTTTAAAAAATTACTTTTGTATTTATTTAAGTTGTATTCCTATAAGTAGTGTTTACGGGTTGAACCTCGTTCCTCCGTGAAATTATTCATGAAATAAAGCTGGATTAATGTTCTACACTGTTTTAGAAATTTTTACAGATATTGAAATAGCATAAAGTTAAGATTATATAATACTGAGAAAGAATAGCAATAACTTAATATATTAATAAATTCTGACTAGTTTTGATTGTATAGCTATGACGTGTTTCGTGGCAATTTAATGAAATGAGATTTAACGTCCTACTGCACTGGCGCATTAAAGACAAAAAAGAACCTTGTTTGGAATGGAGCATTATTCTTTTAATGATTTATGATTGGCATTAAGAGTATTTCTATATGATTTAGATGATAAATACCTAAAAGTTAGACCCCAGTTTTAGCGTCGATTAAAAGAGAAGATAGTTAAACTCGTGTGTTTAGTTGTGTCTAGTGGGGAATTACGGTGATTTATACAACTAGAATTGTACTAAAAATAGAACAAAATACCTAAAGACCCAGATATTTGTTCAACCTCAGAGGAAATTTGCAACTCTAATATTCTTGTAAAAGTAACTATTGTAGATGATGCTTGGCCGACAAAATCCTATTTCTCCCGCCGGACAAGGTAATGATTTTAATCCCCGAGATTGATTTCCATTTTGGGTGTAGTATTAGACAGGATTAGCACATCTTAACCGCCAAATGAAAGCACACTTGTGAAGTGTCTCTTAAATAAACGTAGATGCGTTAAGAAAAATCTGATTTGCAGACGATGGTTTGACCGCAGGCATTTAACCCCGATTCTTGTATTAACAAAATCAATTCACGTCTTTCTGGCGACAGAATTGAGTCAGACGACGTCCTATTGGTGTGTATAATGAATTTGTTAAGCGACTGCATATATATATTTATGTAACACGGTCCCAGACACAGTCTTAGTAGTGAATTGAGCATAGTTTAAGGGAATACTCGATTGAGTTGAATTTGGGGGGCGGGGGTAACTGAAATACTCGGTTTAGCGCTGCGGAATTGAATTCTTAATCCCTCTAAAAAGTGTCCACCGTGTAAAACATGAGAATTTCGGAAGTTTCAAATACAGTTATAGTAAGTAGTAAAGAAACTCGATATCTATTGGTTTTAAATGTTATAGATATTAAGATGGTCGTTATTGCAAGATTATCTTATCTTTCAAGACTTAAATTAATCTCAAAAACTCAATTCATGTTAAAAAGAGTGTCCCATCAAATGATTTCCGTGAAAATCATAGGTGGCACTGGTTTGTGTCAACAATATCCTTTGTTGTCAGATTTTTATATCATATCTCTGTGAATACGTAACGGAATTGAATCACATTGGACTGAAATCCTCTTGTGAGTTTCATAATATTGTAGTTCACAAGGGATTTTAGTCAATCACTCAAATGATGACCAAATTCTCCTAGTTAATAGTGTGGCAGCTAAGTGTAAACATCTTCCTAATTTGGGTACAAAACACTAAAGATAGGCTGACACTGCCAGGCAGGATACGCCCACATTTTCGAGAGATGGATAGAGAACAAGCAATACCGAAAGTGATTTTCCTACATCATTAAGTCCTGTATTTCATACTGTATTGGGAGCAGCAATTTCGTTGGTCAGTTCCGGTCTGATATTCATGAAATTCGAAGCCGACAATGATTATGGTGTGACGGTAAACAACCTAGAAATGTGACTTTTCGTCAAAATCGGATAAGAATTGTGACCTGTAGAGAGTCCACAACCATGATATACCATATTTTTACACTATTCGCGTACAAACGGCGACCAGTTCGTCCGGCAATTTTGGTACGATTTTCACGAAATTCGAACTCAACCTTCCTTACGGTGCAACAGTAATATAATCAGAGTTTTTTTTTTTTAAATCGGATAATAATTGTTCGAGAGATAGAGATAGAGAACAAGCAATATCGAAAGTGATTTTTCCTACAATCAAAGGCCATAATTCATTCATTAACAATTTGTTATGCGCAAATATCGAAAAGAATAAAGATCTTTAGGTTATAAACATGGATTTCAGGTTTCATCAAAATCGAATTAAAATTGTGACCTCTACAGGGTCCACAACTTTGATATACCATATTTTTACACTATTCGCGTACAAACGGCGGCCATTTTGTCTGGCAATTATGGTCCGATTTTCTCGAAATTCGAACTCAACCTTCCGTAGGGTGTAACGGTGATAGAGTCAAACGTTTTTTTTTTAAAATCGGATAATAATTGTGACCTCCAGAGGGACCATAGGCGATTTTTCGGACAATCAGGGGCCATAATTCAGGAATTTACGATCCGATATGCGCAAAAAACGAAAGGAACCAAGATCTCTGGGTTATAATCATGCATTTCAAGTTTCATCAAAATCGAATTAAAATTGTGACCTATACAGGGTCCACAACCATGATACACCATTTTTAAACAGTATTCGCGTACAAACGGCGGCCATTTTATCTGTCAATTTTGGTCCGATTTTCCCGAAATTCGAACTCAAACCTTCCTTAAGGTGTTACGGTGATATAATCAAACGTTTTTTTAAATCGGGAAATAATTGTGACCTCCAGAGGGACCACAAGCTAAAAACAGGCAATTTTGCGTACAATCGGGGACCATAATTCAGGAAGTTACGATCCGATATGCGCAAATATCGAAAGGAACCAAGACCTTTGGGTTATAACCATGCATTTCAAGTTTCATCAAAATCGAATTAAAATTGTGACCTCTACAGGGTCCACAACCATGATATACCATTTTTTAACAGTATTCGCGTACAAACGGCGGCCATTTTGTATGGCAATTTTGGTCCGATTTTCCCGAAATTCGGACTCCAACTTCCTTTCGGTGTAACGGTGATATAATCAAACGGTTTTTGAAATCGGATAATAATTGTGACCTCCAGAGGGACCACAAGCTAAAAGATAGGCTGGCACTGCCAGGCAGGATACGCCCACATTTTTGAGAGATGGATAGAGAACAAGCAATACCGAAAGTGATTTTTCCTACATCATTAAGTCCTGTATTTCTTACTGTATTGTGAGCAGCCATTTTGTTGGTCAGTTCCAGTCTGATATTCATGAAATTCGAAGCCGACAATGATTATGGTGTGACGGTACACAACCTAGAAATGTTACTTTTCGTCAAAATCAGATAAGAATTGTGACCTGTAGAGAGTCCACAACCATGATATACCATATTTTTACACTATTCGCGTACAAACGGCGACCATTTCTTCCGGCAATTTTGTTACGATTTTCACGAAATTCGAACTCAACCTTCCTTACGGTGCAACATTAATATAATCAGAGTTTTTTTAAAATCAGATAATAATTGTTCGAGAGATAGACAGAGAACAAGCAATACCGAAAGTGATTTTTCCTACAATCAAAGGCCATAATTCATTAAGTTACAATTTGATATGCGCAAATATCGAAAAGAATAAAGATCTTTAGGTTAAAAGCAAGCATTTCAGGTTTCATCAAAATCGAATTAAAATTGTGACCTCTACATGGTCCACAACTTTGATATACCATACTTTTACACTGTTCGCGTACAAACGGCGGCCATTTTTTCTGGCAATTATGATCCGGTTTTCGAACTCAACCTTCCGTCGGGTGTAACGGTGATAGAGTCAAACGTTTTTTTAAATCGGATAATAATTGTGACCTCCAGAGGGACCATAGGCGATTTTTCGGACAATCAGGGGCCATAATTCAGGAAGTTATGATCGGATATGTGCAAATAACGAAAGGAACCAAGATCTTTGGGTTATATCAAAATCGAATTAAAATTGTAACCTCTACAGGGTCCACAACCATGATATACAATTTTTTAACAGTATTCGCGTACAAACGGCGGCCATTTTGTCTGTCAATTTTGGTCCGATTTTCCAGAAATTCGAACTCAACCTTCCTTACGGTGTAACGGTAATACTATCAACCGTTTTATTAAATAGGATAATAATTGTGACCACCAGAGGGACCACAAGCTAAATTATGGCGATTTTGCGTATAATCAGGGGACATAATTCAGGAAGTTACGATCCGATATGCGCAAATATCGAAAGGAACCAAGATCTTTGGGTTATTACCATGAATTTCAAGTTTCATCAAAATCAAATTAAAAATGTGACTTCCACAGGGTCCACAACCTTGATATACCATTTTTTAACAGTATTCGCGTACAAACGGCGGCCATTTTGTATGGCAATTTTGGTCCGATTTTCCCGAAATTCGAACTCAACCATCCTTACGGTGTAACGGTGATATAATCAAACGGTTTTTTAAATCGGATAATAATTGTGACCTCCAGAGGGACCACAAGCTAAAAAGGGTGATTTTTCGGACAATCAGGGGCCATAATTCAGGAAATTACATTCCGATAGGCTCAAATATCGAAAGGAACCAAGATCTTTGGGTTATAAACATGCATGTCAAGTTTCATCAAAATCGGTTCAAAATTGTAACCTCTATAGGGTCCACAAGCTAAAAACGTGATTTTTCGTACAATCAGGGGCCATAATCCATGAAGTTTTCATCCGATACATGCCAATATCGAAAGCAGCCGAGATCTTTTGGGGATAAACCTATATTTCAAGTTTTGTCAAAATCGGATAAGAATTGTGACCTGTAGAGAGTCCACAAACAAATTGTGGACGGACGGACAGGGGCGACGACATAATACGTCCACATGAAAATGTGGGCGTATAAAAATTATTTGTATGGGTGTTCGTTAAGAGTCGTTTATTTTCTATTTTTCAACGAGTTTTACCCATAGGGCCGATTGAGAGGATTTTTTTATACACCCACATTATCAGTCCAATTTTATCCTATTTTGATAAAACTTAAATATATGTTAATGTCCTACATATCTCGTATAAATTGGTGCTCATTAGACAACGATCTATTTGGTTATGACTCCCTACCTGTTACGTATCATTGTGAAATATGTACGAATGTCATGGACACTTTTGTGACTTTATCAGAAACAATGAAAAAACACATGGTTCAACTCATTGCCAAACAGTTAAAATTTGGCCAGAAGTTCGAATTGAACATCACGTTTATGCCAAAAAGTTAGAAATAAGTCATCAAGGTACACAAAGAAGGGTTCAGAAGTTGAATTTACAGAATTACTGACTGAACAGGCAATTCTAAAGTTAGAACTTGGAAGTAAAATTCACAAACGGTAAGACGAAAATATAGATTTCTATGTAAGAGTTAGAACCCATATAGAAAATTCTTCATGGTTTAGAAAGGGTTCTAAACCATGAAGAATTTTCTATATGGGTTCTAACTCACTTAGAACATGATCTCTACTTTCAAAACTTATACAAAATATAGTATGATATTTGTATTATTTATATTTCATAAAATATTTGGGGAAAACTAATTGAAATATGAAATTTGTTAAAGTTGAATAATTTGTAGGTGTGGTCATAGAGTGATTGACAATTGGGTGGAGTCATTCAATGTCACCTGTATAAGTCATGAGATTAAGAGATTAAAGGTGATTACAAGTGATTACAAGTAACTTTTGATCGTTAATGAGTACAACTTTAATCTTATTATGTTCCTTCATTCATTCAGTAGTAATTTTATAGTCACTATAGTAAATGTACTTCAATATGGATGTGCCAGATTTTGCTGTCGACTGGGCATCGTTTCCATCAGATGATGAACTAATTAGCCTATCGCAAGTGATGGATATTCCAACGCAACAACTAGTGGATATGCCATGTGTGACTCGTGATAATAAAGGACGTTTTTCTAGTCCTGTGAAGCAGGCAGATTTAGAAAATATACAAAAATGTTCAGTTCCAATCAAGACCAGAAACAACAACAAATGGGCGTTAAATTTATGGAAGGACTGGGTTGATAATAGGAACTCTAAGCCAGAGACATATTTTGAGAAAGGAAAATTAATTCCTACGGACATTAATACATTAAATGATGAAGAATTACAATTTTGGCTGCAAAGATTTATTGTTGAGATAAGGCGTAAAGATGCGACAAATTATCCACCAAACACTCTTGTTCAAATTGTTTCGGGATTACAAAGGTATATCAAAAATGATTGTAACAGAAATAATGTGCATATTTTGAGAGATGATGATGAGAAATTTAGTACATTCCGCAAAATATTGGATTCCGAAATGAAACGACTGACATCTCTTGGATTTGGAACAAAAGTAAAATCATGTGAACCAGTGCTTCCAGAAGAGGAAAAAGTAATGTGGGATAAGGGTGTTTTTTCTATGAACACAGCAGAAGGACTGAGTAACGCGATATTTTTCTATAATGGAAAAGCCTTTGCATTTAGAGGTATGGAGCAACATAAGTGTGTTGAAGCTGAACAATTTGAAATTTTGACTGATCAAAAAAACAAGAGAAAATTTATAAGATTCACTCCTAGGATACAAAAAAACTCGCAAGGTGGATTAAAACGAAAAAATGTGACAATTACACCAATTGAACACTATGAACAGCCAGATAATGAGCGTTGTTTGGTGAAAATGTATGATTATTATCTATCGCTTATTCCCCGTAAAGGATTTCTATATAAAAAACCACTGACCACAACCGTAACTGATGAAAGTCAACATCCCAGGTTTAGTGCTGCCAATATAACTTTTAATAAACTTTCTCAAATGTTTAAAAAATTTTATCAACAAGCTGGACTTAGTATTGAGGGTCGAACAATATCAAACCACTCTGGTCGGGTAACTTGTTGCACAACTTTGTACAATGATGGTTTTTCGGATAAGGCTGTGACGTCAAGGAGTGCCCATAGAAGCAACGCTGTCCAGAAATACCAAAGAGAGTTATTTTCTATTAAAGATAGTGTTAGCAAGTCTTTGGGGCCGCCTGAAATAAATGACATTAAAACTACCGGTACACAAGAAGATAATGACGAAATTCAGGAAATTAAGAAGTTGAAAACTTGCGTAAACCAAGATGTGCCTTCAAGTGCTAATAACACTCTCGAAATAATAATTCCAGATTGTGTAAATAATGTAGTTTTGCGAAAAAAAGATAAAACTGTAACGGTTGAAATATAATGCATGTAAATTATATTGTAAATATTAAGATATAACCACAATTAAATTATATTAAATGTTGTTGTCTTTATCCTTTATTTAGCTCACCCTAAATCAGCAGACCGTGTAGTTAGCTTACTGTGTTAATCCCAATTAGCGATCACATACCATGACCTGAGCTGTGGGTGGGGTTTTCTACAGCCAATGGCAAGTACTTAAGATAACTTCATTCTTCATGAAATAGAACAGTGTCACATGGTCATTTTAAAGGTATCTGATTGGAAGAAAAATGAGGTTATGTTCTAAAAACTATTGTTCTTTCATTAGCCAACAAATTGTCAAATGATACCAATCGTCATAATGTGATAAAATGAATAACGTTTCGCACAGTCACCCCACGACTGCTAAATTCGTCAGCCAATTCGAATGTCGCGTGATATATTCTTTCGCAGAACCTAGAAACATTTTAAAACACGTAAAAGCAAGAAACTAAATATTAATTGTGACGCATATCTTAGTCCAGTGTGACAGATGTGTTTACCGAATTGCATACATTAACACTAAAAGAATATCCTAAATATTCAGATTGTATCATATTCAAATGTCAAAATCTGTGCATATTTTTTTCTTTGGGCTTTAAACGTGACTTGAATTATTAATTAGGCATTAATTAACTTATTAAGTCCATAATCGACTCTTGATGCCATTGTCAAAAATGGATAATCGAGACTTTGATGATTATCTTACAAACGGTAGTTATAACTACGCTAGGCTTTAATTAAATCGTTGATATTTAAGTTCAGAATAATGCAATTTCCAGCATATTTTCTTCTCAACTATTATAGCAAAATAGCAAAACTATTATATCATCCATAGCCACAGAGGTGGCTATGGATGATAATGATGATGTAAATGATGATGATGATGATGAAGAAGAATATTGAATGTACAAACTACAAACTATAGCCTATATTGTAAATAAATAATGCTAAAAAAATAATTTATTTTTAAAACTCCCATACACCGCCCTTTTGAGCAAGACCAAGTAGTCTATATATATATTTTTTTTAAAATAGGGGAATGGACAAACAAGGGACATTTTAGCCAGTTGTTAGAACACAACCTGTATTATACCTATGTATTAATTTCAAAAAGTCATAATTTAGCAAACACAAATAACTGTCCACAAAACATCAGTTAATTTAGAGGTGCCTTTTGTATGGATATAGTCGGGCTTTAGGAATTTCCGTTTTGTGGGTATATTGATATTAAAAGGTATTTCCAGCCTTATATATGAAGGGTGGGGGATTAAGCAGTGTATGAGGGAGGGGGTGTGCTGGGCCTATTTATATTAAAAGGTGTTTCCAACCTTATATGGAGGGTGGGGGATTAAGCAGTGTATTGGCGGCGGGGGGGGGGGCTTGCATTTGATTTATGCATAGTTATATTATATGGATGCTACAGTGTCGACTTTATTAGAGATGAGGAAGGGTGGGCTTAGGGGATCTATTCTAACCAGTTAATATTAGGGTGAACTCGACAATGCAAAGTACGTATGCCTACACACGTAAAGACAAATAAAGTAGGAAGAGAGCCTCTAATAAAATATAGCTTCACACACCTTGATTGATTTTGATATTTGGCAATTATCTATATTCGATTATATATAGGCCTATATCATTGCTATCAAACAACATTTCCGACCCTTCTCAAATTATCTTAATACTCGGAGCCGTGGCGGGACGTTAAACACGATGCATGCAAAAATTAATTGCACAGTGTACTTTCTTAAGAATAATAAATTGATTCACCACATTTACACAGGCTACAAACAGCTTAAAATTTGTTGAGGGAGGACAAGCCCGTCAGGTATTATCGACAGCTGCTTCACTGGGGTAAAGCTTGTCTCACCGGGGAAAACTGACCGTCTGATGGGGTGGCGGGTCCGAAAACACGGCACATAATCGCCAAGTTGTAAGCAGCTGTCAGTTGGACACTCTACCCATTGACTGAATGAGTCATCGCTGATCTAAATCTTTCACATTTATGCACTTATTACATGTTAGCCGACACCGGTATTAATAGCGCGCATTTTCTTTTCATTAGAAATATGATTTACAGCGAGTTTGGCCAGAAAAAATCGTCCTAACTATATTATAGCAAAACAACGACAGTGATCTATTAAATTCTCCTTAAGGTCACGTGTATTTACTGTTATTCGCTATTTACTAGATTTTCATTGGATGAGAGCTCGCCGTTTCCCTACTTTATTATTGCGAGGACAAAAAATGCTGTCGTTTAGATTATTTGTTTAAAACGTTTCTGGCACATAAATTGGAGTGTTGCAGTTCTGTTTACAACACATTAGGGTTATTTCTCGAAAAATAAATATTAAAATTTCTCGCAGCGGTGAGTTGCAACGACTTTTGAAAACTAAGCTAGTTAGAACTTCCCAGTCCTCCGCCTATCTGCTTCGTAACTTTTAGAGCGGAATGTTGATATCAATGTTCAACCAGAAGACTCATTCATCAACATCCCGTGCTCTTGTAATCTAGAAAACCTAGCAAGTCATTTTGGTGAAAATTGAATTAGACCCTTATTTGGACTTCATATATAGGTTTTTCTCCTTCACTGTAAGGCTTTTAATTATCTCAATCTAAAAAGCCAAAGTAAAATTGGTTTATGTTCACTAGCTTTATTCTGAAACAAAACAGTTTTCCTGTGTTTTTTCCAATTTGCATTCAACAGACTAGTAGGTTTTCCAGATTACAGAAGCGTGCCCTTGGACATGTTTTTGTGAAAATTATTCACGGTGTCCTAGCATTTCCTCTTGTAATAGTGTGTTATTGCCTTCAAGTTATGGATTTAAAACTATTTAAAATTACCGTACGAATAATAATATCATTGCTTTTTGTCTCTAATGGGACATCAACTTGATACAATTATTAGTGCAGTGTGTTTTCATTAGTCGTTTATTATTTATATTGCTCGTTTCACGGAATAAAATGGTATTTGGAATTATTTATAGTGTTGATAAGTGTCATTGTTCAGTGGCGATAGATGGATTTATGTAACAAATAAGTCTTTTGAATGGGCATTATACAAGAAGCGCACTTATTTAACACCCTTGATTAATTAGACGTCCTAATAAATAGGTTGCTAATGAGCTTCATATTACGAAGACGGAGTTTTCCCCGATAAATGCAGGTCAACAACATGAATATAGTACCTTGAGGTGTATTTAGCATCAGACATTGTATTGTTTTGTTACCGTATTTACCATAATAACAGCGTTGAACCAACTGTCATTATACGTGATATTTTAAGGAGCTAAACCGCTAATGGGAGGTAGAAATCGACACAAAGGGGTCACAACGCATATAATAAATGTAATATGAATTTATATAAACTGATTTACATTCAATGGTTTCTGTTTTTACTGTAATTTCTAATCAGTTGTCAATCACATGAAAATTTTAAGCGTCTGGCTATTCCAGTCAACACCGTTAGTATTTATTACGCCTGCTCTCCAGATAAGGATATGACGTCACCTTTTGACATGACTTGTGGAATATGTCTAGCCTCGTTCTTCGAGCCCATTGTTACAAAAGGCGGGAAAACGCATTGTGGTACACGATTCGTTTACCTATGGTAAAATGATTATTTTGTCTTAAAATATTGGATATCAGAAGTCCATCTTTTCACGGTAAGATTACAACATCAATGTTGAATTAAATTGAAAAATAATTCGTGTTTTCGTGTGGATGATATTGAGTTAGGGACTTGGCTAATTCAAAATCAAATGGATTCATTCGTCAAGCTTATCAATATGGTATAATTAGTTAGATAATGGGATCACATCCACAGATCCGAAGACCTACATGTATTCGCTGGCCATTCACTCATGTAGCTAACAGCTTTATTTACTTAATATTTTGGAATTGAAGATTTGTTCAAGTAAATGTTTATTTTCTACTGATTGCTTTGTTTTTTCTAAGCAGTTGTCCTACATTGTCTTTCTTGATATATTTGTAATGTATGAATCTGTATGTAATGTAATATAATGTATTCTATATTCTGTAACGCCGTTAATAGTCCAGATATTTTTATCTCAATATCACACCATTCCGGGCAGTTGCTGCAATATTAATGCCGACGGTTAATGGCCAGTCTAGACGTATATTTTACCAAAAGATAGCCCCAGTCCGAAATCCGCGCCCAAATTGGTCAAATTGGCGAAAATCTAAAATGGTCGCTATCTTTGACTGGAAAATGCCCATTTCTATCCAATTATCATAATAATTTCAGATGGCCATCAGTTTTGTAGGAAAAATTGACTTTTACATAATGACCACATTCGGTGTTGAAACATACGTTTGGGAGGCACCTGATTCGATTTTTGACACATATTCTTATTTTAGTAAGTAAATTGTTCCCCTGGGTTAAAATATGTGGAATCCTATTGGAGATTTGACTAAGATCTAATACTATTACCATCATCAAGCATCAACTGTGAAAGCACTGTAGGTGGCATGACCAAAGCGTACTGGCGTGTCAGATTTCTATCACCAACCTTGAAGTTTGCGCCAAGATGGCCAAACCTATTGAAGCACACGGCAAATTTATTTCTCAGAATGATTCAAATGACGAGACACGGGTGGATCCCGTTATGCAGCGAACCATTTGACAATGTACTGTCCTGAAAATGACGGAAAGATAACAGGGGTAGAATTATTTGAAGTAGACTGACAACCCCAGGCCAGGAAAGTTACTGGTTACATTAAATGTCATTAGATTTCGTGGTGAAGGTTAACGTTGTGGCCTTGGGTTTGCTAACCGGCAAATCCGTTACAATTTTCCTCTATTCATTTAGATAAGTAAATAGAACTAAGCCAAATTAATTGATTCCGGATATTATGGAAGTTTAATCCGGCTGTGAAATTTATTCTGGAATACGGGCATATTCTGTACGTATACTGAGTCCGAATTGTTTTTAATATCTCTGGATTTGGTTAGGACAAGGTAAGGACAGCACAATGTTTTCATTGGGGTGGGCATTTCCTTGAGTATTTAAGGAACTCATCGAAATTCGTGGCCACATTTTCTGACGAGAGAGTACATAGACACCCATGCTGCCTCTAGTATTCCCTGGTAAGTAATCTCATCGGGTTCAAGCGTTATCAACCATTTTGAGTTTTTTTTGTTTTTGCATTTATGGGGGAAGGGTAGGCGATTGACCACCTATTTACGAACACCAGCCTCAATCTTGATTTGTAATATACAACCAAACTAATATCTAGTCGCCAATCCAAAAAGGGTGCTAACAGCTGGATCCGGTTATATCTGTTGCAATGGGTAAATTAGCCCAAATCCAAAATGGCCGACGGTTTTGGTTAGTAAATTCCAATTTCCACCCAATAAGATGATCGAGATTGGAATCAAAATATTTTGATTCCAATCTGATTTACCCATTTCGACACGGATTTTGGACTGGAACTTTTTTTAGGTGATAATATAGGTCTAGACCAACCATAAAGCGTGGTCGGCATTTCTAGTGCAGCAACTGCCCGCACTTATGGTACCTTGCTTGGAATATATGTGGAGTTTTCTGTAAGAGATCCAGAATTCTACTATGAATAAACGACCTATACTATACTTTAACAATCAATTCCTTATTATCACGACCGAAAATTGTACGAAATGTAATTTTGTGTGATATAAACAGGATATATAATAAGTACAGTACGATCTTTAGGCCACGTAGTAAACCATATGATAATATAAAAACCTTGTGTTATCTCGTTGTGAATGGAGCATGGTTATCTTAATTAGTTAATCGGATTTTTATGCTAGTCCCCAACTAGTTTCGATGACACCATTTCATTTTATTTGACACAAATCATACAAATGCACGTCTTCTTACGGAAAATTATGTGACTTATACCGGTAATAAGCCGCTTTCACTTCTTCTCTTTCGATCAAGCTGTCTGATTTATGTCTGAATTGCCAAATTTGTGTCCATTGTTTAAACTTTTAATTTATTGATTATCGTGTTTAACTGTCAAAGCAAACTTACAAGATTTGATGTATGTAGAGTGGAGTTGAACAACGCGCGTGTGTGTTTTCTATATAGAACAAATCGATGGAGTATACAATCATTAAGTATACACATATACGCTCGTGGCTTCATATTCTCGTAAGTTATATTTTTTTACGTTTCTATTCAAAGTGATTTTGTTTAACGACTTCCATAATGTTATGTATATTGGGGGTGGTTTAAATTATTAAATCGACATCCACTTAGCAGATATTGAAGTAAATAAAGGTTGGTTAATGCTGCAAAGAAACACAACTTATTTTGCTCTCGACAATACTTATTACAAGTAAAGTTTCTGTTCTGTACCATAATTACATTTCCATTATAAAGTTCGTTGGTTGTTGGGAATCATAAAATCGGGCTAATTTTGGCGTTGTAGCCAAGAGATGTGACGGCTATCAAGGCAAGACATCTTTATATTTCAGGAGTTCGTTTGTGAGACCTTGAGATTGATATTTGCAATTGATTTGGTCCAAGTTACCAACAAACTGAAACAAGTTGGAATGTAGATTGAATGTGCTTGGTGTTTTGTTGAGCATTTGGTCTACTTTATCTATTTGTTATTTTAGCTACTTTTGCTCAAACAATATGATATTCCATAACCAAATATGTTCACGCAATAAAACTCGTGACATTCCTCTCTACCGGTTTGACCTAGTTTTAAAATGATATACATGTACTGATAAATAACTAAACATGGATTACTGATGAAAATCTACTACATATAATTTACCGTATCTACTAAAATGATGTGCATCAACACTAAAATATAATTTACTGACCGTGTATGAAATTATATATACACATAGAGAGAAATGGCTTTAACATTAACTCGACACAAAATAGGTAATATCGGGTCTAACATATGGTTCAATTTTATTTCCATAATTCGCTTTAACAGTGGGATGAAACCGGAGGAGCCAGAGAAAACACACGGGGTTGGACAGCCTACCCCACTCACGTACAACCGGGGAGTCGGAACCACGCCAGTTGACTCAATGACAGACCTTATGATACAACGCACATGCGCTAATTATTCGGCCATCCAATATACAAGAAGTCTGGTTTCTACAATACATGTGTTTAAAACTCTTGTGTTTAGTTGTGTCTAGTGATGAATTACAGCGATTTATACAACTGTAATTGTACTAAATACATGTGTTTAAAACTATTGTGTTTAGTTGTGTCTAGTGATGAATTACAGCGATTTATACAACTATAATTGTACTAAAAATAGAAAAAAATACCAAGAGAACCAGAGATTTTTATTGAGGAATAACGTTGATTGATATAGAAGATTAGTTTGTCTCAAAGTTAAATCACGCCTTTGACACAAAGGTTTATTAAACAAACTATATGCAATTAGGGACACGTTGATTCTTTTAATATAACATTATGTTTCAGGAAGAGAACTTGTAGTTATTAAAAGAGAAACGTCTAAAAAGTGGAAGCAGAAGTTCCTCAGGATCCGTCAGTGTTTCTCATTTACACTAATGACGTCATCAAGAACATTAACTCCCAATGTGTTCAATCACTAAATACGACTCAAAAGATTATTATATCCTTAAGATCTGTCGATTGTTACACTGAAACCTATAAATCCCATGTCCTACTTACAGTTCACGATTGGAATGAACCTAAAAGCTTCTATCCGAACCAGATATTTAACATGCCCTCTGACAATGGTTCCGTAAATGCCGTTCATACAAAACTTAAACATCGTGAATGTATTAACAGGGGAGGATGACGCGATATTATAATTATGTGAGAGAGAAGTGGGGTTTAACGTCCATTCGACACAAACTAGGTCATTTCGGGACTAACATATGGTTTACTTTTATTTCAATGATTCGCTTGCGCGTAGAGGTCTTCAGTAGAGGGCGGAAACCGGGCGTTGAGAAGGCGCCACTATCTCCATGCCACATACGCTCACACCAGGGATCGAAACCACAGCCGCAAGCCAGAGGTGACCGGTCAGCTAGAGGTCGAAGCGCGGCACTCTAGACCACTAAGCCATTCCCAACCCCCTTATAAATTATTATACGTTTTGTGCAATTAAGACATGCCATTATTATTTTATTTTATTACCATTTCGAGACAGATTAATATTAGCTTTATAACTTGTGTTCGAATCCATTTAATTTCTTATGCATATTAAAAAAAATGCCCCCCCCCCCAAAAAAAAAAAAAACCTGCTTAAACCAACCGAAGGTTAAATTCCATTTATCATCTTAAATTTATTCGCAAGAAATATAAATAAAATATTTACAGAAAAAGGTTTCGTTGGTACAATTTTGTCCCACGCAACATGACTTGTTAATTAGTCCGTATAGCTTACAATTAACAGTGTATGTAAGTAGATAATTTTAATTATAATACATTTCAACAATTAGATATCTGTTGTTTTGTAGCAAAATGACATTTGAACATTTTAGCTATTGAACTGGTCGTGGCTTTTAATCTTATTAGTTACACATCATAATCAACGTCATGGGTTGTATTTCACGGCTTTATAGTGAAGAAATAGTAGAAAGAAAAGGTAGGCTTATAGCATTTTCCCGGTGATTGTATACTCGCGCTACACTCTTAACTCTTCTTATCTAATTTCTGTAAATGTATATCTTTGAAGCCGCTCAATAATGTCGAAACATGTTTGTGAAGAACAAGAACTCGCTTTGAATGATACAGTCGCCGAATGGCAAATGCATTGTGTGTGGGATTGTAAGTAATACCTAAAGTATTATATAATATATCTGTATTCTATTTCGTTAGGGAGCTAAATTCACAAGACTCAACAATGAATAAATGATACATGCGTAAATTAACCTTGGATTCTAACCCGACTTTGATCGCCTTACTAGAAAATTGCTTTTCGATTATATTTGTACAGCGATGTTATTAAGTTATCGAATTGTACCAGCATAGAAAATCTGCTACGGGGATTCTTAAAGAGGTTATGGTTTAATCTTTGGCACCTAGAGATGGGCACAAATGGGTAGCAACACATACAATAATGTAATATGAATGTGTATAAACTGATTTTACAGCCAATCGCTTCTGTTTTTACTGGAATTTCTAATCTCTTACGTAAGGCGAAATACACTGAGTCTTAATATTGGATATGAGAAGCTCATCTTTTCACGGTAAAATAACATTAATGTGGATTTAAATTGACCAATAAGTCGTGTTCGAATTGTCTAAGACTGTGACTGATACTGAGTTAAAGATTTAGCTACTTTAAAATTTCGCTTTTAGTATTGATGAAAGACCATGATTTAACGTTTATAAGCTAAACTGGTTTCATCATTTAAAATTCAAGGAGAGGTCTAGAAATGCATTTTATGATAATGAGATAATGTGATGGAAACAGGTTTCTATGTTCGCCTAAAGGGAATACATTACTCTAGTTAGATTGTTATTGATTATTATCCGTGTACGCGGGCCTTGTAATGGACTAGTTTGTGTTGGTGTACAAACCCCGCCTTACCTCTCATTTAAATCCAAATTGGAACATCTATACATTGTACATGTCAGCTGTTGAATTAGAGCATCCTTTAATCTATAGAAAAGAATCATTCCAAACCGCGAAGGAAATGGAATGGACGGTCATGGCAATATTTACATTCTTGGGAACGGAAACCCTTCTAGAATAATTCAGCTAACGGCGTAAAAGAAGATTTATTTGTGTTATCGCTATCTATTATCCCGCAAATAAGTCGGTGTTCCATTTCCTGTATTAAATTATGATAATAAAACGCCAGCTTTTACGATTATTATATAACGCCTTGGGTATTTAATCAAAGTGTTGCATCAAGCTAATGTAATGAAAGACAAGAATAATTCTGTATTATGATGTGCTTGGTGTCATCAACACTATATTATACGAATAGAGTTTGGGTTTTACTTTCTTTTAGTGTTTATGATGTAAATGACGATAATCGAAACTTACATTTTGCACCCTAGAATATGTTATTTGAAAACAACTATTTATTACGCAACATTGTTAGAAATTACACTAACTAGATAGATCATTATGAAATAATATTGGTGTAACACTAAGCCATCGATTAAAATTCAAAGATGCCAATGTCTGGTATTTCCTTCCCATTTTGAATACTTATTTAAGACACGGGCGATGGATCATATTATATACATAAAACACTTAACAATTGTATTTGCTTTCTAATCTTTTATCCTATGTGATTCATTGTACGTGATTTAATAAAACTATACTTATTTACTTTCAGGTGGGAGAGAAATTATTTTAGAACTAGAGAAAGATGGCTTAAAGACGCAGGCAGTCCTGTTTCCAACAGAAAGTATTAGTAGCGGGATGTTGTCTCTTTATTCAATTTTAGCAGTGCCTTTCGTAATGGCTGTGGTTGGATCCATCATCCTGAGCCTTGTGATGTGCATTCATGACTTTTTCAAAACACGCAACTACCTCCCTAAACTTCACTTTCGGGAATCAACTTTGACTGGTCATCTGTTGAAAAAGTGTAATCTACGAGATCGACCATTTGCGCCACCTTTTTGGTTACGGAATGCCCACGTTCAGACGATTCTCGCAGCTATTATGCCTAAAACGGAAGTAAACTTTGATCGCGAGTACTTGCAAATGCGAGATAAAGGAATTGTGGCATTGGATTGGGTTGTTAGTGTTCAACCTAAGATTAAGAAGAAAAGCACTATCTTGTTAATTATACCAGGAATTACTGCAGACGCTTTAAGCGTTGGTGCTCTTTGTCATTGTGCTAATCAAAAAGGATTAAAAACCGTTGTGTTCAACAGACGAGGCCACGGGGGTAGTGTATTAACGACTCCTAAATTACAAAGCCCTGGTGATCCAGCTGACTTAAGACAAGTTGTGAAATACATAAAACTGAAATATCCCAAGGCAAAAATAGCCGCCGTAGCTTACGGCACTGGTTGTGGATTATTAATATCATATCTGGGGGAGTTTGGCTCTTCCTCTTTAGTGGCTGTGGGTGTATGTATTTCGCCGTGTTATGATGTGTCTGAACGTTTCGCCAACTCTATGTATAGTATTTATGATTACGTTTTCTTATTTAGATTAAAAGCAATATTGTGCAACCACTCTAAGGCATTATCAAGTGTAATTGACATGAAAATAGCAATGCAATCCTCGTCTTTTCAGGAATATGACGCTTCTGTGTATTGCAAGTTATATGGCTATGACAATATGGAAGAATATTGGGATAGGAACAACCCTATTCGTGACGTAGACGATATCTCCGTACCTGTTTTGTGCATAAACAGTTTAGATGACCCGTTTAACTCTGAAAGTGACATTCCTTATGACCTGTTTAAATATTATCCTAATTTTTTATTGGTCGCAACCGAGCGTGGCGGCCATTGTGGATTTTTAGAAGGATTGCCACCTCGCTCATGGGCTGATACATTGTGCTTGGACTATATTGACGCTGTTCTAGAATTCACTATCAAAGGATATACTCACAATAATAGGGGGGCTGTAAGGTCAACTATTTAATAGAAACAAGACATAATATGAGTTATTTAAACACCAAAACATATATTTCAATTACAATTTACATAATTTAATACATTGCTCAAGTTCATTTAAACTTTGTCACATACTTTTAACCTCCCCGTATTGATTTTAAAATTTTTCCAAATATATTGAATGTTTAATGTATTTTATATTTCTGTGTTCGATATTGATACGATGAAAGTCGCTGTAAAACTCTTATGTCGTGTCTTGTTAAGGTTGCAAGTAATACAATTTCTTTTAAATTGCCGTCTCAGATTTTTGAGGGTATACCACCTTATTTCCATGCATATCTTAATACTGAGAACTAATGATCTACATCTACTACCTCACACCATTTCCAGGCCTGATATAGTGTACTATTACAAAACAAAAGACCTTTAATCAGAACACTGTGGACTAGACACCAGGTATTTGAATTACTTTGAAGTAGTGTCTACATTTGTTATTTTAGGGTTTCCGAGATTCTATCCCGATTATTGCCCTTATTGTTGAAATTGTTTGACGTTCTAACACCTGACGTCAACTGACAGACTATCTCCATTTCTGTTATATCTTTTTTTTTGTAAATCATTTTAGTGAAGCTTGTATCATAACAAGCCCGGGACTGTTTTAGAGCAGTGCACGCTTACGACTGGCCCCCGGATCCATTCACTTGATTTGATATTTGGTTATTTTTTGCAATGTCTATCTTCTGTCTTGTCCGCAGGTTTATCTTGTAGAGGTTTGTTTTGCGTGGAATTCGGCCCCCTGCGCTTACTATTAGAGCTCCATATTGTTGAATGTCAAATTAGAAAGTTAGTAAGTTTTATACAATGATAAATTAAGGGTGTCTCGTTTAATTATAGAGCATTAAATAAAAAAAACCAAGCCTAAAATGTTTTTTATGGCGTATTCTGTTAGTACAAGATGCAAATCTTTTTATCAGGATTCTGCGATTAACCTTACACTGAACGGGCAGGTTAAATCCGCTGATTTGTATTTTATTTGAGAAAATATCAATTTCTCCACGGCTGAATTCATAGTAGAACGAAGCTATATAGTCAAACGGATTATTTAACATTTATTTAAGAAAACACAATCAAATTGTTAGCGACAGATACTCTCCAGCCTTGAATTCAATCGTATGAAAAATAGATCCGCAAAAAAAAAAAAAAAATATATATTTAATGGATTTGAACTGATATTTTGTGTTGAGAATTATTATTGCAGCTGGCAGGGAATTAACATGAACAATCCTCAATGAGGTGACTTTATTTAAGGGAAATTCGGTATACAATGACTACTATTTCAACAGCTTTCTTTCAGGACCTACTTTAAATTGATATCTTTGATCGAATATACTGTTGTCACATGTGACATAAATAATTGTAGAATACAGAAGTTGTCCGAGGAACAGATTGACGACGGCCCATCGAAAAGTCTATTCCTATGTATAGTGCCACAACTGCTTGCAGATCAGGATGGGCCTTGGCAACTGCACATGAGATTTTCTGTTACCGACGTAATCTTTTGCCAGATTTTTCTCGGTCTGTTACTAGGCACGTGTTTGCGTCAGTATCGCCTTTGGACCATGGTATCCACATTTTTAAAGACTGCTATGCTAAAATAACCAAACAACGTCACCCAACAACGGAAGACAATTGTAGTTGTTTCTCATAGCTGTGAGCCAAATTGATACTCATAGATCCACGTCTTAATTTGTGAACTCGATAGAGAATAGTTTTTAATGGATTCCTTTCAAATTTGATGCGGAGCATTGGAGCTTCGAGTGGATGAAATCTGTCGATATTCAGCGTTCCGTCCTGACCGAAAACCTAACTAATAACACAATAGAGGCTTTAACTGATTCACGGGAGGACTAGCCCTATCGATTCAACGATCTGTGACTTTGTTCTAAGGCAGCTATTCCCTCTTTTGAACGCATAGATTCAAAAGTTTTTAACATATTTCTTCATGCTTGTAAACAAGATAGAGATAAGTTTTCTGGTATACACCCCTTATCAACTTTAAACATCCAAGTTTAATATGCTGTTGTCGGGACATAGTTGCCGTGTAGACATGGCTATCATTTGGTATTACACGTAATTATTTATGAATTTGACGTTCCTTACTTTGATGTTGGGTTACGATTTTAGTTGGATTTAGATGGAAAATTGGAATATAGCCATACAAAGCGTTGGTGTAAACAGTAACACTATGTCGCCAACACTTTGTCCGGAAGGAAAACACGGATGTTGAACAATATCAATATATTACCTAATGTCTCGCATTCGACCATTAAACTACACATAAAATGCAGAACACAAATTGTCTTTACGTCGTATAGATCAATAGTTAGATTTAGAATGTGCAATTGAAGGGACACAACTCCATTTTAGCAAATGGGAACAGACAACCATTATTTTCCTCATTGAAACTTTATCTCTCTGACATACTTTCGTTGGACTGAAATTTTGAGATACACAAACTTGAAATAACATACTATATAATTTTGAAAATATCAGCAGTACATATTATAACAGATCTTTTAAACTGTGTTATCCTTCCAAAGCCTGACAGAAAATATCAAGACCAATACAGTATTTGAACGTCCTCCAGATAGTGAAATTAATGGTGGTTTACCTACTACTATCTGTTCCAGGTAATACTCCAACTCGAAAATTGCTTGTAATTTCTTCAAATTTTAATTAAAATGGCTAAAACTTCGTGAAATTCCTGGAATGGTCATCCCATTACTTTCTCTCTTGTGAGAACTAAGTGCAGGTCAAGCTTTATAGCTAGCCTCTCTCCCTTGAAAAATCGAAGTTTGTTGATATCTTACTACTGGGGTGTGGTGTTTTCTCTAAGTTGTTTCATCCTACTAGGATGTGTAGACGGTTGTTTCAGTCCAGTAGAATATATAACTCTTTTAAAAGAGTTATTTACTGAATCCCAGACCACGGTGTCTGTCCCACTAACTTGAGTATTTAAGTGCCCTCCCTCCCAGGGTTGTAATTTTTTTATATGGATATAAGCTAGTTTAAAAATAGATAATGAAAAAAGAATATATTGACACTTCAGTCGAATTACATAATTTTAAGCGAAGCTATAAATGATGGGAGTTTTGATAAGAAAAGCACTGTCTCGATTTCCACGGCTACCATTTTTACGATAGTAAAAATATTCTCGATTATCCAGTTCACTCCATTTAAAAACACGACCATGCGATACTTTAGAGAGTTGATCATGTAGGCCTACTGGTCATGAGAATAAATATCTAATTGATAATTAAAATAACATTTAGGGCCTAAAAAAGAGGACCTGCAATAGGCAAATGTAGCTGTTACATAATGCACCTTGAAAAGAAATTCACTTACATACCTAGAAAATTTTGGTCTGATTATGTGCCCATTTGATTGACTACCCCCCCCCCCCCACTGAGCCTCCAGACTAAAAGTTCATTGATTGTTGCCGGCGTGGTGTTTGACTTCCAAATGACACAAGCTACGTCATTTTGAGACTAATATTCAAGAATTCGCTTGAGCGTAGGGTTCTTTAGCAGTGGGAGGAAAACCATGGGCCCGGAGAAAAGCTTCGAGGTTGGTCACACTACTCTACTCCTTGTCACGTGCAACTGCGGAATCGAAACCTCACCAGTTGAATCAAAGGCAGACCTTATGATACAACGTTCACGTGCTCAGTATTCTTGCAGGTGAAAAAAACTCCCTTTTAAGCTGGTTTGTTGACTCTTGTGTACCCACCCTGTTTGTCAAATGCAACATGGTTTGCGGTTACATTATCAATTCCATGCGGAAATAAGGGACTACAAATTCCACAATCCGTATCAAACCAAGAAGACAGACCCAGCCAGGCATAGTTATCATCCCCCCTTGTGAACGCGATAGAGGCTACAGGTTAAAAGATCTTTTTTAAAAAAAAATTAGTGTGAAGCATTACTGTCTGAGAGCATTCCAGGACTTTCCATTTAGGTTGTTTTATACGCCCACGTGTCGATTAGTCCGTCGTTGAATAATTGCCTTGTGAACGTGTTAGAGGCTACAGCTTTTGGGGGATGTGTCATTATCGTCATGTGATGACTAACTCTTACTGATATGCCTCGTTCTGCGATCCACTCACCCCTATTACCCATGAACTAGATAGACGTGACACTTAACAGTTTTATTTGCAACTTGGGAACAACGATAGCGATCAAATGCCACGAAGAACTCTTTCCTTATCAAATTTAGGTAACATCAAAGTTTTACTTTCGGAAAAGCTAGCTGATGTGTGGGTGTATTCCCTGGTTGGCAAACAATAGTCCCGGAACTCCTCCAGACAATTTTAACATATTATAGAAAGTTACAAATAATGTTTGTAACTGCATTGACTTGACATATATTCTGTGTCCTTAAATTAATGCTTTGGTGGCCTTATATTAAAACTAAATAAAACGCAACAATCAGTAAGATTATTAATGAATTAATTCCCGAAGGAAATAGGATATATAAGGTGTCTTTAAATATAGCAACATAGGGTTGTTAACACGGTTGCATACATACAATTCCATTTCTTCTGATTCGGATTAGCGATTTATTGTATTCAGTCGTTCGTCATAGCAGTTGTTTCCCCCTAACTTGCGAATTCCATAATGACTACAATACCATTATACTAGATGCCATTTATGGTGTATTTATGAATGTGATAATCTACCATTAAAAGCCTTTGAACTATAGTCTTATTTATACTAAATACACAGTTTTAGAAAAGGATAATCACTAGGCGATGAATATGGTCATTTGAGTTGACACCCAAACAATTTATTGAATAAAACATGTAATGAAAATATACGTCGTCTAGTGGTTATTTCGTGCTCGTTATTTCATAGGGTCTGTCATTGAGTCACTACAAATAAGACAGTTTCATTTTTTTTCCTATAACATTGTCCCCTTCGAGGTGTACACACTCTTGCAAACAATTTTGCGACCACTGGCTGCCGGTCAGGGAGAATTTTCTACAGCCACCCTACAAAAAAGCGTTCACAGCTGACATGACGTCGTTATTACTAGGAAAGTGACTACCGACTAGTTCCCTTTTTCAGATTCGTTAACGATAATGTGCTCATTATGTCAAGGCAGTGGTCAATCAGCCATTCATTCACATGTGAAGCGCCTGAGTGATGCGTTCTTGATGGGTTGCAGGGCACGGATCATCATAAATGCTCTCCCTTGCCACGCTTAAATTCCACAGCCCACTTCCTTAATGTGGAAAACGAAGGTTTAACATTCCGTAAGTTTCAGACCATGCCGGCATGTATCTGTGTTGGGATAAGTCCGTTCAGTTGCAGGTACTTGATGACTACCTTTCTAGCCAGTTTTGTCCATTTCTAGTGATTTCAGTGGATAGGTGCACAGGATGGTCTGGTAGGAAGACAATATAATGACACTACAGTTGCAGTTCTTATGTCTATGATTTATTTATTGATTGTACTTGTTAGTGGCAAAGTTTGTTTCAACCAATTGATCTTTTGTTATAGGCCCAGGACTTTTCATGCGGTCCTCTCATACACCAGAAATTAATCAGGAATATTTCGCTCGCCAAAACTCATTGTGAAACGATATCATCATCGATGTTTGTATGCACACAAATACCAGAACATATATAACTTGCGGTGGGTTTTTTCTTTGATGTCCATAGCAGTTATTATATCTCATAACATTCTGTCATGACGTCATATATATGTCCGTGGATCTTTGAGTTGAAAATTGTGACTCGACTGTGTTCACAAGCTAAAAACGTGATTTTTCGTACAATCAGGGGTCATAATCCATGAAGTAACAGTCTGATACATGCCAATATCGAAAGGAATCGGGATCTTAGGGTGCTAAACCTATATTTCAAGTTTCGTTGAAATCGGATAAAAATTGTGACCTGTAGAATGTACACAAACAATTGTGGACGGACGGAAAGGGGCGTCGACAATGTCCACATGAAAATGTGGGCTTATAAAAATTGTTATGGTATAGTTTGCAGCATTCGAGGTAGAAATAGACGGCGTATTTATCGGCATATTTAAATCGGCTATCTATAAGGCCCATGTCCATACTGCATGTCTAAGGTATATTTCAGAATTTTCTTTCCGCCCAAATTTCGATTATTTCTCCACACACTCCAACACTTCAAAGTATTTATCGCCAAAGAGTTCCTAAAAACAGTTGGTCAAATCCTGTTCTGAACATACCAAAGCCTGGAGAAAATTTAAATCAAAAGGCAATCTTTTCCGATAATTCTGACAATGAACCGTGATTGAAGGTTTTTGGTACATTTGTCCGACTGTTTTAAGTTGACTGTCTCCAAATATACTTTACAAGGGAACACTTGGGCGATAAATACTTTCAAGTCTTGGAGAAATAATGTGGGCAGAAAGAAAATTCTAAAAGATATGGATAACCGATTTAAATATGCCAATAAGTACGCCGTCTTTTTCTGTCCTGAATGCTACAAACTGTACAATAACAATTTTTTATTATTGTCAAAAGAATTAAAAAAAATTCTGTGTTCTTTGTATTATTTCGATCATCCACGTCATCAGCGGTTGATATTGGCCGAATATTTCGACCTGAGATGACGTCATCAAAGGTTGATAGGATAGAGAACACTTGGGCTTCGTTAATATCCTACACATAGTGTTAAAACTACCTGATGATGATGATTTAATTATGTATTTGTAAATGTAAATATATAAGATATACTTTTAAAATTTATACATGTAAGTAATTGTAGTGAAATGTATAATTTATAATGAGATGAATATAGTCATTTGCAGGAACTCACGTTCCCGTTATCGCATAATATCTGCACGACCATTAAATAATCATGTGTTCATCTGTATCTAATCATCCGTACTCTGGACACACCAGAGATGTGAAAAGGCGAAGAACCGACGTCGTTTAATCTTAGAAATATGCAATCCTTTCAGTGTAATGGAGGTATTATTTATAGTGCCCTTAAATGGTATTGGAAATAACACAGTGCGTGCTATACTTTACGAACCCAAGAAATCAATTGTCAATTGAAATGAACCCAGGGAGTAATTTTGATATGTTCCCCTTCAAAGGAAATCTTAACTCTAGACTGATCAAACATCTTATCTTTATTGGTGTGTTCGATTGCCCGGGTTCGGTAAGAGCTCGGGCTTTAAAATTTTTATTGCCTGCTTTCATTCAGCTTTCGTTGGAGAAAAAATAAACATTTCTTTAAAACTGTTAAGTAGTGCGCGAATTTGATAAACGTATGATGGAAAATTAAAAAGAAATCATCCGAATATCATCTGTAATTAAGGTTCTCTATCACCACGGTCACTATTGTTTGATTTTCACTGTGTTTGTCTATTATTTTGGTTTTGGGCTTTGCTGTAATGTTCTTTGATTTCAGAAAATCCATGCGCCAGTTTATTCAAACTACTCGGCCTTTTATAATGACCGCCACATGATATCTTTTGTTCTACACTAATCAGTGGGTATTGATATGGACGCAATTGTGGATTTCAAGGTTATTGTCGACCACCCTTTGTACTGGGCTTTGCTGCAAACGTTCTTAGTATTAAGAGAACCCTTTCCAAAACAAACCATTTCATAGTTGTCCAGAATTAATTGGAATGCGTTAACAAAATAATAATAATAATAAAAAAACACCCAAAACAAAACTGCACAATTTTCTTTGAATTGGGGTATAAAACGTACATTCCTAATGTGGATATAATTGACAATTACTTCACTGCGCTTCAAATTGCCAAATAAATATTGAAATTCTGTCATCTTATTCATCTTCATTATTGCGGTTGGTGAAAAAAAAGTAGGACGCTAAACTTCGTTTCATTTCTGTCACTGTTCGAGATCATGTGCTCAATCGATGAGTTATCAGCTTTCAAGTAATTTGGTTCAAAATAAGGTGCATAACGATAGCTAATTTGGGTGATGCTTTCATCTAATTTCTTGTTTTCAACCCATAAGAACAATTCCATTAATAACCGAATGGTACTTATAAGCATGTATCACCCAAATCAATACGCGATGAAAAGCTACACTCCCTTGATTTGGGCCGATTTATGTTTACATAAATCAAATTACACGTGACCATGAGTGTGATTATTAGTCTGAAAGATGGCTAAATGATAGCTATATTTGTCAAGGATTATATTATTTATAGGGCCGGAGCCATTATTTAAGAATGTTATGACAGCCTTGTTAGCAAACGTATTGATACCTACTAACACCCGACATTAACATAGCCTATACGAATAGGCCGAACACATACTATTTGCTATTCAAAAAGTTCCCTATTCAATTTTATGAGAAACTGCTGTCAAAGTAGAATTAAATTCTTTGAAATTATAGAAGTTGAATAAAATCCCGATCAATTACTGTCCGCCAAAAGAAAAATACAAGAGCAAACGTTGTTTCGTAAACAAAATAATGTTGATTATATTCAAAGCTGAAAAGTTTTGCGTATTGGTTACATTGCCCGAGATGTTATTTCAATTGTCTGTTTAATGGGTGCTACTGTTAATAAGAAAGACATAATGTTAATAGCACGTCAGCACCAATCGAGATATACTGTGCTAAACATAGAGTCGCGGTATCAAGATGAGTAAGACATTGGCTTACTTTCTTATAGGATTCGAGTCCTATCCCGGTGGTGACCTGGAACTTGGATATTGATTTTCTTGCGAAGTTCCCTCTTGTTAATTATGCAGGAAATGTGTGTGTGTGTTGGGGGGGGGGGGGGCGAAAAGGGACAACTTAAAGTCGTTCGAATGGTACCAAACACTGAGTTTCCGCGTATTCCGTGATAGTTGGAATTCGATATAAGACTAGACCCCAGAGTCGCTGTCCGAGAAAAACTGCCCTCTTAGTACATTACATGAAATAATATATGCTGGTATTAGTATGCCCAGTCGGTGCAGAAAAGTAGAACCTCCAATCCCCATTTCATTTAAGTAATTAATTAATTTTTTAGTCTTGAATGCATAGAAATGTTAAAGTTCAAGGATACATATACAAGTGAAATTAATAATAAAACCCGATCTCTTTTAAAACACTTTTTCTAAAAACATGGTGTAAAGAATGCCATATTTTAATCTTGCACTCGATCAAATGTGCTTACCTGTCAAAGAGATGTAACAATGGCTTTATAACGAAAATAATATGTGTTTTACAAGTGTGACCAATTTGGGAGCTGTTCAAGACAATTACACCCCCGCTGTTGGGCCTGTCTCCAACAAGAGGCTTAATGCGATGAAGTTTGTTGGTATCAACAAGACCCAAACACTGTTGCCGGCTGCCATAAATGAAATGAATAATGTAAAACTTAAAATCTTACATGTAACACCCAATATTTGGACTATACAGTTACTTCCAGGAAGGTCAAATTAATTCCATTGTACATTATAAGAAACTTGCGCGAAACCATCGGTGCAATACACGTTTTTTTTAAAATTTATTACGACTCGTACACATTACAGCATATATTAGTTTTTAATAATTTGATTAGTCTTGGATTATTTGTAACTCAATATTTTATACAAATAGTAAAATGTCTGCCATTGTCTTATGTAACACCTTCCACAATTATGGTCTACTACTCTCTACCCAATATTAACATGTTTACTTCAAAAGTTACAGTTTTTCAAATATACAAACTTTCACTTTTAACACGAACATCAGTCATGTTCATGAGACCTACGGTATAAAATATACCCATACAGCAGCAATGTCATGCAGGAGCTTATCCGAAAGGAAAACTTGGATGTTAACGAAATTTGTTATTTTGGCAAACGGGGGATGAATGTGAAAATCATAGACCTCGTCATCTGATGAAAACAACCTGGTAAATTACGTATAGTCCAGAAGTTAGGTGGGTTTTGTTCAACATGGGAGGTGCGGAAGGTTTGGGATGCTTGTTGGTGTATGACTGGATTGGGAGACCCCAGAAGATGCTGCAGTGGTGAGTTTGGTAAGACCATAATACCCCACAAAATTGGTTAATGCAACATGGATGGTGCAAGTCTCACTTCAATGGCATCTGATAGAGAAATGTGCCCTGAATTTGGTAATATAACTTATCGATGGATTTTTGTTAGAAAGACCAAAAACTACATGGACATGTTTCGTAATGCTAGGAGCAATAATATGAGATATACAAGTAATGAAGTTGTATATGACCATAAGTATGAAATAGTCTCAAAAATAACGAAAGTGTCAAATGAAAGGTACGTATTGATATCGGAATGAAATCTCGGACAAATAGCCTTTATTGTACTACTAACACGATTGTTGGCAAAGGATTGGGTAACTCGGAACAGAATATCAATTAGTCCGGGTTAAAAGTGAGGGAGTTGCCACCTGGAGAGGTAGAGATTCTCATGTAGTTTTTCTGGACCAGATATTTATGCTTGGTCGGACCGAAGACACCAACGGCCGGTGACCTTGTGACAGGCCTCTTCGATGATCCGAGGCCCCTCCATCGGAAGTCCCTGGGGCCCCACAATCCATGGTGTGTCGCGATCGACATCCGAGAATTCGGTGTAATATCTGTGTATGATGATATCTAATTGTTCTGGGGAGAGATCTTTCTCCAAATTGAAACTCGTAAAATATTATCTCCGGTGGGTCAGGATAGGTTAGTGTATTTGGTTCGGCTGGCGATATCCTGCGCACCATCAATGTCGAAGAAACCGTTGCAAAATTCGCCAGGGTCAACAAAAGAAGAGTGTTATCCATTGATCATTATCATTCAACTCAAACTCCGCGTAACTTGACCCCGTATTATGCGAACAAATTTCGTTGAACGAATACCTTCTTTCGTTTTCCTTTTATAAAGCATCGCATAGCTCGAACCAAATTTCCGGTACAATCCTTATCGAAGTCTTTATTTATTTACATCGCCTAACTCAAACTGTAAATAATGGATCTTGCAGACGAGTGTGCCATGGCAACTTTCCCGGAAACTTGAAGATTTTTGTGGTTTTATCTAAGGGTGTAATACATGGTCGTTTATTGCCGTGAGATTTTCTATCGGGCCGAACATCGTCTAACTCGAATTTTCGTATAACTTGAACAAATTACCCCTCCCCACCGTTCGAGTAGCGCGAATTTTGCCCCAGATTGACACACGATTGTATATAAGCTGTACTTGTTGTTGTTGATATTTGTTGTGGGTATAAGCTGAATTTGATGAGATGCACATCATGATCACACGAAATATTCAGTTTTCTTGATTAAATCTTGCATTACCATTTCGTACTTACAGTTTTAGAAGTTCGTCAAAAATCGAGTCCGGCTTGGTCGTTACGTTATCGCTTCCATTCATCAAATCATCGTGGGGGATATAATAAGATTCCGAATGAAGTAACCCCGTCATTTATCACTGAGCGACTTCAAAATTAGGTTTGATGTAGCTCTGCTCACTTACAGTGGCGGATTTAACGGTCTCAATGGCTCCAGCCCCCTCGTCTAGAAATGCCATCATTTCATAGCACTCGCATAGATTAGTCCACTGAAATAACGCCAGAATGCGCTAATGTTGTGGCAGAATTTTTTTTCTTTCTTGGGGAGGTACTTCTAAATGGCTCAGACACAAGTGCCTAAAATGCCAGGAAATCACGTTTCCGGCCTGTAAATTCTGAAAATTTCCTGGGGGAAACCCCCCTCCAGACCCTCCTTGTGGGGCTTTGGCGCTCGCCGGCCACACCTACGCGGTCTGTGATCAGGGGCCCCCACATGTACCAGGCCCCAGGGCCCCCACCATGGTTAATCCGGCGTTGGTAACAATGTTGCATGTTTGACCACGGTTTGCATTAGTTATTATTAGAGTTATTCCCAAAGAAGCTTCGATTGTATTCCAGACCCTTGAAAATGATAAAAAAAAAGTGAGGGCGCTTTTCACATGGCCACCAAAAACATAGATTAACTGTATATTTCTTTTCATAAGCATTTATTAGGCCACGCAATGGTCACATTTTGCACTAATTGTGATTAGAGTTATTCACAAATCATCATTATTATGTACCACACATTTAAAGTAGCTAAGTCTCTAACTCAATATCATCCCAAATCTTCAACATTGAAAACACGAATTATTTGTATATTTAAATCAACATTAATGCTGTGATCTTACCGGGAAAAGATGAGCTTCTGATATCCAATATTTAAGACAAAATAAATATCTTACCATTGGTACACGAATCGTATAATATAATGCATTTCAGCCCCAGTTGTAACAAGAGACTCGAGGGACGACGCTAGACAAATCGCACCAAATCAAACGGCGTATGTAGACTGGAATAACCAGACACTAGAAATTTGCATTTGATTGAGATTACTGGCTTAACTCGCCGAACATAACTGATTTGAAATAAGAGTAAAAACGGAAGCCATTGAATGTTTATATTCATTCATATTACAGTATTATATGCGTTCCGACCTCCTTGTGTCAATTTCTAGGTCCCAAATGTTAGCGATTTAGCCCCTTTAATGACGGTATAACATGACGAGTGTGCTCTTAAAAATGTCCGCAAACAATTCAGAGAAAAGGATATGGGCCTGTGTAGGTTAAGAAAAGGTTATTGCGGCGCATTTGCCCTCTTTTTGAAGTTATTTGAAAAGAATCTACATGTGTGACCAATAATCTGTATGGGGGTGCTCTTCAAAATAGCCGCTAAAATCCATTCTAAATTAGTAATAATATGTCCATTTATATGGCGCCAAAACCACAAATCGTGCTCATAGCGCATACAACAACTATACAAAAGTCTTTTGGCTCCACGTGTTTGTGTCATTAAGCTTTAAATAAGCATTACAAAGCGTAATATATGTCCAGATAGTAAGTTAAAATTTGTTAAGTTGTTTCTATATAATAACTGAAAAAATGTTTGACATCTCATTCTTGAGGGAGCTTAATGGGTAAGGGCTTACACCAAATAGTCTTTACAATGTATTCTGGCAGGACACCACAATGTTATATCATTAATTTTCAGGTTGGTCAGATCACTGCATTATGAGTAGTCCCCTCACTCGTTTTCAATAGGCTTCCAGAAGACAGAATGCCTTAGCAAACCTGGGCGTGGTCTCCAACAACGTCCGACATACCGCAGCTTCGGACGTTCCCCCATCATAAGTGTGCGAGGACCTTGAAGAATACGTGTCACTGTTGTACGGGGTAGAGACCAACAACGTCAATGAAGCCAGATGTACCATCTTTGACCGAAAGATAACGACGGAGCAAATATCAACGGATATAGGATTGCTATCACCCTGTCGTCAAATATTGCAACTTCATAAACGTTGAGCGCATTTCATAGCTCGAGGATGGCGTTCAACAGGCATCAATGATTATGAAGGCACAGATTCTTGTGACTATGGTTGGAATGAAGAAAATGATTCTAAATGGATGGAGACAAGGATGCCTGAAGATTTGCAAGAACTGTTTATCGACAATGAGTGCGAGGAAAATTCAGCATCCAGTGATCTGAACGACTTGGAAAATCAATGTTATAGCATTGTGAGTGATTTGTCATACCAGAATACATCCTAAGGACAATTCAGTATAAATCTGACCCTTTAAGCTCCCTCAAGAATGAGATGTCAAACATCTTTTCAGTGGTTATTTAGAAACAATTTACCAGCTTGGATTTTAGCGGTCATTTTGAAGACACGTAGATTCTTTTCAAATTACTATATGTAAAACTAATGGAAAAGGAGGTCAAATGCGCCGCGGTAATCTTTTCTTAACCTAAATAGGCTCATATTATTTTTCTGGTGAGATGTTACCGGTCATTTTGAGGCGCCCCCTGATCATTTTATATCTCGATAAAATGTGTGGTACATAATAATGAAGATGCTTTGTGAACAACTCTAATAACACCTAATGCAAAATGTGACCATTGCGCGGCATAATAAATGCATATGTAAAGCTCCGTCATTTTTTTTTTTACTTTCAAGAGTCTTGAATACAGTCGCAGCTTATTTGGGAATAACTCTAATGATAACTAATGCAAAAAGTGGTCAAACATGCATCATTGTTACTTACTTAACCCATATAGTCACTCTATATATGAGATTTTGGCGGCCATTTTGAAAAAGCGCCTAACGGAAAAAGGTTCAGGATATGGCCTGTTTACTGATATATTCTTGTTCAGCACAAAAATCTGGTCTAAAAAAACACATGAGAATTTCTACCTCTCTAGGTGGCACCTCCCTCAATTTTAACCCGGACTAAATAGTGTTCGTCCTCGGGACCACAGTGGTTTCAATCAAATTTGAAAGAAACCTGTTAAAATTTGTTCACAAAATTTGAGCAAAAGCGGGGATAATCCTGGAACGGGAAATAGCAGATTATGCTTAATATTGATAATGGCGACACACAATACTCAATTCTGAAAAAAGTCTTTCAAAAAGCAATATACAGCCTCTATTGAATTCACATGTTTTCAGCGAATGGAGGGTGGGGGGATACATTCCCAAGGAAGTGCTGTTGTAATCTGGTAGTCTGTTGAATTTATAGGGAAGCTGCTTTGTTGTAGGATGAAGCTAGTGAATATAAAGAAATTGTATCTTGGATTTTTAGATGGACATAATTAGAAGCCTATCAGTGAAGGAGAAAACATAATTATAAACTATGTCCAATTATTGGTCTTACTAAATTTTGACTAGGTTTTTCCAGAGAACAGGCTTATGCCTCACACTTAATTGGAAAAAAAATCCATCTCACACTGTAGCTTTCATCCGAGGGATGGAACAGTGAACAAGGTGACGACAGAGTAAGCTCAAACTGAAATGTGGGCGTATACAAAATAACATGACGCTAATAGTGATCGGTTTGAATAAAGTCAACCCTTAGAAATGTTAATGAAGTGATAAAAGTGTTGTTGATCATTGAAAGTCGACAACGAATAACTGATCAATCGCGATCGCACTTTATTTGATTACAAATTTTCTAGTTCGAGAATACGTTCCTTGGTTAGGCCACTGTTAACATACAGCAAGTTTTTAGTTCATTGCATCTGATACCGTAATTCAATATTGACAAATGAAATGTCAGTCTGTTGACAAAGCTCTCATGGTAAAAGGTTTGTGCGTGTACTCTTTCGTTAGGTGCAGTTAAGCCAAGCTGCATTTTGCATCTACATGTAAATTAAAAGTAAAAACTTGCACTTTGATACCAATCAAACTGCAACTAGATTTCAATTCCATTCCTTAATTGTCTCCCACCTTTCTAGGACAGCTGGCAGCTATATACATAGGTTCATCGGTCTGTCTGACCATATTATCAGCAACCCTTCTGGGAACCAAAAAACTCCACTTTTAATTTGTTTGATGTACGCGATGGGACATATTATAATTGATTTTAATACAGCAAGAATGATAGAATTTGTTTCATTACATCAATGCCAAAATAATGACCATTTTCTGCTCATGTTAACCAGAAATTGAATGGTCTTTATATTGTAAGATGATGAAATTTAGTTGTAATTGATGCGGTGATAATAAGCTTAGTGTATAGTTTCTTTTCATCGATACCTTAATGAAAGTCAATAAGGGTCATTTTGAGCAGTAGGAATCGCTTGCAAACTACAGTGGTGTAAAATATGAAGCTCTAACAGGGATATCAGTCCGTAAATAGTTCAATATCGTTCAAATTTTAAATAGATACGCGGAATTGAAATTTCATCGATCTATGCTACTCTCGATGCAATAAGCCCGTCGCCCAACGCAAATTTAATGATAGGCCAATTTTTTTAAATCCGATTGAATCCAAGCGTGGGCATTTTCTGGTTAGGCTAAATAGCAAATTTGATTATCAAGATGTTGGATCACAATAACCCGGTTTTTAATCCAAACTTGATGTAGGCGAATGTCAGAACTGGGTGTCTTTTTTCCACTAAGATATCTTTCCTGATGAATGTCTTAATCCATAAAGAAGGCGAATGTATTTACCGAATATCTTTATGCATTGAAATAAACAACTTGTTACTTTGGAACAGAATTCTAACGGTGTCTGCGATTCTCCCAAAGTGGCGAATGCCCCCCCCCCCCCCACCGCAAAAAATAGGGATTGTGCGACTTGATGATATGTACTCTATTATTCACGTGTATTTTCATGTGGACGTATTATGCCGTCGCCTCTGTTCGTCCGTCCACAATTGATTGTGAACTCTCTACAGGTCACAATTCTTATCCGATTTTGACGAAACTTGAAATACAGGTGTATCCCCATAAGACCTCCCCTGCTTTCGATATTGGCATGTATCGGATCGAAACTTCAAGAACTGTAAAGTTCATAATTTTGAACCTATTGTTGTGATGAAACTTGAAATGTATGTTTATAACTCGACGATCGGATATCGGATCATAACTTCGTGAATTATGGCCCCTGGTTGTACGAATAATCGACTTTTCTTTAGCTTGTGATCCGTCTGGAGGTTAAATATATTATCTGATTTTTTAAAAAAAAACGCCTGATTATATTACCGTTAAACAGGTTGAGTGCGCATTTCGTGAAAACCGGACCAGAATTGACGAACCAAATGGCCGCCACTTGTACGCGAAAAATATATACTGTAAAAAATATGGTATGTCAAGGCTGTGAACCTTGTAGAGGTCCCAATTTCGAACCGATTTTGATGAAACTTGACATACATGTTTATATCCCACAGATCTTGGTGCCGTTCGATATTTGCGCCTATCGGATCGTGATTTCCTGACTTATGGCCCCTGATTGTCCGAAAAATCACTGTTTTTAGCTAAAAACGTTGATTATATCACTGTACACTGTAATGATGGTTGAGTTTGAATTTCGTGAAAATCGGACCATAACTGACCCCCCAAAATGGCCGCCGCTTGTACGCGAATACTATAACAAAAATTTGTATATCAAGGTTGTAGAGACCACAATTTTACTCTGACTGTGATGACACTTGAAATGCATGTTTATAAGCCAAAGATCTTGGTTCCTTCGATATTTGCATATATCGAATTGTAACTTCATGAATTATGACCCTTGATTGTAGTAAAAATTACTTTCTGTTTAGCTTGTTCTCTATCCATCTCTCGAAAATGTGGACGTATCTTGCCGTTATTTTTAAAGAGAACATCAGATGACCATGTGAAAGTTGTATGTACGTGAAACCAGTGTTTATTTTAAACACATTGAGCAACTGTACACCAATCTCAAAGAGTGTATAGTCTCATATAATTACCTTAAGTACAATGGTGAGCATGTTCTGAGGGCTATGTAGCGATAACCAATGTGATTGGCCTAGACTGTGGAACATAAGAACCCCGTTGTAGATGTTCATTAGGATATTACCATTTTCCGCAAAGGTTAAGAGGAGATAAGCACGATGCCTTTGGTTCTAAATACAGGACAGTATTGAGGCGTGTATAGTTACACCATAACCCTTTTCTGCCAAGGCTATGTAAAGGTAAACAGTAAGATTGTTCAATGCTTTACAGCAATATAAATGTGCAATGTATTCATATGTGTCACCTATTTTGGAATGAGGTGACGTTAGTCTCGCGGTGGGCAGTGCGTTACATTGTCGTATAACCTGCTTTCTGTACCAATCCTTGACACTATACGATCCACTCATTCTTACAAATCGAATCCTTGTTTTACAGCACAGATACTTTGATTGGTGAATAAGTTCACGTGATCCGAACACCTTCGACCACCGTCTTCCTTAAACGGTAACAGTCCGCAGCAGTCGCTATTGTGGTTATCTGAAAATAGATGAACACCCAAAGGAGATTATTGGCTCGATGTGGCACGGTATATAAGTTCTTCTTATAATCTTCAGCAGTTGCTTGACATTTTCAATAAGGTAGATAGTATACTCCCGGTAATACTGGTGACCCGATAGAAAATATGTATGCGGGTCCAGTCGATTAGTTTATATATTTATCATTAGAGCCCTAATAGGGCGTACAAGCTAATATAGAATCCGGCTAATCATTTTCTATTACTTAACAAACATTCATTTGCCAGTTGATCATTAATAATAAGAAGATGGCACAGGATTTGCGATAAGAGGTGGTTGACTCAGCCTAATGAAATCTTACTAATAGAATTACTTGACAGAATTTGACGAGGTCAGTCACCATAGATTCAAATCTTAATCAAGTCCTGATTAGACATCAGCATAATCATAAATTTCAGTCTTAATTAAATGAATGGCTGTGGAGTTTGAGATGGGTATGGTGACGGGGTGTATTTATATAATTTCATATGGTGTATTCCCGCGAAGGCGCAGTTACAGAGCGTGACCAAAATTAATCCTTCCCGTGAAGGCGCCGATGTCGACGTGTCGGCTTTCGTTTGAAGGGAGACATGTTGTTATTAGAACCCAATTAAGGGTGTTAAAGATTTTATAAATTTATGTTCACTCTGAATTTTACTCACCAATTGGCAACTAATTTCCAACCTTTGCATCTACGATCAATATATCCAAAAATACCAACAACAAAACGTGAACATGAAATACCTGATAATCTAAAGCATACCATTGGTGGTGAGCCATTTTACCTAATCGATGATGGTGCCGATGATAGGATTCTTGGTTTTGTTACACCAATGCCAGCCATTCAAAAAATAAACAAATTATCTGGCTACATAACAAATCAATGGTTCCAGGGTGGGTGAATTTTCAATTCGTCAATGGAACCACTACGACACTTTAGGAGCACAGAACCAACAACAATCTGGAAGGATGGCATTCAAGAGTCAATAAACTAGTTGGAAAAACCCACCCGAATGTGTTTGAAATGATCGCATTTTTGCAACAACAACAAAATAATGAGATAAAAATCGTTCAGTATGCAGGGGGACATGAACCACCAAGGAGGAGGCATAAATATACCCAAATCCAAAGCCAGCTCCAGGAGTTAAAAGTAAGACACGAAGAAGAATTGAATTTAATTGAGTATTTGGACAGGGTGTCTTATTTGGCGAAATTAAACTAATTTGTTATAGTATAGTTAAGTTTTTATTTATTTGGCGAAATTTGTTATAGTATAGTCTTGTGTTTAATTCTTATTTGGCGAAATTTGTTATAGTAGTATACTCATGTTATTTGGCGAAATTAAATTAATTTTTGTTTTAGTATAGTTTTGTTTTAGTATAGTTAATTAGTTACAGTAGGGATTATGAAAGTGTAAATTCTTATCATAACAATCTATAACACCATCGTTACGTTTTTAATCCATTTTAATCCCTAGAAGCTGGATTCCCGCGAAGTCGTCGAAAACGATCTCTTTTAATCCGTTACGGTCAATAACTGCGCCTTCGTGGGAATAAACCATTGTATTGGGCGTTAAATTTGTAATAAACACCAAGCGTTAAGTGACAATATTAAAGGTTAACGCTTGGTGTTTATTACAAATTTAACGCCCAATACAATCTACATTATATTATGAACAAGTTGATTTAATTAGGAATATTTACAAATGATAGAGTCTTTTGTAAAGTTCTTGTATAATAAATATGTGACTTGAAAACGAGGTGTTGAATTCGCCGGGTCGTTCGATTTTCCTGCCACTGCTAAAGACCACTGTGCGCAAGCGAATTATTGAAATAAAACTAAACCATATATTAGTTACGAAATGACCTAGTTTGTTTCGAGAGGACGTTAAACCCAATTTCTCTCTCTCTCCGGTAGACTCGAGGTCCGGTGTGCACTTAAAATGACCCTTGACATAATGTTTAATCAATCTTGCCCTATTTCCACTGTAGAGTACAGGTCAGTCATAAATTAACTAACTGGTAGGATATATACTAGCTAGATTAAACATACCCGGTTCTTTACTCGATAACGTAGAATCTAAGAAAGGAATGAAAGGGACAGAAAAGGGTTTTAATGTCCTACTGTTCTGCTGCGGCTGGAATACTGAAGATGTACCTGCGCCATACAGTTTGCTATGATATCAAATTCCAACTGCCAAGAAAACTTTTGCGTGTACGCCATGTGTTCACGGGAAATTGGTGCTTTGTCCAATCCGAACGACTATACGTTGGCCTTTGCCAGATCCTCTCTCTGTCTTGCGTCACTGACAATAGGGAACCATTCCTGAAAATCCCGATGAACTTTCTCGGCCAACACAGTAATCGAACTTCGATTTTAGTGAGAGAACGTCCTACTCACTGAGCTTCCATGGTTTCAATCTGAGAAAAGTATTTGAATTTAGATTTTTATCGTGTAGTAGTGAATATAAATATAAACGATTGGCATCTGAATAGGTCACACGGAGGTGGTTCCACCGTAGAAATTTAATTGCCACTTCCTGTTTGTTTTTCTTTTTATGAACACCTAAACGGCGAATGATTTAAACAAAAACAAGTAATGCTTCATGTGGGAGTATTTTTAAATAACCTTTTCCCTTCTAGAACATCTATTGATTACTTTTTTAGTTTGATTTATTCTTAATTTGTTAGAAAAATTTGTCTGCGAGTTTAACCCCAGAGACTTTGACTAGAATTAATCAAAAAACGAAAAGAAGAGTGTAGAAATATCTCAAAGAATCAAAACAAAATTGTCAGGAATTCAGCAGGCGTAACATTCATTTAAATTAATATTTTATATTGAAAACAAGTAAAATGTCCTGTATTGTAGGTTCGATTCAAGCATCTAAAAGCCCACTCTGGAAATAACGGAGTTAGGAAGATCCCGAACCTTATGTCCAACTTTAAATAATTAACACAAGAATTTTCATTTGGTCAATTAACCCTTGGCTTGACGTAATAATAAGTCATTACACATTAGAAAATTAAATCTATTAATTAGAAAACACCATTTTGAAACCGAGGTGTCAAGTACGCGCATTAGTCCTCGTAATTATTTTACATCCTATGGCGAGTGCTCCAATACTTGTTTTGGGCCTGTTCTTGGTGCAAGAGACACGCGTAAAACAGCATCAGTTTGATTCCTTATTTTTCATATCATAGGCCACGGCGAAATTTGTCTAACATATATACAAAACATATATATGTGTAAATTTGACTGCCGACCTGTCAATAGGCGTAATGGCAAGTCAACAACTACAAAATTCAATCAATCAAACAATTCAATTCAATATTAAATCAAACAATCAATCAATTCAATTCAGTTTTCAATCAACGTCACAATTACTGAACCCCGTGTAAATTATCGGATGTTCAGCAGAAATATAATATTTCTGAGCTCCGTGCCCACATTCCGATTTCGGATGCTCAGAATTGCGTCTTTACTAGCATGCCGCAGTAAAAGCGCAATCACCGCCACAAAGTAAGGAAACGTTCTACTACTTAAACCGTGGCTCAAGTTGATGCCTATTATACAAAATATTTACAAAGACGAAAACATTCCACAGTCTTTCCACATTATTGTACCCCCCACATTAATACAAAACACAATCTTTAATAAACTTAGGGATACACTGATTTAGCTGATGTGGTAAACGTTTCTATTGCCCCCTGTATTGTATTTAGGAGATAAACACTTCCTGTTTCGCATTTAGAGGGGTGTTATTGTCCAATAGACATGTCCTGAGATCATTAGGACCCGAGACGCGTAGCGTCGAGGGTTTACGCGTCTCGGGTTCTAATGTAAAATCTCAGGACATGTCTATTGGACAATAACACCCCTCTAAATGCGAAACAGGAAGTGTTTATCGACATTGTAACATGCTTTTTTTAGGATTTTAAAAGACATTACTAAAACAGAAGGGTGTTATTGTCCAATAGACAGTGTCTAATTGACCAATCAAAACGCAGGGTTTACCCTGAAGCATGTTACAATTATGAATAAGTGATTCCCTAATGTAGATAAGTGCGTTCCGTCTTCTTCAAATAGATTTACATTATTGATCTTAACATCAGGGTAACGAATGTAGAGGCCTCCAAGTTTTAATGTTTCATTCGCTGCCGACGCATTAACCCTTTGCCTAGCTTTGTTTAACTCATTTGATGCTTCTCCGGTTAAATCCGCTCGCCACTTTAATCTAGGTAAAATTTGTGACCAGACGATTTTTGTATTTGGGAGCAACGTACGAATCAGTAGAAGAGTTTCCCTGATTCGCTTACGTATTTTCAAAGCAGAGATGTATCCAATATCATTCCCACCACAATGTAATATAAGAAAGTTGGGTGGATCTTCATAATTTAGGGGTTGTTTTATGCGATATTTCATTTCTAACCATCTCATTCCCGACTTCCCTTGCCACCACAACGCACAGTTTATTCTATTAAGTCCCAAGTTACAGTCCCAGGTCTATTTCTTGCTGTTAGAAAAGCATCCCACAATCCAAATCGACGTCAACGGACCTGCAAAATTGCACAATTTATTTTAATAAGTGATTGGTTAACAACGTTTTAGTTGGAATGCGAATATAGCTTTTAAAGACCCCTGATTTCCACCGACCTAATGTTCTGATTTCATCGTCTGACATACCGGCCATGCTAGCTGCAGTGGCTGCACCTATTCGAAAGGAATGCGACTTATAACGAGTTTGGTCTAAGCCTAGTTTCTTGATTGACTGTAACAATATATATGAAAACTGATATTTAGTAAGGGGCTTCCCACCAAAATGACAAAAGAAAGGACCCCCGTTATCTAAAATAGCTTGAACGGGGCAGATTCCTTGGTCTCCCTTGGCTATTTTCAATATCGTGCCTTTCCCAAATTGATCAGTTTTTGAATACGGAATTCTAACACAAACGGACATATTTTGCTGTTCATGACACAATTTTATATCTTCAAATTGAATAACTTTGCTTGTGTCATTTTTATTAACCGTGGCTATTTCTCCCACCCTTAAATATCCAAAATATGCTGTCAAATATGCTGCAGAAAACAATTTAGTTTCAAAAGTTGAGGAGCATAATATGGGTAGTACTTGCAGAATTTGCCTTAGTACATCAGATGTAATAGGCGTTCTACTATTCTCCCCCTGTTTACCCCGTATGACGCCCTCTAACATTTTTCGAACCACAAAGTTAAGGGTGATATCTATATGCTGTAGTATTTTACATTTATATCCAATTCCTGATAAATATAATTTAACAGTTTTACCACTATAACCTTTTAATGAAAGCTGAGCAATGTAAGTGGTTATCTGATCGAGGGGGGGGGGGGGGTGGCCACATCCGATTTAGATTATAATTTTGACGAAAAGATTCAAATGAAGTAAGTCCAGTTTCGTATGCTTTTTGGGTGTTTTCTGCTAAAGCCGATTCTAGTAATCTATTCACTTCAATCCAATAAGAGCTTGAGAAAATCCAGTGGTATTGGAGCCGGTTGCTGACTGGTTTCCGGTGCTAACGACCGAAATCTTTCCCACTGCATGCGTGAAATAGAATCACAAATACCATTAGATTTACCCCTCACATGCTTAGACGTGAAACAAATGTTATTTCTCATTGCTATAAGTACCAACTTTCTAACAAAATTCATGACATATTTAGATTTTGAGGTTTGTTTGTTAATTATTGATACTAAAGCAATGTTGTCTGTCCAAAATATAATTTTCTGATTTTTAACACAATTACCCCATATGAATAGAGAAAGAATAATGGGTATTGGCACTAAAAATGATATGTCTTTCATAAATTCCCACCCCCCACTTCCATTGATCCGGCCATTTAAGAAACGCCCATTCCCCTTTGAAATAGGCCCCTCAACCCAGATTATCATTGCCGGCACTATCAGTAAATAGCTCTAATTGCTCGTTATCTATCCAATTTAAATTCTGAATCACGCAACGCCCATTGAAGTCTTTCAAAAAAAGTCAGCCAAAGTCTCAAATCCTCCTTCATTCCCACATCTACTCTTATAAAATGGTGTTGTTTCATAAAATCTTCTATTAAACGCCCTGACAGAAGAAATTACCCTCGTGCAAAAATTTAAAGACCCCACCAGGGATTGTAACTGATTTAAAGTAACTTTTTTTCATTTCGAGCATGACAGAGATTAGTTGTCGTAACATTTCCAGCTGATAGTCCGGAATTCTTATTAACATATCTTCGGTGTCAATTTCTAAGCCCAAATAAACTAGATTGGTTGTAGGCCCTTCCGTTTTGTCCGTGGCTAGAGGAACCCCTAATTCGCGGCATATATTTTCAAAACAAATCATAAGTGTTTTACAATCATTAGTAAATTTCGACCCGACGAACAAATAATCATCCAAGTAATGTGCTAATGTATCTTTTTTTGTTTTGCACCTGGTTACCAATTCAAGAAACGTTGCGAATTTTTCGAAGATGGCACACGAAATAGAACATCCCATAGGCAGACACTTATAAAAAAAATAAGAACCATTTAGTTAAAATCCAAATAAATCAAAATCCCCTGGATAAACAGGGAGTAAAAGAAACGCCGATTTAATATCCATCTTCGCTAATAACGCTCCCTTCCCCACTTCACTAATCATATTCAGTACTTTATCAAAGCTTGTATATTGTACTGAGCTTATCCGCGGGTCTATAAAATAGTTTACACTGTTGAACTCCGGATGAGATAAATGAATAATAAACCGCCATGAACCGTCCGTCTTTGGTATAAGGCCTACGGGTGATACCCTTAAATTAAATATGGGTTTCTCCGCCAAAGGCCCTGCGATACGACCAAGTTTTATTTCTTTTTGTATCTTTTCCCAGACTTCAGCAGGATTTTCCCTTGCCGATATTAAATTTTTACAATCCGTACTTAATCTTGGACCTTGATAGTGGAGTTTAAAACCAAACATAAAACCTTGTAGTAATTCGAATGCTATATCTTTCTTTGGATAATTTCGTGACATCTGCTGAAGAATGACCTTATTTATTGGAGAATATCCCATTTCCCATATCTCCTTGTTGGGTGCCGAGGTATCGAAAGCTGAAGTTTGGGGATTTCTTTTGATTATACATGTATCCACGAAAATTATCATTTAATTTATTCGGGTAACGGATATACTGGTTATTGTTTTTTGCATAACTACCGGCATTATTATTACCACTACTATTATTATGCATTCCTGACGGCCTACTGCGATTACATGAAGAAACGGAATGCTGAGAATCACAATTCATACATGTGTGTTTATATAAACACGGGGATTTAAAACAACGACCTTTGAAATTAAAATCGTAACATTTGCCTATAGTTTGTGAAGTTTGAGCTGTTGGTCCTTGCCGAATTGGGTCGTTACTCATATACAATAACCAAAGCTCACTATCAATTGATCCCCAAGATAAATCTTGATTTCTAGCCTTCTTCAAACGAAATTGTTCATCATAATGTTTCCAACCTATGCCAGAAATTCTATTCGCCCCAAGGCGTATAAGACTTAAATATTTCAAAACAGCCTGGGTTTCGAAAGGATGCGCAGTTAAATAAACGCCAGCGTAGGCCAAAAAGGCATCAGTCCACTGTCCTATATCCAGCAGAATTTTGCTCCTAGATGTTTTCGGCAAGATAATCAATTCCCCATTAATCAATGTTAATTTTTTCTCTGAATGGTCTGGGTTTTGGGGATTCTCCAGAAATATAGCCAAGTCAACATATTCACCATTCTGCACCTTATTCCTATTGTCCACTGATATATTTGCACCTAAATTATCTGACGCAGATTTTACTTTTTGGGGCAAATCAAAAGAAATTAAATCCTGATTAACCGTAATACTACGATTACAATCATTATTCATACCTGTTGAGTTAGAAGTGGGAAAAGGAATGACTGTACTTGTTTCAGGTGGAAAAGGAATCAGATTCTTTTTCTGATTTATTTCTCTTCTTGGGATTTGGCCCACTTGTGTCCGTACCACTACTAGCAGTACTACTCATACTGTTCGTCTTGGCGGCATTTCGCTTCCTTGTTTTTGGCATGGCGTGGATCTGAAATGCTATTGTCTAAAATAATATCTTCTTAATAATCTTAATAAAGTTGACTGTTTCCCCGCTTTGATAAGGATTTTTAAAGTTATGATACTGCTATTGTCTAAAATAATATCTTCTTAATAATCTTAATAAAGTTGACTGTTTCCCCGCTTTGATAAGGATTTTTAAAGGGAAGCAACTCTTTATTAACGGGGGATAACTCTTGTTTTCAGGCCCGATTTTTTTATCGACGACGAGCGAGACTACCTTTAAACAATAACCATATTCGCGGAGATAACCAAATTTATTTTTTAGTCAAATAAATTATATTATGCTATACGTCTTGGAAAAACGAGTGGACAAATACTAACTAGAAGTAATTGTTAATAGTGGTACCGGTATAACCATGGATGGTATGACTCGTTTACAAGGATAGTGCCCCCTCCGAGGCATTGATCATTCATCACACCTCGCCGCTACAACCGTTGCCCCTCTCCTCGCCGTCAATAATGGCACCCACAGTGTAGGATCTTATGCCAAAACATACGTCAGGGGAACCAATGTTATAGGTAAGGAAAAGATTACCGAATTGGTACGGCCAATCCGTAGTTTTTCTGTTCTCTTTGCCACTGATATTCATTATACACATACAATCGTCCCAGAAGTCTCCGTCAAGGTACCAGTTGATCCTGGCATTTAACTGAATCTGCTCGCGACAGAAACTAGGACATGACCTTACAAGAAGTATTTCGATTTATTGAGGCAAAGCAGGTAGGAAAGTTTTCAGCATCACGTCTCTGATTCACCTGCCACGGTGGCCTCTAGCAGCTCTTACAAACAGGCTAACCGCCCAGCAAGGAGAAGACTGATCCGTGCTCATATTGTGGCCGACACTGCTGTTTGTCTGAGCAAAATCGTCGGACAATATTCAGGGATATGAAAGTGCTGTAGGCCTATTTAAATCTCCGTGTGTCACTTACAAAATTGCGCAACAATTCATTGGTTGGCAGTGGTGTTATCTTGCAAATTTCAAGGGCTATGTTCGCAGGGGGGGGGGGGGGAGGGCAAACAAAATTCAACTATATTCATTACCTGTTGAGACCAGACGGATAACCTATATCAATAACAAATGCGATAAACCGTTTATCAGTTTCTAAACAAACATTCCGAATTGACCTAGTTTGTGTGGAGTGGATGTTAAAAACCACGTTCCTGTTCCTCTTGCGAATAATGCTGCTATGTCATTTAACACGCGAATGGTGACAACATAACATTTTATTGGTTAATACATTGTAATTGTAGCCTAATACAATAAGAGACATGTAAATGTTCTGAAACCATTACTGAAAGTCAAATGGTGAAATAAAATACGGGATGTGTAAATGAGATACAAACATTTATTGTTGTAAAATGTTATGAACCCATTACTGAAAGTCTAATGGTAAAATTAATAGAAAGGGAATTTAAAGGACACGGCGATAGGATATGTTGTTTCTTGTGGCAACAGAACAGTAAGATTAAAGGTTACATATGATATACAATAAGATAGTCCGCTTAGGATCAATAATGAACCACATAAATGCTAACATTATGTGCTGTAAGTTACACAACTTATGGCGTTTATTTTTAGAACATGATTTAATCCGAAAAAAACCCACAGTATTTTATTCAAATGATATCCGTGATTTGCTACCCTATACATCTCAGTTTATAGACCAATCAGTGGTTCCAAAATCTCCATTTTCATTGACTGTTTACAGTACAGTACACGTTTCAGTAAAATTTAGTCCTGTAAAACATAAATACGTAATATATAACAGAAAACGTAGAACGAATTTTAAAAAATCAGATTGTTATTCAGATTCTTCTTTATCTTAGGTGTTACGTCTGCTTCGCCGAGGGTGATATCGTAGATCAGAAGCTCTTAGAACTTCCATATCAATATGTCTATTAAATTGTTAAATGTTGGCGAATGAAGATGGATTAATCCGACACATGACTAATTTGTTTGATCTTATCGATGTTTTACAGTGGGAGGAAACCTAAGAATACAGATAAAGTCTTTTAGGTTAGACTCCACAGCTTATCGTGTACAGGCGTGGGAAGGAAATCACGAGGTCACAATTTTATCCCATTTTTAATAAAACTTAAAATGTGTATTTATACCCCAAAGATCTCCGATCTTGTTCGGTTTTGATTAAGCTAAACGTTTATCACAAATAAACTATCTCAAAAATCGCGCACCATAACTTCCCGTTAAAATTGCCCCTTTCCCACCAACTTCTGTACATTTATACTGGCAAAACATGTAATACATGTACATATATTAAGACTGTGGACTTTCTAGAGGTCATAATTTTTGTCTGATTTAAATAAAATATATGTTAGAGATCAAAAGATACGAATGAGTTTTTGAATTAATTTGATCAAACATGATATGAAGCATTGGGCCATTGCAGGAATTTGGGGCGCAACATTCCACAGCTTCTTGAGTAAAATGAACGCTCAAGCTGATGAAACTTAAAATATATGTTTAAGATCAATGGATCCCGGAGGAGTTCTAGGACGAACTTTGTCAAACTTGATGTGAAACATTGGTTGGTACTATGGCAGGATAAGGCCCATTGATTTTAGCTGTTTTCCGTCAATCACTAAAAAAGTCAGCGTATTTTACATGAAAACAAAGGATGCATTAAATCCACATCGATTCTTGTATCACCTTTTTATATGACAATGTAACAAATCCCAAATTGGTTGAAAGATAAATCTAGTTTTTGTAAAGAAATACCAGCAATAACAAATGATGTAAACCAAAAACTCGAAGAGAAACTCCAATATTTTGAAATGAGAATAAAAATTCAATATAGAAAAAATCATTCCAAAACACATTATTTTGGAATTCATATATCTCTTTTCATTTTTTTAAATTTGCCCTTTGAGTTGAATATCAATGTATTATTGACGCATTTTTTAAATGTCAGTTATTTGTATCATTATTCTAATAGCTGCAGTTTCCCAGAAGTTGTGTTTTGACATTTATGTAGAAATGATTGATAGAAATTTGTATGAAATGTACGAAGGTGCTAAATTCGGCCCATCTATCAATTGATATTAACTCTTGCTAATTAAGATAGGAGTAATAGTCTGTTTCGGCATCAAAAAAGCCATCTGACAATTGTAATAATTCTTTGAAACCTTAAAATAGATGACAATCGGTCTAAAAGCACAGATTAATGTAAAATGAATGTGATTTATATTCAATTTTTAAAATTGAATACTTTAATTTCTGATCAATTATGTTCGGTGAAATATGTGAACAGTTCAAACTGAACGACAGTCTTTTGCGCACAATTAGTCTACGCGTTTTATTATGATTTTGTCAGCATTGTCTAGTAGGCGATGTCTTCCATTGTTCATTACAAATGGTGCCCGAAACCATACACTACACGACTCGTGCACTGACTATTAAATGTTCATTGTTCATTACAAATGGTACCCCAAACGATAGCATACATGACTCGAGTACTGACTATTTTTAATGGTATTTAAAAATGTTCATTGTGTCTTAAATACTGGATATTATTAGGATCCAATATTTTCACGGCAAGATATCATCAACTTTGATTGACATAGGAACAAGATTGAATATTAATTCTTGTTTTTAATTTCGAGTTAGAGGTTTAGGTCCCTTATATATCTATTATCGGCTGATTAAGTTATAGGTTTTGATTATATTGTATTTACATTTAATTCCTGTCAATTTAATAAACAAATCGAATGTCAATAGTAGGGATCTTTATGCCATGTTCGCTAGGAGTGGGACTGCCGCTTGGTACATATATGTTATAGATATGCATGTTCTGGATAACATATCCCAGAATTTAATTGATTTCCAAGAATATTGATATTTTGACAGAGTGGAAAGAACTATAGCAACTCATATATGTTTAAGCTCAATTGAACGAGCATTGTAGGAGTCCATGCAACATTCCTTTTTTGACTAATGAGCATGACACAGTTTCAAAAATGGAGTAACATACAAAATAACTTAAAGCTGCAGCACGAGAGATTAGATAAAGAGCTGACAGTTTTAACTATAATAGTTAAAAAAATAGATCATGCAAAGGTAATATGCTGAAAATTTCAGTCCAATTGCTTCACTCTAAGCCGAGAAAACCTTTTTAACAAAATCTTTGTGGCCCTGTTTTCGCCTTTCATAAGCAGATCGGATTCAAATCCATTGAAAATCGGACAGATAAGATTGCATCGAGGGTAGATTATGGTCTTTTTACGTTAATAAATGTCTAATGTTATTTTGCATTTCAGGCCTAAAGAAAGACCTACAATAGGCAGATTTACCTCTTCCATAATGCATGTTTAGCGTCATGAAACAAGATAAGATAGATCTATGTAATAGCATTCCAACTGCTTGCACAGTGTAATATATTGTGTCACCATATTGAATCAATCGGTATAATGCCGCCTTGTCAACACTTCACTTACCCATCAGTCTGTCAATTATTTGTTTAGGAAATTATTCAATTATATTAGATATGACATATCGAATATACATATATATTTTCTTGTCTGTCACTTTTGTCATAGCTTTCTTCGAAGACTGAAATGTGGTGCAGTTTCATATAAAAGAAGTTGCTGCTATAAATTGTGTTTTCGTGTGTATTCAGAGAATAATGTACTTTCTTCCCGTTATGTGAATATTGTTATACGCCCACATTTTCATGTGGACGTATATTGTTGTCGCCCCTGTTCGTCCGGACGTCCGTCCACAATTGTTTGTGAACAGTCTACAGGTCACAATTTTTATCCGATTTTAATGAAACTTAAGGTATCGGTTTATCACTCTAAGATCTCGGTTCCTTTCGATATTGCCCCTGATTGTACGAAAAATCACGTTTTTAGCTTGTGAACAGTGTAGAGGTCACAATTTTGAACCGATTTTGATGAAACTTATTACCCAAAGATCTTGGTTCCTTTCGATATTTGCACCCATCGGATCGTAACTTCCTGAATTATGTCCCCTGATTGTCCGAAAAATCGCCCTTTTTAGCTTGTTGTGCCTCTGGAGGTCAAAATTGTAATCCGATTTAAAAAAACCGTTTGATTATATCACCGTTACATGGTTATGGAGGTTGACTTCGAATTTCGTGCAAATCGGACCAAAATTGACAGACAAAATGGCCGCCGTTTGTACGCGAATAGTGTGAAAATATGTGAAATCAAGGTTGTGGACCCTATAGGGCTCACAATTTTAACCGATTTTGATGAAACTTGAAATACATGTTCATATCCTAAAGATCTTCTTTCCTTGCGATATTTGCTCTTATCGGATTGTAACTTCCTAAGGAGGTCACAATTTTATTCCGAATTAAAAAACCGTTTGACTATATCCCCGTTACACATTAATGATGGTTGAGTGTTAATTTCTTGAAAATTGATAATTGAACAGCTAAATCCATAATATTATACTTAACATTAGAATGGGGCAGAACTTTATAAAAACCAAATAAATTCTAATGATTTTCTGAAAATTACTTAATATACGACAACTCTTGTTGACTGCCCGGACGATTTTGCTGCTATGTGGGCGTATGTTTCGTCGCCTGGTAACCACCATCGACCCGACACATTCTCCCACAACCCCACTTTCCTTCTATATTCTTATTTTATTTTCCCAATATTCAACTGTAATCGTTATGTAAATAAAAACATTATATACTTTGATTTGTTCTTGTTAATATTGATTGCTTTGTCTCACTGTAATTCTGTGAATAATGTTTCAGTTTGCTTTTCTGTTGATCAGACACTGTCTGTTGCTTACTATTATTCACCCCCTTTTATGTTCGCATTAACATTTTAATTTCCCATTTACGAAAACGTACTTATTTCTGTAATTAAAGAATTCAAGCGTCCTTGTTATCACAATTCCAATTTAAAAATGTAATGAAATTTTAGCCTTCAGACATGGGAGAATTAATTTTGATTAAAACTACTTAGTACTAATTTTCAGCTAGGATAACCGGTTTTAGTCTTGCTATCCATTCGCGTCTACTATTTCATTGCTCAGACTCAGAATGAAATAATATCTCAAGGCAACTTAATTAGAAATCCCAATGGTCTATCGGGAAGCAATTTTATTGTATTCTCTGTATCTTCTTTTAAAACCAAGATCATGATGATATTTCATAAATGTCTGTCTTTTCTGAATTTGTTTTCTTACATGAAAACTGCTCTTCTTAATAGATATGCGAGGTAGAATACCGCACATTAGATCAAATCGCTTGTATGAATCGACGAGATTCCATTTAATGGAGAGTCTTTGTATTTGGTTAAGACTCGAGCTTAAGCAAGATATAAATTAAGGACCATGGGTGAGTTCTTTCTTGAATAAGGGCTTTTCGTCCCCGATATAAACTATCAACACAAGTGGTTTGAGTATAAGATTCATTGATTAGTTCAGGGAATCAATGGCCTATAGCGCATTAGCAGAATAAACGCCACAGTTTATTTGGTCGGTTTAGTTTATTTGGCACTAAAAGACTAATATATGGTCGCATGCAATTCAAGATATCTCATGGAAACTGGTGTGGTTGTGATTTCAGCAGAATGAATTTATTAAGATGGTTTATTATGATATCATTTGTTAAGTAAGTTTTCCCTTTAAGTATGGATTATTTATATTTTACTTCATTTTTGTTTTCTTTTGATATACATATATAGCTGCTCACGTATTCTCAGTTTAAATGCTTGCACAATTGCTGACGTTATAAAAGACATGCTACAAATTTTGAATTTATAAATGATGCATTCTTCATTAAATTTTCTCTTAATGAATATATCAAATTCTTAACATAACATATTTTTACATAACATGTATTTTTAATTGGTCAACACAATCTGAATTTGGACTTAATTTGACGTAAACGTTTTGGTACAAAAAAGGTTAGCCAAAACTTGTTAAGTGGGAACCTAACGGAGAGTTAACTCTCCTTACAACCCCTTGCTAGAGACGTGATTTGTATAATATATATTATTGCTCGCGAGTGGCAGGATTTATTAACACAACCAGTCTGTATGCCCAGTTTATCGAAATTTTAGGCTATGACAGTTTGAAGATACATAGTTTCGTCTTTTATAACTGAGTTAGGGGCATTTTTTTTTTGTAATTTTATGTGTCATTGATGAAGTATATTATGCGAATATGTTAACATTAGGCTGTTTTATAGAAAAATTTTCATTTTGCGCAAATACCCAAACCTCTCTGTACTGTCATACCGTGCTATAGCATTTGGCATATTGTTGATATGTAATCCTTATATTAGTGAATATTACGTTTTGCGGGTCAAATATTTGTACTAAGCTGATCACCATAAATGGCACACTAACAAAATGACGAATTTTATTAATAGTGATAATATTTATGAATATTTATAAGTATAGATAACAAGATAATTTTGGTGTTGATTAGGACGTCCTTATTCATATTTCATAATGTACCAACTTCAGATCAATGCTATGTTAATACACGTTCAACTATTGGCGAAGGATGTACTCAATGGACAATTGGTCTCGCTATACGTAGGATGTTTCAGTTAAAGTCCTGTAAATATGTTATAATTTAAATCATTATTTTCGTTTATAAATGGGAATGTATAAATAAGTAAATCGATACATTAGAGAATCCTCCTTTCAAATATAAGCAATGGATGTGATCTTCATTAAAAAGACATTCCTTCGAAATATTTTCGTGTAATCAAAGTCATCCAACCAATTTTGCATATAAAAAGGAATTAAAACTACATTAATCATACCGTTTACATACGTATGAGACACACATAATGTTCAAATATTGCATTTTAAAGATTATTTTACATACTGCTTCGCAAAAGATGAAGTAACTGAAATGTTCTGTTTCGGTCAGAGAATAACCGAATAGCATCCGCGGAACTACATAAACCATGGTCCACTTTTACACGATGGTGGAAGCGTTTTGTCCCCTTATCTTTGGTGCAGGGCATATGGTGTGGCCAGGAACAGCGTCTAATAGTTTGATATTGGTTGTCTGGACACACTGATGCCCGATTGTCCGCCTTATTATCCCGGTTGGTTCAGGCCAGCATGTATCCACTATGAATACCAAAACATAACAGTTAAAACTCAAATCCTATGAATACGACCAAGACATACCGAATGGCTTTTGGTTGATATGCGTTTGAATCTTATACTGTACGTGAAAGAATATGCATTGATATAAATCACGAATCCTTTCCTAATGTCACCAACCAAGACAGCCCAACGGGATTTGGGTTGGTATGCGCCTGGAAAGCTTTGTAAGAAAAAGATCAGACATTGTTAAAAGCATTGTGTGTGAAATTATTTAATAACAACTGTGTTCTGATTCCAGAAGTGTATATCAATTCCCACCTGCTTAGCCACGAATATGGTAAGAACTAAGTAAATCCACAAAACAAGTGTGATTGATTAACAGATTTTAACCCTTGATCTACCAATGTGTCTGATCAACAGACGACTGCTGGTCAGTCGTGTATTCCACTATCGTCCTTGACTAGATCGATTTCATGACCGATCATCTGATGACAGAAACATGCCTGTCTCTGCTCATTGGTATCAATTGATTCAGCAATAATTCTAATGACTTATATATATATATTGGCCCCAGCGCATATGAGTAACACGCGGGAATCGTGCTTATAGATTTTAATAGACGCACGTCAATAAGCAAATGAACAATTTAATAATTTACAGATGACATTATTATTATTATCGTTTCATATATATAGCGCTACATTACATATCAAAAATGTTCCTAAGCGCATCACAAGATTAATCATAACACTGTTCGAAAAGATGAGTTTTCAATTTACGCTTAAATATGTAATATGGATTTGATTGTCTAATGGTTACTGGTAGGTTGTTCCATAGTTTGGCAGAATTACAGGGGTATGAGAATTGGCCAACTCGTTTGTTGAATTTTGGGATCAAAAGGCGAGTTCTGTCATCGGCTGATCTTTCAGATAGACTGGATGGGAATCAGAGTATAGCGAATTGTATGTGTTATACAGTATTTTAAAAGAGATGCGGGATTTTACTGGTAGCCTATGAAGATCTTTCATATAGGGTGTGATGTGTTCCCTTTTTCGAGCTCCACATATAATCCGAGCAGCATTATGCTGTGCAACGTGCAAGTCTGTGTAAATCTGAGTCCGGTGTTCCAGCTAATAATGAATTAGCGTAGTCTAGATGGGAGGTTACAAGAGCAGTAACTACGCTGATGGCACAGTCCCTATTCAGACACTTTCTGATCTTAGAAATATTTCTAACGGTGGCATGTGATAAATAAAATTAAAAACATGAAAAACCTTTCCACCGCGGAGAAAAGGTTTAGACCGCAGAAAAAATGTTTCTGCACCACTGAGAAAATATTTGCAATGCGGAGAAAATATTTACACCGCGGTGGAAAGGTTTTTCATGTTTTTTTTTACTTATAACAGTTTTCTCTGCGATTTCTCATATGAGGTAAATTTCAAGAAAACGGTGTAAAACAGTGTATGACACTAACGGGCCACGGCACATTCATTCTCGATATTGTCAAGTATAATAATGTTGCCATAAATGTATAAAACGGTGTCATGAAATCGATATAAATATTAGCTGAAGCTTATTCCTGTGCAGATCGACTGGAGTGAGCAACTATAGCTAATACTGAAAACTACTGAAAAATACAAGTGTTCTGAAAATAATATACCGAAACATACTAAATACTGAAAAACACTTAACTGATGTATGAAAAACCCCATAAAATAGCTAAAATAAAATAAAGCTATTGTCCCATTCAAGGTACAGCACATCATATCACCAACGTATATATCCAAAAGTAAAAAAAATACATACTAGTTTAATATGAATTATTTTCGTAATTAAGCACATCTTGGCATTTAATAAAAGGTGGTATTGGAGGACTTTATCTATTAATTTTTTCTTTTAAAAAATAATGCTACCGAGGCCAAAGTCAAGCATTCGTCTAAAATACCTTAAATATCAGCAAGATAAAGTTATTAATTTGACGTTCAGGTAATAGATGGGGTAATAAAGAGCATCATAATAAAGAGCATCTTTTGATATTATCGTTGCATCTAAGCACTAAATTCAGATGTATTCTATCTGCCACTGAGGTATACTAAAACAGTACGAAGGAACAGGAATACTCCTTTATTTAAAGCAAAACCCTCGGCGTTCTATGCGAAGTCCATTCTTTAGGTTGAGATTCCATATACTCAAATCAACTACTGGGACTACGTAAAGAGTGTTGCTTTTAAATTCTAACCCGTTTGATGTATACAGATTTTTAAATATTCAAGAACAGAAGGGATGTTTGTTGCTAAAATATAACTGATTATAATCTCTTTATCTTCTCCATATTTTATTTATTAACCAACTGAATGGCTGACATGTTTTATTATTGTGTGGTGTTTCTGACTTGTTTACAGTAATCACCTAATGGAAACCTGAGTCTTCCAATCACGTCCAGACATCATACATAGATCTATTTATACCAATTGAAGTCGTGTATGTATATGTCCATAATATAATAAATAAATATCGGACGTTAAAGATGCCCTCCCGCGTACAAACTAGGTGGTGTGATGGTGTATTTGAATCTAAAACATTATCAAAACTAATTAATCAAAAATTTTCTTCAAATCAGTCTCAAAAGACTATATTCACAAGGAAATACTCTCAATGAAAAAAAATCTATTTGTAGAAACCACGTTTTTCGTGTAACTTGATTAAGGGAGGACCCATTGTCACTATATTTTTGTCGATACTTACTGTCCATTCGCCAATGATATTGAAGCCTAAATAAATTCTTGGATTGCCTTTTACCAAATTATTTTTCCTCCGTTTAATGGCATAGTGTGCTGTATGCTTAAATCCCCCAATGTTCCCAAAACAGCCTATCCATTCAATCAAGAAGCAAGATGACTAGTCATCAAACATCCCGCATCCTTGCACTTGTTTGGAAGAAATAAGGAAAAATAACTATTTATGCTATTGATAATCAATATAAAAATGTATATATTTCGCAAACAGTGTCAGTGTCATTGTACTGGTCCTAATATTGTGGCCCTGTTTAGTAGATATGGCTCTCTATTTCTGAAAACTAATGACTGATTGCTATTTACTACAAGATTTGACATAACTACATAGCAAGTGGGTAAGGCTGGAGCTCAATTAAAAAAATCTGTTATATATATAATTGTATGTGACTTTTATGTAATGTATAGCTGTTTGTATTGTTGCAAAGTTTTGAGCTAATCAATGAACGAATAGTACAAATAACCTAGAACAGGCATCATACTACGATTTATGTAGTATCACCAGGAATGTAAATAATTTAATACAATCCTCACATTTATTCATGTTTCCTCCCCTCTGCAACACTAATAAATGTACATGTGTATAGGTAAGATTTTTAAAATTTTAATTCATTAAAATGAGGAATAATTGAATGAGCTTTATGAGGCACGACGTAATAGTTAAATGTATTTACAAAGTTTCATGAAGATATCTAGCATGGTTTATGGAAGCGCAAAATATAAACCTCAGAAATAGCACAACTACTATAATAAGTTGATGTGTGTACAAACTTTCAGAAATATATCTTGAACGATTTATGTGATATGCTCCGGAAACAAATTTATACACCCAAAACTAAGTCAAATTTGTTTCTATGGAAACATGAAAAATCTATATCCAAGAAATTCCTAAACAGCAAAACACAAAACTACTGTAATACGTCGATGTGTGTACAAAGTTTCAGAAATATATCTTGAACGGTTTATGAGATATTCCCCGGAAACCAACCTAGCAGACAATAAGCCGTCGGATTGCCAGTTAGAAATACCCTGACATTTTTGCCCAGTGCCTGCCTGGATAGAGGACACGTCTTTAATTATGGCATTTGAAATAGACGCCTTTACGTCTCCCGTCAAAAAGCAGCACCTAGTAACTCATTTTAACACCAGGTTTTTTCTGTGGCATAATGGGAAAATGAAGGAAGTTGCTAGGTTGTGTCATGGGTGTAACCATCTGGTACAACAACAGAAAGCACATTCCCTGATAACTACAAATTTGGTCCTAACTCAATTTTGACAAAAAAGTGAGTTACTTGGTGTTGCCTTTTGACGGGAGACGTATTATCAGCACAGCATATTTATTTGTTTCATTATAAATTCTTCGATAATTCTATATTTTAGCGCAGAATGAAAAGTATGAGGGAAATAAAGAAATCTCGATCACAAAGTCGTGTTATTCCTATTTTTGGCGTTCACCATTTGTCGTTTTTGGGAGATCACAGACACATCTAACAGTTGGAAGTGTCTTCCTTTAATAGTAATATCTAAAGGATATAAGTTGATTCTATAGGTTAGTCCATTTACTTATTGGGTTCATTTCGTTTTGTTTTGTTTTCGTTTCAAGAGAGAGAGAGAGAGAGAGAGAGAGATGGGCTTTAACGTCCACTCGACACAAACTAGGTCGTCACAAACTAGGTCATTTCGGGACTAACATATGGTTTAATTTTTTTTCAATAATACGCTTGCGCGTAGGGGTCTTTAGCAGTGGAAGTAGACCGGAGTGCCCGGAGGAAACCCACGATGTTGAGAAGGCGCCCCTATCTCCATGCCACATACGCTCACACCAGGGATCGAAACCACATCTAAATCCAAGAAATTCCTAAACAACAAAACGCAAAAGTACTGTAATACGTCGATGTGTGTACAAAGTTTCAGAAAGATATCTTGAACGGTTTATGAGATATGCCCCGGAAACCAACCTAGCAGACAATAAGCCGTCGGATTGCCAGTTAGAAATACCCTGACATTTTTGCCCAGTGCCTGCCTCATGGGTGTTTTTCAGAGAATCCAATGTTTTTCTAGTATGATTTGACGTCTCTACCTACCATTTATACACATTTGCCATAGTTTTATTGGAAATAACTACTGTATAAATACTTTTGTGAGAATATATCTTTGAAATTACAGTACTCAACAATATGTGCTTATCACAGATCTTAAGCAGGGTAGGAAATCAGAACCATAGCGACGATTCTAAATAAATACTTTAATTATATTGATTTTGAATGGGAAGATATATTTATTGAAACTTTACGAAGCAACGTTATTTTTGTGGTAAATTATTTGCCAAACGGTTGACATATTTTGATTTGTTTGAGAAAATAAGCCTCGAAACGAGGGGTGGGGCACTATCGGTTAAATGAGTTATCGGACTGTTTGTAGGAAAAAAAGGTGAAATTGGACCACCGTGGTCATTTTTTCCGATGACCATGTACGTTTCACGTATAGTATGGTATACTGAAATCCCTTTCTCCATTTGGAGAATCCAAATAAAAGTATTTTGACAAATAATATGGAAGTTATCCCCCGAAAATACTACCGCCTCTCCGTCATATAGCGACGACATTGAGTTAAACTTCTCGTAGTCAATAGTTTACTTTTAATTAATTTAAAACAAATCAAATCATCTCCTAACATCTAAATTGTTCATACAAGTACTAATAGCAAGATAAGGCCATTTTTTAAAACCATATTTTTATTCAGGTTGTCTACTAGAAATTCTCCCAGTTACCCCCCCCCCCCCATAATTCACTATTGTCAGTTGAGAAAAGAAAGAACTATGTTTTAAAATTATTTCCGATATGATTTAAGTGTTAGAATGATTCCTGTGAATAATACTGACAAATACTGACATTTTAAAATTACTTTAAAGATATATCGCTTTTATTATAAACGCAATTTTGAATAATTAAATGTGTATGTAATCTATACATTCAAAGGCTATCTGATGAAATATTAGGTCACTGTTAATTATCTGTTAGTACAACTCTTTCAAAGATCTTTGATCCCTGCATTGACCTAGGAAGTTCATCGGGATTTTCCGTCAAGGACAGCTGCCTAGTCGTCCGGATGGGGCGAAGAACCGATACCCCGTATATACATTGGCGATCAGGTAAAATATCTCTTGGCAGTTGGAGTAGTGCCGCTGCCAGGGCAAAATTTCCCTCATAGCCCCTATACGGCATAATGCCCGTCTTCATTAGCCCAGTATAGGAGCAGAACGGTAGGACGTCAAACCCTATTCCATTTCATTTATCTTTTAAAAGGGAATGTTGAATTACTAGCAATGCTTGTTGTTTTGTTTAAATTAGTTATTTTTTCGATAACTTCTTCAATAACCGACAGGAAACTATAATATATTATAGCTTTATCACTCTCTGTTTTGCACCGATACATGAAAATATTTAATAATACGCTTGAATTCGAAATTCCAGATCATAAGGAAATAATACATATTTCTAATTGATTTATATTTCAAATGTTATAGATCATTAAAAAAAAAACTGTTTTAGCACTTAACCCTTCATCAGTTGGTGTTAAGAAATTTCTAATTTACTGGAATGAATTCTTGTGTTCAGTCAGTTTTGAAATATTGGAAATTGGATATCATATGAGAAATAAATGTGTGAAGATTTGGAGCTAGAGATTTTGATACTTTGTCTCAATATGAGTCATCTGACTCTCAAAATGCCTAAATTGTCAGCCCTGACTGAGTAAAACAATTTACTAAGGGTTTTATGATATGTAGTATTTAAAATGGAAAACAATCAGAAATTTCCTTCAGATATGGGATTACATGGCAAGTATTTTCGAAGTTTTAAAAGGTTTGTGAATCATGATGGATCGCTAATAGTTGCGGTATCTGTGGTTCTCCCAAAAACGCCAAAAATTAGGAATAATACGACTAGATCATGGAGATAACTTTATTTCCCGCGTATTTTTATTCTCCGCTAAAATATAGAATTGTCGGAGAATTTATAACGATACGAAATGTAAATGTCATTCACTTATTCATTAAATATTCGCTTATCGCTGTTATAAATAGTATTTTGTTCATGAGAAAAAATTAAGACTAAGCTAACGCATTGCGACGAATGTGTTATATTTTGCGTGGGCTTTTTTGTCCATATATTTGAATAAGGAGGAAAATCAGAAATTAAATTATCTTGAATCTAAATTTGGTCAAAAATCCGTAACAAACAATTATTATTTCATTAGCGTAATTTATCAACCCAAATAAACGAACGTTTAATGGATTAATTGGATAGATGACACGTCTTTAATTATGGCATTTAAAATAGACGCCTTTACGTCTCCCGTCAAAAAGCAGCACCTAGTAACTCATTTTAACACCAGCTTGTCCATTGATTTGACTATTGAGTTACAAGGTTTTTTCTGTGGCATAATGGGAAAATGAAGGAAGTTGCTAGGTTGTGTCATGGGTGTAACCATCTGGTACAACAACAGAAAGCACATACCCTGATAACTACAAATTTGGTCCTAACTCAATTTTGACAAAAAAGTGAGTTACTTGGTGTTGCCTTTTGACGGGAGACGTATTATCAGCACAGCATATTTATTTGTTTCATTATAAATTCTTCGATAATTCTATATTTTAGCGCAGAATGAAAAGTATGAGGGAAATAAAGAAATCTCGATCACAAAGTCGTGTTATTCCTATTTTTGGCGTTCACCATTTGTCGTTTTTGGGAGATCACAGACACATCTAACAGTTGGAAGTGTCTGCCTTTAATAGTAATATCTAAAGGATATAAGTTGATTCTATAGGTTAGTCCATTAACTTATTGGGTTCATTTCGTTTTGTTTTGTTTTCGTTTCAAGAGAGAGAGAGAAATGGGCTTTAACGTCCACTCGACACAAACTAGGTCGTCACAAACTAGGTCATTTCGGGACTAACATGGTTTAATTTTATTTCAATAATTCGCTTGCGCGTAGGGGTTTAGCAGTGGAAGTAGACCGGAGTGCCCGGAGGAAACCCACGAGGTTGAGAAGGCGCCCCTATCTCCATGCCACATACGCTCACACCAGGGATCGAAACCACAGCCACAAGCCAGAGGTGAGCGGCCAGCTAGAGGTCGAAGCGCGGCACTATAGACCACTATATAGGCCATCCCAACCCCCCGGATGTAACAATAACGCTCTAAAACAATTGTTATAAACTCTTCAAATAACAATTGGTGTCTGTCACATCTTGTAACTAACAAGAACAATGGTTTTAACATGGATTTATGTCACGAACAGTCACCAATTCAGTAACTTAAATGCAAAAGGACAACACCTAAAATTAGACCTTAATATACATGTATTCGGTCATAATTAATACTATTGCATTATAGAATCCATTAATTTCAAAGTACCCATCGCTAACAATTTCTGTATTACATTTGATAAATGAGCTGGATTGTAACAGAAATGACATAACTATTCATCATCAGTGAGTGCGCAAGAATTATGCTCCATTTGAGATATGAGATGACAACGAACTCAACAATTCAAGCATATCATATTTATGTTTTTCACTTCATAATGCTTAATATTGGCTTGAATTGACACTACTATAATAATGTCACAGTAACCTATGATTAATATGTAAGATGCACAATCACGGAATATTTCTCTTAGACTGTATCCAACTTCTGTTAGAGAGTGCGATGACAAAATCAAATGGGCGAAGGAAACAAAGAACCGCCAGTGCATCATCAATAATGCTACAGTCTACTTTGCATATACAAGTTACGTCTGATGCGCGTGTGAATAGGTATGGCCGCGACCATTATCACGAAATCGGCAAAATTGGTATAGTAAGTCAATGAAAACACTATCATTTAGCTGTCAGATGATATGAAATGAAATGGGGTTTAACGTCCTACTGCTCTGCTCCTAACCTGGGCTAATGAAGACGGGCATACGCCATACAGTGTGCTATGATGGAAATTTTGTACGGGCAGCGGCGCTACGGCCTACTCTTATGTCGAATTCCAACTGCCAAGGGATCTTTCACGTGTACGCTAATGTGTGTACATGATCGGATTTTCGTCCCATCCGAACGACTAAACAGTTGTCATTGTCAGGCCCTCCGCCCTGTACACTGACAAGGACAATCTGATTAAAATACAGATCCTATTTCGTTTCGTTTTTTTAGTTCAAAATTTCGTTTTACTTATCTTTACTACATTAGGATCTGAAAGACTTGTTATTTAACTCGTGTTCTGCTTGAAATGAGGGTTCAGCCAATCAAATTGTCTGTCGAATCGAGGGTTTGACCTTTTTGCGTGGAATTGTGGGTAGGCATTATCAGTGATAGAAATCAAAACAAAGCAACAACGATTCTGTTTGGTTAATCGAATGACTGGGGTTATAGGGCCAAATGTCGCATGCTTGACATCTGAACTGCAGCTGAACATGACCTTCCGCTATAACTTGTTAGATCTAAATGTAGTGTAGAACATCGAAATTATAAAAACCGAAATGAAATATAGATCTGAATTTCAATTAAATTGTGACAAGGGGGAATCTGGATGAACTTTCTCGGCCAATGCAGGGATAGAACATTCGACCTCCAGGCTAGTGAGCTTACCTCTTAGTCACTTAGCAACGTGATCCCTAAGATGATATAATAAACACATGATAAGAAAATTTTCTCCCATATTATATCGGACTGTAAACTTGGATTTATCTAACGATACTTTATATTAAACAATGCCTGCTGTAGAACGATTCGGTATAAAGGTGCTAACTATCATTTCATATCGTTTCAAAAGTACATTATAAATAATCTTTGAACGTAAAGTCACGGAAGACTTTAAATCGACAGGTTTCCCCAGACATGAACCCAATGCTTTACATCGAGTTTCAATCAATTGAAAAATGTATAAACCTCGCAATATCGCATAACGAAGATAAAAATGTAATAGACAGATTATGGCAAAATGGTTTTGGAAAATGTTAAGAGTGATGGGTTTTAAAAACTTATTATTTAGAAGAATAAAAATATGATTTTTTTGAATATTATTAGACAAAATTACATTTAAAGATGGGTTCCCAGGAAAGTATTTATCGAGTGGTTATTGCCTATAAAAGTAAATATTTTTATAGGAAGTATAGTTTTTGAGACTAATAATTAATTTGAAAGAGGGAGAGAAGGAGAAATGGGGTGTAACGTCCACTTTACACAAACTAGGTAATTTCGGGTCTAACAAATGGTTAAATTTTATATCAATTTAGCAGTGGGAGGAAACCGGAGGACCAAGAGAAAACCCACGAAATTTGACCATCGTATTTGAAGGATGGGAACTTGATATATTTATCTTTAGTTTGATGTACATTATGATAGTCTAGTTTAAGTCATACTTGTTTATTTTGATTTTTGACTCCGTTTAGACAATAAGTCAGCTATATTTCTGTAAATAAAACTGGTTGATGGGAAGCTTTTAGTCAAAAATACTCTCGCCCAAAACACAGCTTACTTCATATGTGTCATGTAACAAAAGAAATACCAACGTTCAATTGTCATATAGAGTTTGAGAAGAGCTTTTTAGCTAGCTAGCAAACACACATATCATTAAATCCCAAGCATAAGCAGTAACAACTCTTGGTTACACATGTACTTTTGCGATCAATAGAATTATGCAGGTTACTGTTGTAATTTAACAGTGGGACGTTAAACTCATTTGTTGCAATTTAATTGGGTCTGGGCAAAGTTTATACATGTTATCTAATAGTCATATATAAGCAAATGGAGGTGAAAGGTTTTGAAGAGTTACATAATCCCCATAAACCGTTGACGATCATTTCGAATCGGTTCAATGTTTTCGTTTAAAACTTTCAGGTTAAATAAATACATTTTGGCGTTTGATTTGATTTCATACACGAATATTTCGTATTCTCTATTCTTAATAATGAACAAAAGCAGTCCAAGACCTAGCCAGAATGTGCACTTTTCCTTAAAACAAGCTGTAATTATATTCTTTTAAACATAAGAACGTTTTTTTTATCAATTAATGATACCGAAACAATATCCCGATATTAAACTGTCGGATAAAAAGTCGAGTTAACGTACACCCAACTGACACTTTGAAGGGCACCTACTGTCTGTTCCAGGCGACACTATAACTCGAAAATTGGTTGCTATTTCTTTAATTTTTAATCTATATGGTTAAAACTTAACGACCAACCTGGAATTTTCATCCCTTTACTTCCTACTGCACGTTAACTAATTTCAAATCAACCTATATAACCTTTCTCTCTTGAAAAATCGTAATTTCTTTACTTCGCGGTTTTGATGACAGCCATGCGTGACCTAGTTATTTGGAATAAACCAAATCGAACAGGGGTGTGGATAATGTTTGGGGTCGTTTCGTCCTACTTGCATTTTTAAATAGTTGTTCCGACCCAGTAGAATATAACTTGTTTCAAAGAGCTATTTACGGGAGGTAATATAAATTTGCTATTAGGTTTCAGACCACATTTGTTTGCTCCACTGCCTTAGATGGCATTTGGAAATTGATATAAACTAAGTACAAAGTGTGACCTAATATTGTAGTGACACGTCATGATAATTTGGAAGTACGCTAAATGAAAATTCAAACGAATTGTCTATCTAGCTTCCGGATAATAGATTTATAACTGTCGATTTTATTTGGCTTTGTAGGACTTTTAATACTCTTCTCAGACACAAAATCATGGTCTTGTGGAACTTTTTAGAAAGATATCTACCTTCGTGGACCACCATAATTGACAATATATTGATAGAGTTGTATTGTTATTTTTTCTTTTTTAACCGTTTTATCCCCGTTGAAAAGGGGGGGGGGGGCGCTCCTAAGATATTTTTTTTAGATAGTTTAGTCTATTTCTTGTTTAATTTAGTTTTCTTTTGTGTGAAATGTCGCTAAGCAAGTGATACTTTGACAGAAGACGGAACGGGGAAGTAGCCACACAAGATCAACACTGATAGATTAAGGGCTATCTATTTCTATTATACAATTTACGCACACCTTCTTATATTCACGTGTTGTATACACACACCATCGTGCACTTGCAAATGTATGTGATGAAAGAACAATCCATTATTCAAGGGATTATATTTTTCTACGATTCGTTGTTTTATTATCTATTCTACGACAATATTTGAAACATATCTTGTATGCCCGTGGACAGCGAATATAAATAAAATTGGATACAATGCATATCTCAAAGGAATATTAAAATAACAGATAACCAAATAAACCAACGCACACGCACCCATAAACAAACATACGCACTGCCGTAAAACAAACGGGCGATTCCTCCCACACAAAGCATTATTAACCGAATGCACCCGATTTGTGAAAACTTGATACCCCTATATGATATACGAGTGACCCAACTTACGCAGACGCATCGCTAATGTTTATGTTCTGAGAAATTGGCTAGTGTCTAAAAATGTGAAATTTACAAGAGAATAAAGGATGTTATCGAACTAATAGGCGTTACGGTTCGACGAAGAAAGTTATGGGGTGACAATTCCAGGTAAGTCGTTAAGTTTTAACCATTTTAATTAAAAATTGAAGAAATAGTAAGCATTTTTTGAGTTGTAGTGTCGCCTGGAACAGACAGTAATAGGTAATTATACCCGAGCATTGGTGATGATGGTTTACATAGCTTCCATACCAATATGCTTACGATATATGATTTGTTCTGGTGTGATATGATTCAACAATCACCTATCTCCTTTTCTCCCATGGAGTCGAAGGATCCTGGACCATACACCTGGGCCTTACAATAGACAACTGATGTAAATGAACCAAAGGAATATACGTGCATGGTTTTCGTAGTTGTGACCAATCGACAAACAAATCTATATGTATCTTCGACGTACAGATATAATTGTCTCGAATCATTATGTGATAATAGTCATATTCTTTACCACAGCAACATGTAATTAATCTGACGGTAACGCATATTAAAGCCATGGCCTTTAAAAATAGAATGACTCTCAATTGGGCCACAAAGTGACAAAATGACAGCGTATAGACAGTGTATTTCTCCTACGTTTTTTTTTGGCCCCAATATCAATGTCTTGCAAACGCAGTTTATTGCCTCACCCATCTGTTCTAGGTATTAGTATTCTACTCATCCTGGCAAATATATTATTTTTTTAGAACACGGTGCCCGCTAATCTATCCTATCCTAGTTGGGTGTGGCATTTTAAGGCGCGTCTGTTAGGGGTAACCCACAGCACAAACTGGTGGTAGGCTACTGAACAACCCCAAAGCTGTTTTTGATGGAACAGATTTCAGCTAATCTAGCTTAGCTATTGTGTGGAAATTATAGATAACTCTTATCAGGGATACTCCACCACTACACATGTCTGGCAATTAAATAGTTCTGTCAGGGGTACCCCGCCACTAGAAATGTCTGTCAGAGTGTTTTTGTAATATACAGTACACTGCTGTAATATTTTCATGTGGTACACTTTTGATGCTAATCTAGCCGAGTTGGGGGACATCATTACATTTTGGACATGGAATACCACACCCACCACCAACAGATATCTGACAGACTTACAGTCTGATGATACCAGATAAACATGCATTAACGCTATGTAGGAGAAAATTGGAATAGTTTCAGCTAGGTTGACCGCCCTCCCGAGTTCCCGGTTTAGTATGTAGTGGTAAGTCACCTTTTTTTCTTCCTGACTGTGATTAACAAAATAAAATAATTCAGTCAACCGTGTTTATATTGCTCAAGTATTACCACCTCCGTCATTGGTGTCGGACGGCGGATTTGGCCTCGGATGGGACGACAAAACCACAATCCATGGCGTACACACAGAAGAGATTAACCGTGTGATGTTAAAATAAGTATGTTATTTTACAGAAAATCCTGGCATATGTCCCTCTATTTATTTTCATTTCTAGGTATAGTTAAATCAATGTTCGCCCGGAATAACTTATATTGTTTTTTTTTAAACCAGGGGTCTATAGTCCGATGAATGAGTAAAAGTTCAAATTATGTAAATAATTTTGTCAATAATGCCGAAAGTGATGTAAACGAGAAGGGAACAAGTGTGAAACAGGTTTAAATCTGTCATTGTCAACATCTGCTATGTAACGATTATGGCTGTATTAAGAAAAAGAAAGGTATTGAAATATTTTAAATTCTCATGATATCTAGTAAACTTGATTGTGAATATAAGATTAGAAAATTTACATATGAACTACATAAATCATCATTTTAGGATCGGAAAGATTCAGGAAGGACCTTTCACCCCGCCTCCAATGGGAATATTACCAAAGATGGCAAGCTTGTATATAACTGGGGGATTCTGTTGCGGAATGGTTAGCTCGCGCGTGCTGTATCATAAAGCCTATTATTGAGTCAACTGGCGTGGTTTCGAATCCCCGGTTGTACGTGACAAGGAGTAGGGTCGCCTGTCCAACATCGCGAGTTTTCTTCCGGTCCTCTGGTTTCTGAGTGGATGTTAAACGTCATTTCTCTCTCTTTCTCTGTATAAAACTGTTCTGTTCAAACATACAAACGCGATGTCGGTCCTGGTTACTTTCATCGGTACTACCATCGACGATGGTATATTGCCGCAAAAAGAAGATAATGCTTTTCTGTCCGAACAATCGAGCAGTCGGCTCAGTTCTCAAAGCCGATTTCAACGTGAACTCCATATTAATATAATAAACTGCTGCAGGAGACATTCCAAATTAACATTTTCGAAATATATACGAACAAAAACAGATCAATTAAATACCCCCCCCCCTCCACACACACACATGAAAAATACTCACTCTTATAGACATGTATAAGCAAATAAGCAGTGATTTGTAAATGGATATTACTTGGAACAGAAAGTCATACTCAATCGCTGCATTGATCGAGGGAAATTGTTTATGAACGTACCGGTTTTCGTTTATGCTTATGTACTAATAAAAGTCAAGACAGTTGAGGTCTTTATTTAAATTGATAGTGGCGAACACATTGAATATAAGAGCGAGAAATTTGTATAGGGTTGTTTCGATCGTTTGAGAAGAAAATGGTACCTACCAAATGATGTTTCAACAAGACAGTAGACATTACTAAATAAACTGATAAAACTATAAACTATTAAATATAGCCGCGAGATTTTATTTACTCGGACCTCTACCTCGAGATAGGTTAAAAGTTGCCACTGACCTTTTATGGAGGATAACAAAGCCGTGGGTCGACGCAAAGTTTAAACGTCCAAGTTTTGCTTGAAGGCATATGAACATAAATACTTTGTCCAAACACTATTTTAATTTTCTGGTTTATTGAATTAGAATGAAAATTACATAGTAATATCTTTGCGTGGTTGTTTCATAGTTCAGCAGTAAATGCTCAGCAGAGAAATGGCGTCCTGGCGTCCTATTACTTGATGTATAATATAGGTAAGACGATCCATTATAATTTCCTTTTGATAAATTATAACGTCTGGTTAATGAGATAAATCCAGTTACATAATTGATGTATCTTAACTAATACTCCCATAAGCGTGGAATGAATGAGAAGTTGCGATATTTACCACATTTTAAAGCAAATGCATCATTTTTCTCAATGGAGATGTAAATAGTCGTCATTCCCTTGTGTTTATTCATTCTATACCTAATAAAAACATGGTAATGCACGGACTTTTTCTGTTTTTCCTTTCGTGTTCTCTTATTTAGTGACAGTAAATTCTTTTTATGAATTGTCAGATATCCTCTCAAAGTCTCGCACAACAACTTTTGTCTTCGGCAGAATTATAAATGAGCAGAAATTCGCCCGTGTATCTGTTATCACTCAGTCAGTTATATAGAGGGATACCTCGTGTTTTCCTTTGGCGTTCGTCACTTCCGATTCTTGAAACCTTTAATACTCATCTGTCGTAGCAATGATCTCTGTGTTAAAATTATATTTGGAACGTGTTTAAGCAGTTCTATCACATATGTGATAATGACTGACACCAAGATTGTCCTTTAATGTTAATCATTTTTAATTTTAGACAATTCCAATTTATGCCGCCGAATTTAAATAAATTATAACCCACAACCAAGTAATGCTCGTGCTTATATTAGGGATGGGACAATGACAAACAAGTTCGTTTCTAAAGCGAAATTGACTGAAAAACAAATTTAGGCACGGAAAATTTTTAAAATGGATATTTCACTTGGTGTCGGTCATGCTTTGTTGAATATGACTGCCAACATTTGACGAAAATTATAGCTTGCACTATATAGCTTACAGTATATCAATTGAATTGTGTTTGCTATGGCTGAAATCAATTACGGCATAAAACTGTAAAAGTCAAAGATAGTGGCAAAAATAATTTCCAACTATGGACCGATTACTCGGATAACCATTTTTATACGCCCACATTTTCATGTGGACATCTATTGTCGTCGCCCCTGTCCGTCCATAATTAATTGTGAACACCCTACAGATCACAATTTTGATCCGATTTCAATGAAATTGTAACTACAAATATAGGTTTATCACCCCAACATCTCGGTTCCTTTCGATATTAGCATGTATCGGATTGCAACTTCATGAATTATGGTCCCCTAATTGCACGAAAATGTTATTTTAGCTTGTGAACACTGTAGACGTCTCAAATTTTGAACCGATTTTGATGAAACTGGAAATGCATGCTTATAAGCCAAGGATCTTGGTTCTTTTCGATATTTGCGCATATCGGATCGTAACTTTAACGAAAAATTGCCTTTTTCGTAGCCTGTGGTCCTAATTATATCACTGTTACACTGTTGCGAAGGTTGAGTTCGAATGTCGTGAAAATAGGACCAAAATTGCAAGACAAAATGGCCGCCGGTGGTACGCGAATATTGTAAAAATATGGTACATCAAAGTTGTGGACTCTGTAGAGGTAACAATTTAAATCACATTTTAATGAAACTTGAAATGCATGTTTATAACACAAGGTACAATTTTATGGATACACAATTACTGAGTTTGATACTAAGCGACGTTTCGACGAGGATGCTCTCCTCTTTATCAAGCAATGATACAAATTTGTGAATAGTGTAGGCAAATATATACAGAATATGCAACAAAGATAAAATCAAATACAATTATTAAAGTTTAACACCTTTGATTAGGGGGCCATTAAGGACTAATCCTACACAACAGAAAACTCATACGGGGATTAAAACGAGGCGAATGCTATTATTTATAAAAAAGATCAGTGTATTAACACTATTAATGGAAACCAATTAACCTGAGCTATAGAGAAACAATAATATAAAGAGAAGTGTGTATGTATAAGTAAACAAGAGTGGTCGTTGATGCATGCGCTAAGAAAATTAAATAATAATTTGAAATTAAGAAATAAAAAAGAAATAAAATATATAATCATGAAAGATATCCTGATATATCGATATAAACTGAAAATCGAGGATTGTAAAACGGGTTAAATACTGAAAAGAAACATTTATAAAATGTATGATTAGATTATGTAAAAACCCACAAAAAACTGGATAAGCATTGAAAGAGAACAAACGTATTGGAACCAATAAGCTGCAAGTCCTGAAAGATAACAACGTATTATTACAGTATAAATCTGGAAGAAAGAAACCGTAAATATATTATTCCCACGTATCAAAGGTCATTACATATGAACTATATTCTAACTGTAAAACTGGATAATTACTGCAAACCAAGGTATGTAAAGTATATAACTAGACTGTAGAACTGGATAATCACTGAATTGTGTTAATTCTGAAAGCTGAAAATCATGAAAGAAACCTATTATTAGACTTAAACATGGGTGGGGGGACCTTAAATATATTCTTCCAATAAAATGAAACCAATAAATGTGAAAAATTATCCTCCTACTGTTAAATTGGATAAGCGCTGAAAGTTAAGATATGTGCGTTGTGTAATTAGACTGTGGAAACCGGACAAACACTGAAATAGAAATAAAGTATTAGAATTAATGTATAAGTTGGTTATAAGCCCTTGGTATAAATAGTCCGACATCCCGGTTTAACTTGGGCTTGATCCGTTTTATATTGATGGCCTCAAGAAGTTTCCTGGTTTTCTTCTGGTGCTGATGTACTGCAAGGGTTCTGGTTTGGTCCCACAGGATTGTATGATCTGCATTGTTAATAATATGCTCTGCTACTGCTGAGGGATTGGTGGAAGCTAGTGACTTGTGTTCTTTTATTCGTACATCAAGTTTTCGCTTCGTTTCCCCAAATATTTTCCGAGGCATGAGCATGTTATTTCGTAAATGCATCCTTTTGGCTGTGGGGGGTTGGTTTGTGTTGATCTACCATTGGCTTGCAGTAAATTCTGTATGGTTCTGCCGCTAGAGAAGGTCACGTCTATGCCCACTTCTTTTTTCATCAACCTTCTGATCTGGTAGGAGATTTTGCCTTGGAACGGGATGGTTATTCTGATTCCAGAGTGGTCAGTATTTACCGTTCTTGGCTTGTGTTTGTTCTCTATGGTGGTGGTGATGACGTCATTAACTAGTTGGGTGGGGTGACTGTCGTTGTTTATGAAGACGTTCCTTAAATGCTCTAATTCCGCGGGTAAACTTCCTTCATCACATATCTTGGTGGCGCGTCTGGTTAGAGTGGTGATGGTGGATTCTTTAATTTGATGTGAATGATTTGAATTATAGTGAATATATTGATCAGTGTGAGTTGATTTCCTATAAACAGCGGTGGAGAATTTGTTATCAGATTTAGTCACTAAGACATCACGGAATGGGAGACTGTCGTCCGTTTCTGTTCCCATTGTGAATTTTATCCTCGTTTGTCGACTGTTCAGATGTTGGAGTAGCGTATCTTGGTTGTCGTTTTGGTTGAGGACCACAAATGCATCACCGACTTTGCGATACCAACAGAGCGGTTTGATGGGAGCAGTCTGTAAGTGACTCCCTAAGCAGACGAATAGAAAACAGTGATCCGATGGGGTTGCAATTCAACTGGGGTAATGTTAGCTGCGATGTTTATCATTTTTCATAATTTTACTGAAACGCAAGTGACAGAAGCGCGTATAATAACGACAGTGTGTATTACAGGGAAGGCAGCGTGATGAGCTGCTAATTTCCGGAAGTATGATGACGTCAACGTCACGAAGAATCTCCGCCCACGACGCCATTGTGATTAAATCAATCAACGAAATCCTGTTTAAATCCGAGCCCAGTCCAAGCCATCCGTGGGTCTACAGGGTTGATTTTTGGCTTTTTGTTTAAATAAAGATCTAATTTATAATTTCTATGACCTCTGAGGCCAAAAGGAAGACCGACAAAAGTCAGTTTTTGCTCTCCAATTATGTATCTTTAAGGAACGTCTTCATAAACAACAACAGTTACCCCACCCAACTAGTTAATGACGTCATCACCACCACCATAGAGAACCAACACAAGCCAAGAACGCCAAATACTGACCACTTTGGAATCAGAATAACCATCCCGTTCCACGGCAAAATCTCCTACCAGATCAGAAGGTTGACGAAAAAAGAAGTGGGTATAGACGTTACCTTCTCTAGCGGCAGAACCATACAGAATTTACTGCAAGCCAATGGTAGATCAACACAAACCAACCCCCCACAGCCAAAAGGATGCATTTACGAAATAACATGCTTGGGGGAAACGAAGCGACTACTTGATGTACGAATAAAAGAACACAAGTCACTAGCTTCCACCAATCCCTCAGCAGTAGCAGGGCATATTATTAACAACGCAGATCACACAATCCTGTGGGACCAAACCAGAACCCTTGCAGGACATCAGCACCAGAAGAAAACCAGGAAACTTCTCGAGGCCATCAATATAAAACAGATCAAGCCCAAGTTAAACCGGGATGTCGGACTATTTATACCAAGGGCTTATGACCAACTTATACATTAATTCTAATACTTTAGTTCTATTTCAGTGTTTATCCGGTTTCCACAGTCTAATTACACAACACACATATCTTAACTTTCAGCGCTTATCCAATTTAACAGTAGGAGGATAATGTTTCACATTTATTGGTTTCAGTTTATTGGAAGAATATATTTAAGGTCCCCCACCCATGTTTAAGTCTAATAATAGGTTTCTTTCATGATTTTCAGCTTTCAGAATTAACACAATTCAGTGATTATCCAGTTCCACAGTCTAGTTATATACTTTACATACCTTGGGTTGCAGTAATTATCCAGTTTTACAGTTAGAATATAGTTCATATGTAATGACCTTTAATACGTGGGAATAATATATTTACGGTTTCTTTCTTCCAGATTTATACTGTAATAATACGTTTTTATCTTTCAGGACTTGCAGTTTATTGGTTCCAATACTTTTGTTCTCTTTCAGTGCTTATCCAGTTTTTTTGTGGGTTTTTACATAATCTAATCATACATTTTATAAATGTTTCTTTTCAGTAACCCGTTTTACAATCCTCGATTTTCAGTTTATATCGATATATCAGGATATCTTTCATGATTATATATTTTATTTTTTTTTATTTCTTAATTTCAAATTATTATTTAATTTTCTTAGCACATGCATCAACGACCACTCTTGTTTACTTATACATACACATTTCTCTTTATATTATTGTTTCTCTATAGCTCAGGTTAATTGGTTTTCCATTAATAGTGTTAATACACTGATCTTTTTATAAATAATAGCATTCGCCTCCTTTTAATCCCCGTATGAGTTTTCTGTTGTGTAGGATTATTCCTTAATGGCCCCCTAATCAAAGGTGTTAAATTTTAATTGTATTTGATTTTATCTTTGTTGCATATTCTGTATATATTTGCCTACACTATTCACAAATTTGTATCATTGCTTGATAAAGACGAGAGCATCCTCGTCGAAACGTCGCTTAGTATCAAACTCAGTAATTGTGTATCCATAAAATTGTACCTTGTGTTAATATGTTCAATTGCTAAATGCCAATCAAAGAAGATGCATATTTATAACCCAAAGATCTTGTTATCTATCAATATTTGCGCAAATCGGATTGCAACTTCCTGAATCATGAACCCTGAATTAAAAAAAACCCAAAACGTTTGATTATATCATGTTACACCGTAATGAAGGTTGAGTTCGAATTTCGTGAAAATCGGAGAAAAACTGCCGGACAAAATGGCTGCCGCTTGTACACGAATAGTGTAAAAAAAAATATGGTACATCAAGGTTGTTGACCCTGTAGAAGTCACAATTTTAATCCGATTTCCATGAAACTAGAATTCATATTAATAATTCAAAGATCTTGGTTGCTGTCCAGATTCAAAATTGCGCTAGATAATCGCCGAACAGTAGATAGCATAACATATTTTTATTGCTTTATAGACCATAAAACTAAGTCAGTACTTTACTCTTCGCCAGATTACTGTCGCTTGCAGCTGGTGATATTGAGAATATATTTGGATTAATTTGATTGGTTCAGTCAATATTGAAATGGTTTTCATTTTCTAGTCGACAAATTGATAATTATACTTTTAACAAAATATGTCGGGTATGAAGTCAAGGCTGCAAATCTCTAAATATTCAATTTGTACATGCCAAGATATTGATTGGTTGAAGTAAGATCATAATATAGAAAGTAAAAACTTAAAATCTACGTGAATCGATCATCATCAATATTATTCACATGTATAATTTAATCTTTCGTGTTGTTATTTACAAAAATGCCTCTATTCAGCCAACCATATAAACTGGATTTCAGTGCTATAAGTCTTTTCACCAAGTAGTTTAACTTTTTAAAAAGTTCATATTTGGGCAAGTACAAGTAGAATTCATACAATCGATATGGTCAGTCAGGTTTGTAATAATATCCATTTTCTAGACCAGCGTACTTAACTAACATTCTGGGAGCATGATGGTTCATATTGAGACAAGATATCAAACGTCTACTCACATTTATTTACTGTATGGTAATCTCATGGCCTGTACATGCTATCTGAAGCACATATACCAATATATGAGAAGTCAAGCCTGATACTGGAAGTAAAAGCCAGGAATCTGAGTAAATCGACCATTATCACTAATACTCACGTACGTGGTGGTAAGTCACACGTTTTGCTTCCTGGCTGTGATTAACAAAATATAACAATTCAGTCAACCGTGTGAATTTTGTTTAGTGCTAAAGTATTACCACCTCCGCCATTGGTGTCGGACGGGGGAATTGGCAAGGTATATTGTCTAGTCGTTGGGATGGTACGAAAAAGCCACATTTCCCGTAAACGTTGACGTACACACAGAAAAGATCTTGGCAGAATAGCTTTATCCACTTCGTGTAACAAAATCGAGTTGATGATTATAATTATCCGTGTGATGTTAATATACAATATGTTTATTTTCATTTCATTTCTAGGAATAATTAAATCAATGTTCCCCCGGAATAACTAATATTGTTTTATTTTAAACCAGGGGTCTATAGTCCGATGAATGAGTAAAAGTTCAAATTATGTAAATCATTTTGTCCATAATGCCGACAGTGATGTAAACGAGAAGACACAAGTGTGAAACAGGTTTAAAACTGTCATTGTCAACATCTGGGTCCGTATTCAAAGGATATCTTAAGTCTAAGATAGTCACTTAACTACTAGCTTTCACTTAAATATACGTAACTTCCTGTAAGTTAAGGGCAGGTGGTATTCAAAGGCACTGTTAAGTATCAAATTTTCCCTTAAAGTTAAGCTGCCTTAACTTTTATGTGTTAGTCTTCAAGTGGTATTCAAAGGCCAGTTTAAGTGAGAAATATCCACTTAACTTTAAGTGACCTACGGTAGGTACCTTAAAGTTAAGTGAGATTATAATGACTTCTTTTAATGCTGTAGAAGCCGTCCCATAATGGCGATTTTAAAAGATAGGGAATTCAGATTAAAACAAAGATAATGTCGCCGAGCATAGCTGACCTCCAATTTATTTTTTCGTCGTCAACTTTGATGTTGTAGTGCCATAATAGAGTATAAGGTTATTACCACCGATGTAGTTAAGGATATTTCCCCCGATCATTTATCATGTTATGTTTGTATGTTTCCATGGCTGTCATAAAATATAGTTAAATTCATTTGTGGAGACTTGGCTTTATAGATTTCGGAAATTTTTTATACTACTGCTAGAAGCAAGGCATGATCTAATTTTTACAACTCATTCCCATACATACATAATCGGTAGTATTTATTTTGGTAAAATATAATGAAGCATGAATATTTCGTACACACAATGTACCGTCAATGCCAGACCTGTCAAAATCTAAAGTGTAGGTACTTACACAATATCTATGAATTTCTCTAATGATAGATTTACAAACAACACTGTATAATTTGTCCAGTCTAACTTAGAAGGCAAGGGCCATTGTGTATTGCGAATAATATGTTGTTTTCTATTCGCTTTATATTGTTAAAAAATTAAAGCTTACAATATCCATCATTAATTATACTACCACTATTTATTGTAATCTATTTGAATGGATTTTATTTTTTTTAAGTCTATGAAAACAGCTGTTCCGGCAAAGGATGCACACTATCATAATTTATGTTAAATTATAATCATACTATTTTCATGGGTTACAATATAATATTTCGACAAACATTTTCCTGGTGATGTAAACTAAGAATTTAATAGAATACAGCGATGTTCTTAAGGGGGCATAACTAGCTGGTAATGTCAGTAAATCGTGATTTTTGGCAGTGGAGGGTATTCCATAAATAAAAAAAATCATGCTTTTTGGCGAATATGAGTATTCCATAATTTAAGTGTGCAGTTAAGTTTTCACATAGCCAAGTATGTGTAAAATACAACCTTTGAATACCGATTTAAGGTAAGACACTTGGTTAAGTGGAAAAATTAAGTATTTTTACTTAACTTTTAGAAAACCTTTGAATACGGACCCTGCTATGTAACGATTATGGCTGTATTAAGAAAAAGAAAGGTATTGAAATATTTTAAATTCTCATGATATCTAATAAACTTGATTGTGAATATAAGATTAGAAAATTTACATATAAACTAAATAAATCATCGTGTTATAACCTTAAAACTCAAAGATTGTGGCAAGGGTTGTTTTGATCAATAGTATGACATAACCTCGAAAGTTAATTTCCATAATCCAAGATGGCAGAAATTAAAAATGGTGGCCCAAATGTCCCAGTTTCTAAGGCGAATCAAGGCTCTTGTGGGCCCCAGTCAGCTCTACCAGCTGAGCCTTTTGCGGAACCGCTGTAAGAGAAACGAAATTTCCGAGGATATACTGATGGAATAATGTCAAGCTCTACAACTTAGTTAAACATTACCGTGCCAGTCGGCCATTTACAATCAATTGATGCTCAGAGGAGAAGAGCAAAATACAGTCAATTGCTGTATAAAATGAAAACAAAAGTAATTTATTACTGCTTAAAAGAAGAGAAATAATAATATATTATGTAATTCACTTCCACACATCTGACTGGACTATACATATGTATTCACCTTCGAAAACTTTCAAATCTATTTTTGTCGCTCTAGAAACTGAGTGAGGTTCGTCGGAATTAAATAAAGTAAAACCTGAAAAGGTCGCCAAAAATTTTAGGGGCCCTAATTTTTCTTGGGCTCTAGGCAGCTACCTACAATGGCAATGGGGTTATCCGCCTCTAATTGATACGAAATTTGTTTGAAATCCATCACGCGATTAAAATAGGTTGCCAGGCAACGAAACATACGCCCACACAGCAGCTACATCGTCCGGGCAGTCAACAAGAGTTGTCGCATATTAAGTAATTATCATTAGAATTTGTTTGGTTTTTATAAAGTTCTGGCCCATGCTAACGTTAAGTATACGAAACATTTAATATTATGGATTTAGCTGCTCAATTATCGATTTTCAAGAAATTCACACTCAACTATCATTAATGTGTAACGGTTTTTTAATTCGGAATAAAATTGTGACCTCCATATGGTCCACAAGGTAAAAAACTGTGATTTTTCGTACAATCAGGGGCCATAATTCAGGAAGTTATGGTCCAATGTGCCCGAATATCGACAGGAACCGCGATCGTTGGGTAATAAACTTATATTTCATCAAAATCGGATTAAAATTGTGACCTCTGTCCAGAACCTTGATATATCATATTTTTACACTGTTCGCGTATTAGCGGCAGCCATTTTGTCCGGCAGTTTTGGTACGGTGATATAATCAAACGTTTTTTTTTAAATCGGATAATAGTTGTGACCTCCAGAGGGACCACAAGCTAAAAAGGTGATTTTTAGTACGATCAGGGACCATAATTCAGGAAGTTACAATTCGATATGCGCAAATATCGAAAGGAACCAAGATCTTTGGATTATAAACATGCATTTAAAGATTCATCAAAATCAGATTAAAATTGTGACCTCTACAGGGTATAAAACCTTGATATACCATATTCTTATAGTATTCGCGTACAAGCGGCGGCTATTTTGTCCATCAGTTTTGGTCCGATTTTCACGAAATTCAACCTAACCCTTCATTATGGCGAAACAGTGATATAATCAAACGTTATTTTAAATCCGTTAATAATTGTGACCTCCAAAGGAAACACAAGCTAAAAAATGATGATTTTTTCGTACAATCAGGGGCCATAATTCAGGAAGTTACGATCAGATATGTGCAAATATGCAATGGAACCAAGATCTTTAGGTTATAAACATGTATTTCAAGTTTCATCAAATTCGGTTCAAAATTGTGACCTCTATAGGGTCCACAACCTTGATATAACATATTTTCACATTATTTGCGTACAAACGGCGGGCATTTTGTCCGTCAATTTTGGTCCGGTTTTCACGAAATTCAAACTCATTCTTCATTACCATGTAAAGTTGATATAATCAAACGTTTCTTTTTAAGTCGTATAATAATTTTGACCTCCAGACGAACCACAAGCTAAAAAAGGTGATTTTTCGGACAATCAGGGGACATAATTCCGTAAGTTACGATCCGATGGGCGCAAATATCGAAAGGAACCAAGATCTGTGGGTTATAAACATACATGTCAAGTTTCATCAAAATCGGTTCAAAATTGTGACCTCTATAGGGTCCACAACCTTGATATAACATATTTTCACACCATTCGCGTACAAAGGCGGCCATTTTATCTGTCAATTTTGATCTGATTTTCACGAAATTTAAACTCAACCTCCATAACTATGTAACGGTGATATAATCAAACGTTTTTTTTAAATCGGATAACAATTTTGACCTCCAGAGGGAACACACGCTAAAAAGGGAAATTTTTCGGACAATCAGGTGCCATAATTCAGGAAGTTACGATCCGGTGGGTGCAAATATCGAAAGGAACCAAGATCTTTGGATTATAAACATGCATTTCAAATTTCATCCAAATCGGTTCAAAATTGTGACCTCTACACTGTTTACAAGCTAAAAACGTGATTTTTCGTACAATCAGGGCCCATAACCAACGAAGTTACAGTCCGATACATGCCAATATCAAAAGGGTCCTATATTTTAAGTTTCATTGAAATCGGATAAAAATTGTGACCTGTAGACTGTTCACAAACAATTGTGGACGGACGGACAGGGGCAACGACAATATACGTCCACATGAAAATGTGGGCGTATAAAAAGGGTGTAACATATTTGGGTACAATGTATACCCTATTCGAACAAATCTGAATATGCAATATTCACGTAATCTGACTAAGCAGAAATGAGGACATGAGTGTTTGAAGAGTTATAATAAATTTAATAGTCAGTTCGATGAGTGGTCTGAAACTTACAATGGAAAGTATGATGTAGAAATGTACTTTAGTATAAGGTGATAAAGCAATTTTGTATAACTATTGACATAATAATTGAAATTTTACTGTTGAGTTAAGTAATCCTATTATTCTTGTCTATATATCCTATTTGGTAGTATTGGATATTGTTTGTTTGGTAAATCGTCGTTTCTAACTTTTGACACGTAATGAAATACGAATCCGAAATCTAACGATAGGGATCGTCATTCATACTTGTGAAGTGGTGTTTCTACAATTATGTAACGGGGAAGGTCTGGTTATAATGGAGAGATATTATGACCTGATATCAGACAGAAATGCCCACACTGAATTCGCAATACAGATAGTCCATATCCATTTATTAATAACAGTAACCACTTCAGAACTAAAGCATTCCGCAATTATATCACTAGTGTTCTGTTTGTCGTTGCCTTTGTAAGTATTTGAACACGACGCTTTGTAAAGTTTATAGGTTGAATGTCAAATGCCCTATATACCATAAAAGAAAATATAGAAAAAAAGAAAGCATTAGCGAAATTACTCATCCACAATCATGCATAACGCATGAATACGGTGATATATGCACGTGTAAGTGATATACCGCAATGGGTACCATTAAATGAAGAACAAAGCCAAGTCAATAGCAAACTAACTAACACAGAAATTAAATGTCCCGAATTGGTCATTGTGAAATTCGTCTAGGGTGTGTCCGTTTTCGAACAGGAAACAACACGAGTTCTTTCTCTGCGTTTTTACCGGTTCTGTGAGTCGATTGTCATCGTATCGTTTTGTATGTTATTCTTTTGTACATCGTTTCCATCGAATATAAAGGTTTTTAAAATCGTCATTGGGCCTGTCGCCATAGTTCATAGACATATGGTAGCAGAGCGTGATTTGTTAAATGGTAGATTTGAGAACTCTTATTTCGTTTCATCGAACCAGGTGGATGTTTCTCAGCAAAATGCGAAACCCCCTGTACAACATGATCCTTTACCTAGTGAAGATAGAGATGAGAACCATAGAGATATCGTTCCTCCTACTGCCAATGCCGAAATGGTTTTCGAACCAGTGCCAGCACATAATCCCATAGCTCCTGATGTTAGTTAGAAATTCCCATTTGTCCCAATTAAATTATGATATGGTACAACAGCTCAAACGTGTATCAATCCCTAAGTTCAATGGTAACAAGAGAGAGTACCCCCTCTTTTGTGATGCTTTTATGGACTGTGACGATAAAACTCTTACAAGCAAATCCTACAAAATGTTACAACTTGGACAGCACTTACATGCATTGCGTGCCATCGAGGGATTTCCCGCTTCTGACCTCTGGTATGATTCTGCCATCGCTCGTCCTTGTTCACATGGATTCGATCCGTCAAATGAGGCCAGTAAACTTTAATGATCTCAAGACTTTAGAGAAATTCATTGACAGACTCGAATTGTGTATTATCTCGTTAAAGGAAAATGGTCGTAAGGAAGAATTCGACGCAAACTCGATGTTCTTTTTTGTGGTCCGCTTCAAGCTTCAACCAGACAACGTGACACAGTTTAAAAAATGGGCTGCAGTGCATAATCTTGAAGAGATTTTAGTCAGTCTACAGACCATGGTATCGAGTAGAAGCTAGGGAAGAGGTAGATGGATTCGGCTATGGAAGCACTACAGCAACTTCGTCATCATCTAAGTTCAAGTATAGGTACCTCCAGACTCAACCAGATCTAGAGCTAAAAATTACGTCACGAACAATTCGTGTCTGGTTTGTAATGAGAATCATTGTACTGGATTAGTAAATTGTCCTATGTTAAGGTCGTTAAAATCTACTACAGACTACTAAAGTGAAAGTATATTTGAGTAGTTATGATTAAAAAAACAATTTAATAAATCTTGAAGTTTTTACGGTTCAGGATGTGACTGGTGAAATGGCGGTGTATGATTGGGCTTCGATAATTGTGCTAGCTGGCCTCACTGAAAGACATTCATTCCCACGTGTAGTCGCTGGAACCAAAATCGATTTGCTCTCGAATTACATAGATCTATCACAGAAATCGAAGGACCGATCGGTGAACCAGTAGCCTGACTTACTCCCCTAGAATAGACATGTGTAGGTCCTATTCCTAGTCTACAGTGCAGTCATGCTAGGAATGATTTCAACTTTGGTCGAGCCTTCTTTCTTTAAGAGACTAGCAGTGTAAATACGTTGTTGCGAAATATGTGGGAAGTCGAATCGGGTGGGCTTTCTGGTAAGGGACAATTTTCGCCATCGGAAAAGCAACCTGTACAGACTACCAAGAATTCCTTGTGTCGAGTCAACCATCGGTATCATGTGGGAATTCCTTGGAAACCCGGAGAGCCTAAACTTCCGAATAACTATTCAGCAGCTGAGAGTAGACTACTTAATCTAGAAAAGATCTTATCCAAGCGCCCTTTTGTAGCCCAAGAATATCATAGAATCATCGACGACCAGACCAAAATGTATACATCGCCGAGGTTGAAGATCCTGCTAATCCGGACTCATATTTTCTACCACACCTCGCTGTTGTCCGGTTGGACAAGTCAACGACCAAGGTCCGTGTTGTGATGGACGGAGCGGCTCGTTGTCGGAGGAAAATCGTTGAAAGATTGCATCAATCCAGGTCCGAAACTACAAAGAGACTTATTTGATATTCTACTCCGTTTTCGATCCAATCCTATCGCCCACGTGGCATATATTGCTGAAATGTTTCCGCAAATTGAAATAGAGCCTAACGATAGACCATTTCACAGGTTCTTAAGGCGGGATCTTGATGTCCAGACACCCATCAAGATCTATGGATATAATCGATTAGTATTTGGAAATTCATCATCACCCTATCTTTCGTAAACAGTGATAAGCGAACATTGTCTATCAAACATCGATGAATATCCTATTCCATTTTGAACTCCATGTATATCGACGACTTGTTGGATAGTGTTAACGATGGTTGAGCAACGACTCTAAGGTATTAGAGGACATCTCAGTTTGCGACCGTGTATATCAACTGCCCTTTGATGATGATTTATTACCATCAGTAAAAACTTTAGGTGTTTTGTGGGAGGCGGATAGTGATTTATTCACATTTCAAATACAAAAGCCTGGTGCTGTAACCTTAACTAAGAGGTTTGTAGTGAGTCGCGCTGCTACTTTATTTGACCCATTATACTTTATCGCTTTTTCCTATATGGGCAAAAATCGGCATCCAAAAGACATGGGTTCAGGGCCTTCATTCGGATGACAAATTACCCGACGAATTAATAAAACCATAGGAGAAATGGTTTCGCGAACTACTAAGCGAAGTGAAATTTCCAAGGTGTTTGGTAAAGTCGCATTCGAAGATTACTCGTAAATCGATTCACACTTTTGTAGACACGTCTGAAATGGCCTATTTACGTTGTGAATACAATGATAGTAGCATTTCTGTTTGTTTTAATCGTTGCTAAAACGCGTGTCGCACCACTAAAGGCGATTTCGATTCCTAAATTAGAATTATGTTGCGCTCTCTTAGGTCTTCGTCTAAGTATTAAAACATGTGAAGTATTAAACATTTCGAAAGACGAAGTGACATTTTGATGTGACTGCTAAAACGTTTTATATTGGTTGAAAGGCGAATCTCGTAGTTATAAACCCAATGTTTCGCATCGAGTCGGGGGCGGGTATTCGAGAGAATACGGATCGTAATCAATGGCGGTATTGTCCGACTAAACTTAATAGTGCTGATTTATCAACTCGCGGGAAATCTGCAGAAGATCTTATTCGTGGCGATCTTTGGTGGTACAGGCCTAACTTTTTTTTTACGGAGATTCGTCGTCCTGGCCAGATCTTCCCATAGTGTCAAGTTCTGTAGAGACCCAAGAATAGGTTTGTAGTCATTGTTCAAAAACATTTGTAATCACTCCTACTGATACAAGATTTAGGTAGACTTTGTCTTTCTAGATACTCCAGTTAGATTCGTTTATTGAGAATAACTGCTTCAGTGTTTCGATTTATTAATAGTTGTCACAAGTCAAATGATCGAGTAGTAGGAATATAGTATTAGAGGAATTAGAGAAATCAGAATCATTTTGGTATAGATACGCACAAAGAGAATCATTCGAAGCAGAAATCGAAGCTCTCCAAAAGAATAATCTAGTTCGTAATGACTCTAAATTGTTGTGTCTTAATCCCTGTTTGGATGGATCCGGAACTTTACGTGTTAAGGGTCGATTGGAGAACGCTGATCATCTAGCGTATGGTACAAGAAACCCAGTCATATTACCACCTAAGAATGATATTACTCGTCTAATCGTTAAATTCTTTCATGATCGTGGAAATCATGAAACTGGTGTTTCTTATGTCTTGTCAGAACTTCGTTCCAAATACTGGATTCTGCGAGGACGCGAGGTAGTAAAGTCTGTTGGAGCATCGTGTAACGTGTGTAAGCGTCGAAGAAACAAGCCGGCTAAACAAATTATGGTCCCGTTACGAGACTCGGTACACCTTTATTAGCATTTTTGAGAGTAGGCTTTTAGATTATGGAGGGACATTTCTAACTAAACGTGGCCGTGGGAGAATCCACACAAAACGTTATATGTGTTTATTTACATGCCTTGCATCAAGACCCGTTCACCTTGACATGGCCTGGGAATTTGATACAGCCAGCTTTCTTTCAGCCTTTCAAGATTCGTTAGTCGTCGGGGGAGCCGATTCAGGTACTTTCTGACAACGGCTCCAATTTTATTGGCGCCCATCGTGGGCTGAAAGAACTTTTAAATCAAATAGATCAAACTAGAATTGTAAACTCTAGAATTGGAAACTCGTTAGCCAACCGTCAAATTGAATGGCAATTCAATCCGCCATTTTCGCCTCATTTCGGTGGTGTGTTTGAATCGATGATAAAGTTGGCAAAAAAGGCAATAAATGCTGTCATCGGTAATGCTGATATAACAGATGAAGAGCTTGAAACAGCATTCGTCAATGCCGAAGGACTACTTAATTCGAGGCCATTGGGATATCAAGGAGACGATCCTCGGGATGACTCAGTTCTAACACCTAATCATTTTCTACATGGTCAAGTCAGAGGGCAGTTCGCACCAGAATCAGTGGACAAAACTCCATTTAGTTCCAGAAATCGTTGGAGACGTATTTAGGACCTAGTTCGACAGTTTTGGCAACGGTGGTTGGAAGAAATCCTGCCCACATTGAATTCCAGGAAAAAGTGGAACATCGATCATAAAGACTTATCGGAAGGTGTTATTAGGGTTTCACACTGCGAAGCTTGTGTGAAACACTATTGTTAGGGTTTCACACTGCGAAGCTTGTGTGAAACACTATTGTTTTTGTTAAAATTATTATTCTTATTATTATTATTATTCTTCTTTTGTTTTGAGTAGATCTCAGCAACTGCTTGTCGCATCGTTACGATTTCTTCGGTTTTACTGGGAAAGTGGGTGTGACTTAGAGGATAAAGCTATTTTGAACGTTCTGCGACAATGCGAAATGTCCGAAATCACCGAAGTTATTGTTTTTGAAAATATTGCAGTAATTTTAACAATAATCATTGGATTTTAACTTTCGATACATTTTGGCATAGCCTGAGACAGGGCACATAGCTACGCTACTTTCGATTTTTGATTTTCGGCAAATCTTCGAAGATATTAGGCGCCAAATTTCGAAAATTTAAAATTTTACAAAAAACTTTTTTATTTATGAATATTTTTTAGTCGTATTGTGCACAGAATTAAAGAGTCATCTGCCTAGTGCAAAAATGTTAAAAAATTTTGTCTCAGTAATTTTCCTTGGCCGCTATTGGCTAATTCAGTTTTTCAGTCCTAGATTAATTTTTTATTGTTCGATTTGTATAAAACAAAGTTCATATGCTTCGTTGTCTCAATTGTCATTTTTTTTATTACCGGAAGTGTTATCTGTCGGCACCGAAAGTGGCATAATTTTACCAAAAACTACAATTTTGACAGTTAGGTACCATTTTTCGAAAACAAATATTATTTTTTGGAAAAATTATTTGACTCAAAGAGTGTGCCCTTTCAAGGCGCAAAAAATGGCGGAAGCAGTTTTTTTAATTTCGATTTCATTATCGAGCAAATTCGATTAAATGGCTAAAAATGGTGTAAAATTGACCCATTTACAACCTATTCAGGCTTTTCAGATTTTAAAATATTTCTTCGTAACTTTTATAAACTTGTAGCTATAATCCATACGAAGAAAATGTATGTTAAAATTAGTTTGTAATATAAGCAGTTACCAAGAAATGGACAGTTCTGTACAAGTCACTGTTTTCGTTATTTTGCCTGTAAAATAGTCAATTATGATTGGATTTTTATAAAAGTGACATCATTTGATTCAAAAAGCATGTAGCGTCATATCAAGTTGATTACAATTTAAAATTGACACCGGAAGTGACGTCATTTTGTCAAAAACTGCATTTTAAACTTTTTAAATCAATGTTTTATTCAACCAAGAATTACTTAATATGTATTAATAATTTTAACTTTTGGTTTAAATTCACATATAAACACAACTCATATGGTCATATACATATCATAAAATTGTTTCTAACTTGTTCGGTTGCCGAGAAATAGACGGTTTTCTACAGGCCACTTTTGAAGGTTTTTGGGCCATAAAAGTGTCAATTATTATTCGATTTTCATAAACGTTACACCATGTTATACCTAATGCCATTTAGGATTTCATACAAGTAATTTAAGATTTTCATTATCACCGGAAGTAACATCATTTTGGCAAAAACTGAATTTTTGCCTTCAAAACAGATATTTTATTCAAATGAGTCTGTTTTGAAATGTTTTTCAAATTATGATATTTGATGCCAATCAACAAATAAAATGAACCCATACGATCATACAGATACCACAAAATGGTTTCTAACTTGTACGGTTGCAGAGAAATAGTCGATTTTCTACAAGTCACTTTTCAAGTTTTTTGGTCTTTAAAAGTGGCAATTATTATTCGATTTACATAAAATTTTCACTATATGATATCGTATGCCATTTCTGATTTCATAAAACTAATTGAACATTTTCATTAACACCGGAAGAAATGTAATTTTGTCAAGATCATTTACAAGTAACAAATGTATAAAATGAATTGATATTGCTGGATTTGGTTGATTCTGCATCCATTTTATTTGTGTGCAATGTTAATTTGGAAACCTGTTTAATGGTTTCGTTGGTACCGGAAGTGACATATGTTCAAGGGTAACTTGGCACCGGAAGTGACATGTTTAAGGGTAACGTGGCACCAGTGAAACCCGTCATTCCTGCATGCAGGTCTAGTTATTATTATTATTATTATTATTCTTTTGTTTTGAGTAGATCTCAGCAACTACGTGTCGCATCGTTACGATTTCTTCGGTTTTACTGGGAAAGTGGGTGTGACTTAGAGGATAAAGCTATTTTGAACGTTCTGCGACAATGCGAAATGTCCGAAATCACCGAAGTTATCGTTTTTACAAATATTGCGGTAATTTTAACAATAATCATGGGATTTTAACTTTCGATACATTTTGGCATAGCTGGAGACAGGGCACATAGCTGCGATACTTTCGATTTTTGATTTTCGGCAAATCTTCGAAGATATTAGGCGCCAAATTTCGGAAATTTAAAATTTTACAAAAAACTTTTTTATTTATGAATATTTTTTAGTCGTGTTGGACACAGAATTAAAGAGTCATCTGACTTGCGCAAAAATGTTAAAAAATTTTGTCTCAGTAGTTTTCCTTGGCCTCCATTGGCTAATTCAGTTTTTCAGTCCTAGATTAATTTTTTATTGTTCGATTTGTATAAAACAAAGTTCATATGCTTCGTTGTCTCAATTGTCATTTTTTTTATTACCAAAAGTATTATCTGTCGGCACCGGAAGTGGCATAATTTTACCAAAAACTACAATTTTGACAGTTAGGTACATTTTTTGAAAACAAATATTATTTTTTTGAAAAATTATATGACTCAAAGAGTGTGTCCTTTAAAGGCGCAAAAAATGTCGGAAGCAGTTTTTTTAATTTCTTTTTCATTTTCTAGCAAATTGGATTAAGAGGTGAAAAAAGGCGTAAAATTGACCTATTTACAACTCATTCAGGCTTTTCAGATTTTAAAATATTTTTACGTAACTTTTATAAACTTGTAGCTATAATCCATACGAAGAGAATGTATGTGAAAATTAGTTTGTAATATAAGCAGTTGCCGAGAAATAGGCAATTTTGCATGAGTCACTTGTCACGTAATTTTGGCTGTAAAAGAATCAATTATTATTCGATTTTCAATTTTCGTTCGCCATTGGATGCCTAATGCCATAGTGGACTATGTCAAACCATTTTACCCCTTGCGCTGCCACCGGAAATGACGTCATTTGCTCAAAACTTAAATTTTAGCCCTCAAAAAACAATATTTTATTCAAATGAGTCGTATTTGTTATTTTTTTCAAATTGTGATATTTGATTCTATTGATCAAATAGATTGAACCCATACGATCATACAGATACCACAAAATGGTTTCTAACTTGTACGGTTGCAGAGAAATGGGCGATTTTCCTTTAGTCACTTTTCAAGGTTTTTGGTCTATAAAAGTGTCAGTTATTATTCGATTTTCATAAAATTTTCACCATATGATATCTTGTGTCATTTATGATTTCATAGAACTAATTTAACATTTTCAGTATCACCGGAAGTAATGTCATTTTGGCAAAAACTGTATTTTTAGCCTTCAAAAAAGACATTTTTTTCAAATGAGTCTGATTTGTAATATATTTCAAATTATGATATTTGATTCCAATCAACAAATGGATTGAACCCATACGATCACATAGATACCAAAAGATAGTTTTTATCGTGTACGGTTGCCGAGAAATAGACGATTTTCTACAAGTCACTTTTCAAGGTTTTTTGTCTATAAAAGTGGCAATTCTCATTCGATTTACATACAATTTTCGCCATTATGATGCCTTATGCCATTTCTGATTTCATAAAACTAATTGAACATTTTCATTATCACCGGAAGTAATGAAATTTTGCCAGGATCACTTACAAGTAACATATATATAAAATGAATTGATATTGCTGGATTTGGTTGATTCTTCGTCCATTTTATTTGATGTTTACAATGCTTATGTGGAAACCTGTTTGATGGTTTCATTGGTATCGGAAGTGACATATGTTTAAGGGTAACGTGGCACCGAAAGTGACGTGGCACCAGTGAAACCCGTCATTCCTGCATGCAGGTCTAGTTTTTGTTAAAATTATTATTCTTATTATTATTATTATTATTCTTCTTTTGTTTTGAGTAGATCTCAGCAACTACGTGTCGCATCGTTACGATTTCTTCGGTTTTACTGGGAAAGTGGGTGTGACTTAGAGGATAAAGCTATTTTGAACGTTCTGCGACAATGCGAAATGTCCGAAATCACCGAAGTTATCGTTTTTACAAATATTGCGGTAATTTTAACAATAATCATGGGATTTTAACTTTCGATACATTTTGGCATAGCTGGAGACAGGGCACATAGCTGCGCTAATTTCGATTTTTGATTTTCGGCAAATCTTCGAAGATATTAGGCGCCAAATTTCGGAAATTTAAAATTTTACAAAAAACTTTTTTATTTATGAATATTTTTTAGTCGTGTTGTGCACAGAATTAAAGAGTCATCTGACTTGCGCAAAAATGTTAAAAAATTTTGTCTCAGTAATTTTCCTTGGCCTCCATTGGCTAATTCAGTTTTTCAGTCCTAGATTAATTTTTTATTGTTTGATTTGTATAAAACAAAGTTCATATGCTTCGTTGTCTCAATTGTCATTTTTTTTATTACCAAAAGTGTTATCTGTCGGCACCGGAAGTGGCATAATTTTACCAAAAACTACAATTTTGACAGTTAGGTACATTTTTTGAAAACAAATATTATTTTTTTGAAAAATTATATGACTCAAAGAGTGTGTCCTTTAAAGGCGCAAAAAATGTCGGAAGCAGTTTTTTTAATTTCTTTTTCATTTTCTAGCAAATTGGATTAAGAGGTGAAAAAAGGCGTAAAATTGACCTATTTACAACTCATTCAGGCTTTTCAGATTTTAAAATATTTTTACGTAACTTTTATAAACTTGTAGCTATAATCCATACGAAGAGAATGTATGTGAAAATTAGTTTGTAATATAAGCAGTTGCCGAGAAATAGGCAATTTTGCATGAGTCACTTTTCACGTAATTTTGGCTGTAAAAGAATCAATTATTATTCGATTTTCAATTTTCTTTCGCCATTGGATGCCTCATGCCATAGTGGACTATGTCAAACCATTTTACCCCTTGCGCTGCCACCGGAAATGACGTCATTTGCTCAAAACTTAAATTTTAGCCTTCAAAAAACAATATTTTATTCAAATGAGTCGTATCTGTTATTTTTTTCAAATTGTGATATTTGATTCTATTGATCAAATAGATTGAACCCATACGATCATACAGATACCACAAAATGGTTTCTAACTTGTACGGTTGCAGAGAAATGGGCGATTTTCCTTAAGTCACTTTTCAAGGTTTTTGGTCTATAAAAGTGTCAGTTATTATTCGATTTTCATAAAATTTTCACCATATGATATCTTGTGTCATTTATGATTTCATAGAACTAATTTAACATTTTCAGTATCACCGGAAGTAATGTCATTTTGGCAAAAACTGTATTTTTAGCCTTCAAAACAGACATTTTATTCAAATGAGTCTGATTTGTAATATATTTCAAATTATGATATTTGATTCCAATCAACAAATGGATTGAACCCATACGATCATATAGATACCAAAAGATAGTTTTTATCGTGTACGGTTGCCGAGAAATAGACGATTTTCTACAAGTCACTTTTCAAGGTTTTTGGTCTATAAAAGTGGCAATTCTCATTCGATTTACATACAATTTTCGCCATTATGCTGCCTTATGCCATTTCTGATTTCATAAAACTAATTGAACATTTTCATTATCACCGGAAGTAATGAAATTTTGCCAGGATCACTTACAAGTAACATATATATAAAATGAATTGATATTGCTGGATTTGGTTGATTCTTCGTCCATTTTATTTGATGTTTACAATGCTTATGTGGAAACCTGTTTGATGGTTTCATTGGTATCGGAAGTGACATATGTTTAAGGGTAACGTGGCACCGAAAGTGACGTGGCACCAGTGAAACCCGTCATTCCTGCATGCAGGTCTAGTTGTAATTGTGATTGACCCTCAAATCCCCAGATGCAAGTGGCCTGTAGGTGGTGTCGTTCAAATATACCCTGGAAGTGATGACCACGTTCGGGTAGTTGATGTGAAAATCGGAATATGGTCTTAAAAAGATCTATTCATCATTTGTGTCCATTAGAGTGTTAAATTTGATATATAAAGTCGGTTCAAATTACATATAGGTGATCACTAGTTCTCGAAGTGATTACTCGTATTCTAGTGTGTCGCGAGTGAGAAATATCCAAAGTATTATTTTATTTTCATCGTATCAAACATCGAAATCAACGAACTTTACATCGACATCGTCATAGTAACAGTAATTTTCAACACTTTTTGTATACATTGATAGTAATTTGTTCTCTGCATTTATGTTTTCATTTTTGTTGATGTAGGTCACACCATGAAGGGGGCGTGTCCTGCAGAGCAATGTTAAATGTCCCGACTTGGCCAATGTGTCAGTTTTCGAACAGGAAACAACGAGAGTTCTCTCCCTTGTGTTATTCCCAGTTCGTTTTCCATCGAATATATTGTTTTTTAAATCGTCATTGGGCTTGTTGTCATCGTTCAACGCATCAAAACAAAGGACACCTTCCAATCTTCCCCGAAATTCTCAGTCAGATGAATAAGTTTGGTGTAAACGTCCCTTAAAATGAATAATTGAGATGACAAATGACAGATTATTAAATGATCATGGTTTTCTGATGCACTGCAGCAGAAAGTCTTCGTTAGCCCGGTTTGGTGCATAGGAATAGGACGTTAAAGCCCCATTTCGTTTGATTTCCTTACCACTTAAGAAGAAACACAACTCTAAACTACAGTCCTAATGAGCATGTCTCGAACACCACTATAGTTCAGCTTAGGGAATTGATTATTTGTCCATTATCAATATTGGGCCGATTAAGGACGTGTCCTAAAATTTTATTGTGTTTTAATTCACTCAAATTTCTCACTTTATCAACAGTATCATACTTCCTCGTGGCTTGAAAAATGAACCATTGTGTCTGAAAATGGAAATTCTAACAAAATATCTGATTTGCCTTCTGCTTTCATCTCAGAACCAACTCCTACGAGATCAAGTATACCGCGGAGATTGAAAAGCAGAGACCCACTGACAGGGCGCTTTATAAAACGTAAGTAGTTATCCTAACTACAATAAAAACTTTAATTTTTGTTTTCATATAGCCGCCGCATTAGAAAATAATTAATGCGAACCTATAACTAACAGTCATTAAATTAATAAATACAATCAGTAGACGTGTGGATGTGCGAGGCTCGGACAGGCAGATTATGTTTTCAAATTTACTGAAGCTTAGTCTCTAACTCAACAACATCCAAAGTCGCACCCGTTGATAACACGAACTATTTTGTCAATTCAAATCATCATTGGGGTTGTTATCTTATCATGTCAGTTGGGGATTGCCATGGTAAGTGGAACCAGACGTAATATTGCGAAATTTTCACTCTTTTGTTCGGTAGGCTAGGGGTTCGAATCACATAGAGGTCGAACCTTGAAATCTATTTCTATAAAAACAAGATATAATTAGAACTGTATGACGTAATCTCAGTGTTTCTACAAGTTACTTAAACTAAATCCGACATGAATGGTGGGCTTCTTTAATAGCAACTACGTTGTGTATGGACACACCGTTCTGAAGATGTATCAAAACTAGACCATTTCTGTTTCAATCAAACACCATAATTACGGTTATTTCCCCCTGTAAGATCTTTTTATCTCAATGTCTGGTAACATCTAACAAGTACCATTGATCATTTCTCAGATCGAGACTATACTAAAGAATCTTTTGATACTGAAGATTGATTAATTGAGTTGTTTTCAAGATATTCAACAATCCGATTAAAATGCAAATCTATATTTCGTTTCATTTTTCTTTACTTTCGATGGCCTACACTACATGGAGATCTGACAAGTTGTAATGGAAGACTTTGTCAGATGTCTTACGAGCGGCCTTTGACCCTGTGACGGTGATTAATCAATCAGCGTTGACATTTCCAGTGGTTTACCTAGTTCAGTGCATCGCACGCCAAGAAGTCGCCATAACAGACTGTTTCATTTGCTAATCCTTCACTTCAACCGAAACGCCGGTAACATAACAACTCCTCCAGATCCTAGTGTAGTGAAAACAAGTTAAACGACATTTTGAACTATAAAAAACGAAACCAAATAGGATCTGTGTTTTAATCAGATGGATATTAAAGTATTCGGCGAGGAAGACTGGCGATTGCTGAAATTAGAATGGGGCCATGTTCTCGTAGTGCCTATGCTTCATGAAATGAAATGAAATGGGGTTAAACGCCCTACTCTTCTGTACCTAACCTGGCCTAATGGAAGACGGGCATACGCCATACAGTGTGCTATGAGGGGAATTTTGCCCGGACAGCGGTGCTACGGCCTACTCTTATATCGAATTTCAACTATCAAGGGATCTTTTACGTGTACGCCAATGTGTACACGGGACCTCGGTTTTTCGTCCACCCGAACTACAAGACAGCTGTCCTTGCTAGGCCCTCTGTTCTGTATCAATGACAGAGATCGAGCGCCCGACCTCCACCAGCACCTTACCCACGTGATCCCCCCTATGCTTCATACCAAGTTTGAAAAAGCAATTCTACATAAAATCTAGCCACTGCCGCGTTAACAGGAATTTCCCGGTCGGAATGAGAGGGCATAAATCTGGAACCGAATTCCTAGATCGCTGAGATCATAATTAGAAAACATCCGTCAAATACTGTAATCTCTGTCGAGTTCGAATTCTCGGTTGTATGTGGCAAGGGGTAGTGTCGCCTGTCCAACCTCATGGGTTTTCTCCGGGTACTCCGGTTTCCTCCCACTGCTAAAGATCCCTACGCACAAGCGAATTATTGATATAAAATAAAAAAACATATGTTAGTCCCGAAATGACCTTGTTTGTGTCGAGTGGACGTTAAACCCCATCTATCTCTCTCTCTCTCTCTGTCGAGTTAACGAGCAATGATTGACGGACGTGTAGGCGTGTAAAAATTCTATTTGAAGAATGCTGTAACATTTAGTTATTAAAGTGTGCCGATCGTTTAGCCTACACATGTTCGTAAAATCTATAACACAAACAATGTTACACGTTGTTAAACTCCCGGCATCGTTTCAAACCCGGTCAGTCATGTCATAGCTTGACAAGTAGTTGGGTTTCAGCTTGAAGTACAAAAAAAGGCATCTTTGTTGAAACCACGTTCGTCCTAGTGTGCATTATGGCTGATAGAAGTAATGTTATAACAACACTTGAAATGAACAGCAGTAATCACAACATATCAAAGCCACTGTAACACTTTTTTACCTCCTGAAAAAGTGACAGCTGGCAGAATTGTTGCACGCAATCTCAACTGGTCAATTAATTGCAATAACAACACGGCACATAAATTTGGAAAGATGGTGAACATTTCTTCAACAATTTGAAGTTTGTTGTGATCTAGTAGGTGATCATGAATTGTTATCGGTGTTATTTTCAACTTGTCTGTAAGAACCGTCTTCATTAGCCCAGTCTTGGAGCAGAACAGTAGGACGTTAAACCCCATTTCATTTCATTTTAGAGAAAGAAACTGCCCCCACAAACTTTAATTTATGAAATTACCAACACAACTTATATTTATTAATAGCCACTTCCAGCTGGTGTGATCACAATATTGTATTCATTAACTTAGACGGCAATATTGTCAGAGATGTGATATTATACTGCGATCTTTCGATCTGCATTTAGACGTCAATCTTTACGTTCGTTAGTGGTATCAGATCCCCAGACGGCGTTGTCGGAAATTACTACTGAAAACTGTCTATTAAATGGACAATGCATACAATTTTAACGAGATTACCTTTTAATGGATTTTACGTACATGTTTACTTATACAGGCCTCGTAATATAGACTATGATTGACTTTTATAATAAGTTCTCTGAATAAATACAATATATTTATTCATGCCGTCATTTTCCATCGCCTTATTAGTTCTAGTTTATTATCTTTTAATTTAAATGTTGACATTGCATGACCCGGCAATTCCGGTATGTAATGTGCGGCCTTATGTCACGTCTTTTGTTATTAGTTTTATGAATAAGTTCCAGTTAGATTGAGTTATCTGTCATAACTATATTGATTTCCATGAACAATAGCACTGACCCATTGTCCAACTTAGATTGAGGTCATAAAAATTATGCATACTAAGGACGTTAAATCATGACCTCTAATCTAGAAAATATTATTCGTATCACGATTTCGCGTATGCATGGACTCATTTGCCGATATAGGCTGCTGCGAAAAAATAGAAAACTTGTCATCAAGTAGCAGGGTCTTGGTAAGTGTAATGACACAGCCCGTGCAATTATTATAATTATTTCACATTTTTTGGAGCACAAATAAGTAGTAAGGGGGGTAGTTATCTCCCGTTAGCAAAACTACTAAATAGGAATTCTCCACTCGGCAAATCTCGACAGATTTCGGAACCTACATCTAGTCTCGGCTGTATGACAGTAAGTGATATGTACCTACGCCCATACATTTGCGATGCGGCTACCGGTTTACCTTAACCGGAAAACTTGACGCTATTACAAACAAACAAGACACCATGGGCGCAGCCATGTTTCATCCAGGACCTTTAAAGTAGTTCCAAGACACCATGGGCGCAGCCATGTTTCATCCGGGACCTTTAAAGTAGTTCCAATATGGCGGAATTCGTCATACAGCCGAGATTAGATGTAGGTTCCGACCTCTTTCGAGGATTGCCGAGTGGGAATTCTCTTTGCGCAGAAAAGGGCGTGGCTGCATGATGTGTTAAAATTACTTTCAAAATATAGATAAAGTAAAGTTTGTAGTTTATGAAAGTTTGAATTGAAAAATATTTCTCACACTGGGAAAATTCTTGCCAAAAGTATTTCATTGCGTTTTAGGATAAGATTAACAATTTTGAACTATGGGTCATAGATATGCAGTAAATGCTTTCTATCATAAGGCCTTTCTGAACAAATTTTATTTATTATGTTAAAAGTCTATTCTTGGTCTTGTTTGGTTTTTTTGTCGTTTCTAATTCGGAGAAAGCTTTGTACTCCTAAAATGGGATATTCCACAAGTGTCAATCCTTCACACCTTAGAGAACTAAGAGTAATGAAACGGATGTTTGCTATCAGAACTGTTTTTCGCGATTAAACTCTGCCGTGAGCCATGCGTTTTCACTCTGGTACAAACTCAACATCAATGAATACTAGAATTTTAAATAATAACAAGTCCATTTATATAGCGCTAATTCCACATAGTCGTATTCGTACAAAATGTGAATTTAAAGGGGTCTAATGATGGACTGGATTGAAGATTTTCAAGTAGCCAGTTTCACAAATTGGCATCAACGACTCTAAATGAGCGAGCTCCAAAGGAGCTTAGTTTATATTTTTAGACAACACGATTTATTAATTCCGACATGTAAACTATTGCAGTAGTCCAAACGGGAAAATACAAGAGAACTGACTAGCGTTGCCGAGGCAGGAGTTATTAGATTTCGGATGGAACCAATATTGCGTAGAGGGAACACACATTTTGGACCGTTGTCGTCAACCTGTCTATCCATAGACAAAGTGGGTCCTAGATTTTAAACCCATTATGAAATGCAAAGTGAGCGGATGTAATGGGGCTTGTATTGTAATTTGTTGGTGTTAGATTGTATGGCGATGTATTGGATGGACAACTATATAATAACTGGGCATCGTCAGCGTACAGATGGTATTTTGCTTGTTCATTACTTGAGACGTCGCATAACTGTGTAGTATACAGAGTAAACAGAATAGGACCAAGGGTGGAACCCTGTGGTACACCACAAGTTAGTTCAGTCTCTGAGGAGTTAGATACACGGATAACGACGGATTGAAAAAGAGGCAAACCATGAGGGAACCGTATTTTCGACATCAAAGTCGTGGTCGAACAGATTAAAAGATACGTTCCCAGAACAGTATTTATCGGGTGGTTATTTCCAATAAAAGTACGACAATTTTGGTATGTATGGAGGAAAGTAGAAATATTCAATCTTACTGGACAAATCCTGGATTCCCCGAAAAACACATTCAGGACCAAAATGTATGGGCTTCCCTAACCGACAGCTCGACGACGTCAAAGGTTGCACGCGGGGATTGGGAGCTTCTTGTAATTGTTGATAAACTTTATGACGAGTTAGACGTACAAAACATTCTGAGATAAAAAAAATATCACGAAAAAAGACGCGGGCAGTGGAAAATCCGAGAATTTAATTAGGCTTCGATATTTGTAATAAATAGTCAGCGATTAAAGACAACATTGGTATGTGTATGCAATGAATTCTCCCCCGACTTCACACATGACCTCTTTTGGTCGATTTTTTATAGCAGGGGTATTTCCTGACAACTTCAATGTTTCGAGAAGGATTTGAGGCAAAATAATCATAAATTAAATAGTTTGAATATGGTTTTAGTCTAAATTTATCATCAAATCACCCAGTTTGTACACGGGAATGTGATCCATTGTGTCAAACGGGGAGGTCTAATAGTAACAACAGAGATATATCGCCGTTTTCAACGGCCCATCGAGTGTCACTAAGAATACGAATCAGAACAGTTTTCGTACTGTGTTTACGTCTGTTAGAAGACTTGGGTTATTTGGGTTTAAATGCTGTAACAGTTGACATTTAATAACCTTTTCAGGGACCTCTGAAAGAAATGACAAATTGGCAACAGGGTGGTATATTTTTCTGGGTATTTGCAACAGTGGTTTTTTTTCAAGAAGTTTAAAACATCTTGAAAATCTCCCTGATGACAGACTTATTTTTTTCGTTTCAATACACTACTTGTGAGTTTCTAGCTTGGTAGTAGGCCATACAGATTCTACAGTGCCGTATTTCTATTATTATTTATATTTTAATAACACGACATGCACAACGAGTGTTTAACTTCTAATTCGTTTAGCGTACAAACAATAGCCACACGTAAACATTCAGTTTATATGTATATATAGCCGCTTTCCAGATTCTATTATTGGTCTGTCCCATTTCATATTTAGGTATGAGACCAGGTAGAGTACCTTACTGGTAGAATGGTCTGTATATTGGAACAATACAAAATCATACATAAAGTCTACACAGATCAAAGCCAAATGAGCAGGAAATTGAATTAAATACCTGCATTCTATTCAAAATTAAGCTAATCCAACTATTTATGTGTAAATTGATATTGATGCTATGTACAAATAATATACATATGATTAGGTTTAAATCAAAGATTCACTTCCTGACAAATAATAATCTTTATCGACCTTGTTGAAAATGTGTGTAGCGCGACTATAATCTCGATTACCCGAACAATTCCAGCTAGAGGCAATAACTCTGTAAAACAAAATCTTAGTGCAGCTCTGAATAATCGACAGGAACCTTCGATATGACCAGTCGAATAATCCCAGTACGCTTAAAAAAGACATTTCGGCAGTGGATCATCCAGACGTGTGGTTACTATACATTGCTACTAGGTTATAATTGAGGGAGGTGCCACCTGGAGAGGTAGAAATTCTCATGTATTTTTTCTAGACCAGAATTTTATTCTGAACAGGAATATATAAGGTAAATAGGTCATATCGTGAACCTTTTTCCGTCAGGTCGCTTTTTCAAAATGGCCACCAAAATCTCATATATATATATATAGTGACCATATGGGTTAAGAAAGTAACAACTAAGAATGATGCATGGTTGATGACACTTTCCATTAGTTATTATTACAGTTATTCCTAAACAAGCTGCGATTATATTCCAGACTCTTGAAAATGACAAAAATTGAGTTCGCTCTTCACATGACCGTCAAGAAACGTAGATAAACTGTATATATCTTTTAATAAGCATTTATTAGACCACACAATGGTCACAATGGCCACTTATTGTGATTAGAGTTGTTCACAATCCATCTTCATTATAATTACCACACATTTTATGAAGATGTATAAGGATATGGGCCTGTGTATATAGGTTAGAAAAGATTATTGCGGCGCATTTCTCTCTCTACATTAGTTTTACATAAAGTTATTTGAAAAGAATCTACATGTGTGACAAATAATCTACATGTGTGACAAATAATCAAAAAAATAAAAAAAATAATATGTTCATTTATATGGCGCCAAATCCACAAATCGTGCTCATAGCGCATACAATAAATATACAGAAGTCTTTTGAATCGTTTCATGGCCTTTGACACTGTGTATACATTTATTTAAAGTCAGTCGGATATTAACTTTGGCATCTAGAACGTTCACCCGATATTATATTTCAAAGTGACTAACAGCCATAACTTTGGCTGTAATTGTCAGAAATCTTTGAAAATCAGTGGGATTCTTTGTCGCACGAGAATAAACTCTGTATGAATTTAAAGTCAACCAGACATCAACTTTAGCGTCTAGAGCATCCACAAGATACTTTAAAGTGATCAAGGTCCATAACTCTGATAGTGATTAATGGAATTCAATAGGCTTATTCGTCGTATGACCTTGATCACTGTGTATAAATTAAAAGTCACTCGATTATGCACTTTAGCCTCAAAAGCATCCACAAAATTTTTTTATTAGGGTGCTCAAGGACCATAACTCAGGCAGTAATTATCAGACGTCGTTGAAAATCATTAGGGTTCTTCGTCGTGTGGTCTTAAACATTGTGTATAAATTTGGCCTCTTTAGCGTCCACAGGCAATAATGGACGCTGGGCCGACAAAGGTGACGATAAAAATCATTTGTGGCCTTAAACACTGTGTATAAATTTAGCCTCTTGAGTGCCCACAAGCAATACTGGACGCTGGGCGACGGAGATGACGATAATATACGTGGGCGTATAAAAATCATTTGCAGGAAACGCCGTTTCCCCACAAACCAAAATATCCATACTGAAGGAGTAATGTGTAAGATTAAAACGTACAACATATCACTTTCATATACATTGTACTGACTTTGAAACCGGAATCAAACCTTCAATCTTGTCTTTAGTTCTACAGTGAGCTTACAACATGGACTTCAGCCGGTGATGGTGATTGGTAATTTAAAATAGATGATGACCCTTGGGTGATTAGTTGTTTTCACTTTAAGAAAGGTATGTCAATCAAAAATGATTTAGGGATTGAAGTGTAGAAATGTTCTCTGTGGATGTGTGATTGAATGAGTCACTTTCCGCATTCAACAGGTTTCTCTAACTGACAATCCCATCAACAAATTCTATTCCTCGCTTGAATTAAATGGTGCAAAATAGTAACTCTTTTTCACTATTTGGTCCACATGTATGGCGAGAAATCATTCCTAGTGGCAAAGAATAAAGAATCACGGTGAACAATAGAAAGTGATTATTCTAAAATAGCCTTAGAACAGTTGCGGAAGAACGGGTATTTTCATATTGCAGGGCGGTATTTTCATATTGTCAGTGATGCAGGACGGAGGGCCTGACAAGGACAGCTGCCTAGTCGTTCGAATGGAACGAAAAACCGAGGTCCTGCGTACACATTGGCATGCACGCAAAAGATCCCTTGATAGTTGAAATTCGAGTAGGCCGTAGTGCCGCTGTCCAGGCAAAATTTCCCTCATAGCACACTGTATGGCGTGTGCCCGTCTTCCATTAGCACAGATTAAGAGCAAAACAGTAGGACGTTAAATACCATTCCATGTCATTTCATTTCCTTTTCAATTATCTATTGTCAACATATTCCTTTTTAATTATCTATTTTTAACTATTGTAGCGAGAACTGACGACATCTAATCTTACCTAATACCCCTTTAATAAACATAAATCTTCAATTGATTCGTTTATGTGGTTAAAACTGGTCGTATGCTCTAAAGCCAATTTGCATGTAAAAATGTAGCAATCCTCTTTCCCTCGTTGCCTATTTGTTTCATATTGCAACATGTTTGATTTTAAAGCGGTTAATGTGAGGTTAATCCATAAAGGTCACGAGACATTGGTTAATAAAGTAGATGGAGATGAACAGAGTATCTATATTATGGGATGTAGATTTATCGATTAGGACGGCTGTTATTGAACTCCCGTTACACTGATCTGTCAATTCGCTTGGTGGTTAGATAAAGCCGCCTAAAGCTAATACCAAATTCACACCCTTGCACAGTCTAAGATACTCGAGGAGATGCACCGAGTTGAAGCATTGGTTCACTATTTGAGATTATCGGAAATAATATATCTTATTCAAAGTTAGTTTGATTTTAACTTAGGTTTGTCTGGTTGAGATTGATAACTTATATAATTATAGGAAATAATGTATCGAAATGCACATAACCCCAAAGTCCTTATCCATAAAAGGGTTAAACTTAAAATTGTTCGACAGCGATGGTAATATATTCGTAACTTTAATTTCTATTATTTCAACCTCGCATTGTCTAGATAAGTTTGTCTGGTATTTATATTTGATTTATAAACTGAATATTCACCAGAACCAAAAAAATAATGTAGCTGATGTTGACAACAAAGTGGCACTGTGGTAATATATTCCACCTTAATAACCGTACTATCCTACACTCTGTTTACATCAATTATACCCGGATTTTGTTTAGCCTTACATTATAATCTCCCAATAGAATTGGTGTAACCTTGAATCGAATTACAGACTCTTAAAGCAAACTCCTTGGACCAAGGTTTGACTGCCTTCCAATGATCTGCAAAAAATGATTAAGAGTAATGCACATCTTAAATAAGACCGCATTAGCATTAATAATTTCTGTCTTTCGATGAAAATCCAAAGATGTGAGTGTGTGTGTGTGTGTGTGTGTGTGTGTGTGGGGGGGGGGTACGGAATGTTTAGCACGTGTGTGCTGTATCATAAGGTTGTCATTGAGTCAAATGACGTGGTTTCGATTCCCCGATAATATACGGAGTTGGACCGCCTGTCTAACCTCGTGAGTTTTCTCCGGGTCCTGTGGTTTCCCCCACTGCTAAAGACCCCTACGCACTGCGAATAATTGAAATGCAATCGAACAATGTGTAAGTCCCGAAATGACCTTGTTTGTATCGAATTTGACCAAACTTTGATCTTTCTAGTCCAAAGACTGCCAAGGGTGGGTGAAAATTGTAAAGTTGTGAGAAATAGGAGTGATTCAATTTACCCGTGGCGGATCTGCGCTATCTGGGTCGGTGAGTAAACATCGGTGATTTGATGGTCGAGAGCGAGGCATTAAGTAATATTAGGGTGACCCGTGCACAAAATTTCTCTGCCATAGGCGTACGAGGCCGCACTTGTTTGAGGGGGCCAGCATATTTTCCCGACAAATATATTTCTTTAGAGTCCGCGGAGCGGCGGGCGGCGAAGCCGTCCGCCCGCGAGCGCCGGAGGTATGAAGCGTGCGACGGGGGGTCTGGGGGGCCTCCCCCTAGAAAATTTTGAAAACCAGACGGCCGTAGACGCGATTTCCAGGCATTTCGAATACTTTCTAGTAATTTGGAGTGGGTAGTAAATTATGTCAGTTGCAACATAAAAACTGGTAAAAAGTCATCTTTAAAATACAAGCTCTATTACTACGAAAACAAGAACAAATCGAACGATTTACTTTTGCCACATTTTTCATTTTATGAGACTTCGAATTTTTTATCCATATCTCAGATGTATAGAAGACTTGTATATACTTTATCTACTTTTAATATATGAATGACCATATATTATAAGCGTTGTTGAGCACATTATCTTTGTATAATTCTTGCCAGTGGCACTTTACATTCACCTATGAATATTTATTTCAAAAGAAAAGGGCTCAATATCGAATCATTTACGGCCTATTGAGCCATCGTACATGTATAATATATGTGACTACAAGGTACAATATTATTACAAACTTATCAATTATTATTAAAGAAAATTTCCAGCTGCTCACTTCTATCTCTGAGCTCGTCGGGTGCATGGAGTTGAATGCCAGTATAGTACAGGAACACAGTACTCAAGAACTGAGAAAGGCCATGTGTACGTGCTAGTTCTATTCAGATGGCGTACGTGTTCATCATTGACTGGACTGCTTTCTTTCTGCTTCCATATTATTAAAAATATTCAAAATCCGACAGACGGCGCGACGCTTCCCGACAAACTGAGCATTCGTTCCCGACAAGACCATAGCCTTCCCCGACAAGGCCATACCCCACCCCATTTTAAAAAAAAATCCTCGGCTAATGACCGATCTCACAATTCTGAGCTCTTTTCAGATTTCTATTTTTTTTTCATGGAAATATTGGGGGGGGGGGGCGCCCCCTCGTACGCCTATGTATTCTACAGAAAGTTGGTCTCGACACGGCGAATGTGCACGCTTATCTCAAGTGATTTGGCGCTTACTCAGTAGTATGATAATTATCGGCGATGAAGTCTATGAGATTATAAATAGCCACCACACGTGCAATTCTCTACATATCTATCAACTTTTACAGCCGTATAAAATCTATTGTCGACGATTTTGAATAGCAGTAAAATTTAGCTTTTTGGTTATTACAGCAGCTTAAGAAATTACGTTCGTTTTATTTTTTAATTGCTGTACCGTTAGGAGCGGCATCTTTTAGTATAGTACAAATAATGTCTCTGAAGCACTTTCGTTAATAAGTTAATACTAACTCGCGAGATAGGACTTTTTTCACTGTAAAATGTATAAATTGATCTATTACCTAAACACTACCTACAATTCAGGTCATGTATCTTATTATTCACATTACAATATTTCAGAATTAAAGAGCATAGTTAAATTCCATGTCCTTTCAATAACCCTTTGCGCATTTCAATGCTTTCATAATGATAAGAAATGTTATTCATATTAACACAGTGAAAACAAACATTAAGGCGGTAGAAGTGCCGAGTACACTTTATCGTTCATATCAACTTAATCTGTAAGGGGGTGAGGGTGCCCAATGGTTAGCGAGTGTGCGCTGCATCATAAGGTCTGTCATTGAGTCAACGGGTGGAGTTTCGATTTCCCGGTTGTACGCTAAAGATCTCTCTCTCTCTCCTATTTTGTAAAACTTATTAATAGCATTACTTCAAAATAATAGTTCAAGGATTGGTAACCGACAAAAGTAATTATCAAAACGTCACTCAATAACAAATATTAAAGATGAAAGAGGCACTGATTCGATGTTGAAACGGCTTGGGCTGATTTATATGTGCCTAAAAGAGAAAGACCACCCCATCCCCTACACCAGAAATACGTTCTCAAAGGGAGAACTGTTGTTATTGGCAACCAAATTCACAAAGACAGTACCATTTAGTCTTATCCAAGACTCAGTTGCAATAAGAATTGAAAGGCATTATGCAGTTACATATTCACCTACTTCATCAACTTTTAAAAAAATATTTGGTATTAAATAAACACCAAGTTGTCGGCCAAGCGACCACTGTCCAATCAAAATTGTTGTAAATATATCCAAACCACAGAAAGAAACGTTCACTCGTCCAATTTGGAATTACAATACACGTAGTTTAAAACAGCTGGATGAATATTTTGGTAACACTGACTGGGATTATTATTTGCAGAACCCAATTCAGCCTGCTACTGTTGCTTCTATCATCTCTGGAATTATTATTGATGGAGTAAAAGCTCATATCCCCTCAAAAAATGTTACTATAAGAAGTCATGATACCCCATGGATGAACGGCTATATTCGTCGCTTAGTAAGAAAACGTACTCGTATTCACAGGAAAGCTAAAAAAGATAATACCCCATCATCATGGCTCGAATTCAGACAATTTCGTAACCACGTTGTGAGTGAAATCCGGAAATGTAAGTTAGAATATTTTAAAAAAATTGACGATAAGATTAGTACTAATAAACTGAATGATCGTAAATGGTGGAATTTAGTAAAATCAAACACAGTTAAATCTGGATCTACTAAAAACGAACTCCACCCACTAAAAATAGATAATAATATATTTTTTGGTAATCGCGAGAAAGCTAATGCTCTTAATACGTTTTTCGCTAACCAGAGCCAAATAGAAAACCCTCTTGACGACCCCCCAAACGTAATACCCCATGACGTATTTATCGAAGATCCATTTTTTTCCATTGAAGAAGTTAGTAACGTTTTATTATCCTTAAATATTAACACGGCTACCGGTCCCGACCATGTGAACAATCGCATACTCAAATCATCTTTTAAAACCTTATCTAAACCCCTATCTATTCTGTTTAATATATTATTCCAATTCGGTACCTTTCCAAATATTTGGAAGCTCGCCAATGTTGTTCCCGTTTATAAGAAAGGTGATATACATGACGTGTGCAATTATAGACCAATTTCACTTCTAAGTTGTCTTGGCAAAGTTTTTGAAAAATGTCTTCATAAATACTTGAATAATTTTTTAGTTGAAAATGAAACTATTTCCCCTTTCCAGTCGGGCTTTAAACAAAATGATTCTACTATATATCAATTAATTGAAATCAATGAATATATTGCTAAGGCTATGGACGATGGACATGAAATCAAAGCTGTATTCTGTGAGGTAAGTCGCGCATTTGACCGAGTCTGGCACAAAGGTTTACTAAATAAATTATACGCTGTAGGAATTAGGGACAAATTTTTACTCTTAATAGAAAATTATCTCTCAAACAGACAACAAGTTGTAGTTATCAAAAACGAAACATCTAAAATGAAAACAGTTGAAGCAGGTGTTCCCCAGGGCTCTGTCCTAGGCCCAACATTGTTTCTTATTTACATTAACGACGTCATCAAGAACATAAACTCCCATGTTTGCGGACGATACATCCCTGTATGTCACTATTGAGGATCCCGTTTTATGCCAAACCAGTCTTAATGATGACCTCTCTAAGATATCCACCTGGTCAATTGATTGGAAAGTCAACTTTAACCCAAATAAAACAGAAAGCATGACTTTTTCACGGAAAAAATCTCCTTCTTCGTTCCATGTGAACTTTAACAATACCGACATAGTAGATACAGCTGACCATAAACACCTTGGGCTAATATTCAATTCCTCGGGACAGTGGACAGTTCATATCAATTCTATAATTATTAAAGTAGGTAAACTTGTGGATGTTCTTAGAAGTTTCAAATATAAATTGTCAAGGAAATCATTAGATACTATATACAAATCATTCATTCTCCCTATATTTGATTATGCTGATGTAATTTATGATAACTGTAGTAAAACTGACTGTGAAAAACTTGAAAATATCCACCTTGATGCCCTTAGAACTATAACGGGTCTGGTTAGAGGTACATCCCACAAAATTCTATACACTGAGTCTGGACTCACTTCTTTGAAACAACGAAGATATAGGCATAGGTTAACCATATTTTACAAACTAGTAAACAAACTGGCGCCCCCAAACTTATGTCTTCTTGTCCCACCTAAAATATCCGACATTAATCCATATCTTCTGCGCGACCACAACTCTTTAAGACCTGTTCATTGTTACACGGAAACCTATAAATCTTCCTTTGTCCCACTAACAGTTCGCGATTGGAACGATCTACCTGCTTATGTTAAAGATTCCTCTTCACTTAAAACATTTAAACAACATCTTTCAAAACATGATAAACAAGTCCCCTCATATTTCTACTTTGGCAACCGCTCAGTAAACGTCGTCCATACACAACTTAGACATGGTAAAAGCACACTAAATTATCATAAATTCCTAATGTATGTCTCCGAAAATCCTTCGTGTAAGTGTGGCTACGACATGGAAAATACAGAACATTTTTTCTTCTTCTGTCCAGGAAGAACGAATCCGTACCATTGATAATCTCCCCTACTACTTCCACAATATTTCAGCAATTCTTGACGGAAACCCGAACGTGAATGAGTGTGAGAACCAGGCCTGTTTTGAAATTGTTCATTCGTATATAAGTGCTACAAAACGATTTAAGATGATAAAGTACTGATCAAATTGACCCAAACGCTTACTCTACCCAGTCCCCACCCCGATTATGAGGATGTTGACACACGATGTACAATCTTATGCCAGTAATGACACAATACCATACATGTAGATGTACTTATTTTCACGCAATGTTTTATAATTTCCATGCAATTTAGACATGCCATGTTTTGTTCTATTATTTTGGAGACGGATTAATATAAGCTTTATAGCTTGTTTCCGAATCCATATGATTTATTATGTATTGTTAATATGTCATTATATGTTAAATAAATACTGTTTAAACCAAGCAAGTACATTTTTCTTCACATTTGTTGACACTTTGAGTAAGATTAAATTTTTAATTTTCTCATTTTCAATCAAATGTAGGGAAATTTATTCGTTGAATTCACATAACAACACTGAAAAACGGATTATAAATGCTTTTATTAGTAACCGATATAATACAAATACATGATTTTATTAGAAACTTTTTATATTCTTAATTTTAGGCTGCGCTGCAATCTTATTTAATGACCGGGTATTAAAGTTTGCTATCAATCGATATAATATTTTTTTTTATATATGTAAACAGATACTTAACATGTACATGTAAAGATTATAAGACCCGGATTACGAAATCAAGACATTAAATGAAGCGATATTTGGTACTTTAATGTTTTGCCATTAAAGTAAGCGATTTAGATGTTCACACACGAGTTTATGGGCCTTCTAGAATTTTCATACGTGTTGCTCTTACGATTACAAAGAGTTTACATGTACACTTTCTATTTTCTTTCGTGGTTGCCAACTCTTACTGATAGCTTTCACTAATCTTGTGTCGTAGACTCGGTGAATGCATCGTTGTATCTTTATCATGATAAATGATTCAGACGGGAAATGGCTTACGTGAAGAATAATTTTTAATGTGGACATGTAAGGGTTTGGATTTGTATCTTGTGTCGTCTGTCCGCCAGTTGTTTGCAATTGTTAAATTTGTATACAATATCCACGATATAACAGGAAAGGTGGCTGGTCATATTTGTATTTCGTGGACGAAACTTCATTTCCGTGTTTTTCAAACAGCAATTTAAAGGTAATTCTTAACCCATTGGATTGTACGAATCGTCTGTTTTAAAAAAAAGATACTGTCTAATGGGCTTGACAAAAATTGTACGAATCGTCTGTTTTAATAAAGGGATACTGTCTAATGGGCTTGACAAAAATATCATTATTCAATGTTGTGTTGTGCTTTGTGAATTTACAAGATAATTTATTGGGTAAAATTGACAGTACAAAATCTACCGAAACCCAGTGTTGATAACAATATCCAGCTAGTATACGTGTGTACATAGATTGGATTAATCTCATAATATCCGTAACAACAAATAATCTCGTTTAATAGTTAAAACTAACTAGCATATGCTGTCTGATATCTGTGACTTAATTAACAAGAAATTTTGATGCTATTGATTTAAAAATGACCATTTAATTGTCTGGTATGCTCATGTTAGGAACTGCACATAGGTATAGTGGATCGATACCCAAGTAAATACCGTTTTAAGTTTTAACACCTGTTACGACCATCGAACGCTATGCTTGTGTATTAATCGATTAGGAAGGGAAGCTTGCCGACAAAACTCATAATGTTGAGTATAAAATCCAAATAGAAGACTGTCTTGTCTTGCCTCGCGATGATCTTATTGACGTGATAAGCAGTTGTCGAAATATGAAGTATAGTCAAGAACACAAACATTAATTGACAACTGAAAACTGGAGCCGTTCTGATAAGAAAGACGCCGCATATTAAGATGGTGTTTGAAGTTTCTAGAAGTCTAAAGTGGGAGAAGGATGCTTTGTAAATAGTGCAATTGATGTTTTAAGAGAACAAATGTTCTTACCTGGGTATTAGTAATTACGGTAAGTTATTGATAAGTTTTAATTATTAAATTTCGATTAACTGCATATTATAGACTGTATTTTTCAATTACACTAATTGAATTAAAAACAATCAATTATGCGCCTATTTTAATTTGTAGCAGCTTCATAGTAATGTTAATTAGTATTTAAGAATCCAGGTTATAGCTGAAGTGGGTCGTTTTGTATTCTACTCATAATTGATCTGTGGAAATGGTTACAGCTTATGCGAGCACATTTAGACCGTTGCTGAAAACCTTAGATTTTATCACAATATTTAAAGGAATGGTCATTTATTAACATTTGAAAGTTAGAAGACTGGAAGAATAGGTTTTCACATCAATTCAGCCTTCAAATATTCACACATTGTTAGTATTTACCATGGCCACAGCCCACAATATAGTTTGAGCGGTGGGTATACTGGAAATATTAAATCTGTAATAGAATTTAATGTGGGAATAATGTTAACCCGGCACAGCATAACCTGCAGTTAAATTGACCCAATTATCACCTTTGTCCAAACACCCACAATTATCACATAAATTGTCCCTTGTTTCCGGTGTACTGTTCCGCCATTGAGTTAATTGAAGTGTTTTCGGTCGAAACCATGGACATGACGAACCAACATCGTGGGTTTTCTCCGGGTCTGGTTTTCCCCACCTGCAAAAAATCCCTACGCAAAAGCGAAATAGTGCAATAAAATTGTAAATGGTACCGTTTTTTTACTCCCGAAATGACCTATTTAGTATACCATATTATTTGTCTCGAAATGCATAGAATAAAAAGTGCTCTATATTTATGTATTTAACCTGAATATATGATCTGTCATGTAGGCAGGTGATGTGGTTTTGATCTCAAATACCCCCCCCCCCCCTTCCTCTCAGAACAATACTCATGAATAAAATATACCGTTAAACAAATCCCACGGGCTTTCATGTCTAGTGATAATATAAATTATAATACTGATGTGATACATGCCAGCATCATGACAGCTTATCTGGTATCTGGACATCCTAAATCCCATTGATGCCGTCACAGAAATGTAGTTTCTGTTTGAATAGAAGTTTATGTATGTTCAATGACAGAAAGTACCGATGTATCGAAATAAAGGCTCTTGTGAAATGATGTCCAAAGAGTATATGTCTGTTTTCCGTTATATAAGGGAGGAGAGAACGGTTTAATTTCATTTCAATAATTCGCCTGCGTGTAGCGCTCTTTAGCTGTGGGAGGAAACGCCATTATGAAAACGTACACTGTGAATGAAGATATAAACGAACCAATCTATTGGTTTAGTACATTGCCACAACTGCCATGATCAAGGCTGCGCTTGTCGATTGACAAGAATGCGCCTATTAAACATACATTATGTAAGAGCTAAATCTGTCAATTTCAAGTCTTTATTTAGGTTTCAGATGTTATAGAAATGATTAATTAGCCCTTTATTTAAATCTCAAAATCTACGCTGTAGACCATCCGATGGCTTTGGTACAGCTTGGATTTAAACAGCCGTCCATTTAAGACTGCTGATGAAAAGCCTGCCAAGCGAGGGTACCATTGCCATTGAGGATAATCTTGATAATCGAGAATATGTGGATGGAGTTATCATCTATTTTTCAATTACTATATCAAGAATAGTCAACTCTTTATTAAACGCTTCATTAACCCAGGTAAGGAGCAGAACAGTAGGGCGTTAAACCCCATTTCATTTCTGTGCCTTTTTCTCTGCAAGCAATTTTTTAAATGATCATACATATGTTTATGTCGAGTAGGCGTTTCCACTAGCCCCCCCCCCCGCCCATCCTGCTAAAATATTGTAATCTGTCTGCCATCAGCGTTAGATTAGTGTTAGACAGAGTGCTGCAATGTTATAGTGTTTTGAAAACAACGCGCAGCAATTGCCAATGATTAGACAAATTGAGATAGGCAAATAACATTGAGGATGGTATAAAAAGACCTGTGTTAAGGAGCTAGATAATGCACATTGTTAATCAAATATTTTAGTAATGAAATACGTAGAATGCACCACTCAATTCAGCGCTGTAAGAGGGTTTGTTTGTTTATTATTGATGGTTTTACAGCCCTGAAGTTCGGAATTAAAACTGGCTTGCATGAATACGTATTCTCCTTTTCAGCTATAACTGCATTACAAACACTGTTGGACGCACATTTTGAGAATCAGAACCAAGAGCGATTCACTCTGGCAGCCATTGTTCGGTTGGATTGTAGTACACCATTTAAATCGGAAGACACGATACAGAAAGTAGGGTTACAGGACGTGGACTTAGTGAATTGCGTTTCTACTGCAAAGTAATGTCCAATGTTTTAAAAAAGTAAGCATACTGTCAAGTGCACTGCACCCACCACTTCTATGATGACAACTTTACTGAGCTGTGACGGCATTTGTTAGGTCTCAGTTCATTATGTCTTTTTAAAAGTGTCAATGCACATTATAATTTGAGTCTCAAAATAAATTCTCATTTTAGCCCCATCCTTACATTCTCAATCATTTGTTACGATTTAAATACACCACATACTAATGGATATAGTTAAGGAATTGTTAGTTCTGAATACAAAACATGTACGGTTTTAGCACACAATATAATAGTCTCCAATACTTTCATTCCCAATACGCCATGTATACACGAATAATAGCTATAATTTATTCCAAATGGTATACTTTACATCTTTTAAAGCTGTGCACCTGATGCTGTGTCTTAACGAAGATATATCGTTCTGTGTAGGGGTTTAGCCGAGTCACATTAATGTGTCAGTAGTGGGGGTTAATATACAGTTCTTGGAAAAGGTCAATATGTGCTAAATAGATATATACACCCACAAAAAGATGTTCTGTTGATCGAGTAGATACTTTGTTAAGAATCCATTCTATAAATCATAAGTATACAATATTTCATTTGTGAAGAAAGTCATAGGACATTTTTCTTTCACAGAAATCAATTTAAGAATCGCTTTTGAAAAGTTATTCATGCAATGTATGTATGGTTGAGGAAATTGAAATTCTGAAAGGACCAATTCAGACGTTTTCAGTTGTATCTTAAAACAATTGTGTGCAGTAATCGAAGCAAATTTACAAAGGACACCAATAGAAATTGCAGCAAACGAATTACAAACCAACCTTGGAATAACAATAATTAAGTATTTGAAGAGTTCGTATTTAGACAAATCCAGCTATAAGCTCGGTTAATTAAGAAGTTCTGTATCTAGAACTGACAAGGTTTAAATATAAAACCATTACATCAAACTGGATCCTGTCCACTAATATATTGTGTATGTCAAATTGTTTGTACTCACCATTTCTTGAATAGATATAACATAATTATTATGACCGTATTTAGCTAAGAAAATAATGATGGAGGAGTGAGACTATATTCCATGTAAACGATACGAAGGGTTTTGGCCCCAATTAACATTGATCGATATGAATAATTTAGAATCCAGAATATTCTCATATTATTATTATTTAAACACATAAAAAAATCTATTAATAAAGATACATGTGTAATTTTGAATCATTAATGGATTTCCGAACAAAAAAAAGAAATAAAAATGAATCAGACAAATAAGCCGACGCCTGCTGTTGTCTAATTTAGATCTTATCTTCACTAACATGGAGATGGAAAAATAGTGTACAGCGTGATTTGAGGTATATTTATAGACTGTTAGGCGGTTAAATACTATAAAATTATATTAACCCCCGGTCATTAAAAGCTCGTTAGACGTCCACCAACACGGACCAATGATGAAGTGACCTTTTGTTGTTTTGTCTCTTTTTATACAAACTCTAGTGTGAGTCGTCGAGAATTTAGTCACTAGCTATCTCTAAACATAGAACCATCAGTAGGGCAATTGGGACCATGATATAACATAATTTTCTTCTTTATTATTCTGATAAATGCACGTTTTCTCTCTAATTAGGCTACAGCTCATCGATTGAGCGTTGAAAGGTTGCTGATCGTCATATTGTGTGAGCTAAGGTTATAATTTGCGATTAAGTGGAGTAATTTTGCTTATTTCCTATGAGCAACACAATCAAGTTTAGATTCTTGTCGGTAAACTTGTTAGTGGTCATAGATAATCTTCCTTCATAATGTGTTTTTGTCACTATTCCAAGAATGTTCCAATGGGTGGTAAATAATTTTGGTAATATGCGATTTAACAAGGGTTGTAAAATAGTTTTTTAGAATGACTTCCATGGTAAATTGTTTGAAATTCTTCAGCCACAGGTACCATCTGTTTAAAATTACAATTTCATATTTTTAAGTTATATTTTTAAAATGTATTAAAATAAAGCCCTAAAATATATTGTATCTATAAACAGTCCTACGTACCTTGTTAAAGAGTACTCCTATTAATCCTACAATTCACTATTGCCAGTTGAGAAATTGGCAAAAATATCATTTTCAAATTCAAACGTTTGAAGATAGCGATTCCATTTGGGGAATGGAAAAACAGGGGATGTAATTGTGTTATTTTTTCCTGTGTGAATGATTTTTATGCCTGAGAAATAATGCCCATGGTCGTATAATAGTGAGTTGACAATCTTTTGAGCAAAAGACATAGAAATAATCATGTTTTGATTTTCTTAGAAAATATGAAATTACCGCTTTTAACATATTTTTAACCGCCGCCCTTTCACTTAAACATAATGAATACGTTTATTGAATATGCGTATGAGTTATCATAAAACTTTTAAACGCCAGTGTTTTACTGTTGGGGCAATTATTCTGATTTTATTATAGAGAAGGAAATATCACCAATACATGTGGGAATGCACTCTAATCATATTCAATTATAGATTTTGTATAGTGGAATTTAGTTTATAACCAAAAAGACAATCAATGGATGAAATTGTTTTCATATTTATGATACTCAATGTTGTTTCCAGTTGTTTGTTTAAACTGGGATGCCTGTTGCTTCTATTCCTGATAATTATTCAGTACAGAGCAATGAAAGCAAACTTAGTGGATTGTTGGCTATAATGACGATAATAATGAATTACCGATATGAATGTTTTAAATCGAACGCTTTATTTGTATAACCCTTTGTATACCTTTTCAAGATAATTATCTTTTAGTATGGTCATAAGCGATTAATTATTTAACAATTACGCTCTATGTTCCGATTACTTTGTTTTAACGATTAATGTGGGTTAGCGCTAAGTCAACATGACTAACGATAGACAATGTTTATTTGTTTTAGGCAGATACACGCATATAGTTTTAATCTGTTCAAGGACGAGGGCGTGAAATTGTCCATGAACGAAGGTATTATAGATTTGAAATTACATTTGTAATCAATATCTACTCCCAAAACAATCATTAAGATTTTTCGCTAACCTGTTCTGGGATTAGCTTCCGGTGTTGGTCAGGGTGTTGTTTCCCCTTGTCGCGGAACCAGTGGCGGCGCCAATTGGGGGGGGGGGGGCAAGGTTTGCCCTCTATTTGCCCCACTCCCCAATAATTTTAGATATTAAAAAAAGTTTTTGTGGTACGTTTCGGTAATCAAGAACTTCAACGGTGATTAATTCTCATATTCCCACATGGCATGTTGAGTGGTTTCTTACAAAGTCCATCCTGTTGTAAATCTACTTGAGAAGTGCTTTATACGATCCGTTCGTTTGACACCTCGCTCACTGTTCGGATAAGCTGGTGATTTGGCAACAAACTGTATCTGGCCACCTCTATTTATCTCGACGACCAGTGTCTGAAATGCTGCCTGGTTGCATTTTCGGTAGTCTGTTTCGCAAAATAAAGTGGCGAAAATATGCATTCTCTTTGAGTCACTCACTCCGCCCTTTGACACTTTCCTCTCTGGTCGGATAAACTAGTGATTTGGCGTCAGGTGGTATATGTTAAGCTTGATAACGTTGAGAGAATACTCTACGAAACCTCCCCTAAAATACACAGTAGCTGTTCTCCATAAGTATGTGTTTTGTTTTTAAACGTTGAGATGTTTTTAACATTTTACTTAATGTTAAAAGAAGTGAAGTGGGTATTGTTTACGATTTTTTCGAAATAAAACTTCTCAATATTAATAATAAAAGAAAATTATTATGACTCAATACCTATATAGGAAACCAAGCAGACTACAAAATAATAATATTTTCGTAAAGTTCTAGAGCATAAAGCACTATTTTGAAATGTAGATTACTAAATACCCTTAGGAGCTATTTGATAAGCATTCACTCATTAGTGTCTTTGAACTAGTACTTTAATATATAAAACAGCTTTTGATTGTAAACTATTAAATGTTGTTAGCAATTGTAATAAGGGCGAACAAAGGGATCGGCCACGGGATCTTTTACGTGCACTCCAATTTTTCGTCCCATCCGAACGACTAGGCAGCTGGCCTTGTCAGGCCCTCCTTCTGCCTCACTGACAAGGGGAAATTACGCCGGAAAATCGAGATGAAATTTCTCGGCCAATGCAGGGATCGAACACCCGACCTGCAGGCTAGCGAACCAGCGCCTTATCCACTTAGCCACCGTGACCCCCAATAAGGGCGAACAACTGAATTTAAAACTTGTATCTGGTATATCAATATGATTAAACGTTTTGGCGAGTTACTACGTTCATTGCTATATATAGTACAGTACAATTAGACATTGTCGAGGGCTTATGTGCCATATAGTTGGGTACGAGACCTAAAATCCGTGACCAATTCGTTTTGAAGGTGGTTTCTACATGGAAAAAAAACTGCTGAAGCGATTAAGCTTGGGTGCCTCTCTCTAAAATGCTGGCGGTAGCCGCTAGGGGCCAAATTCAAAATGGTGGTCAGATGTGGCGGGAAAATATAGAATTATATAATATAGGCTTCTGATGTGTCTATTCGTATGTTTTAAGGGTCTGTGAATCGAACTATTGTAATCAAAAATCCATCCAGCCACTAGTTTTGCCCATATGGCCGAAAAAATCCAAGATGCCCACTATTTTTGTCCTGGAAAATAGTTTCGTGGTCGTTGTCTTCAATTTTGATGAATTTGTGTCGATAGATGGCAACCAGCAATAATACTCACCGATATTTAGCATCTGATATACTCTGTAGTCAACTGGTTTTGATTTAAATTTAATCAACGCTTAATAATGGACCCATGTAATATTTAATTACGCGTGATAATCAACATCACCAATTTATCCAGTCAAAGTCAAAGTTTTACCTATCAGAATCACAGTCATCCGATTCAAAAGATAGATCCAGTTTTGATTGTTCAGATTCAGAAGTTGAAGTTTTGTCGGAATCTTCATCTCTTGCACTATCACTGTAATGAACAAGTAAGTCACTTAAACGTCCTGGTAATGCTGGGTTCACGTATCTATGGAGCAGTTTCCAACCATTACCAACGGAAGAGTGTGTGATCTCAGGCTGTCAGTAATTTACCATTAAATAAGCCTGAAAGTTAGCTCCGGTGAGTTTAAGTTTGTTAGACTTCTCATCAGATGGTAACCGGCGAAAGTTATTTTCGTTTTATGCTTCAAAAAAACTTCCCCGCAAATTGGTCACAGATTTTAGGTCTCGTACCCAACTAATATGTTCAAATTGTGTACGAAAGCACATTTTTCTGTCCCACTAACAAACCGATTCGTTTAAAATCAACTGCAAATCCCTTATAAAGGTTGATTGTAGCTGGTAGCAGCTATCGTTGTCTGTCTATTGTTAAGACTATGGGAATAGGCAGATCATCCCATTGAAGTGTTAAGTCAACATTGCAATAACCATTAAGTCCAAAAAAAACCCAAAAACTTCCACCAACCAAAGAAAGAATTCAAAAAAATTTGTAATGCAGTGGAGCCCCAAAATGTGTCATTAAACTCATTTATTCAGGAATCTAGAATTAGACCAGGAGGTACTTTCTGTTATTGATTTCGGCGGACACATATTCTGATCTAGTTTTCGAGAGCTAATTTCCGGATTGGCGTACGAAGATATGATGCTACAAGAACCACTGCACGTTTGCTGTCTTCCTTTCTCTGATATTATGTTGTTACGCAATGTGTGGATAGCATCATTATCGGTTACGCACTGTTCAATTGTGGCAGACAGTGACACATTAATTGAAAATATAAATTCAGGAAAGTTGACAAGAAAAGATTTAAACGGATTCCGACGTATTGTCTCTGGTTGTTGTTAATGTGTATTAGGTTTAATCAAGTTAAGTGTAAAAACAGTTTCTTGGCTACAACATCGTATCATAGAAACACCCTACAAAGTTCGTACATGCTCATCTTCAATAGAAAGCCTGATCTTGCTTAACTCTGTACACCTTATTAAGCTATTCACGTCATACCCTGCATAGTTCGGAACTAATTTCGATTGGTTGTGATACATTTTAACTTTTTAGCATAGAATGTACAAGTTATCATATAAAAATTTCCTTTAATCATTTTCCATTCACTTGCTAACATTTTCCTATAAAATATACATTTTCTTTCATTAATTTTACAAGTCTACTAAGTAGGCGACCGCTTTTCAGTCTGTCTTCAAACTCCCTGTACTTTCCTTTTCTGAGCTTCTTAGAGGCACCAGCAGCAAGCTGTTTCAGGGTTACATCAAAGAGAGCTTGTTCTCGCTTTATGAGGTGGATGAAGCGATAGATGTTGAGGAGGTTGGTTTGTTTTTTTTTGAAAGCCACCCTTCAACGATGATTGTTGTGCGTGGACCAATAGTCATAAAATGATTCATACATCTCGCTGACATCCTTCCACTCAATGCTTAGTGACGTAATCAGTAAATTTTAGAACCTCAGGATAGTCCAGATCAGCTTATTGGAATTCTAAACTTATGCCCTCTATACACAAGATTTTGGCCACCACGAGCGTTTGGTATGGAACTAACATCTACTTGAACGTTTGCCAGCTTGTGATATCTGTCAGATCAGTGTTGTTGACAAATCACAGTGGTTCCATATATAGTAACCTCTGAAAAGAGCTCACCATCAAAATAAATATGATAAACACAGTTCACGTGCCATATGCTAATGATTAATCTGCTGGATAATCATTAACTGTTCAGGAATTAAAAACTGGCTTTAGGGTTATTTTAATAACTTTTTAAATATCGTTTACTCAATAATAACAATTTCGTCCACATAACATTTGTATTATGCAACTTGTTTGTAACGATTGTGTTCAATTTTAATTTGACAACTTATATTTTTTAAAGTTTTGGTTCATATAGTTTATTCAAAGCATTAGTTGTTTTGCTTCAAATATTAATGGGTGGTTTTCATTCATGTTGGCATATAATAGCTTATACTTGCATAACGAGTTATTCATTAAATCCAGTTCTCCAATACCCATCCAAGGCCAATTGTGAACTGTCGACTTATCTGGATCCATTGCAAATACCAAACGACTATACATACTTCCCAGAAGCATCGATTTAATAAAAAAAAACCCCAAAACCTATATAATTCTGTGAGGTTTTTTTTCTTCCAAACTGTCTCTTGAAAACAAAAAAACATGGCCAAAGATACCTTAACTCCGAAGCTTTCCAAGATTTTAATAGAGCGGAAGGGGGCTTATACATTTCGCATGACCGTGAATTCATCTCGCTGCACCATAATAAACATTCAAACCATACAGTTATTTTATACTGAATTATTTTGAAGAATACTTTAATATTTAGAAATAATTTCCATAAGATACATATACTTTTTGTATAATTATTATAAGGAAATGCACGGTTCTTCCCCTTTAAACGATAATACAGTTATGAATTTCTGCACACTCTTCTTCGCTAACTGAAATGGATATAATTATTTTGACTGCTAGAATCTCATGCATGAACACGATTGGAGTGATATAATTTATAGGAACGGTTGGTTAATCTGTTATTTAAAAGAGAAGATAAGATTATGGGGGTATAGCTATGTTATTTCGATCTTTAAAATAGACGAAAAACACATACTAATGTAAGATGATTCTACATAAACTCATTTGCATTCAATATTTTAATTAGGGTTTCACACTGCGTAGCTTGTGTGAAACACTATTGTTTTTGTTAAAATTCTTCTTATTAGGCTTTCAGACTTTCGTCTGAAAGCCTATTGAGATTACTAAAATTATTAGGCTTTCAGACTTTCGTCTGAAAGCCTATTGTGATTACTAAAATTATTATTATTTATTATTATTATTTTATTTTTCGGGGGAGCCTATTTCTCAGTGTCTGTAACAGATACAGATCTAGGACGTAATTTTCTATCAGGAAACCATATAGTGGCCATCCCTTCCACTGTATTTGAAACTTCTGCGCAGACCGGAAGTGGCCGAATTTTGTGCGGTGCCAAAAAATTAAAAAACGGCCGTAGATTCGTCAATTCTGTACCTATTTTCATACAAATTACATTTTTGGAAACCCTGAGTCTTTTCTCGGACGATAGCAGTTGAAAATTTTGCAATTTAGAAACTTCGCCGCTGACTTCTAGCATTCGAAAAATGAAAATATGTTGTTTAAGACACATTTTTTGTTATTTTTCAAAATTTTCAAATTTGACCTACATTTTTGGATACCTGAAGGCAATCCGGTTCCAGTAATATAAGTTTCATTCAGAGTCATCGCCCTTTATTTTTCGATTTTTTTCGAATTTTCTTCACATTTTGTGAGCTTAAGTTTCGTTTTACGGCCGGATCGACGTTTCTGAAATTCCTGGAACATGAAGTAATATGGTCAAACCACCGTTTAAAGCAATTTCGACAACAATCCGTAAACCGGAAGTAGTCGAAATACTATGCGATATTTTGAAAAAAACGTGAAAAATTGGTGTTTTGGGTAAAAACACGATTTTTCCGTCCGATATCAACGGATTAAACAAATTAAGGTATCATTTGGTCGGGCGGTAATTGGACCACTGAATGATACCCAATTCGTACGGATACGATCAGCAGGAAGCAAAATATGGCTCGCTGAAAATCAAGTATTTTCTGATTTGGAGCGTTTTTAGATGCCTGTATCTCGAAAACTGCTCCACAGTTTTTTATGAAACTTTCTCTATCGAGAGACCTTGCAGTAGTCTTGTGTACGAAACATTCCATTACGACTTTGAAATATCGGGAAAAGGTGAAATAACGGACTGAAAATCGAAAAAAGTCGAAAAATCGTGAAATTTTGGAAAATGCTCTGCTATTTTTTTATTTTAAGAGATTTTCAAAACAAAATTGTATATTCAGATAGCTGACCTAATTACGATTCTAACGATGTATAATATGTATGTAGTTATTGAAATTTAATTTTCGATATTTTAAATTTCTTGCATTTTTGGCACTTTTGAACCTAGGATTTCTCAGGGGCATTTTATCTGATCAGATAATGTAATATATCATTACAGAGCCCTGTGGCTATTTTAGTGCCTAAACCGGTTATCAAAACTATATCGACAATAATAACCATACCGGAAGTATTCAAAAAATGTAAAAAAAGGTTAAAAACTATGTCGCACTTGCAAAAAACTTGATTTCTCCCTTAGGTAATAGCGGACCAAAAGAACTAAAGTGTCGTTGGATAGCCCTATTAATGGACCATCATATGGTATCTAAATAATACGATATCGATGGTGAGGAAATAAATTATTGTGTGCCAAAAATCTAGTATTTTCCGATTTTTTAACATTCTGAGACGTCCTTTTCTCGAAAACGACGCCGCAGATTTTTCTTAAACTTTTCTTACTCAAAGTCCTATCGGTTGTCTATATAGTGAATCAAAAATGAAAAGCATTGAAATAATATAGGTGGTCCAAAAATGGCATCAAACTTTGAAAAAATTGAAAAATCGTTAAATTTTTGTAAACGCTCTTTAATTTATCTTTTTTTTTCAAAACTGCTCAATGGATGTTTCTGACAATTCTGGTACAGAAAGTTAAGTATCCAAAGAACTTCGTAAAGCTATCACAACAACGATCGTAAAACCGGAAGTAGTCGAAAAAATGTCCGATATTTTGAAAAAAAATATTTTTTTTACGAAAATCTTTTTTATTTATGAATATTTTTTGATGATATTTTACACAGGGTTAAAATATCATCCTACTTGAGCAGAAATGAGAAAAAAAAATTGTCTCGGTAATTTGTGTTAGCCGCCATCGGCTAATTTAATTTTTCGTACCCAGAAAAATTATTTATTGTTCGATTTGTATAAAACAAAGTTCATATGCTCCGTGGTCCCAATTGTAATTTTTTTGTTACGGTGAAATTTTTCTGTCGGCAACGGAAGTGACGTAATATTAACAAAAAGTACAATTTTGACAGTTCGGTACCACTTTTTGAAAGCAAATATTATTTTTTTTCAAAACTGATATAACTAATTGGATGCACCCTGCAAAGGTGCACAAAATCCTTAGCTCATATTTTTAAATTTCAATTCCATTTTCGGGCAATTTCGAATAAAATGTAAAATAAAGTGTAAAATTCAGTTATTTACAATTCATTCAGCGTCTTCATATTTTGAAATATTTATTTGTAATTTCCATAAACTCGTAGCACTAATCCAGACGAAGAGAATGTATGCGAAAATTAGTTTGTAATATGAGCAGTTGCCGAGAAATATGCAATTTTGCATGCATCACTTTTCACGTTATTTTGCCTATGCAAGAGTGAATTATTATTCGATTTGCAATATTTTTTTCCCATTTGATGCCTAATGCCAATTTGGACTAGGTCAAGCCAATTTTACATTTTCATTGTGATCGGAAATGACGTCATTTGGGCAAAAACTGTATTTTTAACCTAAAAATTTTATTCAAATCAGTCTCCCTTATAATATTTTTAAAATTATGATATTTGATTCCCATCAACGAATAGAATGAAGCCATAAGACCATACAGATACCACAAAATGGTTTCTAACTTGTACATTTACAGAGAAATAGGCGATCTTCTTTAAGTCACTTTTCAAGGTTTTTGGTATATAAAAGTGTCAATTATTATTCGATTTTTATAATTTTTTTACCATTTGATACCTTATGCAATTTATGACTTCTATGAACCAAGTTAACATTTTCAATATCACCGGAAGTAATGTAATTTTTGCAAAAAAACGTATTTTTAGCCTTCAAAACAAACATTTTTTAGAAGTGATTTATATTCATTATTCGTTTAACTTTGTAACGTCTGACTCTAATGGACAGTAAGAGTGAATCAATACCATCATATTGATATCAAGAAAAGGCTTCTAGCATGTTCCCTTGTCGAATAATAACCAATTTTCCCAGGGTCACTTTTAAGTTTTTTACCTTCTTAATTTCAGTTTATGGGTTATAGGTTAATTATTTATTGCCCGAAATGTATAAAACAACGTTTGGATTTTGTATGTTGCGAATTTTCGACTTATTTTTCACCTATAAAAATTTCTTTCGGCACCGGAAGTGACTTAATTTTGCCATAATTTACAATTTTGACTGGTCTTTTCGCCAGCAAATATTACTTTTACATATGATAGAGGGTGTCACTAAAGCAAAACAACCTAAAGTATAGTTTGGTAGCTCAATGGATCGGCTATGGTATAATAAACTTCCTGTATGATTCCTGAAAGCCGGTTCAGTGCTGCTTGCAGGTCTAGTTAGGCTTTCAGACTTTCGTCTGAAAGCCTATTGAGATTACTAAAATTATTATTAGGCTTTCAGACTTTCGTCTGAAAGCCTATTGAGATTACTAAAATTATTATTATTATTATTATTATTAGGCTTTCAGACTTTCGTCTGAAAGCCTATTGAGATTACTAAAATTATTAGGGTTTCACACTGCGAAGCTTGTGTGAAACACTATTGTTTTTGTTAAAATTATTATTAGGGTTTCACACTGCGAAGCTTGTGTGAAACACTATTGTTTTTGTTAAAATTATTATTCTTATTATTATTATTATTCTTCTTTTGTTTTGAGTAGATCTCAGCAACTGCTTGTCGCATCGTTACGATTTCTTCGGTTTTACTGGGAAAGTGGGTGTGACTTAGAGGATAAAGCTATTTTGAACGTTCTGCGACAATGCGAAATGTCCGAAATCACCGAAGTTATCATTTTTAAAAATATTGCAGTAATTTTAACAATAATCATTGGATTTTAACTTTCGATAAATTTTGGCATAGCCTGAGACAGGGCACATAGCTACGCTACTTTCGATTTTTGATTTTCGGCAAATCTTCGAAGATATTAGGCGCCAAATTTCGAAAATTTAAAATTTTACAAAAAACTTTTTTATTTATGAATATTTTTTAGTCGTATTGTGCACAGAATTAAAGAGTCAACTGCCTAGTGCAAAAATGTTAAAAAAATTTGTCTCAGTAATTTTCCTTGGCCGCTATTGGCTAATTCAGTTTTTCAGTCCTAGATTAATTTTTTATTGTTCGATTTGTATAAAACAAAGTTCATATGCTTCGTTGTCTCAATTGTCATTTTTTTTATTACCGGAAGTGTTATCTGTCGGCACCGAAAGTGGCATAATTTTACCAAAAACTACAATTTTGACAGTTAGGTACCATTTTTCGAAAACAAATATTATTTTTTGGAAAAATTATTTGACTCAAAGAGTGTGCCCTTTCAAGGCGCAAAACATGGCGGAAGCAGTTTTTTTAATTTCGATTTCATTTTCGAGCAAATTCGATTAAATGGCTAAAAATGGTGTAAAATTGACCCATTTACAACCTATTCAGGCTTTTCAGATTTTAAAATATTTCTTCGTAACTTTTATAAACTTGTAGCTATAATCCATACGGAGAAAATGTATGTTAAAATTAGTTTGTAATATAAGCAGTTACCAAGAAATGGACAGTTCTGTACAAGTCACTGTTTTCGTTATTTTGCCTGTAAAATAGTCAATTATGATTGGATTTTTATAAAAGTGACATCATTTGATTCAAAAAGCATGTAGCGTCATATCAAGTTGATTACAATTTAAAATTGACACCGGAAGTGACGTCATTTAGTCAAAAACTCAATTTTTAACTTTTAAAATCGATATTTTTTTCAACCAAGAATTATGTCACAGATAATAATAAAATTAATTTTTGGTTTAAATTCACATATTAACAAAACTCATACGGTCAAAAAGATATCATAAAATTGTTTCTAACTTGTTCGGTTGCCGAGATATAGGCGATTTTCTAAAAGTCACTTTTGAAGGTTTTTGGCCCATAAAAGTGTCAATTATTATTCGATTTTCATAAAATTTTCACCCTTTGAAGCCTAATGTCATAAACGATGTTACAAAACTAATTTAAAGTTTTCATTATCACCGGAAGTAACGTCATTTTGGTAAAAACTGTATTTTAAGCCTTCAAAGCCGATATTTTATTCAAATGAGTCTGATTTGTAATGTGTATACAATTATGATATTTGATTCCAATCAACAAATAGATTAAACCCATACAGTCATATAAATACCAAAAAATGGTTTCTAACTTGTACGGTTGCCGAGAAATAGACGATTTTCTACACGTCACTTTTCAAGGTTTTTGGTCTATAAAAGTGGCAATTATTATTCGATTTACATAAAATTTTCACTATATCATATTTATGCCATTTCTGATTTCATAAAACTAATTGAACATTTTCATTAGCACCGGAAGTAATGTAATTTTGTCAAGATCATTTACAAGTAACAAGTGTATAAAATGAATTGATATTGCTGGATTTGGTTGATTCTGCGTCCATTTTATTTGATGTGAGCAATGTTTATTTGGAAAACTGTTTAGTGGTTTCGTTGGTACCGGAAGTGACATATGTTCAAGGGTAACTTGGCACCGGAAGTGACATGTTCAAGGTTAACGTGGCACCAGTGAAACCCGTCATTCCTGCATGCAGGTCTAGTTCTTATTATTATTATTATTATTCTTCTTTTGTTTTGAGTAGATCTCAGCAACTACGTGTCGCATCGTTACGATTTCTTCGGTTTTACTGGGAAAGTGGGTGTGACTTAGAGGATAAAGCTATTTTGAACGTTCTGCGACAATGCGAAATGTCCGAAATCACCGAAGTTATCGTTTTTACAAATATTGCGGTAATTTTAACAATAATCATGGGATTTTAACTTTCGATACATTTTGGCATAGCTGGAGACAGGGCACATAGCTGCGCTACTTTCGATTTTTGATTTTCGGCAAATCTTCGAAGATATTAGGCGCCAAATTTCGGAAATTTAAAATTTTACAAAAAACTTTTTTATTTATGAATATTTTTTAGTCGTGTTGTGCACAGAATTAAAGAGTCATCTGACTTGCGCAAAAATGTTAAAAAATTTTGTCTCAGTAATTTTCCTTGGCCTCCATTGGCTAATTCAGTTTTTCAGTCCTAGATTAATTTTTTATTGTTCGATTTGTATAAAACAAAGATCATATGCTTCGTTGTCTCAATTGTCATTTTTTTTATTACCAAAAGTGTTATCTGTCGGCACCGGAAGTGGCATAATTTTACCAAAAACTACAATTTTGACAGTTAGGTACATTTTTTGAAAACAAATATTATTTTTTTGAAAAATTATATGACTCAAAGAGTGTGTCCTTTAAAGGCGCAAAAAATGTCGGAAGCAGTTTTTTTAATTTCTTTTTCATTTTCTAGCAAATTGGATTAAGAGGTGAAAAAAGGCGTAAAATTGACCTATTTACAACTCATTCAGGCTTTTCATATTTTAAAATATTTTTACGTAACTTTTATAAACTTGTAGCTATAATCCATACGAAGAGAATGTATGTGAAAATTAGTTTGTAATATAAGCAGTTGCCGAGAAATAGGCAATTTTGCATGAGTCACTTTTCACATAATTTTGGCTGTAAAAGAATCAATTATTATTCGATTTTCAATTTTCTTTCGCCATTGGATGCCTAATGCCATAGTGGACTATGTCAAACCATTTTACCCCTTGCGCTGCTACCGGAAATGACGTCATTTGCTCAAAACTTAAATTTTAGCCTTCAAAAAACAATATTTTATTCAAATGAGTCGTATTTGTTATTTTTTTCAAATTGTGATATTTGATTCTATTGATCAAATAGATTGAACCCATACGATCATACAGATACCACAAAATGGTTTCTAACTTGTACGGTTGCAGAGAAATGGGCGATTTTCCTTAAGTCACTTTTCAAGGTTTTTGGTCTATAAAAGTGTCAGTTATTATTCGATTTTCATAAAATTTTCACCATATGATATCTTGTGTCATTTATGATTTCATAGATCTAATTTAACATTTTCAGTATCACCGGAAGTAATGTCATTTTGGCAAAAACTGTATTTTTAGCCTTCAAAACAGACATTTTTTTCAAATGAGTCTGATTTGTAATATATTTCAAATTATGATATTTGATTCCAATCAACAAATGGATTGAACCCATACGATCATATAGATACCAAAAGATAGTTTTTATCGTGTACGGTTGCCGAGAAATAGACGATTTTCTACAAGTCACTTTTCAAGGTTTTTGGTCTATAAAAGTGGCAATTCTCATTCGATTTACATACAATTTTCGCCATTATGCTGCCTTATGGCATTTCTGATTTCATAAAACTAATTGAACATTTTCATTATCACCGGAAGTAATGAAATTTTGCCAGGATCACTTACAAGTAACATATATATAAAATGAATTGATATTGCTGGATTTGGTTGATTCTTCGTCCATTTTATTTGATGTTTACAATGCTTATGTGGAAACCTGTTTGATGGTTTCATGGGTATCGGAAGTGACATATGTTTAAGGGTAACGTGGCACCGAAAGTGACGTGGCACCAGTGAAACCCGTCATTCCTGCATGCAGGTCTAGTTATTATTATTATTATTTACCGCGGGGGCCAAGTTCTCCATGATCGAAAGCAGATATCGATCTGAAATCAACTTTTCTTTCGGTAAACCATGTGGTGGCTACTTGATAAAGTATTTTCGAAAATTCTGCGCATACCGGAAGTGGCAGATCTTTGTACGTTGTCAAAAAATTGAAAATTGGCCATAGTTTCGTCAATTATTTACCCATTTTCAAACAAATGACATTTTCGGAAACCCTGAATCTTTTCCGAGCCAATAGCAATCTAGGATTTTGTAATTTCGAAACTTCGTCTCTGACTTCTAGCGTTCGAAAATTAAAAAATTTTGTTTAAAAGACGATTTTTTTCATTTTTCAAAATTTTCAAATTTGACTTATATTTTTGGATACCTTAAGTCCATCCGATTCCAGTAATATAAGTTTCATTCAGAGTTATCGCCCTTTATTTTTCGATTTTTTTCGAATTTTCTACCTATTTTGTGAGCTCGGGTTTTGTTATATGGCTGAATTGTCGAATCTGAAACTTCAAAGGCATGAAGCCAAATGACCATTGCAAGGAATAAAGCAATTTCAACAATGATCCGAAGACCGGAAGTAGTGGAAATAATGTGCAATATTTTGAAAAAATGCAAAAAATGGATAGTTTTGGGGAAAACGCTATTTCTCCGTCCGATGTCAATGGATTAAACAAATTAGGGTACCATTGGACTGCACTAGGATTGTACTATCGTATGATACCCAATTCATACGGATACTATGATCAGGCAGCAAAATATGGCACGCTGAAAATCAAGTATTTTCTGATTTGGAGCGTTTTTGGACGCCTATATCTCGAAAACTTAACCGCAACTTTTTCTTAAATTTTTTCTATCGAGAGTCCTTTCGGAGTTAATTTGCATGAAACCACCCAATAAGCCTTTGAAATATCTGGAATAGGTGAAATAACGGACTGAAAATCGAAAAAAGTCGAAAAATCGTGAAATTTTGGAAAATGCTCTACTATTTTTTTATTTGAAGAGATTTTTTAAAAAAGGTTGTATATTCAGATAGCTGACCTAATTAAGAATCTAACGATGTATAATATGTATGTAATTATTGAAATTTAATTTTCGATATTCTAATTTTTTTTCATTTTTGGCACTTTTGAACACAGGATTTCTCAGGGGCATTTTATCTGATCAGATAATGTAATATATCATTACAGAGCCCTGTGGCTATTTTAGTGCCCAAACCGGCTATTAAAAATATTCTGACAATAATAACCATACCGGAAGTATTCAAAAAATGAAAAAAAAAAAGGTTAAAAACATTGTCTCACTTGCGAAAAACTTGATTGCTCCCTTAGGTAATAGCGGACCAAAAGAACTAAAGTGTCGTTGGATAGCCCTATTAATGGACCATCATATGGTATCTAAATAATACGATTTCAATGGTAAGGAAATAAATTATTGTATGCCAAAAATCAAGTATTTTCCGCTTTTTTAACATTCCGAGACGCCCTTTTCTCGAAAACGACGCCTACGATTTTTCTTAAACTTTTCTTACTCAAAGTCCTATCGGTTGTCTATATAGTGAATCCAAAATGAAAAGCATTGAAATAATATAGGTGGTCCAAAAATGGCCTCAAACTTTGAAAAAAAATGAAAAATCGTTAAAGTTTTGGAAACGCTCTTTAATTTATCTTTTTTTCCAAAACTACTCAATGGATGTTTCTGACACTTCTGGTACAGAAAGTTAAGTATCCAAAGAACTTCGTAAAGCTATCACGACAATGATCGTAAAACCGGAAGTAGTCGAAATAATGTCCGATATTTTGAAAAAAATTTTTTTTTTACGAAAACCTTTTTCATTTATGAATATTTTTTGATGGTATTTTACACAGGGTTAAAATATCATCCTACTTGAACAGAAATGAGAAAAAAAAATGTCTCGGTAATTTGCGTTAGCCGCCATCGGCTAATTTAGTTTTTCGTACCCAGAACAATTATTTATTGTTCGATTTGTAGAAAACAAAGTTCATATGCTCCGTGGTCCCAATTGTAATATTTTTTGTTACGGTGAAATTTTTCTGTCGGCAACGGAAGTGACGTAATATTAACAAAAACTACAATTTTGACAGTTCTGTACCACTTTTTGAAAGCAAATGTTATTTTTTTCAAAACTGATATAACTAAAAGGATGCACCCTGCAAAGGTGCTTAAAATCTTTAGCTCAGATTTTTTAATTCCAATTTCATTTTCGGGCAATTTCGAATAAAATGTAAAATAAAGTGTAAAATTCAGTTATTTACAATTCATTCAGCGTCTTCATATTTTGAAATATTTATTTGTTATTTTCATAAACTCGTAGCATTAATCCAGACAAAGAGAATGTATGGGAAAATTAGTTTGTAATATGAGCAGTTGCTGAGAAATGTGCAATTTTGCATGCATCACTTTTCACGTTATTTTGCCTATAAAGGAGGGAATTATTATTCGATTTGCAATATTTTTTTCCATTTGATGCCTAATGCCATTTTGGACTAGGTCAAGCCAATTTTACATTTTCACTGTGACCGGAAATGACGTCTTTGGGCAAAAACTGTATTTTTAACCTAAAAAACAAATATTTTATTAAAATGAGTCTGCCTTTTAATATTTTTAAAATTATGATATTTGATTCCCATCAACAAATAGAATGAAGCCATACGACCATACAGATACCACAAAATGGTTTCTAATTTGTACGGTTACAGAGAAATAGGCGATCTTCTATAAGTCACTTTTCAAGGGTTTTCGTCTATAAAAGTGTCAATTATTATACGATTTTAACAATTTTTTTACCATTTGATGCCTTATGCCATTTATGACTTCTATGAACTAAATTAACATTTTCAATATCACCGGAAGTAATGTAATTTTTGCAAAAAACGTATTTTTAGCCTTCAAAACAAACATTTTTTTGAAGGGATTTATATTTATCATTCGCTTAACTTTATAATGTTTGATTCTAATAGGCAGTAAGATTGAATCAATACCATCATATTGATATCAAGAAAAGGCTTCTAGCATGTTCCCTTGTCGAATAATAGCCAATTTTCCCAGGGTCACTTTTAAGTTTTTTACCTTCTTAATTTCAGTTTATGGATTATAGGTTAATTATTTATTGCCCGATATGATAAAACAAAGTTTGTATTTTGTATGTTGCGAATTTTCGACTTATTTTTCACCTACAAAAATTTCTTTCGGCACCGGAAGTGACGTATTTTGCCATAATTTACCATTTTGACCGGTCTTTTCGCCAGCAAATATTACTTTAACATATGGTAGAGGGTGTCACTGAAGCAAAACAAGTAAAGTATAGTTTGGTAGCTCAATGGATCGGCTAGGGTATAATAAATAAACTTTCTGTATGATTCCTGAAAGCCGGTTCAGTGCTGCTTGCAGGTCTAGTTATTATTATTAGGGTTTCACACTGCGTAGCTTGTGTGAAACACTATTGTTTTTGTTAAAATTATTATTCTTATTATTATTATTATTCAGATTCCAATTTGAATAGATCTCAGCAACTACGTGTCGCATCGTTACGATTTCTTCGGTTTTACTGGGAAAGTGGGTGTGACTTAGAGGATAAAGCTATTTTGAACGTTCTGCGACAATGCGAAATGTCCGAAATCACCGAAGTTATCGTTTTTAAAAATATTGCAGTAATTTTAACAATAATCATTGGATTTTAACTTTCGATACATTTTGGCATAGCCTGAGACAGGGCACATAGCTACGCTACTTTCGATTTTTGATTTTCGGCAAATCTTCGAAGATATTAGGCGCCAAATTTCGAAATTTTAAAATTTTACAAAAAACTTTTTTATTTATGAATATTTTTTAGTCGTATTGTGCACAGAATTAAAGGGTCATCTGACTAGTGCAAAAATGTTAAAAAATTTTGTCTCAGTAATTTACCTTGGCCGCCATTGGCTAATTCAGTTTTTCAGTCCTAGATTAATTTTTTATTGTTCGATTTGTATAAAACAAAGTTCATATGCTTCGTTGTATCAATTGTCGTTTTTTTTATTACCGAAAGTGTTATCTGTCGGCACCGGAAGTGGCATAATTTTACCAAAAACTACAATTTTGACAGTTATTTACGATCTTCATAAACAAATATTATTTTTTTGAAAAATTATATGACTCAAAGAGTGTGCCCTTTCAAGGCGCAAAAAATGTAGGAAGCAGTTTTTTTAATTTCGATTTCATTTTCGAGCAAATTCGATTAAGAGGCTAAAAATGGTGTAAAATTGGCCTATTTACAACCTATTCAGGCTTTTCAGATTTTAAAATATTTCTTCGTAACTTTTATAAACTTGTAGCTATAATCCATACGAAGAAAATGTATGTTAAAATTCGTTTGTAATATAAGCAGTTGCCAAGAAATGGGCAGTTCTGCATAAGTCACTGTTTTCGTTATTTTGCCTGTAAAATAGTCAATTATTATTGGATTTTTATAAAAGTGACATCATTTGATTCAAAAAGCACGTAGCGTCATATCAAGTTGATTACAATTTAAAATTGACACCGGAAGTGACATCATTTGGTCAAAAAATGCATTTTACACTTTTTTAAATCAATGTTTTATTCAACCAAGAATAACTTAATATGTATTGATAATTTTAACTTTTGGTTTAAATTCACATATAAACAAAACTCATATGGTCATATAGATATCATAAAATGGTTTCTAACTTGTTCGGTTGCCGAGAAATAGACGGTTTTCTACAGGTCACTTTTGAAGGTTTCGGGGCCATTAAAGGGTCAATTATTATTCGATTTTCATAAACGTCACACCATGTTATACCTAATGCCATTTGGGATTTCATACAAGTAATTTAAGATTTTCATTATCACCGGAAGTAACGTCATTTTGGCAAAAACTGTATTTTTAGCCTCCAAAACAGATATTTTATTCAAATGAGTCTGTTTTGAAATCTTTTTCAAATTATGGTATTTGATGCCAATCAACAAATAGAATGAACCCATACGATCATACAGATACCACAAAATGGTTTCTAACTTGTACGGTTGCCGAGAAATAGCCGATTTTCTACAAGTCACTTTTCAAGTTTTTTGGTCTTTAAAAGTGGCAATTATTATTCGATTTAACGTTTTTATTTATAAATATTATTTAGTCGTGTTGTGCACAGAATTAAAGAGTCATCTGACTAGCGCAAAAATGTTAAAAAAATTTGTCTCAGTAATTTTCCTTGGCCGCCATTAGCTAATTCAGTTTTTCAGTCCTAGATTAATTTTTTATTGTTCGATTTGTATAAAACAAAGTTCATATGCTTCGTTGTCCCAATTGTTATTTCTTTTATTACCAAAAGTGTTATCTAGCAAATTGGATTAAGGGGTGAAAAAAGGCCAAAAATTGACCTATTTACAACCCATTCAGGCTTTTCAGATTTTAAAATTTTTTTACTTAACTTTTATAAACCTGTCACTATAATCCATACGAAGAGAATGTATGTTAAAATTAGTTTCTAATATAAGCAGTTGCCGAGAAATGGGCAGTTTTGCATAAGTCACTGTTTTCGTAATGTTGCCTGTAAAATAGTCAATTATTAATGGATATTCACAAAAGTGACATCATTTGATTCAAAAAGCACGTGTGCGTCATATCATGTTGATTACTATTTAAAATTGACACCGGAAGTGACGTCATTTAGTCAAAAACTCAATTTTTAACTTTTAAAATCGATCTTTTTTTCAACCAAGAATTATGTCACATGTAATAATAAAATTAACTTTTGGTTTAAATTCACATATTAACAAAACTCATACGGTCAAATAGATATCATAAAATTGTTTCTAACTTGTTCGGTTGTCGAGATATAGGCGATTTTCTGAAAGTCACTTTTGAAGGTTTTTGGCCCATAAAAGTGTCAATTATTATTTGATTTTCATAAAATTTTCACCCTTTGAAACCTAATGTCATAGACGATGTTATAAAACTAATTTAACCTTTTCATTATCACCGGAAGTAGCGTCATTTTGGCAAAAACTGTATTTTAAGCCTTCAAAACCGATATTTTATTCAAATGAGTCTGATTTGTAATGTTTATACAATTATGATATTTGATTCCAATCAACAAATAGATTAAACCCATACGGTCATATAAATACCAAAAAATGGTTTCTAACTTGTACGGTAGCCGAGAAATAGACGATTTTCTACACGTCACTTTTCAAGGTTTTTGGTCTATAAAAGTGGAAATTATTATTCGATTTACATAAAATTTTCACCATATGATGCCTTATGCCATTTCTGATTTCATAAGACTAAGGGAACATTTACATTATCACCGGAAGTACTGTTATTTTGTCAGGATCAATTACATGTAACAAATGTATAAAATAAAATTGCTGGATTTGTTTGATTCTGTTTCCATTTTATTTGATGTGTGCAATGCTTATGTGGAAACCTGTATATTGGTTTCATTGGTACCGGAAAGGACATATGTTCAAGGGTAACGTAGCACCAAAAGTGACACAAGTTCAAGTTCAAAGGTAACATGGCAAAAGTGAAACCCGTCATTCCTGCATGCAGGTCTAGTTATTTATTATTATTATTTACCGCGAGGGCCTAGATCTCCATGATCGAAAACAGATATCGATCTGGAATCAGATTTTCTATTGGGAAACCATGTGGTGGCTACTTGATAAAATATTTTTGAAATTTCTGCGCATACCGGAAGTGACCGAAATTTGTACGTTATCTAAAAATTGAAAATCGGCGATAGTTTCGTCAATTCTTTATCCATTTTCAAACAAATTACATTTTTGGAATCCCTGAATCTTTTCTGAGACAATCTATTCTGAGACATTTTTCAATTTCGAACATTCGTCTATGACTTTTATCGTTTGAAAATTGCAAACATGTTGTTTACGAGACAATTTTTGTTATTTTTCAAAATTTTCAAATTTGACCTACATTTTTGGATACCTGACGTCCATCCGATTCCAGTAATATAAGTTTCATTCAGAGTTATCGCCCTTTATTTTTCGATTTTTTTCGAATTTTCTTCCCATTTTGTGAGCTCCGGTTTCGGTTTATGGCAGAATTGACGTTTCTGAAACTTCTGGAACATGAAGTTATAGTCCAATACCAACTTATAAAGCAATTTCGACCAGAATCCTTAAACCGGAAGTGGTCGAAATAATGGGCAATATTTTGAAAAAAATGCAAAAAATGGATATTTTTGGGAAAAACGCGATTTCTCCGCCCGATATCAATGGATTAAAGAAATTAGGGTACCATTGGACTGCACTAGGATTGTACTATCGTATGATACCCAATTCATACGGATACTATGATCAGGAAGCAAAATATGGCACGCTGAAAATCACGAATTTTCTGATTTTTAGCATTTTTGGACGCCTGTATCTCGAAAACTTAACCTACAATTTTTTTTTAATTTTTTCTATCGAGAGTCCTTTTGGAGGTATTTTGCATGAAGCCAACCAATAAGACTTTGAAATGTCTGGAATAGAATAAAAAAGGGACTGAAGATCGAAAAAAGTCGAAAAATCGTGAAATTTTGAAAAATGCTCTACTATTTTTTTATTTTAAGAGATTTTTAAAAAAAGGTTGTATATTCAGATAGCTGACCTAATTACGATTCTAACGATGTATAATATGTATGTAATTATTGAAATTTAATTTTCGATATTTTAAATTTTTTGCATTTTTGGCACTTTTGAACATAGGATTTCTCAGGGGCATTTTATCTGATCAGATAATGTAATATATCATTACAGAGCCCTGTGGCTATTTTAGCGCCCAAACCGACTATTAAAACTATTCCGACAATAATAACCATACCGGGAGTATTCAAAAAATGAAAAAAAAGGTTAAAAATATTGTCGCACTTGCGAAAAACTTGATTGCTCACTTAGGTAATAGCGGACCAAAAGAACTAAAGTGTCGTTGGATAGCCCTATTAATGGACCATCATATGGTATCTAAATAATACGATTTCGATGGTAAGGAAATAAATTATTGTATGCCAAAAATCTAGTATTTTCCGATTTTTTAACATTCTGAGACGCCCTTTTCTCGAAAATGACGCCTACGATTTTTCTGAAACTTTTCTTACTCATAGTCCTATCGGTTGTCTATATAGTGAATCCAAAATGAAAAGCATTGAAATAATGTAGGTGGTCCAAAAATGACATCAAACTTTGAAAAAAATTGAAAAATCGTAAAATTTTTGTAAACGCTCTTTAATTTATCTTTTTTTCCAAAACTACTCAATGGATGTTTCTGACACTTCTGGTACAGAAAGTTAAGTATCCAAAGAACTTCGTAAAGCTATCACGACAACGATCGTAAAACCGGAAGTAGTCGAAAAAATGTCCGATATTTTGATAAAAAATATTTTTTTTACGAAAACCTTTTTTATTTATGAATATTTTTTGATGGTATTTTACACAGGGTTAAAATATCATCCTACTTGACCAGAAATGGGAAAAAAATTGTCTCGGTTATTTTCGTTAGCCGCCAACGGCTAATTTAGTTTTTCGTACCCAGAAAAATTATTTATTGTTCGATTTGTATAAAACAAAGTTCATATGCTCCGTGGTCCCAATTGTAATTTTTTTTGTTATGGTGAAATTTTTCTGTCGGCAACGGAAGTGACGTAATATTAACAAAAACTATAATTTTGACAGTTCGGTACTACTTTTTGAAAGCAAATATTATTTTTTTTCAAAACTGATATAACTAAACGGATGCACCCTGCAAAGGTGCACAATATCCTTAGCTCAGATTTTTTAATTTCAATTTCATTTTCGGGCAATTTCGAATAAAATGTAAAATAAAGTGTAAAATTCAGTTGTTTACAATTCATTCAGCGTCTTCATATTTTGAAATATTTATTTGTAATTTTAATAAACTCGTAGCAATAATCCAGAAGAAGAGATTGTATGCGAAAATTAGTTTGTAATATGAGCAGTTGCCGAGGAATATGCAATTTTGCATGCGTCACTTTTCACGTTATTTTGCCTATAAAAGAGTGAATTATTATTCGATTTGCAATATTATTTTTCCATCTGATGCTTAGTGTCAATTTGTTCTAGGTCAAGCCAATTTTACAATTTCACTGTGACCGGAAATGACGTCATTTGGGCAAAAACTGTATTTTAAACCTAAAAAACAGATATTTTATTCAAATGAGTCTGCCTTATAATAATTTTAAAATTATGATATTTGATTCCCATCAACGAATAGAATGAAGCCATACGACCATACAGATACCACAAAATGGTTTCTAACTTGTACGGTTACAGAGAAATAGGCGATCTTCTATAAGTCACTTTTCAAGGTTTTTGGTCTGTAAAACTGTCAATTATTATTCGATTTTTACAATTTATTTACCATTTCATGCCTTATGCTATTTATGACTTCTATGAACCAAGTTAAAATTTTCAATATCACCGGAAGTAATGTAATTTTTGCAAAAAACGTATTTTTAGTCTTTAAAACAAACATTTTTTCGAAGGGATTTATATTTATTATTCGTTTAACTTTATAACGTCTGACTCTAATGGGCAGTAAGACTGAATCAATACCATCATATTGATATCAAGAAAAATCTTCTAGCATGTTCCCTTGCCGAATAATAACCAATTTTCCGAGGGTCACTTTTCAGTTTTTTACCTTCTTAATTTCAGTTTATGGGTTATAGGTTAATTATTTATTGTCCGATATTTATAAAAAAAAGTTTGTATTTTGTATGTTGCGAATTTTCGACTTATTTTTCATCTATAAAAATTTCTTTCGGCACCGGAAGTGACATACTTTTGCCATAATTTACAATTTTGACCGGTCTTTTAGCCAGCAAATATTACTTTTACATATGATAGAGGGTGTCACTGAAGCAAAACAACTAAAGTATAGTTTGGTAGCTCAATGGATCGGCTATGGTATAATAAACTTCCTGTATGATTCCTGAAAGCCGGTTCAGTGCTGCTTGCAGGTCTAGTTAGGCTTTCAGACTTTCGTCTGAAAGCCTATTGTGATTACTAAAATTATTATTTATTATTATTATTTTATTTTTCGGGGGAGCCTATTTCTCAGTGTCTGTAACAGATACAGATCTGGGACATAATTTTCTATCAGGAAACCATATGGTGGCTATCCCTTCCACTGTATTTGAAACTTCTGCGCAGACCGGAAGTGGCCGAATTTCGTGCGGTGCCAAATATTTAAAAAACGGCCGTAGATTCGTCAATTCTGTATCTATTTTCATACAAATTACATTTTTGGAAACCCTGAGTCTTTTCTCGGACGATAGCAGTTGAAAATTTTGCAATTTCGAAACTTCGCCGCTGACTTCTAGCGTTCGAAAAATGAAAATATGTTGTTTAAGACACATTTTTTGTTATTTTTCAAAATTTTAAAATTTGACCTACATTTTTGGATACCTGAAGGCAATCCGGTTCCAGTAATATAAGTTTCATTCAGAGTTATCGCCCTTTATTTTTCGATTTTTTTCGAATTTTCTTCACATTTTGTGAGCTTAAGTTTCGTTTTACGGCCAGATCGACGCTTCTGAAATTCCTGGAACATGAAGTAATATGGTCAAACCACCGTTTAAAGCAATTTCAACAACAATCCGTAAACCGGAAGTAGTCGAAATAATATGCGATATTTTGAAAAAAAAGTGAAAAATTGGTGTTTTGGGTAAAAACACGATTTCTCCGTCCGATATCAACGGATTAAACGAATTAAGGTATCATTTGGTCGGGCGCTGATTGGACCACTGAATGATACCCAATTCGTAAGGATACGATTAGCAGGAAGCAAAATATGGCACGCTGAAAATCAAGTATTTTCTGATTTTTAGCATTTTTGGACGCCTGTATCTCGAAAACTTAACCGCAACTTTTTTTTTAATTTTTTCTATCGAGAGTCCTTTCGGAGGTTTTTTGCATGAAGCCATCCAATAAGACTTTGAAATATCTGGAATAGGTGAAATAACGGACTGAAAATCGAAAAAAGTCGAAAAATCGTGAAATTTTGGAAAATGCTCTACTTTTTTTTTATTTTAAGAGATTTTCAAAAAAAGATTGTATATTCAGATAGCTGACCTAATTACGATTCTAACGATGTATAATATGTATGTAGTTTTTGAAATTTAATTTTCGATATTTTAATTTTTTTGCATTTTTGGCACTTTTGAACATAGGATTTCTCAGGGGCATTTTATCTGATCAGATAATGTAATATGTCATTACAGAGCCCTGTGGCTATTTTAGTGCCCAAACCGCCTATTAAAACTATTCCGACAATAATAGCCATACCGGAAGTATTCAAAAAATGAAAAAATAATGTTAAAAACATTGTCGCACTTGCGAAAAACTTGATTTCTCCCTTAGGTAATAGCGGACCAAAAGAACTAAAGTGTCGCTGGATAGCCCTATTAATGGACCATCATATGGTGTCTAAATAATACGATTTCGATGATTAGTAAATAAATTATTGTATGCCAAAAATCTAGTATTTTCCGATTTTTTAACATTCTGAGACGCCCTTTTCTCGAAAATAACGCCGCAAATCCAAAATGAAAAGCATTGAAATAATATAAGAGGTCCAAAAATGGCCTCAAACTTTGAAAAAAATTGAAAAATCGTTAAATTTTTGGAAACGCTCTTTAATTTATCTTTTTTTCCAAAACTACTCAATGGATGTTTCTGACACTTCTGGTACAGAAAGTTAAGTATCCAAAGAACTTCGTAAAGCTGTCACGACAATGATCGTAAAACCGGAAGTAGTCGAAAAAATGTCCGATATTTTGAAAATTGTTTTTTTTTTTTGCGAAAACCTTTTTTATTTATGAATATTTTTTGATGGTATTTTACACAGGGTTAAAATATCATCCTTCTTGAGCAGAAATGATAAAAAAAAATGTCTCGGTAATTTGCGTTAGCCGCCATCGGCTCATTTAGTTTTTCGTAACCAGAAAAACTATTTATTGTTCGATTTGTATAAAACAAAGTTCATATGCTCCGTGGTCCCAATTGCAATTTTTTTTGTTACGGTGAAATTTTTCTGTCGGCAACGGAAGTGACGTAATATTAACAAAAACTACAATTTTGACAGTTCGGTACCACTTTTTGAAAGCAAATATTTTTTTTTTAAAACTGATATAACTAAAAGGATACACCCTGCAAAGGTGTATAAAATTTTTAGCTCAGATTTTTTAAATTTCAATTTCATTTTCGGGCAATTTCGAATAAAATGTAAAATAAAGTGTAAAATTCAATTATTTACAATTCATTCAGCGTCTTCATATTTTGAAATATTTATTTGTGATTTTCATAAACTCGTAGCAATAATCTAGACGAAGAGAATGTATGCGAAAATTAGTTTGAAATATGAGCAGTTGCCGAGAAATATGCAATTTTGCATGCATCACTATTCACGTTATTTTGCCTATAAAAGTGTGAATTATTATTCGATTTGCAATATTTTTTTTCCATTTGATGCCTAATGTCAATGTGGACTAGTTCAAGCCAATTTTACATTTTCACTGTGACCGGAAATGACGTCATTTCTGCAAAAACTGTATTTTTAACCTAAAAAACAAATATTTTATTCAAATGAGTCTGCCTTATAATATTTTTAAAATTATGATATTTGATTACCATCAACGAATAGAATGAAACCATACGACCACCACAAAATGGTTTCTAACTTGTACGGTTACAGAGAAATAGGCGATCTTCTATAAGTCACATTTCAAGGTTTTTGGTCTATAAAAGTGTCGGGGGGTTGGGATGGCCTAGTGGTCTAGAGTGCCGCGCTTCGCCCTCTAGCTGGCCGGTCACCTCTGGCTTGCGGCTGTGGTTTCGAGCCCTGGTGCGAGCGTATGTGGCATGGAGATGGGGGCGCCTTCTCAACCTCGTGGGTTTCCTCCGGGCACTCCGGTTTCCTCCCACTGCTAAAGACCCCTACGCGCAAGCGAATTATTGAAATAAAACTGAAACCATATGTTAGTCCCAAAATGACCTAGTTTGTGTCGAGTGGACGTTAAACCCCATTTCTCTCTCTCTCTCTCTCTCTCTATAAAAGTGTCAATATTATTATTCGATTTTTATCATTTTTTTACCATTTGATGCCTATCAACTAAGTTAACATTTTCAATATCATCGGAAGTAATGTAATTTTTGCAAAAAACGTATTTTTAGCCTTCAAAACAAACATTTTTTTGAAGGGATTTATATTTATTATTTGTTTAACTTTATAACGTCTGACTCTAATGGGCAGTAAGATTGAATCAATACCATCATATTGATATCAAGAAAAGGCTTCTAAAAGGGTCACTTTTATTTATTTTACCTTCTTAATTTCAGTTTATGGGTTATAGGTTAATTTTCCATTGCCCGATATGTATTAAACAAATTTTGTATGTTACAAATTTTCGACTTATTTTTCACCTATAAAAATTTCTTTCGGCTCCGGAAGTGACGTAATTTTGCCATAATTTACAATTTTGACCGCTCTTTTCGCCAGCAAATATTACTTTTACATATGGTAGAGGGTGTCACTGAAGCAAAACAACTAAAGTTTAGTTCGGTAGCTCAATGGGTTGGCTATGGTATAATAAACTTCCTGTATGATTCCTGAAAGCCGGTTCAGTGCTGCTTGCAGGTCTAGTTATTATTATTATTATTATTATTTACCGCGAGGGCCTAGATCTCCATGATCGAAAACAGATATCGATCTGGAATTAGCTTTTCTATTGGGAAACCATGTGGTGGCTACTTGATAAAATATTTTTGAAATTTCTGCGCATACCGGAAGTGACCGAACTTTGTACTTTCTCTAAAAATTGAAAATCGGCTATAGTTTCGTCAATTCTTTATCCATTTTCAAACAAATTACATTTTTGGAATCCCTGGATCTTTTCTGAGAAAATGGCTATCTCACATTTTTCAATTTCGAACATTCGTCTATGACTTTTATAGTTCGAAAATTGAACACATGTTGTTTACGAGACAATTTTTGTTATTTTTCAAAATTTTCAAATTTGACCTACATTTTTGGATACCTGAAGTCCATCCGATTCCAGTAATATAAGTTTCATTCAGAGTTATCGCCCTTTATTTTTCGATTTTTTTCGAATTTTCTTCCCATTTTGTGAGCTCGGGTTTCGTTTTATGGCAGAATTGACGTTTCTGAAACTTCTGGAACATGAAGTTAAAGTCCAATATCAACAGGTAAAGCAATTTCGACAAGACTCCTTAAACCGGAAGTGGTCGAAATAATGTGCAAAATTTGCAAAAAAAACGAAAAAAATGGGTGGTTTTGGGAAAAACGTGATTTCTTCGCCCGATATCAACGGATTAAAGGGATTAAGGTATCGTTGGGTTGCATGAAGAATGGACTATCGTATGATACCCAAATCATACAGATACTATGAAAAGGTAGCAAAATATGGCACGCTGAAAATCAAGTATTTTCTGATTTGGAGCGTTTTTGGATGCCTGTATCTCGAAAACTTAACCTACAATTTTTTTTATTTTTTTTCTATCGAGAGTCCTTTTGGAGGTATTTGGCATGAAGCCATCCAATAGGACTTTGAAATGTCTGGAATAGGATAAAAAAGGGACTGAAAATCGAAAAAAGTCGAAAAATCGTGAAATTTTGGAAAATGCTCTACTATTTTTTTATTTTAAGAGATTTTTAAAAAAAAGGTTGTATATTCAGATAGCTGACCTAATTACGATTCTAACGATGTATAATATGTATGTAATTATTAAAATTTAATTTTCGATATTTTAAATTTTTTGCATTTTTGGCACTTTTGAACATAGGATTTCTCAGGGGCATTTTATCTGATCAGATAATGTAATATATCATTACAGAGCCCTGTGGCTATTTTAGTGCCCAAACCGGCTATTAGAACTATTCCGACAATAATAACCATACCGGAAGTATTCAAAAAATGAAAAAAAAGAGTAAAAACATTGTCGCACTTGCGAAAAACTTGATTTCTCCCTTAGGTAATAGCGGACCAAAAGAACTAAAGTGTCGCTGGATAGCCCTATTAATGGACCATCATATGGTATCTAAATAATACGATTTCGATGGTAAGGAAATAAATTATTGTATGCCAAAAATCTAGTATTTTCCAATTTTTTAACATTCTGAGACGCCCTTTTCTCGAAAACGACGCCTACGATTTTTCTTAAACTTTTCTTACTCAAAGTCCTGTTAGTTGTCTATATAGGGAATCCAAAATGAAAAGCATTGAAATAATATAAGTGGTCGAAAAATGGCCTCAAACTTTGAAAAAAATTGAAAAATCGTTAAATTTTTTGAAACGCTCTTTAATTTATCTTTTTTTCTAAAACTACTCAATGGATGTTTCTGACACTTTTGGTACAGAAAGTTAAGTATCCAAAGGACTTCGTAAAGCTATCACAACAACGATCGTAAAACCGGAAGTAGTCGAAAAAATGTCCGATATTTCGAAAAAAAATAATTTTTTTACGAAAACCTTTTTTATTTATGAATATTTTTTGATGATATTTTACACAGGGTTAAAATATCATCGTACTTGAGCAGAAATGAGAAAAAAAATTGTCTCGGTAATTTGCGTTAGCCGCCATCGGCTAATTTAGTTTTTCGTACCCAGAAAAATTATTTATTGTTCGATTTGTATAAAACAAAGTTCATATGCACCATGGTCCCAATTGTAATTTTTTTTGTTACGGTGAAATTTTTCTGTCGGCAACGGAAGTGACGTAATATTAACAAAAACTACAATTTTGACAGTTCGGTACCACTTTTTGAAAGCAAATATTATTTTTTTTCAAAACTGATATAACTAAAAGGATGCACCCTGCAAAGGTGCACAAAAACCTTAGCTCATATTTTTTAATTTCAACTTCATTTTCGGGCAATTTCGAATAAAATGTAAAATAAAGTGTAAAATTCAGTTATTTACAATTCATTCAGCGTCTTCATATTTTGAAATATTTATTTGTAATTTTCATAAACTCGTAGCAATAATCCAGACGAAGAGAATGTATGCGAAAATTAGTTTGTAATATGAGCAGTTGCCGAGAAATATGCAATTTTGCATGCATCACTTTTCACGTTATTTTGCCTATAAAAGAGTTAATTATTATTCGATTTGCAATATTTTTTTTCCATTTGATGCCTAATGCCAATTTGGACTAGGTCAAGCCAATTTTACATTTTCACTGTGACCGGAAATGACGTCATTTGGGCAAAAACTGTATTTTTAACCTAAAAAACAAATATTTTATTCAAATGAGTCTGCCTTATAATATTTTTAAAATTATGATATTTGATTCCCATCAACGAATAAAATGAAGCCATACGACCATACAGATACCACAAAATGGTTTCTAACTTGTACGGTTACAGAGAAATAGGCGATCTTCTATAAGTCACTTTTCAAGGTTTTTGGTCTGTAAAACTGTCAATTATTATTCGATTTTTACAATTTATTTACCATTTCATGCCTTATGCTATTTATGACTTCTATGAACCAAGTTAAAATTTTCAATATCACCGGAAGTAATGTAATTTTTGCAAAAAACGTATTTTTAGCCTTTAAAACAAACATTTTTTTGAAGGGATTTATATTTATTATTCGTATAACTTTATAACGTCTGACTCTAATGGGCAGTAAGACTGAATCAATACCATCATATTGATATCAAGAAAAATCTTCTAGCATGTTCCCTTGCCGAATAATAACCAATTTTCCGAGGGTCACTTTTCAGTTTTTTACCTTCTTAATTTCAGTTTATGGGTTATAGGTTAATTATTTATTGTCCGATATTTATAAAAAAAAGTTTGTATTTTGTATGTTGCGAATTTTCGACTTATTTTTCATCTATAAAAATTTCTTTCGGCACCGGAAGTGACATACTTTTGCCATAATTTACAATTTTGACCGGTCTTTTAGCCAGCAAATATTACTTTTACATATGATAGAGGGTGTCACTGAAGCAAAACAACTAAAGTATAGTTTGGTAGCTCAATGGATCGGCTATGGTATAATAAACTTCCTGTATGATTCCTGAAAGCCGGTTCAGTGCTGCTTGCAGGTCTAGTTATTATTATTATTTACCGCGAGGGCCGAGATCTCTATGATCGAAACAGATATCGATCTGGAATTAGATTTTCTATTGGGAAACCATGTGGTGGCTACTTGATAAAATATTTTCGAAATTTCTGCGCATACCGGAAGTGACCGAACTTTGTACGTTGTCTAAAAATTGAAAATTGGCCATAGTTTCGCCAATTCTTTATCCATTTTCAAACAAATTACATTTTTGGAATCCCTGAATCTTTTCTGAGACAATGGCTATCTCACATTTTTCAATTTCGAACATTCGTCTATGACTTTTATCGTTTGAAAATTGAAAAGATGTTGTTTACGAGACAATTTTTGTTATTTTTCAAAATATTCAAATTTGACCTACATTTTTGGATACCTGAAGTCCATCCGATTCCAGTAATATAAGTTTCATTCAGAGTTATCGCCCTTTATTTTTCGAATTTTTTCGGATTTTCTTCCCATTTTGTGAGCTCGGGTTTCGGTTTATGGCAGAATTGACGTTTCTGAAACTTCTGGAACATGAAGTTATAGTCCAATACCAACTTATAAAGCAATTTCGACAAGAATCCTTAAAGCGGAAGTGGTCGAAATAATGGGCAATATTTTGAAAAAAATGCAAAAAATGGATATTTTGGGGAAAAACGCGATTTCTCCGCCCGATATCAATGGATTAAAGAAATTAGGATACCATTGGACTGCACTAGGATTGTACTATCGTATGATACCCAATTCATACGGATTCTATGATCAGGCAGCAAAATATGGCACGCTGAAAATCAAGTATTTTCTGATTTGGAGCGTTTTTGGACGCCTGTATCTCGAAAACTTAACCTACAATTTTTTTTAAATTTTTTCTATCGAGAGTCCTTTTGGAAGTCTTTTGCATGAAGCCATCCAATAAGCCTTTGAAATGTCTGGAATAGGATAAAAAAGGGACTGAAAATCGAAAAAAGTCGAAAAATCGTGAAATTTTGGAAAATGCTCTACTATTTTTTTATTTTAAGAGATTTTTAAAAAAAGGTTGTATATTCAGATAGCTGACCTAATTACGATTCTAACGGTGTATAATATGTATGTAATTATTGAAATTTAATTTTCGATATTTTAAATTTTTTGCATTTTTGGCACTTTTGAACGTAGGATTACTCAGGGGCATTTTATCTGATCAGATAATGTAATATATCATTACAGAGCCCTGTGGCTATTTTAGTGCCCAAACTGGCTATCAAAACTATTCCGAAAATAATAACCATACCGGAAGTATTAAAAAAATAAAAAAAAAAGTTAAAAATATTGTCGCACTTGCGAAAAACACGATTTCTCCCTTAGGTAATAGCGGACCAAAAGAACTAAAGTGTCGCTGGATAGAACTATTAATGGACCATCATATGGTATCTCAATAATATGATTGCCATGGTAAGGAAATAAATTATTGCATGCCAAAAATCTAGTATTTTCCGATTTTTTAACATTCTGAGACGCCCTTTTCTCGAAAACGACGCCTACGATTTTTCTTAAACTTTTCTTACTCAAAGTCCTATCGGTTGTCTATATAGTGAATCCAAAATGAAAACCATTGAAATAAAATAGGTGGTCCAAAAATGGCATCAAACTTTGAAATAAATTGAAAAATCGTTAAATTTTTGTAAACGCTCTTTAATTTATCTTTTTTTCCCAAACTACTTAATGGATGTTTCTGACACTTCTGGTACAGAAAGTTAAGTATCCAAAGAAGTTAATAAAGCTATCACGACAACGATCGTTAAACCGGAAGTAGTCGAAAACATGTCCGATATTTTGAAAATAATTTATCTCTTTACGAAAACCTTTTTTATTTATGAATATTTTTTGATGGTATTTGACACAGGGTTAAAATATCATCCTACTTGAGCAAAAATGAGAAAAAAAATTGTCTCGGTAATTTGCGTTAGCCGCCATCAGCTAATATAGTTTTTCGTACCCAGAAAAATTATTTATTGTTTGATTTGTATAAAACAAAGTTCATATGCTCCGTGGTCCCAATGGTAATTTTTTTTGTTACGGTGAAATTTTTCTGACGACAACGGAAGTGACGTAATATTAACAAAAACTACAATTTTGACAGTTCGGTACCACTTTTTGAAAGCAAATATTATTTTTTTTCAAAACTGATATAACTAAAAGGATGCACCTTGAAAAGGTGCACAAAATCCTTAGCTCAGATTTTTTAATTTCAATTTCATTTTCAGGCAATTTCGAATAAAATGTAAAATAAAGTGTAAAATTCAGTTGTTTACAATTCTTTCAGCGTCTTCATATTTTGAAATATTTATTTGTTATTTTCATAATCTCGTAGCATTAATCCAGACGAAGAGAATGTATGCGATAATTAGTTTGTAATATGAGCAGTTGCCGAGAAATATGCAATTTTGCATGCATCACTTTTCACGTTATTTTGCCTATAAAAGAGTGAATTATTATTCGATCTGCAATATTTTTTTCCATTTAATGCCTAATGCCAATTTGGACTAGGTCAAGCCAATTATACATTTTCACTGTGACCGGAATGACGTCATTTGGTCAAAAACTGTATTTTTAACCTAAAAAACAAATATTTTATTCAAATGAGTCTGCCTTATAATATTTTTAGAATTATGATATTTGATTCCCATCAACGAATAGAATCAAGCCATACGACCATACAGATGCCACAAAATGGTTTCTAACTTGTACGGTTACAGAGAAATAGGCGATCTTCTATAAGTCACTTTTCAAGGTTTTTGGTCTATAAAAGTGTCAATTATTATTCGATTTTTATAATATTTTTACCATTTGATGCCTTATGCCATTTATGACTTCAATGAACTAAGTTAACATTTTCAATATCACCGGAAGTAATGTAATTTTTGCAAAAAACGTATTTTTAGCCTTCAAAACAAAACATTTTTTTGAAGGGATTTATATTTATTATTCAATTAACTTTATAACGTCTGACTCTAATGGGCAGTAAGATTGAATCAATACCATCATATCGATATCAAGAAAAGGCTTCTAGCATGTTCCCTTGTCGAATAATAGCCAATTTTCCCAGGGTCACTTTTAATTTTTTTACCTTCTTAATTTCAGTTGATGGGTTACAGGTTAGTTATTTATTGCCCGATACGTATAAAACAAAGTTTGTATTTTGTATGTTACGAATTTTCGACTTATTTTTCCCCTATAAAAATTTCTTTTGCACCGGAAGTGACGTAATTTTGCGATAATTTACAATTTTGGCCCGTCTTTTCGCCAGCACATTATTACTTTTATATATGATAGAAGGTTTCACTGTAGCAAAACATCTAAAGTATAGTTCGGTAGCTCAATGGATCGGCTATGGTATAATAAACTTCCTGTATGATTCCTGAAAGCCGGTTCAGTGCTGCTTGCAGGTCTAGTTATTATTATTATTTATTATTATTATTTACCGCGAGGGCCTAGATCTCCATGATCGAAAACAGATATCGATCTGGAATCAGATTTTCTATTTGGAAACCATGTGGTGGCTACTTGATAAAATATTTTTGAAATTTCTGCGCATACCGGAAGTGACCGAAATTTGTACGTTATCTAAAAATTGAAAATCGGCCATAGTTTCGTCAATTCTTTATCCATTTTCAAACAAATTACCTTTTTGGAATCCCTGAATCTTTTCTTAGACAATGGCTATCTCACATTTTTCGATTTCGAACATTCGTCTATGACTTTTAGCGTTCGAAAATTGAAAACATGTTGCTTACGAGACAATTTTTGTTATTTTTCAAAATTTTCAAATTTGACCTACATTTTTGGATACCTGACGTCCATCCGATTCCAGTAATATAAGTTTCATTCAGAGTTATCGCCCTTTATTTTTCGATTTTTTTCGAATTTTCTTCCCATTTTGTGAGCTCCGGTTTCGGTTTATGGCAGAATTGACGTTTCTGAAACTTCTGGAAAATGAAGTTATAGTCCAGTACCAACTTATAAAGCAATTTCGACCAGAATCCTTAAACCGGAAGTGGTCGAAATAATGGGCAATATTTTGAAAAAAATGCAAAAAATGGATATTTTGGGGAAAAACGCGATTTCTCCGCCCGATATCAATGGATTAAAGAAATTAGGGTACCATTGGACTGCACTAGGATTGTACTATCGTATGATACCCAATTCATACGGATACTATGATCAGGCAGCAAAATATGGCACGCTGAAAATCAAGTATTTTCTGATTTTTAGCATTTTTGGACGCCTGTATCTCGAAAACTACTCCAGCGATTTTTATGAAACTTTCTCTATCAAGAGACCTTGTGGTAGTCTGAAGTACGAAACATTCCATTACGACTTTGAAATATCTGGAATAGGTGAAATAACGGACTGAAAATCGAAAAAAGTCGAAAAATCGTGAAATTTTGGAAAATGCTCTACTATTTTTTTATTTTAAGAGATTTTCGAAAAAAGGTTGTATTTTCAGATAGCTGACCTAATTACGATTCTAACGATGTATAATATGTATGTAGTTATTGAAAGTTAATTTTCGATATTTTAAATTTTTTGCATTTTTCTCACTTTTGGACATAGGATTTCTCAGTGGCATTTTATCTGATCAGTAAATGTAATATATCATTACAGAGCCCTATGACTATTTTAGTACCCAAACCGGCTATTTTAACTATTCCGACAATAATAACCATACCGGAAGTATTCAAAAAATAAAAAAAAAGGTTAAAAACATTGTCGCACTTGCGAAAAACTTGATTTCTCCCTTAGGTAATAGTGGACCAAAAGAACTAAAGTGTCGTTGGATAGCCTATTAATGGACCATCATACGGTATGTAAATAATACGATTTCGATGGCAAGGAAATAAATTATTGTATGCCAAATATCCAGTATTTTCCGATTTTTTAACATTCTGAGACGCCCTTTTCTCGAAAACGACGCCTACGATTTTTCTCAAACTTTTCTTACTCAAAGTCCTATCGATTGTCTATATAGTGAATCCAAAATGAAAAGCATTGAAATAATATAGGTGGTCCAAAAATAGCATCAAACTTTGAAAAAAATTCAAAAATCGTCAAATTTTTGTAAACGCTCTTTATTTTATCTTTTCTTCCAAAACTACTCAATAGATGTTTCTGACACTTCTGGTACAGAAAGTTAAGTATCCAAAGAACTTCGTAAAGCTATCATGACAACAATCGTAAAACCGGAAGTAGTCGAAAAAATGTCCGATATTTTGAAAAAAAAATTTTTTTTTACGAAAACCTTTTTTATTTATGAATATTTTTTGACGATATTTTACACTGGGTTAAAATATCATCCTACTTGAGTAGAAATGAGAAAAAAAATTGTCTCGGTAATTTGCATTAGCCGCCATCGGCTAATTTAGTTTTTCGTACCCAGAAAAATTATTTATTGTTCAATTTATATAAAACAAAGTTCATAAGCTCCGTGGTCCCAATTGTAATTTTTTTTGTTACGGTGAAATTTTTCTGTCGGCAACGGAAATGACGTAATATTAATAAAAACTACAATTTTGACAGTTCGGTACCACTTTTTGAAAGCATATATTAATTTTTTTCAAAACTGATATAACTAAAATGATTCACCCTGCAAAGGTGCACAATATCCTTAGCTCAGACTTTTTAATTTCAATTTCATTTTCGGGCAATTTCGAATAAAATGTAAAATAAAGTGTAAAATTCAGTTGTTTGCAATTCATTCAGCTCTTCATATTTTGAAATATTTATTTGTAATTTTCATAAACTCGTAGCAATAATCCAGACGAAGAGAATGCATGCGAAAATTAGTTTGTAATGTGAACAGTTGCCGAGAAATATGCAATTTTGCATGCATCACTTTTCACGTTATTTTGCCTATAAAAGAATGAATTATTATTCGATTTGCAATTTTTTTCCCCATTTGATGCTTAATGCCATTTTGGACTAGGTCAAGCCAATTTTACATTTTCATTGTGACCGGAAATGACGTCATTTGGGCAAAAACTGTATTTTTAACCTAAAAAACAAATATTTTATTCAAATGAGTCTGCCTTATAATATTTTTAGAATTATGATATTTGATTCCCATCAACGAATAGAATCAAGCCATATGACCATACAGATGCCACAAAATGGTTTCTAACTTGTACGGTTACAGAGAAATAGGCGATCTTCTATAAGTCACTTTTCAAGGTTTTTGGTCTATAAAAGTGTCAATTATTATTCGATTTTTATAATATTTTTACCATTTGATGCCTTATGCCATTTATGACTTCAATGAACAAAGTTAACATTTTCAATATCACCGGAAGTAATGTAATTTTTGCAAAAAACGTATTTTTAGCCTTCAAAACAAAACATTTTTTTGAAGGGATTTATATTTATTATTCAATTAACTTTATAACGCCTGACTCTAATGGGCAGTAAGATTGAATCAATACCATCATATCGATATCAAGAAAAGGCTTCTAGCATGTTCCCTTGTCGAATAATAGCCAATTTTCCCAGGGTCACTTTTAATTTTTTTACCTTCTTAATTTCAGTTGATGGGTTACAGGTTAGTTATTTATTGCCCGATACGTATAAAACAAAGTTTGTATTTTGTATGTTACGAATTTTCGACTTATTTTTCCCCTATAAAAATTTCTTTCGGCACCGGAAGTGACGTAATTTTGCGATAATTTACAATTTTGGCCCGTCTTTTCGCCAGCACATATTACTTTTATATATGATAGAAGGTTTCACTGTAGCAAAACATCTAAAGTATAGTTCGGTAGCTCAATGGATCGGCTATGGTATAATAAACTTCCTGTATGATTCCTGAAAGCCGGTTCAGTGCTGCTTGCAGGTCTAGTTATTATTCTTATTATTATTATTTTTTTTTTTCCAATTTGCTTATATCTCAGGAACTGCTTGTCGGATCGATGCAATGTCTTGAGTTTTACTGCGAAAGTGGGTGTGACTTAGAGATTAAAGCTATTTCCGGCATTCTGCGACAATGCGAAATGTCCGAAATCACCGAAGTTGTCGTTTTTTGAAATATTGCCGTAATATTAACAACAATTGTTGGATTTTATCGTTTGATAGTTTTTGACATAGCCAGAGACATGGCACATAGCTACGGGTCTTTAGATTTTTAAATTTCGCCGAATCTTCGGAAAAATAAGGCGCCAAATTTTGAAAATTTAAATTTTGACAAAAAAATTTTTTATTAATGAATATTTTTTAATGACCTTTTATCAAGGGTTAAAGGGTCATCTGATTTGGGCAAAAATGTGAACATTTTTTTTCTGGATAATTTTCGTTGGTCGCTATTAGCTAATTCAGTTTATCGGTTCTATATAAATTATTTATTGTCCGATTTGTATAAAACAAAGTTTATATGCTCCATGGTCCAAAATGTCATTTTTTTTGTTACCGGCAAAGTTTCCTTTCGGCACCGTAAGTGACGTAAATTTAGCAAAAACTACAATTTTAACAGTTCGGTACCACTTTTTGAAAGCAAAAATTATTTTTTTCAAATCTAATATGACTGAAAAGATGTGCCATATAAAGGCGCACAAAACATCGGGCTCAGTTTTTTTAATTTCGATTTTGTTTTCAGGCAATTTGGATTAAAGGGCGAAAAAAGGTGTCAAAATAAGCTATTTACAACCCATCCAGCGTCTTCATATTAAAAAATATATCTTCGTAACATTTATAATCTCGTAGCAATAACCCATACGAAGAGAATGTATGTGAAAATTAATTTGTAATATGCGCAGTTGCCGAGAAAAAGTCAATTTTGCATGAGTCACTTTTCAGGTTATTTTGGCTGTAAAAGAATCAATTATTATGTTATTTTCAATTTTCTTTCACCATTGGATGCCTAATGCCATACTGGACAAGGCCAAACTATTCTACCCCATATGCTGCCACCGGAAACGACGTCATTTGCTCAAAACTTAATTTTTAGCATTAAAAAACAATATTTTATTCAAATGGGTCGTACTTGTTATTTTTTTCAAATTATGATATTTGATTCTATTCATCAAATAGAATGAACCCATACGATCATACAGATATCACAAAACGGTTTCTAACTTGTACGGTTGCAGAGAAATGGGCGATTTTCCACAAGTCACTTTTCGAGGATTTTGGTCTATAAAAGTGTCAGTTATTATTCGATTTTCATAAAATTTTCACCATATGATATCTTATGTCATTTATGATTTCATAGAACTAATTTAACATTTTCAGTATCACCGGAAGTAATTATATTTTGGCAAAAACTGTATTTTTAGCCTTCAAAACAGATATTTTTTTTTCAAATGAGTCTGATTTGTAATATATTTAAAATTATGATATTTAGTTCGCATCAACTAATAGAATGAACCCGTGCGATCATTCAGATACCACAAAATGGTTTCTCACTTGTATGGTTGCAGAGAAATAGACGATTTTCTTTTCAAGGTTTGGGGTCTATAAAAGTGGCAATTCTTATTCGATTTACATAAAATTTTCACCATGTGATTATTATTTCTGATTTTAAGAAACTAATTTAATATTTTCATTATCACTGGAAGTACTGTGATATGGTCAGGATCACTTACATGTAACACATGTATAAAATGGATTGGTTCAAGAGAAAATATTATTTTTTTAAAAAACTTGATATAACAAAAAGAGTGTGCCCTTCAAAGGCACAAAAAACTGTGAGCTCAGTTTTTTTAATTTCGATTTCATTTTCGAGCAAGTTCGATTAAAAGTTGAAAAAGGTGTAAAATTGACCTATTTACAACCCATTCAGACTTTTCAGATTTTACAATATTTCTAAGTAACTTTTATAAACTTGTAGCTTTAATCCATACACAGAAAATGTATGTTAAAATTAGTTTCTAATAGAAGCAGTTGCCGAGAAATGGGCAGTTTTGCATAAGTCACTGTTTTCGTAATTTTGCCTGTAAAATAGTCAATTATTAATGGATATTCACAAAAGTGATATCATTTGATTCAAAAGGCAAGTGTACGCCATATCATGTTGATTACTATTTAAAATTGACACCGGAAGTGGCGTCATTTAGTCAAAATCTGCGTTTTTAACTTTTAAAATCGATATTTTTTTCAACCAAAAATTATGTCATATGTAATAATAAAATTAACTTTTGGTTTAAATTCACATATTAACAAAACTCATACGGTCATACAGATATCATAAAATTGTTTTTAACTTGTTCGGTTGCCGAGATATAGGCTGTTTTCTACAAGTCACTTTTGAAGGTTTTTGGCCCGTAAATGTGTCAATTATTATTCGATTTTCATAAAATTTTCATCATTTGATGCCTAACGTCATAGACGATATTATAAACTTAATTTAACATTTTAGTAACACCGGAAGTAATGTCATTTTGGCAAAAACTGTATTTTTAGCCTTCAAAACATACATTTTATTCAAATGAGTCTGTTTTGAAATCTTTTTCAAATTATGATATTTGATGCCAATCAACAAAGAGAATGAACCCATACGATCATACAGATACCACAAAATGGTTTCTAACTTGTACGGTTGCAGAGAAATAGCCGATTTTCTACAAGTCACTTTTCAAGTTTTTTGGTCAATAAAAGTGGCCATTATTATTCGATTTACATAAAATTTTCACTATATGATATATTATACCATTTCTGATTTCATGAAACTAATTGAACATGTTCATTATCACCGGAAGTACTGTAATTTTATCAGGATCAATTATGTTACAAATGTATAAAATGAATTGATATTGCTGGATTTTTGTTGATTCTGTTTCCCGTTTATTTGATGTTTGCAATGTTTATGTGGAAATCTGTTTATCGGTGCCATTGGTTCAAGGGCAACATGGGAGCGAAAGTGACATAAGTTTAAAGTTAACGTGGCACCAGTGAAACCCGTCATTCCTGCATGCAGGTCTAGTTTTTTATTGTAATTTCTATATGTTCGGTGAAGTATGTGGACAGTCCCAATTGAATGACATTCATTTGCGACTGGTTAGGTCAGTCTACATGTTTATCTTTTCTTTTTTGTAGTTTATGAATTATTTATTTTTAGTTACTACCGCATTGACATGCAGGCTATGTTTTGCTCTTTACATTAAGAATGGCAATTGAGACCACAGCGAATTCGACGCTGGGAACTAACTGATTTTAAAATGTTCACGAACCAGACTTTATTTTATTTTTTTAAATATTAGATGATATTTCAAAAATTACCAAACGAGTTGACATTTTCGTGAATTCTCGAATATATGACCAACCATTTAATTATGTTGCAGACATTCATCATTGTTTGTTTTGAAGCCCTCGTCTTTGCAAATAAACACCAATCGATCAATGTCGTTCAGAGAATTTCGGGATTATGATGGTAAATTAAATCTGCGTTTATCTTATCAGAATTGAAATTATTTGATAACTGGGTCAAATCGTTTTCAGAGCTCGAAACGTCTAAAAGAGCATACTAAAATCTTCACGTGCATTTTGCATACCTATAGTCCATTGGCCAATCACGTTATTTGACCTACATTTTGCCTAGTAGTTTGGATGCAGCGATGGCGGGTGTGGCGCGCCAGGCAGGGTAAGCTTACTCTTCCGGACACCTGTTACCACTGTTTGTTGTGTATTTCGTACACGATGAACAGTCCATTTGCTGATTACACTACTTTGCCTAACTATTTTGCCTATAACGTTTTTTTAGGACTTCGAATTTTGCCTAATGGTTTGGATTGTTCGTACTTGGTTTTATTTTATTTCATTTTTCAGATATATTTACTCGGAACAATATCTCAAATATACGTGGAAAATGACTTTCTCTTAATTTCCTGGGGCCTATTTCACAAAATTTTAACTAAGATAAGATCTGAATTTTAGTTATTTGATTGGACAATATTAGATTGATTTTAGTTCTTAGCCAATCAAAATTGAAGTATCTGCTAAAATTTGGATTTTATCTTTAGTTAAAATTTTGTGAAACAGGACCCTCTGTTAGTTTAAGACGTTAAATATGAAGAAAAAGATGACTTCTTATGTGGCAAATAGTTATTGGTATGCTCAGGTAATAAGGTATCTTGGACATCTACACATTAAGACTGATAATATTTTTGTTGGAATGCCAGTATTCATATATTAGTTGATAGAAAGCACATGCTGCAATATTAATGAATATGCAATGAATGAATAAAATGGGATTTAACCTCCTACTTTTCTGCAGGAGCATGCAGTGTCAGCGGGAAATGTCCATGACCAATTGGATTTTAACTATCAAGGGCTCTGTTACGTGCACGCCAACGGTTTTATTCCACCACCATTGCTCGTTTAGACCCTTCGCCAACACCGGGATAGAATCCGGGCAATATCAATAAATATGTGAATGTGATTTAATGCCCTACTTTTTTGTAATATTGTATTTGACAACTTAATAATATCTTTTACAATAATATGGTTGAATTCAGACTGATTTATACTTACTCTGGAATAAACCGTTATCAAAAAATGTTCCATAATGTAGATAGGGGCTGACATTTGAAATACAGACACGATTTTTTTTAGTTTAAACCCGTGGTGTCAAATTTGTTATTGTCAAGTTTCAATTTAAAAAGCTATTAGGAGAAGACCTGTAAATATTATTGTAAATATTGAGTTTTAATTGATATGTTTCGTTTTGATAATAAATGAAATCCCGCACGGTAACTGTTTGGTATCTATGGTAACACGGTGTCATTAATTATGGCTTTACGTCAACTGCATATGAACTCGATAATATCATTACAAAACCCTTTATAGCGATGTTTTTAAACGTTCACAAAATATCTGAGGGATAAATGTATTTGAAATAAATATAATTATAGAGATGCATTATGTAAGAGGTAAATCATTATAATTTAATCTGATTCCCAATATAGAAATAAATATATACATACATAGCGGACAACATCTTATGGGCCTGTTTAAGGTATCAATTGTAAGTTTATATGATAAATCCATGTACTATTACTGTGTTAATATTCCAATTATTATAATGTTGATCAATCAACTGGATGTTCATATTAAGATATTTAAACATGCATTATGCAAGACCTAAATCTGCATATTACAGGTCTTTCCTTAGGCCTGAAATGTTTTCTAAAATATTAATTAGACATTAATTAACTGATTCAGGCCTTAATCAACTCTCGATGGCATCATATTTCTCCGATATTAAATAGATTGACACGGTTCAGCAATACTTTATTTAATCGAATATGGAGGACCCAGTAGACGTGGTACAAGGGTTAATCAGTGAACTGGATGTATGAGATGTGTTGTTGGCGTTTGGGAAAGTAGGTCGAGGGGAAATGTGTAGGGAGTGATAGTTAGATGTATTATGAATTGTTACAGTGGCTGTGGTGTTACGTTGAAATACTATGCCGCTACCGTAACACCACAGCTTTATGATTTGTTCGACAGGATTGATACCGTACATGTAAGTCCGACAATAATAAATAAACTATTTCTGATTTTAATGTTGTCTTTTCCCACCGGCACTGGCCGTACGCCAGCAACTGAAAATAGCTGACGAAACAGCTAGGGCGTCGATTGTTAGTTCGCGTACAACTTGAAAAACCGAATGTCGTACGCCATTGTGAAACTGAAAGTAGCTGACGAAGACAGTTAGGGCGCCGATTGTTAGTTCGCGTACAACTTGAAAAAACCGAATGTCAGTATGGTATTTCTGACATAATTGGTTATCGGTGACCTGAAAGCTGGTAATCTCGACTCAAAGCGAGTAATCTCGACTCAAAAGTATAGTGTATAACCTACTTACTGTCTACAGTCGTCGCTACTCATAGTTCATTCATGATTTTTTGTGGACGATTTACTACTCAGTAAGAAAGCCTGTGCCCAAAAAGAGTTCTCGTCTGTTATTATTAGTATAATGACTTCCTCATGTGCGGCAGGTTCGTTTGTTTTTAAAAACACTGTTTTTCGTTCCAAAAAATAGAAAAGTAATTTTTTACCAGATGATCATGGTTTTTCACCGAGACTAGATAATTTCTCTCGGTGTAAGGATATTACCCCTATGAAAAAGTTCATACACTGTTGAGAAAATAGTCCCATTGGTTTTCTTAGCTGCAAATACAGCGAGAATAAACTCTGTACTGAAAAATTTTCGCGTGATCTATATAAACTGTCTTCACACACTCGATTTATAATTAGCGATATACAGGTACAGTGGCAAGTGTTATGCTTCTCAGGCTAATACCTCAAAAGTACCTCCGCGCAAAACCCTCGATTTTGGTACATGGAAAACAAAAAAAAATAGTGCCCGTGCGCGTGCCAGTAATAGAAAAACTAAGAGTTCGCGCATAAAAAATGCACGAACGTACCAGGCGCGATGTCATCGAGACTAAGCTTCGGTCAACCAGTACGGTAGTTGAAATAATTGCACACGTCTGTCAAAATTTTCAGAGGCTAATATCTTGGCTTGCAATAGAGTAATTTGAATGAATTTTTCAAATTATTCATTTTACATTATCTTCTTTCGAACCATTATAGCCAGAACGGCTAGTTCTTTACCTTAATCTTACATAATGTATCTTTAAACAAGCATAATGCAAGGGCTAAATCTGAATATTGCAAGTCTTTGTTCTGGCTTCAAATGTTATATAAATGGCCGGGTTATTAATTGATTTAGAACACTCACCGTTTAATAAATTAACGTTAAAATGGATAATCAAGATTTTATCATTGTAGCAATTATACTAGATAATCGAGACTAAACTTTCAATAGAAATAATGTAACCGAAATTTTCAATATGCACACCTTAATATGCGTTTCATATCTTCGAACTGTCCAACTGCCATTTAATTATTAAAAGTGTAAAATGGACAATCGAGACACTTTTATTGAAACAATTGTACTAGACAAACGAGATTAAATCTCCACACTTCCAATAATCCAAAAAAGTACTGTGGCTGAAGTTTTTAATATTATATTCATTTTATACTCGTATTATTTCGTCACCCTGTCCGTCAGTTCGTCGATCAGTCTGTCAACAATTGACTTGTGAACACAATAGAGGCTACATTATTTGTGAGATTCTTTTCAAAATTAGTGTGAAGCATTGGGGTCGATCCGTCTGTCAACAATTGACTTGTGAACGCAATAGAGGCTACATTATTTGTGAGATTCTTTTCAAAATTAGTGTGAAGCATTGGGGTCATGAGCGAATGAACCCTATCGATTTCCGTTCCAACCCCCGGGTCCATTCATTTGATGCGGTCTATACATTTGTTGTTTATGGTTTAAAATGTCTGTTTATATAATATTATGTCTTGTCTGTAGGTTTGTCTTGTGTGGTCTACCTGCACTTACGATTACATAATGCATCTCTAAAAGATAAACAAGAGTGCTACATATGCATAAGTATATATAAAAAGGAAGCCTGTAACGCATACCATGCTTTCTATTTTTTTCTTTAAATTGATTTGGCCGCACACAAAATAAAAGCGCCCTCATCCGCCGTATTGGTTTTAATATAAGCTGCGTTCACACTAGGGGTTTAATCTGAATTGAATTCAGAATAAAGTCTTATTCCGGATTTTGGCGTCACACTTAATTCGATAAAAACCGAAATGAATCTGAATCAACGAATCCGCATATTTTTCCGAATTCAACCCGGAACAATTATTCCGAACGGATTATTCACAGTCAAGATTTGAGTGTGACACCTTTTGATTTAGATCAAACTGTTGACCGTCCAAGTCAAAATTTCTGTCCAAGAGTCGTGTAACTGTTGCCAGTTTCCAAAGTTTTACAGCCAGTCGCTCGTGGCGAGGCACTGGCTTCCGGCGTCTTGTATCTTGTCTTGCAAAGGCTGACCTCAACAAACTGCATATTATTTCGAACGTAGCCCTTGCCATGCGAAGGTTCTCCCGCCAATCGCTTTCTTCCCAAAATTCGCCATGATAAATACTGTGGTAACATAACAAGCTAAAACATAGGTTGTCAGGCAACGAAACTTACATCTTCGGCGCTAAGTCCCCCGAACAGTCAACAAGGGTTGTGGCATACTTTTCCATTTACTAAATTCTGCCCTATACTAACATTTAATTATCGTAAATCGTTTAAAATCAAACGGCTTCTTCATCCATCACCTTATTCACCAAATGTATTGTTTAGTGCTGAAAGGATTTGAATTATGAAATGGGAGCCACGTTGGTTCAGTGAGTAAGAAGCTGGATCCCTAGTCTGGTGGTCGAGGGTTCGCCCTCAGTGTTGACCGAAAACGTTTATCTTGATTTTCGGGCGCGGTTTCCTCATGCCACGGAGATGTAAAACCTGGGGTCGCTGGTGTAGCGTTGCTTGCCGCAGGAAATTAAACATAAGCAGCATAAAACCACCAATACGACTGTCTGGCGCAGTCATCATGGATATAAATGACATTCACTGTGCATTCAGTGTGGCGCTTTTAATTCTGAATTCAATCCGAATAAACTGCAATGTGACGCACCGCTTTTAATCCGGGTAAAACCATTCCAAATTCTGGAGACCGGTTTCCGGAATTCGCAATGAATGCGCATGCAGTGTGAACGTAGCTATAGAAACCTGTCCAATACCGAGATCATTCGCAGTTTATTATCCGAAGCTCACATGAAAAGTAACGAGTTTGTTAATGTAATAAATCTGATGAGTTATGATGTTTAATCCTTGTGGTTCAATAGTCTTATGAGAAACTTAATCTTCAACAACAGCTTTATTTACCTGAAGTGAAATGATCAACATTTTATTTAAGCATTGACATTCTGCCAACATATACCCAATAAGACCTGTAGCCGGTTTGTGTATACAGGGGGTGGGGTGGGGGAGGATGGTAAGCTTGTGTCCGTTGTATCATAAGGTAAGTCCTTGAGTCAACTTGTGCGGTTTAGATTCCCCCGTGGAACGTAACAAGGAGTAGGGTCGCGTGTCCAGCTTCGTGGGCATTTCTCCGCCACTGCCAAAAACCCCTTCGCGCAAGCGAATTATTGACTAAAACTGAACCATATGTTAGTCCTGAAATTACCCGGTTTGTGTATGTATACAGCAGTTGCTTTCATTTTTCTTGAAAGAAAGCCCATTCGTGGAAAACTCCCTTCCGTGTCATTTAAAATTATGTCAAATGCAGTACTGTGTTGACATATATATTTATTTTTCTGCCAGCTTGTTCTTTTTTTTTCACTAATAGTATCTAGACTTATTTTATATTTTATCTTGGTGGTATTAATCTTTGTGCGTGAGATCTGGTGAATCAAGTAACAAATTATTCCCAATATGATACAAAATCACGTCAGTTAATCGCTTAGGGCTTAATTTGAAAGCTAGCAAGGCGCTGATGTTACTTTGGCTTATAGCAAAAGGATTAGCAACAATCGCAGAGCGTGGACAAACAAAATGCGATGCTAATTGGCGGATATAATTTCCCACGCGTTTTCTATTATATTACGTGTTCGACATTAATGATAAACGTTATTAGTGCTAAATACCAATAATAGAAATACTAGATATATAAAATTATTAACACATTTACACAAACGCACAGCACAGTGTAATGAATTATTTTTCTCACCAATATCGTTTGTGATTGTTATAATATCTCCAGATCATAAACTGTCTATATTATTTTATTATGAAAAATTAAGGTAAGTCATTTTTTGTTATTGTCCCCGCCTTTGGGACATAATAACTCTGGTTCTAAATCAAGTTGATGATGCTCATTTTCTGCCTTGGTAACCCAGATATACTCAGTGTGAATAATTCTTCTAACTCAGGTATCCCACATTGTGAAGATGTTTGTTAGGTGAACGCCTTCACTGGTTCTGAATATCATGATGGTAATAAATTTCCGCTTTGGCTTATCCAAGATAAACAATTTGATTTTGCGATGCTTTCAAGCTTTCACGACAGTTTTTTTTTCAGATATGCCGTGGTTGATTTCTAGCATAGGCTTTATGATCGAGATTATAAATTATTAAATGTTATTTAATGTTGATTACAATATAAAACCTTAAATTTGTCGGCATTCGTAGAATGTTTAATCACTAACGGTTGATTATGATAGCTTCTGTTGTCTCAATGTCACGTGACATTATTCCGCCTCCTCTATTTTATAGAATTGAAAAAAATCTTGACACGCGGCAATTAAAATAAAAGCACCGAGTTCACTGATTGAATAATATTTTATGAAGAAAGGTATTTAGCTGCCGAGTCTTTTTGAACAGATATCGTTTTCGCAGATATCGGCAAAATGTTGTCTAATAGGTCACTGAAGCTGCGTTCACACTGCATGCGCATTTATTGCGAATTCCGGAGACCGGCCTCCGGAATTCGGATTGGTTTTTCCTGGATTAAAAGCAGTACGTCACATTACAGTTTATTCGGATAGAATTCAGAATGAAAAGCGTCACACTGAATGCACAGTGAGGGTCAATCATATCCAAGAGGGCTGCGCTAGACATTCGTATTGGCGGTCTTATGTTGCTTATGTTTAATTTCCCGAGGCAAGCAACGCTATAACAGCGACGCCGATTCTTACATCTTCGACACTTTGCCATGCAGCCCCGAGCACGATTTCGTTGGCACCAAAAAAGAAACCTTTCATAATTGAAATGTAAGGAGATGGGGTTAAACTTGCTACTGTTCTGGTCCGACTTGGCTTATAACGACGGGCATAGACAATTTTCCCAGGACAGCGGTGCTACAGCCTACGCTTTAATCGAATTCCACCTATCAAGGGATTTTTTTTACGTTCACGTCGATTTGTACACGGGAACTCTATCTTCGTCCCATCCGAACGACTAGACAGCTCTCCTTGTCCGGCCCTCCGCCCTTAAACACTGGCATGGGGAAACCACGCCGGGAAATTGCGATGAACGGTTTCGGTCAACACCGGGAGCGAATCCTCGACAACCAGAATAGAGAGCCAGCCTCTTATTGAACTATCGTGGCTCCCATTTCATGATTCAAATCCTTTCAGCACTATTTGGTGAATAAGTTGATTGATGAAGAAGCCAAATGATTTTGAACGATTTACGATAATGAAATGTTAGTATGGGGCGGAACGCGTAATCAGAATTTAGTGTGTTGTAAATGTTTGTATTACTGACAAAAGGAAAAGTATGCCACAGCCCTTGTTGGCTGTTCGTATGACTTGGCTGTTGAGGGCGTATGTTTCGTTGCCAGGCAACCTATCTTTGATCTGGTTATGTTACCACAGTATATGCAGTACTTGTTTCAGTGATGAAGGGCTACAGGTATGTAGGCAACACCCCAACTGATTTCTGTTTGTAACATCAATTTTTGCCTGGGCCGTAATCCCGTCGCCTTTGGGTGAAATATCGTCTTCAAATTATTAACACGAAATTTACCATGGCGAACTTTGGATGAGAAAGCGATTGGTGAGAGAATCGTGTCAAGGGCTACGTTCGGGATAATTTCACTCTAATTAAAATATAGATCTATATTTCGTTTCGTTTTTTATACTTTCGATGGCCTACACTCATGTAGATCTAAAAGGTTATAGTGGGAGTTCACGTTCTATGACGTCAGGTATCAAGCACGGGACCAATTTTAAAATCTACTTTTGTGTTGTTTTGATTTCTATCCGCTGGTGTTAGTATAGACGTCATTGGCTGGTAATATCTACCCACAGTTCCACACATGAAAAGGTCAAACGGTCGATTCGACAGACCATTTGATAGGCTGACCCCTCATTTCAGGCAGAACGCGAGTTAAATAACAAGTCATCCAGATCCAAGAGTAGTAAAGACAAGTAAAAACGAAATTTTAAACTATGAAAAACGAAACGAAATTGGATCTGTGTTTTAATCAGATTGGGATAATTTGCAATTTGTTGAGACCAGCCATTGCCAAAGAAGATACACGAGCGACTGACTGTAACATTTTGGAAACTGGCAACAGCTACAGGACTCTGGGAGAGAAATTTGGACGGTCAACAGTTTGATCTGAATCAAGCCTGTCACACTCAAATCCCGACTGCGAATAACCGATTCGGAATAATTGTTCCGGGTCGAATTCGGAAAAATATACGGATTCGTTGATTTAAAATCAGTTCGGTTTTTATCGAATTGAGTGTGACGCCAAAATCCGGAATAAGACTTTATTCTGAATTCAATTCAGATTAAAGCCCTAGTGTGAACCAGCTTGATAGGCTACTGGTGGTGAAACCGATAATCAGACCATCACTAAAAATTAAAATTAAATTTAAAATGATCGATTCAAATTATAGTCTCTTGATTGGTTTCGTTTCGTTTAAAGAATTCCGTTCGTAATGTGCACCTTGCCAGATTTCATCTTTTGCCTATGTTGGTCATTTCCAGTTTTACTGTGTGTTGTTGGTTATCGGAGAAGTTTGTGAAATCTCTTAAACTAGCAAAAAAGACTTTGTGGATGAATATGATATGCAAGCTTAATGTGTTAGCAGTGCAGATAACTGAATATTATAAATTTGGCATCCGCTGCAAAAAGTAAACTAGTTATCAACTTTTGCGACGAGCTTTTGAGGGTTCGGATGTTAGATGTTACTTTGTGAGAATATTAAAGAGTAACATCTACTTGGTGGAAGTTGACGTCAAACTCCAGAAACACGTCAAACTCCAGAAACAAATGAACGAACGGATTCTCGGTAAAACTCCTGAGCATACATTAATATATTATAAAAATAATTGTAATTTGTTATTAATAAATATGTATTTAGTATGATTTGGGCAGCCTCCGGTGGGTTTTATATGGTCACGACTAAACGACAGAGTATAGTTCACTACACTAGAATGGAAACTAGTTCGACCATGTCGTCAAAATGGGTGCCGTGTTTTCAATATACTGCTACAAAACCTTTTACTTAACGAAAACGCACGTTTGCTTAATGAAAACTTTGATATGACCACTATGGTGGACTATGGCTGCCATAGCAAATACATATTATTTTCATGAAATTTTGATATTTTTCGCTCTCTTTTTTTTATTATTTAATTCTTATTTTCTTTCATTTAAAAAACAATTTAAATTTATATTTATTTTAATGTTCTTATTATAAATTCTTTTTATATTTTTTTTGGATAAAATTGAAAATTTTTTTTTTTTTATAAATTATACTTTTTAATTCTTTTTTTTTATTTATTATACTTACATTTTGTTTCATTTATATTATTTTTTTATTCAAATATCTTTTATTTTTTTTATCTTCTTTAAATTTTCTTTTCTAAAAACAAATTTTATTTATTTTCATAAAATAAAAAAAAATCATGTAAAATTTAAAGAAGATAAAAAATAAAAATAAAAGATATTTAAATAAAAAATAATATAAATGAAAAAAAATGTCAGTATAATAAATAAAAAAAGAATTAAAAAATATTATTTATAAAATAAAAAAAATTATAAAAAAAAATTAAAAAAAAAATTATGAAAAAAATAATTAGAAAAAAAAGAAATTTATAAAAAAGAAAATTAAAATAAATAAAAATTGTTTTTTAATGAAAGAAAATAAGAATTAAATAAATAAAAGGAGAAAAATATTAAAATTTCATGAAAATAATATGTATTTGCTATGGCAGCCATAATCCACCATAGGACCACATCATTCTTTGGAGAAAAATTCCCGGAACGTTTGTCAAAAGTTTCTGACTATGCTGAAAAAGCTGCACTAGAGTTAGAATATGATAGCGACGATTTCAAAAATCTGTTCACAGTTGAGTTAGTGACCAAGTTATCCCCAGACAATAAAATAAACAAACCAACCAAATATCAAGAGTTTATGTACAGTTACATAATTCATAACTGCAATGTACATGTATATCAACTGATGTATTTAATGGACAAAATCGTTTGTATGTGTTACTGTTTTCCCCGAAAAACTTCACAAATATTTTACTATAATGCTGCCACTTTCACAATTTCAGTCTGACATCAGCGTTGGTCGAATTGATTGACACAATATGATTATCTGCTCTATATTATATAATCTGGAAACGACATTAAGTGTATGGTTATATGAATTTAAATAAGTCCCAGGTTCTGGATTGGTAGTATGCGTTCTATCTCCAAATAACTATTCCAACATAGCACAATTATGTTTTGTCGCGGGCCGTCATTTTTAATCTGACTCGACCAGCCTCAACCGACGTGCCCCCCGCCCCCTCGCCCGATTTACCCAGGGGTTAGTGGAGTATAACAGAATGAGACCACTTGGGATGCCGAGAATGTCATTTGCATGGCTATCCTGTCTATTAATTCAATTTCATTATGCACCCAAACCAGGGCCCTTATACGTACTAATCCGGTGCTGCTATAGCCCCGTCCAGCTCGGTTGGAATAGATACTAACACGTTTACTTACATGACCACCTACGTTATACCAGTCGGTGCTGATGAGGAAGACGCTAAACCTCATTTCATTCCATTATTACATGAAAAATATGAAATCCATTGTCGACGACTAATCTCGTGAACAACAGGGCCGTAACTATCGGGGGTGCAGGGGGATACATTACACCCCCAGAATAATAATAATGAAAAAACTAGACCTGCATGCAGGAATGACGGGTTTCACTGGTGCCACGTTAAATTTAAACTTATGTCACTTTCGCTCCCATGTTGCTCTTGAACCAATGGCAACGATAAACAGATTTCCACATAAACATTGCACACATCAAATAAAAGGGAAACAGAATCAACAAAAATCCAGCAATATCAATTCATTTTATATAGTTGTAACATGTAATTGATCCTGATAAAATTACAGTACTTCCGGTGATAATGAAAATGTTCAATTAGTTTCATGAAATCAGAAATGGCATAAGATATCATATAGTGAAAATTTTATGTAAATCGAAAAATAATTGCCAATTTTATTGACCAAAAAACTTGAAAAGTGACTTGTAGAAAATCGGCTATTTCTCTGCAACCGTACAAGTTAGAAACCATTTTGTGGTATCTGTATGATCGTATGGGTTCATTCTATTTGTTGATTGGCATCAAATATCATAATTTGAAAAAGATTTCAAAACAGACTCATTTGAATAAAATATCTGTTTTGAAGGCTAAAAATACAGTTGTTGCCAAAATGACATTACTTCCGGTGTTACTAAAATGTTAAATTAAGTTTATAATATCGTCTATGACATTAGGCATCAAATGATGAATCTTTTATGAAAATCGAATAATAATTGACACATTTACGGGCCAAAAACCTATAAAAGTGACTTGTAGAAAACCGCCTATATCTCGGCAACCGAACAAGTTAGAAACAATTTTACGATATTTGTATGACCATATGAGTATTGTTAATATGTGAATTTAAACCAAAAGTTAATTTTATTATTACATATGACATAATTCTTGGTTGAAAAAAAAATATCGATTTAAAAAGTTAAAAATGGAGTTTTTGACTAAATAACGTCAATTCATGAGGTGTCAATTTTAAATAGTAATCAACATGATATGACGCACACTTGCTTTTTGAATCAAATGATGTCACTTTTGTGAATATCCATTAATAATTGACTATTTTACAGGCAAAATTACGAAAACAGTGACTTATGCAAAACTGTCCGTTTCTTGCCAACTGCTTATATTACAAACTAATTTTAACATACATTTTCTGCGTATGGATCAAAGCTACAAGTTTATAAAAGTTACGTAGAAATATTTTAAAATCTGAAAAGCCTGAATGGGTTGCAAAAGGTCAATTTTACACCTTTTTTCAACTCTTAATCGAATTTCCTCGAAAATGTAGTCGAAATTAAAAAAAACTGAGCTCACCCTTTTTTGCGCCTTTAAAGGGCACACTCTTTTTGTTATATCAAGCTTTTAAAAAAAATAATATTTTCTCTTGAAAAATGGTACCTAACTGTCAAAATTGTAGATTTTGGTAGTTTTTGGTATACTTATGCCATTTCCGGTGCCGACAGATAAAACTATTAGTAACAAAAAAATGACAATTGAGACAAGGTGTGAACTGCAAGCGAAGGCAACTCTGCTTGGGAGATCGATGCACAAGACCAAAGCGCACCGTGTCCATAATATTGTGGACTCGGCATCAACAAATTACGCTCACCATTTGAATAAAGACAAACACGTTAATCTGACCCTTCAAAAGTCTGCATTGCTTAATACACGAAACAAATATAATATCCCTTCTTTCATTGTTTCCCCCATTTTAGTCAAATGTGAAAAACGTACTAAGGGATACACGACATGTACATAATCACTGACGCCGACGGGTAATAAATAATATTAAGATACTAGATCATAGCCCACAAATGGTTCTGAGTTTTTTTTATAAATCTTTCCAACAAATTAACAAACACAATTTGCAAGCGATGGATAGTGAACAAGCTAAACAAAAAGCGATTTTTCATACAATCATATTTAATTCAGGAAGTTACAATCCGATATGCGCTAATTACCACAGGAACCAATCAATTTTATACATGTGTTACATGTAATTGATCCTGACCATATCACAGTACTTCCAGCGATAATGATAATATTAAATTAGTTTCTTAAAATCAAAAATAATCATCACATGGTGAAAATTTTATGTAAATCGAATAAGAATTGCCACTTTTATAGACCCCAAACCTTGAAAAGTGACTTGTAAGAAATCGTCTATTTCTCTGCAACCATACAAGTGAGAAACCATTTTGTGGTATCTGAATGATCGCATGGGTTCATTCTATTAGTTGATGCGAACTAAATATCATAATTTTAAAAATATTACATTGTACAAATCAGAGTCATTTGAAAAAAAATATCTGTTTTGAAGGCTAAAAATAGAGTTTTTGCCAAAATATAATTACTTCCGGTGATACTGAAAATGTTAAATTAGTTCTATAAAATCATGAATGACGTAAGATATCATATGGTGAAAATTTTATGAAAATCGAATAATAACTGACACTTTTATAGACCAAAATCCTCGAAAAGTGACTTGTGGAAAATCGCCCATTTCTCTGCAATCGTACAAGTTAGAAACCGTTTTGTGATATCTGTATGATCGCATGAGTTCGTTCTATTTGATGAATAGAATCAAATATCATAATTTGAAAAAAATAACAAGTACGACCCATTGGAATGAAATATTGTTTTTTAATGCTAAAAATTAAATTTTGAGCAAATGACGTCATTTCCCGTGGCAGCGTATGAGGTAGAATGGTTTGACCTTGTCCACTATGGCATTAGGCATCAAACGGTGAAAGAAAATTGAAAATAACATAATAATTGATTCTTATACAGCAAAAATAACGTGAAAAGTGGCTCATGCAAAATTGACTTTTTCTCGGCAACTGCGCGTATTACAAATTAATTTTCACATACATTCTCTTCGTATGGGTTATTGCTACGAGATTATGAATGTTACGAAGATATATTTTTCAATATGAAGACGCTGGATGGGTTGTAAATAGCTCATTTTGACACCTTTTTTCACCCTTTAATCCAAATTGCCCGAAAACGGAATCGAAATTAAAAAAACTGAGCGCGATGTTTTGTGCGCCTTTATATGGCACATCTTTTCAGTCATATTAGATTTGAAGAAAATAATTTTTGCTTTCAAAAAGTGGTACCGAACTGTTAAAATTGTAGTTTTTGCTAAATTTACCTCACTTACGGTGCCGACAGGAAACTTTGCCGGTAACAAAAAAAATGACATTTTGGACCATGGAGCATATAAACTTTGTTTTATACAAATCGGACAATAAATAATTTATATAGAACCTATAAACTGAATTAGCCAATAGCAACCAAGAAAAATTATCCAGAAAAAAAATGTTCACATTTTTGCCCAAATCAGACGACCCTTTAACCCTTTATAAAAAGTCATTAAAAAATATTCATTAATAAAAAAGTTTTTTGTCAAAATTTAAATTTTCAAAATTTGGCGCCTTATTTTTCCGAAGATTCGGCGAAATTTAAAACTCTAAAGACCCGTAGCTATGTGCCATGTCTCTGGCTATGTCATAAACTACCAAACGATAAAATCCAACAATTATTGTTAATATTACGGCAATATTTCAAAAAACGACAACTTCGGTGATTTAGGACATTTCGCATTGTCGCAGAATGCCGGAAATAGCTTTAATCTCTAAGTCACACCCACTTTCGCAGTAAAAATCAAGACATTGCATCGATCCGACAAGTAGATCCTGAGATATAAGCAAATTGGAAAAAAAAAAATAATAATAATAAGAACTAGACTTGCTTGCAAGGCTGAAGGCTTTCACCTTACCGAAGGCAGCAAAAATTGCCTACAACTCACCCCTTAAAACACACACACGCTTAAACAACTCAGACATGACACTTTCTGTGCATGCGCATTACGATAGAAGGAAAGTGAAAAATATAGTTGAACAATTATGAACATGGATTGGTAGAATCCTACAGACGCCAGAAATCGAAATACTCAATCAAAAACTCAAAAATTCTAAAAAAAATTACAAGTTCAGTACATTTTCAAATTGTTAGGAAAAAAAGAGAACTGCGTGGTATTGCAATTCGACCTATATCGCATCCGCAATATCCCCGGCTCTACAAAAATATAACTTTTTCGAATTCTATCAATTTTAGTTTCAGAAATCTAAACGACTACAGAAAAAAAAACAGTTTTCCGAATGAGACAAAAAAAATTTACCTTAAGTATCAGGTAATAATATCGCACCTTTCAACATTAATTTTTCAACATTGTAATTGAGGGGTACTTTATTTATAAATGGCTTCAACAGAGAGCTTCATTTTCACTGGTATCAAATGATGACGTCATGCAGACATAAAACCTGGGATATTAATTTCAGGAGTAACTGTTAATTACTAAAATGAATTATTTTCATTCTAGAAGCACCAATGCAAGATATTGGTTACCATTCAAACACCCTTTGTTCAAATATTGCCAGTTTTAAAAAAAGCTCTCTATATATGCTTTATACGTATGCAAAACGTTCCATTTATAACCAATTCGGGCTTTTGTCGATGTCACACCAATGTGTTACACGGAACTTTGGAATCGCGTTCAGGCCAGCTACTCAAATATGTAACTGGTTCAAAACTAAATTGAATATTCAATGAAATATCGACAATATTTTGATTTCGTGCACGTTAATGATTTGACGTCACTAACATATAAAAATTTATCGTTAATTAGAGATAGGGCCCAAACTCAAACTACATCATGCTTTCTATCACAGGTGCAATATTCGTACTTCTGCACGATACTACTGCAAGATACAACTGCAACCTATAGATAATTAGATTTCCTTATAAACAGCGCGAGCCGTCGATTTGTGTCGAGATGATTACGGTTATGAGGTAATTTTAACAAAGAAGAAACAATATTAATTCAAAGACTAATTATTACACACAGAAATCAATTATTTCTGTTACAGGGTCACTAAACCCATATTTTGAATATAAGTAAACACTCAAAGTTGAAATACTTTTAGCTCAAATATCGTCACTGTGATAGAAATGGGGAATTTGAAAATGCTCTAAACGTTGGTAAAACGTACAGATTGTATCAACTCTTACTGAAGGTTTCGCTTAACAATGAAAGATGATGTTTTCAATTTTCGATCCCTTTGTTCTCATACTCCTGATATTTCTAACTGTTGCGCAATGGTTTCATACCTATGACTACCGATAAAACTCTGATTTCGTGCACGTTAATGATTTGACGTCACTAACATATAAAAAATTATCTTTAATTAGAGATAGGGCCCAAGCTCAAACTACATCATGCTTTCTATCACAGGTGCAATATTCGTACTTCTGCACGATACTACTGCAAGATACAACTGCAACCTATGGATAATTGGATTTCCTTATAAACAGCGGGAGCCGTCGATTTGTGTCGAGATGATTACGGTTGAGAGATAATTTTGACAAAGAAGAAACAATATTAATTCAAAGACTAATTATTACACACAGGAATCAATTATTTCTGTTACAGGGTCACTAAACCCATATTTTGAATATAAGTAAACACTCAAAGTTGAAATACTTTTAGCTCAAATGTCGTCACTGTGAGAGAAATGGGGAATTTTGAATAGGCTCTAAACGTTGGTAAAACGTACAGATTGTATCAACTCTTACTGCATGTTTCGCTTAACAATGAAAGGTGACGTTTTCAGTTTTCGATTCCTTTGTTCTCATACTCCTGATATTTCTAAATGTTGCGCAATAGTTTCATACCTAAGACTACCGATCAAACTCTCTGTAGAAGAAGTTCCAAAAAAAAATTACGTTGACTTTTCGAGAAAAAGACGTCTAAAAATGCTCCAAATGGTAAAAATACGACGTTTTGGATTTTCAATCTCGTTTTTCGACTACTCATGACATTTAGAGAAATTGTACAATGGTTTCACACAATACACCACACATTAGACTCTCGACTGAGAAAGTTTTAAAAAAATCGTAGGCGGCGTTTCCGAGAAACATGCGTTTAAAATTGCTCGAAATCGTAAAAAACCTTACTTTTCAAAGTCCTATAACTTTTTCAATTTATGATAGAAACTTGTCGCTGTGGTACCATCTTGTAGATATTTTACGTGGCTATCAAATGACGTTGTACTTTAACTACTCAGTAAACAGCCAATTAAAACATCGCATTTTCCGCACAAACACCCATTTTTTAGAATTTTGTCAAAGTTTGGATACTTTTCTTGACTACTTCCGGTGATTAGAGGATTTTCATTCATAGACTAAGGACTGGAGACGACTCTTGACTTCATATGCCTGAAGTTTCAGAAAAATCGTAGGTGCCGTTTTAAAAAAATAAGAACTCTACGATTTGACCAAAATGCGTAAAAAAGTGAAAAATCAAAGTTAAAATTTCAGAACAAAACCTATATTGTTGGAATCGGATTAATGTCAGCTATCCAAAAATATAAGTCATATTTAAAAATTCCTAAAAATAACAATTTTAGAAAATTTTGAAAATTTTCCATTTTTCACCAAAAAAATGAGAGCGACAAAGTTTCTAAACTCGATGTTTTTGAACTGCCATCTACTCAGAAATGTTTTCAGCTATCCAAAAATGTAAATATCGGAAAAGTCCGATGAGAATTAGAAGAATTATGGCCGATTTTCAATTTGAGTGCACGTTAAAGATTTGACGCGTTTCCGCTATGCGCACAAATTTGGTTTTACATTTAAGCACTAACCACCACCCAGTTTCCCGACAGAAAATCAAATTTCAGACCTCTATCTCTTATAGTTGCTGAGAAATAGGCAAAGTGGAAAAAAAAAAAATAATAAATAATAACTAGACTTGCTTGCAAGGCTGAAGGCTTTCACGATAGCTACGCGCTACACAGTCGCTGTATGCAAGACATAGACTACCCCCCACCCCCAACCACCCACGCATGTTCTTTGCATGCGCATCACGATAGAAAGAAAGTGAAAAATATAGTTGAATAATTTCCAACATAATGAACTTGGATCGGTAGAACCGCACATACGCCGTAAATCTAAGCACGCAATCAAAAACTCAAAAATGTTATCGCATCCGCAATATCCTCCGCAGTACAAAAATATAACTTTTTCGAAAATCGGTTGGGAATTGACATAATTCGGACAGATTTTCATTCGCGCACGTTAAAGATTTACATCACTTCCGGTCTGTTCACAACTTTCGCAATAGATCTAAGTACTAAATGTTTAAAACATAGAAAAAAACAATATTCAGAATTCTATCAGTTTTAGTTTCAGAAATCTAAACGACTACAGAAAAAAAAACAGTTTTCCGAATGAGACAAAAAAAAAATACCTTAAGTATCAGGTAATAACCAAAACCCCAAATCGCACCTTTCAACATTAATTTTTCAATATTGTAATTGAGGGGTACTTTATTTATAAATGGCTTCAACAGAGAGCTTCATTTTCACTGGTATCAAATGATGACGTCATGCAGACATAAAACCTGGGATATTAATTTCAGGAGTAACTGTTAATTACTAAAATGAATTATTTTCATTCTAGAAGCACCAATGCCAGATATTGGTTACCATTCAAACACCCTTTGTTCAAATATTGCCAGTTTTAAAAAAAGCTCTCTATATATGCTTTATACGTATGCAAAACGTTCCATTTATAACCAATTCGGACTTTTGTCGATGTCACACCAATGTGTTACACGGAACTTTGGAATCTCGTTCAGGTCAGCTACTCAAATATGTAACTGGTTCAAAACTAAATTGAATATTCAATGAAATATCGACAATATTCTGATTTCGTGCACGTTAATGATTTGACGTCACTAACATATAAAAATTTATCTTTAATTAGAAATAGGGCCCAAGCTCAAACTACATCATGCTTTCTATCACAGGTGCAATATTCGTACTTCTGCACGATACTACTGCAAGATACAACTGCAACCTATAGATAATTAGATTTCCATATAAACAGCGCGGGCCGTCGATTTGTGTCGAGATGATTACGGTTATGAGGTAATTTTGACAAAGAAGAAACAATATTAATTCAAAGACTAATTATTACACACAAAAATCAATTATTTCTGTTACAGGGTCACTAAACCCATATTTTGAATATAAGTAAACACTCAAAGTTGAAATACTTTTAGCTCAAATATCGTCACTGTGATAGAAATGGGTAATTTTGAATATGCTCTAAACGTTGGTAAAACGTACAGATTGTATCAACTCTTACTGCATGTTTCGCTTAACAATGAAAGGTGACGTTTTCAGTTTTCGATCCCTTTGTTCTCATACTCCTGATATCTCTAACTGTCGCGCAATAGTTTCATACCTTAGACTACCGATAAAACTCTCTGTAGAAGAAGTTCCAAAAAAAAAATTACTTTGACTTTTCGAGAAAAAGACGTCTAAAAATGCTCCAAATGGTAAAAATACGACGTTTTGGATTTTCAATTTCGTTTTTCGACTACTCATGACATTTAGAGAAATTGTACAATGGTTTCACACAATACACCACCTATAAGACTCTCAAATGAGAAAGTTTAAAAAAAATCGTAGGCGGCGTTTCCGAGAAATTCGCGTCTTAAGTTGATCGAAATAGCAAAATACATTACTTTTCAAACTCAGATACCTTTTTTATTTGTTGATAGAAACTTGTCGCTATAGTACCATCTTGTAGATAATTCACGTGGCTATCAAACGATATAATACTTTAACTACTCGGTAAACAACCAATGAATACGTCGCCTTTTCCGCACAGGCACCCATTTTTTGGAATTTTGTCAAAGTTCGGGTACCTTTCTTGACTACTTCCGGTGATTAGAGGATTTTCATTTATAGTTCATGGACTGGTTTGGACCTTCGACTTCATATTCCATAAGTTTCAGAAAAATCGTAGGCGCCGTTTTAAAAAAATAAGAACTCTACGATTTGACCAAAATGCGAAAAAAAGTAAAAAATCAAAGTTAACATTTCAGAATAAAACTAATATTGTTGGAATCGGATTGATGTCAGCTATCCAAAAATATAACTCATAATTCAAAATTCCAAAAAATAAAAATTTTGGAAATTTTTGAAAATTTTCCAATTTTCACCAAAAAAATGAAAGCGACAAAGTTTCTAAATTTGACAATTGTGAACTGCTATCTTCTTAGAAATGTCTCAAGCTATCCAAAAATGTAAATATCAGAGAAATCGGTTGACAATTACCAAAATTACGGCCGATTTTCAATTTTCGTGCACGTTAAAGATTTAACGCATTTCCTCTATGCGCACGAATTTCGTTTTACATTTAAGCACTAACTACCACCCAGTTTCCCGAGAGAAAATCAAACTTCAGACCTCTATCTCTTATAGTTGCTGAGAAATAGGCAAAATGGAAAAAAAAAAAGAATAATAATAATAAAGAATAATAATAATCTTAGTAATAACAATAGTCTTTCACCATTTTCAATGGTGAAAGCCTAATAATCTTAGTAATAACAATAGCCTTTCACCATTGAAAAATGGTGAAAGCCTAATAATAATAAGAAGAATTTTAACAAAAACAATAGTGTTTCACACAAGCTACGCAGTGTGAAACCCTAATAAGATAAATAATACACTTGATTATGATCACACAGTAATACTCTTTAGGCACTGATCAGTCCGTCGGTATTAAGGGGCGTCCACACGCTAATGGGTACTGGTTCGTTTGCCCTGATCTAATCTTTCGTAATCACTTATGTGGAGGCTATGGGGCGCAACCACAGGCGCGGATCCAGGGGGGGGGGGGGGGTCACCAGGAGCAAATGTCCCTACTAAACAATCTGCCACCCATTAAATATGGCGCCCTTGACAAATAGAGCGGACGAAATTGACGCACGAAATCACTTGGAAGGGGACTTTGATTACGGCTCAAAATATGCCTGGGGAGGGCCCCGATCCGCCATTGGCCGCTCCGCGCTCAGTAACTTGGGCATTACATTGTCGCCTCGTCACTCTGCTGCTACCCCACTTTTGAAATTCTACATAATTTTTACTGTACAATCGTATTTTCTTAATCAAACAACGTTGAAAATAAACAAAAGAACCATTATTCCGGTGGCTGAAAGGGGGGGGGGAGGAATCGCCACCCGAGCTGTGAATTTATGAGACCAAGTTTTTCTAGACCATTTTTCGTGTAGATTCGGAATCTGGGTGGTGATCAGGCGTTTAAGGGGGCGTTTTCGAGAGATAGGGGGTCAAATGTCTACAATGGGCGTGTGTGTGTGGTGAGGGTGGGGCGAATGTCATATTAACATAATATATTTTAGGAATGTCTATCTTTAAATAAGTGTTTATGATGCCCTGGATAACTGGGGGGGGGGGGGTAGCAGGTGTAGGTGTGCGTAACATTATGTTGACATAAATGATGATCATGTTATGTATTAATAAATATTTTAGGAATGTCCATCTTTAAATAAGTGTTTATGATGCCCTGGTTAACTGGGGGTTTTTTTTGGGGGGGGGGGGTGTAGGTGTGCGTGACATTATGCTGACATAAATGCTGATCATGTTATATATTAATAAAGCATAAATTCTAGGACTGTCCATCTTTAAATAAGTGTTTATGATTCCCTGGACAACTGTTTCATTTATGGGGTGGGGTAGCAGGTGTGCGTGTGTGGGTTTTTTTTGGGGGGGGGGGGAGGGAATTGGCGAGAAATGAGTTCACATTGAGTTAAATGAGGATTGTTTGAAAGCTTGGCGAAAAATCTCTAAATATGTTTATAAGATTCCCATTGTGTGGGGGTGAACGCTGATGCGGGTTCCCGTAGGGGTGACGGGGACGTGACAACATATGTATTTTTGTGGACAGAAGTTATTGCGTTCATAATTGAGCTCAAAATAGTATCTTGTTAGCGTTTTCATTCAAAATATTAAATTATAATGGTTCTTTTCAAGAGATCTGGAACTGTAAATCAAAAACACAGTAACTCAGAGATATGTTTAGTTATTAGTTTATTCATAAACTTCATCAGAAGATTTAAAATTGAAAGTTTATATAATTGAGATAAATATTTTCTTTGGGTATGCTTCAGAAACCAATTCACATTGTAAATCTTCATTCTAGTCCTGCAGTGTATACGGTAAGGTGGTCTGTTATTTTTTCACCCAGAAAATCTTTTTGCTAGCGTCATCTACTGATGTAAGTCGCCTTTCGCGATATTTTCTACCTTTGCCCATCTCATTATCGATCAAAATTTGTATATTTTGATCATCGTTTGCGAAGAGAATGATTGGGATGTCTATTTCGCTCGAGCAAGAATGCAAAAAATTATATTTTTCAGCACCTCCATTAATTTGAAATGCGAAGAGGAGTAGGAAAGATAGTTTGGTGTCCTCGTGGTTGGATGTCAATTATAGGATATTCTCGACATTTTCAATATTAATCTTGATATATTTTGATCCGTAGTCTTATGCTTCACATTAAACGCAGTAATTATGTTGCAACAATAAGGAGACAGACTGCAAAACCAATAATCGAACAAGATTGTCGTGTGTTTCAAAGCTGGGATGAAGATTTACAATATGAATGGGTATCTGAAGCATATCCAAAGAATGTTTAAAGGGACAATAACATTCTTGCTGGCTTGGTAGCTCCAGAAAATAAATAATAGGCCTACCCTTATTCTAAGTACTAGATGTTTAAATGTCCTACCGGTTGTGTAAATTATCCATTACAGCCTATTTTATTTGTCCAGAGGGTTCGAAAATATTTTTAAAAAAATCCAAGTCACATTTGAAAAGGTTTACGTTAGACTTTTCAAATCAATTGGTTGAATTTTTCCAATTTTTTAAATTAGGTGTGTTAAGATGAAATTTATATCATCATTTAATTGGAATATTCTAAAATAATACGATTTGTTGACCAGAATGAAGATTGGGAGATATTTTTCAGTTACAACAAGAGTGTTTTGGGGGCTTTAAATCTCTCGAAAGTTTCATTATAATTTAATATTTTGAATGACAATATTGGTACTGAACGAAAAACTTTTCAGGTCAATTTTGAACCTTGTGGTTTCTGTCCCTTAAAATACATTATCCCACCCTTCGCCACACAATAATAATCTTATACATATATTTAGAGAGGTGCAATGGAATTATTAAAAAAGTAATGTTTTTACCCAGAAAATCATTTAAATCAACGTAAACTCATTTCCCTCCAAATGTACCCCCCCCCCCTCGTTCTACAAACGCACACCTGCTACCCCCACCCAACAAATCAAACAGTTGTTCAGGGCATCACAAACACTTATTCAGAGGTGGGCAGTCCTAGGAATTTATGTTTTATAAATATATAACATGATCATCATATGTCAACATAATGACCCCCCCCCCTCCACACACGCACACTACACCTGCTATCCCCATCCCAATCTCCCCACAAATCAAAACAGTTGTCCAGGGCATCATAAACACTTATTTAAAAATTTGCAATAAAATAAATTTATGTTTTATTAATATATTATGTCAGCATGACATTCGCCCCACCCCCACACAAGGCTATTGCAGACATTTGACCCCGTATATCTCGAAAACGCCCCCTCATACGCCCCCTCACCACCCAGATTCGGAATCTACACAAAAAACTTGGTGTCATAAATTCACAGCTCACCGGACTATATGCACGAACTAACACTATTCTAAGAGCCTCTTTGTTATTGTGTGACTGCCACAAAAGTATTATTAAAATTCGAGCGCTCTCCACGTGAACAGTTTATCCATTTTGTTGCCTGCATAACGATATCATGTAGACTACACAAACAGTTTTATTGCAGTGTTGATCTATTGTATTGTACATACATACTCCTTTTGTATTACTGTTACAGTGTCTTCATGAACAATCTTATTACAGATGATATCTATATAAAAAGTTGATTGTCATATTTATCTGTAAGGATATCCTGATTGTCACGTGCATTTACATGAATAATCATAGTATTATTACAATCGTCATGAAAAATCTAATTGCCAGGTTTATCTACGTGAAAATTAGTCATAACCTGTACTTGTAAGAACTAAGGAACTAAGCATCGGGCGTATTTAGATGTTTTGTTTTATTCTATAATAATAATGGCAACTGATTTATTGAAAGGACTTAAGGTTATGTTATTGTAATCCAGGCTTTGGTATGAAATTTTCACAATGACTTGAATGTATAATCCATACCAAATACAGAAAAGGGACTTTCAGTATAGCCTAATATAATTTCTCTTTAGCTTGTTTTATATCTTCTAGAATGTTGAACAGGGATGTTTTTCATTTACAATGCAGTACACTCTTATAGGGAATTTTATCAACTCGAATATAAGATTACGTGAGTTCCTTGGTATATACACGATAGCTTGAACGTGATGACAGAGTTGAGAGACAGCATGTCCATTAGTCTATGATACCATCCTTTCAGATTGTCTCTTATTTCCGTCTTATTAAGTTTATTAAATAGTCGCAGTCCACAATTTATCAAACTAGTGAATTAGCGGACATTTCTGGAACGACACACAAATATTCGACTAACAATAGTTTATATTGACGTCTATAAAACGGGAAGTAGAAAAACCGTTGATGGTAACTCACGAGGGATTCGTTTTTCGCATCGTTTAATCTCTTGTCTGACTTTGATGTCAATAGAAATTATGATTTATTAAGACCTGTCTGTGCGGTATTAAATAATCTAAGTCTTATTGAAGCTGCTGGCGATAATAAATAGAATTGAAATGGATCAATGTTGGTTGGATTGTCATGTTTATTCTTTCTTTATATCAATGGGTCATTTGCTTCTGTTTTTGATAATGCCTTATAGGACGAATAAATTCAGATGTGCCAGTTACGCCATGGGGGGGGGGGGGGCTTTAAAGCCAATTAAATGGACTAAAATAATATAAAACAAATCTTATGCCTTTATTATCGAAATATTTGATTAATGTTAACTGATACATTAATGAAACAAAAGTATTCGATGGCAATCCGGAAAAAAATAGACAGACAATGAATACAGCGATTATGGAAAAAACCTCAATACAATCGATCCTAAATCATAACCAAATCAAGTCCACAAATACAAAATGGCAAATTAGGTAATAGTATCTGGATTCCGCCAAGGAAATGTGCTTTAGTAATTTGCGTTCCCTGGGCAAAGTAGAATCGGTTGTTTCGGAAAAATGGGTGTACGTCTGCACGATAAACTTTTCTACTATTATTGTTACAATATGTCGGATCACGCAGAGTGTCGGAATACCCCGTTTTGTCGTACCGGAAATATTGTAACTTCGAATCACCAGAGCATTATTCCAATTAAAATGATGAAATTTTCTGTACATTCAAAATTTTCTTACATTAATTTTCATTTCATTTTACATGCGCAGGCATTTTGAATAGGTCAAGTCTGTCGTTAATTTATCTTCTTCGTCATCTTCAGTTGATCGCACACTTATGTTTGCTATCGCGTGTGAATCATTGATTATCTGTTGTTCTATGTCAAGGTCGTCGTCACTTAGATTGTACCGGAAAATGCCGAGATTTGTCGAGTGCAAACTTACGTTATTCGGGTTCAGTCGACTAGGAATATTTTTACCGCTGTGAATAATTCGTGGGAAAATTCCTTGATATACTTTTGTTGCTTCACATCCATCGCGTTTTAATCTCACCGATAATTGATTCGTAATAATTGCTTGCTTCACACCTATTGATTGAAGGCCAGATTTTACAGTGTCGAATCAGTGGAAATCACGTGACAGGACGGCTGATTGATTTCGTAATCCGGAACATACAGACTCCGGATTAACCAGTGGCTTAAGTAATAAGGAAATAAATCGGGACATGAAAATCATGTCGGATGTCATAGAGTGCCGGAATGATCAGAGTTCGGATGTGACAGAGTCCACATGTACATGTACTACACACCACTCTACCAGTTTATACACCCCAATACAATATACTATGAAATAAGCATTTTGCACTTGATGTCACTTCAAATTTAAGGGGTTCCTGTTTTTGGATAAACAAACTTGCACTTTATTTCAGTCTATCGGTCGTCAAAGTCACAATTTTTGATAAAAATATCAAAGAGGCGATTAAAATTGAATTTTAGCGATAAAAATTTGCGGCACTGGTGATGGGAGCAGGACAATTTATACGTTTATTGGAAATACACACCATGGGCTCGATATCGCCCCTTGAGATGATATTTAAACTTGGCACCCTGCCCAATGTCAACTCAGGCTGCTATTCAAAAATCTCGCTACCGCTCGATTGATGTTGAGGGCCTGGGTGACGAGGATTCAACAGATGCATCGTTACCGTTCAGAATGTTGCTCAACACTTTGTTCTGTTCAAAAGATATCCTCTTATAAGAACGGACACCTGTTTTGACAAAAAGAAAAATCAATTTATATTTTAGATAGTGAACACATACTGAAAGGTGTGAAAACAAATTTGGCGACTAATACCGTTACTTTTTTAAATACATGCACCAACATAGAGTTATCAAAATTAGTATGATAAATGTTTTATCCGCTATTATGCCCGTGGTTTTATTGATACAAATAGCCATATACAGTTAGAATTATCAGGATTCTTACCTTCAACTGAACGGTGACCTGTCCGAGCCATAATTAGTTGTTCGTCGACGCCTTGCTGAAAGAGTTTCGTTGCTGTTGTCGCACGTAGAGAATGATTAGTGTGATGTCCTCTTATATCTGCACTTTTGCACATTTCCTTAGCCTGGCGACTGTACCATAGGTCTGTTTTTAAAGTGCGGAATGGTTGTAGGTAGAAAATATCGTCTCTATTTGTAGTTGGCGACAAACTCATGTACTTTTTGTAGATACGGACATGACATCTTTCAGGAGTTTGTGGATTGCCGTGATGGGTAACACTTTCTTTGTAACCCTTCTATGTTTAAGACCGCCCTGAACACTTTTCGAGTAATCCTCTGTGTACTGCAAGTAAGCACTTTGGCCCTGTGGCTCGTGTAAGGTTATTTGAGAGGGGCGATAACGTAAATTCCGATGCTCCTGGCATCCGCGAAGTCCAAAATTCAACCCATTCAAAAAAAGAATTGTTCTCACTAAAACTTTGGCATTATAATCCCCCAAATGTTTACTTTGCCATAGCTTGTCTATCTCCTCATCAGAAAATGCAGCCGCTTGTTTGGTGGTGGACCCAATGCCCTTCCTACTTATACGCTTCATCTCTGCATCAAGCGCCTGCCGAATCGGCTGAAACTCAGACCCATCTAAGAAATTTATGTCAGTTTTGTTTTCCAGACGGAGAAAACTCTGCAGTCCCATGACAAGAGACAACAGAGTTTTGGGGGGATATTCCTCACCATTTTCTTTCCTCACTTCAACGATAAATTTTCCGAACCAATAATTTAAGATATCATTATTCATGTTTTCCAGTTTATCCAAAACTTTAGTATATTTGTCACAAGTCTCAACAAATTCTACGAGGCGCTTGTTTCGTGCAATACTCCATTTTCTCCGGGTGTTAATCGCCCATGCATTTCTCCGGAGGGACTCGGCGTGTTGTTGTCGAATATCATCACGGGGTGTAGTGTATTATCTCACACATAACTACCCTATAAATGCATTCGTGAAATGCATCTTTAACGGAATGCATTTGAATATAAAAACACATGTAATTAAAGTAATGGAATGTCTACATCATTATTTCATTAGAAGCGAATAGGACATCATTTACAACATATTGTACAGTGTACTCACCAGGGATTAGCGGTCATAATAAACTCTATAGAGAACGAAAACCCCAGAATTCACGAGTAGATTATAGATTGATTGGTAAATAATATGACCTTGGTAACGAGGTGGGTAGTCTATATTACAGTCCTTACAAACATTATTAATACTCCGTTTATTTTTGTTTTATTTTAACTTCGCATTTTATCATAACAAAGTCAGTGTATCTTTTGTGTGGCGTTTCTTAATGCTAAAGATGCCTGCACGCAGGGAAATCATAGAACGGAGACTTGTTATGTAGGGCTCCAAATCCCTATCTCTTTATTGTGCATCATAGTCAATTTTCCTGTGGGGAAATCATCAATAGCTAAAGGGACAGTTTCTGCACAATATGACATTTTTTTTTTATGTTGGTAGTGAAATCAGACAATGAGTCCGGAAAAACATGCCACTCGTACAAATAGATCCATTTGAAGAGTGGTAGTTTCTTGGGAAAATCCGCCTATAATATTTTGAAGTGGCTGTTGTTGTTCTTAGTGTTTAATGCCCACTCCCATCGAGAATGATATCACAGACAAGTTGTCTTATTTTCATTTTTATTATCTTATTATGAGAGGACACCGGAGTAAACCCACGAGGTCGAAAAGGCCACATACTCTCACTACAGGGATCAAAACCATGACCGCAAACCAGAGCTAACCGGCCAGCTAAAAGCTCGAAACTAGCCACTAGGCCATCCCAACCCGCCCGCAGCAGCTGGTAACACCAAGTCTTTTTATCCCTCGGCCCGGACATCCGTTCGCATTTTTTTCGTTTTAATAAAAACTTTAATATAGGTTAATATCCCAAAGATTTCGGTTCCTTTCGATATTGACATGTATCGGATCGTACCTCCCTGGACAGTGGTCCCTGATTGTACGAAAAATCATGTTTTATCTCCCGGGCCCTCCAGAGATCACCATTTTGTATCCGATTTCGATGTATGTTTATAACCCAAAGATCCCAGTTCCTAAATTATGGCCCCTGGTTGGGCCTCAAATCGCGTTTTTAGCCTCTCAACCCCCTATAGGTCACAATCTTTATCCGATTTTAACAACTGTTCAAATATGGTCGCTTCTTGTACGCAAGTAGTGTAAAAGTATGTTATACCAAAGTCACAACTTTTATCTGATTTATAATGGATAATGGATCGTAATGAAAATAGCGTTTTTTTATGGACCTTCTGGATGTCACAATTTGTATCCCATTTAAAAAAACCAAAAAAACCCATTTAATTATATCACCATGTGAAAATCGGACAAAGACAAAAAGAACACTCCTCTATACGCAAACAGTATAATATACATGTAATACCACTGTTGCGGACACTCTCGAAGTCATAAGTTTTATCCCATTTTGAAGAAACTTCATATGTTTATATTAGGGTTGGGTAAATATGAACTTTTTTCCATGACTTGTGGTTTCTATGGCCATTTTGGACACTGAATACGAATCCGTCAAAATTTTTGACCTAGGATGACCTTTGACCCTGGATAATTCAATTTTTTTCAAAATGGCGGCCAAATATCACGTTTTGGGTCAAATATATCATAAACATACTGTCAAACACCTCTATATATAGGTTTTAGAGGTAGGAAAGAATGAAAAACAACATTTCAAAACAGAATCCGTTGGAATTTTTGACCTAGGATGACCTTTGACCCTGGATAATTCAATTTTTTCAAAATGGCAGCCAAATTTCACGTTTTGGGTCAAATATATCATAAACATACCGTCAAACACCTCTATATATAGGTTTTAGAGGTAGGAAAGAATGAAAAACAACATTTCAGAACAGAATCCGTTGGAATTTTTGACCTAGGATGCCCATTGACCCTGGATAATTCAATTTTTTCAAAATGGCGGCCAAATTTCATGCTTTTGGTCGAATATACTGTCTAATACCTCCATATACAAGTTTAAGAGGCAGGAAATCATGAAAAACAACATTTCAGAACAGTTGAGAAGTATCTAAGCTTTCAAATTGTCAAAAGCTACGAAAAATCATGAGAAGAGCGTCATTTTGTAGCAAAATTTGACAGTTATATTTAATATCAATACTTTCCAGATTCATTAACTCTACATGTAAGTTATAGAGGTAGGAAAGCACGAAAAACAACATTTCAGAACTGTTGTGAAGCTTCTGATCTTTCAAACTATATCAAAACTACGAAAAATCATGAGAAAAAATGTCATTTTGCAGCAAAGTTGACATTTTTTTAAAACAATACTTTCCCGATTCATATGCTTGACATAGTAAACAAAATTTCACCCAATAGTTCAGTTTACATCACCAAATACTCCTCTCAGAAGTTAATCATTGTAAATAGCAATGTCACTTTCTGGCCATAAAAAATTCTTTATAGAGTTCCGTAATTCTACCAAGTTGAATTTCTTCATTTTGAAAAGACGCGTTTCGTGGTCTTTCACACGTGGCTGTTGTCTAATACCAGATACAGTTGAAAGCCTCAGCCCTCTGGTTGTCAAATTCCTGTCAACAAGTTAAAGACTGTCAACTGTTTGTGGTCCACCATGCTCTTTGCACTAAGCGATCGTTTGAAGTAATCGTGTCTTGAATTGCGTCTTTTTTATTTTGCTACATCAATTTCATAGTAGCCCTAATGTCTATCTCCAATTTTCCTGCTGCCACTGGGGCATCCGACTTATGGGCCCACTTCCACCTCTCTTGCCGCTCCTCTTCACCCAAGAACTAGAAAGCCGAATCTACTAAAAGACCATTCGCAGAGAAGCAAGAGAGGTGGCAATGGGCCTGACCTGTAAGCCAGAAGCTACATGGGCAGCAAGAAAACTAAAGGACATTGTGGCTACTCTTAAATTGTCTAAAAAGTTAGTCTTAGCGAAAAAGAATAAATTCAGGAAATCAACTACCCGGGGTTAACAACTACATTTGATATTAGACAACAGCGACGTGTGAAAGACCACGAAACGCGTCTTTTCAAAATGAAGAAACTCAAATTGGTAGAATTACGGAACTCTATAAAGAACGCTTTATGGCCAGAAAGTGACGTTGCTATTGACATTGATTTACATCTTAGAGGAGTATTTGGTGATTAAACCTATATATGGAGGTATTAGACAGTATATTCGAGCCAAAACATGAAATTTGGCCGCCATTTTGAATAAAATTGAATTTTCCAGTGTCAAAAGTCATCCTAGGTTTAAAATTCCGACGGATTCTGTTTTGAAATGTTGTTTTTCATTCTTTCCTACCTCTAAAACCTATATATAGAGGTGTTTGACGGTATGTTTATGATATATTTGACCCAAAACGTGAAATTTGGCCACCATTTTGAAAAAATTGAATTATCCAGGGTCAAAGGTCATCCTAGGTCAAAAATTTCGACGGATTCGTGTTCAGTGTCCAAAATGGCCATAGAAACCACAAGTCATTATTGGATAACTGCAATTAAGCTATTATTTACCCAACCCTATTTATATCCCAAAGATCTCAGTTCCTGTCGATATTGACGCATGCTGGACCGTAATATCTATGGCCCTTGATTTACGAAAAATCAGCTTTGTTAGTTTGTTCTCTGTCCAAATCTCTTGCAAAATGTCGGTGTATCTCACATGGCAACCGCTTGTTAACATCTGAAAGAAACCTTTCGAGTCTAAAGCAATCTATATTTCATTTCGTTTAATTTTTATACTTTCGATGGCCTGCGCTACAAGGAGATCTGTTAAGTTATAATAGGAGTTCACGTCTTTGGTCGAACGACATTATTTAATCAATCAGTGTTGACAATTCTAGTGGTTTACCCACAGTTCCGTTTATCAAAAGGTCAAAAGCTCGCCACAAAAGAACGTTTCGTTGGCTAATTCCTCACATCAATAAAAATGCTTATTACATAACAACTCTTCCAGATCTTAGTGTAGTAAATACAAACAAAACGAAGTTTTGAACTATAAAAACGAAACGAAATGGGATCTGTTTTAATCAGATTGAGTCTAAGGATATTGAGACTTCAGTCGCGGTTCACTTTATGGATTACGTTTTATTAACAATAGTTGTTGTTTTCTGCTTCCGTTACAACAACGGTCTACTAGGTGACCAATACTGCAACTCATCAAAGCAACTGTTAGACGTAAATAATCTGGCATATATCCTTTGTTGTTATATATATGTTACAGTCAATGTCTATAATCAGGCAATGTGTACAATGCCTGAAATAACCAGTCAATGTGTACATTGCCTACTGAGGCCAGTCATTGTGTACATTGCCTAAAATTTCCAGGCATTATGTACATTGCCTGATTAATTAGCCCAATTATTTTAAACATGGAGTGATTGTTGAAGAGTGATTATTGAGAAGGCTAGATTACCACAGGTTTCGTTCTGTGATCACATAGGCTTCATTTCATATAAAAGATACTTTAATAGGTTTTAAAAAATCATTTGATTTTTAAAATGACTTTGAAAAAGAACTACTTTGATCAAAAATGACTCTGATAAAAAAAATGACTTCGATAAAAAAAAATGACTTGATTAAAAATGACTTTGATGAAAAAACGATTTCAATTTAAAAAGTTACCTTGAAAACAAAGTCATCGTGTACATTGCCTGATTAATTAACCCAACTATTGTTTACATTGACTGATTGTTGAACAAAAAGAGAAAACCAGAATCAGAATCTGCAGTGGGTTATTTCACCCATATTGATGAGATGTTTGACATCCTAAAGCGTGCCCACATATCTACTGGTCATGGAGGTAGAGACAAAATGGTGAAACCATTAGTGAAATATGCTAATGTAACACGTGAGGCTATTGAGTTGTTCAAATCCCTTTGCATGGAATTCCAAAAGAAGAGAAAAAGAGTTGCCACTAAAGGTGTTGTTGTGAAACCTATTATCTACAAAGATTACTTGTCCCGTGGACAGGTGGATCTTGTGGACATGCAGTCAATGACCAGTGGATCACAAAAGTGGATCATGGTATACCAAGACCACTTTACCTAATTCTGTGTTCTTCGTCCGCTCACCTCCAAACGTGCATGTGTAGTTGCATATCAACTCATAGATATCTTCCTGCTGCACCTGTGATTTTGCAAAGTGACAATGTATCTGAGTTCACTGCCTCCGTGATCACTGAACTGAAGCTCATGTGGTCCGACTTGGTCTTGGTTGGGTGAAAATAATACCACTGATTCGCCTGTAGGACTAAAGTTTGTTCAATTTCAAAAGAACAATAGCTATCACTCCACCATCAAGATGTCACCATTCATAGCCTTGTTTGGTTCTGACCCAAAAGTTGGGCTGCGCTTCCTGCCACTACCTGATGAAATAATGGAACGGCTTGTGACAGAAGAGGATCTTCTCCAAGCATCACCCGAAGCTCCTTCAGGGGAAAACCTCAACCACATCTGCGACAGCATCTGCAGAGGCACCACCCGAAGCTCCTTCAGCAGAGACCTCATCCACATCTGCGACAGCATCTGCAGAGACATCATCCACATCTGCGACAGCATCTGTAGAGACATCACCCGAAGCTGCGACAGCATCTGCAGAGACATCACCCGAAGCTCCTTCAGCAGAGACTTCATCCACATCTGCGACAGCATCTACAGAAACATCACCGACTGAAGCACAGCAACTTGATGTACAACATGCCAATATCATGTCATGTCGGAAGAGAGCTGCTGATGGTATCCTGAGGCGAGCTGAGAGAATGATAAAGCGCAGTCGGGTAATCAATGTTGCTGCAAACCCTAGGGACAACGCTACCGTCCCTATCCCCATGGTTGATCGTGGAAAGGTTACCCACGCAACATTACGGGTGTGGTTCTGCACAGAAATGAAAATGACATGTACAAGATCGGTGTACAGGCAGGTGTCCTGAAAGGGCAATATTCAAGAAATCAATTTGACCTTTGAACCCAGAGGCTTTACACTCTCAAAGACATTACCACAGAGAAAGAAATTGGACTTAGACAAGCAGTTCAAACAGAATCAAAATGCGGAGGCCAAGGTTATACATCGGTCTTTTTATGAGATTACCTTAAATATTCGAGTTGTTCGTAGGTGACCTAAATAAAGATACATTTGATCACTATTCTACAGACATGAAATCACCGACCATTATTGTTATCAATGAACACACTAGAGTAGCACGCGTTATATATGTAGTCATTTTATGTCCAAATTATTCATTTTCTTATCAATTGAGGAACATTTTGATTATTAAAGCGGGAATTTCATATTTTCTAAGAAAGTCAAAACATAATTATTTTTCAAACGTTTGAATTTGAAGTTGAGAATGGTATTTTTGCCAATTTCTCAACTGGTGAATTATAGGATTAATGGAATATTCTTTAAAGGACAAAATTGGTGGTAGTCATCATCACATATGTGATAGAACTGATGTTAGTATGTGTTAATAACGTAAATTTAAAATGTCGGAAGAAGCAATCTAATATCGCTATGATTTAAAAGGGGGGATTTGTTCTCGTGTCTGGTAGGATTCTCTGCTTAATTGTAGATGGATGTGGCAGAAATGTTATAAATAACAATAATGAATCGTTCTTTTGATGAAAAACATTTTGCTTATTTTTTGCGAGTGTGATTTGCGATCGGCTTTGCTAGATGGAACTAAATAGGACCATCTCTTATCTCGAAACACGGAGGGTTGAGAAATGAGGTTTGCTATCTATAATAATATATCAATATAAACAGTATTTATCAATCAACTGGGTGTTCCTATTAATAAACTTAAGTTAAACATACATTATGCAAGAGCTAATCTGCCTGGTGCAGGTATTTCGTTAGGCCTTGATACAAACAGATTTGAACCCGATCTGCGACTCGACGGTTGTTGACTCTTATACGTCCGCATTCATATTTCTGTCGCCTATAGACCGCAATTCTCACTGACCGTCTTGAAACTTTACATGCTTATTCCTGATGCCCCAATGATGAGCCCTATTTTGGGGATGCATGCGCGAACCCCAGGGACCGCCATTTTTTGTCGTCTACAAGCTCACATCTGAAACTTTGAATACTTACTCATTTTACATTACGCCTATTTCATTTCTTGTGTGTCGCCTATAGGCCACAATTCGTAATCGATCGTTTTAATGGTGCATACCCGATCCCCAGGAACAGTGTCACGCCCATTTTTGATTTGTTTGTTGCCTACAGGCCACAATTTTTAATGCATCGTCTTGGAACGTGGTATATGTATTCCTTATAGTCTAATTTTGGTACATGTCTCAACTCCCAGGGACAGAGTCACGCCCACCTATCGTATATAGGCCACAATTCTGATTGAATTATCTGGGAACTTGGTAAAGCTTGGAATACTGATGGATAGTCTTGGAATTTGGCATATTTATTCCTTGCACGGTAAGAATAGTAACTAAAAATATTGGTGGTGTCGCATTCCCCTTTTAAAATTAATTTTTGTCTACAGGTTGCAATTATGAAAAGAGTTTGTTAAAATTCTGCATATCAATCATTTAAATACCAGGTGTGAACCTATTTTATATTGTTCCATCCCCAATAAAAAGGGGCAGACCCACGCTCAATTTTTGCGTTTATCGTCTACAGACTGCAATTCTGAATTGATCATCTTGGCAACTATTTATTTTAGTGTATGCCCCAAACCCCTTGGGCAGTGTCACGACCACTTTGCCTCCCATACGTACAGTTGTTGCATTTCATATTCCAATGTCTTCATTTCTAATAATACCATATATTACAGCGGTACCGTTGCTCTTGTTTTTATTATCGTAACAATCTTAACAATGGCAGTCGAGGCTACAAACTTATTGAAATGAGGTTGTCCCGGTTAGGGTGGGTAATTTGAATGTCAGCTCTTAATCTAATCTCCCATAATGCCGCGTTATTATACACTTTCGTAGTTATACTTTTTGTTCTTTTCTATGTATTGATAATCCTATTAAATAAAATTTTGATCTAGCCTTAAATATCTTATTTATGAGGTTGGAATTCCTGTGAACAGCAGAAGGGAATATGGTTTCAAATATCCACCTGATAAGGCTGCTTTCAATAATTATTAAGGAGAATAAACACAAGATAGTCCTTATTATCAGGCTGGATTTTGCTAAAGCCCGGTTTGTGTGTAGGAACTATTTACTACAGTGTCATATCCTTCATTAAGTGTTTTCCTAACATATGTAGCGCAGTTAGAGGAAAGTCAATTCCACGCAGGAAATAGCAACTCAGAGATACATTGTTGATTATTCAAACGCAGGTCACGAAACAAGTGTCATGGTTATTCTTAGTCTTTCTGCCCTTTTCCATGGCGATCTATGTTGGCGTTTTAGAGTAGGATCAAAGACAAGGGTTTGAATATACATTTTCTTATCTGGTTTTGGTGAATAGTCATGATTTTGAGGCGGAAGGATGCAAGAGTTAAGAGTTTGGTTAGGTTGAAATGTAGGGCAAAAAGTTGTATGTTTACTTGTCTCTACTTCCTGTTAGTGTACCTCAAGTATTCCCTGGACCCCATACCAGCTTTGAGCAAGAGGATACCACATATGTTGCTCTATCTGTGTTAGAAAGCGTACTACCCAACGACAGTGTGGGGAAAATTTAAAGCCGGTCAAGAGACAACAATTAACATTACATTAAAGTCAACGGGGAAATCATTGGTGACTGTGGTACATGTATGTAATGTAATCAGAATTATAAAGTCAATTCAATATTTTACTAAATTATCACATTTTGTCAAATGTACTTATTTCTTTTACATCAGTACAACAGTACGGTAATACTTTGTCAATGAAGAGAGTACATATTGATTGCCTCGAGTCAGTTTTGGATAGGATGTTTAAACCAAGTCTAGAATATTTTTATCATACATTTATATTTTAATGTTGAATCTTTTATGCATAGCAATATGATGTCATTTTAACGGATTGTTTTTAACAGTTGGTTGAAAGCGTTGGGGTCATGAGAGGATAAACCATCGTTTTGTTCTTTAATGTTAAAAATTTCGCTTTTCTTGTCTTCACAACACTGGGATCTAGAAGAGTTGTAATCGTTGACGTTTTCTGAATGATGTGAGGGAGTAGTCAATGTTACGGCGTGCCATGCACGGAATTGTGGGTAAACCACTAGAAACGTCAACACTAATTGATTAATCAATATCTGGGTCAAAAGCCTCTCGCACGACCATGACAACGTGTCAGATCTTCGTGTATTTCATGAGAAGACAAACCCTGTAAACATCCAACGTTCTGCGACCTTCTGTTCCGAAGTTACCCCATTTTCTCTATACATGGGATAGATGAGACACTTTTAAACACAATTTGTAAATACGACAGAGATAAGATTTCTTAAAGGTTTTTTTTCTTATCAAATTTGGTCAACATCCCAGGCACGTAGCCAGTGGGAGGGCAGCTGCCCCCCCCCCTGGAAAATTTCGGCGCCCTTTACCCCTTGGTTAAAATCTGCTCTCTTAATGGGCGCCAAATGACGCAATACGAGACCATTGACTCCATAATAGTATGGGCGCCACATAAAGTCGAGTGACATTGGTTGAGCGCCCATGACGATATTGGGCCCACCCAATGCCACTTGGTTTATGGGCGCCTCGCCAAATGGTGAGGCGCCTCACAATGACACTCGATTAACACCACAACAGAATGGGCGCCCAAACTGCTTGATCTGTGGGGTGCCTTATCCCAGAGAGGAGCCCATAATGACATGAATGATGGGGCGCCTTATAATGTTGGGCCGCACATAGTGCATAATACCGAATCAGATTGGTTGGGCGCCTACGACTAGATCAATGGGGCGCCCAAAACGGCATTAGTTGCGGGGTGTCTTAGTCAAAAGGGACGCCAATAATGCAGAGATCATGGGCGCCTACAATATAAAGCTAGTGAGATTGGTAAGGCGCCCTCGAATGAATTGGGCGCCCAAAACGGCGTGATAATTTTCTAAATTCAAACAGCGTGTTTTGTGGGGTGCCCCTCATCCCAGAGGGGCGTGCATAATGCCGAGATCATGGGAACCCATAATGCTTATGAGATTGGTTAGTCGCCCATAAATGAATTGGGCGCCCAAAACGGCTTGATAATCTTCAAAATTAAAACGATATGATTTATGGGGCGCCCATGATATAATGCTAGTGAGATTAGTTTGGCGCCCAGGAATGAATTGGGTGCCCAAAACTTGATCTTTGGGGTGCCTTTTCCCGGAGAGCCGCCCATAATGACATGAATGGTGGGGCGCCTTAAAATGTTGGGATGCAAATAGTACATAATGCTAAATCAGATTTGTTGGGCGTCCACAACTTGTTCAATGGGGCTTCAAAAACGGCATGATTTGTGAGGTGGATCTTCCCAGGGACGTGGAATATAAACGATTGATTGGAATTCGACTCGGCCATCTAAGCTTTTTAGACCGTCTCGGGGACTGGAAGTGGAATAGCCAGAAAACGAGTTTGAGGTCGTCAAATTGTCCCACTAGACGTCTGTAAGGCTAACCCGGAACCCCGTACGCCTATGGAGAGCACTCTATAAATCCTTCCGCGGTATCGGTACATCGGCGCCCCCAGAAGCCCCATCGGCGCTCCTGGAGGTCTTTGCCCCCTAACAATCTTGGGCTAGCTACGGGCCTGCATCCTAGTTTACAATTCCGATAAAAACTTTTCGCTAAATTGCTGTATATAAAATGATTTATATTCATTATTTTTTTAAAAGGTATTTACTAATCAATTACGTTACGTAAAATACGCAAACCGTCCAAACTGAACAACACTCATGTACGGTTAATTAGCCCATTCTTCGCGTTTTTTATACGGTCACAATTTTGAACCGATTTTGATGAAACTTGAAATGCATGTTTATAACCGAAAGACCTTCAAATCTTGGCTCCTTTCGATATTTGCGCATATCAAATTGTAAATTCGTGAATTATGGCCCGTGATTGTAGGAAAAATCATTTTTTGTTTAGCTTGTTCTCTATCCATCTCCTAAAAATGTGGGCGTATCCTGCCTGGCAGCCGCTGGTTTTTATCATTTGTTGATCAACAATTACTATTTACTGCCGTATATTATAATTTAGGATTTATTTTTCTTTGTTTATTGGTTTTGCTCCCCAAACGACATGGTACACGACACGTGTACTATATTTTAAAACGTTCATTGTGCCATAAGTATTTGATATTAGCACCCTTCATTTTCACGGCAACATAGCAAACATCAATATGGATTGAAATGGACCAATATCCAGTTTTATTTTGTGTTTTTAATTTTGAACATTATCGAAAATAGTTGGAAACTTAGATTCTTTAATAAAATTCAGAACGCCATAAATTGAAAATGTTATACAGCTTGTTACCATTTTGTATTCTGTTTTTAATATAATACATGATAATATTTTCAACAACCGTTTTTTGTAATTTAGATTAGTAATAATATCTTTGGCAGAAAGTTCACAATTTAAATAAATTGCCATAATCTCCCTAAAACTATTGCAATAAACAACAATTCCCTTAATTACATCCTTCATTTGGTATTCTGAATCCGATCACCAATTGTTTTAGACATCAGCAGTATGTTTGCCCTTAAAATTCTGATACAGAAATAAAATAACCGACTTTTTTAATCATATAAATGTGTATTAATAAGAATTCGTTTTGAAGCCCTTGCGGATATTAAACTCTTTAATACAAAATACAAAAAGATGTCATCAAATGAATTATTGATTTTCTGTGTGCTATTTTCAGTTATGTTTAGTAGTATGATATGGAAAATATGATGGGCAATTTTAGGAATATGAAGTTTCTTACAGCGAAGGATTAATTTATCTAATGAATTTATAAACGAAATGGTTTTGCGTCCCATTTTTCTGCACCGATTGGGCTAATGGAGACGTGCCCTTGTTTATAAGAATACCGGCTAAGATAGGCCATGTTCTTTTATTGATATGATATGTAGAGCATATGACAGAGTACGCGGGTCTTTACTATGTCAAGTGTTCTTAACAAATAAGGGCACTGAAATATTTGAACACTGGGCTTTATTATTTGTAGTAAATATATTATTAACAATTACTCTTTTTTAAAAAATATACTGGAATGTCATTGCATTCATCTCGAACTGATTTTATTAAATTATTTTTCAGGTTTCAGCGGCAGTGAGCGCAAGGGATATTTATAAAAGGAAAATGTGTTAAGTGTTCTGTTGAGTGGACCCAACACGCAGATATATACAACATCATACATGTCCGTTATGATTCATATAATAGAGTTGAAGACCTCCTAATGATCTTACATAAATTAGCCATGGGAGACAGCAGACATCATTGACTATAATATAGCGATGGAGTCGATGTAGTAAAGAAGTCCAAGTTTCATGTGTACTCAAACACTACGGCTAGCTTAGAAATAAAACCAATATTGATCCAAATGTAATTCTCACTGTGTCTGACTTCTAGTGAATCGACACAAATTTCCATAAACAAGCGTTATCATTCCGCATGCCATTCATTATTTTATTTAAAATGAGTGAACTTTGTGAATTAAAAGATACCACACTTGCTAAAGTTGGAGGCATTGGCCCAGATCACGTGGTTGACGCCACGGAAAACCCGGATGAAAACAGTGAGCACTCATCAAGGGGGTCTGATGGCTCTGTCGATTCTCACGGCAACAAAAAGCCCCGTGCTATGCTAAGGCGCGGAGGGATTTTTCCAGGTGCGAAATGGCGACGACTACGGAACACATTACGGGCAGCACAAGAAATGCAAGCTCCGCGTAGAAAACCCGGTTTACAGAGAGAAGACTCTTTTTTAAAGAAATTTTCCACTCGACGAAATTCGAGAAATAATGAAAATTCGGACAATGAGGAGGATCAACAGCACTTCCCCATGCACTGGCGTTCGCTGCATCACGGACATACGTTTGTGGTGCAGCACCATGGGAGTTTTATGTTCTGGTGGTTAGGAGTGGTGACAATCGCTGTTTTATATAACTTGTGGACATGTATCGCAAGGGAAGCATTCCGTGAAATTCAGGATAGTTGCCCAGCAGCTTGGTTTAGTTTGGATGCATTAAGTGATGTGATTTATATTTTGGATATATTAGTGCAATTTCGAACGGGATATTTGGATCAAGGATTAATGGTGTACGATAGCAAAAAGTTGGCCAGAAAGTATGTGAATTCCAAATATCTCTATGTAGACATAATTTGTCTACTTCCACTGGATTTTTTTCAGTTTTTAGTTGGTATTCACCCAATGTTACGTTTCATGAGATTTCTTAAAGTGTACAGATCTTTCAACTTTTTACACATGTTAGAATCGAGGAATGCCTATCCAAATCTTATACGTGTTGCAAATCTCAGTCACATTCTTTTCTTGGGCGCACATTGGTTTGCTGCTTTTTATTACTTAATATCTGAAGCAGAAGGCTTCAGAGGAGGTTGGTCGTATCCACAGCCCGTGGGTGAATATGCCTCTGTCACACGGAAATATTTAGCATCTTTATTTTGGTCAACCTTGACCTTAACAACTATTGGTGACTTACCACCCCCGGAAAGTAATTGGGAGTAAGTATATTAATTATATCTTTTTAAAAATTGCTATCCACGTTAATAAATAGTACCAAGAGTAACAGGTATTGATCGTAAATGACAAACAACATTAAAAAAGTATTAGTTCCTTGGGGGTATTTGTCGTTCTGTACAAATACGTTTCGATTTGGGATAATCAAATACCATTGTATGCAAATTTGTGACAGATCTACCTATTTATCACTTAGGTTCAGACATTTCAAGATTCATTCGCCATAGTTTTGGAAAAGTTAAAGGGACAATCCCGATAAGAACAGAGTCTCAAAAATTAAAATCCGAGTATTTATGAAATTTATGGACCAAAATATAGTGGCATGATGTATTTACCTTGTCTCAAAATTTCAGCTCAAAATATTGAGTCGTTTGGACGTGAACGTCAACACTGCTTATCCGGACACGTAACCCTTTTAAGATTTCGGGTCAATTTTTTCATTGGGTGACCTGATAACCGATTAATGTTTCTTGAGAGGTCTATACAGTGAATGATCCATGCCCTGTACTTGATAACAAAAGGTAAATTTCACCTACATATTATTTTTATAGAAAAAAGTCTGGTTTTATCCAGATACTGTATAATACAACGGTCTCCATTTCCAGATGAAGACTGTCAGGTTTAAGTTATTTACAAGCGTATCACAAATATCGGGTTAGTAGGTGGGCCTTAGGTTATGGATTTTAAAGGATTTTAACACAAAATTAAGCAGTTTTATTCCCCAAAAAGTTATCGGGATTGGCACTTTAACTTTAACACGTTGCCAAAATTGGGATGGGGAATATTATTTTATTATACGCCTGACAATATGTACACTAATATTTAGTTGTTGTCTATCCCTGTATCTTCCACACACAAGGAGTTGATGACTAAGTACCTTTGTTTTCATGAGAAAAATGAATACATATTTAAGTTTTATTTACATCAACGCCTATCTTGTTCTATCAAATTTTTCATTTCTGTTTAATAATTTACACAAGTGTATACACGGTTCTAGTAACAATAATAGGTACACATCTGTGTAATTAATAATATTGTGAAAGAATATCTTTTATATTAGGTCTATTAATTACAACCACAGTATCCATGAATGAAAATAAATATAATATATTCAAGATCTGTAAAAGTATTTAAAGTAGCTAAGTCTCAAACACACTATCATCCAAAATCTTCGACAATAAAAGCACAAATTATTTGTCAATTTAATTCAACATTGATGTTGTGATCTTACCGGGAAAAGGTGGGCGTCTGATCTCCAATATTTAAGACAAAATAAAACAATTATCAGTGGTACACGAATCGTGTACCATAATCCGTTTCAGGCCCACTTTTAACAAGGGATTTGGAGAACGAGGCTAGACGGTGGTGCATGGAGCGCATACGCAATGATGTCGACTGGAATAACCAGACGCTAGAGATCGGCATGCTATTGAGTCTTTAGGCGTATTTCGCCGAACATAAGTTATTTGAAATTAGAGTAAAGACGGAAATGAATGAATGTAAATCAGTTTATATACATTCATATAAGATTACTTTAAGCGTTGCGACCCATTTGCGCAAATTTCTATGCCCCAAATATTAGCGATTTAGCGCTTTTAATATAATGTAGTTTAGTTTTATAATATTCTATTAAAGTACATTCAAAGAGTTCAACGTGGGGCAATAGGCTTTTAAACGATGCTCTAATTCTTCTAGAAAATCATTTACTTTATTTTATTTTAAACATTTATTTATCCATTCCCCGAGTATATATATTTATTGGATTTCTATTTCTTAAATTTCATAAAAACTCACCAAGTAAACTTCTTACATAAAACGTTATGGTGGTTATACATATTATATTCGTTTCATTTTTTCCACGACTCACACTATAACGTTCTATTATTGCTTAAAATATCTTTGATCTGAATCCGCTAACGTCAAATCCAATAAAGTTAAAAGAGGCAGCATATTGCGTGTATTTAATTCAAATATGTATTGCCTTGCCTGTCCCATTGTCATGTCTTTCAATTTAGTGTTGGTGTATCTTCCTTCTTTGAAAAATTCAGTCTTAAAATTGTTTCGATGTCACTGTTAGGTTCGTTGATATTCTTTTGGAGGGTCACATTCTGAGCTTTATCCTTAGTAATAATTAGGCCAGGATTAACCGTGCCTATAGAATCTTTGGTAAAATCCCCTCAAGTCTACGAAATTTGATTGGAACATGATCAACATATTTAGAGATGCCTTGCCACGTACAAACTGTGTGATTGGCGATATATTTGAACTAATTTATCTATCAAACGTTTGCTTTAATTCACTCTCAAACATTTTAATTGGAAAAAAAACCTACCCTATGCCGTGGAAATGTATTTTAAGCAGACTTGTTAGTCATGTAACTTGCTCGAGGGAGGACCCATTTACTGCTTGTATTTGTCGTTACCATACATATCGAAGCCTAAATAAATTCTTGGATGATCTACCAACCTCTTGTCCGCCGTTTAATCGCAGAATCTGTTGTACGTGTAATACCCACACTGTTCCTACAATAGCTAACCATTCGATCACGAAATAACAAGCTGGCGACAATAAGCCGTCGGGTTGCCAGCTAGTGGTACCCTGGCATTTTTGCCCATTCCGTGTTTTGCAGGGTATCTAGTATTTTTCTAGTGAGATTGGGCGTCTCTACTCTCGATATATACCAAATTTGCCATACTTTTATTGGAAATAACCACCCGATAAATACGTTCGAATAATGTATCTGAAGCTTCAAGGCGGTTCTTACTTGCGGATTTTCCTTGGCTATATTTATATTTGAAACTATCTCAATAATTACAATTTTAAGCGCTTCATTTCTTGCGTTAAGAAGAAATTCCCACATCACGCATAAAACAAGATTAGAAGACAAGATTAAAACAACAACTATGAAAAAAGTTAAATTCTACGAAGAAATGCTGCTTAAGAGAGAGAGAGAGAGAAATGGGGTTTAACGTCCACTCGACACAAACCATTTCAATGTGCGTAGGGGTCTTTAGCAGTGGGAGGACCCGGAGAAAACCCACGAAATTGGACAGGCGACCCTACTCCTTGTACAACCGGAGATTCGAAACCACGCCAGTTGACTCAATGGTAGGCTTTATGATACAGCGCGCACATGCTAACCATTCAATCATCCAACCCCCACAATGCTGCTTAAAGTTTTTATGTGATTTAAAATGCTTGATATAGACTTTTTAAAGACAATTTTAACATCAAGTGCTCTGGCAAGCTGTACTAAGATTGTGATTCTATATAACCACATCGTGTAGAACCACCTGTAGTATAAACACACAGCTTTTAATCAAGCGAATGCTAAGACCAACCTTGAGAGTCAAGTCGTGATATAAAAAAAATAAATGGGTCAATTGAAATAAATCCCCACATTAACAACACATTATTAATTTGTTTGATCTTACAGATAGAATAAATGTTTCTTTAATATCTAAAACCCATTAACTAAATTATAATATATAAAGAGTTTGAATGAAGACCATACGAAGGAAAAGCGCGCTACATGCAGAAATTTACTTTTCCAAATTAAAAATAAATATATAGAAAATACGAGGAAATATTTGAAAATATGCTTACATTTTCATATTAATTTAGTCACTTGGCATTCCATTTATAAAACCCGAAACGCATAGGTTCAAATGTCAAGGGTGGTGTAGTGTCTGCTGTCGAGTCGCAGATCACTCTTAAGGGCACATTGAGGTACCATTAAGTAGGGTGTGGACGTCTCGAATATATTTTAAGTTTCATCAAAATAGCATAAAAATTCTGACTTCCAGAAGGTCCACAACCTTAATATTACATACTATATGCGTACGTTGAGTAGCCAATTTGTTGGTCAGTATCGGTCTGATTTCATGAAATCCGAATTCAACCTTCTTTATGGTGGAACAGAGATATATTGAAACGATTTGTTTTTAAATCGGACAAGCTCTATATCAAGGAAGTTATATTCCGATATTGAGACAGACCGCCATTACTGACGTCAATGTTAACTCTGGCCTTTTTGCCCGGCTTCAACTTTCCCCAAATTTTTGGACTGAATTTCACTACAGACGAAGAAACAAATGGTCATGTACTCTTTGTACAAAAATTTGTATGAGGTTGACCACCAAAATTTTGATACACACAATCTTTAAAAAGCTTACTAAAACATTAAAATTTAACTATTCGATGTACATATAACCGTTACTAACCTGTCAGAAAGTTTCGGTCCATTTTCACGAAATTCGGACAAACCGTCATTGTGGTGAAAGGGTGATATTTGTGAACGGTTTTGTGAATCGGATAAATATTGAGACCTTTAAGGTGTCCACAAGCCATTTGAATCGTCGTGCAATTAGGGTGTACCGGTGATATTTTAGATGTTGTCGCATATTGTCGTCATCCCCGTCAGTCCGTTGGTTTGACTCTACGGGTTAAAGTTGATATCCGATTGAGACCTCTAGGGGGTCCACAAGCTAAAAATGTAAATTGTCGTGCCGGTGATATATCTGAACATTTAGATGTCGTCACCCCTTCAGTCCGACTTTACGGGATAAAGTTAATAACCAATTGACTTTATATTTGCTACAATGTTTAAGTTCACGTAACTGAGAAGTCTATTGCCTTTGATCCCTTTGAAATATCGTTTGGACGCCCTAGATGCTGAAGTTAACATCGGGTTGCCTTGAAATTTACACACAGTGCTTGAATTCATGAGACGAAGAGGCCTGTGGATTTTCAACGATTTCCCAATTACTGCCATAGTTAATGGCCGTTGATCACTCTGAATAGAGGCTAATATTTCCTACATTGTTTAAGGCCATGAGACGAAGAAACCTACCATTTTGCAACGATTTCCAATGATTATAGCAATTGATATTAAATGTTTTGTATGCTATATCTTAGAATAGGGCATAACTAGAAGCCAATGTTTTTTTTACTCGTTTTCATTTCTGACGAAGTAAAAAAACCATATGTAACAACCCTTGTTGAATACCCAGACGACTTAACTGCTGGTAACCTGTCTTTAAAATACTTTATTGTATATACTTTGTGTACAAGCAAATATATCTCGGGGGAATTGATCGAGGTATGATTAAGTATGCTTTCAAGAATAAAACAGGCTCGATTGAGACTGACCTGAAATTACCCTATAACCCATCTTTTAAACCACCAGGCATGAATGTAGTGCACAATGCATCGCGTTCATACATATTTCATTTATTTTAGACATGAGTGTAGTTCACAACGCTTTACGTACATATTGTATAATTAAGAATTGTTGCTAGCGACCATCGGCATACCTTCAAACCCCATAGGTCTGTCGTAAATATGAATGCCATGCGAATGATAGAATGTGCTAAGCTAGTCTAGTAGGTGGGTAAAGATAGCAATATGAGAGGGGGGACCTAGAACAAACTGCAACAGAAATCAGTTCTTTGGGAACTGTTCAGGTATGGTCTCTAGTACTCCCATAACAAAAGCGGCCATTATCGGTCTTGGGGAAATTTGCATAATTAACATAAATCCAAGATGGCCGCCAGGCGACCAGAAAATCGCCAAAATCTCCGAAACGGTTGACTTTAGCGCAAATAAATGTATTACCGACCTATAGGAAATCGATACTCGTGAGTTCAAAAATGCCGACATTTTTTTCCTCCGACCTTATTGTAACGTCGTAACGTCATTTTGACGGCATTACGTTGTTCTCGTGACGTCATTATCAAATTTTATTGTCACTGCGCTCGGAAAACTGCTGGAAACAACAACGAACCGCTCAGGCCCGGATCCAGGATTTTACCAGGGGGGGGGGGGGGCTTAGATTGGAGGGTAATACGTTGCAAATTTGAATTGCTAGGGCGGAGACAAAGCGAAAATCATGTTTATATCATCCATTAAAGAGCGGAAATGTGAACTACAACAGTAAGAAGGCAAACGAAAATGAAAATCAACTATGTCACTGGGACTGGAGGGGGGGGGGAGGGGGCCGTCTGTATAATTTGTATAAAAGAACACATCTTCACACAAACTGAAACTATATATCATCGTTCATCTATAGTCTGAAGCCACTGTGGCTCAATTTGTTGCAGGAAGTGGCCAGAGAAAGTAATGCATGTATAGTATATACCTCCAACTGAAGATGCTGCACAATAGTCAGGTCAAAATACAATTTAACCATCAAAAGATTGCTACAAAGGGTTTCTCAACTGATTCTGGTAGGCTTCACTTACGCAAGTAGGACCCTCGGGAAAGTGTTTTTATAAAGATGACACCCAAGCTGGCCACCGAAACCTCTTAATGATCATAACTCTGTAACTATCAATACAAATTTGATGATCTTGGTTTTTGGGAGCAGAGAACACATCAAGATCATAAAAAACGACGTTTGCCTTGAAAATAGTCCATTTCAACTGTTCGGGCGGGATGCAAAGGCTATCGATGCAGCAGCAGATGCAATGGACTCTACTACTGTATGTGGCCCTTGCCAAGCTGAAAACTGTGACAAACCAAACAACACTCATGAGGTCGATACAGAGGAGGATGACACTTAAAACTGAACGCTCTGAAACTTATCCTATGGACAAAGGTGTTTGTGTATTAAGTGATAGTAGACAGCTGAAGGTCGTGAATTCAATTTCATAATGATTCAACAGCTGAGTGATAACCAAAGTTTTCTTAATGTTTTTCTTGTCCCCCCCCCCAACCTGGGTATAGACATCAAAATCATCAAATTTGAGTCAAGAGTTATGGACTATTGTCATTTGGAGGTGTTGGAGACAATATTTGACATCATATTGACCAACATCATTTTTTATGATCTTAATGTGTTCTTTCCTCCCACAAACCAAGGGATAGACACCAAGATCATCAAAGTTTGGTTGATAGTTACAAAGTATGAATATTATGACGTTTCGTTGGCCATTTAAAAAAGAGGGGTTCCGGCTGTCCTACTTTGGTAAACTATCAGTACATTGTATGTTATAAAGTACACTAAACCCTACCAGAAGCAGTGGAGAAACCTTTCGTAGAAATACTTGGGGTTGAGGGGGGAATTTCCATATATCGACTTGATTACAATATCGCAGCTAACTAATGTGCCATCAGGTTCAAACCTGGACTAACGTTGTCACAGAACTAAATCTAGAACATTGGGATTGACAATTTTCGAGCAAAAACTACGTTGCGAAGACGATGGACAGCCCTCGTGTGCCCGAACCACTGTTGGATTATATCTTATGCAATCTCCAAAACAGTGATAATTTATTCCTCTGAAGATGTAGACGATATTTTCTATTTTGGGTTTCATAAATTGGCTCTGGAAACTTCAGATGTGTTCTGTTTCATTGACATTTCTATATAAATAATAAGATGCCGATTTTCTATATTTTTGTTTTCAGGTCACGGTGGCTAAGTGGATAAGCCGCTGGTTCGCTAGCCTGGAGATCGGGTGTTCGATCCCCCCATTGGCCGAGAAAGTTCATCTCGATTTACCGGCGTGATTTCTCCTTGTCAGTGATTTTTAAACAATATTTTATTCAGGTTGTCTGAATGGGATTGGGGATCAGGCTTAGCCTATGTAAAACCCCTCTCCCTGAGGGTCCCGTGTACACATTGGTGTGCTCGTAAAAGATCCCTTGGCAGTTCGAATTCGATATAAATAAGAGTAGGCCGTAGACAAAATAAACATTTTACCATTGGTACACGAATCGTGTACCATAATGCGTTTCAGCCCCAGTTCTAGCAAGAGACTCGAAGAAAGAGGCTAGAAACATTGCACCAAATCAAACGGCGTATGTAGACTGGAATAGCCAGACGATAGAAATTTGCATTCGATTGAGACTGTCGGCTTACTTCGCCGAACATAAACGGAAGCCATTAAATGTAAATCAGTTTATATACATTGATACTACAGTATTATATGCGTTGCGACCCACTTGTGTCAATTTCTAGGTCCCAAATTAATGTTGGCGATTTAGCTCCTTTAAATTGCACGCCAATGTGTACACAGAATCTCGGTTTTTTGTACCACCCGAGGGACTATACGTTGTCCCTTGTCAGACCCTCTGCCTTGCACCACTGACAAGGGAGAACCAAGCCGGAAATTCCCAATGAACTTTCTCGGCCAACGCAGGGATCAAACATTGAATCCCCAGGTAAGCAAGCTAACGTCTTACTCACTGAGCTACAGTGGCTCCAGCTATAGATGAACGATGATATTTAGTTTCAGTTTGGGGGGAGACGTGTTCTTTTTACAAATTATACAGCCGTTCGTGGTTTCCAGCAGTTTTCCGAGCGCAGTTACAATTAAATTAGATAATGACGTCACAACGAGCAAGACGTAATGCCGTCAAAATGACGTTACGACGTTACAATAAGGTCGGAGGAAAAAAATGTTGGCATTTTTGAACTCGCGAGTATCGATTTCCTACAGGCCGGTAATACATTTATTTGCACTAAAGTCAACCGTTTTGGAGACTTCGGCGATATTCTGGTCCACTGGCCGCCAACTTGGATTTATGTTAATTATGCAAATTTCCCCAAGACCGATAATGGCCGCTTTTGTTATGGGAGTACTAGAGACCATACCGGAACAGTTCCCAAAGAAATGATTTCTGTTGCAATTTGTTCTGGGAGCATTTTTATCTTTACCCGCCTATAGCTAACGTGATACTATTTCGCATTTTCGAGGTTAAGATAGCTGACTAGTGTTTGAGCATTGTGTCTTAACAATATTTTGAAAGCAATACATTAACAGTAAATCCAGATTGAATTTGTAATAGAAATGATTATACTTCACAAGATGGATGTTTTAATTGACATGGTCATTTAGTAATTGAGGCAAGCCATCGACATTTCCTGCATAATTTGATGTCCTTCCTCGTTTCTTTGGTACAAAGACATAATACTTACAACTGGTTGATCTCATTAAATGGACCTATAAATTCTAGAAACTTCTTGATCCACTAGACTATGATATGATTATCATTGTTTACTGTCTCTCTCAATCTCCATTTTGACCCGTGCGTTACTTAAAAGTACTATTTCCATTGATTTTGATTGCGGGTCGGGTCTTCATACATGACCATGGTCGTGAGATTTCTGGTGTGATTATATCACGCAGTTGGAGAATTTCGTCGTATATGTTAGCTGTATTTCTTTATTATATTATATGTTTTATAAGTGGTTTTAATAACGGTCATTAATCAACGCAAGGTTTTGGGACGACTAAATTCGATTCTAGCAAATTCTATTGATTCGGTGTCTAGGGTGTCAAATTTACTTTGAAGCTAAGCTCATCTATCTCCCCACTTTCTCCAATATATCGATTTGTTTCAGGAAACGGCGATTTGGATAAACACTCTTTGAGGTTATGAATCGATGCAATTTGTCCTCATCCATTGAATGGTTCTTCTCACTTTTTACTAATATGATTGTTTATATTCAACGGCTTCTTATATTTACAAAATCTACTTTTTAAAGAAATAGTATTGCTCGAAGTAGTTGCTATACACTTTGTTCCTATTTGAAAATGTCAATCAAGACGTATGCCTTGAAGGTCATCATCGAACATTTCTTGTACACAAAATGTCTGTTACAACAGAGCTGCTGTTTCAACTTTGGTTATGTTTAGGCTTTTGGAATTTGGCGGTCCCATTTAATCACCGACAGGAACATTTTGTCAGTAGTGCCGTGCCGAAAGAATTGCAAAAGGTTGCCGACCAGGATATATGCATATTCTACATACATTCCAAATTTAATTACATATATAATAATATTACAAAATTATTATGGATAATTGAAATTTTGACAAAGTGGTTTAATACCGATTTTAAAGTGTAGACAATTTTGTGTTTGAAATATCTCCATGAACTGTTTTTTGATAAAAGAAACAATCGTATAGATTTATGTCGTTAAATTTATCTCGTGTCTTGTTCCTTGTTTGTGATTGTATGTTGCTCATTGTTGAGCATGAAACCCGTATAATTGAACTAAAATCAAATTATATCAGTTGGATGACACCAAACTGATCCCGCAGTGAATATTCGCTTGGCCGCTACAATCACTGATAAGCATGACATCGACGAGGTTTAATGAGTACGGCATATTAACTTTTTTACTCCGACAAATTAAATTCTTAAACATTTCTTTGAGGTAAAAGAAAAATAAATAAAGACGTTTGAAGTATTTGTAGTTAAAAAAATATTTCCTATTTAGTGTAGATGGGTATTAAAATGAGTAAAATGCATCATTTTGCCCGAAGCAGTTAGGTGTTAAGTAAACATTGCACGAGCCGTTGGACCAATGACTACCGCCGCGTGCAGTCAACGTACGTGTTGTGGACAGTCATCTGTTACAGAGATAATTCGTAAGTAATTCTCTGTGAAACACATTGGCATGACACATCTATCAACAATTTACTCTTGCTTGTGGATTTGGTAAATAGTTAAGCCAGTGTCAGCTTTAATTGTTCCCCATCGATTAGTGGTAATTTTGTCAAAAGTTCATCAATTATCATAATTGTTTTCAATTTTTATGACGAAATGATATAAATTTTGGATATGGTATGCAAGTAAAATATGCATATCTTTTCCTGACGGACAATTTCTAAAATACCGTGAGTGTTATAGAGTGTCGATAGAATGCTCTTATTGTTTCTTGTCAGTGATTTTATATATTATTAGGCCCGAATTTAGAAAGCCGGTGTGAAGGACTTTACTTACATATTCATCGGCCTGAACGTTACTTGGGTCGACTGAATTGAGATGTAGTAAATTATGCATTCTCAGACTAGTATTGCAATAGTTGCTAACCGTATAAGCCCACTTCTTTTAATTACTTGGCGATCCTGTACGTTTTAAAACTTGAAGCATTAACATCCATAAAACGATTAATTATAGATGTGTGCATACATTTTTACAGACGATATTGACAAAAGTAAGTAATTTGTTGACCTTCAGTACTGGAAAATATCCAAGTAGCTATGCATAACAAATTATATATATATCTCATCAATTAACTGTAACAACATCGAATTACTGTTTAAATGACACTTTCATTTAGAAATATCTAAATTATATAGATTTCAAACGTACCGACAAGGACTAACCGTTATTGCTCGAAAGTAACACAAACCGCCTGTCAAATTTCCACCTTCGGACAATTACTACTAAGAACAGAAACAATTTGTTCATCGACAAAATTTCATCGATGTTACAGTGGCAGTTGTCGAGGCCCGCCTTTATTAGCCCAATTGAGGACAGAACAGTAGGACGTTGCATAGAGTTTCCATTCTTTAGAACCCTGCATCCTCTAAAATCTAGCAGAGTTGTAATAAATGAACCGATAGCACGATCATGACAACACTTGTACATATATTTATTTCTGTGAATACAGAAACAAGTTGGTTATGTTTCTTTCTCGACCGATTGAATAATGATTGAAGGCCACAAATTAAAAACACTATGGAATATGATCCCTATTACAATTAAAATCAGGAACTATCCATACATAATTTTTATTACTGATAAATATAATGTAGTGTTTATATATAGTCCCGATGAAAAGAAACCTCCTTTGTTTTATATTATTATAATTGTAATTTTTTTTTTATTTATGTGTATGATTTTTTATGCACGATTTCTATGCACTTTCATTGTCAGTCAAACAAATCAATGACATGTGAATCAGCATATAATATGAAGCATGATGTATCAGCGTCCACAGTGACTGCTGCTAACAAGTATTGTTAGTTTCAATTTTAGCTTGAGTTCATTCCAAATGAAACTAAATCGACCGACTTCAAGATATTCTAATTCAATTTACCAGCGTTGACTTCAGTCTGAAAAACTTGACTTATTGGGGTGGCGTTGAAATATGTACATTTATATATGGTGAAATCGATCAATTGAACCGCTTTCGACAAACTGATTCCAGATTTGAATGCAGCAGCCCTACAATCTCTTAAGTCATATATAGAGACGGTATTATTGTTGAGAGGTGGTCGTCATTTATTGAATGGGTATCCTAATTAGTTCAAACATTCATTTATATTTAATTGATTATCTGCCAATTTTATCACTGTAACATCAATTCTATTTTATTTGCGTTGATAAATAGCATGTTCAGTGCCCTGAAGTTAACAAATTTAAAATATACCGGTAACGTGGTCACACGTGTGCACCGATCGTGGCCTTCTCGTAACTTTGTATTCGAACTGTCATGGTTTTCCATAAAAAACGACTAGAGTTTTTTATTATTTAAAAAATCTGTCGACCTATATATGAACCCATACTACATGTGTGTTGTCTTCCGAAAAAAACCATAATGGATTCGTACAATAAACTTTACCCTGATTGAGAATACATGTCGATGTTGGTGAAAATGATTCACGTGATGAAGGGGTCTTTTTATGAACATGATTGGCGTACGAAAAGGGTAGCTGTTTGTGTAATGCTTTCTGAAACCATTTCACTGTTCAATTTCTTGCACACACCATGTAATGTACATGGGACAAATGTCCTCGGCTTAGGACCAAACACTGTTCCTTTGCCAGTCCTACTGTTCTTCACAACTGATAAATCTCAGTTTTAATCCCTGAAGTTCCTGGTTAGCAGCTTACTCAATGAAACACATGAAAATTTTATTTTTAAAAATAGTACTTTCGAGTTTTGTTTTGAACGTGTTCCTTTCATGAACCGTGAAAACCAGAACTCATTTGTGGTTAATGTTGACTCCCATTTACACTATGGTCATTGTTAATGTCAATGGTGTCTGCACCACTCTGATTAATTGGCTTACCTATTGTAAGTTCCATGTTCTGATTGCTCGTTTTCTCACATTCCTCACGATATGTGATCACTGTAGATAATAAGTGTGCTTCCATCTATTTAGTCCGGAAATCAACATACTTCTCATATGCTGTATGGAACATCTAGATTCAATTTCACATTCGAGGCATCTTATTGGCTCATGATGTTCTTCGACGCAACACGTACATTTAAAGCAATTGTTTGTGATCGAAGATTGATCGACATTCTTGTATGCTGTCGCAGTCACTTATCTGTTATTGTCGACCATTGTTTCCCATAGTAGTAAATGGTTCGGTGTATAATTTGGGGTTGACCAATAATATATGACGTAAAAACCATACATGTTTTTAACTGGTGTAATCTTTCTTACTGGGGTTCATGAATAGGCAACAACTTAACTACGGTTCGGTGATATAGCCTTACCTTTGCGTTGGATAACGAGATCGACATGAACATGGCCGTAAATGTTTTGTGATAACCACTGAGCAAGCAAGCAATAAAAATTAACACAATTATTGGGGGACGAATGGTCAAACGCGTGCATTCTACATGGTAAAGTCAGCCGTTGAGTCAAGTGCAGTGGTCAGTCCTATCTCCGTGATCCCAACTAAAATATTGTGATACTTGTGCATGATCAGCGGTGGATTAAGGCTATGGTGGGCCCTAGGCAGCACGACAAGCTGGGCCCTTCACGGAACTGGTTTGCCGTAGTAAAACTAAGACCTCTGTAAGAGAAACGAGGATATACTGATGGAATAATGTCAAGCACTACAACTTAGTCCAACATTGTCATGTCATTCGGCCAGTGACAATCTTTTGATGCCCAGAGAAGCACAACAACAGCCAACTGCCGTATAAAATAAAAACAAGCTTAATTTATTATTTCTTGAAAAAAGAAAAATATTTTTTGTAATTCACTTTCAATAAATCTGAATTCACTTAAAATGTTAACATTAAATTTAAAAAGGTCGTCAAAAATTTTATGGGTCCTCTTTTTTCTTGGACCCTAGGCAACTGCCTACACTGCCTCTCTGCATGATACATGCGAATATTATTAATTCAATTCCTCAGGGTATAACTTACTGTTTTCATTGCTGGGCGTGATAAAATTGTCTAGGACATCACCCTTGGTGGTAGTAACTATACTTGTTACCTTAAACTGTGTTTAAGTGAACAACTGGTACAGTCTAAGACCCCTTACGCAAGTTCAAATAGGTTCAAACGCACAATTGTCAACACACATCATTACAGTTTGTCTTAAAATAAGTAATTCTATCACAAATCGTGGAGACTGGACACTTAAAATAGTGACCGAACAGTTTTTCTCTGCATAGCGCTGTTTATGTTGTAGGCCTAATGACGTATTACGCAACTCGCGGCCATGACGGTCGGCCAGTTGAAATTTCGCGTAGGAGATTCGTTTCTTCAAATCATATAATTATGCGGTAAGGCCTCACCTTTATTTCAATAAGAATTGATTTATTATATGTTAAGTTGCGTACAGTACTGTTTTGGGTCAGTTTATTTGTAAATTAAGCGAGCTATAGGCCAGTAAACTTTTTGTAGTCATTTGAACTCGGTAGGAAAAACCACTACTGCGACTGGAGTAAGACGGAAGACAGCAGTAGTGGAACCATTTCTACCTTGGTGGGAGTGGACGTAAAACCCCAGAAACGAACGAAGTGATAATGGAGGTTTTCTAAATGTTTTGTTTTGTTAGATATAAAAGATGTTTTTCGTATCCTCGTGGGTATACTATACCAACAATTCTGAGACTAACTGATGAAATATTCACGTTATATAAACAGGTTTGACAAGGGCTTGAACTGTCGAATGTAAATCATCACAAAACTAGCAACCATTGGCTATATTATAAATTATTGTCTGAAAACTAGTAAAACAAGACTCGTGACTTTTTAGTCTTTCATATATCAGAATCGCGGCATTACGTTCAATTTGCACAGGAATAAATCAACGTAACCACGAATTCAACCCTTACATTACACAATGTTATCTTTGTAAAAAAATGTACGATTACAATAAAGTTTATATTCTATCCAGATGTCAGTCCATTAACCCAATATATAATATTTTTTTATGCTTAGCAACCCTCTTTAAGTTGCTAGAAAGAAGCCTAAGAGGCCCCCGCGTTTTACATTTTCCTCTGTTTAAATTAAAGGTATACAACAGCGTTAAAATGGATTGCTGTGTGAAATTACTGGTATTACTATAGAAATAGTAATACCGTTACACTGAGCTTTAAGTGTTTCGGCTCTCCATTAATTTGATTGGGGGAATTACTGGTATTTCTAGGTGTACAGTTGTATTGAGCTTTAAGTGTTTCGGCTCTATGTTGTATTTTTGTTGTAATAAGGAAGGGTGGACTTAATGTTACTTCTTGTTACCACAACGTCGAGATGTGTTTCGACTCTCGATTATTTTTCTCCTTCTACAATTGCCGTAACTTTTTGTAGGTAAAAGGACAGATAAGAAACCCGTAGATTGTTTCGTTTATTTACTGATAAAGCTTTGGTGTGACAATCTCAAAGACTGGTAACATTGCTCTGAATCAATAGAAATGCATTTTCTTAAGCTTAGCAGATGACGCCATTTACTCTCAGATTTTGTTTGTCGGTCGGTAATCTTGAGTCAACACTATGTCGCTATTCAAAATCTTGTACACGGATATCGTGGAAATCCTATTTACGTTTAAAATTTTGTGAATCTACATGCATAATTATAGCTACTAACATATTGCGTCTTGACTTCAACAAATTGTTTTGTTTAAAGATTTTTTTTCGTTATAAACAATTAAAGCATTTAAACAAACAATTCACTGACTCGGTATATAACTGTTAACATGTCATAATCTTTTTTTTTGTATATTACATTATCACTTTGCAATGTGCCCCTGAACATGTGATATGGAAAGGCGGTTTTTATACGCCCACATTTTCATGTGGACGTATTATGTCGTCGCCCCTGTCCGTCCGGACGTCTGTCCGTCCACAATTTGTTTGTGGACTCTCTACAGGTCACAATTCTTATCTGATTTTGACGAAACTTGAAATATAGGTTTATCCCCAAAAGATCTCGGCTGCTTTCGATATTGGCATGTATCGGATCAAAACTTCATGGTTTATGGCCCCTGATTGTACGAAATATCACGTTTTTAGCTTGTGGACCCTATTTTGAACTGATTTTGATGAAACTTGACATGCATGTTTATAATCCAAAGATCTTGGTTCCTTTCGATATTTGCGCCTATCGGAATGTAATTTCCTGAATTATGGCCCCTGATTGTCCGAAAAATCACCCTTTTTTAGCTTGTAGTCCCTCTGGGGGTCACAATTATTATCCGATTTAAAAAAAAACGTTTAATTATATCACCGTTACACCCTAAGGAGGGTTGAGTTCGAATTTCGGGAAAATTAGACCAAAATTGCCATACAAAATGGCCGCCGTTTGTACGCGAATACTGTTAAAAAATGGTGTATCATGGTTGTGGACCCTGTAAAGGTCACAATTTTAATTCGATTTTGATGAAACTTGAAATTCATGGTTATAACCCAAAGATCTTGGTTCCTTTCGATATTTGCGCATATCGCATAGTAACTTCCTGAATTATGGTCCCTGATTATACGCAAAATCACCTTTTTTAGCTTGTGGTTCCTCTGGAGGTCACAATTATTATCCGATTTAAAAAAAAAACGTTTGATTATATTACCGTGACACCGTAAGGAAGGTTGAGTTCGAATTTCGGGAAAATCGGACCAAAATTGACGGACAAAATGGCCGCCGTTTGTACCCGAATACTGTTAAAAAATTGTATATCATGGTTGTGGACACTGTATAGGTCACAATTTTGATTCGATTTTGATCAGGAAGGTTTAGTTCGAATTTCGTGAAAATCGTACCAAAATTGCCGGACGAAATGGTCGCCGTTTGTACGCGAATAGTGTAAAAATATGGTATATCATGGGTGTGGACTCTCTACAGGTCACAAACAATTCTTATCCGATTTTGACGAAAAGTCACATTTCTAGGTTGTGTACCGTCACACCATGAATATCAGATTGGAACTGACCAACAAAATGGCTGCTCCCAATACAGTATGAAATACAGGACTTAATGATTTTGGAAAAATCACTTTCGGTATTGCTTGTTCTCTATCCATCTCTCGAAAATGTGGGCGTATCCTGCCTGGCAGTGCCAGCCTATCTTTAAATATGCTGTAATTATAACAATAATTATTAGTATTGGTGGTGTAACATACAACCGACTTTAAACAAATATATTATTTAGAAAATTGAATATTTAATCAATTGGTCTGTATTCTACAGCTATCAGTAGGATGCCAGGCATTTGTCTAGACACATTATTATGTGTATCATGTTTATAGCGTTGTTTCAAAATATATTTCTTGAAAGCCCAATCCTAACAGACTTGTCGAGCGTAGCAATGCCATTAAAATGTATAAAATTTAAGCATCCCATCCCACTTCATCCCTAACTGTAAGTGCAATGTACAGCTGCATTCAAAGTAATAGTAGGCCGTTTCGCAGCAAGATTTCTTATGTAGCATGATGTAAGCCCGCGTTCATTATCCCAATAGGATTCATTAGAACAGTCGGTGCAAAATAGTAGCCCGTTAAACCCATTTCATTTCAGCTACTGGACTCTCGTATAGCTGACATAATTTACAGTGCGACAAACATGGATACAAATATAACTGATACGCACAACGACGAGAAGACTAATTAGTTTAATAATTGTTTAGAAGGCAATTATGTTTATTAATGACCAAGTTGGGAAAACCTGATACATTTATCAATCCATTAAACCAACACGAATATATGGCATTTTAATTCCAGCATAATATAATTTCCAGATAAAACATTCAATGCATCAAATCTAATCACCAAATTCAATTAAATGACTTTGAATTGCAGTCATTCATTATTTTATATTCTGTTTTCTCGCATTTGATAGATAAATCATTATTTCGGGAGCCTACGCTTATTGCTAATGATATTTTTATGATATTAAACTTAATCGAACCCATTTACATAATATAGTTAATATACGTTACACTGAAAAAAAACTTGTGTTGAAACAACACAAACTTGTGTTGTTTTCAACACAAGTTGGGTGTTACTATTTAACAACACAAACTTGTGTTGAAACAACACAAACTTGTGTTAAATGTCGAAACAACACAAGACTTGTGTTAAAATTGATCAAACAACACAAACTTGTGTTGAAACTTGTGTGAAAATCTACACAATAATTGTGTTAAAATTTCTAAAACTTGTGTTGGAATTTCTGAAACTTGTGTTGAAATTTTTGAAACTTGTGTTGAAATTTCTGAAACTTGTGTTGTAATTTCTGAAACTTGTGTTGAAATTTCTGAAACTTGTGTTGTTTCATACAAACTTGTGTATAACCACCAACAGACCCCTCCTTTATTCTCTTTTAACTGTAATATTTGATAAATGACATGACAACAATTTTGTTCATAAAATTATTCTTTATTCATAAAATTATTATTTATTCATAAAATTATTATTTATTCAAAAATTATTTATTTATTCAAAAATTATTATTTATTCATAAAATTATTATTATTTATAAAATTATTCTTTATTCATAGAATTATTATTATTTATTTATAAAATTATTCTTATTTATTTATAAAATTTTTCTTTATTCATAAAAATTTTCTTTATTCATAAAAGTATCATATATTCATAAAATTATCATATATTCATAAAATTATTATTTATTCATAAATTATCATATATTCATAAAATTATATGAACAATTAAATTAATGCCAGATCAAAACTAAACAGACATTTCGATGGATAATAAAAACAAAGAAAATCAAAAATCACCCCCCCCCCCAACAAAAAAATAAAAATATAAAAAATAAACAAATCATAAAATAAGCATAGCTATTTAAATTGAAAAAAAAACCTCAAAACAAGCACTGAGACATTTGGAATTCTAATAAACAAAGTTACTTCCAATGCTAATAAAATTGTGTTATATAATAACAATTTATTCCCACCCCCACCAAAAGTTTTTTTTTAAAGAAATGATAATTTAAACGCTATGTCCAAAATATTCCTGCACCATGCCCCCTTAAAATAGGATTTACCTACATTGTATATCTAAATTAAATAACAATCAAAACAAGCATTAAAGACATAAATTATGCACAAAAACTGAAAAACTACTTACAAATGAAATATAAAAGGCATGTACAAAATATTTATATACAAGTCATAAGTAAGGGGAACCATGATGGTTCTTTTTGGATCCCGCTGTTGGCCTACATAACAAAGAAAAGTAGGGATAGGGTTGGGACTAACATAATAATATGGTTTAATTCTATTTCAATAATTTGCTTGTGCGTAGGGGTCTTTAGCAGTGGGAGGAAACCGAAGTACCCGGAGAAACTATGTTAGTTGACTCAATGACGGACCTTATGATACAGCATACACGTCCTATCCCCCCTTCATTTAATAAACAAGGGAAAGTCATCGTAATCTACCTGAGTGCTCTATATAATACTTTATGATTGACGACCAAATTCTGAGTGATTTTTACAGTCTATATTTTACACAAATTTCTGGAGAAAATTACAATATAATTGTTTTTGCAAAGGATATTTAACATTAAAAACAAAAATAAAATATTTGAATAACAGACCAAATGCAACAGATAACCTATTAGCTTTTATAATCACTACATTCTTTTTCAAAATTATAAAATAATTTGATGGCTTAATATTCAGAAGGTATATATGGTCGACATCTCTTGTTGCTGGAACCACGCATCAAATGCTCTCCAGTCTGAAAAAAAAAAAAAATTATGCATTATTATAGCAGGCAATAAATATACTTTCTATGGTTCAGAATGTTTAAATAACTCATTTTTCCTCATGTGGGGTCTCTATTTTGTTTCAACTTTGCATAATACTTATTGTGCCTTTTTAAGTTACAGACCTAGGCTGATTATTATGCCTCAATGGGAAAGAAGCCAGAACAAAACTCTTGAAAAAATGACAATATAAATGAGTTTATTGTCTTACTGTTTTGCTCCTAAACTCGGTGAATGAAGATGGGCATACACCATACAGTGTGCTATGAGGGAAATTTTGCCCTGCATGCCAATCTGGATGATTTTTTTCGGCCAATGCAGAGATCGAACACCTGATCTCCAGGCTAGAGAGTCAGTGTCTTACCCACATGATCCCCAGCTCCACTAAGACAAGTGTGAATACAGTATTGTATACAGTAATATAATATGATATTAATTATATTTCACAAATTCGTACATTTGAAGGCTTTATAATATTCATTATGAAATGATGTAACATTGCATCAATCTTATAGTTTTGACGTAATATATCAAAATAGCATAACAACAATCTTTTATACTAGAATTGAATAGTTACCCACCAAGAACAAGCTGCTCTATCATCATTTATTCAGCTATTTTTTTCTTCCATTTTTTAATTTCTTTTGTTGTTAGTTGTATGATCTTTTTCTAGGTGATTTTCATATGCATCCATTATTAAAACTGAAAAAATAAATACATAACATGTAATTAACAATTAAAGATACTTTACCATATTCAAAACTGTGTGGGGAATCATATGCCTAAGATGCTGGCTCGCTAGCCTGTAGGACGGGTGTTCGATCCCTGCATTGACCGAGAAAGTTCATTCAGTGATGCATGTCCAATTACATGTCATTTCGGACTATGGCCTCAACGTTTCTGTCTCCAATAGGTGACATTTCGGACTTGGGTGGGTGACATTTCAGAGAGAGAGAGAAATGGGGTTTAACGTCCACCCAACACAAACTAGGTCATTTCGGGACTAACATATGGTTCAACTTTATTTCAACAATTCGCTTGCGCGTAGGGGTCTTTAGCAGTGGGGGGAAACCCGAGTGCCCGGAGGAAACCCACAAGGTTGTGAAGGCGATGACATTTCAGACTCGGGAATAAGTTGAAAGGAAAGATTGAACAGACTGTCAAATCAAGGACCCAAAAACGATTTTTAAAAAAAAAGCAGGTAAAATTTACCGCTCACAATCAATATACAACACCTTGATCACGCACATACAGCAAAGTCTCCAATTTTGAATGTTTACGAAAAGAATGTTTTATTTATTTCTTTTTATATATGTACTATGTTATGTATATAAAAAAATGTTGCTGATGAATTTATCAGAAATAGGGCAATTCAAAACATTCTTCAGACGGAGTCCGAAAATTTGACAAGTAAATCGTCTGTGTTGAGTCCGAAATGACGCTGGACCAAAATGTTGTGCTATCGTCTGTCCAACTTCTTGGATTTTCTGTGGGTTTTATGGTTTCATCTTTTTGCTAAATACCCAAACTCGCAAGCGAATTATTCATATTAAATTTCACCATACCTTAGTTAGTCCCATTATGACCTAGAGTTAGAGCCAGTAAGTAGATAAGGATCCATCCTACAACAATTCTAGGTTCATGCAAAATTAATATTGCACAACAAACCAGTTTTGAATTCATGTAGAATGAGGCAATAAAACGGAAGTCAGCTACTCGGTTGTAGTTGATTACCGGTAGCCTATGCATGTAGGAGTAGGACATAGTTGGACTACTTGATTCGGCAAATACAAGTACATATTATAGGCCTTGTCAAGCCTTATTTACATGTATGTGAATCCCCCCCACCTCTCTCTCTGTTGCATATAAATACTTAATGTGGGATTGTGTCTTCAAATACACTAATAATTGTAGGACATTGGTAAAAAAAAGAAGAAGAAAATATAAATTTTAAAAGTTAAATGAAATTCAAATTGTTACCTGTTTTTCTTCTATATGGTAAATTCTCAATAATTGCTTAAAAACTGGAAGGTGGAAAAAGTCAAATAGCAGCAATGACTGAAAAATAAAATGAAAAAAAAAGAAACTTCCAAAGAATCATTTTTATTGACTGAATCAGTGAACTAATTACACAGAGGTTGGACGGATTGTGTGGAAAATGTTTGCTTATTTGATTACAGAGGGTCTTTTTTTTAAAAACACAAATTAGATTAGGCCTACATTTCAACAAACACAAAAGTGTAAAAAATTATTTTCTAGTCCGTCCCTGGGTTTATGTCTACTCTCGCCAAAATGTTTTTATATATAAAAAAAAAACATGGCCGTCAATCCAAATCCAATCCAACTGCCCTAGATATTATTTTAAAACAGGTTCTTACCTACTGGCTCAAGTCGAGCCGTTTCTGGTTTAATGTGATTCTGTAACATCGTGGCGTCGAACAACTAATGTTCATTAAGCAGAGTTGAGAAAAATGAGACAGATTCAACAATATCATGCTGAAATATTTTTTCACTGTCCCGCCATTGTAAATGACAAATTATCACCGCGCATGCGCGAATCTCCTTCTGATCAGTAATCTACGCGCGCGAAGTAAATTACTGCGATGATAATCCGCTTAATCTTAATCGGTATTCACCATGGATCACTGCCTTAGTATTATTAGTCATTTTAATGAATTTTGCGACGGTTAGTTTTTTGATACAAGTACGCGCAAGACGATACGGAAAGAAAATACTAATACACAAAGAAACAATATCGATGCTAAAGAAATAGATAGGCCCTACATGACATTTTTATATATATATATAAATATTTACAAACCTACGGTCTTGTATTCTCTGTGGTGACCATTATATCACTGCTCAAATATCATTTCAGCACGCTGTTCATGGTAAATGTTTGTGTGTGAAATCGCTTTATTTAACGTCCGCTTCCACCGAGGTGATATCGCAGACAAAGTGTAGCCTAGAGTAGTTGTTTTTATTAACAAATTACATTAAGAAAGAGTTTTACCCATTGTCAACGCGTTTGGAGTCAATTGTTAAAATCACACCGGACTGCTCACCAGGCAGTCCTTTGATCTACCAGTTTATTGGGCCAATAAAAAAATCAACAACTTTATTTTAACTACAGACATCTAAACACCAATTAACATTCAATTCTGTCTGCCTATATTGTCTGTGTAAAAAACATATACCTTTCTTATAACTTGTGGACCCCAAAATTAATACTTTGTATGGAGTTTAATTTTTAAAATTAAAACACAAAATATTTATTGACGATAGTATACACATTATTTGTGTTAATTTTATGACAAAAACACGAGATTTTATAAATCAACACAAGTTTGTGTTAAAGCATTAAAAAGAACACAAGTTTGTGTTGATGCAATGCAAAACAACACAAGTTTGTGTTGATGCAATGCAAAACAACACAAGTTTGTGTAGATTAATTTTAACACAAGTACTTGTGTTGTGTTCCAACACAAGTTTTTTTTCAGTGTAGTATAAACGTATAGTCAGAACATGGCTCTGGCATATCGGTTAAGCTTAAAGGGACTATCCCGTTTTGAAAGGAGTCTCAAAAAAAAAGTCCGAGTAAGTATGAAAGTCAAACGCCAAAATATCGAAGACTGGTGTATTTACCTTGTCTCAAAATTTCAGCTCAAAATATTGAGTCGTTTGGGCGTGAACGTCAAACTGCTTATCCGGACACGTAACCCTTTTAAGCATTCGGTTCTATTTTTTCGTTGATGACCTGATAATCGACTTCCGTTTATTGAGAGGTCTATATAGTGAATGACCCATGTACTATACAGGATATCGAAAGGTTAATTTCACCTACACATTATTTTTTTTTTATAAAAGAAGGCAGGGTTTACAAGGACTCCGCACAATACAGATTGGGACACTTGTTTCCTTTCCAGATAAAGATTGACGGGTTTAAGTTATTTAAAAACGTATTTCAAATACTGAGTTAGTTTACCTGCCCTTAGATAGAGGATTCTGAGCGATTTTAACACAAAATTAAGCAGTTTTATTCTCCAAAATATTATCGGAATTAGCCCTTTAAAGAATATGCGACCAACGTGCTAGCTATAGGTCTTTCAGGATAGAATTCGAACAATGATATGAAATAATTGATAATAAAGGAAAGGCAAAAACAAAACACAAAAACAACACTACGCTGTTTAAATATAAGATGCTTTCCCAGAGAACACACACCGAAAAACAAAATATGAAATAATTGATAATAAAGGAAAGGCAAAAATAAAACACAAAAACAACACTACGCTGTTTAAATATAAGATCCGTTCCCAGAGAACACACACCGAAAAATATTTTACAGAAGAACCTTTGGGGATTGTGATGCAAGCCGTCATTTGCTTTTTTTGGACAAAATATAATTTTTACCGGCTAAATGTACTCCGATTGATTATTTACCTTATAATGTCGAAAAGAAATAAAGATATTAACGATATGTAATCTCCCGACTGGGATTCAGTCGGATTAAAAAGAGGCGAAAATAACATATGTATCGACTGCAGAAGTAAAATTTTATAATTTTTTAATAAAAAAAAAGAATAAAATTTATCTAATTATTTTTATTACTGTTACGTGATTATTTCGCCGTCTGTGTAAATATGTTAGTTATATACATCATATAACAATATATTTATTGTTGTTATACCCAATAACAGTTAAACTCAGAAGGCGAAGTTTTTATCTTGCATGCTGAAAGTTCGATTGGATTCCCTAACCGATATCAAATTAAGACACTTTTGATTAATTATGGATGGATTGTTGATATCAGAATGAAACAAAAGAATTCTACCAATAATGATATAAGAGACGTCACGATACGTTTTACCGATCTCCAATTATCCGTAATTATTCACAAGTCTCAGAAAGGGTATATATGAGATAAGGAAACTTAAGAAGAGGCATTAGACGAAGCAGCCGCCAGATATCAAAGAGTATTAAAGCGCCATCTTTTAGGCTTTAATCGCCTAAACTTTAATGTTGCAACATTTAAGAATCTTAGACGGAAATAGGGGTGTTTATTACACTTTGGGTTTTATAGCGTTTTAGAGCACGTTCTTGACTTCCAGATGAAGAATGATTATATTCAACAACATGCATGGCTAATGACAAAGTCTTTCAGCAAAAATTCATTCTTTTCTCCACCTAAACCTTTTGATTTGATGAAAAGAAAATTCAGTGTTTGTAACCCTCTTCAAAATTGTGTGATATGATCCTGGCAAAGAAATCAATCGCAATTCCTAATCACGCCTCTATTAACTAACTTCAGGCCGTGTCATGTTCCGTCTGTAGTTCTTCATGTTTGTTCTGTACCAATCAACATCCACGTTCTTCATATGACCATATTCCAATTATAATGCCAACTTTTGAAGCTGCGGTTTTCAATAATATTCAAGATTCCAACATCAACCTATGCCTTCAATAATAACATTTTTTAAAATTATAATAGCAAATTGGTGCTACAATAATTTTGAAGATTTTCGCCTGCGCCTTTTGATAATAACTTGTTTAAAGCTGAAAAAGATATGATATAGTTAATCCTTCTAAGTTTTACATCTGTACATTAATATCAACATACCCACAGTTTACCGCATAACAGATTCATTCCTCTGATGACCAAGCTGCAGTTATACTTTTATTTTTATACGCCGACATTTTCACGTGTACGTATATTATTGTCGTCGCGCCTGTCCGCCCACAATTTGTTTTTGGACACTCTATAAGTCACAGTTCTTAATATAGGTTTATTTCCAAACGATCTCGGTTCCTTTCGATATTGGCATGTATCGGATCAAAACTTCATTGATTATGACCACTAATTGTAAAAAAAATCGTATTTTTAGCTTGTTGTTCCTAGTTCACAATATTTATCCATTTAAAAAAAGTCCTAAAGATGGTTGAGATTGGAATTCGTGAAAATCGGACCATAATTGTCGCCCCTTGTACGCAAACAGTGTTAAAGTATGTAATACCAAGGTTGTGGACTCTCCAGAAGTCACAATTTTGATGAAACTTAAAATATACGTTATATCACAAATATTTTAGTCCATTTCGATATTCGTGCATTTCAGACAATAATTTCCCGGATTATAGCCCGTGATATCCCTTTCATTAGTGGTCTCCGGTAGTTACGTCAGGGGTATCTAAGCCATCCGAAGGTCTACAGAGTTGATTTTGAGCTTGTCATTTAAATCAAGTTCAATTAATAATTTCTATAACATCTGAAGCCAAAATAAAGACTTGTAAAAGGCAGTTTAAGCTCTTGCAAAATGTATGCTTAATTTATGCATTTCACTAAATTTGTATTAGTTTGTTTTAAACCGAGACAAATAATAATTCAATTTATTTCAAGGTGCACCAAAATCCATCCATACTTAAAAGTTGTTTGCTGGTTTTAACTTCGGCCAAAGAAGAATAAAATTAATGTTTCTTCGTAGTGTTAGGCTATATTAAAACTATCAGTCATTTAGCTCTTGATTTGTCTGGACAACTGTAAATCGACCGCTCTGTCTATATTTTATTAACAATTTCCATTATTTGCATGCTAAGAATGATGATTTTAAAACGCCAAACAAATTTGTAACAGTAATATGAGATAATTGTGGAATTTAAGATGGTGCAGAAGGAAATTGTGTAAGTGAATATAAATCTAGGAAGGAAATGGATTCCAGTATATTTTTTCATGTACAATTACAATTGATCAAATGGCGAAAAACAAGGATGACTTTACAAAGAATTACTGACTGTGTATGTGGGTGATAGCGTTCACTCAGCACATGGGCAAATACACCTCTGGTGACAATGTCTTTCTAGGTGAAGAAAGTGATCTATGTTAACCAATTGTTGTGGCTTGGGTAGTACCATCTCCAATAGAAAGCTATCAGAACCCTTGAAGGAAAATATCTTTGCAAATACCAGGTGTCACGCATTCCAACTGAAATGTCTACCGGTGATAACCAACTTGCAAAGTTCAAGGTTACTGGAACTATGTCACGGTTGCTGGGACTTTTCCACTCCAGCCTCGGCTATGATAATATTATGAACCACTTTAGTTCAAACTTTTCTAATTTACTTTCAACGACTGCAAACGTATATTTCCTTTACATCATGATCGACTTCAGGGCCCGATTCCTAGAAAATTCTTAAGCACGTTCTTGTGCTTAGATTTTAAGTAGACTTTGCAATTAAGTAAACTTACCTTATTTTGTGTTCCCAGAAAATTCTTAAGAACGTTCTTGTGCTTAGATTTTAAGTAGACTTCAGTGTAAGCACAAGCACTTTATTATGTGTTCCAAGAAAAAACGTTCTTACAATTGTCCATCTAAGCACAAGTCCCGAGCAAGGTATAGGGCTTGCTTACCAACCTTAAGCCTGTTTCTGCTTCAAACAATATGGCTGACCGTATAGTTAGTTATTCGACGGCATTTACTACATCTGTTGATACCTAAGAGACATTTGGAAGACGGAAAATCCTTAAGAAATATATTCTCGACAAGAATGCTATAGAATATTTCGCTTCTACACTAAATTTTTTTTATTTATTTACAAATTGGTAAACAACAGAAACGCAGGCAAATTGAAAGGAGCTAAATAGCAAACACAAGTGGGACGCAACGCATATAATACTCTAATATGAATGTATATAAACTGATTTACATTCAATTTTTTCCGTTTTTACTCCAATTTCAAATCAGTTATGTGCGGCGAAATTTGCCAACAGTGTCAATCGAATGCAAATTTCTAGCGTCTAGTTATTCCAGTCTACATGCGCCGTTTGATTTGGTGCAATGTTTCTAGCCTTGTTCCCCCGAGTCTGTCGCTAGAACTGGGCTGAAACGCATTATGGTACACGATTCGTGTACCAATGGTAAAATATTTATCTTGTCTTAAATATTGGATATCAGAAGCCCATCTTTTTCCGATTAAATAACATCATCAATTTTGATTTAAACTGACAAATAATTCGTGTTTTCAATGTCGAAGATGCTGGATGACATTGAATTAGAGACTTGGCTACTTTAAAATCCAACGCTGTCTCAGTCATTCCGTCTGTTTGCATGTGCTTGCGGGTTTTTTTGGGGGCCCATGTCAAAAGGATCACGTGGTTAAGTGGGTAAGACGCCAGCCAGGGCCAATTCCTAGAAAATTCTTAAAAGTAAGCACAAAGTTATGCTTCACTTTTGCTTACGTAAGAAACTTTATAAAATACCGTCTCTAGAAAATTCTCAAGACCGTTCTTACGTAAGCACAAGTTAAGTACAAATCTAAGCACATTGTGACTGGTAAATTGAGAGTACGATGCTCTCTAACGTCAAAAAAACATTTTTGGTATGCAAATTACACCGTAATTGTAAATTCGTCTGCATCACAGAGTTTCTATATATAGCTCTATGGTCTGCATGGAGTTATAAATAAACCAATGACATTAGCCTCCCGGAAAAAAGTCGATTTAGATGTATTTTATTATTTAACAAATGAAATGAAATGAAATTTAGCGTCCTACTATTTTGCTCCTAATCTGGGGTAATGAAGACGTCATGCAGTGTGCTATGAGGGAAATTTCGCCCTCGCAGCGGCACTACTCTATCGAATTCCAACTGCCAAGGAATCTTTTACGTGTACGCCAGTTTGTACACGAGACCTCGTATTTTCGCCCCATCCGAATGACAAGACAGCTGTCCTCCGTCCTGCATCACTGACAAGGGGAAACCACGTCGGAAAATTTGGATGAACCTTCTCGGCCAATGCTGGGATCGAACACCCGACCTCCAGGCTAGCGAACCAGCGTCTTACCCACTTAGTCAAGTGATCTCCTGATACCTTTGACGTGTCTCCCATAGGACTACATATATAAAATATACCACAGACTAAACAAAAGAAAACAACCCAAAACGCAAGTACATGCAAACAAACCGAATAATTGTGAGAGCGACTGATCTTTAAGTAGCTCGCGTGTGTGTTGTTTACCAATTTGGAAATAAATGAATTGTGTTTATGGTAGAAGCGAAATTTCCTATAGCATTCTTCTCGAGAATATGTTTCTAAAGGATTTTCTGTCTTTCAATTGACTCTTAGGTACGGTACCAAAAGATGTAGCAAATATCGTCGAATAAATCCACGGTCAGCCATATTGTTTGAAGCAGAAACAGGCCTAAAGGTTGGTAAGCAAGCCCTATACCTTGCTTGGGATTTGTGCTTAGATTGACAATTTTAAGAACGAAGTTGTGCTTAAGTTTTTTCTTGGAACACATAATAACGTGCTTGTGCTTACACCGAAGTCTACTTAAAATCTAAGCACAAAATCGTTCTTAAGAATTTTCTGTTAACACGAAATAAGATAAGTTTACTTATTTGCAAAGTCTACTTAAAATCTACATGTAAGAGCAAGAACGTGTTAAAGAATTTTTTTTATGAATCGGGCCGAGGAAAGGTGTTCGATCCCTGCATTGGCCGAGAAGGTTCATCCCCATGTCAGTGATGCAGACGAAAAAATAAGGTCCCGTGTAAAAATTGGCGCGCACGTCAAAGATCCCCTGGCCGTTGTAAATCGATAAGAGTAAGCCGTAACGCCGCTGCCCGGGCAAACTTTCCCTCATAGCACACTTTATGGCGTATGCCCGTCTCCATTAGCCCAGCTTAGGAGCAAAACAGTAGGAAGTTAAAACCTATTTCATTTCATGTCATTTGTCAAATACTTCTAAATCGACTATTTGAAGTTAATGTCATTGATCTATTTATAACTCTATATGCAGACGAATTTACGGTGTAATTTGCATACCAAATTTGTTTTTGTGACGCTAAAGATCATCTTAGTCTCAATTTACCAGTCACACTGTGCTTAGACTTGATCTTACGTAAGAACGGTCTTGAGAAGTTTCTATAGAGACGGTATTTCATAAAGTTTCTTACGTAAGCAAAAGTGAAGCATAACTTTGTGCTTACTTTTAAGAATTTTCTAGGAACCGGGCCCTGATCGTACAACTTTATTGTTCATGTGTCTCTGGGAATATCAGACTAATCTAGCCCTTTCTTCCGTGTGAAGCCTTTAGAATAGACCGGACAATGTGACTAAAATGAAATTCCCCCCCCCCCCCCGTTCCGCTTCATAATCCGTATGAAAAAAACCCTTTGTCTTCAACTGTTTTTTTTTACAGAACGTGCCCTTATTCTGTCTTGGGGATGTGACGCAACCCTTGGGTTATTTGTCACTAGTTCTCACAATGTTACTTAATAATATACTATTCAAAAAAAGTAGGGGATATTTGATTTTTAAATGTTATTAAAGTCACCTAATGAAACTGACGAAGAAACAAATGACAAAATGAAATGAAGTTCACATTCATCGATTTATTCCAAATGATCGTTAGACTAAGTAGGGCACAGACTGACCATTATAAGGGTAAAATGATACCCGGGGTCAAACAGCATCACAACAAAGTCAGTAACGGGTAAATCCTCCTCCGTTTGCCAAACAAGCATTGATCCGACGTGGCATACTCCTAATGAGACGTCTAAGGTCATTTTGGTCCAGATTGTCCCATTCCTGTTGCAACGCAGCAGCAAGTTCTTGGACATTGGCAGGACGTTGTTGACGTTGACGTAACCTCTGTCCAAGCATGTCCCAGACATGCTCGATGGGGGAGAGGTCGGGACAGTGCTGGCCAAGGTAATGTGGTGATGTTCTGTTGTTGGAGGTAACCTGTAACGATCCTGGCCCTGTGACATCTTGCGTTGTCATCCTGGAAGATGAAACGGCGGCCATGACGTCGTGCGAACGGCACAACATGGACTGCCAAGATGTTGTCCCGGTAGTACTGGCCTGTAACACGCCCTGCAACAACATGTAAAGCCGTTCTTCCAGCAACAGTGATGCCTCCACACACCATAACAGAACCACCCCCAAATCGATCATGCCTGATGACGTTAACGTCTTGGAAGCGCTCGTTTCGACGACGCCACACCCTCCTACGTCTGTCCAAAAAATCAACAGTGAACTTTGACTCATCTGAAAACATCGCATTGCTCCAGCGTCGATTATCCCAGTGTTGACGATCCCTACACCAACGACGTCTTGCCTGAATGTGATGATATCTCAAACAAGGGATCACGCGAGGACGTCGGGCGCGAAGGTGACCCCTATGCAGTCGATTCCGAATCGTCTGGCCACTCACTCTCACACCAGTGTCTGTTTGAAGACGAGCGCTGATCTGATTTGCTGTGATGACACGATTTCTCAAGGCCAATGTACGGATAAATCGATCCTGGGCTTGAGTTGTCGACCTGAGCGTGGTCTGTCCTGTACAGATTGTGTATCACGGTATCTTGACCATAGCCTGCTTATGACAGACTGAGAAACATTCATCGTCCGCGCCACAACCGCCTGTGTTGTGCCGATCTGTTGCATGCCAAGGGCACGTAACATTTTGGGTAAGCCGACGTATATCAAAATTTGTTTTCAAGAGATAATAATCATCATAATACAATATATGAAATTATGAAAATATGCAATAATGGAAATATGCATTTATGAAAATAACAGTAATTGTATAATAATTGAATTACACAATGAATATGACGACATCATGTGTCAGTAATAACTAATTATGAAAATAATAATTCTAGAACGCCGATGCGTGATAATTTGAAATGTTCTCTCATTATTAATAATGGTTATGACGTAACCATATTACTAGAGATCTGAACGTGAACTCGTAAGTTATTTGTTCCTCACATTCGATATGAACACGAGAGGTTATTTTATCGAATGTGAACGATCATTAATACTTTGTACAACGGTATAATTATTGAAGATAATTAGCATGCGGCTGTTGTATCGATTATACCAAATACGAGTATCTAGTTTATACATTACTATTTAAAACAAAATATATTTGAAATTGTCACAGGATGGGAGAGGCGTGACCGTTTTGGGGAATAAAGAAAACTAAGATACAAAAAGAATTAGTTTATACAGTGCAATATGAATAATATACAACATAAACAATTCTCACACGTGCGCGCACTAAATGAATTATGACTTAAGAAAGTGTCCACCCATCGGTAAGACCACACTTCGATGATACCATTTATCGGCGACCAGTCATCGACGATACCATTCCAGGAACACACTGTCGACGATACCATTTATCGGCGACTATTTGAAAGATATCATTCCATGAATAAACTGTCCACCCATCGACAAGACCACACTTCAATGATACCATTTATCGGCGACCAGTCATCGACGATACCATTCCAGGAACACTGTCGACGATACCATTTATCGGCGACTATTTGAAAGATATCATTCCATGAATAAACTGTCCACCCATCGGCAAGACCACACTTCGACGATACCATTTATCGGCGACCAGTCATCGACGATACCATTCCAGGCACAATCATCAGTAGGTACCCAAAAGGGGACCTGTAAAATTAGTCAACATTTGTACATAAATTTACTCATACTATACAACTTAATTACTCACAAAAATATACAACGATGAGTAAAAACACGAATCATGCACCGAGGAACCCAAGGCAACAAAGTTTAGCATAATTTTACTCACCCAAGTACCTGGTGGCAGTATCGAGTCCTCTGTCAAAATCCATCTCCCAAACAAGCCAGATTGCCCGGCTTATATACCTGTACTACCTGTATGCACGTGCATTGCAGGTAGAAAGTTTGGGCGAGCCGTAATATATTACAGGTAAATAGTTTAGGCGAGCCACGCAGCAGAGTTTGGGCGACCGATAGTGATACTAATGAAATACGACCGTGACAGAAATATCTAAACATTAAATCAGCAAACTATTTGTGATACCATATAGCGCTCCTTTCCGCTTCGAATTTATAAGCCCTGCCTTGGCTTGGTAACTCTAAACATTTTATTTGATATGTAGTCTTTGTATTATACATGTACCCAGGCACAAATATGAAATGTTCGAGGGTTATCGTTATCATATTCATTATGATTTATGTCATGGTTTTCAATTTCATTGCAACAGCTTTCATAGTCATTTTTAAAGGCAAATGCAGACATAGATGAACCTACAGAAGTCAAGCTATACCTAATTACATGAGGCACCATCAGGAATTTAATCAATAGAGTTTAAAATCACTTTGTTTTAATTTGAATTAATTAATCACGTATGACATCATTAAAACGGGCAACAGCATATCGTGACATTTGTAATCTGATATCACAACATACAGCTTAGACTTTAAAGTGTAATCAGAACTAGAATCATTAAAATAAATATAATGTTGAGGAACAGCTACCCAAATACACAGACTGGATTTGTTGTTTTAGTTTGTGAGCGTAATTTTCACTAAAATTGTTTTGAATTACTAATTTCCCATAAGCCAATTGAGTTTTGAGAGTGCCAAAGAAATTGGATTGGACATGCGGACATTTTCATGATAAATGCACAGACTTGTCCAGGGATCTCAGATCTTAAGCAAACATGCCCAAGCTGGGACTATTTGGAAGTGCTTACTGAACTCTGTTTAATGATCTGGATAGTGTTGATCTTTGGACCAGTATATTTTCAGCTTGAGGAGTACTTGGCTATGTTTCTGTAATTTGCTTTTTTTTTTACTTCCCTTTTCATTTCTTCTTTGATCTAGCTTTTTTGATCAGTTATATTGTGCCTATCTTCTAATCTTTTCTTCATTTTCATTGTTGTTTGTTTCTTTTTATAAAGATTATATTTTCATTTATTTTTTAATCTTTCTCTTTTTTTTCCTTGTTTTTCTGCACTAGATGTCCCCATTATCAGTCTATAACAGAGTATTCTTAAGCACTGTATGCTTGCAACACTTTAAAGTCAAAGAAGTCAAGGCTCATTTTCCCGCCAAAATTGACTTCTGGTTAAATGCACTAAATAAATATGTCAGATTGGACCAAAATATTTATATTTTTTAAGAATTTTTTAATTTTCCGAGGTGAAATCAATGAAAGATTATTAATGTTCATGAAATTAACAGTTTGGGAACCTATGTTGAATCGTACTGTAAAATAAACACCTGTGACAGACGGAAAACATTTCAAAAATTTCACTTTGTTGATTGATGTTAGATCTAATTATGGCAATGGTAATGCATGATCCCGGTAGGGTGTTGCGCTGACCAACGTCCAAGCAATTGTAGGCCGTACGGACTTCAACTAACCTAGCCTAGTTATGGGGTGCAATTTTTGGGGCGTGTGATTCTTGCCTAGTTGGTGTGGTGGGGGGGGGGTCTCAAACTGTCTGGCAGTGCAGTGATCTTTCATGATTCCGATGGTGGTGCTTAACAACTTTCAAGCAGATTTAGGCGATACGGACTTCAGCTAATCTAGCTTATTTGGGAAATGAAATGAAATAGGATTTAATGTCCTACTCTTTTGCAGGCTTATTTGGTATGTGGGCATATTAGGTGAATCTGTTAGAGGTAACCCATCGCACAAACTTTCTGGCAGTGATCATTCATGATTTTTGTGATGGTGTTGAACTTTAAAGCAGCTTTTAGGTGGTAAAGATTAATTAAGCTTATCTAGCCTATCTGTGGTCTTCCAATTACACAACTTCCAAAATATTACTCAGCGTTCCAAATATACTCTTCAAAATAAGAAACTCGCAGCCTATTTTTTCATCATTTTTTATTTGTACGGGGTCGTTGTTTCGTTATTGCCTTTATGTAAGGATAAAAGAAATACATTATTGCTTTTACAGGTAGGGTCACTAATTGTGACTAGTCATCCTTTTTTCCGAAATTCGTTTTCGCTTGATCATACCTAAACACAAGAGTTTAACAACTTCGCGAGCTAATGGCATGGAGCCGAAATCACAGGAACCTGACCTTCTATCCGTATATATATGCATACACCATGTCGTACCAGACAATACATAATAAAAAAAGAGAACAGGAATGCAATGCCTTTTGAAGACTCGATTTTACCTGCTCTAGCTTCGGCCCGTTTTTTTTCAACAATTCGTAATTTCAGGCAATCAAACCTCTGTCGATACACTCAGATATGTTTTTTCTTCAACCCAGTCGTTTTGATTTGCGTAAATACTCCCACAAAACGATATCATAGCCACTGGTTTCCAATATTTACATTATTTTCGTCCATTTCCATTTTGTCCTCAACTCCATGCGCTGACGTCACACAAAACACTGACCACAAATTGGCACATATTCGGCTAGCGACCTATTCAACCGATCCGGTTGGCAACCTGTTCGTTGGCTACCTATGCAGAACAAAGACAACAGTCGCCCAAACTCATCTATTTTTATCAACTAATAAAATCCAACGAAATCCAATGAAAGTAGAATATTTATTTTTTATCCATTCCTTTGTTAGTCCGGAATGATCTGATGTGTATTGAGCGGACGTTAAACCTCATTTCAATCTCACTCACTTAGGTCATATATTGTAAAATACAACAATACCTATTACTAACATATTCTGCAATAAAAATGTGATACATAACAAATGTATAAGTGTTTTAATCATTCCATTTGAAATGTTGTCTATTGGTAGATTATGATGTTTGATTTCAATTTGTTTATATTGTGTAAAGCATATTTAAGAAATCACATCTTGTAACATTCGTTGATATATTGATGGGTGGCTCAAATCTAATAACAGTGCTATAAACTGGGCAGAACATAAAGAGTGCGCAATGTTTTTATGTTCACAATAAATAAATCTAATGTAATTATGACAACGAAACTAAAAGCATTAAGCGATTTTCTTCACCATAAATCAAGTCAAGCAGAATCCATTTTGAAAGCGAATAAACATTAGTCATAACACTAAAACAGGCAAATAGACTCATGATTCTGATTTATGTAAATGTCTAACCATCTATTAGGGCCATTCGATTTACAATTTTAGTTGCATCATTTCGCTTTAATCAGTAATTTGTTCATATTTGAAGAGTGGGCTACCCTTTCATACATTTATCGTCAAATTTTGTTAAAGGGAAACTCATTCGTATTGCTTATGATTATAGTGGTGATATTTTGCCACGTGGATTGAGTCATAAGTGTGATGCACGAGACAGGGTATATTTACATGGTATGTAACTTTGCGTGTAGTTGATATGGTGATTGGGTGGAAATGGCAGGTGACAGCGACAACCCTTGTAATAATTTAATAGATTCTTGGAAAGTGTTGTTGACTGCCATTCAAGACAATTAGCTTGTGACCTGAGGCACGGAAAGCACGAATTGTTTGCGATCTTAATTGTAAATCCCAAATGGTTTGAAGCTGTAATAGTTTTAATACAATTATTCGGAGTTCAGACAATTGGAAACAGTCTAGAGCATTCCCAAATGTTGTAAAAAAATAATTAAGTGCAATAATAAGGCCAATAACAGTTCTATATTGTATCGTAAATGATAATATCGAAAATACAGAAGTGTGGTAAATAACAATAAGTCGAATTATTTCAGAAACTAAAATACCTAGATATACATAATTCACCTAAACTAGTCGTAATATTCTTTATTTCTGTAGGTGTATACAATCGGTGCTTACAACGACTAGCAACGCCATAGCTACGTATCGCATACGATGGACATCATTAGATTTGCAGTCGGTAATGGACTCTTTGGCCACTTGGACGTGTTGGTTGTAAATATGCTGTATGATTGCATCAATTGAATTAGTTTAATACCACTGATCTTAGCGTGACAAAGACTGAGTCATAGTTGAGAAGATGGCATCAATGGGTGTTAACTTAGTGGACCATTGCAAAAGCCTGTGGCCATGCGCAGTAAACACAGTACAGCATGACTTTTCAACTAACAGCAAACACTACATGCATCACTAGTTTGAATCTAGCCCCCCCCCCCCACGCGCTTGCCCTGTCCCGCCCCGCTTTTAAACAATAAACAAACAATACAGAGACACGGGATGATAGATATCACGATTATTTACACCAATACACAGTTGTGAAGTTTTGTAACCAACGTTATCCAAGTGTCGTTGTTTCTCTGCAAACATATGAGTTTGGTAACTAAAGAAATAAGGAACAAAGTGAAACCGGATACCGAAACCGTGATTATGCACCTTGTCACCTTAATAAAAGTTGTTCCTTAACTGAAATTATTTGTCTTTTGGGTTAAACAGTTTCTAGGGGATTAACTTAATACATTATATTTGTTAAGACACAACTAACATCTCTAGCCAAATAAAACGGAATTGGAAATGTCTCTCGTCTGTTTACTTGTTTGGCTATGTGTAGATGTGGCAAAGTGTTAAAGAGTTCGTTCAATATATCTGGTTCAGCCGAGAACGACGGCTCATCCTGTTTTTGAAATAATATGCATATTTCATTTTTTACTAGCGAATTGAGACAAAATTTCAATTTTGCTTAAGTCATGATGTGAAGTGTGTATACGAACAACCGGGCAGTCAGTTGCTATTTGTTCAGACCTATATTCGCTGTGGTTGAAGCAGAAACAATTTAGGATGCAGAGATTGAGACTACAATATATATCTGTAATCAACGGTACAAAGTCAGAGGGGTCAAAACCAAAAGTACGACAAAGATGGCTAATTGTCAGTAGCGCGTATGTCCTCCACTAGCTCACTCGGCAAATCTCGACAGATTCCGTAAACTATATCTAGTCTCGGATGTATGACAGTAAGTGATATGTACCTACGCCCATACATTTGCGATGCGGCTACCGGTTTACTTTAACCGGAAAACTTGACGCTATTACACAAATTGGGAACCTATTCGGCTAGCGACCTTTTCGACCGATCGAGCTGCAACCTGTTCGTTGGAAACCTATTTAGAATAAAGACAACAGTCGCCTTAACTCATCTATTTATCAACCAATAAAATCCAACGTTATGTCGATTAAATGAAAGTAGAATATATTATTTTTTATCCATTCCTTTAGCTCAGAATAGAAGTGTAATTTCATCATTATCTTACAGCTGGATCGGTCGAATAGGTCGCTAGCCAAATGGGTCGCCAATTTGTGTTCGGTATGGGCGCAGCCATGTTTCATCCGGGACCTTTAAAGTAGTTCCAATATGGCGGAATTCGTCATACAGCCGAGGTTAGATGTAGGTTCCGGAGGTTACGGAATCTGCCGAGGTTTGCCGAGTGCCACTAGCTCTTACGCACGCTGTGCAGAACAATTAACCATCTTTCTCGTACTTTTGGTTTTGACCTCTCTGACTTTGTACCGTTGATTACAGATTAAACGTCCATAAGTGAACAAATGTGTTGTTATTGATGTGCTCCCATTTGAATATTGTTCACATTAAGAAGCAAAATAAATAAGATATGTTTACAGGATCATTTTGTTATACGAAAAACTAAGTAATGCGTTTTCTGTGGCGCTCAGAAACGCTATATGAAATAATGATCTATGATATCTATTAGTACTTTCGAGTGGTATTTGACTAACCCACATTTTACATATCTGTATAACAGAAAGGTTTACATATAGTAGCACACAAAAGTTAGGGTTCGCCTGATCCACGCAAACACACAGCAAAGTGAATATTGACCGCGCTAGCTATAAAACCAATGCCAACATATGATCAAAAAATATATCTAGGCATATTTACCACTCAGGACATACACATGACATGAAATGTAGGTCATTTACAAGAATTTAGCATTTTTATTGACTGAGGGATAAAATATGTACTATAAATTTACTATTCAGTCGTTGAACACTTAAATTATTTTAATTAAAGAGGGTTCACAAGTAATGCCAATAGAACGACAGACGATAATTTACAGACGCACGCGATGACAATTTAACAGGTAGGCGTACACGTATGTAGGCGATTAAATAATAAGACAAACAAAAATGATATACAAAAACCACAAAATTAATATGCAATTTGTTGAGAAAATTGAAGAATATGTGAAAAGAAATGTGCATTTATCGTTAGAATCTTGTCTTGAGTTTCCTCGGGTTATTTCATAATGAACGCAATTATAAGTAACAATTTTTTTGGTATTATTTACAGCTGGCGAATGTCTAATATGGAGTAAGTGGCGTGTGTTATCAAATGAATGTCTAACACGAATAGCCAAAGGCTTGAAATGGCACACTTATACATAATTAACAGTTCGAAAACCCACTATCAAAGCACTAATTGCAATTTTTAATAATACTGCTACTACTGTTGTTTTTCACTGCAAAAATCTTTGTTAACCACAAAAGTGCAACAAACAGTGATAGCTATGTTGAAATTTTTTGGGGATTGAAAATGATTCGACGATAAATGCATAATTTCTATCACACTTCACTTTATATTGGAAAGATTGTGTCAGATTTCTTGATGTGTTTGATCAATAAAATCTGCTTGCAGTTTAAAATGTGTAATAGAGTTGATAAAAAAAAATTCGTATAATTGTTCACCAATGCGTTTCAAATTCTCTGTTATTAGTGTTAGACATGCATTTGAATAGATGTACATTGTATTTTTTAGGAGAGTCATTGTTTTTATTATTATTAGAAAAATAACTTTGTTTCGATTACTGTCATTACATACTAAACGTTTTTTGTTTGACATGCATACCTTTAACTATTCTTTTTTGTTGATTTGTTTTTAACAAGCATTTACATATGTATGTACTTTTATCTAATACCATGTGAAAGTTAAAAGAACGTTGTGTTTTTTTTCACAAAATATTTAGCTGTTGAATAATTTAAACACTTTATGTTCTTTTGGTTTTTCAATATACATGTATTCACTTTTTACCTCGTCTTAATTTGGAGCCTGTTTGTTGCCAGAAGTAATAATAACTTTAAGATTATCTAAGAGTGATTGACTATAGCAATCCGCCTATTAGGTATCAACTGGGACTATTAGGAATGTTCAATCGCTCGTTGAAGTATCCATTTATACAGCCAAATTACGCATGGCATTGGGTTAACAGTTGGTGTGTTTAAAGTTTATATTTCGGATTCTTTAGAAATGTATTTATTGACTCGGAAAATACAATGTTTATTGTTAAACAAGCGGATGATCCGACGCTGCACGGGCTGGAAGTAGTATACATGTAACTCAGAAACCGGAAGAGCCACCTCGCCCATGTTTCCGAGTAGTCTCTGTCATCCATACAAATATTCTACGAATATTAGTCTGGATGGGTCCTCAAAATTTGACGGAAAATAGGTCATTGTCTGGATTATCCAGTCTTTTAAGTTACCACGTACTGAATCTATCAAAACAGCTCGCTTGTCAACGATGACACTCTTTAAAATTTTGTTGTGTAAAGGTTTCAATTGAAAGGGTAATTTTCTCTCGTCATGAATCAGGAGTATGGCTTCTCATAATCTTCTTAATTCTTCATCGCGATGCAAGCTTATTCCTCGCCTCTATTTTGTTTCTAATAATAGATGTGCCAAGTGAATTGTGGGATATATTTCAACCACGCTTTATAGAATCTAGCAAAATCGGTCCGGCTTCATAAGATCTAGCACTTACCGATACTTTAGCCAAAAGGTTCCATTGCCCATGCGTAACCAAATGTTTGGTTTTTTATGTGGTAGATTATCCAGTAATTTTCGTCAAAAATTGAGAACCGACCCAGACCCTCCGTGCGTTGAAGACTATGGGGTTCTGGGTGACAGAGACTAGTTTCCGAGCTACCCCAATTTACCAAATTTCAGCTTCGGGACAGTCATTGTCTACCCGCCCACCCTGAACAGACAGAAGCAAAACAGTCACAAATTTTAGCATGGGGTATAAAATCAAAACATTTTAATGTATTAATTTCTATTTTATATATTTTATATTATATACATTTCCTCTTTCAGATACCTGTTTGTGACTGTGAGTTATTTTTAGCATGGGGTATAAAATCAAAACATTTTAATGTATTGATTTCTATTATATATATTTTATATTATATACATTTCCTCTTTCAGATACCTGTTTGTGATTGTGAGTTATTTAATAGGTGTATTTATATTTGCTACCATTGTGGGTAAGTACCATAGTTAGTGAACTAAAGTTTGTGATGTTCCAAATATAAATCATAATTTGAACTAAGAATCGCACGTATTGCTAATTAACGCTTTCTTTCATACGGTAGAGGGATGAGTCCGGACACCGCTGCCCAGCTTTAAATGCCCTCCCCGTCTTCTTATTACAAGTTTTCCATATATTCTTGTATGTATTATTACCGAAAGGGGCAATCTGCGTACAAACAATGGAACAAATTATGTTCAGGCACTAAAAATATTCAACATCTTTTAATGCTTTCAATTTGAAACTAATACATTTTTACCTAACTATCCGGCCTGCAAATGTAGTCATCAGTTTGAAAATGCTTAACAATTCCGCTTAAATTGCTACTAATATTCAGATGCCATATTAATACGATAAAAAAACAACAACACCCCTTCTACTCTTCAAAAGTGAATTTGAGACTCTGTAATTACTGTAATTCTCAAGTTGTCCATTCGTATTTTGAACTCACCAGAAGGTTCAAGAGCCAACTTTAATAGTACAGTTGATAATTGGGAAATATGTGGTACATTGTTCATTCATAGTAAGGCGCTGGCTCGCTAGCCTGGAGGTCGGGTGTTCGACCCCTGCATTGGCTAAAAAAGTTCATCTCGATTTTCAGGCGTGGTTTCCTCTTGTCAGTGATGCAGAACGGAGGATCTGACAAGGGACAAAAAACCGAGGTCCCGTGTACATATTGGCGTGCACGTAAAATATCCCTTGGTAGTTGGAATTCGATATAAGAGAGGCCGTAGCGCCGCTGCCCGGGCAAAATTTCCCTCATAGCACACTGTATGGCGTATGCCAGTCTTCCATTAGACCAGTTTAGGTGCAGAAGAGTAGGACGTTAAACCCCATTTCATTTCATTTTTATACGCCTACATTTTCATGTGTACGTATATTGTCGTCGCCTCTGTCCGTCCATCCTTCCGTCCACAATTGTTTGTGAACACTCCACAGTTCACAATTTTTATCCGATTTTAATGAAATTTGAAATATAGGTTTATCACCCTAAGATCCCCGATATTGGCATGTATCGGACTGTAAACTCATGGATTATGGCCCCTTGATTATGGACACTGTACAGGTAACAATTTTTATCCGATTTTAATGAAACTTGAAATATAGGTTCATCACCCTAAGAACTCGATATTGGCATGTATCGGACTGTAACTTCATGGTTTATGGCCCCTGATTGTACGAAAAATCACGCATTTAGCTTGTGAACACTGCAGAGGTCACAATTTTGAATCGATTTTGATGAAACTTGAAATGCATGTTTATAAACCAAAGATCTTGGTTTCTGACGATATTTGTGCATATCGGATCGTAACTTCTTGAATTATGGCCCTCGATTGCACTATAAATCGCCTTTTCTTTTTTAGCTTGTGGTCACTCTAGAGGTCACAATTATTATCCAATTATTTTTTTTTTAAAAAACCCGTCTGATTATATCACCGTTACACCGTAATGAAGGTTGGGTTTGAATTTCGTGAAAATCGGACCAAAATTGCTGTACAAAATTACGCGAATAATGTAGAAATATGGTATATCAAGGTTGTGGACCCTGTAGAGGTAACAATTGTCATCAGATTTGGATAAAAGTTGAAATGCATGTTTATAACCCAACGATCTTGGTTCCTTTCGATATTTGCGCAGATCAGATCGTAACTTCCTGAATTATGGCCCCTGATGTACAAAAAAATCGCCTTTTTATGCGCCCACATTGAAATGTGGTCGTATATTGCTTGTGGACGCTCTAGATGCTAAAGTTGATATTCGATTGCCTTTAAATTTATACACAGTGTTTAAGGTCATGAGACGAAGAAGTCTATTTCCGATAATTACTGTCGGAGTTTTTCCCTTGATCATTTTGAAAAATATTGTGGACAGTTTAGAGGCTAAAGTTAATATCTGATTGACTTTAAATTTATACACAGTATTTAAGGTCATGAGACGAAGTAGCCTATTCATTTTCAGTGATTTCCGATAATTACTACCAGAGTAATAACCCTTGACAACTTCAAAAAATCTTGTGGGCGCTCAAGAGGCCAAAGTTAATATCCGATTGACTTTAAATTTATACACACTGTTTAAGCTCGTAAGAAGAAGTAGCCTATTGATTTTCAGCGTTTTTTGATAATTACTGCCAGAGTTATGGTCCTTGATGACTTCGAATGACTTTAAATTGATATACAGTGTTTAAGGCCATTAAACGAAGAAGTCTATTGATTATCAACGATTTCCGATAATTATTGTCAAAGTTATCTCCATTGACCACTTTGAATGAAAAATCTTGTGATGCTCTAGAAACCAAACTTATCATCCGATTGACTTCAGATTGATACACAGAGTTTACGGTCTTGAGACTAACAAGTATTTTGATTTTCAATGAATTTTGATAACTGAACAGCTAAATCCATGATATTAAATGTTTCATATACTAAACATTAGCATTTAGCAGAACTTTATAAAAACCAAACAAATTATAATGTTTTTCTGATGATTGCTTAATTAGTTGTAACTCTTAATCAGATTTTAGTGTATTATAAATGTTCCATTACCGAAAAAAGAAAAAAATATGCGAGATCTCTTGTTGACTGCTTGGACGATTTAGCAGCTGTGGACGTATGTTTCGTTGCCTGTCAACCTATCGTTTAGCTTGTGATCACTATGGAGGTCACAAGTATTATCCGATTGAAAAAAACGTTTGATTGTTTCACCGTCACATTGTAATAAAGGTTCATTTCGAATTTCATGAACATTGGACCAAAATTGCCGAAAGAAAAATGGCCACCGCTTTTACGCGAATAGTGTAAAAATGTGGTATATCGAGGTTGTGGACCCTGTAGAGGTCACAATTTTAATCAGATTTTGACGAAACTTGCAATACATGTTCATATCTTGGTTCCTTTCAATATTTGCACATATCGTATTGTAACTTCCTGAATAATGACCACTGATTGTACGAAAAATCGCCTATCATTTTAGCTTGTGGTCCATCTGGAGGTCACAATTATTAACGGAATTTAAAAACGTTTGATTATATCACCGTTACACGGTAATGAAGGTTGAGTTCGAATTTTGTGAAAATGAGACCAAAACTGACGGACAAAATGGCCGTCGCTTGTACGCGAATAGTGTAAAAATATAGTGTTTCAAGCTTGTGGACCCTGTATAGGTCACACTTTAATCCGATTTGGATGAAACTTGACATGCATGTTTAAAACCCAAAGATCTTTGTTTCTTGCGATATTTGCGCATATTGAATCGTAACTTCCTGAATAATGGCCCCTGATTGTACGAAAAATCGCCGTTTTAGCTTGTGGTCCCTCCGGAGGTTACAATTGTTATCCGATTTAAAAAAAAAAACGTTTGATTATATCACCGTTACACCATAATGAAGTTTGAACTCGAATTTCCAGAAAATTAAACCAAAACTGCCAAACAAAATGGACGCCTCTTGAACTCGAATAGTGTAAAAATATGTTATATCAAGGCTGTGGACCCTGCAGAGGTCACAATTTTAATTTGATTTTGTTAAAACTTGAAATGCATGTTTATAACCCAAAGATTTTGGTTCCTTTCGATATTTGCGCATATCGAATTGTAACTTCATGAATTATGGCCCGTGATTGTAGGAAAAGTCACTTTCTTTTATCTTTAAATATGTGGGCTTATCCTGCCTGGCAGCCGCTGGTATATTAATAGATGTGTCTATATGCCAATATGCCAGGGTGGGGGTGGTAATATATGATATGACTGTTCCTTTATCTCTATTCCGATACAATTCTGAATAAAATATTGTCAGTTTAAAAAAAAAGAAATATATAACCAATACAATAATCGCTGTGAAAAGCATATAGTTCTACTTTAATACATATACATTCATCACTATTGCACCTTTAAATGCGTGCTGAAAAGAAATTAATCTAGATTGGGTAGTTCAGCGAAATATGTGCTTCTCATTATGTTATATAAATTGTGACTGTGTAATAGAAAATGAAGATCGACTTACCTATAAATCTAAATTTTAAAATCTTTTAAATTTGTATCTGTTGAATATAATAAATGATGGCTATTTTTAAAAGAAAATGCAGATCAACTTACATGTATTTATAAATCTTGATTTAAAAGTTGTAGACTGTTGATGATTAATCATATATTCTATGATATACGGGTTAATAAAAAAATCATCCATTGATACATTTATAATTGGTTATGATTGTTCAGCTTCCTGACAATTGCAGGACCCATATTTCTAAACAACGCCAATCGACTTTTCGTGTGAAATTAAGATGGGCTGCCAAGCTTTTCTGTGATCAGTCAAGTAGCTAGTAAAATCAAAACGGTGTTATGTTTATACATGGAAGTTAGAATTGCGAGTAAAGTGCGCCAATTCCTTATGATTACATCCCACTTCTACTCGTTGCCACTGGCAACCTTTGATGAAACTGTCCTGTTCATTTCCAATACATGCATAAAAGTAGCCGTGTATCAGAAATGAACAGTACACTTTCGAAAAAGAGTACTGTTCATTTCTAATACACGGCTACTTTTAGACGGTCATTGAAACTTATCAAGCGACAAGAAGCCGACGTTTTGTCCGACCCAGATCGCAATGATAACCGTTTCACACTGCATTACGCTAGTACATGAGACAACTAGTCAAAATCATAGTAACGAAACAAACCGGTAGGAACAATATGGCAGTGCAAAAATATATACAATGATATTAAATTAACGTAACAACATATTACGAAAACAGTTATTATACATATCAATTGGCATTTATTCCTTAATTTGGTTTGATTTATATTAATATGCAAAATATATAAATTAGAATACTGAATAATTATTTTAACTAATTGTGATGATAGAAGGTGGGGTTCTCTTGCTGGACACTTCACAAGCCTTGAATATGAGCAGGATAAAACAAAAACCGACTAGAAAGGCATAAACTTTATTACAAATAAATTTCTACGATGCATACTTTCACCAGCAATGACCCGCATTTCCATTACACTACATTTAATATCACCGCAGTCCTCTACGCCATATAGACAAGTTGTTTTGACGATGTGGTCTAAACAAACACGTGGCTGTATTAAGCTCGGGGTGTCACAACAAGACGCACGTGTAAATTCTACCATGAAATGTAACGTGAGGTACAGAAAGGGATAAATGAAAGAGCAGAAAATATTTGTCACTTTTCGGTTGAAGCGACTCGATAATAATTACTATTTTTCACATTTTGCTTCATAATACTCGATAGAAATGTGATGTAAGTAACTTATTAGCACCTTTCCTCGGTGTATCGGTGAATATCAGGACAGTTTTGGTCGGGGCCGCCTCGGCTCCGCCTCGGCTGAGCCCCCGACCAAAACTGTCCTGATATTCACCGATACACCTCGGAAAGTGTGCTAATAACTATTACTTAAACAAACGGTGAAAAGAACGCAATGACTTGAAACTGCAGTGTGTAGATTTGTCAATGGATATACACTGATGTGTGTGATACCGTGCGTATATTCTACAAACTGGGCAGCCTAGTAGAATAACTATTGTCTGTTTTCAAAAGCAATAAGAAAGAGCATGTGTTACAACCCATGTTGTAATAAATATAATAACTGTGATATAATTTCACTTAATCGCTATTGTATTATCAACCCCTTTTCATACGTCCACATGGAAATGTGGTCGTATTGTCATCGCCTCCGTCCATCCAACGGCCCATCGCTTTTTTGTGAATACGCTACATTTATGATCTGATGATTTAAAATTGATATTATGTTGTTTACAGTACTGAGATGAAGAACCCTATATAATTTCAATAATATCCTTTAATTTCTTCTGGAATGATGGTCCTTGTTTCACTTTATTGGGTCTTCTGAACGGTCTATAAGGACACGAATTGTCATCCGGTCTGTGTGAAATTTATATGCATCGTTTAAATTGGCGAAAAGAGAGAGAGAGAGGAATGGGGTTTAACGTCCACTCAACACAACTAGGTCATTTCGGGACTAACATGATTTAATTTTTATTTCAATAATTCGCTTGCGCGTAGGGGTCTTTAGCAGTGGGAGGAAACCGGAGTGCCCGGAGGAAACCCACGAGGTTGAGAAGGCGCCCCTAACTCCATGCCACATACGCTCACACCAGGGCTCGAAACCACAGCCGCAAGCCAGAGGTGACCGGCTAGCTAGAGGTCGAAGCGCGGCACTCTAGACCACTAGGCCATCCCAAACCCCCTTGGCGAAAAGAAGAAGTCTATTGAATTTCATCTATTTCCGTTAACCCCTTTAGAGTTATGGCCCTTGTTTCCCTTTTTCGAACCCATTTCACTCTCTGTATAATAATATGCATTAATTAAATTAGTGAAAGCCTTTTGAATTGCAATAATTATGTCTAAGAGTTATGGCCCTTGTTTCTTTTTGTCGAACCGTATGTACACTCTAACGACAAAAGTTACCATTGGATCTGCATGAAATCTATATGCATTATTTAAATTAGTGAAACTAAGAAGCCTATTGAAATTCAACAAATTACTACTAGAGTTATAGCCCTTGTTTCAATTTGTTGAACCTTGCGAATGCTCAAGTGACAAAAGTTATCATTTGATCTGTATGAACTTGAAATGCATTATTGAATTTCACCGATTTCCCTTAATTGCTGCTAGAGTTATGGCCTTTGATTCATTTTGTGTTGAACCTTGTGAATGCTCTAATGACAAACGTTATCCTAACTGTTTGAAATTTATATGGGATATTTAAATTACTGACACACAAAGGTCTATTGAATTTCAGCAATTTTCGTTAATTATGTATAAAGTTATTACCCTTGTTTGACTTTGTTGAACCATGTGAAAGCTCGAACGACAAAAGTCGGAATACGGTATGAAATTAATATGCATTATTTAAATTGGTATATAACTTCTAAAGTAAAGGCTCTTTCTTCAGGTTGTAGCGCCTTGTGGATCCTGAAAGGGCGAAAATTATAATCTGACCTTTATGAAATTGTCTTGTAAATGCCCCCAATACCTTTCCAACGATTAAATATGTGATAATCCTTGCTGACCGCGTGTACGATTTGGGTGATGTGGGCGTATGCTTCGTTGCCTGGCAACCTATCTTGTACTTAATGTAATAACTGTAATAAAATTTTACTTAATCCCTATTGTAATAATTGTAATTAATGAATATTACCATACAATAAAATTATAAAAATGGAATGTCAACACCTATTGTAATCAATATTTAAATCAAAGTGGGGGTCACGGTGGCTAGCCTGGAGGTCGGGTGTTCGATCCCTGCATTGGCCGAGAAAGATCATCTCGATTTGCCGGCGTGATTTCCCCTTGTCAGTGATGCAGAAGGAGGGCCTGACAAGGACAGCTGCCTAGCCGTTCGGATGGGACGAAAAACCTAGGTCCCGTGTACACATTCGAGTGCACGTAAAAGATCCCTTGGCGGTTGGAATTCGATATAAGAGTAGGCCGTAGCGCTACTGCCCGGGCAAAATTTCCCTCATAGCACACTGTATGGCGTATGCCCGTCTTCCATTAGCTCAGGTTAGGTGCAAAAGAGTAGGACGTTAAACCCCATTTCATTTCATTTAAATCTAAGTGAAGTATGTTCTCCGAAAAAAAAGTGTCGTCTGAGGACATTTGTCAGGCAACGTACTTCATATTTATTGAAATATCATAGATTCCATTGTAATAATTATTCCAATCGGCTTTTAAAGAAATTTGCGGTGGTCTTGTTTTAAAATATACAGAATAAACGCAAACCTGGGCCCTGTTTCACGAAATTTTAACTTAAGATAAAATCCAATTTTAGTAGATACTTCAATTTTGATTGGCTAAGCACTAAAATCAATCTAATATTATCCATTCAAATTACTAAAATTGGGATCTTATCTTAGTTAAAATTTCGTGAAATAGGCCCCAGTACTCTTATATTCATTCATACGGAAATGGTGATCAAAATCTATAGACTTTTAAAGTTAGGTTTTGATTTTAATGGCATGGCAATATTACAATAGGGTTAAAGATAAACTTTACTACAATAGGGGTTATACCGTGTAATTCCTATTGTAATATCAACCCTTAATGTAATAAGAATATTTAAAAATGCTATCAGTAGGATTATTTTATCTAATATGCACACGGCAGATTTTCTAGAGATCTTACTTCACATTTATTTAAATATGAATGATTACAATAGTGGATGACATTCCAATTTAATAATTTCTCTAATTCGTAAGGGCTTTTAATCATGTTTTCAGTGTTGTTGATTCATATATCATGCAGAAATGGTGATCATAATCCATAGACATTTAAAATTACATGTCGATTTTATTGTATGGTAAAATACATTAATTACAATTATTACAATAGGGGTGATATTACGATTGGGATTAAGTGAAATTTTATTACGGTTTTCAACAGCATACCCTCTCTAAAACAAATATTCTGATTTTACTTCTTAGGTCAAGTGGGAAATGTTATCAACAATAAAAATGCCAGCCGACAGGAATTTGAACGTTTATTGGTAAGCTTGTTTTAATATGAAATATTATTAAAGTATAAATCGGTGTGTTTATTTGATTCATTTATGATACTTCCAGTGTTGTGTCTTTTTGTGTGCTATTTGGCGGATTGTGGTAAGAAATAAACCACGATAAAAACAACAACACAGGCCTACGTTTCCCTTTTAGAAAAGAACTACGGAAGACAATATACATGTCAACAAATTCATTGAATTAAACGTTATTAAGTTTGTTGGATCATGTTTAACACGGCAATACTGGAGAACTCAAACAGAGTCTCGACTGCAGAATATCCGGAACAGAGTGTGGCGTAAATTCGTTTTGCTGGGGTATTAAATATATGGAATAGTCCGCACGCATCCGTTGTCATGAGGTACTAATTCAGATGTACATCCCTAAGTCATAAACGTTATATCAGCCAGGGCGCTGGCTATAGGGGATCAGTGGGTGTTAATCTGTTACACTAATAGGATTATACTTAATGGATTTCATAATGTGGTCATTAAAATTGACTGTAGACGGGTGTAGGTAGATATATAAGACGAAAACAAAATGTGCTCTAACGACTATCACATTTCTAAATCTGGAGCTTATTGGTATAACCAGGGATTTGAGTCAAATGTTAGTACTACTGTGTGTTTGTTAGCGCTTATACATCTTAAGTGTTGCAAATGCTGAATGTTACGTATAAATACTTATATTCTGATACTTATAAGAGGGTATTATAATACATAATGTACAATAAACAGTGTGTTGGTTTCATGTATATCAGAAAACAGTCATTTTTCTTGCATATAGTATAATAGCTCAGATATCCAATGGTGTCTATGTAACCCAAATTTTGAGTCTCCTTGGACATTCGTGCACCATTAATGAAATTCCATTTATAAAATTATGGAGCAGAACTGAATGAATGCTGATATAGAACTACATATCAAAGATTGGTTAATACGTATATTAGAAACCATAACAAAGAAAATCCCGAGTAAACATCGAGTTAAAATCTAAAAACCTAAAACTCGGAACTGTTAATGGCATGCAAACAACCTCGGATCGTGTCGCAATTGGGCAGTGGGCAGTTTTTGTAAAGACTAAAGGCACCATAAATTCCAAGTTTGTTTGTTCTTACAACTATACCGTTGTAGTTTGTTCCGCAGTAACAAATCATTTAAAGTATTAAACGAAATATACGCCGTGTTTCTAAAGAACCAGGCCTCTGAATACAATAAAAGGGAGTTCAAGGACACATTTGTAAAGCCATTGTCATCCCGAAGAAGCCCCCCAGATCGTGACAAACATACTCTTTGTGTTGGAGCTGGAGTTGGGTGTCACTAATATAAGTCGGCCATTTTCAATATCTGTTATAATAATCTACTCGTTGTATGTCAGCAGCCAGAAGAAATTTATTTAACCACAAGATGAAATGGTACATGTCAAAAATACCATAAGCACGCCATACTGTGAGGCTTTATTTGTATAATGAAGATTGGATTTCAGAAGCTCTCACGTGGACTAGCATGTTGCCATACAGTCTGAGACAATTCATCATGCTTGCGCGTCGGCGTTGTATTCTTTGCACCAGTTTGTGCATGACCCAATTTGTATTATGAAATTGGAACATTCTTCCTCATTATAGTTTTGAATTTGATAACTGGGAGTTTAATACAGAGTGTGTGGGTCACGAATATTACTGGACTACACGTGCGTTTCCACCACGTGATCACGGCGACTATATAAGCTTGTTACATTTTTTTTTGACATTTCAAGATGACCTTTGATTCGCTCGTTTTCAAAGCAAGTCGCACATGAAAAACATGGTCGCCATAGTCGAGTAATGCAAGCATGGTAACCGCGCCGTGGTCGTATTAAGAACTCCATACACGTAGTGGGTACCTCATAACATCGCCATATGCTTAGAGGTAGCCCCATGAGGTCGTGATGCAATCGCGCAACAGTGGTGGAATCATCGTAACATCGCCATGACAACGCCATAAGGACTCCGAACGCCTGGTGGGGTCGCGGCCGATACGTGAGGGTTGTGGTGAAGACTCTATGAAGGCACCGTTGCAAATGTTAAAATTTCCGTAGCGTCTTTGCCACGTGTGTACTGCGCGTGTACTACGTTCATAGAGATGTTACCACGCTTATCTCGCGACCTTTGCGACCCAACACGTTCTCTCAGCTTTCCATGTTATATGGCAGAACCTTGGCGTTTGCTTTGAACATACTCAAAGCAAACGCCATGACGCCGCGATCATTGGCGACAATGGAGACCACAGCACGATGTCAAAAATACCATAAGCACGCCATACTGTGAGGCTTTATTTGTATAATGAAGATTGGATTTCAGAAGCTCTCACGTGGACTAGCATGTTGCCATACAGTCTGAGACAATTCATCATGCTTGCGCGTCGGCGTTGTATTCTTTGCACCAGTTTGTGCATGACCCAATTTGTATTATGAAATTGGAACATTCTTCCTCATTATAGTTTTGAATTTGATAACTGGGAGTTTAATACAGAGTGTGTGGGTCACGAATATTACTTTGCACGTCTATATCACACACAGAAAACAAATGATCGCTGACAGAGCAATCGATGCAGGGCTGAAACGTGTGTATATTTTTCTTTCGTCATTCTAGTTCCAAACTCATTGATTAAAACATGTTTCTGAAACGTATATAGGCCTACGTCGTGAGTTGTTGACTGCAAACACCATAAGATAAGATATGGTAAATAAAATGCAAAATAAAACTGTGTTGGCTATTATGTGATCGCATCAAATGAAAAGTGGTATCTAATGTATTTAATTTCTCAAGCGACGTCTCAACAGGGTTTGTGATATTATTCAATATATTTGTAATGTAGGGTTATTACTCATTTCTATTGTTTTCCAGGATGGGGCCAAATTATACATGTCTACACATAATGTTCCACATGATCTACAGAAACGAGTTCAAAGATGGTATGATTATGTTTGGTCAAGGTAAGGAAATTACTTGTACTGCTTTATACATCATTGACTTCTCTAGTGTTTTTTGATACACTTTTATAAAGGGGGGGAATAGAAAGGGCGTGGATTTGATGCTAACTAAAGATTAGAAGAATTGATTTCAGTAATATAAATACAAATCCAGCATAATTAGATGACTCCAATTAATTACTTGTGTAAGAGTTATCAAATTATAAGAAGTAAATGCGTATGATCGAACTTTGTCCTGGTTAATGTAACTTCACCAAGTTCCTTCACCCTGAGATACTGTGATCAGAAGCTTCGACAAATCAAAATGCTTATCCGTGCTTACCCTAAGTAGAATGCCCCAATTGGATATCTCAGTTTAGCCAACGTAGAAATGGTCATCAGCGAGGGCATTCTAATAGCTCCCAGGTTTCTTAGAAATGTGCGAGATAACACCCAAATACCGCATTGAAAACCTAGATCCCGTGTCTTCTATGTTTCTTTATAGTTTAAAATTTTGTTGTAGTAAATTAAGCTATCGAAAGTACAAAAAACAGAGAGAAATTTAGATCAGTATTTTATTCAAATAAACAAAGTTTTCAAGTTGGTGTTGAAATAAACCTTTGATTTAAGATATTTATCTGTTCATTGGGTATCGCCTCTATTAGAGACGATAGATCTATTTTATATAGAATATAGATAATGGCTTCTCCTGTCAACTTTATAGCCGCCTTCATTCAAACGACGCACTGGGGGGGGGAGGCCAAGTGGTCTAGAGTGCCGCGCTTCGACCTCTAGCTGGCCGGTCACCTCTGGCTTACGGCTGTGGTTTCGATCCCTGGTGTAATGCCCCCGTCAGACCGGAGTGGTGACCCTACTGCGCTCTGAGACCTGGAAATACACAAGGTCGTCGACAAGCGTGAATACAACGCGAAAAATGTCACAAAATTACAAACTTTAAACAGTCGCGTTCTTACTGCGACCGGTGCGTTTATACAGCATTCTCGCGGCGGGCTCGTCACGATCTCTCCGCGCTTATGGCGTTTCTATTGAGATCTATAGGCTTGGCAACGGCGGTCATCGCGGACCCGCGTCGCTCAACCACACGTCTTATCTGGACTACACGTGCGTTTCCACCACGTGATCACGGCGACTATATAAGCTTGTTACATTTTTTTTTGACATTTCAAGATGACCTTTGATTCGCTCGTTTTCAAAGCAAGTCGCACATGAAAAACATGGTCGCCATAGTCGAGTAATGCAAGCATGGTAACCGCGCCGTGGTCGTATTAAGAACTCCATACACGTAGTGGGTACCTCATAACATCGCCATATGCTTAGAGGTAGCCCCATGAGGTCGTGATGCAATCGCGCAACAGTGGTGGAATCATCGTAACATCGCCATGACAACGCCATAAGGACTCCGAACGCCTGGTGGGGTCGCGGCCGATACGTGAGGGTTGTGGTGAAGACTCTATGAAGGCACCGTTGCAAATGTTAAAATTTCCGTAGCGTCTTTGCCACGTGTGTACTGCGCGTGTACTACGTTCATAGAGATGTTACCACGTTTATCTCGCGACCTTTGCGACCCAACACGTTCTCTCAGCTTTCCATGTTATATGGCAGAACCTTGGCGTTTGCTTTGAACATACTCAAAGCAAACGCCATGACGCCGCGATCATTGGCGACAATGGAGACCACAGCACGATATCGCGCGTTTCCACCACGCTTATGGTGATCTTGGCACGCTCTGAAACCAATTTTGTCGCCGTAGCAGCGCAGTAAAGACCTTTGCGACCCCATCACGTTCTCGCAGCTATCCAGATCATATGAGCATATTCAAAACAAATGTCGTGACCCGGCGATCATTGGCGACCATGGAGAGCACAGCACGATATCTAGCGTTTCAACCACGCTTTTAACACGCTTATGGCGATCTTGACTCGCTCTGAGACCATGTCGGTCGCAGTAGAAGAGCAGTAAGGACGCAACCCCGGTCTGACGGGGGTATTAGCGTATGTGGCATGTAGATAGGGGCGCCTTCTCAACCTCATGGGTTTCCTCCGGGCACTCCAGTTTCCTCCCACTGCTAAAGACCCCTACGCGCAAGCGAATTATTGAAATAAAACTGAAACCATATGTTAGTCCCAAAATGACCTAGTTTGTGTCGAATGGACGTTAAACCCCATTTCTCTCTCTCTCTCAGTCTCAAACGACGCACTGAGTTGAATTGTGTTTGAGGTGTAAATAACAGAATCAAAACTATCAATTGACAATTGGAAATGACAGAAGAAACATTTGATAGTTAAAATCAACCCATAAAACACACAAAATGGACCCGATTTACTCAAAACTTCACCATTTTAATGCGTGGTGTGCAAATTGAAGGATAAGGTAGTACCAATGACGCTACTGCGTCCATCCTTTAAATAAGGGTAACGCGTGAACGAGAGTGTCTCGAACAATTCTTAAAGTTGGTCCGGGTATCTGTCGTTATATTATCTATATTTTGTTTCCATACAGACACGGATGGACCAGTTCTTTTAAGAATAATCTTCAAACCAATACCAATCACTTAATCATAGATAACTGTATTAGAGTGGGATGCCAGTGGGTCATCCTAGCTGAAAAGTGTACTGATTTTCTAATATACGGTATCACTGCATGCATATCTGGTATCACCAGAATGTAAGTCCGCCTGGTATCTGGTATCCACGCCCAAAATGCCATGCCTCCCAACTAGGTTAAAATAGTACAAAAGTGTACCCTTGAAAGTCATACAGCAGTGTGTCGTACATCTTCAGGTATTAGAAAAACACTCTAACTGATACCCAGCAGACTTACATTCTGATGATACCCGATATGCATGTATTGGTACCAAATAGGAGAAAATTGAAATTGGTATACTTTTCAGCTAAGTTGACCCTCTGGGCTCCCGCTCTATATTGTCCACCCTTTTAACATTGGATAAAATAGACCATAACGTAATCGTCCATATTACTAATTCTTCATTGTAGTTACAACATCAATTTTAGGCAAGTACTCCATAACATATAGAACTAACACATGTGCATGTCATTTGTTTTTATGGATCATATTCGCTTTATAAATAACTAAATCATTAGCATATCGTGGTCGCATCTATCCATAATATCGTTTGAACGTCTCTACATAATAACATTATAATGCTTATTCTTTAACCGTTGACTATTTTATTAACAGTAACAATATTATGAGCAGGTTCTGCAGGGAATGCAATATTCGCTTAATAACAAAAATATTAAAATATCATGGTCGCATCTATCCATAATTTTATTTAAACATCTCTGCATAAAAGATTATTATGCTTATTCTATTTATTAACAGTGATAACATTATCAGCGATTTATGCAGACAATAAAAAAACCCTTCTCTATTGCTTACTTATTCAAATATCTTTATATAATATTAAACTTCTTTTTACAAGGCCATCCTACTACTACTCTTCATTCCTTTAATAAAGAATTGAAGTTATAATAGACAATGCAGGGGATATGCTCTAAGAATATCAATTGATACATGTATATTGTTTTAATTATTATGCTCATAACCATCCTCTTATGCTCAGGTTTTGTCACCAGCTAGGTCCTCGTCATAAGAGATTAAATTCTTTGTGTCATTCATAATAGTCTAATGACATTACACGCAGATTTAATAGTACTATGTTCCGTCACTTGAAATTAGAGAGTTCTGTGTATAAGGGATGCATTATCTGGGATGGTCACGAGTTTATAATGAACAGGTTTGGGTCATTTATGTTTCAGGTATACCCGAAGAATCAAAAATAGTTTCAAAAGGCTTATGGTCAAAATTTATTTCACATAAAAAATTTTAAATAACGGTCAATAGTCAAAAGACGTCATTTAATTACTAAGATCCGTTGAGAATTAAAACGTCGATGTACATTACATTACGATAATAAGGTTTTGTGTTGTTGCTGAAATCTTGTATAAACGTTAAATATTTATGTATGGAAGCACAATAGTTTATTAATAATGAACCTAATGAAAATGTACCAAAGACAAAGTGTAGTAATATATTGTATACATCCATATTTTGGCGTGTGGTGTATCATGTCCTCACTCTTCTGTCCGTCGGTCGGTCGGTCAACCATTTGCTTTTGTATGGGAGTTATAGCCTTTGATGGATATTTTTCAATGTTGGGTGATGTATTGTGACCATGAGAGGCCGAACCCTATTCAGCGTTGCCTGACATTCCATGGCAAAGCTATGACCCACTGTTTTTCTAAAAAAAATATTCTTTTCACATTTGGTTTGAAGCATTGGGTTCAAGAGTTACACTCCCTTTTCCGAAAATTTTTCTAATATGTTTCAAATCTTACGTGAAGCACAGCGGTCATTAGACGACGAAACCTATAAAGCAGTATTTCGGGACCTTCCGTTCCCCACCGCGTCCTTCCGACCCCCCCCCCCCCCCGAGTTCAAATCATACCAAGATTCAGTATTCCAGAGTTACACCCCCCACCACTTTTCAAATAGCTTCTGAACATGATAAAGGCTCTATATTCTTTGAGTGACATTTGCCGATTCGGCACAATTTTTAAAAAAGAATTCCTCGTGTTTTGTGGTTATCTTTTATATAGTGCTATGAACATTTTAGTAAATTTTATGATACTAGATTGTGCACAATTGGATTGTAACAATTCACAGTTCGATCCAAGAATATGCTTTTACTGTACTGAAATGAAATAATGTTTTCTTAATATAATTATATTTACAGAGGACGTTTGAACGGTGCTGATATCAATTCATTAGGACTTTTACCTGACAAACTGAAAACAGAATTAGCCATACATGTAAACTTAGAGACACTTAAAAAGGTAATGTATAATTCCAGGTTTTATTAATGCAGTCCCGAAAATACTTGTTAATATTATTTCAATAAATTATAGCTTCAAATTAATTTGCTTAAAATAATGTCAAACATATATTCGTTGAATATTAGTATTAAGAAACCCAGGTATGGATACTGGTGTGTTTAAATTGCGCAAAATTGTCGATATTATAAATGAAGTTAATTTAAATGAATTTTTTTTTACAAAACTAGGGGACTTTTTCCGTTCCCATCAGATCAATAGTTCGGTAATAGCTTCATATAACATACATTTTCTATTTAGATTTTCTTTAATCGTTATCGCTAGTCAATAATTTTGATATTTTTACATGCACTGGCCTCTTTTATACCTTAATGGACGACCATTCCCGATAATATTTTGGAGAATAAAACTACTTCATTTTGTGTTAAAATCACTTAAAGTTCTCTACCTTGGAGCAGGGGCGGATTGGGGCCCGGAACCGGCCCGGGCATCCGTGTCGGAGCAGCCCCGTTTACTGACCGAGGATGGCGGGTCCGGGTCTCTCCCCCTGGACATTTTTGAAAAATGAACCCCAAATATGCGATTTGGGGCAATATCTGATTATAATCTCTGTCAAATAATATATTTCATAAATCGATTGACTTCGGCCAAAACCACGACCTGCAAGTAATTTACAACCATCAACCTGTGAAATTATCATATCGTCATATTATTAATTAACGTATTATCATTGTATCGTCAAGAGTGAAGAGAATTTAACTAGTTTAGAAATGGGACTAGTTGAAAAATTTTGACCATTTGATTAACCAGTTAGAAATATTGAATCAGAAGGAATATTTTCATGGAAAATGTCCCATTTTTGTTGCCGGGGGCGCTAGTTGATTCCTTCTGTGGTGGAAGGCCACGAAACACATTGGTACAGAGTGACGAAAATGAAAATCAAAAAAGCTGCTTTTTATTTTTGGATTCTGGCGTATCCCCGCAAACAGGGTACAGGTGACTTAATAATTAGTAAATTTGCGGGAGACAGTGTCTGGTGAATCCGATGAAATTTTCGGTTGAAATTCGTATCCCCATTGCAGGATTCCGAATTCTGACCCACACCTAGCACACCCGGTCCAGAAAGTCTATTATACCAGCCCATTCCAGACTCCAGTGATGGCGTGGCGGCCCGTTAAAGCCACTGGCCACATACAATATGATCATCATGGCCCTATGGTCTGTCCAATACCCCCTCTCCCATATAATGTTCAGCAGAAAAAGGTTGTTTCTTTTAGACGAATTGGACAAAAAAATTTTTTTTTCATTTTTTGTCCGACCGGCCCAATCCGCACCTGCCTCTGAGCCGAGCAACTAACTCAACATATATTATGCGATGCGTTTTCAAACGGCTTAAACCCGTCAGTCTTCATCGGGAAATGGAAACAGGTGTCCTAAGCTGTATAATGCGGTGTCTGGATAAAACCAGACTTTTATTTTATAAAAATAATGTGTAGGTGAAATTTACCTTTCGTTATTGAATACAGCACATGGGACATTCATTGTATAGATCCCCAAAGGAACGGAAATCGATTATCAGATCACTCAACGAAAACTTTAACCCGAACGTCTTAAAAATGCTAGTATCCGGATCAGCGGTTTTGACGTTCACTTCTAAAAGACTCAATATTTTGAGCTGAATGTTTGAGACCCCACTCCCACACTGCTATCGAATTATCGAAATAAAATTAAATCATTTATTAGTCCCGAAATGACCTAGTTTGCGTCGTATTCGAGGAAAGGTTGATTAATCTCGAAGCTCGAGAGTTGTGTCGAATGCGGCGTGTATCTATCTCATCACCTGAAAACTAACGTTTTTTATTCATAGTTATGCTAGGTTCCCACTATCACGATTCGCACTACTATTAAAATCGTGGTTATTGATCGTGGAGTAAATCATATATTGGGGTCAGTGGTAGCAATCTCGTTGATCGCATCGAAATGTATCCGAACGTATCTGCACGTACCAGATCGTGGACTCAGGGACAATCCTATCATAACGAGTCGCCCGTGAGTAGCAACTTAACATTTTTGGCATTTGTTAATCAATGAAAAACTGAATACAAAAACGTATCATACACGAATACAAGTATGAGAATAAATCATATCAAACTTGCAGATTAAGGAATCTAAAAAGAACCAAATGGTGGTAGATCGTCCTATTTGATTAACGCTTCATAATTTCTCTAGGCATTCCGTTGAAGAGAACGGGAATAATCTATGATTGGCCGACATATAATTACAATTTGATATAATTACTTCATTCACGTTAGAGAGTCTTTCAATATTTCCTTCGAGAACATAAAGTTCCCTTTTAAGTTCAAATATCAGCAGACTAGGATGTGAATAACAAATTATAAAGATCAAGTATGGCCGTTCTAATAAGGTGTAGGCTAATTGCTAGTTGATTAGGGTCGTCTTGGATATATGAATAGACGGGATGTCTAGAAACATATGCAATCATCATAGCCTGTAGACATGCCTATAACTAGGACGGATAAACTTTACTGATACAGACAATTTTCGTTTCATATGTCAATTTTATATCCCGTGAACCAAGAAGTCACAATTTAGTTCACCTTTAACTGACTAAATAAATCACAATTTAGTTAGCATTATTGCAATATTGCTGACTAAATAAAACACAATTTAGTTTACCTTTATTGCAATGTTATTACACAATTTAGTTTACCTTTGCTAAATAAATCACATTTAAGTATTGTATTGTAATATTACTGACTAAATACAACATACAATAGTTCACCTTATTACTAACAACACCTCTATTTTACTGATCGAAATGCACTTTATTTTATTAATGAACATTGTAGTATTTCTATTAATCAAAATATATCATCTCTCTTTATCTCCTTGGTTACTTCCTTGTTTTTTTAGGAACAAAGGGTCATGCAAAGTGTTCAGCTGAGAACCCTGCGTATTGAAAGAATGCGTGGGGAAGTTTGTAAAAAGAAATACTATCCAAGTTTGTGCTCGTTAGTCATTAATGAACAAAATAATTTGACTTCGGGTTAATAGATATGCCTAAACAAAACGATATTCAGTGCGCTGAGATTCTTGCTCACACCAATATACTTCATGCTGGATGCATACGGTAGTATTATATATTCAGACTGATCGATGCATTTGCGGTTAGCCATTGGCTCATGGGTCACTGTAAATTGAGGGCGAAATATTTCTAGAACTCAATAGCTGACACATATTTATTTTAATTTGGAAGAATGGCCTGAAGTGACATGTGAGTTTGTATTTCCAGGAACTGGATTATGTTTAATTGAGATCATTTTCACAGTTAAACATGCAATAGATATATGTTATGTACGCAATTAGTATCGTAAATCACAAGTCTGTAATAACGACCTATCATTTATTGTTAGTTCCAAATCATCCATTTTTGCCTACAGGTAACAATATTCCAAGAATGTCAGCCAGAATTTCTGCATGATCTGGTACTTAAGATGAAAGCTTATATATTTACCCCAGGGGATCTGATTTGTCGTCGTGGAGAGGTAGCAAGAGAAATGTTTATAGTAGCTGATGGTCTAGTCGAAATAATAAGGTAAGATTATTGGGGGATTATTTATTAATGTTATAGCGCAAATCTCAATTTTACCAACTTTGATTGTTTGGTTGCAATTCATCATCTATTGGACTGATATCATTCTTTGCCCTCGATATTAACACACGCACTGTTCACTTCAAAACATTTTCTGTGACATCTGTGGGAAATTTTAAAGCATTATACTTGTAGCTTACATAATGTATATGACACGGGGGCTGATAAACATAGATTGTGTAAATAAAATAAAGCTAACATGACGAAATGGAATGGAATGGGGTTTAAAGTGGTACTACTCTGCCTCTACTGGGCCAATGAAGACGGGCATACGGCATACAGTGTGCTATAAGGGAAATTTTGCCCGGACAGCGGCACTCTGACCTACTCTTTTATGGAATTCCAACTGCTAAGGTATTTTTATGTGCACGTCAAAAGAATACACGGGTCCTCGGTTTTTCGTCCCACCCGAACTACTAGACAGATGGTCTTGTCAGTTTCTCCGTTCTAAATCACTGACAAGGAGAAACAACGCCGGAAAATCCCGATGAACCCTTTCTTCCAACGAAGGGATCAAACTCGCGACCTTTGGGCTCGTGGCCAGCGCCTAAGTGACAACAGATTTTGTTAATAAAAACGCTGATATTTGTTTGTAACACTGTAAAGTGTAAAACATTAGATTTTATTAAGAAAATAAAGCTGGCATGAATTTGTAAACACAGCCAGAATCCTTGTAACAGTTGTAATGGAAGTTCCTTCTGGCCACACTTACAGACCATATCAACAATAACAGGTCTATGAGGAGCGTTTCAACCTCTATTAACCAAAGTTAATATTCATGAACTAGATCATTTATTAAAATCTGTAGAAATAGAACGGATGAAAGTGTCTGAAAATTCTGACCGGTTAACTATAAATAGTTTAGGGAAAACCGCTACAACGTCTTGGATCCTACTGATCTCACAATAACACTCCTTTAAAGTTGAAATATGAATTGTTTATCTTTCTAGATCAGAACATTATCATGTATCTATCTGTTCAGTTAAGATAATCACCGAGAATTGAAAGTTGTTTTGAAAGTTATTAAAAACTTCCTACAAGCAGTCTGGTTCACAATATAACAACGACGTTAACCTTTATCCAGTTTGATGTTGGGGACTCTATTCGCAATATAGAATCGCCCAGAAGACAGTTCAAAGCTTTTCATCGCACAATATTGTGAATTGGTAGTTGTGTACTTATATAATATGAATCATTGTATGTAAACATGCATTTTTGTCCAGATGTTGGTTCGCCTAATTTTAAATCTAACAGTTACATTATTTTTTGACAGTGAAAGTGGTACAGTATTAAAACAGATGGGAGCTGGTGATTTCTTTGGTGAAATTGGTATTCTCAATTTAGATGGCGGTATAAATAGGTAATATTAAACTTTCTTTTGTTTTAGATGAATGCCCCCCCCCCCCCTCCCAATACCCCCCCCCCCCCCCCCCCCCGAATCGAACAAATGTGTTCTAAAAGGAAAATGTATCCTTAAAATATACAATATAATTTGGACATATTCATCTATATTTCATGCACAATATCATTATGATCCAAGATAGTTTGCTGTGCTTAAAAATGCAAACGTACCATAGCCTATTTGTTAGCTTGTTTTGGATCTCTAAAGGTTGGATGTTTTGACCTTAAATAAATACCAACGCTCTTATTTGTGCATATTAGGTAATATGGTAATATATCGATTAACCTTCGAGAAACTGCTACTGGCTCTTGTCAGACCAATGAACCCGACACCATTAATAACATTTCTCTGCATTGCAATGGTTCTTCGCTCGAAATAAAACAAATTCCTGCGGGTTGAACTGGGTTGACTTATTTAAGAAGTTACAATAAATATGCTAAACACTTCCAGGAATAGAGCTTGTGAAATAAAAATAATCAACATCCATATAACCTTAGTTGTTATTGACGTCACCTCGTTTAACAGTTAGTCGATAAGGCCCTACATTTTCATGTCAAAACAGTTCCGTCTTCGTGGCAGTATCTCGTTTCTTGGGAGATTTATATCAAGATTAGTGTCGAAATAGTTAATTAATCTAAACGCCGTCAATAATAATAGGTTGATTATTGTGACCATATCAGAACCTTCTTAGAATGAGGTAAAAGAATACCCAAACGCAAGTCTTACCAAAATTAAAAAAAAACTAATTAAAGAAACTGTTTGTTATTTCATTATAAAGTATCTAACGTAATAGTATATAGTGTCATAAATATTTGATACAATGTATCAAGGCTCAAATGTCATTCTTAAAATAATGAACAGCAAATGCAATAACCCGTATATTTTTTTGCAAATTAGATTTTCTTTGCACTGTTTATTTATTGCATGCTCTAAAGAAAACCTGAAATTACCTAACCCTTGACGTTGATGATCTGAATACTCATTCATCTCTGGTTTATTTCGCTTTGTCTACCACATTTAACAGGTTTTCACGAGAATAAAGACTTATTCCACGATTCTAAGTTGAAAAGATTTATTTACTAAATTAAATGGATCAAGTGATACAAATTACATCGAACACAGACCAAGAATATTGAACGGTTTCTTTTTCTTTCTATGTCATCAACACAGATTGGTTAGGTATTGGTTTTTATTCCAAGGAATCTGGTTTCCAATTCCCATCTGTCTTAAAGATAGTCTAATGTAGTCAAAAACATGGCATTGATCTGACCCTGTCAATATATCCTAGCGAACAGTTTTGAGTTTAATGGCAACTTTTAGTCTTGTTCAAGATATATAATTAACCATTTTGTCTGGTATGAAGATTTATCAAGAACTATTTTTATTACATTTAATTCAAACTTACTAAATCTGTAAAAGGATTCTGCTACTTTAGCCGCTAAACAAGACCGCTAAATTTTCGGTCTAGTGAAAATCTTAGATGTATTTTTGTTTATAAACTTTGGGCTTTTACATTGTCATCCTTTTCTGGTACGGTCTGAGAAGCACTTTTAGAAACTAAATTCCAACTCAAAATATCGTCTGCTGATTAGTTGTATAACAATATCCTTCAGACTGGTCAATACATTGTAATAACACGCTAATAATAATAATAGTGTGTGCGTCGTAATAACTTCCAAACTAGTAGACTTTTTAAATCTACACATTAAATACAGCTATACAAAATAAAAAATAACATATATCTAAGTCAATTCGTGTCATAAAATGAAAGTAGAAGATAAAGGAAGGAAGATAAATGTAATCGACAAATAATGGTTTACAAATAATTGCTTCACTTGTGAACGGACTTAATATGATATGAAGGTTAAAACTTTGTTTATTTTTAAAATTAAAGGAATTTGAACCCATATACCGTATTCTAGTCCGATTTTAATTTTAAATGTCTTTCAAAATAATGAAAAGCAGTGTCGGATGTTCGTTTTTTGCGGTCTAATACGATAGGCACTAGACTGCGTGGACTATACAGTATAATCCATCCACTTGTATTATATCATTAGATTATTTCATTACAATCGCCATTAGACATTCTATGTGATTTTTTAAGTGTTCCATGTAGATCCTGTCAGACAGTTTGTTAATTAGTTCCGTGTTAGATCCTTGTTGATTATATATTTATTGATAATAAACGTTTAAAAACTGCGACAATAATTGAGTAGATGTGCTTATCACAACCAACTAGTATACGCAAAAAGGAGAATTACAAATACAAAAATGATATGCCCACAGAATTTAAATACGATGATCTAAGGATTTGAAGGAAACACTACAAAGCTTACACCACACATCGGCGAAGTGACGAAACCCGGCTGTATTTCTGTACGAATTATACATAGTTTCCCCTATTAAATATAGCTATGTTTTCGGTATGATCTTGAAAAGAGAGAATGTTAGTGATAGTGTCGTCAAATACAAAGGTATTACGCGGCCCATTTAAAGCACACCATACACAAGGGTATTGTGGTATCCAGTGAAAGTCTACAAATACCGGGTATTATGCTGTCCGGTGTTAGCCAGCCATTCCAATAACGATGGTTAATGCTATATAATAACAGAGCTCGTTTTAAAAATGTATATAAGTAGTCCAAATAAAAGTGCAACTTTGTAATACAATAACATTTGGGGTCTAAAATTTAATATTGTATTTTGAATTCATATCTTACTTTGTATCTTCATTTATAACTCAACTTTGGACAGTTTTAAGTGACAGATTAATTGCAAGCTTTAATCTGTGGCATGTCTGAGATTATATGACATAGTAAATTGTCTTGTAAGAAGTGATATACTGTACAATCACGTATACTCAGAATCCTTTTAAAGAATTGCATGCTATAAGATTTAAGTTTAGGTGTTAACACTTGTTGTTTTAGAGTTAAGTGAAAACTGTGTGAATCTTAATAATTAATTTTCATTGTTCTGATTTCTAATGCTATTAACTATGGCGTGCCCTAGCTAGATATTGCTCGAGATTATATAAAACCTAGTTTAGAGTTAGAAAATGGAGAACTAGAGAGACGTAAAGAGACCTAAGGAAGTTTTTCGGTTCAATCCCGGACTTGGGAGACTTAGAGCGGACACCTGGAGAGAATTCGGCCCGGACCTCCGTAGAGGAGGTCTGCCCTTGGACCCCGGGAGAAGTTAGGTTTTCTGAGACCTATGGAGAACATCTTTAGTTAGACGTCACTATATCTAACCACGATGACTTCAATATGTAAATAATATGTTATGCTGACATTTCCATATTAACTAGAATAAAATCCAGGAAGTAACCAAAAGTGATGAGAATGTTTAGCCTGGCAACGTGTGCCCGTCTATCGCGAAAATGCGAGTCCCAGACGTAACTGTGTTTATCTATAGTTCGTAATATTTGCAGTGTTATTTTCTAGTTTACTTCTAGGTCCAACTGAAAGTTTTATTTTAGTCAAATGTCGAACGTAAAAATCTCCCGTTTCATTATACATTTTGAGCCAGGTTCCTGACAGTAGCACCCCTTTAAGGCTTTGGTTTGAAAATGTTATTTGTTTATCAAGCTCTTTCTGTTTTGATTAATAATGTATTTGTGCTATCTTTTTTCAGGCGAACGGCAGACGTAAGATCTGTAGGTTACTCGGAATTATTTGTTTTATCTCGTGAAGATGTACTTGGCGCCTTGAAAGATCACCCTGATGCCGAGGTAAAAATCTGTCAACAGTTTATTGATTTTTAAATGAATTCTTAATAAGATGATAATACGTTATGTCTGGATCATTCTTGAGAAAATTTGCTTTCAGATACCATATTAATGTTTGGATGGGCAATGTTAATTGATTCTCCTCAGAATGGAAGTTTTAGAATTATTGACTATCTCATATGACATCTATAGTAAAGATATGTAACGATCTATGGATATCTATACATTGTGGAATTGCTGTGATCATATTCTGCAATCTGCATCAAATATTAGAGAAAAACTCCAGTCTGTCTGTTTGGAATATCTCAATGAGAACAATTGTAGAGAATATTTGATCTTAACAAAAACAAAGTCGAATGTGACTGCTTTGTAAACCTCCAATATTTTTTTTCTTATTTCTCTTTATATTGTTGTCTAGTTTTGAAAATCAGATATGGTCAGTATCCTATTTTGGTGACCGCTAATAGTGTTAATTTAGTTATTTCAGCTAATAAGTAACTCTGTCCCTATTCTCAAGAAGTACATAAGGTCACCCAGGTCACTGACACTGTCTTGTTTCTGTTATTGTTTGCAAATAGACAGCAATGTTAGTTACACGGCTCTTATTAGCAAGATATTAAATCTCGTATAATCGACTGCAACTTGAAAATCAGTTTATTACCTAAAACCAGCGCTTAATGATTTGAAGAATGGAAGGACACAGGGGTAATCAAGTAATGATTTAAGCTATAATTGAAACTCATACATAATCCTGTCCATATATATTACTGCAAATGTGTGCATGTAAATCAAGAAAACGTGGAAGTACCGTTATTTTTACACAGTAATCTAATATTATATATATCCTTTTAGATGTTATAACATGTATACAACAATATATTTACATGTATTTACGAGCGTATCGCGGGTTTGGAAACCATTTTTGAGTAGATCAAGTATGCACTCAGTGAGCTATACTTGTTGATTTTGTAACTCCTGATACCGTTATTGATCGCTAATTGACTTTTATCGAACAGTTTATTACGTTAGGACTGCTATTGGATAATTAGTTTGCATGAATATATCACGTTATCGCTCAATTAAATATAAATTAGGTGTAAAATCCATGCATTATCTGTCATTGCACCCACTACTGTGGAATAAAAATCGTCTTTAAATATTCATGACATGGCCGATTTTATAGCAACAAACAATTTATGGTTTTGTTTCTGTATCTGGATAATCTGGGGTGGCGTTAGAATCTTCCCCGCTATAAAATATGTAATACATGTACTGTGGAAAATAAAGCAGTGGCTTGTATAATGCCTTTATGCTTAATATCATATAGAGAATACACCCCACATTGATCAGATAATAGATCACATAACGTTAGTTTCCACAAGATTAGCTTAATTCTTTATGTTATTTCTATTGTAAACCATTTGATCTATTATATTGGAAAATTGGTGGGCGTGCATCATCAGACACTACCTTGAGGAAACTCAGCCATATTCCAACTCATATTAGTAGTTATTTGATATCTGTAACTATGTAAACCCTCGCCAATCATTTAACCGTCTCCAATTTCAGCTCTCCATTATCTCTGTGTTCACAATGGGGTCTTCTTAAGTATAACACTTTTCTATTATTCTCTTACAGTCCATCATCAGAGATTACGGCCAGAGACGTCTACGGGAAATTGAAGCCCATAGAAATAAAGTGAAACCATTACAGCATCATCAGAATCCAATCGTTAGAAACAATTTATTATCCACCTTACGAAATATGTCACCAAAAGTCCGGCGTGCTGGACCCCATTCTCCTAACGATGCTAATTCTGGGAAAAGCAACAACGTATTCACTTATCCTGGAGAAGATGATATAAAGTGTGTCCAAGTGGAAGCAGGTGTTTTGCATAGAGTTTATGGTGGTATTCGCAGACTTTTTCACAGGAAGGTTCGTCGACAGAAGACAGGCGATGATTCCGAAGGGCGCATTGTTTGGTCTTCAGTGGAAGAAGGTCGTCCGAAAACGATACGTTTTAGTTCTTCGGACCAGTGCGGCAAAAGGGAATCGGGTAATACAATCGCTAATGCAATTCAACAAAAACTCTCAAACAAACCTTCAGGGTATGAAGCCGTAAATACTGAGGACCACGATAGTGACACTACATCTTGTGGTCCAGAACACGATACGTCATCGACAAAACTCTTATTAAAATCTGATGGTTCAAAAGTGATAAAACCCAGTGATTTGATATTCATTCGTAAGGACATTTTAACCAAAAGACAAAATATGGGATTTAGAAGTTATTCTGTTGAAAATGCTCCGTTAGAAACTGTAGAAAGTGGAGATGATTATTCCTCGGGTCCTTCTTCAGCACGTGCTTCGCGTCAGTCCTCAAGAAGTCCTACAGCTAGCCCTACCTCCTCTCCGTCTTTAGTTCGATCATTGACGGGTCCATCTGTCAAACCTTCATTTAATTGTTCCAAACTTTCAAATGCTGCATCACCTGTTGGTCTTCCTGCTTTAAGGTAAAATATTTACGTTTATATACTGGTAATTTATAAAACTTTAACAAATATATCATTTTGGATAACACAGTGCGCGTGAAACTCATTTAAGGACAAATATATTATAAAATCAGTTGGATTGTTACAAATATGAGTTTTTAATATTTGTTGTGTTATTTACAGTAGCCGAGAATCGAGTGCGAGTCCACCACCTCCCGTCAAACCCGAGAATTTTAGACCAATAAAACCCACTCAAGATTCGAAAGCAATGTCTACCTTCTCAAACAGGTAAAAATTTAAACAATTGCGGATGACTATTTTCTGGTTTCATAAAGAGCATCCTATGTTAGTATTCTAGCTAATAAAGCTTTTTAGATATATATAGTTGCTTCTTAATAAGAAATAAGCATGTGTAGATAAGCATGGGTAAATTAGTGCATGATAAATTTATGAAGCCAATAATTATGACCCAAATCCTAGCATAAATTGATTGCCAAGGCAGGGGGAGGGGGAAAATATAACAGCATACTACCGGGGACAGGCAAACTTTTCGTCTCTTGAATAACCATAGGATCAATTACGTTGAAAAATGTGGGCAAGAATTTGATGTAACTGACTAAGTTTGCATATATTTTCATCTTTCAGTAATAGTTTACTTGATAAAAACCAAGAGGAGTTTTACAAGATGCAAGCCGCCGAGATAAAACAACTTAGAAATACCATGGAATCTAAACTAGTAAGTCAAATAGTTTCCTAATGCAAAAAAAATAATGGAATGTGGTTTAATGTCTTGTCAAAGCGATATTATCACTTGGGATTCGATGAAGGGTAGGCTAAATCATCGCTGTACACTGCATGGTATGATATGCCCCCCTGCATTATCTCTAAGGGCAGAGAAAGGTTGGAGAGGGCTTAAACCCCATTTTCACGACCTGTCTCTTGTTCTCTGGTGTGCACGCTAATGTGCACAGGGGTAGGCGTTAGTGCTGGGCTCTTTTCAAACGACTGGGTATATTTTATTTGTGATACCAAGGAGCAAAGGGGTATGTCCTCTTCAGGAAGCGATTATATAGCGGATTGTCCTTCAATTCTGTTTTTTGTGCTGTTATCACAGTGTTAATTGTATATTGTTTTGTTTTGTACAGGATGATATGAAGAATATTTACAAACAAGGTTTAGAGAGAATAGACCGATTAGCATCTGTACAAGAAAACATGGTCAAATTATTATCTCAAACCATGCAAGAAATACAAAAGAAACAGGTACTGCCACTTGTAAATGAATAGAGGTAGCTATACATGTGCATACCAGGGTGTTGTAAAGGACCGCAGTCATGGACAAAAGTGTGGTCTTAAACTTTTTGCCATGACCATATACCGGAGATAAAATTTTTAAAACACCAGGGGCCTGTTTCACGAAATTTTAACTAAGATACAATCCAAATTTTAGTAATTTGATTGGATAATATCTGATTGATTTTAGTACTTAGCCAATCCAAATCGAAGAATCTACTTAAATTTGGATTTTATCTTTAGTTAAAATTTCGTGAAACTGGCCCCTGGACAGTGGCAAAACATCATGATATTACATTGTGTGAAAGGGATTGACGGTAGTGCTAGTGTTGAAATTGTCAGTATACATTCTTTGAATCAATAAAATTTGGCTAGTCGAGTGTTTCAACAATCTTATTTCATTAGACATGTATATAAAAAACAGGTTTGTCAGCGGCTACATGACTTTTCTCCGTTTATATAAACCTACCTCGGCAATTTATTTTAAATCTTTAGGGGTTACAATGTTGAATGATAAGCCATAACAGATTAAAAAGATGTTGAGGTAATTTGGATTAAAGGGACAATAACACTCCTGCTGGATTTGCAGCTCCAGAAAATAAATAATAGCCTTATTCTAAGTACTAGATGTTTTTAAAAGTGGCCTACTTGTTGGGTAAATTATCCATTACATCCAATTTACTTGTCCAAGTCAGCTGGCCGGTCACCTCTGGCTTACGGCTGTGGTTTCGATCCCTGGTGTGAGCGTACGTGACATGGAAATAGGGGCGCCTTCTCAACCTCGTGGGTTTGTCTCCGGGCACTCCGGTTTCCTCCCACTGCTTAAGGCCCCTACGCGCAAGCGAATAATTGAAATAAAATTAAACCATATGTTAGTCCCGAAATGACCTAGTTTGTGTCGAGTGGACGTTAAACCCCATTTTTCTCTCTCTTTCTCTTGTCCAAATCACATTTGAAAAGGTTTACGTTAACCTTGTGTGTTAAGATGAAATTTGTATCGTCAATTAATTGGAATATTGTAAAACAATACAATGTGTTGACCAGAATAAAGATTGGGGCATATTATTCAGTTACAACAAGAGTGGTATTGAGCCTTTAAAGGGTTAGTTTAACTCCTCATCACTGCGTTCATCTGTACAATAGTTTTTCCCGATGCAGAATGGAAAGACTGTTATTGCCTGTCTCACTTTTTTGGGACAAAGAAGCTGTACTTCAAATTAGCGAAGCAAGATAAAGATAGCATGTGGGAGCAGTTGCTGCAATAGAAATGCCGAATACGGTTTATGGTCGTTCTAGACGTATATTATCAGCAAAAATAGATCCAATTGGAAATCCGTGTCAAAATGGGTCAGATTGGCCAAAATCCAAAATGGCGATAAGCAATTCGATTTATCAAGAGTTTTGTAACACCATAACTCTGCTTCTAATTGTGATAGTATGTTTAAACTTGGTGCAGATGTTCATTAGGCTGGTGACTTGACGGCACATTCATAAGTACCCAAAATAGATATATTTTTGTGGATTGTTTTAGTTTGAAAATCCTTTAAGCTTAGAATGGGTTTGAATTATAACGAGCAATGGTGACTTTGTTTTTTACAATATCATTTTCAGTCATCTACAGCAGTTACCAGTGAATCAACGCCCAAACCGGCAACAGTTACCCCTGAAAAAATGGAACAGGAAAAACCGGCATTCCAGGACTCGGAAGCAGAAGCAACGACATCATTATAGTAGCGTATTTAATTTTGATTTGTTATAACAAGAACAAAGATGTCCTTGGTCCCACTGCATGAATCTTATTTAACATTGCCATCACTTTAATCAATAAATCCGTAAAGTATGATATTCATTTCAAATATAGGATGTCGCGGTTTTACTCGGTATTCGGTTTACCTGGATTTCTTGTACATGGGACTTGTTTGTTTTTCATTAAAAAAAACAAACAAATATTTTCTGTCACCGTTTTATGAAACGTTCTACTACATAGCTTTTCATCAACCCAGTTGATTGGTATCAGATGAAATCGTTAAATTAAGTTTCTGGTTCTAATATATTTTCATGATTTTTTTTTTTAACTATATATTATTATTATATTATTATTATTATTAATTGGGTACTGTATAGTAATTTGTTTGCCTACAATTTTACAACCAAATAGGAGGAATCTTATGTCAATTTTGTGTAACTAAAAAATAGGGTACCGAACCATGTCGTGTATCTAGTGAAACCGCGACACCAGTTTTATTTTGTACAATAGACGGAAATGGTCACGTATTTATTGTCTGTTTTGATACAACACCGACATTTTATAGAGCAATACTGTTTTAACGGGACTGTAACTTAATAGGCTAGACTGTAGTGGTCCTAAAAAAGCTAAATGTTTATTTGAGTTTAGAAAATAATAATGTTTAGTGATATTAAGACTAAGCTGTTTTAAACTAATGTCTAATATCATTCTGACCAACATGGCGCATATATTACATCGAGTATGTAGATATATTCGCCAGAAAATATAAATCAAGTCATGAATAGAAATATTTGCGGAGTGCCTTCGATAAAAAAAAAATAGTGTATATTGCATACATATTGTTTATTTTCTAGTCGTTTGTAGATAAATGCATATTATTTCATACCAAAGGGGCATTGAGACTAAATAGCGATTTGTCGTGTTTGGTTATATACGTTATGTTTCATAGATTATGATCGATTTTGTATCTTACAATTGGATACCAGTATATGTTTTGTCAATTCAGGGGTTTTAGAAGTAAATATTAGTTAGGAAAGAAACCCAATAAATTCTTAACTAAACATTGAAAGAAATTATTCCTAATTTGAGGAATATTCTGGAAAGTAAGCAACGTAAGACAACCTTAGTGACAACTGTTCTTTATTTCTATGTATATAAACTGTTTATATTAGTTGATGTAAATACTTTTTGTTAACCTGTAATATTTGTATATAAATAATAAAAACATAATTTAGCTAGGTCTTAACAATAGAAAACAAAACTATTTGTAGTTATTCCAAGTATAGATGTTATTGCATGTTGATAATTTAAAAAATCATAACATCTCCCATTTCTTTTCGTAATAGGCTTGATCTAGTTATGCCCAATATCGAACTCGGTTCGGGGGGTGTCTTGAAAATGTAATTCAGTTCTATAGAAAGGTGCCCCAAATATATGCTAAATCCTTCCTAAGCATGGTGTGTTTGACCCCATTGTCGAACACACTGTAGGCTCTGAATATAATATGCTGTACAAGCAAATGACGATCTTAAAACGCACCAACTCGACGCGCGATATTTCATTGATCATTACGATTTTGGGGCCATCTAATGATATTAATATTGATATATCTATGAAAGCGAAAAACAATACCAATTGGGTTGGTATACAGTTTTGTATGCGCACAAGATCTGTGCTGAAACAATGTTAAACTATGGTCAATTTTCTACAAAATATGGTTGATGTAGACATACAATATATTACTTCTTTTGGTAAATGTAATTGACTAGTCTAGCTTTAAAAACTTAATGAAATATCCTTTAACAGATGTAATTATAAGTAACGTGGACATTTTCAAGTCCTTTCATAGTGTGTTCCTGTGTTTGCAAAGTGGTAGCTGGTGTTTTCTTCACGCTAACACTAATGTTACCAACTTTCTTTTTTAAAACTAAAGTACGGTTGATGGGTTTGTGCTCCCTCAGTCAAATGATTTTAAATATAGTATTTGTGTGTTAGACTATAAGTTTTAAGATGTTAACGTGTGAGTGGTTCATTTATTAAAAGCCTTTGAACAAAAATAAATGCTGTGAAACACATTACTAGAAAGGTATATGACCTGAGAAATAAAAAGAAAAACATGCATGTTCCAGAAGGACCAAAATATATTTCGTCAAACTTTTGAATGTAATGCTTTCAAATTAGTGTATGTAATATATGTTCTTTGATGCCTGATAAATTCTCACTACTGATCATATGCAATTAATAAAGGCATTATATTAACATATTACATAATATATAATATATGTATATCATTTATTGTATATTGTAAATATATCATCATAATGTTAATTTCTCATTAAACTTGTTTTGTCGAAAATCTATTGGTTTTTTTATATTTATGTGTTAAATGCGGCTTTCCGTAGAGCTGAACCACACATGAGTTCGCATTTGGGGTTTGGGTGTGTGACGGGTGGACGTTGGGGTAAAAAGAATGCCTATAGCGAAACAATACAAACATACAGCCAAGTAATTTCCTCAAATATTAATACAATCTTGGGATATGTTTTACTTTTTTCATCAAATCTTCTTAATACAAATGATACTCAAGACCACAAAGAACTCGACGTCGAGAATTCTTTAAATTTTTGGTGTGTACAATTGGAAATGGGGAATTTTGTCCCGGCAGCGACATCTACAGCGCAGTGGACGCTTACGGCTAGCCCCCGGATCTATAGTGAAAATGTGTAAAACGGTATACCGTTTCGAACATGCCGTATGTATATTTTGTGAATTTGGAAACACCGATGTAATATAAAATTTACACTAGAAGGGAGACAACTCTTTCCCAGTTAATAGCTATCCGAAGGTTGCGGGCCACAGTTGACTTCGATATTTATCCACTTTGCTCATTCTGGGTCAAATGGATAGATAGATTTGTTCAAATTCGTATTTGACATTGCAAATGAAAGTTTTAACTACATAAAAGTGACATTTCACGGAAATAATCCCTGGAGTAACTGTCGAACATCTCACTGTAATCACCCTCTTAATTGTAATTCTTCCGTATTTTAAATAAGATTAACCACCAAACAATTTCCCTTTGGCCTCTCGACAAAAGCCTATATCACAAGGAAAAGAGAAAAAGACAGTTAGCATATTACTTGAAAAAAAACCCGATCATGTTAATTGTGATCCCTCAGACTTCACATCATCACTGAAATACGATGAATTTCTCATTCTTACTCGCCGTACATAAAAAAAAATGGGTTTCTTAATCAGATCGATATTTCCAGTGTATGCTCTGTTGTGATTGTTCTAGTTTCTTTTCCTAATTTCATACCTGTCTTGTTCTGACGATCATCAACAATGACGATGTTACTGGACATTGCACCTTGATCGTTCTGATGGGACAATGAATCAGTGGTCACTAAACACAGTATGCTAATCAGGGAAGGTGAAAACCATGGTGGCACAGTGTGTGAGGCACTGGCCCCAACTAACAGGAACGATGTCAAGTAGTTCGGATGGAATTCCTTTCATTATACTGGTTCGGACAGAAAAAGGACGTTAAACTTCATTTCATTCATTGAAAACAACCCTTGTTGGTTGCTTGGTTTCCCACAACTTAAAACGTTACACGATTAAGCTACCCGCAAATAAAATAGGCCTACTTATGTCACAATGAACAATAGGCTGTTAGGCAAACGCGATGATTACTAAACTAAACATAACTTAGCCGTTCTAGCCTAAAGAAATGTTTATATTTCAATTTATTGCTCACAATATTTATGTTACCTATCTATTGCCCACGCCGAATTATAAGCTACTTAATTAAATAGTGGCCTTATCAAAATTGAGAGATATATTGGGTTACCAGCGACGTCCAAACTCGTGGGTTTTCTCAGGGTCCTCTGGTTTGCGCCCACCTCTAAAGAACTTATGCGCAAACAAATTATTGAAATAAAATTGAACCATATTAATTTGCTTCCGAAATGATTTAATTTTTGTCAAATAACCCAGATTCGGATACAAACAAGTCTGTTAAAGTACAGGCCCCAATGTACCCAAATATCTGCTGTTTTGTCGGATTTTTTTAAAACAATGCTTTTATGCCGATTTGTTTGAGTGGGACCCGATAGTAATTTACTTCCTGTCAAAATACCACCAACGGGTACATCTCTGAATGCTTATGCGGGTATAATCAAACTTTATCACCTTGAAAGGAATCGTTTGTAATTAGAATTCCCATTCTTATGCGGGTATAATCAAACTTTATCACCTTGAAAGGAATCGTTTGTAATTAGAATTCCCATTCTTAAGTGCTTTATCTTTATATTGATTCTCGGGGAAACGGCTTTGTTTTCATTTTAATGTCTTAGATAAATATATATAACAGGTAATAATTGCTGCATACAAAGGTTTAACTTAAGAGGTAATTATTGAAGAGTAGTTGAAGTGTCAAGGTTCTTAATCAAAATAGTGTTGGGGTACCATCTAATGAATGGACCGTCATAATTTTGTTATATCAGAGCTTTGTGCGCGCCTAGTCAGAAGATCAACCATGCACCACAGGGTAAATTCAAACAGCATACTGCAATTGCCCTATCACCATACGATACGTGGTAATGAGACAAAATCTTTGCTTAAAATTCAGACCCAGCATTAAGCTTCAAATAGTTATGCCTTTCTTTATCACCCATGTATACTGATGTGCTTTTGCTTTTCAAATCTATGAGGATGTTTATCTACGAGATATATTTGAGATAGAGGAAAATATTTCATCCACAATCTCCACCCTGAATAAGAGAAATGAAATGAAATGGGGTTTAACGTCCTACTCTTCTACACCTAACCTGGGCTATTGGAAGACAGGCATATGCCATACTGTGTGCTGCACGCCAATTTGTACACGGGGCCTCGGTTTTTCGTCCCATCCGAACGACTAGACAGCTGTACTTGTCAGGCCTTCCGTTCTGCGTCACTGACAAGGGGGAAATCACGCCGGAAAATCGAGATGAACTTTCTCGGCCTATGCAGGGATCGAACACCCGACCTCCAGGCTAGCGAGCCAGAGCCTTACCCACTTAGCCGCGTGATCCCCCCTGAATAAGAGAGAATACGAGTTGAAATTATGTGTTTAGAGAAAAATTAATAGATCACCTCCAAAATGGATAATGACACAGACCCACGAGGTAGAAATGAAAAGAATAGACAAAAGTTTCCAAATGCAGCAGATATTAAAAGGAAAGGAAATCTGGTAGGGAACCAAAGAGTTGTGTGCAAGTTCGATTGCTCTGCAACTGGAGGTGTGAATCAAACAAAATTGACCTGGACCATGTCACTACACTGAGACTGTATAGCACGTTTACATCGTTTCATAACCTTTGACACTTATAATGTGCTATTGACACTTATAATGACCGGTCTGCCCATGACGCTTGCCTTTTGGTCGATGCTTGCTATGCAGATAGAGTCTGTAAAATTCCTTCATTACTTGCATAGGTAACTACCATGTAGTCTTTTGTCGAAGTATAAACGTTTCAATCCTTCCACTGTCTACAAATTTCGATATCCGTCTTATATTAAAGATGAATACTCTAGCTAACTTTTGCTGGGTTATTTCTGACCATTCGTGTGGTCTGGTCTGGCTCTTCTAATTTAATTTTTGTGATTTTGTGTTTTACTTAATATAGGGAGTTAGTTCTGTCAAGTTGTTTTAAAAGTCGAATGCAAGGGAAATTGCATATTCCTGAAGCAATGGCTCGAGAAATCCCTCTCTGGCCATTACTGGATTAGCTTCTGATTCTTGAACTTTTGCGGGAGTGTGTCTATTCTTCCCGTTCTATCATAGCTATCACGTGAGTACAGCAACACGACAATCCTTCGTTTAATCTGGGTCTTCCCCAAAACTTTGGACAGTTATTTAAGGTCTTAAAAAGGGTGAAAGTAATATGTTCGTTTCCACACAGTGTTGTTTACATTTTAATCGATTTGATAGCCTCGTTTGTCACGCAATTAGTTTTACTGCAATATTCTGCTATGTATTGGTTAATTAATAAAATCGTGAGCCATGACGTAACGTTGTGTAATCATGTTTGGTCTAATTAGGCGCTTTATTTTAAAGGTAAAGCCTTTGTAATGCTGCAATGGGACTAATGACCAATCATAATGCAGCACAACAAAGTTCGCTCTTTACAGTAGTGAGTAGTGGAATTAGCTCTAATCAAACGAAACACTGCGCTGAGTATGGGGAAATTGTTGATACCTGATTTTTTGTTAATTCAAAACCCCAATAATATATATTTCCTACCGGTATCAGCTACAACTGGGAAATAAATTGTTTACCATTCAGGCTACCTGAATCGAGCCAGGCGATGATATTTTGGAAGACAGTGGTTTCCTTGTTTAAGTACGCCTTGGAGGAGCAACATATCACCAGGTGCAAGAGGAATGGAACAAATGATACAATCGAATGTGATAAAACCTAAATATAGGTTGCAAGTATAGGAATACACGTGAAAAAGCAGCTAAGAATTTAACATGATTCCAAGTAGGGAATCACAATTTGTTTTGTTTTGTAGTAGACATTTGCCAGTGAAATGAGAAAGCCACATTTTGCTGGCAAAGGAGAGGCGATTACAGCAATATCCCATCTATCGAAATGGACTGAGATATTTGGGGAGAACCAATGCCTTCACTGGTGAAGGGCTTGTGGTGCCATGAACAGCACTCTTGATGGACTATTGCTTCAAACGCATTTACAACTTGAAGTTACTTCACCATTCTTTGTGTTCGGATAATCTTCAAAATGAAAAACATCGAAGTGTCCACTTTCGTCTTTCGACCATTTCGTCTCGAGTTTTACAAACAGATTTTTTTTTTTTTTTCCGCAATTATACAGTAAGTGATGATGAATCTGCAACCAATCCCTCCACAGTTTCCAATTTGATCACAACGAGATCAAGATTTGTTATGTTTTTATCAGGAGTTTCCTTGCATATTCGTCATGCAAGACTTTTAATGTACGTGGTCATAATATGATTATTTAATTACGTGCTATTTAGAAAATAAAGAAGAACATTACTAATTTTGGGATAACATCGGTCCTATTTGATTTTTGCACTGCAATGCCGATTTTTTCTAATGCAAATCTTTTTGCATGCCGATTACAATATGATTTGTTAGTGGTATCAAACAAGCGTGAATGGTTTGCCGATATTTCCACTAATTTAGACCATATTGCTTCTGTTACCATCTTACACGGTGAATGCGGAAAATGTGAAGGCTCACATACCTACCGGTCGTATACAAACTAGATACGACCAGTTGTCGTTTGCGTGCATGTCGACTATTTTAGAAAAACTAAGTACAACTCGACTAGGAGCAGCAATTTTTGCCCTTTCTTGTAAAGTGTCTGTGCAAAGCAATCATTGCGGCATCAAATCCTCATCCTAGTAAAAAATCTAAAGGTTCAACCCTTCACACAATTACGACGAGGTGAGTACATTTGAATTGTTAATCTTGAATCTCTTAAATTATATTTTTTCAATGTGCGGCATTGAGATAGTGAGAGGATGAACCCTGTGTATGTTCTCCGTCCATCTCTTGCATGGTAACCACGTGTCTAAATTTGTTGTAACAACCAACAAGCTACATATTGATGTAATTCAGAATCGTTAACAATAGATTTGTTTACTGCATTATTAGAAGAAAGTTATGGAGACAATGCCTTGTGCAATTGCTATTTATAGGTGTCTCTGATTTTTAATCACCTTTGCGTGAAGTTCAACTGTTGATTTCGTGGAGTGCTCAAAGAGTACATTTTTACACTTCATAAAACACCATTAATTACAAAATAGCACACTTTTCATGCTTGAATAAAAAACCAGCACAGATTGTATAGATAAAAATGATCAAAAAATATTCTAGGCTTGTCTATATTGTTATCCCTGCCCTTGTTATAAGATATATTTAATGAGCTCTGATATGTATTTCTTTTGTTACATAAATAAACTTCCATACCGATATAGACACAAACACGAGGGAAATAACCTTTGATAATCCAACTTCTCAACCCAAATCCATAGTGTGTCAAGTGTTTTAATTTATTTAATAAAATTACTCATTGACATTGTCATCAATGAATTGTAGTTGTATTGTTTACCTGTTTTAAAACATACAATGTATTCCAATCTTTAAATCCGACACAGTAAATATCACAAACAAGTGAATTTGTCCCCATCCTTCATCCAGTTTTCAGGTGCGGATCCAGGATTTTTTGCAGGAGGGGGTTTGCCAGCTTTCGGTTAGGTAAATCTGCCATCATCGTCTCTAAATTATAGGCATACATACAAATTGAGCTTTTTAAACAGAGAAATTGTTTTTATACTGATGTAGGATCACTTTGTGATGTAATTTCATTGATGCAAGGCATTATCTTTTTTTATGTAGCTGAGCAGAGGGGGGGGGGGGGGTGTTTGGACCCCCAACCCCCCCCCCCCCCCCCCCTCTGGATCCGCCCCTGGTTTTGTAGGATTGGTCTATGCAAGTGTAAATGGATATACGCGTATTTGATGCCCAGCAAACGATCATGTCGGACACGAGATTTAGCATCCATCATTTACATCAGATGTTTATATACATGTACAACTATTAATAGTAAGTGCAGGGGGACTGCACGATACACAATTTACACAAAAACACACATATTGACAAGACATCATACTCAGACAACAAACAAACAATTCAAAAAGAGTAAATGGTGCTAGCCGTAAGCGTCCACTGCGCTGTACAGTCCCGGGCCTGTGTTGACACAGACTTCATTCATATTTGAAAACAATAGGGAATACAACCCAAAGAAATCATTGTATAATGTCAGCATGAGTCATATATACTAACATTTTCTAGAAGACCTAAAAAAATTTCCCTTATTTATGGTTCCGATAGTTACAAAGCAAGTTCCACATACTGATAAAGATATCCGATCATTTAATCTAAAACAACGAGGTATATTGTGAACGTATCGTGATGTTTTGAATTTACCGTTTCGAAGGAATTGATCACACAATAGTTAGTTGTTCAACCGGTACCTCTCTCTCCGACAGTAATGTTGAATTTGATTGGTTGATATAATATCGACCACTACCAATGACGTAATATATTACAATATCTTAACCTCATTCGATATCCAGTAAGGTGTTGGCAGTGACTCGTGTATAGAGGAATATTAAAGAAACCGTTAAGGTAAGATTTAGTATATCACTGATCAAATTATATATTCCGCGAGCATACAGATTACAAGGTCACCTCTCTTATTAACAAGCATAAGACTTTACATATCCATTCAATATGAAGTGGCTGAATTTTATCGGGGTGTATAATGGCCTATCGCTTTGGTTGTTAAGGAACTGGCAATTTCAATACGATGGCGTCATCTCAGCCAGATATTATACTATATACACACTAGCTGTGTTGGGTTTTCCTGGCTGTAGGTTAACCTTGGGTATTGATGTGTTCTATAAATTGTGTCTGGTAGCAAAATGCTTTGGATTCGTATTATCAATCCAGATATACTGTAATCTGGCACTACATGTGTTTTAATTATATAAGGGGGGGGGGGAGAAATGGGGTTTGACGTCCATTCGACACAAACCAGGTCATTTTGGGACTAACATATATTTTCATTTTATTTCAATAATTCGCTTGCGCGTAGGGGTCTCTAGCAGTGGGAGGAAACCGGAGTTCCCGGAGGAAACCCACGAGGTTGAGAAGGCGCCCTATCTCCATGCCACACACCAGGGCTCGAAACCACAGCCGCAAGCCAGAGGTGACCGGCCAGCTAGAGGTCGAAGCGCGGCACTCTAGACCACTAGGCCATCCCACCCCTTAATTATATAAATTATTGTATTGCCAACACACAGTCTTATAGTTAATTACTTCTTCGGGAACACTAGCGTAGTAGGCAGCATAGACAACCCATTCGTCGTTGACTTTTTATTTATAGTGGATCGAAAGCATACAATTTCCCAGAAAGGAATTAACCACGTTGAACGCATTCCAAATAAAAAGATTGGGTTTTGTTATGACTGATATAGGGACCAGGTCTTATATTTACAGTAATTCCTCACAAAAAATCCCTTTAAAGTATATTGGGTGTTCCGAGAGGAGAAAGAGAGAGATAGAGAGCGGGGACGGGGTGAGGGGGGGGGGAGTTAAAAACACCTCGACACAAACTAGACTATCATTGTTCAATTTTATTTCAATAATTCGCTTGCGCGTAGTGGTCTTGAGCTGTGGGGGGGGGGGGGGGGGGGCGAAGAAAACCCACGGGATTGGACACGCGACCCTACTCCTTGTCACGGACAAACGGGGAACCGAAACCATACCACTTGACTCAATGACATACCTTACTTCACAGCCCCCACAAATAATTGTCATTTTAATATTAATATGCTTCGCTGAATAACAGATATGTTTAATAAAGATACAGATCAAATATCTGGCGTAACATAATAAATCGATCACTATTTGCAATGCTTTGGAGCCATGGTTGGTGATTAGTAGGACACTATTTTAAACATTATTTCAGTCTTGCCTACCGAATGTCAGAAATTTTTTATTTAATGACTATGACAACCATAAACAAATACAGACGAATATGCCCGTTAACTGTCACATTTATTTTCTTTATACATTTGGCAAAATATATGGGTTGTATCTTTAGAGAGAAAGGTCCCGTGATATTTTACAAAGAGGGTGTACATTATGTATTAATTATTAAAGGCATTCAACTGTAAACACTGGTTTATTATGTTGTTTATTTCAAGGGTTTGCGAACTATTGATTGTAGTATAAAGTGTACTCTTAAAGGGTGTTTTGATTTCCACTCATACATTGTAATACCTTTATTGTGACCTTGTAGGTCGAAAATGCATTGGGAGATTAGTTAAAATAAAGCGATGAAATGACTGAATCATGTGTGTTATTTATATTTATAGTGCGACAGACTCTTGATATTAACATGTTTCGACAGATTTCATTTTTTGCTAAAACTAAAGAACCTAAAATCAGTCATATTTTTGTTAACAGTATCAGCGTAAGCGGAAGCCGAACCCCATTCCGTGGCGGGCGATCGTCTTACTCACTGGACAATACCTGTTCGTTGCCGTGTCAGGTAGGAAAATATGCTTAATTGTAGTTAGGGAAATTGAATATATCACGGATCTTTCGGTCATTGAACTAGGTGTCAATATTGCAGTGTGGGGCTAAGTAGGCAGCATCTGAGGTGACTAAATATTGAAGTCTGCCGGATCTATTCCCCTCAGATGACCCCCTACCTACATTTATACATTGGTACCTGGGTGAATGTCTATATCGTGTTTTAAATATGATAATTTTTGTTCATTCCAAGACGTTTTGATCAAGTAAGGTTAAGTCATTACTTATCTTGAGACAGGGGTCGGGTGGGGTGGGGGGGTGGGGGGGTACGGTTTCCAATAGAGATCTAGCCATGGTGTTTTTCAGTAATGTATTCCCTACAGTTAATTATATTAGGACGTCTGGACTATAATCAGCATTCAGGGCCCTGTTTCACGAAATTTTAACTAAAGATAAAATCCAAATTTTAGCGGATATTTCAATTTTGATTGGCTAAGAACTAAAATCAATCTAATATTGTCCAATCAAATAACTAAAATTCAGATCTTATCTTAGTTAAAATTTTGTGAAATAGGCCCCAGGATATTCAAAATGTTACAAGTAACTGAAACGTTAACCAATGCTATATTATTCATCGTATGTTATCTACTGTATAAGATAAGGAATGAATACTCGATGGCTAAACGAATAAAACTGGTTACTAGACAGCACAAACAGTTGATAATCAATAGGCTTGTTTCGTGTACAGAGGTGAACAGTATACTAGAATTTCACAAAACGTTTAGTAATTTAGTAAAAGTAATACCGAAGAGGGAATGAATATGATGTCAACAGATATCGCTTTTCACCTTGCCTCAATTCTTGAATATGTAAGGCGATTTGATAAAAGGTTTTCAAATAAACAAAACACTCAGAGAGTTGAGGCTGTAATGAGACGCTATGGCTTCAGTGATCATATCCGTGATATGACTTTTAAAATTACACCGGGGGTTTTCAAATTAAATTTTAAGTAATAATTTGGAATAGATATGTCAATACGTCGCTGTGAACAGACTATTTAGGAATCAGTTTTCGAGTCGTACACATAGTAGTCTATTGTTGTTTTCGATGAGTTCAGAACCTCGAACAGATTTGTTTTCTGCAATTGTGCTTTAAATATAGTATTAAATTTCATTACATTTTGTTTTATTGTTTAGTATGCCAAGTGAAAAGAAACGTATCTGTATCATTGGAGCAGGGGCTTCTGGATTAGGCTGTTTGAGATACTTCACTGAGAATCAAGAGAGGTTCACCGTAGTGGCTTATGAACAAGGCTCAAGAATAGGTGGAACATGGATATATTCTGACCACAGTGGTAGTGATAAAAATGGACGACCAATCCACAGTAGTATGTACAAATCCCTAGTGTATGTTATTTAAATGTATTTTAATAAAACATTATTTTAATAGGGTTGTATTGTGCGCCACATTGCAAACATATAAAGTATTAAAATTGTAATGGACCAAACCCCCAAATTTTTACTTTCGGCCATTTTCAAATTTTGATATATGCAATTGATGGTTTAGTAAATTGTAGAATGAAAATGCTATGCATATGACAATTTTGTAAATTTGATCATTTAAACCTTATCCCAAAGATGATATTATGTAGTTTAGAATGAAAACGCTATACAAATGATGATGTTGTGAGTGAGAGCTGTTTACATAATATAAGGATTTTGTAAAGTGGGGCCATAATCTTGATATTTTTAACACTTTATATAAAGCAGAGTTATGAGTACTTTAGGCGCTCGATACTTAAGGCTATCGTGGAGGAACAAACTCTTGATAATATTGCATATTTAGGACAAATTTGATATCTTTAATTAATGGAAAGATGACATTTAGGAGACATAAATGCCACCTCTCAGAAATATACCAGTTAGATTTTTCGACGAATATTTGAGTAACTTTCCATGGTTTTTCGAAAATAAACCCATTAAATTTTATTTTAGAATAGTGGTGTTATAGCAGCAACTCGGAAATAATGTTATCAAAGGTTTTTTCCATCACGATAGCTAACATCGTAATCTTCGCCTCACATTTTTCTTCTTTCATACTTATAGAGGGTCTGAATAGAAGTATCTAACTTGTCGGATACAACCCCAATGTACAAGTGGTTCCACACGTAAAAGAAGACCAGGTAGTAAGACGTCGAAAAAGTAAAAGTATCCTCATTGTACACAATATATTTATTTTAAATGATATTTGAGTTCTTAATTACTTAAACTACACAGTACATTAAAGAGTCACTCTCACTTTGACGATAACTGTCGACTCGTAAAAAAACTAATAGGTCAGTGCTTGTACTTCATTAAATATGTAAGTGTCCGGTTATTTTTAATGTGATATGATATTGATGACGCGTTTCGTTACTTTATTTTTCGTCAGAGTGATAATGCCTCGGTTGTTATGATATTAGTGCAGCTTGTGCTCTGTGCATTCAAGAAAAACACATTTTAGAAAGTATATTATTGGATCTTGTTAAAAGTATATAAAAAAGTAAATCTTTAGTTTTGGTATGTCAATCAACCACAGAATACCAATACTAAATCATTTAAAAGTGCAAATATGATAATGAAAATATTTTTTTCCACAGAATAAATATTCCTAAACAGATTATGGCCTTCCCCGATTTCCCATTCGATTCCGACCTTCCAAGTTTTTTCGGCCATAGAGAGGTTTTAAAATATCTAGAGAAGTACACAGAACACTTCCGATTGCTACCTTACATTCGGGTAACTACAACATGTTTTGCTATAAGTCTTATAAAGTCACTGTCACATTTTCTTGCTTTTATTAACTTTCCTGTTAAAATAAGTTATATTGTCTGAATGGTTTTATTCAACTCCATGTAAAATATTTATATTATTATTTTAGTTTAATACAAGAGTATTAATGGTGAAACCTAGACATATTGGTGGTGGTCTTTGGGGAATTAAATGGAATGTTAACATCGAACCATCGAATAACTCACACAGCAGTCCAACAGCGAATGATTTTGATGCTGTTATTGTCTGCACTGGGTAATTTGCTTTTACTACGGTTATAAGTTCATATTTAATGGATTGTGAAAGTATAGTGTTCTTAGAACTAGAATGGGGGTACTCTAGGGGATCCGCGGCGGTTTGTGGTGCCTTCTATAGTATATCTTGATGTTTCTAGATAATTCAGTCGACTTCTTTGGCATTAATGTTGGCAAGGTGTCCTGCAATGTCGCTGCGATTGTAGGAATAACCTGAACTCGTTTTTGCGCTGATAAAATACAGTTTATACATTTATCGTATAAAATGGGACTTTAGCAGCTCTATTGGAGCAGAAACCTTCTGAACTTTCGGTCTTCGGCCGTACATATTGTTGTGGTTATGTCAACATTCAATGAAATCGAATTCGATTATGATACTGCTTATACAAATACAATTGGTCGGTTTTATACATTGAGGCGTCGAAGAGTCAAATGCAATAATAAAATAGGATTTAACCTTTTTACGTTGACCAAGTCGCACTTATTTAGATTAGATTAGTTTCTTTTGGTGGCGTGGATATATTTTAAAATTACGCTGGATTAGATATTTTGAACATGGGTTATTTAACTGTAATTGTCGTTCCATGCGCTGTACCTTTGTATCCTAAGACACATATTTTGAGATGGTGTTTACTTGAATGTACTTGAATGTTAGTTACATCACCAAGTGACACAAGTAGATGAACAATTACGGCTTATTTGCATAGAGGTCGTTAGAAGATATTGTATTAATAAACTTTGCTTTCAGCGTCATAATAACTCTTAATTACAGCCAACTTTTAAGAGAGCTGGCATGTGATTAGCATTTGTTAACGTGGGTGGCATGCTTCTTTATATCTGTAGCCAATATGCAGTACCTAACATACCTGATTACCCCGGCTTGAAGAAGTTTAAAGGTACTACCATTCATAGTCATTCCTATAGAAGTCCAGATATATTTAGAGATAAGACGGTGCTTACCATTGGTGCCTCATTTTCGGGTTGGGATATAACCACAGAAGTTGCCTCCCTAGCTCAATATGTCTACTTCAGTCACAGAGGAGAACACAAACTTAGACATTTTCCCAAGAACGTTGAATTGGTAAGCAGAGTTGAAGGTTTCACTAAAAACGCGGTGATCTTAGCAAACGGCAGCCAAGTTGCCATTGATGCTGTTGTTTTCAATACGGGGTATAAGCATAACTTTTCCTTCCTGTCGCCTGATTGTGGATTTGAAGTTACTCCGGACAACACCATTAGACATTTATATAAGCATACCATAAATATCGCAAACCCCACCTTGTCTTTCATCAGTATACTCAACAACTCCTTGCCGTTTCCATGCATATCTATACTAGCTCGATATTTCAAGGCAGTCTTAGAGGAACAGATTAAACTTCCCTCAAAAAAGGAGATGCTTTTAGCTGAACAGGAGGAGTTACAGAAACGTTTAGATAGGAATTGGCCCCCAAGGTATCTCCATAGGATGGAAGATTTTCAGTTTGAAATGTGTGATGAGATTGCAAAAGAAGTTGGTATCGAACCTCTTCCTCGTTGGATTAAAAAATTGTTTGATTACCACATTGTAAAATTATTTGAAAATATTCATACTGCTAAGAAATATAATTATAGAATAATTGAACCCGATGGTTTTGAAATAGTACCATAAATATTCACAGGTGTTTATAAGAGAATTTTAATCTTTGACATAGTTACTACCTACTTTCATCATATTAGTCTGTTTATGAACTAATATACCATATTAAATTTATTTATAACCCTAGATGTTTCTTAAACATTCGATGTGTTAAAGGAGTAACAAGCCAGATTTTTTCATTAATAATTTGAAATATATGCACGGTTATAAATTAAGACACGGATTTCAATCTAATTGAACAACTTCGAAAAAGAAAACCTCTATAAAGTATAGACTAACTTGTAATATAGGGGTCATTTTATCTAAACTTCAAATGGATATAATCAAATTTAATATTTGAATGTGTAAAAGTTTTAACTATATCTGGCTACTTGTTTCTTTGCGATTAAGATCATTATTCCAAATGCACAAATTTATTTAATAACATTGTGTTCATTATTATACAGTTTCTTCCTTTTACTCTTACATGTAATTCATAAACTCAAAATTTAGAATCAATGAAAATTAATTTGGTCTGTACTTTGTTTTCTTTTCACAGATTAATTAAATAAAACATTTATTCAGTAAAATGAGTGTTTTTTATACTTTATTTTGTTTTTCTAATTCAATAATTTGAATGGAAAAGTCCATCAATGACTGTCTTTGCTCATCTGTTTACAAAACGAACACTCTATGTACTTATATTATAGCTAACTCCTGGAAAAAATTAGTCTGCACATTATGCATTACATTTGGCATTTTCACCAGTGCTGAGATAAAACAATCATTACCATATTTTAAAATGGACATACAAACACAAATGGGTAACTGATTTTGTGGTTAGAAGATTTTACCGACAGCATCGCTACGGTCTACTCTTATTTCTAGTTCCAACTGCCAAGGGATTTGTTTATGTACACGTCAATGTGTACTTAAAACTTCGGTTTTCGTGCCAACGACAATACAGTGTTTTTTGTCAGGCTCGTCTCCTTGCACAACTGTATGCTGTGAGGCGAGCGACCTCCTAACTCACTGAACCACAGTAGATAGCTTGTTAAATAGGTTATATTTGTGGTGGACAGATTCCGGTGTCTCTAATATATATCTAATATATATATATATATCGAAATAATATGATGATTACAACGTCATTGCCAGCATCATTTCCAGCTGTACTCATTGATTATAATGTTTACATGCTAACTGCTAATAATACCCACAAAGTAAAACAGAACTTTTGAAATGTAGAATTTGTTTAATCAACCCATACATACGGCCACCCAAAACTCAGAACAGAATCCTAAGGGTATTTCGTGGTAATTAGCTTTTCCTGAACGAAAAACCTGGGCATAAAATGTCCCTGCTACACCTCCACATATGTTAACATCATAAATCCCGTCCAAAGTTTCACATATTTTGGTCATATCTTCGAGAAACTTTACTTCACAGTGGTCACGGCTTCTATGGAACTTTTTTCCCTTCAAAATAAAACAAGTATAATATAAGTAGGCTATCAGTCTCTTTCCGGCTAATAAAACTGCGAAAAAAACCGCAATGTATTTCATCAACTGAGGCCACACTTAAGGAACAACACCGTCTAATATATTAATGTTCTGAATGCTTTGTTATTGTGTATATCTTTCATTTTGATGTAGAACGTGGGTAGTTCATGTGAAAAATATGACCAAATGAGCCAGTCCCCATGTATATTTTAACTAGTTATAGTATTCTCTCTCTGACATAATTCCCCTCCTGTGGTGGAGAGGTTCAACTAAACGAAAAGTTGGCACAATACTAGATCTTTCTGATCTGTGAAATATTTTCCCTTGGGTTAGGGTTCGGGTTAGGTTTATCTAAAACTATTCTGAAGGGCTAGGGTTAGAATTGTGGCTATATAAACACGGAAAGATATTTCACAGATAGGAAAGATCTAGTATCGTGCGAAAAGTTGGAGCCGGGCACAGAGTCCCCACTTCGAAATTCATACGGTGGTCTGCATCCAAGGTGATCTGATTCAGACATTGGAGTTGTCTACCTTCCATTACACGGAAATTTAATAATTATCCAATCAGACACAAAGGGGATGCTCGATTCACAGTCCAGAACGTCCCGAATCGACAGAATTACAATCGAGTGACGCGGAATTCAGTCCTGTCACAGTTCTGCCAGTCCCGACAGCTGAGGTGGAGTGAGTAGAATCGTGACGTATTCCTAGGTAAAAAATATGTTTCAGCAGTCATGATTGGTTGGGATACTTTTTCTACAGTCGACGCATGCGCTGTAATCCGAAATTCTCCTTTTCACTCGATTGACACCAGTTTTGGAATTCAATTCCGGAACTGTGAATCGAGTATCGCCATAGTGAAACGTGGCCGTAGATATGGCGACAGATCACTAATTATTTCCCTATTGACTTCAATGTAAATTCTCGTCTATTAGACCGGTTGTAAATATTCGTTGGGTAAAACGCTTTCTGTCACAGATGGAGCAACATGTGGCAAACTGTTGCCCAAAAGCATGTATGAGGTTCTTCATAAAAAACTTGAGATAGAAAACCTGGAAGTAGAGACAGCTAACCTTGCAATTTTCGGCCCTCACTTTCAACGTAAACAACCTCACAACTCTTGTATCCTTCCGCCTCAAAATGTATTTTCAAATCCTTTCCTTCGATTCTAACTCAACAAAAATCGCCATGCAAAAGGGGGAAAAGGGGAAAGGGAGAGAAAGACTAAAAATAACTTTCGCCCCTGTTTCGTGGGTGATCTGTGTCCATATTCTTTGAAATGCCCTAGTCACCCAGCAATTTGTTTCCTTTCTTCGGCCAACAAATTCTATCCTAAACGGCCAAGTAAAACGTCACTGGCCCACATGTCGTTCTGGTGGTGATTAGTGTATGTAACTAGCTGAAGGTAAAATTGCCAGGCTACAGAGGTGGGCGTTTTGTTCATGTCACTTCCTGATAAAAACTAATTGATTTGTAAGACTATACAATAACCTCATGTGCCCTATACTTCTTTTGTTTTGTACAATGACTCAAATGTTTTGATTTACTTACACATTTATAGCAAATGTCGTGTCTAGTGCAAGCTGGAGAAAATGCATCCGTGTAATTTTGATGAATCATTTGTTGGCTTAATAAAGGCGGGTGACACTCTGTAATTCCAAATGTTTTGTTAGAACACTTATCATGCTTTGCGGCATTATTTGTTGGTGTAACTATGGGTTGTGATTGAGTGTTGTTTCCTGGCAGTTGTGGTATTATTCCTGCAATGCTACATTGGAGAGCCATTATCACAAGAAGAGCTACCGAGAGAACCTGGAAAGAAAAAGTAATAATAAAATATATAGAAAATAATGTTCAATTTCTTTAATTAAAAATCGCACTTGGATACACAACCAGTGAGATTGCTCACATATAAATAACTCACGGATATGTACCATGTTAATTTCAAACTCACAGATTATGTTCTATGTCAATATTATGTTCAATACATCCACATGTTAAAAACAGAGCTGTAATAAAAAAAAAACTTAACGTGAACTTTAAATGATCTTAACTTAAAGGCGCCAACCAGATAGATCGGTCACACGTAAAATTATATTCCGAACGTCAAAAAAAGTACAGTATTACTTCATGTATATCGATGTACAAAATTTTAAACTTTTGTACATAGATAATATTTTTACCAAAATGTTTTCGAATTGTATGTGACCGTAACCTCTATATTTAACCGTTATTTTGACATCTTGGACTGCAATTTTAGTGTATAAAAGTAAATAAATGAACCGTTTGTGACGCATGAGAATGACAGTACTTAGTGGTGTTGCATGTTTAGGTATGGCTTGGACATGATAACCGACTACAAGAATTATTATCTCTAATCTTAGTTATTTCCATTAATAATTAATGTATTTTACTATGTGTCATCTGTTTAGCATTGTATGCTGTTCTTTTTAGAAACCTGTCGACAATTTGAAATAACCAGCACTTGCCAGGCACGATGCACCCCCATTTTGCAAAAGATGGACAGACAACTATAAAAAGTGATTTGTCGTACAATCAGTAACCATAATCCAGGCAGTTATGCTTCATCAAAATCGAATAACCTATATATTTCTACACTATTTGCGTAAAGTTTCATCAAAATCGGATCAAAATTGTGACCTCTAGAGGGTCCACAATCTTGATCTACAATCTAATTACCCTGTTTGCGTACGAGGGGCGGCCATTTTGTCAGGCAGTTGTGTTCCTGATTTTCACGAAATTCATCCTCAACCATCAATAGGGGGAACCGTGATATATTCAAACGATTTTTTTTTAAATCCGATAAAAAATTGTTACCTCCATAGGGACCACAAACTAAAACGCGATTTTTCGTACAATTAGGGGTTGTAATTCGATAAGTTACAATCCGATATGCACGAACATCACCAAGAACCAAGATCTTTGGGTTATAAACATGCATGTCAATTTTCATCAAAATCGGATCAAAATTGTGACCTTGATATACCATGTTTTTACACTATTTTCGAGGGCGGCTAATTTGTCCGGCAGTTTTGGTCCGAGTTTGACGAAATTGGATCTCAACCGTCATTGTGGTGTAACGGTGATATTAGAACGTGTTTTCGAATCGGACAATAGCAAGCTAAAACGGGAGTTTTCGTGCAATGGCCATAATTCAGGAAGTTACCATATCCGATATGCGTAAATATCCACAGGAACCAAGAACGTTAAGTTATAAACATGCGTCAAAATTAGATGAAAATTGTGACCTCTAGATTGTCCACAAGCTAAAAACGTGATTTTTCGTTCAATCAGAGGCCATAATCCATGAAGCTTAGATCATATACATGCCGATATCGAAAGGAACCGAGTTCGTTCGGAGTTTCGTCAAAATAGGATAAGAATTGTGACCTGTAGAATGTCCACAAACAAATTGTGGACGAACAGGGGCGACGACAATATACGTTCACATGAAAATGCGGGCGTATAAGAACCTGTCTGGGGTACAACTTTAGTGCTGTAGTTGAGCAAGAGCTCTCGTGATGTAGTTTGGAAAATCAAGAGTTAGGACAAAAGGAATCGGAATTTCACAGCCTCAATCCCCATTTGTCAAACTAAAGTTATATGGGATTTTAGCACTATTCAGTTGTTAAAATTGGGAATTATTTCTAAAGTAAATGCCAAATATTAGGCTAAGGAATCTTTACAGTACGTATTTATGGGATTCCAGCTTTCAGTTGTAATTGTACGAGTGGTGTCGAAAATGTTTCCGGTCTCATCATGCGTAAAGTCTATGTTGGCGAAATGAAATTACATAATTTGTGCTAAAGTTTTGACAACCGAAGATGCTCTTCAGCATTTTCTCTAAAAATGGAGAAATCCGAATGCAGAGTATCTTTATAAGTTTACACCATTAACAGGGTCATCACCGAAGACGACGAATCGCGGTCTAGTCGCCTTTGCTAAGTGGCCATCCAAGATAAATTTGATGCTTTTCTCGAAACAATAATGAAGTTATAGCTATTGCTCAAGGCAATAGTAAACCATCAGAGGAACATATAATGCATGAACAAGGATGTCTACCTTTTATGTGCCCACAATGTTGACTGACAACAAAACCCCCAGAGAGTCGTGGTTTAGTCTCTGGGCTATCGGGGAGATCTACGTGCTTTCTTGGGTCATATTGTTACTCTTGATAGGGTGCCCCACGTGCCAACTGAAAAGTTGTTCTTGACACGTTGATCCTGCACGTTTTAGTTCAATGACTTACTACTGATTTCTAACAGTCTCGCACACTCGTTGAGGCTATACATAGCAACAGCATGCGGAAATGTTCAAAACACCAAACACTACTACAGCCGTAAAAAATCTATTGTTGACGATTCTGAATAGCAATAATATTTAACTTTTTGGTTATTACGGCATCTTTAGAAATTACGCTCGTTTTATTTTTTAAATTGCCTTATAATTAGCTGTACCATTAGAAGCTGCATATTTTGGTTAAGTACAAATAATATCTCTGACTCAACATCCGTAATGCAAGAATATGATCAAAGCAGTAGTTTCATTTTACTTTTACAAGGTTCTTAAAAATATTGTTGAGACTTTGCCTGATGTTGGTGCTTCTAAATTCAATTTCTTGTTCCATGTTTCTTCCATGTTCCTTTTACAAGGTTCTTAAAAATATTGTTGAGTTGCCTGATGTTGGTGCTTCTAAATTCAATTTCTTGTTCCATGTTTCGTAAAAATAAAGTAGTCTTGATTATCCCGACCCGTCAATTAGACGTAGAATGATCGGTAGACTAGTTAAGCGAGACTAATTTTAAAACAAGGACACGTAACCTATCTTTTACTCAAAAGGGTCTGGATGTTATGGACGCCACTCCAAACCATTTTTCAGTATTATTTATGTATGGTTTAATGATCATAGCTTATGAAGTACAGCATGGTCGTTTATTTAGTGACTATAAATGTGTGAAACAGATTTAAGGCTTTCTAAATATATTAGTATTGTGGTGTAACTGTCGAGATATTTGGAGATATTCATTTAGGGTGGGGCACCCTACTCTTGATAAAATCTGGGTTGACAAAAAGTCTACGTATGTCGTGGAAGCAACACCGCCCAAAAATTCGATATTGTATCTTCCAGTGGCACGGTAATGACCTTCGTAATCATGATAGATTATCTAAAGAAAGATTCCACCATAAATGGTTCAAATTACCCAGATGAATTATAGACAATAATATCTCGGCAATTGTGGGCGAACATTGTGATCCAAAGATATCGGTTCTGTGCGATATTTGCGCATATCGAATTGTCACTTCTTGAATTGAACTGAATTATGGTCCCAGATTCTTAAAAAAAATACAACCTTTCGAATTTCGTGAAAATCGCACAAAACTGAAAGACAAAATGACCACTCCTTGTACGCAAATAGTGTAAAAGTATGATTGTGCAACATGTGGGTGTCTCTGGCATGGCTTCTTTTTAAATAAATTTCATATTCACACTGTATATTAAAGCTAGAATTTCAAAACATAATCATTTCTATGTCTTTTGCGCAATAGGTTGTCAACTCACTATTATTCGATCATAGGCAGTATTTCCCACTCTTAAAAATCGATCACACAGGAAATAATAACACATTTGTTTTTCGTTCACCCCCATGCAATAGCTATCTTCAAACGTTTGAACTTGAAGATGAAAATAACATTTTTGTCAATTTCTCAACTGGCAATAGTGAATTATTGGACTAACAAGGTAGGACCACCTATTGTAAGGCTTTATTTTAATATATTTTAAAAATATAACTTAAAAATATGAAATTGCAGCTTGAATGTAGTTAAGTTTTTAACTTAATATCATCCACAGTCTTCGACGTTAAAAACACGAAATACTTGTCATTTCAAATCAACATTGGTGTTGTGATCTTACCGGGAGAAGATATACTTCTGATGTCCAAATTTTTAAACGAAATATGCATTTTTATACTATTTGTACACAAATGAGTTTCTACACCATTTGTAACATGGGACTCGAAGAATAAGAGTAGACATATTCCACAAGTCATGTCAAACGGTGACGTCATATTCTTATCTGGAGAATATGCGCAATAAATGCTATCGGTGTAGACTGGAATAACCAGACGCTACAGATTCCCATTCGATTGAGACTTCTCGGGTATAACTGATTACACCATAATTTCGAACCCGCTAGATGTCACAATTTTGTCTTATTTTGATGAAACTTTAAATATATGTTTATATCCCAAAGATCCGTCACACATATCGGGTCGTACCTCCTGGATTGTGGCCCTTGACTGAATAAAAAATCCAGGTGTTAGCTTGTGGAACCTCTAGATGTGACAATGTTTATCGAATTTAAGCCTGAGGCCACTCTAGAGATCACAATTTTTATCCGATTTTTTTTTTAAAAAAGTTTAATTACATGTATATCAGTTTTACAGCATGATGGTTGAGCTCGAATTTCGTGAAAATGAGACCGAAACTGCCATTATCAAGAAACTGGTTTCATTCCACTGCACGAGAGAGGAAGGAGGCGGCAGATACTCATTGTAATGTACAAGATAATACATAATATGACCCCCAACAATCTCTCTTGATTTAATTATATTTTCATCCTCTTCTTACAATCTACGATCTGACATTAAAATAAACGAATATTTCTATCACACATCAAATTTGTCAAAATTCTTTAACCCCTCCCCCCCTCAACAATAAAAGAATGGAATACACTACACCACACATTCATCAATACAAGCTTATTTAGAGATTAAAAAATAACAAACAAAAAAACTACAAACAGATACCAAGGTTACCCCGTTTTTTTTTTCATTTTTGGAATCAGAAAGAACCAAATTAAACACAGCCCGTTGAGCGCAGTGGGCATAAATATCTACCATCATGCCACAAACGAAATTTTTGAAAAGTCCATAGATTTTTGGGCATATCAAAAAGCTTTTAAGACTGAATTTTTGATCATTATTATAGTGTAAAGCACATATGTATATAAGTCAACTCACTAAATTTTCACTATTTTGATTATCCTTGCGCATCTTTTATGTTTTAATTGAATTGTTTTATGTTTATATGAGAGGGTTTATAAGGTCATGTCTGTTCTCCAATCCCAACTTATTTATGAATAAAATATTGTTTATAAAAAAATGATACATATAAAAGGAAAGCGCATCGGAAATACACGCCAACAAAGTAATCAAACTTTACAACTCTGTGTTTTATTGTGACATACAACCTTTGTGGTATCTGAAGGTCTTCGTCAAACGTATAATACAAATATACTAATTACACACGTCTGTAAATATTGCAAAAACTTGTTAATTCTACAGAATTCAAAACATATACCACACTTTATCCATTTGTATAAAAGGTATACTATTGATGCTGTCTGAGTACATACGTATGCATTTATAGCTCGGTCGCTCCTTCTATGCATAATTAACCTATAAAGTAACCCCCTTTTCATATTAATCGTTTGACAATAGTTTAGTGAATATGTTGCCACAGTTAACAAATAGGTTACATCTAAAGAACCCACCTTGTGTAAGTCCATATCATAAAGTCCAAAATAGTGACCGTTTTGAGAAAGTTCTGCTACCCTACCGCTCTTCAATCATCTTTTTGATTTTATACCATACTTCTGCAGATAAATCTCCACAATATCAATACACATGTGCAAGCGGCTGTTACTTTTAGCATAAAAGAATTGATTGATTATTTTTAAGAATGTAAAGCCTTAAAATAGGGCGAAACCAGCTGGCGTTATTTTGCAATTTAAATCTCCCTCATACAAGCAAATAACACCTGTATATGTTTAGAATACAATTACTATTGATTCAACCCCCTCAACCTCCCATTTATTAAATTAAACATTTTTTGTAAACCCACTGATCAATATATATTACCAAGATGGAAACATGACATTTGTAATAAAAAAAGAAGTAAACAATCCCGACCTATTTTATTGTATATAGAGATAGGTTGCCAGGGAACTAAATCCTGGTCCAAAGAGCAATTACAGGTTTGGGATTAAATGGGAATCACGCTAACTATTGATAGGATTCACGCTTATGAGAAAACCGAAATGTATGAGTTAAAAAAAATCTCCCAAAAATGACCAGCAGGATTACGATGGTATACGAACCCGTGAACATGAGGGCATATAAAACAAACTGTGACTATAATGTTTGTAAACGATAAATGAGTCATAATGTAAACAGAATATATATACAATAGGTACGCTTTTAGACTATTCAAATCCGTTTTTGTGTCATTTAAAGTAGAAATTCTTTCAAAAATCCAATCGAAGAAACACATGTTTTTTCATTTCAAATATGCAAAATACTTTTTAATACAAGTAATTGTTTCTTGCGTGCAGTGTCGTCATTTACTGTGAATTTAACTGGAAAACAAACAGATACAAAAATTCCGTCTAACGTGAAATAAGAGAAAAAGTCAAACTTATAAATCTAAGTGAGGGAAATTGGGAATATGCCGGTAGAAAGTTAAAAAGGGGGCACTTAATGACGTTTCGGTTATCACGTTTTATTCTAAAGGGTTAACACATTTTAAGACACAAGTCACGAGTACGTAAGCGAATTGATTAAATAAGCGTAAGCGAATTGATTAAATAAACGTAATCTTCAAAATACCAGCCTCGTAACATTACCTGATTTATAACCTGGCAACCCAGGTTTAATTATTTCCCCTATTCGTCATGCTACATACAAATGTCTGATAATGTTTAACTGACCACCGTAATGGTCATCTTCTGTCAGCCATAAACCAGTTTAGGATGCAACGTAATCAAGCTTTGGCCCCCGTAATGGCCTCGTTAAACAATTAGCTGATGGCAATTCAATTAAAGACACTCCATGATAATGAGGATGGAATTTGGTCAATAGGTCCCTAAGACCCACAAAACATCTATCATCGTCTTCTAATAACAAAGTCGTTAATAACCGTTATAACTTATGTCGCCTATCTAATATACATTTTACTAAATCTTTCTGATGTTTCTAACGTTCCCAGTTCTAAGGCCTTTCTGATTTTTGCATCAAAGTAATTCTAATAAAGGTTATCATTTTATCAGTATTCAAATTGTGGTTGTAATTATAGGCATTTTTAAAAGTTGTAAGTACTTGTCCCTAAACAGTGGGTAATTATTTAATTATGTAAATTGATCAATTTTGGCCACGATTTTCGACGTTGTGTTAATGGTTTATATTTTGGTTTTGTAAACATCAGTAAAAAAAAAACTACTTAAAGGGGTGGTCGTAGTGTTCCATGACAAAAGTTAAACAACCGAATCGAGAGAAACGTACCATTTCTGTAAATATTCTGCGGGTTAATTATGTCTCAGATGAATTGATTAAGATCGACAGTAGTGCATTTCGTACTTCGAAGAGCTAAACCTTTTTGATTTCTGACATTCAGATGATACCTAAGATAAATGATTTATATCTTGCACCTATTTTGTATGATCAAATATCAACAAGACGGATTTCCCGAAACATAAAAGTTCAGATGCTGTGTTATATAGGACAGTCATGTTACTTGGTGAAATGACATGATCCCATGTTGAGATATCCAAAATAGGTTTAGATCAAGCATCAGATGAAATCGAATTGAAATGAACAAGTAGATCTGAAAAATACAGAACAGACAATGGCATGGTCCGTCAGACCCGACAAAAGGGTCCCTCAAATGTATGCTGGGTTGAACATTGTCGTAGCATAAAAACTACACTGTTAAAATTATTATGTATTTTTACCCTTTTTAACTGACCGAAATATTGCCATCGTTTTAACTGTATTTTCACATTCTATGTTATTTCACAGTCTGCAATGTAAATGTACCACTAGTTATTATACATCCAAGGTAAAATTACACATCTGTAAACGGAGTACAATTTGAATCACAGTTTAAGAATCTGCCTTTCTCGTCGCCATTATATGTATTTTATAAAACCAGAAACGTAAAACTTTAATTTTTGAACATAAGTCTTAAAGTTTAAAAGATATGATCCGTTAAAGTTACAAAATTATCACCTGCCCGCGGAACGGAAACGAGTATACCCCCGTGTTACTAAAAATTGTCGTGACGTAGGGCGAGATAGCATTATTTGATTCAGTATGGCCGTGTTATGAACAAAGGATCGAAACAGCTTTTCCGAATCGGAAAGCGACCGGTGTGATATTGCATCGTCCGATTAGAGAGATACTGTTTTGGGTTAACCGATATGGCGTCACCAAAATGACGTTATGCCGCCTCCGCGTCATTAAAGCTTCTGGATATGAACCATACTGCACGCGGTATTACATTGAAATTACATCACTGCCCTTGACGCCATCCATTTAAAACGCTCACGTGATCATTTTGGGCGCGGGACTTATCAACTGACCCACTGCTTAGTTCACTCGACGCACATGGTTTTGTAAACAAATGTCAAGTTGCAAAATGTCGACTTCTGCCACTCCGGTAAAAGCGATAATATAATATGTGCTAGTGTTTAATACTGGAATACAATGTTTACCACTGTAAACTACTGTTTTTAGAGTTTCAATCTGTTTATCTTTTAAAACAAGGTTAGGTACTCCTACTTCTGTCTTCGCAAACAAAACCGCTTCTGTGAAATTATCTTTCATGGGCACCGCCATATTGAATAATTAGTGGACTATTTTGTGATTCCGCTCTGATCAGTTTGACATCTTTCATACACACAACGGCTAAATAAACATTTCTTATTTCAGTCAATATTAAAATAGAAGAGAAATACTTCTAAAAATTTATAAAATCATACTCAGTGTTATCGCCTAAAACCGTCGGTGTAGGAATTAAAATGTCGGTTAATTAGGTTAGGGTCTGTTCCCAGACGGAGCTAGCTGTAGACAGGCAGCCTATAGTTTGGGATGGATAGGAAACAAACTACCAAACTTTAATGACGCCATAGTAGTTAACCAAAAACAGCATCTCTCTAATTATTTGACACTGTTTCGGGTAGACGGACAACGTGAACAAAACAAAGAAATATCATATATCTTGCGAAAGTAATCCTTTTTGCCTTCTAGTTTTAGTCTACAAAATAAAGTCCTCGAAATGCCATTCCTTTTTTGCCATTCTGCATTGTACGATAGTTTTCCGGCTTTAAATTTACTAATGGCTCCATTTTAAAAGTCGTTAATCTGCATTGTCGGCGTCATTTTCGTTTTATCAGTTTTTCGGGACGTGAATGCATTTGTTTGAGCTCAGAAGCGTATTGGGTTGAATTTAATTTGCAAAAGTAAGGGTATAAATGAGCGCATCCACTTTACGGGCTTAATTAGCACCCCCGGCATATCCACCGACGGTGCCCTTCGTGAATTCTGACGTGGCCCCGAGGAATTTAATCTTATTGGCCATCTCACGTCATGATCCAAACATATAATAATGAATTATTACATAAACCGTATATTTATCTTTGATGTTGTGCATACTATAGTTTCACACCGCCTAATATTATAAATCGTTATTGGCATAGTTATTCATCAAGTAAGTTACTCAAATATTTATTTTATTTTTACATAGGTGACGGCGGTAAAAAGAATATGGTCTTGACTATCCATTTTTTTTTTTTCACAACATTCTAATAAGACGTTATTGTTTTAAACATGAAACATATGTATAGTGAAAATTTTTCATGAATCTATACAATCTGTTGTTTATAGGCTATTTTTTTTTATTCCACAACTTTATAGAATCTATATCATTTATTATAACTGTTCATAAATCTATACAATCTGTTATAAATAGGCTACTCTGTTTGAGATATTTTTAGTTCTATAACTTCATAGACATTACATGATTTATTATAATGTAATATTTATATCTGTATATTATGTGTTGCATTTTACTGTGTAAAACAAACTTAATCTGAGATAATTACGTATTATGGCATTGTATTGTATTTTTTTTTCTTTGCGGGGTGGGGGGGGGCGGGGTAGGCAGTTTTGTGTACTCCACGCAACGAATTTATTTTAATGTGTTGGGTTAACCAAAATGGTGCTACTGGCTTCAGTCGTCATGATGGGAAAATGACGCCATGACGTCATCATAGGTTGATATCGGTCACCTTGGGTTGTGATATCATTCGGTATATCAAGAAGGTTTAATGATCTGAAGACTGGATAACCTGCTCAAACTAGTTCATTTCGGGACTAATATATGGTTTAATTGCATTTCAATAATTCGCATGCGCGTAAGGATTTTAAGTAGTGGGAAGAAACCGGAGGACCCGGCGAAAACCCACGAGGCTGGACAGGCGACCCTACTACAGATTTTGATAAAACAATTAAATATAAATGAATTATATATAATTCAAAAAAAGTAGGGGATATTTGATTTTTAAGTGTTATTAAAGTCACCTAATGAAACTGACGAAGAAACGAATGACAAAACGAAATGAAGTTCACATTCATCGATTTATTCCAAATGATCGTTAGACTAAGTAAGGCACAGACTGACCATTATAAGGGTAAAATGATACCCGGGGTCAAACAGCAAAGTTACCACAGCATCACAACAAAGTCAGTAACGGGTAAATCCTCCTCTGTTTGCCAAACAAGCACTGATCCGACGTGGCATACTCCTAATGAAACGTCTAAGGTCATTTTGGTCCAGATTGTCCCATTCCTGTTGCAACGCTGCAGCAAGTTCTTGGACATTGGCAGGACGTTGTTGACGTTGACGTAACCTCTGTCCAAGCATGTCCCAGACATGCTCGATGGGGGAGAGGTCGGGGCTCAGTGCTGGCCAAGGTAATGTGGTGATGTTCTGTTGTTGGAGGTAACCTGTAACGATCCTGGCCCTGTGACATCTTGCGTTGTCATCCTGGAAGATGAAACGGCAGCCATGACGTCGTGCGAACGGCACAACATGGACTGCCAAGATGTTGTCCCGGTAGTACTGGCCTGTAACACGCCCTGCAACAACATGTAAAGCCGTTCTTCCAGCAACAGTGATGCCTCCCCACACCATAACAGAACCACCCCCAAATCGATCATGTCTGATGACGTTAACGTCTTGGAAGCGCTCGTTTCGACGACGCCACACCCTCCTACGTCTGTCCAAAAAATCAACAGTGAACCTTGACTCATCTGAAAACATCACATTGCTCCAGCGTCGATTATCCCAGGGTAGACGATCCCTACACCAACGACGTCTTGCCTGAATGTGATGATCTCTCAAACAAGGGATCACGCGAGGACGTCGGGCGCGAAGGTGTCTGTTTGAAGACGAGCGCTGATCTGATTTGCTGTGATGACACGATTTCTCAAGGCCAAGGTACGGATAAATCGATCCTGGGCTTGAGTTGTCGCCCTTGGTCGACCTGAGCGTGGTCTGTCCTGTACAGATTGTGTATCACGGTATCTGGACCATAGCCTGCTTATGACAGACTGAGAAACATTCATCGTCCGCGCCACAACCGCCTGTGTTGTGCCGATCTGTAGCATGCCAAGGGCACGTAACCTTTCATTTTGGGTAAGCCGACGCATATCAAAATTTGTTTTCTGGTCACTAAAACAATTAAACTGATGTTTCCACCCTGGAATTCAATGCCACAATGACTGTAACATTCAAAGTCAGAGTCGTGCAAATCTTGGGATGGACCCCCATGATGATCCCAAGCATCACCTGCATTCCATGCGGTAGCTATTGGTGCGTTTGGGCGTCACATGTAACTGGAAATGTTTCTTCTGTTAGGTTCTATAGTGACGTTTTTCGTAGTCATTTGCATATTTTAGTATTATGCCCCCAAAATCAAATATCCCCTACTTTTTTTGAATAGTATATATACATTATTTCACATAAATCAAAAAATAAGTGGACATGGTTATCTTCCTGTATAAAAACGAAGGCCCTGTTTCACAAAAACTTAAATCTCCTTAAAATCGTCTTAAACTAAAATTTCATCCTAACTTAAGATAAATGAGTTTCACAAAACGATTTTAAGCATTTTAGTTAAAATCCACTAAAATAATATTTTAAGTTAAAATCTAACTTTAACTTAAAATAGTGGCGTTTCACAAACCCATTTTAAGGACAATTTTAACTAAAATCAATTTAACTTAGGATAGCCGTCACCCTGTCCTAACTTAAAATCAAGACATTATATGATAAGAGCTACATAGTTCAATATATTGCGACATAATTTTAATATTCCAACCATCATTCACAAAAACAATTCTCATTCAAATTCTGTTCAGCCGTTTATTTTATTGAATGCTAATTTAAGCATTTGGATGGCGCTCCATGTTAGAACTCCAAGAAAAAAACCCACTCAAAATCCCAGTAAACTAAACACTAAAAGAAAATCATTTATTCATATCCAATGTCTTGGAAAGATGAGTCTTCTTATCTATAAAGAAAATATGTTCGTGTACAATGGTTTAATATGGCCCATCTCTTGGTTATAGAAGGCCTAAAGGCCTATAATACTAGGCAAACCATATGTAGTATTTACGCATAATTTTTGGGGTTATGATGATATGTAAAGAGATAAATCAATAATCTCAAATGTGTTTATTGAAAAATGTTCGGCCTATTTGAAATTAAATTTTGATATAAATTTATTATTATTTCTTAATGCAGTCTTGCGTTAATAAAACAACAAAAATAATTGGCATTTTAGGAGCCAAAGCTATTTTATCTTGGGGAAAAAATCATTTAATTGAGTAAGTATCATTTTCAAAGTATCATTGAAAGGGTGAGTCTATGAAAATGACATGTCAAATCTAGGCATCGGAACATTGGCTATTTGGTGTATTGATTTCAAAGTTGATAAATACTTTTAAAATGCGACGAAAAATTACAATCTAGATTAGCCGTTTGAGTCACAAATATCATAATATGTTTGTGACAATTCTCCATAAAACTACAAATCCATGCGATTTAGTTTATCGATACACATTATTTCCATTGAAGCCTGTGAGTAAATGAAATTCTCATGTCACGAATCAAATGTCAAGTTCAAGGCCAACCCATCGATACATTTCGAATCACACACGCAGTACACTCATTTATTTCACCTCTCTGCGAATGTCTGACCGTGTGCAATAATTGCTTCAACGTATGAAACTCTCCCCATTGATATTGCAACCGTTAATTCAACCTGCCAACAGTTTTCAGTTTCGAAGCGTATTTGTTTTCACCGTAAGTACCCGCAGCGAAAATGTGAACAGCACGGGCGCAAGCGATTTTAACTAAAAATCTATTTAAATCGCATTTTAAGTTACAACCAGTCTTCGTGAAACGCATAAAATTTAAAATTTCGTTTTGATTTTAGTTAAAATCTATTTTAGTGATTTTAGCTTAAGTTTTTGTGAAACAGGGCCCTGGTTTGTAAATTGTTCTTTGATTGTTTCGTAGACTTTAGCTACAACCAAGACAAGGGCAAATAATTTGAAATCGTAGAAACTCTATGGATTAACAGAGGGATTAGAGACCACTGCGCATATCGAAGATGCTTGCAAGTATGAGTGCATTGAATGGACTGACTGTTTTGTTGTTGTGATATGATTGGTTGCGAATGAAACTAGTTTATGCGGTGGGATATATGAATTTATATAGTCACTCTAATGAGTGTATCGTTGTTTTAGAGCGTGTGTCTTATAATGATAATCTGTGTGATTAATGAGTAATAGTACATAATATGCATCTAGTATTGTTTGAATTTTGTAATGTTAATATTCGAGGAAATGTAGAAATATTTTGATTATTTGTTAAACATTATGTATGCTTTATAGGTAACCTATTTCTGTTTCTATTAATATGTTATCGATGATGTTACTGTGATCGTTACTGTTGCAGTTATTTATTTTTACGGTGATTAAAATATCTACATGAATAACTTATCAATCTTATCGTGAAATCATCGTCTTAAATGTGCCGCGGAGAGCCAAATATTTGGTGATTTGTGTGTGCGCGTTTTAGTTTACCACCAACTCATCGTCAACAACATATAAATTAATGTGGTTCGTCAGGTTTTAAATCAATGATATAGATTACGCGAACACATTAGAAAATAATTACATCTATCTATAACATAATTGAGAGAGATAGAGAAAAATGGGGTTTAACGTCAACTTGGTACAATAATTCGCATGCGCGTAGGCGTCTTTAGCAAGGGGGGGGGGATGACCCGGAGAAAATCCACGAGGTTGGACAGGCGACCCTACTCCATATTATAATTGTATTAGTATTATATTATAGTTATATAAAGATATATTTAAATTATATTATGTTTTTTAATGGGTAATTATAAGTACACGACCGTCAATCCGCCTCAAAAAGAACCAAAAGTCCAATTTTGGGACAATGGGTTACTCCGGCTGTAGTAGAAAGCGTTCAGTGGAACGTAGATTTGAGAAAAGGTTACATTAGCGTCAGTGGGGGAATAAATGAACATTACATGGAGGCAGACTACCATTAAATTTCACCATGTCGGTACCACAAATTGTAGTTCGACTAGTTATAGCAATTCTCTCGGTGTCCCTTTTCTCCCCCTTCGCAAGCCCATTTTTGTTGATATTGGGGTCTAGAATGGACGAAGAGGGACATCATTTTCTTCCAAGTTGTAGTAAATATTCACGTTTTTGAGGCGGAAGGATAACGGAGTTATCAGGTTGGCTACGGTGATATGTACGGCAACTAGTCACGTTTTTAGTATACTTCTTCAAGTTTGTATATCTCAAAATTTTGGTGGTCAACCTAATACAAATTTTAGTGCAAAGACATAACCATAATTTGTTCCTCTGTAGTGAAAAGCATTCAGCCCACTACAGAAAGTTTGGAGATGGGCAAAGAGGGAAGAATTAACATTGCAGTCAATGGGGAAATTAATGGTGGTCTGCATCCACATTCTAAAGCACAGAGTTACTTCCCTTAGTATAACCAGATAGCCGAATAACACAAGTTCAATAATCAGTATTCTCTGTGTAGGTCAAGCAGAGATAAGTAATTTGATTGGTCGATGTTTTGGGACACATGTTCGTTAAGTGCATGTTTAACTAAAGCGCTGCTTTCACATAGGCTACGAATGCCACGAATTGTCCTGAATCCAAACCATTTCCGATTCGTAAATAAATTCAGGACGGTGTTTCAAATCCGTAATTGTTTCTTGTTAGGTTTTTACATATTCGTATTGTTCGTAGCAGTCGGTATTCGACTCTTTTAAATTCGTGACTCCCTTAAATTTGTTGAACGACGCCGAATATCCCGAATCCGCCTGGATTCAACTACGAATACACCAACCGCCACGAATTGGGGTCCAATGTGCAAAAAACAATCACGAATCCGCCGTAAATTCAAAATATCACGAGCCCAACGGCCACATTTGTGGCCAATCGGGGTGGAAGCTTAATTCAGCCACGAATAACCATGAATCGTTTACGAATAGACTCCGATTTGCTGAATAATCTAAGAACTATGCCAAATCAAGCAACTATGTAAATGCCCCGCTTTTACATGGGCTACGAATCGGCTCGAATAGTACGAAATTGAAATTAATCAAATTCGTGACGACTCGGCAGAAAAAAAATAAATCATTTGTGGAGAACCGGGAGTAACTACGAATCGTTGAATAAGAGTTACGATAATCATGGATAATTGTGTGAAAAATAAGCAGAATGTAAAGATAGGGTTATGATAAAGGTACGAAATGAAAGAATCATCTACGAATTGTAACGATTACGAATATGCTGAAATGTTGAAAAGTCGACAACGAATTTTTCGGCTATATAAATGGCCCGCTTTCATGTAGGCCACGAATAGTGCCGAATCGAAATAAATTGAAATTCGTGGCGATTCGGCAGAAAAAATACAAAAACCGTAGAGAGCCGGAAGTTACTACGAAGCAGTTAATACGAATAGTTTACTAACAAACTCTTATGTGGCCGAGCGACGAACTGCTACGAGCAAGTAAAAACCAAATGAGAATCATTTACGAACTTCAAGAACTTTCTACAATTCTTGGCATTCGTAACCCATGAGGAAGCGGGACAAAAGAAGCGGCACCAATCCGTTTCCAATATTACAGTTTACGGAACGCCAGGCTACGATGAATTACGGGTTCGGCAGCGACCTGTGGCATTTTTAATAGCGTTTAGGGACCCAAGAATATGTCGAATTGCCATGAATAGTTCCTAATATCGTAGCTTTATTTGCATCATTCGTGGAGATCGTAGTTTGTAATTAGCAATTGAATTCGGCATATCGTAAAGAATTTGGCATGAGTCAATTAAGCGCCCCCATGGGACGAAGTCTCCACAGACCTAGTCCAAATTACATCTGAATGTTTCCATAGCGCAACCGCCTCAGTTACATAAACATTATACGTAGCTAACCCAGTCCCAAATTACACGTCGCTCGTTTCAATCATATCACCATTATTCGCCCCCCCCCCCTTTGGGTTGCTCAATTTTCTAAGGTTGATCATAATATTACATAAAAATTGGGTCAATTGATAAAAACCAAACCTGCTTTTCCGTGAGATAACGATCGGCGAACAACTATATATATGCAATACATTTTATGCTTTACCCATGCGCAAAGCCAGTGTTATAGCCATTTTTTGTTGACATTATTGTGGGTGGAACTGTCGAAGGCGCCCTAGATTTGTCAAAAAATAAAAAAGGAAATGTAAATTCAATATAAATTTAAATCTGCTACGAAATGAAAACTCATTTTTCTCAGTGTTCCAAAATAACTGAAACTTGACAAATATGTGGTAACATATGCACGCAAAGTCAATTAATTGATTGTATAAAGCGACGTCAAAGAGACTGCACATGCACATATCAAAATAAAATCTCAAAGCAGAAATTTACCAAATTAATGTGAGTTTTATTTTTATACGCATTCATATCCTTTATTGTGTTGTGTAGTTTTACTTCGTTCTCTATTAAAATTACGGATTAAATCAAAACGTTACATCGAGGCTGTTCAAATAGTGAGAATTGGGCGTTGTAACATCCAACACGAATCATTAATATTACATAGAAAATTGAGTATAAGAGGGTTCCTGTATATATAAGAATAAGAAATTACTGGAATTTTCATTACTTAGGTTAGTCTAGGATTATTTAAACATTGCATTACATAATTACTCTTTAATATATTCTTTATTGGTCGCTTTGGATGCTGCCCCTTGAAAGCTTCTTGAAAATAACTCAACAATAGCTTTTCTTATTCTCCAGTCCCCACAAATGAATTGTATATTCATAACAATATAAAAAATGTTCTGATATGTCTTCTGCGCACTGTTCAACTATGGTATTACCGGTTTAAGTCAGAATTTGAAACATACATTTTGGCTGACTTTTATTTATTCAAGACAGGTTTTTGATTTTTTTTTGCACATTTATCATGCACAGTTAATTGCAAACATACACAGTTATTCTTCTTTAAAATATCATTTATAAATCAAAGTTATACGGGAAGGTTAAAGATATTATTTTGGCAATAAGAATTATGTGTAGAAAATATGTTTTCTGAACTTATTTCAAAGGTTAGTCGATTTGATTGTTTGCTTTTCAGTGTAATTTCAGACTTATTTCTTTTGGAGCAGATTATGAAAAGCAAGAAAAGAGAAAGAGTTCTCGTATACGCTACTATTGAAAGGGTAGTTGTCCAAGTTTCGGGGGGTCTCCAAAAAGTGCCGCTTTGAGTATACAGTCAGATCGAACACCACAATGTGAGAAACAACCTCTTCGTCTTTTCATCAGGTTTTAACTCAAATGATTACTAAAATAGATTAAGTAACATTTAGAGACCGTTTGCCTGCAATTTTTCGGTGGGTGGGCGTAAAAGTTGTATCCGGTGGCTGATTTAGGACACACAAAAAAAAATTCTCGAGCGCTCGAGATATTAAGTCGAGCGCCCCAGATAGTTAAGTAAAGGGGGTAAATATAATGGGAAATATTTAGTGGAAGTGATGAGCATGGGATGCAGTGTGGGTGTGCGTGCATTTATCCGCTCCGTCTCTGCAGCTTTGGATGAGCTGTAAAAATAAACAAATGAATCTTTATTCTGCAAGTTTATCATTGAATATAATGCACAAAATCATAGAGCTTAAAACATCGGTAGAGACGTATTCGGTTGTATTATCTCGAGCGCTAGACTTTGTAAAATAATTATTTAACTTTTTCTATAGCAAAAAAAATTAGATTTAACTCCGAATATATATATTTAGATAAATATTAGAACAAAAATGGCATATATGTAAATATCAAAAAATATTGTAGCTAAAAGTCGAGTTTTTGGTCTATGAAAAACTTTAAATGTTATATCTTGATTTCACATCACTTAGTTAAATATATAGCTAAATGTGCTGTTCCTCGTAGGTATAAATGCTAAATACTAAATCACTGAAAAATCTAAAGTTAAATATTTAGCTAAATTTAGTTCAATATATATATTTAGTTAAATATATAAACATTTAACTAAATATATAAACATTTAACTAAATATATAACATTTAGCTAAATATATAAACATTTAACTAAATATATTTATTTAGTTAAATATATAAACAGTTAACTAAATATATAAATATCATGCTAAATATATGTTTAGCTAAATGTATAAATATTTAACTAAATATATATTTGTGATCCCGCCAATATTTCTATTATCGTAAGCGACACAAAAAAACTGCGCATCAAATAATGACGTGTACCCAACACGTTAACCCGTAATATGTCGTGAACTTACCATATTTATGAGTGATCGATGTCCAACGTTAAATATATGTAGGCATTATTAACGAATTGCGGATGAAAGAACTAAGCTGAGCGTTCAGGTACCAGATAGTACTGTGTTGTGCAGTCAATGGAAAGTTGTACACTACGTCATAGTTTAGTGTGAAGTCGCTTACAACAATAATTATTTTACAAACGGCGTGGTACGGTTGCGCTTTGTAAATTTAACTATTTAGTTAAATATTTAATTATTTAGTTAAATATTTAATTATTTAGTTAAATATTTAATTATTTAGTTAAATATATAAATATTTAGCTAAATATATAAATGTTTAACTAAATATTTTAACATTTAACTAAATATTTTAACATTTAACTAAATGTTTAAACATTTAACTAAATATTTAGCTAAATATTTATATATCATCAAATCTCTTGTTTTGGTCTTAATATTCAATGCTAAATGTTAAATATGAAAATAGAGACAAATGAAGAAATATTTATATATATTATGTTAAATATTGAGTTTTTGTTGTATTTTTAGTTTAAATATTAAAAGTGAAAAATTTGCACAAAAGTCGAGATTACTCTATATATATAAATTTAAATTAAATCTAGTGTTTTTTGCTATATAAAAAGCTAAATAATTAATTTACAAACGGCGCCCCATAGTATTTCTCGCTGTAGAACAAAAGCAACACCTTCCTTGCTTAAGTTCATAATTTTACATTTAGATGTGTCTATTGAATCATTTCCATTTGAAAAAGTTATCAAATGTCATTAAGCGCAGAAGTCTTCGGTAATTTTTTCTCAATTATATTAAAATCGGCAAATACAATATGCATATAACACTTTTGTCATCTGGGGATGGTGGAGGCTTTCTACATTTACTGGGAAATCTGTTGCATTTTGGTACTGATTAACGGTATTTTAGCAAGAACCAATACATGTCTAAGTATTTGCATTTCATTACGTTGAAATTTGTCTATGAAATTATCGACGGTTTGAATGTCCATACAGCGACAACACCAGAGGCTTAGCTGTGGATTCAGCTCTTCGAGTCTTTGGAAGTTTGCTGACATGACAAATTAATGGGAATACACTGCCCTTCTCTTGAACAAAGAAAATAAATATTTTTAACATTTACAAATCAGCAAACTATAATACTATCCAATTATAACATATAGGCATATCAAACGCCCCAAACCATTATATAATTATATAAAATAGTTCGTGTAATTAGACTGTCTATAGTATTTCGAGACAAGGCTTGGTGTTTAAACGACTGCGGATGTAATTATTGGAATTTTACACCAATCGTCATATTTCAAAGAGCAAAAGTACTGTTATACGAGAATAGGGTTTGTCTTTTTATATTATATACATCCGTATTGCTAAATATTAAAGGAGTGTAATCGAGTTGCATTTATCAATGTTGAAATAGTACCTATTTTTTTTATGAAAAGATTTTCATGTCAATACTGATCCTTCCAAATTAAAATTCTTCCCTATTATAACGTCAAAGGGTCGGGGGCTTATTTTACGATTATTATGGATACGATCTTTGTATAGTCCAGGCTATACACGCTATAGGGTGACGTGTTCTTGGCCCGGTGACGATAGCGTAAATGTGTCTTTGACCTTGATTAGTCGGGCAATTTCTTGGGAGATTCACTGCCATTGAATATTTCCCGGGTTACTAGAAATTCTACACCTCAAAACTTTATTCTAGTAATTCTTCATAACATTTTGCTTGTACAAAGTATGTCTTCAACAATGAAATACAACTACAGGTTTATTGAAGCACGCATCTGAAGCAAAACAAAATAATACAGAGTTAATGAGTGCATTTGAAAGAAAATAAGTAAATTTCAATTCAATCCTGATCCGACAATAATGGTTGCTATGGCCGGACGGACTGATGCGATTGAGGACAGAAACTACTTTTCATACACAGCAGAAGTAGATTAGCCTATAGGCAGTGTAGGTATAAAAATAGATCCCATAAAAGTTTTGACGTCCTTTTTAAATTGTACGTTTTATATTATTTAATTCACTGGACAACACTTCCGATGAACCTCGCACATTTGAATCAGCTATTCAATATGACAGGCTCATACGGTCAGTGACACCATAACACTCAAGGTGAGCTTTAGTGTGATCGATCACTTGGTATCCGATTCCCTTTCATTTTATAAAAGTTTTTGCGATTTTCTCTAGAAATTGGTCTTCTTCCATTACGTGAAGGTCGCTTGATTCAATGTAGGCCGGTTCACCGTTGATATGACTGAAAAGCAAAGGTGTGGATGGGAGAAGAGAGAACAGAAAAAAAACATGAAGCTGAAAATAGGCCAAATCAAGATGTGTTTCGGCCAGGGCTGGGGTAATGGTAATGAAATGTAATGATTACATTTTTTTTGTAATGGTCATGTAATGAGTAATGGAAAGTTTAAAAAGTAATGGTAATGTAATTAATTACATTCAAAAAAACATGTAATGGTCAATTACATTTCAATTACTTTTGATTGAATTTGCAAGATCATAAGATTTTAAAGCATAATATATGATATACTGTTCTATGTTAATATTAGGACTGGAACATAACAAACATCTTACTCACTTGGTTGCATTTAGAACAAGAAATGAAAGCTATAGTTGATGTATAATAACTATCAAATAGATTAATCTTTTGATCTGCACTAAAACAATGGCATTAAAAGTTTTGAAGAAAGAATCTGTTATTATAGTGATTTGTTTTAATGGTTTGATTACCAAATTGTACTCATTCTGGTTATTTGTATAAACATATACATATTATAATAAGGGCTTCATTGATTGACCCAAGCTAGATGAATAGTATATATAAGACAGACATTTCAGAAGTCATATTGTCTGCGATATCACCTCGGTGTCAAAATCCTTCCTCCAGTGCTATCTCATTGTGTTGTACCTGCTAGTACCGATGGAAATTTCAAGGCAAAATGTAAACATTGCTCATCAAATATTTCTGGAAGTTTAAACATTACATCAAACTTCATTACTCATATCAAGGTAAGAAATCCAACTTATATTATAAAAGTCTGGGAAGTTATGTACACATAAATGCAACAAAGGCTTTAGAAGGGGAACAAACTGGATATAGTGTTTATTGACTGAGTTTTATTTACAACACTTAGCTAATCTATTATTAAAGTTAAGATTGTTAAAGAAATGTATGGAGTTTACATGCTGTTATGATTGCCTGCAAACGGTTTAAAGGTAGACATTCCGCTGAAAATATTAGACACGAGTATGAAGAGATAATTTCAACATTTTTCATTGAAGATAAAATAAGCACTGTGGTTACCGATAATGCCTCGAATATGACCAAAGCTTTTGACTTTTCCCTACCTGGTTACACCCAAGACAAGCCCGAAGAAGATGAGAATGAAGATGTGGTTGAGTGTACAGATGAAGATTCACATGATCCCTGTGGCCTGTTTGATTGCCTTCCCACACCCAACAGATGCTACGCTCATAGTTTACGGTTAGTTGTAAAGGATGGCCTGAAAGCAGCTAATAATCAACTCAAATCAATCTTAGCCAAAGCATCAGCAATAGTTAAGTTTGTAAGGTGCTCTCTCCATGCTACAGATCTCTTAGATGGTGAAAACGTCTACAAGCAGCCAATGCAACAAGGTGGAATTCTCAGTTAGTTATGATCCGCTCTTTACTTGAAATTCCTGAATCTAAACTAAATACACTGGACACCCAACAACTATCAAGCTACGAAAGAAAAATACTACAAGAAGTTTCAACCATATTAAAACCTTTTGAACATGCCACCAACCCCATACAACAAAGCAACAATGTTTCTGGAAGCCTTACCATCCCTGTTACGCAAGGTCTACGTCACCAACTTAACGCCTTATCCACAATGTATTCCAATAAGATGATGGGTATATTTAAAGAATCCGTTGATAAAAGACTAGGTCACTATGAGACGAACGAAGAATATATGATGGCTGCAGCACTTGACCCACGATTTAAATTAAGATGGTGTAAAGAAGAAAGTACAAGTGTGGAGAAGACTCTAATCAGCAAAGCTGAACAGTCTCGAAAAAATCACTATGGATGCCCACAAAGAAAGCAGTACACCACCGAGAAAGTCTGCGAAATTGGACGATTTCTTTGGTTTCATGACAGAAGATGCAGCTTGTATAAATAAACCAACATCTTGTGAATTGAATGTAAAGGACTATTTGAGACAGCCATGCATACCGATGGATTCAGACCCTATATTATTCTGGAATCAAAACCAAGACAGCCACCCAGTTTTGGCAAAGATGGCTTGTAGATATTTATCAATACCACCTTCCAGTGCCCCTGTGGAACGACTGTTTAGCTTGGCTGGGAAACTGTTCAGACCTGACAGATGTTCAATGAATGATACAACATTTGAAAATCTGATGATGATAAAATGCAACAGCGAGTTGTAAACTTAATATGATGAAAGTGCTCAATGTGATGTTGAAAAGTTGTATATTTTAAAGGCTTTGGGATAATTTTATTTTGGCAAAGTTAGTGCTTGTTTTGTGTTTTGGTGAAAATATATTTTTTTAATGCCAAACCAGTACCCCGAAAGGACCCAGCTGGTCAAGCTGCCTAGGGGCCATCAGAGCATTGATCCGCCTTATACAGTCGAAATGACAAGTGTTTACAGTTTTCAATCAGCATAGCAACTAAAGGAGTACGATACACACTTCACACGGGTGTATTAACATTTATAAAATAAAATATGACTTTTATTAGGAACCCAGTTACTGGTGGAGTTCAAAATCATTTAAAGTACATAAAACACACTTAGAATTTATGTGCCTGTCTTCAAAATTACCACAGAGTTACTCCCCTTTCCAAACTGGCAGCAATTACCAGTCGCTCAGTTAACAAAATCGAACGCGATTTGAAATGAAACAGCAGAAAAAGAAGAACCAGTCGTGGTATGAAACTATCTGCTCCCGATACAGGCACTATTTGTAATGAGCAAAGAAAACAATCCTTCAAGACAATGTGAAGTGATAAAATAATAATAATAAACGACAAAATAAAAATTAAAAATACGTGTAGAATGGTCTTAACAGGCGTAAACGACTGTCGCTCATTTCGGACTGTTCAGGTATCTTACGGAACACAATTGGTTAGAAATTTAAGTATTTGTTTAAAAAATTGAATATAAATGGCGTTCCAAAGAAGAGTCATACGCCCTTTAAACTACGTAATTTTAAGCTAGTGAGATAGATCTTGTTGTACGAGGGCCTGTTGAAAAGTTTAACGCGTGAAAAGGATAGTTGAAACTTTTGCCACCAATTTACAAGTACCATCATTGAATGAATCCTAGACATAAGAACTGCAAATGTAGTGATGTTATTGTCTTCGCACCGGACTATCTTTTGAACCTACCCATCGAAATCACCAGAAATGGACAAAAATGGCCACAGGGCAGTCATCAAGTACCTGCAACTTTAAGGACTTATCCCAACACAGAAACATGCCGACAAGGTCTCTACCTTAGTGGGTAATGCCACAGTAAAGAAGCCGGCTGCGGAACTTAAGCGTGACAGAAGGAGCATTGGCGATGACCCGCGTTCTGATAGGCCACCGACAACAAACATTCAAATGCAGGAGATCCCTTACTGCGGATTAGAAACGTGTACGATTCCTGACGCCCCGTGACAGTCTGTGCCGTTCTTAAGCAGACCCTGAAACAAATTGTGGTCAGATTTGTAACCACGAATGAGATCTGTTTCCATAAATGAAAAAGAAAGTAGCCGGTAGTCATTTTCCTAGTAATGATGACGTCATGTGACTGAAGAAAATGTCTTTCTGACCGGCATACGGGCCTTGTAACATCGTAGGCAGACCTGTGTACACATATAGGCTTAGAAGCCCTCGTATATAGTATGTTTCATGACCATACATTTAGGTTATATATGTGTGTGTGAATGTAGGTGGTATATCAAAGAAACAGGTTTCTAGAGAAGTTAAATAAGAACCAGAATGGTTGTCACCTGTGTATACATACACGTGTATATTTCCGTGTGTTGTAGAAATACTAGGGGTATATGTACAGCACCTTGTCTAACATGTGGTCCAAACCTTCCTCACCTGTTACTTGGCCTGTAGTTGTTCCCACTGGAGAGATAAAAACTACGCCCATTGCCTTTAAATGGCATTACAGACTGACAAACTTGAGTGCTTACTTATGTGTACACCATTGATTCCCCGTTGACTCTAATGTTAATTCTCGCGACTTTAACCGGCTCTGTTTTCGCAATTTGCGTTAGGTTGAACCGCTTCTATCGCAGTTGGAGCTACATGTGGTAAACCTCTTTCTCAAAAGCATGCACGAGTTTCACCATTTCAGTCTTGATAAACAGAAAATGGAATTAGCATACCTGTATAAATATGTAAATGTCTGTCATTTTAACGTAAGAAACCACTTAACTCTGTAAACCTTAAACCTTCCACCTCGTGATAATAATGTTTTTGTTATGTTTGCCTTAAATATTGGCCTACGTTTGACAAATGTTCATCTCAAACTCATTATCCCACCTATTTCTGGAATAAAATCGAACCCGATAATTTCCAATCTGAGAATGGTGGCCTATAAAACAGAAACCTGATATATAGAGATCCAGTGAATTATTATCAATTTTGTATATCTGGTTGGATTCTCGTCGAGAGGAATGTGTAATAAAAATGTTACATAATTTTACTTTACTGTATTTTTGATTTTTATACGCCCACATTTTCACGTGGACGTATTATGCCGTCAAAGCTGTTCGTACGGACGTCCATCCGTCTACAATTGTTTGTGGACTCTCTACAGGTCACAATTTTGTCCGATTTTGACGAAACTTGAAATATAGGTGTATCCCCATAAGATCTCGACTGCTTTCGATATTGGCATGTATCGGATCGAAACATCATGGATTATGGCCTCTGATTGTCCGAAAAATCAGGTTTTTGCTTGTGGACCCTATAGAGCTCACAATTTTGAGCCGATTTTGAACTTGACATAATGTATTTTTATAACCCAAAAATTTTGGTTCCTTTCGATATTTGCCCATATCGGAACGTAACTTCCTGAATTATGGCCCCTGATTGTACGAAAAATCGCTATTTTTAGTTTGTCGTCCCTCTGGATTTTAAAAAAACGTTTGATTATATCACCGTTACACCGTAATGATGGTTGAGTTCGAATTTCGTGAAAATCGGTCCATAACTGCCAAACAAAATGGCCGCCGCTTGTATGCGAATACTTTTTTTAAAATATGGTATATCAAGGTTGTAGACCCTGTAGAGACCACAATTTTACTCTGATTTTGATGACACTTGAAATGCATGTTTAAACCCAAAGATCTTGGTGCCTTCGATATTTGCGCATATCAAATTGTAACTCCATGAATTATCCCTCTCTCGAAAATGTGGGCGTATCCTGCCTGACAGCCGATGGTATATTTTATTATCAAGAACTTTTATTTAGCTGATGAGCCATTATTCAACTTGTGATTGGGTGATTACAGTACAGCTATATAGAGAACGTTACTTTGTGGATCCGCTTATAAATTGTAGAATAATTTAATAATAATTATATTTACACAGACATTGATGGGTGCTATTTATTCTGTGCAGTTTATGTAGGATGTAATTGAAGATTAATGATTACTGCATTTTTATAGAAACTTTCAAGAACATACCACACCTCTGGCAAATTCTTAACTCTAAATTAAAACCTCGGCCGTCGATTTAGAACTAACTTAACTAAACGAGAAAGGGGACCGGTTTCAATTATGTGGCAGGAATCAACATGGTGGCGTGTCTACATGTAGAAACATCGCAAACACGACGGGAACCCAAACGGAGCAAGACTCGGGGGTGCATATCATTTGGTTAATATGCTAAGAAAACACAGAACCGGTGTTCGAAATTATCAATAACATTTGTTTTGAAGGCAGTCTGTCACACGAATGAATACAAGCTGCTTTATCGCATTTCTCCTGGTTTGCTATTTCTTTGTTTATTTTCAGGAATAAATTGTTTCCTTCCGTTAAGCAAATGGTGTCCTTTTGAACCTAAGATCATAACGTGGAACACGTTTACTGAAGTGTAAACACAAACCTAAGTTATTTGTTATAGATATTTAAATATATTTCTGACCACTGGTGATGTCGGGCAATTTTGAGACTAGAATACGTACATTTTTCTTTCAAATAACATCTGTTGCCATATAACTGTGTAACGCTGGGAGTAGGAATGTTTGGGTCTTTTAATTTTAACATCAGATTCATTACTCCAATCACTTAGACACTGGGATTGAAAAGATCAAACCACGAAGACGCAAGCACGTCTTCCAAGGAAGTTATTAACGTTCAGTAATTCCACTTTCCTACACACACAGTGAAATATAAAGTGGATTAAACCGTAACAATCTAGACTTTATTCTCAATATTTCAACTTTCACTGGATATAGAGTGCATGCCCATATAATTATTTTGTTGTCGCTGCTGTTGCTTTTTACCACTGAGGACGATGGTGATGTCCTAAAACCCATTTTCTTTCTTTGACCGTAGCCTTGTTAGTCGCTGCATGATAGTATACACATTTTTTTTATATCCAGTGAAAGTTGAAATATTGACAATATTGTTACGGTTCAATCCACTGTAAATTGTACTTAAATTGATTATATTTAGGACACAAAATCTTAAATATCAACGGTAGATAATATGTGACCATATCCAATCTATATCCCCTGTAAATGATGCCGAATGTTCAAATATTTTCGTAAATACTGAACGGAATTGGACCTTTTCAAAATTTAACTCTGACAAAATTGTAGCCTAAAGGGGGTGCAAAGTACCCCAAGTAATGATCAGAAAGTTTTAATGTTATAACCAACCACGCCCAAACCTTGCATGCAGTTAGAACATATCAAATGTTAAGCCATCTTCAAATTATAAACCTACGCAACGTTTGAAATTAGCTGACAATCCTAAATCATGTTTGTTTATAGCAAATGAAGTTATAGTGAGATGAACAAGTCCAGTATTGGAAAATATAGCAAGGCACAGCTTAAATGTTAGAATTGTATAAATTAATATCCACTGAGTGGAAATAGAATTTCATGTGGTATTATTTGTACAAGTGTTTTTCGAATCTTGGAATAAAATATGTAGCATATTCACCTAATTCACCTTTTGAAATTGATATTAGCTTTAAAGGATAAAATCAGAGCCCAAACACTATTTTTTGCTGTTTTAGTAACTGGTAATGTCTTTTAATGGCATTTTAAATATGTCTTATTTCATTTTAAAAATATAGGGTGCAGTTTCATATTGAAACAAACACATTTCCTTTTGATAATTTAATACAATACAATTGAGAATGTTATTCCATAAAATGTCGTATATTTGGGCAGGATATAATCTGCACGGTGTTTTTAAAGGAATTGGTTCAGAAAGAGGGTAGACAGACCAAACGTTGAGCACTTATGGGGGGAGGGTGGGCGTCGCGGTAAATGTTTGGTTTTGTTGCACAGGCTAGAACCCATTTGACGTATATGAGCCATGACACACCATTCATTGATACTTGGTTGAAGAATTGTGTATAATTGCTGAAGATCTGAAGATGAAAATAGTTAGCGACAATCACCAGGAACTACGGGTAAAGCATCAGAAGGAACTGGTATTCCTTTCAAAGGGTACAAGCCTACCTTCATTCGATTCTGTTGGACAAGAACATATTTTGCCGTTAACAATTTCTTACTGAAACAAATCTAAACCAAAATCAGAGAAAAATTGGATACCAGCCAACAGTGTTAACCGGTTTCTTGTCCCAACTGTTAACAAGGAAGGGACAGATCGATGGTGCATCTCGGAATTTGGATGAAACAAGGGAAAGGCAGCAGGAAAAGGGGAAACCGCGTCTTCATTAGGGCATTTGGATTATTATGACATTGACGCGGGCATTTCGTCAAGAATTGGAGGCAACTCTGTGGAAATAAGAGGGCATTTTAAGCTATATTCGACATACTGTGTAATGAATATAAATCAAATAACCTTCTGCTTTGTAAGTCACAAAAGAAAATTTAAAAAAAAAATGTATGAAAGGTATAATTGGATTAATATTGTCGGTTGATAATTCTATCAGTAAGAAATTGTTAACGGCAAAATATGTTCTTGTCCAAAATTATTTTAAAAATGCATTTGTGTAAATACAATGCATGGTTTTCTTTGCTTCTATGTTTGTAATAAACCCAAATATTCATCAACAGATTTACGTGTATTTGACACAATCATTTGTGTCATAATGAACACAATGCATTGAATTTTTAGGGGGTTAACAGTCATTGTGAGATATGTGGCAACAACGGACCCAACGATTTACTCCTATGTTAATTTCCAGCTAAAATATAATTTATTGTCAAAGGTTAAGTTAATCCCATGATTATTACTATCAACGGAGAGAATTCAAATACAACCCACAATACCAATTATGGATATATTATCTATAGAAATAAGCTGCAACATTTCTGTAGTATTATTTCTGAGCTTTGGAGAAAGGTATTCGATATGAAATCAGAGAGGAATTATCGTGAAAAATATATGAGAACTCGGGTCAATTTACTGATGAAACCCCATGCGAACCCAAACAAAGCCAAGTTTTGATTACGAACATACCAGACCGGAGAAAACGGTTCAGCGAGTATAGAATGACCTTTATAGCGAAAAAGGTTTGGTTAGAGGCTATGGTTGTTAAAATCCAAGAAGCTTACATCAAGGTCTGGATACAAATGTTATGTAAACAGAATTTGTTTGATATATCTAACCCTTTCCCCTGCTGTATCTTATATGTAGCTGGAAGTCAGTAATCTATATGTTATTTATATTGACGATAAGTGTAAGGCCAGTGCCTGTATTTTACATTGGTCTCTGTACATTTGCTGGTCCCATATGTTCTAGCATACCAATAACATATTTCAGCACAACGTTTAATAAGAACCCCCTCAAAGGAAATATGAGAACATGGATCCTAGCATGGAGACTAATAATATATATGAAGTCGTTATCATTCTCGCCCAGAACACAAATGTTATTAATATGCATTATTGTTATAACAAAAATAACTTTATAATGGCCTATAAAAACAATGTCCCCATCAAAATACCCTTGTCATTATTTATTTCCATTGCTTAAGGTGTTGTTTTTTCGGGGGGTCTGACATGGCTTGAAAATATTCCTAAACGGTACCTAATTATTTGCAAAAGATTTTATTTTAAAACTATTATTCAACGTTTTTACATAAATATTATCACATTTTAGGGATCCATAGAGTATCAAATCAGAATATGTATGCAATAATAATGTATTTTAATTCGCAAAGGTTTGATATTTAAACTACAGGGTTTGAAATAGAGAGGATGCAGGTGATTTTAAAGATTAAAATACGTTGATGTCTATAAATCAAAACAGTGGAACAATTAAATGGGGCGTATGTTCCAGCTTGGGCAGAAGTGGGCATTAAATTTCATAGTTGTTCTTCCTTACATCCTCAGTCGCTATGAATCACAGCTTGTGCTTGACCAATACAAACATCTCCCGTAGAATAATCTGAACCTTTAAGTACGGTCATTTAAATGTTCCCTTAAATTCAGATCAATAAATGTTTTAGAAATGTTATTGCTGGGATCACATAATATATACACACTGTTCCGTAGATATGCATATTTTATAACATCAGAATCATATGCCAGTGTAAATATATACTTCGGGTATTTCTGTTCTTCAGATTAAAGTTACTTGGTGTTTTAACCGAAGGCTAAAACATTATTGCCACACCTTAAATATTATATGTCTATAATATTAACATTGGTGCAGTAATATATGAAATATAAAGTACGTATATTTGATTAGATTTGTTAAAAAGTATTGCGATATTTTGTAATAAAGTGGCTAATATTCCTTTTCAGAAACAGGAAATACTGATTAGCTTAAGCATTTTATGTAAATCATTATCCAAAGCTTCGATTATAACTTATATTTATACTTTCTCTCAATTTAAAACCTCATTAATTTTTAATCCTAATTAAGACTATAAGTAATTGAGAATTTGGTGATGATAGATCGTCCTCTTACTTTCTCCTAGTAAGTAAGTATCTAAATAATGGAAAGAACACCCACCGTGTGAACATTCTGTCGGTACATACTCATCTTGATAACTATACTAAACACGCTATAAAATATTTATAAATACTTCAACTCAAATGTCTAGATTTAAAAGAAGGCGTTTCAATCATAAAGTACACTATTTTTTTTATAGAATCATAAATATAACGGAAGATAAGCTTAAAAAGTTTCTTCTGAGTCCCTAATTAAATCATAAGGTTTTCTTTTGATACACATATTAATGTAATTTAATTTATATTTCTGTTTGATAACTAAACTCTTGTAGCATTCCTCAATGAAGTTACAAAAAAAAATGTCATGGCTCGAATTTTTTTGTCGTCGCCCCCGTCCCTCCGTCCGGCTTCCACAATTGCTTGTGGACGCTCTAGAGGCTAAAGTTAATATCCGATTGACTTTAAATTTATACACAGTGTTTAAGGGCATAAGACAAAGAAGCCTATTGTTTTTCAGCGATTTTCGATAATAACTATGGCACTTGATCACTTCAAAAAATCTTGTGGACGCTCTAAAGGCTAAAGTTAATATCCCATTTATACACAGTGTTTAAATTCAAAAGACAAAGAAATCTATTGATTTTCAGCAATTTACAATCATTACTGCCAGAGTTAGGCCCTTGGTCACTTCAAAAAAAATCTTGTGGCTGCTCTGGAGGCCAAAGTTAATATCCGATTGACTTCGAATTTATACACAGTGTTTACAGCCATGAGACAAAGACGTCTATTGATTTTCAGTGATTTCCAATAATTACTGCCAGAGTTATGACCCTTGATCTCTTCAAAAATCCTATGGACACTCTAGAGGCCAAAATAAATATCCTATTGACTTTAAATTTACACACAGTGTTTAAGGTCAGGAGGCGATTTTCAGCCATTTCAAATAATTACTGCCAGAGTTATCTCCCTTGATAACTTCAAAAAATCTTGTGACGCTATAGAGGCCAAACTTATCAGGTGTTGAAACGAACAAGTAGTTTGATTTTCAATGAATTTTGATAACTGAACAGCTAAATCCATGATATTAAATGTTTTGTATAGTAATTGTTAGCGTGGGGTAAAACTTTTATAAAAAGCAAACCAATTCTAATGATTTTCCTGATAATTACATAATGACTTGTTACTCTTAAACAGATTTTAGTGTATTACAAATGTTTCATTAGCAAAAAAAGTAAAAATATGCGATAACCCTTGTTGACTGACGGACGATTTAGCTGCTGTGAGCGTATGTTTCGTTGCCTGGCAACCTATCTTTTTTTAAAATGTAAACTAATACTTTTAGTCTCGTTACACTATCACACAAAGACATTCACATAATCCAACCGCTTTCAAAAATAATGAACGGGTCATGTTTTCATACTTTATGTTAATTACTTGTAGCTAATAATCTTGTTTCTTGCTTTTGTTCGTAAACTGATGGTTTTATGGTATTCATTGAAAGGGCAACACTGCCACTTTAGGCCCAAGTTTATTATATAAAGTGGCCCTCGCGTCTGAAAAATCGCCAGTAGATATTTCTAGAATTACAATTTCCCTGCAAATTATATCTTAAATCATTAATCTAAATTCGATTTTGAAAATTGTAAAGAATTGTTTTCACAATCAGTACTTCATCGTGGTTTATAAGTATCTCTGAATTAATCATTTTTTTTAAAATACGAAACGAGCATGATGATTTATTAAGACTGGCTGGTATATTCTAGGAATCAGATGGGCTGTCACAGATTATCAATCTTTAATATATCAAGAACCCAATCGATTTACTTCTTTCTTGAATAATAAAATAAAGATGATTTCGGGCTTAGATTATTTAACCACGAACGATACTGTTCTCTGAATGCATATTTGAGCATATGGATCACAGTGAAAGGATCATGGCTGCTAAAATAAAAAATAATAGTTCCTAGAAGTTAATCGTTTGAAAGTTAGCCTGCTTGGCTGACAATCGAAATACAAAACGCTCAAATCGTTCAAAGATCTCGTTATATAGTATTTATATAATAAAACAAAAATGCATAAAGTTTAGCATCATCGACTGCTTGCTTCCTGTTACCAAGATAAGCAGCAAGGATCCGGGTAATGCCTACAGTGTTTTATCTGGTGCCAAGTTTCGGTGAGGCAATATTTCTCCAACGTGTAGGAAAGTCATTTCAATAAATAAGTTAACGTGACAGCCCGTACAGCTTACTGATCAAAGACAAGTTTAGATGTTTGGTATTTGGTATGTCAATTATTCAAATAATTGATAATGTCAGAATATTCCCTTACTATACAAAAGAGCAACTGTTAGCTACATGAACGTACCAAATAAATGCTATACAATATTCTGGTTCATGGTAGTTGTTTGGGAAATAGTATAAGATATTGTTATAGGCTATGGTATACGGTATTATGGGAATTAGTATAAAGTATTTCGGGTGGATATTGCGGGTGGCTAAGATGAAATGAAATAGGGTTTAGCGTCCTAATGTCCTGCTTCGATTGGGGTGTATAGGGTATTGTCAGAAAATGGCAGGGGCGGATCCAAAGAAAGGTTCAAACCCCACGCTGCTCAGCTACATAACATAGTTTTGTAAAAGAACACTTTATGGTTAAAGTGTGCTTGTTCCATAACAGGAGCTTGACAAACCCCCTTCTGCAAAACATTTCTGGATCCGCCCCTGAATGGGATATGGTGTGTTTGAGGAAATTGAATGGGGTTTAATGCTATATTGTTCTGCACCGAAGGTGTCTTTAAAGGGCATAACACTTTAATTTCAAATTTTTTGATGAAGTCTTATATTATTCATTTGGTAAGAACAATGAAATACAATGAAAGGGGGTTTATTTATATCTAAAACTAAAACAGATTTATATAAGCCGCTTTCTGGTCAGTGTGAGGGATTACCCAATGAAAGGGTCTGTTACGGCGAGTTATTGTGGATAAACCTCTAGAGACGTTAACGTTGGTTGATTAATCAATGTTTGACGTCACATGGTCAAAACTCGCGACTTCCCACTGCAACAGGCCAGATCTTCAAGTAGTGTAAAAAAAGAAATATAGATCTGTATTTTAATCAGATGGTAGCTATAGTTATGTATAGTATACACATAAATGTAACGGACTTGGGTCGTGTGCACCAATGGCAAGTCTCAGCTATAATTTAGATTATGAATTACAACAACACATAAATTCAATAGGTTGTTATCTTGATGCAACGGTCACCCAAGACAATTTCTGGCACTCTTTTGGCTAGAAATGTCATGAATTGTTTTCTTGTTAAATATTTGTGAAATTTGATTCTGGTGTTTACTTTTATTCCGATGACAGAGATCTGTTATTCCAAACACATGTCGACACATTATGATTTAAAAATTCCATATTTCGGTATCACGATTCCTTAATTACCAATGTCATCTTCATGACTTTATACTAGGATTGCAAACACCGACCTTTAAACAGACACTTGAATTTCATCCATTCACTGCCTTCAGTATTTAACAAAAACATGTATATACATATAAATTTCTAAAACACTTCAATTATTACGCAAATTATACCATACCATAAGCAAAAGAACCTTATATGTAACAATGGAAAATATCTTATTGTAACCGTAAGGGGAAGATATATTACTTTACACACAATAAGCATGATGCATAGTTGGATAGGAATTGAACACAATAATATAAGAGTTTCGTTTAATTTGGTTATTCGACCAAGATTCAAGATTTAAAAAAAAAAACATTCATCGGAACGTATTTTATTCTCTTTTTAACCAGTGTATTGGTATGAGATTGATCCGAGCGACTAATTTATATTTAATCACCCAGAAAGGCCTAATCTGCGTGATATCTCCAGACTGTTATCTTTTACATTTGGTTAGAAAATAATCACGGTTTGCATCATACAACCAAAAAATTACCAGAATAACACGCTTCATTTTTTGTAGAGATTCTAAATACAAAACCAACGATTGGACATAATATTCAAACCATACTCATTTTATATTCAACAAATTTTAAGTGCTTTGACTTTCAACAAGGGTCAAAACAGCGATTAATACCCGGTAATGATTAGTATTTGTAAACTATATTTTGTGTGGATTTTTTAATGCGATTGAATTGGAGTCAACGGTTTAAAAATAATCTGTTTATTAGAAATGTCAATATGTTAATTTATATTGAGGTATGTTTAATTGGTCCAGTCAATGATCTAGGTATGTTCAGAAGTCCTTAAGACGGAGTTTAAAGGAACCGTACAGACAGAGGTTCTAGATTTCTATGATCTGAATAACCTTACTTAGATTGTTTTCTCTTGAAGACGCAACAGTAAAACGGATGAAAGAACCCGGAACAAGAGGAAATCCTATCTTCTATTATTCGTCTCTTAACACCTTCTATGTGAAACCTTGATCGTATTTTTAGCATGGTGGGAGTATTGTTTATCTTCGTTTATTCATATTTTATTATTTTAGTTCTACACTCTATAGTACATTGCCACGGAGCCAAACTTTATGCAGTATTGTTATTTAACATATGGTAACAATATTGGTTTGGGTGTGTTAAGAGTTTACATCACTTTATTTCTGCTTAACCAATTCCCCAGAAGAGAATAAGAACGAGTAGAAACACGGCGAGTGCCAAACAAAGTGAATTCAAACTCCATTTACGTCCAACTTTTTCTGCCTTTTATTTATTTTCGGTCCATTGCGTCAGTAATAGGTGGTTTGTGGTCTTTCAATTAGAAAACAGTATTTTAAACATTCTAACATGTTGCGAGGTAAGTGTCGGACAAAATGGTGTTAATTTTGAATCTCCTGCGAGAGTGATCAAAAGGAAACTTGGCCTCTGTGCGAGTGTAAGCGTAAAATAACATCACCAATATGGGGAAGAACTTGATTATACCTAAATGAAAGCATTGAACATATGGTAATTAAGTTAAATAAGACTATAAATAGGGGCTAGGATAATTCATAATTGCTTACTCTATTACAAATAGTAATTTAAGCGGCCACGGTACTGTTTTGTCACATGTAGGACAAAGAGTGTAGTTGGAATCTATTGCGTTTGTGACCATCACTGGTTTATGTTTAACCGGTTTTAAAGTCACTTTGGCGAGTCTTTTCAGACCGCTTGCTGACAGTTTCTAATTATAAAAGGCGTTTGTAAAACGTCGTCTGTTGACACACTTTGTTTCGTTTTGTTCATTAAATATCGATCTTACCTGTATTTTAATTAAAATTGAATGTAAAATAAACCAAATATTTTCTCTACAGTCGATTTACAAAATCCCACCCTTAATGCTCTAAGGCATTTCCTATAAATAAACATAAGAGAAATATTTTCTTAATTGGCAACTACACGTATGAGATTTTACAATTGTAACATTTCAATAAAATTGACTTTTGGCATTAAATAACATTTAGAAAAATTCAATATGTATTGTATTTGTTAATGACTATTTCTGGCATTGTTCTCATTATAAGGTAAATTGTCTGAAAAGTTGTGTTTACATTAATAACTGAGCGTAAATAAGTATAATTATTATAGATCTATAAACAGCGTATGTAAAGACATAATATAATATAAATAGCTAGGCGACTGACGGTTATAGGTCGCATGGTACTAAACAAGACAATAACTATAATAACTTTCGATTTCCTCGCTTAAAGTATCGGTACTTGACATTCAAGGGGAAGTCAATAAATGAAAGGGTGTTTTAGAATGTAAATCTGTGTTTCATAGTTGTATAGGTCTAGGACACATTTTTCGAAGGAAATTTGATACATAATTAACCTGTGTTTTTGCTTAAAATCTAAGACTACCTCTTTATACCTTGAGCCCATATTCTGTAGGTAGGGGCGGATTGGGGCCAGGAACCAGCCCGGGCTTCCGTGTCGGAGCGGTCTCTTTTACTGACAGAGGAGCCCAGAGGGCGGTCCGGGGCTCTCCCCATGGACATTTTTGAAAAATGAACCCCAAATATGCGATTTGGTGCAATATCTGATTATAATCTCTGTCAAATAATATATTTCATAAATCGATTGACTTAGGCCAAAACCACGACCTGCAAGTAATTTACAACCATATTTGTTACCGGGAGCGCTAGTTGGAAGGCCATTGGTACAGAGTGACAAAAATGAAAATCATAAAAGCTGCTTTTTAATTTTGGATTCTGGCGTATCCCCACAAACCGGGCACATGTGACTTAATAATTAGTAAATTAGCGGGAGACAGTGTCTGGTGAATGCGATGAAATTTTCGGTTGAAATTCGTATCCCCATTGCAGGATTCCGAATTTTGACCCACACCCAGCACACCCGGTCCAGAAAGTCTATTATACCAGCCCATTCCAGACTCCAGTGATGGCGTGGCGGTCCGTTAAAGCCACCGGCCTCATACAATATGGTCATCATCGGCCCAATACCCCAGTCTCCCATATAATGTTCAGCAAAAAAGGGTTATTTTTTAGACGAATTGGACAAAATTGTTTTTTTTTCATTTTTTGTCCGACCGGCCAATCGAGCGATCGTCCGACCGGCCAATCGAGCCAATCGAGCGATCGTCCGACCGGCTAATCGAGCGACCGCCCGATCCCCCGGCGGCCCAATCCACTCCTGTCTGTAGGGATCGTCTTCATAGACACATTTCAGCCTATATTCTAGACCAGTTCTGTGTGACAAAACACTTTTTAAAGTGGCATCGCTCAATTTGGTGACTTCGGGGTACAAATTTATTCCAGTCTGACTTTACAATGCCATTATCGATACAATAATTCGTACATATTATGTTACTATTTCCGCAAATTACGTTTAAAAATAACTGTTTTCTTGTTAATCGAAATTATATTAACTTACTTTCTTATTCGTAACATATCAGTTGCCAGGCGTGGCAACTCAGTCAAAGAGGCAATAATTCCCACAACTCTGAGATCTGGAAACAGTACATACGTCTGGTGAGATGTAAATAACTGGGTGTAAAATAAGGTCCCTGAATTTCCAAATCCTGCTTATGACTAGTTTATTAATCCCAGGAAATGACAATAACTCCTCAAGAATGTGATGCATGATCTTTTCTTCGTGACCAATAGAACAATCCCTATAGATTTGGAACAAAAACGCAAAATCTCTGACCTGACAGGGACAAACAATCTTAAAAAATATATATACGCGAATTTCGATTGTGTTTATCCTTATATTAAGTGAACAAGCGTAAAGCCCCTACAAGAAATGTTAAAAGAAAGGAATCACGGCAATATACACCCATGAGAAATATAAAAGGCGACTAGTTTGTAAAGTTCAACAAAAATTTGTTATCTGTGAACTCCTACGAAGATCTGTTTTTACAGCTAAAAAGACGGTATTCTTCAAAGTGAAAACTCCATTCTAATAGTACAGGTCAACCAACCCACACACAAACAGAAAACAATCTAGACAAACCGGTGAACAGGATACACAATACATGGACATTGCCAGCAATAAACATCAAAGGTATTATACAACCATGAGAATAGATCTGAAAATAAATTCACAACAAGGGAGACAATCCACGAAATAGGGAAACTATTTGACTGCTAGCTACATCAATGTAGACCCTACATTGAAAAAAAAAACCCCAGAGATTCATAACTATTCATTTTGTAGAAAATTCAAGAAAGGAACTTTATAGTAATCGATAGGGTTAAAACATTATAGATATGAACCGGGCCTCGTTATGGGCGTAAACTACTATCCGATCCACATTCACATCCGTTTCTTAATGTCCGTCTACAATTCCAACGTTTCGACTCTTTCCGGACCTGTTTGAAGAGATAGATAAAGCCCTGCTTTTGGCATTAGTTATTTTGGTGACCACCAGATGAGAATTGGTGGATATGAATAAAATGTTAACTAATAACGAAGGTCCAGTGGATACGACGCTTGCTCGCTCGCTAACTAGGAGGTCCCACGTTATATCCCATGCTGGTCAAAAAATAAAGTTCCTCAAGCATGTATTGATACGCAACAAAACAATGACTATACAGCGCAGTGGACGCTTACGGCTAGCCACCGGATCCATTCACTAAATTTGAATTGCTCCTGTGTTTGTGCATTCTGCGTATTATGTCTTGTCTGTATGTTTGTGTATAAATTATGTGTGCCCCCCCCCACGCGCATTAACTATTAACAATACCTGTACAATTTAAAGACACAGAAGGTCGTGGTTCTATTCTAAGTTAGACTGAAGCAAAACAGCAATCGTTCATTTTGACAATTCCGTTCTTTTGGACATATGTATAATGTATAGAAGGCGGTAACATATTATAAAACTAACATTAAACAAGTTTCTGGTGACATTGGGTAATCCTTTATAACCTGTATACATAGTTAGTATTTTATTATCATGCGCAAGAGAAATGAAATGTGATGACGTTAATGTCTGAGCCCATCCAATTGCCTTCGAGAATTCATTGGTAAAAGCTGACTAATTTCATGACATGATTATATTGCGCATTTGGTTTGGATTTCATAGGCTTAGTCGCTGAACAATTGAAACCATTCAGCACTTTCTTTTCACTGTTATTTTACTTATATATATATTCCACAACTGAATACTGCATTGGCCAGTCGCACACGTAAAGCGCCCTTTTCAAATTTACACACACCAAGAGCTATTCTAAGACCTTCTAACTACAGAAAAATATAATGTTAGTTCTATCTTATTATGGTGACAGTTTTCTAATCTATTGAATGAAATATCCCAAGAGAGTGGGCTATCAGAATTAATATTTCAGACAAAATAACTTAACGTTTCATTTGAAAGACTTGTTTACGAACACTTTTATCTGGAATTAATCAAACTTTTGTCAATGTTTATCACACAACCCATACTGTAATTAAATCTAGACATAACGTGTGACTGTGCCACTAGTCATACCAACTTAAAATCGCATTAAACACAAGAAATAAAATATTAATATTATAAAAAAAATCCCCCATGGAATTGTTGATGGAATCATCAATATAGACAGAGATATGAGTAATAAGAAACATCACATGATATCATTGATTTGTCACTCATACTTTTTCATCCATGTAAAAGGAATGAGTTAAGTGTGTGATGATCTAGAGTTGATTACAAAATAAAATACAAATAGGGCCAGACAGCTGATGACAAACGTATTTGTCAATAGATATTTATGACTGAAAATATTAAAGATACGATTCCTATAAATACAAAGGTCTAAGTATACAGCGCGATAAACTACGACCAGTTAACAGATTTAGTTTATATTTGTCAAATAATATACATAAGAAATCAGATAGGGATTAACCAGGGACATATGAGCGTCCACTCGACACAAACTACATGTAGGTCATTTCGGGACTAACATATGGTTCAATTTTATATCAATACGTCGCTTGTGAGTAGTCGTCTTTAGCAGTCGAAGGACCCAGAGAAACCCCACGAGGTTGGACAGGCGACCGTGTCACGTATAGCCAGGGAATTGAAACCACGCCAGTTGACTCAATGACAGACATTATGCACGCGTTAAACATTCGGCCTACTTCCATCCGCACCCCTCTCATTTCGAACGACGTGAAATTTCTAGTTAATAAGTTTAGGTCTTTGGCAGGAACAATAAATTTGCAGTGATTCTCACTAAGCATTTATTGGGCGTTCTTTTAGTCCACTGGTTGTTTTAATTTTACTTCAGTTTTACAACATGTAGAAATACTGTAACGAAACCTATTCTGGAGATGACAATCAGAACTGTCTGCGTACTCCGGAAATTTAAACATTACTGTAGATCTACTTAAAATCAGATAATAGATTGATAGCATATTGATGTTTCCAAGCAGAATAAATGTCAGAACCCGTAATAACAAAATATCAAGATAATAATTATCGTTAAGAGTGGTGTTAAAATTAGCAGTATTGGTATTTGTTACCCCGTCTTTGTTGAATATCTGAGAGGTTGTCACGAAATAAATCTGGAAGCTACGTTAATTTTATAACAATATGGTGGTTGACTTTTGCCAGTATGTTTTACGTTAATCTAATCAATAACCACACTCGATATGTTCTTTTAATTATGAAATAAGATATTGAGAAGCATGTGGGATAAATTGGATCCCATGTGAAAACAAACAGTATATATAAACAGAGAAAGGTATTTATTGGCGCTTTCAATAAACACATTCACGGATATATTAACAAACTAAAACTGCTATACGTATATTATTATTATTATTCATCAGATCCTACTTACCGACTTGATAGCTTCTTTTCTAGAGTTGCAGATGTTTTCATAATATCATAAGTCTAGAATTAGCTGAGTATATAAATGCAAATAATGTTAAGTATCTACATTGGAAGAATAATTAATCCCTGAAGACATGCCAGTTGCAATATCAATACTATTAATGTGTTTATTTCTCTCTATTTTACAGATGTTCATCTGCAGAACCACTCTGTTATTGTAGATACTAAAGTACACACATTTAGTATACCAGAATATCCGAAATTTCGGCGATGAATGATAAATACATGTATATTAGTACGTATATCTTGTATATAATAACAGTTTGTATAATGAAAGACATGAACTATTTTATTCGTCTTTTCGGGTGGTTGAAAATAAACCTACTGTCTGTTCCAGGTAATATTACAACTCGAAAATCGCTTGTCATTTATTCAAATTTTAATTAAAATGGCTAAAACTTCGTGTAATACCTGGAATGGTCATCCCCTTGTTTTCTGTCTTGTGAGAACTAAGTTCAGGTCATGCTTTATGTCATTTCTCCTATGAAAAATCGTTATTTGTTTACATCATACTAATTGAACCTGCCATGCTTGGCCTAGTTATCTGGACGAGCCTAACTGGACAAGGGGTGCTTTAAGTCGTTTCACCCTACTTTGATTAGCAGTTGGTTGTTTCGTTCAAGTAGAATATAACTCTTTTCAAAGAGCTATTTACTGAATCCCAGACCACGGCAGTTTGTCCCACTAACTTGAATATTTAGTCGCCAACCGTCCGAAGGTTGTAATTTTTTGATATCGATATAAGCTACATGTAAATTTTAACCCGCTATCAACGAAATTGTGGAAGGAGGCTGCAAGACATACTCAAAAGTAGTTACGAGAACGTAGCTAAAATCGTTGAGATATCCTGATGTGTTTGTTTTTAGCGACGATTGGATGCCTGGCTTTAGTTCCAAGTGTCAAACTCAGTTTCTTTATTAATGCACGTAACATCTTAAAAATAAGATAATTTTACACTATTATATCCAGTTAAACAGAGCTATAAAGTCGCAGAAAACAAATTTCGGAATCATTTTGCCAGACATATTTATTCAAACTTTAAATAAGGCTAACCTTTTACACCAATTTACTTATTTCTGAGAGTTCGCATGGTTATGGCATGTGCCGACTTTTCAAAATAGTTTTAATCTTTAAGTCACTCCAAATTTTCCAATGAGAATCTTTGTGCGAAATAATCAAGGTGGAAACAGAAAAAAAACATATCAATCTGGACAAAAACAATATTGTTTCACACAAGCTTCAAAGTGTGAAACCCTAACAAGTATTATTGTCGCGAAAAAGACGGCCGAATTCTCCTTCACTAGACATGTGTCACATTTCTAACTGAATGCACTAAATTTGTAAAGTACCTGTCTACTCTAATGCGAAATGCATGTGCTCCATTTAACGCACGCGCATTCAGACATTGGGTCTCAACATGCCTGGTAGCAATTGGCCCTCAAACGTCATTTTATTCAGAGGAATTGCCAAGAAACATACTTTAAACATAAAATATATTATCTTTTAAATTTATTGAAAAATATAGCACAATACCACTTCCAGACCAATTTCGATCCCACAGTTTTTGCCGCGAAATGTTACGAAAAGCTACCCTGGTAAAACTAAGTCTAAAATTACCTTATTAAGATACCTTCTTTCAGCCAATATACCAAATTTCTAAGGCGAACTATCCGAACTTCGGATAAAATACCAGACAAAACACAATATTTTGTTCTGGCTCTCCTCTGGACTGGACATCAATCATTGTAGGTACTTTGTAGAAGCATCTTGAATATGGTTTAAAAATAGTTGAGATTACCAAATAGATCATTAAAAAGTTCCAATTCACATGTAATGAAGTTCGTAAAAGCAAAAAAAGCTTTTGTTGAATCTTGACTGCTATGTGGACATATACTCCAGAATATTTATTTACTTAAAATTACTTAAAAATGCTAAACGATGATCAAAACACTTCCCCTAATCAAACCGTTAATTTTGGGATATATTTGAGACGTAGTAATAGCTCAAACCAATTGGACAGTGTTACAAGAAGTTTTAGTTCAGTACTGAGTGTATCTTTTGTGTGTTAGTGTACCAGTTCCCACTAAGGAAAGATAAATGGCAGACAAGTGTTATATCGGGGAATTTAAAGGGTTAACACTTAATAAATCTACCTTAATGGGACTACTTACGATCAGTATGTGTGTCTATGAATATGTGGTAATATACTATTTAAAGATACATTCTATCCACCAATGTTTTTATATAATTTTTATACGCCCACATTTTTACGTCCCTGTCCGTGTGTCCCTCAGTCCCGCTCACATTCTACTGGTCACAATTTTTATCCAATTTTGGCGAAGCTTAAAATATAGGTTTATCTCCCAAATATATCGGTGCCTTTCGATATTCGCGCAGATCGGACTTCCTGGATTGATACCTGATTGTACGAAAAATCTCATTTTCAGCTCGTCGAACTATCTAGAGGTCACATTTTAAAAATCCAATTTGAAACAAATGGTTAAATATATCACCGTTACAACATAATGACAGCGGAGTTAATTTTTAGTCTTTCTCCCCCATTCCCCCTTTTGGATGGCGATTTTTTTATGCCCTCCTGGTGTAGAATCGAAGAAAAGTGTTTGAAAATACATTTTCTGCTGAGGTTTTAGTGAATATTTATGATTTTGGCTGATTATTCACAGCTGGCCTTGATCCTCCGTACGTTGGAAACTAAGAAGTTCTGGGTGGCTCACGCTAGATCTGGTTTAAACAATATTTTATTTCTTAGTGAATCACAAATATATTTAACATACAATATATGGATACAATAACAAGCATTGCTGCTTATGTAAAATCGCTTCCATAAATAATGATCATTCATTCATTAGACGCTAGATCTATACCGGTCCATACATAAAGACTGGATCTCTCTTAGTCGAGTGATTTTAAGAGATATGTCTCAACATCGTGGGTTTCCTCTGGGCACTCCGGTTTCCTCCCACTGCTAAAGACCCCTACGCGCAAGTGAATTATTGAAATAAAAGTAAATCATATGTTAGTCCCGAAATGACCTAGTTTGTGTTGAGTGGACGTTAAACCCCATCTCTCTCTCTCTCTCTTAAGATATATGCATACCATAATATCAGAATGACAGATTTATACCTGTTTACATTTAAATTCTTTATTTGGCTTGACGGCGTCTTATTAATAAAGTTTATAATGTTAAATGTGTTGATATCCAATTATTTGCTGCTAGCGATTTACCAACGCAATAAATGAGATTGCATATTACCTTAAGGTTAATTGTAATGATATTCAAAATAACAACAAAGGCTTATTTATAGGTTTGTGACGTTAATGAGAACAAATCTCAGTTGTTTTAGAAAGAGTAAGTATACCATAACCCCTGCACGACATACAGTACTTCTTATCAGAAATACAGCGATAATTACGTCGTACTAATCCACGTCAATTTTTTGCAGCTATAGTGATTTACAATCTTAATTAATGAGATGGCATATTACGTTATTGCTAGTCTTTCAACAAATTGTTTACGCTATATGATAACAGGTTCCATGCTATCCTGGTAGGTGTGTTCAATCTCTGAATTTCTTCCAGAAGACTAATGATGAGGGTAAAACAAACAGCTGTTTAAGACCAGATTATATCACGAGATAAATGATGAACTTCAGATCCTGTCAGGTGAAAATGTAAGGATGAAAGGTTATCTTTGAAAATATTCCAATTACTATTACAACATCGTAAGTTTGGGCTTTTCTTTCTTCATATTTGTACATGGATCCCCATAACTGGTGGGTGTTCTGATTCGACGAGAAGTCTACCACATGTTATAACACATTACATCATATTTGGGAATGTATTTTTTGCTTACATGATCTATGTGGCGATGGCCTGCTCGACAGAAATAAAAACATTAATATGACTCGCTACCTTTAATGCCGAGTCGGTGAAATCTAGAAATTCTGAGAGTCCGTGCATAAACCTGATAACCCAAACTGAAACCATGGTTTTAAAATGAATGTCGTGTCTAGTAAGACCAGTACATACCAAAATTTACACCCGATAACGTGTGTTACTGGATTATTCAAAGTTAAATCCACACTCCCCAATAAAATATATAATGAATACAGAAAAATTATCACTGGAATGATAGCTATGTTGTTGGTTATATCATGGTTGGGTCCGAAAAGAGTTCAAGATAACAAGAATTTGGAGAACAGTTAAAAGGCGGTAAAACAGAAAATTAAATTTAGTGGCAAAATCAATGGTGCCCTAAATAGTAGCTTCGGCCAATATTATGTTAAGGACGACTTTCTATTTCATATAATAATAGTATGGTAAAGGTACGATACTTACATGTCATGCAATCTCGAGATAGTTTACATATCTAAACATGTGTTAAACCTTATTTTATCTGAATTTGTCAAAACGTTTGCGCGGTTTCATGTAAATGCAAAGTAAAAAATTTAAGGTGTGTAATATTGTATTATCTGGGACATATTTCTCTAAACGATGCTTTCTCGAAAATGAAATTTCTTTCTAGGAGTTTAAACTAGTACCTTTAACAATATTCTAATAATCAACATTGCTTCAGATTTATTCACTTATTGATTTCAATATTCTCATTTCATTTTAATATTTGTAACATAAATAAACAAGACATGTTCTACAAATAAAACCGATTTCGATTTTTGATCTGTTCATTAACTTTGTCGGCTACCAATACAATTCTTTTGTGTTGAGAACAGTCGATTAATTCCATACATTCCTTTTTAATTTGATTCTCAATAACTTTATTGACTATTGGATAGCTTTAAAAGGAAGTCACGGTGGAATTTCTACACATCAAGAATAATGAATATTTTATATATTTGGGATGAAGAAATAAAGACCAACTTTTATACCGCATATCTGTTTGTTTTTAATAACGGTTCTAGGCTTTCCAGTCTACAAAATTGGATGTTCAATTCAAAACTTCCATTATTAATTTACATTATCCTTACAAGGATTTTGCAAGATTTTACAACGTGTTTCACGCTGCAGATAACAATCGACGTTGCTAGATGTAAGAGCCACCATAATATTTTTTTCAACTTGATTCTGATCAAAGTCCATTCTAGCGAGGCATTCGTGTGATTAAGACTCAACGTCTGCATAATCTAAGAGACGTTACCATATTTTTGCGTTTGATGTATTAGCTGCTACTATCCATTTTCAAACACTGCTGCTTTAACGTTCATACTAATTAGTTCATGTGTGTAAAACTATTGAACGGGTAAAACGTTCGTTCTTTAAGGCTTGACGTCCTTGGGTGATATCGCAGACAAGTGTTTCCCCGAGGAGCGAAAAATAGATTTAATATTGCATAGGTGGGAGACGCAAGTCGGATTAGAGGGTTTGTTTGTTTCTGTTTCCTTTGGATAAAGATAGAAAATGTCTTTTGAATTTACGTTTCATCCAATTGAATTGCCCCCGGTACAATTAAAAAGGTAAGTTATAGGATACCGCGGGAATGATGGTGAGTGTGTGCAGTTTGGTTCGCTTTGTCACTGGGGATATGATCTCGTCAATGCTGGATTGGTATGGAGGGTAGATCTGGTTGGCAGCTGTGACTAGGGGCTCACCGCCTGTCAGTTGAGAGTAAACATTCCCCAGACCAGTCGCTGTCGTCCCATTGGCTTTTGTCGAATTAAATGCTCCTTTCCAGGCCACCCGACATCCATTCATGTGGGCATCTCCATATGAATGATCACTTATAGATCATACACGTTGGGTGCTGAGGTAAACCTCATGCATGTAGTCACAGAGAAGAACTTGAAATTTTTTGTTTGTTTGTCCTTGGGTGAGAGGACACAGAGAAATGGTATTAGTAAAATAAAAATGTCATCAAATTCGGCAGTTCCCATTTACATAATGCACCTTTATTATTCAATATGTAAAATACTTTATACACGGAGTCAATAAAACAGTATGTTAGGTATTATTAATTAAAAACAAAAGATAAATATTAATTTATGCATCAAAAACGTGTACAGAGCCCAATAGAATATTTGCTAGTCTTTTGCTTATTAGAAGACTTGTCCCAAATTCAATACACTATCTTTCTTGTTATGTCCATAGTTATCTCAGATATTCTCACAGTTTTCTCTTACTTCTGCCAGTTTCTGTCGAGCCCCGCATTCATTTATCCACAACACCCTTAGTTTGGTAAGGGATATTACTAAATCAAAGGCTTTCGACAACTGTCTGAAGACAAAGTGTGCTCTAGATTTCTGTATTTTATATCCTTTCACACTGATTATAATAAAACAAAAATTCTCTTCATGTTAGATTATAGAGATGTTACACTGTTATGTTGAAGATATTTATGAATTAAGGCCAAAGAATATTTGCTTGAAGCTAAACCATCTAGTTCCTCTCGGGGTACAATTATCAACAAGATGTTGTAAAGCAGTTTCCTTTGATCTTCAAGATGCCTCAAAATAGCAAATTTGTCTCGGGTAATCTATACAATAAATTTTTCGACTTGACGAGAAATTCACCGAATGTTTATAGCCCATTCGGCCTAACCTTATTTACAGACCTAATATTACAAACCGTTACAAAGAAAACAACAATACCTCGTTCTCTGATGTTTTAGTGGACTTATTTAACTTGGATACAATCAACAGTTGGAAAACCGGCACGGCGCCAAATCGTTTCGGTTGTTTAAATGACCCTATTGACAGACAGGTCCCCCTTCGTGACTTCATCGCCATTACATGTCTTATTCTCATACACGGTATTCATGTAAATTAACATAAGATTCCCATCCTTTTCAGGTATTAGAGGTAATTTTGCTAGTTTAGATGCGACTTTTATTGAATCGGGTTCGAATGCTTAAGATCTTGTTTACTGTGTCACTCACATTTTTGTACTCCTGTATTTGACTGTGGATTATGATGGTGGCTGATAGTTATGGTGGCTGAAAGGGATGTAAAATGTGGCTCTTTTCATAATCGAACAATACGACATCACGACAGTATTACGATATTTCCTCGCGGGGTTTTGGGTTTATTTTTTGGGTGGTGGTGGTGATGGGGGGGGGGGGGTGATACCGTCCGTTTACTCTCTCTCTCTGCAAGACACATACACACTTATCTTGTCAACAATATATTAATGGAATTAATTATATCATGCAAGACATCGAGAAGATAAGTATATGTAATTTTGTTACGACAATGATTTAGGACTAATTTAGCATATTTATTTTCTACAAATAATCATACATTATTATTCTTCATATTATTCATGTAATCTAGAAAAACAAAAGTAGAACGATGGTTAGTGAGCTATGTTAAAATCCTCACTTGGAAGTGCTTTCGCGTGTTCTTAAACTACCCTGCCTCGTCAATACCTATAGATCAGAACAGCGTTAGTTTAGACGGGGATTTTAGAAGCTTAAAGGATATAACCTAGGTTTAAATATAAACGTATAGAACAGCAATGAAAAATTAAATGATGATACTCATTAATTACTTGCAACTTAATATTTTTACAAAGCACCTAACATTAAATTGAGGAGGTTGGGGTGGCCTAGTGGTCTAGAGTGCCGTGCTTCTCAGCCTCGTGGGTTTCCTCCGGGCACTCCGGTTTCCTCCCATTGCTAAAGACCCCTACGCGCAAGCGAATTATTAAAATAAAATTAAACCATATGTTAGTCCCGAAATGACCTAGTTTGTTTCGAGTGGACGTTAAACCCCATTTATCTCTCTCTCCACCAATTAAATTGTTCATATCAATTTTCTCAACCTGAGCAGAAAAAATGAATTATTGAACTGAATCAAAGTATTACAGTGGAAATAGCAAGTTCCTTTCCCTTCGCTCTGTTAGAATCAATACTGCCATGTCCCAAAGCATTGATAAATCATATTACTTATCTCTATGCTTAGCCTTAGCAGAAAACCTCCATCATCTACCAATGACATGTCAATATTCGGATGGTTTGAAAAACAGACGTATCGTCTTTCGTAAATTTCGTTTAATTATATTCTTTTCATAAAACATTTCATGCGAAAAAAATCTTTAAGAATAAGCTATTGAATATGCACTCGGCCCTCAGGAGTCAATAATACGACAGAGTGGGTGTTTTGTCGTGTGATCGACATGTCGACTTGTCGCCACGATATCATGCTAGATCATGGCAGTTTGTATTATCTTCACCCTAATTTTGTTGTGTTATCGACAAGTCAAAGGGTCGGTATCACAACAAAATAATGGCGACGATATGGCGAAAATCGGTAAAGTGTACAACTTCTTCTACTGTTTTGTGACTTCATCTAACTTGCTGTCCCGGGAGTTAAGGCAACGTGCAGACGTGGACGGAATAGTCTTGCTATTTAAGACGTTTGACGCTTATGACGAAATGATAGTATACATAAGTATTAGTGATTTTCGTACATAAAGAGGATTATTCTTTATAATCGCAGAACACTCAATGCCATGATATCTACTTTTTACGTAAAATGTTGTAATTATATTGAGAAAATTATTGCTAAATTAATACGCATTTTTCCTAAAACTCTTTGTTAATATTTATGTTAACATTTTCCTTGCATGGTATATTACTACAGTGCTTGTAAAATTAAGTATGTGTGTGTCTTGTTGAAAGTATTGATTGTCCACGTTACCGACAACAATGACGTAATATAATCGAAAGTTCACTTTGTTGTGTAGTCTTCCTAGCGCTGGTAGGATTTTACTTGACCACCACTATTAGCCACCATAGATTTTATTTATGTAGAAATATACGACGAACTGAGTATTGATTATTAAGATTAGATGTATAAAGTAATAAAAAAATGGGAAATACCACACCTGAACCTGATAAAAACCTTAATATACATAACAAATATATACAATTTGGCGACCACGGAACATCATCGGAGCTCTTGGTTAGTAATGCCGTCTATATTGGTAAACGTTATGTTTTGTTATGAATCATCGGTGTACGTTAAGTTAAGAAACTGGTAATCCGTGGATCGAGTCAAACTGATATCAAATTAAATAGAGGTACCTACTCAGTGGGCCATCACAAATACAAAACGTTAATCAAACTGTACACAATAAATAAGGTCTAGATACTAACATGTTTACTCTACGATCAAAGGCTAAAGTTATGTACGGTTCGTTGAAAATTACATTGTTCTGTTTCTGGATGATTGCCGAGTGGTCTGATATTGAAATGGAAGTTACGGTTATGTTATAATCGGCCACAATATTACATCGTTATTTCAACGGCTTCTGAATCCAGTGTTTATTTGTCTGTTACGCAAGACCGATGATACCTGACAAAACGTAGCATGGGGCCATCGCTTGTTGATTGTTTGAAGATGGAAGTTATGAAGAAGATGTTGCGTTGTCTTAGTGCCCCCACCGACGATCAAACGAACCTGTTATTTCACTTGTCTGGGTTGCTTGTTTTTCTCCTATTATCACTCTCTAGCATCAGAACAACAAAAACAGTAGTAGGCAGGTTCGAGAACTCCCAGGTTAAATTATGTTCCTGGATCAGACAGTTTAATATTTAAACGAACATGTGGATTCGTTAATAGATGTTATATAACGGATTCACTTATTATTTCTAGAGTACATTCATGGTACAGTGGACATTTTTATCTATGCAAACTTTTCATGTAAATGATAGTATTTCAAGCATCTAAATTAATGTAATACGAAAGGAATTGAAATGGAGTTTAAAGTCCTATTTATCTGCACCAATTGGGCATGAAATGTGCTATCAGTGAAATTTTACCCGGACAGTGCACCATAGCCTACCCCATCAAGGTTTTTTTTTTACGTGCACGCAAACGCTTTTCTTGCCACCCGAACGACTATAGGTAGTCCTTGACAGCCAATCCGCTATGCACCACTGGCCCAACAACGGGATCGAAATCATGAAAGTTCACCAAAACCTGACAGAAAATGTATATTCAAACCCCTTTCTCCAATTCTACACCAAAACGCTAACAGCGATTGCCATGCAAACGTGGGAAGGGGACAGAAAGGCTGAGAAAGAGCTATGTACATACTTTACTTCAACAAATGAAATTATTTCAATGGAAAATATACTATAAAACGGACTGTCCCACTTTTGTCACCCGCGTCGATATCATGTCCAAAAGGCCACAATGCTTGTTTCTTATCCTCCCCAAAGAAATCTTCGGTTCCAACATGAACTACAGACATAAGCCAAAGATGCTTCCTATATACTGTTCCAATTCATTACCCTTGACCATGAAGACTTCACAGTCCCTGGACTGTTTTAAGAAGTGGTTAACGAATTATCTTTTTTCGATGTGTTTTTCTCTTGTGATATAAATGCGCCTTAAGCATTAACTTTGGTGGAATATAAGAACTCACTTTTTTTTAAAAGGTTAAAGTATTAAATGATTAGTTTTAAGTGTTAAATATATATTACAAGAGAACCAACTAAAGGTCACGAATATCACTTCATGTATCATCTAATCGTTCCTACACGGGGTCGATTATTGCTCAATTTACATACACCATATCATTTGATGATGTTTGTCAGCGTTCAGTTGAATATCTTAACGCAGGGGGTGCGACGCTGGGGAAACTAATAGTAATCCGAACCTGGAACTATGCATTTTGATGACTACGGTAATAGGACATGGGCGTAGATGAAAGTAATTTAATCGCCAGTGTTTGGTCGTGAAGTAAATACAAGTTTAGCAAAAGACGCTAACATACGGGGTGTAATAAACAATGTTATTATTGACACAACCAATCGCAGTGTGGGCAGTTCATATCAGATTCCAATACTAAATAAATATGTATGTTTTGTGAATTGGAGGTGTTATTAGCCTCTGTGTATTTGGTATTCGTACTACACACACAGTGACCTTAAGACGACGACTGTTGCTTGTATTGGGTAAATTGGTACTTCACAGTACACGTCTTCTACCTAATTCTCACATAATAGTTGTTTGTGTCAATGAATGAGGTTTTATTTATTGGGGGGGGGGGAGGGGGGTGCGCCTGCACAATCTTTATCACCAGGTATGTATTTATATAAAAGACAAACATTTTAAAGGTATACGTGTTTGTGTAGGTATATTTTTCAGTGGAGGGACAGAGTGATTCTCCGGACTCAACGTACACAAATCTGCCTATTGTAGGTCTATCTTTATGCCTTAAACATACATTATGCAAGCGCAAAATCTGCCTATTGTAGGTCTTTCTTTAGGCCTGAAATGTTATAAAAACTATTAAGTAGACATTAATAAACGTATCCAGACCATAATCAACTCTCGATGTCAAGGCTAGCCTGTGATATTTGCTGGATTGTAGTTCGATTTGCTATAAATAAATTTCTTCGTGATAAACGATTAAATGGATAATCGACACTACGCGCAACTTTAGCTTAGTTTTCGGTTCATAGTGGATCAATTTGACTGAAAATTTCAGCAAATTGCCTTTACATTAGTTAGTTTTTAACTATTATAGTGACAACTGCCAACTCGTTATCTAATCGCCCATCATGCATCTTAATATTTATCTAAGTTATTAATTAGACATTAATTAACCTACCAAGACCATGATCAACTCTCGGTGCCATCGTTATTTTCCGAAATTTAGTGAAATATGTTTTGTGATGACGTAATGACAACCAAGTCTAGCCTAAAATTGAATCGCTAATATCTCGGTTCAGAGTGAAGCAATTTGATTGAAATTTTCAGCATATTCTGTTTTCATTTTCATTTTTAACTATTTTAGCGAAAACTCTCATCTAATCTAATCTAATGCCCCTTTAACATAGAAAATATATAAATAGATTCATGGGTGCGACAAGAATGGACAAGTGTGGTCGGCCATATACGATGAAGATTATCCTGTAGACAAATTTGACAAACCGAGTGAGATAGGTAGCTGTTTTATTTTCAGTAGCGCGGAGGACGAGTATCTTTGAACCTTAAAATATCAATTTTATTCATTGTTTTAGCACCAACTACCAATAGTTGCTAGGAAACAACAATTAATATTTTTCATGTGTGTGTAGAAAATGAAACAATTTTGAAATAATTTCCAACAAACTTGACAAATAAATACACAAGAATGTCCACCAGCCATCATTAGAAATCGTTAAAAATATTACCCCTTTGTTTTAAATATATATATATATATATATAGGGTAAATATTCATTATCATATAGACAGTTAAATTCATAAACACTAACACCGCTTCATATACTTGAATCCACTGGGGTCTTTTTATGAACTTCGCTTGAACAATTTCAGAAAGATTAAATTTAAATATTGACCATCAGATAAATATCGGCGATAGCAATGTACACCACAATTATGAAGCATGAAGTCAATAAGCCAAGTAAGTTTTTGATATTAACTGACCTATGCGCGAATACTGAATATACATGGTATTGTAAACATCATAATATATATATAGTAATTTAACATGGATTTCTGTAATAATCTTGAAATTTGAATTAAGGCTACTCGAGACTCAAGGTCAATAATGATATTACGACACTCGCCAATCATCTAATAGTGTAATTAGTACTAATCGGTGAAGTGCTAGATCTTTCGTACATAAATTACAATATTTTCCTTCAGTAATGTTCCAACAATTCGTAAGGTTATGACATACGTGCACGTGATCATTATATAACTTACAACTGATTCGTCTTGTTAAACAGACAATGATAATAAAAAGCTGTTGGAATCAGGAAAGCAGAAACTTCTGGCTAATTAATTTGTAACTTTGTAACTCCTCAAGGGTTTTAAACGATGTGTAATTCTATTTGACCTTGTGGTCAGTCAGCAACGAGAATGTAAAATTAGACTACTTCATCTGATTATATCCACGAACAGTAGGACAGAAAACGCATCTTGTTTCGCATTGTAGCATTTATTAATTCATTTTAAAAGAGTATAACGAGTTGATGAACACGCCGGGGGCGGGGAGGGAGAAATCCACACATTTCAGATATCCCTCATCATTAAGACTGTAAAATGATTTCGGTAGGTAACAGTACGTCTTGATGACGTCCTGATTATGTCTGTGAATGATTCATCCGAGAATTTCATGTAGCCCCATAACTCTTTCATACGATCCTTTCAGATAGAATTCTAAAGCATTTTATAGCCAGCGATACAGTATATAAATGTTTCAATAAGGTTTGCCCCAACTGTTTGACAGTTGATAAAGAGTTATTCTCCCGTTATTAACTGTTGATTATGACTGATAAGTTTTTGGAATTTTAGAACATCGGGTCTATCAGGACATATCAACTTTATGTGTAGCAGTAATTATGTATAATAAATTTCTTAATGGATCAATGATAAAATGGTGACATCTTCATCAACACCACAGCTTCTTATCATAGGAAACATTCAAAAAGAAGTTAAAGAGTACGAGAAAAAAATATGTGATGCTAAATTAGTTTAGCGTTGCAATACGAGGGCCAAGAGTCAATGATCTGGATTTTCGATAACAAATTTATTAAAGGCATGTGTATAATAAATCTTGGGTATTTGTAGTTTAACCAAATTTTAAAAAAAGTAGTTTATAGGAAATCGTTTGGGAACATGTTCATTATATTTTTAATCAGGATAAAAGATGGAATGGAAATAGAGTGACCAGATGAAATTGATCAAATAACCAAGTGAAAACGACCATTAAACGACTTGGAAAATTGTTGCATTGTACATGTATTTATAAAACGTGGTTCTGAAAATGACTTCAATTGTACAACAGGTCGTGCATAAGAGAGGAAATGTGTTATCTTTCTTAAAGACCCGACACCACTTCCCATTTAGTGGGTGGGGTCTTACAGGTAGCAAAATGTATGTTAAATGTATTGAATATACCCGCATTAATGTGTCAAAATCAGTGGTAGGTAAAAATCTAGGTATCTTATTTCTCTGAGATTAATTCTGTCAGTGGTTGGTGACACTTAAGTGTTGCTTGCGATATATAAAGTTACACGATGATCAGTGGGAGAAATACTAGTCATTTTGTTAGAGCATCATGTCAACTGGTTATCTAATCTCCCCAATCCTCTTTCACTTGTGTCATTAAGGAGTATCGAATTATCGAGGCGAGATTTAACCAGTGTTTTTCCCATATAGTGATTTAACCTCCCCATATTCACTATTGTATGGTAGCTCAATTTAATTGTTTCGTTCGTTCTTATTCTTCGTTCACTCTAAATTTCTTGTCAGTCGGGAATTTGTACGATTCCCATATGTTTGACATTTTAATCTTAATCGGATTTTAATAGTTCTATATTTGCTCCCATGGCGAAGTTCCAGAGAAAATTTCCGAACCCTATGTTTTGGGCATAATACTTCGGAATCCAAAAATTGTGCAGAAAAGCATAATAATATTTTCCTTTGTTATTCAATTGGGATATAATATTTTCAAAAGGTTTGGAGTTTGACCATTTTCTTTTAAACCAGAAGTTGGCCTCCAGATAAACACTTCAATAGAACAAATAGCATTATTTCGTTCACAGTTAGATTACTCGATCTCCCGGTCAGATTCCTGTTGGTGACACTTGATTATCTTGTTATATTAGCTAATCGGCACTCCAGTTACACCAGGGGATTACTTGGACATGGTACACAAGGGCTTGAAGAGGATTACAAGAGCAAGCAAAAATGTGTGACTAGGTAATCGAATGTAAACGATAGGGTGACACGAACATATCTGAGAAACTTGGAGAGACTATGTAATGAGTTGAAACAAATTACAAACAAGTATGGGTTTTTATTGACGCTGAAACATCAGAATTGTTTGGGTGTATCTGCGATGGGAATGATCCATTTTATATTTGGAATCGATGCTTTATTGATTGAAAATATATACTTGCTATAATAAATGTGTAATTCCCCAATCGAAAGAACATTTGTAATATTTTATTGAAAAATGTGTACATTTTAGTATAATTTGAACTGTTTGTGTTGTAGACATCTTGTAAATTACACTGACAACCAATTAACTGAATATTTGAATGATGTTATATTCCGATATCGATTCATTATTTAGACTTAAACGTTGCCATGTTTGAATATCAATCAAAAAAATTAAATTGATTATATAAATTGTTCTTGAGGATATTTATGAATCTATTTTATGTTTCCTGGTACCCATAAACATGTTTTTCTTTGAGGTCATTCTTTGTGAGTAGGTGCTACACTTACAGGCACTCTGTCTGGGTGGGATGATTTGCATAACGTATCCAAATGTTTAAATAATTTGAAGAGGTTTTTTCTGGACGCTGAAGCCATGAAATGTGGAATATTAAGAGTTAAATCAATACTTAAGCTCATCAGACTTTATTGGATATACCAACAAAAAACATTATCTACCATAAAATCCCATTAGTGAAGTAGATGCCAACTTCAAATATATCTGACGTAAAAGAAAAAGGAGGACAGAATGGTACGAAAAAATGCCATGTCCTTGACCTACATTTACTCTGACTATTTAAAGACTTGTTCTTACGAACTTAACTAAGTCACATGTTTGGTCCATAGAACTTTTTTCATCTAAGAGTATGATATGGCTTACTAACCAGGAGATTCGGGGTTTAATCCCAGTGTGACTTACAATGGTACTAGGAATTGTCCAGTGTGGTTCCTCGTAACTGTAGTGCAGAACCTGGGGGGGGGGGGGTGTCAAGGAAAAATGTTTGGTCGTTAGGATGTCCTGCACGTAAAGTAACCGTGAAATTCGATCAGTTTTATCTGAAATAATAAATGGCGCCCATAAATTAAACGATTAGTATTTCAATCTGCAAAAGCCAGCAAAACAAAATTATATTCCATTCTTAGATTAAATTGTTGTAGATTTGTATCTTAATGATAACATTGACAAAACCTTTCATTTAACCAACATTAAAGTTTAAATGGTTGAAAGCGAAAAGATTGTTCCCGTATTCTTCTCAAGCTGGTTTATTCTCAAACACACTATTTTAGTATTAAAGATAATTTCATGAAATGTGAATACCGGTTATTAGAAGCTAGAAAAATACATACATAAACATGACACAGAATTATAATGTAATTCTAACCCAATTTAGTCTGAGATGAAATAAATGTAACTTGAATACCGGTTATTATTGGATAAAGACTCGGGTTAAAAATTAATCATAGTACTTAAATTTGCACTTAATTTTCATTTCCGTAGCCAAGTCATTTACGATGAATGTTACTTGAAGTGTGAAATCTAAGCTGGTAAGTCGGACAGGGAATATAAAGATAGTCAAGTATTATATGGGTGAATATTTGTGACGATAAAAATAAGATCCGACGGTCATATATACATACAAGCATGGCTATTTTCCTAATAGACAATGCAGGAGATCTAAATAACAAAATTCAAACTGAACAAAAGATACATTATAGGTACTGTAGAAACAGAACAATAAGCAAATTATTACCAAAGAAGATAAAAACATTATTAAATATGTGTTCAAATTGAACCTTCTTCGACACTGGTGTGATATTCTTTTTATTCATATATTCAACAATTTAGCGCGACTAACTGCGACAGTCGTTCGGAATAATCATATAGCTCATGATTTCTATACGAAACTATCCTTGTGTACTTTTGTTCATGTTCTTCCCTTGCCACCCTGTAAAATTATATGCATATTTCACATGGGTAGTAAAAGATCCCTTTGCAGTTGGAATTTGATATAATAATATGCCATAGTGCCCGGGCAAAATTTCCCTCATCGCACACACTGCATGGAGTATGTCCGTCTTCATTAGCCGAGTCGGAGCAAAACAGTGGGACGTTAAGCCTTATTTTATTTCAGCTTAAATGCGTATTCTGTTAAACTACATTAAAATAAAACAGGTTATAATTACCAAGTTATGAAATATAGGCACATAACAGCTAAGTCGTCCGTGTATTCCATAAAGTTTGTCTCACTAGAAATATTTGGCCGTAAAACGTTTCTATGACATAATTATATTAACGACAGTAACCCAAGTAGTATCAGAAATTGGTGTAATTATGATGACCTATGTGGTTAAAACACGGGGCATGATTCTAGAATTAATCAATGGAAATTGTTGAATTTGACAGGGATCTTCATTTCACGTGAACAGTACAAATTACAAGCGGGTTGGATAATAACCGCTTTCGCTATATTGTCCACAATGATTTTAAAATGAGAACAAGTCCTATAAATATACATCAAGCAGTTCAGGTGATAACTTTTGCCGTTGGAACGTTCAACAACTTTTAAAAAGCAACGCAATAATTACCCGAAATGGTTAAATTTACAGGCGTCTTCGTGTCACTAATTTAAACAATGCATATAAAATTCATGTAGACAGAATGACGACTTGTCTCTTTAGAGTGTCCAGCTGGGGATTAAACATGGCCCATATCCCTAGTAGTGTGTTCGTGTAAGAATGGTGGAAGATTGAAAGGGCCGATGACTATATACATGTACATATTTCTAGAAATTCCGCCTGATTATACAAAACTAAGTCCCATCCTAGAAACTGATATGTCGACTAAGATTAGAACATAAATTAGTGATTAACATCATAATGTCTAACCCTGATAACATCATAATGTATTTATAAAGCTTGTTCATTGAACATAAAATAACTAGGATTGTAGTTTGTGTACCGAATGTTACCAATTTATACAATAACAGAACCCATTGTAAATTATTTCACACGCTTATTTAGTTAACGATCTTGACTTCAAAACTTCATCAGTGGCACATTGAAGATTTTGATTGAATAAAACAGAAAATATCATAGATTTTTTGTACATAGTCATGATTCGGAATGATAAAACGCATAGATTCAGAGTGATAAAACACGTAGCTTTTTGTTACAGTATGATACCTTATGAAAATAACAATAAATTATTCAACCATAATTATATAATTTTCCGGTCAAATTTTCCCTCGGATCGCACTGCCCGCCTTCATTAGACCATTCGGTGCAGAAAAGAAAAACGTTAAACTCCACTGCATTTCATTTCATTTGTCCATAGATAAAGAGACGACAAATTATCACAAACATCAAGAAATAAAGGTAAGTATGAAATAATTCCAAAATAGAAGTGAGGTATTATTTTATCTCAATAGTGGTGGGTCGGAAGATTTGTCTTTAATATTGCATACAATCTAATTTCTATATTACATGTATAATAAGTACCAATATATACAACAACCAACATCGTAAACATTCAATTGATATTTAATGAATAGTTACTGTGGCTGTATATCCTTTATTTATAACTACTTATGTTAATAAAAGCAGTCAGAGTTCATTGGATTTATGCTGTGTTGTGGGATTTACAACTCTCTACATCGTTCCTAATCTTTTAATCAGATCTTCATGTAGGAAGGGCCCATTTATATTATTATACGACCATGTCGGTGATCAAGCGTGTTTGGTTTGTTCATCCAGACTCTATTTAAGCGACCAATTGACCACTATTGTAAGACACTGGATACGCGAATCAGACATTTACATCGGTTATCTTGTTATATGGCTTTTGTTTGTCCAATCTAATCAAACGCACACAGGATAAGGGTGTAATTCACGACATGAGCGGCAACATCAAAGGAATGACCCTCAAGGAGAGATATATACTTTGTACAAAGAGAAATATTCAGATGTTATTTTTTTACTCTGCGGGGATAAATCATATTACATGTTGTAATTTATAAACAAAATTCTTACTGGTAATCATTAGGATTTACATGTAAATAGAAAATACGGTTGTCAGTAGCCATATTGCTGGTCGACCACCCTGACAACCAAAATCAATGCATGCTGGGCATACGTTATACATGGTTTATTAATTACTACTATGAAATTTGTAACGCTTATCTCCAAATATAGACAACACTTATAATTATGTAACTGTACAATAAATGAACTTAAGAACTTGATTCATTTACTAATCAGCTTATTATAAATTATTTGCTTTTGATGTCACTTTGATTAACAATAGACCCAGGACCTTAGTCGATTACAATCCCATAAACCATGATCTGCAGATTTACATAATCGCCATCTCTTAATCGCACCATCAATTGGCAAAAATTAGAAAATTATTGTCCATTTTAACTCACGTATACACGCATTTAGGAGCTTTCTGACAAAACACATTTTGCTTTTACTTTTTGATATAAGTTAGTCGATGCAATGTTCTTTCTTTGTGGCATTGGACATTCCCTACGACATACCATATTGCATAGCAGTGAGCAATCAAAATGTCAGACACTGATATGGGTAGGTACATAAAAAGTACCATTTTCGATGTAACGAATCGATACTATAGTTCGAACCGTCAATGGTTCGTTCGACATTACGGTTTCACGCAAAATGCTGAGATTTCAGATAATTGACGCTAGTGAAAATAAGGCTTCGACGCGGATTATTGTTACCCGTTTACTTTCTGGCCATTGTTTCAGTTTGACTCCATTCGCCTCAAATTTAAATGCAAGATATATCAATGTTAGCAATTCATTTATAAATTATTATTTACTAAATAATTTCACCAGTGACGTGTTATATTTGCGACGTGTCCAGACAATATTTTTCATTAAATGGCTGGCCTATTATTTAAAGTGCAGAAAAGAGCGTTGCAAATACCAGGCTTGTTTGTATATACTGATATTATATCGACATTTATGCTGCCAACTCTCTTTGAAAATTAGATACACGTGTACATGTTTGAAATCACGAGTTCACATACACCAATAAATGACAAAGGACACGTGACTTTGATTCGCATTGTCAATAAATTTGTTCAGCAATTTACACTGCGTTGCGACCACCGACGTTTGTGATATTATATAGATTATTTTACCTGCGCTCAATAAATATGAGATGATTTGTGATCACAACTTTGTACAAGAATTGTTAAATTATGTGCCAACACGACAATGAAACGAGATGTTGTCAAGAATGTTTTAATATGTGAAAATTGAAATGTGTAAATGTTGAATAAAAAAAGTAAGGTGAATCGCTATGTATATGAACTCGAATTACACCACCCTCCCACCTAAATCTAACCGTGGGAAAGTGAAGTGTTTTTGAAGCAATATTTTTATTTAAATTATTTATGTTCTAGGATAGCAAGACCCATTCCTTTTGTGAAAATGATATATATCCAAAGTAGACCACGGGCCACAACTACACCACTTACAATTTCTCAATTTGTTTGGGATTCTGCGGACTGAATATGTGGGTAACGCCTATATAGTAGCGGGGAAATCCCTACGGGGTTAAGCCGGAGAGCATCATCTTTACTTCGTTAAACTGGAGACCGTAGTTCTGTAAAAAGTCTTACACTTGACGCTAATAATTGAGTGTACTGAACAAATAACAATAATAGTCCTCTTGTATACAGCGCTGGAATTCAAATCTAGAAAAAAAAAACAATACTCAAACATGCCTGATATATATTATGACATTCGTTAAAAAAAAATCCACTGAAATGGAATATATACATTAATGTTATCTAGTTGTCAGTTCAATCCTCGAAATAATCACAATATTAGTTTGTAAAACACTTTAAACATCTGCCACAAAAATATTAAAGCTAATCAATTCTAACTTACAATCATTTCACACATTTTTTATGGAAATCGCGCCACCGCCCATTATATTCGTGATGATTCCCTGCTTAATTTCACAATAATAAATTACTAATATAGCATTAAATAGGTAGACCTTCATATTTTTGACGTTTGAGATATATGTGAATGTTCTGACATGGTCACAAATCATATCCTACAGACGATCTGTGGCATTTCCGTCATTGGAGGATTCGTGATTTTCCGAGACAAAACGAGGTGATGTCCTATTTCATGTACAACCATCAAACTAAATCAGTCCCGTACTTCAAGACGGAAAATAATTATCAAAGGTACAGTCCAAATGAACATATTGTTCATTGAACCGTAGCTTGGCGTTCACAAGCTGATAATTTGATAACACCGACTATGTCTAACGCTCGCGCCCACCGCGAATCGCCAAAGAGGATGAGTGCAACGCGAGTTTGATTGAGTAAACATACAGAGCCAGTCAGTATAGCGTTCATAGCCGCTGTGGTGTACACGCGCGTTCGAGCTCTCTCGCTCTCTTCTTCCAAGTCTGTGGCTTTAAGTCAGTTAAAATTTGATCGACCGAATGTTAGGCTGCCAATTGCTAATAACTGAAGCACTATCATTGGAACTGACTTGGAATTACTTTAATTTATAACAAGTATCTATTTATTGAAAACCTGTAGATCTACGTATGGACACAAAGGTACGGTGCTTTCAGTGCGTTAAAAGGAAACAAATCGTGTGAAGTTGGATTTACTTTATTTGTTGAAATCTTTTGATTTATATTGAATTTGTGATAATATCAATTTGATAAAATGAAGTCATTTGGATTATTTCGTGGGGTGTTTTTGCTAACTGTATGTATTGCTCTGGTGTTTGCCCAAGGTGAAAATCCTCCAAAAAAGAAACGAAGAGGATGCAAGTGTCTTAAGAAATACATGACGGAGGTCAATGCCATCGTGGATCAGAAATTGAAAAAGTTCGAAGAGAAATATTTTGTCTCAGCTTTGCCTGGAATGCCAACGGGTTCCGAAAGATTGACCTCAGCGGCTGATCGGAGATTTATAAAATTATCCGCCGATGTCAAGGAATCAAAGGATGTGCTTTCTAAGTTGAACACAACAATCCGAACCATCAAAGACCAGTTTTTAACACAGAAACATGATGTTTCGGCACTGACTTCCCTTTTGCATAAAATGGACGGTGTGGTCAATAACCTCACCGAGGCTGTTCATCGTATTGAGGTTATGCAGCCATCACAGGGAGAACTTCGAATGCAACCGTCCCCACTTACAGAAATATCTACGCGACCCCCTGGATACCCACGAGGTAAGCTTCATTAAATTTACAAATGAAATAAAGCACATTTCACATATTATGATCTATTATATTATAATATAATAATGTTGATGACAGAGAACACACACTTATGTTTATCCAAATCAGTTGTTATTTATAATCATTCATGCATGATGGATTTACCCCATGTTAAAAGGCCCAGGGGTTTATTATGTAAACGTATCATTAGGAACAATGATGTGTCTGTATTGGATATGTAAACCAATTGATTTGTCCAATGAAAAAATGTACACGATTTGCGAAGATCTAAAAATTGTAGACAGCGAGTACTTATTAGGCTATCGTTGAACATGTTAATATTACGAATACAATATCTGTGAATAATAGACGTGCTAAGCGCCAATACCAATACATTATTAAACATTGATAGGCATGCCCTACGTCGTAACATAGTGTAGCCTACAGGGTCATAAACCCCATTTTATAGTCATACTCCCACACCATAATCTGCTCTTAGATTATCGCCACCCACGCCTGTCCGCCCGTTTTCCCTGCCATGATTGCCCGTGGACGCTGAAGGGACTGAATACTAGTATAAAATTTCAGTTGCAGCAAACAAAAACCCATTCTACTCAACATAATCAGGTATTTTCTGTGTATTATGATAATCTTGATTAGAACATAGTGATCTAACAGAAATAAGTGTACTGACATTGTATACAAAAGCAAAACAACGTGGCCTCAATTTGCTGTTTTAATCTCTAATCTTAGTATATAGGGTCTGACAGAGTACAACATAAATGAAATATCCACCATACCATTCTGTACAGCGAGTGATAAACTAAAGAACAGACTCTTCTAATTACTATGGTGTTCTATTTCAGCCACTTCGCGCTTCGTCATTTTAAAATGTGGCACTCAACGAAAAGAACGACGTCGACCCCGTGTCCCTTTTTTCAATGTTAATTAATTAATTGTGGGGAAGAAAGCTTACGTTGCTATGTTTTTAACACTTCGCTCTCTAAAAACCGAAACGTCGTCCCCTTTTCTAGATGTAATTTCATTAACGCATGTCTAAGAAGACTTCAAATCAAAATATCTGCCACGGCAGTGTTTGTTTCTAAAAAAAACTATACTATGTAAGACAAAGATGTCGTATTATGGTTGTTTCTAGATACATGTAACCGACATACTGTATGAAAGTAGAAGTCGCTATTTTTTCAAAATGGCCTCGCGGAAGTGTCTGAAATAGATCACCATAAATTATAGACATTGATAGTGCCAACAACAATCAATGTTTGTATACACCAGGTATATATTAATATACAGCTAAGGCATATCAACTTGTATACCATGATACAAACTCACCGTTTTCTTTCCTGAATCGAAGATATTTTCAAAGAATATAATATCTTTCTTTTGTTTCGTAAGAATTAGAAATTGCAATAGCTATTAAATTTGGGGAATGCGTATAGTGGTTAGAACACAATATACTTTAAACTAAGAGCCAGTTGAAATTTAATGCCAGTTGTGGTAGAATTATACCCGCATTACCATTAGTTAGTCTCAAAACCACAGAATGTGTTAACGAGCATTACGCTTTTCATAATTAGAATTCAGTTTGTAAAAACCAAAGCTATTTTTACAAAGTTTATAAGAGATTAATATTATAATAAAGGTTCACAGATTATCTTTTAATGCTTTAGCACACGACCACACGTATATACAAAGCCCACAAAAGCAGTCATTATAGTTCTATGTTTACATGTACTAACATCCGATCTTACACTTCTGTATGTAAGTGTATTGTAAATCTATTTACATTGTATTGTGCCCATACCTTAGTATCAGTCTACATACCTACAATATAGGTATACTAAAATCTACATTTTCTTATATAAGATTGGATTCAAAGATTGAAGGGCACGAGATAACCATATCTCTGACCTCGCTCGTTTATTTTATTAAACATAGCTTGTGACAAAATATCATAGTTTTTGAATAAGATAGAGTAACATGGCCCAGGTGTTAAATATTGACACTTCTCATGAAATGCAATGGACCACCGATATAGAGGACGGTGTCCATTTATAATGCTTTATAGGATGATTGCGACTCCTTGTTACTTTATCTGTCACATAACAGATTCATTACCGCAAATCTCAAATCTCCAACAATTGAAAGTTTCAGAAATATATACCAAATTAGACCATGACATCGCTCGCAATATTATGAAAATGGTTATGCGTAGTGCCAATCTAAGTATGTTTACTGAATGACTATTGGGTTACTATACTTTAATTGATTTTCCTACAAACACACAAATCCATTGTCATATGATAAAAAAGTTTATTCGTATTCATTTGGCTTTGATATTTTGACACCACGTGCATAGATTTGGATGTCAATGATTGAAATATTGGTTACATGAAAGTCTTAGTGGGTTTCGAACAAAAATCTCCAAAATTTATGACCAAAATTAAACCAGGAAAGAATTCTGAAAATACTACGCCTGGCTTAAAATCTTCCTAATTATTTCGAAAGTAACTATCCATACATATTCCCCAATACAATACTTTCCTGTGTGTAAAAATGCTTTAGTTAACCGGAACCATTCGAAGTTGTGGTTTTAAAACCCTGTAAATCTTATAAAGGACCACATTGTTACTTTATTGTACAGAACATTTAAACTCGCGAGAAACAAAATATTTCACTTCAAAGACATAAAGACACTCGAGACGTTCCTTTGTCAATTGGTCATTGCTCTTGTGTGCACGATGTTGTACAACAGTTTAAGTTTCCCCAAGTATGCCAATATTTTTTGAACATGTGCTTGTGAGGGATAAATTTACGTGCCGCGAAAGTTTATAAAAATGTCCTCCCACATGGACAAAAAACAAATGTTTAGCCAAACTTAAACGTATTGCTGAAATAGTTGAAATTCATCAAGGGACCCCGAAAGAAAGTATTTGTGGATAATCAATAGAAAGTTTATTTGATGAACTGTAGTAGTCTGACAATCATTTCATTCCATGCACTTCCCACCTGCCTGTATTCCAAAAAAAAAACCCCAGAGATTAAGCTATGCAACAATTTGTAACTCGCCCACAATTTCACCGACGATCTTGAAGCTCGCTGAAATAGTTCTCCAAAGACTATGGCTGCGACTAAACATTGGATATTTCTCTATAGATACCCAGCACATTCTTTCATTGGTACAAATATCAGATAAGGTTTAAATGCTCTGGATTACATGCACTTTACAATATGTAAAAGATCGGATAATCATAAATCGTAGAATCGATTATTACATAAATATTAATAATGCCTCTAGGATACCACACCAAATAGTTCATTTCATTCAAAGATTTACTGGTAATTAAATGGTTGAACAACTTAATGAAATGACACTTTTTATTCGCATTGTATACTTTTTATCATTCATTTCATAAGGTAAAATAATCATTATTAACGATGACATATCAGAAATTCTAGGACACTTACGACGAATTATTTTATCACACGTTTATTTATCACACGTTTATTATTTTATCACACGTTTATTATTTTATCACACGTTTATTATTTTATCACACGTTTATTATTTGAATCAGATAATCCTTACATGTGTTTTATGAAGGGTGTAACCATATCGTCATAGAAAATTATCTCAGATCCATTGTAAACATATCTACAAAATTTACTACATTGATATTTTATTGCCGGTCTATATTCAACATTACCTTTCCAAATATGCGTTATGTTATCTTTGTCTATTTTCTTTGATCCTTGAATTTTTTGTTTAACCACGTCTTTCTTTTCTTATTTCTGTTTGACATACATGTAATCTTTCAATATGTAAAACAATTAGGTCCGTTTTGCACATTTCAAATTTATAAAGCTCAAGCATTACTTCAAGGAGCCAGTTCATTTTTGATGTAAATCATTGTCCAAGTCACTTTGTCATGGACGACAAATTTATATACGGTCTTCTTTTGGAGCTTGATTCCAGTTACAGGTGTCATGTGTTGTTGTTATTCAAAGATTTGTTAGATGTTGAATAAGATATTCGGTAAAATTGTCAAATATTGTTTAAAATTGAAATTGTTTTAAATTAGACAATAACTAACGAGTTATTGATTTCACTTCTCCACAATTGAATATATTGATAGCAATAGTATGTGGAATTTGGGTACATAATATAAATTTGACTTCTTTATACAATTGTTGAATTAAATTTTGACTTTGTGTGCGTCATAAAACATGTGGGCCACCTGGTCCCTTTAGTACAACCATAAAGATCAAACTGAATGACCAGGGGGTTAACTTGTTATGTCACTTTTATTACTATGATTACACTTCAGGCGATATCGGCCCGAATTGCTGCAACTGGTGAGTTAAATTGATTCAGACAATTGATGGACTCTCGTGAGAGAAATAATTAAACGACATTTTCTCTGTGCCGTTTATTACCGTTTGAAGTGGGACTGGTGAGAATTGAAATTACCCTAGTGAACAATATACCATTTCCTAAACCTTTTTAACTACTGTTTAATTGGTTTGATTCTTAATTGAAATTAAAATAGTTCCAGTTCACCACTTTCTGTCTATACAAGCCATACTACTCCAGCAGGACTCCAATGGACTTTAAAAGATGACCGTTCGCGTCATTATGACATGGCGTACCATTTTTATTTTACAAAATAACATAACATGGACTCCGAGTTTGAACATAATATAATATTATGCTTGATACGACCAGTGATATCTTGTCGAAAGGTCGTGTGCATATAATATAGTTATTGTTATCCAGGGAACTGTGTTGTGTTGTAGCATTGTGGATAAGATTACCGAGTTTTGGGTCTCTTTTTTATTAGTTTAAATAAATAGTACTGAATACAAACTTAAGACAAATACTTCGTTGCGTTTTATTGACATACGATGCTAATTTAAATTTGAACAGATAATTTGGTGTGACTATTCATTTTCATGTTGTAAGGAGCTGCCCTATGTAAAATGAGTCGTCGTGAATAACAATATATCATTTTATAAACGTGGGGGTTTGTTTAATAACATTAATTTTTGAAAAGAAAATGGAAAGTCGTTTAATCCCATGTTATAGGAAGAGGAGGAAATCCATAGACATGATAGTATCTCTCCTTGGTTCTTTGTAGTTTTTATGATCTTAACTAGGATGATGACCTGGGTAACACCTAGCTAAGTGTTTCTGGCTAAAGTCGAGTATCTCATCTCTTATAAACCATCTAGACTTGCTTAACGGCTATAGCGAATCACCTCTTGTGAATCTAGCATATTCCTTTGAAGCTGGCTTCTTTGGCGAAGTATATGTGCTTACTGGATCACACTTCACTTCTTGGACATCGTCGACATGATCACACCAAAACCATTTTGTGGAAAATCAAAGCTCACATTTTTGGCAACCAAATTCTAGGAACTTATAATTTGAAAGCTTAGTTTACTCAGGCTTTGCATATAGTTGCCAAATTGTTTGAATTGTGTATTTGGGAATATGAGGTTTTGTTGTAATAGGAATTTTCACAGGTACTAAAATGTCTTATATAATACATCCATCAAGTTTAGAATTGACGTATTCTGGCACTGGTACATATTTATCATCTTGTATACTATTCTCCCCAGAATACAATGCAAGTGTTCATTTTACATTGTTGACGCCTATTTCAAATATATCCAAATAACTTGACAGTGCACCATCGCTTCACGCATATTTCAAATATATGCAAATAATTTAAACAAAGTGCATCATTGGTTCACGCATACTTCAAAAATAGCCTTCTCAAATAGTTTAAAAGTGTACCATTAGTTTATAGATGGATTGTGTTCTTGATATAATAGTTGCACCATTAGTTTAAAGATGCATTATTTTCTTGATATAATAGTTCAACATTAAATTATGAAAAATAAATATATTGAAAAATTCAATCCACGGTGTTCTAATCTACTTCATACCGGAGCAATGAGATTTCCCAGAGAGATGATTATGGGAGTAATAATTTATATGAAATTTAAAGCCAGAAAAGGGAACTCAGATTTAGCTGTTACGTAATGCTTCATAAAATGAATTTTTTATTTGGAAAGTTCTTATCGATCAAAGCTTCAATACATTAGACATTAGTTTACGATCTTAGAGAAAACAAGACAAGATGATGACAGTCAGTGAAAGTAGATTTGAAGACTTTCTGGAATAATATGGAATTTAAGTATGTATTTGTCTTTTGGAATGAAATATATGTTTCAAGGCGTGCAGTTATAACATACTTCTGTCGCTTTGAATGTATGTATTTTTATATTATAATATCGAATTGTACATACAAGGGTTAGAACAGCCGAAGAATTGAAAATATGTTGAATTTTGTATTTCTTTCATATGGACTAAAAGTTGTGTTGGGTATAACCACTAATCTCTGGTTGGCGACGAGTCAAGTTCGCCGAGCTATGCATTGTGTATATTTATAAATACCTTACGTACAAAAAAAATATATATCAAATGTATAACTAAACTAAATGTGGTGTAGTCCATAATGTCAAATGGGTCTAGTATAGAGGTAAAATAATCGAACAAAGGTAATGAACTATCAAATTATTTCAACTGGCGACAAGTAGTTATGAGAATCAGCTGAAAGCGGGTAATTGTTTTTCAGATACGAACACATGACAGGTTCGTTTCTGTAAGAAGTCGAACGGTGGTGCGTGTAGTTTTGTGTAATATTCGTTAGATTCGTTATCCAATACGTTCGTCATAGGTAATTTCTGGAATCACACGTGTAAATAAAAGTGTTGAGATCTCAAACTTCAATTACTGAGGTTGTCTGGGTACCATTTAAAACGTTTTTAATGACTTGATAATTGAAAGAGTCGGTTCCACGTGGTAAGTTTTTGCGATGTTACTCCATTGATTCATCTGTTATGGTCGTGACGTAGCTAGTCATCAAGAAACATCTCTCATTACGTGAGCAACCATTTGGAATTATCATCGATTTAAAGGTGGATAACACAGCCCTGTTCTGTTGTCTAAACTCAGTTTTCAAATGAGTCCATTACGAGCTTCAATATCTATCCACTTGGGTTTAACTTTCCAATCTTTCGCCAATTACCTCTTTAATCTAGATATTAAAAAACAAAAAGATGTATTTGTTTGGTTACCAAATAGCAGTGTATTATATCACTCTAAAAATAATTACCCAAATATACACAGAAAGGAGAGATATGTTATTATTGAATAAAATGCAACTTTTCAGTTGGGGGGAATTTTCTTTTTATCCTCTTATTGGACAATTCAATATATGATCAATGATTATTTTTTAATATAATTTACTTCACTGTATTTCGTCAGCACTGTCGTTTTAATTATTAACTCCGCGAGGTGCATAATAGTTGAATAGATCGCAGTTCAGTAAAGTAAGATTTGATACCGTGGAAAGAATGACAGCAAGAAAAAATAGGATCGATTCGAACTGTGAAGAATGTTGCCTATACTTAACCGGTGTCAAATAACTATGTTTTTATATTGGTGCAGTAAATGCTTTAATGTGTGAAAAATAAACTTACACCTTGGTGCATGAATGGTGTACATATTTTGACAAGCAAAAGTTTATCCATGGTTTAATTCTTTTCTTTAAATGACTCAGATTCAATAACAACGGTACTTTTAACCTTTGTGCGAAACTCTTAATCCTGCTGTTTCGTTTAGTCGTGGAATATTTAATCAAACACACACACACTCAATACCTCCTTGACCCATCAATTCAGCATGTATTTATATATATTTGCCAGCCCCACCCTAGTGAACAGGCGTTATTGATACCGTAATAGTCTCGACGAACAAAGACCCCTTTCACCTTTTTTTAGACTTCAAGCGTAAAGAAAAACATTTACTTTGAATGAAAAACATATAAATGAAATTAAACGGTATGATTAAATTTCGTTTGAAATTCGGACCACCTTGGATTAGTGAATCGTTAAAACTAAGCGATATGTAAGTGTCTATTACAAAACTTGAAGCTGACGAATATTGAATCAAGTCACTTAATGGATAATGATATATTTTGACACACGCCACACAGAGAGTCTACGTTAAATACTTCAACTAGTTCACTGAAACAATGTCATTTTGTTGCAATAGGTTTTTTGAAGTTTGAGTTGTGTGGGAGACGATTTCTGGCTTTCACGCACAATAATCTGTTACAAAAAAAGGAGATGTAAAATCAATTATTGTTAAATCAACTTTATAGAAGAAATAGTCATAACTGACGAAATCTTAATAGTGATATCCGTACCCGCAAGACTCGGGGTATTAATAGATTATATTAAAATTTAATTCCAATCAAACTCTTGTGATTTGTAGATTTCACAATCTTAATTCAGAATGCGCTGTTTTGTTAATTTGTTTCACTGATTGTTGTATTCGTACAGTACGGAATTTTAGTTAATTAAACTTTCGAGACTTGCCTAAGCACATGAAAGTGGATTACACTTACTATATTAGCAACCCTATCTACATTGTATAAATTCAAAGTGAAGTTGTCCACTTTCCAAATACCTGTAGGATTAACCACTCGACAAGCTTTTCTTTTTCATCTGACACTCATAATCCCTTTAATAGCCGGCTTGATTTTCCTTCAAAGTGTCATTAATCTTTAACAAGCACCTTTTAAGAAAACTTTGTGGCAGGGGTCTAATCGTTGGCTTAGTGTTAATTTCTTCCTAATTCGCATGCCAATCAAACTATATGTTAGTAATATAAGGAACAATGAATTTATTCTGGTGATCTTGAACCCAGGATCATCTGGACATGATGAATTGTCGGGTTGATTCAAAGATCGTTGACCCACCACCAATGAGTCTGAGCTTGAGTTTTAAGACACGACAATTAGAAATTCTTATCCATTAGACGGAATTTCGACAGATTGTTTTTATAGGCTCATAATAAAATGTATGTGGTCTTATAATATTGCTGTCACTTCCTTTTGTCCACCCGTTGTCAACAGTCTAGGCAGCGCCCAAGAGGCTAAGCATGACCTGCAATTTATACACTAGACGAGACAAAGGACATTGTTGATTATCAACGATTCTTGATAATTACTTCAGAGTTAAGGCTCTTCATGAATTTGAAAAATCGTGCAGACAGTCTAGAGGCTGAAGATGTTATGCGATTGACTTGAAATTTATAATCCATGTTTAAGTCCATGAGGCGATTACCGATAATTACAATCGGAGCTATGTCCATAGATCAGTGTATAAAATCTTGGGAACGCTTTACAGATATTAAAGTTATCATGCGATTGAGTTATAATTTAGAGGCTAATATTCAATGGCTCAAGTTAACACATTTTTTTTCTGATAATTGTCACGGATAGTTACTCAGGGTCAGTTTTAGCGTATTGTATCGTACCCACAAAAGTCTAAATTAGCGACAAACTTGTGTAATGCCCGAACGACTTAGTAACCTTCCTTTGACAAAACTCAACCCATACTCAGAAAGTGTTTGCCAAGACATTCGTACATCGCATTCTATCCTGGTTTGCTGGTTTGTTTTAAGTTGGTTATTGTTTTATCCCACGCTTTATTGGCGGTTTACAGGTGTATTTATGTTTTACATGTTAGAGAGTTAAAGTCATATTTACCAGTACTGACTTAAATAATCACAGATTAACTCCTGTAGCATATCTCAACAAACAAACCAACAAATCTTTTTTCTTTAAATTTGCTCGTAACTATTTGTAATTTAACTGTTTGAATTTAATAAAAGTTTATGTCGGTCCCTATATGATTGCGACCCCATTTTCCTGTTAAAATGGTTTACAGTTCTATGCCTAGACATCATCAAGGCATCCTTTTGGACCGAAATGAATTGAAATTGGATTTAACGACCAGTATTTACCGGGCTAATGAAAACAGGTACATGTCTGTCGAATTCCAACTGCCAAAGGCTCTATTACGTGCACGCCCACGAACATCCGGGACCCACGAACGACTAGATGTTGTTCCTTTTCAGAGCCCCTGTCCTGAAAAATCTCGAATAACGTTTTTGACTTAGATCTGGATCGAACCAGAATCTCGTTGTTGGTGTCCCAGTGCATTCTTTGTGAACCTCTAAAATCAAAGAAGTTACACCACCACAACCACGTCACCCACTGCCCTGGTCATGTATTTTGTTTAAAAGAAAAATTATACAGTGATGACAGTTACAACGATGGAACAATCGCTCATTTCATTCTGATATTTTAACATGAAAAAATCCAATGAAATTAAATAATTCTATACAGCTTTCACTCAATATTGAAATACCACATACACACGTACATGGACGATTATATTCCGTTTAATGTTTGTTTTAGTTTATAACAGTAGCCTAGTGTCATACCGAAAGGTCGACATTACGACAAGAAATGTCATGGGGCTTGTTATATAATATGAACCTAATGGGGTTTGTTTTTGTCAAATAAACCAACTGGAATTAGGAATTCCCATTAGCGTCACATGTGAAACTCTTGATATACCAGCACCAATTAAAGATTTAGGTAAAAAAAAAACAACGGTGAAAGGTAATGCATTGCATGTGAACAATGCTGTCAAATTGAAATACCAGTAAATGTGAAATTGTTCAACTATAAGATTGCACCCAAAATGTGTGATCTGTGTAACTTTATGAAATGAATTAAAGGACATTAAGAGATTACAAAGAGTAAGCACGCCGGCGTCTAATTATAGCCAAGTCTTTGGAGTTATTAAAATTGTGTTTTAACATCTAACTGGCACGTTTGTTTTTCTCAGGCAAAACCATGATATTTAAATTTTCTGCCAACGGGTCAGTGACATCTAGCGATGAAAGTTGTTTTCAATCTGTGCAGTCAAAACGAGTTCTAAATTTGTTACAAGTTTATCTACTTTATTAACACGTGCAACATGTACCTAAAAACCTTTAACAAACTGAATTTTATGATTCAGATTTTCAAACTTGATTCCAATACAAAAATAATAGGAGCATTGAATTTTGAAGTACGTACACATACATGACGGTGACTTTTAACACGGGGTGTTTCTTTAAGAAGTCTTACTCCCAAATGTGTTCGGAATATTAGAATCAATTAACATAGTGTATCACTTCCAATGGCTTTTAATTAAATAAAGCTTGAAACCCGTGATGGAAGGCGAGCAAAGTAAACATTCAACATGGCGACGTAATATGACGCTACACAAACCATATGGTCATTACGTAAATATCACTTCTCCCCCACGCCAAAGCCGAAATAAACCGAGAGCAAAGTTCACGACCACACATCTCTTCTGCCATGTGAGGTAGATAATTCATTCATTTATTGTTTACAGACATTTTTTTCACAACATTAATAAGCAGCTATTTTTTTTTTAGATTTTAAAGGGAAAAAATCAAATTAATGAAATATGTAGAGAATATACAGATATGGAATATCTTTTACATCGATAGACATAATTAATCACATGTGAAGTAGATGTCTACAGTTTCTCGTGCCATTTCAATTGATATATAGTCTAGTTTTAGACGTCTTAATAGATAACAATCCTTGATAAAGAAACAAATCGTTTTCTGAAGGAATGGATTTTATCGGATTGGCGGGGTTTTGATGGCCCTTAAATGTCGCGAATCAAGTTACAACTACTAATTGAAGCAATTAACATGAAGGTGTCGATCTTTGTAACTGAGTAAGACGCTGACTCGCTAGCTTGGAGGTCGGGTGTTTGATCCCTGCATTTGCCGAGAAAGTTCATCGGCATATTTCCGACGTGGATTCCCCTTGTTAGTGGTGCATAACGGAGGGCCTGGCACGGAGAGCTGCCTGGTCGTTCGGATGTTACAAAAAACTGAGGTCCCGTGTATACAATGGCATGTACGTAAAAGAACCATTTATTACAGACTCACAAAACTGCGAATCGTAGACATTCAAGAAAACGAAAGAGGATACTTAGTTTAAAATAGGAACCATATATTATGTATTTCTCTGAACGTATAACATTTTAATCATGAAAAGTAAGATGGGCTATGCATGATGAATTTGTTTATGAAAGTCTAAAACTTTGACTTAGTAAATATATATGAATATTTATCATTATTAGTTGTTGTTTTATCTGGTATCGGAATCACGTATAATCGTATCGCCAGTTGCACAGCGTCCACCACCATCTTTAAACAAATTTATCTTTATACATATATCCCACTATGGTGTCCTGAAGCCGACAGAAAAACCAAATTAATGTTAATACATACATGCGGGTTGCTTATGATTAATTAAGTCATTTCCTAGTATCTTGGAAACCGTCATATTTTTTACTTGGTTCAAAATGTCAAGTGTTGTTTCTATATTACATTGGCTTTTATGTGGCTTCGGCTTCTGAAATCCAAACCATTACTATAAATCTTACAGATTGCAGGGTTTGCGTACCCTTTCAAACATCTGATAACACCTCTAATTTACAACATAATGTAATTTACAATATTCGACTTTAATCATTCTATGTAGTGTCAACTGTCATTCGTGCCAAAATAATTGATTGACATTTTTGACGTGGCACGATGAACATGTAAATATTTTGGTGCATTCTTTTTTGTATAGAGCCTGTGAATGGTTTCCTGTGCTATACATATCGTATTTTTTTTATTGAATAAAGCAATCTCAAGTACACATAAGACGCAGTCGGGTCTGTTCTATTGCCGACACCGGGAATGAAACCACGCACAAACGATTAATCATATGTTCTTCATATTATATAGAAACGAATGCACATTCCATTCCACATGATTTCGGAGCGTTTGGAATAGCTTTATTTAACGCCCGCTTCCACCAAAGTGATATCGCCGACAGGGCTTCGGATCCAACAAGCGTGCAATTTATATCACCCCGAGAATAAATGATTGGAGGTAAATCGTGTAATAACCGATAGCAAGATAAAATGAGAGGACATACTGCATGTACAAGGCCTGGTATTTAATTACAATCACAGATAACATTGGTTGCTAATGTCAGACGATTATTCGAAATTAACAAAAGAAACGAAGCCTGGATGTGGTTACGATATCGCTCTGTCGATAATGGTGTCCATTCCTTTAAATTATTCTGCGATGTAGTTTTCTGCCTAACTTCGCCTTTAAGGAAAACGACATATGTTTTCCGACTATTCTAAAGAAAAAATCCAGCCGACATGATAAATAAAACGAACGTATAATGTTACATACCCAGTTGTTTTAAAACCGGACATATAAATTGCATTTGTGTGAGTATGGTGGACAATGGCCAGAATCCAGCGTATGCCACCTTCTCACTATTGATGCAGTGACATTTCCAGTCTGGGTCTCGTGACTCCCTGCCTTTAGACAATCCTCGTTATTAATTGTAAGTGCACGAGGACCGCGCCACACATAAATAAAACCTGTTAGAAAAGACCGCGGACAAGACGCTCAATAAAGAACAGGCATTGCAAGCAATAAAGAATGCCGCATGCGCAGTCAACATCCAAGGTAGGAGTTTTTACCGAATGCAAACAATAATTTTTAAAAAACACAGAATTACAATATGTTTTCAAGAAGCTGTTAATTATGTAATTGTGACACATGCTTCTGTCAATAAATAACACTCTGTGTATACCCGTCGACACAGAAAAAGGCTTCCGTTATTAATTTTCCCTGCAAAATATCATTAGTGTATTTAGGTAAGAAAGAAATATCGACTGCTTGCCAGTAACTACAGACATAACATGCTTCGTCATTAATGCCAGATGTCAATTGAACGCATTGCCATCACATTGTAATACCATAATACTGCTCACAAAATTATTATTAAAGGTTGGGGGTTCGACGTAACTTAGGGTTGGCTTGCTTATCACCTGGTCAGGGATATGTGGATGCTTCCTTTCATAGGACTCAACTAAGATAGTGATACCTTTACGTATAGATGTGTTTAATTCCCGTTAGCAGCTGGTGGCTTAATGATTCCACTGATTAAAAGTCATTTTTAATTTTCTGTATTTTCGTATCGTTGCAATGTTGGTGTCTATATTCTAATCTCATTCCGAAACGTTTAATATGCTTTTACTCAAATCAAACTATCGATAATACAATAGCCTTTATTCTGTCTACATATTCATTACTAGCTGCATAAACTCAAGGCTAGAGTCCGTTTTTTTTACCCTGTTGTTTATTGTTCATTAACACGAAGTTGTTGATGCTGCAGAAAATATGTATGGCTGGTTCTCACATGGTAAATTATAGAATTGCATGTAAAAGAGCAATGCTTGTAGTCATAGCACACTTGTAATGTAAGTACACATGCTTTATGTATGTTTTCTGCAGAGCCGGGCCTATAATATACACCATCCGACAACCACCCAAACTTTGTATTTCCGGTCAATGTCTAAATTTATCTGATTATATGGTTGAACATACACACATGCGTCGTGACATATTGGCATCTTCTTGTAGTTGAAAGCGTTGGAATGTAGAAAACTTTAATGATATATTCTACTTCAGTTAAATAAAATGTATATAATCTATATAGACGTCTGCATCATCTATATATATAACGAATGTCAAATTTCGGCATGTTTCTATTAAAGTTTGTAACAATCGTCTTGAATCGACATGTTTCAACGATTCATTAAATAGCAGTTATTTCCTAGTGGTATTATATTCATGCGTCTAAAAGATTACCCACTTTTGAAATATCTATAACACAACTGCAGTGTAAAACGAAAAATAATTTCCATTCGCGTCATTCCTTCTTTTCACTTGACTATATTTTATTCTATGGTGTACATTTTCGAATTAAATACACTTCGTTTAAAATGCCACTAAAATGGGGTGTTAGATTTTACTCAATTAAATGATATTCAGAATGATACACTAATGATCTTGCTAATCTCTTCCATTATCAGTATTAGATAAAAATTCGGCGAAAAAAAATAGGATGCTTAACTTACATCCATAAGAGCTGCGAATTCAAAAATCTTTCCCTATATGATGTTGATTAGAAGCGCGTCACTGTCTTGATGTAATGGTAATTTAGCAAATGGAAAGCTTTTTTACCATTGGTTGGTTCACTACAATTTGATAACATGGTGTTTTCTCCTGATAACACTCATTATTTGAGGAGTTCACATAACTGACAAATTGGTATTTTACTTTCGTACCTCTACTACATGCTTAACTTACATCCATAAGAGCTGCGAATTCAAAAATCTTTCCCTATATGATGTTGATTAGAAGCGCGTCACTGTCTTGATGTAATGGTAATTTAGCAAATGGAAAGCTTTTTTACCATTGGTTGGTTCACTACAATTTGATAACATGGTGTTTTCTCCTGATAACACTCATTATTTGAGGAGTTCACATAACTGACAAATTGGTATTTTACTTTCGTACCTCTACTACATGTACACGTTCTTTCGTTTTCTATTTTTTTCTTTGTTATAGTTGTATTTTTAAGTAATTTTCCTGGATTGTTTAATAGGCTAACATAGTTTTAGTTTTATTCAAGTATCTCGTGTATTTTAATAAATATCTGTAATCTGGTCAATCAGTCTTTCATCAGTGTTAGTCATTATCAGTGCGCACGTATGAAATCCCACTCTTAATTACTCAAGCTACTTATTAATGTATTTATCAGTTCTTGGTAGATAAGGTACACATATATAGTGACCAGTTGACCGCTAAATGACCACAGCCATATCTTTGGTCACCTAGGAATTAGTCAGTGACGATGTGTTTTTATCATCGGTTATGTCGAATTAGAACTAGGGTTATCTCTTGCATGTTTGGCATGAAACGGTTAAGCAGATATAACGCGCAATTTTAGTATCCAAATTAATTTACGACCCCTCGTTATAGCGCCCATGTCAAGACATTGGCATAACAGCAAACGAAACGGATAACCTATATATAGACTTGCGAAATTAGACGCGAAAGACTGAGCTTTATTCGAAGTGTGCAGCGAGGAATTAAAAGCGAAAGATTGAGCTATGTTGTAGTACGTTAAGCCCAATTTCATTTCATTTCTGAGCTTTATTCGAAGTGTGCAGTGAGACATTATTAGACTAATAGATGTTTATTGTTGGCGGTGGCATGGTAAACAATTAATATCCTAGAAACCAATGAAAACCCACGTTTATCTTAATCTTTCTGTCAACAAACTTTTGTTTTTATGTTCAAGTCTGTCAGTTATGAATGCAATGAGCATGCCTGGTATAGTTTAATCTTGGAAAATACATAATTGTGTGCGAAGAAGACTGTGAAATTGGTGCCAAGAATTGGAATGTTCATCTGTACTGTAAATAGAATGCCTACATTTTAACAAGACATCGAACATATCTTTCTAAATATATTTTATATACTTTTGAAATAGCAAATTCGTCACTGACTCTACTGCTGTATCATACATGTTTAAGCTCTATAAGGTCTATTGCTATTAAGAAATGGTTACTTCATTTATAGACATGCGTCTGGTCAAATAATTAATTTACTCAAATGGTGTACAGATTATAGTAAATTAGAGTACTTTATAAGCAATTTTATTACCTTATCATGTGTTTTTATTATTAAATCTGTTTATAATGCTATAACTCCATAGGAGGTATAATCGTTTAAAATGATTTAATAGATACTTATAGCAAAAACATCCAGCTTTATGGTACATATAGACAAGAGTCATTGTAGATCCTAATTTACCCAGAAAATAAACTTTAACGGATAAAGCGGATTTCTGGTCTGCGTTTTTATACCCCAACTTAATATGCGCTATATTCTCGTCACCCCCGTCGGAACCTCGATTAATTTTATATAGCTTGTGGGTGGGGGTGACCTTAAATTTATTTTCATCCTGTTGAGTTTCGGCAATTTCTGGTAGTTATATTGTCATAGTTGTCCCTTGATCAATTTTTTAAAAAGGCGTCAAAGGTTTAGGAGTTTGACGAGGGTTAAGACCCTTGTACACGTTTATGTTTATGCGACGAAGAAATCTGTTGACTTTCAATGAACTGGCCAAGTTATCTTCTGATTATATAATAATAAGCCATGACAAGAACTAGAAGTCAATCAAATTGCGCTTGATCTGTTTTTGTGTATTGGAAATGATGTACTCGAATGAAAATGCGACGTTTCTGCAATGGGTGTATGTTTCATTGCCTGCCGACCTACTCTTTTAGTTAAACTATGCATCATCAATACCGGGAAAAATTGGCCATGTCGAATAAAGACCTCAAAGTAATTTTCCAGTAACTACTTACGTCATGAAACTGACAATGATGAATTCATATTAGTCTGATCGTATTCATATAAACATTGACATTGGTAGAGAATTAATATTTGGTTTGGGCTTTAATGAATGTCTACTCGTCAGATTTCCATCACTTTGATTGTTATGTATGCTAAAATGATCGACAGATTTGCAATTTACTCGGTGTAACAAATACGATCGTTGTCAATATTGGTCCATTTCAGTCAGTTCTATCACGGGGTGTTATGTCTGGCTTCAGTATTTGACTACTGGCGAGTCTAAATAATTATACTTTAAGGTAAAGAAATTTATTCTGTACGTCATGTTGGCATTGATCCTTGGCCATTTTTGAAACATTGCTAAATAATCAACATTTTACACTGTAAATTTAGTTGAAAAATCTGTGAATACGACTGTGTAAATGTATTAGCTCTCTACATTCAAGTTCGGGATCAAAGTTAAAATAATAGAATTTAAAGTAAATTTCAGTCCAATTTACCGGCGCTATAATAGGCCTGTCACACTATAACGTTTTAGACAACTTATTCCGACGTATGAAATAATTATCCAACACGCTGGCATACGCTGAAGTTGAATTCAAAAATCAAGAGGACGCACTTTTTGGACGCATATATAACGTACTTCTAACGCGCTGAACGAATATATAACCTATGTTTAACGTATGAGTTACTTATTATCCAACGTAAACATAACTTATACAAGTATACGATAGCGTGTGCCCAACGAATTTTTTAGCGTTCTTGACTTATGAAGAACTGATGTACAACGTTAGTCTACCTTAGGCCTAACTTATTCATAACGTGTTGGGGCTTATTTTGACGACCACGTGAGGTCAAATATATACGCTGGGGCTCGCTAGACCAACAAGATATTATAGGGCAGTAACACATTGACGTATAGCATCAGCGTATGCCGACGTGTGAGACATTTAGCGAGCACACTGGTGTACGTCGAATACGTTATGTGTACGTTTTTAACAAGTTACGAGCATGCTGAAAAACGATGGTATAAGTTGCTGTACGTTGAACGCGGCCCAAAATTCTGTGCATGCATAAAATTTTCAGCGGATGCCGACGTATTGCTTACACGCTAGGCGTATGTTACAGGTGCGCGAGTGGGTAAGATATGCACGCGTCCAGGTACGTTTCATGTAAGTTACTCATAAGTTACTTCTGACGTCCTGAACGTGTTTGAAACGTGTGTAGAGATGCGCATGTGCAGAAGTCTACAATCATGGCGGACCTTCCACTTTTATATCTGACGTCACGTGGTCGTCGAATTATGCCCCAACACGTTCTGCACGAGTTCCGCGTAAGTCAAGAACGCTAAACATTCGCTGGACACACGCTTTCATATGCTTGTATAAGTTATGTTTACGTTGGAGTTATACGTTATGAATAAGTTACTCATACGTTAAACATAGGTTATATATTCGTTCAGAAGAACGTTATATATGCGTCCAAAACGAGCGTCCTCTTGATTTTTAAATTCAGCTTCAGCGTATGCCAGCTTGTTGGATAATCATTTCATACGTTCAGTAAGATCTAAGGGCGCCAAAATTACGTTGCCTATAGGTTAGAAATAGGTTACGCGTACGCTGCTCAATTGCCCTGCTGGTAGCCAACGTATGTCAACTTATAAGTAACTTACATGTAACGTGCGTGAACGCGTGCATACCTTACCCGTCGCGTACTTCTAACTTACGCCTAACGTGTAAGCAATACGTCGGAATACGCTTAAAATTTTGTGCATGCAACTTATACCATCGTATTTCAGCATACTCGTAACTTGTTAAAAACGTACACCAGCGTGTTTGCTAAATTTCCCATACTTCGGCATACGCTGATGCTATACGTCAATGTGTGACAGACCCATAACACACAGGGTTGTATTACCGTAGTTGTATTAAAAAAATAATACATTCATTTTCCTGATACACTATCCTGGGTGTTATTCGTTTATTTGACTTTATTAAAAGAGCCAGGGAATATAAATCTTTCTGTGAAGAGTGTAGCAAGGTAATAGAGAAACTACGTCTGTTTTAGCACACTGATCAGCAGTGAATATTCGCTAGTCACTGATAGGGATGACATCAATGCGAATTAATGAGCCCAAATATTAACTTTTTTCCATCTGCAAATAAAATTCTAGGATATTTTTTAAGCATTAGAAAAATAAAGGTTTTTCAAGTATATTATGCTCAGTAAATAATATTTCATATTTAGTGTAAATAAGAATCGAAATGGGTAAAAGGCACCGTTCTGCCCGTATACTGGTAGCGTCTTACTAAGCCAGTGTTTGACGCCGTGTGATATGACGTCACATGATGAAAACAGTCATCTTTTGAATTTCCGCCATCTTGGATTTTTGAAACTCATTTTTTTATATTGATTATAAGTTCAATGACATTGAAAAACCTCAAAATAACATATTACAAACCATATCAAACGGTGAAATTAGTTTTAGCTGACAAATAGGTCATTTTAGATAAATTTTGGTCGCCATTTTGAATGGCTGCCATCTTGGATTTCAAATTACATATTACAAACGAAATCAAACAGTGAAATGACCCTAATCTGACAAATCGGCCATTTTAGGTAAATTTTGGCCGCCATTTTGAATTTCCGCCATCTTGAATTTTTGAAAACTAGTTTTAGAGATCATTTTTCAGTTCAATTACAAAAAAACCCATATATTTGATATATTACAAGCCATATCGTGCGTCATAATCACAGATCATATCTGGAAATTCATTTTTCGTCAAATTTTGGCGGCCATTTTGGAAATGAGACAAACCCCAACCGAAAATGACGTCATAGATATTTTTTTTTTCAAAATTCATGTTCAGCTAGCAATTTCGCCTCTGGAAATTGCTAGACTGAAATGATTTGTAAAAAAAATGTCTTATTGTGACACCCCTACTATAAGTCTTCTATTCGCAATACCTCTGTGAAACAGATTGTTGTTTTAGTTTTTTAAAAACCGACGCCTGAATCGCTATAGAATACGTCGTATCACTTTTCTCGAGATTTAAATGATTCATGAACCGCAAATATGACGTTACTCGGACTGTAAGTGTAACTGTTTATGTGATATTCATGTGCATACCGATGTTTTCTAAATTGAAACATTCCTATTATACGAATCGCCTACGTGTATACTAGTTATGAGTTAACTAGACGTATTGTTAATTGTCAAATATTCTAAATATATGGTGGATATTGACAGTTGATCCACAGTTATGCCAGAAACGATTGGGGTTTTATTACAATCGTATTAACTTGTTATAACATATTTTATGAATAGTTTATCCTCTATTACTGGATACTCGGCATGCCGCCGGTCCCCTCTAGGATCCAGGCTCTTGGATATGTGTCCTAGCTACCCTCCTCTAACCACTATCATCATCTATGTAGTTTACCCGATCAAAACTATAACTCGCACACAATCTGTGATCAATAATTACCAATTATTTTCATTTAGATTCTGTAATTCCAATCATTTTACAGTTATCAGAATTATCAGGAATCATCCTGCCTTGATTTACAATCGGGTCATACTGGTGCCAAAGTGTTTATAAAGTACGGCTTACAATTACTAACTTACCAATACAGTATGGCGTAGCCTGACTAAAAGGAAATTATCTTCTACTAAACCTATAATCTCATAATATGTTTATAGGGATCTTCGATAATGGAAAAAATTGAATCTAATAACGAATGCTATACTCGGCCGCTGGCCCTAAAACTGTGTTTCAGTAAGTGCGTCTATAATCTCAGAAATTAGTTTTTAGAAATCACAATGCAAACCATTCTGATCCTCTGACGAGACACATTGTAGTCTGCACGGATATTTCCTGTAAGCGGTACTCGGAAACAATGCGTTAATTTCATTTTGCCGATTTGCACCGAATGAACTCTAAAAGTGTCGACATTTGTCATGAATAACTTTATAATGAGCATTTAATTACGGATACACAGAATGGCGGAACACATGGACATTGATTAGATATCTTGTTCCCATTCATTCATCTATGTTAGGGCTGACCACTCACTGACCGTTGTCAATGGATTTGTGATGGTCAAGCATAGTATGCTTCTTATACCCATTGTGACGCCGCCATGCGCCTGATTATTCAAAGACGTTCGCCATCTTGGCATGAATTGAAATGGTTTCCTGTCTGACGTGTGTCGCTGTTGTACTTGTTACATTAGTGCCGGTCCAAGTACCGACATGAAACCGAATTATAGTTCCATTTTGATGAGTAATAATACTAGTTTTATAGATTTGAATAAGAAACTCGCCATACGAACACGTTTCATTAATTAATGTTTACTTATGCTTAACAATAGCAAATTGATTATGATATCAAAACAAGGTGGGAAACCAGACTCTATTGTGAAATAGTTCCATTATAACATCGAATTTATACACACGAAGGGTCGAAAATGTAAAATTAGACTATTTCATATTCTCTTTATAGAAGTGCGTCAAAATTTAGTTATATCGTGAACTAATAAAATAATGTTTGGTTTTTTTTTTGTCCACAATGATTAAGCCACGGGTTTCAAATTTAACTTTCGTAATAACTTTTGTTAGGTGGGATATGGAGTGGCCGAATGGTCTATGGTGTATATGTTGTTGACTGTATGTGCATAGCTCCAATCCCGTATCACCAAAAGACAATGATACTGGCAGTGTACATTATAGCATGTGAACAATAGTGATTCACGTGTAATGATTCACCTTTTAATTAAATCTGTTATCTTTTAGAAGTGTATCAGTCTATATGGATGTCTCGCAAAACCAACTTCATCGCATGTAATGAATGGTTAATTAAGGACACGTCATGATTTCTCTGGTGATATCACTGAAAACTACATTGATTACAAAACAATGAAATTGATGAAGGCAAAACGCCAGTCATACGATGACATCATGACAATCAAATACTACAAAAAACAAAAAATGCTTTACGCTGTTTGCTTTGCTATATCATTTTCGTGATATTACAGAGGAAATTTATCGTTCAACTTAATTACGGTCAAAACGGTTATTGGTTATATGCCGCATAGATCTTTTGCTGTACAAAATCGAGTAGAGTTTTGTTTTTTTGTCGCTTTCGCCATGCCATGTATGTTTCTGAATTATTCTCTGCGCGTCATATAAAATGCCAGCTTTTAATCCGCATCACTGTTTCTGTTATGAATATTTAATATGAATTGTGAGAAATTTACTTATCGCTGTTCTTGGCATTTTTACCACTACAGTTGGTCAATGAACCAGATCCGTTCCACGTGAATAAATGAACAGGTTTGATTGAGTATATACGTTTTGTGAATGTACAAACAGTAAACATAGATAGCCATGAGACATGTCTATAATTAATAACTTATATTATATCAATGGCCAGTTTATATGTATTATTGATAGGTTAAAAGACAATGATAATCCCCGTGTCTTTAAAGGGATTAAGGGACGTCGGACCCGAACCCCGAAGGTATTTTTTTATTTTGAAAACCAATGCTTATGTTCATTTATATGAAGGCCTCTGGAGTATTGTACATGCATACATAATGAATGTGTCAAATGGTGTCCATGTTAATAAAATACGAAATACAAAACCCATTTACACTGGACCCTGATAAAACATATCTTATTCGATCAGGCCCTGAGTTCACAAAGCATTCTCAAACTTTCAATCACTGTTTATGAGAGATATCTTTGATCCAGGCACACAAAATTTGCACATTGCGTTTTATTGATATATTTTATACATTAAAACAACAAAGGTGTGGACGTATATTGTTGTCGCGCCTCTCCGCCCGTCCGTTCACATTTTGTTTGAGGACACACTCACTATACAATTTTTATTCGATTTTGACGAAACTTGAAATATGGGTTTATTTCCCAAAGATCTGGATTTCGTTCGATATTGGCACCTAACAGCCCATAACTTCGTATATTATTGTCCACGAGTGTGCGAATAGAGGCGTTTTCGCTTGTGGACCCATTAGAGGCCACAAATGTGATGCGATTTTGTTGACACAAAACAGATATGTTTATAACCCAAATATCTCGATTCCATTCGATAACTTAATGGATTATGTCCCCTGATTGTACAGGAATTCAAGTTTTTAGCTTGTTGACCCTAAGATGTAACAATTGTGATTTGATTTTGAAAACAGGTCAAATATATTACCGTTACACCATAATGCTGGTTGAGTTTGAATTTAGTGAAAATCGGACAGAAACTGCCCAACAAAATGGCCTCTAACCATTACGCAAATTGAAAATCAATAAGCATTCAATATCAAGGTTGTGGACCCTCTAGAGGTCACACTTTTAAACCAATTTTGATGAAACTTAAATAAACTATATGTTTATATTCCACAGATCTCGGTTCCTTCCTATATTGACGCATGCCGGACCGTAACATCCTAGATTTCTTTTAGTGTGTTTTCTGACCATCTCCTGTGGATGTATCTTGCGTGGCATCCGCTTGTTAGCTTTATTAAATAGTCAAGTTTTTAATTCGTAAACCCCAATAAAACCAAAACAACTTGAGTATGTAGAATGAGATTGTCTGTGGTTGTTATTTCATGATAGCTTTAAAAGGTGACCTCACTATATGTAGATGTAGATCATTAAGTCTAGTCAGATTCTACACTAGTCTATCAACCGTAACCATTGATCAATAATAGGTTGCTCTGTTATTTGTAACGTGGAACTGAAAAACAGTCATATTTATTTATTATCATGATGTATTTTAATATTTATATCGTCACACCCGATCAGCTATGATCTGATTTCATATAGCCGTTCTTTATGTCAAACTTATATGGGTTTTTTTTTTAAAGTTGGAAATGGGATTAGATATTTATTTCTAAAGAGAAAGTTATAAATTGACATTTTATTTTGATAATATTGGTTTCTTTAGATATTCTTATAGATTTATTGAATGGGCAGGACATGACGTGTGCTTAGTTTACGCTAGATATTAAAATTGAATTGCGGAAGTTCGTGAAGTAATTGTCATGTCATCAATTATGTGTTTATAAATGTATTAGTACTTAGACCATGGTTTGTGGCATTAATGAAACTATTGTCAAGAACGCACCTGCATTGGATCACGTTCCGCGATTCACACGATCGTAGGGCGGAAATAAATTAACGTCCATTACATTACAACCTTCTACATTTAATTTTATCTTCTGTGAAATATACAACTGTCAATCAAACTGTTTTACATAATTTTACATAAATATACAATACAGGAAGCGTGACTGGTGCTGTCATAATCAATCAAAATTATACTTTCATATTGAATTATGATGAATAAGTATTATTGAATATATATGTTTAATTTTTATTGTTTCCGCCTGTCCGTCAAATCTGGTTCACTATATTATTGGATACTGGCAATATGAAACATTTATTTTTGGGAGAGGAATATTTACTCTTTATGGAACGTCTTGTTATTTATTTTCGAATTTAACGAACGTTTTGTATTCGTTCGTTGTAAGAGAGAGAGAGAGAGAAATGGGGTTTAACGTCCACTCAACACAAACTAGGTCATTTCGGGACTAACATGGTTTTAATTTTATTTCAATAATTCGCTTGTGCGTAGGGGTCTTTAGCAGTCGGAGGAACCTGGAGTTCCCGGAGGAAACCCACGAGGTTGGGAAGGCGCCCCTATTCTATCTCCATGCCACATACGCTCACACCAGGGCTCGAAACCACAGCCGCAAGCCAGAGGTGACCGGCCAGCTAGAGGTCGAAGCGCGGCACTCTAGACCACTAGGCCAGCCCCCCCCCCCCCGCCCGTTCGTTGTAAGTATCTTGTTACAACCAATATTTGATGTTGCAACCTAACCCTGTCTAAAGAGTATACAATAGTTACGGAAATCCTCACACTATAGGCTATGTTCTAGATACCAACTGATAACTGCATAATTTACATTCTAACCACATAACAACTTAAAACCGGAATTGAAATTTAATTGCTGTATGCACTATTTATGTTATAGGCCCTAATCGTATTCAATATTTAATTTATCTATAATAATGTAACTTGATATTATTAATTTCTTAAGATAACAAAACCCTGTAAAATTGACACATAATTAGGTATAAACCACTTAGATTGTGTTAGTTATTACTTGATAAACATTTTATATAACCTGATATGTCCCATGTTAAATGTGTATATTTTGAACCTCCAATTAGCTACCACTCCAGACCAGCTAGATAAGTTGCGTTATATTTATGATTTTATAAAACCAACCACATCCATGAAAGTAAAGTATACGTTATGGCCATGATCTACAAACTTATTGCACCTAACAAACATTAAAATTTGCATACTTGGATTTTTAAACTGATTTCTTAAATAAGTTGACAACCCAAAGAACATCAGAGTACATTAGGTGATAATATTGCAAGATTGTTAAATTGATATGCATTTTCAATAGTTTGTTTAATTAAAGTTTGATTAATGATATGATGACATCACTCACGGCCATTTTAACACATGTAAGTAAAGTGATTTGCGGTGCAAACACATCACTGGATGTTTTATTTCTCAAAATACATGTGTAGGTTTTATTCAGAAGAATTTGCAAACGTTGGCACACTTTGTTGTTTCTGGAATTAACTTTGCATTTGTAATTAAAATGAACTAAAGCAGATATGAAACAGCTGAACTCAGTCATGTTGATTTCCACCACAAGCGACAATACATCAAGCAATATTTCGTAAATTGTGTAAACTATAACAGCAGAAAAGTTAGAGATGAAAACAGCTTTCTGAACATCCGATCGGAATGCCTAATTCTTTACCATTTGATTTTCTACTTTACACTTTGCGCAATGGACAATATTCAGAAAGATGCTTATATTGCAATTAATAAATGGCCTATACAGTTTTGTATAAATTTGAGTTTATTTTAAATTGATTTACTGTGTTATTAAGACTAAAATCACCCAATGTAGAGCCCTACGGCAATAGAGCTGTATTCTGCCTTATAACCAGAAAGGTGGAGTAGCTACTTTGTAGAATGTTTATGTTGAATATTGAAAGACTTAGTGAACGTTAGTAAGTTAATGAACTGTACTTACTAGAGTGTACGTTCTAATAATATACAAGGCCTACTACTACACTCTAAATATACATTGATATTTTTCTTTCCCTGGTAGGAAACGTCTGAAACCTAATTCACCAGCTTCTTCGAGTGTTGATCTGAAACCAATAAGTGGTCATCTAGGCTAATTGCTCACAGCTGAAACATCAAAACCGCCAAAAAGAACTAAACTATTTTGATTAGCCGACAAACGGACCTCATTTCTTTGACCAGCGGATAAGGGTTAAAACCAATCTCGTTAAATCAGCTGTGAAATATTCGTGCAATTCGATATTCCTTACTTTTTTCTTGGCTCTTTAAAAACATTATTAGAAGAATCTTTATGTTTTTGTTAACGGTAAATGATGTTTTTGTTGTAAGTCTTTTCGTTCACATTTTAAACATGCTTGAGAGGTCACGAGGCTAACAGAATTTGAGGTTAGACATGTACATAACATGCCTGCCTTTCTTTAAATGTGTTTAGTTTTAGCTTGATAGGTAATATCATCTTAGACGGGTATCACAAACATACACTAAAATATCATGAAAATGTTCCGCCACAAATGTTATATGTCAAAGAATTGCAAGGCTAACAGATATTGAACCTAAGAATCCTTAAAGTGTTTAGAGATATTAAACCTAATTAACCTGCACTCAATGGAAGTTAAAGGAATTCCAGGTCAGAAATGTTAACTGTTTATATGTCCAATATAATCGACCTCCTACCCAGAACGAGTTTGCACGATGAAAGGGTTAGATATTATGTAAAACGGTTTATCACTTTAAACGATACGCCTACTACAATTTGATAATTGTTTTCCGGTGCTTCGTACTGGTACAAATGTATAATTCTAAAGTCACGATAGCTACAGTTCGCTGAGCACTGTTTCTACAAATGGTTTCGTGAATAAAGTGGAAATGGCGTAATGTATATCCAATAGGTATGTATGTACGATATACAAAAGTACAAGAAACTTTTGCAACCTTGTGACTTGAGTCAGTGCTCACTCTGGGTTCAATTTTTCTTCCGCCAATTTTCCATTTTAATTTATTAGCCATATATTTTTTCCGTCAAAAATAAGAAGAAAGAATATCTTTTCTATTATATTTAGTACTGACAGCCACCCTCCTGGACATTAATGATAATGCTACTTTTCTGCACTGACATGAATATGGTCACAAGTCATGCAGTATGACATGAGGAGACCTCGTGTTTTTCGGCCCGCTAGAACGACTAGACACTTTAACTTGCCACACTGCCATCATAAAAAGCAAACAAAATTAAAGATATGCATTCCATATTTATAAGAAAAACCACATTTAAGATGAAATTTTTTTTTACGATTAATGTTTTTCATAGCACATCAAAGTATTATATATTACCAAACGATTTTATATCTACGAGTGGCGTCATGTAAATTTATCAAAATTGCGATCAAGACGTGCTAATTAGATTGAAATTCCATGCGTTTATTTTTTTTTTAAAATAATTTATTTGTTTTTGTTAATATCTTGAAATGTTCTAATATAGATTTCGCAGCATTTGAATTATGATGATATCTAAATTCGTCATCATACGATTATATTTTGTTTTTTGTTTTAAACACAATATTCTGCTCATTTTTGGAGTAACATACGGCTTTCCGAATTCAAATAGTAAAGTGTATATTTGACAGAACACTGGGACCATATAAATATATGATCGGTAATAGTATCACTATTTATTTAAACTAGCTGTACATATGATAACATATTAATAATAAATGTAAACCACATGAATATCTCTAATAATGTTCTTTAATCTATTTGGCTTCCATCCAAACTCACCGTTAACATCAGCGACTATATGTACCTCTTTTGATATATGTTATTTTATTAACGAAAAATAACTTTGACAATACTTCAAAGTTTGTTTTATAACAAACTTTCCGAAATAGTATTGTAAACGCAATATTATGGAATGTCTATGGTGACGTATGTGTGTTAAACGTCTCAATGAAATTAAAGAATTTGCACATTCATATTCGCGCACATGCAAATGTGGTCGTATATTAATATTGATATCATAGTCCCGTAAATGCTCCCAATACATACAAAAGAATATGCGACAACCCTTGTCGACTGCTTGGACGATTTAGTTGCGGTGGGCGTATGTTTCGTTGCCGGGCAACGAATCTTTTCATGTTGGTTGCGCACTTTCTATCGTTCAATCTCTCCTCAGGCAATTTTAAACTAAATATATTTTTTAAAAGATCGCATATTCTGCTTTATTGTGCAACTACTTTCCATTATCTGCATCTCTTGAAAGCATTCTTCATTTTTCTCATTTCAAAATGATCCCTATTAATATGCGAAAGAAAACGAAAACATATGAATGAGTCAGCTTATTATATAGGCGGTTTATACTGGAAAATGAGTGCCCATATAAATCTCAGAGATAAGAAATGAAGAATGACGATGCTTATATTAAAAGCAAGGTAAATTGAACGGGTTACAAAAATACAGATAAATTAGCTGAAAGAAACAATAAAAGTATATATTTATTATACGATGTGATGATAGATTGATAGCATAAAATGTTTATCTTGGCAAAATGTAATAATATTAATAGACACCATAGAAGAGATATAGAGGGAAATGTGAACCCTGGGAATTACCCTCTTATAAGCTATTCTACTGACAAACACGTTACCACGGAAGTAAATTACAAGTAGAGTAACAAGTGTTTAGACACAAGTTACACCATTAATGAGTCGATATGAGTGTCAAGTTTCAAGGTATGCCGGTGCAGTTGGCGTCTTCTTTGATATATTGAAGTTCCTTGGAGGATTGATCGCACATTATATTAGCTATAGTGAGTCACGCACATATTTCTTACATGCATGATACACAATGCACAGTACATTCTTATATTTTTGAAAACCGTTCTCTTTTGTTATTATTGTTATTCGTATTGTTATTATTATCAATTTTTGTATGTATATTTCATGTATACACACTAATGTTGGGTTTTATGTAATAAAGTTTCTTGATTGGATGGTTGATAAAGAGTAAGCAATATACTACTATATTGTAGGCAACATCCTTCAATAATAAAATATTGTTACACCATTGAATGGGTTGTTTTACAATTAAAAGAAATCATATTGATATTTTGACACGAATGAAGTGTTTTATCAAGCTTTCTAGTAATTACTCTTCTTTAAACAAAATATGTAGAAATAAGTTTGACAAGTCGTATAAGATTTAATATGTCATAAGGATGTATAGAACATTCTTTATTTGATGTTTCTTATCTCTTTATTTAAAGGATTCCCTCTATGATATATATTTTAATACGCCCATATCCTCTGTCATAGCATCCCTATCACATCATAATAGGGATTTCAAACGTGCTTTCATCTGTGTAGTAGCTGTATTTATTAATGTTAAAACTTGCCACATATTCGCATTTTTGTACGCCCATATAGTCATGTGGTCGTATGTTGTCGTCACCTCCACCCGTCCATCTGTCATCCACTTATTGTTTGTGGTATCTGGAGGTTAAAGTTCTCATCTTTTAAAAATATGTACAAATTGTTTAAGTCATTGAAACGAATAATCCTATTGAAATACGGCGATTCGTACTGTTGGTGTTAACGTATCACACTTGGTCCATTTGAAAAATCACTGGGACACTCTTGCATTCGATTGAATTGAAATTTATGCACGGCTTTTATGTTAATGAGACGAATAATCCTATTGAATTTCAAGATTTCCAATAACTAAAACAGCTAATAATATCATCTAATGCTTGATTTCCAGTGTCGTGCGAAGTGTTACGATAGGAATATCCCCACTGAGTCCACGATCTGGTATGTGCAGAAACGTTCGCCGGATACGTTTCAGTACGATTCCTGCGACTGACCACAATATATAAGACCTGATGGGATCACCACGATAACTCCACGATTAAAACCACGATTTCAATTGCAGCACGAATCGTGATAGTGGGAACCTAGCATAAATACCGTACATGCGTTTTGTATAATAAATGGAATAAATGTTTCTACTAGGAAGAACCAGAAGTCAATTCAAGTTACTTCTGATTACTTCATGGATGGTTACTCTGTGTTGAAAATATTATAAATTCTTACATTACTCTACACAAAAATAAATATGCGACAACATTTGTGGCATGCGAAGATGAGCCAGCTTCTGTAAGCGTATGTTTTATTGCCTGGTAACATATCTTTTGTTTGTGTCTTATACGAGTAAAAGCTTGAAGAATATACCAGTGGATCAAGGCGGAAAACATACAGATATTAACTATGATTAAGCGCATCTTTCATGACTAAATATAATCTTTTAATAATTAGCAGCCTCGATTTCATCTCCATTTAATGTGCGGATGTAAACCAACCTTCTTCTCGTAAGTTCTGGAATACTGTCAAAAATATATAGAGGAAATTATCACAGACATGTTTACCAAAACATAGTATAATATAGTATATAGAGAAGTGGCTACCTAGGTTATAATCAAAATATGCATAGTTGCGTTTAAGGGGGGAGGGAGTGGGGTGGGATAATTGCTTAACTTTTGTGCCATTAAATAACATTTAATTCATTTATTATAAAAATGTTACTAACGAAATGAATACGTGGGTTGCCTTAATTATTGGCCTCTTACTTAATATTATGACCTAATTGAACCTTCACAAAAACGATAATGCGATAAGCAATAATATATAGTGAATTATCTCGCTAAACGAGTATCTTGAAAGAATGTGTACCTATTATTGCATAAAATGTTGGAAATTTTTCAAGTTACTAATAATATTATTACTGAACAAAGTCAGCAATACGACATTTGAAAAGAACTACTCTCACTGATTGCTAGTTCTACTCTTTCTAAAGAAATATGGCACCACTATTTTGATTGTTTATGTAACAACCATCACTACTGTATCATCCATACTTACATCAAAAGGCGTTCTCCTTTGTTATCGATATGTATGTTGATAATGTTTATTATTGCAGTTGATTCATTCTTACGGTTACCATTTTCTTGAGTGATGAATATACCCGTGAATATGTTTCGTATATTTCACAAGTTCAGTTGATGTTGGCAAGGTAATAGTATCTGGTCTCAATTCCTCAAGATTTGTCGTTGCCTTTGTTACAACACATCGCCTTCCCACACTCCATGATACCGAATATCCTCTAAATATAGTCTTTATATAATATTTAGAGGCATTTATTAACTGCATAGAGCAACAACTTAAAACACAACTACTTATTTATTTGATCGACGTTTTGAAGAGTATTCTCGCAGCGTTATCAAGCTAATACAGTAATATAAAAATTACGAGGGTTTTATATATATAGCAAGCGTGCATGACCATATTTATACGAGAATCTTGTATAGGGAATGGTGTTGTTGACCAGAGTTCTGTTAAATAATATTGTCCTACTATAGTAGGGTGAATTACGGCCCAATAGTAAATGTTTAAAACGTCGTGCTAATCCGCACAGTATTACTTAATTTTGAAGGCCATATTTTAATGGATCTTAATCCACCTTAATAACTCCCATTTATATACATTTATATTGTCTTATATATCTCATTAATCACATGTCTCCAGTATTCTTTGTTTTACACTTTAAATCTATCTTATTAATTGTAATTAACGTCTACGGGCTATAGCATTTTATTTGCCACCGTGTACTGTTTGTAGACAATAGATTTATAGGATTAATGCCCTAGGCAATGCATGGGTATATATAGACCCAATTGACAGAATTAGGGGGGACCTTGCTACAACGTATCTTGGGAGATCAGCTTAGATCGCATGCCTAAGAACAGACCTGTTTTTGGATATTTGGAGACATAAGTTTATGTCATTTCCCATATCCATATTGGAGCTTATGTACTGTTAAGCATTTAGCCAATAATTGTTATAATAATTGTTATATTAATTATCTGCTATTCTTACTAAAGAATATATATATCGAATTATTAACAACCAACAAGAGTCCTGTCTTCATTTAATCTACAACGAGATTCCAAAAAATACATGAGAAACGCACTTTTACACTACAGTTACGGCTGAGCATCGTGACTACGTTAGAGCGAAACCTTGCGTACAAAAACAACACGCGGTGACAGCAATATAACGTCTGTTCTGGTCTTATAGGCAAGGTACATCGACAGGTGGGAATGATAAGACGAACGTCGATTCTGTGTGAATCGGTGCGAAATGAAGAACTCTGCTCTCTGAAACCACGGGAGGTTCTTCTTACGTGGAATTCTGAACACCTTGATTAGACTCCAGGCATCTTTCTCAATTAGTGCTACCGATTTATTTTTCGGTGCATTTGTGGGAAGATGTATTTATCATATTATACTCACCTGTGACATTTGAGTATGGGAAAATTACAGATTTTACACCTAAATCAAAATACCAGTTATGACTTGTAAGTGATTATAATAGAAAGGCTTGTCTATATCACTAGACGTTGCAGAATTTTAGGGACGAAACTGTTCTATTGCGCTTGTTGTGTTATTGTGCGAGGGGGGGGGAGAGTTTGGAGGACCCGGAGAAAACACATGAGGCTGGACAGGCGACCCTACTTCTTGACTTAATGGCGAGCCGAGGATGGAGAGAAGACGAAAATAAAAAACATGCAACTGTCTCGTCTATATCATTTTAAAACTATGGAGTATTCTCTTGGCAATTACCCCATTATTCCAATGCCAGTTCATGTTATGGGGTCTGGTTAACTTTTATAATCTACTCGAATTATCTCGTTGTTGTATTTTCATAGAGAATTTTAGATTTTAATTTCGTTCGTGTTGTAAACTTGAAGTTCTGGCGTACATCTCGTGTCGTTTTAACGGTATCCGTAAACAATCACTTTGAAGGCTTACATGATTGGTTAATCGTTGCAACATGAACAGTAATTGGATCTTCTAATTTTAGCGTGCCCAATCAAATTAAACATGGCATAGATAGATGAAATATGCCACGTAATATAAAATTGAAAGGTTTTGATTTATTTGTTTTATAGCATTGTATAATCAATTTCTAGATAATGGATTTAATGTTAAATACCTCATAAAAAGGGCGTACTTACAACCCCGCCCTAGAGACCCAATGTTTCTGTTCATGAATGAACAAATAATGTTATCAAATGGAATTAACACACACCGGTCATTGATAAATTATAGTATTTATATCAGTGGTATTGCATGGTAGTATATTTAATTTCAGAGAGACTGTTTAATAATGGCAGTAATACACTGATAAGATATCATTCAAGTATACTGTCCTAATAAATGATTTGATTGTGATGTAACAATACCATTTAGCCTAAGAGATAGCAAAATCTATTATATATTATGCAATACAGATTATCAGTCATGATTTTGTTTTATTATTATCATAATTATAATATATATTCTCTAAAAACTGCAATTGAAAGTATTTTAATAAAGCCTAACATGACATGTATTCTTTTCAATTATGGTGATTACAAAGATTTGTGTCCAACGTCATAGCCACGCTGTCAACAAATTTTACGAGAATAGAAATGAAATCCTCCGACTGGGCTAATGAAGATGGGCATGTGCCATACTCTTTGCTATGAGGGAACTTTGATCAAATTCCAACTGCCGGGTTTTCGTTTACGTGCACGTCTGTGTGTACTGCACACGAGACCCCGTTTTCTGGTCTCATCCCAACGACTATACGTTGTTGTTGTCCCCTGTCACGTCCTCTGGCATGCACCACTGACTAGGTGGAACCAACTCGAAAATCTCGATGAACACCGAGATCGAACACGGGACCTACAGGTTAGCTAGCAAACGTCTTACTCACCGAGTCGCTGTGGCTCTCGTTTTATGTATAGACCGTAAAATATAATTATCACCTATGTTAACACCCTTGCGTGGTTTTATTAGATAACATTCACTCTTATTACTATAAAAAAACATTTTTTGTAGCAAATTATATATAATGATACTCTTTAATAAAAAGGACTAAAATCTTGTATATTTTTAGAGGAGATATGTTTTGGCATGCTTACGATTCCATAAACATTAAAAGATATGATGGCATATTGAGTTATCTTTAGTACAGGTTTGAAAGTTGCTTTTTGTTGAAATTTGCTGATGATTGTCAGATTGGAATAGATCAGTACCACGTCGAACGATAACATATTCATTTTCATGTCTCTCTAAGCTTGTCAGTTGATTTATCTTCTGTTTTTCTTCCTTTTATATATTACCCTTTTTTATCCCACGAAAGAAAACCTGCAAGCATGCTACCCTGAACTGGCACTATTGATTTCTGCAATTCAATGTATAGGTAGAAAATGTGGCAGGTAATACCAATTAGTTCTGAAAGAATATTAGAGTGTTCTCAAAATAAATTATTGCAGTTTTGATACAATGTTCAAGTACTCCACTTATGTTTTAGTCATCGTGTTCTATATATAACATATTATCTGTTACTTATATAATGTATCTGGATGTAAAAAAGTTACCCATTAGAGGCTTTACATGTAAATAATGCGCGTTTCTTTTAGAAACCTGTTTACACGGTTATTTGTAACTATTTGATTGGACTTGTTCATGAATCAGCGGCTAATGGCTAATTTACTTCCTATTAGATTTAAATGAGACAAAACTCCTAAGAAATGTAGATATTTAATACATTATATATTTCTGGAAAATGTATCAAAAACAACTTTGCTCAAGCGAAGCAGTTATAATTCTGAAATGTTTGGCAAAAACACAATAAAAATCTTGTCAGCCCTTGTATAAATATTTTTGATATAAGTACGTGTATGATATTTTGTACATCTGACAATGAACAACCAAGGTACTCGAACGCTTCGAAAAAAATATCTTGAGAAATCACGTTTGATGTTTGTTTTCATGAGATGCGCATTAGTATTACACTCCAATATCTTCCACATGTAAATTTAAACATTCTAATAATAGATTCACATTTTAATCGTGAATTTCGAATTATATGTGTTTATGTATACTCCGACATTTTGGAATTTCCAAAATAAAACGTTTATTATTATTAAGTATAATGTCATTTTAGATCATGTGGATGGTCGTTGATGTTTTCTTGTCAATCCCTGAAGCATTAATTTATATTCACTTAATTATACATATACATGTATTTACCAACAATGTTTCATACCTTTAGGGTATACTACTTTATTGTAAATTTACACTGTGTGAGTGTGACATTCAGGTGGACTGATTTTACCATGCGTCATATAAATATTGAAATATTGTATCTTATTATTTTGGGGTTCCACTGACCAACTTTTCAAATCTAGGCAAAATTGTGAAGATCTACAATTTTGATTTTTTTTTTTTTTTTTTTTTATAAACAATAACTTATGCATAAATGAATGTGATGAAAGAACAGACTTGACCTATTTAACCCCTCTCCATTTCTAGGTATTGCCACCCTATGGAAATATGAGTAACGCAGCTCTACATCCGTTTAAGGAACACGATAACGCGCACTCCTACAAAGCCTGCTCAAAGAAAAATTATATACGTTTCATAATATTCCAGGAATTCCGAGCAATGGTTATTTAATCAAGTGTTGTAATCAAAGTTAACGCGTCGGTTCGATTTGTTTGTATTCACTGATCAATAAACTGCTTCATTCCCAAATTTGCCTAAATGGCGTGATCGAAAAGAGAACAGAGGTTCGAGTAAACGATAAATTAAATTAAACATTTAGCAAACAAACCGCAAAATATCAATATTGAAACACATTCCAGAAATAAGATTAAACGATCGTGAATTTACATATATGGTGCATGTATACATATTACGGGAGTTCCGTCTCTAATCGTTAGGAAGCATATTATAATTATGGCGAATTGTTTGACGTTCTAACACCTGACGTCAACTGACAGACTATCGCCATTGAAGACGACACTGCCAAGATCGGTCGTATCATTTCTGTTACGTCTTTTTTTTTTTTGTAAATCATTTTTAGTAAAACCTGTACCATAACAGGCTTACGGCTGGCCCCCGGATCCACTCACGTGATTTGATATTTGTTTAGTTTTGTTTGCAATGCCTGTTTTTCTGTCTTGTCCGCAGGTTAATCTTTTTTTTGTGTTTGTTTTGCGTGTAGTGCAGTCCTCCTGCACTTACTAATAGAAAAGTCAATGCACTTAACGACAAAATTATATGGGGGGGGGGGAGTTTGTAAGCGATTATGTATGCGACTAACTTATCATTATTATTTTTTTTTTCAAAATAATAGGCCCAATTTATGTTTGATTATAACGTTGCTTTTTCGTTATAAACCGACCAAGCACGAGAAACAATTGTCAATATACGATTTATATAGACCTATGTCGGAGTTTCCTTAAACTCTAGGAGTAATAAACTGCACTGATTCTACTTTCTACATAATGATATAGTTTATTTTGTTTTGTTTACAACTGTTTTACTTCTATGTGACGGTTTGGAAGTGAGATAAAAAGTAAAGTAAGTCCCCATCGTACCCCCCACCCTTCCAAAGGTTTATATTTACTGTATTTCATTACTTACATTGAACTTTATAGTTCAAGGAAAAGAAGAACAGTTATTTATAAACTGAAGACGAAACACAGATTAAGTGTGAAGTAAACATGGCTCGTATTTAACTAATTTTGTGTAGTAGAAGATAGGTGAGTTGAGATATGGCGTATGTTGTTGTACATGGTTTATCTGGCGTTGCCTTGACGTCTAATTATCAATAGATAAGTCACCCCGTTTGTTTTTTTGCATCCGATATCGTAAGCCAGGTTTGACTTTTGATCTTCACTTTTCCGTCCAAACAGATATTTGTTTAACGCCATCGGTTCCTGCAATGCTAAATCCGAGCTATCACTCAACATACTAGAGACGAACATGATGCATTTGTTCTACATTTTCTTATTGATATGGCTAAGTAATGGTTTTACGCCAACCATTCATAGTGATGCCCAATCATATAAGTCGTGTTATTGTACAAGTACATGTTTTACAGATGGCATAACCAATAAGTGTATACTTATTTGAGGCTGGTAACGGCACATATTATGAAATCTCGCCCCTGTTCCTAATCTGACAACATGACATCGCGACAATGTTGCTGTAACCACTATGCACAATATGTATCGTCGATTTAGGACTTAAAATGTCGGTGAATTAGCTTAGTGTCTGTTCTCAAGCGGACCTTACTGTCGACAGGCAGCGCAGGTATAATAATGTTGTTATTAACTTGTGCATTAGTATCTTTCTACAAGACACAAAAATACATACTTTTTCCAACCTTTTAGTTGGAGCCCAAGCAAGAGGCTAGAAAGATATATAAATGCTGCTGGTACGAAAGAGATTTTGGAATAATATTGAGTACATTTAGTATATTTGTTTATCGAAATAGTGAAACATTATTGTTCATATTCAACTGCAAAAACAACAGTATGTATCAAAGATTAGTTAACTTTGTTAATACCTCCAATAACAAATGGTTTCAGGTGTTCCCGAACTAGTTAGCATATCGTGCCTCGTTTTTCCAAATCAACCAATACTTATAGATAACTGGAGCATATACCGGGATTTTGAGAACTTAATATAGTTAGGGTATTCTTAGCATTCTTGTCTAGTTCATCTAATGTTTTGCAGTATAATTAACTTTAAAACTTACTTTGCAGTCAACCTTTGACTTCGCAGACGATATTATAATAACCGAACCAAAATAAAGATCTACTTTTAATCAATTATTCGTCTATATTGCAAATCTTCAATATAGGCGTGGTTAAGCCGGTGATAAGACGCTGGCTCGCTAGCTTGGAGGTCCCTGCATTGGCCGACAAAGTTCATTAGGATTTTCCGGCGTGGATTTCCCCTTGTCAGTGGCACAGGACGGAGAGGGCTTAACAAGGAAATCTGGCTAGTCGTTCAGATGGGGCAAAACCCAAGGTCTCGTGTGTACATTGGCGTGCACGTAGAAGATCACTTGGCAGTTGGAATTAGATATGTGAGTTGGTCATAGCGCCTCTGCCCGAGCACAATTTACCTCGTATGTACGTTTCCATTAGCCCACGAGATTACGAAATACGCATTGTAGCGCACAGGGTGTCTGTAAGAAAAAAACCCAGACATCAGAATGTATACATGATTATAAGAGATCCTGGTTTGTTAAAGATGTTAGTGATGTTGGTTTATTTAACCAGAAAACTTGTCCGCCTTCACAATTACATATACCTGTATATAGCAACATCAGTAACTTCGTGCTTCAAAGGTCGTGGGAGCACACGATTGACATCTCTTAAAAAATAAAAAAGCATGTGACTCAGTGCTGAAATCTGGCAATTTTGAATGAGATAAAATTTAAAGAGAGAATTCATTGAAAATGTTCTTATTGTATAACTAAACCTAAACACCCAGACATTTTGATGATAGATGGGCGCCATTATCATAATGATCTTGCTGTTTCTTTCGACCAACTTGAAGGAGATTTATTTGATGAAACTATGTGCTGAAAACCAAAGAACATTATTTAACTTCTTTGATAAGAAGGTTTGTCACGTAAGTGATAGGTATTTTAAAGTGGAACTAATCAAGACTAGTGCATCGGTGCCTGACTACATTATAACAAACGTTTTACATGAAGGGTTCATTTTAGTTTGGTATTCGTTTCATAATCTCTCTCTCTCTCTTTCTCTCTCTCTCTCTCTTCACACACACCCTATAAACCTAAAACCCTAGAAGTGAATGTACCGAATATAATCTGATTTTACAAAAGAACAAGATTTATCTAGACATTTTAATCTACATCAAAGATTATTTCTATGTTTGTCAATTTTTAATTCCTGGTCGTAAAAAGAAATTATTGTCTGATTAATCTAACAATTTTCTGTTCGCTTTTGTTAAACATGTCGGCAAATCTACCATTCTACCACACAGTCGCTTTGAACAATCATGTAGGTCGGAAATAATTTACACTTTATTGCGTTTTGATTGAATATAAGAGTGTCGAAATAGCCGTATTAATGGGCGGGCTGTTGATAGACCATCATTTGTATTTCTCTCACTGAAACCTTAAAAGGTAGTAAACTGGTGATTTGGACAGTCAATGGTAGATATCGTCTGCTAATCTCAAGTGATCTATAGAGGAACAGACGCCAACTAAACCATGTTTTCCTTCATTGCTCTTTCATCAAAGACGACGATGTCATATTTGTTATTCAAATGTCTCAGCTTAGGTATTATTAAAATATTATTCATGTTTGACATCTATAGGCTTATAGACTGTTTACGATTTTGTTTTCACATAGTAGACATATTGTTCGATGGGTACAGAATCAATGCAGAAATACGAACGGTTAACAAAATAATAATATATGCGCACTACGTAAACTCTCTTAAAAAAAAAATCCACGTAATTCTGAATATTTTGGAATACTATTAAAGGGAATTTTAATCCTCTTGATGTTCTTTGAAAATGTGGCTTCCGTTACTGAAACATTTTCTTTTCTATCCCAGACTGTTCGTGAGGGCATGCTGACTGAGCTGTTGTTCAAGGACGCCAAAACTCTATGAAATCGAAAATTGTTTTAAAGAAAATGTAACGATGTTTTTCTTGTACAGGCGATAACTAATGATGTCAAAGGTCTGATAACATTTACTCTTTCAGACAAAGTTTAATCAGGCGAAAGAAAAACAAGTTGAAACAATACATCTTTCACTACAAGGTGTTTAGAATTAACATGGTAGACGGCACTAAATGCACGTTAAACATCTTTAAGGTGGCCTGTTCTTTAGGGTGTGTATCCAAATATCTTCTATTTTATCGTAGTTTTATTCCCCTAAGAAATATCACAAGAAACAGAGTGGGTATAGTTTTAATAAACACGTGTCATAGAGTATATTTATTTTATTCTACACAACTTTTATCTGGCTGATTGAAGTTGTGTTTTATTACATCTTATACCGCTATAAAAATGTCTTTTTTTAGTTCGGATAAAAGCTGAACTTAACAAGTCCTCTCTGTTGTATTGAACAAAGTACCAAAGTAAAGCGAAAATAGCTCAAATTTTACAATCCCTATTTCATAGACGATGGTTTTGCTTGTTGTTACTGGTTTCAAGTTATTACCATTCTTTGAAATATCGGTTAGCGAGTTTGTTCAATTGCTGTTATTTTTATTTAAACGACCTCGGACACCATTAATATAATATTTCACTATATCCAAATAAAACTTTAACATAAATTTATAGAGTGTACTGGAATTTTTCATTTTTTCCTTTTCTTATAACCGATCTGGTCCTTTCGCTGTCTGATCTGATTATCTGCCACCCCTACAGTAAGTTCCCTGTGCATCACGTGTCTAGTCAGAAGATAAAAGATGTGTACATGTCCAACCCTACTTATCGGGTGGCCCAATTTATCGATTAACTTTTGATATCCAGCATCTTAATACGGAAATTATCAAAAGAAGTCTGTCATTTTGATTCGTTTCTCTTGACATTTTAAAGTGCAAATCTGCACCATGTGTGATTAACGAGTGCTGACGAAGTGGCTTTAATGCATTTTGTCTTCTGGTAAAAACATAAGAATAGGAGGGCTATGAGATGATAATGTACAATAAATGAGAATCAGGCCATCATGGTTTCCGACAGAGTTATTCCAAACCCGTGGATAAGACGCAGGGTGTCGCTTTAAGTGGGTATATTAAAGTTTATATATAGGATAAACGTTCTCATCACAGTTTCTTGGCATCTGGCCACCTCCAATAAACACCCTTCTAAAAGTCTGCTGTTTGCGTTTAAATATTTCTAATTACAACCTAGGTTGTTGGAAATGATGAATATGTTTTCTGTCTATCAGCACATAGATTATTTAGATTCAAAGCTAAATGGAACCTCGATTTATCAACAATTAGTTATTTTAAGAAACGTCTTGAAGAAATTCTTTAAATAGGTAATTGTTTGAACAAAGAACATATTAAAACCAACACAATGAAACACAGCACCATAATGTCACCCGATTCATAAATAAGCCTAACGATGATGTGACTAATAAATATTAAATACTGAAGATTCTAATCTAAGCTTCTGTTTAAAACATATTGAAGTGTGGGATGGAGATCTGACTGAAACCTAGTGAACTTTGAGTTTCATCAGTGAACTTTTGCCAATATCTATCGCACATTTCTTTCATCATCCTTCTTCTGATTGTTTATTTCTTAGTAAAACTTCTCTTGCCATCTGTCAACGAGCTTCTGATATTATCTCACCGTTTGTTTGACTATATTATCACTTACTAGAGCCACTACTAATCGTATCGTCTCAGCAAATGTTGAATTTTACTGAACATTAAGGTTATTGAGCCGATGTTTCTGGTTTTATCTCGTTATCATACTGATAAAGTAATCAACAAATCTTGGCAACATAACATCCATCTCAACGGACGATAGCCATTGATTCCTCGTGTCATAATAGAGTTGTGTCCCTTCCATTGTTAAGCGTTATGGGTTTATAATCAGTATTATCAATACAAATACATAACAAAACAATAATTTCTTATTAATGGTTCTTTAATTTCAAACTGCTGTGTTCATATAATGTGAATTTTCATATGGAGGATATGACTATTCATTAAAGAAATGGATTGCCGTTGGTTATCCAGATCAAGGATATAGGTTACCCCTTTAAATTGCGAGAAAGCTTATGTGGGTGGACGCCTTAAAATGTTAGATTTTATTAACCGCTTAATATATAAATGGACTCGCTTATTGTATTATTTTTGAATTTTTCAGATTGTCATGAAGTTTATAATTGGGATGGCATGAAATTCAAGGGAGACTATTACATCATGATAAAACCAGACGGATTAGACAAACCCTTTAAAGCTCACTGCAAGGTCTTTAATAACTCAGGTAAACACATCGATAATATTCGCTATATAAATGTGCATCTATATTGAATTCCATAAATATATGACGGTATTTGAAATGGAATGCCTTATACAACGCTGTTCGCAGCTTGTGGATAAATGTTCATAATATAGATGTCAAACGTCAACCTTTGTCCACCATATTATACTAGAATTTACACTATTAATCACTAACCATCTTTTCACCCACTAATAATATGTTCATTTCCTTTCTTTTATTCTTTTCTTTCTTGAGTGTATCCAGCAAACTGTCAATACGGTTCACATTATTCTCCATGAAAACAAATAGCTACCCACTTAATTAAATAACGTGAAAGTGTTGCATGTTTGTTTAAATGAGAAATACAGATTTGTGATTTACAAATATAAAGAGAAGAGATGGGTGATTTTTGGAGGCCACGTTGATTCTTATATTGTGTATATCGAATTGACATGTGCGCATGTGTATTTTGATGTTCGTATGTTGAATGTTTTTACTGGATTGTTAATCTAATGCATTCTTTCCAAGGCACTTTTAGCAAGTCTAAAATTACAGCAAGTTCATAAATTGCTTAAATGTGTCATAATATTGTATATATAATATACAAGGTTAAATCAGGTATGTATTGAGTCTTATTATTCTTATATAAAATATAAATTGATTTTCCAAATTATGATGCACTTGACAGGTAAGTATAGTTTGTTACTTCGAGACACACCCAGAAGTCTTTGACGATAGCCGGTGTGTCCGGCCAAACTTCTCTCAATATTATAGCCAATCGGTTCAAAAGTTAACCGATCAGTAATCACGGTCACCAAGAACCGCTTAGTCTTCAAAGTAGGGAGGGTCTGGAATCGCTGTTAATGTGACGAAAAGTTCCATTGCCCATGGGTAATCGGGAGTATTTTTTTCATGTGATTGATTATCCAGTATCTTTGGCCAAGTCAAGTAAGAGTTGCACTCCTTTCCGCAATAAATCCCATAATTCTTCCATTATTATAAACAAACATGAATTGTGACGAAGAAGTAGGATTGATAAAAAACATAGATAAGAGAAATTTTACGATAAGAAAAATAAGAGTGTTGGATATTGAACTGGCATTGCAACCCAATGGATTTTCTGAAATTGCATACTTAAATGAATTTTATGGACGTCGACATTTTGTTGTAGGAGTAGTAACCTCCCCTAGACTTTGTTTATGACAATTTAAAAGACCAGATAATCTAGCCGTTGTTTATGACAATGTAAAAGACCGGCAGAATATTTTTCTGGATGATTGAGGCTAACCGATCGGTTCATAAACCTTTCAATATAACTGATCGGTTGAGAAATGCTCCGAGATACCTGTCGGTTCAGATGCCTCTATTGTTAAAGGATGACTTCCGGAAATCACAATCGCGGATAAAGTGACTGCCCAAGGGATGTTAGCAAAGACGGCCAACGTTTCTTTAGATGTTTCTGACTCAGTACTATGTTACTAAGTTGATAGTGGTCGATTCATTCTAAATTATTTATTGTGAATCTAATCATCCAGGAGAAAAGTCATTGCGATTTTATTTAATCAGGCAGTCTTACTTATGTTCTGTGGAAAGATATTTTTCACAATTCATTTACAATTTACCGAAACTCGGTAGAAGAAATCCAAATCTTAGTTTTCATTGGTCATAAGAGCCTACCTCCACGATATGTATCTGACTGGACCATCATAATATTATACTGGTAAGCAATCGTCGCCATATTCCATACATAAGTATCTCCGAACGGCTCAGTATTTGAATTATCAAGATTTAGACCAGACAAATGACCATTTTGGCGATTGGGGGTTCTGCCCATTTAAATATATTATTATTATATATAACTAGGGTAATATACGGGATGTCTATATAGTTGAGGGTTTCCATTTAAATATATTATTATTATATTGTATACAACTACGGTAGTATACGGTATTATCTATATAGTTGTCAAACAGGTAAGGATGTCTGCATGAAGCGAGAATGTTTTCACCGGCTTGTTTTTAATTTCTTTACTCGTTTCTTATATGTTTTTCAATGATTTGTTGTCTGCAGTTTGCACGATTGTATGTCATTTACAAATATGTAGATTTATGTGCTATACTATAGTTGTTGCATCATTCAATTTGCAAAAGCATGGCTTGCCAATTTATTTTCAAAATGTAGTCCGACAGTAACTATTTTATTTACTTAGTGTATATAAGTATATTTTTTCGTTCAATATATTTTGTGATCGCACCCATTTATTAACTTCTAATTATTGCGGTTTTATATTTTGTGTTTTATAAGAAATAATTAATAAGAATTTAGTGAATATAGCCAAATGGGTCGGAAAGTGGAAATCAACCACCTGTATTTCACTTGTTTTTCATATACAGTAAACTACAGGTCCAAATTTCTGCGTCATACTTACACGTGTTCTACATAAAGAAAATTATCAAAAAAATAATTACAAGATCCTTATAATTGGATTATTGATAACTCATCAAATTCAGAACATTTAAGTTCAAATTCCAACATATTGGTATCTTCTGGTGCGTTACTTATTTGTCGGTGTTTTCGTTTACGTATGATATTTGTAACTATAATAACGAAAAATATAATTTTGGAAATTTTACCCTTCATTGATTAAAGGAAGTTGGCACGTATATATTTAAACACCATTCACTGACGAAGAATAGACGGATATATCTACCGTAGTGAAATTCTTCTATAAAGCGAGACAATGTGTAATTTTCATTACATGGCATGCCATATAGTAATTGATTTAAAATGATATGATTTTGTGTTAAGTAAATTGTTTTCGTGTATATGAAGTCAGTTAATCATAGTTATTTTATTTCTGTGCATTCTAAACATTTATATTCAATCGTGATTAGATTTTTTTTAATGGCCGAATATCAACTATATAAGAAATATGGCGGTTACTTCCTTGAAGGCAGATTGCATAAATGATTACATTTACGGCCAATGTGTATACAAATATAGACAAATTTGTTTATACGTATAAGGGTAGTAACATTCATTTAACTGCGCTTTCAACCTGCAATGCACTTGTACGTGTCGTCTGTACTGTTTTAAGCTATAAATATTTATTTTATATCTTGTTGTGCTGTGCCCTTGATAGTTATTGCATGTAGATATTGTATAGCACAATGCAAAAGTAGGCTTTACATTAAGTTTACACATGTGAAATAAATATGCCACGCAATAAGTAAAAATCCTGGCATTTAGAATCTTCTAATAGCGCCTTTAAAGTTGTTTTGCCCAATAATAGGTAGCACAATGTACGAATTAAAATTCATTTATCGATGTTGCTACTATTAGCCTGAACAGGAAATGTCAAGTTTAATCATGCCCAATAGTTGTCTGCCCTTGCACATAGACCACTAGGAAACTATTATAAATGCTATATAGTTCATTATGGCTTTGATGTTTTCGTAGGTTGTTATTTTATGTTACTCAGTCCAATGATTAAGTTATTCAATTTTAACCGCATGGAATCATACAATTCATTTGAACGATATTTGTCTTTCTTGAACAGGATGGACTGTTATCCAGAAACGACAAGACGGCTCGGTGGATTTCTTCAGAAAATGGAAGGAATATAAAGAAGGTTTTGGTAATTTAGAAGGTGAATTTTGGTTGGGAAACGACTACATCCATGCTTTGACAACACAAGGTAGGTATCCGACCAGGGGCGTTTTAAGGTTTATCATGGCGGAGGCTATACTATTTTGAGAGCCCTCTTTCTCGGGGGTGGGGGGGGGCTTGATTGATGATTTTCATACCAGTGCAATGACTGCATTCTCATTCAGTAGTGGATTAGACAGTAACAGTGTAAAGAAAACGATTGACTCGGACTCGGGGGCCCTTTCCATTGGCCAGAGGGGCCCTTTTGTCAGACGAGGGGCCCTTTTGTCTGCCTTCAGGGCCCTTTTGTCTGCCTTAGGGCCTTCCCTAACTATAAAACGCCTTTGTATCCGGCTCTTTTTTTTAAAATCAAAATGCATTTCTGCAATCTGATTAAAGCACAGATCCTATTTCGTTTTGTTTTTATAGTTCAAAATTCCGTTTTACCTGTCTTTACTACACTAAGATCTGGAAGAGTTGTTATCATTGGCGTGCTGTGGGTGATGTGGGTGATTAGCAAACGAAACTGTCTGCTGCTGCGAGTTCTTGGCCTTTTGATGCGGTAAATCACGTCAACGCGGATTGATTTGTCAGTCTGACGTCATAGGATCGAAAGTCTCTCGTTTGATCCCTGACGCGAACTCCCATAACTTGTCCGATCTTCATGTAGTGTAGGCTATAAAAAACGAAACGAAATATAGATCTGTATTTTAATCAGATTGGCATTTATGTACACGATACCATAAAATCATCCCGATATAATAAGACAAGTAGGCGTATACACAGACCAATATATTGAATCAAATGATTAGTTGAATTATGGAACTAATGCAACGGGCCCAACACAATTTCTCTTGATACGCCAGAATCTCGTGATTGTTGAGATCGAGTTTATATATAATTTTTAGCGCCGTTGACAAAAGTTGTCTTTTGAGAGGTAAAATCATCATATTACTAACTTAATATCGCGCTTTTGACCAATTTTCTAGCGCCTAGTGCATTTCCTAGTGGATTGAATAGTTGCGCGATACAAATATCATTATTATTATTACTAATGCGCTTCCGTACTAAAAATAATTTTTGACGAGTTAATTTAATCAACGCGCTAGTTGTATGTCCTCATTTCCTTATAAAAATGTGAATGTTTTCGTTAAAATATTGCAATTCAGAAGCGTCAGAATAGCAATATCTTAAAGCATTTAAAAAGAAAACATGACCAATAACATTTTGCGCTGATTCAATTTACTCAGCAAAAGTTGTCTTTTCGGGATTAAAATAATTTCCACGATCACAATATGTTGATGTAATATTACCTTATTAATATCGAGGTATCCATGGCGCTATTGACTCTTATACGCTTTCATACTAAATCATATTCCAGTTATCATTACCCACCACAAAACAAATGTATAATGTTTGTAATGACATGTACTTAATTTTAAATTACATGTTAAATTTTGACACATCACAGTTCGCGTTATCGTCTAAATTGATGATAGTTAGTTTCATAAAATATAAAGAATCACTTATGAAGATTCAACGAAAAATAATGAAGTTAATGATTGGAAAGGCCGCTCCTCCGTTCACTCCAAAACAAAGCTGTAAAAATGACCAACACGAGTGTCCACTTGGTTACATCTCTAGAAAAGTCTCACACAAATGTCCAAATTGTCAAGTTGATTACATCTCTAGAAACATCTCACACAAATGTCCACTTGATAAAATCTCTGGAAGAATCTAACACAAACCTTCAGTTAATTTCGTTGTAAAAGAGTCTCCAACACTGGTTCACGTGGGCATATCTTTAAAATATCAGGTTAACAATTGCACGTGATCAAATTCCAAATACCTGAACATACACAACTCACTTAGTTGGTTATATTTTGTCTTAGACAGGCTAAGGCCGTTATCAAAAGAACATTTCTGATGATGATCAGTTCAATTTATTTAAACCAGTACAGACGCTCTTGAAATATTCATTAAAAAGCTGCTAGAACCTTTTTCCTGTTACCCTGTACGTTATGTTTTTTATATTTAATGTCGTATTCATATTTATGACCACTTCCTGAAGTTAGAAAACACAGACCAATAAATATTAATGAGATAGATGTTAATTTATTCAGTGTGGATATAATCTAACCAAACAACCACTTTTCTGTACCAACTAGGCTAATTCTATACAATGTGCTATGTAGGAAATTTTCCCCAGACCTTTTCATCAAAATACAACTAGCACGGGTTCATTTACGTGCACGCCAACAAGTACAAGGAACTGTCTTGGCCTACACCCGGACTTCCTTGATAATATGACCAGGCACTGTATCCTTGAAACCTCAGTAGCTCCCGTAATTCTAAAAAATTAAAGTAATACAATAGTTTTATAGAAATTGATATATTGGGGAAACTGTCTAATACTTACTTGGATCCACATATTGTCCTGTAAATATTCTTCTTGGACTATTCTTAAAACTACTGGTAATACTGTTTGGTCTCGGGTCTGGTGTAGAAAGTGCTGGTCGCGGAGGAGTTAACATAAATTGTCTGTCAAGGCGTGGACCCCTCCGCTTTCTATCTGTAGGTTGTTTAAAATCACCAAACTCATGGCGACCTATCGTAGCAACTTGACTAACACTGTCGAATTGCGTCACTAAAGGTTTGTCGGGATCGTTGATTTCAGGATTCATGATAGAATAATCGTCTCCGTCAGCAGTCGTTACATTGGGAGTGACTGCAATACGTTGTTGCGATTTATATGAATCTGCTGATGCTGGTGGTTGGAATTTACGGTCGCGTTTATCCGGCGCCGTGAACGGTGGTAGTGGTTTGCGTTTCTTCAAGGAAGCAGATTCTGTCGGTCGATCCAGAACCTTCGCTGGTGCTGACTGAACCGAGGGTGTCCGGTAAAAGGATCCAATGGACATCTTACTGGAACCCCTGGCTTCTCTCCCATACAAATCCCGAGGTGGTGCGTACGTCTGAACCGTCCATGGATACGCCAGCATCTGTTGTTGTCCGGGTTGGATAAGATTTTCGTTCTCGTAATGGGGACATCGGACATCGTCGTATATCATGGAAGGAATAAAACTATTACTGGTTTTCGGGAAACACCCACAATTTATACCGTGAACATGGTGGTCGTGCAGGTCCATTAATTCTACCCTAGTGTGTTCCCAGCCATCTTCACGGGGTTCCCTCCATACATTTAGTTCTAAACGTGGAGTTTCCATCTCCTTTCGAGATGGTGGTCCGTTACGCCGATACATTTTGTCATTTAACGATTTGTTTACAAAAATATTCCAAAAATTACACCTGCGTATTGAAATTCATCACAATTTTCCAAAATTAAACTTTAAACTATTAATACACGAAAGACAGAACACTAAGTTATAATGGCGGACCTAAGGTGTTCTCTCCTCTGTGTTGAACTGAACAACTATTCGTATATAATTGATTCAATATTTGGTTGTCTACAGCGACCGATTTGTCAAAGGGACGAGTCGCGCTTTGTAAAACACGCCCCAGCTTTGCTTTTACCAATACATAAGTGATTATTTATATATTTACATTAGTTGAGTTGTCGAACAATGAAATCAATTCAAAGAAAACTTAGTGAGTGTACTATTAAGATTGATTTCAATAGGTCTATTATATTTAATCTTAAGAAACTTGTATTATTAAATATACACACGGGATATCCAATAGTTAGGTGTATGGTACACTTTTTTTAAATACACATTTCTACGTAATAGATAATGATATATTTTCTTATACACGATATCGTAAAATAGTCTTAGTTTTATTATACATGTAGTTCTAATAATATATATACCCCATAAAGCATGCTATCTACTTTGTTGTATTTTTGTTGCAGTTTTAAAAATATATATCGTAAAATGAAGTACATGTATACTATTTGGGTTCTCGCGTCATATATCAATTGTGGTAGTCAAATTGTAATATTAAAAGCATATTCTAAAATAAACTTTGGACATAGGTCTGAAATATTGGAAATAGTGTTACTTTACCCCGTCAAGTATTCGCGGATCAAACCAGTAAATATTACGTGATTCAGGCAGGTTCACCAAAACACCCGGAACATTGAACAACAGCTCACTTGTCCGAACCCTTAAACAACGCATCTCGCATTGCAATCTAAGCAAAATGTCTCTTTAACATTATGAAATTGGATTTTTAGAAATACACTTGACAATTATAAGTAAAGCTAATAACATAGAGATCTTATATCTATCTCAAAATGTGAACGGGGTATATTTTTAAGAGGTTTGTGAAGTGTACATTATTGTTAACCAATTCGTACCATGTATTATTAAAAGAAAATTCAATATCTAACAGGCTTATTCAATATCATTACGAGACAATGGGTGTATGAAATAACCCAGTATAGCCTGAATATTGACCTGGTTATTGAAAGCCAAAAGAAATATTAGAGCATGAAATATATAGAACCAACTTCAAACTGTTCTTACAAGTATTACATTCATTTCACTAGTTGCCCTACGTGAACTTAAAATTTATATTTAGTATCAGAACAAATTTAAATCAGAATATACTTTAAATAATGCCCCATTTATTAAATCCACAATACAAAAATAGTAGGATATTATAAATAGGATATTATAAAGTGAAATATCAGAAACATATGAAGAGTCCAAGGGAAGAACGATCTAAGTCAGTTTTTCAAAGAACTCCAGTTAATTGCGCCATCTGGTAGCAAATTGTATAAGCTTTCTGTGGAACAATCAATTTCATGTAAAAACTATCGGAGTCACATCGAACCAAGGCCCTTCCGAAATGGCCTCCCGGACAAATACAAGTCTATGGTACCCTTTATTTAACATTAATTTGCCTGAAAACTTGCAGTTAGTTGTACTGGTAATTATGGTTCGTGTTAAACATCATTTTGAAGTTGTAATTAAATCCACTCGTTGGTCTGTTCGCGTCAAGCATTCTCGCCCAAAAGTCTGTTTTGCGTTTTATGCGAAAAGACAAAAATGTTACTTAGATCGTTCTTCCCCTGGACTCTTCATATAACAACGCTTGATTCGGATCTATATTTCGATTGTCTGCGGTGTAACCAGTTGAGAGAAAGGTTTCTGAGCAGTATTTCCCAAATAATCACGATATCGCCCCCTGGTCGGCGATGAAATAGTCAAAGGGTTCGATGACGAAATAGAAATTACGAGTTCATCAGAATATTTTTTTCATTTGATGGGCCCTGGTGATCTTCCGTGGCATTTAAGGTATTAAAAGGTGTCGAAAACTAAACAGGAATTATTTTTTCGCTATCTTGAAATCATTTATTAGCAGGCCTATCACCAATTCAGAGAGAAAGTTCGAACTGGGAGTTGGTCGCAAAACCTGGAGCAAAATCAGACTACACGCACCCTTTGTATAGAAGATTGGATTACAAAGTTTATAACCTGCTTTAAGGCATTTTGGCAACGTGTATGAATGTTTCAAGGTTGTTATTAAAACATGTTGGTTACATTGAAGCTGAACAGATCTCGTGTTACTGTAACCAGGTTGAAATAACAAATAATTTGGTTTGAAAGAAGAGTTGTTTTATGTTTTTATGTTCCTCAAGGTTATTGAACTTGGCAAACTATAATATTGTTTCTTTTCTTATATTTTGCAGACGATACAATGGTTCACATGGACATGGAAGACTGGACTGGTAAACATTTATATGCCGAGTACGACCATTTCAGTGTAGAAGGAGAAAATGAAAACTACCGACTCCATGTTAGTGGTTACCACGGAAACGCTGGCGATTCCCTGACATCATATTGGGAAAATCACGACGGTATGATGTTCAGTACGCATGATAAAGATAACGACGGTCGTTACTATGACAACTGCGCAAAGGCATACCATGGTGCCTGGTGGTTCAACAACTGCTTCGATTCTCATCTCAACGGCAAATATTACCACAAAGGTTTCCACAGCAACTACTTCCAGCGCGACGGTATTCAGTGGAACAGCATTCATATGTATTCGTCGTTAAAGAATGTTGAAATGATGGTTAAGCCATCCGACCGACCTAAGCCCGCTGCCAAAATCACCAACGACGTTGTGTGAAGTTCTAGTCCACGATATAACTTTGATAATAAAAACTAATTGGTAAGCACATGCTCTCGCTTACCGCGTGTTTGATCAAATGAAATAAAACAATTGATTTTTTTTCATAATAAGCATAAATTCACACTGAAGTCACATAACATAACATCCTCCGAAGATACGTTTCAGGAAAACGTAACTCTGGCGTTGACGAGAGGGCTGTACAGCACACTCCAGCCACGTTATACGAAACTAACGTGATTATATGGTTGTGAAGTTTGAAAGGACGAGGATTGTTTATACGTGTATATTATATATCAAAAACTGGGCTGTATTTAGTTAAAGCTAGATTCTAAGTAATCATGTGTGTGAACTGGGACAGTGTTTTAATAATTATCAGTTGGGAACAGATTAATTTCATAACACGTCATTGAAAGATCAGTTCTGTTCAAAATTAAAACTGTAGTTTTTACCCTGAAAACAATGACGACGTTAGCAAAACTAGTGACGTTTTTGGTCTCTGTTAGACTCAGTGTACATACGTAATTTTCACTCAACATTATCGTATATATGTATTAACCATAGTTGAAACCTCAAATTATGGAAATTTTAATAATTGTGTATATAATTTTAAAACAGACTTACTTGCTTTTTGTACTTAAATTTGGACAATCGCCTTATGTTTTGGCGATTTATAATGATATAAATTACAAATATTAGGTAATCATCGTATTTAATTAATATAATAATAATAATAATAATAATATAGCCTTTCATTTATGTGCACTTTTAGCATTTTGTCGGTTCTGCAGGCGCGGATCCAGAGGGGGGGGGGGAGTCCAGGGGGTCTGGACCCCCCCCCCCCCCCCCCCCCCCCCTGCTCAGGCTTGAAAATTTTTTATGCGATTTTATTGGCGATTTTTAGACCTGTAATTTTAGAATTTACCTTCCGGAAATACGTAAGAATGCACCAAATTGAATCTAATTTACCAAATTTGTCTGGGGGAGGGCCCCCAAACCACCCGTTAATCGGTTGAGCGCAATTAGTTAAGCAATTATCAACCCTAGACCCTACCCCCTGCAAAAAGTCCTGGATCCGCGCCTGTTCTGGGCAATTTTATTTAAAACAATCACTCATAAAAGAAAATGACATAAAATGAAATGGGGTTTAACGCCCTACTGTTCTGCTCCGAACTATGGTAATGAAGACGGACGGAAAGTTTGCCTTGACAGCGGCACTGCGACTTACTCCTATTATATCAAATTCCAACTGTCAATGTGTACACGTGACCTCGGTTTTTGTCTCATCCGAACGACCATCCAGCATAACTGACAAGGGGGAACCACGTCTGGATGGATGTAGGTATCGAACACCCGACTTCCAGGCTCGCGAGTCAGTGTCTTACCCCCTTAAAACATGTTGATTTAGATGAGAATAAAATATTGAATTGGGTTCATCAGATTTGTTCTTTCGATCAGTGATCGGCTACAATACGATTACATTTCGTTATGAAACAGGTCTTGCCATTTTAAACTAAAAAATCAAACACACACACGGCGTATTTACATACACAAGAAAAAAGCGTAAATCTAGTCTTGGATCTCCTGTTATAAAATTACACGGAACCGACAATCTATAGATAGTCTACATTAGTAAAACCTAGAGCTCATCATTTTATATCATTATAAAACTAAATAATCTATGTATTTTTGTAAATAGTATCATTATAATCTGATATTGTACTTTGCATGCTTTCAGTATTATTTTAAATGTTAGTTTTATTTTTGTCTGAAAAGTAAACCCTAGTTTTGATCTGTACAGTTACTTCTCTGAAAATTCATTTTTTTTTCGGTGGCATTTTGCTGAATCTCAATAAATGAACCTTTTATAATGTCAATGGTATGTATCAACCTGCCGACAATTTGATCTGTCATTCATAGTATATAAATCAATATACAATACTACCCCAACAATTGTCAAGTACACGAAATGAGAAGTGTCATCAATTGTTCTAGCAAAGTAAGCATACCTTGCCTTGCGAACATAGAGCAATAGTTTACACTTGGACTGAAGTGGTATCAAGATTCGGGCATGATTTTATAAAATTTGGTTCATTTTATAACATTTTATATACATGTATTTGTTTTGTATTGTAAATGGTCTGTCAGATTTAGAGAATTATTATTTATCGTGCCAAATTTATGTTTTAAGTATTTTACCAACCAACCTACTAATTTTAACTTTTTATTCAATTTTTGCAACAATGATTCAATAAAATAGGAGATATTTTGGTTGTTTGGGTATTTCCGGCTATAAATCTATTGATATTGTATAGTATGAAAGTTACCTTCTAACTTGAAACAGGCGAGTAGTCTAATGCAAATAAAGATGATCCTTTGATTAATCTTTCGGTGTAAGTCAAAGTCAAAAATTCCCTCCAAGTTACCAGTGAGGAGTTTCAGAAATGCTGTTACTAAGCAAGACATAAATTATAAATTATAGTTGGTTGGTATTATTACGACCGTGTAATTATATTATGTATAATTTACTGTGTTAACTATCTCTGTATTATTATAAATAATTTGTTTGAAACAGTTCTGATGTTTTTGTATAAGAATCCATATAAAACCACAACTGTGCCTTTAGACTCGTATGTTTCTATACACTCAGATCTGTTTCTTCTTTCTACTAGCACTATATATGTATTTAATAGATGAATAAATTTGTTGAGTTTTTATATAAGCACTTTTGTTTACTGTTTGAATATAGACATTTCTTTAGCATTGACCACTTTGACATTGAACATGGGCAGCATACTTTCCAGATTTGGACACTGATTGGTTCTGAAATTAGAATAAGTGTAATTATTATAAACACATCCCCATAATAATATTTGGTAATAAACAGGGGGTTATCATTGAAGAAGGCTTTCGCGGTATGCAATATACACATGGAATTACCAAGAAAACTGAAGCAGAGTAATCAAATATGTGCAGATGACATAGATATTGATACCGGGAATTCCCGCACTCATCATCAGCTTTTTAACTCAAAAAACCACCCCTCGATCAAAATAGTCTTAAAACTTACAGACCGGTTTCCAATTTGTCGTTTTTATCCAAGATTCTGGAGAAAAAAAAACACTCAAAACACAGTCAAAATTGCTTATAAACCCAATTACTGAACTGTAATCATTTTAATCACCTTAGATCTTTCCACAGCTTTTGACACAATAGATCACCGAAAACTGCATTCCTTGACTTCACAATGATCTTTGTATAAACGGCAATGGTTTATATATTCTTATCTATCATCTCGCCATCAGTCTTTGATTGTCAACACCGACAAATCAGAATGGGTTCCTTGGGTGTGTGTTATTCCTCAAGGATTCTGTTTTAGGGCCCGTTTATCTACCATGTATACAGAGCAGCTTGGAGGCGTTCCAAATCGAAATTCTGTATGTCACCATCTTTATGCTGACGATACTCAAATTTTAGTTTCCTTTATTCCTGGTTCAAATCAAATAGAGGTGCTTATAAAAATATCTATAAATATCAGACACATTTTTGAAACCTGAATGGAATTGAGTCGCTGGAAACTAAATGCGGATAAAACTGGGGTTATCCTTAACGGTACCAAAACTCGAACCTCTCGCACTTAAAATTTGATATGGTGGATATAGTATTTTCACAAACATCAGTGGTAAAAAAAAATAGGTGTATTTTTGGAGTATGGCCTGGCTTTTTACAATAGGCGTACGAGGCTGAACTTGTTTGGGGGGGCCAGCATATTTTCCCGACAGATATAACTCCTTAGAGTCCGCGAGCGCTGGAGGCGTTAAGGAAAATTTGGAAAACCAGACGGCCGTAGGCGAAATTTCCAGGCATTTCGAATACTTTCTAGTAATTTGGAGTGGGTAGTAAATTATGTTAGTTGCAGCATAAAAACTGGTAAAAAATCAATTGAACTTGAAATTGATTAAGAGATATTTAACATCTACATCATAGTGGTTTTGGAACTTTTTCCTGGAGAGATTTATAAGTAAAATAAGCGTTGTTGAGCACATTATCTTTGTATAACTATTGCCAGTGGCACTTTACATTCACCCATGAATATTTATTTCCAAAGAAAAGGGCTCAATATCGAATTATTTACGACCTATTGAGCCATCGTACATGTATATTATATGTGACTACAAGGTACAATATTATTACAAACTTATCAATTATTATTTCAGAAAATTTTCAGCTGCTCACTTCTATCACTTGGATTGTCCGGAGCATGGAGTTGGATGCCAGTATACAGGAACACAGTACTCATGTTATTAAAAATAGGTTGCCAGGCAACGAAACATACGCCCACACAGCAGCCAAATCGTCCGAGCAGTCAACAAGAGTTGTCGCATATTAAGGAATTATCAGAAAATCATTAGAATTTGTTTGGTTTTTATAATCAAACGTTTTTTTTTTTAAATCAGATAATAATTGTGACCTCCAGAGGCACCACAAGCTAAAAAGGGTGATTTTTCGTACAATCAGGGGACATAATTCAGGAAGTAATGACCCGATGGGCGCAAATATCGAAAGGAACCAAGATCTTTGGGTTATAAACATACCTTTCAAGTTTCATCAAAATCGATTCAAAATTGTGACCTCTATAGGGTCCACAACCTTGATATAACATATTTTCACACTATTCGTGTACAAACGGCGGCCATTTTGTCCGTCAATTCTAGTCCGATTTTCACGAAATTCAAACTCTCTCTTCATTACCATGTAACGGTGATATAGTCAAACGTTTTTTTAAATCGGATAATAATTTTGACCTCCAGAGGGACCAAAAGCGAACAAAAGCGATTTTTCGGACAATCCGGGGACATAATTCAGGAAGTTATGATCCAATGGGCGCAAATATCGAAAGGAACCAAGATCTTTGGGTTATAAACATACATGTCAAGTTTCATCAAAATCGGTTCAAAATTGTGACCTCTATAAGGTCCACAACCTTTATATAACATATTTTCACAATATTCGCGTACAAACGGCGGCCATTTTGTCCGTCAATTTTGGTCCAATTTTCACAAAATTCATACTCAACCTTCATAACCATGGAATGGTGATATAATCAAACGTTTTTTTTAAATCGGATAACAATTTTGACCTCCAGAGGGACCACAAGCTAAAAAGGGCGATTTTTTGGACAATAAGGGGCCATCATTCAGGAAGTTACGATCCGATGGTCGCAAATATCGAAAGGAACCAAGATCTTTGGGTTACAAACATACATGTCAAGTTTCATCAAAATTGGTTCAAAATTGTGACCTCTATAAGGTCCACAACCTTGATATAACATATTTTCACACTATTCGCGTACAAACGACGGCCATTTTGTCCGTCAATTTTGGTCAGATTTTCACGAAATTCGAATTCAACCTTCATAACCATGGAACGGTGATATAACCAAACGGTTTTTTAAATCGGATAACAATTTTGACCTCCAGAGGGACCACAAGCTTGATATAACATATTTTCACACTATTCGCGTACAAACGACGGCCATTTTGTCCGTCAATTTTGGTCAGATTTTCACGAAATTCGAATTCAACCTTCATAACCATGGAACGGTGATATAATCAAACGGTTTTTTAAATCGGATAACCATTTTGACCTCCAGAGGGACCACAAGCTAAAAAGGGCAATTTTTCGGACAATCAGGGGCCATAATTCAGGAAGTTACGATCCGATTGGCGCAAATATCGAAAGGAACCAAGATCTTTGGGTTATAAACATGCATTTCAAGTTTCATCCAAATCGGTTCAAAATTGTGTCCTCTACACTGTTCACAACCTTGATATAACATATTTTCACACTATTCGCGTACAAATGGCGGCCATTTTGTCCGTCAATTTTAGTCCGATTTTCACGAAATTCGAACTCAACCTTCATAACCATGGAACGGTGATATAATCAAACGGTTTTTTAAATCGGATAACAATTTTGACCTCCAGAGGGACCACAAGCTAAAAAGGGCGATTTTTCGGACAATCAGGGGCCATAATTCAGGAAGTTACGATCCGATTGGCGCAAATATCGAAAGGAACCAAGATCTTTTGGTTATAAACATGCATTTCAAGTTTCATCCAAATCGGTCCAAAATTGTGACCTCTACACTGTTCACAAGCTAAAAAACGTGATTTTTCGTACAATCAGGGGCCATAACCCATGAAGTTACAGTCCGATACATGCCAATATCGAAAGGAACCGAGATCTTAGGGTGATAAACCTATGTTTTAAGTTTTTAAGTCCGGACGGACGGACGGACGGACGAACAGGGGCGACGACAATATACGTCCACATGAAAATGTGGGCGTATAAAAATATTCAAAACCCGACAGACGGCGCGACGCTTCTCGACAAACTGAACATTCGTTCCCGACAAGACCATAGCCTTCCCCGACAAGGCCATACCCCTATATACCCCACCCCATTTTCAAAAACTCCTCGGCTAATGACCGATCTCACAATTCTGAGCTCTTTTCAAATTTCTATTTTTTTTCATGAAAACATTTGGGGGGGGGGGGCGGTGCCCGGGTAGACTATAAATATATTAGTTCCAGAGGACCGCACTACACGCAAGACAAACCAATGGACAAGACAAACTGCACATACATTATTAGAAATACATGTATAATACAACAAATTTTTAATATCAAAGGAGCTAAATCGCTAACATTTGGGACCTAGAAATTGAAACAAGTGGTTCGCAACGCATTAATACTGTAATATGAATGCATATAAACTGATTTACATTCAATAGTTTCTGTTTTTACTCTAATTTCGAATCAATTATGTTCGGAGAAAGGCTCAAGAAGTCTAAATCGAATGCAAATTTCTAGCGATTTAGCTAGCGATATTTGAAGTCATACAACGCAGTTTCTATATAAAAAAAAAACTTTCGGGACTAACATATGGTTTTAATTTTATTTCAATAATTCGCTTGCGCGTAGGGGTCTTTAGCAGTGGGAGGAAACCGGAGTGCCCGGAGGAAACCCACGAGGTTGAGACGGCGCCCCTATCTCCATGCCACATACGCTCACACCAGGGCTCGAAACCACAGCCGCAAGCCAGAGGTGACCGGCCAGCTAGAGGTCGAAGCGCGGCACTCTAGACCACTAGCCCCCCCCCCCCCCCCCCAAACAAATGTGGTCTCCAAGGTGAAAACCAAACGACCTACAAACTAAAACTCTGACAGCTATTGTAGGCCTGTACTATCCAGAAATAAATATATGATATTATTTTATCCACAGCCACCACAAGAATCCGAACCAAATTAACAAGTGTAATAACGCAGCAGATTAAAGACATCAATCTTTTTTAAATATATAAATAGATTTTTGAAAACGTAGTTCATAATATTTCTGTAGGAAAAGTAAACACTTTTATTAGTGGGATAGTTTACAATAAAAACAATCATTACATAGGTTTCTTACATTTTACAGATACCGTAGTTTTACTTGTGATGTGACGAATGGTGAAGTATCATTCATCTTGCTGTTCTAACGTGCCAGTAAATCTAAAACAACCCATCATGTGCATAATTACTATCATTAACCTCTCATGTAGAATATTTTACAAATTTACAGATTGCCTGTATCTTGTAGAACACATCTCCCGTAATCTGGAAAAACCTAGTAACACTGTTGAATGTAGTTTTGAGTAAACAAAGGAAAACTGTTTTGTTAAACTACTGAATATATAACCAATTTTATTTTGTCTTTTTAGATGAAGATAATTAGAAGCCCTTTCGGTGAAGGAGAAAAAAACCTATTATTATATACAGGTGTACTAAGTCCAAATATGGGTTTATCTCAATTTTCACCCAAATTTGACTTGCTAGGTTTTTCCAGATTTAACTTCATAGTCTACTTACCCATTATAGGTTCTTCTCCCAGAGACATTTTTGTTAAAATTACATCTTCTGCAAGTAATTGATTATAACTTCTTGTTCAACTTCTTCTGTACATGTAACTTAATACTAGCATGTCTGAGTTGCACCCATTGCCAGGTTATACTTTTGTCCCATTCCCGAATTAAATGATCTTGAATTTCTGACCAAAACTCTTCTGTTAAAATGTAAAGAAACGCCCGAGAAAATTTTCTCGGTCATGATAAACATGGAAATATTTTAATCACATGTGTATGGTATATTAGTAGACGTGTCTAAAACACATCTTATTATAAATAAACATTAATAGGGCAATGTAACCCACATCATTTGTTCCAGATGATGAAGCAGGAACTACTGAGATATATGATGAAGATTTACACTACTCTTTTCAATAACAACAAAGGATGTGTCCGTCAATGTCCCAGAGAATTGATCAACTAATGAAATGGGACTTTACATCCTACTTTTCGGCACGAAACGGGTAATAAAGAAAGGAATTTGCTACCCGGGCAGTGGCATGTGCGTCTAGTCTTCTTCGAATTTCAACTGTCAAATGTATTTCAGTATATACTTATGCATTTGTAGCCAGAGTTTATATAGGAATATACCTAATTAACTAATGTTTCCTGGTATACTGTACCTTCAGTCGCATCATTATGTAGGACAGTCAACTATGTTTAAATTCACAATTAACCATGTTTGCGTGCATTTTCGTGTAATTTCTTTGTGTTATATTAAAGTGGAAATTTCATATTTTCTAAGAAAGTCAAAACGTAAGTAGTTCTATGTCTTTTGCTCAAAAGGTTGTCAACTCACTATTATACGATCATGGGCAATATTTCACAGGCATAGAAATCCCTGACACAGAAAATAATAACACAATTATTTGAATTACCTCCCTTGTTTTCCCATTCCCCTCCATGCAATGGCGATCTTCAAACGTTTGAATTTGAAGTTGATAATGATATTTTTGCCAATTTCTTAACTGGCAATGGTGAATTATAGGATTAATCTTTAACAAAGTAGGACTGTTTATAGATACAATCTATTTTAGGGCTTTATTTTAATATATTTTAAAAATATAACTAAAAAATATGAAATCGCCGTTTTAAGGTACGCCACTATATCACTCCTTTCTCCTTACAAGTTATGGAGACGAAATATTTTCCCACTGTGGCTCTTCCAAAGAATCACAGACCGCGCAAAATATATAGTTTCAATATTAAGCCGGGCGTCGGCGATATCATTATTCTGAGTACAGTTAATCGACTTTCTTTGGATATATAGACGAAAACTTTATTTTATCAAATGTTCTACAAATGTCTGTAGGTAACCTTTCTGTTTCAGACAGCTGTATAAATGGATGTCGAGTCAGAACTCAACTGTACTCAACACCTGCGACTGTCTGATGAAATACGGAATGAAATCGCTGTTTAAACTGTCTCAGATGCACTGAAATTAATCCTAATTTTAAAAAAAATAATCCTGGAGGAAAATACCACAGGCACTCAAGGGGCAGAAGTGCATACTAGTACAATCCGCGGCCAGAACGAACAATTCGAACAAACAGAAATAGGGCCCCGCGCAGGTTTAATCCGGCACTGCATTGCCATTGGGCATAATAAAATTGTAAGTCATGACGTAACGTTATGTAAACGTAATTATTTGCTCCAATGGCAATATGGGGCTATATGTTTAAAGCGGAATCTTAATCGTTACGTAGTTAGCTATTGGTTGTTAATCGCAGGGGCGTTTTAAGGTTTTTCATGGCGGAGGCTATACTATTTTGAGGGCCCTCTTGCGCGGGGGTCCGGGTTGAGGGTGGTGTTTTGATTGATGATTTTCATACCAGTGTAATGACTGCATTCTCATTCGGTAGTGGATTCGACAGTAACAGTGTAAAGAAAACGATTGACTTGGACTCGGGGGCCCTTTCCATTGGCCAGAGGGGCCCTTTTGTCAGACGAGGGCCTTTTTGTCTGCCTTTAGGGCCCTCCCTAACTAGGGTACATTTCATTTTTCTAATCGGTTTTAGCATTTTTCTCCCGTTTTATTTGTTCAACTTCTTTGATTTTTTTCGCGAGGAGGCTGGCGCCTCCAGCGCCTCAGCAATAAAACGTCTTTGGTTAATCGGACTAATGAGCGGTCATAATTTGGAACAGAAATTTATTTCCATTAAAGTAGTGTTTAGTGGGATTAGCTCTAATCAAACGAAACACTGCTGTGTCGCTCATTCTGGTTTTAGCGAGGTAAGGAAGGTCTTATTTTCCCTCTAAGATGTTCAGTTACATTGGCCCGGCATTCACAGGGACTCACACACGACCGTTTAGCAGTAAAAAAAGTTGCCCAGTAAAATTGACTGGGAAGCCAAAACTTTTTCGACAAGGATTTAATAGCACGCTCCCTGAACGTACAGGGCGAGTGTAATGAGACCTACGTTCCGAGCTGAACTAGCGAAAGAGACAGAAAGGGAATTGCTCTGAACTGACGGACTACAATTTGTGGGTACAGGAAAGAATTAATGGTGGTCTGCCTCCATGGGATTTTCCCGATCTAGTGCTCACTCACTAAATTATTGTGCACGCAGTGGCAATACCAAGCGACCATATAATATGATATAATGATGATTGCTAGGTAGAAGCGTCACAATTCTTAACATGTTCTGACTGCGCCACGAAGATAAAATGAAATGGGGTTTAACTTTAACGTCCTACTGCTAAACTGGGATAACGAAGACAGGCATACGCCATTCAGTGGGCTATGAGGGAAATTTTGCCTGGGCAGCGGCGCTACAGCCTACTCTAATATCGAATTCCAGCTGCAAAAGGATCACGTGTACGCCAGTGTGTACACGAGACCTCGGTTTCCGTACCATTCGAACGACTAGGCCCTCCGTCAGGGGCGTACATAACGATTTCGTTTGGGGGGTGTTTAGCCAAAATGCGAGCGACTGATGCACATACCCCCCCCCCCCCCCCCAAAGTGCGAGTGACGCAAACAGGAGCCGAGCACCAAGTGCGAGTTTTATAGGGAATATGGGGGTGGGGAGGTTTCAAATCTAGGGCGCCATCCACAATCCCACCCCACAATGAAAGTAAACAAAATACTAGCTATAACATTAAGCGTCCCGGTAGAACATAGATATTATTATATAATTGTGTAGTTGTTTGCCGATCGTTGTCTCGTCGGAAAGTAGTTTTATTTTAATTCACATATAGTTTATGTCATATCAATGGTGGTGCCTATAACACTGAGTAATTTGAGAATATTTTTGAAAAATTGATTCAATATCCTGGCATTTGAGGTCATTGCTGGGAAAATTCCTGTGGACGAGTGTACCAGTAATGTCAGTCAATGGGACAGAATCTCCAGATGTGTTTTGCAAGAGTTGGCATAACATCTGTACAATCTTACGCCCCCGCCCCATACACCAGTGGAACTACAAACTGGGCAGTTCACTATAATCGTTAATATGATAGTGCTGAGACAGTATAAGACAACTGAGGAGTAAAAGAATGATTTTAAAATGAAATCAAGCGCCGCAGGAGGGGGAAAAATTTCAGATATGCAACCCAGTAGAAGAATGATGTTATAATGGATATGTAACAGAGCTTTTAAATTTTTGGTACTGGGGTTGATAAGAAATGGGACAAATTCTTGAAGCTTATCTGTCAATTTCGCCTGTTTTGTGATTGTATGTTTATCTCATTAATTCATTTAGTCGGAGACCGACTGCGGGTGAGTACTTTTTTTGGAGACCGACTATTTTTTGCCATGGTAGAAAACATTTCATAGAACAACATATTCACAACAGAATAAGAGTGACAAGCATACGGGGTTATTTTATACTTTAGTTTTGTGTGACGTATGCAATTTAGGCACACGGATTCACGCAAATACATAGTATTTGGGACCTATTCTGGCATTGTTTTTGGGACCGACTGGAGTGACTGCACTTAATTTGTGACCGACTATTTTTCTCCCTTGGTGAAATTTTGTTGTTAGACCAACATATACTCACAACAGAATAAGAGTGACGTATGCAATTTAGGCTCACGCATTCACGCAAATATATAGTATTTGGGATCTACTCTGGCATTGTGTTTGAGGCCGACTGCAGTGACTGCACTTATTTTGAGACCGACTATTTTTCTCCCTTGTTGTTAGACCAACTACTCACAACAGAATGAGAGTGAAACACAACATCTTTTCAAACATGATAAGTTGATAAGGTTATTTTATACTAAAGACTGCTCCTGTTTTGCGACCGACTGCACCGATTTTGCGACCGACTTTTTTTATACTAAAGTTTTGCGTGAGCAGCGTGACGTATACAGTGAGTACTTATTTTGATACCGACTACCCCTATTTTGCGACCGACTGCACTAATTTTGCGACCGACTACTTTTGGGGCTGGGGGGGGGGGTGTACCACAGGGGCGGATCCAGAGGGGGGGGGGGGTCCACCCCCTCCCCCTGCTCAGCTACATAAAAAAAAATAATGCCTTGCATCAATGAAATTACATCACAAAGTGATCCTACATCAGTATAAAATGATTTCTCTGTTTAAAAAGCTCAATTTGTATGTATGCCTATGTAATTTAGAGACGATGATGGCAGATTTCCCTAACCGAAAGCTGGCAAACCCCCTCCTGCAAAAATTCCTGGATCCGCACCTGTACCACCCCCCAAACCCCACATTTACGCCCCTGCCCTCCGTCGCATATCAGCGACAAGGGGAACCACGACGGAAAATAATAGAGATACGATGAAATGGAATAAAAAAACTAACGGTGAACAAATAAAGACATTGGATTATTCATCGCATGAATAAAACTTAGATGATAGCACATTTACAAATTTTGAATCTATCAGTTGATGCAAGGGAAATAACTTTTATTAAGAACCTCCACATTGAGTCATGGAAGAGGTGTTTACATGCTACCCTTTTCTTTCGGTCCTTACAGTATACGACTATCCAACTTTTTCCTAAGCAAAGAAATATACACACGGAACGACATTAACAGGTGGTCCATTAACGGATTGTTGCTCTCAAATTCTACTGATAAACATTTGATTGGATTGTCTAATATTAACTATGCATAGCAATTTTAAAAACAAATAACATTATATAACTTAGGGTTGGTCTAACTACAAACCGCAAACTGGATCTCAGCATTTTGTCTATTCAAAAGTGATGGCGACATGAATGATTTGAATTTACCTGTGACTCATAAAGAAACAAATCATAAATCCAACGAATTTCTCACAGCAGCAACTTTAGTCAAGATCCATTATGTACATGCAAAATGTGCCTATTGATGTGTTTTATTTTGATGTGTTATATAAACTATTTATTTAGACATTTATTCACACAACAAGCTTAGAATCTAATCTCTAGAACATCGGATGGCCGAGATTAAAATTAGAAAACCTGCACGAATTAAAAAATTTACCTATAAAATAAGTAATTAGAAGGAAATTTTCAATATATTCAATTTTCATAATCTAAATGTTGAGCTGTTATAGCAAGACCGGCCAGCTCTATTCTAAAACAGATATGTATCCCAACCACCCATTGACTCCAACCTGTACATAATATTTAACAAAAATGACAATTATACTGTGCTCCCTACCATCTCATTTGACACAATAAATTTTCAAGTGAGGAAGCCTTTACCCATTTCTTCTCCAACAACAGGTCCCCCCCCCCCCCAAATCAAGGCTAAAGATATTTTGACAATTCTAAACCTCAATATTTCATTTTTGTGGGTTATGTGTGGGGTGAAGGTGGTATAAAGAAACATCTCTCTCTATGCCAGTAAAATGGTCAATATACATTAAAAAATAAAACAAATACAAAATCTTTTCCACAAAAGATTGACATCTTCAGTGGTGATATATTCATCCATTTAATCTCCAAAAGTATATTCTCTCCTATATAACATTGAATACACAATGAACATCATTTACATATACACATAAATATACTTCATCTACCAATATAGGTGACGTGAAATTCGAAACTCAAATTTTATGTCACTTGTCTATATGACCTAAGCTACCCCTGAGATCTTCATCAAACAGTAAACCTCTTTTAAATATTTTTTTTTGCCAGGTGTAAAGTTGGTAAAAATATTCTGATAAAGGACAGGTAAATCAATTTGATTTGGGTCAAAAATAAATGTTGAATTAGGTTTATCTCAGTATGTCACTTCAGTTCTACATAATACTGTGAACTGCTGAACACATAATAATTTATTATATCTCACAGACTGTCTTCTCACAATAAAATAAAAACAAAAGCAAATAACAATTTAAGTTTTGACCTATATCAAGGAGGTCTAGCCATCTTAATTAATTTTGATTTTGAGGGGTGCCATTTTATCCAAAAATTCAAGATCTCCACAGAGAACCTTTACATACAAGCATTCTCATCCTCTGGCTTAACATACATAGATGAGATTAATTAAAATTAAATATTTTAAAGTATGACTTATTTGGCACACTTAAACCAAAAGTTAATTAACAACTCATACATATCAACATTTATACAATGAATTTCTCCACAAATTCAAATATAATTCATATGTAAAATGATTAATATCATAAATATCTAATCAATTAAAGGCACTAACAACACACAAATCAAACACTTACTTGTAAATTAGTTTGGTTTTTTTTTTAATTTCATAAAAATTTTAAAGTTTATTAAATCTTGCAAAGTGTTCTCCCTCTATAAATCTGATTGTATCAGCAATTCATTATAAAAAAATACAACCAATGACAAATTTTCTATATAGTGTAACTGTAATGTGATAATAGTAACTAAGAGATTTGTTCCGGTGAAAACCTATGTATGAAGAATCAGCCACATCAATCTAGTGAGGTCCTTGTCTGTTTTGTCATATTATTAAGTACAACAATAAGTTTTATTGTTTTGACTTTACAAAAATTTAAAAATTATTTAAATAATCTATCTCAAATGTACCTGCTTTTAAATACATTTGTAATACTGTTATTTCCATATAACCTATAAGTTTTTACATCACAACATCATTTTATAAATCATTAGTGATCTTAATAAAGCTATTCTCCAGTCTACCTAAATGACATTTGTTAAGTTTACAAATTATTTGTAAACAATCCACATTCGTTCTAAAAACACTTTAAAACATTAACAAAGAGAATAATTGTTGTTATTTTGTGTTTTTGTCACAGTCTACTCAAAATAATTTACAACTCTATTTCTTTTTTCATTTTTTTTGGTAAAAAAAAGTTACCTATCTTAAAATCCACACATTTCTATTATCTTTATTTACAGTGCGTCATCATCTTTTGTCACCTAGTATCATGTTATTGTAGGGGAGAAAAAGGAGTTGGTATAAGTATTCTAGACTGCATGTGTCGAATCAATGGTACTGAAAACAAGATTATTAATTGATTTTATTTCAATTATATTATACCTTAGCAGTTGTAATATGTATCTGAAAAAAAAATTATTTTCTAGAAAAAAAATTCAATTAACTGTCACCTCATTTATAGTTCTCTTTGAATTTATTGTGTAGATTTTCCTTACATAAATCTGATAGGTCCATAAAACTTTAATGTTTTGAGGTCAGAACTTTTGTCTGACTCAGCCTCTGAGATTCCAATAGTTGTTTCCCTTGCTAATCAGTTTTAATGTAAATTAAGATTTAACCAATCTGATTAAAACACAGATCCAATTTCGTTTCGTTTTTTATAGTTCAAAATTTCGTTTTTACTTGTCTTTACTACTCTTGGATCTGGAAGACTTGTTATTTAAGTCGTGTTCTGCCTGAAATGAGGGGTCAGCTAATCAAATGGTCTGTCGAATCGACCGTTTGACCTTTTCATGCGTGGAACTGTTGGTAAATATTACCAGCGGATAGAAATCAAAACAAAACAAAAGTAGATTTTAAAAAGCATGGCGGTCGCTAATTGGTTAATCGAATGACTGACGTTATTGGGTCAAATGTCCCGTGTTTGATACCTGACGTCATAGAACGTGAGCTCCCACTATAACTTGTTAGATCTACATGAGTGTAGGCCATCGAAAGTATAAATATACGAAACGAAATATAGATCTATATTTTAATTAGATTGAGATTTAACTTACCAGTATATGCCACACATTCATCCCATCCTGGTCGACCCCAAGCTGCTTCTCTTGTTTCCTTTCTGGTCTGTAGATCTTTATAACCTAATGCATAAAATATAAATATCTATAAAATATAAATATCTACAATTGTAATGTTTTTGCTTGTCACAATTAAATTATTATAAAATCCCATTTTTTTATAGTCTTGTAGAAATAGTATAATCAGTAGCTTGTTTTATTATTTTACTAGTAGAAACCTTCAATTTACAATTGTTATTATCTTGACAGTAAAAATTGTATTATAAAATCACATGTTTAATTGACTTCGTAGAAATAATATTCTATAATATCAAAAAAGCTTGATCTTCATGCTAATTGAAAGCCTATTTAAAGATAGGTTGCCAGGCAACAAAACATACGCCCACAACAGCTAAGTCATCCGGGCAGTCAACAAGGGTTGTCGCATATTGTTTCTTTTATCAGTAAGGAGAACATTTACAACACATGATAATCTTATTACGAGTAATAGCCCATTAAATAATTTTCAGAAATGATTAGAATAGTTTTGATGGTTTGTCTCAAGGCCTTTGTCCACAAGATATTTCAAAGTGATCAAGTGCCAGATATCACTGAAAATCAAATAGGATTCTTCGTCTCATGACCCTAAACACTGTGTACAAATTTAAAGTCAATCGGATATTAATTTTAGCCTTTAGAGCGTTCACAAGATTTTTCAAAGTGATCAAGGGTCATAACTCTGGTAGTAATTATCTCATATCACCGAAAATCAATAGGCTTCCTCGTCTCATGCCCTTAAACACTGTGTATAAATTTATTAAAGTCAATCGGATAATAACTTTAGCCTCTAAAGCGTTCACAAGATTTTTCAAAGTGATCAAGGGTCATAACTCTGGCAGTAATTATCAGATATCAACGAAAATCAATAGGATTCTTCCTCTCATGACCTTAAACACTGTGTATAAATTTAAACTCAATCGGATATTAACTATAGCCTCTAGAGCGTTCACAAGATTTTTCAAAGTGATCAAGGGTCATAACTCTGGTAGTAATTATCCGATATCGCTGAAAATCAATAGGCTTCTTCGTCTCACGACCTTAAACACTGTGTATAAATTTAAAGTCAATCAGATATTAACTTTAGCCTCTAAAGCGTTCACAAGATTTTTCAAAGTGATCAAGGGTCATAACTCTGGCAGTAATTATCAGATATCACCGAAAATCAATAGGCTTCTTCGTCTCATGACCTTAAACACTGTGTATAAATCTAAAGTCAATCGGATATTAACTATAGCCTCTAGAGCGTTCACAAGATTTTTCAAAGTGATCAAGGGTCATAACTCTGGTAGTAATTATCGGATATCGCTTTCAAGTCAATCGGCTATTAACTTTAGCCTCTAGAGCGTTCACAAGAAATTGTGGACGATGGACGGACGGACGGACGGACGGACCGACCGACGGCAATATACGACCACATTTCCATGTGGGCGTATAAAAACCACAATTTTAATTGTGTTATGAATTTATGATCAGAATCTTTTGAGTAGAAATGAAATTATTGCCTTTACACATCCACGCCATTATTTGATCTGAGAATTTCAGATTGCACTTCCACAAAATGAAAATATTGGCAAAATGAATTGTGTGAGCAATATTTATCTGAATTATGTATAACCTGATGTGGTTTTACATCGTCTTACATCTATAGAGTCAATCAGAAAAAAACATTTCATGCAATGCTGGTACAACAAATATAAGTAGTAAAAAATCAAATTGTAAAATAAACAGAATCATTAATCATGTAAACAGGAACACAACATCATTATTAAAGAAGCGCAGGCAGTAAAATTGATGATCACAAGTGGCCCTTCACTACATTTCAAAGAACTCTAAAAGAGTAATTATCAAAATAAGTAAGGGAATGGTGTATTGATGTTTAATCACTCTACTCCCACTCAATTCAATTGTAAGTCATTGTGTTCCAAAGCACTGACAAATGAAATTGCTTTGACTAAACAGAAAATGCCTTTCTTCGAATTTAGTTAAGGCATTCATCTGGTGCATTAAGTTTTAAACATTCTACATCATATATTACATTCCAAATTCTCTATCAATCAAACCGCTTAAAGGGACAATAACACTCTTGCCGGCTTGATAGCTCCAGAAAATAAATAATAGCCTTATTCTAAGTACTAGATGTTTAAGTGACCTACCTGTTGTGTAAATTATCCATTACATCCTATTTTACTTGTCCAGAGGGTTCGAAAGTATTTTAAAATCCAAGTCATATTTGAAAAGGTTTACTTTAACCTTTTCAAATCATTTAGTTGAATTTTTCCAATCTTTTAAATTAGGTGTGTTAAGATGAAATTTGTATCATCAATTAATTGGAATCTTGTAAAATAATACAATTTGTTGACCAGAATAAAAATTGGGACATACATGTATTATACAGTTACAACAAGAGTGGTATTGAGCCCTTAAGCAGAAAATTCTCATCGTAACTTAAGTCAAGACTTTTCACCAAATGAACTTCAATAAAATGTTTAAATATTCGACCTCAATTAGAAGCAGAGCTATTTTGTTCCAAATGTTGTCACAGACAGCCCAATTTCAATTATTCCCTGCTTTCTAGAAAAAGAGGACAAGGAAAGGTGTTAGAGTTTATAGATGAACATTATTTACACATGAGAATATCATCATATAAACCAATTAAAGACATGGATGTATTAATGTGACATAATAGCTGAGAATTTAAGAGGAAAGGGAGGTATTCTGTACACAGCAGAATATACTCTTAAATTTCTACAATGAGAATTCTTTACAAAGTTTTTCAGACATTCACACAAACTTACTTCTACAGGGTATTATTATCATGTTTCATCAAGATTACAATATCTCATGTTGTACTCTTCAACAAAGTTAAATTTTAATTTATAAACCTATATTTTGGATTAATATCTGCAACCTATTGATTATTTGAACCTATTGATTTAGTTATGGTAAGATTAATAAGATATTTATACAAGAAACTAACTATATTATTCTTCAAATTCAAGAAATCCCTAAACCAGCAAAATGAGATGCTTGATCAAGAGAAAACTGATATTAGATGAATTATTTGACTAGTTTTTAGTACTACATACCCCATAAATGATGGACATTATACTGCTCTCCAAGATGAGAGAAAAATCCGGCCACAGGGGCTTCATTTTGCTGTCTACTTTTTATACCTCGAGCCCTTAGAAAAGGTACCAAACATTTACAATATGGGTGATCAAACAAGAAAAAGCAACTAAATTAATGTTAAAATGAACAGAATTGACCAAAGCTGTAAAAAAAGAAATCGTATTAAAATGATATTAGTGGAGATGAAATTATATGAATTTTAGAACTTGTATTGCTGTATACTGATTCCCATTACATGTTAATGTAAAACAATTTCTTTTGCCAGTCATAATCTGACAAAAATTTATACTGAGAAAATCATAGGAAAGTTAAAAGTTAATCAAAAGATAATTTAATAGTATACTAAAATAGACAGAAGGTGTACCGAAATTTTATCTCCAATAATTACTTTTATAAACAGAATAAAATCAACATACATCAGCCAATATTCAATCTTTTCATGTCTGTTGCTTATTATAATTTTAACAAGACTGGTTAGATTTGTGCTAAATTGATTAAAACCATGATTTACCAGGGGGTTAATAAACTCAAAATTTTACTTAGAATGTTGGGGCCTTAATTTCACCATATCACCATAGCAGAATTTACATGATTTGTAGACTATGAGCTGATATGTTAAATAAGTCTATAAAGTAAAACATTGTAAAAAGTGAAAATGTGACTGGTGTATATAATAAACACATCATGGGTGAATAATTAAAGAACTGTATATTAATAATAGGTAACAACTACAAATTTATCAAGCACTAAACAGTAGTAACTCCACAGCAAATATCAAATATTAGTATATGAGCAAACCCTCTTCTAATTCAGCCCTTACCCCAGATATGGTGGGCAAAATTCAAATCGCCCATTTGCGAAAAGAATCCAGCAACTGGTTCATTGTTTGTCTGCCGTTGTTGTATACCACGTGCCCTTCAAGATAGTGTCAAACAGTTAATATGGTGCTATTTAAAGTAGTTTTTATTCATATCTAATGTTGAAATCCACATGAATCGGACAATCTTATAAACAACAAGTTTAAGATTATAAACAACTTCAATAACCTCCGAGCCGGAATTAAATATATCTGATTAACATACATCAAAACTGTTATCATATATCAGTCTTTAAATACTTACCAATTATTACCCCATTCTATCATAGTTCCTGGCTGCAATAGACATTTTTAAAAAATCTGAATTTTAAACAAGGAAAAGAAATGGTATTTAATGACACACAGCACCAACCACAGAGAACCTAACGCAGGGAACTAAATTTAAAATGTTAATTGACTCCAGAATTTGATTTCAATCCATACCAGGAGTCCATATTTTCACAATAAGATAACATTAATATTGATTGAAATTGACCATTATTGAATTCTAATTTAAGTTCTTCTGACAAATATTTGGACAATATTGAGATAGAGCTATACACACTTTAAAAAAAGAAAAGAAATAGTCTATCCATCTTGGAAATGATTAAAATAAACTATGTACAGAGGTTACGTAACTCTTATGTAGGGCTGTACGTTATTGCAAAAAGGAACGATATCGATATTGGCATTTTTTTCAACGATATAGTTAAATATCGCGATATTTAATAATAATGTCACTTTGCTATTAAATAAATTATATATAAATGCATTAAAACTGACTACAGTGTGAGTAAAAATTGTGGGTAAGAATTGCTTTAAACTTTGCTTTTTTTAAAATATAGATTTATTAAAATGAACAAAACACATTCTTTTTGGATAAAAACTTTTCACCAAACATGACTTGTGCATTTTCGTTTTGGTACTAATTTTTTTTTTTCAACTAGGGTCTAGGCCCTCCACTTCCTGTGTGGGTCTACTAGTACTAGCTAAGTTTTCCATAATTAAATTAAATACAACTGCTGATGTTTAAAGATAGGTTGCCAGGCAACGAAACATACGCCCACAGCAGCTAAATCGTCCGGGCAGTCAACAAGGGTTGTCGCATATTTTTACTTTTTTCGGTAATGAAACATTTGTAATACACTAAAATTTGATTAAGAGTAACAACTCATTATGTAATTATCAGAAAATCATTAGAATTGGTTTGCTTTTTATAAAGTTTTGCCCCACGATAGCAATTAGTATACGAAACATTTAATATTATGGATTAAGCTGTTCAGTTATCAAAATTCATTGAAAATAAAATTCTTGTTCGTTTCAACAGCTTAAACTCTGTGTTTCTATCTGAAGTCAATCGGATGATAAGTTTGGCCTCTATAGCACCACAAAATTTTTTGAAGTTATAAAGGGAGATAACTCTGGCAGTATTTATTTGAAATCGCTGAAAATCAACAGGCTTCTTCGTCTCATGACCTTAAACACTGTGTATAAAAAGTCAATCGGATATTAACTTTGGTCTTTAGAGCGTAAACAAGATTTTTTGAAGTGATCAAGGGCCATAACTTTGGCACTAATTATCGGAAATTGCTGAAAATCAATAGGCTTCTTCGTCTTATGGCCTTAAACACTGTGTATAAATTTAAAGTCAATCGGATATTAACTTTGGCCTCTAGAGCGTCCACAAGATTTTTTGAAGTGATGAAGGGCCATAACTCTGGTAGTTATTATCGGAAATCGCTGAAAAACAATAGGCTTATCCATGTTTTATTTTAATAATCTTAGTCGTCACGATTCATGTTTTTTAATAATATTGCATGAATTATGGGATTTATTTCCAGAAGGGGTGCAACTATTACTTGACTTGGTGAAAGTTACTGGATAATCAACCACATTAAAAAAAAAAAAACTCCCAGTTACCCATGGGGGTCAATGGAATTTTTAAGCAAATAATGAAACCGACCCAAACCGTCCGGTGTGTTGAAGACTATAAGGTTCTGGGTGAGCAAGACTAGGTTTATCTAGAAACGGAGATACATCCATCGATCAACCCAACTGTTTGTCTATCAGTCTGTTTTACTTGGGTTAGTGATCGGGACTTTTATTACATTATACTTACCTTCAATGTATAGCTTCTTAATTCATATATATTACTAGGTTCTCGTGGCACTGGTTTTGGCCAAAAGCTAAATGCCAATAAAATCTGATTCTTTCTTGAGCGCAGCATGTGATTCCTATGTTTTCTGTAATCAATAAACTCCTGAAAAATAATAATTCAATACAAAATGTAACATTAGATACATGTATCTGCATGTAGAGTCTACATAAAAGACAATATATAATTTATTTACAAATGATAACAGTTCATCATGGGGAACTACTGATTCTAATTTATGGTAGATTGTCATTTGGGGTGCGCGGTTATAAACTAAAAGAAAAAACACAATCAGAGATAATTCATACTGACTGAAAAATATGAACATATTATGCAGACACAAATTACCAGGGATGTGCAGTTTTTAAATTTTCTTTCGGTTTTGGTTTTCGGTTTTTCCGAGACAAAAAAAACTCGGTTTCGGTTTTTTCATTCATTTAAACACTGTGTTATTTATGTACGTATTTATGGTTATTTTATAGGAATACTTGGAAGCCAGAAAAAATATCAAAAATATTGATGTAAATCCGATGATCATTGTCGAACACCAATTTACACCAAATTAAATTTGCATAACAAAATAATACCAATCCAACAAATCGAAACATGTGGTCTTTCATTTCTCGTTTATAAACTTAAAAACAAAACTAACGCATTGCCGTTTTCGGATGTTGTTGTTCTAAACACTAAACCTGACTCAAAATTGTTAAATTAACTTCTTTGTCATGCTTGTATTTTAGGTGCGCCTTCAAGTTGGATGTGTTTCAGAATGCAGCAGAAATATGTTTTCTACAAAGATTAAATCTACAATTTGTGTAATCTTTCATAGTTAGTGAGCAAGCCATGAAGACATTTTACTTTTTAGAGGAAGCCATCGTTCGTTATTGACAACCGGCTTCGGCTTGATTAAAATTTTAGATTATAAACCGAACCGAATTGAGAAAATAAATAGTCTAGTCTAGGCCATCCAGACTGATTAAACACTCTATCACTCTATACATACGGGCTCTGGTTGATCGAAAATAAAAACGGAAGTGGTGGCTACATTAAAATTTTGGAATTATTAAGTAAACGAAATACGACTACATAAAAATTAGGAATTTGGAAAAAAACGAAACTTACGGTTATTTTTTTTTTTTTATCGGTTCGGTTTATTTGTAAAAACCGATACCGTACGGTTAAACCGAAAAAATGCAAATCACTACCAGGGGTAAACCAAAACGACAAGATAGGTTGCCAGGCAATGAAACATACGCCCACAGCATTGTGTATCAATCTGAAGTCCATTGGATGATAAGTTGGACCTCTAGAGCATTACAAAAGATTTTTCAAAGTGATCAAGGGAGATAACTATGGCAGTAATTATCGGAATTTCGCTGAAAATCCATAGGATTCTTTGTCTCATGACCTTAAACACTGTGTGTAAATTTAAAGTCAATCGGATATTAACTTAGGCCTGTAGAGCGTCTACAAGATTTTCTAAGGTGATTAAGGGCCATAACTCTGGCAGAAATATCAGAAACCGTTGAAAATCAATAGGCTTCTTGGTCTCATGACCTTAAAGACTGTGTATAAATTTAAAGTCAATCGGATATTAACATTGGCCTCTAGAGCGTCCACAAGATTTTTTGAAGAGATCAAGGGCCATAACTCTGGCAGTAATTATCGGAAATCGCTGAAAATCAATAGGCTTCTTCGTCTCATGACTGTGTATAAATTTAAGATGGACGGACAGATGGACAGGGGCGTATAAAAAAGGTGGGAACCACACACATACTAATCTACTGTCCTCCTTGGGCTGAACCTCGATCCCAAATAGGTTTCTTTAAGGATAATCGTTAACAAATATACAGTACTTCTTATTTACACCTCTGTTTACCTTGTCAGTTCTGTATATTTTATTGGCTTCATTGAGCATTGGATAACCACCATCATATTCCCAAATATGTACTGAAATAAAACATATGATTAAAACAGAACACAATGAAAATTTAAATCAGAACATAATCAAAATTTAAAACAGAATATAATTAAAATTTAAAACAAAACATAATTAAAATTTTGTAACTATATCAAGTAGCCCTGTAACTGGAAACTAATAGACATGATAAACTATTTCATATTTCAATTGCTGAGAAGGTGATATCATGTGTTACATAAATGAATACACATGTACAGATAAAATAATATATATCTTACTAGCTTCATCTTGATTACCAATTTCTACAGTAAAACTACCAACTAATTTAGCACCACTTCCTTTATTCTGCATTAATGCCTGAAACTTGGAACTGCAATAAAAGAGATAACTTTTATACTGTAAGCTTATATCACATTGGTTTTATTGTCTGAACCTCCTGCACTGGGTTGGTAGGTGTAACAGTGTATTTAAATGTGGTATGTAATGTTATGCAATTTTCCTACATGTTTATTAAAACATAAAATCTGTACTACATGTACTTACAATTCTTGAAGGTAGGATTCCATAGCTTCAGGTTTAACTGCATGGACTGAAATTGAAAACGTCAAAGACAGGTAAAATGTTGGTCAAAAATCTTACTTTTTAGATTGTGAGATTCATATACACATTAATGTTTGTACTTTTTAGTACAACTTAGTACAAGGCAGCTTACTGCAATTATTCATGAATCTTTTTTTATACATGTATGTGCTCAATGATATGACAACAATCAGATTTTATATTAACAGAAAGGTTGCCAGGTAATCATTTAAAATCTAAAAGATCAAGGACCATAACTCTGGCAATAATTATTGGAAACTGCTGAAAATAAATTGGCTTCTCATAACTCTAAAATTAAACACTGTGTATAAAAGTAAAGTCAATTGGATATTAACTTTATCCCGTAGAGCATTCACAAGCAATTGTGGACACCAAACTGACCATCAGGCCGGGAAGTAACAACAATATACAACCACATTTCGATATGGGCATATAAAATGTACATATTTCTCATATTGAAGGTCTATTTTATGGATGACTAGCATTTGTCTTTATAATGTAATATAACAAAAGACAATTTAACTAAGTTATTCTAAATCATTCAAAGATAATATGATATAATAACTTTCCATATACACTTTTGTCTTACACTGAATTTCATAGACTATTTCTTTGGATGACAGCTGACTTGAGTGAGACTCTTTACTTGGTTCTAGGGTTCGGACACGTAAAAGATTTGTGAGCCAACCAGGTTTGGAAGCATTTTCATCTTGTAAAAGTGTTGCTGATGCACATATACATCTAAAAGAAAATAACAACACTTTGATAAAATATGTACATTACTTTGGACTTTAATAGTATTTAAAAGCTTTCAAATACATGTACTTCAGTTCAAGGAACATATTGACAAATCAAATTATTGGTACCATTTCAAAGTCCAGACAATCCATATGGTTAGGAAAAATATTTCAATGTGGATGTAGAAAACAGCTATAAATTACACAATTTGAGTAATAGCATATGAGTTTAATGCATATCATGCGCCACTGCAACACCACAAATCATTCCCTTTGATATTAAAACAAGTCAACTATACACTAAGTTTCATCACTCTCTATCTTCGAACTGCATCAAGGCATCGACCTAATAAACACCTAGGCCAAGTTTGAAATTTCGAGCTCAACTAGAAGGAGAGTTATTGTGCCCTAAAGTCTCAACCAATCAAATTGCTTATCACTCTGCTTACCCTGAGCAGAAAATGTTCACTATCGAACTTAGTCACGGTATTGATGTACATGTAATTAAACTATACACCAAGTTTCATCACTCTCACTTGATTAGAACTGAAGTTTATCGTGTCCCAAATCATCAACCAATCAAATTGCTTATCTCTGCTTATCCTAAACAGAAAATGCTCATCTTAATTATTATCATATACCTTTGTATGCTTACCTAATCCATAGTAGGATTCTACATGTATGTAGCTATATTTTTTTTATAACTAAGGTATTGTGACCAAATTAAGGAGGGGATAGAGTGTGATTCAAGATACAAGACTGTGACAAACTGTAAGAGTAAGTGTAATGGGCGTCCTTGCTGAAGCGATTCCCACCAGGCTTCGCCAGTAAAAAGGCGGTTCCATGTGACCTTATCGATGGTAAAAAGACTGTGTTTCGATGTATAGGGATTAAATTCCATATTAGCGACAAAAACTAACGTTTTATCAACACATCAGTTCGTATTGAATGTACAGGAAAACAATGCTGTGTGGTATGAAATTATGTCCCTTTATCTCTAGCGAGGACGCTCATTGGATGTGTTATCAGACGCAGTTTACTATTCAGTTCAAGGAAGGAAAACCTTCAATTGAAAGAGGTCATGTTTTTAATTTCATTTTACACCCAATCAAAAATGAATCCAAATAATATCCTGTAACTGCCTGTAAGAAACATTTTAAATTCTTTGTAATAAAATATATAAGCGTGAATTTAAGGCATTGACCAGTAGAATGGTTTTTAATTTGAATCTTGATAATTGTTGTGTTAATACTCATGGATATAGGCTATTTATAATATATGTATTGACAATTGGCATGGAATTGGAACTGACAACTCTTGCCTGTCACTCAACTGTGTCAATACCCAATCATGATAATCAAAATGCGTGGAAAATAACCATTCAATTTGTTTCAATCTCTGCATCCTATAATCTTTGTTTTCAGAGTTTTGATATTATGGACTGCATTTAATAAAATCGTGAATGGGGTCAAAGTCATGACTTGACGAGCACAGCAGCGATGAAGGTTAAGGGCCGTAAAAAATGTAAACAAAGCAATGATATGCAGCATTGGGATATTTCTGGGTCATAAATTCACTATTCCTGTATGCATTACACATTTAACTTTATAACCCAACCTTGCATTTCTCGCCAGTGGCTTTGACAAAGCCGTCGAAAGGTGGAAAACCTTTCCCAAAAATAATGTTCTGCTGAAGCCAGCCATGATGGACGTGTTTATATACTCTCAAACCCGAATATAAAATTAAATTACTAAAAAAATATTTCTTTTGTGAATATGTAAATGTACTTTTACTAAGATATTATTTAAATGCAACGGCAGACATGTAAATATATTACATACAGTTTAATGAATTTTGAATTCCTTATCTCCAATAAAATCATTTGGTTCATGACTACAAGTTGCCACCACTGATCTATATAATAACTGGATAGCTCATGACGCAATTAACAAATGACGTTGCTTGAAGCCACCGTCCGGCATCTTGCTCCTCCCAGAAGCACTCGTTGTCCCTTGTCTCCTATATAAGTACGCGCTTTGTTTACTAGTAAATTCGACGAAAACATTAACAACAGAACATTATATTTTGTTGACGACATTGTTGGTGCTTTATATAAAATAAATTCACAACATTGATTTTATTTTTAAAAGTGCACATTCTCATTATAAAATGTTTTGAAGCGAACCACACATTTGCCGTAAATCAGATTATAACTTTAACATACCGTTGAATTTATCAATTTCTATAGGCCTACACAATTGAAAATAATAAATGATAGAGTAAGGTTTGGAAAAAATAAAATTATCTGACTAAAAAAAATAATTTAAGATACCACCCCTTGTTGTTTTTTTTAAAATTATTGTTTTCATTATGGATTTTAAAAATGTTTGGAAATCAGCCAGTTGTATTCACCCCGAATTTTCTACTATATTTTAAATATTTATGAATACCAAGATTGTATCATGTCCTTTGGTAAAAAAAAAGGGCATAATATCTATTGACATATAGGGTCCATGATAAAATAATAAAAGTATGAGCCGTATTTACACTACCGTTGTCTTTGCAATGGCGCATTACAATATTCAAATTTAAATACTGTTCAGCTATTTTTTTTTGTGTGTGCACATCTTTATCCTTAGAATATATGTAATTTTGATATTTTATAGCTTTTTTCTACATATATACATACATCTAAACCCCTATTCTACTTTCTTTTTTACCTTTTAGGATCTTTGTATAATTTTCCCATTTTCTTTTTCTACTATTCAGTATTTTAGAGGGAAAAGGGGTCAAGATATAAAGAACAGTTATTTTATGTTGTATTATATAATATTATTACCTTCATAGTCTGTAATTCTAGATCCTCTCTATATATATATATAGGCCTATATCATAGTCCTTAAAACACCGGGGGGGGGGGGGGGGGGGGCTAGTGGTCTAGAGAACCGCGCTTCGACCACTAGCTGGCCGGTCACCTCTGGCTTGCGGCTGTAGTTTCGAGCCCTGGTGTGAGCGTATGTGGCATGGAGATAGGGGCGCTTTCTCAACCTCGTGGGTTTCCTCCGGGCACTCTGGTTTCCTCCACTGCTAAAGACCCCTACGCGCAAGCGAATTATTGAAATAAAAATGAAATCATATGTTAGTCCCAAAATGACCTAGTTTGTGTCGAGTGGACGTTAAACCCCATTTCTCTCTCCTTAAAGACACTACTTATATTTTAGGCCTATATCCCGTTTTCTCCTTTACAATTTACAATTCTGTGTTTTCAGTGTTAATTACAAATTCCTCTTTTTTTAAATATAGGATTACAATACATAACTTTATTTTACAAGCCTGTATCCCATATTCTTCTACACAATTTAAAATTCTGTATTTCAATGTTAATTAAATACAAAACAGTCCAAATTTATTCTTTAGAAATAGATAAAATCCTTATAGGGCATTTAGTAACTGTAATATGATAAATAACACAAATTAATATGGATAACAGTCAGTGAGTAATATAATGACCGTATAATGACAAGAAATCAAATTAACAAGGTAACAAAAACAATAACTGATATGGATCATCAAAGATGTAGATTAATTAAGTTATGAATCCATCTAAGGACTTAGAAATACATGTATATAGGCCTTACACCATTTTTTCTTTTACTTTTCTGTAATTTCACAGTTAATTTTGGAGGGAAAAAAACTTATGTATTGTCCAGTTATTTTTTTTTCTTTCGTCTTGTGGTCAGATCTCTAATTTTAGAGTCTTTATTTTTTTTTTTTTTTTAAAAACCTGTGCTATTCACATATAGGCATATATTTTTGTCTGATTTCTAGCAATTTTAGAAACGTTCAAAGATATAATATAGGCCTGTAATAAATTATTTTTCTTTATTTGGTCTATATATGAATAAACACCAGTCAATTGCATAGGCCTATCTTTTTTTCTTTAAAAATAAATTACTTATATTATAGGCCTATGTCATTTTTTTAAAAATTACTTATATTATAAATTATAGGCCTATATCATTTTTTTAAAAAAATACTTAAGAGTTTTGACCTATATCCTATTTTTTAAAACAAATAAATACTTATATTATAGGCCTATATCACATTCACATTCTCGCCTTTACTATTTATAATGTTGTTTTTCAATGGTAATTTCAGAGAGAATAAAAGCACAAATTTATTTGCAATAAACAATAGGATTACATTATATCACTATATTTTTGGGGCCTACATGTATATCAAAATTTTAAATTCGGTATTTTCACTGTTTATTAAAAAAAAAATATTCAAAATTTATATTTTCATCAATATACAGGCCCACATTATATACCATTTTCGTCTTTACTTTTCTGTAATTTCACAGATAATTTTAGAGGGGGGGAAAACTAAGATTTGATGTTAGTTAGTTATTTCATTGGCATTTTGGACAGAATAATTTGTAATTTTAAAGTCTTTATTTTAAAAATTATAGGCTATTCACATAATAAAAGAATTATAGGCCCATGTGTTTATGATATGTGTCTATCTTCTTTTATTACTTCTTTTTTTCGCTGATGTTTAAACAAACAAAAAGGGAAAAAAATAAAAATGAATGAAATATAATCAATATACATACATATAACAAGAAAGAATTTTTTTTTTTTCTATTTTGTATTCTCTAATATTTTTTAAAAGTTTAAGGATAACCTACATGAGGTAATTGTATGATAAAAAAAAAAACTTCCATAGCTTTGGCAGGCCTACATCCTATTTTCTTCTTAAAAGAATCTTACTTATTTCATAGTCCTACCTATATCACATTTTCTTTTCTACGCTTTACAATTTTGTATTTTCACTGTTTATTCACTCATCACTGTCCAAATTTATTCTTTAAAAATACAAATAGGCCTATATTATTATAGATTATTCTGTAATTTCACAGTTAATTCTAGAGGAAAAAATCACAGCCCGGATGTAGTGATTATTATTTATTTATTTTTTTAAAAAAAAGCTATTCATATATAGGCCTAAATATGTATCCAATTTCTTTTTTGCTCTCACTCTTTAAATCAAAGTTAATAGCAAATGAATAAATATAAAAAGGATAAAATATATATAACAAAAAAAAAAACCAAGGAAAAAAAAGAAAAGAAAACTTGAAGAACTAGACTATATTAAAATACATAAATATGATTATGACTCTTATAGTTAGCCTTATGATAGGCCTATAAATAGCTGCATGTGTTTAGCCTTTAATGCTTAATCTATAAATCCGATCTGTATTTATTTGCTTTTCTTTTCAACCGTGAATTCACCACATCCCTTCCTTTATAATGTGAAAAGTTTCATTAAAATAATAGGCCTGATTTACGTCTATTTACCATGCAACCATGATTATGATGAATGTAAAAAAAGACCAAGGTATGCCCACGTAAAACAGTAATTTCACGTTATACATTATTTTATTTTCATAAACTGTCGGCACATTTCATTCACGACAACTTGTTATTAATTTTGAAAAGTTAGGATTATTTTAAAAACTTGTAACGGTATTAATATTATCGAAGTTTACTTGAGGTAAATAACATTACGTCAACGGTAGAAACAAATGTTTTGCGAGGTTAAACATGGCGGAATTGGTACTTCCGGTGACTTCACACTTCTCAGCCAATGAGCTATCCAGTTAATTATATAGATCAGTGGTTGCCACAGAAACGACCTCATTGTTGAATAATGGCGGCCTAAATCATACTGTTGTGTGTTGTTGAAGTGTAAAGGCTTGTTATTTTTTTATAATTATTTAATATCGTGTTATTAAAGATCTGCAAAGATGACTGTCAGTTTAGAAGAATATTTCCGGACAACTTTTGAGGATAAACTCCTCGTGTAAGTGTGGTGTTTATTGTTTGTTTTCATATTCAATTTCCAGCCAGGCTTTCTTACTCATTTTTTACTGAGTGAGTTACTTCAGCCTACTTCAGGCTAGTCTAAGGATTAAATTCAATTGAAATTTCAAATAAAGTTTCTTTTTTACCACAAATTCATTATTTAGTAATATTGCTATAGTCATAGACCTAATAATAGTACTTATATTTGTAATATATTATATATTATAATAATAATACTACTAGGCCTAATAATATTATTATAAGTAATAATAGTATTTATTTATTTACTTTCTACACCTTGACCTACCTGTCTCACCAGTCACCTGGAAATCGCTATGGAGTTTTCTAGTACTGGGTTGTAGATAGCTGCAATTTTCCGCCAAGATAATTCTTATCTATGGCTGCAATTGATACACTATTCGACTGTTTGCGCAAGTAAAATTAGATGCGGTTGCAAAATGTTCAATACATATCATCATAGTTTGCATGGAAATAAGTGATTATGTTACAAATAGTGAAGAGTGGAAAACATAAATTTTAATCTTATCATACCGAATAGTTTTTCTGCATTTTCGAGTTCTATAATATCATGTGATTCTGGCCATTTTAATTTTAACAGAATAAAAATGTTGCATAGCAGTTGGGTATAATCAAATCATACATGTAATATGCGGTAAGATTTCACCTTTATTTCAATGAGAATGGTTAAGCTATATCCAGTGCAGTTTGGGGGTATCCAGACCACTCGGACCAAAGACCACTCGGACCAAGACCAGTCGGACCAACTGATAGACCACTCAGATCAAAACAGAGACCACTTGGACCAACCAGAAAGACTACTCGGACAAAACCAAAAGACCATTCGGATCCATTGATTTGTATTATAAGAGCATTTGGAATAATATTTATCTTTGCTACTCGGACCAACCCAAAAGACCACTCGGACCAATTAAATAATATTTACGGTAGGCTATTATATAAGGCTTGAACTGGGTCAGTTTGATTAGGTTGATTAACTTGCCATAGAACTATTTTCTTTATCTTGGATAAGCACCATACAGTGAATAATAGGCCTACATAGGCCTAAGTAATTGCGGACTTAATTTTGTCCTGTAACATAATATATGGGTAAGTGGATTTATCTCCCTTTCATTATAATGTAACAAGCCAATTGTTTTTTATTTGACATAGATCCTTGATGCATACATGTACTTATATTTTATATCTCCCCCGTTGGGAGCCATGCTATGTGCATCATGTTATATTTTATTATATTTTATTATTTGTCTGTCATTTGGGTTTTCTCTCTTTGTTGATCTGTAACATGTCCCCTGTGGACCCTTGATTGGAAATAAAGTTATTATTATTATATAAGATTAGTGGGTCATTCCATGTCAAGTGGACCAGTGGTGGGAAACTGACCCCCTCAAAAAAATCTGGAAAAAATATATGTTAAAGTACATGGTCTAAAACTACCAAATACCAATTTTCAGCTTCCTAGGTCAAATATTGGTGAAGATATCACCATTTGAAAAAAAGGTTGCCAATTGGTAATAAAAATTCTCTTATTTCTGTTAGGTTTTCACCTCCGTCGTTTATATACTTCTAAAGTGTCTAGAACCCCCTAAGGCTAACTTGGCAATATAATAGAACTGAAAATGTAGATTACGATTCGTAGGGTAGGGGGTATCCTTACTGTAAGGGTTGCCATCAAAGTTGGAAAAAAATAAACAAATATTTTATTTTTCACGACTTTGGAGTGCTCTAGAAAAGTCATTGTTGTGTCGAGAGGTCTAAAAATAGCTATATACACTCCCAGACGGTGGAATTTTGATATGGAATTGAATATAGGACCATATGATGTTATATCCCATAGATATCAGGCCCCAAAGTTGGATTCCTGCCAAAATCTCGTGAAAATGCCTAATTTTGGTTGCCATTTTGGTTATGTGGGACAAGTGGCAAAATTTTAAAAGGGACAGGAAATGAATCTTCTGTTACCCTTTTACAACATATCAAAAATCCAAAGTTGGCCCGTGCTCTTTGATATTTTTAATTTTCATCCAAAGTTTATAAATATACATGTGTTTTTGCCGATTTTAGCATTTTCATGAAAAATTGCCTTTTTATGATCTCTGAAAAAAAGCTTCTAAATAGGTTAGACCTACCAAATCCACCATTCTAGATCAATTTTGTGCGTACATCAGTTTGGACGTAGGATGTAGCAGTGAGCTTTAATTTTACCTTCAAAATGCAACTTTTCGTTATTACAGGTACAATGAAGGAAAATTAATGAAAAATTTGGTTTTCAAGGCCAGTTTTTAATTACTACTGGATGATGTACTATAGTCAAACTTACCAATCTAGAACTTTTTACGTAGATTACGAATATGACATCAGTTCAGGCATAGGATATGTTGTTTTAATTTTATTCTCTCTTCAAAATAGGAAAAAATAAGGAAAATTACCTTTTCTTCTATTATTGATGAGAAATGTTATAGTTTGAAGACCGGCTTTTTAATTACTTCGAAATGTTAATAACGTATCAAACTGACCATTCCAAGAGAACTATTTGCATAGATTACGAATATAGCAACAAACTAACCGTTTGGAATACCGTACTATTTTATTTTAGCCTCGAAATAGATGAAGAATATGTTTCTTTGTACTGTTTGTATTTGGCGTGCCCACAACTCACCTAACTTCTTTTTCAGTTTCCCTTTTGTTTCTAGTCCTAGAGTGCTTAAGTACAGCCTAACCACTCTCTTTAGAATGACCCCCGCCTAGTACAGAACTGTACGATTTCTCGTTTTAGACCCCCTCCAAACCTATTACCCCTATGCTTACACTCGCCTAGTACTGTCTTCCACAAAAATTTTCTATATAAATCCCATCTTCTTTGCAATTTCGTTACTTGGCTCTGAAGTCAATCCTACTACATTCTAACCACAACCCCTACACATGGATCCCTGTTCCATAGGGCGCGCTTGTGGTGATGAGTGTCACAAACCTCATTATAACTTGGGTACCATTTTCAAATGTTATCTGTATAATTTTCCACACCAGATGCATCTGGTCGTAGTGGTAGATAGTGCATCTTGAGTGAAAACGATCATAAAAAGATAATAAAACTTCTCCCTAAAAATGTTCGCCCATAAACTTACATACATTGTAAGCACATTTGAAAATGTGTGGTTTCAACGTCCAATTTGCTAGACACCGAAATGTGTAGTTCATCTACGTATGCAAGTATTTTGAAGTGAATTCAAAAAGAATAATAGAATTGTATATAATATCCTATATGGTTTGTTTGTTGTTATATTCGTAATCTACGAAAAAAGTTCTCTTGGAAAGATCGGTCTAATAATTTACTAACATTTCGAAGAAGTTAAAAACGGGGGTCCAGATTCACGAAATCTTAACTTAAGATAAAATCCAAATTTTAGTAGATACTTCAATTTCGATTCGCTAAGCACTAAAATCAATCTAATATTATCCAATCAAATTACTAAAATTTGGATTTTAACTTAGTTAAAATTTCGTGAAACAGGCCCCTTATCTTCAAACTGTAACATTTCTCATGAATAGTTGGAAAAAAAAGAATTTTTCTTATTTTTTTCCGATTTTGAAGAGATAATAAAATTAAAACAGCATAGCCTATGCCTGAACTGATGTCATATTCGTAATCTAAGTAAAAATTTCTTCTAGATTGGTAAACTTGACTACAGTACATCATCCAGTAGTAATTAAAAACTGGTCTTGAAAACCAACCTTTCATTAATTTTCCTTCATTGTACCTGTAATAACGAAAAGTTGCATTTTGAAGGTAAAATTAAAGCTCACTGCTACATCCTACGTCCGAACTGATGTTATATTCGTGATCTACGCACAAAATTGATCTAGAATGGCGGATTTGGTAGGTCTAACCTATTTAGAAGCTTTTTTTCAGAGATCATAAAAAGGCAATTTTTCATGAAAATGCTAAAATCGGCAAAAACACATGTATATTTATAAACTTTGGATGAAAATTAAAAATATCTAAGAACACGGGCCAACTTTGGATTTTTGATATGTTGTAGAAGGGTAACAGAAGATTCATTTCCTGTCCCTTTTAAAATTTTGCCACTTGTCCCACATAACCAAAATGGCAACCAAAATTAGGCATTTTCACGAGATTTTGGCGGGAAACCAACTTTGGGGCCTGATATCTATGGGATATAACATCATATGGTCCTATATTTAATTCCATATTCCACCGTCTGGGAGTGTATATAGCAATGTTTAGACCTCTCGACACAACAATGACTTTTCTAGAGCACTCCAAAGTCGTGAAAAATAAAATATTTGTTTATTTTTTTCCAACTTTGATGGCAACCCTTACAGTAAGGATACCCCCTACCCTAAGAATCGTAATCTACATTTTCAGTTCTATTATATTGCCAAGTTAGCCTTAGGGGGTTCTAGACACTTTAGAAGTATATAAACAACGGAGCTGAAAACCTAACAGAAATAAGAGAATTGTTATTACCAATTGGCAACCTTTTTATCAAATGGTGATATCTCTGCCAATATTTGACCTAGGAAGCTGAAAATTGGCATTTGGTAGTTTTAGACCATGTACTTTAACATATATTTTTTCCAGATTTTTTTGAGTGGGTGGATTTCCCAATTTCCCCAAAATTGGTCCACTTGATATGGAATGACCCTAGTGCATAGTTGATTTATATAATAAAGATTTTATAATTTTAGCGGTACTCTTTTCAACATGTCTTTATAATTAGGGTTTCATACTGCATAGCTTTTGTGAAACACTTGTTTTTGTTAAGATTATTACTTTAATATTATTATTATTCCAATTCCATTTTGAGTAGATCTCAGCAACTGCTTGTCGCATGGTTACGATTTTTTCAGTTTTACCAGGAAAGTGGGTGCCACTTAGAGGATATAGCTAAAAAATAAAAAAATACCTCTTTATTATTGGATTGATCATCGAGTAGTCATATTAAAGCAAACACAATTATCAATTCATTAAAACATCACTTTATTATTTGTCCGAGTGGTCTTTTTGTTTGGTTAGAGTGGTCTTTTTGTATGGTCCGTAGTCTTTTTGTTTGGGCCGATTGGTCTTGGGCAAGTGGTCTTTGGCCTGAGTGGTCATGGATTCGTTTGGGGTCAGTGTAATTGGAAATTAATGGAGTTATATGACTACAGAACTTGTGCAAAGGAAGGCCTCTGGACGGTCCACTACTGTGGCTGGAGTAAGACGGAAGACATCAGGAGTGGAACCATTTCTAGATTGTAGATTAATTTTCTGAATCTGTCATCTTATCTTATTGCTAATTAGTAACTGGTTTAGGCATTCACTGGGACTGACACACAACCCTTTAGCAGTAAAGTAAAAAAGTTATTCAGTAACATTTACTGGGGACTGAAAACTTTTCGACAAAGACTCATGGCTCCTAAATATACTAACACAAGGCTAGTGTAATGAGACCTAAGTTCAGAGTTGAACTAATTACTAATATATAACAGATATTTCCTGAGTAGGGCAATGCTGATAGTTGTCAGATATGATAAATCCTTGATTATAGACCCGTCCATGAGCCCGGTGGGGTTAACCTAGCTGAAAACAATGCATGCGTATCTGGTTTCATCAGAATGTGAGTCTGCTTGTCCCTGGGTGTACATGGTAGGGAGTTGGATCACCTGTCCAACCTCATGGGTTTTCTCCCGGTTCTCCGGATTTCTCCCACTGCTAAAGACTCCTACGCACAAGCTAATTATTGAAATTAAATTTGACCATATTATTATCCACTTTTCCAGAAACTGTTGTATGTTGAAGTTTCTCACTTTTTCTGCTCACCTTCAATTTTATCAACATACACATCAAGTGCTTCCTCACACTGAGAGATCAATTAGTGACACACTCTTATTTTTGTCCTGTGTATGCTTAATGTTTGATTCACCCTGAACCGAGAATTTAGTGATTTTGGCCTAGTCTCGATCATCATTACTAAAGTTTACTAAAGTTGGTAAGATGAAAAACCATAGTCTTGATTATCCATTTTTGGATTGGATCAAATGAGTGTTGAGCAGCAGATCGTATCCTAATCCAGTAAATATCGCAGGCTAGCGTTGACACCGACAGTTGATTATGGTCTGGATAAGTTAATGTCTAATTAATAATTTAGATAACATTTCAGACCTAAAGAAAGACCTGCAATAGGTAGATTTAGCTCTTGCATAATGTTTGTTTAAAAAAACATTATGAGAGATTTAGAGAAAGAGCTGGTTGTTTTTGCTATAATACGTTAATAGTTCAAAATAGATGGCTTTACGACAATTGAATAGGACTTTGTGAATTATCTTGCAGATGGAAACTCCACCCACAGTTCATATTCTTGATTATCGAGTCATTGAACAATAATGTACAGAATTTTGTTTGTCAGTCCTTTTAATCAACAGGAGGGATGCCATGCCTTAGCAGGAAATTAAGACAAGGCAACTCATATGTTAGCATTTAATGCAGGTATGTCGGGTATTGTCTAATCCTATCAATGTCTAAGCCATTCACTGGTCTAGAGAGTTGATTATGGATTTGTCAATTAGTTGGGTGCTGACACATAAAGTACAATAATTTCTTGTTTTGCAATAGAGTTATTCAAATATTATATTAAATATTATTTCAGGAAAATGCCAGAGCGGGAGGATGACCATCTTACACCAGCCACCCGTCTTCTGGAGAAACGAAGAGAAATGGCTGAAGTTGAGCAGGCTTTGGCAGCACAGAAAGAGGTAGGTGATTTACTTACATGTATTACCATACTTTATATTTTGAGAATACTTTTCATCTATTGAGCTCATGTGACATATCTTAAATAACATTTGTTATGCAAAAAAAATAGCCGATTCAAATAGGAAAAATGATTTATATATTAGACCTACAATACTCAGTCGACTACACATATATAACCAAATAATTATCAGCTGTTATTGAACAAGTTTCGTGTGGTAGCAAAGATATTACTTGCGTGATATGCTATAGTGACTAGATGGTAAGTCGATGAGTGTTGTATTTACATTTTAGCTATGTAAGCTTCTGTAAAGTACAGAATGAGACATGATAAACTGTTACAAAATAAGCTTATATCCTTTTTATTGTTGATTAAATATTTACATGTAAACATGTATTAATATTGATGTTTGTTTTTTTTTAAGGAATTTCAAATGAAAATGGAAAGTTTACAACAGAGAAGAGAAGAATTAGAAAGAAAGGAATATCAGCTGAAGGAATCACTGCTCAAGTTTGATAAATTTCTAAAGGTAATATTATGTATACCGTCAGCTTCATGTCTCTATATATTAAATGTACAACTTCATGTCCCTATATAACCCTACAAACATAATGTAACCCTATAAGTTCATGTCTCTATATGACCTGATAAGTTCATGTCTCTAAACAACCCTACAACTTCATGTCTCTATATAACCCACTACAACTTCATATATGTATATCACCCTACAACTTCATATCTCTATATGACCCTAGAAGTAGGCTACACATATCTATGTGGAAAGAAATGATTTAAAGGAACTTTAGTTGTTTAAATGGGAACATAAATTAAAGACTGTGTCAGTGTATAAATTGGTGTTGTGTGTTAATGTTATCTTAAGGCAACATTGTTGTTATAAATAAGGAATTCTGGTGGGGTTTTTTAAAATCTATTCCCCTGTTCTCTGGTACCTAAGCATGTAAAACATTTTTGAATATTTATATATTTTTGGGGTTTTAGGAAAACGATTCTAAACGAGCTCGGGCTGTTAAAAAGACAAATGATGAAAAAGATATGAGAAAGCAAAAGGATACAGAAATAGCAAAGTGAGATAATATTTTATTTAAAGCCTCTTTAAAAATTGTGCCATTTGCATTTTCGCGTAAACTGTCAAATTTTCCACAGTTTTTAAAATTCAATTTAGAACACGATCAAAATACCAAAGACAGGTTGGTCATTTTCTAGATTGGATGCAATTGAATTAAGAAGAAGCTCATGTAGAGAGTTGGCGAAACTTAAGAATCTCGCCAGCTTGTTAAATGGTTTTTTAACAAAGTGGCCTTAAACTTAGTTCAAAGTGAGCATAACTTTTAGTCCAAACAACCATAGATAACAGCCATAATATAGATAGGTGGTTACAAGGTAACGAAACAGGCATCCAAGCGGTCGACAAGCATTGACAAACATATTTATACAATTGTGGTAATTGGGGGCATTTATAAGATAATATCATACAGATGAGGTAATGATCTTCATCATTTGAAGGTTCACAAGATTCTACAAAGTGGAACAAAGGACATAACTCTAAAAGTATTTACGGAAATTGCTGACATTAAATGGGCGTCTTCATTTCACTAAACTAAATGAATGATGCATATAAATTTTGTCCAAAAATATGCCATGACATTGCAGATGAAAATAATATCTCACACATATTCAATGTCATAAATGTGACATCATAGTGTTTGTTTGGGACTAAAGTCAATATTCATTCACAAGATTGCATGAATAGGCTGGTATCTTGAGCATCTAAATCTCAAGTCTTGAAATAAATTCTCCACTGTGATAATTAAGATATCTATCTGCGTTAACCTCATCATTGACTCAAATAATTTATATTTTGATTTATCTTAGGTTAAAAGATGAAACAGAAAAATTTGTGAAATCAAAAGATAAATTACAGAAAAAATTAGAAGCTTATACAATCTATCATGAATATATGGAGAAATGTTTAGAAGCTGGTGAAGAATTCCATGAAATGCGTGATATAATAGCTAGATATGATACTCTCACTGCAACTCACATGGTAAAGTTTTAATTTCCAGGGGTTTTTTTAGAGATGAAATGTAGGATAAATTACAACCTGTAATTTTGAGAGAAAAGTAAATGGTGTGAAGTAATTTTAAACATGTCAAAAAACTTGAGTTCCCAATATCTATATTCGTAGTAGATTATATAAATGTGGCTCCATGTTACTCTTGTTTTGACAGCTTTTTGGTGGGATTACAAGTTTATTGAATTTTCTGTATCTCCTGAATGGTCATGTTTTTGTACCATCAACTACAATGTTTAGTCTAAGAATGCATGTTTTAAATGTATTAAAGAAAGATTAGAGGACTTTCATAGGCACATGTTTAGTCAAGAGATTTAAAATTGATTGGACATTTCCACCCAACTAAGACACATCTTGAAAAATGGCACAATCTTGATGAACATTGAATATTCTAAAGAAATAATCTGCTTAATAAATAAAATGAATTAGTCATAGATAGCTATGTTTAGAATAGTGGTAAACAAACTTGTACACGATTTCTGACTGCTTAAATAAAGGAATTTTATATGCAAAAGAATTAAAACTGGTTGCTATTACATTGGTTATAAATATGCTAAACTGCTTACTTTAGGATATGGTTCTGTTAAAGGTCGTTACAAATTGGATTTTGGGAGAAAAGTTTTAAGTTGTGTGTGATAAGTGTGGCTGGTACTTTGTGTCCAGGTTTGGACCAGGCAGATGAATTATTCAATTTCTTTTTCATTTTGTTTCATTTTTTAGGATTTAGTGGAACGAGAGCAGAAAAATCAGGATGTTATTGAAAACCAAAGACAAGAATTAATGAAATATATTGAAACAAAAGACAATCAGATCCTAAGTCAAAATAATCAGTTATCTGGTCTCCAAACACGTCTAGATAAAGCACAGAGTGAAGCTGTTAAATGGGAATCAAAATGGACTCATATCAAAAATACAGCTGCTAAGAAAACATTATTATTAGGCAGGATAAAAATGTAAGAATCATTTAATCTTATTTGTGGGTTTTGGGTCCTATCCCTAATTTTAATGGGGATTAACATACTTTAGGGCTTATTATATATCAAAACTTTACTTGGAGGGATTCAAATTTACCAGCTGGAGAATTTATCTGCCAGTTAATTAACATGCTCTAAAGCAAGAAAGTTAACCTGAAAGACAAAATTTTTAAACTGAGATGACACTGAAAAAGAAGCTTGCTTGAAATTTTCACAAGCTTCTACAGAATGTCAATATGAAATACAAATCTTTCTTTGTATTTAATGAATTTAGTGTAGCATGGAGCATAAGTCTTTGTTGCAGTTGGTAATTGAGTTATACTATGCTATTATGATGTCACAGTACTTACCTATTAATTTTTATGTATTATCATAATACAGTATGAAGTATTTAGATTATGACATCACTATAGAAAGAAAGGAATGTTTAATTTTTGCATTACTGCTCTCATAATGAGACTATGATACAGCTTTTTTTCCGTGGTCACATGTTCAATACAAGGATGACAATTTTACCTGGACAGAGAAGGGTTCTATTACCTTCAGACTTTTTTGTACATAGACCTCAGTTTTTGTGGACTATGCAGGCACTATCCCTTATGATGAGTGCTAATCTCTTTACTGCTCGACTACCACAGCACCCGATCACTATGGGATCTACATGTTTTGATTATGACATCACAATATGATATTTATTTTTTTTTGGGGGGGGGGGGATCTAATAGTCTTATGTGTGCACTTTCATTAAGTCTGTCAAGTGGTGTGGTTACAATATCATACCTGTATATGGTGACAGGTGCTTGGGTTCTCACTGTCCAATCTCGGGGGTTTTCTCTAGGGCTGTACGATATTGCAAAAAGGGACGATATCGATATCAGCATTTTTTTCAACGATATTATAGTTAAATATCGTGAAATTTAATAATAATGTAACTTTGCTATTAAATAAATTAAATAAATGCATTAAAGCTGACTGCAGTGTGAGTAAGATTTGTGGGTAAGAATGGCTTTATTCATACACTTTGCTTTATTTATAATACATTTATTAACATGAACAAAACAACATCCTTTTTGGATAAAACTGTTTCACCAAACACGACTTGTGCGTTTCGTTTTGGTACTGATTTCTCTTTTTCAACTAGGCTTTCCACCTCCATTATTTCCTCTGTGGGTCTACAAGTACTGTTAGTACTAGCTAAGTTTTCCATAATTAAATTAAATACAACCGCTGATGTTTAAAAAGCGTCTGCTTGTGACCTTGGTAAGAAAATTCTCAAATATTACGTGCAGCGGAAGTAAGTAGATGTGGTTTTCAAGTCTTGTATTGTAAGTTCAAACCACTGATCTATATAAATTTATTATAGATCAGTGGTTCAAACAGTTTACCAAATACTAAATGATCAGGACTATCTTCCAATCAAGCATTCGATTGGCCTAACAGTGACAATAATCTATTTATAGATCGTTTTATTCTTGCTTTCAAAAATTAAGTTTCGTAGAGTTTTCTAAAAGTATTCGGTTTTTTTAAAAATATGACAACCTATTTATAGCCTGGTAATTAGCCGCAGTAGTTGTAAATTTCAGGTGTTTAGTTCGTCTAAGCTCTTCATGTAGTAACAACTGACAATGTATTGTCGCCTAAAAACAAAGTAAAAGTACACGATGCAGTGAAAAACGGCTGCGTCCAGTTCGCAAGTGTTTTCAACATTTAATGATTCTCAAAACATTAGTTTTATAATAGTTTATTGACGTCAGCTATTTTATCCTGCTGTATAGTGTATTTATTATCTATTTTTATGATATTTTTATTCGATATTTGAAGATTTTGGTGATATTCGATAAACCACTATATCGACGATTATTGGCCACATGATATCGTAGTTGGGTCTGGAAATACCATATCGCGATAAATGACTATATCGAGAATATCGTACAGCCCAAGTTTTCTCTGAGTCTTCCAGTTTCCTCTGAATACTAAAATACCTATGTGCAAACAAATTATTGAAATAAAATTGAACCAAACAATAGTCCCAAAATGATCTAGTTTGTTTTGAGTGGACATTAAACACCATTTCTCTTTCTCCCACATGCGAGTGGACATTAACCCCCATTTCTCTTTCTCTCACACAATCCGCTTGCATCAATTATGACATCACAATAGGAGAATATGCTTGTTTTGATTATGACATCACAAAGTAGGTCATATTTTTAAACTCTCTTATATTGGACAAGTATTAAAAGCCACAATCCTATTATAAATGTTTTTTTATGGGGATATCAAATTATATTTTGTTTGTTTCAGGGCAACACATAATTTACATCAATTAGTGAAGAAACATCAAAAACAGCCCCAGACAGATCAAGTTGAAGAAACATCAGAACAATTAAATCAGGTCATTATATATTCTCTATACTGTTTTTATCTTCTTGTTATTGTTTTGTCATAATCAAATTAATGTATTGGACAATCCAGGACTTTAAAGGGAGAAAATTAGATTTATTCTAAAAATAGTTGCATTTGATAAGAGAGGCAGAGTTCAACCTAAGTTTTATTTGGTGGGCGAGTATTATTTTATTTTTTGGGAACAGGGGAAATGGAGTAACCAGGATTTTAAAGGAAGATACTATACTTAGATTTATTTTCAAAATCCAAAAAATTAGTAAACAAATTAATTTTATCTTATTTTTCAAAATGAAATTTAAACTGTATAGGGCTTGTTCCATCTCAATAATTCAAATTACAACTCGGATCAAAATCATTCAACACTAAAGAGGGTTAGCTTCTTTGGGACTTTGTATTTTGACAACTTGTTAGGACCAATTGTAACATACAATTTACAATATCATTTTACTCACATTTCTTTTTATTTTCAGAAATTATTGCATGATAATTTAATTTTTACTGGGTTTTTTTTGTGCATTTCACAGTTTTTCAGGATCTTATATTTTTTCCACAACAGAATGGCTGGTTCTTTGATTTTTTGTTTTTCAATTTCTAACAATTACAATATTTTTCTTAAATTTGGGAAAAAATTACCAGAACAATGTACTTGTAAATTGGCTATCAGAATCATTCATAAGTCACAGTGAACTGTAATTAGCATATTCCTAGGTGATATAGACAAATTTAATGTTCTGTTTGCCAAACAATCCTTAAAATAAATCTAATGGGTGAGGGAGATTTTCAAGGTTCCGCACTTATCTCATCTGCTTATTCATGCTGCTTACGCTATACTGAATACAAGCCATAACTAATTCAGTAATTGTAGTCTCCACAACATTTGTGATGCAATTAATTTAAATGATAATGATTAAATCCACATTATTTTGAAATTAAAATAGTTTTAAAAAGGGTTTTTAATTGTATGGGCTACTTGATAATCGTGCCTTCGAGACACTTCCAAAAAAAAAAATCCCTCCAGTAATCATTAGGATGGTTAGAGGGGGAGAGTGTCATGCTGCACTATTTGAGAGTGAGAAGCAGAATATTTTTTTTATATTGCCTTATGATTAGAATTTAAATTTACATTGATTATTAAGAACAAAAAGCATTTCCATTAATTAACTGAAAACATGACAAGTCTTTTTCATTTCATTCAGATAATTATTTCAAGCTGTGGCAAGTTTCTTCTTAAAAAAATTCGTATTACATATAATCCTTTTTAATCAGATAATTTAGACATCAACCAGATATACCTGAGAACAATTTAGGCCATATGTAGAACCATGAAATGTGTTTGTTACAAATTATTCAGATTTCTTTTAAGGATTACCTGAGAAACAGTATATTTTTTTATTGTCAAGCCTGATGGCAATTGAATTTATATGGTTCATGTAGGAAGATGACAATTACACTTGAAAATCTGAGACCCAAATTAAAATTTTAAATTATTACATTATAACATTATTGTGGTAATTAAGGAGTTTTTGCTGCATGTAACACTACCGGTTGATCTCTTTAAAAGGTCAGTACACACTAAAATTGATAGAAATTAACTTCTTTCAATTGATATTTAATATCTCTCAAACAACAAAATTACTTTTCAAATCTCAGCAATTTTTGTGATCAGAATCATTTTATTTTAATATCTGTTGATATGTAAGTCATGAAAATCATTGATTGTATAAAGTCAATGTGGTCAAGTGTAGAGAGATATTTACATATGCACTAAATCTTTACTATTTGAAATATTAATGTTTTTTATATGAGCATTAAGCACGCTGTTTCACATATATTAATTATGTTAACACTAATTGGTATTAATTAGTTAAGTTTTGTACTTTTTAATGCTAGTAGTAATAAAACATTTCTCACAATTTCTTTTTTTAATTCTTTTTCAGATATTTGTGTTTGTAAGAGATCTAACTGATATTGTTATTGAGCTACGGAAGAGTCATCCATCCCATCTCTCATATTTTGCACCTTCATCAAGCTATTAACTAACCAAAACAATTCATTTATGTACATCTTACAAAAATGAGTGGGGTTTTTTTTGTAATTTATTGAATGAATTGTTTTTATTGCACAATTGCTGACTGTCTGACTTTCTCGCGTTTTCAGATTGAGGTATTTGTCAAAGATCTTGCTCAGATTACGAATGACATCAAGAAAATGGAATCCTCCGGTGCCTCGTATATTCCTCCTTCATCTAGTTAAGGACAAGTTAAATTATATTGAATGTTTTATATTAAAATACTGTAGATATGTAAATCTGTGATAAGGTTTGTTAATGTGAAATAAAATATAGATAAAGTGTTTTTTTTATGTATTGGCATGTATGTTATTTAATTCTTCTTGGTAGATTACCTGTGCAAGTAGTTTTTAAAGATGCTAAAATTTGCGATACCTGGTGTAAGGGTATGTGGCTTGGAAATAGGAGCACTTTCTCAACCTCATTGGTTTACTCCGAGCTCTCTTGATTTCATTCAACTGGGGAGACCACTGAGCGTGCAACAAGAAAATAAAAATGAAAATATGACAACTTGTCTGTGATATCACCATCTGTGGAAACCAACGTTAAACACCAAGAACAACAACTGAACTACTACTGTTAATTATGCTTAAGTATTGACACTCCTACAGGGACAGATCCCATAAATTTGAGCTTTGGGGATTTAAATATTGAAGTATTGTACTTGTAGTGCCCATTCGGTGTCCTGAATATATGAAAAGCCTCTTGATATGCCTAATGTCGTAATCACAATACCATGCCAACATTTGATGCAGTTTGACTAGTATTAATCGGACTCTTTCCCTGACCTTTTTATGTCTATTTTTACTGCTGCTAGCCAGATAGGTCATCATTATAAAACTGTTGGCTAAAGGTTCTCACAATACAGTCTTTTATTAATACCGTTACACTTTCGCGACTAAAATACGAAGTTAAAGGTCATCTCACTACATTGTACTCCTCCGACGGAAATATTTAATTTTTTGAACGACTAAGGTCCCGACTGAAATAAATGTAAAACATTAGAATACCTAACCCTACCACAACCTAATGTCAAAAAGAACGACTTAATTCAAAAGGTTGTATTGTATCAGCTATTTATTCTTTGTAAATACCATGCCATTGCAATACATTATAAAGTATTTACAAGATAACGTAAATATGTAGCTAAAACTGAAAATCCTAGTCCAGATTTATGAGCTAAACATCCATCTGAAAAGATAAAATAAAAAAAAAGGTATATTAACTAGAGACGTTTTTCAGTGTGGTTTTATGAGCAAAAAAATAAGGATATTATATTAACTAGAGACGATTTTCAGTGTGGTTTTATGAGCAAAAAAATGTGATGCTCCCATTAATATTTAAACGGATCGTAAATCATTTAAAATTATAATGACAATCCACAGATGTCTAGTGTAATTGTCGATATAAGAAAAGTTTGACACTTTGTGAATTCAAGTAAACAGGGATAAAGACAAGTTTCAGTTTTAAACTCTCACTACCTTTCATGGCTGCCTCTCGTAATAATTTTCTACCAGTACTGAAATAATAATAATCGTATATATGTAAATCTGATATCATTTCCTGCTTGATCAAAATCATCGATATTCATGGAGAACCACGCTAGCAAATCGCGGAGAACTTCCTGGGTCAAAACCGGGAGCAAACCCTTGACCCACTGGTATTGGCGACCCAGCTACTAACTCAATGACCACCCACCCCAATCTGTTTCACAGAGAATTACTTACGAATTATCTCTGTAACGGATGCCTGTCCAAAACACGTGCGTTGACTGCACGCCTCGCAGTCATTGGCTCAACGGCTCGTGCAATGTTTACTTAACACCTAACTGCTTCGGGCAAAATGATGCATTTTACTCATTTTAATACACTAAATAGGAAATATTTTTTAACTACAAATACTTCAAACGTCTTTATTTATTTTTCTTTTACCTCAAAAAAATGTTTGAGAATTTAATTTGTCGGAGTAAAAAAGTTAATATGCCGTACTCATTAAGCCTCGTCGATGTCATGCTTATCAGTGATTGTAGCGGCCAAGCGAATATTCACAGCGGGATCAGTTTGCACCCACCCTTCAAATAGTGACGGGGACTGCGCCTTCTGAAACAAAACAGAAACCATTGATTATAATCTACCTTTCTTTCTCCAGATACTCAGCCACTAGAGGCATTGCAAAACATCCATCTCGCCGTTGCCATTTTAAAACCATACGCATCCAATCAGGACGCTGGAAATCTTCATAACCTAACGATCCGCACAACACAGCTGAAATTTACACATATTTTATTAGTATTTGAATTATCTATAGCTATGATCAAAGACCACCACACCAACCTATACTAAGCAGCAAAAGAAACTCCAGTTTGCATGTCACGAGTCCCGACTGCTCAGAGGCGCCTATCCAAGCCGTTGCCAATCAATGTTCGGACCATCTACATGCTTTAGCAACGTTTTCGGACCACCAACACCACGGATGGTCGCACTCGACCTGGTAGACCATGTTGTGTGACAGCACGGGCAGAATCCCTTTACATATCTGAGATATCACGTTAGACAGGAGGAACACGCGGAGGACCTATCAGTACCCATATAGTGCGCCGACGTCTCGCCAGAACATCCATAGTCGTGGACCGATCCCCACCCCTCGCCATCGACGTGAACGTCAACAGTCTGCCCAAGATCAATCAGGAGCACTAAGAACACGAACTGTCTTACCACAACACATTTTACGATTTTCTAGGATGGGGCAGGACTTTTTTCAGAATTTGTTTGAACTTATCTTGTGTGATGTGGGCTTATATCTATTCTCAATAGATTTATTTTAAATGCCAGATGGATAAATTTAGTATATACATGTAAGGCTACATGAATCGTTTTATTGCTTAATATAGAGCAAATATCGACTCATCAAAGGCTTATTTTAATATTATACAATTTATTTCTATAGTGCATCTCGTAATTTTCCGCAATTTGATATAGTTATGTATGATAACTTATCGACTTTTGACGTCATGACCATTACATGGTATATTTGAGAAGTAAAACATAAAACTAAAAGGCCATCATGTCGTTATTTTTTGTAAATAAATTACCGAGTTGATGCATTATAAGCACGAGATTCTACTTTAATAGATTAGTTTAGATCTCTGATTACAGTTTATCATTAATTTAACAATATTACTACAATACTCTCTATTTCGTTTCATATACGTCCACAAACAGCATACTACTAGCAATAAATTCATTTCAGCACAGCGAAATTTGATAAGGGGATTTATTGTTTAGGGGATGGGGCGGGGTGTGGATTTGGTGAAAGAAGCATACAAAACAGAGCGTATTTAATTTAAGTTCAAGTGAATTTGATTCCATATTTACTTTTGTGTATTACAAAAGCTCTTCAATTACGTCATGTCATATAATTTCGGTGTATAACAAAGATTCGCACACGCGGCACACAGTAGTTGTAATAGTAGACATTAACTTGCCAATCAGAATTAAAATTATTTTACAAGCGCTATCTAGTCTTTCCGAAATGTTTACTCGTTAGAAATTGATAAAATGTAAGCACCTTTCTTTTCTTACTTTCCACTACCCTCAATGCGGCATTTTAAATATTATTTTGTAATCACACGTTTCTTATCTTAAACAACTCAATGGTTCGTTGTTTATTCGTAGCTTATTAGGTAATGGTTAGTCTAGCGCCCAGTCACCATGTTCATGTTTATTGAACAGTGATGATGTGCATCGAGTTTATCGACAATCAGCATAACGTGTAGTCCCTGTGACGTCACACGCCTGTCAACCTGTTTATGGTTATGATCGAAAAACTAAAGTGTATTTTATGGCGTCAGACACATAAATGGCAATATATCGAATAATTTTAATCCGACTGGTGTGAAATAATAGCCGTGCGTGTCACTTTTATATGGTTCGTTTATATATCCTAATCAGTGCGGTGACTTACTTTGTTCCAGGAATAAATCTTGATCCATTTCATCTACAGAACCATTTTCCACTAATTTGATGGATTCCACATAAATATTTTTACACATTCTGTTTAGTACTTCACGTGGGTTTGTTTGATTCGTAAACTCGTCAAAAGCATGGGGACATCCTAACTATAAAATAAAATAACATGCAATGAGTTTACATTTCATGTAACGAATATATACGCAAGCTTGATATGTCCCCATATACTATTCCCATATGTCATTTCCCTATTCGTTGCCCGCCAGTCACGAGTCAGTTGTGCATTAGTCTCTTTACAATTCCTAGTAAACACTCAAAAGAATTTTACAATTGGTGCATACAGATCGATTTGATTACCGAACCATAGAATTAAAGTAGCTAAGTCTCTCACTCAATATCATCCAAAATCTTCAACATTGAAAACTCGAATTATTTGTCAATTCAAATCCACATTGATGCTGTGATCTTACCGGGAAAGATGGGCTTCTGATATCCAATATTTAAGACAAAATAAAAATTTTACCATTGGTACACGAATCGTGTACCATAGTGCGTTTCATCCCCAGTTCAAGCAAGAGACTCGAGGAACGAGGCTAGGAACACTGCACCAAATCCAACGGTAAGCATTTTTTTCCGTCCACCGGAGCCAGGTCTTATGACGTCATATGAGGATTGTGGGTTAGGATAAGGGTTAGGATAAGGGCTGTGGCCTGCAGATTTCGTCACAGTCTCGAGATGTAGACAGGGCTAGCCCTAACCCTAACCCTGGGCCAAACCTAACCCTTATCCTAACCCACAATCCACATATGACGTCATAAGACCAGGCTCTGGTGGACGGTAAAAAACGTTTACCAAATCCAACGGCGTGTGTAGACTGGAATAACCAGACGCTAGAAATTTGCATTCTATTGAGATTGCTGGCTTATTTCGTCGAACATAACTAATTTGAAATTTGAGTAAAAACGAAAACCATTGAATGTAAATCAGTTTATATACATTCATTTTACAATATTATGTCCGTTGCGACCCACTTGTGTCAATTTGTAGGTCCCAAATGTTAGCGATTTGCTAGTTTAAATTGGCTGAAGAATAAATACACATGCTTTCTGGTCGATTTATAATTTATTTCAGGTAAATCCTTCAATGAAACAACCAAACCAAAAGAGATTGTTTATGCGTCGTAAATTACTGGAAATTACCGAGGAATGTCAGCTGATGATACGGAGAACGCTAGATCGGAGACGGTCCTACGCATATTATGACGTCATATGTGTGATTGTGGGTTAGGGTAAGGGTTAGGCTTAGCCTAGGGTTAGGGTTTGCCCTATTTATATTTCGAGACTTTGGCGAAATCTACAGGTTCTAGGCCTTACCCTAACCCTAACCCACATTCTATAAATGACGTCATATGTGCTAAAGTGCGTAGGACCGTCTTCGATCTAGCGTTCTCCATCTGTTTGGGTTACGTAAATTTCAAACTTTGAGTTCGCAAGCGGTAATTTTAATAGTTAAACATACATTATGCCAGAGCTAAATCTGCCCTTTGTATGTCTTTATTTTGGTCTGAAACTACGTGTATTAATTAGACATTATTTATTTTTTTAACAAAAGAAGACCATTATCAACCCTCGATGGCATCGGATATGCGAGATTTTAACTAGATTAGAACGGTTCTCCATTTAAAAAAATTAATTTATAAATGGGAAAGCGAAACTAAGTCTCGAATATACCAGTGCCCTGGTTACCAACATTCACACATCTTGTCAAAACTACAAATCGTGATAACTTGGCTCAGAATAAAGTAATTTGAATGAAATTTTCAATATATTCATTTTACAATATCTATTTTTGAGCTATTATAGCAAGAATGATCTGCTCTTTATCTAAATCTTACATAATGTGTATTTAAATGTCAGATAATTGTCGATGTATTGACACGAAGGACCTTTAACTAGAGCTTTTAATTTCAGAAGTCTCGCCTTCAATGTTAATTTAGCACGACGCGTGGTGAACTAATTTTGAATCATGGCGCCTAGAAATACTAATCTCGGATAGAAAGGTAATATTAATGCTGTATGTTGATGAATTCCGCCTCCATATTATAGACACAAAACCAATTATATAATCATAATATGCGCTACCAGCAGATGATTGATATAAAGGCAATGTTTTTATTATAAAAGGAAAACGGAACAGCTATATGTGTAGCATTTTAGAAAATCCAGGAATATTTTTGGCACCAATTACATTAGAGAACATATTTCTTAAATGTGCATCCATCAAGATGAAAAACAATGAGGAGAAATGTGTGTATTTTAGTCACCAGTTTACTGACTACTATTACAATAGAATTGTTTCTGTTTTTCTATACGGCAGCCAAACACGTGTTCAAAATAATACTGCGATCACAACATTTCAAAGAACAAGGAATTAACGCATTATGGTACACGATTCGTGTACCAATGGTAAAATGTGTAAGTCCATTTTCCAGCATGCGGAACGAAGATTACAACTATCGTTTTGACTCTACGAAATATCGCGGTCCCCCGTTCCTAATAAATAATATTTCCTGGTAATTTGAATATATTTTCAATTACGGGTTATGTATTTAGGATTGTCGAATATTGAGGAAATTAACACTTTCAATAGTGTGAGGAAATGTTATGTAAACCAACGCTATATTATTAGTTTACGCTATATCACGATTTTTTTTCTGATTAAAAATGATCACTGCATGCAAAACGTATTAAAGGATTAAATGGCATAAATATTATACGCTTGAATTTAATTTTCATTACTATATGGCTTTTGTCGAACATTAATAATAATAAAGAATATTATAAGTTAAATGTGATCCTCCATTGGGATATTACATTCTCCTAATACGTCCTTACTTTTTAATTCAAACGAATTTCATTCAAAGACGAAATCCTGCTTTGTATCAGCCGACTACGTGCAGACGAAGGAGCGAAATGAAATGTACAAATTGTTCTTCACTTGGCAAAATAAGTAACACAATAGTAAAATGAAATAAACACATGGAATTCAAATGGAATGAAGTTAAATAATATCATGTTAAAAACATTACATCTTACATGTTTTGAATAATGGTTCGCATCAAAACGAATGAGACGCCAAACAAATGCTAATGATCTATTTAATGGCGTTATTGGTCTATATTATGCGAAAATAGCCGTGAACGTGCTGGACTACTTATATGCTGTTGACGTAGATGCTTCGTTGACTGACATCATATCTTGCATGGAGAAATGGCATAATTTTAAGTCGACAAATCACGACAGTAACAGGCGCGGATCCAGGATTTTTTGGAGGGGGGGGGGGGTCTAGGTTTGATAATTGCTAAAGGAGCTCAGCCAGAAAAATTTGGTAAATTAGATTTAATTTGGTGCATTCTGGTGTATTTCCGGAAGGTAAATTCCAAAATTACAGGTCTAAAAATCGCCAATAAAATCGCATACAAAATTTTCAAGCCTGAGCAGGGGGGGGGGGGGATTTTTGCATGTCTTAAGGAAACAACGTCCTACACTAAAGGCAGTTTTACGAAACAATATTTAGACAAAGTAAATGTTGCAGGCTATTAGTTTATATCTATTGAATTAAAGATGTCTGTTAGTCAGATATTTACAGCTTAATCATGGCTTACTTCTAGTTTAATAATAATCACATCCTTATTAATGTAATGAAGTTTGTGTTGGGAAAACAGTGTTATCTTTAGTAATAGCTGAACGTCATAAAGGATTACCATCAAAATTTACAACATATAGGTCAAGAGATGAAAAGACATTGTCATAATTGGGTGTGGTTAATACAATTAGCGCTTTGTTTTTATACCGTCTATCAGTGCTTTTTGGAAATAAAATAAATAACAACACATACTTTGGTGGTTTATTTAAGAAATGTCGGTGAATTAGAAATAATGAGAATTGGAAATAACATCTCGTTAAAAAATTACTTCGCTCAATTTGACTTAAAGTGCCAATCCCGATAACTTTTTGGGGAATAAAACTGCTTAATTTTGTGTTAAAATCCTTTAAAATCCATAACCTAAGGCCCACCTACTAACCCGATATTTGTGATACGCTTGTAAATACCTTAAACCTGACAGTCTTCATCTGGAAATGGAGAACGTTTTATTATACAGTATCTGGATAAAACCAGACTTTTTTCTATAAAAATAATATGTAGGTGAAATTTACCTTTTAATATCAAGTACAGGGCATGGGTCATTCACTGTATAGACATTAATCGATTATCAGGTCACCCAATGAAAAAATTGACCCGAAATCTTAAAAGGGTTACGTGTCCGGATAAGCAGTGTTGACGTTCACGTCCAAACGACTCAATATTTTGAGCTGAAATTTTGATACATGGTAAATACACCATGCCACTATATTTTGGTCCATAAATTTCATAAATACTCGGACTTTAATTTTTGAGACTCTGTTCTTATCGGGATTGTCCCTTTAACAATGAAACGATGACTTTAGTTTCTATGGTTTACTTTGTTACGTGCTAAACCGTGGTAAGTTAAACGAACAGAAAAGAATAGAATAATCGAAATACCGGTCTTAAAATATTACCCAACAAGGTTTCAAATATATACAAACTCTTCTAATATATACAAAATAAGAGTAATATTATAACATAATATGTATAAACCCTAAAACAATGGGTGTAATAAGAGCGATATAAAAACACGTCTTTTCAGAACAAAGGAATTTTCTCTACTCACGCTAACTTGTAGGTCAGTTTCACTTAGAATATGGTAAAAGAAAGGGAAGTAATTATATAGGTCAAACACACAATTTGCATCTAAACTCACAAAATACATAAAAATAAACCCTGACAAAAATGGAATAGTATATAGTTATTAGTATACTACCTTTGAATAATATTAATTAATATAGTACGATACATAAAACTATTGAATACACATATGTAGGTCAAACAAGTAATATGATACATAACACACACCCCCTCTTAAAGAAAACATTTGATACAAATGTTTAGTAGAAAACATATTCAAATTAATCGTAAATATTTACACAAATCAAAGAATTAAAACTATGCACAAACTTATTTTTATTTTCTTTTTGTTAGTTTTTATATATAAATATACTTTGCAGTTATTTACACAGAAACATAAGTGCATATACACTTTGTACATTCTTAAAGCCCCAATAACACTCTTGTTGTAACTGAAAAATATGTCCCAATCTTCATTCTGGTCAACAAATCGTATTATTTTAGAATATTCCAATTAAATGATGATATAAATTTCATCTTAACACACCTAATTTAAAAAATTGGAAAAATTCAACCAATTGATTTGAAAAGTCTAACGTAAACCTTTTCAAATGTGACTTGGATTTTTAAATATTTTCGAACCCTCTGGACAAATAAAATAGGTTGTAATGGATAATTTACACAACAAGTAGGACATTTAAACATCTAGTACTTAGAATAAGGGTATTATTTATTTTCTGGAGCTACCAAGCCAGCAAGAATGTTATTGTCCCTTTAAAACCACTCTTGATAGAACATCTGGTACGATATTTAATATACCAGGAATAGCTTCAATTATCAAGTTATATTCTTGAAGCATCAAACTCCTGAGTTTAATTTTTCATAAACTGCTGATCATCATCGAGACATTGCTCTTTAAACATGTTCAGTGGTCCGCGAACAGTATGACGAAAAACTGGTTCATACGGACTAAATTTCAGAGATTCCTGAACAGATTCTCTGGTAGCGAAAAGAAATAAACAAATATCCTCGTCCCAATCCTTTTCAAACTCAAAACAATAAGAACTCTAATCATGTTCTTCAATGTCTGGTGAAATCTTTTAAGGGCACCTTGTATATCAGGGCGGTAGGCACATGATTTATTGTTCAATGCCAAATTGGTGCATCACTTGTTGAAATAAACCAGACTTTAAGGCGCTACCTTGGTCAGATTGGATCGACTTCGGAAGGCCTACGAAAGTGAAGAACTTGGTCAAAGCTTAACATATACTCGGAGTCTTAATGTTCCTTAATGGTACGGCTTCAGGAAACGTTGAAGCGCACATCATTGCTAGTAAATACTCATTTCCAGCCTTTGTTTTTGGCAATGGTCCTACACAGTCAATAATTACACAACTGAAAGATAGATTCATCAAATGCTGGAATTGGTTTCAAAGGATATACTGGGATCTTCATATTTGGCTTTACTACACCTTGGCAGGTGTGACACGATCTGCAATAATTTACAACATCATGCTTTAATTTGGGCCAAAAGAAATGACTAAGGATTTTGTTACAAGTTTAAGTTACTCCTAAGTGACTAGACGTCGGAGTATCGTGAGCCAGGGTTTAAAATATCATTGCGATATATAGGTGGTACCATAATTTGGAAATAATTTTTTACATATATTATCTGCAGAGACATCTGGCTGTCTCCACTTTCTCATAAGTACCTCATTTTCAAAAATAAAAAAAATAAATAAAATAACCTACTGGGCTATTGGCTATTTCATCATTCGGAACTGCCTTATCAAAAAGTGCCTTAGTAAAAAGATCACTTGCTCGTTCCAGAATTAATAACTCTCTTGACAACTTTTCAACCCCAGTGTTTTGAAAATTGGAATATTCCACATTTAGTGTTTCCACATCAAGAGAATTATCTGAGTGATTAACAACCACTTTATCGCCAACCAAATCATTTCCCAAAATGGGCAAAGAGTGCCGGACACCTATAGTGACTGGCCCCGTAATAATATCCGATGTTATGAAAATTTCAAACAAAAGAACCCTGAAAAAGCCCAACTCTACGCCCTGTAATAAGATACTATTCTTAAATGACTCCTCAGCCAGTGACAATATGCCCTGTATTAAAAAGACTGAGTAGCTCCTGTATCTCGTAAAATAAATTTACAGGTTACAGGTTGGCGTGTTCGCCTATCAGCGACACAAAACCTTCAGAAGTAAAAGGTTTATAGGTTCCGAAAACATCGGGTATACTAGATTTGGTTGACTCTTATTGAATAAATTCAATTGATTCAGGAAAAGTCTATCGCTTTTCCCTCCTTTTAAGTATCCAACATTCCGACAAAAGGTGGCCAGGCTTTTTACAGTTAGAAAAACCTGGTCCAAATTTCTTAACGGGTTCAGCACCCGAAACGCCAGCTTTATCGCTAAGTTTATTTGTGTCCGAATGATCATTTGAAAATCTTAATGTTTTATTGTGAGTAGGATTTGGGTTGTCATTCCTTTGTCTGTTGAATGTATTAAATGTTACCTTGTGGGTGAGTGAATAGTTATCTGCTGCAATTGCAGCAAGTGACAACCTTTCGATTTTCAGTTCGTCTAAATGTGCTTTATTTTCTACATTAACACATGTTTTAAATTCTTCAACTAATATTAGCAGTTATGTTTAAAATAAAGTGCTGACCTAGTTCTAACGGGTCATCTTTATGCAGGGCATTCAATTTCCCTACAGTTGGATTTTGAATAAAATCTTCGATATTAAATACCATTTTGAATAACAAGTGTGATTTAAATAAAAGTAATTAAGTTAAGAAATGAACTAGTTAGCTTTGTTATGTTCAAATCCCGGACACAAGCCCCCAATTTTCTGTTACGTGCTAAACCGTGGTAAGTTAAACGAACAGAAAAGAATAGAATAATCGAAATACCGGTCTTAAAATATTACCCAACAAGGTTTCAAATATATACAAACTCTTCTAATATATACAAAATAAGAGTAATATTATAACATAATATGTATAAACCCTAAAACAATGGGTGTAATAAGAGCGATATAAAAACACGTCTTTTCAGAACAAAGGAATTTTCTCAACTCACGCTAACTTGTAGGTCAGTTTCACTTAGAATATGGTAAAAGAAAGGGAAGTAATTATATAGGTCAAACACACAATTTGCATCTAAACTCACAAAATACATAAAAATAAACCCTGACAAAAATGGAATAGTATATAGTTATTAGTATACTACCTTTGAATAATATTAATTAATATAGTACGATACATAAAACTATTGAATACACATATGTAGGTCAAACAAGTAATATGATACATAACAACTTCTTTGCAATAAATTGTCTTCTGAGAGTGCTGCCAATGTCTACCTTTTCTTGAATTCCAGCAGGCGTGGAAGCTCTAAATGGATACCTAAATTTGAACTCGGGTATCGAGTGTTTTCCCATGAAAAATAATAGCACAACACGAGGTATACTTAATGTTTTCAAATTTCCAGTGTTGTCCGGCTTGATGGGCCATGGTTTGCCATCGAAAAGTAGTTCCATACGATTCGAAACATAATGGCCTGACAAATTGTGGTCGTTTAAAAGAATAATTAATTCCCCTAATCATGACACCATTTTCTATGTTTGTAATCGGCATGTAGGCGTATATATACTGACTCAATGCATATATTCCATAATAAAATCTTATTACGAATATAAAATGTCCCGCGGGTAATAAAGACTTTTAGAAAAGGCTATCCTTATTGTCGAAGAGAAAAACACATTCCTGATAGCTACAGTCCCACAATAAGCTTCATTAGCCCAATCGAATCAGAGCAGTTTGATGTTGTTGTTACATCCAATTTCATTTCATAATGTAGTGTGTGTGTGTGTGTGTGGGGGGGGGGGGGTCGAATTTTTTCGCCCGCAGCCCAGGCCCAAATTCGATATTCTCAGGGCCATGCTGGTTAGACTTCAAATCGTGGATTGCGGCGACGAAGCGTGATAGGTGGACAAACACACACAGGCACCTTTGATTTTATCTATATAGAATATAACTACTTGTGTATCAAAGATACCTTTAATTACACCCCAGCTTTGGAATCCGCTAATTGGAGTTTAATATCAGTGGTGAAAATTGACTGTGATAATACTAATTATAGTGTTTTTTGACACATATTACCAATATTTGTATACTTACATGTTCTGCTAGTACAAAATATAATAATTGATGTGTGATGAAATAACGTCCTGTATTTCCCTTTGTCATAAAATGCCAACAATCATTTGTAGCATTACATCTTGGTATTTTTCTGAAAGTAATTATTTTAGAAGTCTGATTAAAGGAGTAATTTCCTAAATATATTGGATTATGAGCCACGGTGACTCGATGAGTATGGCGCTTGTTCACTCGGGAATTGGGAGCTACAGTGTTGGATTCCGGTGTTATTGGTGTTCATCGGGATTTTCCAAACTATATACTATCCCTTTGCCAATGGTACAGGGATGAAGGTCTGAGAAGGAGAATAGGTCCAGACGTCCGGGTGTTGTATAAAACAGAAGGGTTAGTGTACTCGTTGGCATAAATGTAAAAGAACCCTTGAAAGTGGATTTTTGACGAAAAGTAAGCGAAAAGCCGCTGCCGGGGCAACATTTCCCTCACTGAACACTGCGTAATGTATGGTAACGTTGATTTCAGTCCCGTGCAACTATCCGAAACTGTCCAGACGAAGAAGTTCAAATTTTCAGTTTTCATCAGCTTAGCAGCAATGCACGACAAATGAGAATGTTTTGTAATGCATAGGCCACAATATAACAGATTGTGCTGAACAAACCGTTAGTTTTGTATGTAGAAAATGAACTTCTAGAATACATAAATATATAGTAAACGGTCACTAACAACACGTCGCTAGTGCTACTAATTTTCGGATTATTGCGAGGAACTGCATCTAATATGCAGTTGAAGAGTGTCAGTATCGCGTTAGACTTTAACTTATAATTAAAACGATTATACATTTTCCAGCAACCCAAAAGTTCAGTGGACATTATAAAATTAGCGGAGTGGTACTGTGAAAATTGAAAATAGTATTTTTTGTGTAATATACCCCCCCCCCCCTTAATTAAAACCATATTACTTGGATAGCTTTTAAAAATTTTATTTAAGAATTACAATACAAAATATCATACTTTTTAAGACTATCCTATACCAGTAAGTAATTAAAAATGCACTATATGTCAGATTTAGATAAAGAGCTGACGGTTTTCGCTATAACAGTTAACAAAAAAAAAAAAAAAAAAATAATGGAAGGGGAATATTGCCCTTAGAATTGCCGTTAGCAGTCTCTATTTCTACCGTTGTTACTATTGACATCATATCGATTTTTTTTAATTAAATCATTTACTAGCAATCATGTTTAAATCTGTTGAAAATCAAAAGCATCCGATGGCGTGAAGCTTTGATGATGTTCTTGCCATGTGAATAAATGTTTTATTAATGATTATATAACATTTGAGGCTAAACGAAATATCTGCACTGGGCAGCTTTAGATCTTTAAATAATAGCATTATACTAAGTGGTTCATTCTAACAAACTGGAGTCCAGGTTTACTGACAATTTTGATTGAAATTTAAAATCACTAAGTTAAAATCAGTAACATCATTGTAACAAATAGGAATGAGCAACATGGGCGACTGTAATGGTAAGCTAAAGATGATGCCAACATTTTTGTTTCTTCGAAAAAGCCTAAGACTTCGCCAATTCCACACACTTACACGTACGTGAGAGTCGGGAGATGGGGGGGGGGCTTAAGAGTCAGACATTTTATTCCAGATAGCGAAGAGGTGTTGTTTAAATGAAACTGATTATTGATTGACGTGTTTAGAAATTATATTTTGCTGGTTGTCTTCATAAGATGTAATCAGTATTCATTGATCGCCCCAGATCTCACACATCACACAGTTTGTTTTGCTTATTTGCAACATGTGGTGTTGTGTCCTATTAGGTTTGTCAGTTTGAAATAAATTCAATTTTTGCTTAACTGCCGAAGGACATTTCATCATCCATGAGTTCATTGTTAAAATATGTGTGTAGGTCTGGGAACTAATATATTATTTTGTTCACCTTCAACAATAAAACAGCTTTGTTAGGTTTCCATGTAACAGTATTCATCATTCCGAGATGGGGATTATAGAAAGAACAAAGCTAGTTATGTAACTGATAGTAAACTAATCAATTGATAACCATAATAAAACAAATGCTATGTTTAATATGCAAAATGGCCGATTGTACCTCAATCGAGAATATACAAATAACAGAAAGGTGATGCAGCATAGTTTAATAGGAGGTTTGATATCGCTTTTAACTCCGAAGATCATACCAAGCCTAGATGTTGTAAAACGCGATCGTTGCGTCCGGAACACGAGTTTATAGTTTGATTTTACGATTTAATTATTTACTTACACATGTTTAATAATAATGGAAACGTTTCTTTACAGTCTTTAACTCAAGCTCTAAAGGTTTACAAATAACTCCCACTTGCTATACGAAGTAGTCCCACGATTGCATCGTTCATTAACAGGGATCATGTAGAACAAAAATACTTAAACTTGTGCTTTTGTTATGTGTGTGTGTGTGGGGGGGGGGGGCAGGGAGGTGGGGGCGCTTAACCCCAGACATTCTGGAAAGACCGTACAGGTATGAGTTAACATAGTGGTTGCACGCTGTTAGAAGGCAAATCGAGTTATATTTTGTGATTGAATTGACATATACGTGGATAGATACCAACCTGCCCTGTTCAGTATAAGACCCAATCAGTCTGGCATAACACATATCACCGTATTCTTCTTCGTAGTCATCATATGTGCCTATCTTTACCTCATCTAATTTGTGAAAGCGATGAGGGGTATATTCTAATAAATAAGGTTTATCAATGACGGGTAGAAATCTTCTATAGTAATCTGCATCGGCTTCCTGTAGGTAAGGAAGAGATCTAAAAGAAGTGGTAGACACGATTTCCTTCAATCTTCGAAGTGTGTCAACTAGTTCTTCTTCACAATCTTTCTTTTCGCATTCATTAACAGCTTCAATAATCTGGCCTTAAATAGAGAATATGTAATTGATGGCTATTTAACTTGGTGCCTAGATAAAATTGTTTGTATTTAAATCAAGTAATCAGTACTATCCTTGTGTACTATACCAATGGTCAACTTTATCTGAAACTTTATCTCAAAACCCAACTAATTACCCCCGATTCTTTTACAGTCGTTATAAGAAATGGGAATACACACTGAAACATAGAAAAATAATGTGTTTATGATGAATGGTGTATGCTAACAGCAAGTGTCCCGTCGGGTAATGACATTCATTTAAATTGTATAAGTTTGCTTCATGCCTAATTTTCAGTTAATTATATCTAAAATAATTATGATTGTATATGGCATATTGTATACTTTTTTATTCCAATAAAGGTCTTTAGCAGTGGGACGAAAGCGGGGGTCCGGACAAAACCGGGCGACTTTAATCCTTGTCACGCACAATCTTAAGATTGAAACCACGCCATTTTACTAAATGACAAACTTTATGACCACCCACCACTTTGACACTCTGGTTGACAGATACGTTGGCGTTGTGACCAAATTTTATGTTTATTAACGTAAAAAGTAAATTGAATTATTCTTGGAACAGCTCCGTGCCTAGCGGAGGTGCAGGGGTAACATTGTACACTCAGAAAAATAATCTTTCAATTATAAAATAATACACTTGATTATGATCACACAGTGATGACTCTTGAGGCATGATCAGTCGATCGGTTTTAAGGGCGCCCACACGCCAATGTGTACCTGATTCGTTTGTCCTGATCCAAACTTTCTTATATCACTTATGTGGTGGCTACTATGGGGCGCCACCACAAGCGCAAAACAAAGGGGCGGGGACTCTAGGCGCAAATGCATGTTCTATAAAATCTGCCGCCTCTGAAATATGGCGCCCCAGCAAAAAAAAAACAAAGAAAAAACGACCACATAAAATACAAAATCGACTCTTAAATATCACCAGAGCGTCCGAAAAATGTGTTTCCAGTAGCGCTAATTTTCAAAATTTTCCGAGGGCGGATCATAGACCGGGGCGCTGCCGCCATAGGCGAAGTGCCCCTCCTATCAACTTTAGGGATTCTCGTTCTCGTCGCCCTATCCACATGGCCATATTGGTGTTTTGGACTAGATCTAGTTTTGTGGACAAGAGAAAAAGCGCACCGAAATTGACACATCGAATAACGCTGAAATGTAATTTATTGGACTCGGCATCCCCGAAAACCTATTGAAAGACATATTGGAACACATGTCTACAGCATGCGACAGCAAATTTAAAAAAAAACCAATCCATTTTTGGCCAATATTGGCGCCCATATTGGATCAAAGATGGCCGCAGTTGCTCGAAACGCGTTGGATTATAATTATATGAACTCGACATACTCGAAAACATTTTATAAAACATACTGGACCATACTGCACGCGACAACAATTTTTTTTTTTTAAAGAAATCTCATTTTTGGACAAAATGGGATCTAATATGATCGCTATCATGCTTTATACACGTTGCAGTATATTTCTTGGAACTCGGTAAACAATCTCGAAAAAAGACATTTTTGGTCGCCATTGCCAGACCAAAAAATAGAGATAAAACAAAAATATTGCCCAAATCGTTTATTTTCTCAATAAATTTCGCCTAAGAAACACCCTTGCAGAATTTTCAGGGTAGAAAAGTCTACTTCGTCCCATCTATGAACAAAAAACGCTGTTGTCGCTTCTTGTCGTCGAATAGTAGTTCTTAAATCAGAGACTGTGCGAATGTTACATTTTCCATATAAATATTTTCAAGATGTTTGAAATTGTATTTGGTTATATGGTATTACAGATGGGTCGAGAAATAATTTTTTTGCAGTGTTAGGTTCTCGTGTTTTTATACCAACCTTTAAAATACTATTGTTTGATATTCTCCGAATATTTGACTATCTGCAGCATATTAATGTTCCTCGTTTATTTAACTACTTGTAACCACATAGCGATAGTCTATACTGAGACATATTGGTAAATTTGTCTATTAATTGTTTCATGATAGTATTTATTATCCTAAATAGGGTAATAGACAACAGGGGTACATACATAAAGGGGTCATTGTACTTTTATTCCAATCTGATAGTAGAGAGTTTGAAAATCACATGACTGTCATTTTAACATAGACTTGTCATTGCGTTCTTAGTCGCCAAGGGTACTTTACATTTTCTTTTATTTACCGAAATATTCTTAAACAATTTCTCGGGCATCCTTTTCCAAAAGTTCTCTTAATAATTTGGTTTTCTTTTATTATAATCACGCTTAGTTCTCTGTACAGGTCATTGTAAAACGGAATAAATTTTTATTCCGAGTATACCGTTTATCATACTAACATTTTAATATGCTTATTAATCCAGAAATCCTGTTTAAGCTATACTGTTTTTTCTCTTCTTTCACTTAAAATTACAATTTTTGTTCTTTAAAAAGAATTCCTTTCCATCAAAATAACTCCCGGTAAGTAAAACATTGGCTCGCTAACCCCGAGATCCCGTGTTCGACCCCGGTGTTGACCGAGAAAGTTCATCGCGAGTTTCCGGCGTGGTTCCCTCTTGTCAGTGGCACGGGGGGGGGGGGACCTGGCAAGTGACAACGCATTATAGTCGTTTGGATGGGCCGAGATCCCGTGTGCACACTAGCGTGTACATAAACGAACCATCGACCGTGAGCAAACCTCCCGTTATATATGCACAGTAGTCGGTATGCCAGTCTTTATTAGCCAAATCGGTGCAGAAAAGTACGACGTAATTCCCCATTTATTTACATTTCATTTCCGTAACCTTTTATTCCAGGGGGTTTATGTCTCTTATTTTGATTTCCCGATACAAGTGTGTAATTTAAATAAAAAAACCTACCTTCTGCGAGTCTCAAACCATATAAACCATCAACATTTAAATCGCTGTAGTCTTCAGAAAAGAATTTTGCAGCTCTTTCAACACCGATTAACACTTTTTCGAAAAGAAAACGATTTTCTGGCAACGTTGAACATAAGCAGTATTGTGTTAAACATACCAAAGCTAGGTAAGTCTTTACGGCTGCCATTGTAACAAAAAAGGGCAAATCAAATGTATTAGTATGCCGGATCAAATGAAACTGTTATCAGCGTGTTAAATCGACAGCTGGTATATATTTCAATCATCTATCAGATCTACCTCGCTTTATATTACAGATAGTTATGATTATACCACCTTTTTATAATATCGAAACACGATTCAATAATACTTCGGCGGCAGACCTATAGGATTGGTGCCACGTGATGAATTGTGGCTTCGCTTCAAAAGCTGTTTCTATTTGCGACACGAGTTAATCACTGATTATAAAATACCGCCCAAGTAAAGGATAACAGAACTCTGTATTTTAATTACAGAAGTTTTAAGGTAAACCATTTCTATAGATCATTAACACTAATTAATTCCATCAAATCCATTTTCACTGTGCGTATAGAATTAATCCGTTGGAAAAATCGCGTTTTAATTTCCCTAACGGGGAAGATGAAGACTATTTTTCTGATTAATCTAAGAAATGTTATTAATCTGATAACAGATTGTGATACACAATTCCCATGCAAGAATATTTTCTATAAACCTACAGATGTTATTGTTAAATAAAATATGGCATGTACATTATTAAACATATATAACTTTATATTTCTATTTCGGTGTTCTATACATTTATACGATCAATAAGGGTTGTTGCTATTCAATCCGATCGTGTGGAAAAAAACCAACCAAACATTGCCTTTGGACTATCTTAAAGGGTGACGTCTACATATAATAAACACTTAGTCTATACATGAAAGCAGTTTCACTTTTTGACTTTATTGAAAATCGAAGCATTTGCTTCAAGGCCATGGTTAATAAAATAATATTTTCTTTGTTATTTAAACTTTGGAGTGCTACTCACGTTTTGTTTATAGACATGTAATTTTCATTAGTCGTTTTGTCAGTTTACTATCCTTTTTTCGCAAATTGTTTCTATTGCTAGATACTTCTTAGTCCCAGTGTATTGTTCTGATAGTATACTCAGATTCTATTGATTTATTGTCACTTGTCCCTTAGCTACATATTGTAAAGTGTATTGTGTACATGGCAGGGTATATGTAATTACCCCACAAGGATGTCTTCTGGCGGATTCTAATGGCTTGATCCACCATGACTTTTGTTTTTAGATTTAAATGCTTCCACTTTTTTATAGCTCAATCAGCGAATCAATTGCATTTTTCTAAAGTTACAAAATCTTTTAAAATATGTGCATTTAAAATGTAAAACTAAGTGTTATTGACTTATGTCGGCTGTTCACTACTCATATTGTTAAAGTTAACAGGGATAGACAGCTACTAACATCAGCCGCATGCCGCAATTTATATCCGAAATTGGCGAGAAATCTTCCAATTACTGTGATTCGTGTAAATGATACATTGGTTCTAGAGGATTTCGTGTTAAAATGCCTTAGCCGGTGTCGACGTGAACTCACAGACAAACAATTGTAACTATTTTTACCTTGTCGCCGTTGGTTAAAAAGATTTGAGTTAATTACGCATGGACACATGCCGTCATTTTACCTGGAAGATACATGTAATTGTCTGGGATAGTGGTAGATGTATGTATGGACGTGTTTTTATTTCAAATTTATATACATGTAAACGTTTCCTTTTTTGTGTTAATAAAAGCAATCTAAACATTTTTTGTGTAGTATAGTTACTGTCTGTATTCCTTGATCCTGAAAATGCACAACGTAGACATCGATACTGTGATTGGTAGATATTATGGTTTTACATACCGGAAATCTTGATGATCCAAGATTGCCACCATAAGTGGTGCCTTTTCTAGACGATCCTTGGATCTGTTAATGTAGATTGCGATCTGAAATGGGTTAGAAGCTGGGGTATGGTAGAGGTTTTTAAAAGCGGAAGTCTGTCATAATTTATTTGGGGCAGTGGTGCCTATAAAAAAGACGGAAAGCTAAGGCAATGGGTAGCATCTTATAGGTGAAAAGTTGCTCTTTTGTACGGAACGTTCACATTAGCTTGCTAATAAGCCGCCTGTCTAATCGAATCAAACAGAATAGACCTCCAAAAATATACATTGATGCATTAGGATAAAATCGATTTAAGAATTAGCTGGGAGATCAACTTTAATATTTTTGTGACGTGGCCTAACGTACAATTAATTTAAACACAATGAATCGCCTATTGAAAAATGGGACCCCAAAAATGTATGGTGAAAAAAGAAAACCGTTATAATTGATTTACAATCGGCGAAGCGTATCACGTAGTTTGTGTCACCTACCATTCATTTCGCTATTCAATTGTTGGTTAGTCATGATTTAATTATTATAAGAGTGTTTTGCACATCAGCATTGCATGAAATTCATAGCGGAAGACGCGTTTAACATGGCTTATTCTTCACGTACCCCCTCGTGTATACAATGATTTTTTTTTCGGTAATCGTCTGTATAATGCACACAAATCATATTGAATAGTCACTTTGCTTTTAACTGAACTTGTATTTAAAGGAGCTAAATCGCTAACATTTGGAGCCTAGAAATTGACACAAGTGGGCCGCAACGCATATAATACTGTAATATGAATGTATATAAACTGATTTACATTCAATGGTTTCCGTTTTTACTCTAATTTCAAATCAGTTATGTCCGGAGAAATGCTCAAGCAGTCTCAATCGAATAGCAATTTATTGTGTCTGTTTATTCCAGTCTACACTGGTAGTATTTATTGCACATGCTCTCCAGGTAAGGATATGGTTGGGTGGCCTAGTGGTCTAAAGTGCCGCACGTCGACCTCTATAGCTGGCCGATAAACTCTGGGTTGCGTTTGTGGTTTCGATCCCTGACGTGAGCGTATGTGGCTTAGGGCGCCTTCTCAACTCCGGATACTTTGTTTTCCTTCCACAGGAGGGCGTGCGCTAAGATAATAAGAATAAGAAATAAGACAACTTTGGTGGAAGCGGACGTTAAGCATTTTTAAAGAACAACAACAAGATAAGAATAGGGCACGACTTGTGGAATATGTCTAGCCTCGTACTTTGAGTCCCTTCTTAATCGCGCTTGAAACGCATTTTGATACACAATTCGTGTACCAATGGTAAAATGTTTATTTTGTCTTTAATATTAGATATCAGAAGTCTAGGTCAGATCACAACATCAATGTTGATTTAAATTATTTCGTGTTTTCAATGTCAAAAACTGTGGACCATGCTATTGAGTAATGGTCTAAGCTACTTTAAAAGACATTGGTATCTGTGTGGAAGACGCGGAATAAGGAAAACGTTGGATATTGTGTAATGTATAGTAAAGCACTGGTAGCCTATTCAGCGATTTGAATGAAAGCTAAAAAAGAAAAACAACAAAAAGCAAACACAAATATTTATAAATTTTAACGAGGCGGACATATTACCAACTTTGATCAGTTTACGCCAATAACGCGTTATTAAACAAAACAAGAGAATTGCATAACAAAGCATAGACACAACGATACTAGTCTCTACAACAATACATACAACAGATAGATGTAGGCCTACATATGGTGGCTGTTAGCGGCCATTCTACATCGTCGACTTGTCGGGTTGTGAAGGCGACAAGTCGCGGCACGACAAAGCGAAATAATTGCATTTCGTCGACTTGTCGCTTTGTCGCTTTGTCGGGTTGTGAAGGCGACAAAGCGACAAGTCGACAAAATCAACCCGACAACGCGACAAACTAACCCGACAATCGTCGCCCTCATTTTGTCGACTTGTCGGGTCAATTTTGTCGACTTGTCGCTTTGTCGCCTTCGACTTATTCACAACCCGACAAAGCGACAAGTCGACAAGTCGCCGAAATGCAATTATTTCGCTTTGTCGACTTGTCGCTTTGTCGCCTTCACAACCCGACAAGTCGACAAGTCGACAAGCCGCCGAAATGCAATTATTTCGCTTTTTTCAATCCTATTTGTGTAATGGTCAGGTGTAGCAAAACTAAACCAAATGTTGAATAAACGCACCCTCGCCTCGTCGAGATTGGGCTTCCATACTTAACCGAAGACTGCTCGATCATGTGCAGTGATTGACTTCCAAGGCGACAAAGCGACAAGTCGACAAAGCGAAATAATTGCATTTCGGCGGCTTGTCGACTTGTCGACTTGTCGGGTTGTGAAGGCGACAAAGCGACAAGTCGACAAAGCGAAATAATTGCATTTCGGCGACTTGTCGACTTGTCGCTTTGTCGGGTTGTGAATAAGTCGAAGGCGACAAAGCGACAAGTCGACAAAATTGACCCGACAAGTCGACAAAATGAGGGCGACGATTGTCGGGTTAGTTTGTCGCGTTGTCGGGTTGATTTTGTCGACTTGTCGCTTTGTCGCCTTCACAACCCGACAAAGCGACAAAGCGACAAGTCGACGAAATGCAATTATTTCGCTTTGTCGTGCCGCGACTTGTCGCCTTCACAACCCGACAAGTCGACGATGTAGAATGGCCGCTAACAGCCACCATACCTACATGTATATTCCTCGAGAAAAACCTTTTTGTTAAAGGAATTAAATAAGTTGTGTTTGGAAGTTCGGGGTAATGTGTTATTCTGGTTCCCAACAGTATATGGCTCAATGAACACGATGAGTAAATTTTAAATTTTCATCGAGCATGAACTAGACAATAGAAAGAAGAACAGAAACTCAAGAGTAGCGGAGAAGCGAATATTACATCCCACTTCTACTCGTTGCCAATGGCAACCTTTGGCGAAACTGTCCTGTTCATTTCCAATACATGCGTAAAAGTAGCCGAGTATCAGAAATGAACAGCACACTTTCGAAAAAGAGTACTGGGCCCTGTATCACGAAATTTTAACTTAAGATAAAATCCAATTTTAGTAGATACTTCAATTTTGATTGGCTAAGCACTAAATTCAATCTAATATTATCCAATCAAATTACTAAAGTTGGGATCTTATCTTAGTTAAAATTTCGTGAAATAGGCCCCTGTTCATTTCTGATTCACGGATACTTTTATACCGTTTAAGAAAATTATCAAGCGATAAGAAGTGGACGTTTAGTCCGACCCAGATCGCAATGATATTAGTTGTTTCATACAGCACTAGGTAAGGTACATGAGACAACTAATCAAAATCATAGTAACAAAACAAACCGGTAGGAACTACATGGCAGTGCATAAATATATGCAATGACATAAAATCAACGTAACAACATATTACAAAAAACAACTATTACACATATCAATTGGCATCTATTCCATAATTTGGTTTCATTTATTATGCAAAACATATAATTGGGAATATTGAATAATTATTTTAACTAATTGTGATTCTCTTGCTAGACACTTCACAAGCCTTGAAAATAATCAGGATATAAAAAAAAACGCCTAGAAAGTTATAAATTTCATTACAATTAAATTTCAACGGACGAACTATGCGCCGATGCATATACTTTCACCAGGAATGACCCACGTTTCGAATTTCCTTTACACTACATTTAATATCATCGCAGTCCTCTACGCCATAGACAAATTGTTTTGACGATGTGGTCTTAACAAACACGTGGCTGTTTCACACTCGGGGTTTCACAACAAGACGCACGTGTAAATACTACCATGAAATGTCCAAACAAACATTATTTCCGTCGAATGTATAAAAAACATTACAAACTGTGAAATTGAAAGTGTTAAAATCTCATTGAAGGGAAATAAAGACTGCTATATTTCATCTTTCTACATGGCTAAACGTAACCTAAACGATTTAGATCAACTCAGGTCTGCCCTAGACTCCACTACAAACTCTCAACAGAAACAACACATTGTGTGTGGGGACTTTAACTGCCCAGATATCAACTGGAATACGCTATCAGTCTCTGGTGGAAATAATATTCAGGATAAACTTGTACAACAAAAACTTATAGACATCTCTGTCGAGACAAACCTTACCCAAATCCATGACCAACCAACCAGACAAGGCAACATACTTGACCTTGTGTTTGTAACAAATAACTCTCTTGTGAAAAGCTCAGTGAGCGTTCCTGGCATATCAGACCATGACATTGTGGTAACAGACTTTGATATTAAACCATCCTACTCGAACAACAAACCCCGAAAAATTTACATATTCAGCAAAGCCAATTGGGACAATATTAAAACTGTGTGCATAGACATTAGCGCAAAAACAAAATCCATCTACCAGACCACAGATGTGGCAGACCTATGGAACATTTTTAAAACCGAAATCCTAAAAACTGTTGACGACAACGTGCCATCAAAAACAATTAAACGTAAACACAACCTACCATGGCTCAATCGTGACCTAAAGAGGTCACTCAGGAAAAAAGCAAGATACCACAAACAGGCCAAGAAAACAGGAAATTGGACTAAATATAAACATTTTCAAAAATATTAACAACTCCATAATAAAAGGATTCACCGAAAAGAACCCCAAGCCTTTTTGGAACTACGTAAAGTCAAAAAAACAAGATAATATTGGAGTGCAACCACTGAAACAAAGTGGAAACCTTGTGACTGATTCAATAGGCAAAGCAAATATTTTGATAAAACAATTCCAATCCGTCTTCTGTAAAGACACAGGTACGGCTGATCCGCGCCTCCTACAGTTCCCTGGAAACCAAATACCAACTTTGCCAGATCTTAAAATTACAGTCACTGGAGTCACCAAATTACTCTCGAATTTAAAGACTGCTAAAGCTATGGGACCAGACTGTCTTCCAAATATTGTTCTTAAAACATGTGCCAACGAACTTTCACCAGCACTAACTGAAATTTTCCAAAAATCAGTGGACACTGGAAAACTACCCTCGGACTGGAGAAATGCAAATATCAGCCCAGTATTCAAAAAAGGTGACCGCCACCTAGCCGAGAACTACAGACCAGTGAGCCTCACTACTGTTCTATGCAAAACACTTGAACACATTATATGTAAACACTTACTAAAGCATTTCGAAAATCACCAAATACTCACAAACAGGAACCATGGCTTCAGATCAGGATACTCTACTGAAACCCAACTGATTGTCACAATGAACGACCTACTTGAAAGTTATGACCAAAAATCGCAAGTTGATGTGGCAATCATAGACTTCTCAAAAGCCTTTGATACTGTACCACATGATAAACTCCTCCAGAAACTGGAAAACTATGGCGTGAGAGGAAATATCCTGAACTGGTTAACATCTTTCTTGAAAGATAGACATATGAATGTCGCCATTGAGGGTGAACATTCCGACAGTGTTAAAGTTCCAATTTCACTTTTTCTAAGATAGTCAAAATATAATTATTTCTATGTTTTTTGCTCAAAAGGTTGTCAACTCACTATTATACGATCATGGACAAAATTTTGGGAGGGTTAGAAAGGGCGACACTGGTTGATTGAGGAAATAGTTACTCAATTACCTCCCTTGTTTTCCCATTCTTCTCCATGGACGGCCATCTTCAAACGTTTGAATTTGAAGTTGAAAATGATATTTTTGCCAATTTCTCAACTGGCAATAGTGAATTATAGGATTAATAGGATTATTCTTTAACAAGGTAGGACTGTTTATAGGTTCAATCTATTTTGGGGCTTTATTTTAATAAATTTTAAAAATATAACTTAACAAAATGCTATTGGAACTTTAAGGTTGAATCAGGTGTCCCCCAAGGGACGGTCTTAGGTCCACTTATGTTCCTCTGCCACATAAATGATCTCCCGGACGCAGTTAAATCCACCGTCCGCTTATTCGCAGACGACTGTCTTCTCTACAAGATCACCTTGCATTACAAAGGGACCTCCAAGAACTGGAGAAATGGGCCGATCTCTGGGGCATGAAATTCAACGCCAAAAAGTGTTATATCCTAAGCGTCCAACAAAAATCAAGTTTCTTCTATGAACTCGATAATACCATACTTCAACAAGTGAACGCAAACCCATATTTAGGCCTGAACATTTCAGAAAACCTTACGTGGGAAACACATATAAGTAATATATGTAAAAAGGCAAACTCTACGCTTGGCTTCCTAAAACGTAACCTAAAACATTGTCCTCAAGACTGCAGGAAACTGGCATACATCTCCCTAGTACGATCTACCCTAGTTACTATAATGTAACGATAACTATAGCTGGTTATCGTTACAAGTGGTACAGTCTAAGACCGTTGACGCAAGTTCAAATAGGTTAAAACGCACAATTGTCATTACAGTTTGTATTAAAATAAGTAATCCTATCATACATAATGAAGTCTTAACAACTAAAAGAGTTACCGAACAGTTTTTCTTTGTGGTAATGCGTTTTACATTTTCTTAGCGGTGTTTCTTGTAATGTGCAGGCAGCCATGACACAGGCCAGTTGAAATCTCGCCAAATACCGCGACGCCTTAACTCCGCCCATCACTTTCTATATAAGGCAATGCCTACGATACGCTGACCCAGCACAAATACTATAAGAGAATCTCGGCTGAAATGTCAAAGACGCCCATTACATCCTTTTTTTGAACAATAAAATCTATTATCAGTTTTTGTTCAGGTTTGAGCGAAAAATTTATGCCCAACATCCCCAACACGCGGTCTATTATTGTTTCTGACATATTTTCCCACGCTAAGGTCATTAGCATATAATTATGGTCATATGCCATATATGGAAAGGGGCGTATGATCACGTGAGTTGGATTGCGCATGCTCTATTTGACTGGGCGGCCATTATAATTTCAAAACTTGAGAATTTTCATGAAGGGATTTGATTTTATCAAATCATATAATTATGCGGTAAGGCTTCACCTTTATTTCAATGGGGAATTGATTTATTATATGTTAAGCTATGTGCAGTACAGTTTTGGGTTAGTGTCTGTGTAAATTAAGGGAGCTATAGGCCAGTAAACTTTTTGTAGTCATTTGACTACAAAACTTGCGCAAAGGAACTCTGTAGGAAAAGCCACTACTGTGCCTGAAGTATGACGGAAGGCATCAGTAGTGGAACCATTTCTAGATCTACCCTTGAATACGGAGCTGTCATCTGGGACCCCTATCTAGTAAAGGACATAAATTCCCTGGAAAAGATTCAACGACACGCTGCTAGATTTATTATGAAAGATTATAGATCGAGGAATGATGGTTGCGTCCAAGAAATGCTTCAAAAACTCAATCTTGACACGCTGCAAGACAGAAGACGTCAATCAAGACTAGTGTTCCTCTACAAAATCATTCGGGGTATGGTGCCGGCAATAAACAATTCAACATATTTAACACCTATAAAAAACAAAAGACGAATCAAACCGAAAAAATCTACTGACAATCAAACCACTAATATTGTGGAAAAATTCAGTGTGAACCATCCAAATTGCTTCAAAGTTAAAGACTCCAACACAAAACAATTAAAAATTCATTTTTCATAAGGGCAGTGCAGGACTGGAACAGTTTAGAAGAGAGTGTAGCATGCGCACAGTCTGTGGAGAGTTTTAAAGCAGCTCTCCAGGGCCGCAACTAAGCGGACGCCACTCACTACCGACGCGTTATACCAGAAGTGGTTCCTGCGTCGTATACATACAGATACAGATACAGATGTAACGCGAGGCACAGAAAGGGATAAATAAAAGAGCTGAAATTATTTGTCACTTTTCGGTTGAAACGACTCGATAATAAATACTATTTTTCACATTTTGCTTCACAATACTCGATAGAAATGTGATGTAAGTAACTTATTAGCTGTAGCGGTGAATATCAGGACAGTTTTGGTCGTGGGCCGCCTCATACACCTCGGAAAGTGTGCTAATAACTATTACTTACAAGCTGATCAGATTGGTGTACAAAGGGAGGTAACTAAATTTTTAAAATATACCTTAAGCGGCCCAATACTTCATATCGCTCACGTCACTAACAATTATCCGTTGCATAGGAACGACGCCATTTTTGATGCTTTATTTCGACTGAATATTGTTTACTTTCGTTTTTTCACCAGTCTTACTCTCTGTCATCTGTTTATCGTCATTTTGTAAATCAAGTAAAATGATTTTGACTACAGAACCTGGAGTGGAAACAAAACAACCTATCCCACAATTAATACAGGTAACAACTACGGGTTTTTAGTTTGGAATGTTTTCCCGATTTATGAATTTATCATGATGATGAAATAGCCTATAGTCTATAGCCCTATACTATTAGTATTATTAGGCCTATATTATTATTATTTTATTTTTATCCATGATTCCAAATATTTGACCTATTCGACACCGACACAGTACAGTCGGAAATGTAAAATGAACAGAAATTAGATCAAATCTAGTTAATGTGGCAAGGAGAAGGATTGCCTGTCCAACTTTGAGGTATCAACTTTGTGCCTTTTCTCCAGGTCCCCAGATTTCCTCCCATTGCTAAAACTCCCCCTACACGAAAGAGAATTATTGACTTGAGATAAAATTGAACCATGTCACAGTCAGTCCCAAAATGAAATGGGCAATTCCACGCTAAAGTATACAATTAGGTGAAAAATTTAATTAGGTGACAAGTGGACAAAAATAATGTTTTATGGTGAAAAATAATCTATATTTTGAAAACAAACTTAAATTTTGGCAGAAATTGTTCCTAATTTTTTTTCATTTGGTCTTTTGTCGAGGTGTACGTTGTAAATGTTGAATTTATAATTTTTATGTATTTTCTTACTTTGTGTTAGTTGGATAATTCTAAGTTATTATGAATGATTTGGCATTAGTTATCTGACAATGTATATAAACATGATATTTATACATTAAAATATGAAAATAACATATTTTTGTGAAAGTAATCAACATAGAAAAATATCGCTATGAGAATGTACGTCCGTTACCAAATATTCACATTTTTTCCTCTCTCATTCATATTTATGAATTGAATTGTTTAAAATTTCATATCTAAAGCTAAAATAACCTTTTCTTATTATAATGACCAAAAAAAGAAAAGATTGGCAAAAATTCTCAGAATAACTTGGGTTTTCGTACATGTACGTCCGTTACTTTTTATGGCATTTATATTTATATTTCATCTCTCTCATTCATATTTATTTATGGAACTGTTCAAAAACTCATATATAAAGCTAACATCACCCATTCTTGATATTATGACTGTAGAAGGAAAACATTTTGACCCAATTCTCTGAATATTTGGGGTTTCATAGATTCATGCACGTCCGTTACTAAAATTTTAGGGTAAAAATGTACGTCAGTTACCCAAATTTTTAGGTTGCAATATTTTATGTAAGAAGTAATGTTTTAAGGAAATTAACTGCTCCATTAATTCAAATGAGTTAATAATTAGTATTATCTATCAGTCCTATTACTTGAAAGTTTACATATCTCATTTAATTGGTTAGCAATTTGCACTCGTACGTCCGTTACCAGAAAATATGTACGTCCGTTACCACAGTAATTTCTAATTTACTGGATTACAAGAATCTAAATGTGAGAAGTGATCATACAGCACACATCTAGTATTAGTGCCCTTTCTTACAGGGATAAAAACTGTTGAATTCCACAGGACAATTCACAGAGTTTTGCAACCATGTTCATGTAGGTAAATCATGGTGTTCATTTCTGTACGTCCGTTACCTATACTTTGAGGAGCCAATGTTTATTTCCGGTGTTCAGAAATAAATAAAATCATATGTCAATTAATACTTAAAATATATGTCTTTAATACTATATAAAACCTGAACAGTTAATTATTCATGGTTAGATAATATTGGAAGAATTCAAAATATAACGAGTGCAAAATGTACGTCCGTTACCGTGGAATTGCCCAAATGACTAAGTTTGTGTTTAGTGGACCTTAAACCCTATTTCTCGCTCTCTCTGTTTAAAAGACATAATAATGTTTTCTTGGTTTTCAGCCACGGGAACACAAGGCTAAGATAAGCGTATGGTGAGTTATGAATTCTGATGAGATACATTGTAATTTACAATTTGTAAATTTATGTGATGGATTTATATAGCACACAAAAATCTTACAGGAGTATTACTATTATTACTATTAGCAATAGTAGAGCTCCCATTTCTTTTTGAAAATGTTTTTCCATACCGGTACCTTAACTAATACATTCTGTTTTAAATGATGGGTTGTTTAAAATGTATATTTAATATTGGCGATTATTTAAAAATGTACCGGTAATTTAAACAGATCTTCTCAAACTTATAATAGTTAGTACAGCCCAAGTGGTCTACATAGGAATTTTCAGATAAATTAAACTAATACTGTATGATTATAGGGCTGATCTGACTGTTGATGATATAGATAAACTGAACGAATCATTGAATGCAGATCACAATAAACAGTAAGTAATTCATTCAGTTTGTTTTTTTGTGGTTTTTTTAGTAAACTTAAAGTTACATTATGGGAGATAAGGTAAAGAGATGGCAGTTCTAACTATAATAGTAAAAAACTAGATAGTGTAAAGGTAATTTGCTGAAAATTTCAGTCAAATTGATCCACTATTAGCCGAGAAAAAAGCGTTTGAAATATTCACATAGCCTTGGTCATCATTACTCAAATCATTAATGTAAACAGCATAGTCTCGATTATCCACTTGATTGATTTAATTATCAGCGGCCATTAAGCGGCATTATGAATTTAATCCGCCAACATCGAAGGCTAGCCTTGCCATCAAGAGTTTATTATGGTCTGGATATGTTAACGTCTAATTGATTATTTTGATTACGTTTCAGGCCTAAAGAAAGACCTGTAATAAGCAGATTTTGCTCTTGCATAATGCTATTTTAAAGCGAGAATTTCATATTTTCTAAGAAAGTCAAAACATAATTATTTCTATGTCTTTTGCTCAATAGGTTGTCAACTTACCATTATACGATCATAGACATTATTTCCCACACTTTAAAAAATATCTTTCCCAACGAAAATAATAACACAATTTCCTCCCTTGTTTTTCTATTTCCCCTATGCAATAGCTATCTTCAAACGCTTGAATTTGAAAATGACATTTGTGCCAATTTCTTAACTGGCAATAGTGAATTATGGGATTAATATGATTATTCTTTAACAAGGTAGGAGTAGGACTGTTTATAGACACCATCTATTTTAAGGCTTTATTTTTTTTATATTTTTAAAATGTAACTCAAAAATATGAAATTGTAGCTTTAAGTTAAGAGTTAAAAACATGGGGGGTTTTCAGTTAAGTATTTAAAAATACAAAGACCAAACATCCTCTTGATAGGTAAAATAAATATCAACTGAGAAATTTACAAGTCTTTTCTCTTTTTAAAAATTTATGTGTGTGTAGGAGTGCTCAACTAAAAGTTCACAGAGAGCATTGTTTTTATTAAGTTCATCCATGAGATCAAATCTGTCACATTTTAAAAATATCTAGCAAACCGATGAGGCATATTTATTATCTGTATTTCATTTTTGTCAACATGTACCCCACTGAACTGATTTAAAATTCATTCGTAACCAAGAAAAACAGATTGAATGGAAAAACACAAATAAATCAATGAACCATTAATGTCCCATGAGCACCATTGAAAATGCATCACTTAGTTTTTCGTATAACAAAATGATCCCGTAAACATATCTTATCTATTTTGCTTCTTATTGTGAACAATTTTCAAATGGGAACACATCAATAACAACACTTTTGTAATCAACGGTGCAAAGTCAGAGGGGTCAAAACCAAAAGTACGACACAGATGGTTAATTCCATGCTACGTTGCTGCACAGCATGCGTAAGAGCCAGTGGAGGACACACAGGCTACTGACATGTGTCATACTTTTGGTTTTGACCCCACTGACTTTTTACCGTTGATTACAGATTAAACATCCATAAGTGTACAAATGTGTTGTTATTGATGTGTTCCTATTTGAATATTGTTCACATTAAGAAGCAAAATAGATAAGATATGTTTACAGGATCATTTTGTTATACGAAAAACTAAGTGATACAGTAGTAAAGATTAAAACATAGATATGATGTCACCCTTTGTTGTTTTTAACCAGTATATAGAAGAATGTACGCTTTTCTTAACAATCGTCTGTTATTTATAGGACACTTATCTGAAGAATGAACATGTATTTTGGGATAATTTTTTCTATGATCAAATTAAATTACAGTACATTGAATTACTTTAAAACCTCATCATAGTTACCAATATGTCACATGACCGAATGTTGATTTCACATCTTTGTCTACATAAAGATTAAAAAATTCCACTTAAATCCGTCCGTTATATGTCACTTGTCCATTTAATAGTACATTCGGCACTAGATGATACGTTTTTATACGCCCACAATTTTACACCTTCTTTGTGGGCACTCTACAGATCATAACTTGAAATATAGGTATATATCCCAAAGATCTCAATTCCTTTCGATATTGGGAGTAGGGATGGAGTGCCGCTATTAACTTCCACATCGAGTACATTACCAAATGTAATCATTATCCAAATGCTTATATATATCCTGTACATTATGTAAATAGAAAGAACAACTGAGGGGCATTAGCCCCAATGTTTTTCTTTGTATTTACATTATGAACAGTCTGAGGCTTTTATCACACTTAAAACATAGCACCATAGAGATACAAATAATGGATAGTTTTCTAAAAGAACAAGCCACAAGATAATGGACATATTCCTAAAGCCCCAATAACACTCTTGTTGTAACTGAAAAATATGTCCCAATCTTCATTCTGGTCAACAAATCGTATTATTTTAGAATATTCCAATTAAATGATGATATAAATTTCATCTTAACACACCTAATTTAAAAAATTGGAAAAATTCAACCAATTGATTTGAAAAGTCTAACGCAAACCTTTTCAAATGTGACTTGGATTTTTAAATATTTTCGAACCCTCTGGACAAATAAAATAGGTTGTAATGGATAATTTACACAACAGGTAGGACATTTAAACATCTAGTACTTAGAATAAGGGTATTATTTATTTTCTGGAGCTACCAAGCCAGCAAGAATGTTATTGTCCCTTTAAAACAACATGCCACATGCATGTGAATGCATTTGACAATACACCCTGCTGTTGTACTTTCTATTTACATAATGGAAAGTCTTTGGCCATTATCCATCACTTAGTGAACAGATTTCATTGTTATAAGTCTAAGGAACAATTTTTATGTTTTGTTTTTCAGTGTTTTAGCTAATCTGTTTGAATTAGAAGACTTTAAAGAAAACCTGAAGAGTGGTATTACAGTAGATCTGTATTACTATACGATACAGTTTGCTAGAGAAAATAATTTCACTAAAGAAAAAACATCAACTCTCTTCTCAATCATAAAGAAAACCCATGAAGTTTGCATTGGTAAGACATTTTTTGCCCCAACAATCATGATTATGCAAGGAATATTATGGTATTAATCCATCTCCCACAACTCCTGAATACCAAGATATTTCAACTTGGAATACATATAATTATGACTGACAGTATTGTGGACCTCTGGAAGTCTAACCCTATTACGAATTTATGGAATGCTTTAGTAAAACAGCTATTTATTATCCTGGTATTCTCAGCTTAAAATAATCAGTCTTGTTGATAGAAATAAAAAATATTAATTGAAATGGGGTTTTATGTCCTACTTTTTGGCTCCGATTGGGCTATTGAAGACAAGCATACACACTATGGCCTATTCTTAATTTGAATTTCAACTGCCAAGGGTTCTATTTATGTTCACACCAATGCATATACAGGACGCCGGTCTAGCATATCATCCCAACATCTGTACATTGTCCTGCACCACTGACAATCATGCCAGACAATCCTGATCATCTTCCTCAGCCAATGACTGGATTGAACACAGGACCCCCAGGTTAACGAGTCAACAACTTACTCACTGAGCCACCATGGTCCCCCATCCCTCTTACTAAAGATTTTCACCAAGTTTAGTTTTTTGAGGTTCGTAAAATATAATGGTTTAATCATGGACCTAATAATACTTTAATGAGATATTTGATTACGACATCATTGACAATTTGAATTTTGATACTCTTTCAGAAACACCTTTTGGTAATCTAGAACAAACATTTAAATATTTTAAAGACCTGTTATTATGCCATGCTGTTAAAGTAAGTAAAAGAAATTTGAAATACATTTATAAAACTCCTACATTGACAAAAATCTGCTTTCCCCACCTCCTTTTGATCGTGGGAAAGCCCAGTTTTTATTTCAGAAAGTTCAACATTGACATTATTGCAATCAAATCACCATTTGTAAGATTTTTTCCAATGAGATTTTAAATCTTGCAATGTTTTTGGCCATAATTTTTCCTTTTGGTTGGGTATTTCACAGTTTAAAATATGTGTGATAATTAAAGTTGAACCTACATGACTAAATGTTGCATCTCATTCACCTAAAATAGACAGCCACATCACACTATTCTTACACTAACTTCTCTACAAAGCCTGTAAAAAGTACCTTCTTTTTATATGCTTTGGACTTTTCATAAAACTCTGTGATACTACTTTTCAAGAGTCACCTCACATAGTTTTGGCATTTTTCTATTGATACTGCAAGACAATTTATAATTATTCTTTGGGATATGGTGTACTGCTGAGCGACAGGCTCAAGGCCACTTCCAGACAAGGTAATATCACAGATGAAAGTATTTTATTACTGAATGGTATTTATTATAAATTTGAATATTTACAGAGACCACCTCACAGTATAGATCTGTTTGATGCAGATGAAGTAAGAAAAATATCTGAATATACCATTAACACATACTTTAGACATTTTAAAATGTACAAGTATGCTTTTACCCCATTGGTAAGTTTAATGTTATCTTTTAGAGGAAACCAGAAATCACTTTCATGATTTTTATTCGTCCACAATCCACATTCATAATGTGAACGTATTATGCCGTCGCCCCTGTCTGTCTGTATGTATGTATGTCTGTGGGTCGCCTACAGGGCGCACTTCTTCATGGATTTTCTTCAAACTTTGTATACTTATTCCTTATACCCTAAGGAAGATCCCTATTGTTTTTGGTGCATGCCCAACCCCCAGGGGCAGAGCCACGCCCATTTCTAGTATTTGTTTGTTTGTCGTCTACAGGCCACATTTCTTAACTTATAACCTTGAAGATTTGCATACATATTCTTTGTACCCAAAGGAACATCCCTATCGTTTGGGGTGCATGCCTAACCCCCAGGGACATAGCCACACCCATTTTCTTTTCATGTGTCTTTGTGTCCCCTACAGGTCACAATTCTTACTGAATTTTCTTCAAACTTTGTATATTTACTCTTTACACCCTAAGGATGATCCCTATCGTTTGGGGTGCAGGCCCAACTCCCAGGGGCAGAGCCACGCCTATTTTCTTTTTGTTTACCCGTGTGTTGCCTACAGGGGGCAATTCTTACTGGATTTTCTTGTATTTATTTGTTTGTTGACTACAAGCCACATTTCTTAATATATCATCTTGAAACTTTGAATACTTATTCTTTGTACCTTAAGGAACATCCCTATCAATTGGGGTGCATGCCCAACCCCCAGGGGCAGAGCCATGCCCATTTTCTTTTTGTGTGTTGCCTACAGGCCACAATTCTTAATCGATCATATTGAAACTATTGATTTTGGTGAATGTCCCGATCCCCAGGGGCAGAGCCACGCCCACTTTTTGCCTTTAGCGTCTGAAAGCCACAATTCTGAATGGATTATCTTGATGTTGAGGCACGAACCTCAACGCTAAACAAACCAAACTCCTAGCCTTCTTGACAAAGTACCATATCAATCAAAGCAGGAATGTGGACGTATATTGTAGCGTTATCGTTATGGTTTTTTTTTGTAACAGTGCACCAGAGCAGCTAATCTAGCTGGATGTTGGTGCTCTATAAATGTCCATCATTATTATTATTAATTTTGAACCGATTTTGATCAAACTTGAAATGCATGTTCATATCTCAAAGATCTTGGTTCCTGTTGATATTTGCACATATCGAATTGTAACTTCCTGAATTATGGCCCCTGATTGTACTTAAAATCGCCTTTTTAGCTTGTGGTCCCTCTGGAGGTCGCAACTATTATCCGATTTTAGGAAACGTTTGATTATATCACCGTTTCACTGTAATGAAGGTTGAGGCCAAATTTCATAAAAATCAGACCAGAACTGCCAGACAAAATGGCTGCCGCTAATATGCGAATAGTGTAAAATATGATATATCAAGGTTGTGGACCCTGTAACTTCCTGAATTATGGCCCCTGATTGTATGAAAAATCGCGTTTAAAATAATGTTTGATTATATCACTGTTTCACCGTAATGAAGGGTGAGTTTGAATTTCGTGAAAATCGGACCAAAACTCATGGACAAAATGGCCGCCACTTGTATGTGAATACTATAGGAATATGGTACATCAAGGTTGTAGACCCTGTAGAGGTCACAATTCTGATTTTGATGAAACTTTAAATGCATGTTTATAACTCAAAGATCTTGGTTCCTTTCGATATTTGCGCATATCGGATTGTAACTTCCTGAATTATGGCCCCTGATTGTACGAAAAATCGCCTTTTTAGCTTGTGGTGCCTCTGGAGGTCACAACTATTATCGGATTCTAAAAAATGTTTGATTATATCACCGTTTCACTGTAATGAAGGTTGAGGCCAAATTTCGTAAAAATCGGACCAAAACTGCCGGAAAAAATGGCTGCCGCTAATATGCGAATAGTGTAAAATATGATATATCAAGGTTGTGGACCCTGTAGAGGTCACAATTTTAATCCGATTTTGATGAAATTTGAAATGTAAGTTTATAATCCCAAGATCGCGGTTCCTTTCGATATTCAGGCACATTGGACCATAAGCTCCATGAATCATGGCCCCTGATTGTACAAAAATCATGTTTTTTACCCCGAATTAAAAAAACAGTTTGACTATATCCACGTTACACATTAATGATTGTTGAATTTCTTGAAAATCGATAATTGAACAACTAAACCCATAATATTACATGTTTCGTATGCTTAACTTTATCAAAATCAAACAAATTCTAATGATTTTCTGATAATTACTTAATATGTGACAACTCTTGTTGACTGCCTGGACGATTTAGTTGCTGTGTGGGCATATGTTTTGTTGCCTGGCAACCAATTTTTTCAGTTTGCAAGGTTTTGGGCTTCAATGGAATTTAGGAATATGTGGGTCAGTTTATCCAACATGCAAGAAAAGAAGCTAAATATAGAGTTTAATACCATACAGAATTAAAAGTACTTTAATACAGGAATATTCTGATCCTAAAATTATTGAAATTAATTGGTTCTAACTCAAGTTATAGTCATTGAAAGTTTACATGGATTTCACCCCCATAGTTGTATCTCAGAAAAATAGCGTAACAATAAGTATTTTAATGTAGAAACTAGCCAATGGTTCATAAAGTTTTTGGGGTACTATTATAACATGTATGGTTTAACCCTTAGAACCCGAAATGCCACAAAACCGGCTTTGACGTTGTATAGCATATACCCGAAATGTCGGTTTTGCGGCTTGGGGTGTGTTCAAGCTCCAATTACATTGATGTCATAATTAATATGACGTCCTGTAAATCCAGGGAGGGACGTGCAACACCCCATGTAAAGTCAGTGTTCAAAGGGTTAAAAGGCACAATCCAAACTAAAGTTCAAATATAGACATTCTTACTGGTAGAAAACATATTCATTGGATCAAAAATTACTAAAATCAATTGCAACTGAAGTTATCACCATCTGAAGTTTACATTACTTTTTACTGATTTTATGGCACCATCTTTAATTGTCTTAAAATGATTAACAGCTGAATTGAACCTATGTTTTCTTGTTTTGATCTAACATCTAAATTATTATCTAAAGTTCAGTTTAAATTATTATATTTAATTACATGTTTTTTGATCGTTGGAAGTAGTGTACTTTTAACTTGCAAAGAACTTTTATGCATAATTTTATTCAAAATGAATGTCAGTGAAAAATAAGTTGTATTATGCCTTCAAGTCCATATTGACACCAAATTAGGTTGTTGTTTAGTATAAAGTGTATGGGACCAGAACTACTTTTTAATGTGGATGTATATTGTTGTCATCCTTGTCTGTCATTCATTCCATGAATGCGATAAACTTTGTATGTGGAATAAGTATGCATTTTTATTTGATATGAAACTTGGTACATGAGCTACTGGATAAGTTTGAATTTTAACCAGAAACATCTGTTAATCACAATTACAATCAAAGCTACATCAAAATATCTTGTGCAATCAATGATGTCGTTTTTTGTTATTTTGTAATAAAACTATTTTAAATGACCTTATTTTCCTGTGATAAGGTAATTGTTTGAATGTGAAGTAGATTTTGGAATTATTTGCAAAGCATTACCTTTAAGCTAAGCCAAATCTAGCTAGTGAACGCAATATAGGGTTTTTATGAAATTTTCTAAATGGCTTTTCTATTTTGTGGCTTTCAGCGCCACAGCCTGGCTATTCTAATGTAATGTTAACTTGTTGAAATTTTTGCTTTTAGTACAAAAGGTTAACACCTTCAAACTAGTACATGTACATGGACTTACTACTTACATACGGCTTTCATTTCTGAAACATTTATGTGGTTGACTTCCTGTGCCATAATTTATGACCATTACTTTCATTGAAACTTTTGATATCTGCAGGTGAGGTTAGATTTATCAATGAATTATGTTGGTGTACCAGATTCTCCAACACCATCAGAAGGTAAATTAAAACCTTTATCTTGATTTGTTAAAAAGATTCTTAACACTTAGTATTTGAAATAATGTACACAGTAACCTAGTGCCATCAAAGGCTGTGATGCAAAATCTATGTTGATAATTGTTTTAGCACAAGATCATATAGATCATGTCAAGCATCATAATTATGCCAATTTCAGAAACTTTTATTGATTTGTATATATTTACATGGGCTAGTGAATTCTTTTAGCTGGAGATGTAGAAGGTGAGCCAGATGGGGATGCATGTGGGGATGAAGCTCAGGCAGAAGGAGATGATGGGGAAGGTCCAAAAGAAAATGCCAACAGTGAACAACCAGAAGTGATAGGTATTAATATTACATTATTTAAAGGAACATTCTATTCATGTCTTCAAATTTAGCATGCCATTGAGGTACCTGAAGTGTTGGTAGTAGGTCACATGATATTGACAGCAGTTCAAAGGTCAGAATGGTAAAGGGTGGCTATTCTAAAAACGGAATGGAAGGTACAAAACTATAACTGCCTTTGATGTGTGAGTTTTGTTCATGTATATCCCAATGACCTCATTATATAATATTATTATTTACTTTCATTATCTAATATTCCCCCTCCTATTCTCTCCTATATTTCAGAAGAATCTCCAGCAAGAAAGGAATTAAGAACAATGATTCAAACATTTTTGGCAGAGGAAATAAAGAAAATGAAAATATCTGTTGATGAACAAATTAAAACCACAGAAGAAGTCATACAACATAAAATTGAGGCAGTTGATGGAGGTGTTACAAAAAAAAGTCCTCGAGTCTCAGCTAAAGGGAAGAAAAAAGAGAAAAATTAATTTAACTCATCAGAGAAATATTTAATGATGTGTTATGTACATATGATTCTTAATATTAATTTTAGTGAAATTTACTAATTAGTTATTTTTTCAAGATATTTTCTGTCTTTTCATTGGTTGGTTATTATCAGCTCCCATTTCTTCATCTTCATCATGAATCAAATCTCTAATGCCACCTACCTTTAGTATAGAAATTAACACAATGTTTCAAACAAGGCTTACAATACTGATATATTTGATAACATTGGTTGGAGAAATTTGGGAGACTAAGGGGTAGATAACTCTTCATTGTTTCCCCTTAGACCACGGATTTCAATTCTCATTGTAAATTTATTTTGTCATAGCTTCAAATACAATCACAATGTTGTGTCAGTATGGAAGACTAAAAGAGAGATAACTCTACTACCTGTATCCCCTTAGGCAACAGATGACTCCCATAAGGTTTTCTCACTGCGTTGGTTACTTGTGAATTTAGTGCTTTCTATTCGTATATTTTATACCCCTACTTCCCATTGGCATCATGGCTGTTTTTGGTGTAGAAGGTTGGATTTACATTTTCATGGAGAATATTCATGATTTTACAGGTTGGTTATAATTTGAAGAAATGTAGGGCAAATAGTTACTAGTAGTATGATACATTCAGCTTGTGTCTCAAGATTTTCATGGTGAACCTCAAACATGCTTTGAGCAAGACGTTGCTCCATCTGAGCTAAAAAGTGTTGAACCCAACAAAATTTTGAGGAAAAAGTTAAGAGTTGTTCTATGCGATGAGAATTAAGATATAAGTCAATACGGGGAATCAATGATGATCTCGGACCATTAAAACACAGTTTTCAGTACAGATCAAGTGAATTTAGGAGACCAAATATTATATTTCTTTCATAAATGAACAGTATACACAACTCACTGTAATTTGATAGGGGACATCCTTTTCTTTTCTTGATGGTGATTTGTATAAAAGAGCATATCGTACATTACCAACCCAGTGTAATATTAATCTGATGGTACTGGCATGACCCCAACTCTCTCCTAGGGCCGGTACTAGATGTGATTGACCTGATGACCCTGCATCACTTCTTACCTTTGTTGTCATCTGATTGGTTAAAACTATCTAAAACAAACATATGTATTAATGTTGTGTAAATAAGGTAGGACAGTTGGATAATTTCCTCATGGTTGATGGTAGGCAAACAGAAACTGCATCTGCAAGTGAACTGTAAACTCAATGTTATCTCATTTAAACCAACAGTACATTATAGCTGTATTATTTTTTGTGTTGGTAGATTAATACTGTACTTTAGATTACTTCCCCCCTCTAAATTTACATAATTATTTTAATCAATAAAATACATACAGCTAATTGATAATTGGTGGCCATTTTTATAAAGTTCTGTGCCATGGCTGTTAGTAATCGGGTTCTTAGTGATAAATCTTCAAAATCATGTCGAAAATGGAATGCAACACTGTCAACTACAACCAATTTAACCTGAAAACATTTCAATGCAAATCAAAAGTTAAGGCAGGATGGCAAGGTAGGTTTTATCTTATGACTATATGATGACTGGCTGCACTGTTCTTCAGGACACCACAGCTATTAACGTGACTTCAGCGTTATGGTACACTCTTAAAGAGCACTACTTATAGGTGTTTTTTGTCGGCCAAAGTGATAAAGGGTTAAAGATACATTATGGAAGATTTGATAAAGTGCTGGCAGTTGAAAACTACAAAATGTAAAGAGAATATGCGGAAAATTTCAGTCAAATTGATTCACTCTACGTCCAGAAAACCTTATCTTAAAAATCACTGTAGCCTTTATTGTCATTGTTAGCACTATCACGATAATTAACAACAGATAAGATTCAAATTAAAAGAAAACCAGACACATAAGATGGCATCGAGAGTTAATTATGTTCTTTTCATGTCAATAAATGTCCAATTAAGTTTATATAACATTTAAAGCCTAAAGAAAACCCTGCAATAGGTAGATTGATCTATAGCACAATGTATGTTTAACTGTCAATGAAATACATCTTAAGGATTCTAAGATAAGATATTTAACACTTACCAACAACATTTTCACATCATACCTTTTTATGTTCTTTCAAAAAATCAGGTAAAAGTTGAATATTTGCTAATAGTTCAATATAATCATGACATCGGAAATAATGAATACCCTTTAATACATTCTCTAATGTGAAATCTTTTAATTCACCAACATCATCTACAACAAACAAAACATAATACAAAAATATCTGAATACAAAAATACAATACAATACATAAATAAAAATACAATGCATAAATATCTAAATGATTTTGAGTAAAGAAACAATTTTTTGTTCATTCGACACTATCAGCGTAAGTCTTTAAAAGGGCTTCTTCATTAGCCCAGATTGATCAAAAAAGTAGGATGTTAAAAATTTTCATTTCATTTCTTCAAATCTGGTCTATCCTTTCCTAACATACCTTGATTTTGCTTCAGCATAAAATTACAATGTTGAATAGTTGCATCTGCTATATCTACTAATCTTTCAACAATAAAACTACCCTCAGTATCAATATAAACAGCTTGACCTTCGACACCACCTAAACATTTCGGCATCTGTACATCTACACATAGTTGCATACTGAAAGAGACATGGAGATAATACCATTTCAAATAGATAATATTGGAAAGCAAATTCAGAAAAAAAAAATGTACTGAATCTGATCACATACCTGCAGATCTCAAGTGTCAAAAATATATACTAATGTAATGTAAATATTGATGTTTCTCCACTAAACAGGTTCATTTAATTTATGTTGGGGGTTGGGATGGCCTAGTGGTCTAGAGTGCCGCGCTTCAACCTCTAGCTGGCCGGTTACCTCTGGCTTGCTGCTGTGGTATCAATCCCTGGTGTGAGCGTATGTGGCATGGAGATAGGGGTGCCTTCTCAACCTTGTGGGTTTCCTCCGGGCACTCCGATTTCCTCCCACTGCTAAAGACCCCTACGCGAAAGCGAATTGTTGAAATAAAATTGAAACCATATGTTAGTCCCGAAATGACCTAGTTTGTGTCGAGTGGACGTTAAACCCCATTTCTCTCTCTCTCTCTTAATTTATGTTATTAAGAGATCAGAGTATCTAAAATCATCCAGAACAATAGACTGGCTAAATTTACTAAACAATAGATTGATTAGATGACAAAATTTGCAAAGGACACAAAAATATGGTAGGTGATGTGGAATCAATAAAATGGATTGATTTAAATAGTTTTTTGACTAAAATGTTCTTGAACATGCATTATGTAAGATTTGTATAAAGAGCTGACAGTTCTTGCTGTAATAGTTTACACAAAGATAATGAAAAGGGAATATATTGAAAATTTCATTGCTGCGGTTGCTACAATGACAAAAAAGTATTGATTATCTATTTTTGAATTAAATTGCAATCATGTTTCAATCCGTACAAAATCACAACCATCTGATGTTCTAAAGAGTTGATTATGTGCTTGTCGTGAATAAATGTCCAATTAATAATTTATATAACATTTGAGGCCAAAATAAAGATCTGCAATAGGCAAATTAAGCTATTACATAATGAATCTTTTAATTCTTTGGACTTTTATTAATTACTTTGGAAAATCCCAATTACTGACAATGTCATTACAAAAGGACATCATAAATTTTTAGCTTAATAAGCATCATTAGTTTTTTCACAAATGAGGCTCAGTTCCTAAATTCATCAATCTAATAGCGAAAAAAAAAAGGGTATCACTAAATACAATATACAATGCGCCAGATGGCTAATAGTTAGTTTCTGTATTTAAATTTAACAAACAAGGGCTGAAATGGTTAATTTGATCTTTATATATGACCTAAATGTTCATGGATTTCGCGACCATAATACCACAATGCACTGCGCGGGATGTCTGGGACGAGAATTTTTACGTATTGTACTAGTTTTGAAACTTGTTTGTATTCATAAAAATTGCGATTATCGGTAATACTTTCACCATATTTATAAACTAAAGATTCACGACTTCACAACGATGCCGAGTGCTGTGTAAGAAAACTGGCAGGTTGCTCTGCTGTGTTTGTCCGAAAAAAAACTAATTTCACTTATAAGAACAAACGTCCCAATAAAGGTGTTTTAAGATGTTTTATTGCTATTTTAATCTTTTAGGTCGATAGATACCGTAGTATATTTATAGACTCATTCTTGTGAAAATCTCAATTTTGATCAAAATCAATATATTCACTTGTTTTGTCTGCAGCTCATTATAAGACTTTGTTTGTGCATTCAACTCATTTTGCCAGCATGGATCACAAATGATGTCATGAAATCAATAGAAAGTAGATGGTCATAACTGAGTGTTAGGATTGATAAATATAAATAATTATTGGACCAATGTGCTTTTTAATAAAACCACTTTCTAATGTATAGAATCCGAAAGTCTATATTTGTCTTTGAATCATGAATATTGTGCCTTTAAGGAATGAATTTTGATAAGCTCTTTTACATATTTTCATGGAGCTAATAATACCAATACCACATTTGTGTCTTCCCAATTCCTGGTGCTCCACAAAATTCCGTCATTTTACATAATGGTACCCCTCCACCGAGCATGTCATCTATTTGTTGACAGAAAGTTATAATATTTGGCTGATTCTGTTCTGTGTGTAGAATTTCTAGGGCTGACTGTGTTTTAGGACCTTTAGATTGACAATCTGTTGGATCACCAACTTTCTCTGTCACTGTTTTAATCACCTCCAGAGCATCTTCTAAGGACAGCCCTGTCTCTACAATAAAATATATTAAAAAATCTGATAGTGAAGATAGGTTGCTAAGACGTCCAAACATAAAAAGTGTCACACTTTTTTTAATTTCTAAGCTACTGAAGTCATTTTTTTTGATAATATCTAATTTCTTACACAATGATGTACTCAGATTCGTTATTAAAGAGGCAAAAAGACAAAATATGTGCTTATTATATGGGTATTAAATGGAAGTTTGTTTTGCCAGCTACCCTTTAGTGTCAGTCTTGCAAAGATGCCTCAACTGTAGTTTGCAATAGGCAAGGAAATTAGTTTTACTATGGATGAGAAGGCCAGGCTGTAGTTTGTAGGCACTGCTTTGGTTAAATTGTGCTGATTAGTCCATATCAGCCCATAAACTTATACAATGATACACTCAAAATATAAATGAGAATAACCATACCTAATGTAAATGAATGAACATGTGATAATGTGTCAATGTGATATGATTTGGTAGATACTGATCTGGGTTGCCAAGACTTTATTTACAAACACCAAATTCAACGCTAAAATAGGCGTTTCTTAGTTAAATTGTGCACACTATTTTGTGGTTCCAAATAATAAAACTTTCAGTTTTTTGGTATTACTGGGTTTTGTTGAGTAATTCAAATGACAATTTCACTCACATGAAGTGTTACAGAAGTGTAGAATGGCAAAACCATTAGCATTCTGCTTACTTTGTCAGTGGAAGTAATAATTTATAATGATAAAGATAATAAAGGCTAATTGTAGCTAAAACATAGACATTAAAATATACTAACTTTCAGCTATTTACTTGTGTCTAGTAACCACACATTTTTTTGTAAGTTTCAAAATAAAGAACTTAACCCAATAACTGGAGAGTGACATTGAATATTCCCCCACATGATGCAAATAGTAGAATGCTTACCTCGACTGAGTTCTGATGGTTTTGAATGATATACATCTTCAACCAACATAAATCCAGACTGGATTAATTTATTTTTTAATGATGGCCCAAGAGGGTAAGTTGATAATTCTCTCTGCATTTTTTTTTTACATTATTGAAACAGCCACATGGATCACGGCTCACGGGTTCTGCTATTCTATTAATAGATCAAAATAATAATATTATTATCATTATCATTACAGCATATTTATAGTGCACCCTTTCATATAACATGTTCAGGGGCACTTTACAAAGTGACAATGTAATCATAAATAAACAACAAGATGTTAACGATTGCATACAGAGTCAGTTAAAAGCCTGATTAAATAAATGTGTTTTAAGTTGTTTTTTAAAAGAATATAGAGATGTACAACATCTTAAACTAAATGGTAGAATATTCCATAAAACAGGTGCTTGATAACTAAAAGAGCGCTGACCATAAGAGACTAGTTGAATATTTTTGGGCTTTAAAAGTAGTTTATCTGATGTGCGTAATTTCCATCAAAATATCATTTGAAACCCGGGTTAAGGCTGTTTCAGTGCTGTGAAATTGTATATAAGCACTTTGAAATGGTTCATACAAACAGTTATCATCTAGATGGGCCTTTATCTGAGAAGCAATACATTTCTCTAATATTTTAGAAATAAAACTTAAGTTAGAGACAGGTCTGTAATTTTTGAAAATATTAGGATCCAGTGTAGACTTTTTAATTAAAGAGGTAACATAAGGTTGCTTGAAAATGTTGGGAGCAGTAGAGGATGAAATACAAGAATTAATAATATTAGTGAAAACTGGAATAACTTCGTCTAGACAGTCCTTAAGAACAGGAGTCGGAACAGGATCTAATGAACAAGATTTAGGAGCAGACGATTTAATTAACTTTAAAACAAAAGATTCACTAACCAAATTAAATTTTTCTAAATAAACAGAGTTTTCTAACTTATCAAAATCATGAGCGTTAAAGTCAATAGTTTTATTTAAATCATTAAGTTCAGTTCGTATTTTCTGTATTTTTATTTGAAAGAAATCAGAGAATAAATGGGCAAGTTCAGCATCGTTATCATTATACGGGAGAATAGTCCGCTCAGCATTATAATCCAAAAGGGAATTCACAACTTTACATTCTGTAAAAAAAAAGATGGTGTGGAAATACGCTGACACAACCACTTTGCCTCAAAACCAATTTTGAATTATTATAGACGGACGCTTATATCTGTATGAACGAAACCAAGCTGATTGGGACCATGGCTGATTGGGACCACATTTCAAGCTTATTCGGACCACCACTAGGCTGATTCGGACCACATGATAAAAAAACCCAAAATACTAGAGACTGAGATTTTGATATTGAATGTAGTTTAATATTGCATTTTGTTATGTCACGGTGACTGTATTAACGCAGATTTATCTCATTAATCTAATGTAAATTATTATTATACGTTTTATGCAATTTAAACATGCCATTTTTATTTTATAAACTCCATAGCTTAATTCGGAATCCTTTATTTGTGTGTAATTATATGTTTTTTATAGAAATACTATTTAAAATTTATAACAATTTCTGTTAATTTCAATAAGTCATACAGATGTGAAAACTCATACCAGCAATACAGTTAGTAGCATAACAGAAATCGGTTATTTCGAATATGATGCATATAAAAGCAGTCAAAATGTTTATATTCCTACCTAGTTCAGAAAATAGATATAATAGATTTATAGTCTTGGTTCTAACACAAGTAAACAGGAAGGTAGCATCATGGAAAATGTACTATATTACTAAATGAAAATTAGTCGGATTTTACCTTTTACTGACAGCCACAATGGGTAATTTGTGTGGTATCCAGACAACTCATCCCAAAGACAACTCATCCCAAGACAACTCATCCCAATATAAGACAACTCATCCCAAGTTAGAAGACAACTCATCCCACAATAAAAGACAACTCATCCCAACTTTAAAACATGGATAGAGAGAGACTCAGAATATAATTATAAGACAACTCATCCCAACAAATATAAGTGATATTTGTTTCAATACAGTTGCTATCTTTGAAGACCGTGTCCGACCAAAACCAATCGGATTTTGTTATCTTAATCAAATTGATATTGTTGTTTTATTCAAATCGATGATTAGTGTTTGTTTTATTAAAATCGATATTGTTGTTGTAATAAATTGATGATTACTGTTTTTATTTACCTTTATTACAAGCTAATTAAATTGGTGAAGCACTTCAAAGACAAATATTATAATGTTTATTAAAATGATTTGAGTAGCCTAAGTGTCAAAGCTGGGGTATTGTATAAAAATACTGAAATCAAATATTTTAAATTAACTTTTTAATATACAAGGACTTTTTATTTTGTGTGTTAACCAATTGCATAATATCATATAACATGTATTGGATGTTAAATCTGTAAATGTCTGATAGCTGTTTAGTTTGTGAAGCAGTAGTTTGCCCAAGACAGGGGGCTGTTCAGTGTGACAGGTGTGAACGATGGCAGCATAGAACTTGTAATACTGGTAAGACTTTAATGTCAAGTAATGAGTAAATGAAGATTTCAAAAGTAATGAGTAATGGAAATGTAATTACATTCCAAAAATCATGTAATGGTCAATTACATTTCAATTACTCTTCAATTACATATAAATATTTACATATGATAAAAATCAAATTTGATAGCAACAAAGAAATAAATTGGGGGTATCTGACACAAATCCAATTCATTATTTTTTTACTTTTTTTTTTAAAGATTTAAATCGGTTTTAACAAATTATAAGAAGGCATTCAACATTTTCTTTTATTACTTTTTATGTAGTATTCTTCTTTAGACATGTGACCTAAAAAGTGAATCTTTGAGAAAAAGATTACTTTAATCAAAGATTAAGTGTTGATTTACAGTCAATCATTCAGTCAATCAATCAATCAGTTAGATGAAAAGACAATAGTTTTACTACACTTTAATCTTAATCTCAAGGTAACAAGTGACAAACCAAAGAATGGCTTTCAATTATCTCATTATTTTATGGTTATCTCATTATAATATATTAACCATCATATATTTTGTTATAGAATCATGCTGAATAATTTATCAGTTATATACAATATACATGTATTATAGACAAACTATTTGGATTGATTAAGAATCCTATAAAATTACTTAAAAGAAAATTCAGTTAATCAATACTTTCAATTCATTTTTCAAGACATGCAGTGAAAGCATCAGATTTATCAATGACAGAGGCAATGGTGACATGCAAGGTCGTAAATAATGGTACCGAACGAGGAAAAATGAATATAACTTAGAATGAGTGGGGGGGGGCGTTAAAAGTTGGGATGAGTTGTCGGATTTTGTTATCTTAATCAAATTGATATTGTTGTTTTATTCAAATCGATGATTAGTGTTTGTTTTATTAAAATCGATATTGTTGTTGTAATAAATTGATGATTACTGTTTTTATTTACCTTTATTACAAGCTAATTAAATTGGTGAAGCACTTCAAAGACAAATATTATAATGTTTATTAAAATGATTTGAGTAGCCTAAGTGTCAAAGCTGGGGTATTGTATAAAAATACTGAAATCAAATATTTTAAATTAACTTTTTAATATACAAGGACTTTTTATTTTGTGTGTTAACCAATTGCATAATATCATATAACATGTATTGGATGTTAAATCTGTAAATGTCTGATAGCTGTTTAGTTTGTGAAGCAGTAGTTTGCCCAAGACAGGGGGCTGTTCAGTGTGACAGGTGTGAACGATGGCAGCATAGAACTTGTAATACTGGTAAGACTTTAATGTCAAGTAATGAGTAAATGAAGATTTCAAAAGTAATGAGTAATGGAAATGTAATTACATTCCAAAAATCATGTAATGGTCAATTACATTTCAATTACTCTTCAATTACATATAAATATTTGTGTGAATCTTTATTGGTTTACTGGGCTTGTCATTAATTAACAATAAATGGTGTGATTAATTAGGTTCTTGTATATTGCTACATGAGTTTAATTAACTGTGTTTCATGTGTATTTGTGTATATTGCTAAGAAAATTTTACACATTTCTTAACCATAGTGTATTGCATTCCACACCTGTCTAGATCAGGAAGGTCTCTGTCTCGGCCAGTTGGTTAGATTACATTTATCAGAATATATAAATATGATGGAAAATGTGCTCTTAAAGCCAAATGGAAGCAGACATTAAACACTAAGTAGTAGTAGTGCTCTTTTGGAATATACCTGCCAAACTGCCAAATAACTGTTCGGTATACACTGCAGAGCTTGTGGCCATTCGTGACGCTATATCATGGATCTCCCATCAAAAGACTAGTAATTTCGTCATCCCAAGCGACTCTCTAAGCAGTCTGATTTCAATCCAAAATGACAACTCGGACTCAAGACCAGAAGTCATTTTGGAAATCAGGCAGCTATACCAGATGGTCCTAGAGAAGGGAAGCAAAATAGAGCTCATGTGGATTCCATCACATGTCAACATTAGAGGAAACGAGGAGGCAGATCGACTCGTCAACGAAGGTCTCAAGGACACAGCACCACTCCGCACCATAGACTACAGCACCACGGAAATCTACAGTATGGTTAAAGCCTAAAGGACAGGTCAATTCAATCTGGGAATTAAAACTCGTTGAACTTGACACATACAGATTCCGTCTGGATGACAAGATCTACACGAAGACAGCGATCAATCACCCTAGAAGAGATAAATGCAGACTCATATCAAAACTAACTGTGAAAGAGCGGCTGCGAGACTACAAATACCAAGTCACTGTCTGTGAGTGCGGAGAAGAATGTACCACCAATCATGTCCTGGTCGACTGCGAGGTATACAAGGAGGAGAGAAGGGAACTAGTGAGAATGATGAAGACCAACAACATACCATTCAACACTAAAAACTTACTCTTCCCGAGACCAGATCTGAAACTGCAAATCTTCGAACAAATCCACGCCCTAATGGACACGGTTGGACTAAGTAGAATAGTGAAGTAAGAGGGGGCCACGGTTAGACGGGCTCGGCATCTAAACACTAAACTACATAGGGGATTTATACCAAACTGGCAGGATAGTGGAGTAAAGGAGAGTCACGATTAGACGGACTCGGCATCTAAACACTATTCCGTCAAAAAACAGACACCAAACCTACAGAGTGGGACAGTGGAGTAAGGGGAGGTCATGATAAGACGGGCTTGGCACCTAAACACAAATCCCACAAAGATGACATCTACCAAACTAGCAGGATAGTGGAGTAAGGGGGAGTTACGGTCAGACAGACTCGGCACCTAAACACTATTCCACAAAGGAAACAGATACAAAACCCATAGAGTTGGATAGTGGAGTAAAGGGAGGCCACGATGGGCCTGGCACCTAAACACTAATCCCAAACGGTGACATCTACCAATCCAGAAGCAGTAGAGATCATCTACCAAACGATATGTTTTATATTAAATAAAGGGAAGAACTTCCCACTAAACCCAATCCATGGCCTATGGCCAAAATGGAAAGATTGCAAAATCATATTCTAAAAAACAGGAATCAGCTTCGTCTCTCCTACGTTTTGTCTGCAATATCACTTAAGTGGAAGCAGACGTGAGACACCAAGAAGATAGATAGATGCTTACATCATTGCTCCTTGAAACTTGGTTCAAGATGCCTTGAGTGAACAATCTGGTCTCAGTCAGCCATGAATGTGAAGCATCTTCTCCATGATTTAGCTCATTGGTATTGAAAAAATTATACTATTTATTGTCATTTTTGTCTTATTATCAGCTATATATATTCAAACATATTTTAAATACTCCCCTCATTCAAATAATGGTCCGAATCAGCCTTATCATGGTCCGAATCAGCCAGAAATCTGGTCCCAGTCGGCCAAGAATCTGGTCCCAATCAGCCTGGTCCCAATCAGCCGATTACCGAATGAACATTTGAGCAAATTGATAAATAAGGATTCTTTATGCCATTTATGCCTTCAAGAAATCTCTAATTTCTGGAAATCAACAGAGTTCATTCCCTCCTCCCTCCTGTCCCAAATGCTTCACACCAAATTGGAAAAACATCTGCAAAAAAATGTTGCGGGGGGCGGGGTAACCTACATTGCCGAATGTCGACTGAGTTCATCCTTCCTTGATTTGATATTCCTTTGTGTAACGAAGTATTTAATAAAGATGACAATGTACGTCCCAACATACTACTTTTGGTCCGAGTAAACGGTTTAGAGAACTGGCAAATAAACACGATGCTTATTAGTATATTATTAATGCATATTCTTACATTTAACTAAGGCTAAGGCTTTTAAATTTGTCCCTCCCGCTCATAAAGTAAAAGTAGACAAGCACATATACACAAAGACCTCTGACGTCAGCGTTTGGTGTACACAACTATACCAATGTAATGGCGTTATAAACAAAGACTAAACGTGATGGATCTTCCTTCGGGGAACGATATTGCTTTGCATACGCGATTTTTAGATAGATTTTGTGAAGAAATAAGTGATTTTACTTTCGAAGATGACAACCTGCCTATAAAAATTTTGTCATATTTTTTTAGAGAGGAGGAAATTGAAGGTGAATGTCTCGGGTGGTCACAACAATATCTCCTTTCTAAGTAAGTCAAGTTTATCATATTTTTTTCATTTTGACATTTCTTCGTTCCAACTGATCTTGACCTGACATGAATCCATCACGTATGATATAATACAGTACTACTTTCTGTCGAATTCTGGTAACTAAAATTTAGAGTGTTATAATGCACTTGGCTTCCATCTCTTATGTTCTATGACTAAATAAAATATATTTCATAATCATATAGGCGTAGCCTACTACTACCTCCCTGCTAATAATTTAGTAAAAATAGGCCAGTGTAGTGTAAGTTACAACTGTTGTACATATGTGTTCAAAATGTACATGAACTTTAATATCTAATCACCATTTGCCAGTATTGGCAATTATCATCATCTTACTTTACAAGAAAAGTGGTTGGTTTCATACACGATAACACAAAACTTGTAAAACTAAAGTGGTTATCAGATTCCCCCCTCAGAAAATTATGAAAAAAAATGTGATACTAGGCTTATGAATTTTAATTAGATGAAGTAAGAAACCCTTGTTTGTCTCTATTTAGATCAATTAAGAGTCAAAGCAAAAATTGCGTCACTCCACAGGGTAGGCTACCAGTCAAGTCGTCCACAAGCAAAGTCGTCCACACCCGTTGGTGGAGTCGTCCACACCCGTTGGTGGAGTCGTCCACAACTATTGGTGATGTCGTCCACAACTATTGGTTATGTCGTCCACAACTAAGAATAAGACTCGTACACAATTTAATCGTAAGGAAGAAATAGCTAAGTACTATTGTAACATGACAAGTATAACTGAAATGGCTATAAAATAAAGTTCTGTACGACTATGATATAGCCTTCAATATTTGTTAAAATTAACACCCTGTCTATACGTACGTAACTAACGTACGAAAATTAAATGGTAATAGGTAGGATGAGTCTGTCGTTCAGATTGCACCTTTTATGAATAATCAACAAGCTATATCTTTAAATTAAACTAAGTCTTGTGGATGACTCCACCAACTATTACTATATTTTCAAAATTAAACTAAGTCTTGTGGACGACTCCACCAACGGGTGTGGACGACTCCACCAATGGATGTTGACGACTTAACCAGGTTTTTTTTCGTGTGGATGACTTTGCTTGTGGACGACTTGACTGGCATTCACTCCACACATCAAGTAGACCAAATTCTGAGAAAGTTGTTAGGTTACCTGTGGTTGGCCTACATGCTTAAGAAATACGTCCTTTTTTTCTTCTCCATTTGGGATAACAAAAAAGGCAGGCATTTTTGAAACCAAAGATAATATAAAAGGTGATCTTAAAACTTAATCCAATTCCAAGTTTAAAGCCAATTAAGTTCCTCTAGTGAGTGTCTGTACTGTTGTTGAATAGGGACCGTGTAGGCCATCTTCAATAGAAGGCTTGATCTTGCCTTAAAGTACAATATTGGTGCCAGTCATTATCACATATGTGATAGAACTGATTAAACACTTTCCAAATATAATATTAACACAGAGATCATCGCTACCATAGAGGAGTAATAAAGGATTCATGAATCGGAAGTGACAAACGCCAAAGGAAAACACGAGTTATCTCTCTATGTGAATGACTGAGTGACGAGTGATGACAGATAAACGGCTGAATTTCTGCTCACTAATAATTCCCTCGAAGACCTAAAGTTGCGTGTGACACTGTGACTCGTGAGAGAATATCTTAAAATTCATAAAAAGAATTGACTGTCACTAGATAAGAGAACAGGAAAGAAAAACAGATTAAAAGCCCGTGCATTACCATGTTTTTATAAGGCAGGGGAGACCGGGGCACATTGAACCACCATATGGATATATCCTTTATAAATAATACTATACAACCCAACACTATACAGAAGTGAGGTAACTTCTTAGACCCATTTCTCCATCAATAAGCCACATGCTGTGAATTATTTTCTTAGGCAGTGGATTTTTCAAAAAAGAGCTTAAAAGAGAAACATTTTCCATACATGTTAACTTCTTAGCCTAGGAAATTCTTGTACTTAAGTTCATACATGTCTAATCTATACAATCCAGATAAATTGCAACCAGATTAATTGACAGCAGAAATACTGTCATTTACTTACACATATGTGTATTTATGGTAAAAGGATAGCGACTAGCGACAAATGCAAGCTAACAATGTATTCTCCATTAGTCAAGTCATGTGATGAACAACCAAGATGAATTGGGGTAGTTTTTTTTTGGATTAAAATCTTGTGAGAAATATTTGAAGCAAACATCTCTCTCCTATCCAAATACCGGTATATCATCAAATCACACTGTTTGTAGGCAGAAAAGCATGTTGTACTATAAATAAAATAAAACCAAGTACGAACAATCCAAACCATTAGTCAAAATTCGAAGTCCAATAAAAATGGTCGAGTCAAAATAGTGTAATCAGCAAATAGACTGTTCACTGTGTACAAAATACACGACAAACAGTGGTAACAGGTGTCCGGAAGAGTAAGCTTACCCTGCCTGGCGCCACACCCGCCATCGCTGCATCCAAACTATTAGACGAAATCTCAATGAAATAGCATGATTGGCCAAAATTAGTGTAAGAGTGAGTTACATTGGCAAGTTGCAAACAAGCATGGACAAAATGTGTCTCTTTGAAAGTTGATAAATGTTGTGAGTTAAGTATGCCAAAATGTAATTTCTATCGTATTTTTAACTTGTTCATAATTTCAACAAAATTGTTTTAACAGTGATATGGGTCATTCCATAAATGAGGGGTCCAATTGAAAATTCATACATATCATTGCTCAAAGCAGCAAAAATACCTATTTTCTGATCACCAATTATTTAAAAAAGTAATTCATCATGTAATATGTTTATTATTTTATACTTATGTTCTATAAAAACATAGAAAATCGGTTTGTGGTTAAATATTTTTATGTTGCAATTCATGGTGTCCCTGAAATTTTGTGTACGTTTTGGGGACATTTTTTACTTAACATTTTAACAACTAGACCATGTTGAGCAAAATACTAATATTTCCAAATATTTTCATAAGACATGCAGCAGAAGATGTAAAATTTCGTTTGGTAATTTTTCATTTCTAAACAAATGTTAAATAATCTCAGTCGGAGGATTTTTATTCACGCCTCACAACGTAAATTTTTGTGTCCCCAATATTTACGTTGTATTTTTGTCAGTTTAGCCACGATATTAACTTGAAAAATAAAACCAAAATGTTTCATCTCTATTCCATCTCGTTGGCGTTGTAATAAATAACAAATTCCGAATACGTAATCAGATGTATAGTGTAAAATTGTCCGTAAAAATTTTATTAGCTTTATCGATATTCAAAATTGCGTCCCTCGTTCAATTTACGAAGTGCTTGTTTATGCCACCGCTAACGCCGTCTATTACCTGTGAATTACGTCAGAGAGAGATGTTTGGTTTACGGTCACATGATACACACATCCAAAGCAGTCGGTGGCCCGGCGAATGGATATTTTCTGAATAAGTTCGAATCAAAGTTTAGTGTCCCAGTATTTACGTTGTGATCGAAATTACGTTGTGACGCGAATTTTCCTCTTGCATACGGTGCATAAATGCTGAACGTTATAATTGCCGAGTCTAAAATAATAGTATTCTTCGATACCTGAAAATTATCGCTTCCTTGGTATTCGGGGATCACGTGACAGAATGGTTGAGGTGTCGGAATATTATTATAAAAATGGGAAACCAAAAATGTCGTGTCCCTATCATTAACGAGATATTGTATTAGTATACACGTATGTAACTAATGCTCCATTATTTTCTTTGCTTCCCTGTGACAAGCTGACAATTTTGAAATGTTACCTTGCTCTTTCAAGTCTTTTTTAATTATTTTTTTGGCTAAACGGGTTCACAACGTAAGCTATTGAAAGGGACACAAGCAATTCTCAAAGACTGCTACTCATTTTGATTGTTGAAAGTTTTATTTTTTTTTAATATTTGAAAGTTCATTCATTGTTCAAGTTTTAAAGTTGAAATACTACTTAATATGGCTTGATTAAATTATTAGTATTCAAGTCGTCAACATTTGGTGTCCCTTTACACGTGAAACTGCAATACTCCGGATCACATTAAACCTTTCCTTGGTGATTTTTCATGATACAATACTGATTTTCAAGTACAGTAGTTCATGTCGAGGGTTAGGGTCATACAAACTTCAACAATTTTGTAAAATCTTTTTTTTTTTAAACATCTAAAGACACTTTTAAGTTTGTATGGAGAAGTTGGGAATATCCATGTAATCGACATTGGCTGACAAGAGGTGTTGGCACAAATATTCACTATTTCTGCTTAGATTTCTTATGAAGGTGCCTCATTTGAATAATAATACATCATAAACACATTAATATATCTTATACATCCACAGAAATTTAGCATTAAAAGTCTAATTTGGTGTCCCTTTACACGAGAAATCTGTACGTAACCTGTCATGTAAAATCGTTCATTACTTTTTTTTGGAACTCAACAATGAGAAATCATTAACTGTCCCGCAAATGGCATACATTACTCCTATTATTGGTATAAGTTTATCAGTGATTGAGATTACTTAAAATTTTAGTACCCATGTCCCACTTTGGCCCCCTCATTTATGGAATGACCCATATATGTAAATGACCTATTCCTTACGTTTAAAGCTGCAATTTCATATTTTTAAGTTATATTTTTAAAATTTATTAAAATTAAGCCTTAAATTAGATGGTATCTATAAATACTCCTACCTTGTTAATAAAGAATAATCCTATTAATCCTGTAATTCATTATTGCCAGTTGAGAAATTGACAAAAAATGTCATTTTCGACTCCAAATTCAAATGTTTGAAGATGAAAATATGAAATTCTCGCTTCAAACATGTGACCTGGTGATCACGACAATCACATCCATAACTTTTATAATTATAAATGTAGTATGAAAACTTGTAGTCTGTCAAAATAAAACTGACTACTAGTAATTGGATATATACTATTCAAAAAAAGTAGGGGACAATTAAACTGATGTTTCCACCCTGGAATTCAATGCCACAATGACTGTAACATTCAAAGTCAGAGTCATGCAAATCTTGGGTTGGACCCCTTTGATGATCCCAAGCATCACCTGCATTCCATGCGGTGGCTATTGGTGCGTTTGGGCGTCACATGTAACTGGAAATGTTTCTTCTGTTGGGTTCTATAGTGACTTTTTTCGTAGTCATTTGCATATTTTAGTATTATGCCCCCAAAATCAAATATCCCCTACTTTTTTGAATAGTATATTTGAAAAATTATCAGTTTCAGATAGTGTTTTATCACAAAGAATAACATATCAATCGATAAATAAATCCGTGCCAGGTTACCTTCAAAATCTAATAGTAATATCACTGTATCAACCTAAACGATCATTAAGATCAGAAGGGAAACTATTTACCTGCCTCTAAATTTAAATCTTTTGGATCTAGAACTTTTCGATACAGTGCATCAATTGTTTGGAATACACTTCCAGAAAATATCCGACCATGTGAATCTCTGTCGGTTTTTAAATCCAAAGTGAAAACTTGGTTATTTAGTCACTATTATTAACACTCCAAAGTGAGAACATTTTCTAGCGCCTAGTGCATTCCCTAGTGGATTGAATAGTTGCGCGATAAAAATATCATTATTATTATTATTAATTATTAAATATATTTCACTGGAATAGCTGCTTTAACAATAAAGTTATTCAGAAACATGTAATTTAGAAAATATATGCATCCAAAGAATCATTATGTTGAAGTCATTCTGTGATTATGGACCACATGATATAAATATATCTACTATCTAGTCCAACATTGAAATCTATGAATGATATATTACATGTATGTACAGCAGATGTAGAGTTATTCCATACTTATACAAAAGCAAAAGATAATTTAGACATTTTCAGGGCATAATCCTAGAAAAAATGTACTCCGATTGATCATTTAACATTTTTATACGCCCACATTGAAATGTGGTCGTATATTGTCGTCGCCCTTGTCCGGCATCCACAATTGCTTGTGGACGCTCTAAAGGCTAAAGTTAATATCTGATTGACTTTAAATTTATACACAGTCTTTAAGGTCATGAGACGAAGAAGCCTATTGTTTTTCAGCGATTTCCGATAATTACTGGCCCTTGATCACTCCAGACTTATCATCTGATTGACTTCAGATTGACACACAGAGTTTAAGGTCTAGAGACGATCAAGTATTTTGAATTTCAATGAATTTTGATAACCGAACAGCTAAATCCATGATATTAAATGTTTCGTATACTAAATGTTAGCATTGGGCAAAACTTGATAAAAACGAAACAAATTCTAATGATTTTCTGATAATTACTTAATGAGTTGTTACTCTTACTCTTAGTAAGATTTTAGTGTATTATAAATGTTTCATTACCGAAAAAAAGTAAAAATATGCGACAACTCTTGTTGACTGCCTGGCCGATTTAGCTGCTTTGGTCGTATGTTTTGTTGCCTGGCAACCTATCTTTAATTAAGAAACAAAATCAAACTACATTGATTTGATTTTGTTTTGATATATACTCTCCCAAAAAAGAAACGCAAAGTTACATTTCGTCTTCTGTATATCGTGGCTCTACCACCGCCTTGTTGCAACAAGAACAGCGACGTCGCTGGACCAAACTGCTCTCCAGTGTTGCTGTGGCCATACCCTTAGTGTCTGAACTCATTAAAGTTGGATTTCATGGTGTCGGCGTATTACAAAACAAAAGCTCTTACGGGGACGTTTGCCTCGTTATTCGGTTTCACGTAGGCGTTTACAGACTGTCTGGTACGAGATTTTACGCCTTCCGGGAATTGCTGCTGCAGTGGAGTTCGCTGTTGAAAACCATTTACGCCAATGACGTAACCGGAAGTAACGATCCAGGAGAGGTTGGGTCACTCTTGTTTGGCCTGAGCTTGGGTGGTCACGTGTTGAACTTCGCTGTCGGTACCTATCCCAAAGTTGAGAAATGAAACTAAGGGTAACATTCAGCAGCCTGGCTACATCCGTCTTGGATTCACCTGCTAGTAATCGACCAATAGCGTTGTTGCGTTGGTCTTCGTTCAGATGTGGCATCACTTGATTCTTGAGTGTTTACATGTGCAACTGATTTGAGAACCGAGAACCCCTGGTTTTTAAAGACCTTAGATGTAGGTTTCATGCGAAAAGCTCGCGAAGTTGTTAAATTCAAACGATAACAAATTTCGACAAAGATGATGACCAGTCACAATTAGTAACATTACATTTAAAACCAATAATGAATTTCTTTTATCCTTACATTAAAACAAGTAAGATTTATGGAAAAAACGACTTCGTGTAAATAAAAAAATGATGAAAAATGGGTTGTGCGTTTCTTTTTTTGAAGAGTATATATTAAACCAACAGTTATAAAGTTATGTATAGGTGCTGCAGCTAGACTAGGGAACAACCTGCACATGCCACTGAATTAGAATCTATTGTGGATCAAAAATTCTATTTTCATCATCTTGGATTAAAATTAAACTTTCTTGTTCTGACTTTCAAATACGCCCAGGTCATGACTGTGTGGGGATTTGTCTGATAAGTTGGATTCCCACAGTTTGAGTTATAAGCAAGCTGTGTACATGTACATGTATATGCATACTAATAGTTGTCGGTTGATTTGAACATCAATCTATATTCAGTATAGGATCATGAATGATGTTAATTCCTAGTTAATTTCTTTTTATCCTTTATTGAACCAGTTGGCTTGTGGAGATTTTGGCTTTAATAAGTTGTTTGGTTCATGTTTTTACAGTAACTGTGTATATGAAGTCTATACTGTAGTCGGGGGTTGGGATGGCCTAGTGGTGTAGAGTGCCGCGCTTCGACCTCTCGCTGGCCGGTCACCTCTGGATTGGGGCTGTGGTTTCGAGCCCTGGTGTGGGTGTATGTGGCATGGAGATAGGGGCACCTTCTCAACCTTGTGGGTTTCCTCCCGGCACTCCAGTTTCCTCCCACTGCTAATCGAATTATTGAAATAAAATTAAAACCATATGTTAGTCCCGAAATGACCTAGTTTGTGTTGAGTGGACGTTAAACCCCATATCTCTCTCTCTTTCTCTCTCTCTCTATACTGTAGTCAAATAACATTGTAGCTGCATGTACATGTACATATGACACAAGCCACGAAAAGGTGTAGAACTTCAGATGAAAAAGCACTTAAATTTAAATAAATTTTTACGAATTCTTTGGGGGTTAAAAACTTGTATTAATAATTCATCTTTCAAATTTTGTAAAGGAAAAGATAACTTGTTGTTCTGTTTTTGTGCAAATACATATTTTGCGGACCATATAAGCTTGTAACAGACGTTACATGTCCAATTAATATTTGCCCCAAATTTGCTAATAACTACCAGCCCAGTTGATTTGAGTGTGATAATATCAAAATCTATATTCTAGAATGTAAAAAAATGTCTTTGTGCACTGTTTACATCCAAAAATTGGCAAAGATCTTTCATGGACATCTGGTTTCAAAACAGTGTGAAATGTCTGAACTGATAACTCTTTTACACTCTTTCTTGGGCATGATTTCATTGTCATTCTTAGCCATTATGTTACAATATTTGATCAATTATTATTTTTTTATTAAATTTTACTTCTGTGTACTGTTTTGTCAATATTGCACAAAATATTTGTAACGGACGTGACTCCCTACTATGTAACGGACGTGACCTTTTGTAACGGACGTCACTATTGAGCCAATTAACAGTGCGAGGTGTATCTGAGGTGTTTAACGATCTTTTCCATGCATAGTTTGAGGACATTTAAAAAAGAAGGCAATCTATGTAATTTTATTAAATTTAATAAAGAGTCGTAATTTTCTTTAGGTCATCTTAGCTCCTTGTGTAACGGTAGTGATGTTTGACATTATCAATTTCGTCCACCATCACGTCCGTTACACGTAAAACCGAAAATCAAACTGTTATCAATCAAAAATTTGCATGATTCTTTCATTTTTTTTTGATCACCCGAATGTGTGGAACGGCTCTTGATTTTGAGCGCAAAGCAGGCGGCTTTGACATCTTTAATATCCTCAGTTTTTGCCAAATTCTTGTAATAATATAACGGACGTGATTTTGATATAACGGACGTGACGACAACAAAAGTTTGAGGACGGAATTTCCTTGTGGGGGTCCCGGCGTCGACCATTTTTAATTACCCGCAAAATCGTGAGGTATACGAACTGTGTGTAGAACAAGGGAGCTAATAACCGCGGAAGAGCCATGGATTTGAAACGGGAGGGGAAATATCGATCATCGTAAACGCAAATAACGGACGTGATTCTTTGACGGAATCTCGAGTTGACGATCGAAAATGCGAATAGTTTCTTCTCAAACGTCTCTAAATCAACAGAAATACTTACATCATATCACTCAATTATGCCTCTTGATTTGTAACATAAACATACATATAGATGCAGGTGGTGAGCAACTCTTTCAATGCATTTAAAAATCGGTTTTTTTGGACGGAATTTGTCACGTCCGTTACACACTTTTTAAACAATTTTTTTTATTGAAAAATATTAAGATTTTTGGAATTTGACACTTCTGATGGATAGAAACATCCTTTATCTTCAATTTAAGAAACAACTTGTAGATTTCAATCTATGTCTTCAGTATCAAAATACTTACCCTTTTTTAACACCACCAAGAGGGACAAATTTAGACAGAAAAAGGGAGTATTTTTATTTTTGTTTCGCAATAAATACTTTATTTGTACTATTTTGATCATGAAGTTGTGTTTATTATCTCTTTATTATATTTTGTGTATAACCATACCAAAAATTACATTGGATTTGTCCTAGCTTTGGGAAAAATCAATTTTTGCAAAACCATATGTTAGTTCTACACCTTATCGTGGCCTGTGTCATATAACATACCTGAACTTTATACTTATGAGTAAAACCTGGTTTACTTAAAGAGTAAAACTGTGCCCTGAGTTCACAAAGTTTTCCCAGACTTATGTAAGTTAAGAATTTACTCAAAATTGTTCACCTTATTTTAACTCAAATTTTCTCATCAGCTGTGATTGAAAGTTGAGTGAATTCTTAATGAGTGAATATTGGGGCCTGGTTCACATCGAAGAGAAAAATTTACCGTGAATATTTTTATACACCGACATTGAAATGTGGTCGTATATTGTCGTCTATCCGGCGTCCACTATTGCTTGTGGATGCTCTGGAGGCTAAAGTGTTTAAGGGCATGAGATGAAGAAGTCTATTGGTTTTCAGCATTTCCATTAATTACTGCCAGAGTTATGACCCTTTGATCACTGTAAAAAAAATCTTGTGGACGCTCTAGAGGCTAAAGTTACCGGTATCATCCGATTGACTTTAGATTGAGGTCTTGAGATGAACAAGTATATTGTCACTCATCATTCAACAGTAAACACCTGTGATGTCTGGTTAAACAAAGCTGCTGTACCCTATTTCATTGGGGTTAATCAATTATAAGCCAATATATGATATAAACAAACCAAAAAGTAGTATTTTTTTTTTATTAAAACGACTGTTTGAAATAGCTATACTATACCATACTGCATAGTGGGGAGGTACTGATAAGAGACTTGATAAGAATTTAATATCAATCAATTAAAACAAAATTATATTTAATTTGGTTCACATTCACATTCAACTGGTACAAATGTACCTTGTTATTTGTATCCAACATTTACAAAACTAATAGATTGCCGTCAATTTTATTGAATTTTCTACAACTGTGTTTAAGTTTGTATACAAGTTATCGACAATTTCACACTTGGTTTTTATTGAGTGTGACAAAGCAAAGTTAAAGCACGCGCCTTGATGGTCACAGAAACCTTTTCTCCATTTTCTCCAATAACAATCATTGATTTCATAGAGTTTGTTTATCATTGTTTATCAAATCAATACTTAACAACACATTTGAATGAATAGCTACATAAAATTTAATTTTATGGTTTCATTTCTTCATATGTTTTTATACGCCCACATTTTCATGTGGACGTATATTGTCGTCGCCCCTGTTCGTCCGTCGAATAATCACGTTTTTAGCTTGTGGACCCCTATAGAGGTCACAATTTTGAACCGATTTTGATGAAACTTGACATGCATGTTTGTAACCCAAAGATCTTGGTTCCTTTCGATATTTGCGGCTATCGGAATGTAATTTCCTGAATTATGGCCCCTGATTGTCCGAAAAATCACCCTTTTTAGCTTGTGGTCCCTCTGGAGGTCACAATTATTATTCGATTTAAAAAACCGTTTGATTATATCACCGTTACACCCTAAGGAAGGGGCCATAAAAACGTGATTTTTCGTACAATCAGGGGCCATAATCCATGAAGTTTTGATCCGATACATGCCAATATCGAAAGCAGCCGAGATCTTTTGGGGATAAACCTATATTTCAAGTTTCGTCAAAATCGGATAAGAATTGTGACCTGTAGAGAGTCCACAAACAAATTGTGGACGGACGTCCGGACGGTCAGGGGCGACGACATAATATGCCACATGAAAATGTGGGCGTATAAAAACTGTTTGATTATATCACCGCTCCATGGTTATGAAGGTTGAGTTCGAATTTCGTGAAAATCGGACCAAAATTGACGGACAAAATGGCCGCCATTTGTACGCGAATAGTGTGAAAATATGTTATATTAAGGTTGTGAACAGTGTAGAGGTCACAATTTTGAACTGATTTGGATGAAACTTGAAATGCTTATTTATAACCCAAAGATCTTGGTTCCTTTCAATATTTGCGCCAATCGTATCTTAACTTCCTGAATTATGGCCCCTGATTGTCCGAAAAATCGCCCTTTTTAGCTTGTGGTCCCTCTGGAGGTCAAAATTGTTATCCGATTTAAAAAACCGTTTGATTATATCAACGTTGCATGGTTATGATGGTTGAGTTCAAATTTCGTGAAAATCGGACCAAAATTGACGGACAAAATGGACGCCGTTTGTACGCGAATAGTGTGAAAATATGTTATATCAAGGTTGTGAACAGTGTAGAGGACACAATTTTGAACCGATTTGGATGAAACTTGAAATGCATGTTTATAACCCAAAGATCTTGGTTCCTTTCGATATTTGCACCAATCGGATCATAACTTCCTGAATTATGGCCCCTGATTGTCCAAAAAATTGCCCTTTTTAGCTTGTGGTCCCTTTGGAGGTCAAAATTGTTATCTGATTTAAAAAACCGTTTGATTATATCACCGTTCCATGGTTATGAAGGTTGTTTATAACCCAAAGATCTTGGTTCCTTTCGATATTTGCGACCATCGGATCGTAACTTCCTGAATGATGGCCCCTGATTGTCCAAAAAATCGCCCTTTTTAGCTTGTGGTCCCTCTGGAGGTCAAAATTGTTATCCGATTTAAAAAAACGTTTGATTATATCACCATTCCATGGTTATGAAGGTTGAGTATTAATTTTGTGAAAATCGGACTAGAATTGACATACAAAATGGCCGCCGTTTGTACACGAATAGTGTGAAAATATGTTATATCAAGGTTGTGGACCCTATAGAGGTCACAATTTTGAATCGATTTTGATGAAACTTGACAGGTATTTTTATAACCTAAAGATCTTGGTTCCTTTCGATATTTGCACCCATCGGGTCATTACTTCCTGAATTATGTCCCCTGATTGTACGAAAAATCACCCTTTTTAGCTTGTGGTGCCTCTGGAGGTCACAATTATTATCTGATTTAAAAAAAAACGTTTGATTATAAAAACCAAACAAATTCTAATGATTTTCTGATAATTCCTTAATATGCGACAACTCTTGTTGACTGCCCGGATGATTTGGCTGCTGTGTGGGCGTATGTTTCGTTGCCTGGCAACCTATTTTCTTAGTTAGTTATCTTTTCTTATATAAATAGATATTATTAATTATAATATTATAAAAATGTAATTAGTAAAATAAATGAATAAATAAGGAACACATCGGCATTGTCAAGAAGTTTATTTATCCTGACCATTTGAGAGGGAGAAAAAAACAAAGTGTAAACAATATTAAAAATAATCAAACTATTATTAAATTCAAGCATTTAAAATTTCAAGTGTTAACTATTTTCAATTTTCTTTTCAGTGGGTGTCCTGCTGCATTATCAACTCATATATCTTGCAGTGCTTACCTTGATTTATCAAAACAAGATGTTAGCCAGTTTATTGCTGATGATGACAATGATGATGTCGTTGAAAAAGATGAAGACAACAATGGAGTTGTATTGAGGAAAAATGGAAAATGTGTATGTTCAGATGATAACCAAGATAAGATAACATGTAAATATTCATTCTTATAAGCCCACAATAAAATGTGGTCGTATATTGTCTTCGCCCATGTCAACTCGGCCGTCGATCCAGCATTCACAATGGCCCTTGATCACTTGGGATGCTTAAGAAACCATAGTTATTATCTGATTGATTTAATATTTATACATGTATATATATAGAGCTGGACGATATCCTTAGAAACAGATATCGCGATATTTTCAAAAAATATCGCAATATAATCACTATATGGCAATATTCTATAAAGGGTCAATACTTTCAGTTTATCACCTTTTAAATGTAAATAAACATCCTGGAATATCCTGGAATCAATATTATTATTTCTAGTCAATATTATTTTTAGTGTACAGTACCGAATTTACAAACCCAATTCAATGAGCTGGTTCATACTTTCTAAGGTTGTTGTTTATTACAATATTTTTATTATAACAGTATTTTTCATCATTAAGCAATAAAATATCGTAAATATCATAAAGAAGAAGACTTTTTGGTCAATATTTAAGTTAAATATCATCCAGAAAAATCAAAACCATGGTATGTTCGGTTTTTCGATATTTTTCTGGAGACAGGATTTTTGACGGTTTTTATATCCGTGACGGTTTTATATCGAAATAACGAAATATCACCAAGCTCTACACGCACGTATATTTATATTATATATAATTGTTTCGATTGACTTTATATTGATATACACAGAGTTTAAGGTCTTGAGACGAACAAGTGTATTGATTTTCAATTATTTTTGATAACTTGGAAGAGCTGAATCCATGGTATTAAATGCTTTGTATACTAAACGCATGGGCCAAACAAATCCTAACGATTTTCTGATAATTACTTAATGAGTTGTTACTCTTGTCTTAATCAGATTTTAAGGTATTATAATAAATGTTTCATTACCGACAAAAGTAAAAATATGCGACAATTGTTGTTAACTGTCCGGATGGTTTAGCTGCTGTGGGTGTATGTTTCGTTGCCAGGCAACCTAAATTTTTTTTTTTTTTAAAGACCACATCAAATGATTCAGAAAAGTTTTATGTACGGGTACTCAATAGTTACAAAATCCATTTTACGGCAAGTTCAAACTAATCTGATTAAAATTAATTCAGATATTTACGTTTTAGTGTCCGACTGCCAAAAACGGTTTTCAAATTTTCAATTACAACCTTAATCTGGTTGATTGGCTAGTGACGTCACAGGCACTACACTGACATAGTATATACATCATCCGTACAATATATCACACAGCCAGTTGACACGTGTGTATTTGTCGGTCCAATAAACATTTGACTGGCGTAATCATTAACGCATAATTATTTACATGTAAGTTACATATCACTATATCAGTCAAAGCATTTTCAAAAGCCGACTTTTCTCGTCTTGGGTTGTAATAGATTATATATTTGTGACTAGAATATTACCGAGTGTATTTCAAGATGCCATATTACCGTTGTGTTATTGAGAGTTGTGGAAATTTCAGCAAGGGAAAGGGGAATAATAATGTACCGGCGTTTCCATAAATTTCCCAATGATGAAATCATACGGAAAAATTGGAATGCGTTTGTAAACAATTCAAATCCTGATTGGCAACCTACAGTCACAACAGTGATATGCAGTGAACATTTTACGAACGATTGCTTAATTACCTATACACACCCGGCGTGTGTATTTATTAACGCCTGACTGATTCCTTAATCCCCCTAGTTAAATAAAACAATTGACTACGGAATAATTTGTTTTGTAATATATTTTAATTCAAGATCCATTTTAAAATTTGTTTCATTATGTACGGCCGTTCTGTTTTCTCACGGCAGCGATTTTAATACAATCTACCATCGTGTGCAGTCCAAACGATTCGAGATACATTTTCGTCAGTATTGTGGTTCTAATTTAGAAGGGTAATTATCATTTTTTGTTACGCCGGCCAGATCAATTTGTAATAATGAATATCAAATACACTTGATCAAATGTGGAGTTCCTGGTTACGTTTGGTGAGTGATTAAACTGTCAATTTAATTGTAAAATACTTGTATTCTTTATAAAAAAAGTTAAATGATGTTAGACATTATAACCTTATCGTATATCCATCGAAGGATTTATATTTAGATGTTGTTTAAACACCAGTCAACAAATAATACGAGGCTACTTTATTACGAAAACATCGGTGAGCAAAGAAAAAGATAATTACCTAATCAACATTCTTAATTACTTTATGACCCAATCACTGTTCAAATTTAGTCTGATTGATAAATGACAGGTATTAATGACACTACACTTGCGATACACATAGATAGTTAGGTGATCCTTCTCAATCTGTTATGTCTAACGTATATTGAGATATTTTTTCGTATTTCATTTTTACGGTCTATTTCAGAGTAATAAAGTCAAATTCGCAAGCAGAAATAAAGGCGCCGTACGTCAATAACGGATCGTCATTTACAAATCGCGTTTCAATCATGTTTGAAATTTATGATATATTTTGCGTGAGCACATCTTTTTACTCCTATACTCTTTTACTCGGGGAAATTCAAACCACAATACTCTTCTGATGAAAATGTATCTCGAATAGATGTGACTGCACACATAGGAGAGTGTATGACATCGCTGCCGTGTGAAAATGAACGACCGTACATTATGAAACAAATTCTAAATTAGAACGACGATACTCTTCTGACGAAAAGTTATCTCGAATCGTTTGGACTGCACCCGATGGTAGATTGTATTAAAATCGCTGCCATGAGTAAACAGAATGACCGTACATAATGAAATAGATTCTAAATTCGAACAATAAACTTCTGACGAAAATGTATCTCGAATCGTTTAGACTGTACACGATGGTAGAGTGTATTAAAATCGCTGTTGTGAGAAAACAGAACGACCGTACATTATGAAACAAATTCTAAATTGGATCTTGAATTAAATTGAATTATAAAACGAATTATTCCGTAGTCAATTGTTTTATTTAATTAGGGGGATTAAGGAATCAGTCAGGCGTTAATGAATACACACGCCGGCTGTATATAGGTAATTAAGGAATAAACATTCCGAATATGCATTCGGTCACTGTGACGTCACTGTCGTCTGAAGGGATTAAGAGTGTTTTCAATAATTGGCAAAGTCGTTTTTACGGGAGGTCTATTTTTACGACTTTGAATGACGATAGCTGATTTAATTTTAGTCGGATTGATGTGAATTTGCCGTAAAGTGGATAAAATAACCATGGACTGCTCACATAGAGAAGCTTTCAGGGCCATTTTATGTGCACTTTAAAAATTCAATTCAATAGAAACAGACAACACAAACATTATTAAAGATAAAAAAAAAGCTTTTTATCAAACTTTTGTCATAAAAGAACTGACTAACTCGAAAATGACTGGACATTTTAGGAAGTTGTGACATCATAGGAAGTTATATAAAAGTCATGGACTTAGTAACAGTAACATGAAAGGTTAGCTTAAATTATCTTATCAAAATGTTTACACAAAGGTGCCTACATTTAGATTTCATGTAGCACATAATTGCTTCCCTTATTGTTAGTTCGTTTCACTCATACTAGACTGGATAACCTCCTCGGATACATCAGACTCTCTCCTACTTCACTCCTTTTCTCATTGTTAGTTTATTTTTCGAGACTATGCAGCGCAGTGGATGCTTACGGCTAACCCTGGATCCATTCACTAAATCTGATATGTACGCTTGTTTGTGCAGTCCCCCTGGCCTTATTCATACCAGTGAAGATGATGTAGTAAAATTTACAAAATTGTCACCCATGAAAATTATGTATGATCAAGAATAATACTGAAACCGCCTGGACAACTGCCACTCATGTGTGTAGGGCGTAATATAATGCCTTGGAGGTATTTTCCCCAACCTATTCCCCAATCAGGAATAAAAATAGGTTGCCAGGCAACGAAACATACGCCCACACAGCAGCCAAATCGTCCGGGCAGTCAACAAGAGTTGTCGCATATTAAGGAATTATCAGAAAATCATTAGAATTTGTTTGGTTTTTATAATCAAACGTTTTTTTTTTTTAAATCAGATAATAATTGTGACCTCCAGAGGCACAACAAGCTAAAAAGGGCGATTTTTCGTACAATCAGGGGACATAATTCAGGAAGTAATGACCCGATGGGCGCAAATATCGAAAGGAACCAAGATCTTTGGGTTATAAACATACATGTCAAGTTTCATCAAAATCGATTCAAAATTGTGACCTCTATAGGGTCCACAACCTTGATATAACATATTTTCACACTATTCGTGTACAAACGGCGGCCATTTTGTCCGTCAATTCTAGTCCGATTTTCACGTAATTCAAACTCTCTCTTCATTACCATGTAACGGTGATATAGTCAAATGTTTTTTTAAATCGGATAATAATTTTGACCTCAAGAGGGACCACAAGCTAAAAAGGGCAATTTTTCGGACAATCAGGGGCCATAATTCAGGAAGTTACGATCCGATGGGCGCAAATATCGAAACGTTTTTTTAAATCAGATAATAATTTTGACCTCCAGAGGGACCACAAGCTAAAAAGGGCAATTTTTCGGACAATCAGGGGCCATAATTCAGAAAGTTACGATCCGATGGGCGCAAATATCGAAAGGAACCAAGATCTTTCGGTTATAAACATACATGTCAAGTTTCATCCAAATCGGTTCAAAATTGTGACCTCTATATAAGGTCCACAACCTTGATATAACATATTTTCACACTATTCGCGTACAAATGGCGGCCATTTTGTCCGTCAATTTTGGTCCAATTTTCACAAAATTTGAACTCAACCTTCATAACCATGGAACAGTGATATAATCAAACGTTTTTTTAAATCGGATAATAATTTTGACCTCCAGAGGGACCACAAGCTAAAAAGGGCGATTTTTCGGACAATCAGGGGCCATAATTCAGGAAGTTACGATCCGATTGGTGCAAATATCGAATGGAACCAAGATCTTTGGGTTTTAAACATGCATTTCAAGTTTCATCCAAATCGGTTCAAAATTGTGACCTCTACACTGTTCACAACCTTGATATAACATATTTTCACACTATTCGCGTACAAATGGCGGCCATTTTGTCCGTCAATTTTGGTCCGATTTTGACGAAATTTGAACTCAACCTTCATAACCATGGAACGGTGATATAATCAAACGTTTTTTTAAATCGGATAACAATTTGGACCTCCAGAGGGACCACAAGCTAAAAAGGGTTATTTTTCGGACAATCAGGGGCCATAATTCAGGAAGTTACGATCCGATTGGCGCAAATATCGAAAGGAACCAAGATCTTTGGGTTTTAAACATGCATTTCAAGTTTCATCCAAATCGGTTCAAAATTGTGACCTCTACACTGTTCACAACCTTGATATAACATATTTTCACACTATTCGCGTACAAATGGCGGCCATTTTGTCCGTCAATTTTGGTCCGATTTTCACGAAATTCGAATTCAACCTTCATAACCATGGAATGGTGATATAATCAAACGGTTTTTTAAATCGGATAACAATTTTGACCTCCAGAGGGACCACAAGCTAAAAAGGGCGATTTTTCGGACAATCAGGGGCCATAATTCAGGAAGTTAAGATCCAATTGGCGCAAATATCGAAAGGAACCAAGATCTTTGGTTTATAAACATGCATTTCAAGTTTCATCCAAATCGGTTCAAAATTGTGTCCTCTACACTGTTCGCAAGCTAAAAAACGTGATTTTTCGTACAATCAGGGGCCATAACCCATGAAGTTACGGTCCGATACATGCCAATATCGAAAGGAACCGAGATCTTAGGGTGATAAACCTATATTTTAAGTTTCATTGAAATCGGATAAAAATTGTGACCTGTAGACTGTTCACAAACAATTGTGGACGGACGGACGGACGAACAGGGGCGACGACAATATACGTCCACATGAAAATGTGGGCGTATAAAAAGGGGAAATTAATTATCCCTAAGGGGGTAGTTAACGTTTTAAAAATGTCACACTTAGCGGGTTAAGCCCAGTGCTGGATGGAGTAAATGATTTCGTCTTCCCAGTATTGCATGTATGTTAATTACAGGTTTTACTTAACAATTAACAAGAGCACAATTAACCAAGTCTCTAAGTATGAATGATTTTGTGTCTTTGCTGGTATTGCTTGAGTTATACTTAGTCTTACATGATTATATCAACTTTTGTCCTTAATATTATTATTACTATAATTAGTTTTCTTTCAAAACATTGTATTGTTCTTTCTCTCTGTTATCGTACATTTTGTCATTCATGAACTATAGTGTGTCCAAATACTTAATCATTTGGTGATGGTAAGCTTGCTGAGGATCAAAGATAATTGGCCATGAAATAATAATCACACTAGTAGCAGTGTAGGATTGGTAGGTCAATAATTGATTTCTGGATTTCTTATCAGCTCTGTATGATTTTGTTGAAATATCCAGATTGTTAAAAGTAGGTTCAAAAGTTTTTCAGGTTTGATTTGGACTGGCTATCTTAAAGGGATTAGGGATGGATTTTTAGAATGACTGCTTGATAGTGAAATATAATGATGGTTGCCTGGTAACCTTTCTTAACAAATGCAATTACGCATATACCATCTAGTCTATACTATCTAGTAAAGTAAAGCCATATTCATTACAATACAAATTAATTTATGAGATGTTTCTCTAACTAAACCTGTGAGGCAGCTGAACATGGGTTTTACTAGTACTAGTGTACAATTGTCCTATAAATTATAATCAGTATAATCAGGGCTCACCCTGTCGGTCGCAATTTGCAATAAAAATATGAAAGTGGAAATTAAAATTTGATTTTGGTGATAACGTTTTGGTTATTTACCCCTAATAATTAATCCAAGCACTGATTATTTGATGTTTTGTTTCATCTAAAAAGAAAATTAACTTCAAATATTTTAGATGGCTGTCTAATTTTTTCGAAGAGAATTAAATATTTTGACAGTTGAATTGTGGCTTCATACCGCATGTAAAATATACAAGCATGCCTTGTCAGATATTATTATTTCAAATTATATTATCACCACTGATAGGAAACAGAAGAATGAGTCAAATAGCCATGATTCTTGAGTGAGAAAAAAGTCGGCCATTTGCTTCATATTATATTACCGCCACCAAAATATTCTACAAATAAACTCAAAATTTTTCATTTTATTGGGGATTCTACTAATAAGTACATGTACAGTATGTCAGAAAATGCTCAATAGGCCGGTCACCTCTGGCTTGCGGCTGTGGTTTCGAGCCCTGGTGTGAGCGTATGTGGCATGGAGATAGTGGCGCCTTCTCAACATCGTGGGTTTCCTCCAGGCACTCCGGTTTCCTCCCACTGCTAAAGACCCCTATGCGCAAGCGAATTATTGAAATAAAATTAAACCATATGTTAGTCCTGAAATGACCTAGTTTGTGTTGAGTGGACATTAAACCCCATTTCTCTCTCTCTCTGAACAATAGGTGATGATCTGAACCAATGTTAGTTGATTTGAATGGTTGCCACATGCAACATCACCCCTGTTCCAGATGCTTGTTAAAAGCAAGTTGAAAAATGCTTGTATTCTTACGTATACTGTAATAATATAACTTACTGCATATGTGCAAATCTGGATCCGGCAGTTGTAAGCTAACCCATTCAGATGACAACAGATAAACCACATGTATGCTGAGTTAGCGGTAGGGTTAAAAAAATCCTTGATTCTACATACTGCCTACTCATTAATAATGTTTACTATTACTAAACAATAAAAGAGGTATAAGTTAAGTAATAAATCACACAGTAATCAGTAAGTGTTATTTCATAAAGTGGTAAAGACTGTCACTTTTAGTGTTACAGAATATGGATTACTGGCGTTTCAGCAACTGAATGCAAAAGGTCAAAATGAGAACCTCTTATAACAGTTGCTTTCAGTTGTTCTCAGTTGCTGATGTGATTGACATAAGCACAATTGCAACTGACTGCAACTAGTTGCAAAGTAGACATAAGCCCCCCTTAGGGAAGTTTGTGTATTTAACCTTATTCACACAATCTTTACATATCAGTAAGATAACCTACTTGCCACCTAAATGTATTGTGTACTTCTTTATCACCTTTATTGGTTAGTAATAGTAAATGTTATTATAAAGAGAATCTAAACTAATATTAGTAAACAGAATTTATTTCCATAAAATTCCTTCCCTTGAACTAAAAAAATATTCACACTAATTCATCTGTCAAAGCCCTCTCTACAGATTTTAATTGGAAGAAAACTACTGCATGCCTTGTTTATCATGTGACTTGATCGAGAAAGAATCCATTCCAGCTTGTATTTTTCATAAGTTGCTTCCATTTACCATTGAAGCCTATGTCAAATCCCTGGATTATCCTCTGCCAACTTTAATTCTGGTATTTCTTCGCAGAGTCTTACTGAATGTTTAATTCTCTCAATGTTCTCACATGTGTTAGTTATTAGTATTAGATCAACAAAGAACCATTCCATATGTCAATCGAGAGGACAGGCTGTCTTAGGCGTAGTAAGATTGGATATCTCTACTTTCCATTCCATATACCAAAATTGTCACACTTTTATTGGAAATAATTACCCTATAAATACTTCATTGGGAATGTATTCAATTTTGAATACTGTGTATTAAACTTAATTGCAACTTTATGAAAACAACCGATTCCTTTATGTCTTCAACATTTGATAAAAACATGCATACAGTGTGAAATATCTTATTCATCACAAACACACACACAAATTATTTTGCTGTCTTCGTTATTAAACACACACTAATTCCTTCTTCGGGAAGGGGCTTTTAAAAGAAAGTGCCTTTTTATACGCCCACATTTTCATGTGGACGTATATTGTCACAATTGTTTGTCAACAGTGTACAGGTCACAATTTTTATCCGATTTCAATGAAACTTGAAATATAGGTTTAATAATAATAATAATAACTAGACCTGCATGCAGGAATGACGGGTTTCACTGGTGTCACGTTACCCTTTAACATGTCACGTCCGGTGCCACGTTACCCTTGAACATATGTCACTTCCGGTACCAATGAAACCATTAAACAGGTTTCCCCATAAGCATTGCACACATCAAATAAATTAGACGCAGAATCAACCAAATCCAGCAAATATCAATTCATTTTATACATTTGTTACTTGTAAGTGATCCTGACAAAATTACATTACTTCCGGTGATAATGAAAATGTTCAATTAGTTTTATGACATCATATATGATATAGTAGCATATGACATCATATAGTGAAAATTTTATGTAAATAGAATAATAATTGCCACTTTTATAGACCAAAAACCTTGAAAAGTGACTTGTAGACAATCGACTATTTCTCTGCAACCGCACAAGTTAGAAACCATTTTGTGGTGTCTGTAAGATAAGATAAGATAAGATAAGATTTTATTGTATCATTGCATCCGTGTAGGACAGCATACACAGTTTAAACAAAAGTTGATCATACAATTATAACATAACATCTGGAGTGATCCTTTATGGATGTACAATGCGATATAATACGTCTATAACATTAAAAGATGGTCGGTAAAATGAAAATCAGTATAGTATATATCTAAAACCAAAATTATCTAAACTAGCTTGGAAAGTAGCATAATAAACATATTATGTTGAACAGGGGTGTTGGTTAACGGGTAACTCTGATGCTCTTTCTTGGAGACACTTATATATATATGAAGCAACCTGACTAGCAATTTCGTTTGGGGGATTTAATACATTAATTAAATTGCACGAGATGTGCGGATTGCTTTTGAAAATTGGTGTCAATTGTGAATTTCTAAGATAGTTATATTTGTTACAGTCAAATATGAAATGATATTCGTCTTCTATTTGATTATTATTACATTGTTTACATAAACGTGCATATGACGGGATATTTTTATAACGACCACGCTCTATCTCGAGCTGGTGTGTGCTAAGCCTAATCGAAGTCAACGCAGTTTTATGGGCCTTCGATTTGACGGAGTGTAGATAGAACGGTATTGCATAGAAATCTGGCTTAATTTTTCCATACGTCCGAAGTTTATGGGTCGTTTGCGAATTGTCTTGTTGATCAGTAACTATAAGGAAAAGATCGACAAATTTCTTTTCGGTGGCAGATTTTATATCACAATTTTTTAGGTCATTTTGTTCAAGTTCAAAATATCTGGTTAAAATCCCTATGCCATGACAAAATGATTTTCTTGAACCACCAGTTTTACAGGAAAGTTCATAATCCGCTACAAATGACGTGTTAAGGAGTTCGTTTTTATTATTCGATAAGAATCTTTTGAAGTAAAGAAGCATACGCTGATATATGTCCAAAGATAGTGGATGGATACCACATTCAGCTAAACAGCCCATGTTACTGGCACGCTTAGGCATATTTAAAATAGATTTACAAATGTTGATCGTACTTCTATTTTCTTCAAATCTATCCCATCTGTCAATCTTAATTATGGTTTTGTTTTTGATTATGTATGAACCCCAAATCTCTGCTCCATAAAGGGCTATCTGCTTAACAATAGAATGATAAAGTTTTATCATTGCTGTAGAGGGGAGGGATTCAGTATAGCATAGTTTCTGTCTTATTGCATACCACGCTCGTCGGGCTTTTTTCATTTGGTCACAAAATGCTGTTTTAAAGCTAGAATTATTAGTAATTGTTAATCCAAGATAATTGTACATTTCGGTATTTTGGAGTTCAAATTCGTCAAAATAGAATTTATATACACACTTTTGGGTTTTACTTGTTTTAGAATTATGAAACGTCATGATTTTTGTTTTATTCGGATTAAGTTTCAGTTGCCAATCGGAACAGAACTCGGATAAATTATTTAATTGATTCTGTAGATCAGCCTCATTAGAAGACAATAAAACTAAATCATCTGCAAACATTAGATGGGATAACGGTTTACCATTTAGCAGCGGGGTGCTAGCTGATTTTCGAAGGTAGTTTTGTAAATCGTTAACATATATATTAAACAGGGTTGGACTCATGTTACAACCCTGCTTGACACCAATCGTCGAAGAAATTACGTCGGATAATTTATCATTATATTTTATCTTATAAGTTGTTTTATGATACATCGATTGTATAATATTATATACATTACCGTTTATATTATGTTTAGCTAATTTGTAGAGAAGTCCAGCTCGCCATACTGAATCAAATGCTTTTTTGAAATCGACAAAACATAGATACAAATTTTTCTTTTCGTATAATTTTCGGTTAATAATTGTCTTTAATATAAATAAATTATCTATTGTTCTTTTTCCTGGTCTAAATCCTCCTTGTGAATTATCAAGAATATTATTGTTTTCTAGGTACTCTGAGAGTCGTTGATTAATAATTGCCAAAAAAGTTTTGCCCAAACAGCTAGCTAATGCAATTCCTCTGTAATTATTGACATCATTAATGTCTCCCTTCTTATAGACAGGTATCAAATACGACTCTGTCCATTTGTCCGGAAAATGTCCAGACGAGAGAATGAGATTAAAGAACCTAAGGTAGTGGTCAGTAAGGATACTAGAGGAATGTTTAATCATTTCATTAATAATCAAGTCTGGTCCGCTGGATTTGTTGTTCTTTAGATTTCTTACGGCTGTTTTAAATTCAAACGCAGAGATGGGCTTATTTATGTCATGGTTTATATTTTTAGTTTCTAAAAGAGTTTCAGTTCTTAGTCTGATCTCCCTGTGGTGTAGTAAATCAGGGTTTTCATCCGTCGCTAATATTTGAGAAAAATGTTGTTCCCATTCAATACAGGAAATATTTGGATCTTCATTAGACTTTTTTTTTTCAAGTATTTTATTCACAAGCTTCCAATATTCCCTTGGGTTGTTGGTTTCTAATGCATTAATTTTATCTAAAATTTTATCTTTTACTTCTCGAGATTTAAATTTGGTTATCTTTTTATAGGCCCTACGTCTGTCCGAATATATTTTCAATAAACGTTTATCATTTGGATATTTTTGAAGTTGCCATTTGGCTTTAATCATCTCGGTCTGATAAAGTTTACAGTCCTTATCAAACCATTCATTCTTCTTTTGTTTTCTTTTCTTTTTATGTTTCACCAGTTTAAGACTGGTCTTGGCCGCACTTATAAGGATATCACTAAACATTTCCGTAGCATTATTTATCCCGTTTAATGAGCTGTCGAAGTTTGAAAGGAGGAAAGCGTTGGAGAGTTTTACCGAGTCTAATTGCTTTAGACAGAATTTAAACGCCTCTTCGGAGCCCGGTGCCCAAACAAAGTTAGCAACATGCATGATCGTATGGGTTCAATCTATTTGTTGAATGGAATCAAATTTCATAATTCTAAAAATATTACAAATAATACTCATTTGAATTAAAAATGTATTTTTATGGCTAAAAATTCAGTTATTGCCTAAATGACATCACTTCTGGTAACAGTGAAAGTGTTAAAATGATTTGGAATAGTCGACTGTGGCAATAGGCAACAGACATTTTTGTTCAAATCAGATGACTCTTTAACCTTGGTTAAAATGTCATATAAAAATATTAATAAATAAAAAAGTTTTTTGTAAAAATTTAAATTTTCAAAATTTGGCGCCTAATATCTTCCAAGATTCGTCAAAAATCAAAAGTAACACAGCTATGTCCCCTGTTTCTGGCTATGTCAAAATGCATCATGTGCTAAAATCCAATGAATATTGTTAATATTACGGCAATATTTCAAAAACGACATTTTCGGTGATTTCGGACATTTCGCAATGTTGCAGAATGCCGGGAATAGCTTTAATCTCTAAGTCACACCCACTTTCCCAGTAAAACTGAAGACATTGTATCGATCCGACAAGAAGTTGCTGAGATATAAGCAAATTGGAAAAAAAAAAATAATAATAACTAGATCTGCAAAGCAGATATTAAAGCTTTCATATTAACAGTCACTTCCTGTCACATGTCATGGGTCATGTAAATAATCTCATCAACACAAAAAAAAATCATTAAAATCGGTCAAAATATGGCGAAGTTTTTATGATTTTTCAATCGTAAACAACTTTATCGGCACGAAAAACATCAAAGGCAAAATTCGAAAATGTGACATTTTCAAATAACAATATTTCGACCCTGATCTCGGCTATCCAGAAATGTATTCATTTTGGAAATAGGAGACATATTCTCCAAACTACGGCCTATTGCTTTCATTCACGTGCTCGTTATTGTCGATTTTTCACCTTTTCTCATATTCAGTTCGAAATGGTGACCATCACGTGACCGAAATCAAAATTCTGATCCTGTAGATTTTTAAGCATTCCTTCAAGGATTCCGAAATTGTAACTCCCATGTCTGTAAGTAAAATATCGTAAAAGCCTTTGTGATTTTTCACGTTTCAAGATGGCGGCACTTCCGGTTCGATCCACAAACTCAATATTTTGTGTACGAATCAGTATTTACTTATCTAGTATCAAAAAAAAAAATTAGGTCATTCTGACCTATATTTCTTCGATTTTTTTTAAAACTTTGATCCCTAATTTCACCAAGGGGAGATAATTTAGAAAATTTCTAAGGACATCTTTAAAGTTGCATCGGTAAGATCTACTTACATACTAAATTCCATGAAAATCGTACAACTATTAAAGAAGTTGTCAAGTTGGTCTCAACTTCCGGTTCGAAATCACAGCGACGGATTTTCGAAATTAGAAAATCTGAAACAGCAGTTGAAAATGATTTTTGTCAGGGTACTCAAAGAAAAAAGAATTAGTTAAATAGGTCAAATAGTCACAGAGTTACAGTAATGCAGGTCAAATTCACTTGTTCGTAAAATTCGGTGATTTCGAATTCGTAAAACGTTTTGAAAATATATTTAATCAAAAACTGTCACCCAGTTTGGGGGGGGGGGGTAGGTCAAAGTTTCAGAAAGATCCCATGGTTAGATTCTGAGAAATCCGATTTGCAGAAAGTATACAAAAAAAAAAATAATAATAACAATAATAATCTTAACAAAAACAATAAAATATGAAAGCTTAATAAGAAGAATAACTAGATCTGCTACTGTCCCATGCAGATTGTATCAAGTATCCTAAATAAAAGGATAAGAAGGAAAAAATTATCAAAATTGGTCAAAAACTTGCGAAGTTACAAGTCTAAATATAATATGAAACATTGCACCCAGGCATAACAATAATCTGAAAACTAAAGGGAAATAACCGAAACTTGTAATACTGTAATGAGACGGATGAGAAAATGAAATGAAAATGGCGGGAAAGAAATAAAAATGGCAGGTTGTCACGTACAACCAGGCATTTGAAAACACGCTAGTTAACTCAATGACAGGCGCGCGTGCTAACCATTCAGCCACCCCACCCCCACCCCCCCTTTGAAATCAGACACGTGCATTATGTCATATAGGGAGAATAACAAGTCACTCACAACAAAATCGTAAATTAATGAGTTTAGGTCAAAAGGTTGAGCTACTGTTTTAGAGTATTTATTTGTTTTAAAGAGACACGTTATGGGTTGTTCATAGTTAAATGAAAGTTTAATTTTAAATAAGACCAATAAAATTAGGATTTAATAATGCAAGACTAATATTAAAATAAAGTTTTAAATTAAGAATAATTAATTATTGGTCTAATGCAATGAAATGCTTTGATTTGACGGATGAAATGTACGATGGGTGTCCAGACTATGTGACTAAGTCGTTGGCCTGCTAGCCAGGAGGTCGGGTGTTCGATCCCTGCATTGGCCGAGAAAGTTCATCTCGATTTTCTGGCGTGTCCCCCCCCCCCCCCGCCGTGTACACATTGGAGTGCACATAAAAGATCCCTTTGCAAATGGAATTCGATACTGTAGAATACGCTCTATACAATGACTAAATGTGCAGATTATAGCCACCCACACTGCATGTTTTGCTTAACAATGAAAGGGTGCCGTTTTCAATTTTCAACCCTTTTATTCTTCTACTTCTGATATTTTGGACTGTTGGTCGATGGTTTCATATAAAAAACTACCGATAAGACTCTTTGTAGAAGAAGTTCCCCAAAAATATTACATGTATGTTGACTTTAAGAGAAAAGGACCTTTTAAAATGCTTCAAATCGTAAAAATACGACTTTTTGGGGTTTTTGATCTCTTTTTTTTCTGCTATCCCTGATATTAAAAAAAATTATACAATGATTTCACACAACGGGCTAGCTATTAGACTCTCGATTGACAAGAGTTTCACCACCCTCCCTTCATTATAACCGAAGTTATCGTGCCCTAAAGAATCAACAAATCAGCATGCTTATCTCTGCTTACCCTAGGCAGAAAATGCTCATCTTTGAACTCAATCATGACATTGACTTAGTGATCATCTACACCAAGTTTGAACATTCTAGCTTAACTAGAAGGAGAGTTATTGTGTTCCAAAGTCCCGGCCCTTCAAATTGCTTCTATTTTTCATTTTCAATTCAAAATGGTGACCATCACGTGACCGAAATCAAAATTCTGATCCGATAGATTTTTAGGCATTCCTTCAAGGATTCCGAACATATAACTCCATAGTCTGTAAGTAAAATTAAAATAGCAAAAAAGCCTTTTTGATTTTTCACTTTTAAAGATGGTGGCACTTCCGGTTAGATCCTCAAACTCCATATTTTGTGTACGAATCAGTAATTACTTGTGTCTAGTATCGAAGAAAAAAAATCAGGTCATTCTAACCTATATTTCTATGATTTTTTTGAAAATTTTGATCCTTAATTTCGTCAAGGGGAGATAATTTTGAAAATTTCTAATTATATTTTTGAAGTCACATAGGTAAGATCTACTTATATACTAAATTTCATGAAAATCGTACAACTATTAAAGAAGTTGTCAAATTGGTCTAAACTTCCGGTTCGAAATCACAGCGACGAATTTTCGAAATTCGAAAATGTGAAACTGCAGATGAAAATGATTTTTTTCAAGGTATTCAAAGAAGAAAGAATTAGTAAAATCGGTCAAACAATAACAAAGTTACGACTATGCATTGTCAGTTTTTTTGTTCGTAAAATTCGGCGATTTCGGATTCGTAAAACGTTTTGAAAATATATTTAATCAAGGTTCGCACCCCATTTTTGGGGGGGTAGGTCAAAATTTCAGAAAGATCCTATGGATAGATTCTGAGAAATCCGATTTGCAGAAAACACACAAAAAAAAAAAATAATAATAATAACTTTAACAGAAACAATAAGCTTTCATATGTAATATGAAAGCTTAATAATAAGAATAATTTTAACAAAAACAATAGTGTTTCACACAAGCTACGCTGTGTGAAACCCTAATAATACTGAGTTCTTATATAGCGCACAAATCCATTAAAGTTAATGCTCAGGGCGCTTTTAGCTCTCCACTTATCACAAGATGTTAATAATTAAGAAGCAGTCAAAAAAAGATGAGTCAATTGCATCTTAAAACAGCTAAGGGATTGTGAATTCTTTAAGGTCAAGGGTAATGAATTCCATAGGTTTTGTACAGTGTATGAGAAGCATCTACGACCAAATGTCTTAAGCCTATAGTTGGGTACCACCGGACGTAGTTCATGTTGGGACCGAAGATTTTGTTTGGGGACATAATCAATTAGCATTGAGGTCCACACCTCCGTTGAGGTAGTGGTAGGGTCAAAAAAAAGTTCAGGGAATAACAATTAGTTTTTCTTGAATTAGATCTCCAGGCCTATCCTACGATGCAAAATGAAAATGTTCTACCGAGCCCTTTTCCAGAAATTCACAATTTAACAAATAACTGCAAAATTCTGTGATTTCGGAAAGACTACTAATGTAAAAACTGCTTCCAATCACTCGAATTTCGTCAGATGAGAAATTATCCATTCATAGTATCCATCGAAATGTAACATTGGTAAATGGATAGGGCACCTGTGATTACCATACGCATACATAAGATGAGTAAGCAATAATATATGCATGACATTCTTATAGTCGTATAATAGTGATCTTTCATTCCTGGTGGCGTCGGGTGTACAGATAATGTTAACGCAGAATTTCAGAAAAGAACCACCACCGTCTATGCCGACTTTTATCATGTAGTCACCCACAGACCCACCCCGAAAATCTATCACATGATCAATCCGGTCAAATCATGGCAGTATACCACAGACCTTTTCACTTTTGATGTATTTTTCAAGGACGAATCAAGATCAAGCACTACAGTCAAGAAAAATTACTCCAGACCTCTGTCTCTCGCATGCGATGTGTCAATAGCCCTTGATTTCACGGAACCACGACCCTTCCATGAACGAATGAACGTTAGAGCCTTTTCCGTTTGATTTAGCGAAAGGCCAAGCGATGTGTGGAAACGCCCAATCTCATCGACTGGGCTGCTTATTTCGAGGGTTTTGTATTGAAAGATCTGCACCCCTTGTTCCTATTTTGATCATACAACTGTCGCTGGTTGAGGCCCTCTATTTTATCAATTCCAATGCTGCAAGATCCACGGCCCGGGGTACATCCTTTATATTTGCTAGGTTTTCCCGAGCATATATCATTAGCGGTGCATGGCTTTGGATGATTAATTCCTTCACCAACTGGTTGAAAGCACCGTTTGCAAACAGTTTAGTTTCGAGCCCTGGTACTGTGAGCGTATGTGGCATGGAGATAGCTGCGCCTTCTCAACCCTGTGGGTTTCCTCCCACTGCTAAAGACCCCTACGCGCAAGCGAATTATTGAAATAAAATGAAACCATATGTTAGTCCCAAAATGACCTGGTTTGTGTCGAGTGGACGTTAAACCCCACTTCTCTCTCCCTCTGCAAACAGTTTTCGGCCTTGGAGATGCCAAACTACCTTCTCGTCTTGGCTGAGATGGTCGACCTCGGGGAAATGGTGGTTGTTTGAACCCACAAATAGCGCATGGAAGACGGGAATCAGACGGATCGAAATTTTCGATGTAAAACTTTCTAACTCAGCACAAGAGTTTTTCGCCGGCAATTTCAATCATACTAGCACCTTTATGGAAGCAAATTAGACATACCTTCCGTCTGTTTTCTTTGTGGCTGCACTTCTCTCGAGGCATTTTGGCGACGAGGCAAATGGTGTGTTGTAATTGGCGGTAGCTACATCAGGACAATGCACGCTTTCAGAATTTTCCAGGCAAATTATATTTTTCCCGGAAAATATCGGCCGCGAACTGTCACGGACGGTCGATCTCCAAATGCGGGGACACTTTTGCCAAAATCTGTGTCGTCTCGAATCAGTGGAATCAGATGACGTCCACGTCAATGAATACTTTTTGTTTCTATTGGGAATGTTGAAATTTGTCACTCGAAAACCGTTGGCCAATTATAATTTTGCGGAACTTGACCAAATTTCCTACTTTTTTGTTCAACTATAAATTTCTAGAAAAGGGCTCTGTAAAACATTTTCATTTTTCATCGTAGGATAGGCCTAGCGGTGTAGTTCAAGAAAAACTAATTGTTATTCCCTGAACTTTTTTTTGACCCTACCACTACCTCAACAGAGGTGTGGGTCAAGTATTCTGGTGCTTCACCTCTCTGGCATTTGTAAGCTATGCACAGAATTTTGAACTTAATTCTGCTTTCCACTGGAAGCCAATGTAAATCCTTTAACAGTGGTGTGATATCGCAATTTCTACTAGTTAGGCAAACAATTCTAGCTGCGGTATTTTGTACAAGTTGTTTATCACCCCAAGATCTTGGTTCCTTTAGATATTGGCATGTATCATACTATAACTTCATGGATTATGCTCCCTGATTGTATGAAAAATCATGTTTTTAGCTTGTGAACACTGTAGAGGTCACAATATTGAACCGATTTTGATAAAACTTAAAATACATTTTATAACCTAAAGATCTTGGTTCCTTTCCATATTTGTGCATATCTGATTCTAACTTCCTGAATTATGGCCCCTGATTGTCCGAAAAATCGCCTTTTATGGCTTGTGGTCCCCCTGGTAGTCTCAATTATTATCTGATTTAAAAAACCATTTGATTATATCATCGTTACACTGTAATGAAGGTTGAGTTCCAATTTCGTGAAAACGGAACAAAATTGCCAGACAAAATGGCCGGCGCTTTTACACAAATAGTTTAACAATGTTGTATTCCAAGGTATTGATTTGATTTTGATGAAACTTGAAATAGAGTTTAAGGTCTTGAAAAAAGAAGTACATATTGATTTTCAATGAATTTTGATAATTGTACAGCTAAATCGATAATATTAAATGTTTCGTATACTAAACGTTATAAAAAACCAAACAAATTCTAATGATTTTTGATAATTACTTAATATGCGACAACTCTTGTTGACTGCCCAGACGATTTAGCTGCTGGTGGGCATATGTTTCGTTGCCTGGCAACCCTATTTTGATATTTGCACACATTGAATTGTAACTTCATGAATTATGGCCCTTGATCGTAGGAAAAATCGTCTTCTTTTTAGCTTGTTCTCTATCCATCTCTCGAAAATGTGGGCGTATCCTGCCTGGCAGCCGCTGGTTTAGCTTCTGATATGTAATATTCTTTTTCAGTAGTATGTAGGGGTGACTATTGTTGGTAATTTTCACTATTGCGATAGTATTGCTATTGGGTAAACAGCTATTGCAATACTATTACTATTGGGGATTAAATATTGCGATATTGCGATAGTTTGAACTGTTTATTAGTTTAGGTTTAAAACACACTGTCAGGTATATATTTATTATAACATTTAATCAAGCTAAAATCTATGAAGCACTGGAAAGTTCTTGTTAATGTTAGATAATACAATACAGTAGACTCCGCATATAACGGATGTGCATACAACGGACAATTAGAACGCTTACAACAGTTTGGTCCCAATTTTTGTAATAGAAAATTCTTTTTTTCAAAGTCTTTTATAGCGGACACACTGTAACTAGTATAACGAACAATTGTCTATAACAGACGATTTTCATTGGTCTCTTATCGACAAATCATTGTAAAAGTCCATTTTTATACGCCCACATTGAAATGTGGTCGTATATTGTCGGCGGTCCGGCGTCCACAAGCAATTGTAGCCCTAGAGGCTAAAGTAAATATCCGATTGACTATGCGACGAAGAAGTAAATATTCAACAAATACGATTGAATTTGAGCCATTTAACAATAATTACTGCCAGAGTTATGGCCCTTGATCACTTGAAAAATCCTGTGGACGCTCTAGAGGCCAAAATTAATATCCGATTGACTTTAAATTTAAACACAGTGTTTAAGGTTATGAGACGAAGAAGCCTATTGATTTTCAGCTATTTCAAATAATTACTGTCAGAGTTATGGCCCTTGATAACTTCAAAAAATCTTGTGATGCTATAGAGCTCTTTGTTAAAAATTCAGAGTAAATATTCAACAAATACGAGTGAATTTGAGCCATTTAACTTTCGCGATGTATCGATTGTTCGATGTATCGTTACACCCCTAATAGTATGATAATTTATTGTGTATATATATATACCATGGTGTATTCACATATATATCAGCGTTTTTTAACAGTTCAATATTTGCAAAAGGGCGTGGGTGAAATCCAACTGCCAAGGGATCTTTTACATGCACGCCAAGGTGTACACAGGATCTTGATTTTAAGTCCCATCCTAACGACTAAACAGCTATCCTTGTCAGGCCCTCCATTCTGCATCAATGACATTGTGACAAGGGAAAACCATGCCGGAAAATCTGGATGAACTTTCTCGACCAATACAGGGATTGATCACCTGACCTCCAGGTTAGCTAGCCAGTGTCTTACCCACTTAGCCACCATGATCCCCAACTGACACAAGATGAGTTGAGGGTGTTGGAAAATGTGGGTGTTGCTTCTTAAAGGGACAATAACATTCTTGCTGGCTTGGTAGCTCCAGAAAATAAATAATACCCTTATTCTAAGTACTAGATGTTTAAATGTCCTACCTGTTGTGTAAATTATCCATTACAACCTATTTTATTTGTCCAGAGGGTTCGAAAATATTTTAAAATCCAAGTCACATTTGAAAAGGTTTACGTTAGACTTTTTATACGCCCACATGGAAATGTGGTCGTATATTGCCGTCGCCCCCGTCCGTCCGTCCGTCTGTCTGTCGGTCCGTCCGTCGGTCCGTCCGTCGGTCCGTCCGTCCGTCCGTCCATCGTCCACAATTTCTTGTGAACGCTCTAGAGGCTAAAGTTAATATCCGATTGACTTTAAATTTATACACGGTGTTTAAGGTCGTGAGATGAAGAAGCCTATTGATTTTCAGCGATATCCGATAATTACTACCAGAGTTATGACCCTTGATCACTTTGAAAAATCTTGTGAACGCTCTAGAGGCTATAGTTAATATCCGATTGACTTTAAATTTATACACAGTGTTTAAGGTCATGAGACGAAGAAGCCTATTGATTTTCGGTGATATCTGATAATTACTGCCAGAGTTATGACCCTTGATCACTTTGAAAAATCTTGTGAACGCTTTAGAGGCTAAAGTTAATATCCGATTGACTTTAAATTTATACACAGTGTTTAAGGGCATGAGACGAAGAAGCCTGTTGATTTTCAGCAATATCCGATAATTACTGCCAGAGTTATGACCCTTGATCACTTTGAAAAATCTAAAGTTAATATCCGATTGACTTTAAATTTATACACACTATTTACGGTCATGATACAAAATAGCCTATTTATTTTCAGCGATATCCGATAATTACTGCCAGAGTTATGACCCTCGATCACTTTGAAAAACCATGTGAATGCTCTAAAGGCTAAAGTTAATATCCGATTGACTTTAAATTTGTACATAGTGTTTAGGGTGATGAGACGAAAAATCCTTTTTGATTTTCTGTGATATCTGATAATTTCTGGCACTTGATCACTTTGAAATATCTTGTGGACAAAGGCCTTGAGACAAACCATCAAAACTATTCTAATCATTTCTGATAATTATTTAATGGGCTATTACTCGTAATAAGATTATCATGTGTTGTAAATGTTCTCCTTACTGATAAAAGAAACAATATGCGACAATCCTTGTTGACTGCCCGGACGACTTAGCTGTTGTGGGCGTATGTTTCGTTGCCTGGCAACCTATCTTTAAATCAATTGGTTGAATTTTTCCAATTTTTTAAATTAGGTGTGTTAAGATGAAATTTATATCATCATTTAATTGGAATATTCTAAAATAATACGATTTGTTGACCAGAATGAAGATTGGGACATATTTTTCAGTTACAACAAGAGTGGTATTGGGGCTTTAAATTTAACACATGGACTAATAATTTGATTATGAAAGTGCAATATGTATTTTTATTATTATATAATGTACTGCAAAGATATTCCTGGAGACTAGAAATAATTAGATATAATTGGATTAAAGTACCTGTAAGCACACATACTAATCCTGGACAAGACTGGTTCTATTGGGCTATGACAGCACACAATATTTAGTAAGTCACAGCTGTTATTGACCAAAGTAATTACAGAGTCAAAAGACTGAAAGCAAAGAGATCAATTTCATATGGAGTCCATAGATCGGATATTCGACACTGATATTAACTAGAAACTATTTTATGCTGTAAAGCTTTGATATCCAAGAGATTATTATCAAATATATACAAAACTATTACACTGTACCTACAGGTACTGGTACATAGATTATGCAGTAATGAGAATCAGCGTACTAGGAATAATATTTTCTACATTATCACTATTGCTTCTTTAAAAAAAACTCAAAGTCTGCTAATTGTACGTATGTGAAAGGTACTACCGGTATATATCTGGCAATGATTCCAGCTTATCTATGTATGTTTATAAGTAGATAAACTGTACCTATACTACCTTCTAGGATATCATTACCCTATATCAAAAATTCTTTCAGTATACTGCATCCAACATGTTTTGATTAAGTGATAACATTTCTCATAGAGTAATGCTGTGGCCAAAATAAATATTCATTTCAATTAATTGAACTTTTGGCATACCATTCTGAATCACATCAAGTTTATTCACATTTCTCTTTGGGTTAAAGATGTAATTCAAAATGTATTTTATTTTAGTGAAATTTTAGTGAATAATACTGGTTAATTCTGTGTGCAAGCAACGGGGGGGTCACGCTGCTAAGTGGGTAATATGTTACGTTAGCTCACTAGCCTGGTGGTCGGGTGTTCATCCCCTGCATTGGTCGAGAAAGTTCATCCAGATTCTCTGACGTGGTTTCCCCATGTCAGTGATGCAGGACGGAGGGCCTGACAAAGACCCCTTGGAATTTTTAGTGGGAGTGAACTGAAAATGCAAATTTAGATTTTTCATATTTACAAATTTACTATAATAAGTTTGTTTAAAATTAAATACAGATGAAAACTTCCCAAACAAATTTATTTTTATTTTTAAAAAATTATCACTGCACAAGAAAAGATTTATTACTTTTGATGATCTTTGCTTGACTGCATTTCACTGAGCCATCTAAGGTGATCAAAGTAAATGTAAGAATATACACCATTTCATGTGGTAATGATTATAAGAAATACCAAACGCTGATAATGAAGATAAATAAGACACACTCTGCATCTTTTCGCTGTTAAATATAGTTGTGGTAGTTAATATATTTATAGCTTGGTATAGTGGTAAAAAGAAAGCATACAAAAGAAAGTTGATTTGAAATTAAATGCTAACATTAAGTTAAATCTGTTTTTTGAAAATGATTTGTCTAGCAGTTGAGAATATTTTTCTGATGGAAACAAACATCCATTTTATACGCTTGCGTAGAAATATGGCCATAGCTATCGTACATGTCATTTGTTCCTTAAACTCTCTATGATCGATTTGCCGTCTGATATTTTTATGATTTATATACATTGTTTAGATGATAATGATTTCCAGAGTTGGTGCCCTTTATACTTTGTAGAATTTTATGAATTTTCTAATGACAAAAAGTTACCATTCTATCTGTTTGTAATTAAAGGCTAATCCCGATAATATTTTGGAGAATAAAACTGCTCAATTTGTTGCTAAAATCCCTTAAAATTCTCTACATTAGGCCGAGACACTAAACCAATCTTTCATAAAAAATAATGTGTAGGTGAAATTTACCTTTCGTTATCAAGTACAGCACATGGTTCATTCACTGATAATACCTCTAATGGAACAGAAATCGATTATCAGGTCATCCAAAGAAAAAATTGACTGAAATCTTAAAAGGGTTACGTGTTCGGATAAGGAGTTTTGACGTTCACGTCCAAACTACTCAATATTTTGAGCTGAAATGTTGAGACAATGTAAATACACCATTCCTCTATATTTTGGCTCTTAAATTTCATACATACTCGGACTTTCATTTTTGAGACTCTGTTCAAATCGGGATAGCCCCTTTAAATGCATTATTACTTTCTAGAAGAATGGAAAGGTGGTAATATATATTATTGTCGAAACGTCTGGCCTTCCACAAGCAATAATGGCTTGTGATCACTTTGAAATATCTTGTGGACTCTCTGGAGCCTAATAATCTTCTGATTGATTTAAAATTGATACACAGTATTCAAGGATATTATTATTTAAGTTCATAAATAAAAAAAGCATTGATTTTTTAAAGATTTCTTATTACTATCATAGAATAAAAGTTATAGTTTGTGCTCATGATCAGTTTGAAAACTTTTGTAGACCATTGAGGAAAAATGTATTGTTTGATTGACATGTAATTATTTATACACTGTGTTTATGAGATGAAGAATCTTGTTGATTTCCAACAATTTCCTTTTACTCAAACATCTGATAGATGCCGCACTACTCATGAAAATTTACACAAGACAAACCTATGGACCAATGAGATGAAATGGGGTTTATACCCTACTGTTTTGCTAATGAAAATGGGCAGAAGTCAGGGAAATTGGCCTGGACAGTGGTGCATGGCCTACCACAGAGCAGGACATACGAGACACCTCAAACAACAAAAGAATAAGTCAGATCATGTCAACTAATATTGAGGCTAGTTACTAGTTGTAAGTGTCTACTGCACTCTAAAGTCCCAATCTGTAGTGAAAACAATAAAGAAGGAAAGCAATCCAAGAAACAAGGGGGAATATTTCCCAAATGTTTTATCATACTGGTGTGAGTCACATAATAGCAACTGTGGGTGTATTGCCTTGCAACCTTATTTTCTTTTCTTCTTTTTCAGTCTTAGATATAAGGAAGTTGTTAAAAGAAATAATAGCAACAGTGCATAAAATTTGTCAACAATGGAAAAAACAGTTACCTCCCCTTAATTCAAATCCCACAACTCATGAAGTATGTGTTCATGCTATAAAAAATACTCGTCGAAAAATGGAGGATGTGCATGTCATCTGTTCAGATCTCAATTCTCTATTTAATCTCAAGGTAAAATATTTTTATGGAATGCCTGAAACAAAAAAATGCATGTATTTATGTATGTCCTTTTATGTTTTGTTCTACCCAGTTATTTTGTGGAGTTTTGTTTTGGATATGACCACCTATGTTGTAAAGGATTATAGGTAAAATGACGCTAAATGGAAAAAAATTTTTGTCAAAAATGGAAAAAGAATTTTCACTCAAGATGACCATGTATTGGTCATAAAGGGAAAAAAACAACTCTCAATTAATTATTTGTTTTTTGATAAGAATCCAGTGGTGTATATTTGGATAATTTTTATCTGATTTTTGGTCATTTTGATTTCAATGAAATTTGAAAGTTTTTGTTTATGTTCGCTTTGACCATATCTGTCTGCAGAGAATGCCAAATGTTGCAAAATTTTCAACTCATCATACCTTTGTAAATCAAGAAGAGAATTGAATTCGTTCGTCTATCATTTCAATCGGTCTGTCCGTCCGTCTGTTTCTCCGTCTCTCTGTCCGTCACACTCTTTGGGACACAATAACTTTCCTCCTAATTGAGCTAGAATGTTCAAATTTGGTGTAGGTTGATACCATGATGGAGTTCGAAGATGAGCATAGGGGTAAGCGGAGATAAGCAGTTGACACGATAACTTTAGTTCTAATTAAATGAGAGTAATGAAACTTAGTGTATAGTTTTATTACATCAATACCTTGACTAAGAATGATAATGAGGGTAAGCAGAGCGATAAGCAGTTTGATTGGCCGAGACTTTGGAACACAATAACTTGCCTTCTAATTGAGTTAAAATGTTCAAACTTGGTTTATGTGTTTATTAGGTCAATGCCTTGATGGAGTTCGAAGATGAGCATTTTCTGCTTAGGGTAATCAGAGATAAGCTATTTAATTGGTTGATGCTTTGAGAGCTATGAAACTGTTGATATAGATTCATTATATCATTACCTTGACTTAGTTTGGTGGTGAGAATTTTCTGCTAAGGCGAAGGAGCGACAAGCAACTTGATTGGTCAAGCCTTTGAAACATAACAACTCTGCTTATTAGGTGAATGTCTTAACTGAGTTCAAGGATTAACATTTCAAGCTAAAGCTAAGCAATTTTGTTTATCGAAGCTTTCATTCAATATTCACGAATGAAATAACTTTTCTCTGATTTCCCTCCTGCTGATAGAGGCCCCTGTCAACAGCCCCATTAAATGTATTTTGTCACTTCCTTTTTTTTTTGATAAAAATTTTAACAGATTTCAAATTTCATTGATTTATGCCGTTATGGGCAATATTAATATAAGTTCCTTGAATGACATTTAGAAGTAGAGGTATAATATTCATAATAAAGATACCTGCAAAAGTATTGTAACATTGCATAAACCAAGAATTAGTGAATCCATAAAGTTGTCTTATTATGAATAATATTAATATACTTTATGAAAGCAGTAAAATTGTCACCATTTTTTTTTACAACCCTGACAATGCTCATATTTTCTTTCTTGTCAACCTGCCTTTACAAATTTTATTTATTTTTATAATGATACACAAGTTTTGTCTGTTTACAGGACTGTCCTAGCCATTCCTATTACTCAGTATTTGATGGTCATGGTGGTATAGAAGCAGCATTGTATGCTTCCAGTCATCTACATACCAATCTTGTACATCAACCTAACTTTCTTACTGATCCAGCTGCAGCATTAAAACAAGCTTATAAACAAACAGATGAGGGCTTTCTTATTAGGGCTAAGAATGAGGTAAATAGTAAACATGGTTTGTTTGAAATTTGAAGAACTAAATGTGTATTATAATAATATAAATGGACCCAAAGCTGTATCTACCTTTACATATAGTTATAGAGTGAAACACTAATCATTGATAAAACTATTATTTTATTATAATAGAATTTAAAGAGTGGTACAACTGGTATATCAGTATTACAACAAGGTTCTAAGTTACATATTGCATGGTTAGGTGATTCTCAGGCTGTGTTAGTGAAAGATGGACAAACAGTAGATGTGATGAATCCTCATAAACCTGATAGGGCTGTAAGTATTAAAACTTAGCTGTTATAAGTATGTACAGTATCATATAACCTTGTGAACACTCTGATCTATTCCAAATTAATATGTGTCTTGTAAATGCCCCCATTACCGACACACGAATACTCCTTGCCGACTGCTCAGATGATTTAGCTGCTTTATCAGTTTTGTTGGACACCTTTTTATTTGATATTGATAATACTAATATTAGTAAGGAAATGGGCTGATGAAGGAGGGATGATATTTAAAGTGATGTTTAATAATGTATCTGTTGTAACAGGATGAGAAAGAAAGAATAGAGAAACTAGGTGGTATAGTTGTTTGGTTTGGTACCTGGAGAGTAAATGGTGCTATAGCTGTAGCTAGGGCAATAGGTAGAGTATATGTAAATTTAATAAGTATACCATGTTGTTGACTAGAAGAATGTGCATGTTAAACCATGCTACATGAAATAGCTAATTATATTGGGTACACAGTTACAATCTATAGACATTCTCTTCCAAATTTAACCCCAGATTTACCAAAATATTTAAGAAAATGATATCGTTTTGATAATTTTTTTGATATGTTCTCAAAATTAGCTTGGCCTTTTGGAAATACAAAAATGAATTTACTGTAGCAATATTTATGCTGTTTCAAGCTGTAATTCTTAAGAACAGCTCATTTCATGGGATGTAAACTGACATGCAAATGTGATGGAAATGATAAGATTACCTGCAGAATAAAGAAAATATTTTTTTTTTTTTTTAGGTGACAAGTCTTATAAACCATATATTTCTAGTGATGCTGATGTGTTTAGTACTGATTTAGATGGTAGTGAAGATTATATTGTATTGGCATGTGATGGTGTGTGGGATGTCATTGCACCAAAAGACATACCAGAAATTGTTTACAATCATATTCAAGAACATCATGGGAATAGAGCCCACACAGCTCATCGAATTGTAGATCTAGCCAGAGAAAATGGTTCCACAGATAATATATCTGTCATTGTTGTATTCTTACGCGACGAAATTGCTGTACCTCAGGGAAATCTGCATATTGATTTTTTTTCAAATTCTGCAGCTAATAATGATTCTACCGGTGACAGGGATCAAAATACAAATAATAAAAAACAGAGTGATGAAAATAATGAATCAAAACCATCACAATATGATGACCAATCCAACAATCAAAGTGATCTCAAAAATGTCAAAACAACCATTTTGAATATTAAATCAGGTGATCAAAACAACCATGTAGAAAAACTGACAGATGATATTTGTAACCAAGTTGGCCAATCAGATGGACTCTCAGATTCACCAGTGTTATGTGAAATTAACCAATCACAAAAGCCAAAAGAAACCCTGTCAAGTAAAAACAACCAAAACAGAAATGATAATACGGAACTGTCAAAGAACAGGTCCAGTAAAAAAAAATGTCTGAAAGTAGATATAAATATCTTGAAATAGTTACACGCAATTGTTAGAAATACCTACATGTAGTGTAGGTGTGTAAGTCTCTGTGTCATAATATTTATATCCTCATTTTATGTATTTTCTTAGATATCTATTTTAATTCTTTGTTATGGACGAGACCAAACCAAAGAGAGAAATATAATTGTTATGTATGTTTGTACAAAGCATTTTAAAGAATATTCCACATAAAATATTAACTAAAAACATATAAGCAGCAATATTATATTGTACCGGTAAATATATGTATTATATATCTATCTATATCTACCTCAATATACTCTCAAACAAGATATTAATCAAATTTACTCAATCATCTTAACTACATATTAAGTAAAGTTTGGATTTTTCCATATAATCAGTGTTTAAAAAAATGATTTTTTGGGGAGATAAACTTAATTTGACTGTACACTTAAAGTAGCTAAGTCTATAACTCAATATCATCCAAAATCTTCAACATTGAAAACACGAATTATTTCTCAATTAAAATCAACATTGATGCTGTGGATCTTACTGGAAAAAGATGGGCTTCTGATATCCAATATGTAAGATAAAATAAACATTTTACCATTGGCACACGAATCGTGTACCATAATGCATTTCAGCCCCAGTTCTAGCAAGAGACTCGAGGAACGAGGCTAGAAACATTGTACCAGATCAAACATCGTATGTAGACTATTAGCGATTTAGCTTCTTTAATGTTTGGATTTTCAAGTATTCATGGATTTTCCAATATTTTTGTTATTGGGTAAACTCTGACTGTACACTTAAAGTTTGTATTTTCCCGTATCAATATTTGTTGGTAAACATTGTTTGACTGCAGTAGATCGAATGCATAATAATAATAAACAATCTGTCATCATCTGATTGTCCTAATGCTGGATTTACCCTTTTCATTTGCTATTAGTAAACAATGAATTTGAAATGGTTCAACAGTCGGACTAAAAAATGGTAGTCTAGTCATGTTACCATTACCACTTTAAATTTACTGATTGTTAGTTGGAAATTTAGACAACACAGTTTTATACAGTCGTTACTGTAACAAAGATCTTTTCAAGAAATTTAATAATATAATTAGCCAAAACGTATTTTTTTTATATCCAAGATTAAGATTTTGTGATCTTGTGATCTTTATTTTGAGAAAACCTCGAAAAGATTATATTTTACCAAAGCCACAAAAAGGCACTGTCTGTGCCTTATGGCATTAAGCCTTTCAAATATATGAACATGTAATAACAATTAAATATCTTTTTTTATTCCCTCCTCCCCTCCTCCCCTCTGTAATGTTGTATACATTGTCGTCTCCCCACCTGTCTGGCCAGCATCCACGGTTTCTTGTGGTTAAGGATATCGTCGGATTGACATTAAATTTATAGAGTGTTTAAGTTTCTGAGACAAAGAATTCTATTGATTTCTGATTATCCCTGCCTGAGCTGTCTCCCTTTAACACTTTGAAAGTCATATGGTCACTCTGATTTTCAACAATTTCCTATAATTACTGCTAGAGTTATGGCTCTTGATTAATATGGACACTCTAGTGACCAAATTTTAGATCTGATTGACTTTACATTTTTTATACACAGTTGAGTTTCAATGATTTCAAGTCCGTCCAGAGTTCTGACCCTTGATCACTTTGAAAATCTTACGCTAGAGACAAAAATTATCATCAGAGACAAAGAATCCAGGGACACGGTCATTTTGATTCTAATAATTGAGGGAAATGGATGAAACTTTGTGTATAATTTCACCATATCAAAACCATAAGTTTAAACAGAAGTAATTTCTTCCCAGGCTAAGTATATAAATGCAGATTGAATGCAGATGCTTTTCAAATAGGTAAATTTACCAGTAATTAATTAATATGCATTTTCTATTTATTTTAGGATTGTGGTTGGGGACAGCAGCCCCACTGTAGGCTTGTTGTCCCCCACCTTTCAAAGAAAGCAGGGCTCTTTTAAAATGGGTCTGTCCTTCTGTCACAAGTTTTGGGATACAATATCTCCCTTCTAATGGTGTAGGTGTTTATTAGGTGAATGCTGCTTAGGGTAAACAGAGATAATTTGATCGGTTGATAACTTGGAACACGATAACTTCAGTTCTAATAAGGTGAGATTGATAAAACTTGGTGTATAGTTTCATTATATCTATACCTTGACAAGGTTCAATTTTCTGCTCAGGCTAAGCAGATCAATAAGTAATTTGATTAGTCGAGTCTTTGGAACACAATAATTGAGTTAGAATGTTCAAACTTGATGGTAGGCGTTCATTGGTGAATGCCTTAATGGAGTTCAAAGAGGAGCATATGCTGCTTAGGGTAAGCATAATTAAGCAATTTGATTGGTTGATGTTTTGGGACACGATGACTTTAGTTCTATTTAAGTGAGAGTGATGAACTTGGTGTATAGTTTCATAACGTCAATACCTTGACTCAGTTCAATAAGGATCATTTTCTGCTAAGGCTAAGACTTAGAAATAACAACTCTGCTTTTAATTGAGGTAGAATGTTTAAACTTGATGTAGATGTTCATTAGGTGGATGTCTGGAATGTGCTCAATGATTAACATTTCAAGCTAAAGCTAAGCAGAGCAAAGTAATTTCATTGGTCGATGCTATGGGATAAGAGAACTTTGATTCTAACTGATGGAGACTACCAGGTACATTGATCAGGAACATTATATGCTTAGACTAAGTATAGATAATCAGTTTGATTGCTGTATACTTTTTAAAAGTATAAAAGTGCAATTAATTGATATGTATCATCTAATTATTTATTGATGGATTTCAGCGTGGGACATAAGCTTCACTGTTGGCTTGTTCTCACATAAATGCTATTACCTACAAAAGAATAAAGATTTGTGGACTGCTCAGATGACTTGGCTGCTGTGGGTGTATGTTCTGTTCTAGCAACCTATCTTTTTACTTTAATAGGTAACTTTAATCAGTAGTAATAGAATGAAGTATTAACTCTCAGGTAATCATTTATGATGGCATTTAAATGATTCCAGTAACAAATATCACCAGAAATATCGCATATGTACGTATAATATTCCTGTCTCAGCAGTGGCTACACAGAATTAATACTTAATAAAAATTAGCTTCCAACTCTTATATTGCATCTTTGATACCTTAGTATGATTAAGATTATACCAATATTTTATTTTGGTTGTATTAATACGTTTCATCTTGGTCTAATGCTCAGAATTTTATTGGTAACCTCTTGGTCAACCATTTCATGGCGCTATTGTGCTGTTGTTACAGGCCCAGAAAACACTTTCATTTTAACATGTTTACAGATGTTAAAGGAGTGAAAAACCAAATACATGAAAGAAAAATCAGATTGTTGATACCTAAAGAGGTCTTGTTTTGTTTAGCATCTAGTGTAACAGAATTAATTAGTGCATGTATGGGCAAATAAATCTATAAGTTAGTATAAATGCCATATGCAGTAGAGATATATAATTATAAGAATATTTACTTTATAATTGTTTTAGTATTAAATTTAGACTGTTGTTAATAGTGCTTTTATAACAATATACACTCTGTTATATTATTAATAATATCTATTCATATTAAAATCATGTTATAATTAATGATAATAATGACATAATAGGGTAAATTAAAGAACAGTAATTATAATATATGTATTTGTACTTAGTTTAATGGTTATTTATTATTTTTATGATAAACTTTACACACAGTGGACCTTTTGTGAAAGAAGATTGTTCCAATTATTATTTCTCGGCTGCTCCTCATTGATATTTTCGTTCTTGATGAAAAAGTGGATGTGACCATTGCCTATAAAGCTATTTTGAAGTTTGTGCTTGTCAGAATGAATCATTTGATAACTTTTAGAAATCTTGTGTGTGATCAAATAGATATAAAAAAATACTTTCTAACTTGAGTAGCTAATTTTGTAGCAGTAACTTTCAAACAATTTTGCCTGTAAAAGAGTTCATTATTATTTGATTTGAACAAATCATTAGACGATTGCTTTTTTTTACCACCGGAAGTGAACAGATTTTGACAGGTGTTACTGGATAGCCTTTAAGAATATTATTTTTCAATTCAACAAATAATATGTAAAATATTCAATCTTACGAGAAATAGAGCTTGATAAATGTAGTCCATATTCAGGGAAAGTGAGTGTGACTAGTGCCAGTGGTATTTTTATAATTGACGAATTTGCTGTCATAATTTTGCATATATGTAGAGCCAGTTTCAGGACCCATAACTTTGGCTATTGCATCTTTTTTGATTTACAGAATATTTTCACGGTTATTTGGTATCCAGTTATTTATGAACAGTTTTCTATGACATTTTACGTCAGGTTGTTGGTGGACCTGACTGTTTAAAAATATAACCCCCTTTTTCTGGGTTATCTCCCTTATACCAAATGACAACAAATATATTTCTAAATAACTTTCCACTCGTGGGACAATGTTATTTAATTGTTCCATGGAATGTGAGTTCCCGGGTTTGACCCGAGCCCGTATCTACAGGGGGGCGTGGGTGTGCACCCCCCCCCCCCCGCGTGAAATGCTCGCTCCCCCCCCCCCCGCTCAGAAATTGCTAACAATCATTAAAGTATACACAGTTCCTTATATTAACCTAAAAAAAGCTATATTTTTTTGTTTGAATACTTATTTTAAAATGCTTATTAGACGCCTAGGTAACTACATAGCATGATGATTACAACAGTCTGTTAGAATGACCTTTCCGAAAATTTCCTCAAAATGTTCGCCCCCCCCCCCCTACCGAAAGGTAATGCCCCCCTGCTTAATGGTGTCTAGATACGGGCCTGACGAAGATGTATACAGAGAAAGTTCATCTGGTTTTCCAGCGTTGTCTGATGAAGACCGCATATAGTTGTTTGGATGGGACGAAAACAGTGGTCCAATGTAAAAATTGGGGTGCTCGTAAAAGAACCGTTTACAGTTGGAATTCAAAAAAGCAGAGGTCGTAACACTGCTATCCTGGCAAAATTTCTCTCATAGCACACTGCATGGCGTATGCTTGGTTTCATTAGCCCTAATAGGACAGAAAAGTAGGATGTTAAACCCCATTTCATGAATTGGAATGGGTGACTTTTAAAAAAATGGAAGTGGTGAAGCTTTGTTTCTGTATCAGTGGCAAACCACGAGCCCCAAATGAAATTTATATTTAGGATCAATCCACCAAGAAAGTGAAATGATAAAACCAATTTTCTAGATAACTGTTATTGTAATAATCATATTATTTGTTATTTTACTGTATAAAAATAAAGTCAAGTATGGGATGACTTCTAGCTTTGTTTATGAAATGGACAATTGATTGGGATGGTTTGAGGGTCAATGTCCATGTCTTCTCAGGGACCCTGCTTACTGCCAGTCCTCCCACAGACTGACAGTTATATTTGGAGAATGACACTGGAATACAAAAAAAAATACCGTACATATATTACAGGTTCATTAGATGAATGGCAAAGAGAATGAAGGAGGTTCTTAAGATGGATGACAAATTGAATGATAAGAGAAGAGCAATAACGGGGAGAGTGGCGGGCTCGTAAAATAAATCATTTGACGTAGAAGGCCGGGATAAATATCGAAGACGCAATAACTATAAACAATAACACGTAAACCACAAATGCTTTTTACGATCCTCAAAGTTTTTGGGTACGGGTTCAACACAGCCAGAATATTCATTTACTTTGATTCACTCACTCCATGCGTTTGACACACCCCTCTCTGTTCGGATAACTATTGATGTGGCGTCGGGCAGTATGTGTGAAATAGCTATATTAAATGTCCGCTTCCACCGAAGTGATATCTGAGACAACGCCGGGCAGTATCTGGTCAGCTCTATTTACCTCGATGACTGGTGTATGATGGCCTACAGTCTGAATAGCATTTTTTATACGCCCACATTTTTATGTGGACGTATATTGTCGTCGCCCCTGTCCGTCCGTCCGTCCGTCGTCCACATTTTTTTGTGAACAGTCTACAGGTCACAATTTTTATCCGATTTCAATTAAACTTAAAATATAGGTTTATCACCATAAGATCTCGGTTCCTTTCGATATTGGCATGTATCGGACTGCAACTTCATGGGTTATGGCCCCTGATTGTACGAAAAATCATGTTTTTTAGCTTGTGAACAGCGTAGAGGTCACAATTTTGAACCGATTTGGATGAAACTTGACATGTATGTTTATAACCCAAAGATCTTGGTTCCTTTCGATATTTGCGCCCATCGGATCGTAACTTCCTGAATTATGGCCCCTGATTGTCCGAAAAATCGCCCTTTTTAACTTGTGGTCCCTCTGGAGGTCACAATTGTTATCCGATTTAAAAAATCGTTTGATTATATCACCGTTACATGGTTATGAAGGTCGAGTTCGAATTTCGTGAAAATCGGACCAAAATTGACGGACAAAATGGCCGCCGTTTGTACGCGAATAGTGTGAAAATATGTTATATCAAGGTTGTGGACCTTATAGAGGTCACAATTTTGAACCGATTTTGATGAAACTTGACATGTATGTTTATAACCCAAAGATCTTGGTTCCTTTCGATATTTGCGCCCATCGGATCGTAACTTTCTGAATTATGGCCCCTGATTGTCTGAAAAATTGCCCTTTTTAGCTTGTGGTCCCTCTGGAGTTCAAAATTGTTATCGGATTTAAAAAACCGTTTGATTATATCACCCTTCCATGGTTATGAAGGTTGAGTTCGAATTTCGTGAAAATCGGACCAAAATTGACGGATAAAATGGCCGCCGTTTGTAAGCGAATAGTGTGAAAATATGTTATATCAAGGTTGTGGACCTTATAGAGGTCACAGTTTTGAACCAATTTTGATGAAACTTGACATGTATGTTTATAACCCAAAGATCTTGGTTCCTTTCGATATTTGCGCCCATCGGATCGTAACTTCCTGAATTATGGCCCCTGATTGTCCGAAAAATTGCCCTTTTTAGCTTGTGGTCCCTCTGGAGGTCAAAATTGTTATCGGATTTAAAAAACCGTCTGAATATATCACCGTTCCATGGTTATGAAGGTTGAGTTCGAATTTCATGAAAATCGGACCAAAATTGAAGGACAAAATGGCCGCCGTTTGTACGCGAATAGTGTGAAAATATGTTATATCAAGGTTGTGGACCTTATAGAGGTCACAATTTTGAACCAATTTTGATGAAACTTGACATGTATGTTTATAACCCAAAGATCTTGGTTCCTTTCGATATTTGCGCCCATCGGATCGTAAGTTCCTCAATTATGGCCCCTGATTGTCCAAAAAATCGCCCTTTTTAGCTTGTGGTCCCTCTGGAGGTCAAAATTGTTATCCGATTTAAAAAAACGTTTGATTATATCACCGTTACATGGTAATGAAGAGAGAGTTTGAATTTGGGAAAATCGGACCAAAATTGACGGACAAAATGGCCGCCGTTTGTATGCGAATAGTGTGAAAATATGTTATATAAAGGATGTGGACCTTATAGAGGTCACAATTTTGAACCGATTTTGATGAAACTTGACATGTGTGTTTATAACCCAAAGATCTTGGTTCCTTTCGATATTTGCACCCATTGGATCATAACTTCCTGAATTATGTCCCTGGATTGTCCAAAAAATCGCTTTTGTTAGCTTTTGGTCCCTCTGGAGGTCAAAATTATTATCCAATTTAAAAAAACGTTTGACTATATCACCGTTATATGGTAATGGAGAGAGAGTTTGAATTACGTGAAAATCGGACTAGAATTGACGGACAAAATGGCCGTCGTATGTACACGAATAGTGTGAAAACATGTTATATCAAGGTTGTGGACCCTATAGAGGTCACAATTTTGAACCGATTTTGATGAAACTTGACATGTATGTTTATAACCCAAAGATCTTGGTTCCTTTCGATATTTGTGCCCATCGGGTCATTACTTCCTGAATTATGTCCCCTGATTGTACGAAAAATCACCCTTTTTAGCTTGTGGTCCCTCTGGAGGTCACAATTATTATCTGATTTAAAAAAAAACCGTTTGATTATAAAAACCAAACAAATTCTAATGATTTTCTGATAATTCCTTAATATGCGACGACTCTTGTTGACTGCCCGGACGATTTGGCTGCTGTGTGGGCGTATGTTTCGTTGCCTGGCAACCTATTTTTTCTAAATAGGCTAAAAAAACAAAAAATAAAAACAAAAAAAAAATTAAATTGAAAGACAAAAAGAAAAAAAAAAGATAAAATTTAACTACATTTGCCTAGCGTCTTAATAGTGTCTTGATTAACCAGACGCTCAGTGTGAGATATCTCATTGCCGAAAGTAATAATCGTCGTAAAGTGTATCAGTTCCCGTACGCGTGGTCGTACAGGTTTGAAATTGCCAGAGCTTGTCCAGGTGGGCTAGCGATGATCTCACAGCAAATTCCAGCCAAATCGATCAATAACTTTTCATTTTATCGATCTTTATCTTCTTCAAGGAGATATATATTTATCCGTTCGACGCCATTTGCATTTGTTGACTATTTAGACTCGAATAACAAGACACTCAGATGGACTCCGACACTCTGCGCTACGCGTCTAACGCCAATTTGTTTCACAGAGAATTACTTACGAAATACATCTGTCACAGATGACTGTCTACAACACGCGCGTTGACTTCGTGTGGCGGTAGTCATTTGCTCAACGGCTCGTACATTGTTTACATCACACCTAACTGTTTCGGGCAAAATGATGCATTTTACTCATTTTAATACCCATTTACTCTAAATAGGAAATATTTTTTAACTACAAATACTTCAAACGTCTTTATTTATTTTTCTTATACTTCAAAAAAAACGCTAGCAGTTCATAATAATGATTTTCGTATATTTTAATTTTTGCGGTAAGCCACCATTTTCCGTAAACGACTATTTGGCGATGACCAATTTGATTGGTGTTTACGTGTGAATAACGTTGTGACCTCGATGCCGACCCTGACTTGAAATTCTCCACCAATCTCGGAGTCTTTGCGTTTACGCTTGCCGTCGCCCTATTTCTTGCTGTATTATAAATTCAATGATCGAAGTGAAAGCAGAGACGATGCCCTTCATAAAAGATAACCGGATCAAAGTCGTAGGTCATGTTACAGAAAACTGAACTCAAAGTTTTCAAAGTCAGTTTTTGGACTTTTGACCTTTATTTTAAAGGCTACAATCTGGTCTTGGACTATCGACCTTGACCTTGGTCCTGTCACACACTGGTGATTCAGAAAACGGACAAACGTAGAGGGCCCGTGTTCCCAAGGTCAAGTGTCCAAAAACAAACTTTGAAAAGTTTGAGTTCAGTTTTCTGTAACATGACCTACGACTTTGACCCGGTTACCCTTTTCGGGCATTGTCTCTGCTTTCACCTCGAACTGCTCGAACATTGAATTTGATAATACAGCAAGAAATAAGGCGACGGCAAGCATAATCGCAAAGACCCCGAAATTGATGGAAAATTTCAAGTCAGGGTCAGCATCAAGGTCACAACGTTATTCACACGTAAACGCCAATCCAAATGGTCAACGCCAAATAGTATTTTACAGAATGGTGGCTTAGCGCAAAAATTAAAATATACGAAAATTATTATTATTATTATGAACTGCGAGCGTTAAGCGTGTAGCGCAGAGTGTTGAATTCCGTCTGAGTGTCTTGTTATTCGAGTCTAAATAGTCAACAAATGCAACGGGAACTAGTACAGGTGCGAAAGTGCTATAGCGCAGCAGTTTTTCTGATTTAGACTTGTTTACACTTTACGACGAATATTAATTTGGGTAAAGGTGCGAAAGTGCAATAGTGCCACAGTTTTTCTAATTTAGGCTTGTTTACACCACTGATCTATCAGTGGTTTACACTTTACGACGAATATTACTTTCGGAAAGGAGATATATAACTCACACTGAGCGTCTGGTTAATCAAGACACTATTAAGACGCTAGGCAAATGTAGTTTAATTTTTTTTTTTTTTTCTTTTTTCTATTTAAAATTTTTTTTAAATTTTTAAAAAATTTTTTTTAGCCTATTTAGAAAAAAAATGCTATTCAGACTGTAGGTCACCATACTGGTGTCTGAAATACTGCAAGGCTTTATTCCCGGTAGTTACTTTCGTAACGTTGATTTGTATCGGCTCCGCTCTCTATATTACCATTTCATTGTTGTATTACACGTTAAGCATGAACGGCAAACAAATTAAGAATTATGATACTTCTATCTGGCAACCATCATTATGACGTCGTTTGGTGTCGCCACCATGTGCTCAGTTTGGCGAATGAGCACCTGATCGGGACCATTCTATTGATACAAAAGAATCCCTCTTCGTCAGGTAGAGTGTCTTGCCGGTGTGTTAAAATTGAAAACAACATCGAGAGAGAGAGAGATGGGGACATGGAGTTTAGCCCTTGTGCGTACACGTCGCACGAAAAACGTTCTCGGTAACAACGGGTAATCTCAGACCCCATTCTATTTACAGCATTATACTCGACATTAAGTAGCTGACAATGTATAGAATTCTCGCTAGACAATTATGAACCAATTTTGTGTAGGACTATCCATAACATTTATACCCTGTGTTTGTATAGAACAACCGCATATAAATATTACTGAGTTTAATACTAAACGACCCCTCTCTCTCTCTTCTAAATTCGTTGATGTTGATGCTAAACATGTAAAGCGTCTATTAAGAAGACATTTTTCGTTTAAATAATAGAAACAAGTTGGAACAGAATTGAAATTTACACTGAACAAATAAAGAAGTTGTGTTATACATTGTCTTAAATTAGAAATTACATGAATGGAGGTTAGAAATTACATGAACAGAAGTAAGAAATTAGACGATAGCATGTTAGAATTTGGACTCTAATATACCGCCATAATACGTCCCACTCTTCTATCCGATTTGTCCAACTTCATTCAAAGGGTAACGCACAAATTTACGAACTCGGGCAAATGGGGTGAAACGAAATTCAGGTAAGCCGGTTTGTGTGGGGGTGGGGGAATTGGGATTTTCGAAAAGAATTTGATTGTAAATTATTGTAATTTGGCTAAGCAAAGCATAAAATGACTGAAGATTCTGATCCCTGCATTGGCCGAGAAAGTTCATCCAGATTTTCCGACGTGGTTTACCCTTGTCAGTGATGCAGGATGGAGGGCCTGACAAGGAAAGCTGTCTAGTTGTTCAGATGGGATGGAAAACCACCGAGGTAAGGTATACATATCTGCGTGCACGTAAAAGATCCCTTGGCAGTTGGAATTCGACATAAGAGTAGGTCGTAATGCCGCTGTCCGAACAAAATTTCCCTCATAACACACTGTATGGTGTATGCCCGTCTTCATTTTAGGAGCAGAACAGTAGGACGTTAAACCCCATTTCATTTTTATCTTATAGAGAGTGATGAAACTTAAGGAAGGTAGACGTGCAATTAATTAATATGTGCCGTCTGTTGATTTCGGTGGAAAGGCACCAGCCTCATTTTTGGCTTGTTTCTTTTGAGAGGTTCGCAAAAGCTCAAGGGGAAACAAAAAGTCAACACCATGTCGCAAATGGCCTCACTGCATCCCTTTACTTACTCCCTGAAATACAAGTATAATGCCAGGTAGAATCTATGCAGTGTTTAGATCCGGATCGAATGAAGCCAAGGGTCAATTTTGCGTAGATTTCCATTCTACCAGTAATTTCTAACACTTTGCATCCCTAAATTAGAGCGCATGGTTCCCCTGGACAATTGTTTTGCTTCAAAAGGGGAGTGGCTGTATGGCGGAGGATCAATAGCGAGAAATTGATAATGTTCATATAAATTGTATAGATTAGTAAAACGTTAATTAATAGCACTACATAAAGATATATAAGTAGCTATGCGTGGCGCAAGATTTTGATCATAAACTAGAAAATAAAATTACGATTCCTTGAATCGGTCCCTAAATTCTCAAAACTATAATATTTGCCTGTAAAACTGGCTATCCTGGAAAGCAACATAGATGCACATCACGTGACTCGATTGTAATTTGTTATCTGGTATTAAAATTGTATTTTTCAGGGAAAATTGATTTGTCAAATTTATTTTTAGTCGAATTATTGGAACGGACAGTGACGTGGGGTGCCATTAATAGTCAAATAAAGGATAATTAAAGTTTCACTTCCGTGAAGAAAATCGAATAATATAACGAAATGATAATATAATGGGGTGGTCAACTGGACTAATGCGCGTGCTTCAGAGCTCAGATCATAATGTTTGACAAGTAGCACGATTTCGATCCTAGGTTTTTAAAAGTAAGCGTGACAAGGTGTACAACCCTCATTCCATCTCTCTCTACCCCCCTTCACATCAAGAAAAAAGAAAAACATTACCGATTTTATTTATTTATATCTTTTCAATAACATTACATGAAAGAACGTGGCATTGATATGTAATTTGGAAACACAGGTCTTTAATCACCACCTCCCATTCCCATACCACCCATACCACCCATACCTCCCATACCGCCAGGAGAAGCAGCACCTTGTCCACCGGGAGAAGCAGCACCTTGTCCACCGGGAGAAGCAGCACCTTGTCCACCGGGAGAAGCAGCACCTTGTCCACCGGGCTGCTGACCGCCATTTCTGCCCCCTTGTCCGCCAGGTTGTTGACCTGGTGGACAATCTTCTGGAGCTTGACCACCTTGGCCAGAATTGTTGCCTCCTTGGCCACCAGGGTTTCCTTGTCCGCCATTTTGTCCCCCATTGCCTCCATATCCACCGTTACCACCGCCGTTTCCTCCATTTCCCGGATTATTACGTCCTGGCTGTCCCCATTGGCTACCAGGTTGGCTCCCCCCTTGGTTTCCGGGTCGTCTACCACCGCCGTTTCCTCCATTTCCTGGACCTCCAGGTTGTCCCCATTTGTTACCAGGCTGGTTTCCTCCTTGGTTTCCGGGTCTTCTACCACCACCGTTTCCTCCATTTCCAGGACCTCCAGGTTGTCCCCATTGGTTACCAGGCTGGCCTCCCCCTTGGTTTCCAGGTCTTTTACCACCGCCGTTTCCTCCATTTCCTGGACCTCCAGGTTGTCCCCATTGGTTACCAGGCTGGCCTCCCCCTTGGTTTCCAGGTCTTTTACCACCGCCGTTTCCTCCATTTCCTGGACCTCCAGGTTGTCCCCATTGGTTACCAGGCTGGCCTCCCCCTTGGTTTCCAGGTCTTTTACCACCGCCGTTTCCTCCATTTCCTGGACCTCCAGGTTGTCCCCATTGGTTACCAGGCTGGCCTCCCCCTTGGTTTCCAGGTCTTTTACCACCGCCGTTTCCTCCATTTCCTGGACCTCCAGGTTGTCCCCATTTGTTACCAGGCTGGTTTCCCCCTTGGTTTCCGGGTCTTTTACCACCACCGTTTCCTCCATTTCCTGGACTATTACCCCCAGGTTGTCCCCATTGGTTACCAGGCTTGCCTCCCCCTTGGTTTCCGGGTCTTCTACCACCGCCGTTTCCTCCATTTCCCGGACCTCCCGGTTGCCCCCATTTGTTAACAGGCTGGTTTCCTCCTTGGTTTCCGGGTCTTCTACCACCACCGTTTCCTCCATTTCCTCGACCTCCAGGTTGTCCCCATTGGTTACCAGACTGACCTCCCCCTTGGTTTCCGGGTCTTTTACCACCGCCGTTTCCTCCATTTCCTGGACCTCCAGGTTGTCCCCATTGGTTACCAGGCTGGCCTCCCCCTTGCTTTCCGGGTCTTCTTCCACCAGCGTTTCCTCCATTTCCTGGACTATTACCTCCAGGTTGCCCCCATTTGTTGCCAGACTGGCTTCCCCCTTGGTTTCCAGGTCTTTTACCACCGCCGTTTCCTCCATTTCCTGGACCTCCAGGTTGTCCCCATTTGTTACTAGGCTGGTTTCCTCCTTGGTTTCCGGGTCTTCTACCACCACCGTTTCCTCCATTTCCTGGACCTCCAGGTTGTCCCCATTTGTTACCAGGCTGGCCTCCCCCTTGATTTCCAGGTCTTTTACCACCACCATTTCCTCCATTCCCTGGACCTCCAGGTTGTCCCCATTTGTTACCAGGCTGGTTTCCTCCTTGGTTTCCGGGTCTTTTACCACCACCGTTTCCTCCATTTCCTGGACTATTACCCCCAGGTTGTCCCCATTGGTTACCAGATTGGCCTCCACCTTGGTTTCCGGGTCTTCTACCACCGCCGTTTCCTCCATTTCCTGGACCTCCAGGTTGTCCCCATTTGTTACCAGGCTGGTTTCCTCCTTGGTTTCCGGGTCTTCTACCGTTTCCTCCATTTCCTCCATTTCCTCGACCTCCAGGTTGTCCCCATTTGTTACCAGGCTGGTTTCCCGCTTGGTTTCCGGGTCTTCTACCACCACCGTTTCCACCATTTCCTTGCTTTCCGGGTCCGCTAGGGGACCACTTGTTACCGTTATTTCCTCCCTGTGTTGGGTTATTACCACCTTGTCCGCCGGATCCCCATGAATTACCACCCCGACCTCCAGAATTTCCTCCACTGCCACCAGGAGACCCGTTAGCTCCGCCGTTTCCTCCGTTTCCAGATCCCCAAGAATTACCTCCCTGACTTCCACTATTTCCGCCTTGGCTTGGTGGAGCATTTGGATCCAAGCAACATTTTTCTTCGGCGTTGAATTCAGTTGTTTGTGGGCAACTCATAACGTAAGGGATATTATTGTTACAATCCAAGAATTTTGTAGGTTTTCCATCGATGGGAAACAACCCTTCCGGTTCTGGACATTCCAATCCATTGCCACAAGTAGTAAATTCTGTCTGAACACAGGAGCTTGTATCTTCGTCAAATGCAGTTCCATCTGAACATTTCGCGTTTTTTGGAAGCTCTCCAGCTTTAGTGCATTGATAATAAGAGTGACAGTCTGAGGGATGCTTAAAGTATCCAACACCAGGACACCGAAAAGCTGTGCTAGTGGCAACTAGACCTGAAAATATAATAGACAAGGTACCTGGTATTAATCCGATATGCGTTATCATCACAGAAATATATAATTTAATTAATATGATATATTTTCTCGTTCTATCTTATGGTTTAGCTTTATACCAGTAATTGCAGAAGAACCGCGCGACATTTAAAACATATTCCACAGACTGCTATTGGGGCTGCAGGCATCGACTGTGCTATGCACGACAATTCAGTAGCGGATAACCAAGTGTGATCGATGTTTACAATGACAAAACTTTCTCTAGATATTAAGTAAATTGAGCCCGCTAAATTATATTGCCTCCTAAATTACAATAACACAGAAGGTATACATTTCTTAAGATAGCTTATTTCGGATATTAATACAATTTTTAACTTTATACAGTGATATTATACTGTACAGGTACGCACCTAATAAAACAAGAATGGCTGAGAATTGTCTCATCTTGAAAGATTTAGACGTCTGAAAAAGAGAAGTAGAAAAAATACATGTTACTATGTGTGGTTGAACTTGAATTGAAGAAAATGAGGTTTAATGACTGGCTAACAGATTATTTCAGTTATTTTGAAACTTACTATTATAATTCTTGAGTGGCCTTCACATCTACACTTCGTCGTAGATACCATAAAACGTATATTTTCTAATGCTATGTTCTATTATGCATTTGTCTATTGTTAAAAATGCAGAATGGAAAAGTGCAATGTATAAAATAACTATGATGTTCTATTTTGTGTTAATGAAAGGTGTATTCTGTATTTTAATACCGTGACATTGGTTTTGTGGAACAATGGAAATATGCAAATTGTCAAACTCAAGTATATATTTTGAACGGCTAACATATGCAGTTTGCACCGTGATTATTGAAATAATATCGGTAACGTAATCCTTCTATTTTTGTCGTTTTGTACGTTCAGCTGCACGTTGCACCACACCTGATATGCCAGAACCGGGATTGAAAACAATTCTTTACTTGCTTCTACGCTGGAATTCGAAACCTGAATCAAAGGAACGCTTTTGTCAAGACCTTCTTTACATCATAATAGATGTATATTTATGATAAACCAAGGCAGTATAGTTAATTTCAATAGAAATGTACACCTATAACAAAATGATCGACAGTTTGACAACTATTATTGACTTATATCGCCGAATATAATTCTGAGCTCATAAAACAAACGATTGGCCCTTTCAGCAAAAAACCAGTTCCGAAATGTTAGTCATACAGAAGGTAGATAGATTTAAATGGTGAAATCAGCAAATAATTCATTGCACTGCCACACTGACTATAGTTTGGTTTGATATCTCTTATATACCCGTTTCAAAAACAGATGTTTGTTTTTTTTAGACTGCATACACTTTACAAACGAAATTGTCAACTCAATTGCGAAACTTGATACTAATTTACTTAAATTCTACACCCATTTGAGCTGCGATTCTAAGTTTTGGTAAACTAAATATAACCATTTAAGAAATGAAATGTTATAATACTAGTACTTACATCTCAAGCTGTCGGCTCTTTCTCTGTAGTTTGATGTTTCTGAGTCCAATTCCTATTTTATATAGGAAATTCGACCACCAAAAAATGATTTCTATATTGTGTGCTAGAGTTACAATGGGTGGAGAAATACTTTTTATGAATGTTAGGAAGGGTTACAGACAATAACATCGTGATGTTATTTTACCCATTCCCTGCATTCATTTAATGAGCAAACATCCCCCGTGTTATATCAAACCTGTTACGCATAACTCAAACGAAAAACCTACTTAATTTCTTCTATTCATCGTCTCCATTAGCCCAGGTAGCGCCGAAAGTAAACCCCTATTTCATTTCTTTGTGAGCACGACAACGGCGTTTTTGAATACTCTCCGTCTCTGAATTCCTTTATCGGTGTTGTTTCTAACAGGGAAAGAGTAGACATGACAAGTTTTATCTGAACGTGCATATCACTGTCTATATATTCAATAGAAGAATGTTATTTATCTATAGATTAGAATGAAGAGCTAATATTATTCCTGTGCACTGACATTAATTAGTTAGGTACGTTAAAAGCTCATTAATATTCATGAAGTTAATCCGAGAGTTTACATGGAACATATTTGTCAGGTGGAATGTCAGTATTAACACGTTAACTCTATTGTTCAACGCGGGTCAGTTCTTCGTGCGAATCCCAACATTTTAATTTCCGTCTATATAATCAAAAATTTGGTGCGTAGATCATTTACCTTCTCATTTTAAAAAAGTGAATATTTAGCAAAGGAATTTAACAAAACGTTAATTAAAATTTTAAAGCGATTATAACTACTTGGGATTGAAGCATTGACTCTATTAAAGATACATTATGGGAGATAAGATAAAGAGATGGCAGTTCTCACTATAATATAGTTAAAAACTACATAGTGTAAAGGTAATTTGCTGAATATTTCAGTCGAACTGATCCACCATGAGCCGAGAGCGAAACTGGTGAAATTTCACTCTAGCCTCGGTCATCATTACTAAAATCATTGATATATCCACTTTTTAACTTTAATTATCAATGGCCGTTAAGCGGCATATATGAATCTAATCCAGCAAACATCAAAAGCTAGCCTAGACATCGAGAGTTTGTTATGGTCTGGATAATTAAATTAATGTCCAATTGATAATTTAGATAACATTTCGGGTCTAAAGAAAGACTCTTGCATAATGCGTGTTTAACTATTCGGTATTGCATGGTCAAAGTCGTAATATGCAGAATATAAAGTTTATAGAAATACATAATAAATAAAAAGTACTCTTAGTGATATCCAAACATTATTCAAATCAATCAACCCTAACATCCGTAAGATATACCCCAAATTTATATTGGTTTATGTTTCTGTAATAGTTTTTAAATACTCAGATGTTCTTGAATACATTAAGATTGTTTGTCTTTTTAGCCTTGGAGATTCGACACCAGAATTTTAATACACCAAAGAACGCGTCCGTCGCCAATGTATCTCTGTACAGGACAGGGCAGATAATGACATCACAAACTTCTTTCACCCGGAAATCATATTTCATGGTGGTATAAAGAATTTCCTGTTGCAAGTTGACACAATCGGATGACAAGCTTCATCCCTGGTTGCAGAGTATCCCTGTTGTTTCGGGAAGGGGTTGATGCGTTTAAAACATTCGTCAAACACGGTGGGCAAGTTTCGAGACGTTGAAGAAAGACTCTCGATCATTCAGACGGAGCCCCTCCATCTGCCGATGATGATATACCACGGCTATTTTCCTCTCACGCTTCAGCCAGTTCCTCATCCAACATTTTCGTGAATTTCTCCTTCTTCTTGCTTGTTCTACCATTTTATTGCTCTGTTGCTCTGCTCCCAACAGAAGATGCATGTACCGATGTTCACAGGCTCAATGGTTCTGTTTAAAAATGTTAAAAATTTTGAAAATCTTGAAGTGAGGTGCACTTCAAGAAATCGCAAGCCAAACGATGAACCAGTATAGAAACGGTCCATATTTTTATTAGTCCAGTTAATTTATGATTTTACCCCCAACAAATTGCAAGAAAAGGTTTTAATGCATTTTTGCGTGTATTTAGGTGTACATGTACTGCATAATACCCCAACAGTTTACCTAATTTTGCGAACCGGAAAGTGGTAAAAATTGGTAAAATTGAAAATGACCAACATTGGACTACTCCATGTTCAAGAAAATCCTAAATGGTTGGGGGAGAGAGAGAGAGAGAGAGAGAGAGAGAGAGAGAGAGAGAGAGAGATGGTGTTTAACGTCCACTCGACACAAACGAGGTCATTTCGGAACTAACATACTATGGTTTAATTTTATTTCAATTATTTGGGAGGAAACCGGAGCGCCCGCGGAAAACCCACGAGGTTGGACAAGCGACCCGACTCCTTGCTACGTACAGCCGGGGATTCGAAACCACGCCAGTTGACTCAATGGCAGGCCGTGTGATACAGCGCGCGCACGCAAACCATTCGGCCATCCACCCCACCCTAAATCGTTGGTTTAAGAAGCTATATGCACTATGAACATATAAGAATATGATATAAAATTAATGTCAAATGACCCAATTAAAAGTAATATGACGTCATATAGCCATAAAATGACATATATACGACCGACACAACTACGTACTAAAACGTTTAAGCTTTCAGCTTTATTCCAGATAAATCTATACAGAGTTTACCAGAACATGGCACTGACGTGTCTTTAGACCATAAAAAATACACCTGACATTACAATGACCCAATATGGATAGTTTATGGTGTACTGTCATGTTTTGTCTTGGGGTCGAGAGGAAGGTGCTTGTAGCACAGTATTATCACTCCCAACAATAAGATGGCGATGGCAGAAAGACATGGCATAATAGTACGAAATAAAGCAAATTGGTAAATGATTCCTTACACATCTATTTGCTTGTCATACTTTACTTATTTTCCACTACAGTATATTATGAGGGCATTGGTGGCCCTTCAATACATGTACATACCAAATATGCCAGTGCGCTACTAATTTATAAGTACCCCGAAAACACCACCGAGCATATCTTCAAATGAAATACTGACCCCAAAAACATTAGTTCAGACACCACATTTACTTTATTGTAAATTTGAGATTTCGGTCGTAGGTGTTAGTTCTCAGTCATAGGTTCCTAGGGTAGGATCGTCCCCGAAAATGGCACAAGGTGGCATCGGACATATATGAAAACCATTTCATATGAAAGATTGGTGACACCCTGGCGCCAATTGTCAATTTCACCTGTTTCACTTAAAAATTGACTACTTTATGCTTGCATGAAGCTTTCCCCTTTACAGGAAAATAATTTAAAGAATTTAGCATTTACCCTCAAAATTTGCAACTTTCCGGTATTCCGATTTTTGTAAACTTTTCGGGGGGGGGGGGGGGGATTCAGTACACCGAACTCAATCCAAAACCATCAAAAAATCTTTTCTTGCAATTGTTTGAGAATTAATTGGCCTCATTTTTTTCATAAATTGACTGATGTACTAAAAGGCCATGAGAAAACCATGCAAAATCATGCAGAATCGGGAAGGTGGGGGGTCGGCAGATCGAATTCATCTTGGGGGGATTTTATGGACTCCTTGAGACTACTTCACAGCCAGAAGAACCAATCTCAAAATTTAACCGTTATTGAGATACAGCCTCGGGCTGATTTTTGGCCAATTTTGCCCTTTTTCAGGTCAATTTTGGTCAATTTTCAGCCACTTATTCTGGCGAGTCTATGGTTTGGATGAAATTAGTGGTGGTTGGTGATGTTAGTGGGGGTCTTCCTGTGCCCAAATATACAGACCTTAAGGTCACATCTATTCTCTGGGAGTAATGGTCAGCAAAAAGGTAACATATGGCGAATAAAGTAGAAAATATACACCTTCGAAGATTAGCCCTATTTTCTATGATGCGGGGGCGGGTCAAAATATCGAAATGGTTTTATGCACAGCTTGACCCCCTCTATTGATATAAGAAATAAAATCTCTGTCACCTCGTTTCATTCAATGCGAAATCATATGTCAAAGTTGGTGAATTTTCCCTATTGTAATCTCTGATTCTCTATGAAATGGTCAACTACTTTCATACATGGTAAGTCAGCTTTCTCCAATTCTTTGCCAAATCATTCGCCCATGCTCGCTGGTAGCAGCAGTAAACCGGCTCGAGCAAAACTGGTCTATTTGATGAAGCTTGGTATCCAATGCAAGATGGCCGGGACTGCAGAAAATTGAGGTTTTTCTTCATTTTTGGCCATTGAATGTGGCACATATCCCACACATGAGAACTAAAATGACTTCATCCAATTGAAAGACTGTACTAAAAACATTTAAGTCCACTCTTTAGCACATTACGTAGCAATAAGTGATGTGAGAACCAAATTGGAACTGATTTCTTGACGTATAGTGGAAATTTTGACCTTAATGTGCTGCCTCTTGCTACCGCTTGGATTTCAAACGCAATATTCACAAAGGACGTAAACATCCCCTATATGGTACCACACCTAAGGGAAATATATAGACAAACCGTGCTGTGTCACTTAGAATCAGCTAAGTTTAATAAAATACTATTGAAAAAAGAAAGGAATAAAATTGTGTCTTTGAAATATCAATAAAAACCTTCTATGTGTGCTTGACCACAACTAATTTAGCAGGAAAGAGTTGTGCGGTATATACACAATTGGCCGAAAAGAGTTGTGCGGTGAACCTCTAGTTGACTGGGTAAAGTCATGGGCTTTAGAAGTCCTCAAACATGCTGCCTTGAGTCTGATATAGCTGTAATACCTTTACTGAAGGTGTTGTTAGTTTTAGATATTTTTTTCTTTTATTCTAGGTACATACCGGAAATGTGATGCTGTCCATAATGAGGAATGGACCGTGAAAAAAAAACAGGCTAGTTCTTCAAATACATAATATGGCATGGGGTCCAAAATTCAACTTCATCATATAATCATTTTCAGAGCCCAAAATGGATCTTGTCAGACCTTGTAAAACTACATGTGTACATGAAGAGAGTCAAAATGTTGTATCAAGCATATTTTGCAAAATTCACTTTTTTTGCTTAGTCAGAATGAGAATTTTCTTGCGCATCTTTTCATCTGGTTGTCGTATTTCTAAGCCAATAAAAAGAGGGTTTATAGATATTGTTTCAAAATGTTGTATATGGGGTGTTCCAAAAAAAGAAATTATTAAGAGCGAAAATGTTGTATTTTCTTGAAAAAAATCAACTTTGTGTCTCACTTAAGTAATACAATCAAATGAAATATAGCCAGTAGTGTTTTATGATTAAATACTTATTATTGAAATTATTGTCTAGGCTTACTTTGTGAAATCTATGAAATTGAAGCAGGTAAAGGTGAATATTTTCCGGAGATACGTCTTTGCTGTATAGAATTGCAAATAACGAGCTTTCACTCATTATTTCTGTACTAGATGTTGAGCTTGATATGTGCAGGTAGTTACATACTGTTTAAATGGCTACACATGCATTTTGCCAATAAATATTCGAGAAAAGCTTCAGAAATATGACCTTTTATATACAACATTTTGTTTCTAATGCTTGTCCTGTGCTTGTTTAGGCTCTCCTGGACGATTTCCCAAAATCCAGATACGACCTTTTGACTCCCCACCCACGATATTTCTACCAGGGGCCACCTCTCAAAATATCAACCGCAACGTATATTTGCCATTGAAAATTTTCTTGTATCTAGTCTCAGAATGATGGACTGGCCGGTAACAGGGACCAGACTAGTTGATCAGTTGGACACTTGATTTGTAAAGAAAATTTTTCAAATTTTGATCCATGCAAATACTTAGAAAATAAATTTAGTAAATTATTTTATATGGAATAAGTTTAGAAAATTGTTTTATGTGGTTTGAAATTACTGTTGGAACTGATGACATCCCTCCCACTTTTGGCAGTTCTATGTACTAGTAGCTGTTACAGGAAGTGGTGGTGGTGTTTCAATACTGCTACCCATAGCTGCAGATGATGTAGTAGCAGTAGATTGATAATAGGTGTTAGAGGCACTACCAGTAGCTGCAGATGATGTAGCAGTTGGATGGATGTCATCAGTTCCCACAGTAATATCAAACCATGTGAAATAATTTAGTTTTAAAAGGCCTGTCAAGATCCATTTTGGGCTATGGAAATGATCACATGATGAAGTTGAATTTTTGACGATATACCATATTATTTATTTGAAGAACTAACCTGACTCTTTTTACAGTTCATTTTCTCATTATTGACATTGTAACATTTCCAGCATATACCTAGAACAGAAGAAAAAAGTTCTAAAATTAACAAGCTAGCCTCCAGTAAAGGTATTACAGCTATATCAGACTCAATGCAGCTAGTTTTTGAGGACTTCTGAAGTCCATCGCTTAAGTCAGTCAATTGTTGTCGATTACACATACAAGATTTGATTTTTTTTCATCGATATTTCACTTACCCCATGCAATAGGAATAAACAGAATAAATAGATTCTAAGTGACACATCAAGGTCTTTGTATGGATTCCCCTTATGGAATATTCCGTTTGTAACCGAGGCGGTAGCGATGGGCAGCACATGTAACCTTTCCATCTAAACTCGACGAATCAAGATAAGAAAAATACACTTCGTCAAGAAATCAGCTCCCATTCGGTTGTCACATCACATAATGCTATGTAATGTGCTAAAGGGTGGACCTTAATGTGATGTTCTTATATTAGTACACTCTTAGTACACAGCACAGTCTTTGTATGGATTTCCCATAGGTGTGGTACCATGCAGGAAATATTTACGTCCTTTTGCATTTGAAATCCAGGCTTCATCAAAGTGACCAGTTTTGCTCGAACAGGTTTACTGCTGCTACCAGCGAGCATGGGCGAATGATTTGGCAAAGAATTGGAGAAAGCTGGCTTACCCTGTATGAAATAAAGAAGTTGGTCATTTCATAGAGAATCGGAGATTTATAATATGGGAAATTCACCAACTTTGACTCATGATTTCGCATTGAATGAGCCGAGGTGACAGAGATTTTATTTCTTATATCGATAGAGGGGGTCGAGTTGTGCATAAAACCATTTCGATATTTTGACCTACCCCCGCATCATAGAAAATAGGGTTAATCTTCGAAGGTGTATATTTTCTATTTTGTTTGCCATATGTTATAATTTTGCTGACCATTACTCCCAGAGAATAGATGCGATCATAAGGTCTTTACATTGGGGCACAGGAAGACCCCCACTAACATCACCAACCACCACTATTTTCATCCAAACCCTAGACTTGCCAGAATAGGTGGCTGAAAATTGACCAAAAATGACGTGAAAAAGGGCAAAAATGTCCAAAAATCAATCTGAGGCTATATCTCAATAACGGTTAAATTTTGAGATCGGTTCTTCTGGCTGTAAAGTAGTCTTGAGGAGTCCATAAAATCCTCCCGAGATGAACTTGATCTTCCGACCCCCACCTTCCCACCTTCTGCATGGTTTTCTCGTGGAATGACTCTTAATCTCAAAATTAGGTACTTTCCGGAAGTCCCATTTTGGTAAACTTTTGGGATGTTACAGTACACCCAATCCTACCAACAACCATCAAAAACCCTTGTCTTGCAATTTATTGGTGGTAGACCCTTTTTTTTCGTATATTGACTGGAATCTACCTTGTCCGAGCGAACTGCAGACTGGACTTGGGAGCTACAAATTGACCCGGCCCTACTGCTATTTGATGCGCGTCCCTAGTAGCATCGAATGTTCATAGTACGGTAATCGCCCATAGTTTGACCCCGTTTAGTAACATTTTCCAGATCGTAGTGAGAACTAGGTTAGTGTAATGGTGGTCTAAGGAACTGTTTTAGTGTGTACTACTTTAAAAGCCAACTACTTTGAAAGTACTCTATTTAGTTATATCATAATCACTAGTCAAAATGGTGTTTACAAGATTTCATAAGACCGGAATAAATAAGGACTTGATACTGCCATTTTCGATCGAAACATTTTAACTTTCGGTAGTGCTCTTTCTCAATCTCACCACCAAAAATACAATTCAGACAATTGAAACATAATCAGAAAATGGCACTTACATTTTACATTGTCTTTTAATAAGATAAAATGTCTATGGGCTAATCTATGGACCATTTTCCATGAACAATATCATACTGACATTATCATTCTTTTTATATATTCAAAGTTTCAGAATAATTCATTTATGTATTTAGATTGTATATGACGAATTGTCGGATTATATACGTCAGACATTCACGACATCAACTAATCCAAAGGTCAGTGATTAGATAATTAAAAGGTAGAAAATGAATATTTTCCTGAAGGGATATCTTTGACCTTCTGGTCGCCTCTTGTCGATAATTTCGAAATGTGCTACAGTATGATATACTGTCTGTTGAACACTATATTTCGATTTTAAAAATATTAAAGATCTGACCGTTCTATGTTATAATAGTTCAAAAATGAATACATGGAACATTTCATTCAAATTACTCTGAGCGAAGTTACCACTGTTTGAAGTTCTGACAAGATGTGGTATAGCTTGTTATTATCGAAGCCACGGTACTTATTAATCGAGACTTAGCCTTGATACACGGTTAGATCTATTTACGAAGGCCACCTTCAGATTTCCTCAAGTGTCACGAAAGCAGAGCTAGCGCTAACCTAAGACCTAGCCCTAAGCCCTACCCTAATTTAACTCACAATCCTCGGCAACAATCACCTGCCCTAACCCTCTTTACATCTAGCGACATTTGGGAAATCTACATGTGGCCTTCGCAAATAAATCTAACCCTTGATTCACCACCGCCGTGTTTCAATACGTTTAAATCTCTGCCATCTGAGTAGATTATAAACTTTTCTGTGCATAAATGTCCAAAGTTTATAGTTTATGTAACATTTTAAGTCAAAATAAAGACCTGCAATAGGCAGATTAGACCAAAACCTACCGTCTTATAACTTTTGAATACTTGTTAGATCAGTAACATTTTCTTTGATTTTCTGTAATCTATTGTCACATAAATTATGCGTTAATGCTATAATACAATGTTGAATTTGGTAATTCATATACTTTTTACTGAACGGCACACACAGTAAACTTCATCGATCTCCAATAAAAATCGACAGTTTACCCTTAACAGTTTTTAGGCCAAAAGCATTGCAAAATCAATTATAGTAATGCCGACAGAAAGGTTGGGACGCTTGGGAAAAAAGACACTGTGTAGTCAGAAGTGGTATTAAAAACAGCAATTGACCAACCGAATCCTGATCTTTACACAATGTTAATGATCAAACGATTCATGTCGCTGACAGGTTTGCAGAAAACAAAACACAATTAAATAAGACAGAGTGTCAGGCACATGTCCTTGCTTTAAAAATCAAGGTCAAAAGGAGGAGATATCGCCACCATTTACCCTCAAATATTGCCTCTTAATGTTACAATTAACAATCGCGTGTCTTTGAAAGTTAAAAGTGTGAAAGGCTGGGAGATATATTCAACAGATCCGACTTTTTCTTTATTCATTAATAGAAATCGCATTGTAGACCCAAAGTATGAAGTTGTCAATTATGTAAAATAGAACCATATAATCTTGATAGGCTTTTCATTGTTGGATATTATCGTCTGAATAATACATGTACAATGGAATGGAAGTAGCCTTCAGGGACGACCATTGTCATGATGTTGAGGTACAGTTTCACTAATTAGTTATGGTCCACAGAACGTATTCGTCAAATGTTAAGTATATATTTGCTAGTGATCTATAAAAGTATGGACAGCAGTATAATCCTCATATTCCTATCCACGTGGAATGGTAGTATGTCAGTTTTTCAATATGTGGTGGATGACAACTCTTAGCTGGCTATTTCTTGTAATTCCCATGGTGAAGACAAGGTGTGACAAAACCGTAAATGGAAAAAGATATAAACTAACAATAGGTAATTATAATAATATTAGACCTGGGATCAAGATACAAAACTCAACTATCCTTTTTATAAATAGAAGGCGATAAATTGGTAACTGGAGAAACAACCCAGGTTGTATTAGAAAACGAACCTTCAACTTCGGGGAACGAAAAATGTTGTAAGAATATGAAGAAACGCCCTTCTTAATATATTCTCAAAATTGCTTCAGTTTGTATGATAATATTGTAACTTTCAGCTTTGCTCGTAGACGACAATAATCCCAATGCAACACCCCAGGAAACAATTTTAATGGATAATATTCGTTTGGCCGGTGATGCGGAGAAGTGTTTGTCGCCAAATTACGTAAAATTGAAAATTGGTGAATCTCTTGGATTAAAGAAACATGGATGGGCAGCGATTAAAACTGGAATGGAAGACGGTAACTCTACATAATTTTAATTCTCGAAGTTTAATAGTAATTAGGATGTTAAGCGTAAAGTAGCCATCTAAATTGGCTTTAATATATTAAAGATACATTATGGGAGATTAGATAAAGGGAATTTGCTGAAAATTTCAGCCAATTGACTCATTCTGAACTGAGAATTTAGAGATTGAATTTTCGGTCTAGCCTCGTTTATCATTACTATAAAATCGGTGCGAGAAGAAACATAGTCACAGTTATCTATTTCATGATTTAATCATGAATGAAAGATGAGCAGAAAATCGGATCCTAATCCAGTAAATATCACAGGCTAACAATGAAACCGAGAATTGATTATGGTCGGGATAAAATGATTTATGTCTAATAATTTAGATAGCATTTCAGGCCTAAAGAAAGACCTGAATAGGCAGATTTAGCTCTTGCATAATGTACGTTTAAAGTTGCCCGAGTAAAACAAAATTCAGCGTAATTATTACACAATTATCTGATTGGGGGCGAGTAGTGCGTTCTTAACGAAAATGTCCAAGATTCAAATCCTTTCAGATTTTACACACGGGGTATGTAGGCGAAAGTTTGCTATCCGGTTGAAGTTGCGATCCATACCTCACCACATATTGAAAGTTTGAAGAAAAATATGCAATGTGTTAATCTCAAAATTAGCTCCCTTCTGAATTACCTTTAGGCTTGACACTACCCACTTTGTATATTTTCAGCCATGGCATCCCAAGGCACCAAACCAAACCTCATCATTGGACCCTTTTACACGAATTTAGCTATGGTGTTAGAAAAAGAAGGTATCCCCTACCTAGTGACTGATTATAAAGGTTTTGACTGGATTGATATGAGTCGTGTAGAAGATACAGTTAAATGGAAGACTATAGTGGAGATTCGTCCACCAGTCCAGGACCAGAATCTAGCGGTAGTAGATAAGTTTGTTGCTGAGGAATGGGCCAGTGCGATTATGATCATGCCAGAAAATCCAGCAGATAACCTAGGTATTATCTGTTTTCAATGGAAGTTGTATTAGATTTTCAACCAGATTTTTATGAGTGTCTCTCCCCCCAATCATATGTAATTAACCTAGACACGATACCTTAAAAAGTATTCTGATTAATTTTCCTAATGGCAAGTGCCTGAATTAAATAGTTTACATATTCTTCCTGTAGTCCAGTTGATTTGGCTTCTGTACAGCATACTTAAAATGTGTTCATATTAAGCTTTGAACTAGAATCATACAAACACAATGAATATCAATTCTAGACTTAGACACGTTATGAGGTTGTAACCACATTTACAAACTCATGCAACTAACCAGATATTTGTATATTTCTAAGAATGTCAAGATCTCGCAAGTCAGCTCTTAAACGAGGAAGTTTCTTTGATACCACATTCTGTGGATGTTACATCCAATGGATCCGGAACCCTGATTAATAAGATTCTACTTAACGTACGCCTTTCCAGACAAAGACATGTAATAGTTTGTAGTCCAAGAGATGAACGAGATCACCTTATTGCAAAAGTTTTGAAAGCGGTAAGTAGTTCCCTTGATGAACTTACAGGCGTAACTATTATTCTAGAGATGAACTTTATGAAGTAGCGCTCAGACAATTTGCTAGAGATAAGCATGTTGTGGAACTAAGTACAGTACTAAAATTAGTAAGTAATTTTCTAGAGATGAACATATTGTCGTACACTGAATAGAAATAAACTTGTAGCGAAAGTACCGTGCTGGGTGAAGTAATTCATTTTGCAGAGATGCAACTGTTGTTAAATTACAAGCATTGAAAATGTGGGTAATTAATGTTCAAGAGATGAACTGAAATGGGTACGTTTAAGTATTCTGAAAGTACGCCTACACAGGGTAAGTATTAATCTCGAGAAGAGATACTCAAAGTAATTTTCTAAAGTTGAAGAAGTAAGTCAACTTATTATTTTTTAAATGGATAGAATATGTCTCGTAGATATCGTGATTGGATATTTGAGGCTAGCGGGTAGTAAAGTCCATTTCTATACTAACCACTATGACTGTGCCTTGCCGTGTGCGTTTACACACAATCTTCTTTGAATTTCAACTTCCCAGTGTACAATTCATCTTGAAACAGTCCAACGGTTGAGAAAAGGGTGACCTATGAAAGTGTTTAGGGTTGCAGGGACTGTTCTGAAGATGAACTAAACCATTACTTTTACCCCTTAAATGAATTAGTTCCCTTCCCACAGTCTTACCTTGTTTGAACTCAAAAACTCAACTTAATCGACTATTACTATTAACTGAAAATTTATCCATTGGTGACACTGACATACCACTTTCGAAAACTGCGAACAACCTTGGGGTTATGTTTGATCAGATGAAAACGTTTATAAGTCAAACATGCCGTGCTGTAAACTTTCATCTTTATAACATTGAGAAAATCAGATCGTACATTAATATAGAAGTAGCTAAAATGTTAATGTGCTCTTTTGTTCTGTCAAAACTTGACTATTGTAATTCCCTCCTTTACCAAATCCACTTCAACTTCTCCAAAATAAAATAGCGATAATCATAACCAGAACGAAACAAAGTCAACATATAACCCCGGTCCTCAAGGATTTACACTGGCTTCCAGTTTAACAAAGAGTTGTTTTTAAAATATATGTTTTAACTTACACCTGTCTCCACTGTGATTTTGCTCCAGGTTATCTAAAAGAACTTCTTATCAATAACTGCACGTTAAATCGTGCTGATCGTGCTTTCTCCCCTGCTGCACCCATGGTTTGGAACTCTTTAGCACAAAGTATAAAAAAACAGTGACAATGACAATATACACTCATTTGAAAGGAACTTTAAAAACAGAACTATTCCGACAGTCATTCTGTTAATGACTTTAACGACATTGTTATTTGCGCCAATGAGCAGCCTTTTGGTTGGAATTCCAGCGCTATATAAGATTATTATTATATTTATTATTTATTAAATACATTAACTGCATGTATTTTGGCAAACTCTACATGATAATGACCCATTGCGTTTACCCAGCTGTATAGATAAGCACTGTTTTATTCTTTAAATATTCAGGCGAAGGCATTTAACTTGTTGTCGAACGAACAGCAATATTTTATATTCGTTGATCCAGTAAGTATTATATTTTCGTTTATCATTTTTCATTGTTTGTAATATCAAATCCATTACCTTCGAAATCTCTCCAAATCAGACATTAACGTACCATCGAAACCGTTATTCATTGGAAACTGCATGTAGGACGGAAAGGCTCTGACTTGCAGAGAGGAACGTCGCTGGTGGTCCCTGGTGCCACTTTGGTCATATATTTGAAGACCCCAGGCACTACTTGTGAGGTCTTCAATGATTTCAAACGCAGGAATGGAAACGATAACATGGAAACTGCAATATAAAATGACCCTTGTTTAGCCCCATAACTATAACACCCCCCCCCACCATAAAAAGATTTTTTTACCCAGTTCATAACTTTGTTAAAGCGTGAAACAGTTTTAAAGGCATTTAATAACTGGAAAGAGCAATAAACTATAACATACTTTTGGAAAGAAAGCTACTTATTTATTTGGGCAGCGATTCACAGAGTATTCTCTCTGCGTTGTCGAGCTAATTTTATTAATTTATTCTTTTAAACATTTAAATAGTTTGTAAAATAATACCTTAACATACAAATGAAAGCAATTATAGAAATTTACACATTTAACGTTATAAACTGTTCAATGTTAGAATCTGCTAGTCATCTTAACACCAAGGATTCGTTCAATGATTCCCATTTATTTATTTTGTGAAGAGTGGGGTTTGGTGACACTATTAGCAAGAATGGTGATTCTTAATTTATTTTTTATTTACGTGAATTTCAGAGCTCTTATCTTCTGCCTTTCTCTGATGCAACTAATATGTTTCGCCTCCGCCTTTTCTCGATACGTTGTCACCTTTTAGCATTCCGCTACATTCGACCAGAAGGAAAAGTGGATAGTGCCATGGATGCTGCCTATATGGATGCAGGTAGAATAATAACAGTGGGATTAAGTTCCTATATATCTGAGCAGATAGAGGTCACAGACACATTTTCAGGAGCAAGGTTTATAAAAGCTCTTAAATCCGTAAGTTTGAATTTGTTTGCCCACTCGGAATAGTTTTGTATTCCTGCGTTGCCTGTCAAGGTCTTTTGAGATGTTTCAAGTCCAGCTCTGTTTATCTATATAAAGTCATAGCTCGCGTTTACATTACACTTTTTTCTTTGGTTCGTCTGTTTTAGGCTCTATAATTAAACCCGCATATCTTGGTCGCAAAATGATTTCCGTGGTATTAAGGTATTTTGCCCCGGAAGTTGTTGACTCTAAACCATCGCCACCAATACTAGACTAGTTCACACATGTTTTCAAAGGGAATTGCGCGTATTCAGATTTGACCAGGGGCCTATTTCACGAAATTTTAACTAAGATAAGATCCCAATTTTAGTAATTTGATTGGATAATATTAAATTGATTTTAGTGCTTAGCCAATCAAAACTGAAGTATCTACTAAAATTGGATTTTATCTTAAGTTAAAATTTCGTGAAACAGGGCCCTGGAATGTACAGATTACAGCGAAACTAAAAAGTCGACAGCACGACAAAAATAATAAAAATCGCCTAAATGTCCTATTTTCTTCTTTTCGAGTTGGTATGTGTGATGTCGCTTACATTTTGTGGTGAATTCTAATTTTATATTTTTTTGTTCTGTACGGGCAAAAGTGGAAATTATGATTGATATAGATATAAGCGTACATAGGAATCGCACCAATCTGGTCAATAAGAATATTTTTTTAAAACAAAAAAAACTTACATAGTTTGTTACTTTTATTATTTGAACTTTTTACACTAGGTGAAGTTAGAAAGAGGTAAAACTGGCAAAATACATTTTAATGCCACTGGACAGAGGATAGAGTACAAATTAGACCTTTACAGACATGGCGGCGAGAAAATGTATCAAAGGGTAAATAAGTCTTTAGTGTAATCTTATTGGCCACTTTTTATTGTCTAAGGTCAATATAGTTATCACTTAATATTCCGAACTAGCATCACATGTAACCATAGAAATAACATTCATTATGCCTCAAAATGACATAATGTTTCAGATCGCGGAATGGGGTTTGAATGGTACCGACGCAGCTGAACGACTAAATCAAACTGTACCAGATGATGGGGCATCAATAAAAGCCAAATATGATATATTTCCAGAAACCGTCTACGTGGTGGTAGTTATTGTGAGTAATTTTCAAATTATTGTTCGGTTTATTGAATCCATATTTCCAATAACCCCAAAAGGACAGAGTGAATACTACTTTGGCACAAGTTTATTGACCGGATACTTTAAATTATTAGTATTTGAAAACCTTGCAAAAATGAAAGTAGAAAATGAGTCACAATGGCATCGATCATTACGCACAGAGATTAACATAAACCGTTTTTAATGGTTCAAAATTGTGAAGTCGTCACAGACTGTACACAATCAAATACTTCCACTGAGTGGAATAGTGCGTTTCATCGCTTTTGGTCCATATTTCATAATCGAGGCTACAATTATAGCGCCATGGCGGAATCTGAAATAGACGATCACGTGATAGCGTAGTGACGCACATTAATCTTAAAATCGAGACATGTGGCTGCATTGACTTGCTGGGGTAACTTTTCTATAAATCTGGACTTTTGGGGTAAAATCGAAACGAAATTTTCAAATAAGTACCTTGGCTTTATCTAAGACTTTCTCAGGTTTTTTTTTATTATTTTGGAAATTGAATGGTGTTTAACGTCCTGCTGTTCTGCACCTATTTTTATTTTGAAATTTCATTATATTTTTCGTGTTTGGAATTAACGTTTTAATTTACAGGAAAAACCCTTTGTAATGAAGAAGGCGTCAGTGAATGGAGATAAATTTGAAGGCTTTACCATTGATCTACTCGAGAGTTTAAGTAAATCTTTAAAATTTAACTATAAGATATATGTCAGCCCTAACCAATATGGTGTTAGGAAAGATGACGGTACATGGGATGGTATGGTTGGAGAAATTAAAAATGGGGTATGATTACATAATATTACTAATAGTTCTTGAAAAAATGTTATCAACAATCGAACTTTCGATATTTTGGTATCATCAGTCATGCTCAAAATGCCTTGAAAGATTTCCACTAAATGTGGAAGGTCTATGTGTGTGTTCAAATGCAGTTAATAGTGGAAGTGGAATAGTGCAGGCAAGGTATTTTTTGTAAAACTGTGGGTTAATTCATTCAGTGACCAAAAATGTTTTGTATGTTTGGAAATATTGACCATTATTTCTACATTCAAGTTTCTATTTTAAAAAATCATAATAATTATAACTTTTTTTTTTCAGAACGCAATATTAGCTAATTGCTGTAGATTTCAGCCTTAATGTTTTAACTACTCTTGATATCCATTATTTTCATGTTAAAGTTTTTATAAAAATCATAATATTATTATATCTATTTTTCAGAACGCTACATTAGCTATGGGTGCAATATCGATTACGTCAAAAAGAGAAATTGCTATAGATTTCAGTCTTGGTGTTTTGACTACTGGAGTAAACATCTTGATATCCAGACCAGATGATCATTACACTATCTTCCAGTTCCTTAAACCCTTTTCTCTTGAACTCTGGATGACAATTCTTGGCTCTTTTATTGTTGTCTCCATGGTGTACTTCTTGTTGGATTATAAACGACCGTCGACGAAGTTTACTGCAAGGGAGACTCTTTGGTTTTCAATGGGAACACTCTTAAAGCGAGGAACAGACTTCTCTCCAGAACCAATATCTCAACGCATACTCACTTCAGGATTCAATTTCTTTGTTCTTATCACCGTGGCAACTTACACCGCCAACATGGCGGCCTTCTTGACGACAAAAGATTTCGGAAATACTGTCGATTCTTTTGAATCACTGGCAGATAACGATGACATTAGCTGCGGAACCGTCAAGAACTCGGCAACAAAACATTTTCTCCAAATGGGGACGAAACCTGTTTTTAAGCGATTGTGGAACAAAATGATATATTCTGACGGTCTTGTTGCCAATTCATCTGAAGGACAAAAGAAAGTGGCCAATGGTAATTACGCTTTTGTATATGACCATCTTATTAATTCGTACGTAGAAGGGGAATATTGTAATATGAAGGTCGTCGCCTCGCCGATTTTGATGCAAGAACACGGGATTGGTATGAAGGAAGGGGCTCCTTTCAAAACCAGTATCAATATCGAATTGTTAAAATTAAAGGAGAATGGACAGATACAAGACTGGAAGAAAAAGTAAGTGTGGGTTTTATAAATTACAAGTTTTAGGTCAGAATGTCAAGAGTCTCTGTATATTTTAGTAATTCTCCGTTTAATTTTGGGGTAAAGATGGTTTAACTCCGTGAGTTCGATGCCGTTGGTGGCCGAGAAAGTTACTCTGGATATTGCAGCCTGGCCTGTTGTCAGTGGTACAGGGCGAAAGGTCTGCCAAAGAACAACGTCTAGTACAGCGATGTGGGGGGGGGGGGGGGAATTCGGTGATAGTAGGCGGAGACGCCAATGCCCGGATGCAGTTACCCACAACACAGTGTATTTCCGTCTGTATTGTCCTCGTTTGTTCAAAAAAGTAAAACGTTAAACCCCATTTTATTTCTGTTTCGTTTTGATTTCACACCATATTCCCATGATCATAAGGATATATCATTATCCTATTGTGGTCCATCCCGGCTGCTAATTGCAAATATTACTTCCTTATGATTATAAACGGCGTGCAGTCAAATGATCCAACACGTGAATATATATATATATAAACTAAACTGTATATTTGGCTCAGATCTTTTAATCACCCTGTTTTTAATCTCACTGAGTATAAGCTGGAAGATTATCTACCGTTCTTAATTAAATTTCTAATAATCAATTTAAGTATATTTTTATATGGACCAAGTCGTGAAAAATTAAATATTATCCGAAAAATGCTGATGACGATCAGCGACTTCAAGTCTTCTTTGAAATTGTATTTATTTATGTTTTCAATAATATAGTCTTCAGCTTGATAAGTCAACTAACTATACAGGCATGGTTGTTATATATTTTGTTATGACCACTTTCAAATTACGAACGTGTTTCGTAGAATTATGTTGCTGTTCCAATTGCAACTGCAGATACCAGAGAGACTGGATATTTCGGGACAATTCTATAATTCGCTTCCGCGTATGATTTTTTAGCAGTTGGGGAAGAAAACCCTGTATCTTATTAAGGCCCTGTTCGCCCTAAGACACAGCTTGATTGGTGGCATGAAAATAGAGGTATTTTGTTTTGTAGGTGGTGGGAAGATAAAAGGAAATGCGACAAAGATGGTAAGAACAAGAAGAAGCCACGGGGTCAGTTTGGTGTTGCACACATGGCCGGCGTATTTATTTTTGCGTTGTTTGGAATGTCTTGCGGAGTTGCCTTCTTTTTATTCAAAAAATTCTATTTGCTAGCCAAACCAATATCTGAAGGTACAAAAGAAGAAAACACGGAAGGGGAAGACGATAATGGAGATGGAGCAAAGGAAAGGGGGAAAAGGGAAGAAGAAGACCTAAACATAGATGATGCATTCGACGAATCTCCCGGTCCATCTATAAAATATGAACAAGAGACCGCAATATCTGAGTAAATTCATTTAATTACTGAGAGTGAACCGTGGTATCTCAAAATCTGGGCATTCTATATGGATGATAATCTATTTTTTGTCATATAGGCTTGTAGGAGACTGTTCAGCCTGTGGGGGAAAATATCAGAAACAAATGGTTATTGTTTTTTGTAAGGAGATATGTACATGGTACTCCAAGAAAAATTTCTATTTCTTAGCCAAACCAATATCTGAAGGTATAAAAGAAAAAATTCAAAACAAATGATTGTTGCTTTTTTGTAAAGAGGTATGTAAATGGTACTCCAAGAGTCCAAGTAAAGTATTCACCGTAAATCACCTGGGGAATTTTTTTTTTATTTACGTTATCCTCACCGTCTTAATGCATTACCAAATTGTAAGTAACCATAAATACATTCAACATCTTAATTATATTATATTTAATACATACTATTATGACCACAACGATTATTATGATTACTCATACTCGTCTGATTTGATAGGATGAACTCCCCTTGACTTGAATGATATGCTGACTTTGTGGTGTTGATTCCCAGCTTGAAATTAAATGTTAAAAGGTTTGAGATTTCATTACGGAGATGATCATGGTCATAACTGTTAAGGGAACGGTTGGTGAATGTCGCGATGGTGCTTTTCTTGGTTCTGATACTGATTGGTGTGGGTTGGTATCGTATAAACTGAAGTTGTTTCTTAGGACTATGACATGGCGAACTTAAATTCATTAAGCTGTGTAGAGGTGGTCTAATAAGCAGTGGGGTCGTGAGCAAGTCAACGTAGGAGACAAACTTACGTTGATCTTTTTACAAAGGTAACATGGCCTTAGGTGCATTTTGATGTTGCCAGTAGAGTTGGGGGTGCAGATTGATTGGTTTTGAAGAGTGTTGCCTATACAGACGTAGACAGGTGTTATCGTTAGTAGTGTATTACAAGTGCCTTCTATTGGTGTTGTTGTTAGGTTGCTTTGGGATTTGGGGATGATATCGCAGATTTCATGACAGTCTTCTTGCTTCTTAGGTTTGGTTTTGGGTACAAACTTGAGTTCGTGTGATAGTAGAGCGATCGGGTCACCAGTGAGTAGAGTAATATATTCATTCTGAGAGGATTTTAGCAATTGTTTGATAGTTGAGTGTATCTTATTTGTTTGGATGTATAGTTTGGGTATTGGCATCGATCTGCTGCGAAGAATTTTAAATGTATCATAAGGTAATGTGGAGGCGCTGAACTTCAGTAAACTGAACACTCCTTAATAATAACAACGAGGGAATCCTTTTAGAGAAATCGCTAGAAATAAACATCTTAGAAACCTGTAATTTATATAATTGTTCCCTGTGACATGTTTGAAATGTGAACTAGTAAATGTGAAAAAGACTAGTATATATCCTCCTCTGGATCAGAATTGGATTGTTCATGATCAGAATCATCTGGATCATCAAGAGGTGCAGTGACAAGGTCACGTTCGTGCTCGATATAAAAAGCATGTGGTTAGTGGATGAGGAGGGGCAATTAGGAACATAGGCGTATGAGCTGCGGGGGGGGGGGGGGTGCGGGCACCGAATGCTGGGAAAATTTGGGCACACAATAATTGTACTTTGTAAAAGTTGTATAAAGAAATATTGTGTTCTTGAATGTGTCCAATTTTACAGCGAATTTAAATTCAGAGTGTCTATAATTAGGCAATCAAATAGAAATCTCAACCCTCTATTGTTTGGAGTACAGTAAGCCACGAGTTACAGTTACATAAACAATTGTTTTTAGTTGTGTATATTACAAGTAAATAAAATTTAGTTCTCTTTTATTGATGATTTAGAAATAAAGAACTTATTCATCGCAAAATAGATATTGTAGAACCTGTCATGGGCCTTGAAATAAAAATTGAACTTTTTTTATTTGGTAAAAACTCCTCAGAATCACTTAAAATGCATATTTATTCATACACGATTTTGTATATTTTTGGGGCACCAACCACGCCCCCCCCCCCCACACACAGTCAAAAATTTCCCCGTACTCCCATGATTAGGGACACCTCACGAGTTTACCCCACCACTGAAAATTTCTGGCAGTTGTCACTGTGAAATGCTGAACATTATGCAAGAAATTTAACCCAGTTAGTAAAAGCGCTGATTTAGCTAAGCTTTTAGCGGTGGGGCAATCATGAAAGTCATGACAATTAGAATTTCTTAGCATGCGAATTAACTCAAATCTGGCGGTAATGATACACATACATGTATTTATCTCCAGTATGTCGAAAAATGTGACGCAAATTTAGAAATATTTCCTCAATGGTCAATTTTAGGTGTTGGATGGATACGGATACCTGAAGGCTTGTAACCTTTTTGCCCAAAGTCGATTTTGATTTGATTTATTCATTAATTGCAAGACTCACACTTGTTTCGGATTTTTTTTTCACGGCTCATGTAAATCAGAAGTTCTCCCACCAGCTTAATGCCAAACTGTTTAAGAAACTATTTTAATTGCAGGTGAACCTTTTGCAGGGCCGTATGTAGGATTTTAAAACTGGGGGTGCAGTAGAGTGGTGGGAGGGGGCGCCAAAATAATGCTCCCCCTGCACCCCCGCTAAATACGACCCTGACCTTTGAATTATATTGTCATATACATGTAGTTTGATAATGTAGTATAAATATTACTATAGTAAATTAATAGCCCTTGTCATTGTTTTGTCATGAACATTGTTATACGTATGAAGTGTAAATAATGCTTAAAATCTTATGTGGTTTATTTTATCCTTTATCTTCAAAATTAATTATGCATAAATACATAATATATGTAGCATGGATTTAAACTAAATATACATACCGGCAAAAATCACAAGTGCTGCTGTAGCCCAATAAAAGACATAAAAGAATAAATAAAGCCAATATGACGAAGACATATAGCAGCAGGCGAATTTTGCGATTGTAATTCCTCGGCCGGTAATATGGAAATGTATGAAAATGTCACGGCCTTTGACCCCATATATTTGTGATTAAGATCAACAGAATGTTAAGAATGTGATTAAGGTCAAGAAATTTCATGGATTTGGTATGTTTATTCGAAAAAACTTTCTATTGTAAACAAAGGTATACACGGAACTTTAAATAAACTAATACAAAATAGTCAAATTTATTACATTGTGTATACAACTATTTATCTTCTTCTTTGGTGCCAGATAAAATGTACATGTATAAGTCATTACAGCGTATTTTATGAACTTTTCAATTTATTATAAATTAATTCTTTTTTCGATTCCATCTTGGTGAGTGAGGTGGGTTGTATACCAGGTCATTGTTCATTTTGTTATGGAAAATGAGGAATCCCTTACATTCTCTGTGTAAAGATCCTAACCCGAACCTAGAACTTCCTTGCTTCACAGGCATGACTGTGGCTTTCTAGGTTTAATTCTCAGAGCAGATGCAGAGGTGTTTGTCAATGGGAAGCATTTCAGCATTTGGTTACCTTACCTTAAGTGAATCTGATTAATTTTGTCTGAAGCCCACACTTCAAAGATCAGTGATTGCCTCCCCTGAATATAGTAAAGGCAGAGTGACTGCAGGACACACAATTTCACAAGACACAATATTATACAGACATCACAAACAACAACGCATGATATATCAGCTATCCGTAGTGCAGGGCCTGTAGCGATACAGACTCAGTCTGGTTAAAACACAGATAGCGTCCTGGTTGATTAGCCAATGAAGCAGTCGCTGCGAGTTCTTGGTGTGTGGGGCAGGGAACTGCGGGTAACTAACTAGAAACTTCAACGCTGGTTGGTTAATCAGATGGGTGACGTCTTAGAGTCAATAGCCGCTATGTGACCACTGATGCGGCCTTCCATTACTACCGGTCAGATCTTCGTATAGTGGAGGCCATCGAAAGTATAAAAAAACGAAACGAAATATTGATCTGTATTTTTATCAGATTGGCGACAGACTTCAGTTAAAATGAAAAACAAAAAGGCGACTATGTAGTTCGTTATTTATATCACCCCTCCCCCATCCCCATTTTGCATTGCAATATCCGATAACCGTTTCGTCTACCAGGTTTTGGTGAATATTTCATGATTTGGAACATGGGGATCAAAAGGTAAACAATCATGAATTAGAAAATACATGACAACCAATAGATGCACTTGATCGGAGAGAGAGAGAGAGAGAGAGAGAAATGGGGTTTAACGTCCACTCAACACAACTAGGTCATTTTGGGACTAACATATTGTTTAATTTTATTTCAATAATTCGCTTGCGCGTAGGGGTCTTTAGCAGTGGGAGGAAACCGGAGTGCCCGGAGGAAACCCACGAGGTTGAGAAGGCGCCCCTATCTCCATGCCACATACGCTCACACCAGGGCTCGAAACCACAGCCGCAAGCCAGAGGTGACCGGCCAGCTATAGGTCGAAGCGCGGTACCCTAGACCACTAGGCCATCCCAACCCCCCGCACTTGATCGGACGTAGACATATGGGACTATTTGTGGTTATAAAGATTTAGATCATGTGAGAGTTAAAACAGAATGTTATAGATAGGTCAAGGAATGATATGGATTTATTGTTCATGTCAGCGGGAAGACGGTTGTGGGGGGCATACCACCATTAAATTCCACCCTCTCGGTACCCACAAATTGTAGTTCGTCTATTTATACCCCTCTCCCCTTCTTCCCCCTTGCTTGCCCATATTTGTTGATTTGTTGGTCTAGAATGGACAAAGAGAGTTTGAATTAAAATTTTCTACCATGTTTTAGTAAATATGCATGATTTATGGGATTGGTCGATAAAAATAGCACAGTCACGAGGGGCAGGTAACATGAAAACGTGTCCCCCATCGATTAGCCCAGGTGCTAGATGGGTAGAACGGAATGAAACCACTGGGGGTACCGAGGATGAGAGATGGGAGGATAACAGAGCTAAAAGGTTGTTTTAGGTATATGCACGGCGAATAGTTACATGTTTTATTTTGTTACTTCAAGGTTATGTATCTCAAAATTTGGGTGGTCAAACCTATTCCAAGTTATAGTGCAGAGACATTAACATTTGTCTCTCTGTCTGTAGTGAAATGCATTCAGCCCAACGAAAGTTGGGGCCGGGCAAAGATGCCAGAAATAAGTAGTGGTCTGCCTTCCGAGTTAGACGGAAAACTGTAGTTATGTCCCTTTTGTCGTTTTTTAGTATACCCGTTGATGGACTGGAACTTGCTAACATAAATTGACTTGGTGAAAAGGAACTTTATGTCGATTATTCCACTCCAGCGTCATACATTTAGCCCAAGGGCATATACAATTGAATGGATGTTTCACATGGAGAAGAAGTAAAAGATTCGTTATTTTTCCTATGAAATCCAAAAACAATAAAGAAAGATACAAACAATTGTATACAAATACAGCACGTTTGATTTCCTACTTTGATCCACAGTTTCGGCGACGTTTGCAGAACTAAATATTTGCGCGAATCTCCGAGTTACAAAACTAACGAATGATCTCCAATATGGACTATTTCACCCTAGAACAATAATATTCAGATGTTCTATTTTATTTTTAGTACAGGCCCGATTGTCGAGGACTTGTGTCTTCATCTGAAATTTCCATGTAAGTCAACATTTTCTCTAAAACAATTTGCTGAATGTCCCAGTTTATTACTATAATAAGTTTTTTATGAAAAAATAAAGACTCGAGCACACCATAGTGTATTTATCGGCGATTTTTGTCTGACAAATTGTCCCTACATTTCGTCGGTCATATCATGCTATTGGCAGATAATCTATCTCCATAGGCGTACGAGGTGGGGGGGCCGGGGGGCACCGGCCCCCCCAAATATTTTCATGAAAAAAAATAGAAATCTGAAAAGAGCTCAGAATTGTGAGGTCGGTCATTAGCCGAGGAGTTTTTGAACATGGGGTGGGGTAGGGGTGTGGTCTTGTCGGGAATGAATGCTCAGTTTGTCGGGAAGCGTTGCGCCGTCTGTCGGGTTTGGAATATTTTAATAATATGGAAGCGGAAAGAATGATGAACAGGTTAACCATCTGAATAGAACCAGCACGGTACTGTGTAAGTCAGTGATAATCGTTTGACTTGTTCTTCTTTTGGTTTAATATAGTGCACTAGATGTAAATAAACTTGAACTAAAATGGTCATTCATACATTAAAAGTATATAAAGTTTACAAGTTCAAAAAGTCTTCTATCTTGATTCTAGATCTATCTATCTTAGATATGGAAAAAAAATGTGAACTGCCATATAATGAAAAACGTGGCAAAAGTAAATCGTAATACGGAATATATAGATTGTAAATTTAAACTCTTTTAAAATGGTCATTCATATATTAAAAGTAAATAAAGTATATACAAGTCTTCTATACATCTGAGATCTGGATAAAAAATGTGAAGTCTCATAAAATGAAAAATGTGGTAAAAGTAAATCGTTCGACTTGTTCTTGTTTTCGTAGTAATAGAGCTTATTTTAAAGATGACTTTTTACCAGTTTTTATGCTGCAACTGACATAATTTACTACCCACTCCAAATTACTAGAAAGTATTCGAAATGCCTGGGAATCGCGTCTACGGCCGTTTGGTTTTCAAAATTTTCTGGGGGAGGCCCCCCATACACCCCGTCGGACGCTTCCCGTCTCCGGTGCTCGCGGGCGGACGGCTTCGCCGCCTCCGCGGATTCTAAAGAAATATATTTGTCGGGAAAATATGCTGGCCCCCCCAAACAAGTTCGGCCTCGTACGCCTATGTCTATCTCATGCAACCATTGGGGTTAATAAGATCAGTCTCCAAATGCACGTTTTTATAATGTATATTGTCTTTACATAAACTAATCATTGTAGTCTACAATATAGTCTAATATCCTCAATTTACCATACGGCGATTGTGGAATTCTCGTACACAACTTACCATCGGTGACGATAGAACATTGGTACAGTGTTCGCGACCGACAGATTGTCGACGATGATAATCGGGTTGATGGCGACGAGTAATTCTTGGTAGGTCAATGTACCGGCCCTTAGTTTCTACCCTGTCCACTTAAAGGAAACCCACATTTCAGCTTTGTCTTATTACATTTCTGGTAGCCATTTATCTTACTTTATCATGATTCTACTTCGGGTTCTCCTACTCAAATTTAATAGATTGTGATTAAATTGGGGTTGGATGGCCAAATGGTCTAACACCCTCAACGCGACAAGTAGTGGGGTCGCCCGCCTACCCCCCCCCCCCCCGTGTTATGAAACCTTACAGGCAAGAGAATTATTGAAAAATGAAACTTACCATGTGTTAGTCCCAAATGACTTATTTCTCAATCAAGAAACGACATATGACTAGAGATGAGAAATAAAGGGAGATTCAGCCATTTTGAGAGTTTTGATTATTAAAAATGAGGTTGATTTCAAATTCCATTTGAATTCCAAATCTACAATACTATACGGTTTTAGAAACTAATAGGCTATCAATTGTGTTGATATCTAGGGTTCATAGTTTTGTTTCGTGGGTTAATAAACAGGGTTAATTTTACATTCACTTGTCTCATTTTTGAAACGGGACCAGGTGCTTGTAAATATCGTATCAATGTCGTATTAATAGATATATATGATCATACGATCTTATTTGTTTAGTTCAGCATCATTTAAAGAACACTGGCTTTTACATGCCATGTAATTCGTGTTATACAGATAATCAGTGGTCAGTGACACATTCTTCTATTTACACGAATGGAAAATTACTTAGTTTCACCGAACTGGGAATCAAATTAATATTTTAACGATATACAGTATCTAGTTTATTTTCATTTAATAAGTTGGCAATTTCTTTTTCTGTACCAAATGTGTACCATTGTATAAAGTATTCCAAAGCATTTAAAACTGAATTGTTAAAGTTGCATTATACTGGAATTCTTGGATAAAACACTTTTATTGGAAATAGTGATTTTGCAAACTTGCTAGCTTTAAGGGACTGGCACGATACAGTCCAGTCAAAAATCTTGTGCGGAGGAACTTATAGGAACTAAAACATGTATCACGAGAAGGTTCTCCACTCACAGATAATAAATTAAATCCGTTTTGTTAGATATATTTAATGGTGGGAGAGATCCAGCAGTGGGTAATTTCAAAGGTTATATTTTGAAGATTTGAGACATGTTGATACGTATGTTTCTGATAATCATGTCAGCAATCAGATTATTTATTGAAAAAAGGGTAATTAAAATCAGTCAATACTATACTCGATATATAACTATACTGCGATATTTTGTAAATTTTACAATTATCTTATCAATACGTAACAAATAAAACAATTACAGAACTCTTCAACAGAGACAAGAAAAAACAAGTGTAGCTATTAACAAATTTACAAGTTTCTATATAGCGTTTTAACTTACATATTGATAAGATAACTATAAAATTTACAAGATATGGCAATAGGCATACCCCCCTATAATTATTAGGATTCGATTTGTTTCCTATTTTATGACGTGAAGTGACACATGTTACTCTTCATGAAGGGAACAACAACAGAGTAATGAATTGAACATTTCTCGATTTAAAACAGAAAAAAAATCCTGTTTAATCATATGAGCAAAATTTATTTGTTGGACTTTATTTCAAACTGATCTTGTTGGGTAGACGTACTAGTATTTTAGGCAGAACCCGTTGTGTAAAAATGTCAATCTGTTCTTTAAATATTTTTCATTTTATTTGACTTTTTGACATAGCCTGGGGATGATTTTCATATTTACAAAGCTAAAATAAATACACAATACTGGCAATATTGTTATGATTGTTTGAATTATGGTCTGTTTATATAAGTGTTCATTATTATTTATCTAACCTTATGCAGACACGGGCTAGTTATAGATTAAATTGCACCATTTATAAGTCAGACAAAATGTATTATATTTGTACACACACACAAAAAGAGTGGCCTAAAATGCTCGCCCCGCTGCATTAGACCATTATTCATAACGTTTCTTGGTGACGTTATCAGATCAAGACGTCGATCAGCGATGAATTGTTTGTATGTAATGAATTAATGTTTTTCTCCGTTTATTTTCTTTTCTCCATACGCTAAAGTCATTTGTCAATAGCGTATAGGTTCGGGGTATTAGTTTACCTTGATAAAAATCATATAATAATACATTACCGTTATACATTTCACAGAACTAGCTCAAGCACTGTTCAAGATCGCATCCAAAACGTGGAATTTACATTGCGGATCGTGACACAATTGTTTTATGGGTGTATTTTTGTTTTTTTTATGAGATAAAATTTGCTGTATTATCAGTTTGTTACCCACTCCTGAAATATCATTTTTTTCTAGATTTTCTCTGACGTTGTTTTAGATGATAAATCATTTATTGTACAAGGACGAAGATATTTTCTCTGTGAAACAATACAAGCTAATATTTTTATTATGCCAGTCATTGGGGTTAGAAGGAGTCGTTTTATATTCTGTGTACCAGTCTTCTTAGTCATTTCGTTATCGGCATCATGCTTCAGTAATTACTACCAAGGCAAGATAAATTGATGAATTAAATGTTAACATACTATTCTGGACTTGAATAAGTTCAAGCTGTTGGAATAATTTACCAATACGAATTATCTGACAATATATAAAATCTACTGCTATCTAAATAGAATTCCACTTATATACTATTTTATTATCTGTCTATGTAACTTTTAATTGATCCTATAGTATATATTGACTAAGCCAACTATGTGCTTTCAAGGAAGACATTTACTGGGATCCACAATGTTCTAAAGATTTATTATGTGTGAACATGTACTCATATAAGAATAGTGGAACTTTACACTCTATAAAGATTTACTATTTAACATTAGAAGAAACATGAGTAAGTTTGTTTAAATTATTAAAGTGCACCTTAAGATATCTCAATGAGAACAATTCTAGAAACCAAATCGCTTTGAATATCTTTTCTCTGCTTTCCTCTGATAAGTAAGACAGAATGATTGGGTTTTTTTCGTGTGCTGGCTCAAGATATATTCGACTCTCCGTTGTGAATATGCTACATCTTTTCATTAACTTGACACCTCCCCAAATCCAATTAAGCGTATTGCTATAGTGAATATGAATGTGTTATAATTAGCTGATTTGCCTGTAATAGTACCATTAAATATATTGTTAAATTATAATCGACACGATAAAGGATGTCAAATATGATATAATAATACTAAAATAAAATGTGATATATTTATGATAATATTGTATTTAGGTACTTAACATAGACATTATCATGGTCTTGTTAATTCCTTCCTAGTGGGGGCACAGTACACTGCTAATTACGCTCACGAGTTAAGTGTGATAGACCAACAGGAATCGATCGCTGTGGTATTATTTCTGACACCTATAATGTCGACACATCCTTATGGTTGATCGTTATAGATTTGTATCTTTTTCTTTTTAAACAGAAACACATTATTGGATTTGTTAATAACAATATTACTCTTTAATAAAAACCCAATTCTATACTATTCTCTCCTTGTCTTAACATTATTGTTGTGTTTTTATATATTATACTTATAGTATATTCATTATTAATTAGTTCATATTGCCACCTTTTATACACACAGGCCCTGTGTCATACATACATGTACATGTATTATTATTTTTCAAATGAACGCCTTTTAAATCCGTTTACCAAAGTTATACCCGTTTTTGTTCAAATTGCCATTTTTGATGGCCACTGGGCCTATATAATATATACATATGTTTGTGCAGTTTAATTACCATCTCTTATATTCAATATAGACATGTATTATTTTTATTCGAATTGGCCGTTTAAAAAAAAAGTTTTGTCAATGAAATGCTAATCTATCCTTGTCTTTATTTTTTTTTTTTATCTTTACTAGAAGTTTTATTAAAATATTTGCCTTTTAAGATGTTATGAGTTGTACTATTGAAAATATTCTAGTGTTATGGTGTTCATGAATATTCTTATGGTAGGTTTTCTTAAATGTTTTGATGATTCGTGTTTATATGAGATAAATCTAGTGAAAAGTTTAATGTTTATGATAATGTATCATACAGTAAAACTCTTATTCTTTGTCTTTGTTTTAGTGATTTCTGTTAATGAAATTATTCTTAACTAATGTTGTTGTTTTTTTTTGGGGGGGGGATACATTTAATAAAAGGAATTCTTATTTTACGGAGAAATAAATCTTTACTCGAAGGTCGATATTCTTCTTCCACATTTTAAAAATATGCCCAATTTTTTCACTCTATTTTTATTGTTGCGTTGGTCTCGAGTAAATATAGGAGCCTAATTCTTATAACATATATAGCTAAATTTGAACATTTCTAATACAAAGGGAAATATTCAGAAATATACAAGAAGTATTATTTAAACTATTGTTTAATGGAAATAATATATGATTATGGTAAAAATACCGAATTTTATAATTTATGTAGATAATTATTTTACAACTTCCTTCGGTTAATTTCTCCCTTGCTTCTGATGTGTTAACATATTTACTATTATGTCGAAGACATGCTGTCTACAAATTTAAAGTGAAGAAAAATTTGTAATTTGTGGCGTTTAAACTTGTAAAAGAAAGAAAAGTTCGGTTATGAACGATTTTAACACACGTATTGATGACAGACCGCTACATCCTATACCCAACATGTACATTTATATTTAGCGTCGGTATCGTCGCTATCCCTGTTTTACTTGGATGTAGAAGAGCCGGTCAGTAACCTTACTATGTTACAAACAGTCGTACTCTAGCAGTCAAATGTTTTTAATATAACCGGATGTTTTCGTTATATAAAAATATTTGTCGGTCAGATAAATATCAAACCAAATTTGTTTTAATGTCACAATGCACTTGACGGCGAACGCCCATAGAAATAAAGACTTCAACACTGGTTCTTTAGATACTAATCTAATTAAAATCAAGAAACCTAATTTAAATTTTGGCCAAAATATTTGTGGATATCATTGAATAATCGTTCAGGTCTCGGCTAACTATCTAAGAGGGAAAGGGTTTCGGTATGAATTCAGATATGAATACACACAGTAACACCACTATACAATAAAAACACTAAAGTGATAATACTGATAAGTATAAGCACAAATTATTCAGTGTCCCTAACAATTACCTTTAATCAAGTAGCAAAAAATACAGTAAGTCTTACTAAACATATGAATAAAAACTATTAAGCACGAATACATTTTAAAATTTAGAAACTGGTTAAAGAAGATGACTGTGACATCAATGTGTGAAAATAACATTTTTTTGTTTTAGGTTAAGGTGATAATTTGCCACACGACCCGCGTCGAAAACTGTGTTCAACATACAGACTGTCGAGAAGAAAGACAGAATATTAGGCCTTCATGTTTTAGAACTTTTCATACTCCATTTAGCTAAACATTATTTGTCTTAAAGTGTGTCTTTCATCTTTTTTATTGTAAAGGGAGCGATGAAAAATCACCAATGTTCCATATGTCTCTGTCATATTTACAAAATGCCCACAGTATATTATCCTTTAGAATTCAAAATACGTAATCTTTACATCGCAAAACTAGGAATAATTCCTGTTTTTAGATATTTGTTCTAGAATTAATGCGAATTTGAAATAGAAACGCGCGCATAAATTATTTGTTGAAATCCGTTATACTTGGGGGTTCATCATGCCCTCCAAAATCAAATCTAAAAGAAATCAGTATAAAATACACGCATTCATAAACTTAACAAATAACTTATGACGTAATGAAAACGAATTATACTTCTATGAAAATTGAATTTAGATCACAAAAAATACTATTCGCTTTGTGATAGTTTTCAACATATTATAAATTCATAATTTTAAAAAAAAAAATACTCAAATGATTGACTCTATTGCTTACTTTCTGCAACCTCTCTGTGTGGGGATGGGGTTGTTCTATACAAATAGCTGAATGAAAAAAACATAATGACTACAATCGAAAATTTAACCCCTACATGTTCTAGACAAACAAAAAATAATTCTACATGTGCGCCAATAATACCCACAATGTTCGCACTGCGAGTAATTTAACATTCTCAAATTTGTTTAATGGGATCTAAATGTATTTTCAAAATTATAAATGTAATGTTAAATCATTACTTTCCATAATGTTTTACATTAATAGAAATATTTAAATCAAAGAGCACCATGTCTCTTGGAAATTGATAAGGATGTGTTGAAACTTAAAAAGAGTCAAACCTTTACAAATTTAAATGTTGAGTTGGTATGTTAATTTGATCAATTTCACAATGTCTCAATCTGTAGACTCAAATTTAAAAGTAGACCGATATTCACTTCACAAAACAAATCAAAGCAAACTCATATAAATCTCCAACTTTATGTTTTCACCAAATCCAAGAAGTCTAGTCATTTTGAATAGGAATATATAATATGTTTTCTTGAAAATAGTTTTAAAACAAAAAATAATATATGATAATTTCAACGTATATCTATATTATCATAATATCCAATTTAGTTTTTTAATCAATATTGTTCTATAACAACTCAGATATTTTTAAAATCATTATGGAACTTCAGCTGACGTGTGCCAGTTCTGGCACTGAAGACTAATCAGCAAAGGCGTTACATTCGAAGAGGGGGTTAGTGGGTGGAGCTAAGAATAATTTGACAGGCTGTCATAGGAATGGTAGCACTCGTGCCTCAAGAGGCTCGTTTGATAAGGCCCATTGAAAACATACACATTATCAGAAAGCATTAACATTTGGCAAGTTTGGGCAACATGGATGTTAGTGGTTCCATAGCTTCTCGGGGTAACCCTTTTGGGATAGCGAATATTATGGCAGCCTCAGGAACTGACAGTAATTACTCTACGGGTTTTGGATATTCACCCCTATCCGCATCCAGACCATCGGATCGGTTCTTTGATTGGAATCAGAATTCGTCATTTGTACCCATGCCTGCTATGGAAGGTAAGAAGCTATGTGTCTCTGTATAAAATAAGAGATCATAGAATCATACAAGAAGCATGTTAATATGAGATTGTTTATTTAGGATGGTTCTGATATTACATTATGATAAGCCCGGTAAATCATTACAAACCATGATAACGGTATTTCTGCGTGCACTTCAAAACTTAAATATTTGAATTTAATTTATTCCGCAAGTCGTCCAATTCCGCGAGATGGGATCATCAATATCATCTGCATATGAACAGAATTCATTCTGCATCTTAACGTAATTGTCATTTACAGGACCGGAACTTCTCTTGGAACAAACATCGAAAACAACAGTTTGAAAAAACAAATAAATGAAGTCCCGTAAATATGATCGATTCCGGTGGAAAGGATTATCTAATATTTTGATCAATCGACAATCAATTGGTACTAACTAGTAACTGTATATTCTATTGACAAATTCGACAAAATCGAGCAAAAGCAACTGGGATATACATGTAGAAATAGGATAAAATTTATAACTGGTGTATTACTGTGACTGTATATAATTATGTAGAACAGAAGGTTATTCAGAATAGTTTTCATTCATAAAACACATGGCTATTATCGCGGAACATTTTCATTTTAAAAAAATCAAAAGCCATGTTGGTTCATATCTCTTGAAGCTCGTATATTTGATTAATTGCCTTCTATATGTTTAGTTTCGTATTTCTCTATAAACAGACCAGACATGTTTTTCTGGTTGAAATTTAAGTCAATTTTAGATAACATTATTGTATTTAATCAATATTTCGTACACAGTTATATCAAAAATTATGATATACATTTCTGATCTAAGTGCATTTATATCCTGTAATATTAAATCTTTTGATATTTGAAATGAGGGATTAAGAATGATTTGTGGGGAGATATTGTCTTCTTTTATCAAATAATATTGCAATTTATAATCCTAATAAAATACAACTGTTATTATAATTTTTGATTATTTAGGTTTACTTTCATTTGATCAATTTCGTCTCCTTTCAGCGTGTTTACGGAATTCAAGTACGAGTCGAATGTTCTTTGATACGATACGTTACGACCAAACTACGGAATACAACTCGAGTTGTCGCGGTCCGGAAGCAACAGAAGTCATCAAAGGGGACCCAAACGACACTCAAGTAAACCCCGGGGTAGGGGATTGTGAGAAACTTTCAAACGGTTGCGAAGGTCCCAAGAAACCCATTCACCCTAAATTGATGAACGTGGCAGCTCATCTTGAAATGAAATCGCTCTGGGACGAATTTAATGAACTAGGAACGGAGATGATAGTAACAAAAGCTGGAAGGTAAGAATTAATCATAATTTTAGCAATTTCTCTGACTGTCTCTATCCCATAAAACTAATAAAATAACTCTTTTTGTTTGTATTCCGTGTTTAAAATCCAAAACCCAATTGCGATTACGCAGGATTGTGTCTTATAAAATGTAATATTTGCACTGTGAATATACATTATGCTACAAAATAAATGTGGTATAATGCTTCATATTGTCATTATTGGTAGTTTATGATTCAGCCGAATAAACTACCATTTACAGACTGACAACTAGGGATGCATCTGAATAATTCCTAGAATTTCGTTTGGGTGAAAACATTTTTTTTTTATTTCCGATAATATTTGAATTTCTGAAAATGATTTCCTGATTTTAAAAAACAAAAACAAAAAAAATATATATAGAATAAAGACATTTTTTATTTATTCAAAAATATTGTCTGCAGTGGTGAAAAAAGAAACATTCAATTAACTTGTGAAGAGTTTGAACACAATTAAAAAGTCCAATAAATAGAAACAATGTTTTCAATACAGGGCGTTGAAATAAGATTTGGATAAATAAATAGGCCGCTCGAAATTAAATTGACGTTTGTTGAGCACCGATAGCTTTAATCTATTGGCAAACTCGGGAACAGAAATTGGATTAAAACTTCCGTATAGACAAAGCGGTGTATAGGAAGAACTAATTTTATATAATCTATGTTACGCGGACCGTTTCACTTTTCTGCTCACTTGAAGTATAAAATTTAAGCAACGCGTTTACCTAATCTGAAAAACATTTTCTTACCAGGCTGCAGTTAACAAAACATCGACATCAAACACATAACTAGAATTATTCTACCGATAACTTCAATCTCTCTCGACTTTTGTTTTTCTTCATACGACCTTTTTTCTTTCCATTCTCAACTTCACCCAAGACAACAATGCAAATATATAAGTATTTCTTTTGGATGTACATTTCTTTCAGTTATGCTGTTTTCTATTTAATATTTATTCATCAGTGTTTTTCTAGCCCGCAAGGCGACGCAATGTTTTGAAAAGCTCCTAAGTAAGTCGCACGTAAGAACCATCGCCCCGAGCTCAAAGCGTTTTAACAGGCATTCGGTCGTTCCGGGTCGATTTCAATGGTTTCCATGTTACATAGCAGTCGCGGAGAAATTTACAGTTATTCTTAGGTAAATAAATAATATTTCTGCTTATACCAAAAAATAAACAAATAATACACGGAAAGCGGTAATCACTTTGTGTTTAAGAAAACCTAAGAAAGCTAGAGAAATGATTTAAGATTGACACAGAACACATTACAGAAGCTTTGCACCTCTTTTTCTCAATATTATCACCATGGATAGAAGCATTAACAGTCGAATAAATTGTATAGAAAATAAACGTAGATAATGTAATTATAATAAGTCTAGGGGACAGATTTACAATGCTCAAAATAAAAATGATAAAATAAACAGTATTATTATTGTTATTATTATAGCTTGGATATATAATGTTGGAAAACGAGCCAGGGAATAATTTCTGCAAACAAAGCAACGAAACTGAAATCTTTTACAAAAAAAATAAACGTATGTTAAAGGAAAAATGAAAACGCTATTTTTCAAAGAGTATTATTGTATTATCAGTATTTAGGCAAATATTCTTTTCTCTTTAAATTAAGATGACGTAAGAAATGTAGTGCGCAAAGAAAATTTTTGAAAAAAAATATTATACTTTTAATTTTGCAATAATAAATAAATTTAGGACAGACAACCATAAATAGGGTTCAACGTCTACCGGACACAAACTAGATCATTCCGGGACTAAATAATATAGGAATCTACCCCAATATCAATATTAGAATATAAAATTCTATAAGTTTTCTGAATATTGTCTGTCTGTCTCAAAAATAATTAATGATTTTGAAAAACACAACACGGGACAATTTTGATTAATTTCATTATTAAAATTGGATTTGAAAATATACATAAATAATCATATTATAACTGAATTCTTGAGGTCGGCGAATACTAAAATATTATGATATCATTCGGTATAGGAATTAATGTACATACATATTATATTAAGAGATGTAGTGTTCTTTACTATTTTTATTTGTCTATATGTATAATTTAGTATTTTTTATCAAGAAAATATCAGATTTTGATCTTCGCATTTTATAATAACCTTAATTAAGACCATATTTTGAGTCAAGACAAGCGATTAATTGGGGTCGTTCTGCCTCATCATTGCTGTACTTCCAGACGATTACATACGTCATGTCACACGAGTCCAATAACAGAATTTATAGCCCTCTAGAGAAGTAATTATCACCCATGGTCCCTATGGAGACATGGTATGTAGGGTCGGTCTCTTGTAATATATAACCACCAACATGTAGATAACATATATTACATATATTATTACACGCTTACGTCTTTACTTACAATATTATCTACCGTAATCATTATACCACTACACTTGTGTCATAAAGTAAAGTTAGTAGATCTTATTGTTGGTATCTGTTATACCTCAAGGGTTTTTGCTACCGAAAATAAGAACACGACAGCTTATATAGTATTTGTTAGTAAATATAAATTTTTATGTATTCTCCCAGTTTTGCGCAACCTTGTTTCGGGACATGGACATTGCATCATTCTGAAGAATTTTTTGGGGCAAAATAAAAAGATTACTATTAAACAGTTGACTAAGATTTGTTTTATCACCAACATAGTTCAAGGTACATGAATTAATAATTCATTTTAGAAATTTCAATACGTCTATAAAACTACCAACAGTAACATTATGTACATATGTAATTACAAAGTATTTACATATCGATAACAAATAAACAAGATATAGATAATTCTATATAAGTAATACTGTGTCTCATCGGCGTGGCATCAAGCGACTCATTAAAACAATAACTGGATAAGGTATTTCTGAACTTTGCAAAAGACAAAATACGTTATCGGATTCGGGGTACGGAAATACCCTACTCCCACTTCCCACTGGAAATCTTCACCGGTAAAATAAGCCCCGTCCCCAGATCTATATGAAATTTATATCTATCATTTCAATTATTGAAATCAAGAAGCCTATTGAATTTCCGCTAATTTCTTCTTGGGTTATGACTGTATGAAAATTATAATAATGCATTATTTGAATTAATGAAACGAAGGATCCTATTCAATTTCAGAAATTTCCGTTAATTTCTTCTGAAGTTATGGCCCTTATTTCACTTTTTTACACCTTGTGAATTCTTTATTGACAGAAGTTACCATCCGATCTGTATGAAATATATACGCATCATGTAATTTGGTGGCATAAAGGAATTGCAACAGTTTCCAATAATTACTTTTAAAGTAATCGCTCTTGTTTAACTTTTTTGAACCTTGTGAACTCTCAAATGACGAAAGTTATCATCCGACCTGTATGAAATTTAATTAGTGAAACGAAGAATCCTATTGAATTTCAGCAATTTCCAATACTTACTTCTAGAGTTATGACCCAGGTTTAACTTTGTTGAACCTTGTGAACGCTCGAGTGACGAAAGCCATCATCCGATATGTATGATTTACAACAATTTAAAATACTTATGATGAAATAATATGTAGAAATTTTAAAATGCTTAGGAGCGTTTGTATACAACTAATCCATGTCTTTGTAAAGTAGTGTATCATTGTATAATTATGTCCATGTATGTATCCTTTGTTTGTTTCATGTACTTTTCTATTAATTTTATCTATATATGCACATAACCTTGTGAGGTTTATTATGCAATAAAGTTTGTTCTTCTTCTGTATAATATGTATATGCATCGTTTACATTAGTGAAATGAAGAAGTCTATTAAATTTCAACAATTTCCAATAAATACTTCTAGAGTTATGGCCCTTGTTTTACTTTGTTGAAACTCGTTCGAATGACAAAATTTATAATCCGATTTCAATGAAATTAGTAAAACGAGAAAGCCTGTCAACATTCAACAATTTCCAGAGTTAAGGCCCTCTTATGAACTCTCTAACGTTGAACCCCTTTTCATTGTATTTATTGGAGGATGTATTTATTTCATTGTATATTTAAATATAAACGAAATGACATGGTATGATAAATGAAATCAAATGTGCTTCATCACCGGTACATGTTTCGTATAATATATTTTAGCATCAGGAAGAACTAGAAGACATTTAAATTATGATTATTTCTTATAATTACTTGGTCTCTTGTGAATGCTCTCATTCTACAAAACAATAAATATACCACAACTCTTAAACTTCATCTGACTATTACTGCGTTTTGATTTTTTGATTTTTATTTTCGATTTCTTGCCAGACCCTACCATCGAAATGTTGACTCCAAATTATGTCAATATTCTATAATATATAAGAATCAGAAATAAAGTAAACATTAGTCTCCATATTATAAAAAAATCTCAGTTTGATAGATGAAATAAGAAACTCGGAACTTGTTGCCGCTCCGCCAACTGTGATTTGACACCTACAGCGAGTTTGGCGATGAAAACATCACTGACACGTGAAACAGCGCGGAACGATATTGCCAATCAAGTGAAACGACCACTCAGAATGAACCCTATTTATTTTTAGAGCAAATAGTTCTATGTCTATAAATAATGTCCAGGAATCGGGCATCACTGATAAGTAATGTATATTTGATAGATATATGTATAAATACTCTTTTTTTTTGCAAATTTTAGGCAAGGGTCATGATCTCGTGTCAACTCGTTCTCATACTTTTTAAGCATTAGCTATTTGGTCAGATTTCCGACAGACTTCCATTTCAAAATACAGAAAAATATCTCAATCCATGATAATACACAGCTATTTATGAACATATTTCCCATTTGTATCTAGTCTCAGTAAGAAAACTCGGCATACATCGAATGTGCAAAAATGCACGATTCGAAATCTTGTTGGAATAATAATTTAAAAACTTTATTGCAAAAATAGCATTGCAAGGATTTATTCATAAAATATCTTTGTAAATATTGGCACATACTCCAATAATTCATCTAAGATAATAAGATTGTATTGCATGAAAACGGTCAACCACGACGGCTTACAATATACATACACATACAAAATACTTAATTAGTACACATAATCCGGGCAATTAGTGCATACCATCTATGTAATTAGCATAAGATCTATGTAATTAGTGTAAAATACGACAATATATATATACTATATTATGAAAATTACACTGCAGACGACACAAAATAAGCTTATATACTTTACATATTTATCTGAATCCCACTTCAAAAGTAAAACACAATGCTAAAACATCTCCCAAATATTTCAAGTCTGAAATCATATACCTCTCAATTCCAAAATTTCCGAAATTTTTACTTTCTAGATACGTGTAAGATTGTATTTTTGTAAAACAAAAACTGTTGTACTGCAGCCATAGTCTGTTATAATATTGTTATACGCCCACATGGAAATGTGGACGTATATTGCCGTCGCCCCCGTCAGTCCGTCTGTCGGTCCGTCCGTCCGTCGGTCCGTCCGTCCGTCCATCGTCCACAATTTCTTGTGAACGCACTAGAGGTTAAAGTTGATATCCGATTGGCTTTAAATTTATACACATTGTTTAAGTTCGTGTGACGAAGAAGCCTATTGATTTTCAGCGATTTCCGATAATTACTGCCAGAGTTATGACCCTTGATCACTTTGAAAAATTTTGTGAACGCTGTAAAGGCCAAAGTTAATATTCGATTGACGTTAAATTTATACACAGTATTTGAGGTCATGAGACAAAGACGCCTATTGATTTTCAGCATTTTCCGGTAATTACTGCCAGAGTTATGGCCCTTGATCACTTCAAAAAATCTTGTGGACGCTCTAGAGGCTAAAGTTAATATCCGATTGACTTTAGATTTATACACAGTGTTTAAGGGCATGAGACGAAGAAGCCCAATTTTCGGTGATTTCCTATAATTACTGCCAGAGTTATGGCCCTTGATCACTTTGAAAAACCTTGTGGGTGGTCTAGAGGCCAAAGTTAATAACCGATTGACTTTAAATTTATACAAAGTGTTTAAGGTCATGAGACGTAGAATCCTATTGATTTTCAGAGATTTCCGATAATTACTGCTAGAGTTATAGCCCTTGATCACTTCAAAAAATCTTGTGGACGCTCTAGAGGCCAAAGTTGATATCCAGTTGATTTAAAATTGATACACAGTGTTAAAGGTCATGAGGCAGAGAAGCCTATTGATTTTCAACGATTCCTCACAATTACTTCCAAAGTTATCTCCCTTGATCACTTTGAAAAATCTTGTGATGCTTTAGGGGCCAAACTTATTATCCGGTTGACTTCAAAGTGATACACAGTGTTTAAGGCCTTGAGAAGAACAAGTATATTAATTTTCAATGAATTTTGATAACTGAACAGCTAAATACATGATATTAAATGTTTTGTATACCATACTATATGTTAGCATGGGCCAGAACTTTATAAAAACCAAACAAATTCTAATGATTTTCTGAGTTGTTACTCTTAATCAGATTTAAGTGTAATATAAATGTTTCATTATCGAAATAAGTAAAAATATGCGACAACTCTTGTTGTCTGCCCGGACGATTGATCTGCTGTGGGTGTATGTTTCGTTGCATGGCAACCTATCTTTTTATACGCCCACATTGAAATGTGGTCGTATATTGTCGTCGCCCCCGTCCGTCCGTCCGTCCGTCCGTCCGTCCGTCCGTCCGTCGGTCCGTCGGTCCGGCGTCCACAATTGCTTGTGGACGCTCTAGAGGCTAAAGTTAATATCCGATTGACTTTAAATTTATACACAGTGTTTGAGGTCATGAGACGAAGAAGCCTATTGTTTTTCAGCGATTTCCGATAATAACTACTAGAGTTATGGCCCTTGATCACTTCAAAAAATCTTGTGGACGCTCTAGAGGCCAAAGTTAATATTCGATTGGCTTTAAATTTATACACAGTGTTTACGGTCATAAGACGAAGAAGCCTATCGATTTTCAGCGATTTCCTATAATTAATGCCAGAGTTATGGCCCTTGATCACTTCAAAAAATCTTGTGGACGCTCTAAAAGCCAAAGTTAATATCAGATTGACCTTAAATTTATACACAGTGTTTAAGGTCGTAAGAAGAAGAAGCCTATTGATTTTCAGCGATTACCGATAATTAGTGCCAGAGTTATGGCCCTTGATCACTTCAAAAAATCTTGTGGACGCTTTAAAAGCCAAAGTTAATATCCGATTGCCTGTAAATTTATACACAGTGTATAAAGTCATAAGACGAAGAAGCGTATTGATTTTCAGCGATTTCCGATAATTAGTGCCAGAGTTATGGTCCTTGATCACTTCAAAAAATCTTGTGAACGATCTAGAGGCCAAAGTTAATATCCGATTGACTTAAAATTCATACACAGTGTTTAAGGTCATAAGACGAAGAAGCCTATTGATTTTCAGCGATTTCCGATAATTAGTGCCAGAGTTATGGCCCTTGATCACATCAAAAAATCCTGTGGACGCTCTAGAGGCCAAAGTTAATATCTGATTGACTTTAAATTTACACACACTGTTTAAGGTCATGAGACGAAGAAGCCTACTGATTTTCATTGATTTCAAATAATTACTTCCAGAGTTATCTCCCTTGATCACTTCAAAAAACCTTGTGACGCTACAGATGCCAAACTTATCATCCGTTTGACTTCAGATTGATACACAGAGTTTAAGGTGTTGAAACGCAGACGTATTTTGATTTTCAATGAATTTTGATAACAGAACAGCTAAATCCATGATGTTAAATGTTTCCTATACTAATTGATAGCGTGGGGCAAAACTTTATAAAAAGCAAACAAATTCTAATGATTTTCAGATAATTACATAATGAGTTGTTTCATTACCAAAAAAAGTAAAAATATGCGACAACCCTTGTTGACTGCCCGGACGATTTAGCTGCTGTGGACGTATGTTTCGTTGCCTGGCAACCTATCTTTATATTATTTAGTAAATTCAAAGATAAAGAATTAATGTCTTATTGTTCAATTTATCTATAAAAAATATCAGACATTACATCAGTTTTCATTTTATTTTTATTTTTGTTGTTTGCTGTTTTACTTGATGACTTGCACGTATCTTATCGTTAAAATGGACACAGAACTATCTTAAGTGATGTAGACAAATTTAAATTTGTGCGTTGATATCGGCGGTATATCTCCCCCTGCGCTTTGATATATATCCATTTTACTTACTAACATTGCACCGGTGTTTGACAGCTGGAAGGGGGGTTTGATTTACGACCTTGAAAACACACCCAGTTGACTTTGACAAACCAAGATATTTTAGATATGTAACGAAAACATTAATTTAGATTTATTTGGAATGTTCATAAAAAATAATCATATGTTGCCATGCCACGTTAATGCTGGATATGATATTTCTACTGGCAATAAAGCAGAATTCAAAAGAATCCCGAAAGCTCTGAATAAATTATTAGTATGACTTTATTCCTCACAAAGAATTGGTAAGGCAGCAGTATGTGCAATACATGTTTATAGAATTAAATGGATGTATTTAATACAATTGTAACTTCCAGGAATATTTACTGAAATCGGTTAAAATGACAATACTTCTATTATGCTCTTTCTTGTCTGCGATATCACCTATGATGGAACCGGGCGTAAAACCCTTGTTTCATTTATAATCTTCTGTATGATAGTTATACGCATCATTTAAATTAGTGAAACATAGAATCCTATTGAATTTCGTGAATTTCGGTTGATTTCTTCTAGAGTTATGGCCCTTGTTTGACATTGTTGCACACAAATTATAGTCTGATCTGTATGAATTTGTCTAGTCTTGTAAAGATTAAATATATAGGCAACAACCCTGGTTCACCGCTCTGACAATTTAGCTGCTATGAGCGTTTTTTCGTTACCTGGCAACCCATCTTATTATTTATTCATCTGAATGTTTAATGCATAGGATAGGTTTATTTCAGTCTGTAAAGTATTAGTAATTGCATAGAATGTGTAATATTTAGGCTTTATTAGAGGACGTATTATAATATTTAGGTATATTTCAGTGTCTATAGTAATTGTATAGAATGTGTAATATTTAGAATATGTTTTACTATAACAGACATTACAGGTGTAGACCTAGATATAAATTATCTAAACAGAACATGTCACTGTTGTTTTTATTTTATCAGTTAGCAGAATGAAATATAGATAGCTTTTGTTATTTTAACGCCATTTTTTCACGACACTCCATCTAAAATGGTAAACGATAATATAGTGTAACGCATTCTACTTTTATACCTTAAATTGTTTTATTAGAAAAAAACTTGAAAGTTTGGTTTTGAAATATCATCGACTATAATGCGAATTGGAGCACACTTTTAATAGTCTTTTATATCTCTACTATAAATATATTGGTCAGAATTTTTACATCTTGGGAAAATTAATAAGTCCATTTGGTGATATTTTGTGTGAATGAATGTACAATTTTTCATCTACATGTATAAACAATAATTGTTGTCGTTGACCGTGTCCATCTTTCCACTGTAAATGAAGATGAAGTTGAGTGATGTTAATATTATGACCTTGATAATAAATAAGAATTTACATCCGAATTTCCATATACCCTGCCTTACACATGCACCACTGTTGTGTACACAAACGTAAATCTTAAAAGCCGTTAATTGTTACTACAACTATTACAACGTTTATAAATTAAAGTTGGCCTCACGTCCAGTGACAGACTATATTTTCTGATCTGTACCACCCAAAGAGTACATTATTACCAATCAAGCATGATAAAATTAAATAAATGGTAATTCTATCACTAATTTATCGTAAACATTTCACCTGGCTTTTGTCACAGTGCCACCTGTAAAATCTAGGGTAGGTAGATATGTACGGGTATATTGATAATGTAATATATTATTTATTAGGATAAGTCCACATGGAAATCTGGTCACCCTGGGGGCTAATGTTAACATTTGATTAACTCTAAACTTCCACACAGGGTTGTTTTTTTTGTGACATTGCCCTTGTTTGCGTGTTGAGGCAGGCTTTGGAAAAACAAATGTACAATTTAGCTGTTCATGTCGTATGTTTTGTTGCCTGGCAACCCATATTGTTTCCTTTATTTTTCAGACGAATGTTCCCAGCTTTTCAAGTTCGTGTAACTGGAATGGATCCTCATTCTGACTATATGGTAATGATGGATTTTGTCGCGTCAGATGACAAGCGATACAGGTATTCCTTTCACAGTTCAAGTTGGGTGGTAGCTGGTAAAGCTGATACCCAGATGCCTGGCAGGATTCACATGCATCCAGATTCTCCAGCGAAAGGTTCACAGTGGATGAAACAAATTATATCATTTGATAAACTCAAATTAACCAATAACCTCCTAGATGACAATGGACATGTAAGTACACTGTAATATTAACCACATACTCATGTGTAGACGCTTAAGTGTCTTATTTACTCTCGCGAATTCCACACCCAATTCTCAAGTCGCTCCCTCCCATATACATAGCTAATTATTAACTATTTTACTTTGACACATTTGCAAATCGTCATCAGTCTTAACGATGTTTTTTGACGTTCTTATTGTTTGTATTTGGAAACATGCTATGTTATAAATCCAAAATTTTGCTTATATATATATATAGATCCTGGAGCCGCGGTTATTCAGTGAATAAGACACTAGTGCACTAAACAGGAGATCCGTGGTTCGATCTCGGTGATGGTCGAGAAAGTTCACCGATAGCGCAGATTTCCTTCGCCAGCGGTGTGTTCGGATGGGACGAAAAGTCAAGGCCCTGTTTACCCCTGACATTGAAATTCGATGTAAGAGAAAGCCATAGCGCCAAGGATTCCTTACCAATTTTACATCATTTTCTTGCAGTCAGTTCAGGTGAATGAACTGTAGCGTATCGTGCATTTCTTCTGGAATATTGGCTAGAGACAGACCATTACCTTATCACTAAGCTCTATTTAAGATATTAATACTTATAAAAATATACACTTATTATATGAATTATGATTTTACTATCATTTATTCTGCGTTTTATACGCCCAAATTGAAATGTGATTGTGTTGTGCGTTTCAACGTCTTTAGGTAATAATTATTGCCTTGGTGAATTTGAAAAACCTTGTGTATTCTTTGGGGTTATATACTGTTTATGAGCTTAAGAAGCATGTTTCTTTTCAACGATTCGAGCAACTATGCATAAAAATGTTACAACAAGGAAGTACTAGAAACCTATAAGGGTTTAGTTTCTGATAGTTACGTCATGGATTGCTATTCTTGATCAGTGTTTAATACTGTCCCAAAACCAAAACAGAAATAAATATGTGACAATCTATGTCGATTGCTCTGACGACTAAATCAGTTATAATTCATTCATTGATTTGCAACTTATCTAATTATACTTTTTCAGATAATCTTAAATTCCATGCATTCGTACCAGCCTCGTTTTCATGTTGTATATAATCCACCGAAATCAGAAGACGTGACAGAAATGGAAGTCTTCAAACATTTTATCTTCCCCGAGACCAAATTTACAGCCGTCACAGCTTATCAGAATCACCGAGTAAGTTTTGTAATTTCATACTAGAAGTGTATTTGCTTGTACGCTCATATTAAAATATTGTCATGGATATTGATTGTCATGACCACGTCAGTTCACCCACGTCTGTCCGTCCATCTATAGGCTAAAGTTATGATCGATTGACTTTTCTGATGATTACCGATAGTTACTGCCAGAGTTATGACCCTTGGTCACTTTTAGACATCATCTGAATGCCCTAGTGGCTATGGTTATCATTCGATTGACTTTAAATTTATTTACAGCGACTTAGATCAGGAGACGAAGAAGCCTGTTTCGGTGATTTCCAATAATTACTGCCAGAGTTATGTCACTTGATAAATTTAAAAAATGTAACCGCTCTTTGGATAAATTCTGACTCAACGCCTTTACTGAATTTGAGGTTTAGCCCCTGTGTCTACATTTCACTGAAAGACGTCATGGTCTCCGTGTTGTGAATCTCTTCGACAATAATTGCCCGGTCTATAATCGTGCCAAAAATAACATTTCTGTTGCATTTTGTCTGCCCATTACTTACAAACAATTCAATGGTGCCTTGTTATACAATACATTTGAAAACCGGCTCTAGCTTGAAGGTGAACGTTGTATTACAGATATCGTTGACTCAAGTTGACTGTACGAATTTCTGCAGGATTTATATAGGATTTTAAACGAATGCCTACATATATATCATATGAGCGCAATACGTGTACATGTTCCACTTTAAACTACACACAGCACCGTGAATATCAGCACGTTCTCGGCTGATTTATTTCATTTATACATCAATCAAGATATGAGAAGGTATTAGGGTTATCTTCCCCACATGCTGTGTAGAAAATAAATGAAATCAAAAACTTGTCAAAGAGCGTAATGCTTGCTGAAATATGATGCGAATTATTATACGCGCAAATTGAAAAGTGTCGTCACATCCGTCCGTCCGTCTTGTGTCTAAAGATTATTATACGGCTGACTTTATTGAAATTAACACACGATGTTTATATTCTTTGACGAAGAATCCTATTGATTTTCAACAATTTCTGATAATTTATGTAAGAGTTACAGCCTTGATTCGGTCGAAAACAAAGATGCTTATATTGAATTTCATTGACTTCCATTAAGTTATGCCAGAGTTATGTTCATCAGAATAAGAAGCTGGTAAATAGAAGGGGGGTTGGGATGGCCTAGTGGTCTAGAGTGCCGCAATTCGACCTCTAGCTGGCCGGTCACCTATGGCTTGCGGCTGTGGTTTCGAGCCCTGGTGTGAGCGTATGTGGCATGGAGATAAAGGGCGCCTTCTCAACCTCGTGGGTTTCCTCCGGGCACTCCGGTTTCCTCCCACTGCTAAAGACCCCTACGCGCAAGCGAATTATTGAAATAAAATTAAACCATATGTTAGTCCCGAAATGACCTAGTTTGTGTTGAGTGGACGTTAAACCCCATTTCTCTCTCTCTCTCTCTCTCTCTCTCTGGTAAATAGAAACCAATCAAACATTAATTATTTCTGATAATTGCTTCATGCTTTGTTACTATATTGATCTTTTAAATACCCCCATAACCTACAAAGAAGAATGTATCAGTCATTGTGGACTGTGCGAACGACTTAGTTGGTGTGTGCGTCTGTTTAGTTGTCTGGCAATCTATCTTTTCAAAAGTTAAGTTATTCATAATATATATTAAAATAACATACATCATTACTTATGATATGGTAATGGTAGTTTACTAAATCATGTGAATAGATGGCCATTGCCTAGAAAAGCTTGTCTAGATAAATTTTGAAATATGTTTCTTTTTTTTTTCATTTCGTTGGGTGCAAATATGCAAGACGTTAAACCCCATTTCTTTTATTTCTCTCATTTACATATCTATTTATTTAAAATTAGCCGGTGCAGGTTATGGGCCGATTGTCTATGGGTACTGACTCCTTTTTATACGCCCACATTGAAATGTGGTCGTATATTGTCGTCGCCCCCGTCGATCCGTCGGTCCGGCGTCCACAATTGCTTGTGCACGCTTTAGAGGCTAAAGTTAATATCGGATTGAGTTTAGATTTATACACAGTGTTTAAGGTCATGAGACGAAGTAGCCTATTGTTTTTCAGCGGTTTCCGATAATTACTACCAGAGTCATGGCCCTTGATGACTTCGAAAAATCTTGTAGACAACCTAGAGGCCAAATCCGAATGACTTTAAATTGATACACAGTGTTTAAGGTCCTTAGACGAAGAGGCCTGTTGATTTTCAGCGACTTCCGATAATTACTGCCAAAGTTATCTCCCTTGATCACTTTGAAAAAACTTGTGATGCGCTAGAAGCCATGATATTAAATGTTTCGTATACTAAACGTTATAAAAACCAAACAAATTCTAATGATTTTCTGAGTTGTTACTCTTAATCAGATTTTAGTGTTATATTAATGTTTCATTACCGAAAAAAAGTAAAAATATGCGACAACTCTTGTTGACTGCCCGGCCGATTTAGCTGTGTAGACGTATGTTTCGTTGCGCGGCAACCTATCTTTACGTATCCATTTATAAAGTAACCATTTTTAAACACCCACATTGGAATAAGGTCTTATATTGTCGTCGCGTCCGTCCGGTGTCCGCAGTTGCTTTTGGGCGCTCTAGAGGCTAAAGTTATTATTCGCTTGGCTTTAAAGTTATGGTGTCTTGTAAATTATCTGACAATCTATCTTAACTGTTTTCGTTCTTTTGAGGACAATTTTCAAAAATTGTCTTTCATAAAAAAAAATGACCTTTTTGTCAATAATTATTTTCAGATAACTCAGTTAAAAATAGCCAGCAACCCATTTGCTAAGGGTTTCAGAGATTGCGATCCTAATGATTGGTAAGCATACTATGTATTTAATCAAATTTCGATTTTCGATTAACGTCTACGTTTAACAAATAATATATAGATATTGAATAATTTTCTATTGTAGATCAAACCCCGTGGATCTTGGGAACGTCTAAAAAACAAACCAAATAAAAAAACCCACAAACTATTTCATGTTTCTCCCATCTCATTGCAAAATACAAAGCGTATCTCATTTGTAAACTGTAACAAATTTGCAAGAGCGACAAAATGTTTCCAGAAACAATGCTTTTAAGTTAGTATGCTTTTATTTCCAGTATGGCGGAAGTGTTAAATCAAATGCATCAATATCCGGGTAAAAATAGACAGTTAAACTCTGTTCATTTACTGAAAGAAAGAAAACGAAAACGAACCGATGATACAGGTAAATTATATTCTATTACTTTAATTGTAATTTAAACTTAAGTAGAAATGGTTGTTTAGTAAACTGAATTCCTGTAATATATTGATATAAGTTCACATTGAAATTTTAAGTTGTTTGTGGACTTTATCATCTTATTGTCTTTGAATTCATAAATGACGTTTATGTTCACGAGACGCAGAAGCCCATTTATTTTCAATGATTACTCTCAGGGTACGACGTATATCATTATTGACCACGAAGTTAACAGCCTTGATTACGCAGTATAGACCAAAGTTATCATTCGAGTGACTTGAAATTTAAACACAGCCATAATTATACTATTTACAGCTACATGTTTTGTTAGCTGTAGGAAGAACGAGCAGCCAATCAAAGTTCCAATACTTCTGATAATTACTTCATGGTCTTCATGGGTTGTTGTCATTGATCTGTTTCTACAAAAGGAGAACAATGCAAAAGTGGTTATTAGCGGCAGTTTATTCTAAATATGGAACGCTGCATTTGTTTAACGTCGTCTATATATTATTGAGTACAATTTTCTGCCAGTGGTCCATTTAATAAAGGCTATTGTTACACTTACGTTACACGTATATCTAATTATAATTTATTTAGCCTCATCGACCAGTTAACTGTTAAATGTTACTTCTTTTGGAAACTAAGATGGGCACTAAACCATATTCTTATGCTATGCCATAAAGACTAATAATGAAATATCCGGAGACGAGTAAATATATTATAAATTATATTGTCAATTTGATATTGTATGTAATAATAATATGTATATATTGTTTACTTTTTCAGATACATCAGGACCTGACATCAGTAAACCCTGTCTCGTGTCGCCTGCTATTTCAGCTGGCTTTTCCGGTGGTTTCAACACAACACACCCTACACAAATATACTCTGGTTGTTACTCATACCCACCTTATCAAATAGAGAATTATTTCTCCTCGAGGAAGGATAGATCAACGCCTTATAATACACACGTGGACTACCCATCTTATAGTGTATTCTAGTACTGAAAAGTTAAAATGGCTACCTGTGATTTCTGACTCTTGTTTGCGTTGTGTTGATGATATAAGGTGTATGTGTGGTACCTGATATTAGTGAAAGAACATATTTATGATATAATGTAAAAATACAAAAACTTTTTGTTGTTGTTATACGGCAACATTGAAATGGGGTTGTATAATGTCGTCACCCACGTCTATCCATCCGTCTTACACAATTACTTCTCATCCAATTGACTCGAAGTTTATACACAGTCTCTAAGTTAATGAGAAAAGTCTTATTTCTGTTGATTACGGGCTAAGTTATGGACCTTGGTCTATTTGAAAACACTTCTGTGTAGTGAAAAGTGTTTATATTTATGAAACGAAGAACTATGCGACCATCTGTGTGAACTGCTCCGGTTACTTAGCTGATGGTTTGTTGGCTGGTTACCTGTCCCTTTTTGTTCCCCCGCCGTTTCGAATGGAGACTGTTAAAATGGGTTCGTCCGCCCGTCTTTTCGTTTGTCTCACTGGTCTTCATACTCCTTAGGACACAATAACCATGCCTTTTATTAAGTAAAATGTTGAAACATGTATAGATTGTGAACAAATTCTACATAACCGTAATAAGCAGTCTGGGGCCTATTTCACAAAATTTTAACTAAAGATAAAATCCAAATTTTAGTAGATACTTCAATTTAGATTGGCTAAGAACTAAAATTAATCTAATATTGTCCAATCAGATTACTAAAATTTGATTTTATCTTAGTTAAAATTTCGTGAAACAGGCCCCTGAGTTGTAGTTAATTTGGAACATGATACACGTTGATTGTGACGGGCCACACAATTTTATTACAATCTTCATCAACACTTTGGCTAATTTGGATGATGAACTGTAAGATTTGTTGATGCTTTGAAACACGAAAACTCTACTTGAATGAGAGTGGCACAACTTGGTGTTTAGTTTCATTCATTACATCAATAATTAACATTTTATGATCAGGCCATGCAGGTTGATAAGTAATTTGTTTGTTCGATGCTCTATAAAAAGATAAATGTGCAAGTAATTAATGAACGTTATCTATTTATTTGGGGATTAAGAGTGGGAACACCAGCCTTGTGGCTGGTTTGTTAAATTTATGATCTTTAGTGGACAACTCTATGGTGTAAATATTATATTTGTTAAGAGTTATTAATATATTAAGAGCCTTTAATGATAGTATCCAGAATTATGAGTATAATTTAATACAGTAATGATAAAGGGAAATATTTATAAATATTTTCCAACAATATAAATTGGATTGAAAAAATGACAGATTTATTTAGATGACACTCTTATGATTGTGCCTTTATAATTAAAAATATACATGTACGTGTTGTGTCATTGTAGTTTGAAATATACATACACATGAGTGTGCCTTTCTTATTCAGATGTTATTGAAAATGTGCATGTTCCTGCTTGTGACATTTCCAACTAAAAATATACATCAATGTGCCTATGTAAGAATGTCCATATGATTGTGCCTATGTAATTAAAGATATACATATTATGAGTGTGCCTTTTCATTTAAAATATACACGGGTGTGCATTTCTGATTTAAATATACCCGAATGTGTCGTAATTTCCTGTAAATGCTTTCTATTAAAGTTGTAGGAATATTAAAATATATTATTGATAATAACCGTCAGGTAGAATATGAGATTGACAAGTAGGAAATATTTAAATATCTTTTTTATACGCCAAATTGAATTGTGATCGTACATTGGCGTCCCCGCCTTCCGTCCACCCGTCGTCTTGGAATTTATACACAAGTTCATAAAATCATACAGCTAATCAGAGACACGCTAAAGAGGTTAATTCCTACTTGGTGTTGATGGTCAAATGTTCGTGTCTTGCAAATGCTCCTACAAAGCCATAAATATGCGACGGTCCTTGTGAACTGCCCAGACAATACGACAATATTTCTGTAATGTCCGGAAGCATTATCAACCGAGGACGTCTTTCATTGCATGGCAACCTATCTTTTAGAAATATGTGCTATATTAGATGAATATTATTAATTGTGCCTCCCCATATCATTTATACGTCCTTGCTTATGTTTGAATGTATAACTGTGTATTATAAGTTTAAGCAACAACAGAAATCAGTATGAAACATGCTTTGTGAAATAAGTTGCTGATCTCAGTAATAAAATAATACAAATCTGAATGCTTTGTGTTACACTTGTTTTGCCGGTGAAATGATGGAAAATCGCTCCGCCCATAACGATGAGGAATAATTATAAAGTGAGCGATGAATCTGTTAAGACATGCCCATAATCTTAACGTCAAACATGTTGCAAGTTATTCACCCATTCATTTAGAAGTACGGACATGGCTAAAGTTGGAGGCTGTGTGTGGTTATCTTTCTGAACAACCCCATAGACCTCACTATTATAAGAGAATACGTGTGGGACTTAAATAATGCTCTAAAAGTCCAAATTCATCGCACCAATCAGCTATACTGAGTGAAAGGGACTGCGTAAGTTGATCGGCTGAATTGTTAACCAGTGTGTTTGACCATCGCACATTAACTCAAATTTAAAACAGTTGTATGCGTGGTTTCATTATTAAAACAGCTACACTAAACAACACCGTATACAAGAAACATACTAGACATTTCAAACAAACAACAAATATTAGATTTCATAAACAGGTTTAAGTCCGGATGGGAGTAAACGTATACTAGTAAATCTGCTTGCATTAAAATCTTCAAATATTTCTATGTATATCGAAATAATGTTGTCCCGTTCGTTTTAAGTACACGCATACAGAACTGCTCACTGCTGGGATCCATCCTCTAAAATGTGATTGTATACTGAAGCCTGGGGCATCAAGCTCTAGGGGCACCCACCGAGATGTATAGTATTTTTGAAACCGCCATAAGCTTTTTTTACACTTTGTTCAGCTGTTTTCAAAACACACTTTCGTCTTCCACTAATTGTTGAGGGTGGAGATTAGTGTAGGTTCCATTATACGTGAAATAGTCGGGCCTCTTTCCATCTAAATTGGGCACTAAATAATGTTGTTATTTCCATTGATCTCTTTGAAAAAACGTGGCTGCTATTAACATGGATCGACGAAATTTTCCCTTAGCTAAAATCCGCATCTGATTCTAGACATTTCCGATAATTACAGATCGTGAGTTGTTGCGCTACAACACTTTTAAAAGAATACAAACTCGACAACCTTTAAGGACAACGAGAACAACTGAAAAGTACAGAGGAAGAATGATCTAAGTCACTTTTTCCACGAACCCCAGTTAATGGCGCCATCTGGGAACAATCAATTTCAGGTAAAAACGATCGGAGTCACATCCAACCAAGGCCCTTCCGAAATGGCCTCCCGGACAAATACAAGTCTATGGTACCCTTTATTTAACATTAATTTGCCTGAAAACTTGAAGTTAGTTGTACTGGTAATTATGGTTCGTGTTAAACATCATTTTGAAGTTGTAATTAAATCCGCTAGTTGTTCTGCTCTTGTCAAACATTCTCATCCAAAAGTCTGTTTTGCTTTTTATGCGAAAAGACAAAAATGTGACTTAAATCGTTCCTAGACTGTTCAACTGATATAGGCATGTGTAACGTTACCCGGCATCCTATATTTAACTTTCTTTTATAGAGAACGTTTCTTTAACCTGTGGACGACTGATACATTATCAATATCCATTAAATTAAAGAGAAGCATATTATAGTTGGCCTGTAGCCCACGTTTTTATTTTATTTATCATGCATAAATAAACATATTTCCGGTCTAGATTTTGACAAGTTTAATAAACAGGAATGGATTTGTCTGTTCTCTAAAAGGTTTTATATACCTATAGGTTGGTATAATTTCAATAGTAAAGAAATATTCAAAATTGGCCCATTAAAAGCCGTGGAAGTCCTATATAGGAATTTATCAATGCAATTAATACTTAAATAGCACCAAGTATTTTCGAAACGTAAGCATTATCTAAGTCATGCTTGGTTGTGAGTACTTGAAAATAGATAGCAAAGAGACAACGATGACAGTCGCCCGGCCTATGTATTTCGGTGTTTATCCAAAGCGTATGGGCTCTAGCATTATGTATCAATAGACGCATGCAGACCTCAAAAAGTAAGAGATTGGCGTATGTTACTGCACAGAAGGGTTATAAACAATTGGAAAAAAGTTAAATCACTCCTCTTGTATATTAGGACTAAAACTTGTAATTTCTGTATCATTGACTTCGTTGTTAAATCTAAGTCGTCACTTAGCCAATATATACACTGAAAAAAAACTTGTGTTGAAACAACACAAACTTGTGTTGTTTTCAACACAAGTTGGGTGTTACTATTTAACAACACAAACTTGTGTTGAAACAACACAAACTTGTGTTAAATGCTGAAACAACACAAGACTTGTGTTAAAATTTGTCAAACAACTCAAACTTGTGTTGAAACTTGTGTGAAAATCTACACAATACTTGTGTTGAAATTTCTGAAACTTGTGTTGAAACTTGTGTTGAAATTTCTGAAACTTGTGTTGAAATTTCTGAAACTTGTGTGGTTTCATATACAAACTTGTGTATAACCATCAACAAAAACTTGTGTTGTATTTCCCCCAATTTATATCCAATATAGCAACCTTTCCCATGCTGCATCCCTCCTTTTGCTCTGTTTAATCTGCAAAGTTTGATAACATGAGGTAACAATAATTTTTTTTTTGTTAAATATTTATTTATTCATAAAATGATGTTTGGAATGTTAACAGAAAAATAATATTAATAAAATTGTGTTAAATAATGCCCCTCTCCATCACAAACTATAAAATAGCTATTTAAATTTTTCTTTACCCATTAACAAGTACTAAGCATATAAAGACAGTATCCCTACCCCATACCCCCAAAATATATAATTCAAATATATTTAAATTTAATAAGATATTATACGATAAATTATCCACTAATTTGAATTACTTTCAAACAGTGAAAAGTGTTATAAGTTGAATTACAAGTGATTAGTGAGTAATCTAGAAATAACTAGCATACACAGAAAATTAACAAAAGAAAAATGACCTATTTTACAGTAGTAATAAAATGGTGTAGAACTCTTTCCTCATTAGGAAAAAAAAACCCAAACAAAATAAATATTTTGTGCATATAAGGAGCAAAGCATCAAGACTGCAGGATTGAAATATAAAAATATCAGAGACAATGGCAAATATTGAATAATATGTACAAAATATTTATATACAATTACAAATTATAAGCAATGGGAAGCCATGGTGAGTATAAGGCGTTGGCCGAGAAATTTCAACTGGAGTCCCAAGCATAGTTCCTCCATGTCAGTAGTGTAGGACGTGGGAAGGGACAATATATAGTTATTTGGATAGGACAAAAAGCCTCGATCTAATGTACACATTGCCTTGTATTTTAAAGAAGAGATAGAAATGAGATTAAGCGCCCACTTGACACAAACTGGGTACAAGCCTGGATCAAAGCCACTTCGACTGTGTTCACTTTAAAGTACCCTTGACAATTGACATATTTGACTCATTGCCAGACCTCCTGCTGATCCAATGTGTGCCTGTTAACCATTCGTTCCCTTTAATGATTCCTTGACAGTTGAAATATTTGATATAAGAATAGACTGTAAGGCAGAATCGCCCTAATAACAAAAGTGGGATATTAAACCTTATTTCGTTTCATAAGCAAGGAAAAGTCACCTTAATGTAGGTCAAGGTTTTTTGTAATTCTGGGTATATCTGATCTACATTTGGTTTCTAGATAATGTCTATTAAATACTTTTATGATTTCCGACCAAATTTTAAGTGATTTATATGTCACTTTACTTTCTATATTATACAGAAATTAATAAGAGGATTAAAATCTAATTGTGTTTTCGAAGAATACTTAACATTACAAACAAAAAATAAATATTTAAAAATTGGGTCAAATGCATTCTTTTCCAGAATTATAAAATAAATTGATGCTTGGTTTCTCTTCTTTTTATCATTCATTAAATTCTCCTCCGAGGGTGTTTCAGCCTAAAAAATAAAAAGTGGGAAATAAGAATACTTTCTATATGGTTCATAATGTTTTTAAATAAACAATTTATTTTGCCACATCAAGACTTAGTTTCTATTTTGTTTCAACATTGCGTAACACTCCTTATGTCTTGTCAAGTTACAGGCTCAGACAAAATATAATGCTCAAATGAAATAGGTTAGAGTCAGAGAAAGAGAGAAATGGGGTTTAACATCCACTTGACACAAACTAGGTCATTTTGGGACCAACATAGGATTTAATTTTATTTCAATAATTCGCTTGCGCTGAGGGGTCATTAGGAGTGAGAGCAACCGGAGGACCTGCAGCTTTATGATACAGCGCGAAGGTCCTAACCATCCGTCCATCCAGCCGGCAATTCACCCCCACCCCCTTAGAAGTCACAAAAAGGCCTTGAGATTTTGGACTGAAATTTTGCACGGTACCGCGACCCTAAGGCATACTCTTGTATCAAATTCCAATTGCCAAAGGATCTTTTACATGCATGCCAATGTGAACACAGGACCATGTTTTGTTGTTCAATCTGAATAACTAGACGAATGTCCTTGTCAGGCCCTCCATCCTGAATTTTCTATGTCAACATTGGGAGCAAACCTGCAGCCTTAAAATATGAGGGCCAGTGTCTTACCCACCTCGACTCTCCACAAATGAGACAGTCATATGTGCACATACATGTATGTGTATACTTTTACTAAATTGAATTTTATATTTTAAAATAATAAACTGAAATGGAGGCTAATGTCACCTCCGCTCCAACCGGGCTATATTGTGCCAAACACATTTAATGGCGAGGTTTCAAATTACCATAACAACAATCTTTTCTATTAGAATTGAACACTCACCCTCCAAAAACCTCATTCTTTCAGCTCTTTCTTCTCCCATATTTGTTTTTTTTTCTTTTTTTATTATATGATGTTTTATTTGCTATGGCATCTAATATGGAAACTGAAAAATATGAATATGTGACATGTAATTAACTGGGTATGTCCCATTGTTGGTTTTTAGAAAATACAGACTTTTCTAGAAAAGCTGTGGACAGAATGATGTGTTCAAATTATTTGCCCAATTCAATTGGCGCATAAGTGCAGCTGAATGAGTGGATACTCCAAGTCTAGTGGTCTAGAGTGCCGCGCTTGCTTGCGGCTGTGGTTTCGAGCCCTTGTGTGAGTGCATGTGGTATGAAATAGGTTAGAGTCAGAGAAAGAGAGAAATGGGGTTGAACATCCACTTGACACAAACTAGGTCATTTTGGGACCAACATATGGTTTAATTTTATTTCAATAATTCGCTTGCGCTGAGGGGTCATTAGGAGTGAGAGCAACCGGAGGACCTGCAGCTTTATGATACAGCGCAAATGTCCTAACCATCCGGCCATCCACCCCCACCCCCTTAGAAGTCACAAAAAGGCCTTGAGATTTCGGACTGAAATTTTGCACGGTACCGCGACCCTAAGGCATACTTTTGTATCAAATTCCAATTGCCAAAGGATCTTTTACATGCATGCCAATGTGAACACAGGACCATGTTTTGTTGTTCAATCTGAACAACTAGACGAATGTCCTTGTCAGGCCCTCCATCCTGAATTTTCTATGTCAACATTGGGAGCAAACCTGCAGCCTTAAAATATGAGGGCCAGTGTCTTACCCACCTCGACTCTCCACAAATGAGACAGTCATATGTACACATACATGTATGTGTATACTTTTACTAAATTGAATTTTATATTTCAAAATAATAAACTGAAATGGAGGCTAATGTCACCTCCGCTCCAACCGGGGTATATTGTGCCAAACACATTTAACAACAATCTTTTCCATTAGAATTGAACACTCACCCTCCAAAAACCTCATTCTTTCAGCTCTTTCTTCTCCCATATTTGTTTTTTTTCTCTTATTTTAATATTTTAAGTTTTATTTGCTATGGCATCGAATATGGAAACTGAAAAATATGAATATGTGACATGTAATTAACTGGGTATGCCCCATTGTTGGTTTTTAGAAAATACAGACTTTTCTAGAAAAGCTGTGGACACACCAGAATGATGTGTCTAGAGTGCCGCGCTTCGACCTCTAGCTGGCTGCTCACCTCTGGCTTGTGGCTGTGGTTTCGAGCACTGGTGTGAGTGCATGTGGTATGGAGATAGGGGCGTCTTCTCAACCTAGTGGGCTTCCTCCGGGCACTCCGGTTTCCTCCCACTGCTAAAGGCCCCTACGTGCAAACGAATTATTGAAATAAAATTAAACCATATGTTAGTCCCGAAAAGACCTAGTTTGTGTTGAGTGGACGTTAACCCCATTTCTCTCTCTCTCTCCCTTGTCAGATTCACCACTCCGTTACATTACCTTTTACGTCACATGATTTAACATTTGTCTTCAAAAAATTCATGTGACTTTTTGATATAAATGTGTGCTTATTGGCTAATGAATTCTAAAACCAGACGAATGCTTCAACAAAGCCGGCACACCAATCAAATATCGTTCAGCCAAATATATCAAACCTGTTTGATTTGGGCGAATGTCAGTGTACACACTACATGAATTTTAGCGCTGATTGATTCAGCAGAATCCTTCTGCTAGTGCGTCCAGCGCTGCCGATTTACGTTTATACTTATGCAAATATCATATTTGAAATAGACCATTCTGTTATGCAACAAACTAACAACAACCCCAAAGTTTATGCCGAATTAATATAAACACAACATACACAATGTCAATGCTCAGGAAAATGGCGGAAGACCAGTCCTACTTGATTCTAGGATATATATCATGCATGGGCCTACTTGATTCGACCAATTTAATACAAGGACATGTATATCGCACAGTTCTGTTAAGTGAACTTAAAACCCGATTTCCCCTCTCTCTTGACTGGATAATATTACTACTGATAGTGATATTATTAAAAAAATATATTAAAAGAAAATGAAATTGTTACCAGTTTTCTTTGTGGAGTAGGCCTATATGCTAACATCAATGACTGAAAAAAAAGAAAAATAAAAGAAATTATAGAGAAACTTCAGACGACAACAAGTGTTTGTTTCTGAATCAGTACGTCTAATATAATATATTACACATTGCATTGATTGATATAAAAATAAAAGGCTGATTTGTTCTTTTACACAGATAAGATTACATTTCAATTAAACTAGTACAAAAGTTAGTATCTAGCTATAGTCCATGCCTGATATACACGTATTTCTCATTTTGCCCGAAACAAAGATGGCTGCCGGGAAAGTATAAAATGAAGAGAAATTCTTACCTAGTGCTGGTCCCAGTTGGGGTTGTTTTTTGCAAGTACAAGTATTTGAACAACGGTGTAGCGCCGGATAATATTAATTAAGCACGTTTTCAGAAAAAATAAGACAAATTCGTTAGACTGCTGAATTACCGGGTCCGGGACGCTTTAGAAACAATCAAAAATTTTCCTTCCCTTGTCCGCCATTTTTCAAATACACACTTCCGGTTTAATTGTTCTGAGTTAGTCTCTAACATCCAGAAAAATATTCTATGAATAACGTACGTTGAAGATTACGAGGTTCTAGAACAAGTCTTGGTCTGACTTGTTTGTTTTAAATTATTAGTAATATACATATACACAATAAATCGATGCTAAATTAAATATACGGTTTTATTTTTTTTTTTAAATTTTACAAACCTGCGGTCTTGTATTCTGTGTGACAATTATATTTTTAAAAATATCACTTTCGGTTGACACTACTACGAAACATGGCGCCCTACAGTTAAATGTCTAACTGAATGTCGCTGATAAAATATCAAATAGAGTATAGATAACTTGGAGAACCATTGTATCAATAAATCAATTATGAGACAAATCTGGAAGATTAATTAAATTTGATTGGTTACTGTTTTGTTAACCAATATACTGTCCAATTTCGATTATATCAACCAATTACATTACTAAGAGTTTTACTCATTGTTTTCCAATGCACATTGAATCAATTTTGACAAACACAAGGGTGCTGAAAATCACATGTATACTATATATTCCTTTGATATATCAGTTTATTGGATCAATAAAAAAAGACAACCAGACATTTCATCTTTACAGACAACTTAACACCAATTAACATTCAAGTCTGCCTGGCAATTGTCTGATTAATTAGTTCTCACACTCTTCCAGTGAAGAACAGCATATAATTTACGGGATTTGAATTAAACCTTGTATTTGTTTACTTTTCTTAAACTTGTGAACTCCCGAATTCTGACTTTTTAAAAAAAAAAAAAAAAAAAAAAAAAAATCGTTGGTTGACGGTAGGCCTACACAATACTTGTGTTACTGATATGAAAACACACAAGATTTTTAGAAATCTACACAAGTTTGTGTTAATGCAATGCAAAACAACACAAACTTGTGTAGATTAGTTTTAACACAAGTACTTGTGTTGAGATCCAACACAAGTTTTTTTTCAGTGTAATAGTTTTTAACATCAAGATGATCTTAATCAAGATGTGACAATCATCTGATAAAAACATTGGTAAAAGGAATCTCTGACGGTGTTTGCCCTACTTCATGTATACTGATCTTTCCGCCTCTAAATCATGAAAATTCCCTTTAGCGTTAACAGAAAATGAAGATTCAAGCACCATTCTTTCGATTCCAGGCTAAACATGGTTATGCAAAAGGCGGGCCCGTAGTCAGCTTATAAAAAAGAATTTTGTGTGTGTGTGTGGGGGGGGGGGGCTACGGAATGTTTTTTTTTTGGTGGGGTGGGGGTCTACAGAATGTTTTGGAGTGGCTGAGGATGTGGCCGGCTAAGAGCACTCCTAAGAAATCATTATTTGGCGAAATATTTTTTTTTGGGGGGGGGGGGGCTAATTCGATTTTTGGGGGGGCTACCCCTGCCCCATAGCCCTCCCACCGTGGCTACGGGCCCGGCAAAAGGTGCAAATAGGGGTAAAGAATAAAGCGCTATAACTGAACGAAGTCTTAATCCAATCACGGCACACTACCGGAAATAGTAATGATCGGCGTGGGCCAGTGCTTACGGCTATCCTAACAACCAGAATTGCAGCGAGGGTACCACAACGTAGGTCTTGTGGAAAATGGGGAATTGTCATCATCTTGGAGGCACTATCTTTTTTGCGAAATCTAGTCATTGTGACTTTTATTATGGTCTCACAAAATTATTCGACCACGTTTGTAGAGTCTCCGGATGACTTAGTTGATGTTGGAGTATATTTCGTTGCTTAGCATGCTTAATCTACACAGCATTATTCAAATTATGTTTTTATCTGATGTCCTGATATCAAAGCAATGAATAATCAATAAATCACAGTTTTTTGGCAATACTTTGGTACCTTTAAACTGACCTGCACGAGAAAATATTTCCATATGTGTGTGTGTGTGAAGATTCCTTGATTGCAGTAAACTTTGGCGTTATGTGTTAATTGATACAGGTGTATCTTTCAATTTATGTACACACGCGTAAATATACTCGTTAAATAAACAAATCAACGCTTAATTTCCCGCCATTTCCGCATGACTACCAGAGCTCGCGTTACCATAGAAATTATATCATGATACCTACCTGATCGTTTCTTGGTTATCAAAAAAGAATATATCTAGGGAGAAAAAACAAAGAAATGAAAGGCTTTTAAAAAGAGGAAAAGAAACAGACCGAAGACACTTCGCCGCCACTGCCATTCTCAATCCGCCCCTCTAACGACCTCGCCCAAAAAATGAAAGACAGTTTTTCGAGGCATCAAAGTCGCGCGATTAAGTATTGAGTTACCGAGAAATCTCATTACTTTAGACTTGGACATATGTGACAATAATCTTAATTTCAATACAAAAAGAAAATGTTCTTGAGGATCTCATTCTCAACTATATGTTTGATTCAGTTTCAATTAATTCAGAAAAAAATGACACGGTGGGTTCAGAATTTATATCGAAAACAGTGCAGCATTACATTTATCACCCTAATTATTTTATGCTGTTTTTGAAATAACAAAATGTCATACGGTTTTCAAACCCTATAATGACGGATCGAACGAAACTTGAAGTGTAAACTATCATTATTGTTCTTATTTACCGTGAAATGCGAATAATGCAGGCCAATCATTTCGTTCGTAACTTTGATGAACTCGACGAGACTGTTAAGTCATCATTCAAGATGGGCATCAAACCGCTCAACAAATACTCATTCCTTTTTTTATCTTTTCATATTTTTAATAACACAAGGAACATGGTAAAATGTATGCCAAAAGTAACCAGATCGCCTACTATTCGTTTTCATTCGGATAACATGCATGGGGAACTGGAGGTAACTTAGCGTATCAGGAACGGTTCCGAGAACGGAACTCTTAACACGGCCAAGTGTAAACGTGTGAAATAAAATATTATACATGGAAAGATGAAATAATAAGCAATCGAATTTTATTTGTTGATTTTAGGGGTGAAAATGTATTGTACATAAAGATAAATTTAAAATGTCAAATATTAAAATCTCGGTTTTTGTATATTTTAATGCTTATTGATGAAGCTATAGTATAAGTATAAAACACGTCCGTGTTAATCTCTTTATATAGTTGATCCTATATGTCTGTCAGTAAGTTCTGACAAGTATAAATATATTGTCGTCCTGATGTTCACTTGTAATATTTTAAACATCTGTTAAACTCGTTTATCCCCACATTCTAACAACCATCAAAACTCAAAGAAAATATTTGCAGAGATGTCGGTGTAGCGAGAAAGAGTTATAAATTTACCCCTTTATATACAAAACATACAGATCTGAAGAAAAAAACTGCCCGAGCCAAACACAACTTACAATTTCATGGGTTACCGATATTCAATTTAGCGTTAACTTGTTTTGAAAGTTTAAATGTCGTTTTTACATAAATATAAATTCTGTGTGCCATTTAGTTGTCTTGCTATAAAAAAAAACCCACACAATTATAAATTATGTCTACCCCAAAGATATTTTATAAAAATAGTATTTTGCCCATGGGAATAATTTCAAAAATTCGTAAATTATTTCAAAAATTGTTATTTATTTTTCAAAAGGCGTAAAATAATAACAAACTGTGTAGAGATATTTTCGTTGTGAACCTGATAAATCAGGCTTGGGGATAAAAATCCGGCTAAGCCAAAAATCAACCCCAAGTTAAAGACCAATGAAGAGATAAGCCAAAAATCAACCCCAAGTTAAAGACCAATGAAGAGCTACGGAAACCACAGGACGGGATTCGATATAAATATATATGACCTATGAAATTAAATACCGGGATGTGAACCTAGTGAAATTATATTGGACGTGTCAAAGCTTTGAACATCGTTAAGTTTGATGAATCTATATAATTAGTTTCGGTTTTGCCACTTTTAACGGAATTAAATAGATGTTACTGTACAACTGACAATAGAAATAATCAAAAACCATAGATACAAAACTGTGGAAACATGTCACCAGACTACTTCCGGGTTAACTTCAGAAAGGGACAGTTGAACGCCATTAGCCGGGTGTGATGTGGGGTATTGGTAGAAATTATTCATCCCAAGGCAAAATAGGTTATAATTTTTCATATGTAATTCAATACAAAAAATGTTGAAGCCAAAAAATATCGAGTTGTTTTCTGGCATTTCTTGATTACTGAATGATATTAAGACTTTGGATATATAAAAAACCCCAGAGAATTAGGCATGTCAGAAATTGTAATGAAAATATTTACAATAAATATTATCAATGCCAACTCTTGGATATGAACTGAATAATTAACACTCACATAAATTATATGTACTCTTGTTGTCAGTTCAAATCAGTCGTAAAAACATTTGTTTTATGGCGGATTTGTTGCCACCCTCTCATTCGGTTCGTGTAAATTTTTCTTTAATTACTTTCAATATTTCAACATTGATTGGTTAGATACGACTGACATTTATATGTTTATCCAATGATAATAATCTTCTCAGGGTATTTGTTAATGCAAGCAAACAACCATCCAACCACACATGTCGTTTTATCTTCTACGTCATTAGTCTGTGTGTTTACAAAATCGAAGATGGTTTTCCCGCAAGCAATGGAAGTCCATACAACAGAAGTTAGTAAGAGCATTTGGTAAATAGGGACATCACATCTTGTTTCCATAATTTTAAAATAAAATTTCAATCTTGGAATATTTTCGAGATTGAATTGCTCTCCAAGTAGGCCGATCTTTAGATTTTCTACTTATTTGAAATCAATCATAATATTTTTATTTGTATATCCGAATGTCGTGACTTTTTTCCTACAAAGTTTAAACAGAAAATTGTGACGGACATTAAAAATAGAACAACATCAACATGGACAGAAGAAAATTTTGCTTCAAAATCTATTTACACCTTAGTTAGTGTCCATTTTGCCACGTGTATAGTTTATGGTTCTGATTGGCACCGACGTAGGTCATATATCAGATTTGATACACACCTAGTAAAACTGCTAACTCTACTGTCTAACTTACTTAAATGATTAGTTTCTACTCACCATGTAAATCTTCTTTGACATTAATGTACGTTACAAGTGGCAATAATGGTTAACGACTCAATTTATCGCCCGTTTCGCTCAATTTCTGTTTATGTCACCGTCAACAAATGATGGATTTCTCAATTGGAAAGTTACTAATGTGTATTCCCATTGGACCTATAAACCTTATCATTTATTTAAATTCTTTGATTCTTATATTAAAATAAATAATAATAATGTATATTTGAAAAGCGTCGATCCACCCACAAATGCTCTAGTTTTAAAACGAAATACACCGAAAATGTTTTGGGTTGTTGAAACTTACGATAATATGATGAACGCGTCTGCAAATTGCTAAACCACTTAAGATGACGTAAATATATTTTCCGAAAAAGAGAAAGAATTGAACTTCGTATTATAGTTAGCTAACAAACAACGTATCGGATACAGCTATCATATATAATCACCTGTATTGTATTATTTAATTCCATTGTATGTATGAATGAATAGAAGAAAGATAAATCTATAATTTCATTTATCTAGAAGTAGCAATACGGGATAACATAATAAACACCTATCCCTTTAAAAAAAAACTTGTTTGAGTGGCATTTAGTAAATAAACCTTGTATGTCTACCCGAATACCAATGTCTTTAAATTCCATTTTGTTTTCCAGTATAGAGATATGATAAGACACCTGGAGGAACGACATAGCACCCCGCTGGAATGACATGTCTCTGTCTACTTTACCAGATAAGTGTGGAAGTAAAGCATGACGATTTTACGTCATGACAATAAATTTTCTAGTTCTTCGCACGACTCATTAACTCATTACGTCATGACGAAAAGTGGTTTGATGATGTCACGTGTGAACAAACGAGGAATAATGAGGAACAAAATAGATGGTAAATAGTGGTTATTTAGTAAAATTTATGACCTTTGTAAACTCCTATTATCACTAGTCACTGAGGGACCTAAAGGAATTGGTCACATTTGGAATTACGATAGAAAAAGTTTACCCTGGCATAAAATTCTTCAAGAACAAAGGGAAATTTATATTATTCCAATGAGTCCTATTCATGAAAAACAATATATATCTTATGAACACTCGTTGTCCATTCGCTGAGCACTAAAATCATAGTATATTTGTTAAAATATCTTATGAATAGGGCTGAAATATAAGAACGAGAGAGTGACAGTTATGGTTTTTAATATGCACATTGTCAGATATTTATAAAGGTATATTTTCTTTTCTTGTTTTTTTACCATGATAAATTTTGTTGTGTACCAATTATTTTTGTTAATTATATAAACTCCCCCGAACTGAACCTATATATTAGTTAACAGAATTTAAATATTTTATTAAACCTTGTTTATAATAAGTAATGACATGGTATTTAACGCCTCAATGTTCTGCTCCGACTGGGCTAGTGTATGAATGTGCTGTGACGGGAAATTTTGACAGTACAGAGGCGCTTCGGTCTAATCTTAATCGAATTTTGGTGTGTTTTTGTCACTTGATATAACTCCAATTAATATCGAGGCTTTAGAACTTGAAAGAAAATAAATGAACATAGGAAAATATTTAAGTTTTTATGAAGTAGACAGAAAAGATATGAACGTTAACACCAAGCAAATATTTTTGTGGCTATTTTACAAGGTGGTAATGTGGATATTTTATCGCCTCCTTAAATGTTTTACAAATTTTCTAGTAATAAAAACTCTTTGATACGCTACTCTTATGACTAGTTGGAACATTTTAGTCCTGAGCTTTGTGTGTTTGCACTGTTGTTTCGATGACAGACTTATTAATATTCCCAGCACTGCGTGTCATCGTTTTCTACGATCAATTCCGATATGGGAACCAGTAGTTCAGATGTGAAGCTGATTCTTAAAGCTAATGTTGACAAATCGGCCATACAAGAAGCTTATACTCTGGGTAACCTTTACATATCTGTTAATCACCAGTTAATAGTTAGTTTAAAGACATGGTGCTGATGTTAATTTCATCTATATACTAATAACATAAAGTAATTCTACATAACAAAACAAAAACAACATCGGCCAAACTAATGTAGAATATTGACTTAGACGACTCTATATATATATTAACACATTTTAGACGGTAAATTTACATAGGTATTTATTGGAATTTGCTAGAGACGTTGTTTTAATTACCCATGTCGATAGATAAGGAAAGAAAGACACCCTTTGAATAAAAACCTTACATCCCTCTGCATATATGAATAATCAACTCTACTTGAAACAAAGGAATAAATATACAAAATTATAGGTACATGCACAAAAATATAGTTACAAAAACATAATAAATAGTTGCTATCCAGAAGGACCCCCGACATTTTAATACTTCTACTGTTTTGTTTTAATGTATTACGTGCAGTATAATGTACAAATACATAATATTTACATGACAAACATGATTGTACATAATATTTACACATATTACCTGTATATTTTAACTACTGCCTTGGCGAAATATAATTTGTATTCTTATTTAACACAAAATTCTATACGTATGCAATGCGAATTGTCGTACAAAAAATTATATTACTTGCTGGTTTAAATATAGAAAACCTGAACATTTATTATGTACGATATCTCGCTATCGGTAATAGCTCCACTTAATATAAGTTTTTCTTACAACATCTCTATCTAACTTTTAATGTTATCTTTTCGGGGCAAATTGTTATTAAAAGTATCTAAATTTATATCGCGCTAATTATAGTCATGATAGAAAATGATGGTATCATTGCGCCACTTCCGCATGTTGAGAGTCACGTTCACTCATTGTACCTAATGGAACTTGGTGAGAAGATGCGAGCTTGATGGCAAACACAAAACGATTTGGTCAGATAAAAATTGTTGGTGAACCAAGATAAGGAAAAATAGACATAAACAGAGCAAGTTAAGTAATGATAACATCGTTATTTTTACAGGGGGCGCTCTAATTTGATGAAGATAACTAGACAGAATTCTAACTTAACTGACACACGCGCGAAGAAAACGCACTTATCTAAGTTTCGCATCTTGTATGCCGATATTTGTCAAAATCCCAGTTGTCACAACAGGTTACAAGTCTGACAAGCCAACTATCAGAACGATAATGTGATATATTGTGTTTATTTATTCGTTGATATTTACTTGAATGTTTCTTCCATACGTTTAATTGCATTATTTTTATTTGTGAATTTGAATATGTACATGTATACATATACGGCTTTTATAGTGTAGTGCATTGTGTTTCAATGGCCAGAAATCATTCTGCTGTGTTAAATTTGTTTTATAAAAATTGTGGCATTTATTGAAATAAGTAAATTTGAATAAATAAAATTAATATTCGTAAGTCGTATATCTCAATTTGTTTAAAGAAAATAAATATATTAATGTACAGTATCATCGCCGGATAGCGTAATTAGAAGTTTCCCTACTAAACACTGTAAAAGAGATCATTATAAACATGTGTCTGCATTCGGTTTTCTATTCTGCAAATTACTGAGTAATGACCGAAACTCAATACTAACGGCATTCCCCTTTCCCTGTTAGTGATGAGTGGCGTCCAAGTTTAAAGAAAAGCACGAAACTTTTGAAGTTCACAAACTGAGTTCCAGCTCTCTTCAAGAGCTAAACCTGCGTAGATTGTATTCTTAAATATTATATAAATAATTATTTAGGCATTTATTTACACGAGAAGGAACTTATATGGGCTTTGTCTGCTATTCAATTCTTTTCAAATCCATTTATTGATATTGTTTTTCAAGTATGTTATTACAAATTGTAGTTTGGACGTACGATACGATTGAACCGATGTGGCGGCAGAACATATAGGCTATGTACGCTTTTCACAATTTAAAATTTTCTCACAAGTAAAGCGATAATTAAAATCGTATCGACATAGTTAGTTTAATTGAACAACGAGTACATCAAAGATGTGTTTGTTTTATGGACCAGGGATCAATTTCACGAAACTTTAATGTTGAGAATGGAATTCGTTTTGGTATAAGTCTAAAAGATTTACGTGCGTGTTTAAAGATTTGAAAACGAAGATAGGACATGTCCAAACACATTTTTGGCGAAGAAATATAATAAAGTTATAATATTATACAATATAGATAAAATTGGTCTAAGTACACACCCTTAGTGCAGTGAATGATAAAATTTTGACGTTTTCGTGAGAAGAATGTCATTTTTGTATCTAAAAAAAAGTTATTGACACTCCAAGTGCTCTGACAATAACTTATATTTTTTTTCAGACGGCTATCTTGGGCGGTCGCATTTCTTACATAGTATTTATTATAAAACATGCTTGGTGATAAACGGCAGTTCTTCTAGAATGTCAAAACCAAGCTTGAATTTCTACAACTACACGATATAAACACATCAGAAGTGGGCACCTTTTTTAAAAAGAGAAAAAAGACTTCTGTCTCGATTGAAATATTTTGGGTATAACGTTCTTAATTTATTGAATATTCAAAACCGAAATATTTACACTATTAGGTCAAAATAATAATCCGTTTCAAAGTTCTTTGTCTCGATGGCAGATCAAAAGGTATGGTGTCTAAAATACAACCCGAACATAATTTGGACACATGGTTTGATATCCTCTTCTGAAATTTGAAGCTAAACGAATACCTACGTGAGTGTGTTGTTTTGACGTCGCTTGATCATAATTTATGGTGATGTTTGTTTTTAAACACCATAATTGTATTGAAACTTTGCTGTTCAAGTTGTCTGACCTTCCACGACGAATGAACAAGCACTGTTTACATAGTGAGAGTATATGTCATTTTAAATTATGTTTTAGTATAAAACTGTTTTTTTTTATCTGTAACCTTAAACTTGGCTATTGTCTGTGTGTTTTTCACACCATAATTGTATTGAAACTTTGCTGTTCAAGTTGTCTGACCTTCCACGACGAATGAACAAGCACTGTTTACATAGTGAGAGTATATGTCATTTTAAATTATGTTTTAGTATTAAACTGTTTTTTTTTATCTGTAACCTTAAACTTGGCTATTGTCTGTGTGTTTTTCACCGCAAGACCAGTAGATAAACAGAGATTAGATTGATGAGATTCGATATAGTTAAGTACCTATAAGAACAGACATATTGCCTAAAACAAATATAATTGTAACAGTATTAATATATTAATATACTCATTTCTCATTTTAATGAGGCTTTTAAAGTTATAACGCTATCACCCATCCAAGCTACCCATGCCCATGAATGGGCAAATTACGCCAAATATTATTTGCATAGGAATCAGATTTTTAAACAAATACCCAGAGGAAGTGATGGTCATTCTGAAATTAGGAAACACATCTTGAACTGAAACTGTTTCACTGACAGATTTGTTGGATTATCTTCCACAGTCACGTATCTCACGTGCATAAGAAACGTAATATGTAATCGGTTTGATAAAGATTTGAACATTGTTTCACGTAAACAAATGATGTGTGACGTCAGATGAATGATGGGTATGTAGAAGGATCCGCGGTCAATTAGATCTAAAAGAAAGCCATGTACTACTGAATAATAAAACCTTAAGATATTAGCTGCATTCATTTAAGCTGTAAGTCTTCTTTGAAAATTCACAGGAATCTGACATAAATTGGTAATATTTGCCCGAAACGATACGGCTTAATAGCACAGCATGGTTCAAATTAAACTTCATAATGCCTGTCTAGTGTGTCCTTGTCAAAATAACTAATTATCGTATTAAGAATGGGTTATAAATTGAGCATAGTTAAAGGCCTGTTGAGTCTTGTAAATATAGTTATTATATTAATTCGTTACGTCATTATCAACGGTGTGCCAATTTCATAATGCCACACACAACTTGTGATATGTGTGAATTGTATATTGATCCACGGCTTTATATCATATCGTGGTCTCCTGCAAAACAATTTATTTATTTTAGTAAGATATTAACTTTGTTTGCTATCACTGTGATCGGTATGTTGAGGGTGCTATAATAATATAGATGTAATTATTGCAAATTTACATATGCGTTGATGGAAAGACCATGAGACCGAGTTACACAAACAAATCTGAGGTACAACCAAAGGACAAAGTTTACAGTACAATTATATTTATTATTGCATAATGCATGCATTATGTTTTTGCAATATGGCCACAATATGAACGACTGTCGGTATTTTTATATTAGTTTATAAAATTTGCTCGATTTACATTTTCCATAATATTTTCGATCAATTGCCCACCATGGAATATAAATCGTAATTTTCAATTGTCATTTCTCTTAAAACTTCATGCCCTGCATATATTTTACTTATCACTAATTATATCTAAATACACTTTTTCTTAAATTTTAGTATATTCACAAAACAAGTTTTCTTTTGTCAGGTTTGGACTGTATCTGTTGTTAGTTATTTAGTATATTTAAGGCCGATTCTCGGGCCCATTTGTCTAGGGGTATGTAATAATTCAACCTAGCATCTGGCAAATATACATCGCTTCATTTGTAGTTGAAGAATACGAGAGAAATTGAACTTTTGTATCGATGGTGTCGTCAAATACATCTAATAATAACTATTATTCCTCATTCACCAAGACAAAACAGTTTTATTGGGAAGAATTTCATTAAATCTTTTATCATAAAAGTATCCTGATAACATAAAGAGAATTTGGTGATGATACACAGATACCGATGACAAAAAACACAACTTTAGCTCGGGTAGTGTTTTGTGCAGTATTTTTAGAACTTCCGCTCTGCGGTGTCTGGAAACAACAAAAGGTTAGGGCGGGTGGTGTTCTCCACGTGTGAAAACAAGAAACTATTTGCAATGACTTATGATGGCGTATCGAGTACCGAGAAGGGAATCCAGATTCATTTCAACGAGTATACTCGGCATGTTACAAAGTTTGTGTCTGAATAAACGATGAAGATTACTGAGTGACAAGGCAATGTAAATCTTATTAACAAAGTCTGGTGTTAGTATAAACAATCCCAAGCAGCTAAAGAGATACGGTAATTATAGAGCTAGACCAGCGGACGTATTTCCTACTTCTGTTCAATTTATAATTAAATTCTTTCAAAATGAACCACAAAGATTCCAAGCAGAACTTTTGTGTTTGGGTAACAGATTCATTGACATTCCTTAATATAAGGTGGCCGTGATATCTAAATTAAATGTATAGTTGTTCCGACAAGAAATATTACTGATATCTGACAACTGCGATTCGGCCTTCCAGCAAAGCACTTAATGTGGACACCACAATCTAAAATAGTGTTTCCCAATGTGGTCGATATTGTCTGAGGGCGTAATGACAAGTTCGTGACAATGATTCGTGCTGGATTACCATGGAACTGGGCATATGTATACCATATAATCTAAGGACGGCAAATATTGATTTTGGTCCACGTCCCGACCTGCAGGGGCAGATACACGCCGATTTTCTCTTAGTGTGTCTGTGTGTCGGCTATGTGTACAGGTCCGATTTATTAATAGATCATCTTGAAAACTTTTCATACTTATTCCTTATATCCTACCTCTTTTCTTTTTGGTGCATGCTCGACCCTTTAAATGGTCTACAGGTTGAAATAGGCCGATCCACGACCAATTTTTGTGTTTTTCGTTTACAGGCAGCAGCTCTGAGTGGATCATCTCGGAACTTGGCATATTTGTTCCTTATACCGTAAAGACAGCAACAATTTATTTTGGTGCATGCCCCGACACTTTTTATTTTGTTAATAATTAGTATGTAAATTTGGCAATACAAACCCAACACCTAGCCTTCTTTGTCTCTTGTCGCATTACATTCGTTGCAGCCATCATCAAAGCAGGAATGTGGACGTATATGGCAGCGATGGCGACGCTCGTGTTTTGAAGTGTAAACGGGTCAAACATAAGCGTTCCGAACTGAGAACCGTTCAAATTTGGACCGTGTCCTGATTAAAATACAGATGTTTATACTTGGATCGTTTCCACTATACATGAAGATCTGGTAGATTGTATTGTATTGTTTTATTGTCGTAAACACATAGTTCATGAACATTCACCAAATGTATATAGCATAGATTTAATAAGGTGATGATAGTGGAAGGTCGCGTCAGATGTTTCTAGTGGGATATCCACAATTCCGTGCACCTCATGTCAAGAACTCGCCGGCCGTAACAGACCGTTTCATTGGCTAATCCCTCACATCAACTAGAACATGGGTTATATAACAACTCTTCCAGATCCTAGTGTAGAAAAGAGAACAAATTATGAATTATAAAAAAAAAAGAAATAAAATAAGACAGATTATGTAAACGGTATCCGGTCTGAGAACGGTTCTCGGTACGGAGTGATAGCGTAATATCATTGAATAACTTGATCTTGATATCATTGAATCGTGATGTCACTGAGTAACTTATTAAGACTGCTTACTCATTCAAAATGGGCAACAAGATTCTTAAAAAAATAACCATTTCGTCTTAATTTCTTTCGTACTATCAATAACAAAAATAAGATAAAATTGAATGGGCAAACGCAACTAAATCATCCGCCATAATTGTTTTCATCCGGATAATTTGCATGATGACTGAAATTAACTTTTCTGTGAAGAGCTCCACATTTTGTCAAGCCCTGTAAACAGATCATTTTCTTGAAATTTATCACGGCCGAGAACGGAATGCGCATCGCTATAAAATTTCATTTTTTAAAAATAAGTTGGTCTTGGGTATATTATGCTGTTTTTAATTGTTTTGAATTATCAACGTTGGCCACACATAAATATGTATAATAAAGCCGTTATTGACACGATCCGTGTTCAGATATTAATATTACAACTTTCCGAACCGGTCAGATTACTTTCATAATTAATATATTAGGTAACATGCCAATCGTTTCTTATCTCAGACTGGGGTATATCATCACTGATAACCATCTCAAAGGTGAACAACAGTAAACCAAGCTGTGCTGTTGTTTGATAAACTTGAGGATACCTTTCAAAATAAACCACCCCCTGCTTTGTTGTGTGCACCATTGCTGACAAGGCCTGCTGGGAATTTGGCTATCCCGCAGTGAATTTGTCCAAACAACTTGATTGGCACGTTCTCTGTGTAATTATTTGGATTCTGGTAGTAATTCCGGAAAGAAACCGGACAATTTACTTGCAAATGTTGATTCATGTGATTTATATATTGCTTGGTTCCAAAATATTGCTTGGTTCTAAAATATGCATTGCGTTATCAAAGACAGAACAATGAACTATTACCAGCCATTGAATAAAATTATAGTAATTAAAAAATACTATACAGCACAGACAGTTTATGATTTATTTAGATAACTATGTAATATGACAGAATAAAATATTACAACAATAAATGAAAACATTACATTAACTATAACAAAACAAAGAAATAACAATTATGTCTAAACAACAAAACTTAACATGATTATGTCCAATTTGTATACGATGTATATTAAAACGATAATGAGTTTTTGCCTAGGTGAATATGTTTGGTATTATTGTGACCCTTATTTAATACAGTATCTGTAAATATGATCACTGACAATAGCTGGCAAATTATTAATATAATCTGCACAGTAACCTTTCAACGTTCAGTACTATTCGTTTATATCGTGGTTTTAAAAGGGCTTTCATGTTTTTGTAGAACCCAGCTTCCATTTTCTAACGACCTGCTTTTCTGCATCGTCTAGTATAAGCTTCGATACAGTTTAACATTCTGTACACTTTTGTCCATTTTTAATAACAGTTCGCAGTTCAACACAAGGAAAGCTTCTGTCGGCTTCTTTATAAAATGATGGCGGGTTTACTGCTGTCACTTGATTCCTGTAAATACCACTTTCTAGTTGTTGAAGATTAGTCTTAAGTCTGGTTAATCTAGTCTTTAATTCAGTATCCTTGGTTATCAGGGTCACGTTTGCATCTTGTATCTGTGCCATTCGTCCCTCCATCTGATTATAAAGTATAGTAAAATGTTGAAAAGATTCTGTAAATGTAACGGCCATCTTGCTATTTAATGCAGATTAAAGGACAAGTATAATGAATGGTGAACTGTGTTCACGTTTTTATAATGTAACAAATTTAACATCAATAACTCGTGTCATAACGCGATGACTAGAACTCAGTATTACTGCTAATTATCGATTCTTAATTGGCTGTAGTTAATCGAATTAACCTCATTCATGATCTTTCTTTCTAAAAGATTAATTGTTGATTGGCAAATTTGTATTGGATAATTCAATTAAAGACCTCGTGATCAGTCGCGGCAGCTGTGCAAAAAAAAAAAAAAAAAAAAAATAGCGAAAACTTTCATCATTAATTAAGAAAAATGTTCTCTTATTCTTAATCCACAATTAAACACTGAAAATGTTATTCTTGTCATGGCGAAATCCGTCAGCCGTTATTTTATTATTATTATTCATTTTGGACTTTTTGCCAGCAGAAAAGACAGATTGACCCCCCCCCCCCCACCTCATCATAGCAGTTGAGAAGAATCTGGAAATTCGTAACTTATTCTGATATTAAGACATTTTAGGGTGTAGAGTTATGTAATTCTGTGTCTTCTAATTTATTATAAAGATAATGTCAACAAATTAATGGTTTGACTCTGACCCAAGATAAGTAAAACACGGAAAAGGTGTAGAGATAAATAAAGGCGTCGAATGATGGATGGCATAACATTCTAGGTTCCTCTTTTACATTGTGTTTAAAATTCTTGTTACAATAGACTTCTGTTATCATCTCTCCTTTGTTTATTTGTAATCGTTCGCGTGTCACCCACAGGGACATTAGATATATATGTCCTTGAAGCCAGAATGTAAAGATAGGTTGCCAAACAATGAGACATGCGGTTTTAACAGCTAAGTCGCTTGACCTTCACATACAGTTGTCTGCAAGCTTTAGAATCGTTAGGTTTCTTCATCTTTTTTATTTTACTTAAACGTCGAGTATATGATACATCTAGTGTGATGAGGTGTTATATTAAGATTGTCGAAATTAATCACGGACGGGAGAAAACTCCAATAATATGACAGAAATTGAAGAATCAATAGTTTTCCAGATCTGAAGACGTACGTAAACATTACTAATTATATGTAAGATTTATAATAAATGGATTAGATAACGTTATCTATCGACAAAGTTCGCCCTGTTATCTCAATGAACAATTCCAGCAAGTATTTAAATATTCCACATCTTCTGGCGTTCACAAGTTATTAGATTCCAATTTTAAATGAAGAATCTGAAGAACAATTTCTGTGCAATTCTTTCTTGTACGACTATGTATTATTTTCACCAGAACCTAGACTAGGAGAAAGTACTGTAACTTGTATCTAAAAAGGTGTTCTACATGTGTATATAATATATAGAAGAAGAAACTTTATTGCATAAAAACCTTACAAGGTTATGTGCATATACAGAGGAAATTAATAAAATATAAATGAGACAACGAAGGATACATAATACATACATGTACATAATTATATAAACATAAATACTTTACAGAGACATGAACGAATTGTATATATATATATGCAATTAGCCTCATTTATTTATTAATTTTTTTTAATCTATCTCATGATAATCTTCCATTCATTGTTCTCGAATTGAACCCATATACTACAGATTAACACACGTGTGTACATGTTTTGTATTAGTTAACGACATGTAACCATGGACAATGGTAACTATAGCTAATTAAAACCACAGTGTTACTATGTAAATATGTATAAATATACTATAATGTCCATCTTTATACAATGACATTATTTATGAATAGTCCCAAGACGGACGAAAAGTACTTTAAAATGTTAAAATGTTATTAAACCAGTGTTGAAATCAGTTTGTGTCGGCATACCTTTTATCTTTTTATCATTTACCGTGAAACAAAGTAGTGCAACTTTGCGGTTGTCCTAATAATTTCGGATATATATATATACTTTGCGGTTGTACTAATAATTTTGGATAGTTAAAACTAGAAACACGTAGATCTAGCAATATATATATATATATATATATATATATATATATATAAATAATTATCCACCTATGTACAGTATGTTGTACACTGAATGGATGCACGTTTCGGACTTTATTGTCAATTAAGTTTCTTTCTAATTAATTACATAACAGTGGAGAACAACTCTCCATCTCGAAAATATGTTTATGATTATATTTTATCGTGTCTATATTTATTACGGTCGTTTAATATCATGTATCTATGATTAACCTACGCGCATAGAATTTTTAATATCCTTCCGATCTTGATGGAATGAATTTCTATTAAACAGAACTTCTGTTAGAGAATGGGTGGCCCCAGCAACTGAGAAGGCATGTCAGTGCAATCCACCACATTTTCAAATCAGTTTCAAGAGATGTAATGATTAATTAAGTAAACAAATGGACTTATCAAGATTAACTCCCTTTGCTCTTATCTCGGTGACTGTCATTCCATATCAATTCATCTTGCACAAGAGAAAAAAAATAATACGCCACCAACGCACACACCAGCTAAAATTGTTCACATTCCATCACTTCGGTGCTTCTTTACTAAACAGAAACCAAATTGATAAAATATGCAGACATTTTTCTTAAAACTTGCACTTATCATCAGTTACGTAAAATCGTATATTCACGTAAATCGGAAACAGCAGTAGTTTTCTTAAGAAATTAAATATGATTTGAAATTCCGAAATCTGACGTTGATGCACTCGAGTCCCCCTTTATCTGTGTTCTGTCGTTTGTGTATATCAGATTAGAGTGATAACTGGTGAATATCTCGCGCTACAAACATTTTAATTTATTTCTGTAAATACAGCGAGATGTATAAATGGGTGGTTTCCTATTTATCTTCAGTGATAAGACAAACTATTTATAGTAACATGTGCGGTGATCATTTCGGCTAATTAGAGTTATCTCCGCCTGTGTAGCGGGGAAGGGGCACTGTAGCAACAACGTGTGAACTTACAGAAGTTAGGTAATCAATCAACCATGCTAGATTGACAGCTCAAATTTTCCATCTGACCGCCATCTAACATTGTTTGGAAGCACCAAGAACCTCTGTAAAATACCATACAACCTAATTATAGACTCTGAATAGCCTCAGCAAACTATTTGCTAATAAGGTAAATTAACAGGAACCGTTGGCATCAGTTCTTACTGATATTAGAAATAAGTCATCTTATTGGAAATCGCCACTCATAATATTGTAAAACTAAAGCAGATACGGTGAAATTAATGCTAATGTCAAATTGTTATTATTATGATTGAAACAAGTATATTTAGTTAATAAGTCCGTCCCTGGGTCAAGTAAAGAAAATGGTTTGTCGGTCGGGCTGTGTTTAGTTTCTGGGGAACATGAGAAACATGCTTTATAATTAACTGCATTCATTAATCCCTTAAAAATCTGAAAGTATCCTTATGTTTTCATCAAGTAATGACTGAATAAGTAACTGAAAGCAACAGATGAAGAACAAATTGAACATAAAGTTAACTAGTTATATACTTGTCTCTTCAGTAACCAATCTGTTACTCAGTCAAGTTCAGGCATACAGATACCCGTAACCATAATAAAAACTTTTATTTCGTTGACGTTAGCAGTTGGCGCAATATAGCTGATCTGCCAGGTAGACCACCGTAAGAAAGTTAGAGATTGATAACGTATTTTATGCTTGAGATCCACATGATTATATTTAGTCAACATTTTGTTACAAAACAAAATGCCCCCAAAATGCTCGAAGTAGACAATTTTATCATTTCCCGCCTTTGGAAGAAAGCAAGGGGGGCTATTAAAATGGATCTGCCCGCCTGTCTTTCAGTCACCTCTCCTACTAAATGGGCTAGAATAATCAAAGTGATGAAATTTGAAGTACCGATTCAGTGCACCATGCGGACATGGTGGGGATATTATTATTAATAAACGACATTTATACAGCGATAGTCTTCCATGGCAGAGCAATGCTCAAAGGCGCTTAACAGCATTCATTTGATTGATGTTATTTTTTTACTCTAGAAGGACGACACTGGGCGGCAGCATGTTCACCCAGTTCAAGACCAGCAAGTGTCCTAAGCTCTGTAACAGCCGCTGCCCTTTGTGTCATTGCCAATGACCGTCGTCGCATGGTACTCTCTGAATAGTGGAATGCAACTATGCCCTTCATCTCGCATGCAGCGTCACGGTTGACAGACTGTTCCATTGACAGATCGACAACAGATCTGCTGTTGTCCTTTTTGGTGCGTTGAATTGAAAAAGCACCCTGATCAAGACTTAAGGAAACTTCTTAAGGAAAAGTGTTCCCCATCTGGCATAGTTTGAACGGTTGAGGGCCAAAAATATATCCTGAACAGCCGGGAAGATAGCAATGTATGCTTTTTGCTTTGGATGCAATGGTGTACTTCCTTCCTTCAGTCTCCAAAACCAGTAGATATTCAATACGTTGAATGGAAGTTGTATTTTGTTGTCCCCAAAAGTGGGCTCAGGAATACTTGCTGGTTTGTCAGCGGTTTCAGTAGTTGCTGTAGTACAGGCAAATTGAGCTTTGTTGAGTCGCTCTCTGAATGAAGATATACTAAGATCTTGTCGCTGAAACAGTCATCGGTTTCTGCCATCTAGAAACTGTATTGGACGAAAACGTAGCTGTTTGTCATCATTTAATACATTTCGGTGTGACCTACAGTAGCATGTAATGTTGCTTTGCGATCTAGAGTTTCAACATTCGTGTCATTGTTGTCCCAGACAGTTGCTAAGGTGTATATCGTAAGGCGCATCACATTGCTCAGACTACTTAATATGCAAATTCAGTCTCGAGACCCTTTGTTTCCCTTCAATTAATGCAGTGTCCTGCTCTATTGAAACTCTGAAGGGATAATTTTAGTTAGTGAACCTAATCTGAGGCCTATAACAGTGTGCTTCCGTGGCTTGACAATACCACGAGTAGCATAGTAAATGGCATCGGATGCCATTGCAGTCACTCTGTGGTCGATTGTTTCCAGGTACGCATCACATCCCCTTCGTGCCGAGCCACATAAAGGATTCTTGAAAAACAGGTCCAATTGTTTGGGAATGTCTGGGGCTCACTGGGTAGGTTTTCAGCTAGGTTGAACCCCCGGGCTCCTGGTCTAATAAGCAATTTGATTGGTCATGACTTCGGAACACAACAACTCTGCTTTTAATGTAAGTCGAATGTTTAAATGTTTATTAGGTGAATGTCTTGACTGCATTTAATAATTAACATTTTCTACTAAGCTAAGTAGAGCTAAGCAACTTCACTGGTCGCTGCTTTGAAACAAGATAACTTTGATTTTAACTGATGGGGAGACTGGAGAGCGATAAAAAGAGTAGAGAACTAACAACTTTACCCATATCATATTGTTTTTTTTTCTTTTTGTTTTTATCATCGAGCCTTATGGTTTCTCATTAAAGAAATAATTTTAATCATACTTGTCTAGTTTAAGTAATATGTCCCCGCTCTTCCTTTTTCCTTATCGTCCATATTGCGCTTTTGTTCAGCCCCCCTCCATTCCATTTGGAGGCGGCGGGGGACATATCAATAAGTATGGTAAAATTAATGCCCTCATGACAATTGGATAATTATGTTACTATCGCGAAGATATAATTCTATAATACTAGAACACTTTTTATGGATACAATCACTTGGTTTATTGTACTGCAACGTTTCAACAAGATTTCAGTTCATTTTCCCAGACACAAATTATGATCAGTGCTTTTTTTCTCAGGCTACTTCATTTAATATGAAGTAAATATTGTTTGGTTCTCACACCTGACTAAGATAATAAATGATGATACGTTAAACTTGTCAGATCTTTCTATGACAAATTAACCAGAAGTGAAATTCTCGGTGACAGTTGAACTTGCCCAGATTACTAAATTGTCTTGATTAAACGAAACATTTGTACTTGATGTAACCAAGCAAAGGTTTCTACTCCAAAATTACGTTAAAGGATAAACAGAGCTAGCTTACGTAAACAATCGACTTCTGGCTCTAGTAGCGTTTTGGCAGAGAGATTAGTTGAAAAACGGAGCCCCTTGACCCCGAAGAATTGACGTTATGGGAGATCAGCTCTTCTGCCAGTGGAGATAAGAAACGAATTCGTTCGAATGACTAATGTGCTTTAAGAGCAGACAGCAATACTGCCGATGACTGTCTATATACATGGTTAAATGTTACATCGTCGAAAGAAGCTATTGTTCTCGAAAATAAAAACATGGCCGCCGATTTGTTGCTGAGTTATTCAAGTGTTCTGCTTTCATTGTAGTTATTAAATCTGTCAATGGACACTTGCTTTAATTAGGGCAAACAGCGAAGATATAAGTTGAGTCTGTATCATGTTGGTAACCAAGGAATAGAAAGATATATATACATGTATGTACTGTATAGTTAAGTTAAGTGTCGAGATAAGATTTTATTGTATTATTTTGTCTTGGGTTGTGCTTCCAGTGGGTACAAACCAATATTACGTACTTCATGCTATGATGAAATCAACAATAAAGATGGGAGTTTGTTCTTCACCGAGGATTATTATGATGGTAATAATATTTGTGTAGTGTCATATGTTCTTATGTAACGGACAACCCATACTACACACAGCGGGGTGAAACTTGAGAATAAATATAACTTTTCTCGCCAAGAGAAAGGGGATTGAAAATAAATAAGACAAAGAAACCGTTTTGACAATCTGCAAGATACAGACTATATGCTATGTCATTAGTAAATGGAATGGGGGTTTAAGGTCCTACTTCGACTGGGCTAGACGAGTCATTAGTAAGATTTGGATGTTTGTTAAATAGAAAGTTAATATACTAATAAATATAGTATGCAAAGAGACACAGTTAGAGACAACTTCGAGGTTTAAAGCAGGAATGTCATCAAAGTAGGGAACATTGACAAATTGTTTATAAACACTGTCAAGATATCTATACTCCTTGAAGAATATAGATTCTAATCGATCATTTAAAATGGTTCTCACTTATCTTAGACCACCTTTTTTTGCTGCGGATCGTTGCAGTTGCCCCACAATCTGTTAATATATTGACAGTAAGGGTCACGAGGGTAAGGCAAACAACGTGATATGAAATAAAACCACTGCAAAAAATAAATTTAATATGATTTAAAGATTTCTTTTAAATTCCATTTTAAAAAGTCAGTAAATGTGATTTTTGCGGAATCTTTGGGAATTAATGAACGCGGGGAATTTATTTAAGAAACTCACGCAGATCGGCGTGTTGTTGTTTCTTACAACAATAAAGATGAGAATATCAATACAAGAATTATTGACAATATTTAATAATAAACATGTATTGTGTGTTTCCTAATGTTTACTTACAATATTTAAAGATCTATAATATATTGTTTATTTACAAGATTTAATAAAATTGTTCAGTTTCAAGATGTATTATTTATTTCCAGTATTTAATAACATACGTAATGTTTATTTCCAGAAATCTTTAACGTATAATGTATTGTATGGTTTAGTTACAGCATTTAATGGCATGTACATGTATTGTTTAGTTACAATATTTAATGATATGTATTCTTTAGCTATAATATTGTTTTAGTTTCAATATTTAGGTATGTCACATTGTGTATTGCCGATATTTGATAACACATTGTTTATATTCTCGATATGCAGCAGTGACCAATGTTCTATGTCCAGTTATCAACAGTACTGTTGGCTCAATATAAACATAAATATCTATATAACAATAATCTATTTTACATATCATTAAATCTTCAGTGTACACAAGATTATTTTATCACCTGAACATGGTTGGGTATTGGGGGTCCGAGATTACCGCAAGTCAGTCGGTACAGTACGAAGTAAACCGACACCGTTAATAGACCCTACGTGTTCAGATTACAGATTCGGACTGTCAGAATAAGAATAATTCAACGCGAAATCTAACAGTTTCTGGAGCTATTATCATGATAGGACTACTCGAAAAGAAATTCCCCATAATCACTGGTTGACAGTATGTCGTAAATTTTATCACCATCCAAAACATAGAGCTATCCACCTGTCATGCGCTGTTTAAATAATGCTACCCATCATTTACTTACTAATGGAATGTATTTCAAATGAAATGCAGACGGATTCCTAAGAAATATATATGTTTACTTTATCACAGTTTACAGTCTCTTATCTAAAGATGATACGGGTCACATGAGTGCACCTTTTTAGAAAGTTTTTAGAATATGTTTTCATTTGGTTGCTATCGATCATCTTCATTGTCATTATCTTAAAATGGAAATCGCCCATTAAGATAGAAGTATATCATATGTTTGGAGTTTTCTTATTGGTTAAGCAATTATGTAATGCAAAAATTGTATTGCAAAAGATAACTACCGGAATTTAATCGAAGATACAATTAAACATTGATGCTATTGTAAACAGACATAAAACATACTGAATGTTCAAAACGAGGGTTTATGAATCAGATTATTAATATGATCAACAAAATGATTTAAAGGAGGTAAATGGGTAATATGTTGGACCTAGAAATTGAAACAATTAATGGGTAGCAATGTCTATAATAATGTAATATCAATGAATATAAACTGATTTATAATTCAATCGTTTCTGTTTTTACTCTAATTTCAAATCATTTATGTTTGGCGAAATAAGACATAAGTTAAAATCGGATGTCAATCCCTGACGTCTGGTTATCCCAGGGAATGGAAACCACGCCAGTTGACTCAATGACAGACCTTGTGATACAGCACGCACGTGCTTACCATTCGGCAATTCAACCCTCCAGAATGTTTAGGACATGCACAGTACGCAGTAAGTTACATTCCAGATCCGATCCTATTGTAGAATTGCACTTTCGTTGTTGATTAAATGAAGAGACGACTCTTATTGAGTCTTATTGGTTGTTTATAATTCTATATATTCTTTAGTAAACAATACTCAACAGCAGACAAATAATATAACAAATTTTGGTTCTATGCTCAATAGAATAATAAGTTCCAATATGAATATGGGAATTGACATAAACTTGTGTCTCCAAATATCCAAATACAGGTCTGTTCTTAGGCATGTGATCGAAGCTGATCTCCCAAGACACGTGTGTTGCAAGCTCTCCTCCCAATTCTGTCATTTGGGTCTATATATCACCATGCATCGCCAAGGGCATTGATCTTTTAAAACTGTCGTCTATACAAACAATATGCCATGGTAACTAAAACGCGTTAGCCCGTAGAGGTTAATTATAATTTATAAGATAGATTTAAAGTGTAAAACAAAGAATACTGGAGACAAGGGATTAATGAGATATATAAGACAATATGAAATAGATATAAATGAGGGTAATTAAGGTGGATGAAGATCAATTAAAATATGGTCTTCAATTAAACATTTACTATTGGGCCGTAATTCACCCTAATACACTATTTCACTTCGTTTTTTATAGTTAAAAATTTCGTTTTACTTGTATTTGCTGCGCCAGGATCTGTAAGGTGTTGTTATAACACGTGTTTTGGATGATGTTGGGGATTAGCGAGTTTTTGGCGTGAGATGCACAGAGCTGTGGGTAACCCACTAGAAACATCAACGCTGATCGGTTAATCAAATGTCCGACATCATAGGGCCAAAAGCCGTCCGTTTGACCTCTGACGCGACATTACAGTACAACCGGTCAAATCTACATGTAGTGTGGGCCATGAAAAAAATGAAACGAAATATAGATTTGTAATCCAGCACTCCCCTCCAATAATTTTATTACAATAAACAAATGATGTTACAATTTACAGAGGCCCCCATTTTATACGCCCACATTGAAATGTCGTTCGTCCGTCCACCCACCGACGTCCACAATTGCTCGTGGATGTTCTAGGGACCAGAGCATATCCGATTTACGTTAGATTTATACTCAGTGTTTCAGGTAATGAGACGAAGAATCCTATTGATTTTTTCAACGATTTCCGACAATTGACATCAGAGCTATGATCCTTGATCACTTTGAAATATCTTGTGAATACTCTAGAGGCTAAAGTTGATATCAGATTCACGTTTCGATTGACTTTAGATTTGGTCTTGAGACGAACAAGTATATTGATTTTCTATGAACAGCTAATTCCACGATATTAAATGTTTTGTATAATAAAGATTAGTATGGAGCAAAACTGAAAGCCAAACAAATTCTCATGATTTTCTGGTAATTACTTAATGAGTTATCAATCCTAATGAGATTTTAGTATTATAAATGTTCCATTACCAACAATATAAAAAAATATGCGACAACTCTTGTTGACTGCGCGGACGACTGAGCTGCTGTGGGCGTATGTTTCATTGCCTGGTGACCTATCTTTGAACTTTTTTTTTGTACCGTTGGGAATGTATATGTAAAGTTAGCTGATTCACAAATGGAACAAACATTGTGTTGGTAGCTGCATCATACCTTAACAAATGATTTGAAAATTTCAATTCATTTCAAAAAGAATATATTATCTTTTCCAAATGCACTTAAATTTTATGCTTGTCGAAATTTTGTTCTGCCGTGGACTTTTGAGGTACACCTTTTGTGAAAGTGGAATAATCGCTTCAGCACCCAAGAATGTAATATCATCAGATGAGCGAGGGCTAGTGTTAGTATCATTTGTAGTCTTATGGCAATTTAGTGGTGGAATACTAAAATAATCTGAGATTCTTCTATTATTATCAGACGCCAGAAATAACGGACTTTCAACAACTCCAGTTACAATCTGTAACAACAAATTTTGCTCCAAAAAGATCAAACAGAAGGCATAATCCAATAATCCCAAACAAATCAAACGAGTACTGTTCGAATCCACCATTTTGAATATAAACTATCAACAAAGCCACCGATCGGTATCTGAAGATGCTCCGACCAAACTAAATTGAATAAACTTGCTAATTCTGCGTGAAATACGTCCAGAAACATGTATCCCAAGCCAAGCCCGTTATTGCCATTCGTAGCCCCGAGACATTTTTTCGAAGAAATACAGACGCGTATGTTTTTAAATATACAACGTCTGGATAACCATGCATATTCGACTGTCTCATTTATCGGTAGTCCATTACCGATGTAAACAGATTAAATATCTTATAACCCCTTTAAGCAAATTCAGGTCGACCCAATAAATATGCTGAGTGCCATGGAATACGCATCACTTTTTTTTCCCCAAATATTTTATTACTAGGTGGTTTTGTATGCAATATTATGAACTATTGTTTCACACAATGCTCCCAAACGCAAAAAATATCGGCCCCTCTGCACAAAAAAATTGCACGAGATACACATGAAAAACTCAATATTCACGTGCAGCATTGTGTGTGAGCATTTTAAAAGCATGTTTCAACTTAATGTGCAGAACATGAACTGTGAAACGCCAACCTGTCGTAATTTGTTTTTGAACGTGTGAAGGAATCGAGATGCCGAGACTTACTGAAAATCAACGGAATGAAGCCATGGGAATGTCCAGGGCTGGCATGTCTACACGTACTATTGCCAGACACTTCAATTGTCATCAGTCCACTATTGTAAGGTTGGTGGAACATGTTTGAGTTACTGGATCATCACGTGACCGTCAATGTCCTGGTCCACAACGCGTAAAAACCCAGGCTCAAGACCGCTACATCCGGGTCACTCATCTGCGTGACAGATTCCGCCAAGTGACTCGAATAGGTGCAGCAGTCGTCGGAAGACATGGACCAGTAAGACTTAGTGCCAACACCGTAAGACGTCATCTAAGAGAAGTAGGACTCCGTGCACGACGACCGTATGTTGGAGCTATCATCAGGGATCATCACCGTCAGCGGCGTTTGATATGGGCTCAGGACACCAGACATTGGGAAGAGTAGACTGGCAAAGTGTGCTCTTCCGTGATGAGAGTCGCTTTCATCTTAATCACGCTGATGGCCGTCAATGTGTGTGGAGACGTCTTGGGAAACGTCTTGCAGACTGCTGTGTCTTCGAAATGGATCGATGGGGTGGGGGGAAGTGTAATGGTGTGGGGTGGCTTCACATTTCATCATCGGATCCCCCCTACACATTTGCAGGGGTCGCGTTAATGCTGTAGCCTACCGTGATGATGCCTTGCAACCAATTGTTGCTCCGATGTTTCGAGCGCACCCACAACTTCAGCACTTCCAACAGGATAATGCACGTCCGCATATCGCCCGTGTCAGTATGGACTACCTGGCTGCTAACAACATCAATGTCTTGGACTGACCAGCCATGTCTCCAGATTGGACGCCGTCTGAATCGGATACCACAGATGCACGACATTGCTGCTTTAGAAGCTGTTCTTGTCCAAGAATGGAACAATTTGCCCCAGGCCTTTTTTCTAACATTTGTTAATTCCATGCGATGTCGCTGCACAGCGTGCGTAAGAGCCCGTGGAGGACGCACGTGCTACTGACATCTGTCGTACTTTTGGTTTTGACCCCTCTGACTGTGTACCGTTGATTACAGATTAAACATCCATAAGTGTACAAATATGTTGTTATTGATGTGTTCCCATTTGAATATTGTTCACAATAAGAAGCAAAATAAATAAGATATGTTTACAGGATCATTTTGTTATACGAAAAACTAAGTGATGCGTTTTCCATGGCGCTCAGTATATTTGTATGAACGGTTACATTGTGAAATCTGACAAAGCCACTATATCGCTTAAGTTACGAAGTTATTTTCAGGCATTCACAAAACACGGCACTAAACATAGATTTTTTTTCACCCAGTTCGATAATAATGTGCAAATATAAAAACAATGGAGGTTACAAAACAGTATATCCATTCATCAACTGTATAGATAATCCTTTTCCGACTTGGTGGTGATTAATTGCTCTCAACGATGTATTCATTCAGCGAAGAGATGTGTTTAAACCATAAACAATGGTAAATGTGTCTTTTTGCCTTTTTGAATTCTCTTAAGAGATAATTTATTTTTGTCTAAATAGAAAAGTGAAACAGTAAGTGTTTTAAGGTTTATATAGATATCAATGTTTATACTAATCTCTGTTGTGCTTATAAACATAGGCTACACTCAGAATAATAAGTATTTCTGGTTTTATTGAGAAAATCTTATCGAAAATCACTTGTATTATCATTGTTTACAAAATGTTTCCTGGCTTCTTGCACTGAATACAAACTCCTGTTGAAATATCGCTCGTTTTGGCGGGAACTTATTACCTTGCAGACGACGTTTGTTTATAAAGGTGAAACCAAAATGGCCAATTAAGCTTAAAAAATGGATCATAGATATCTTTTTGGCAGGGGTATGCTACACATCAGCACGTGGCCATTGATGAAATTCATTTCACAAGAAAGAGAATCATTTAAGTTATCTGAAATATTAAACTATAAATAGCTCAGATAGTAACTAACAAATTAAATGCGCAGGTCAACAAATACAGCTTAATTTATATATAATTCAACAACTACATAACGAAGTTTAGATTAATAATCGAATATAAAATGAACAGTGGTGAAAACAGATGATTTCGTGTATTAAATACATGGATGTGGCACAAAACCGAAGTTAACATTGACGGAAACGTACAGGAAATATTGTCGGCTGATATTGCCATGGAACTCAAAGTGTTTGCGGAATTTCCGCTTTCCAGACAAATTTTAATTGAAAACGTAGTCAGAAAATATTTTTTACCCTAGCGCAAGGCAACGAAGGGTAAGCTGAAATGCGAAACCGGGTCTAAAGAGTTATGCCACTGTAAATACCTTGCGATGTTTTTCATTCGCATATTTATACTGCCTGTCCAATTTTGATCCCTTGAAACGCAATAATTGCACTTTTATCGAATGGACTTTGTTAAAACTAGCAATAGGCTCACATTGGTTTTATTTTAAGAATAAAATCAATTTTAGCAATTTGCAATCTGATTGGTTGTTACTTTGAAACGCTACAATAATTTTATTTCTGGGAATGGATTTTACACACTTGGAATAACCCCACAGTCACACTTATATTCCTAAAGCAATAGCCCGATAAATCTCTCTGGCCATTGCTACATTGGCTTCTGGTACTTAAGCTTTTGAGGGAGTGTGACTGTGGGGGTGCTGCATTGGCGTCTGGTACTTGAGCTTTTGAGGGAGTGTGTCTATTCTGTTCAATCAAATATATCCCACAAATCATGACGTAACATTATGTATTTAGTCCACTGTGGAGGTCTGTTTAAAGCGTAATGATATTGTTCCGCAGTTAGCTATTGTTTGTTAATCGGAATTTTGACCAGTCATAAATTGGAATTGAAATTTGCCTCCAGTGTTAAGTGGGATTATCTCTAATCAAACGAAATCTTGAGAGGGGTATGATTCACCTTCTAATTTAAAACATCAACGCCGCCATCTATTGTTATTTCTTTTAAATGCACAACAAATTTAGGATACGGTAATTATACAATCAATCGCCTATGTTAACGTGTACAATCGACGCATATTTAATTGGAATATTTAATCTGATCGTCTTATTGTTGAAACACATTCAATTTACCTCTAGTGCGTGAAGTTTGAAACCCCACAAGTTACTCTCCTGTACATTCAATTGGTCAAATGCAATCGGATTAGTTGATTAACTGAAACGAAATATAACTTTACATCACATTCACCCGCATAGTTATTTGGATTACATAATTTAATTGGTGGATTCTTTCAAGCACGGTAACATTACTTGTAATAAACAAATATCACCTATATTGGCGACATACATTCCTGAGAATGGTATAACAACAATGTCGTCTGCTCATGATCGATCAATTTAAATACAATAACTGTACTTCTAGTTGACTTATATTCGTCAAACTTGAAATCTACATTTATCATAACAGTTTCCGACCGGACCATGACGTTTGTAGTATTCTGATTCTTTAGCAAAAAACAGAACTAAACCCTTGAAGTGGAGCTTTGACAACAAAAAAAAATCCACATCAATATAACTATTTGGAATTTGGTTAATTTGTGGGGGGGGGGGGGCTTACACGCAAAATTAATTGGCTTCTTTCGGAAGCTTTCGCGATAATGATAATCGACCAAGCGATATGAATTAAGCGAGAAGAAATCTCTCCATGTATCACTAATCGTGAAATACGGACTGACAGGTGCGGTGGTAATACAGGATTAGGGCGCATGAAAAGACCATCAAGTTTTAACGTTATCCACCCGTAGTGGCTCACTAACCACCTGGTTTCCAAGTAGTTCGGAATCATAGGCGTACGAGCCACGGGAGGCTAAGGAGAAGCTGTCCCCTTAACTTTCGGGCATGCTGACTTTTCGGGCAGACGGGTAAAGTGAAAGAAAAATTATTTCGTGTACTTGGCAAAATAAAGTGCCCGAAATCTAAATTCCCCCCCCCCCCCTAATTTTACGGGTTGTCAGAGCAGGAAAACTCGTTTGCGGCCGTCAAATATTCCAAAATTTTCTTGTGGGGGTCCATACAAGGTCAATTCCGCTTCTTCGCCTCGAAGAAAATCTGCGCCGCTGTAAACACGAAATTATTTCGGGCATTTCTAGTTTTGCTTCCCTAACTGTCATCCAGTATTTTCTTTTAATTCAATACCATGAATTTGTACTGAGTTGAGTATGGATTAAAAAAAAATTGTCTGTAGCCACTTTACTTTTTATCGACATTATTCGGGAATCGATTAGTATTTTTTTTTTAATGCAGCTGCAACAGTCTGATTGGATGGTTGGAATGCAGAGTGGAGTTTCGGTTACAAAACCATTGGATACTTTTGGAGTTGCATACACTGCAGAAAACGCGGTGGTTAAACTTTTCACATTTACCCCGGGAAGTTGCTATATTCACAGACTGGAATAGCAGGAAAACGCGTTTGTGGCAGTTAAAATTTCAAAATCTTCTTCCAACGCTCCCGTCTTCGTGTACTGTAAACGATTGATTGGAATTCGAGTCAGTAACCTTAATTAGGCTATATTAGACCACATTGAAGGTGCTTAGTTCACGGGTTGAAATAGCAGGAACAACGAGTTTGGAGCCGTCAAATATTCTTAAGTTTTCTTTTGAGGGGGTGGGGTCCATTCAAGGTAAGCTCCACTTCTTCGCCTCTCGAGGAAGACCGCAGCCGCTCTCTGTAAACCCGAAATTTTTTCGGGCATTTCGGGCTCTGCCCCCCTAACTGTCATCGAGTCCGTATGTTCGGAAGGTATGATTTGCTGAGGTATACCTGTGATCTCGTTAGCGTACACATGATAAATTCCCTGGTGGTTGGAATTCGATGAAGAGTAAAGACGGAAACACCCCTGTCCACAGAAAATTATAACTTTAACCCTTATTTCATTTCATGTGTGGCAGGCGCGAATTTTCATTTTCGTTTGCTTTGTTCACATATCTGCTCTTTAATAGATGATATAAACATGATTTACCCATTGTCTCCGCCCAAGCAATCCAAGGTTGCAACATATTACCCTTTGCTCCAATGTGTCCCTCCCCCTCCCCACACACACACAAGATCCTGGGTCCGGGTATGTATTCCAGTGACCGGCCCCACATATTTATCTGCAAGAATTGGAAGTGATAATTAACTCTCCAGAGGGCCATAAACTGTAGATAGTGTGGAGTGGTGTATTAAAATCGTCGTTTCTATGTAAGTAAATGGTGCGTCGATTGTCCCAATGGGAGGTAATTTGGTTGTTATCATCCACTTGACACGTGATTGTGATCGTGTGGTATATATTCATGTACATTACTGGGGATGACTTCTTCTAGAAAGATGTTTAAATGGCTGGTCTAATGAAGACAGGCATACGCAATACATTATGAGGGAAATTTTCCCAGACATTAAAAATCCCAACTACATAGAAATATGGTGGTACGTTGTCGCCATTATCACCCGTCGCCCGTCCGTCGTCTACAATTACGTGGACGTTCCAAGGTCCAAAGCTGCCATCCGAATGAGAATGCTTGTATTCATGAAAAGAAAACGCCTGTTGATTTTCAACAGTTTATCATAGTACTCACTAAACCTAGTACTCACTAAATAAAGAATAATATACTAGCTAGTTAGATGATATTTAACTGTCACACTAGTACGCATTGGATATTGATTGATTTTTTAACTAAAAACCGATGTTTAACCCGATTTAATTTCATTTAAACTGAGGTGATTTTAAACTGTTACTTTATTACTCACTAAATAGAAATAAATCTATTTATCGGGTGTAGTCGAAATGGGTTGTAGTCGAAATGGGGGTGAACCCATAGGCCTGTATTGTGGACTGTACCCACGACTTTTGTAGTCGAAATAGGGTGTAGGCCTAGTCGAAATGGGATGTAGTCGAAATGGGAGTGAACCCCTAGGCCTGTATTGTGAACTTTACGGACGACTTAGCGACCGTCGGCGTAAATTTCGTCGCTCAGCAACCTATCTTTAAATCTGATGTGGTTGAAACTATAGAGACTGGCGATTTAATATCACAAACATAATAAAGATCGTTTATTTTATATTTCATTGGAAACAGGAAATTGCTATTGAAGGAATCTATATATTTAAATACATGTTTAAAGTTTCTGATTTTCTACTCTATGGAACGCGATAAAGACAATTCGAAAAGGCCACAGAGACAATATATTTTAGCTATATAATTAATAATATTTATATTTAAACGATAAAACATATTAAATATATATATGATCACTTTACGTTGTAAGACAATTATATTCTTAAAGATATCTATCATAGAGTAAAAGCTCTTTTAACAAGTGGCTAAGACTAAAAAAAATAGTTCATAACATTTCATTACAATGAATTAATCTCGAGAATTACATATTCAAACGAGAACAAATACTGAATATAATAATTAATCCCTGCAGACATTTCGTATGAAATAATAACGACAACGCCATTTCTTTTATTGTGATGCATAATATTTTCTCTTCTGCTTTTTGTTAAAATAAATTCGATTAATTTATTTAAACTATCATCTATATTTTTTGACATAGGCTATATAGACGTATTATATTAAAGAAATTCGGTTTAGATTTTAACCAATTTGCCAAATCAGCTTAGAAGTATATATATATTTTGAAAGAGAACCATCTAGGTGTAGTATGATCCGATTCCTTGTAAACTTTCTGCTTAAACGTAATCAATATATTATGCCCCAATATCTTCTATAAGCTCAAACTAAAAATTTTACAAACGTATTCAATAATATATGGTGCATAATAAAGTTCCTTTTAGTAAGCTAATTTAAAAGTTTTTTGCGCAGGTTGACTTTAAACATTGAAAATATGAAACAAAAAAAAAAAGCATGGACACATATTCTCTAAATTTCACAAAATGTATAGGAATATAGAGTTAGGATTATTTTAAACAATATTATTATAATATTACCCATAAAATAAGGGTATCAAAAAAAGAACAGTCGGACATATCGTATGGTTTGGAATTTCGAAAGCAAAGACTCAAAAGTAATTTGGCTTAGAAATTAGTTGGTGCTATAAATATTATTTCGCCATTTTGTCAAGTTGGAGAATTAACCCCGCCCACTACGTGGTATCAATTGTAACGGCTTCTCTGATTGGTTGAGTCGAAGTAATGGCTGCTATACAACGAAAATAAGTTGGTTTACTTCATCCTCAACATTTTCATCTCTTTTGTTGTAATGTTCATGTCATCACAAAATTATGAATTTCAACATTAATTATATAACAGGTTATAATTTGTAAACATAAACCAAACTATGTTTATTGTAAATATTAACCTTTGAGTTTGTTTGTTTTTAGTTACACTGCTGTGTTTGTTATGTAAATTACAAGTTGTTCCAATAACCATGGTTGCTTCTAATTTTCACTTTCTTGGTTCTAACAATCTCTAACCCCTACTTTACACTGGCGATATATAGGTAACATCAGTTAAAATAGCCGTTTTAATATTTTAAATGGGAATAAATTTGCATGCATAATGTTCTGTTTAAGAGTAAATTCATCTTGTATTTCCACCAGCTTAAACTATTTCTAATATAAAATTCACTTAAATTTACATTCTAAGACTAAAAAGGGTGTTATTGCCCCAATACTATGGGAAAGGATAGATTCACGACTTTTTTTCTTCTAAATTTAAAAAAAAAACAAAAAAACTTTTAGAGCAAATAATTGCGAAATCAGTTAACTAGGACGTTGATTAATTACGAATTGATCAAATTGTTTCAGTGATATTTACTAATATTGAATTGGTGATACATATACATATTTTACATGCATGCGATGCCCCATCATCATTTTTGCATTGTTTAAATGTAATGTCGCTCAGTAAGGTTTTGAAAGGTGATTTGTACCAATATCAGGAATCGCTGCATGACAATCCCTGGAGAGGAGAGATAGTTCCACATGACTCCACCATATGGTGTACATTACACATTAATCATTACATGCCACACAGAGCATGTCAATTTCTCGTCTACATTTCAATTCAATCGAATCCAACAATATTTTGGCACCAAAAACAAAAATAAATTTAAAGGTTCGGATTTCCCAGAATAGATCTGATACCGAGTTGCTAATATTCGCATGCTAATGATTTTGGTTTAAATAACTTAATACCTACCATATTAACAACAAATTTGATAATAGTTTAGAAATATCAGTTTCTGCAATATTAATATTTATGAGTTCCATATTACAGCTAGAGCTATTTAAATTTAAGTAAATATTTATAATTGTTTGGGGAAAAAAGATAAAAAAAAAAAGTTCTTATATATATAGATGGTATATATTGGATCAAATGTTTTCACTTGATATAATATTCATATTTTATGGAATAAAATGTTCTTTATGTAAAATCAATAATTAGTAGGCTAATTTTCAAGAAACGGAATGTATTTCCACTACTGAGTAACTTTCATTTCTAATCAAATTACTGTTATCGTCACCCATATTGATATATTCGAAACATATTGGTAAACAATATTTTGATACGTATTACAATAATCATCTAAATTTAACGTTAGAATTTGGTCAAACCTAGAAAATAGAAAATATTAACTTGATTTCCAATAGGCAATTAAATTTCATCCATGAATCACTCGTCATTAATATTTAATAACATTTATAGAAATAAAATCTGAATGCTATACACATAAGGTCTGTCATCGAGTCAACTGGCGTGGTGTCCATTCCCCGGTTGTACGTGACAAATTATAGGGTCGCCCGTCTAACTCGTGGGTTTTCTCCGGGTCCTCCGGTTTCTTCCCACTGCTAAAGATCCCTTCCCACAAGCGAATTATTGAAATAAAATTCAACTATATGCTAGCCCCGAAATGACCTAGTTTGTGTCGAGTGGACGTTAAACCCCCTTTCTCTATCTTTCTCTCTAAACTGAATTAGTAATTTCGTCGAAAATACCTATTTTTACCCCCCCCCCCTATTGGTAGGAATTCAAACTTAACAAAACAAGCCAACAGTGAGGCTGATGTCCCCCGCCGAAATCCCAAAATAAATAGATGACACATATCATTTAATCGCACATTTATTTTTTTCAAACATATCGAGCAATCAAACTGTACACGAAGTGTCATCCAAAAGTGTTTTATGAAGAAAAATGCTAAAACCGACGAGAAAAATGAAAATGTATCCTAGTTAGGGGGACCCTAAAGGCAGACAAAAGGGGCCCCACGCTTGACAAAAGGACCCCCCTGGCCAAGGGAAAAGGCCCTCGTGTCCGAGTCAATCGTTTCTATACATAATATTAAATGTGGGCAGGGGTTTAAATTTATATGTAGTCCCATATAACATAATATTGTGACTGCCATGGCGCTTTAATTAACAAGAAGATAATTAAAAGAAAATAAAGTTAGATGATATATCTCCAGATATTTATCGGTGACCATCTTGTGTTAATTACATCCTGACAGATCATGTATAATTAGCATGTTTGTGTAATCTAAGATAATTAACAGCATGAAATTAACAACATTACTACCATATAATAATACTTACATACTACAGATATCAAGATAAACCTACATCTCATGTTGAAATTAAGATATATTTGATCCGATTACGCATGTTATTAACTAAGTGCGAAACAGAAAATTCAATTTAAATCTTTTTCTTCTTATTCTCCAATTTGATTAAATCGAGGAGACAATTTGTTTCAAAAATTATTTAGTACCGCCATTCAGAGCAAGTATTTAATATAAAGAAACATAGATGTCTTCGTCGGCTGCTAAATGAAATAATTTTCGATTTGACTATATAGTCGTACTGGGGACCTGTTTACGTTAGATTGTATGGTATGTGATATCTGAGAGAAAAGTACCGATTTATCTAGCGTTAGGATGTACAGATCTTACAAATGTTTAAGTGGTTTTCATTTTTAACGAACGTTCGTGAAAAAGTAACATAACGGATTTTTCGATATCGATATTCTGTAAATATTATTAGATTTATTTTCAGACCGAGAATGACCATGCCTCTTGAAGTTGAACACGAGAAAATATGAAAATATCCAAACGCTTTATCTGTAGGCTACGCCATGTTGCATCCGGTCGAAACGTCTACCCGAGTAACCCAGGTGTGAATTCTATCAAGTTGAACATTGGTTTAGTTCGGTTGTACGTCATCGCCTAACATTAGAACAGACTTATCAAGTACTCGGTCATCTGCTTAAGACATACCCACATGACAATTTAGGTGAGAAATGGCTTTCCACGAAGGCAAATCAAGATGCCGCACTGTTTTTCTTGAGAAATCGTGTGCCAAATTATCACGTGGCAAAGGTGATGAAACATCCTGCAGCAGCAAATGTTATTTGTAAAGTGTCGAGCTATCGTCAAGTCATTTGTTTACAAAATCTTACTTAAGTTTGCCACCAACGTTAAACAACATTCTGAAGCTACCCCCACCTCTTCAACATATTCAACCAATCTCGATTCTTTCACCTTTAACCGCGCAAATCATATCATCTCTCGATAGATAAGCCGCATATCCTAACTTACCACATAGTGAAATCTGTTTTGATGTCAAATTCTTTTCAATTCTGAGATGTTCCTAGTCAGTTGTTGTGAGGAAATTATCCTTACGGTGGATAGTTTTGGTAGTTCTCCAACCACTAAGTTTCAAGTTCTGATATTTCTGGTTATCACTTAATTGGTCGTTACTTTTGACCAGTGTCTTTAAATGCACCCCTATACCAACAAATGAATAGCTGTTGTGGGCGCGTGGTTTGTTGCATGACGCCTTATACAAGTTATCTATTACTTTATTTTCACTTTAATGCCGATGATCTTCAATTTCGTTAGATAATTTGAATACATAATTTGCCTTGACTGAATCCATGCTAATAATATGTCTCCAGATTGATTAATATCTCTTTGCAGAGAAAAAAGACAAAACATATAGCAATCAACTTTGACATGTTGTAAATAAAGATGTATGTATATTTGTTATGTTTTTGTTATTCTTCTTAATTGATACATGGTTGGGGAGACAGAAAAGACATATAAAATAACTGCATGGAAATTATAAATTATTCTTTTCTCAAGAAAGACTTTGAAACCCTCACAATTTGGATGGCGCCAAGCCCCTGCAAAATTTTGGTTAAGGCTTCGGATTTCCATCTAAATGTTTGAATTATTTGGATAAAATTGTTCTATATTGATCAAATGCTGAATTGGAACAAGGCCAAAGTCTCCAGGGTCTGTAAAATAAACAAATCATTCAGTTTTCTAATTTTTGTTTCCCATTTCCATCCGAGGCGACAATGTAACACTCGAAATTTTGTATAGTGTCTAAGAGTTGATGCTTTACAATAAGTCCACTCACATTCGTAATATTTGGAAGAATTTGGCATAAAGTATGTCTTACACCGATCTATTCTGTATTTATTACTCATTTCCATGTTATTTGTACAATTCATTCAATCCGCAAACACATAATGGATCAAATGTATTCTAAAACTTTTGGTAACTACTTGTTATTGAGGAGAATAAAGAGAACAAAGACCGACATTGGTAAATGTACCGTTTCTTTATGTTTTCAATTAAGTCCGTCACATAAATTCCTTCAAATAACGTTATTTGCCATCCATCACACTTTTGATAACGTTATTGATAACGATACTGTTATTATAATAAAACAAGCCAACAGTGAGGCTGATGTCCCCCGCCGAAATCCCAAAATAAATAGATGACACATATTAATTAATCGCACATTTATTTTTTTCAAACGCATCGACCAATCAAACTGAACACGAAGTGTCATCCAAAAATTGCTTATCTCTGCCTACCGTAAGAAGAAAATGCTCATCTTCGAACTCCATTAAGGCATTGACCTAATAAGCATACACACCAATTTTGAACATTTTAACTCAATTCGAAGGAGAGTTATTGTGTTCCAAAGTCTCGGCAAATGAAATTGCTTATCGCTCTGCTTACCCTGAGCAGAAAATGCTCATTATCGATCATAGTCAAGGTATTACTGTAATGAAACTATACACCAAGTTTCATCACTCTCACTTAATTAGAACTAAAGTTATCGTGTCTCAAAGCATCAACCAATCAAATTGCTTATCTCTGCCTACCCTAAGCGGAAAATGCTCATCTTCGAACTCCATCAAGGCATTGACCTAATAAGCATATACACCAAGTTTGAACATTTTAACTCAATTAGAAGGAGAGTTATTGTGTTCCAAAGTCTCGACCAATCAAATTGCGTATCGCTCTGCTTACCCTGAGTAGAAAATGCTCATTATCGAACTTAGTCAAGGTATTACTGTAATGAAACTATACACCAAGTTTCATCACTCTCACTTAATTAGAACTAAAGTTATCGTGTCCCAAAGCATCAACCAATCAAATTGCTTATCTCTGCTTACCCTAAGCGGAAAATGCTCATCTTCGAACTCCATCAAGGCATTGACCTAATAAGCATATACACCAAGTTTGAACATTTTAACTAAATTAGAAGGAGAGTTATTGTGTTCCAAATTCTCGACCAATCAAATTGCGTATAGCTCTGCTTACCCTGAGAAGAAAATGCTCATTATCGAACTTAGTCAAGGTATTACTATAATGAAACTATACACCAAGTTTCATCAATCTCACTTAATTAGAACTAAAGTTATCGTGTCCCAAAGCATCAACCAATCAAATTGCTTATCTCTGCTTACCCTAAGCGGAAAATGCTCATCTTCGAACTCCATCAAGGCATTGACCTAATAAGCATATACACCAAGTTTGAACATTTTAACTCAATTAGAAGGAGAGTTATTGTGTTCCAAAGTCTCGACCAATCAAATTGCGTATCGCTCTGCTTACCCTGAGTAGAAAATGCTCATTATCGAACTTAGTCAAGGTATTACTGTAATGAAACTATACACCAAGTTTCATCACTCTCACTTAATTAGAACTAAAGTTATCGTGTCCCAAAGCATCAACCAATCAAATTGCTTATCTCTGCTTACCCTAAGCGGAAAATGCTCATCTTCGAACTCCATCAAGGCATTGACCTAATAAACACATACACCAAGTTTGAACATTCTAGCTCAATTAGGAAGAGAGTTATTGTGTCCCAAAAAGTGTGACGGACAGACAGACGGACAGACAGACAGACAGACAGACAGACAGACAGACAGACAGACGGACGAACCCATTTTAATAGTCCCCCAACTTTCTTCGAAAGGCGGGGGACAAAAAAAACCAACAACAACCCCCCCCCCCCCCAAAAAAACAGCGTGATAATTGATTATTTTGGTATTTGTTTGTTAAATACATAATTTACAGTTGAAAAAAATTATTGTGAATAATTAAATCAAATCCAGTTTTGTAGGGATATAACAGTTGTTATTTCCCATCCGAGTTATGCCAATGATAATTCAGCTATAATTTTAAACGTAATGGTCTTTAAAAGGTCGAACATGCATTTCTAAACCTCAAATCTCATTATTTATCATCTAATATTCTGTGGTTCTCTTTTTGCTACCTCTGGGTACTGTAACGTACACACTCATATGAAAGAGGAATTTTAAATTCATAAAATGGTCCTTTGGTGTGAATCAAAATATATACATGGCATATTATTACATTTCCTTTAATCTTCCTGGTGGGAGTAATATGTCCCTTTACTGTGAAAATAGCTGTATCTAAATTTAACTAAGACAATGAAATACAAATTTCATAATATTATAGATAATCCCCCACATTGGATTTAATTGGAATAAAAAAAAAAGACCCATCAAGAGAATTTAGCTAAGATTATATGAGGAGCTGGCTTTTTTAAATCACCTTCCGTTTATATCGTCTGAAGAGAATAACGAATAAATCATACCTTTCTGAACACCAAACGGTATTCAATTATTTTATACAAATAGCCTATTTACTTTTACATATTTACAGATCCAATCTGCACAATGTCATAGCTTAAAAATCACATATTTACAGATCCAATTTGCACAATGTCATAGCTTAAAAATCCCCAAACTGACGATCAGAGAATTTAATTATTACAAATTATGATTGGATGAGGTTAAGTAAAACATTTGGAATAATTTTGAAAAATTTAGTAATAAAAATCATTGAGACATTATGATAATATATCTGGGCATGTTCTGTGACATTATTAAATGTGTCATTTTGTAGGTGATCATTATGTATTGTGATACTGCCCACAAAGAGTAGTGTCCTACCTTTTCTCTTTTAACACTGAAATTAATTTATAGAAATTACTGTAAATCTATATCAACAAAAAGAAATTATGGTTTAAAATATGTGAGAATAATTTATGCTCACAAGGTTCTACAAAGTGATGTAAGGGCCATAACTCAAGGAACAGTTAACGAAATGTGTTGAATTTCAATATGATTCTACGTTTAACTAATTTAAAAGATGCATATAAATTTCATACAAAACGGATAATAACCTTTGTCCTTTTAGCATTTACATAGTTCAACAAAGTGAAACAAGGATCATAACTCCAAAAGCAATTTATGGGAATTCAATTGGTTTTCTCGTATTATTACAGCCCCCCCCCCCCCCTGCTCAGCTACATAAAAAAAATAATTCCTTGCATCAATGAAATTACATCACAAAGTGATCCTACATCAGTATAAAATGATTTCTCTGTTTAAAAAGCTCAATTTGTATGTATGCCTATGTAATTTAGAGACGATGATGGCAGATTTCCCTAACCGAAAGCTGGCAAACCCCCTCCCTCCTGCAAAAATTAAAAATTCCTGGATCCGCACCTGTATTAACTGTTGTCGTCAGACTGTTCATAAGATTCAACATACTCGCTGGAAAAAGAAAAACGAAAGTAACTGCACGCACACGCGTGTGAATTATGATTAGTAAAGCAGGTCCCCCATCTCACTGGACAACTCGACGTTGATATTTTAATGAAAACCGTTTCAGATGCCTTCAACACAGAAGTTTTATTCTGTAAATATATAGTTTCTAAACAACAGAATGGCCGGCCATAAGTGACTGGCCAAACCGTTTTTTATGTTCCAACGAAGATTTAAATTGCAAGACGATATTATGTTATGAAATAATAATCACCCTACTCTTTTATTTTGTTTCGACATTTTAAACAAAACCTTCTGAATAATGGCGACTAAAGACATCTGTTAGAGCAGATCTATATAGCGTGACTATATAATCACAAATATTATATTATGTAACATAACTTTGAAATATAGCCGTAATTAGCATTCGGTACGTTACGGTGCGACACATATAAAGATAAACGTGCAGCTCACCATATGGGAAAACTTAATCTCGCATTGATCTCTCATGAATGCCTTCATATCCATTTTAGAAAAGTTATAAAGACAATGAGCAACGGATTTTAAAGTCTGATAGAATATCAACCAGAAAATGTTTTAATTAATTCAGTACTTAATTAAAAACAATTCGACATCCTGCACTGACGATATTAACGGGAAAATGTCCACTAAAATCTTCCGAAAGCCCTCTTTTAAATAGGGCGTTTCATTGCATTTCGCTTCCTTTAATTTTCACAATAGTCCGTTTGAATCTATGTCCTAAAAATATCTGTCATCCAAAGTATAATGGTGTTTGTTAAATTAATTTTCTAAAACAATCCATTTTGAGTTCACTTAAGCGTGTCCGATATATGGAAATTGCGACCAGCGGTTCTAAGCCCCCAATGCCAATGGATAGAAAATCTGGTTAAACTTCAGTACCGATAACTATTTTCTTTTTTAATTTGCCCACATTTTCATGTTACAGATCAATAGATCTTGGATGGATGAGACTTTGGTTCGCATCCGACCTTCTGTGTCGGAGTGGTGCCCCCCTGCTTTTTACACGATGGCTTGTGGAACCTCCAGTTCATAGGAAACAATATTTGTCCAATTTAGATCAATAGTAATGAGATAGTTTCCATTTTGGTGTTCACCAGCCCCCCCCCCCCCCCACAATGCCTTTTCAGAAAAACGTGAAATATGTTTGTGTCTCTTGCATGAGTATGATGAGAGGATGGTTCCTCGTCCAATTTCCCCATATCATACATAGACAACCGCTTGTTAAATAAGATTTCTATAGTTGACGAGAGAGCGACAACCTCCCGAGTGATCCACCAGATTGGTAAAAGGAAAATAGTAACTGGTATGAATATAGTTTCCTGGCAAGCTACAAAGAATGGAAAGCCGATTGGGGACCGGGCGATGTTGTTCGGGCTACCTTGCCCTCTCGCCTTGGACCTGTTTATAGTGGACAATCAATACCCTGCGTATTTAAACAACTGAGCACTTTCAATTCACTCTTAAAAAGTTGCTGTTTATAAAACTGTCGACAGCATCTTATTTATTTTTAACAGTTCGTCAAGATGCATTAACTTAGATTTTGTTAAAAAAAAAAAATGTCGAACTACGAGTTAAACATGCGAAACCAAAGACGCCGTTTCGTGTTTGGCATTTAATAGCCCGATCGCTATTGTTAAAGTTATCTCATATTTATTTTGTACGCTTTATTTGCAATGGTTTTATGTAATATAACCCCTGTTTTTAAATCAAATGTACGTGTAGTATAAAACGATCTATTGACAAATCAAAACAAACTAACTTGATCTTAATAATTATAAATATGAACATTTTGCGCGAAATCAAGCTGGATCGTGTTGCCAAACACTTGCTGTACGATACATAACGACGATTTAAAACCAATTAAACTTCAAGGTGGATCACTTCTACCGTGAACCGTTGCTGTTAAAATCAAAACTATGACGCTGGAAAATTAGGTTTTAGTCACCCAGAACGTGTTAGCAGCACGAGGCATGCTTCGCGAAGAATGCACCGAAACAAGTGAAATACAAGCTCTCGCGAGACTTGAAAACCTCACAACATGGCGGAATGTTTTCTTTACAGTTTGATGGTTGTTAGAATGTGGGGATAAACGAATTTAACAGATGTTTAAAATATTACAAGTGAACATCAGGACGACAATATATTTATACTTGTCAGAACTTACTGACAGACATATAGGATCAACTATATAATGAGATTAACACGCACAATTTACAAATTCTAAATTTTCAAATGATATAATTTTCGGATTTAAAACCGAGACGACTATACATTTAATGTCTAATGTCCATATTTTAGTTCAAGTATAGCCACAATGCACCCCAACATAGTTCATTTATCTTCAAACTTCATTTTTGGGTCTAAAAGAAATAAAGATGGTCGTGAAAACTGTAGAAATTAAATTATACGAATCGATCATTTATTTAAATCAGCATGTTTTTTTAGTAAGACTACCTCTTACGTGTATGGGGTTAAAGTCCGGAATATTGTGCAGTAAAGGTTTGCTTAAAAAATATGTTTTAAAGTAATTGAAAGACGCCCGACGACACAAACTACGTTATCATTTCAAAATACAACATACTCGTTCCAGTTAAGGATGCTGCGATTTTTAGGTAAAGCGAATCACTAAATAATGACTTCAAAAAAGTGTGAATAGCTTGAATCGTTGTTGTTGTCTAGTATTGTTTTGGAGTTTGTTTGTTTGTTTTTGGGAGTAAATATTTGAGACTTTATGTTCGTGTATATATTTCAGTATTTTGGATTGCATTATTTTAGGTTATAACACATTGGTGATAAAATAATTTTATAATCTGAATGTGGTGTGAATAAAACCAGTTTACATCATCTTAAGGAAGAGAAAATAATCCCGACTTTTCGTCCAGCAATGGAAACTCTGAGAAAACATTGAGAGAAATCCGAGTTTTCATGTTTTCCATAGGTTGAAAACTAAAACTCGGCATGATTTTATATGGCAGTGACCAATCTTAGAGGCATCATAATTAGCAAATAAAGAATAGTGTTATGTTATGTTCCTTTGTATCCCCCGCCACTTTAGTTGACCTATATTTCTGGATTATATATATACACCAGCATCTTGTGGGGTCTATAATTATGTGATCTTTAATCTTATCTAGATTGTCAAGAGATAATCTATATTTACAAAAAAAACCCCAAGAATCATCCATGATGACTCAATATACATCTACAAGGTTATATTTACAATTTCTTACATTTTCTTTTCTTATGGTGCTGCTAAAATGCAGAACGGAATGGGTAACGGAATGCATAGCAGATGTCAGTGCGTCATTTAGAAAAGTTCCATAAATATTTTCTAAGAATGTCAAAACATAATTATTTCTATGTCTTTTGCTCAATAAGTTGTCAACTCACTATGATACGATCATAGGCATTATTTCCCACACATCATAATTAAGGCTGAGTCCGAATTTCCTGAAAGTTTCAGTCAAAAGGTCACTCTCCTCTACGCAATGACAAGGATGTGAACCATCTAGAGGTCAGATTTTTTTCCGATTTAGATGAACTTAAAACGAGTATCACTAGCACTTGGATGAGTTCTATTTTGGTGTGTATTGACCCCCTACTTTTTAAGCAAAATGTGAGATATGAATGAAATTAGTGGACCTTCCGGAGGCTACAACTTTTGTCCGATTCATGAGATGAAACTTAAATACGGTGTTAAGGATCAAAAATTCTTGGATGAGTTCGACTGTGGTACGCATCAGACCTATAGAACGTGTCAAAGAGATATGAATTAACATTAATTAAAGTCAATGGGGAATCAGTAGTGACCCGGGCATGTACATTGATGACCGAGCTGGGACCGATATGCTCCAGTTTTGAAAAAAATGAAATTTAAATTGTCAGAAATATTCAAACAAATTGAAAACGCAAAAGTTGAAAAAAAAACAATTTACGTTGACATAGAAACATGCTATTTTACTACAAATTTTAAAATGTTTACTTTTTATTTCATTTCCAACATTTAAAATAAATATTCCAATGGCCAATTTGTGTCTGAAATGATATATAAAATGAACAATATCGTGAATAGTAAAACTAGACAAAACGTATTTAAAAAAAATAAATAAAAAAACACTAAAAAATTTAGTTTTAATCGGGAAGTTTCTAAGAATTTGAAAATTGTCTAGTGTTGTTACAAGAAACTGAAAATTGAGAACATAATGTACAGTAGGAATACATCTTAATTCCTTTAAAACATGAAATGTGTTTCTAGAATATTAAGAGATTCTGTAAATAGATGTGTTTTGAGAGATTCAATTGCACCTGTATTAGTAGCAGGAATTTATGGTCGCATTACAACTGAGAATGTATTGGATATTTTTTTTTACCAATAAATAGTCATGTTGCATATTTAATGCATCTCGAGCACTTTTCGTTCACAAAGAAACTTAGAAATCAGTTGTATTTCTGGCGTATTATACAAAACTCGCATTTGTAGTGTTTGTTTTATATAATATCTATATAATTTTCACAAATACAACATCGTGGCATGTCCTAAATCAGTTTGTGATCGCCACTAGTCGCTTAAAGCTAGGTGATCATGTGTCTGTGGCGCGCGTGTATGGGGGTATAATTACTAATATGATTGTTGTTCATCAGTGTCCCACTTCTAATTAATTGCTCTTAAAATCCTTTCCCTGGATCTAGAGCCCTAGGATCTATTTTAAAAACATGGTTCGCCACAAGATACTTTTTATTGATTGTTCGGTCGTCCTTGCCAATTATCGCGTTTGAAACAATTTAATTTTTCAATATCCTGGGTTTTTTCAACCTTGTAAACATTGTTTGGAAGTCGTTTTCTCAGAGTCCGATTTATAATTATATGTGTCATCTTTCCGAGGTCACGTCCTCACTTTGTATTTAACCAATCAGAAACACTGTAGTGGCTTCTGGTTATCATCCTCTTCGTGTCGGTAATTTTAAAATCGTCACATTTGAGATAGCACATGAATAGGAAGTGCATACGAGTTTTAAAAAAGTGAAAAAATTGTGAGAGTGAGAAAAATGTTTTGACATCCTTGGCATTTATTATTTACATAATTAGATCGTTGATAAATGAAAGTAGGAGTTACTGGACTTGGTTATAGTTTATTTATAATTAATAAAAACGTAGACAACCTGTAGCTGTTGTAGTGTATATTTTATAGACTGTTAACAGATACCATATGTTTCTCTATCACTGTACCTAATAGCCTTAGAAATGTATCGGTACTGGACCTTGCATTACCTTTCCTAAAGTAACAATATGATTACAAGATGGCGAAGTTTTGAGATGTGCACTAATTCTTACTTCCGGTGTGTACAGTAAACAGCAGATAAGCAAGCAATCAAAGGTCCACATGATATCTGTTAAATTAAAAAGGTAGAAATATTACCTGTAATTATGTAGTAAATAAATGAATTGGAGATTGGAGATGAAGCTGACCGAACAAAACTTGAGCATATCTCATTACAATGCCTACTTATTAGACCAGGAGCCCGGGAGGTTCAACCTAGCTGAAAAGCTAACCAATTTCTATATATGTCACTAGGTTCCCTATGGGTCACTGTCACAGGATATGAACGTCTGCCGCGCCCGTTGTGGTGGGTGTGGTCAAGAGGGGCAAAATAAACGGACCCAAAAAATGGCCAGACTAGCTCGTTTTATTAACCACGTAAAACGTGTTGCAATATGTTAAGCATATCAAAATGTATTGGGAATGACCACCGCCAGACATTTTCGGTGGTGGGACGTGTCTGCCAGACTAAATAAACGGGTACCCCAAAACTAGGCTAGACTAGCTCATTTGCTAACCGCATGAAATTTGTTGCAAAATGTTCAGCATATCGACATGTATCAAGAATCACCGATGCCAGACATTTTCAGTGGTGGGGTAACCCCGCCAGACATCCATAATTGCCCCACCCCCAAAAAGCTAAGCTAGACTAGCTCATTTACTAACCGCCTAAAAATTGTTTCAAAATGTTCAGCATATCCACATGTATCGAAAATTACCGATGCCAGACATTTTCAGTGGTGGGGTACCCCCGCCAGACGTCCCCAGTTGTCCCACCCCAAAAGTTAAGCTAGACTAGCCCATTTACTAACCACATGAAATTTATTGCAGAATGTTCAGCATATTCACTTATATCAGGAATCACCGGTGCCAGACATTTTCAGTGGTGGGGTAACCCCGCCAGCGAAATGGCCGGCGCAATCTTCAGAAATATTCACGTGATAGTTCTGTTCTTGCCAAATCACAGTTGATGTGTCGATAACATTAAAAAAAATAATAATTTGGAAAATTATCGCAAAATGGCTACCCTAAAATAATGGCCTCTCATACTATGAAGAGCTACTCAAAAAAAATGTCAACATTGTTTTTTTGTCTTCAAACATTAAAACCTACAAAAAAAGCTTATTCCACGATTTCTACCCGAAAAGCCAACGGATTTATATTAAAGATCGGACTATCCGCGTTTCCCTGTTCATAATGGAAATGAAATGAAATGAAATGGGGTTTAACGTCGGGCAATGTGCAATCAGGGGAATTTTTCCCGGGCAGCGGCGCTACGGCCTACTCTTATATCGAATTCCAACCGCCAAGGGATCTTTTACGTGCACTCCAATGTGTACACGGGACCTCGGTTTGTCGTCCCATCCGAGCGACCAGGCAGCCCTCCTGCATCACTGACAAGGGGAAATCACGCCGGAAAATCGAGATGAACTTTCTCGGCTAATGCAGGGATCGAGACACCCGACCTCCAGGCTAGCGAACCAGCGCCTTACCCACTTAGCCACCGCGACCCCCGTTCATAATGGACGATCAACTGGGTGTTATCACAGAAAGTAAAACGTATAAAGGGAAACTACTCCAAATTCAGAATTGGTCACCTTCTTGTGCTGAAGTTGTTGGTTATTCAGGTTAATGTTAACCATTGAATTTAAGAAATGAAATGAAATGGGGCTTAACGTCCCACCGCTCTGCTCCGACTGGGCTTATGAAGACGAGCATGCGCCGAACAGTGTCTTATGAGGAGCTTTTTGCTGCGACAGCGGCCCTACTGCCTACACTTATTCCAATTCCTTTACTGTCATATTATTGAGTTAATTGTCATTAAAGGGCCATCGTGGAATAGTCTGGGGATTCTCTTCATCGAAATCAGACACTGTATATTACACTGACGAGAAGAATGGACGGAGGGTGGAAATATTAACCGCAATATATGATGTCACTTCCTATTTGACATATCTAACACAATTTGTTTTGTACTCTTGTAATTAAAGAATGCGTTGGTGACACTGCTGAATCAAAATGTTACCTTTTTTTAAAAAAAAAATGCATGTATTTGTTCGAATATCTCACTTTTGGATGAGTCTAACTATTATTATTGCGACCTGGTCCAGAAAAAAGGGAAACGACAATTTCATAACCCCTAGCTCCTCCTATTTCTCATTTTATACTCCATCCATGGATTTGTCTTCTACAATATGTTTTAGCATCCCAAACCTTGAAATAGTTACTTAAAGGATGCTCAACAATTGTAAGTCCGGGACGTCCCGAATTGATAGACTTGTAATGGAGTGACGTGGAAATCAGTCCTGTCAGTCCCAATGCCGGAGGTGGTTTGGGTCGAGTCGTGACATAATTAAACACAACGTATATGGCACTCGATTGTCACTATGTTTGGGATTGGGAGAATACAGTTTTACAGTTTTTCTGAAATCTCACGCGATTCATCCTTTCCTGCATTATCACAAGGTCAAACTAATATGAATAATACATGATTTTACGAGATTGTTGAATGAACAGTTGTAGTCTACCTCATGACGACAGACAACCAACCGGATCTGTTGAATTAGGACATGATGAAATAACGTTAACAAAATCAACAAAATAAAATAAAAAATACTCACGTTCAAATGTCGTGTAACCTTTAGACGTTATCTATGGGTAATATAAATTGACATCACTATCTCGAAAAGAGTCGCTGTTGTTTGAGCTGACGTATGCCGATTCTGTATCTAGATTTAAGTATTTTATTTTTTTTATTTTTTATTTTTATTTTTTTTTTTTTGTTAACGTTATTTTACAGTTTATAACTGAGACTGGGTCATCATCCAGTAGTCTGTTAATCATTTATCACTAAATGTCAACCTTTACTAGACTTAGATTAAAATTGTGATTTCCTTTGGGCATCAAGTGAAGTAGAACTTAAATACTCGGTATTCTACCGGAGTTCCTGTTTCTATTGTAATTGCTATATATGCCTCGGTTGTTTGGCCAAAAAGTCAAGATCGTTTGTTTCGTTAGGTACGTAAGGGTGGAACTTACATAATCGAAATTATTCTTGTAATTACCTACACGTATTTTCGTGCTGTCAGCTGGTGTTGGGTTACTAATCGGGAGGTACTGTCTCGGTGTTGGACAGTAATTCTAGTTAAAGATACATTATGGGAGATTTTGACAAGGAGTTAGCCATTTTTGCTATAAAAGTTCAAAAATAGATGTTGAAACAAGAATATATTGAAAATTTCAGTCAAATAACTTTATCCTGAACAAAGTTGTTACCACTATAATTTTTTACTAGAAATGGTAGGTAAAATCATCGACACCCTTTTCCCACTATGGCCGATTGTTGATTGACAGGCGTTAACTCCATCTACATAGTCTCGATCATCAAGTAATGTTTAAACGGTATCCAGTGAAGCTTGTTTATAGCCTCGGTCATCACTGTCTTTTATGAATAATTTCCGGAAGTATGAAGACGTCAACGTCACTGAGAAACCCCACCCACGACGCCATAGTGATTAAATCAGTCGACGAAATCCTGTTTTAATTCGAGCCCAATCCAAGCCATCCGTGGGTCTACAGTGTTCATTTTGGGCTTGTTGTTTAAATAAAGATCTAATTTATAATTTCTATGGCATCTGAGGCTCAAACGAAGACCGACAAAAGTCAGTTTTTGCTCTTCCATAATGTATGTTTAATAAACAAACACCTAATCGCCTAATGAACAGTAGTAGTAATATAATTTAAACGGCTCTTTGTTTTTTGTTACTGCATCACAACTGACAGTGATTGAAAATACATCTGCCCATGCGCGGACCCAAGGGGTGTGGGGGTGGGGCAGGTGGCTTGACCCCACCCCCTCAGCCCCAGTGACATAGTTGATTTTCATTTTCGTTTGCTTTGTTACTGTTGTAGTTCACATATCTTCTCTTTAATAGATGATATAAACATGGTTTACGCATTGTCTCCACCCAAGCAATCCAAGGTTGAAACATATTACCCTTTGCTCCAATGTATGCCCCCCCCCCCCGGACAAAACCCTGGATCCGGGCTTGCTGACCGAATTTCAGTTCATCATTAATTTGATAATACGCAAATAGCACTACAATAGCTACCTCTATCACTTATAACCATTTTATGTTAAGTGGAAGATATTATTGAATTACTGTTGTCTTTTATAAAAAATCATTATTTAAGTACAATGATTTGCATGCACGCAATGGACTCTAACTTGAATAATAATGATACAATTATCTCTTCTGAGAAAACAGACTTCAGGTAATGAATTATGAATATGGAGATATTATATTTCTAAATATGCCATAATATTGAGAACCAAGAAATGAATTGAATTTGGAATGTCGATTGCTTCTTCTTATAGTATCTGCTAGACGTAAAATCGTCAGCGATTATTCTGCGAGAAATACACTTCTATAAATACCGAGAACTATTTCAACCTTTTTTTCGGGGGATCCAAATTTTTGCCAAATAAGAAAGAAACAATTGATTATTTAACTACAAAGTATATTGTTAAACCGACGGGAACATTTATTTTTATTATAATTTTTGTTTCCCACGAAAGTATTTATAGGGTCGTTATTTCCAATAAAAGCTGCCAGCGGTTACCAGGCAGGATACGCCCACATTTTGCAAGAGATGGCTAGAGAACAAGCTAAAAATATAAGGGATTTTCCCTAGAATCAAGGGCCATAATCTGAAATGCGCGAATATCGAAATGGAGCGAGATATTTAGGTTATAAAATATATTTCAACTTCGTACTCAACCATCTTTAAGGTGTTGAGGGACCGCAAGCTAAAAATGAGATTTTTCGTTAACTCAAGGACCATAATTCAGAAATTTACGATCTTAGAGGAACCAAGATTTTGGGGTTATAAATATGTATTTCAGGTTTCATTAAAATTGGATCAAAATTGTGGGTTCTAGAGGATACACAATCTTAATGTATATATTTATGATATTTGCGTCATTAGGGTATAATGATATATTCGGATGAACATTGTGACCCCTACAAGGACCACAAGCTAAAACGCGATTTTTCGTACAATCAAGGGCCATACTTCACGCAGCTACGATCCGATATGCGTGCGAATCGCCAGAAACCGAGATATGTGGGTTTTAAAGATGTACGTATCAAGTTTCATCAAAAGCGGATCAAATTGTGGCCTCTAGAGAGTCCAGTACCTTGTTATACCATATGTATACACTATTTGCGAACAATGGGCGGCCATTTTGTCCGGGAGTTTTGGTTCGATTTTTACGAAATTCGAAGTCAATCAACTTTACGGTGTAACGATGAAATATTCTAACGTTTTTTTAATCGGATAATATTTGTGACCTCTAGATGGACCACAAGCTAAAAACGCGGTTTTTCGTACAATAAGGGGCTATAGTCAGGAAGTTACGGTCCGATATGCGCGAATATCGAGAGGAACTGTGGTCTTTGGTTCATAAACATCCATTTCAGGTTTCATCAAAATCAGATCAAAATTATGACCCACAAGCTAAAAACGTGATTTTCCGTACTATGAGGCGCTATAATTCACGAAGTTATGGTCCGACACATGCCAATATCAAAAGTAACCGAGATCTTTGGGGGACAAATATTTCGAGTTTCGTCGAAATCGGATCAAAATTGTGAGCTGTAGAGTGTCCACAAACAAATTGTAGACAGGCAGACGGACGGGCGCCCGGGCGGACAGGGACACCGGCAGTATACGTCCGCGTGAAAATTTGTGCGTATAAAAACACCCAATTTTATTAGAAAAATACGGGATTCCCATAATAAAAAGAAAATCAATGTGGCACACACAGGGCGTAACTGTAAGGTCATAACAATCGGCAGTGACGTATCGACCACAAGGAGCGTTTGGTGTGACGTGTTGATCGAATGGCTAGCGGTTGTGGGAGACTTTCAGGTACACCAGACTCCGGGAATAAACGTCAGAAAAAGACTTGTACAGAAAATAATCCAAGAATTTACCTAGTCTTCGATAGCGAATAGAATAAATACAAGCCTAACATCGTTCCCCCTTCAGCTTGGCTAGTTGTCAAGACAGTGACGTCACCTTAAAAAGGGAAGGATTCTTAAAATAGATTTTTACGCCTTGGAGTAGGTTCAGTAGATCCATTAGCAAATGTTTAGAGAAAACAGGAAAACACGTTTCGGGTAGTGTGTAGCTAATTAATCCTTTAATCCAGACCCCCAAAGGATATGGCCCCAACCTCTATTCGAATGGTGGCGTATTAAAGATGCATTACGGTCGATTCCATTAGTTTACCAGGCACAGTTTAGTTGCTTGCCCTTTAAAGTTTTCTCGATCCTTCGTTAGAAGATAAAACAAACCCAAAATAAATGCTATTTATAATCATCCTTTATTTAAATTTACATAAAACTGTATTGTTATTAAAGATATGCCGTTTAATTTTCTGTTCAAAGGACTTGTTCCGTGCTCAAACTGATCATACAATGGTATTGGAATACGAAAATATCTTAAGATATAAAAAAATCTAGAATCACGTCTTTAATCTATTAAAGTGGGTAACTTTTAAAGATTAATATGGTTTATATTGGTTGTGTGATATAGATATACTTTGTCATATTAATTAAAATATTATTATTTCATTTATAAATAGGTGTGAATTCTTTTCAAAACACTTTTGTTTGCTCGTGATCAAATGCATCCCAAAATGGGAGAAAACTTCGTTTCAATTCAATGGTGCATTTTTAAAGAGACCTTACACATGTACAATTCAGTTACCCTTAATTTCTTCGATCGGTTGTGAATTCGCTGTTAGAAAATGATATTTCCGAGCTACTTGCAGCTGCAACGGGTTGTGGCGTATCTGATTGCAGTACAAATTCTGTAACCGAAAGGCCTCCAACGGTTAGAACTATTTGATAAGGGCAAGTTTGGTCAAAGGTCACGAGATATAAACAGGGCTAGCGCTAATCCCAACCATAAACCTAACCTGGACCTAACCCCAACTAAGCCACATTGACTGAAAATTGAGCCGGCCATTACAAATACAACTACAGGCCTCCAGAATACGTTTGTGTGGCTAGCTTTCTAGGTCATCTTGAAAGGTGTCCCACTTATTTTGAATCCCCTTCGTCGATGACTTTTTTGTACTTAACTGGTAGACACAATTATTTCCCAATGGTAGGGACGTAAATATGTGTGTAAATTAGTAAAAACTGTTATGGGCGCAGTAAAACAGGAACGCCCCAGTAAATTACCGACTCTTGCGTGTGAGCGTGGCCTGACGCACACGATCGATCAAGACAAAATTGGTCGATTGGTGGTCTAACTTGACGCAAATATAAGGACATAGTCATATCTTTGTAGGCCTATATTTACCACAACTATATATCGAAGATACGGGTTCATTAATTTAATTTATATGATATAATTATTATCACTTTCTCACTACGTTAAAAGTTGTTGCAAATTTATTAATAAAAAAACATGAATTCCAACGCGTTTTACTCATGTTTTGAGTGTTTTCTGACCACCAGAATTCTGCAAAATCTTCGACTCAAAGGGAGCGTGTACCATGAAGTCCCCCCCCCCTTCATATCGAAAGATCACAACTGCCCTGTCCGGCTTGTGGCTACGTCACTCGTATTACGGGCCTGTGCATCTTTGTTGAACATCCCCAACCCTCCAAATAAAATCGATATGTACGCCCCTGACAGTAAGAATGTCTGGACTTTCGAACTGATATTTTCATACTTATTAAATGGATAACCCAAAATAATTATGTCAATAAGTGCGTTTAGTATATGGTGTGGATTGAAATAATGGTTTATTTTGATGACAGTTAGGTACACAACAAATATCTTGATTGCAGTGGTAATTACATCCACCGGGGAAAATCATTAGACTTCATCAATATTTAAAAGAACTTCACTTCAGTTGAAAAATTAGGTATTATTTTTGGTACGCCTGTGCAATCCAACCTGGTCAGAAGAGTTTTACGGTACTTGCTTGTAACAAAATATCGTATCGATCTGGAAAAAAAGTTATTGTACGGCAAACTGAGCAGTTGAAATACATGCCTTAACCCGCAGGGAACCAACAACCCATACAAAACTGTATGCTTTAATAACCACTGAATCATGTTCTAAAATGCTAAATAAATAGTAGGTTTAAATTTACTTCAGCAATTGAATCATTGATATTGGATTGTAAGCTAAAAGCCTAAATATTATGGAAGAATATCAACGCCAATATTAAATGATCGGCTACAATGTTTCTTCCAATGATTATATGTAAAAAGTACAATGTACAAATTCCTAATACTGGTAATGATAAAGTTAAAATACCTCTCAGGCAAATGTTAAGTGTCAAATAGCAAATGTTTTGTGGGAAAATGCTTTTGTTGGCGTGTTTACATTTTACATTTCTCTCATTACATTTTACATTTGCCTTTCGCGCTTCTCCATAACACTTTTCGCACAGCATCAACTGTCATATGCAAATGTAGAATATCACGTGACTTATTAACATATACGGAAACCTGGACAAGCTAGAACAAGGATATTCAGCCTAGCACACAATAAGAAATTTACTTACCTTGACAAATGTTCAAATCTGGATGGTACTTTACTATGATTAGGGGAGGTGGGTTACATATTAGTGAAAAGCACGTTCATTTCTATTCGTAAATATGTAAATAGTGTTCTGGTACAATCGTATTTTCAAAAATCTAATAAATATCACAGACGAACAATGTTATAGAGAGTTGTAGATAAAATTTAAGACCTACAATTAGCAGATTTAGCTCTTGCATCCTGAATGTTTAAATGGCAGTATGGGTGTGTGTGTGTGTGTGTGGGGGGGGGGGGGGGTATTCAGTGTTACCTATAATTGCAAAGAAAAATCCATAATGTTACCTTTAATTGAAAAAGATCCATAATATTACCTATAATTGAAAAAAAAAATCTATGTTACCTATAATTGAAAAGCGGGTTTCAATTTTCCGGCACATTCATGCTCACTGAAAAACGAACAAACATGGATATAACTAAAATCTATTGCCATGATTGCGAAGGGGGGTGGGGGCGGTATTCCGTGTTAAAATACGAGTCTAAATCCGAAATTCTTAATACCATGCTACCTATCTCCATTGCTCCTTAAAATTGTGTAAATAATTTACTGGCACATTCAGATTGGCGTACCGTGAAAAACATCGAGTGGTACGATAAGGGATATTCAAGTACAAATACTGGTCTAAATACCCTGATTGCCCTTTTCAAATATGCAAATAATTTTGAATGCACATGCATAACTTTACAAAATTAGATTAAAGTTGAAGAGAAGGAAGGCGGTTAGGGGGGGGGGGGACTAAACTAAAGATACGGGGCTTAATCAAAAAATTTCTATGTCCATAAAAATGTGTTGTCATTCCTCTTTTTAAATATATTATTTATTTCTGGGGCACAATGCTTATATAGTGTTGGTTTTTATTAATGGAACAAAGTAAATTCGGCTGTATACAACTCTGTTTAAAGAGAGACCGGGAAGAGAGGGGGATGTTTAAAATGTCAAAGTACGGGTATTAATATGAAATTCCAGTATCAATATGAAATCCCAGAGCATTTGATATTGGCAGCGATACCCTTCCATAAAATATGCTCATACAATCATAGACGCTTAACTCATTGTAATGTACACATCCAATGCCTGGGAGATATGTAAAGTAATATGTGTTATATGAATATGGTGACATATTAACGTGTTCAATACCCAGAGCGATAACTGCTGACCGTGAAAACGTGACACAGCCAGAGTGCTCACAGACAGAGCAATAGCCGATGAAGATGGCTATACGCCATACAATGCTCTATGCGTCTACCTACCGGAGTTCCAATTTTCAAGGGTTCTGTTATGCGCACGGTTGGGTCAAGGTTTTTTGTCCCATGGGAAGGAAGTTCCAACCGAGAAAACATACCACCAATGATATGAATCTGATTAAACTACAGATGTTTATTTCGTTTAGTTCATTTATACTTTCATCAATAGCCTACACTACATGAGTTATAGTGGGAGTTCACGTCAGGGGTCAAAGGAGCGTTTACGTTTCTAGTGGTTTAGCCACAGTTCCGTGCATCAAAAGGTCAAGAACTTGCCGTAACAGACTGTTTCATTGGCTAATCCCTCACATCATCAAGAACACGCAAATGATAAAAAAGACTTGCAATGATATTCCAATTGACTTTAATGTTAACTCTTGTCTCTTTGCCTGGCTCTAGATTCTCCCCAAAAGTTTCGTTTTGCCGAACTTTCTCTTCCACTGACGGAGCAATATATTACATTCTCTTGCTCAAGGGCTTGCAGCGGACTAACCATGGAAGATACACAAATTAGAAGTAGCATACTAATACACATTTAACTATCCACATTACTAATCACTTTATCCAACCTCTAACCTCCGATATTCTTCCATTCTCAATCATGACTATTCACCCAAACTTGACAGAAAATGCAACTGTAATACCGTTTGGGAGGATAAATGGCGTTTCCTCATTATTTCACGCCAAAATTTACATTCTCTAATATAGTGAAAATTTTTATTGATCCACCGAAATGAAATGAAATGAAATTGAGTTTAACGTCCCACTCTTCTGCACCTGACCTGGGCTAATTGAAGACGGGCATACGCCATACAGTGTGCTATGAGGGAATATTGCCCGGGCAGCGGCGCTAAGGCCTACTCTTATATCGAATTCCAACTGCCAAGGGATCTTTTCTGTGCACGCCAATGTGTACAAGGGACCTCGGTTTTTCGTCCCATCCGAACGACTAGGAAGTTATCCTTGTCAAGCCCCCCTTCTGCATCACTGACAAGGGGAAACCACGCCGGAAAATCGAGATGAACTTTCTCGGCCAATGCAGGAATCGAACACCTGACCTCCAATTTCATTCATCCACCATTAATGCGATAATCGTGTATAACCAAAAAGCACAACAAAACTAACATTCTTTCACCTATAATCAGTGAAAATTATTGTGAAATGGATGATATTATTGGTTTTGTGTTGACTTTATATACATTATCATTCAAGTGCAAATTTAATGATTTACATGCGCGCGATTAGTGAACAATAGGGGTGTAATTATCTCCCTTGAGCAAAAGGCTTTAATTAAAGAAGTATTAATAATTGTACAACGTATACCAGGAATGTCATGATTCTGATCAACCAAATAAGGAATTCTATTTGGAATAATGATTGCTTGTCTTTAATTATCTGCCAGAAACAGAATCTTCAACGGGTCTTCTGAGAGAAATGGAATTCATTAATAACATAAACTATTTCCGTCTTTATGTCTTTGAATCTAATTTTGTTCCAATGACGAAAGAAATGATTAATTCTTTAACTACAGAATGTATTGAATTACCTTGCTGGAAAAAATTAGTTTTATTATCATTAAAGGGACACTTTAATGTTTACATGTAAGCCGTGCCAGAAAACTTTATCTCAGACTGACGAAAATTTGATACGTTTCATTTCCCTCTTCACACGCTCTGATCTTATAGTAGTTTTCTATCAGTGTTTTAGTGGCTTTATCTTTCCCTGAATATACTATAATAAAATAATCGACGTAAACACCACTTTTAATATTGCTCACATAATCACTAAGTCTCTCCTCTTCTCCTTCATTTTCAAAAATTGAATTTATACAAAAGATACATAGATGTAAACCTTATCAAATAGATTCGAATTAATTTTCTTTCCAACTTGTCTTTAGAGAGCAAATGTTTAAATCTTAACTGGAATCGTGTACGATCCCGGATTACGAAAATATCTCTACTTAAAATAAATCTTCCGTCACGACTTTGACTTATCAAAGAAAGTGAGCTTCAAAGAAAGTGTTAAGCATAGTTTTTTAAGCTATGATAAGGGGATACTTTATTTGCATGATAAAATGTAAATTCCTCTTTAAAACTGCTCCTGCACAATCCCGGCTATATGTTATGAATTTATCTGCAATCCTTCATGACTTTTAGAAGAATCATACCCTTCCTCTATTCTGGCGTATTTCCTGCCCAGCTAATTAAATCCTGGACAAGCATACCTATTAAATTTTGATTAAACCCATTAAATGGTTTGGAGGAGTCGAAAATGCGCTCTATCAAGGTGTTTCGCCAAAACCATGGCACCGATTATTTGCATTCGATAAGTAACATTCATGCCAATAATAGTTATCCAATTACTTTCGGACAAACTCATATCTTTATCATCTTAGAACGATCCTTACCACATTTCAGAAAAATTCATTCTAGTTATTATGAAAAAGAACAGATTTTGTATAAATTATCTTCTATTAAACCTTTAAATGTGTTGGGACTTGGGTGCCTGTATGTAGGATAAGGTTCATGGATGTGTGGAACAATGTTGTTCGGTAGTCGCGAAAATGCGTAAGGTTTCTGTGTTATCTCCTTTCAAATTAGTTCTATCACCTTGAAAATGGCCTATTCGTGTTTCCCGTCCTCCACAACCCCCGAAACAACATATCACGTGTATGTTGCTATTGGTATTGACAGATTACTTTTCGATCCAATTTCTGTCACCATTTTGGATTTTGGCGGCCATATTGGATCAATGAGTCGGGTGACCAACAATAACTACAAATTGATATATTACAACGGCCATTTCGCCAATAGTGTTTGTCAAGGTCAATTTCAGACCATTTACATGTAGGTCGCCATCTTGGATTTTTGGCTCTCCTGGAGTTAGCCCGTAGATTTCAGAGGTAGCGAACAACAAATATCTTCACTGGGGTCCCTTCTATCAGAAACCATTGTCAAACCTTGTTCCCCGAGAAATGGGTCATAGATCTGGACGTTGAGACCCGAACGGACATCGTTCCAATCCAAAAAAAAAAACGTGTCACTTTTTTATATTAAATGTATCACTTTTTTATATTAAATTATTTGTAAAGTTTCCACGATCAAGGGCAGATTATTTGAATACACCACGGATGACCCCGGGATATTCTGGAGTAGAACAGAATGGGGCCACTGGGGATACTAGGGATGAACAGCAGAAAGTACAGTTTTGTCTGTTCGTGTAAATTAGGCGTGTACTACGAGGATATCCACTCAACCTATAAGTTGATTGCATTGCTAGTAATATTTATTGTAGATAAAATATTGAACGCCTTAGGTCCACCAGGTACAATTGCTAATCATTATCCATATTTCACAGAATTTCGCCTACGGTGAAAAATTAGACTATTTATAGCACGTCTTGCAGACCCAACCAGACCGGAAGATTATGATCGTGCTTGCCTATAACTATCTTATCGATCTAGTAAAGTCATTTATCGTCTGACAAATTGGCACTTAATAAATATAGGTTTCAAGCCTCAAGGGACCAAAAACCTAAATAAAACCAACATGATTTAATAACTTTATAATACCCTTCTGTTATGCCATATCATCGATTGGGTTGTACTCCAAACAATTAAACAGAGTGTTCATTTATCACATACATAGCATGTATTTGTATGTCCAATTGATTCTATATTTTAGTTCATTTATTGTTACTCATGCAAAATAACCCGACCAGGAGTCCTACAGGCGTCATAAAGAGGGTACTGTAGGTACAATTAAATATCGACTATAAGTTTGCTATTGTTGTATTGATAAACACGAATGAAACGTGTTCTAAACAATAACAAAGCTTAATTTTGCTTGTTTAAATTGTGAAATCACAATCGATAGATTTAAAGAACGGGGTCAGTTCTACACCAACCGGCCCATAAATTCCATGTATGTGATAGAATTAGTTTTTCAAATATAATTTCCGAATGTCACTTATCTTCAATGAATCAATAGCCGCATAAGGCATTCAAATTGCCATGTAATATTAAAAACTAACATTGATTTCCTGAAGTATAACACGGATCGGAGAGTTTGTGATGATACAGCATTCAATCGACTTTACTCTCTGCTTAACAAACTAGGAATTACGTCATAACTAGGAGTAATCGTTAATAACTTATAGATGTTTTATCGTCCTGTAATGTAAGGTGTAAATATTGTCTTACTACCATAGAAGTATTCTGTAGATGAAGATAGGACCTCTCATGCCCAGCCTCATCTCCATCGGTAGCATAATAGACTTTATTTCATTGGGTTATCGTCCAACTTCGTGGGTTTTCTCCGGATACTCCGGTTTCCTCCAACTGCTAAAGACACGTATGCGCAAGCGAATTATTGAAATAAAATTAAACCACATGTTAGTCCCGGAATGACCTAGTTTGTGTCGAGTGGACGTTAAACCCCATTTCTCTCTCTCACTCTCTCTCATTGGGTTATCCTAACGCAGTTCAGTACTCAAAAAACGTTGAGTATTACTACTTGTTGAAGCAACGTAGATAGAAGTCTACTGGAAAAAAATCATATCCGTTGAATTCCAATCACCAAGTCACATAATCTCTACCTTTTGGTACCTAGAGGCTTATGTTAGTATTTTACTCTCAGAAGATTAACAATTATTGCCAGAAATGACGTCATGACCGTGTTACATTACTGTTTTATATTCTGTCGTCGAATACCACGCCTTTTGAAAATGTGACTTCACTGCGACCTCTGGGGATTTTACAAAGAAAATGGAAAGACCATGATTAAACATTCAACGATATATTATGCTATTTATATAGATATAGATCATTGGGTTATATTATCTGATTTTATATACTATGTTTAAAATAAAATATTTACTATAATGCTGATGTCGCGCTAATGGACAAATAATGATATATAGGCTTGTAATGTAATGTACATGTCTAGGACTATACAATAATTTATAATTATGTTATACAAAATACATTATCACAGATAGTTAATACACGTTTATCACACAATAACACAAACATACACGGTTAAAATAACTCGTTAAAATTTACAATTCGATTACTTTTTCTTTATGGTTGGAAGCAATCATACAGGAAACATTAAAGGACAATATTAGTGGCAGTCATTATCACATATTATAGAACTGGTTAAACACGTTTCAAATATGATTTGAACACAGAGATGATTGCTACGATAGATGCGTAATGAAGCTTTCAAGAAACGGACTTATCTTTCTATATAACTAACTGATGCAACGAGTGATAACTGATACACAGGTAACACAGATAACTGACAATTTAAAAAAGTAAATGAAAACGAGCAAACTAGTAATAGTCTGTACATTCCCTTTAATAAAAAGCATGGTAATGCACGGACTTTTTCCTTTTGCTTTCGTCACTTCCATTTCTTGAAGGCTTCATCACGCATCTACCGTAGCAATGATCTCAGTAAAATAACTATTTTTGGCATACACGAATATTTCATGTCTGGGCAATATTGTCTATATTATTCCCGTTAACAAACACAAATAAAATACAAAAGAGTCAGAGAATTTAACCAGACTATAAACAATAAGACCATTCCCATGGTCCCTGGCTGGGATGGCCTAAAGTGGGAATCAGGGAGATGTAATATAAACTTGGCATACATCAAACATCTGGCTACCTTAATAATATAAAATATAGATTTATAAAATACATTCAGTTATGTAACAACGGGGCATACATTCCTTAATCTGATAATAATTCCAAACAAAGAACTCTAAAGCATTATCTTGTGATGTTTCCGCCCCCACCCCTCGGTGTATTTGCGATATTGTCTGTGATATATCATAATGACACAAACACATAGACAGAATATAATATCGCCAGCATGTATTGTTTAGAATTGCATTCATAACTAATGACAAAACCTTCGATTGGACATAATTTTAGTATCTTATTTGCTCTGATTGTCCTTTTTAGTATCTTATTTGCTCTGATTGTCCTTTTTAGTATCTTATTTGCTCTGATTGTCCTTTTTAGTATCTTATTTGCTCTGGTTGTCCTTAACCTGTTCGTAAATGATTGGAAGTCTTATAATATAAAGAGAAATGTGCACACATCAGCCGTGTCCCAACAGCAGCTTATTGAAAGAAATACATGGATGTTGTCCACAAGCTTTTCCAAACATTTATTTCAACAGAGTCAGGAATTTACGATACGATATGCGCAAATATCGACAAAGACCAAGATCTTTGGGTTATAAAAATAATTTTCAATCTTCATCAAAATTGGTACACCTTATATTTACACTATTTGCGTATGAGAAGCGGCTATTTTTTCCGACAGTTTTGGTCCGATTTTCACGAAATGCGAACTCAGACGTCATTACAGTGTAACGGTAATGTATTCCGAACGTTTTTTTCTTAAATCAGATAATAATTGTGGCCTCTAGCTAAAAACACAATTTTTCGTACAATCAAGGGCCATAATTCATTACGTTACAATCCGATATGCGCAAATATCGAAACGAACCACAATCTTTGGGATATAAACATGTATTTCAAGTTTCATCAAAATCAGATGGAAATTGTGATCTGTAGAGTGTCCATAAGATAGAAACGTAATTTTTCGTACTATCAGGGGCCATTATCCATAAAGTTGTGACCCGATATATGCCCATATCGAAAGGGACCGAGAACTTTGGGGGATAGACATTTATTTTAAGTTTCGTCAAAATCAAATATAAATTGTGACTTGTAGACTGTCGACAAACAAATTATTAGAAGACGGACAAGGGCGGCGACGAAACGTCCACATGAAAATGTGGGCGTATAAAAACCTACTCAGTCGTCGCGTTCACAAGGATTTGGGAAAAGGGCACAGTGACTCTGAAACAGGGGCGTCGCGATATGCAGAATATCGATTGGGTCCGCCCTCTCATGATTCGAATTAGAAAAGAATCATTTATATACTATCGCGTTCATAAGCCATTGTTGACAGGCGGACAGGATAGCGACAAAATAACATACCGTAACAATAAGGTTGACATGTAGAGAAAATTAATGAGCTTTTTAGAAACATGAAAACCTTACAGTATCCTGAAAACATTGAAATATCAAATTCAATAATCCCAAAAGTAATATTAAATTATCAACAATAAAATTCTCATTACCAGCACTAAGATTTGACATTAAAACATAAAAATAAAATAGCATACAATAAAAGATTATTATACGTACTAAAACTTGCTCGTGTTGAAATGTCAAACAGGAGGAAAGTCATCTAGTCAATGCTAACATTATATCTATCAAATTATTTATCATGCTATATGATATAGGCCTATTGATTTTTCTTCGCGTCATTCACAGCCTTTACTATAACGAATCCCGTATTCCCTAGCCATATTCGAATTGCGATTTCCGTTGAATATGTTTTTCAGCAGGCGACCTAGGGTAGACTTGTCCCAGTTGTCGGGTTTTGTTGCGACGCTAGTCTAACAGTCACACAATAAGGCCTGTTTCGGGCTAATCTGTGACGTATATCATACTGAGACGGAAATCAAATAGTTTTGTTTTCAACTACATATTTACATACGGCCTTTGTTTAAATGTATGAAATGGGGTTCAATGTCCTTTGCTCTATACGAATCGGACTTAACGTCGAGATTACTAGCATATGAGTTACTTAAACGAGTAGGGTAGTTAGACCCAAGGTTAACTGTTGACAGCTATATAAAATAGGCCAACGCCAGGTTTAACTTCTTGGGCACATTCGCAACAAAACCGATACATACAAAAAAGAAATTAGTTTCCAATGTGCAATCACTATGACAAGCCAGTATCCAGGACGATACAGTCAACAATACATTTTTTTGACAATAAAACCAAACACATATCAATAAACAGATAACAAGATATTAACACTTGACTTAAATTACTATAAAATATCTATTCCCCTAGTGTTTCTTTAGATGTAGTATCAAACATGTTAATATAGCAGCTGTTTTCGCCTGCTTACTCTTTTCGAAACACTTCATATCAAAAATAAACACTAAAGTTATATGGATAACAATTACTATATTTCTATTAAAGCTACGTTTCAACAATGATTCTCTTGTCGTTATCAAGCATTTAATAGAAATATAGTAATTGTTATCCATATAACTTTAGAGTTTATTTTTAATGTGTTCAATTACTAAATGCCATATAAACAGCACTTCATATCACTTTGCCATTGGGAAGCTAATTACCGGTAAAGTCGACACACTATTATAGTTATTAAAATGTATTTTGATTATGCCTCGATTGTACTATACATTTATACCAGTGCTTATTCTATTTATGAATTTAACCATATCTTAGCGAGTGATTTGGTCAAATGAGTATTATCTAATCAATGTTGATTGGTTGTTCTGGGGGACCGTTAGGATCAACAAGGGGAGGTAATGATGTACGTCTAGTCTTTTTGCCTTTAAACATGGCTGCACGCTGATACTCCGACACTAACTGAACCCTTTCGTATCTGTTCGAATCTTTGTCAGTAACTGTTTCATCAGATCGACTCCGTGGAGGCCCGACATCTGATATTCGAAAAGTTTTGTGCTTAGGTACCTTTTCAGTAACGCCGTCACTAAGTAAGTTCACACTAGGTAATGATTTCGTGGGCGAATCGTATGCGAGTCCCATGGGATTAAAAACTGGGTTTTCTTCGTTTTCATTGGTTACTTGAACGACTGACGAGACTGCGTGTAATTCTGTTTCCGCTGAATCAAATCCAGGGTTTTCATTGGTTTCTCTAATGTCTGGAAGCTTATGAATGCCATTGGCATTAGTAATTTGCATGTTTATTGATTCTGTAGGTGAATCCGAATTTTGGCCGCCAGCATCAACCGTGGCTGTGCGACTCGCATTCCGTTTTTCCTCGTTTCGTTTTCGAGTATTACGAACCAATCTAAAGAAAGACAATATTGAACGGAAGCTAAATTTGGCTGGTTCATTCGAGGCTTGTTCATTCCCTGTTAATGGGTAACCCCTATCTAAATTTGCATGTAGTGGTTCTATCCTGGTCATCATCTCCATCCGTTCTCTGCGTTCACGACACACTTTCTTGCGTTTCCGATAACGATAAAAATCTACAGGAATACAGATCAGAAAAAGTAGAATAATCCCACCAACAATCAGAAGTACCATGTAACCCTTCGGTAGGAGGCCTGCAAAATGTAAAACATAATTATATCACATATCTTCAACAATATAATATCTTCTTTATTAGTATTATTTTATAATTACTGAGTGTACCATACATGTGTGTACAGAAAACTTAGATAAACATTCATTATTCTCTAACAAATCGGCAGTTGTTGTCGCAGTTGGTAATTTCGGGACGCCGAATATAAACAGTGTCCGTCTATATATGGTCGAAGGTCTTTTCGACAAACATTTCCGCGAGTTTTACGGAATGGTAGCACTATGTTTGTTTCGTTTTGTGTTGTGATCGATTAGTTTGTCGGTCACCTTTTAGACTAGACGAGAAAATGAAATTTAGGTAATTGGTAGACAAAAATTAACCAGTGTAGATCATGTATCTCATCGTTACTGACACTGTGGACTGTTGACTTTTTAAAAGTAAAATTGGATGAGTTTGGGGTTTACTGTAGATAGCTAACTGCGATATTGATGTAGACACTTGATATTTATATCATATCAATTTTCTAAAGATACCTAACATTTTATTTTAAGATGGCAAGCATTATATTAATGCGGCAGAACCATAGCTGAGAAATTTAAGATGGTTCAAGACGGCCCCCAGTTGAAATAAATCCCTATAACTTGCATAGTAATTATTCTAGGATGACCATTTCCGGTCTAGCCGTATGTTTTGAGGTCAAGGAATACACCGAAATCGTTTATTATGTTGTAGGGTGATTAGATGATAGTAAGAGGAATAAACTGAACATTACCTAGATCTGTGGGCCCGGGAGGTCGGTTGTTAGATCCCTGCCTTGGCCGAGAAATTTCACCCAGGTTTTACGACGTAATTTCTCCTTGTTAGTGATGCTGGACGGGGAAGGTGTAGATGTCAAGAAAATCAAGATCCCGTGTACACATTGGCTTGCACGTAAAAGATCCCTTGGCAGTTAGATTCGATATAAGAATAGACAGAAGCGACGCTGCTCGGGCAAAATTTCCCTCATAGCACACTGTTGGCGTTTACCCGTCTTCATTAGCCCAGTTTGAAGCAGAATAGTAGGACGTTAAACCCCATTTCATTTCATTTCACCTAGTTTAGCAAAGGTTTTTTTTTTCAAGTACAATTTAGTTTTTTAAATGTTCAAAAAACAGCTTGTGCCCCCCCCCCCTTTTCAGGCATGTATATGACACGTATGTGGTGTTATCCTATAACTCATATGCTCCTATGTTCAGAAGTATATAGTTTGCCTCTAGATTTAGTTTGGTTTGGTGAAATAATCGACCCCAATCGCCAGTAACGAGTTAAAGGGTCATAATGTCTGTAATTTTTTATTTCCCGATCATCTACTCACTCGACGACAAAATAAAGGATTTCAGTGTATTCTTTGACCCCAAAAACCATAAGGTTAGACACCAAAATTATCATTCTAAACTAAATACTTGGGGATTATTTGAAATGGCGGCCATCGTGAATTTCTCAAAACAGTGAAGCAGGTTCTGAAAGAGGATATCCCAGGCTACTAAAATCAATCACGAAAAAAACTTCGTGCACAATTTCCAGGTTCATTCAAAATATTGGGTTTAGCGACCGAACTACTAGGTACCCCAAAGAAAAATGAAATATTCCGAAATTAATAATTCTGAACAGTCACCTATATATAAATATTTGCATAGAAAGTGTTATATTTGTTTTTGTGTTTTTTGAATTGCTTTATAATTGAGTTATGTCTAAAAAAAATAATAGTCGAGGTTTGAAAAATAGGGTTCAATATTTTTAACAAATTTTAACGATCGAGCAAATTAGTTTCTCTTCTCTTTTCATCTATTTTAATAAAGTGGCAAAAATGGCCTGTAATTTTCTAATTTGGTTTATTGCACAGCCGCTACAAGAGGACAGCAGAGAGAAGTTGTTAAGGAAGTCATTAATGTCATGACTTCTAGAAAATAACTTTGAAGTCTGGAAGGCTGACATTAAATTATTTAAAAACATTTCAATGCAATCAGTGACTGAAGTTTACAGAAAAGCGTCATTCCGTCAAGCCAACGAGTCCTTTCATGGCTAAAATTGGCATATGTCGCATTTTGTTGCACAATACTGGATCTTCGGCGTCGTGCTAAATATTTGGAGAATGCAGATTGTGGGTTAGGGTTAAGGTAAGGGCTAGGACCTGTAGATTTCGTCAAAGTCTCGAGATGGAAACAGGGCTAGCCCTAACCCTAACCCTGGACCAGGCCTAACCCTTACCCTAACCCACAAATAACAGTTGATATCAAAATATTTAGCACGACGCCGAAGATCCAGTATTTTTTGGGAATGAACTGAAAATGAAATGAGGTTTAACGTCCCACTGTTCTGCTCCTAAACGCATTCAATGCATATTTTTAAAAGCCCAATGTGTAAAGAAGTGCAGATCTAGGGATAGGGTTGGGAACTGGGCCTTAGTCCTCGCCCTCCCCCTTCGTCTATAAATTTATAATAACTTTTTAGAATGAGGTACGCACTTACCTTCGGCAGTACATGAAGGCGGAAAACCCGTCCACGTTCCATTAATGCAGGTCCGCACCAAATCACCCGCATTTAGTTCATAATCGCCTGAACAACGATATACAACTGAAGTATTGGTGGCATAGGCCATACGGGCCTTAGGAAGATTATATGGAAGTTCTTGGCATCCATTTCCTAGAAAGAAAGAAATCATTAATTAATGTGATACACTGACAGAATACTTCAATTATTACAATAACAATGAGTAAATTTCCGGAATTTGGAGATACCTGGTTCTGATTGCCTCTTGGACCATTTAGCTATGTCCGATCCCCGTAGTTACATATGCTTTACTCTTTTTAAAAGGGAGAATGGCTTATTATAATTACATTGCTAATTCTAAACATGTGTGTGTTAATTTACATATGTAAACAATGACTGCTGAACAATGTGTACTCAACCTAAATATTCCAACATGCAATCTCTAGCACGAGACCTTATGCCGTACTATTTTGTAATCAACGCTGTAAAATTATGTCATTCAGAAAATGTCATAAGAAATTGTGAAAATCGTTACGACTCTGATCATATCAATCTTCATGAATATCAAATTTATTCAAAGTCAGCATGGGAGTCATTTTAAAAGATAACGATATCTGACTTTGATAAATATAGTTCGTGACGAGACTGCCAACAGGACACATGTAAGTCTGACAGTCCGGAAATTAAACACGACACCCCAAAATAATGATCATAGATTGGATAGTTCTATGAGCACGACACCACGTGACACCACATGACACCACGTGACAAGTAAACAGCTTCAAATTAAGATAGATGATATAATTATTACTGTTCGAAAGGGAATGAAAAATGTGGAAAATTGGGCACATCTGGGGGTGATCAGTGGACAGATTGTCTAAGTTGACTACTTGGTGTATGTTTGATTGGCCAGTATATATCAATCTACATTTCATTATGTGTATTAAAAATCTTCGTTTCAAAGATTTGGTATGAAATAAAATTAGCAGAAGCTAAATCGCAGACGAATCAGGGAATTTGCGTCGATCAAAGACACGCTTTGGTGTCCGTCCGTTGTTAAACAACGTCAACCAAACTATAAAGGGTCAACTTCAAAATTCAACCATTGTTCCAGATCCCCTTTGATCTTAAAACCAAATGGCAGGTTTTCTGTCCTTTGAACTATCAAGGATACATTATTCATATTTATACTGTTTACTAGTCATTCTTTTAAGAATATACAATACTCATTAAAAATATATATATTTATATTTATTAATAAGTATCGTATAGTGTCGACTAGAAATATATTCACTCTTTTACTATTAGTTTAGTTTATTTACACGTTCTTATACGCCCACACTGAAACGTGGTGTAGATTTCTGCGACTCCGGTCGTCGGTCCGTCGTCCACAACAGTTTGCAGACATCCATTTATACATTATGATTACTTTCATGGGACAGAGATTTCTAATAATTACTGTCGGAATTATTGTCCTTGATCAGTTCTAAGGGATAATATGGTTATCCAGTCCACTTGAAATCTATACACAGTGTTTGTTCATGAGAAGAAGAATATTGATTTTCAAAGTTTCCGATATCTTGAACAGATAAAGTTATCATTTGATTACCCGTACATGGTTTGTATAATAAATGTTAGTACCAGGCAGAAGTAGAAGCCAATCCAATATTAATTATTTCTAATACCATCGTGGATTGTTATACTTGATTAGTATATTATGGTCTTGTAAATGTTCTCATGATTCTCTACAAAAGAATGCAAATACGATAACCTTGGTGGGCCCTCGGGCGGCTTGGAGACCAGGGGCGTATGTTTCATAGTTTGCCAAATATACTCCACATATGATCTTTTATTCCAGCAATATAAATAAAACACAGATCCTATTCGTTTTACTTGTCTTTGCTACACTGGGATCTGGAAGACTGGAAGAGTTGTTATCATTGACGTGTTTTGGATGATGTGAGGGGTGAGCCAATGAAACGGTCTTCCACTCTTAAGCCAGGCTGACACTTGCACGACTTTTGGCCACGATTTTGTCGTGGCAAGTCGTGCCATTTTGGGGCACGAACTGGGAGGCTCTCGCACTGTTCACGACTAGTTTACGCATGGTTCACGACGAATTCACGAATGCGTGCCCATCAGTGTCCACATTGACACGAACTGGCACGACGAGTTCACGCAAAGTTTGCGCATTGTTTACGCATTTCCCGCATTGGCACGACGAGATTGCGCAATTCGGATGGTGTCGTGCCGATTTGGGCACGCCATATAAAAAGGGGGACTCCCCAACCCCTGGTCATTTTTGGATTGGCTGTGGAAGAGACAACATGCTGAATGTCAGAGACACAATCATTGGCACGCACTGGCACGCATCGTCCCGACGAGTTCACGAACAGTTTGCGCATAGTTCACGACCCAGTCGCTAAATTTTGTCGTGACCAAAATTTTGAACATTTCAAAATTCTCGTCCCGACATGGCACTCAGTCACGACGGGTTTACACACTCTTCACGCCAGTTTACGACTAGTCAGCCTTGCTTTACTTGTCAGATCTTCATGTAGTGTGGGCCATCGAAAGTATAAAAAAATAAATAAAAAAACGAAACGAAATATAGAGTATTTAATCAGATTGTTATTCCAATAATTACCCAACAAAAATCAAACGAATGGTTTTTGACGCGCTGATGGACGTGATAAACGACAATATGAAATAAAACACGAACAGGACATGGTTTTTATATCACTGATAATAGTTATATAGCTTCTTGTCAATCATCGATACCATATTTACATGTCCATATCTCATATAATTTTACAAATATGCAAAAAAAAACAATCACCGCTTCCACACAAACGTCATCAAAATACGACGAGATCTTACGCAAACTCAGCGACAAACGGCTTCTCCCGAGGCAGATAATTGATGAAACTCGAATTATTCAAAATCTTGATTTGCCAAATAAAACAACTTGTTGTGGGTTAATTTTATCCGTAAGTGAAATTTTGGAATCAAAGAAAGTTATTTAATAGGATCGGAAGATAACGTTACAAAATATCGATTAATTTTTCTTGAAGAAGGAAGATATAATATATTTGGAAACTGATATCATATCAGGACAATAGGGTGTCTTCATTTAGATAATTTGCCAGCGCGAGGACCCGGAGAAAGGGGAGTGACCCATCACGTACCAGCGTGGGATCAAAGCCCAAATTCTAGCTAAGTAGTTGACCTTAAGATCAAAAGCGTACGTGTTGTGCAGCACGGTAACCCAATATCCAATCTTGATCGAAGGCTTGTTATAATAATGTTTGGGTTTACGGTTCTGTATCCGAGATACACGCTACTTCATAACCATCACAGAATTACACACTGTCGAGTACATTTGATGAAAGCTTCCTAATAAGATTTAAGTGTCTAGGTTCCAACCCAAGGGGCACATGGTTCTGAAATTAATTTCAAAGTTCAAGAACATTCTAATATATTGGAGTTTTAAAGGACATTATCGACCTAATAAGGTTACTAGGGTTTGCAATGGCGGGCTATGGATTTATATCTGAATGTCTTGTTCAAACATAATAGATTAATGAATTTCTGCCTTGCACCATTTAAACTCATCACAACGTTACTAGTTAATTAATTAAAATATTCAATATTACTATATACTTAGCCCAAGTGTTAAATTTTCGATTGTATTATAAACAAAAGAAATGCCGGAGATAATTCATTGTTTCATATGGCCAACACACAATACATATTTTCACAATGGGGAGAAAACTGTTCTTTGTACTTTGTACATTGTCTTAACGTTGTCTAAATTGTAACCTACAGCTAGAGCTATTCATCCAATGAAATGTCAGTGACCAATGATGGTGGCAACATCCGGAATGACGGTATCATCACTCTTGTAATACTACGACTGTGTGAAAATTTCTGTAAAAGACATATACAAAGTCGTTCGTTGGTTTGTTGGTTTCCATTTATTTTTCTACATAGTCAACATCGAATTGTACACACTCTTGCCAACGATGTTGTGAGGTCTGGATGTCTGCCAGGAAGAAGTTTTATTCAGCCATTCTACAAATGTCGTTCACAGCTGACATGGCGTCATCCATGGTTACAAATCTGGTCAAAAAATATATCAGAATCTGCTTCAAAACAGCACAGATAGCCATGGGATGTCAGAAATATGACAGGTTAGACCTTTGGCAGTCCATTTTGCAGAAACTTTTCTCCTTCGTAATTCGCTGGCGATGATGCTGAAACCTGACATGATAGATACCCACAACATTGGTAATATGCCCAGTGGCCAATCGTCGATCAGCCATAATCATGTCATGCACCCGGCTAATGTTTTTGTGAATGGTTGTTGTTGATAGCCTTCCAGGACGCTGGTTATCGTCAAGACACTCTCTACCACGCTTTAAATTGCGCAGCTGATTTATTTATTATTCAAAAGGAGTGGGAATCATCCCCTAAAATAGAGACCATGGCGGCATTTATCTGTGGTGAGTTTAGTCATTTTAGGTAGATGTACTTGATGACAGCCCTATGGCCAGCTTTGTCCATTTCTGATGATTTCAATAGGTAGGTTCACAAAATGATCAGGTACGAAGACAATGCTCCCGTAATCTGGAAAAACCTAGCAAGTCAAATTTTGGTGAAAATTGAGTTAGACCCACATTTGGATTTAGTACACATAATCATAGCTTTTTTTTCTCCTTCACTGAAAAGGCTTCTAATTATCTTCAGATAAAAAGACAGAATACAATTGGTTTTATATTCAGTAGCTTAATTCTGAAACAAAACAGTTTTCCTTTGTTTTCTCAAATCCACATTCAACAGTGTTACTAGGCTTCTCCAGACAACGGGGGAATGATAACACTAAAGTTTCAGTTCTGATGGCTATCATTTATTCATTGATTGTACTTATTGGTAACAAAAGTTTGTTTAATCCCGTTGCCGGCTTAAAACATTTCTGCCACCCCTCATACCTGGACCCAGCTCGCCCTTCTACCCCACAAACTTGGTGCCATTTACCCTTTAGGCTTTTTGACATTTTTATATTTTTCTGCTTAACAATAGATTCAGTCCAATCTTGGGGCATGTGTCTCTTCCGAGCAGACCTCAAGAACTATACTGAAGTGTTTAGAATTAATGCTATTGCCATGTTAGAGTGACACCACTTGTACCAACACCGACAAGGGTGGACATATTTTAATCTAACATGGAACAGTGGACTGGATACAAAAATAAAATATGTAACAAACAATGCAATTTGTCAAGCAACAATTTCATTTTCACCACTTTTTTGCCTAATCCCGATAACAGCTACAGATAAAACGATAAAATCTGAGGACAGTTATTATCTTCCAGTTGACACTCTGGTTAGATCTATGATTCCATTCATGCTAAAGTTGGTACTTAATTGGCTTTTCAAGTAGTTAATCTCTTGGTAATTCGTGGGATCCGACAGATATGACCATTTCTGGACAGCCTTGTTACAGTCAACCTGAATCTGAAACTATGTGTGGAGTAGAAGATAGGTTGACAGGCAACGAAACATACGCCCACAGCAGCTAAATCGTCCGGGCAGTCAACAAGAGTTGTCGCATATTTTTACTTTTTTTTGGCAATGAAACATTTATAATACATTAAAATCTGATTAAGAGTAACAATTCATTAAGTAATCAGAAATCAGAAAATCATTAGAACGGATATTAACTTTAGCCTCCAGACCGTCCACACGCAATTGTTTACGCCAGACGGACGGACATGGGCGACTACAATATACGACCACATATCAATGTGGGCGTATAAAAAAAGTCAATCTAACATTTTGATTAAGATTATACTGGTGTCACATCGAACGTATTCACCTAGTAGGAGCTAGGTTACAGTTATTGGCTTCCAGTTTGAGATAGGGTTTAATTTGAAGCACTATTCTCCCCGGTGATCCAACCTTCGTAAGATATTGAGGATTCGCAAATTTAATACATGTTTTGGTGAATATGGTGAAATGTGAAATGATCTTCGAAAAACTCCTCGAGAGTCCTCTTCCATCCTGAGCTTTAATTTTGAACCGTTTTGTTTGAATGCACTTAAAAATACTCATGTGTAATGAAGCGCTATTATACATCGAATAATTATAGTAATAACAATATTAATCACAATTAATTGGCACCCTCAAATCAAATATTATCTCGAGTCCGTCATTGGAATCAACAAGGTATTTCGTCGAGTTTCAAGACATCCGAATGCTCATGAAAATACAACAATGCAATACTGTCGTCTTAATTGCCGAATGGGTGATGGCAGTTACCAGATTATTATAAAGGCTAATTTTTCATAAAACATTATACCCAGTAAACGAATTTTCACATCGCCATTCTCTACAACCTCAGACTATTTATATACCGACGTTAAAGGTTTGCTTTAAGTTCGGCACATAGTTAAATAGAAACGAAACGAAATGCAATGCAAAGAAATGTTAATAATTGAGATGACTAAAGGTAGTTTAAGACGAGTCTTTCTTTGTGAGCAAATAAATTTCATGCGATTGATGGGAGTCGTGGAATAAAAATAAACTTCCTTTTGAGTTCTGTTACCTAATCATTCAATTATTTAGTTTTTATATAAACCGCGCAATTAATTCTTACTGGAATAATCCAGAGGCATTGTGTGGATCACAGATAAATCCTATATAGGCTCATTACTGAACTGCGATTAGTGAAATTATGATATGAACAATCTCTTTTGATGACCATTCTATATCCCTTTATGCAGATATAATTAGACGATATTGCCACACGGCTATAACCATAATTACCCCGCCATAAAACAGGCTTTAGTAATCTGTTTAAGTTGACTATCATATCATACCAGTTGATCCCCAGAATTCTCTCTGTCAATAATAAGCTTTATGGAAACAATAAATCCAGATTGTCGGTGGCTCGAGGGTGGAATATGAAGTAACTAAAAGCTAGACGAAAATATCACAATTTTTCGCTTGAGCGTTTTGTCTGGAAATTGCTTACCGATAGTAATATCAAACAGGGTGTTGTCACAAAAGAAATACATAAAAGGCTGATTATTTGATTGTCTGTCATTAAGAACCTCCGATCTAAATAAACTTTCAAAATCTCAAAGCTAGGTTGCCAGGCAACGAAACGTACGCCCACAGCAGCTAAATCGTCCGGGCAGTCAACAAGGGTTGTCGCATATTTTTACTTTTTTCGGTAATGAAACATTTGTAATACACTAAAATCTGATTAAGAGTAACAACTCATTATGTAATCATCAGAAAATCATTAGAATTTGTTTGCTTTTTATAAAGTTTTGTCCCACGCTAACAATTAGTATACGAAACATTTAATATCATGGATTTAGCTGTTCAGTTATCAAAATTCATTGAAAATCGAAATACTTGTTCGTTTCAACACCTTAAACTCTGTGTATCAATCTGAAGTCAATCGGGTCATAAGTTTGGCCTCTATAGCGTCACAAGGTTTTTTTGAAGTTATCAAGGGAGATAACTCTGGCTGTAATCGCTGAAAATCAATAGGCTTCTTCGTCTCATGACCTTAAACACTGTGTGTAAATTTAAAGTCAATCGGATATTAACTTTGCCCTCTAGAGCGTCCACAGGATTTTTTTGAAGTGATCAAGGGCCATAACCCTGCCAGTAATTATTGGAAATCGCTGAAAATCAATAGACGTCTTAGTCTCATGACTGTAAACAATGTGTATAAATTTGAAGTCAATCGGATATTACCTTTAACCTCTATAGCATCCACAAGATTTTTTGAAGTGATCAAGGGCCATAACTCTGGTAGTTATTATCGGAAATTGCTGAAAAACAATAGGCTTCTTCGTCTTATAAACACTGTGTATAAATTTAAAGTCAATCGGATATTAACTTTAGCCCCTAGAGCGTCAACGGACGGACGGACGGACGGGGGTGACGACATTTCAATGTGGGCGTATAAAAACAAAATAGAACTACAGCTAAGTCGGTCCAGCAGTGAGAAAAGATTTGTTAAGATTTAAAAACATGACCTATTAGCCGATGGATCAGATAATAAACTTAGTGTATGTATATACCTTTGGGTCATTTGTTGAATGCATTTTAATAAATCTTAATAATTAGCGAATAGGCCCGTAGCTAGCCCAAAATTGTTAGGGGGGCAAAGGCTTTTGGGGGCGCCGATGGGGCTTCTGGGGGCGCCGGTGTACCTACATCGTGAAAGGTTTTATTGGGTGCTCTGATATAGGCTAACTTAGATGGCCAATAAATCGTTAATATTCCACGGAGACGGGGACGTCGGGAGCAAATATTTACTGTCGCAAACGTGTTTTCCTCGCAGTTACTCAATGGTAGGCCGTATGATACAGCGCGCGCACGCTAACCATTCGGCCATCCAACCCCCCTGGTCCAATACAGTCTACTTTCGGTGGCGTACCATACTCCTTGCAGTGTTTCGTTTGATTAGAGCTAATCCAACTTAATACTGGTGTAATGGAAGCAAATTTCTTTTCAAAATCATTAATGGTCAATAGCCCGATTAACAACCACTAGCTAACTGCGTAACAATGCCATTGCGCTTTAAACATAGATCCAAATTAGACAAAATATTTTTATACAACGTTATGTCATGACGCACTATTTTATTATACCCAATTAACCAGTGCATAGCAGAATGTTACAGACAAAGTAATTACGTGACAAACGAGGATATCTAAACGGATACAATGCCTTAAATCACTGACCAAAATTTCTAGGGAAGACTCCACATTAAACGAAGGGCTGTCATGTTGCTGGCCAGAGAGGCATTTAACGGGCCATTGTTGCAGTTGAATTCACAAAAAATAATCAATGCCCGAAAAATGTGACACAAAGTAGGGTGGTTCCAGACAAAATGTTTTAATCCATAGTCAATTTAGTACGAATTTGCGGTATTCGATTAAAAAATTCAGGCACTTTATTTTACCAACCAGATGAAATAATTTTTTTTGTTTTTTTGTTTTCACTTTACGGTTTACCCGAAAAGTCAGATTGCCTATGATGCTCTCCCCCCAGAAAATTTTGGAAAATATGGTTTGCATCTGAAAATGGCGGAAAATTTCATTTCAATTTTGAAGCTGAATTTATGATATTGGCGTATTATGATACTTGGTTATGAAAATTATCAACATTTGAAGTAAGGAATACGACTTTATCGTACCTGAAAAATGAAATTGCTGAATCGGGTTAGAGTGCGACTTGTTACAATTTTGAAGATATCACGCCATTTTCGGCGACCAATTCATTCGTGAGCGCCGAACTAATCTCACTAGCATTATAATATGGGCGCCTAACTAATCTCACTAGACATATATTATGGGCGCCCATGATCTCGTAATTATGGACGCACATCCGGGATGAGGCACCCCACACATTACGCCTTCTGAATTTTGAAGATTATCACATATTTTCGACGCCCAATTCATTGGTGGGCGCCTAACCAATCTCACAAGAATTGAATTATACGCGCCCGTTATCTCGTCATTATGGCCGCCCCTCTGTGATTAGGCACCACATAAATCATGCCGTACTGGAAGCCCCATTGAACAAGGCGTGGGCGCCCAACAAAACTGATTCCGCATTATTTACTTTTTGTGGGCCAACATTATAAGGCGCCACACCAATCATGTCATTGTGGACGACTCTCCGGGATAAGGCACCCAACAGATCAAGCCGTTTTGGGCGCCTAACTAATCTCACTAGCATTATATCATGGGCGCCCCTCCTGGATAGGGCAACCCACAAATCATGTCGTTTGAAATTTGAAAATTATCAAACCGTTTTGGGCGCCCAATTCATTCATGGGCGCCTAACCAATCTCACAAGCATTATATTATGGGTTCCCATGATCTCGGCATTATGTGCGTCCCTGTCGGATGAGGCACCCCGCAAAACATGCTGTTTGAATTTATAAATTTATCACGCCGTTTTGGGCGCCCAATTCATTCGTGGGCGCCTAACCAATCTCACTAGCATTATATCAAGGGTGCCTAGCATTATATTAAAGGCGCCCCTCCGGGATAAGACACCCCGCAAATCATGCCGCTAGCTACCTGGCCTGGCGAATAATATTGGCTTATGACACAATAGTTTGCTACTTAATTGGTTGACATTTACTCCAGAGCGCAGTCAGGGAGTGCTCTGTAGCCAAGAGAAGTATATCCACTCCGTGCAATCTACAATAAGTCAGTAACGCAGGCAATAGACTACCATAATTATACGTCTTGTACATCAGTACTAGTAGACACAGATATGGAAAACTAATCAACGATGCCAAGATGGGGTCCATTGGTAAATAACCCTGTGTTTGGACTTCAACACAGAGTCTAAGATTCGGATCAATATCGAATCACATGTGGCGCATCCGGATAAATCACTAAAACGGATTTTTTGTGATTGACAATCCACTTCCTGGCCGTGGACTGTTTGACCAACTGTTTGGGTCTTTAAAATATAAAGTCCCATTTGTACGGAAACAAATACTAACGGGAAACAGTTTGCACCCCTTTGAATACTAATTATCTACCACAAAAAGGTGTCCTCAAATTCTTCAAAATATTTGTAATTTTGAGCTTAACAATATACAGTCATAAACTAGACAGAAATGTCCGTGGAAAAATGGTTCATACACACCCAATCTAGATGCGTCATTTCATTTCGTTTAAATTTTATGTTGCACTGTATGCACATCTGTTTGTTCTGACTGAACATATTTGTGAAAGAAGTTAAGCTGTATTACAAAATAAAAACGAAAAGTTACTCGGCAAACACACCAAATGTAAATTGACGTATGATGAATAACAATGCACTTTATAGATCTTATAAACAGTAGAAATGAGATATAATACATGATATGTAATATACCAAAATCTACAAAATTTGATCCTCCATATCATTGTTAAGAAATTGAAATAAATACTATAATATGGAATAAATGGTAAGTTCGATTCTTTTAACAGATTGGCCTAGTTTCTAATAAAACCGTTAATCAAATTCATTGTGTAATCCATCTTTGCAATCTTATTTATAACCAACAGTATGAATTTGGTGATGGTACAATTAAGTTATGGTACATTGTATTGATTTCCAATTGCTAGCTTCTAGCTGAATCCCACACTTAAATGTATCATATTCCTTTACATCGAATACAAATATTATGACATACGCGCCATGCCAAACCTTTATTAAAAAAACATTTAAAAACGAATTCGGATTATGTAAAACTCCCAAAATAGAAGTATTATTCTGTGGTGTTAAATAGGCCGCATAAATCTCATATAAGTAGAAATATTCAGCTCACTGATATTATTGCACCGTTAAAGATGAAGAGTGGTTCTGGGCAGCCTTTCGTATCGTGCCTTCGGGTCGGGGGTTTGGGTTGGTGGTCGAATGGTTTAACGCGTGCGCTTTAGATCATAATATCTGTTACCCAGTCAGGTGGCGTGGTTTCGATTTCCTGTTTGTAATGTAAGGGCTGTTCCAAACTATGTGATAAGAAAACAGTGCATGGATAATACGCCGGATGTTGCGACCGGTTTGCCAAATGTCCGCTTTCCACGTCAGACAGACGATCCATGGTACTACAATATGTTTTGTTGTCTGATATATACATCGTCTTAGTCTTGGATCAAACATAAATTTAATGCCTAATCTTTTATTTTGTGTTTCTAATCCGTAATATCATGTATATGTATGTAATGATTGTTGAACCAAAATATCGACTATCAAAATTAACACAAAATGAAATGAAAACTGGTTCCGAAATAATACCCTTTTCATTTTTGTGTAGTGTTTGATATGGAATTGTCTCTCTGGCATAAATCATATCGTACACTTTGCAGATCATGCGTTCATTTCTCGATTATTGTGACAGCTTGTTACATGACCCCTCGAAATATAAACCTAAAGTCTGCAACAATTGCAACTAAAACATGTTAGTTGCAAGCATATTAAACATGTGTTGAAGTCACAGCACGGCAGTTGACTTCAAGTCTCTACTTATTAATCTGTTCACGGTTAAGCCCATAAAAGTCCCGGAGACTTGAGATTAAAAAGTCAAATAAACTCAATAGACCAAACTGAAAATTGAAATCTGTCATCTTCGGGCGAATTAGCCCCCTCCCCCCATATTTCGCTAAAAATAGTGATTTCTTAGGAGTGTTCTTAGCCGGCCACATCCTCAGCCCCTCCAAAACATGCCGTAGCCCCCCCCCCCAAAAAAAAAAAAATCTTGAGCTGGCTACGGGCTCGGTCATCTTTCCGCGCTAAATCCTTTCGAACAGCTGCATTTGAAAAATGAAGCTCTACACGAAATGAACTTCGATATATTCCTACTTTGAGTTAACCCCTGTTGAACATTACCATAAAACGTGCTTTGCCAACCCTTATATCTTTCTTTCGGTGAGCCGATTTTGAGCACGTTTTATTGACATTTTATTTTCTTCTTATTATAGACTGACCTCCATTCTATTGAACTGATAATTATCCCATAATGCCGTAATATTTCAGATCGGTTTATATTTTATTGACTGGGTTGAAAGCACATCTTCGGTGTCATTTATTAGAATTACCTGGTAATTCAAACCAGCGAAGGTTGTCTATTTTGCTTGTGCTAGGTTCCCACTATCACAATCCGTGCTGCAATTGAAATCGTGGTTTTAATCGTGGAGTTATCATGGTGATCCCATCAAGTCTTATCATATATTGAGGTCAGTCGTGGCAATCATGTTGACCACATCGAAACGTATCCGAACGTATCTGCACGCACCAGATCGTAGACTCAATAGTAGGGACTATCCCATGACAACGCATCGCTTGGCAGTGGGAACCTAGCAACAGTAAGACATGGAATAGCAACAGGTCCTCACGTACAAAATGTTTCAACTATACAAAGCACAGTTATTACGGTATGACAGAGTTAGAAATTAAAAACGGAACTAAAACGAAAGAATAATATTTTTCATATATGAATGATCTAGTTAAATTGTGAAAGGCGGTGACAGTTTCCGTAATTAACATATCCGTGTAAAACGTTCCCACATTGTCCTAATTGAAGCAACTAACTATTTAACTAAGACCCTTCACTGACAGCCATATTTCATTTGACTTCACTGCACCATTTAGTAGATTATTGTCATTATCATTATCGTAAGTGTTTATCCGGATAATACGGAAACATGTGACATTTGACCATCAAATATCTAACCAGTTGCTATTGATTTGTTTTAATATATAGTCTGTAAGGTTGCTGTAAGAGACATTCTGCATATCTTTTTTTTTATCTTAAATTGAATCAAACGTGAGATCAAATTAACCACGGGAATACACAATCCATTCCACATGATCCATAACTTAAAACCCTCAACAATCCATAACTCTACTTAGATTAAATGAGAAATCCAAACAATCCTTAATTTGTAAATACATGAAAAATACCCCCCCCCCGAAAAAAAACCAAACGAATCCATACCTTTTTAATACAAGAGAAACCGAGAAACAATGTTTATAGGCCTATATTCAATACAAGAGAAACTCAAACAAACCTTACGCTTTTTTAATACAAGAGAAACCTAAAAAATAATTACCTTTTTAATTCAAGAGATACCCAAGCAATCCTTACCTTTTTAATACAAGAGAAACCCATTAATGCTCGCCTGTGTTAAAAAAAAAGAAAAGTGAACCCAAGCAACCCTTACCTATTTAATACCAAAGACATCCAAACAATTCTTACCCTTTTAACACATCAGAAACAATCATTACCGGAAGACAAAATAAACGCCAATTAAAATGTGTCATGGTCTCCACGAAAAATATTTCTTTTGGAGAAAATTATTTCTGGAAGAGTCAGTTAACCGACTATACTATTGCCAAAAATACCAAGTATTAGACCTCTGTCAGCTAAATGTCTCCTTAAATGATAATCTCCTGTAACCATCTGTCCTGATAATGTGATAAAAGCTGTTATTGACTCGCTACGGAAGTATTGCAATGCTTCAATCGGATGTCGTACCTAGCGCGAAATGTCACATGAACACGGCAGGAATATTCTGTTTTACAGACATGGTTATTTTAATGCCAACGTTAAAAGGTCACTGGTAAAATAAATTATATTTTTCACAGCTTCATCATGACATTGTAAGTTTATAGAGATATATTAACATATATAAATTGCAGTTGTTGTCGGGGTGAAGGTGCTCATCAGCAAGAATTTGGTGAAGGGGAACAACCCCACCACAGTCTGCAGTTCTAGGTACAGTATAGCAATTTTGGTCCAAAGTCTAACAGGATTTTTCAAAGTGCACATGGTCAAGAGCAATAACGGAAATCGTTGAAATAAGATTTCTCATCTTGTAAATTTGCAGTCAGTCGGGATTAACATGGGCTTCTCGAGGGAATCGCAGATATTGAGTAGGAATCGGCCCAGATGTCTATGTCTAAGCAGTGGCGATTCTACATTTTGAGGGCTTGAAGTATTATGCAGATCCTTCATAACCACTCTTGCCTTACTGTGCGGTATCTGATCAACCAGTAGGACCTATCTCAGATGTATTAAGAATTGAAGACATTTTCGGAGTTTGTTGAATATCCGGCTTTTTGCTCTATTAAAATGTTCTGTACCTTTTTGAGCAAGATGATGTATTTCAATCTAAATTTATAACGATTCTCATTTTCTTTCTAAAATGCAATGCGTTGACTTGCCTTTGGTCCGATAGTAGGGATTAATGGGCTTAAGATACTTAGGCTGTAGTTTTTGATAATAAAGTCCTCAAATTTGAGACATGCATATACTTATCTGAATTTGCGTGCAACTATATGAATGATAATCCATTAACCCAAAAGGGTCGCTTTTTAACTTCTGTAATAATCACAACAGATTATGTTGTAATAGCTTGGATTATTCGATGTGTAACACAATGGTATTTCTGATAACTATCTGAACGAGAACTCAACAGCGCATAAAGAGCTGCTAATATATAAATCAGGATCTGATTTTAAAATGCTTTAGTAAGTCTGTAAGTCTGTAAAGCACATACATCCTAATTTATTGAAAATATTGTTAATGTCGCGATAAAGGGCTTGCCTAAAGATCATGTGAAAGGGGCCATAATGCCTCCAAATTTATTTGATGAATTTAATAGTGTATAATCAGGGATGCTATATTCTCACGTAACTGCTATGAAGTAAATTCTTCGTCAACAAAATATTCTATACCACGGCCAACATTAATCAACTCAACTCTTACAATACTGATTAATAAAATCCCAGGAGCAAGCGACACTAAATCACTATAAATTGATATAATATAATAACCCAATAAAGAAACGACACCATCCTATTCATTTGAGAGATCTAATTTACTCTTCACACAGTTCTGTTTCCTGAGATATAATTTAAAAATATATAATGAATCTGACCAATTCCATACATCAAAAACACTCAAATGAAATCAGTCATGCACTTTAATAAATGACTAAAATCACTTTAACGGATTTATAGTATGCAGCAATATGTCAGACGTACTGGTTTTATTGACATCCATGTTGGCTTGGAATTAAATAATTCAATTGTCAATCTTGCAAGAGATGGGATATTAAAATATATGCACTTCATCTAGTCACGATGAGTGCCGAGTTCACAAAGCATTCTCTGACTTACGTTACGAATGTACTTAAAATTGTTCACTTTATGTTAACCGACTGCAACAATTTTCGACTAGCAATAAAACACGCCATGAAATCTTCAACAAACTAAAGACTCTCCTAAAATTATCAAGAGTGTAAATAATATAAATCCTAGTATCAGATACAGTAAGTTTACATATCGTGACTAGATGTCATCATTTTCGACATTAACGATAGGTTAATCTGAATAGTGGACAGACTCTAAGGCCACGCATGGTCAAATCCTCAAAGATTCACAAAAGTCTAGTGATAGAAGGGAGTCTTGGAGTGTAAACGAAGAAAGTACATTAATTACTAGCAGACCACCATTGATTTCCCCATAAACTTTCATGTCAATCCCTGTTTTGGTGACTCCAGCTTTTTCATACCTTTTTGTTGAGACAAGACAATGTAGTTATCTACCAACAAACAAGGATTGCGCGAAGGTGAATGCATATTCTGTGAAAAAACGTGCAAGAAAATCGTAGAAAAGAAGGAAATTTAGTCAAGATTGCTACGTTAGCAGGTTGTCAATCCCTGCTTGAACGGGCCAATGAATGGCAAAGCAACATTACATGCTACTGTAGGTCACACTTATCAAAATGTATTAAATGATGACAGACAGCTAAGTTATCGTCCAATGCCAATACAGTTTCGAGATGGAAGAAACAGATGACCGTTTCAGGGACAAGATCATAGTATATCTTCAGAAAGCTTCTCAGCAACGACTGAACCCACTTTTGGAGACAGTAAAATACAACTTGCATTGGAAGTATTGGATATCTACTGGTTTTGGAGGCTTGAGGAAGGAAGTACACCAATGCATGCTGGATTTTTCAGCTAGTTTATTAAGGACACCTTACCACTACAACGAATCTGTTATATGGACCCAATACCCAGATCGCCAACCAACAACGATGTCGTGAGGGAGACCAAGATCCGTACCTTGGACGTTTCAACAGAAACAGGATAAAACTATTCAGTTGTTACCTATGAATTAACAGTTGCTCTGAAGGCATATAAAATAAACGCCATCGAACTACCTATCTTTGATAAGTATCTGGTAATGCTCGGTAACTTTCACATTGGACTGGCCTTTACGGTGCTGATGGTACGCTGATCAATGAATCTGGAATTGAATATGTTCTTTCAGCTAGGTTGAACCCATGGGCTCTTGGTCTAAACGAGAGGGAGAAAGAGAGAGAGAGAGAGAGAGAGAGAGAGAGATGTGGTGGAACGTCCATTCGGCACAAACTAGGTCATTTCGGGACTAACATATGGTTCAATTTTATTTTAAAAATTCGCTTGCCAACTGACTCAATGACAGAGCTTATGATACAGCGCGCATGCGCTAACCATTCGGTCATCCAACCCCCGAATAAAAAAAAAGTCTATAAACAGAATGAACTGCATTCACGTGTGTCGGGACATGAAATATTGCTTTTGTTATGAATAAGTTGAAACTACATATCATATTTCCATGGGCTAGGTCATGAGAAGATGACATCATTATAATCTTAATCTTATGGATGAGATACAAATAAAAATAACAAATATTAGCCACGCGTTCATTGATCTTATCTAGGACAGTGTACTTACTAAATCCGTCCTTAAATAATATATTACCATTTTTTCATAAGTTAACAGACATTCGCCTATTAAATCTTCGTTTTGTAGGGAAACACTGGAACTGAAGATGATATTATAAGCTGGTGATAATCAGAACGTTGTTGACGAGAATAACAAAATAGCAAAAAGTTCTATTAGAAACACATTATTCAAATTGTACTTCTTTCTAAACGTGAAATCGATCTATCCTTTAAAGATAACACAATTCGTCAACAGCAACAGTTCTTACATTACCGGTACATAAGATAGGTTGCCAGGCAACGAAACATACGCCCACAGCAGCTAAATCGTCCGGGCAGTCAACAAGAGTTGTCGCATATTTTTTTTTCGATAATGAAACATTTATATTACACTAAAATCTGATTAAGATAATAACTCATAAAGTAGTTATCAGAATTTATTTGGTTTTTATAAAGTTCTGGCCCATGCTAACATTTAGTACAGTATACAAAACATTTAATATCATGGATTTAGCTGTTCAGTTATCAAACTTCATTGAAAATTAATCGGATAATAAATTTGGTCTCTAGAGCGTCACGAGATTTTTTAAAGTGATCAAGGGAGATAACTTTGGCAGTAATTATGGAAAATATCTGAAAATCAATAGACTTCTTCGTCCATGAACTTAATACTGTGTATCAATATAAAGTCAATCAGATATTAACTTTAGCCTCTAGCGCGTCCACAAGATTTTTTGAAGTGATCAAGGGCCATAATTCTGGCAGTAATTATCAGAAATCTCTGAAAATCAATCGAATTCTTTTCTTCGTGACCTTAAACGTTGTGCATAAATTTAAAGTCCATCGGATATTAACTCTGGCCTCTTGACTATCCACAAGATTTTTCAAAGTGATCAAGGGCCATATAACTCTGGCAGTAATTATCGGAAAACGCTGAAATTTAATAGGCCTCTTCGTCTCATGCCTTTAAACACTGTGTATAAATATGAAGTCAATCGGATATTAACTTTGGTCTCTAGATCATCAACAAGATTTTTCAAAATGATCAAGGGCCATAACTCTGGCAGTAATTATTAGAAATCCATCGGATATTAACTCTGGCCTCTTGACCACCCACAGGATTTTTCAAATTGATCAAGGGCCATAACTCTAGCAGTAATTATCGGAAAAAGTCAATCGGATATTAACTTTAGCCTCTACAACGTTCAGAAGATTTTCCAAAGTGATCAAGGGTCATAACTCTGGAAGTAATAATCGGAAATCGCTGAAAATCAATAGGCCTCTTCGATTCATGACTTTAAACACTGTGTATAAATATGAAGTCAATCAGATATCAACTTTAGTCTCTAGAGCGTTCACAAGATTTTTCAAAGAGATCAAGGGTCATAACTCTGGCAATAATTATCAGACATTGCTGAAAATCAATAAGCTTCTTTGTCTCATGACCGTAAACAATGTGTATAAATTTAAAGTTAATCGGATATTCACTTTAGCCTATAGTGCGTTCACAAGAAATTGTGCACTATGGACGGATGGACGGACGGACGGACCGATAGACGGACGGAAGGACCGACAGAATGACGGACCGGGGGGACGGCATTATACGTCCACATTTCCATGTGGTCGTATAAAAATGGTAATTGTGCGCATGTGTATAGAAATTTATCGTTGTAGTTCTTTGATACCTTACCACTCATTTGGCTTTGCCCTTATTAACAGATTTTAAATAGGACAAAGGGTGGGAAGGTGTTTATTCCGGATTAACGAGCACGGTAGTTCAGATCTGAACGTAGGTCTCATTACATTCGCCCTGTGTGGTTAGGGACAATCTGAACATCTGAGACACGCTACCTGCGTAGAAGTTATCTCAGACACATCCAGTAGCCATCATATAACTATCACGTGATCTACACATCACAGGTCATGGGGTCAACAAACAAAATGTCAACATCAACATTCCACAACACATTACATTGTTTCCTTTGCAACCTTTAGGACTATTTAATCCGTACAGCCCCAACATGTTCTCGCTTCTTCCAATGATTTTTCACAAAAATAACATCTACAACTCATAGAATTGACGTCGTCTTCAGTGACAGCTTCAGCGAATTATGGTTCATGACGGCTGCCTTCTTGCACTATTTTGTGTTTCGGTCGTGTCTATTTCAGATATACACAATCAATTCTGTTAATGTTTTTATCGTGATGATTGACTAATAGTTCATTTATTTCAGTTCTAAACAACTTAACGCAAATTTCAAAAAATAGCCAATTTCTGACTGGGACGATATTCAGCCGCCATTTTGATTTTTGTTATGAACTCACTCCAAATGGCAATAATTTTTTGGAAACTGGTTTTTAAATTTCTATTTTGTTTACACTCGGTTTCACTTTGACTTGTGTTTTGACTTTTGACATTATCTTGTGACCTAGCCGTTCAATTGCCCTTGACCTTTGCATATATGATGACCCGAACGTTTACTAACTTCCGGTTTTATTAAGAGTTCAAAATGTGAGGGTTTCCACTTTAATAGGTATTGGATGTGACTATGCTCAATAATTCATGGTGTAACTTGATTGTTGTCGTGACAAGGCGTGACCTGCCGTGACGTGATGTACCGAGACACGTCGGTACGGTCTTTAAGCCAGGCTGACACTTGCACGATTCCGTGACACGCATTGGCACGACTCGAGTCGGCACGACAGCGTCCGATTTGCGCAAACTCGTCGTGCCAATGCGGAAAGTGCATAAACAATGCGCAAACTATGCGTGAACTCGTCGTGCCAGTTCGTGTCAATGTGGACACTGATGGGCACGACAAAATCGTGGCCAAAAGTAGTGCAAGTGTCAGCCTGCGCAGTTCTTTTTTGGATATATTTTATCTCAACTTAAAAATCAAGATTCATTCAAAAGTGCTAGTTTTTCCAATGGTATATCCCCCGATAATCCGACAAGCATCAAGGTAAGATTAATAAGGCATCGGTCAGAGTCATTGAGATATATGTCTGCTACAGGCAAATGAGTAAAGTGTATACCATAGTTTTACAGATATAACCTTCATGTCAAGCAATCTTTATAAATCTATGCCTTGTTAGTTAATATTCAATGTTTTCCATGACGTCATATACAGTCACGACGGAAGAGAATGGACCAAATGATCAAATTCCGCTGACAAATTTTAAATATATTATATACTGGAGATTTATTATCTAATGAACATAGATTATTTGGGGTGTTTGTATTGTCTGTGTGTGTGTGGGGGGGGGGATTCCCCTTTACATCGAGGCTTGGATATAATTATTTTCTTAAGCTTTGCAAGGTGTTTGTATTGTCTGTATGTGCGTGTGTGTGTGTGTGGGGGGGGGGGGAATTCCCCTTTACGTCGAGGCTTGGATATAATTATTTTCTTAAGCTTTGCAAGATTTCATTTCAATGGTAAAATAAGCATCACTGGTATGAACAGACAGGCATGTTACAAAATTTGTGATAACAAATAAGTGTCCAAATTACAAGGCAGCTAAGTTGCCAAGGTCCTCCCACATAGGTTAAGTCTTCTGTGGGTAATGGAAGCATTCACAAGACACTAAACACTGACCAATGAAATAATTATCAGAAATAATAAAAACATGATTGGCTTCTGCTTCTCCCACTGGTAATTAGATGATTAATTGGAAATCGTTGAAAACCGGATAATAACTGTAGCCTCTAGAGTGGTCAAAAGATTTTTCAAATTGTTATAAATGGCGATAAATCTGACGACAGTATTTATCGCAAATTGATGACGATCAATAGGATTCTTCGTCTCACGAACTTAAACACGGTGTAGAACCTCATTGTGAAATATTACGCAATTATCAAAATTAAACTTAAACATAGGTCTACATTATGCAAGAGCTAAATCTGATTATTGCAAGTCTTTATTTAGGCTTCAGATGTCATGGAAATTATAAATTAGATCTTTATTTACACAACAAGCACAAAATCAACTCTGTAGACCCACGGATCGCTTGTTGGATTCAGCTTGGATTTAAACAGGATTTCATTGACTTATTTAATTTTAAATGGCGTCGTGAGCGGAGATTAACCGTTACGTTGACGTCATACTCCCAGATATTTTAGATCGAGGCTAAAGGATAGAGTGTACGAAGCGAGGCCGCTGTTGAGCGAAGCGTTAACATCTAAACTATTTAAAGTGCAATAAACTAAACACAGATAATGACGAATTATGTGATTCCCGGAGACCGCGTGGTGACTAATACAGACGGACAGGTCTCCTGTTTTAATAATATCAATAAAAATATTTTTATTTCCCCAGATAGGCACGACGCCACTGGTACACCTATATATCATAATTGTATTATAACATTAGGCCTATGTCCTATATCCAATTGATTTTATGCATGCTCAAAATACAAGTAGGAATGAAAATTTACCCTCTCACTCATTTTGTCCAATTGTTGTAAAAATCCAGGCAACGAAACATACGCCCACAGCAGCTAAATCGTCCGGGCAGTCAACAAGGGTTGTCGCATATTTTTACTTTTTTCGGTAATGAAACATTTGTAATACACTAAAAACTGATTAAGAGTAACAACTCATTATGTAATTATCAGAAAATCATTAGAATTTGATTGCTTTTTATAAAGTTTTACCTCACGCTAACAATTAGTATATACATGAAACATTTAATATCGTGGATTTAGCTTTCAGTTATCTAAATTCATTGAAAATCAAAATACTTGTTCGTTTCAACACCTTAAACTCTGTGTATCAATCAGAAGTCAATCGGATGATATATTTAGCCTCTATAGCGTCACAAGAATTTTTGAAGTTATCAAGGGAGATAACTCTGGCAGTAATTACTTGAAATCGCTGAAAATCAATAGGATTCTTCGTCTCATGACCTTAAACACTGTGTATAAATCTAAAGTCAATCGGATATTAACTTTGGCCTCTAGAGCGTCCACAAGATTGTTTGAGGTGATCAAGGGCCATAACTCTGACACTGATTATCGGAAATCGCTGAAAATCAACAGGCGTCTACGTCTTATGACCTTAAACACTGTGTATAAATTTAAAGTCAATTGGATATTAACTTTGGCCTCTAAAGCGTCCACAAGATTTTTTTTTTGAAGTGATCAAGGGCCATAACTCTGACACTGATTATCGGAAATCGCTGAAAATCAACAGGCGTCTACGTCTTATGACCTTAAACACTGTGTATAAATTTAAAGTCAATTGGATATTAACTTTGGCCTCTAAAGCGTCCACAAGATTTTTTTTTTGAAGTGATCAAGGGCCATAACTCTGGCACTAATATTCGGAAATCGCTGAAAATCAACAGGCTTCTTCGTCTTATGACCTTAAACACTGTGTATAAATTTAGAGCGTCCACAAGATTTTTTAAAGCGATCAAGGGCCATGGCACTAATTATCGGAAATCGCCGAAAATCAATAGGCTTCTTCGTCTCATGACCTTAAACACTGTGTATAAATCTAAAGTCAATCGGATATTAACTTTGGCCTCTAGAGCAGCCACAAGATTTTTTGAGGTGATCAAGGGCCATAACTTTGGCACTAATTATCGGAAATCGCTGAAAATCAATGGCGTCTTCGTCTTATGACCTTAAACACTGTGTATAAATTTAAAGTCAATCGGATATTAACTTTAGCCTGTAGAGCGTCCACAAGCAATTGTGGACGCCGGACGGACGGACGGACGGACGGACGGACGGGGGCGACGACAATATACGACCACATTTCAATGTGGGCGTATAAAAATGCAAAACACAAATTCGGATATACGTTGACAAGAGACATCATCTATTTTTGAACTGCTACAGCAAGAATGGCTAATGTATCTTTAAACAATAACAATAAGGACTAAAATCAACAGCGGGTTATAAATATGTGTTGAGTTAGTTCTATTTTACGTCCTCTTCCACTGAGGTGATATCGCAGTTTCAACAATCCTCCTGACAGAAATGAAAACAATTTGCGGTTAAAACAAATATAACTATTCTCATTAAAGACAGTATTTGGACGTGCGTATTAAATATGCTATAAAATAAGTATGTGATTATGATTACTTCAATAATAAACAAAAGAACTAACATTAAGGAATCGTTCATTTTTTGGGATGAGCTTCAAATCAAATTACTGTCTGTAGAAATGAATTAAGGGCGAAGGGTGGTAGGGAGGACCAGTTTAACAACTATACATGTTTTTCTCTACACGTCTCATATTGGTTAATATGAAGTCGGAACTCGGAATTCGTATGCTCCCGCAGGACTACCGTATATATGGTGTCAATCAAATTACTAATAAGAGTTACTTTTCACTTAACACAGTGGGCTTTCTCCTTGTCAAGCAGGGGCGTAAATGTGTGTGTGTGTGTGTGGGGGGGGGGGGGGTAGTCGGTCTCAAAATAAGTGCAGTCACTGCAGTCGGTCTCAAACACAATGCCAGAATTGTGTTTAAGATAATTACTGCCAGAGTTATGACCCTTGAAAAATCTTGTGAATGCTCTAGAGGCTAAAGTTAATATCCGATTGATTTTAAATTTATACACACTGTTTACGGTCATGATACAAAAAAACCTATTTATTTTCGGCGATATCCGATAATTACTGCCAGTGTTATGACCCTTGATCACTTTGAAAAACCTTGTGAACACTCTAGAGGCTAAAGTTAATATCCGATTGACTTTAAATTTGTACACAGTGTTTAGGGTCATGAGACGAAGAAACCTATTTGATTTTCAGTGATATCTGATAATTACTGCTCGAGTTATGACCCTTGATCACTTTCAGAAATCTTGTGAACGCTCTAGAGGCTAAAGTTAATATTCGATTGACTTTAAATTTATACACGGTGTTTAAGGTCATGATTTGAAACTGCCCCTACCCCACCCCATATTCCCTAGAAAACTCACGTGTACTTCTCGGCTCCTGATTGCGTCACTCGCACTGGCGGGCGAGGTGGGGGTATGTGCATCAGTCGGTCGCATTTTGGCTAAACACCCCCCCCCCCCGAAACGAAATCGTTATGTACGCCCCTGTTGTCAAGTGGGAATTCTGGGGTATTGGGGTAAAGTGCGGTGTCTTTCAATTCTTTTTGTTTTCTAATAAATACGATTTTTCATTAATGCTGATTTAGCCTTTAATATTCTTTCTTAAATATTTATAGAAGTGAAATGGTATAACATCGATACACTGCCCATTAGTATGCAACTACAAAGACAATAAAGTGCTTCATAGTCCATATATGTAACATGAAACCAAAACAAGGCATGCCATCTCATTATTATTTCATCCTAATGCTGCATCAGACGAGGGAAAACCATTAGAATTACCAATAATTGATAATGTATATTGCACAAACATTCTAATTTCAAACCTTTTTATATTTCGAACATACCTGGGAGATTGGAGGGGGGAAATAAATATCGAAGAACAAAAATCAATAATAGATATTTTAAAGGCTTACCTTCCAGAGGAACGATTTCTACATACATCGCGGAGGGTACTGTGGTATTAATCCACATTAACCGAATATAATCAGAACAGCTGCTGGTCGTAAACCAAACAATATTGTCAATACGTCGTTCGCTTAACAAACTATCACTAAAATGCCACAAAATAATTGGAAAAATAAAAATAGCTATTGACGGTTGTCACGGCGACTTGCATGAAAAAATTGCTAATCAAGAGCGGCGCTTACTAGTTTATCATTAAGGATAATTTTCATTATTATGACAGTCTCGGTTTATAACTGTTTTAATTTTCTAAAACAGCCACCGAAGATTTAAATCTATCACAATACTCCAAACTTGAAAGGTCAGATTAATGCCAAGGTATATATAAAAAATAACAAGCATTATATGTTTATGTCAACAGTTTTCTATGATCTTTTTTAACCTTTTCCTTATCACAGTCTGGTTCATCTAAAATGCAATTAGTAAGACCTCGTGTGGGTATGTAGAATGTGTTAATGAAATATTGAAAAGACAGGCATGCAATGAGCGTATCGATGAGATGATTAGATGTTGTATTTTATATAGAGAACCAGTCGTGTCCTAATTAATAGATATCATTTGAAGGTCGTCTATTAATTAACCTGGTCACAGGATGTTGAGTACGGTTTTATGACGTAATAATATCACTGGGTATTGGTAATGAGAATTCCGATTCAGAATCCATCTTTGCCATATTATAGTAAGCAGATGAATTCTTGCTTCACACACATAATGCAATACATGAGTATTTATCACAAACGACGAATCTGTTTCGTGTTATCTTGCACAATAAAATAAATAGGTGTTTTCGAACCAAAACCAAACATACTATGTTTATATCACAATTAAATAAATCCTTGTTTTACGAAATCATAACTCAAACACAATATCGTATTATCATACTACAGTGTCTCGTGTCTCCTATAAATACTGTTTGTCTCCATGTGTGTTAATGAAGACAGGTTTCTCGTATTACCAGTAGAATAATACACCACCAGTGAATTTATCAGGTACAAATATGTAATGACATATTGAAGTCTAGTAGGTCAATACATGGCGGATCCACAGTCCCGCTCCGCTCCGCTACATGAAAAAAAATGTAAGACAACACTTTTTACGAAAAATTAAAATGACCGCGTGCTTTATCCTTCACCATCTGCTGGTGGGGTGGGGTGGGGTTCGGTGGGGTGGGGTGGGCATTCAAAGCGTCAGATAATGATAAAGACATATGTGCGATATCACAATTAATGCTTTGCATTAATGAAATTGAATCACAATGTGATCCTATTAATTCATACATATCATAAATTGACAACAAACGGAGTGTGGTATTTCTCTCTGTCAACTGTCAAATGTCCTGAACAGGAACCTAGCAAAGCCCCTCCTGTAAAATTTCATAGATCAGCCCCTGCAATAACTTATTTAAATGAAATGGGATTTAATATTTGCCTTTTCTGCAGTTTGGAGTAATTAAGACGGGAATACAATACTGCTATGAGGGATATTTTGCCTTAATTCGAATTTCAACTGTCAAGGGATATTTTACGTACACGCCAAAGTGTACGCATGGCCTGGGTTTTTTCGCCCTATCCGAACGACTAGACTCTGACCTTGCCAGACTCTTCGTCCTGCACCCACTGACAAAGCGAAAGACGCTTGAAAAATCGGGGAAACTTTCTCGAACCACATCTGGATTGAACCCCGGACATCCTGGTAAGTGAGCAAGCGACTTAATCAATGAACCATCGTGGCTTCCAATTTCTGTAAAAATAAACTAACAGATGATAATTGGTAACTGATATTTGTGTGTTGGAGATGAAATTATACCATTACATAACCATGACTAACTAAGATTATATTTTTTCTGTGTCGCTATGTGTGCAATGCGATCGGGAAGACCAGATGAAAGCATCCAATGCACAGGGTGCTGAACACCTTTTTGTTATCTCAACACCTTGCCTTTATACATGTAACGATAATAAGGCGCCAGTTGGCATGGTTCTCCTTTAGTTGTATGTTTGTTTCGTGTGGTATAATTGCTTTATAATGATCACTGAATTTTTATATAAATATAAAACACGCAATAAATCCATTCAATAAACGACCAGCTTTTAAAGATGCCTTGCCGCTTACAAACTGTATAATTTGATTACATTTATTAGACTAAAAACATATTCAAACTAAAACATCTATCAACCGTTTTCATCAAATTCCTTTCAAAACTTTCTAATCTGAAGAAAACTACTCCTTGACGCGAGGATCTGTTTTTATCACATGACATGAATGGTAAGTGGGGGGGGGGGGCTTACATTGTATTTGTTGTTACACGCTGTCCATTTGCCATAAACATTGTCATACTGGAAAACGTTTTTTCGATGACGTGCAAAATGTGGTATGAAGTGGGGTCTGTGGGCTTGGTCGATGTAGCGCACTGCTGTGATGCCGCCTCCTCTTCCTGGACCAAGATTTTGGGACAGCACAGGGCCCACACTCTGGTTCAGGCCGATTCCACCCAAACCATTATGCTTTGACCCCCCCCCCCCCCCCATGAGTCCCGTTCCACGACACATTGGTCAGAAAAAATCTGGCCACGTCGCCCCATATTCTGGTCTGCCATCAGCAGTTGATACGCAATACCGACTCTCACGGTAAGGTCTACGGCAATGAATGTTCTCCCTGGTGAGACGTCGGAGCACTGCATCGGTAATGATGGGTCTTCCGTGTGTTCCCGCTGTTTTAAGATGTTTGAAAACGTGATTATGGTATTTTAGATGGTTGAGAAATAATATGCTTTCATTAAAGTTCTGTTTTTATTCTTATTTGTATATGTAGAAACTATTCCAGTACATTTCTAATACTTGCTTGCTATTCACGGAAGAAACGACTGTTTTAGTTCGAATGGCAAAACACTAATATTCAATTCATATAACAAAAGTGAGTCCTCCAGGAGGCAGAACCTAACAAATCTTTGTTATTCTTCTAACAAGAAACGACGCGTTCACTTCTTGCTCAGTAATATAAAAATTATCTTGGTGACCCTAGCTACACTACATAATAATTTTCCTTAACTATTCTTATACCAACAGGGATTACCAGGGATCGCTCTCGGGGCAACACATTTCCGAGGTCTTAAATGGATAGGGGTGGCCTAGAGCAAAATCAGGTCGAGGTGGGTTTTTTTCAGACAAGGGGTGGCTTTTAAAGTTTAAATGAGTCGCCGCATGTTCGCTACATTTTATATGGAAAGTATTTAACAGTACCAATGAACAGCTTGTGTCTGTAGCTCGAGATGTATAGTGGTATAATTGATTCGGAGAAGCAACATTTACATTCAAACATGAACCACCAACCCCGCAAAAAGCCGACATCTCAATGTTCTTTAGCATGAACCCACGTTCACATTTCAACCTGGGCAAACCGGAAGACATGTTCTGTGTTATCTAGCAATGAATCAATATTCAGAACAATTGATTATTTTAGCACTAATAATATTTAATCACGTAAAGAATATTTCAAATGTAACAACATAATAATACAGGACAATAACGTATGTATATTTCATCAACTGTTCTTTAGCCCCAATTATCATAATATTATATATACGTGTGTACAAAAAAACATGAGTAAACGTCTAATGGCTGAAAACACTTATTATAGTTCGTGCATGTGTAGATAATAACAGAGCAAGTATGTCCATATTACAATGGTTAACATTCATTACACTTTTGTCCATTTTTAAAAAACCGTTCTGGGTACAAAACAAGGGAAGCTAGTCCCTGTACGTGTATACAATGGCAGTGGGTTTGCTGCTATCACTTGATTTCTGTAAATACCACTTTCTAATTGTTGAAGATAAGTCTTTACTTTGGTTAATCGAGTCTTTAGTTAAGTATCCTTGGTTATCGTGGTCACGTTTGTATCGTGTACTTTTAGATTCAAATTAAATCACGATCTGGTTGTAAAAGCTGAGGTCCATCACCCATCTCGCAAAATATGTAGCTTAATCACAAGAATGAGAACTAAACATTTAATTACCGACCATAAATTTAACCCAGCGAAGTGCGAATGCGGTCACAATTTGACCGTTAATCATGATATTATTGCGTGCAATAAATTGGAAGAAAAAAGACTCCTTGTACGAAGTTTAATGGAAGATGCCAAACTTCAATATACCCTTCAAAATGTACTTTTTCCCCCTCGAAATATGTCATATAAAATTAATGAATCCATCTCAAAATTCATAGCAGAATCGGGAATTAACTGTTAATTTAGTTGCGCTAAAAGAGCACTAGCCAAAGAAAGATAACTTGTTGTCTAAACCAGATTGACCCCTAAGCCACCTGGATTCTTTAATAATATCAGAAAATCAACGTTAAGATCGGTTTGTACATATCTAGTTACATAGTTACAAATGAAGGAACTATTATTGTAGGACAGTATGGCGGATCAGCCTGCTGAACGATTTAATATAATAATATAATGACAATATAAAAGTAATGACAATATACAATGTAAAAGAATAGGGACCTACACGACCATTACTAACAATGACAGTGCATATCAATCAATTTAATTTATTTTCCCTTCTATAAATGGTTTAATTTGTTTAATTGTTTTGTTCTGTGTTGCTGCTGACTCTTCTTTCTCTTTTCAGGTAACGGTTATCTGGGGAGAGTCATGCGCAAGAAAACCCTTAATGGAATGCGTTTAAATTTTAATTGCTATCACCCCAGTGGAAGTGTACGTTTAATTCGAGAAACAAACGAACGACCCTGTGAACCCTATTATAGGACTTTTAACCGCGTGGAACTTATTGGACAAATAGTTCTTAATATGTAAATGATCCACAGGTCCGGCTATGTGGTTTTTCATGTGAGCACTTCGTTTTTACCTCATAACGCAAGCGGATTCTTTTTCCTCGCGGGTTTTTTTTCTATCCGCACTGATGGCGGCAAACATCTCTCAGCTGGACCTACTGTTTTTATTATGACAAAGGGAGAAGATGACCGGCCCTCTCTTCTCACCACAGCGGTTTTATAAATATGATTTAAATTGACTTTTTAATATACAAGGACTTTTTATTTTGTGTGTTAACCAATTTTAATGAGACTCTAGGCATACACGGACAGAATTGTATGTTTTTACCAACTTTCAACCCATACAGTGTAAAGAATTTATTTAAATCAACCTGTCCATAATAATATATAATGTATTGGACGTTAAATCTTTAATAAAAAACAGTTTGTAAACAACAACAACATCTGTAATGAGATGGCATCGCGAATGTCACAGCTATACGATGTTGTTGTTGTTGTTTACAAACTGTTTTAACATACTATAAATGTCATATTAAGTTTTCACTTCAAGAGGTGTTTTAATTGGGATCAGGCATACTGAATGAATTTAATTAACTTTCAAGTCCAATCCAGCTAATTAAAGTAATCAGGTTAATCACGTCTTGTCATCAGGTTATTACTAATTAGGTTAATTCTCTTTTGGTGGCATGAGTTATTCGTGTTAAATACTATTTTACATATAAAGTGTGTGAACGCAGATTAAAAATCATTATTTTATTTTGTTGTATAGTAAGTTAAGATGGCGACATCCTTTACAGAATCTTATTTACATTTTACTCTACTCTGTAATGAGATGGAATCGCGAATGTCACAGCTGCACGATACAAATGTAACCCTGATAACCAAGGATACTGAATTAAAGACTAGATTAGCCAGATTAAAGACTAATCTTCAACAATTAGAAAGTGGTATCTACAAAAATCAAGTTATAGCAGCAAACCCACCGTCATTGTATTCACGTACCGATAGTAGCTTCCCTGGTTTTGTACCCAGAACGGTTTTTAAGAATGGACAAAAGTGTACTGAATGTTAATCATTGTAATATGGACATAATGAACATCATTGTAATATGGACATAATGAACATTCTTCATGTGTTATATTATCAACACATGCACGAACTATAATAAGTGTTTCCAGTCATTAGACGTTTGTTCGTGTTTTTGTACACACGTATACATAATATCATGTTAATCGATGCTGAAGAAGATGTTCCCAATGTATGCTACTGTCAACTCGTGTTATTCGTACGACCTTTGAAAAACTTATAATGTTCTACTTATAAACAACAAACAGCTGATAAAACAGAAATGTAGTGTTATCATGTGTTATTGTAACTTGTGTGATTTGCATTTGTTATTGAAACTTATATGTTGATTTGCATTTGTTATTGTCTTGTATTATTATGTTGTTAACTTTGAAATATTCTTTATACGATTAAATACTATTAGTGCTAAAATAATTAATTGTTCTGTATATTGATTCATTGCTAGATAACACAGAACATGTTTCCGGTTTGCCCAGGTTGAAACGTGAACCTGGCTTCATGCAAAGGAGTAATGAGATGTCATGATGTCAGCTTTTGCGGGGTTGGTGGTTCATTTGTGAATGTATATGTTGCTTACCGAATCAATTATGCCACTATACATCTCGAGCTTCAGGTACAAGCTGTTTATTGGTACCGTTAAATATTTTCCATATAAAATCTAGCGAGCATGGGGCGACTCATTTAAACATTAAAAGTCACTCCTTGTCCGAAAGACTCGACAGATTTTGCTCTGCTCCACTCTCACCCTTTAAGATCCCGGAAATGTGTTGCTCTGAGAGCGATCACACATTATGAGGAGATATCTGCCATACCGCAGATATAAGCTACTGCAGCCCTTGTTGTATTCTTTCTCATCCGAAATACTAAAGCCTCATTTTACCGTCAATTACACTTCCATTTTGTTTTTCGTTTTATATACAGTACCTGCATGCATTTTACAAGCTTGGTTTAACATTAACTGTCATGATTATCAGGGGCGTTTTAATGTTTATCATGGCGGAGGCTATACTATTTTGAGGGCCCTCTCCTCTTTCTGTTGGGGGTTGGTTCTCGATTAACGATTATCAATCATTCCAATGCAATGACTGTATTCTCATTCAGTAGTGGATTCGACAGTAGGCCTAACATTGTATAGAAAACGATTGAGTCGGACTCGGTGGCCCTTTTCCTTGGCCAGAGGTGCCCTTTTGTCTGCCTTTAGGACTCGGGGGGCCATTTCCCTTGGCCAGAGGGGCCCTTTTGTCTGCCTTTAGGGCCCTCCCTAACTAGGGTACATTTTCATTTTTCTCATCGGTTTTAGCATTTTTCTCCCGTTTTATTTTTAAAACTTTTTTGTTGTTTTTTTTCTCTATAAAACGCATTTGATTATTATCTTTTTTTTTTAACAAAAAAAGGTGAGGGATTATCTTCTTTAATATGATCATAAACAATATTAAAGATGCATCATGTAAGATTCGATGAAGGGTTGGCAGTTTTTGCTATAATAGTTCAAAAATAGATAATAAATGTTTGAAGTAATGAGTGTTTGAAACTTTAATAAGATAGTCTCTCTTTCCAAGTGTCATTTCTATGATAATAGTTCAAAAATAGATAATAAATGTTTGAAGTAATGAGTGTTTGAAACTTTAATAAGATAGTCTCTCTTTCCAAGTGTCATTTCTATGATAATAATCAAAGTCTCAATTATTAGTCTCGTTAAACCCTAATTTCAGATATTCAGTTTGATTTCTAAAATTGTAAAATAATTTGTAGGATCCAACTGGTTTATTTTTTACAAGAAATCAATTTGCCTCGCGCATTTGATTTTATCAATTTATCCGTATGTATAGATTACATATCCACGCTCAACTTTAAATCTAACATGGAATCTACCAGAATTTTGATAGTTACGCGCATTCTTTGATATTTGTTGATTTTTTGCAATGTCTTTTTGTCTGTCTTGTCCACAGGTTTATCTTGTAGATTTTTGTTTTGCGTGTAGTGCGGTCCTCCTACACTTACCAATTAAAGGGCAATGTTGGCGTCGGCCATTATTATATATGTCATTGACCTGAGTAAATACATTCCAAATATAATTTTAACACAGGGGTCGCGTTGTCCATACCACAAAGCTTCTGGTTGGCATGTACATTTATTTAAATTCTAACCTGGCGTTGCTTGAAATACAGAAGTACAACATACATTTGTCACTAATTATTGTTAAAGATATATTCTCAGCTTTGTGACCGACAAAAAGCTATACAATCTCCTCATAATGTGTGATCGTTCTCAGAGCAACATATTTCGTCCCATGTTTGCTAGATTTTATATGGAACGTATTTAACAGTACCAATAAACAACTTGTACCTTTAGCATTGAGTCACGTTCACATTTCAACCTGGGCAAACCGGAAAACATATTCCGTGCCATCCAGCAATGAATCAATATACAGAACAATTAATTATTTTAGCACTAATAATATTTAATCGTATAAAGAATATTTCAAAGTTAACAACATAATAATACAAGACAATAACAAATGCAAATCAACATACAAGTTTCAATAACAAATGCAAATCATGCAAGTTACAATAACACATGATAACACTACATTTCTGTTTTATCAGCTGTTTGTTGTTTATAAGTAGAACATTATAAGTTTTTCAAAGGTCGTACGAATAACACGAGTTGACAGTAGCATACATTGGGAACATCTTCTTCAGCATCGATTATCATGATATTATGTATACGTGTGTACAAAAACACGAACAAACGTCTAATGACTGGAAACACTTATTATAGTTCGTGCATGTGTTGATAATATAACACATAAGAATGTTCATTATGTCCATATTACAATGATGTTCATTATGTCCATATTACAATGATTAACATTCAGTACACTTTTGTCCATTCTTAAAAACCGTTCTGGGTACAAAACCAGGGAAGCTACTATCGGTACGTGAATACAAAGACGGTGGGTTTGCTGCTATAACTTGATTTTTGTAGATACCACTTTCTAATTGTTGAAGATTAGTCTTTAATCTGGCTAATCTAGTCTTTAATTCAGTACCCTTGGTTATCAGGGTTACATTTGTATCGTGCAGCTGTGACATTCGCGATTCCATCTCATTACAGAGTAGAGTAAAATGTAAATAAGATTCTGTAAAGGATGTCGCCATCTTAACTTACTATACAACAGTATAAAATAATGATTTTTAATCTGCGTTCACACACTTTATATGTAAAATAGTATTTAACACGAATAACTCATGCCACCAAAAGAGAATTAACCTAATTAGTAATAACCTGATGACAAGACGTGATTAACCTGATTACTTTAATTAGCTGGATTGGACTTGAATGTTAATTAAATTCATTCAGTATGCCTGATCTCAATTAAAACGCCACTTCAAGTGAAAACTTAATATGACATTTAAGAAAATGACACAGGTTCCATTCTGGATTTCAGAGTCCACAATCTCTCCAAAAGGTTCAAACATGATTTCATAAAAGTATTAAAATGTACGACTGACTTCTGTACGGATATTTATTGTTATTGGTGTTAGAAGTTAATGGAATGTTAAAAGTTATTTAAACCTTTCTGGATTATGCATTATTAAAGAGTTTAATCTGCCTATTTACAGTGCTGTTTTCTGGCTTCAGATGTTACATAAATTATTATTTAGACATTTATCCACATGACAAACCCATACTTAACTCTTTATGTCATCGAATGGCTTAGATATTTTATGGATAAGAACCCTCCCGTCATTTAAAATTTAACGATAAAATGTATAATCGAGACTTTGTTTATTACCATAGAAATGAGACTTGAAAATAGAGACTATCTAATAAAAATTTCAAACATTCATAACTTCAACACTTATTATCTATTTTTGAACTATTGTTTATGATTATTATTAGAGAAAACAAAATGAACCTGTAATTGACAGCTAAAATAAGGTTTTTATTTTTCCGATGAGAGAGAATACAATAATTTTCGGAAATATGTATGTCAGAAGTCACGTGTTACTAAAGATGTCCAATCTGATTAAAATACAGATCTATATTTCGTTTCGTTTTTCATCGCCTACACTACATGAAGATCACTCTTTAAAACTTTAACGAAATCGAATAATTTTCTTGAACTGATTTTAAGGTAAAGTCATCTAAAAAAAGAATTTCTGTCAGATGTTTGAATTGGGGCGCAATTCCAGTGTATGTCACAGGTGCTATTTCCCACAGATACGTCACTGCACACGCAGACATAAAAAACGTAGAACGCAAACAATACTTATTGAAACTGTCAAGAATTATCACTAGACGCACAATTCAATTACTTTACAACATCATTTCAGAAATAAGACAGCAAACTATTTTTATTGCACGTCTATAACCTTTCTACAATCTCACTATGAATTGAACAATGTCTGAATTATGACATGAATGGTTGTTGTGATGTTACAGAGATTCCTTCTTGTTTAAAGAGTATTTTCAATGAGACATAATTTGACACCTGAGTTTTCCCATGCTTATGGAAACTTCCTAGATAATAACCAAACCCCCGATTACTCTGTGCAGTCGGTTCCCAACCAAGAGTGGGCTCAGTGGTATATACTCTTATGAGCAAATCGAGGTCTAACACATACTAATTAGATCATACGGTCTGTCATTGAGTGGCGTTGTTCGAATCCCACGCTTGAACGTGAAAAGTAGTGTGGTCACCAGCTTGACCTCATGGGTTTCCTCCCATTGACAAAGACCTCTGCCCCACTCCCTATCGCCTGCTCTCTCGCGCCAAATCTAACTAACGAGCTGTTGGTGCTTCCGTAGTGATCCAGTGAAACCTTTGGCCCAGGAACATAGCGCTCGAACGTGAGAAACCGAGCTGACGGAAAATCCCAAATCGTTACATTTTCCTGGTTCACCTGCTTGAAACATTGATCTTAATGACCACGTGTGTATAGAACACGTCACTCTCATCGCCGATTGTGCTATACATGCATATCCATACATTAATACTTACAACAATTAATCACCGTTTTTACGGTTTCCCAGTGGATGAAGCTTAATCAAGGTGAATATCAAAGGGTTATATAACGGAGTCTTAATTGTTAGTTTCTGAGACAAAACACAAAACTATTTCTCAGTCAATTAGTCTCTTTATATCTAAATATAGACACCTGGGGATTCCTTACTGAGTCTGATTAAATTTTGAGACGAACAGAGAAAGAATTCGTCAGTGGACATAGAATGTCAATATAAATGGAGAAATGGTAAAACATTCTGCCAAACTATCACAAATAAATCTGTGACCGATATTTTGATGCCAATAATGTGGAATGGCGGGTATGACTTTCTAGGCATATTTTTCTTCAAGCACGGTATTGCGTCATTATGATGAACCTTAGAGTAATTTCCCAGAAATCATTCGAGGTGGCAAAATGGTCATACAGTTTGGAAACCGTGGAAAATGGGGGGACATTCCCGCTTCAGCTGTTAAAACGTGTCAATCGGAATGGCGTTCCCATAATAGCAAAGCAGTGGTAGGCTTTCATGTGTACTGGAAAGAATAAGATTGCTATGTCTGGTACTCAACCAGCCATTGTCCTTGATCAGAATCCCCCAATCGATAGTATGTTAATCCAATGTTAAAGGAGAAGTTCCGGTTTCCACTGGACTTCCGATATAGTTCGTTTAAGTATGCAGATCAAACGTTGTAATTTAAAGAGTAGTCTATTTACATGTAATACCAAGTCTGAAAGATTCGGCTAAAGAAATTCACCCACAAAACAATTTATAACGGTTACGTAACTCTTTTCAATACTAATAATAATACTTTATAATTAGCCAAAGTCAAGCTGAACAGTGAAACAGTTGGTCTGTGGCGCATAAATAATAAAACAGAGTTATATATAAATATATACATGGAACAGACATTGAGGAAGTGCGTTAACGAAATATAAAATATACAATTTGGGATATCCACTACATGTTGGCTACGTGTTTGTTTCGGAGAAATAAGACGAAGAGTTCATTTGTCAGATCATTGGTATCTATCAATATTATGGGCAATAGAAACAAATGAATTATAAGATTGCATATTCAATGATGAGTCCAACATTACGTCATGGTTAGGCACAGAAGATGAACCTAAGTTAATATTTATGGCACTTTGGGTTCAGAAATACGAAATACCTCGGTTGTATCATCATTCCATAGATTTTGTTTAACATACTAGTAATACACGGCACTAGTTTAGTCAAATTTTCTCCTCGTTAGAACCATATTAGGGATACGCACAGCTGTGTCAAGTCGGCATAAAGATGTTGGTTGATTTCATATCGCCCAGCGTTGGAGGATATGTCGAGAAAGTAGGGATCTAAGAACCGAACCTTGAAGTACACATCATATTGACGTGTCAGTCGGTCAAATGTGCAACCACAGATAACACCCACCACCTGTTTCCGACATTGCAGACAGGAGGAGAACAAAGATAGCCTAGCGTATAACCATCAATGTCGAAACGATGGCGTATACCGACAATCACCTCATTCGGTGTCGTTTGTAAATTTTGTCAAGGGATACCTTAAAACACAGCTATAACCCCTAAAATTCTACAGCTCAACGCTAGTTGTCACTTAGCACGAGTCTGAGTTATACAGACACCAGTTAATTGCTACGGCCAATCGGGCGTTAGTATTGCGTTGAAAAGGTATTACAAAGCTCCAAATAATAGCCCGTGAGTAGAATAAAGAGTTCTAACAGCCTTCCATGGACATTTTGCCACCCAGTTGCCAAATCCACAAGACAACTGGACACCACAATTTCATTGAAATGTACGGTGGAGCTTCAAAAAAAAAAAAAATATGGCAGGATTAGAATAACATCAGGTTTCAACCAGTTTTATTAGAAGAGACTTCTCGTTCATTATGTTAGAAAACTTATTATACTGCCTACGTAAAAGAGAAACTTTCTTTGTAATGAGTTCTTGATTAATAGACAGAGAAAAGGATGGGTGTTTATTACAGACATGAATACAGAATAAATAAATTACATTGAAAGACAGATAGCGATGGATAACATTCATTATTACTAAATCTAACCCATAATAATGTCTTTGTATGACGTAAGTAAACTGTAAAGACTGTGGGGTTTCTTGTGTAATATTGGCCGTCTTGATTAGCCAGTTGGGTGTGCAAAAAGTAGGACATCGATAAAACCTCGTCTCATTTAATACACCATTATATATTTAATTACTAAAGATGCATTATGCAAAGTTTAGATAAAGACCTAGTAGATAATAAAAATGAATATATTGAACATTTTATTCAAATTATGTTTTTCTCTGCGGAGTTATGAATGTTTGAAGGTTTGACTGGATAGTCTCGATTGCCAAGTATCATTAATGTGACAATACAAAACAATTTCTATTATCTATTTTACCGTTAAATTATAATTAAATGGCGACAGTGTTCCAATCGATTCAATAAGTCCTGCACCTTATACAAATAAAACACCTGCAATAGGTAGATGTGGTTCTTGTGTGCACCTTTAAACATGCATTATGCAAGAGAAAAATCTGCCTATTGCAGGTCTTTCTGTAGGCCTGAAATGTTTTTATTATACTAATTCAGGCCTTAATCAACTCTCGATGGCTTATGATTTCTCCGATATTAAACAGATTAGAATGGTTCAGCGATCCGTTGATTTAAATATGGAGAACCCAGACTTTGATCAACCAGTACCGTGGTTGAAATTATTGCATACGTCTGCTAAACCTTCAAAGGCTAATATCTTCGCTTGCAATAGAGTAATTTGAATGAATTTTTTTCAAATTGTTCATCTTACATTATCTTCTTTCGAACCATTATAGCAAGAATGGCTAGTTCTTTATCTAAATCTTACATAATGCATCTTTAATATTGATAAAACATTTAAATAGACACGCGCTTGGTGTAAGATATTACAACCAAAGGCATGCAGTGCTAAATGGTGTGCATCCATGGGCGTAAACTGAGCATTGCGCCTAAGTAAAGTTTTATTTTATGTAGTTTATAGATTACAAATGTGAGTGAAACTAGGGGTTGTGTAATATTTAAACTTTTAAGATTTTGTTATCAATTATGAAACCATATGGACAAAAATATAACCTTATAAATATATACCAGGCTGATTAAGATTCTAATAATGTAATGCAATTTAGACACCCTTTAAGTACTGTATACAGTAAATATGTGCCCTTTATTCATTTTCAGGCCCGTAGCTAGCGGGGGGGGGGGGGGGCAAGGAGGGCAGCTGCCCCTCCCCTGGATAATTGCCCATTGGGGAAAAATCAGCCTTCTCAATGGACGCGATACGAGGCCAACGACCAACGTTTCCATTTTAGCATGGGCGCCACATACAGCCGTGTGACATTGACTAGGCGTCCACGACGTGATTGGCGTCCAACCAATGTCACTTGTCGTTATATGAGAGGCGCTTCCCAAATGGCGAGGCGCCTCATAATGATCCACACGATGAACACAACAACTGACGGGGCCCCGAAAACGGCTTGATCTATGACGGGAGGACATTATGACGTGGATGGTGGGCCGCCTTATAATGTTGGGCCGCACATAATGCATAATTCCGAATCAGATCGGTTGGGCGCCCACGACTTGATCAATGGGGCGCCCACGACTTGATCAATGGGGCACCCAAAACGGCATGATTTGTGAAGTGCCTCATCCCAGAGGGGCGCCCATAAAGCCGAGATCATGGGCGCCCATAATATAATACTAGTGAGATTGGTAAGGCGTCTGCGAACGAATTGGGCGCCCCAAACCTCGTGATAATTCTATAAATTCAAACGGCATGATTTGTGGGGTATTTCATCCCATAGGACGTCCATAATATAATGTTAGTGAGAATGAATTGGGCGCCCAAGACGACGTGATAATCTTAAAAATTTAAACGCATGATTTTTAGGGTGCCTCATCCCGGAGGGGCGCCCATAATGACGAGGTCATGGACGCCCATAATATAATGCTATTGGGATTAGTTAGGCGCCCACAAATGAATTGGGCGCACAAAAGGCGTGATTATCTTCAAAATTCAAACAAGTCACAATCTAACCCGATTCCGATCATATCATTTTTCTCATGAATTATTATAGGTACGTTAAAGTCGTATTCCTACCTTCACATGTTTTTAATGTTCATATCAAAATATACTATTCAAAAAAAGTAGGGGATATTTGATTTTTAAGTGTTATTAAAGTCACCTAATGAAACTGACGAAGAAACAAATGACAAAATGAAATGAAGTTCACTTTCATCGATTTATTCCAAATGATCGTTAGACTAAGTAAGGCACAGACTGACCATTATAAGGGTAAAATGATACCCGGGGTCAAACAGCAAAGTTACCACAGCATCACAACAAAGTCAGTAACGGGTAAATCCTCCTCTGTTTGCCAAACAAGCATTGATCCGACGTGGCATACTCCTAATGAGACGTCTAAAGTCATTTTGGTCCAGATTGTCCCATTCCTGTTGCAACGCAGCAGCAAGTTCTTTCACATTGGCAGGACGTTGTTGACGTTGACGTAACCTCTGTCCAAGCATGTCCCAGACATGCTCGATGGGGGAGAGGTCGGGACTCAGTGCTGGCCAAGGTAATGTGTTGATGTTCTGTTGTTGGAGGTAACCTGTAACGATCCTGGCCCTGTGACATCTTGCGTTGTCATCCTGGAAGATGAAACGGCGGCCATGACGTCGTGCGAACGGCACAACATGGACTGCCAAGATGTTGTCCCGGTAGTACTGGCCTGTAACACGCCCTGCAACAACATGTAAAGCCGTTCTTCCAGCAACAGTGATGCCTCCCCACACCATAACAGAACCACCCCCAAATCGATCATGTCTGATGACGTTAACGTCTTGGAAGCGCTCGTTTCGACGACGCCACACCCTCCTACGTCTGTCCAAAAAATCAACAGTGAACCTTGACTCATCTGAAAACATCACATTGCTCCAGCGTCGATTATCCCAGTGTTGACGACCCCTACACCAACGACGTCTTGCCTGAATGTGATGATCTCTCAAACAAGGGATCACGCGAGGACGTCGGGCGCGAAGGTGACCCCTATGCAGTCGATTCCGAATCGTCTGGCCACTCACTCTCACACCAGTGTCTGTTTGAAGACGAGCGCTGATCTGATTTGCTGTGATGACACGATTTCTCAAGGCCAAGGTACGGATAAATCGATCCGGGGCTTGAGTTGTCGCCCTTGGTCGACATGAGCGTGGTTTGTCCTGTACAGATTGTGTATCACGGTATCTGGACCATAGCCTGCTTATGACAGACTGAGAAACATTCATCGTCCGCGCCACAACCGCCTGTGTTGTGCCGATCTGTAGCATGCCAAGGGCACGTAACCTTTCATTTTGGGTAAGCCGACGCATATCAAAATTTGTTTTCTGGTCACTAAAACAATTAAACTGATGTTTCCACCCTGGAATTCAATGCCACAATGACTGTAAGATTCAAAGTCAGAGTCGTGCAAATCATGGGTTGGACCCACATGATGATCCCAAGCATCACCTGCATTCCATGCCGTAGCTATTGGTGCGTTTGGGCGTCACATGTAACTGGAAATGTTTCTTCTGTTAGGTTCTATAGTGACTTTTTTCGTAGTCATTTGCATATTTTAGTATTATGCCCCCAAAATCAAATATCCCCTACTTTTTTTGAATAGTATATCATAATACGCCAATATCACAAATAAAGCTTCAAAATTGAAAATGTCACCCATTTTCAGAAGAAAAAAATATTTTCCAAAATTTTAGGGTGGAGGGGGGGGGGGCATCATAGGCAATCTGACTTTTCGGGAAGATGGGTAAAGTGAAAACAAAAAAAATATTATTTCATCTGGTTAGCAAAAGTGCCCGAAATCTAATAAAACACTAAACTGCCTATGGATTACAACATTTTGTCTGGAGCCACTGCACTTTGTGCCAGATTTTTCGGACATCGGTTTTTATTCGTGAATGCAGCTGCAACAGTCCGATCGGATGGATGGAATTCAGGTCGGCATAGAGTGGGATTTCGGTTACAAAAAGATTGGAAAATTGGAAGTTGCCTTACTCTTTCTTGGGTTACAGTAGCCGAAAAAGCGCATATGCGGCGGTTGTTTGGGATCCACCATACTCCTGAAGCAATGGCCCATGAAATCCCTTTCTAGCCCTTCGATCTTGGATCTTCACTAAAACTTTGGACAGTGATTTAAGGTATTGTATCCGTTTTGTAACACAATTACTTTTTCTGCAATATTCTGTTATGCACTGGTTTATTGGGTGTAATAAAATCGTGACCCATGACGTAACATATTTGGTCCAATTTGAAGCTCTGTTTAAAGCGTAATGATATTGTTACGCGGTTAGCTAGTGGTTGTTAATTGGACCATTGACCAGTCATAATTTGGAACAGACATTTACTTCCATTACAGCAGTGTTAAGTGGGATTAGCTCTATATCAGACCACCTACTGTATTCAGGGACTGGAACAGCGAGAAAACGCGTTTGAGGTCGTCAAATTTTCCAAATTTTCTAAGGAGAGGGGGGGGGGGCTAACACGAAATTGGTTCGGGCATTTCAGATTCTGCACCCTAACTGTAGGTACATCGGCGCCCACAGAAACCCCATCGGCGCCCCCAGAAGCCTTTGCTCCCCTAGCAATTTTGGGCTAGCTACGGGCCCGTATTTTATGCACTTCATATATAGTAAGAAATATTAATTTTGCATATTATGTCAAAATACCTATAAATAACTAACGGAATCCCACGAGACGCAACTTCAATTTGTGAATATACTATAGCAACGCACGATCCTTACATGTCAATCCAGAAAAAACTAATTTTCATTCAACTTAAATCTCAACCTAAAACCTATTCCGAAAAAGGACCATGATCATTAAAATGTTAACGAAGTTCCGTGAAACGGACACTTGATATGTACAGCACTGTATCAAACTTCAATCAAATACTTTCTTAAAGTTTAAGCTAAATAATTCTTGAAAACACAAACTTTCTAAAACATAGAAATTACACATTTTTGTGTTTTAGAAAACAAAATCATTTGTTACCAAAAGCCAAAGAATTTTTATCACCAATATCAAACAATCCCATGTTATAAATATGCTATTAGCCAATCACAATTATAAACAACGAAATTCAAGGCATTCACCTTCCATGTTTTTGGGGACAGAATCGAGTCGTTCGAGTGGGCGAAAATTCGTGGTTCCGTAAACACGTAAAGCACCCTTGACATTCGGAATTTGAAATAAGAGTAGATTCTAGCACCGACGTCCTGGAAAAATCCCTCATACGGGTTTTCATGGGTGCATATTCCTGAAGCAATGGCCCGAGAAATCCCTCTCTGGCCATTGCTGGAATAGCTTCTGTTTCTTGAACTTATGCGGGAGTGTGTCTATTCTTTCCGTTCAATGAAAGCTATCACACTTAATTTAAAGGAGCTAATTATAATCGTTAATGTTTGGGATCTAGGAATTGACACAAGTGGGTCGCAACGCATATAATACTGTAATATTAACGTATATAAACTGATTTACATTCGATAGTTTCCGTTTTTACTCTTAATTTCAAATCAGTTATGCTCGGCGAAATAAGCCATCAGTCTCAATCGAATGAAAAATTATAGCGTCTAGTTATTCCAGTCAACATACGCCGTTTGATTTGGTGCAATGTTTCTAGCCCCGTTCCTCGAGTCTCTTGCTAGAACTGGGACTGAAACGCATTATGGTACACGATTCGTGTACCAATGGTAAAATGTTTATTTTGTCTTAAATATTGGATATCAGAAGCCCATCTGTTCCCGGTAAGATCTCAGCATCAATTTTGATTTAAATTGACAAATAATTCGTGTTTTCAATGTTGAAGATTTTCGATGCTATTGAGTTAGATACTGCGCTCTTTTAAAGTACAGCAACATGACAGTCCTTGGTTTAATCTGGGTCTTCCCTAAAACTTTGGACAGTGATTTAAGGTATTAAAAACGGTGAAAGTATGTTCGTTTCCAAGCAGTATTGTTTACATTTCATTCGACTTGATAGCCTCGTTTGTCACGCAATTAGTTTTACTGCAGTATTCTGCTATTAATTGGGCATAATAAAATCGTGAGCCATGACGTAACGTTATGTAAACATATTTGGTCCAATATTGGCATTCGTTTTAAATGTAAAGCTTTTGTGGGGCAGCTAGTTATTGGTTGGTAGTCGGACTACTGACCAATCAAAATTTAAAACAACAATATCCACTCATTACAGCAGTGTGTAGTGGGATTACCTCTAATCAAACGAAATACTGCGCGGAGTATGGGTTGGGTGCGGAAAGGTGGATCACTAAAGCCCACTTTATTTCGTGTTACGCCCTCTTTAAGACATGGTTATCTTTTGGTGTTCTATAAAACGACGCAAAGCTTTAGCCTTTTCTAATTGGAATTTCAAATTTCATTGTCTATGGTGACCACAATTTAAAGATACATTATGCAAGATTTAGATAAAGGGCTACAGGTTCTTACTACAACAATGCAAAAAAGGTAATGAATATATTTAAATGAATATATTTAAAATGTCATTCAAATTACTTTATTCTGAGCGACGTTATGACTGTCTGAAGATATATTATATATTGTAGTTCGTTCATTATCGTAGCAACGGTACTTGTAAATCGATCCTTAGCCTCGGTTCTCCATTTTATCGTTTAATTTTTAAAACTCGAGGATGTTAAATTACGTTTAAAACTCGGCGTGTCATGTCAATAATTATTTAACATGTGAAGCCCCCCCCCACCCCTGCAATAGACAGATTGAGCTCTTACATAAGGCATATTTTAAGTAAAACTGTATACATTATATTAACATACTGATCCACTATAGTATAAAGATCACAGCAACTATATAAGTTATAATATGTCAGACAAAGATTTTATATGATTGTTTTCAAATATACATTAAACTGAAATAATATAGCATTATCTGCTGTAATAAGTACATGTACTAGTGGTATAGAAACATTTTGTAAACCTGTCTATATATAGCGTAAGTAGGGATTAATAACATTCTTTAATAACATTCTTTATATGGTACTACAATTGGAACCTCTTGGTGTATTGGTCGTAAAAAAGTATAACAAGTGAGTAAATGTATCCGTATATTCGTCTTACAGGCCAGATCGATCGCATAGGGCATAGATGTCAAAGGTAATACAATACAATATCATGTCCCATAGTAATGTACAATGCATTCATCTACAAGAATATATAATATATGAATATACATGTATAATCAAATTATTACAGATGGAATAAATTCTGTAAAATCAATGAATAACTAAATACTTCAAATTCAGTCAAAAATTAACAGAATCACAAAACTATCTCAACTTTATGTTTTTAAAAAATCCAGGAAAACAAAACTGACAGAAAGAATGGACCGAGAGAAAAAGGGTGGTTGGAATGGCCTAGTGGTCTAGAGTGCCGCGCTTCGACCTCTAGCTGGCCGGTCACCTCTGGCTTGCGGCTGTGGTTTCGAGCCCTGGTGTGAGCGTATGTGGCATGGAGATAGGGGCGCCTTCTCAGCCTCATGGGTTTCCTCCGGGTACTCCGGTTTCCTCCCACTGCTAAAGGCCCCTACGCGCAAGCGAATTATTGAAATAATATGAAACCATATGTCAGTCCCAAAATGGCCTGGTTTGTGTCGAGTGGACGTTAAACCCCATTTCTCTCTCTCTCCGAGAGAAAAACTATAGCCCCCTCCCCATCCGGGTTAACCTTTATTTTAATGCAAAAGGTGGAGTTCTTACGTAACAAACCAATATAGTGTCCTAAGTTTTATCTTTGATTCTGGCATATTGGATCTTTAACCTTTTGTTGAGTTTACATGTTATCTTTAACTAATTATAAACGACGCAATGTTTACTTTATTTTACATGGCAATCACCATTTCTTTACATTTTTACTCTCGAATAAAAAAAATACAGTTTAATAAACTAGTACTCACCAATCATGGCGACCTTGTCTTCTACTGTCTAATATATTTGTCCCTCATTAAACAATATAATATCCATCGCTTATTTTACTCCACATTTGGTGTTCAATAACCTTCACACTAATCTGAGTTTTTTATTATTTTAGCAGCATGTCATCGTGTACCAGGTTGTATATAATTTCAAAACATGAATACAACTATTCCAAAAATAGTCTTAATTGAACCATTATGCTGAGATTAGTTTCCTAAATGTCCATGAAGCGGGGCGACGAAAACCAGATTGGGTATATTATAGTCAAGACAGCTGATTTTGAGCACGACGACATACGCACGGTTTAACAAAAGGCTCGTAACTCTAATCTAGTCTCCCTTCAATACGTTCATCTATGAAGTGATTTGTAATGGTTGTCACCGCAATATGTCTTTATAGTTGTTGGTGTTTACTAAATGATTATTTGTGTCTATTTACACATTATAGGTTAATATTGATTATCATGGGATGTTAATAAGGGCTATTAACATGTAATAGGCTTTCTTTGATTACATACCTGGGCCATATATATGTTACAATACAATAATGATCGCGCTAGATAAAGAAACTATGTGGTGCTAATCACCCGATAATATTTCGCCAGACTGTCGCGTGTTCATTTCATATCTGTATTCGATCTCTTTTTATTCTGTTTTGAAATTTCTTAATCCATAAAGCTGGGAATATTTCCAACAATGACATATTGTCTAACAATGGGAATACGGTTAATGATATTATGTGTCTGCTAAAGTTGAGGTTTCCCCTTGAACTCGAAAATATTAATCTTTGAAACAAGGTCTCTTCACGCAGCAAAATTTTCGAATATTATCAAGTTCAAACTACCTCTCAAAGAAAATATCAATTTTGAAAAATCAACAAATTAATGGTTTTTCTCAAAAAGAATTTCTTGTCAACAATTTTCTTGCATGAAGAGAATCAAGAAAAATGTTTTGGTTCACGACATATGTAACATCCAACGCGGGATGTTTGTGAAATGTGGCAGTGTTACAGATTAAAATTAAGAATGAACGATCCTTTTTGCTTATTGCACCCACAAAATTCATGTCGAAACCATGTGCTGAGAACTTTGCTATGATAGAACTCGGAACTGCAATATGATTAATGAATACAGAGGCGGATCAAGGCTCTGATGGGCCCTAGGCAGCTCGACAGCTGGTCCCTTTTCAGAACTGGCTTGCCGTAGTAAAACTAAGACCACTGCAAGAGAACCGAGGATATACTGATGGAATAATGCCAAGCACTATAACTTTCACACATCTGAATTCACTTCAAATGTAAAACATCAAATTTAGAAAGGTCATTCAAAATGTTATGGGTCCTTTTTTTTTCTTGGGGCCCTAGGCAACTGCCTACACTGCCTATAGGGTAATCCGCCTCTGAATGAATATGACATGATAGTTTGGATGTTATTGTGTGTGCAGTAAACATATTCTTATTTAACATGGTAAACGGGCTTAACGCCTCGTTGTAGGTAACGATCAAGATGTCGATTTTCAACCCCGTAATACTGTAGTTAACGATTGTACCCGCTTAACACCCATACAACCACTCGGGGACGTTAAACAATGCACCTAATTGCTACACGAAGAAGATTTTAAGCAATTTCACGGGATTGATAACGCGCTCACTTGACAGTTCTCACTTAGCATCTTGTGGACTGCAGTATAAGCCACTCTAGATACAGTTTGTGTCCGTTTGACACCCCATAGAACTGTCCCAGGAAGAGATCACATCCCCTTACACAGTGTTCTACTTTACTCAAAGATTGCATCCGCTTACACACTGTAGTCAAAGATTGCATCCGCTTGGCAGTCCAGGAAGATTTCTAGCAAGTGACTACCATACACAACACCATCAGCGCTACTATCTACTCTTATCACAGGCACTTGAAGGGATTAAAATAAATTAAAATAAAACTTCTTACCACTGCTTAATAAATACTTGAAGGGATTAAAATAAATTAAAATAAAACTTCTTACCACTGCTTAATAAATACAAGAAGGTAAGTCACTAAGCCATCTTTGTTTTGACTGATTTACCATGAATCGTCTGAATTCATCTCACAATACTCACTAGTTCTAACACTTCATGTCATTTTTATTGCTAACGAGACTTTATTTGATTATTATTCACCTTCCGATGTAATTAAATTGGTCATTTAACACTGTTATTGATAACAAATCAAACTTGAACCGCTATCATTTATCGACAATCAACTTCCCGAGACCGGAAGTAATCCGAAAATAGGTCAAAAGAAGTCTGTATCACCCAGTTCCTTTATAAACCAATCATTACTCTATATGTGCAAAGGAACTGGGTGATCGAGTCTCGCTCAACAGCGGCCTCGCTTCGTAGGCTTTATCACGTGATAGAACTTACGAAGCGAGGCCGCTGTTGAGCGAGACTTGATCACCCAGTTCCTATGCACATATCGAGTAATGATAGGTTTATAAAGGGACTGAGTGATACAGACTTCTTTTGACCTTATTTCGGGTTTCTTCCGGGCTCGGGAAGTTGAATATCGGTAAATGATAGCTTTTTAAGTTTGATTTGTTATTAATAACGCTGTAAAAGGACCAATTTAATTACATCGGAAGGTGAATAATGATCAAATAAAGTCTCGTTGGCAATAAAATTGACATGAAGTGTCAGAACTAGTGAGTATTGTGAGATGACACCAGACAATATAGCATAAAAAAGTCAGAACAAAGATGGCGTCTGCCATCCCTTTATCATATAGTTATAGTCAAGCAGTAGTAAGAAGTTTTATTTTAATCCCTTCAAGTCCCTGTGACTCTTATGTAAAATTCCAACTGTCAACAGATATTTTTCGTACACGTCTTTGTGTACAGGTGACCTCAGTTTTTAGTCCAATCCGAACGACTATACGTTGTCCCTTACCAAAACATATTCCTACACTACTGTCAAAGGGGGAACCACGCAGCAAAAACACGATGAACTTTCTCGAAAAACGCATGGATCGAACACGGGGCCTCCAGGTTATCGAGTATACATCTTACTCACTTAACTACCGTGGCTCCTGAGATTGATTATATTCACTTATGACCTATAGTTATTAGATATTGCATTCAGTTGGATCCCGATATTCAATCACGAGTGGAGGGGGTTGGATGAATAGCACGGGCGCGTTGTATAATATGGTCTGTCATTGAGTCAACTGGCGTAGTTTCGATGCCCTGGTTGTGCGTGACAAGGAGTGGGGTTGCCTTCCAGCCTCGTGGGTTTCTCCGGTTTCCTACCACTGCTAAAGACCCCCACACGCAAGCGAATTAATGAAATAAAATTGAACCATATGTTAGTTCCGAAATGACCTAGTTTGTGTCGAGTGGACGTTAAACCCACTTCTCTCCCTCTCTCTCTCTCAAACACGAGTGGAAAACCACACAAAGGGCGGCACTCCCAGACATACGATGTAGATATAGACAATAATAATATGATCTGTTAGAAAGATAATAAAGGTTTTACGTACAGCACCAGGGATGGGAAAGGTTTTACAATAATGTCTCCACCTAAGGCTTATTAAACAATAACATAACATGGCGCATTTCGCTTATTGCATTATGTTATAATCCCAATTAAATAGTTAGTCATATTTCTTATAATATATCAGACATTTTCAAATACAATGGAATTAAAACACATAGAAACCATATAAAAAGAAACCCCACATTTGACATTCCTGTTTCTCAGACATTATTGTTGAAGACTTTGGATCTATGAATATCATCTAATCAGTGTCTGAAAACACAGCAGGAGTGTAACATATCTAATATCATATCGATTCGTTTAGATATATCAATACATGAATCAATAAGTGTATGGATTTTCAGTTTTGGGTCTTCTTGTGACATTTAAAGTTGCAATACCGTCAAGTGCTTATTTTCATGACATGTCAGTTCGCGGTCTATTCAAAATGGCAAAACCTCTATGATGTGGGTCAAAAATATAATTGTCGATTTCATCTTATTTTATGACATGATTTGTTTTGTCTTCGTTCAATGTTGATATATAATCAGACAGGAGACAGCAAACAAGCAGGCTATACCACATTTTCGCAAATATTTTTGAATTACAGTCGAGTTTGTCTCCTCATTACAGTAAATTAACTAAAACACTCGATCAATCCAATTAAAGAGTTTTAAGCACTGATGACCTGCCAATATTTGAGAGACGGACAGGTGTGGATTAAGGGGACCGGCTGTGGAAAGCGACTCGTCTCGGGGCAGAGAATTTTTGAAAATTACATCGCGGTTAGATGTAGAATCAGGGGTGTTTTTAAAGGGTATGTCTGGCCTATGTAATTAATTTTTTTCTCCCAAAACAGGTTAGGCGGTATGTTCATATGTCCTTTAAAATTTGTAATAATAATAATATTTTAAAATCGCCATGCTTCTTTATTTTTCGGTGGTAAGGTCATTTTATCATAGCGGGGGTAGAACCTTGTGCGGTCAGTGATCTGGTTTTGCTCTGACTGGTTTGCCGTTCCGATTAGTGGACGAGTGTTCAGCGGATTCTTTTACTGGTTATATATTCTATTATCTGCTTATTACTTTCGCTTTCAAATTAAAGTTTTTCAACGCAATTTTTTTTTTTAAAAAATAGGTCATTTTTGACAGGGCCCACTCTCTTTTAAATTTAGGAAAACACCCCTGTTGCCCCCCCCCCCCCTAGTGTCGGATTAACCATTGAGCAAATAGGCACGTGCGTTAGGGCGAGGCAGAAATCAAGCCCGCGAAAAAAAAGTAATTTAGCTACATGTATTGCAGTCGTATTGTAATTACAAATCTGATTAAAACAAAGACCATAATTCGTTTTTAATAGTTCGAAATTTTGTTTTACTTGTGTTTACTATACTAGGTTATGGAAGAGTTGTTATCATTGACGTGTTCTGGATGATGTGAGGGATTAGCCATTGCATCGGTCTGTTACGGTGAGCTTTTGGCGTGAGTTAAACGGAACTGTGGGTAATACACTAGAAACATCAATTTGGTTAATCAAATGGCTGACATCAAAGGAACAAAAACCACTCGTATGACCCCTGACGCAACCTCCCAAAACAAGCTCTTCATGTATTGTAGACCACCGAATGTATAAAACAAAATATAGATCTGTAATAAAGTACTGTAAAAAATGAACTGGGCTAATGACGACGAACATACACCATACAATCTGTTATGATGGAAATTTTGCCTGAAAAGCGGCATTACGACCCACTCTTTTATCGAATTCCAACTGTCAAGGGATATTTAACGTGAACGCAAATGTTTACATCGGACCGCGGTTTTTTGTACCATCCGAACGACTAGACAACTGTCCTTGTCAGACCACCGTCCTCCACTTACAACGGGGAACCACGCCGAAGAATTAGGATGAACATTTACGGCCAATGCAGGGATCGAACACCCGACCTCCACAGCGATGGGGAAGAATTCCAAAGTAACTGGTTCCTGAAATTATGCAATTATTTTAAGATAATTACCAAAGCGGCAATAGCAGGGTAAGTTTTAACAATTCCACTGGTAAGGGACTAATTATGTCATTATTTAACACCTCACCATACCATTCGTGAGATGTCTAAATATACAGTCTGAGTCAATGCTGGGAAAATTTGGGCACACAATTGTACTTTGTAAAAGATGTATACAAAAATATTGTGTTCTTGAATGTGTCTAATTTAACAGCGAATTGAAATTCAGAGTGTCTATAGTTAGGCAATGAAACAGAAATCTTAAGACTCGAACCCTCTATTGTTTGGAGTACAGTAAGCCACGACAGGGTCGGATCCAGGAATTTTTGCAGGAGGGGGTTTGCCAGGTTTCTGTTACGGAAATCTGCCATCATCGTCTCTAAATTACATAGGCATACATACAAATTGAGCTTATTAAACAGAGAAATCATATTTATACTGATGTAGGATCACTTTGTGATGTAATTTCATTGATGCAAGGCGTTATTTTTTTTATGTAGCTGAGCAGCCCCCCCCCCCCCTCTGGATCCGCCCCTGCACGACTAACATACTAAGAACTACATTTTTTGGGCAACAACCACAAATCCCCCGACCCCCAGTCAAAAATTTCCCCGTACGCCTACATGTATGCCTAACACTACCATGTTTCATTTGTTGACTACTTTTAAAATGGAGAGCCCTATTCATGGGAAGCCGTCACACAATTTTTGCATATGCTATTTTGAAAGCATTGATGTGTTTCTTATTCCTACCATGTTTTAACTTGATACCTCAAATAGTGACAGAGATATGCCATCTTGAATGTCGCAAAAATGACGAAGAAAAGGCCTTTAAAGATCGATCTAATAAAAATGCTGTCTTGCTAGGTTTTTTTTACCAAAATTCAAGATAGCAGAGTTTCTAGTTACTTGCAACATTCTATTTTGGTCGTTGTTGACTGACCATTGATCTGTGAAAGCTTTAGACAAACATTAACAGACGTTATCTGCCAGTGACAAAGGCATTCACATGATCCGGTAGAATTAAGGAAACAAATTCGTCCCATAATTTTCTTTGATAGCATACCTATCGATACAGTATATCTGCTACTGTGACTTCGCCTATAATCTCGAGAAAAACATATTTGATCAGTTTTCTCCTTTGCCATTCTTGAATTGTGTATAAATTGCGTTATATAAATACTGTCGGTAGCAACGCCTCCGCATATCGAGTTAATTGTTCCATGTTAAATTTCTTTTCAAAAAAGCAAACCCTGTGGACATGATTTTGCAAGGTTACAGATCTACTTATCTATTTCCAATCATATCAACCACTTGTTGTAGACATTTCGCCAACTGTGTTGATATTATACATATAAATTCCTATTTAATCCAATTAAAAAAAACGAGTCAAAGTCTATATTCTAACCAGTTTATTGAGTTATATAGCAGAACAGGGATATATAGTGTGGTGTCATTATGGATACAAGCCAGATTTATTATAAATACCATGCTTATTATATTTTACTTATATCACAGATTACTTATTGCACCACATAACATGTATCATTATAGAAGAGGGAGAACAAAATGGGGTTTAACGCCCACTTGACACAAACTAGGTCATTTCGGGACTAATATATAGTTCACATTTTATTTCAAAAATTCACTTGCCTAGGGGTCGTTAGCAGTGGGAGGAAACCGGAGTACCCGGAGAAAACCCACGCAGTTGAACAGTCAACCTTTCATGTACCAGTGGGGAATGGAAATCACATCAATGAAACCCCTTAGGAAACAATGTGCACGAATTTAACCATTCGCCCCCCCCCCCCTCACCCATTATTATAGAATCAGCTAATATATTACAGCAACAAACCCAAAAATCTTTTGTTAATCACAATCTTCAAAATTATAACGCCTGTATTAATCATACTTATTTGCCTGGAAACATTTGTGGTCTCTCTAATCTTTTCACAATTCTAAAGCGATTATTTATAGGCCTACATGGGAATACCAAAGGAATGTTTACAATCACAAAGAATAAAAAGCAGTGACAAAGTATATGACAAAGTATATAAATACAATATGCCAACATTTCTTCGGAAATATTATTTAAGTTCTGAAACAGAATATTTTACCACAATGAAGATTCTCTACATGTATTTGTATACACAACAGTATGACTACTATATTATGTTTCTTACCAAGTATAATAACTCTGACATTGGTAATATATTGAAATTGAACAAGGACGGTCATAAACAACTTAAAATACAGACACTATCCTGCATGTGCAGTTCACTATGAAATCATTACACAAGTCCAATATTTCACCTAGTATAAATAATTTACGATTGGCCCATTACCCGTACCAATACTTGAAATAATGGTAATCCAACTTCAAAGTATGATGTCACATCTGTATTTCAACAGTTATTGCCTTTATATTGCTAATAAATGAGTTTTTCCAAGAGTGTTTACAGTAGATGCTTTTATTTTTATCTTGTACTTAATAAATGAGTTATTCCAAGAGTGTTTACAGTAGATGCTTTTATTTTTATCTTGTACTTAAATAGATTATTCATCATTATATGATTATGAAACCAATACTAACAATCTCCTGGGTTGGATTCAGTCAAATAGGTCCATCAAATGATTTTATCTCAAATATTGTAGTCATATCATCTGCTGAATTTTTATTCCATCATATACAATGTATCTGTAAATACTGAATCCAATCAAACAATTATTAAACTGATATTTACTTTAGAGATGCTTTCACAATAATATAGTTTGCAAAGGACAACCAGAGACTTAAGGTATGGTCATATCTACCTTATTATACATTGATATAAAGAATGTGGGGACCGTATGGGAAAAAATCTTATGACATTGTAGAGCCATTCTTTGCAGTTTTCCTATGTATGGATCCAGTTCGATTTAAAATGGTTAAAATATTATCCAACGTGACACTAGTCGCTTTATGAGAGAAATCTGGGATAGCTACTCGCCACTCATAGATTTCTACTTTTACCTTGTACATTCGTTTCCATTTTTGTGCCTGTTATAAGCTAGCTGACAATTTTAAACTACGTGACTAGCTTAGTTGTAGATGAATTAAAACTAGCTTTCCATTGAACATATTTCTGTAAGTATAAGTAATATCAGATATTGCAATAAATAATTCTATTAATAAAGCCTGACATTTCTCTCTAGTTAGATACAAAAATAACTGTTTTTATACCTACATGTAGTATATCTTCATCAACAATCAACAACATACCAGTATAGTTGAAAAAAATATATACATCTAAAAACAAACCAACAATGTTGTATTACCTTGTGAAAACAATTAAAATATGAACATACATCTTAAAATAGTTCTTACTAAGGATTACCTGTACTATTTTCTATATACCATTAGACTGACCTTAACTTTATTACAATTACTAGTTACCTCATCATCATGTACTAATACAATTCTTTTTATTTTTTTAGAATGGATCGAGAGGTACCACACAATTAAAAGCAAATTGTGGGTGGTATTTTCAATAATGATGGACATTCTATACATGATATTTAATGTTATATCCAGCCAGTGTAAGTACAGTCTCTTATAACATACATGTACCCAAAATAAAAATCAGTCAATTTTAAAATTTAGACAAAATTTATATGAAAAGTTCAAAGATCTATAAATTTGTTCTTGGCACAGATGAGATCATTTTTTTTTTTATAAAATTGTCTGGATATAAATAAATGTATATTGTTTTGTTTAACTTACTGAACACCAATAAAACAAATAAAAAAATCACAGGGGCATGTAAATAGAAATAGTACAGTATGAGAGCATGATTTTTTAATGCTTGTGAAATAAATCTACTGAGGTTTTATGTTTTATTCAGTCCATAATAAATCAGCTTCGTAATGATTTGTTTTGTCTCCAATATTATCATTCATTTTAAATCCAGTTTTTACAAAATACAACAAATTTCTTATTCAAATGCATAAGTAAATTAGTCATACAAATGTAATATGTAGATTTACAAGCCCCCTGTGTTAAAAAGAACATCATTAGGCTATACAAATAAAATATTCTGGTTCTCAGATAATCTGATGTGGGAGATAAGTTTTCATTTTTGTGTTTATATTTTGTCAAAAAGTCATCAATGGATAAATCAAATCGACAACTGTTGCTATTTCCTGATAACAAATAGTCAATTTACAATTTCCCAGTACCATTTGTGATTCTCAATCATCAAGCAAGGTTACTTATGGAATAGATAAGTCGAAAAGAAATGTTTAATGGAGTTACTTACCCTTACCCATGATATATTCATGAGCAGTAACCAATGACATATCTGAGAACCAAAGTATATATTTCATATGGCCTTACCCTTCAGTTAAATTCTATAGTGACAATAACTTAGAAATATCTCAACAGTTTATCTATATTGTATATAAAAAAATAAAAAGCTAAAATAAATAATAATCAAAAAAAAATTCTATATACATGAACTTTCTATTATTTACACATATACCAGGTAAATGACACATATACCAGGTAAATGGTACATACATAACATATATACATTTGGATTAAGAATGAATTAAGGAAACTGTACAGATAGCATTAGTTAAATAACTCTACTCTACCACATATCAATTCTAGTATTAAAAACTCCATTTACAGTCCAAATTCGAAAGATCAAAAGTTCAAAACAGATTCACTTAATGTTAATAAGCATCATATACATGCTACTAGTTAAATTACTAGAGAACTTTAAATCAACAGTCTGATAGCTATTTACCAAAGTACATCATGTTTATTAGTTACTTAAAGTATTCTTATATGCAATACTGTTTAAGTATAAAATGTCTTTGTTTAATTATGAAATATGTACGTAGTTATTTAACAACATTCTACAAATAATTTTTAAACTATGTAAATATACAAAATACTGTTTAGAAACTAAAATATACATCATTTACTACATATATGACATCAAGTACCTTGTCATGTCATGTCATTCTTTACCAGAAAAGTTGTACAGATTTGGTAAAATAATTATGAGATTGTCATACCCTGCAAATAATATTCACTTCTATTTAATTTAGATATGTAAAAACAAAATAGAATAATGGTTTGCCTTCATGGGACATACAAAGGATGTATTTGAAAAAGTTGATTGCCATCTATCTGAAAATTTAACAGAAATCTAACTGTATTGTATAACTTAAGCGTAAAATCACAAGGTGGTACATTTCTTATCTACATTAAGTAACTTGTTGTTTATGCTTATAAGTACAATATTTCAGACATGTGATGTGTTGAACTTTTTAAAAAGTTCATTGTGTTATTTTAAAATACACTAAGATCTACATTCAGCTTGTAACACTTCATCATCAACCTTTGACCCTAGCATGGAATTTGATTTTGATAATACTGTAACCAATCGTAGGTTTTTCCTCTCCAGTTCTTGGTACAGTCTCTGATAATTTTCAACATATAGTTGGCGGCATCACGTTCTGAATACTGTGGTGCGAATCTGGTTCGTAATAATTTGATGGTTTGACCACGGAAACACGGAAGACGGGTGTCTAACATCAGAGATACGAGAGATATAATAGCGTCTTGATATGGTCTGAAATAAATATAAACATTTAGAAATAGTTTAAATAACAACCAAGCTACATATTCTTATATGCCTACATCTATCTATCTCAGTCTATCAAGACAACAATTTGGTGTGAAGCATTGGGGTCACGAGAGGACGAACCATGTTTAATTTTGGCATTCCCACTGTTCCAACAGGAAAATTTTTTGTCAAAGTGAGAGAGGCTAGAGTTTTTAAGGGATTCATTCAAATTTGGTATGAAGCAAAGGCACCATAAGATGATCCATATCTGGGAATATGTATCTAATTGTGCCTATGTAATTATATCATTTGTTTTATCTATTTCTTGTTATGCAGTTCCCTGCATTTTCTATTAATGTCTACCATCATTTCACATTCGGAAATATGAATTAAGATTGACACCATTGGTGTTTGATGAGTTAATTATAGATATACCTGACAGCTAAATAACCCTGTACACATAGTTCCATAAACCACTGAAACGGTGGAGAATCCATCGAACCTCCCATTATCATTAACATTTCATTAGTTAATTTAATATCTGGTTCCCAGCCCATATTACCTCCTGGTGAACTTTCAAACATAAAACCAAAATCTATAATAACAAATTATAAAATTATATTAGTGAATCATTAAATTATATGTAATTTGTAGGAGAAAAATAAAATTGATCGTACTGCTCATCATTAATGTAAAAACCTGTTTGTTATTAGAAACACAGTTCCATATTCTACCTTGGTAAACTTAAAAAGTAGCAAATAAATGCCTGTATTTAATTAATACAATTAAATGATCCCCAGAAAGTATTAAACATTTACCAATACTTGGATGCATGAAGTTTTTGTTCTTCAACAATTTGAAACACATAATAAATACAATGCTTGTGATATTTAGCACTTCAAGTGTAGCTTACCTATATGTATGAGATGTCCATGTTTATCTAACATAATATTACCGTTATGTCGATCTTTAATTTGCAACAAAAAACCTATAATACTGTAGGCAGCCATACTCACAATAAAATTATGACGAGCCTGAAACAAAAACAATTAAGTTAACAAAATAAATAGACGACACATTTATCTTTTTGAAAGGTATAGAGCAATCAAACTGATTATTTATAGTTAGTCTAAGCAGACAATGTTCACAATCAAACTCAGTCAAGATTGTGAAGTATCTGGTAATGAAACTATACACTAAGTTTCATCACTCTCCATCCAAGTTATTTTGTTTTAGAGCATCAACCAATAAAATTGATTAGCTATGTTCAGCTTTATCGGAAAATATTAATCAATGAACTCAGTCAAGACATTCACCTAATGAACATCTATTCTCTCTCAATTAAAAGTAGAGTTTTAATTTCCCAAAGTGTTGACCAATCAAAATGCTTATCACTACTTAGCCTGAGCAGAAAATTCTTATTATCAAACTTAGTCAAGGTATTGATATAATGAATCAATACTCAGAGTTTCATCTTTTGTAGTAAAGAAACAAACACTGATATAAATCCAGAGATAGTGGATGGATATCACATTCAGCTAGACGTTCCATGTTACTGGCATGCTTAAGCATACTGAGAATGGATTTACAAATGTTGAACGTACTTCTATTTTCTTCAAATTTATCCCATCTGTCAATCTTAATTATGTTTTTGTTTTTGATAACCTATGAACCCCAAATCTCTGCCCCATAAAGGGCTACCTGCTTAACTATAGAATGATAAAGTTTTATCATTATTGTAGAGGGCAGGGACTCGGTACAGCATAATTTCTGTCTTATGGCTAACCACGCTCGTCATGCTTTTTTCATTTGGTCACAAAATGCTGTTTCAAAGCTAGAATTATTAGTAACCATTAATCCAAGATAATTGTAAGTTTCTGTATTTTGGAGTTAAAATTCTTCAAAATAAAATCATGTACACACTTTTGCTTTTTACTTGTTTTAGAATTAAAAAACATCATTATTTTTGTTTTATTCGGATTAAGTTTCAGTTGCCAGTCAGAACAGAACTCAAATAAATTATTTAATTCATTCTGTACATCAGCCTCATTAGAGAACAATAAAACTAAATCATCCGCAAACATAAAATGGGATAACGGTTTACCATTAAGCAGCGGGGTGCTAGCCGATTTTTGAAGGTAGTTTTGTATATCGTTGGACTCATGTGGACATGTTTATTGGACAATAACACCCCTCTAAATGCGAAACAGGAAGTGTTTATCTCCTAAGTATGCATTTATATGACATGAACAGTACCATACTGAAATGGAGTCTTTACAGTAACACTACTGATTTGGATTAGGCAAGATTTAGTTTATTGTCTTGAAACCCCCAACAGGCTTTAAGGAATTGACATAAGTGAAAACTTATCTGATTTATAAAACTTACAGCTTGAAATTCAGGAGAGTTTTCATCACCATATTTGGCTATAAAATATTCATACATTCCTATGTCTGTCTGACGTCCAATCTGATCTCTGGATTTACTGTCAGGGACACATTCTATGACACCACACTATAATAAATACATTTAATTTTTGAAAGAAAAGAACCAAAATAAGGTATATTCTTAATGCGATAAACATTTCCTAAACACTAAAAGTGAAATAACTGCGATTCCGTAACATTTGCAATACGATAGAAACACAACATCAAAGTAGTATCTATCGTGATGAATATAATTATGCAAAAATTTTACAAAAGTAGATGAAGCCTTTCACTAATGTTAGTATTTTCAAATACTTACCCCTGGTGCAGTGGCTACAACTCTATATGGAAATAAATATAACTCTAGACCAGCTTGATCAAATATGTTCTTAAACATACCAATAACCTGTAGAGCTAACATATCCTGCAAAAATAACGAAATAACATATCTTGTAATTATACAACATACCTTGTAATCTACAAAAATAGTGTAATAATATAGCATATCATGTAATCATACATACTGTAATCATACATACTGTAATCATACAAACATAATGTAATCATAAAATATATCATTTAATCATACAAAATGTAATAATATTACATGTAATCATACAAAGTGTCATAATATAACATATCATGTAATCATACACATATCATAATCATATAATACATCATGTAATCATACAAACATATTGTAATAATATAATACATCCTGTGATCATATAATATATAACAAACCATGATATACATGTCTTGTAATCATATAACATCCATCTTACATTTCCAACAACCGATGCAAGTCAATCATATATGGACAACCCATGTATAGTTGAGAAAATGATCAAAGATCTGTGACAGATCCCTAATAAGTAATTCTACTAGTAATACAACAAATTAGTCCTACCTGTCGAACATCATCACCAACTTTAAATATACAACCCATCCAATGTTCCTGATTCTTGTTATTTTTATCTTTCTTATTATTTGGTTGAACATCTTTCTTACTAATTTGTGGAGTATCAGACATGGCTAAATTCTCTAATTCATTAATACCACACTTTTTTACTTTAAATCTAGCCAGGAATGGAGCTTTAGCAGCACTGAAAAACAAACAGTTTTTTTTTTCTTTTATACAGTAGGACGTTAAACCCCATTTCATTTCATTTCATTTTTTCTTTTATTAGTTTAACAATTTGTAGTTTCTTAGTTTATTGAACTTTAAGCAGAGAGGTTTGATATGCTAATTTTGGGGCAATGTGTTATTAGATGCACCAAACTAACAAATGTCCAATACAAATCATTTTACTACAATTCTAGGTTAAATAAAACAAATTTAAGATTCAGTTGTTACTGATTGAAATACCAATTCATAAAATGATCAGAAAGATACATAGTAAAGTAAGATAATTATAAGATATTATACCTCTGCATTGGTGTTCCTGATTTATAGTCTATAGCTGTAACAATAGCTTCAGGATTAGACGGTAGATAACAACCAGGTTGTAAAACTATTTTTTCTAAACATCGTAAACATGCATTTTTTCTCTCACTACCTTTAGGATATGGCCTGAAAACCACAAATAAATAAAACTGATATTAATGTAATCTCATGTTGGCTTTAAAATTAAAAAAAATAAAAATATCAATATTTTAATCATCAAATTAAAAATTAATATACAGATATACCGGTATCCATAATAATTTGACTGGTACACTTGAGTTGTAATATGTATTTGTGAAATTTGTTTGATGGGATAAAACAATGTGTGGGTACAACAGAGTATACATTAAATACAGTAAAAATATTATTCTTCACATCATTTATATTTACCTTATTTCACCTGATATAGCTGTAATTTTACCAAAAAAATCAAATTCTCTTTTATAAAATTGTAAAGCTGAACCAGATAAACCTTGTGTTATTTGATCCATTATTTTTTCTAGTTTATCACCTATTTCACCTGTTATAATAATAAAACACAAATCCATTAATATGTCTAGTCTGACCACAGTTTGGCAGTTTCGGTGATGATGTAAATTGATTTAACCAGAAGTTTGGTTGTGATGTATGCCAAATGCACCGGCACAAGATGGTAAACATGTCAATGAGATATATTCACGTTTTTGAGAAATGCCACAAAACACTAATTTTAAAGCATTAAAATTAAACTTCATATTTAAAAGTTGAATTGGAGCTTCATAAAACCAGATGTTCATATATCATTTATTTTTTCTCAGTAATATTACTACTAATAATTTTCTGTCTATATTTTTTATTGAGTCATACTTTCAAAAATACTTTTTTTGATTAAAACATGTCATTTAACAGGTTTAATATTGTAATATTATCTGACGCTATATTTTTTCTCATCTGGCTCACTTGATATGCTTTGATATGTTAACCCCCGATAGATGTACACCATGTGGAAACCAGTTCCCCTATCGGTGAACAAATCAAGCAGGACCAAAGTGTAGGTACAAGTATTCAAACTTTACTGGTACATCCTCAGCAATTGATCCTAGTCTCTACAGTCCTGATCACAAATAACCCATTAACATTACATAACACTCACTATCTTTTATAGTAGCATCTTCATCAGTAAATGTATTTGTTTTCATATTCCATAAAATCTGATGGGCTAATAGTTGTGATCTTTTTGCTGCCCATAATATAAATTCACCTATATATCCCATCTAAAATTACACAAATATACACCTATATCTATCAATGAAAATACATTTCAAATCCATTTACCTTTCCTACAAACATAATGGTTTGTAGACATAATCCATACAACATATAGGATTTAATAACATCAAAGTACCTAATTATTAGAAATTATTACATATTGTAAATTTTGTGACAACACAAAAAAGGGACATTGAGTTTTTAGTGGAGTTGAACTTTGAACTCCCGTCAATTTTTCTTACGGCTGTATTTGTTAAAATAAATGAAATAAAACTTACAGGATCATATCTTAAAGCTTGAACTAACTGAGGTATATAAAATAATAAAGCTTCCTGAAATAAATATATAATCAAATATTATGTTGTGTAGTGGACTAAATACTCATTAATTAGGATAAAGCATACAAACGTAAATTCGACACTGCTGTATCAATGCATAAGTGTTGTGCTGAACTAGTCTACTGGCCAATCAAACCGTTTGCTTCATGTAGGTTTTTCTCCTTAACATATGGTTTAATTTTATTTAAAAAATCCCCTTGTGTAAGGAAACCCAAAGACCTGGAGAAAACCCACAAGGTTGGGCAGATGCCCCTAAGCACAATGCTTATAGGATTGAAATCACACCACTCAGTCCACATGTTACACCAAATGACCACGCCCGTACTTATTTTTTTAATCAAACGCTGTGTAATTTTTAGTCATGTTAATTTGTTTATCACTCCATCAATGATAATAGTAAAATGAACTGTGTATATCAAGCCAACATACAGAAGAACAATCAGAAACACCACCTTTTTGTCTCATCCATGTAACTGTGAATAATACTTACTGGTGGGTGTGACCTTAAAACTCTCACAGCATACTGAGCTGTTAGTGGGTGTGGTGGATATAATCTTGAAAAATAGGATAATGCCAAGACCGGCGAGACGATCTCCCATGTTAACACATGCGTCAACTGAAACACAAATAATTATGTTAAAGACTGTACATTAAATGGTTTATACTCTATGAATTTCATAAAATAAATTTGAACAGAAATGCTAAATGCTATTCTAAACTTGCTGGAACTATTCAAATATCCTCTTTTGACAGTGAAAACAACATTTATTGTCTAACACAATATATTTTATGAGTTATAATTGGAGAATTTTTTTTTTAAAAAATGTCATTAGTAGTTTGAGTGAAAAATAATTTGTGTGTAACAGATGACCTAACAGCCCTGATGGAGCAGCATGTCTTTAAGTAATTTTGATGTAGCTTACCTCTGATGCATCTGCCTCCAATGATTCAGCAGTAACTAAGAAGTTAATAGCTTCAGGAATATGACACACAGCTTCTGGGTGGATACGAACCAAGAGAGTAACTTCTTTAACTAATGCCAAAGAATTACGAAATCTGTTGATAAAAAACAAGGCTTTGTCAACCTATATAACTAACAGAAACTGGTGAATTCATTTGTAATATTTTTCATTTAAAATTATCATTGATCCAACACCTTTAAATTAAAGTAATTTACTATTCATATATGTTATTTCTATTTTAAATATACAGGTAGATAAAATCTGAAAAGTAAAAATCTGGTGTGATAATCAACCCCTGCTATTTGGTTTAAATATGTTTTATATGTAGGTAATTATAATATACCTTGAAGGTAAGAAAACAGCTAAAATAGGTGATATATCCCAACTTAATCTGGCTAATTCTTTCCATTGTTTATCCGTTAAAGGTGTACTTCTCCATGTAGCTATTTTATCTTCATCTGGTACCTTTAATTCTGATATTTCTAGAGGGTTGTGCCATGTAATTAGAGCATCTACAGCTCCAGCCTATTGAAACAAAAGAGTATATAATTATTAATGATATTTCTTCATTGAATAATCTAGCAGTAGTATTTCATTCCAAAGAACCACCATTTTTGACCATATAAATAAAAGGCCTTTAATTTTATATAATATTATATGGAGATAGACTCGTCTAATGATAAAAAATTCAAGCAAATTTTGCCTGATTTCTTAATTATCACTTTAAATTAGACACCAGTAGTTTTTTTAACAAATAGAATCTGTATCTAGGTATGTAATGATCATATAACTTATATCAACAGAAATATTATTACATACTAACACACATCATAGAGATACTTACCACCAATGAAAGGATAAGATTTCGTTTTTTAATATAATCTTTCAACAAACTATTAGTGGCAGCTGGGTTTTTTCTAGCACCTGAAACAGTAAATATATAAATAAATTATGAGAACAGTATTATAAAATCTGGCTTAATATAAGCTTTCAATGGTTCATATCAGTGTAATATATAATAGTGAAAAAATAGTGCTACGAAGGGGATACATATTGAATGGGAAACTTCAAAGGGAATCTACATATCTTAACATAGCCACCATTATGCATTGTGTTTGTAAAATAAAGAATGAACAAAAGCAATACACATTAGCACAGCAGCACCAGACTCAGTCTATACTCGGTAACAATTATCATGGTTACTTTATTTTGGGTGGTTAGACAATTTGAGGCTATAATTTGAATTTTCCTGATCTATAGATATATCATACTTTATGATATCATTAAGTTTAGAGGGTTAATAACAGATGACCCAATTCTGCTTAAGTGAACATATCTTTAAATTAAAGATTTTACTGTAATTTGTATTTTGTCTGTATTCTATGAACAAAACAAGAAATCAGGTGCAGCTTAACAGCTGGGCTGTTTGTCACCTGTATTAATACATTTCAAATAGAGATGAACCAAGTATTTTTGTGAAACATACACCTAAAAGGTCCTTTTATATCTTGTTTATAGTGTATTAAGCATATCAAGCGTGCAAAGGCTCTAGGTGCAGATAGATTTCTTTTACAAAACACCTTTTTTATTATTAATTTGAATTTTCATTAAAAATTTTGACAATATTACAAAATTACCTGAGAAAAATGTGTTTGACTATGACTATTGGAATTACAGGGTAGTGTAATAAAATCATGAGAATATATTTTCTAAAAGGAGAATTACAGCTTTGATTAAAGTAGCTAAGTCTCTAACTCAATATCATCCAAAATCATCAACATTGAAAACACGAATTATTTCTCAATTTAAATCAACATTGATGCTGTGATCTTTCCGGAAAAAGATGGGCTTCTGATATCCAATATTTAAGGCAAAATAAACATTTTACCATTGGTACACAAATCATGTACCATAATGCGTTTCAGTCCCAGCTCTAGCAAGAGACTCGAGGAACGAGGCTAGAAACATTGCACCAAACCAAATGGTGTATGTAGATTGGAATAACTAGAAGCTAGAAATTTGCATTCGATTGACACTGCTGGCTTATTTCGTCGACCATAACGGATTTGAAATTAGAGTAGGCCTAAAGACGGAAATGATTGAATGTAAATCAGTTTATATTCATTCATATTACAGTATTATATCTGTTACGACCCACTTGTGTTAATTTCTAGGTCCGAAATGTTAGCGATTTAGCTCCTTTAAGGTCAAAATTATATGTTTACTTCTGTAAGTAATTAAGAGACAAGTTCTATACAACTGAAGATTAAGTGGAAAATAGTTTTTTGACTGTTAAAAATCAAATAAATTGTATTTCAACATTAATGCTCATGATAGTTTATATATCGTGATATGATTCCAATCATGATACATATTCAGGAATAGAAGTAAAATATTGTACTTTGGAAAGGTGAATCCATATACACCAATACATATTGTTGGCACTAATGAATACTGGCTACAATTGGTAAAAGAAATTAACCTATCAAATTTCTTTTAATCAACACTTTTGACCTGAATTAAAGCATTCACATTTTATTAAGTATAACAAAATCTAAACACATATATTTACATCCATATCAACATGCCATTTCAAAATACAGGAAAGCAATCTGTGTTAATGAAATAACGCATGCACAAATTCAAACAATATAGGGATACTTTATTAATATGAAAACATTTGAGGGATAAATGATATTATTGTCTTTTTTTGTAGATGGATCTGTTTGAGATTTAAATTATAGTATACATATGTTTGCACAAACATTAAATGAAATCCATCCAGTTATTGGTGATGTAATTTCATGCTTTACCAGAGTTTTACTGTACATGCAGGACATATTTATCATTAAGCATGCAATAATACAAAATTAAATTCCATAAATACATAAAGATAGGTTGCCAGGCAACAAAACATACACCCACAGCAGCAAAATCGTCCGGGCAGTCAACAAGAGTTGTCGCATATTATCAGAAAATCATGAGAATTTGTTTTTATATAGTTCTGCTCTATGCAAACACTTATACGAAACATTTAACATTATGGATTTAGCTGTTCAATTATCAAAATCAATATACTTGTTTTGTCTCAAGACCTTAAACTCTGTCCACAAGATTTTTCAAAGTTATCAAGGGCTATAACTCTGGCAGTAATTATCGGAAATCGCTGAAAATCAATAAGTTTCTTCATCTCATGACCTTTAATACTGTGTATAAATTTAAAGTCAATCTGATATTAACTTTGGCCTCTAGAACATCCATAAAATTTTTAAAGTGATCAAGGGCCATAACTCTGGAAGTAATTTTGGGAAATTGCTAAAAATCACTAAGGATTCTTCATCTCATGACCTTAAACACTATATAAATTTGAAGTCAACCGGATATTAACTTTGGCATCTAGAGCATCCACAAGATTTTTTGAAGTGATCATAGTTACTGCCATAACTCTGGCAGTAACTATAAGATATCGCTGAAAATCAATAGGTTTCTTGAACTAATGACCTAAAAATTCCTGAAAAAAACTCAGAAAAATACTGAAAAAAACCACACAAAAATATTTTAACAAACTTGTTGCTACTTATTACCCAAAATACCGAAAAATCACTAAATACAGCATTAACTATCAAAAAACCTTAAATACTGAAAGATTTGGGACCCCATTTGGTTTACAGACTCTGCTAGTATAGGCTCATTTGGGCACCCAACTCCCGGGACCCAATTTGAGCCTCACTGTGCTCATGGCCTTTCTGTTCTCTTAATAGGTTTTGTAGCAACGCTTGTCACTAGATCCCATGCAGGATGAGCCCAATGAACAAATTGAACACCTGTTGGGACCCATCAACTCCACTGGAGTCTGGAGAAGTGGTTTTAGGACAAAGTCCAACCCTAACCCATCTATAGGGTCCAATAATTTTCATAAGTGGTAATTAGTGTTGCTTTTTCAGTAGTTAGTCTTTTTTCAGTATTTGGGGTGTTTCAGATTTTTGGGGTAATTAGTGTCAAAAATCTTTTTCAGTATTTTTCTTTGTAGTTTTCAGTGTTTTTAACTGTACATTTTCTACTTTTTCAGTATATAGTACATTGCCTGCATATACAAGTTAGTCTCACCTATAATTTGTTACTGACTAGAACTATCAATAGAGATCTATACGACATCTTTATAAAGCAATTAACTATATTATTATTAAACGTTTTTCACTTTCATAATCCCATTATAGTAAATATATCTATGAAAGAGAAAAAACGTAATAAATACAAAGAAGAAATAAAAAGGTGAAATTTGAAAAAAAATGTGCAAGGCCAATTTTAAAAAAGTATTTCGTGTCTACATGAAAGGTTGTGTTTGTGTTCGAGGCCATACCCTGAACTACACATTATAAGCCAGCTAGATTAAAATGTCTAGTCCAGTCCACCTGTAAGTATAAGTTACACGGTATCCTTTTCGAAAAATGATTTTTTTTGCAGTAAATACTGAACTGAAAGATTTATAGATTTCGAAATTCATTAGAAATTTTATAGAAATACAAACGCATCAATAGTTGTATGTCCCCTTTAAGTCCCTGTCCAACTGGCACAATGGTCGTGTAAATCATAGTGATTTGTGAGAAAAATTACTACAGCCTTATACCACTTGGGATACGGTCTGGCAACCGTGGGCAACCTTTATAATATTAGAGATAAGCACAAAGAAACTTGACCAACCGATTTATGAATATTGTACTGAGTTTGGGACCCCATTTCAGACCGACAGACATGTAAATCAAACATTTGACTACAAAATTCCTTAAGTTTTAGAGAATGGACCCGATGTTAATATGACTATCTACCAATCAGGATCCATGATGGTATGTACAAAATAAATATTCTTATTGACAATACAATAATATACAGGATGCAATTATCAATACACACACAATAAATGACTAATAATCTAAATCAACTTTCAAGACATCAAATCAAAAATTTGAATTAAAAAACTAATCTAGGAGTTAAGAAAGTTATCAACATAAATTCAAATAAGTAAAGAGATAGTTGATATTTCACGAGAGAAATGACGGTAAATTTAATTTAGTCAACATATAGAGAGACTTCCATCATGCTGGCCACCCTTCAATATGGCCATACATATACTTGCCGACATTTAAAAACTCGACATCTGTGGTGGCCGTTTCAATATGTCCGTGAAGACCAAAAACTATGGAAAGGCGCTGCCCTCCTACATCTACATATTGGGTATAATCATAATAAGATTATAATTAACTATTTTATATTGTCAAATATATATCATATATTAAGACAATGATGAACATCATGATATTAAATAATTTTCATATATTTAGAGCAATAGGAAACACAAAAACATTCAAGAAAATTTTGAATTTTAAATGTTTTACTCTAATACAAAAATAATGTTGAATCCCAACAAACCAACTTTGACCCATGGGTTGGCATTTAGTTGTCCGATTGGAACTTATTCATTGGTATGTTAGATACAGTCAACTTCAAAAATGCACAGCACTAAACATTGTTACACTTCTGTTTTCCAAAGAACAAGCCCTTAATTCGCATAGCGTGTGATACAAGCATTTTTGATCAACAGCTAACTCACCTACAAAATGGTAATTCATACATTTTCCATTCATTATTTAAAACATTAATTACAAAGAGGACTATGATATGAGGACTATGTATATCTATCAATTTATAGGTTCTAGGCATTATCAACTAAAATAAATAATCCATTGAATTATACTGACTACCGTGAATAAATGAGCTTATATTTCTATCCCTATCTATCAATAATACAGCCATATAGAAGTTATGATTACTTACTAGCTGAACGTCTAGAGTATGAAGATACACTACTATTCATAGTGTTCATCCAACCACTAGCTTGAGATCTTCTATCTGGTGGTATACCTCCTATAGATAATGTCTGGGGTGTCAGAGCAGAGGATTCCATCTCTACAAAATAAATTTACAAATGACAAAATAAAAATTTAAAGAGATTTTAAGCCAAAAGAAATTCTGATCTGATAATGAGGTTTCTCTTATGAGATAACGTGTGGATTAATAATTTGTAATAGTGAGTATGACCAAGTCTATATGCACCATCTTATTTGTATTTTACTTAATTTATATGTGATTTTTTTGGTAAAGCGTATATGAGTCCTAGGTCATGGATACGCTATAAAAATGTACAATAAAGTATTAATCCATTTAGATACGAAAATGACCTGCATTGTCAGCTACTGTTGACAGCATAAATCATATAATGTCTCTGACAATACGGTACCTACTTGACAAGTGTTAAGTCAACCGGTTTGCTGTTAAAGAGTTCACTAGAACATTTTCATTGAACATAAATTGCATATGAGGCTTCAATAATTTGACAACATTTATACGAGTTAATGAAACTAACCATTAAATGATAAGAGATTAGTAGTAAGATATTTTTTATCAGCATGCATCATCTGCCAGAATTTAATCAGAGTAATTATATCTTCTCGTAGATTAGAACCTTGTTGTGTTGGAAATAATACAGGACCACTGAAAATAACAATACTTATAATATATAAATACACACAGACAATTCACAAACATAAACTGTTATCCAAACTACATTTTATTGTATGAGCAGTAGTATTACATGTATTAAGGTAAGCAAACATCAACGTTATTTTATACAGTTGCTTACTAACAATACCTATAAATATAAATTACCAACCAGAAATAATCAAGTGAAGCAGCATATATCCTTTCTCTTAAAACACTTTTGCCTGCTGTATTAGGTAATATATCACCTTGTAATAATGATAAACCCATTATAAGTAACCTAAAATTACACAAGAATAAATAATTATTTTTAAACAGGCTGGACAGGCGACCCTACTCCTGGTCACGTACAAACTGATGAATTGAAACCACACCAGTTGAATCAACGACAGACTTTATGATACAGCGAACACATGCTAACAATTCGCCCATCCAACTCTCCCATTTATTATGAAAGTAGATGCTGTTAGTGTTGATACAGCCCGCAACATGTTTTCAAATTGGTCACCAAGGCATTTCGAACTTGATTGCCAAACCACCTTGTTTTACTTCCCTGGTTGTCCCATTTAGCAAACTATATATATGTTGTTTGATTTACTCAGACTACATTAAATAAATACATATATACTAATATTTGTCACTGTCGTTTGTTCGTCTGTCTGTCTGTTCAGGGTTGGCAGCTAGACTGGGCCGTTCCGAGGCTGAAATTTGGTGTGTATGGGTAGCTCCAACAGGGCCTGGGGAGTAACATAGGCTAGGTTATGCCAACAGCTTCTGGTTTAGATGTTATACTACTTTCAACCCGGTTCATCCATTAACAAACCAACTGCCTATAGTTTAACACACCAACTCCTATAGTAAGCATCATTTACAGAAATATTTTAAGTTGATATATTACCTTGTTCTAGGTCCTAGAGCAGCAGGATGTCTAGAGATCATAGCTGGTGTTTTACCAACACTAACAGATAATGATTTATTTAATAAACTCATCAATATATCAACATGTGATGAATTACTGTATTTAGCAATCTCTACTCTCTCCATTAAAAACTTTGTCCAAATGGCATGGGGGGAAACAGCTGGTGGAATGGGAGCCAAATCCACCCCTTCGCTTTTAGCTAATGGATCAAGCTGTGGCTTGTCATCTTCAAATATACCTAGTTTTAAGTCCACTGAATATTGCCATGCTGCTGCCATTTCACACATAAACTACGTAAAAAGAAAGAAATTAATTACTATTCAAGGAATTTCACAGAGCTCACAGTGCTATAATATTTTTTTTTTTTTTTTTGTCGCAGCTAATTCCACAATAAACATATATCTTCTTAATTTAACAAAAGTACAACATACCAGAATCAAAACTATCTACTAATTGAATGTACAGAAGTTTGTAAGCAAACACATCTGTGTATACAAAAACTTTAGTGAAGTAAAAGTAATAGAAACCAATGTAAAATAAAGTTGAATTCAGACTTTCAACTTTAAACATAATTCCACATTCTTAGGCAATGAATGAAATGGACAGTCAAACTATAGATATAGGTGTTAATTTTCAAAAATAAAATACACCAGAAGACACAATTGTTTTGTTGTAGATCTTAAAATGTCCTTTTCCTATCCCCTGACTATTGGTGCAAGTACCTTCATATGTTGCCAAAATGATTATGAGCTGTCCCCACACTAGACTACATGCAAATTTCACCACACTAGACTTCACCTAATGCAATGTAAAATTAAAAAAAAAAAAAAAAAAAATTGAACTAACCTCTGTTGCTAGATCAGGTCTAGCAGATAGCAACCATTCCCAACATGCAATTCCAGCCTGCATAGTTCTTTCATGGAAATGATGAACAGGTGTCATACACATTAATCTTAAAAGTTTCCGATTTAAACCTGTTGAGAAGATCATATGGAATTATTCAAAATAAAAATACATTACGTTTAATAAAATAGAAGTAATGGTTAACAAAATGTATTACAAACCTATAAAATACATAGAAACATGTCTACATAACATCTGGTTATTTTTACAATTTTGAAATTACATTAATTGCATTTTATACATTGCTTTAGGTCAGATTGTTATCATATACATATTACATTATAATAATATGGTACAAATACCCAATTATATTACAATACCTTTTCCAGCTATTTGTAAAGCACATATTCTAAACATAGTTTGTTTAATACCAACTCCATCTATAATATAGAAAATATATATATCTATATTACAATATCAATAAGCTGCTGGGCATCAAGGTAAATAATTAAGGAACACACAGCATTAGTAATAATTCTTTATCTAAGAGGTCCTATAAAGTAGAGGAAGTATTTATCATGTATATTTTGCTGTCTTTCAATTTTGTTTTTCCTTGAAGATCATAGCGTCTAATGGAATGGAAATACTAATACAGTAATGAGACTAGGTATAGAATAATAAGACAATATACAACAAGATAAATATTAACTCTGTGATTGTATTAGTACAATTAGTACAGTTCATGATCGCCCAATTGAATTCAAATCATGTTTTCTAGATACATCTAGGACCCAAAACAAATTTTTGAAATATTTTTGGGTCAGTTCTGTCCAGACATTGGGGATTTCTTTTCAAAGTACAGTTAATTAACCTTCTATAATACTAATTCCCAATTACAGAAAGAATGATCTTCTTTCCATCTTTGGTTAATCACAGACAGAATATTGAGCATGTAGAATGGGATTGTATTTGTCTTATTACAATAATTACTAACAAAATAAAATACACATACCACCATCTTTCATATATGTAGCTAATTCTTGACACATTATTTCTAATAATTTCTCTTCTTCTTTACATAAAACTTTCATACCATTTACCTACACAATTGTAAATCAATGGGATGTTAAACATGAAATTTATTAGAATAACTAAGTTACACAATGCAATGATAAAATATAAAGGAGATATGGCATATTGATTGCAAAATGAAAACAAATTATCAATTTGCAGAATTCTTTTGTTCCTCTAGTACATGTCATATGGTTTGAGTATTTGCACATGATTATATATAAAATACTACTGACCTCTCCTGTATATCTGCTACGTAAACTAAGATTAGCCATAAAATTAGAACTATTTGTATTAACACATGTTGGTCTCCTATCTAATGTCGCACTCTAAAAGAATATAAGACTTATATTTAAACAAAAGTTTTAAGCATATAAGTCTTTGTTTCAAGTAGTTCAGGAGAATTTAGAATGCCAGACTGCTTGCTTAAAAATACATGATAACAGGGTTTGAGAAGCGTAAATTTAATTACAGTAAAATCCCTCTATTTAGACCACTCATGGGACTTTATTTTGTCTTAATAGTGGGGTTGTCTCACTACTGAGTGAGCACGTTAGAGTAGCAATTGACTGTTTCGGATCTGTCTTTGGTGGTTATAACCTGTAATAGTGAGTTGCCCGTATTACTGAGTGCAATTTATTTTGAATATGGAAGAAAAAAAAATTGTTCTTTTAATATGTGGTTGTACGTAAGTTGCCCGTAATACTGAGTTGGTTGTTAAGTGGGAGTTTGCTATATCCTATAAGGACACGACACTATATTATACCTGACATATCTAAAGTTTTAACTGCTCATTAAGCATGCATTATGTAAGATATGGATAAAGAGCTGACAGTTATTGCTATTATAGTTAAAATAATAGATAATGAAAAAGAAAATTTTGAAAATGTCCATCGGATTACTTCATTCTGAATGGAGTTGTGGCCATCTGAAGAACAGTGTAGTCTTGATTGTTATTGTTACCATTGTCACAATAATAAACACTTGATTATTCATTTTTCTTAATTAAATGATTAACTGGCAATCCGACGGTGTAGAGTTAATTATGGTCAAGGTATGTGAATACATGTCTAAGTAATGATTTATATAACATTTTAGACTTAATGAAAGATCTGCATTAAGCAAATTTAACTCTTACATAATGCATCTTTAAGATTATTTGCTGTTTTACTATTTTGTCTTGCTTAAAAAGTTACATATTAAATTTGCATTTTCAAATTAAAAATTGATGATTAAATTTTAGAAATTATGTATCTATAATACTAACCCCTAATGGAGCAGAGTTTCTATTGTAACCTGCATAATTTAAAACACTCTCTGTGGCTAAAGCTAATCCACTGTGTTGAAATAATCCAGCAGCTGAATTCTCTTTTCTTAATAAATATTCTATTAAATGAGATCTTGTAGCATTAGGTGCCCACTTTAAAGATTCTTGTAAAATATCTGTACTACGGGATACAAAATCTTTCACAACCATCTAAAATAATACATACAGAATTCATTTAATGGTGAGACTTCATAAATAGAAAAAATAGAATTAAATCAAATGTACCATAAATAGTTATCAAATTTACATATATTTAAATATGCATGAAAATATATCTTTCTTGCTATTATAAAGCTATATTATACCAACCTCTCTATCTACTAAATTATCCATAGCTCTTAATTTATATTTTGTATTTGGTACTTCTAACTCAGGAGCATCTTGATGTGGATCCTACAAAAAATCACAATATGACACTGGAGTAAACATATATTAAAGATAGGTTGCCAGGCAACGAAACATACGCCCACAGCAGCTAAATCGTCCGGGCAGTCAACAAGGGTTGTCGCATATTTTTACTTTTTTCGGTAATGAAACATTTGTAATACTCTAAAAACTGATTAAGAGTAACAACTCATTATGTAATTATCAGAAAATCATTAGAATTTGATTGCTTTTTATAAAATTTTACCCCACGCTAACAATTGAATTAGTATATATACATGAAACATTTAAAATCATGGATTTAGCTGTTCAGTTATCAAAATTCATTGAAAATCAATATACTTGTTCGTTTCAACACCTTAAACTCTGTGTATCAATCTGAAGTCAATCAGATGATAAGTTTGGCCTTTAAAGCGTCCACAAGATTTTTTGAAGTGATCAAGGGCCATAACTCTGGCACTAATTATCAGAAATCGCTGAAAATCAATAGGCTTCTTCGTCACATGACCTTAAACACTGTGTATAAATTTAAAGCCAATCGGATATTAACTTTGGCCTCTATAGCGTCCACAAGATTTTTTGAAGTGATCAAGGGCCATAACTCTGGCACTAATTATCGGAAATCGCTGAAAATCAATAGGCTTCTTCGTCTCATGACCTTAAACACTGTGTATAAATTTAAAGCCAATCGGATATTAACTTTGGCCTCTATAGCGTCCACAAGATTTTTTGAAGTGATCAAGGGCCATAACTCTGGCACTAATTATCGGAAATCGCTGAAAATCAATAGTCTTTTTTGTCTCATGACCTTAAACACTGTGTATAAATTTAAAGCCAATCGAATATTAACTTTGGCCTCTATAGCGTCCACAAGATTTTTTGAAGTGATCAAGGACCACAACTCTGGCACTAATTATCGGAAATCGCTGAAAATCAATAGGCTTCTTCGTCTCATGACCGTAAACACTGTGTATAAATTTAAAGCCAATCGGATATTAACTTTGGCCTCTATAGCGTCCACAAGATTTTTTGAAGTGATCAAGGGCCATAACTCTGGCACTAATTATCGGAAATCGCTGAAAATCAATAGGCTTCTTCGTCTCATGACCTTAAACACTGTGTATAAATTTAAAGCCAATCGAATATTAACTTTGGCCTCTATAGCGTCCACAAGATTTTTTGAAGTGATCAAGGACCATAACTCTGGCACTAATTATCGGAAATCGCTGAAAATCAATAGGCTTCTTCGTCTCATGACCGTAAACACTGTGTATAAATTTAAAGCCAATCGGATATTAACTTTGGCCTCTATAGCGTCCACAAGATTTTTTGAAGTGATCAAGGGCCATAACTCTGGTAGTTATTATCGGAAATCGCTGAAAAACAATAGGCTTCTTGGTCTCATGACCTTAAACACTGTGTATAAATTTAAAGTCAATCGGATATTAACTTTAGCCTCTAGAGCGTCCACAAGCAATTGTGGACGCCGGACCGACGGACCGACGGACGGACGGACGGACGGACGGACGGGGGCGACGACAATATACGACCACATTTCAATGTGGGCGTATAAAAATGAAGGCAGATTTCAATTAAACCTTTTGTGTTGAGCTGCAGGGAGGTCTTTTTCTTGGTGGTAAATAATACAAGCTAAAGACGAGTAATCAATGAGATTATTGTGACTGTTAATGTAGATAACTTTATAATGTCATAAAGTTGGCAAAATTTGTAGAAATGTTTAGGACTGGATTTATCTTCAAAACATGTATTTATATTACATTAGATCTTACCATTTCTAAAGATCTAGATAAAACTTGTAATATATCTAACATAGTAGTTAAAACAACATTACTCCATAATAAATGAGGAAATCTGAAAGTATATAAACAAACATACAAATATCATACAGATACTATTAGTATCTTTTTCAGATAAAAATAAATTAACCATGTCGGAACATCTCTGAGCAGTATTAATTAGAATGGAAGTACGAGAGAAACCAACTAATATTTTTTTTTATCAAAGTACAGCATTTGCATTATTCCAAAAGAACACATAGCTGCAGGGTTTCAGCATAAAGTCATGATATAACTATAGAATTAATATATTTACCTATCTACAAGATATGAGAGATATTTATCTGCTACACGTCTTATTTTACTATGAATACAATTAAACTTGACCAATAAAAACTGAGCATGCGCATCTAATTCGGCTTCACGTTCTTCAGTTTTAGGCTGAAAAATCAAAAACATATTATTTCTATTTTGTTGATAAATCCAAGAGATTTCAAATTACATTATAATATGATGATCCCTTCATTAACTAACTTTGTTGGCAAACGCCTATGTTCTCTTGAAATACAAATAAATGCATTCATTTATAAGTGGACTATGTTTCGATTAAATACCTCAAATTTTAATCTGAAAGGATTTTGGAAAACAGACTTTTCATTGGGTTTTTTTGTCATTAAATGGACACAATTCACAAGGCATTAACAGAATCAAATGGAAAGCAAATTTGACCGGTAACTCTGACATCTCCCCTGAAATGCAAATCTGATCTGTAACTACGCTGTGTGCCAAATTTTAATCAAATATCACAATACATAAACAAATATTTAAAAAAATCAAAAAATCAAACAGATGTTATGATGATATTAGTTACCTTAGCAGAGATAACATCAAGGAATTTAAAAAAGACTTTATCTGTTACTGATAAAATACACTGCCACATACCTAAAATATATAACACCATAAATACTGTTAAACATGAAATCATAGAATACGAGAATTCTAAAATTATAAATAACAATAAATTCTAAGATTTCAATAATATTATGTTCTAAAATATTCAAATAATCAGCATATCAAAATAATTTCTATAAAGTGAACTGCTATTCCAGATAATTAATTTTTGTTTAGGGATTAACTTTATTTTATAGATTTATGTCTGCATATTCATTATTACATGAAATAAATTGTCAATTCGTCTGTTCTGCAATAATTATAAAACAATACTATTTACCATCTTTATCCTTGAATATAGCTTTATCTTCTAAATATTCAAATAAACCATGGAATGCTATAGGATCTGAGGAATGTATTATCCTATCAAAAATAATTACAATACTATCATAACATTTTTATCCTATCAAAAATAATAAAATACTATCATAACATTTATCCTATCAAACAATACTAAAATATTATCCTGATAAATAAAAATTCATCTCCAACATAGATTATAAAATGATCTCTAACACTAGTAACAGATTATATTTAGATGAGAAGAGCTACTTTTTTCATTTATTCCAGTCTTCTATCATATAATTGATAATCTCAATGATCGCTTACCACTGTTACTTCGGCTAGTAAAAAGGATGAAATTTAGGGGCTTATGATTTATAACAACATGACATATGAAAGTTTGTATTTCCTCCCATGTGACAGCTATATACTGGGACTAGTATAAAGGTTTTCAGAAACATTCTCCCTAAATTAACCAGTATTCTATTTTATTTCCCCTCTACGAAAAAATAAACTGGAATTAATTATTTACAATTACAACAAAAGTTAACATAATTGTTAGACTTACCTTAATTCCTCTAATCTATAAACGGAGAGTAGATATGTACATTGAGCAAAACTGAATTTATTGACCAATGTAACAACTTCTGCAGGATTCTCTAGTAAATTACAGATATTGGCTCTTAATTCATATAATTCACCCTTTAAAATAAAAAAAATTGATAATTACTACCTTGCCTTAATCCTAAATAAGAGCAGAGTGCTTAAAACCAAGTGCCATTTTAAAACATTGATACCTGTATTCCCTCAAGTAGTAAAAGACAAATAAAATAATGTTTATGTTTAAACCATGTTTGCCATTCCTATGTCAAAGAAACTGAATGAATACTCTAAATTGTGTCATGACATTTATCTCGATTTAGAAAAGATAAGTATTGGTCTCCAAGTTTTGAAAACCATATCAGACCTGGTTTTATGACTTTTGGGGTTGTTCATATACTTCATTCTTTGACTCTTTGTTTAACTTACAAGACAGCATCCATGTGACATCTGAGACTAGTGACATAGAATAATCACATCTTATTATCAAGTTTCTACAGTTGATAGAAATAGATGAACATCTGAAATCACTCTTCTGATTTTCACATTTAATTTAATAGCCAATACTCTAACTGATCAAATAGTGGATCAAAATAAGTTAAAACAACAACAGATTGTTGAGATAAATGTTATCGACAATATTTTTAGAATAAAACTTCTTACTGGTGCAGCTGAATCATTTCTTAGAGCAGTATTATACTGTAGTTCTTTACTAAGATGTTCTCTTGATATAAGTAATGGTGATTTAGTAGAAATTTCACACACACCTTCATACCAATCAGGTGGCCATATTCCTGTAATAGTTTTATATGTAAATGCCTGTTAACTGAAGAAAGAAGCCCAATGAAATCCCACAAATTTGCCAAAACATAATATGTGATATCAGGTATTCCATCAAGAGTAAGAAGCACACGATGCCTTGTACATGACATCTTGTAGCTCATACTCCTCACGGTGTTTAGTTTGATTAGAGCTAATCCCACTCAAACACTGCCAAGCTCACTCCTAATTTCTCTCCCAAATTATGACTGATCAACAGTCAGGTCAATTAAGAATACATTACAGCCTAAGTAAAACAGTTGGCAATAGAAAATACAATTGAGAATACATTACAGCCTAAAAAAAACAGTTGGCGATAGAAAATATACAGAGCAGGTAATAAAATCCTTAAAATACAACAACAATCATTTCCAATGGAAGATTACAATCAACATTGGTAATAGTACATTTGTTTGTATGAATAATGAAAATAACTATATAACAAACCTGAATCTTCTGTTGCAAAACCCATAACTACACAATACTGCCAGAAATCACGAAATAATTTATGTAACCGACGATTAGGTTCTCGGATAGGCTGTAAACGACGAGTTAACTGTAAAACAAAACAACAATATGCTCTAATCCTAAAATAAATAGGTGACATTAATTACCTGCACATTTATCTTTTTATATAGCATCCAGTAATCAATTGTTTCTCACTCTACTTTACCTGAGCAAAAAATCCTCATCATCAAACTCATATCAAGGAATTGATGGAACGAAACTATATGCCAAGTTTCATAACTCGTGTCATGATACTACAGTATTAATGAACTACATCTTGGCTTATGAATAACCAAATTGGAATCTCCAAAAACATAACTTACAATAGATATAACTGGAATTAAAACACCTAAATTTCCTGCACTACTTGAAGCCTGTAATAGTAAAATGAAATTCATATTTCTATTTGTATTTCTAGATTCTAGGACAAATACACTTTATAGTAAAGCAGTGGTTCTCAACCAGTGTGCCGCAACAACTTCCCAAGTGTGCCGCGTAATTTTGAATGGCACACTCAGAAAATGCGAAAAACCACATCGCCCTAACTGAGTATTAACTGGTGTCTACTGGTACGTTCATAGCTTTGTTTTATCTTTATTTAGTTTGAGTCATTCGATGTGTCTATGACTAGTCTGTGTCTACGATTGTATACTGTCTATGACTTGCTATGTTTTTATCTTGCAAAATTCAGCCAGGTGTACCGCTTTTTTTTTCATGTGTCCCAAGGTGTGCCGTTGGCAAAAAAAGATTGAGGACCACTGTAGTAGAGGATAAAATCAAATAGTTTTATGGATGATTAAATCAAATAGTGTTATCAAAAATAGTTTTATATAGATGATTAAATCAAGAATTTCTATATTTTTTAAATGATTAAATCAAATAGTTTTATACATGATTAAATCAAATAGTTTATACATGATTAAATCAAATAGTCTAATTGTTTTACCTTAACAGTACCAGAAACCTTTTCACTTGCTCTCTTCCCTTCAAGTCCCATCTGTACAAATAATTCTAGTAGGCGACCTAATAAATCTAATTGATCTGTTTCACCTTGTATATTAGCAGCTATATTGGCTAGAGCATTAATTACAGGCTGGGATACTTGTCTGAAAAAAACAAAATCAAATATAACTTTCTCAGAAAATTAATCATATTCATAGTAATTGTTAAAATTTGAATGTTAAATGTTGTCTTTCAACCATTCATGAGAATCTTGGACCACAAGTGGAGCAAGATGACAAACAAAGTACAAAGTGGATGTATTAAAAAAAAGCTTATGCATGTGTTACACATAATATAATTACACACATATCAAGTCACACAATGGGAAGTATTAGTCACAAATTAAAGAGCCATATTATGATCCAATAGATCACACTCACAAGTTTCATATGAGGCCAGATTGAATCTTCAAGAATTGATTTTTGCTCAATTTGACAAAATGTGTTAATCAAGAAAAACACTAGAATTTGGGGTAATAATACATATCCATATAAAAATACTAATTGATCCAAAAAACATTGTAACAGGTTTCAATTCTGTGTCAGACGTTGCTATTCTGTCAATTTGGATGAATAATATATTTATAAAAATAATCTGCAGAAATTAAACTATCTATTACCTATATCCACGAAGTTTTTCATTTCTATCACCAGTTTTATATGGAGCACTGCTCTCCAGACTTATCTGTGTAAACATGGCTAAAACATCTGTCTGTATATCAGTCTGCATTTATAATAAATAACAAATCCATTCATATAAACATTAGTCTGTATATCAGTCTTCTATGTAAATAACATATCAATTCATATCGATATCTCTCTGTAGATCAGTCTGCTATGTAAATAACATATTAATTCATATAAAAATATCACAAAAGCATCTGTCCATGATAAACATGCACTGTGTCTATCATTATGGTGTGTCTTTTGTGGGGAGAGGAAGAATGGGGGGGGGGTAAGCACCGCAGTTAGAGAGCTACATCTGTAACCACTCTCAAGCATTGAGTAGAGCGATTGCCTGGTAAGCAACAGTCTCTTGTTATGTGTAATACAACAGCCTAATTACATTACTTTTATATTATAGCCCTAAATTATAGTTTAATTACTTAACAACTGTATATTGAGTCTTAAAGCATATAATGTTGTTTTTTTAATTCAGAAATGCTTAATACATATCATATTGCTCATGTAAGTAATTGAGTTACATACTATTCCAGCCATCACCATACATCCCATCTGATCAACAATTAACACATCCAATGCAGACGGCGGACTACAGAATCTTTGTTGAAATATTTGAAATATGGATTTCACTGTTTTAGGCATGTCTTTCAGGGCAACTGCCAAATGTCCTAATGTTAAAATGGTATTTGTTGAAATTAGATTTGATTCCCTGTAAAATATAAAGAAATTTATTCATAAATTCTAAAGAAATTCATTTGAAAATAGTGTACAATTTGTATGTTTTCTGTTACAGGAATTATATTCAACAATGGAGACAAGTTTTATTTCTAAACAAGTGCTGCATGCATAGATAAATTTGATCTACAGGTAGTCTTAAACATACATGCTGAATCAAATTATATTTAAACCTTAATTGAAATTATCTCTTCTAATAATCTATTCTAAAGTTATTTAGAAAAAAATAATAAAATAATTGTCTATTGTAAAGTAAAAGTGTGAATGGTTTAATTGTGCCAGTAAGAAAGTGCAAGGGAACATTTGTCTATTTTATTCAGCCTATGTTTAGGGGTTTTTTTTCCAAAAAGCTGAGAATTAGCAATAGAGCTAAAGTTATAACTAATATCTATATAAATAACTAAATAAATTAAAATAAGAATAAATCTGTGTGATGAATGATGTAAGACCCAACAAGGAATTATTTATCAATGTTGTGAAATCTATACAATTATTATTAGATTTTTACGTTCACTGCAAATGAAACTGCTATTTTCTTGACGTGTATGTATCCCCTGAAAAAGGTGCTTTGATTCCAGAAAATGTAAAATTGAATCAAAAAAAAAACAATAGTGCTCACACAAATATTCAATCATTTGAAATCAAAAGTTGTGCACGGCTATTTCAAGTTAAACTAATCTGGTTTGCTATATTCAATAACAATTAAAACTGCTGGAATATGATCCTTTTTTTGTTTCCTATGGAATATTTGCATGTACTTATTAACAAATAATATTCAAAAATAAACAAATAGATGAAGGAAAACATATTGATCTGAAATGTTTATAGTTTCTAGCAGGCCTGAAAATATATCAAAAACCGTCTACAATTGATCATTTTCATTCATCAAATAAATATTGTGAGTAGTAAACTCAGTATTTGAATATGATCATTGGGAAACAATTTTTCACTTATAATAATCAATGCTTAAACTTTAGAGATTAACAATGACACTCTGTCCAAAAAGAAGTCTTACAAATTTGAATACTTGCTGCATATTGAAATTTGAAATATATTAAAGAAAGTTAAAGCAGAAAGATTATCAATTCTAAGACAGAGGAAAGTGAATCGATTCATTTAAGACATTCAGAAATTAAAGCAATATATTTTTCACTGAACATAATTTCTATTCAGTTTTTAATTCTTACATCTTCTATGTCTCTAATGTAAAAAATAGTAACAATCTAAATGTATTAGCTCAAATATCAATTGAAATTTATTATATTATGTGCTTCAAGAATGTATTCTAATGTTCAAAATATGTGTATAGTGTAATAAAAAACAAAACAAAACAAAAAAATAGCTAAGAACACTATGAAGCAAGAAAAATTGAATCAAAACTGGGCAACAACAAAAATTCTTCGTTTACTGGTTAAAGAACCGAACTATTAAGTGAGATGGAAGTATTCCTAGCATATGTCTATATTGGAATAGATTACAAGAAATTTAATGTTAAAATTTTTTAATTAGACATTACAAAATATGTTAGACATTGCTACTTTTCAAATTAAGTGCAGAAATCTAATTGCAATAAAGAAAAGGTATACAATATATCAATATATAAATTTATTCATCCATATTAGGCCACTTTTAACTTTAAGTAAACAAAGAAAATTTTTGGTATTGCAGGACGTAGTTTTCGCTTAAAAGTAACAAAAATGAACAAAACTTCAAAATAAGAAACTACAGAGCATTTCTGGAATCTTTGGATTTTATGTTGAAAATCAATGCTATTTACAGTAGCATCTGTACAAGCAGCCACACCTACTCAGCGGCCGACATCCCCCTGTAAGTGGTCACGATAAATTACCCCCGTAGAAATTGTTTGGTTTATCTCTTTCATAAACTGTCACGCCTTTAATGCAACTAACAGTCACCAATTTAGTTATAAATTTAACAAAACACTGAACGGTCACTGTTGATACATCCCGTAGTAGTGCGTCCACTAATCTTGTTATTAACAGTTAATTATATAGGATATTTCAGTCAAATAATTTTCGTTCTCATTGCAAGTTACGGCAAGGGTAATATTACAGATGCATCAATGTTTGCTGCGGATGCACTGATGCATAAAATCTAACTTAATATCAACACAAACCAAACACTGTTGTAAAGAGGTCACTCTTATAAGCTTAGAGTTATGGAAATTCTCCCAAGGGGCTGCTGAATACAGATTCTACTGTATGAGTACTTCATGCTGTTTTAAGGTTATATTCTTTGAAATATATACATGTAATTTATGACATATGCCATTCAACTGAAGTGAAAATTAAAGACTTGATAATATGACCAAACTAGAGCTCTGATTAGGTCTATCAACAAGGATAGCTGACTTATCTTCAAGGTTTATTCTTTTATGTTAGCATTAAGTAAATAGGTTATTCAAGTTCAAGATTAAAAGCAAAAACAGTTTAAAGTTTAAACAAGATTTAAAACAGAGTAAGCAGACAGTCATAGTAAGAAATTTGCCTCTTGAATTTTTCCATCTGATGTTTTGATAAGCTGGCTGAATGTGTAAATTTGAGAACCACTTTTAACGTCTGCCACCGGGAATCAGATGATATAGTTTTATTAAAACTTCTGACAAATTGCAAAAAATAAAAAAAAAATGCAACTAGAACATTCATTTACATGCACATAACCATAACATGGAGAAAAGATTGATAAAACAAATTGGCTGATAAAAACAAAGCGGCACGTAACAATTTCTTGGAGAATTTAATTCTCTCATTTAAAATGAAACTTTTGATTAAAGGTATAATGTACTTTACAATGTACAAATGAATTTAACATGTCTAAATATCTTGCATTATTATCCTTGAAACAGCTCGACTCGAATCAGAGATGCAGATTCTAGAATCAAAGGAGAATACCCATTGATAAAATTATGATTATTCTTAATCTTTTACAAGGACATTTTACAAAGGGAATGATCAAACAATGACCAATATTGAAACAATTTAAAGCATTTCAAAAAGAGTTTCAAAAAAATAAATGGCCCAGAAAAGCTAGATTATTGGAAATGAGATCGACTCATATGGTGCAATTAAATGGTGTAAGTATCAACAAAAAAAAAGTTAGGCATTTAAACATATTATGATGTATTTACTTGTCGATACTGAACATTCTAAACAGAAATATCAGATATTGTCATAAATCTAAAAGACATGAAAATATACCTTTAATCAAATAGTATATCAAACAGTATTGAGATGAATAAAAGTGGAAATCATGTAGATAATTCATGCAAATCTAGAATAGTTTATGCCTCTTTATTGCAAATCCGCCAATAATTATGTACACACAGACAAATACATGTATAATAATACATGATCATGTAAGCCATGCAAATCAACCCTAACGCTCTTGCTATAAGAAATCATATGCTGAAAAACTGGAAATGGGTTTGGCTTCACATTACTTCCTTTGTCATAAAATGGATCTATTATGTGAAAAAATGTCTACTAAAATTTGGTATTTCTTAAACATTACATTATGCAACAGCAAAATCTGCTTATTTTTTACTTACGAGATAGTTTACGATTAGATTTATTTATGGGGAAGTTTACACTTCGATTTCCCTATGGGAAAGTTTATATTTGGTCTTTTGGATTTATTTACGGGAAAGTTTACATTTAGATTTATTAATAGGGAATTTAACATTTAGATTTACTTATTGGAAAGTTTAGTTTAGTTGTGAAGTTTACATTTAGGCCTACTTATGGGAAAGTTTACATTTAATTCATGGAAAAGTTAAAGTTTATTTCATGTTAAAGTTAAGATTAGTTCATGTATAAGTTAAGATTTAGTTCATGTGAAAGATAAAATTTACTTCATGTGAAAGATAAAATTTACTTCATGTGAAAGTAAAATGTTCTTCATGTGAAAGTTAAAGTTTACATCTAATGCATGGAAGATATTATATTTACTTCATAGAAAACATTGTCATTTACGGTACTATTTACATGCTGGAAAAAATTGGCATATTTACATGTTGGGAAAGTTGACATTTATTTAAATTATTGGAAGAGATTTACCTATGGGGGATACAATTTTCATTTCATACAAGTAAAATGTTTTTTTCCAGTTTTCCGTCTTCCATTAGCCCAGGTTAGGTGCAAAAGAGTAGGACGTTAAACCCCATTTCATTTCATTTTTTCCAGTTTTTCAGTAAACAATAACCAAAGAGTGAAAACTAAATCTACCCTTCATGTAATTCATGACTGTACATGTATATACCAATAAAACTGAAAATAAGAGCTACTCAAATAATACATTATCTAAATATTGCATTAACGGATTTCCATACAGAAAACAAATAAAAATACAAATTAATACCAAACAACCAAAGAAAAGAAAAATGGAATACTATTAAAAAGATAGAGGTGTAACCAGGTTTATTAATCCATTTTGAAGATAAACGAACAGAGAACAGAATTCTGAATTAACAGACTTCAAACAAAATATAACTTTTGATATTTTGTTATGTTGCATATTGTATTCAAGTGAAGTTCAAGTGAAAAATATTCCTGAATAAATGACTGTTTTCGTTTATTTAATAGATACTGAACACGAAATCTTATAGCTGTAGATGGAGAAAGGAAGATGGTATTACTATTACATGTATATGTATCTGATTTCCAACCTTAAGTAAGAATGTGATTCTTGCTTATCAGAATATCAACTTTGATTTTAAGCTGAATACTTAACCTCCACTTCATATTTATTTTTGGAAAAGGAATTTTCCATTTTACAAGCACCTGTGAAGGTGATCCACATCAGTGCTTATCACATTTCTGTTAAAATTAATAATTTCAAATTTGAACAAGTCAGTTAGTTAAAAGGAGAGTTAAAAGATTCCAGGCACACAGACAACCCCATTTCAATAGTTCCTTGAAAGGTGGGGGACACAAAATAGGAGATAAAAGATCATTCCACTTTACTAGGGAGTATATCATATCATGCTTTCGTAGTTAGTGGCAAAGGTAATTAGGACATCACTTGCATGCCATAAAAACATCAAACACAGCTAAATCATGGATGATTCGACCTATATGCTTGGATTTGTCAAAATTCTGCTGAAGTCATAGATTCAGCTGAGAATAACTTGAACAAAAGTAACATTAATTTGTCACTGTGTGCCATAGTGAAATATTGTTTCCAATCAGATATTTGTAATGTTTTTTCTATACGCTTCAACAAATTTTATAAATACAAATAATTGAAATCAACATGTGCCTACCTGTCACTCATCTCAGCCTGATATAATCTGTTTGATATTGATGCTAAAAATGCATCAACAACTTCAGAATATTCATATATTCCTGCTTTCAAAGCCCTGTATATAAAAACCATACATTAAAGATACATTATGTAAGATTTAGATAAAGAACATTCTTGCTATAACAGTTCAAAAGTAAATAATGTAAAATGAATAATTTAAAAATTTCATTCAAATTACTCTTTTGCAAGCGAAGATATTAGTCTTTGAATGTTTGACAGATGTGTGCAATAATTTCAACCACCGTACTGATTAAATCAAAGTATCGCTGAGGTGTTTCAATCTTTTTAATATTGGAGAAATATGATGCCATCGGGAGTAGATTAAGGCCTGGGTCAGTTAATTAATGACTAATTAATACTTTAGAAAACATTTCAGGCCTAAAGAAAGACCTGCAATAGGCAGATTTAGCTCTTGCATAATGCATGTTTAACACACAAATAAACATTATATAGATCAATAAAGTGTTTAAAATACCAATAACGTTTATACACTTAATTCACTGTCACTTGTTGCGTCAGCTGACCTGTATGTATGTGAGCTACATGCATTAAACACTTGTATTTGACTATAACACAGATATTGATGGTCAATGTGGACAATAGAGCAACAATCCTGTATACTGATATCATATACAACTTTACCGGTCACAATATTAACTTATTTAGTACAGAATTTATCAGCTTTTACATACCTGCAGATATTATGAATAGCATTATCTCTTAAATTTTCTAACGCAGTCATTAACTTATTTGGTGTCTTTTTACCATTATTATTGCTAGTATTACTAGAGGATTTTGTCTGAGATACGTCTGTCACAGTTATCTTTATCCCGCCTTTTTCGTTTTCTCTTGAAGCATATTTGTTGAGTTTACTTAGAATAGGTGATGGTGTAATAAGAAAATCTCTTAAAGATGCCACCATAGTCGTAGCCAGAGCAGGAAATTTTACAGCCAATTTACCTAAAGCCTGGAAAAATTAATCACCATTCAATGAGTATGAGTAACAAAGGTAAATTGTGAATAAATACATTAAACAAATTCACTCAATAATTAACAAGCCTGTAAAAAGTAAATAAGGCTACAATACACCTTAGTGTTTAAATTATTTTTGGTAGGATCAAAACTTATGGTAATTCTTGAATATCAAATACTCAATATCTACACCTTGTTAATATAATTAGCCCCTAAAATTAATGCAAATTGATACATTTTGCAAATTTCTTTTTAGCAATTACTTCTAGCTAAAATATGTGTGACCTCTAATGATACTACTATCAATGGTGTATGATTTAAAGTCTTACCTCTAATGATACTAATATCAGTGGTGTATGAGATAATAGTAGTTTTTTCTCTGTATTATTACTGATCTTCTCTGTTAGCTTTAAACATAAATTTTCAGCTTCTACAATTAAATGACACAATTGATTATGTAGCTAGAAAAGTTGATATGACGAAATAAACTTTTAGGATGAAATGTTTCAATTTAACACACGTCTTTTAAAATAAATTTTACCAAATATATCTTTGGACTTGGTAACTTTTAGATGCACAATCTATTCGCACAATGTAAGCCATTCTGTAGCTTACATGATATTTTTCATCACAAAAAAATAGGTTGCCAGGCAACGAAACATACGCCCACACAGCAGCCAAATCGTCCGGGCAGTCAACAAGAATTGTCGCATATTAAGGAATTATCAGAAAATCATTAGAATTTGTTTGGTTTTTATAATCAAACGTTTTTTTTTAAATCATATAATAATTGTGACCTCCAGAGGCACCACAAGCTAAAAAGGGTGATTTTTCGTACAATCAGGGGACATAATTCAGGAAGTAATGACCCGATGGGCGCAAATATCGAAAGGAACCAAGATCTTTGGGTTTAAAACATACCTGTCAAGTTTCATCAAAATCGATTCAAAATTGTGACCTCTATAGGGTCCACAACCTTGATATAACATATTTTCACACTATTCGTGTACAAACGGCGGCCATTTTGTCCGTCAATTCTACTCCGGTTTTCACGTAATTCAAACTCTCTCTTCATTACCATGTAACGGTGATATAGTCAAACGTTTTTTTAAATCGGATAATAATTTTGACCTCCAGAGGGACCAAAAATGAACAAAAGCGATTTTTCTGACAATCCGGGGACATAATTCAGGAAGTTATGATCCAATGGGCACAAATATCTAAAGGAACCACGATCTTTGGGTTATAAACATACATGTCAAGTTTCATCAAAATCGGTTCAAAATTGTGACCTCTATAAGGTCCACAACCTTTATATAACATATTTTCACAATATTCGCGTACAAACGGCGGCCATTTTGTCCGTCAATTTTGGTCCGATTTTCACACAATTCATACTCAACCTTCATAACCATGGAACGGTGATATAATCAAACGTTTTTTTAAATCGGATAACAATTTTGACCTCCAGAGGGACCACAAGCTAAAAAGGGCATTTTTTCGGACAATCAGGGGCCATAATTCAGGAAGTTACGATCCAATTGGCGCAAATATCGAAAGGAATCAAGATCTTTGGGTTATAAACATGCATTTCAAGTTTCATCCAAATCGGTTCAAAATTGTGTCCTCTACACTGTTCACAACCTTGATATAACATATTTGCACACTATTCGCGTACAAATGGCGGCCATTTTGTCCGTCAATTTTGGTCCGATTTTCACGAAATTCGAACTCGACCTTCATAACCATGGAACAATGATATAATCAAACGGTTTTTTAAATCGGATAACAATTTTGACCTCCAGAGGGACCACAAGCTAAAAAGAGCAATTTTTCGGACAATCAGGGGCCATTATTCAGGAAGTTATGATCCGATTGGCGCAAATATCGAAAGGAACCAAGATCTTTGGGTTATAAACATGCATTTCAAGTTTCATCCAAATCGGTTCAAAATTGTGTCCTCTACACTGTTCACAACATTGATTTAACATATTTTCACACTATTCACGTACAAATGGCGGCCATTTTGTCCGTCAATTTTGGTCCGATTTTCACGAAATTCGAACTCAACCTTCATAACCATGGAACGGTGATATAATCAAACGTTTTTTTAAATCGGATAACAATTTTGACCTCCAGAGGGACCACAAGCTAAAAAGGGCGATTTTTCGGACAATCAGGGGCCATAATTCAGGAAGTTACGATCCGATTTGCGCAAATATCTAAAGGAACCAAGGTCTTTGGGTTATAAACATGCATTTCAAGTTTCGTCCAAATCGGTTCAAAATTGTGACCTCTAAACTGTTCACAAGCTAAAAAACGGGATTTTTCGTACAATCAGGGACCATAACCCATGAAGTTACAGTCCGATACATGCCAATATCGAAAGGAACCGAGATCTTAGGGTGATAAACCTATGTTTTAAGTTTCATTGAAATCGGATAAAAATTGTGACCTGTAGACTGTTCACAAACAATTGTGAACGGACGGACGTCCGGACGGACGGACGGACGAACAGGGGCGACGACAATATACGTCCACATGAAAATGTGGGCGTATAAAAAGGAAGGATAATAGGATTAAACCTTTATTTGTTATTCCTTTCATTTCTATGTTCAGACTAACATGTAAAACATTTCCCTTCCTTTAAAACAGATTAATTACCATAAATGACTTTCAGCAAGCTGGTTCCATAATTCAATAATTCAGAAATAAAGCTATTTGTTCTTCTTACAAGGTATATACACTTGCCTCATGTACAACACAGATCCCCGTGGTACAATCATATATCACAATATTCTACTTTACCTGATATTTCTCTGATGGCCCAAAATAATAGATCAACACAGGCAGCATTACTATAAACCGTTAGTTGATATGGATTAAATTCATGATCATTATCATCATGATCTTTTCTATGATCTTTATCATGTGGATGGCCATGTTTCTTTTCTAAATCTACTTGACCAGATTCATATAAACTCTTTACAAAATCCTGTACATCATTCATAAACTTGGCTGGTAAATCTACAGTAGATAAATACATATTAGTAACAAGTACATTAGGTTAATGCAACAGTTCATAAAAAGTGACACATTATGCTGTATACCAGTAAATTTTACAAATTAATAGATTTAATACCAGACCACACTTTGCAATTTACTATCAGAATGTATAACGATATTAAAGTGATTTTATTTGTCAGCAGATAACAGTATTTTTGATCACTTACCTTTTTCTTGTTCAAGTACATCTCTCAATAAGGTAACAACTACAACTGTTATAGTTTCACTGAATGATTTATATGGAAATCTCCAGATCTCATGTTTCTAGAAATCAACAATCAACATTATTAACTGCATGTCAGATGAGGTAGTATTTAACTTTAAATTATTTTGATATATTCTAATTCAGGAAGTAAAATTGCTTATGTAGCGATTTTGCCTTTTATTTAATTACAATAGATTTATTACATACATTATCTGTATCTATAACAGAGAAATCTTAAAAGTAAAATGTAATCTTGCAAGAACTGCTCATGAATAAAAGATTAATGTAAATAAGGAATGAGAGGTTGGAAAGGAATTTATTAGATAAGACAATAGATGGTCTTGGAGCATGGCCTGCCTAAATAGCCACGAGTTATAATATAACGTCAGTATAAATAATCCATATATAATCTTTAAATTAAAAATAATAAGATTTGTTAATTCAAAATGGATCTCTTCGCATTCACAATAAAATGGTCAAAATGTTGTTCAAATGGGATTGGTCCATCGATTAATGAAAAGAAAACACTTAAAACCATTAAAATTTCATCATAGTAATGTTAGCAGTACCTAGTCTGTTTACACATAGTATGAAAGAGGTGGCAGTCTTTTATACAATTTTTATTGCCAGAATGAATACTGGAATCAAAAGGACATGATCTAATTCAGATGGACGTATTTGAATTGTACTGTACCTCTGTTTCTGCTAATGTATCTTTTAAAATATTATCAAGATTTTTTAACACATCTTTATTTAATAACCTCTTAGCCTGTTCAAAATAAACAAATTTATTCAATATTATAAACTGTAAATGTATATATTATATTCAAAAACAAAACGTACATTTAATAAAACACAAAACTCTATGGGATATAATAACTGAATTTAATAGGAGCTGCAATATACAATACATAAATATAATCCTTTGATTGGGGTTCGATAGTGGCTTTAAACAAGACAGTTCAAGAGATAATGACATGTGAATTATATGTGTTTCTAGTTAATACTGTCATTACATGCTATATGAGGTTGTACTAAACATATAGTTATGATCATCTAAGACAGGAAATATTTATGCAAAATTCTGATTCCAGTGTTGGCTAAGAAAGCTCAGCAGGATTTTATGGCATTGGACAGAGGGCAAGGTCAGGAAAAATGTCCAGTGGTTTTGATACCTGTGGACACATTGGCATGCACGTAAATGTACCCCGCTGCCCATGCAAAATTTCCCTCATATAACACAGCATGTTGTACGCCTGTCTTCATAAGCCCATCTAGTGCTTTAAGGTAGGATGTTAAACCCCATTTCATTTCTATCCAAACTGTAATGCATTATGTTCATGACTGATTATATACTATTCAAAAAAAGTAGGGGATATTTGATTTTGGGGACATAATACTAAAATATGCAAATGACTACGAAAAAAGTCACTATAGAACCTAACAGTTAAATGTGACGCCCAAACGCACCAATAGCTACCGCATGGAATGCAAGTGATGCTTGGGATCATCATGGGGGTCCAACCCAAGATTTGCACGACTCTGACTTTGAATGTTACAGTCATTGTGGCATTGAATTCCAAGGTGGAAACATCAGTTTAATTGTTTTAGTGACCAGAAAACAAATTTTGATATGCGTCGGCTTACCCAAAAGGAAAGGTTACGTGCCCTTGGCATGCTACAGGTCGGCACAACACAGGCGGTTGTGGCGCGGACGATGAATGTTTCTCCGTCTGTCATAAGCAGGCTATGGTCCAGATACCGTGATACACAATCTGTACAGGACAGACCACGCTCAGGTCGACCAAGGGCGACAACTCAAGCCCAGGATCGATTTATCCGTACCTTGGCCTTGAGAAATCGTGTCATTACAGCAAATCAGATCAGCGCTCGTCTTCAAACAGACACTGGTGTGAGAGTGAGTGGCCAGACGATTCGGAATCGACTGCATAGGGGTCACCTTTGCACCCGACGTCCTCGCGTGATCCCTTGTTTGAGAGCTCATCACATTCAGGCAAGACGTCGTTGGTTTAGGGATCGTCAACACTGGGATAATCGACGCTGGAGCAATGTGATGTTTTCAGATGAGTCAAGGTTCACTGTTGTTTTTTTGGACAGACGTAGGAGGGTGTGGCGTCGTCGAAACGAGCGCTTCCAAGACGTTAACGTCATCAGACAGGATAGATTTGGGGGTGGTTCTGTTATGGTGTGGGGAGGCATCACTGTTGCTGGAAGAACGGCTTTACATGTTGTTGCAGGGCCTGTTACAGGCCAGTACTACCGGGACAACATCTTGGCAGTCCATGTTGTGCTGTTCGCACGACGTCATGGCTGCCGTTTCATCTTCCAGGATGACAACGCAAGATGTCACAGGGCCAGGATCGTTACAGGTTACCTCCAACAACAGAACATCACCACATTACATTGGCCAGCACTGAGTCCAGACCTCTCCCCCATCGAGCATGTCTGGGACATGCTTGGACAGAGGTTACGTCAACGTCAACAACGTCCTGCCAATGTCCAAGAACTTGCTGCTGCGTTGCAACAGGAATGGGACAATCTGGACCAAAATGACCTTAGACGTCTCATTAGGAGTATGCCACGTCGGATCAATGCTTGTTTGGCAAACAGAGGAGGATTTACCCGTTACTGACTTTGTTGTGATGCTGTGGTAACTTTGCTGTTTGACCCCGGGTATCATTTTACCCTTTTAATGGTCAGTCTGTGCCTTACTTAGTCTAACGATCATTTGGAATAAATCGATGAATGTGAACTTCATTTCATTTTGTCATTTGTTTCTTCGTCAGTTTCATTAGGTGACTTTAATAACACTTAAAAATCAAATATCCCCTACTTTTTTTGAATAGTATAGTTTGTACTTTTGTATATAAAAAATTTAGACTGACAGTTATACAGACATGTATTATGAAAATCTATAAAATAAAATGAACTTACAACACTGACTAAAGTCTGTAAATGTGCACTACAGAATTCCAGATGATCTTGTTCAGGAATAATTTCAAAACCCCAAGGTTTTGTTCGAGTAAAACTGGCACCAACTTTATTCAGATATATAGATGACACTTCTTGTTTTTCTTCTTTTTCAGAAGAACTCAAAATACTTTCTCTGCTTGGTCCCATGAGAGGGGAAGGGGAGCGCTCACGTCTGCTTTCAGAGTAGTCAAATGGTATTGGTGAGGTGGGACTAGGACTATCAGTATTGATAACTAATGATGAAAGAGTTCTTGGTAAAATTGGTCGAAAAGTGCTGAAAGCTCTTCTATGATAGGAAGTGTTTTCTTGTTCATATGTTTGGAAAAGTTTTATATTATTTACAGTTAAAACAGTTGATATTAAAGGACGCTCCTCATCACTAGAACGACCAACAGATCTCGCTAACCCGAGTAACAATGGTACAATAGTAAAACTTAATGTAGCTGCAAATAAATAAAACAAAAGATGATGGAATCTGGTTAAAAAGACAAATAATTCTTCTCTTAGGTCAAGTTGAAGAAAACCCTCTAAGAAATAATAGCCCCATGAGAAAGATATTATGTTTAAAACTACCAGACCTCTTTAATTTGGGTAAAATAGAAAGTGTTAATTTAATCAAATTTCTTCAGCAAAGTGTGTATCTGTATATGGTGAAACAAACACATCAAATAAACCTAATTCAACACTTTTATTTCACAGTCTAAATCAAATAGGTTTAATAGCTCATATCGTTCACTTAGAAATGAAAATATCTGCCACAAACAGATCTAACTTGGATCGCCTAAGTCGTCAATTTATATACATGTTTATTTACTAGTACTAGCCAATTAAAATTATCAGTAAAGCATGCAAATGTAGGACATTTCGGTCAGTGGATATTTGGGCCTAGGACATTTTGACCACTTTTTTCTTAATTAAGAGGACATTTCGGTCAATTCTTTTTATTATTTATTCTTCATAAGATTATTTGTTTTCTTCTACAGATTTTTTCTTTGCTGTTTATTTTTTTAAAAAAAAACATAACATTACTCCTTTTCCAAACATTTTTTTCATAAGCATAATAATATCAATAATAAAAAATAGGTTGCCAGGCAACGAAACATACGCCCACACAGCAGCCAAATCGTCCGGGCAGTCAACAAGAGTTGTCGCATATTAAGGAATTATCAGAAAATCATTAGAATTTGTTTGGTTTTTATAATCAAACATTTTTTTTATAAATCAGATAATAATTGTGACCTCCAGAGGCACAACAAGCTGAAAAGGGCGATTTTTTTGGACAATCAGGGGCCATAATTCAGGAAGTTACGATCCGATGGGCGCAAATATCGAAAGGAACCAAGATCTTTGGGTTATAAACATACATGTCAAGTTTCATCAAAATTGGTTCAAAATTGTGACCTCTATAAGGTCCACAACCTAGATATAACATATTTTCACACTATTCATGTACAAACAGCGGCCATTTTGTCCGTCAATTTTGGTCTGATTATCACGAAATTCGAATTCAACCTTCATAACCATGGAACGGTGATATAATCAAACGTTTTTTTAAATCAGATAACAATTTTGACCTCCAGAGGGACCACAAGCTAAAAAGTGCGATTTTTTGGACAATCAGGGGACATAATTCAGGAAGTTACGATCCGATGGGCGCAAATATCGAAAGGAACCAAGATCTTTGGGTTATAAACATACATGTCAAGTTTCATCAAAATTGTGACCTCTATAAGGTCCACAACATTGATATAACATATTTTCACACTATTCGCGTACAAACGGCGGCCATTTTGTCCGTCAATTTTGGTCCGATTTTCACGAAATTCGAATTCAACCTTCATAACCATGGAACGGTAATATAATCAAACGTTTTTTTAAATCGGATAACAATTTTGACCTCCAGAGGGACCACAAGCTAAAAAGGGCGATTTTTCGGACAATCAGAGGCCATAATTCAGGAAGTTACGATCCGATGGGCGCAAATATCGAAAGGAACCAAGATCTTTCGGCTATAAACATACATGTCAAGTTTCATCCAAATCGGTTCAAAATTGTGACCTCTATAAGGTCCACAACCTTGATATAACATATTTTCACACTATTCGCGTACAAATGGCGGCCATTTTGTCCGTCAATTTTGGTCCGATTTTCACAAAATTCGAATTCAACCTTCATAACCATAGAACGATGATATAATCAAACGTTTTTTTAAATCGGATAACAATTTTGACCTCCAGAGGTACCACAAGCCAAAAAGGGTGATTTTTCGGACAATCAGGGGCCATAATTCAGGAAGTTACGATCCGATTGGCGCAAATATCGAAAGGAACCAAGATCTTTGGGTTATAAACATGCATTTCGAGTTTCATCCAAATCGGTTCAAAATTGTGACCTCTATAAGGTCCACAACCTTGATATAACATATTTTCACACTATTCGCGTACAAATGGCGGCCATTTTGTCCGTCAATTTTGGTCCGACTTTCACGAAATTGGAACTCAGCCTTCATAACCATGGAACGGTGATATAATCAAACGGTTTTTTAAATCGGATAACAATTTTAACCTCCAGAGGTACCACAAGCTAAAAAGGGCGATTTTTCGGACAATCAGGGGTCATAATTCAGGAAGTTACGATCCGATTGGCGCAAATATCGAAAGGAACCAACATCTTTGGGTTATAAACATGCATTTCAAGTTTCATCCAAATCGGTTCAAAATTGTGACCTCTACACTGTTCACAACCTTGATATAACATATTTTCACACTATTCGCGTACAAATGGCGGCCATTTTGTCCGTCAATTTTGGTCCGATTTTCACGAAATTCGAACTCAACCTTCATAACCATGGAACGGTGATATAATCAAACGGTTTTTTAAATCGGATAACAATTTTGACCTCCAGAGGGACCACAAGCTAAAAAGGGCGATTTTTCGGACAATCAGGGGCCATAATTCAGGAAGTTACGATCCAATTGGCGCAAATATCGAAAGGATCCAAGATCTTTGGTTTATGGACATGCATTTCAAGTTTCATCCAAATCGGTTCAAAATTGTGACCTCTACACTGTTCACAAGCTAAAAAAACGTGATTTTTCGTACAATCAGGGGCCATAACCCATGAAGTTACGGTCCGATACATGCCAATATCGAAAGGAACCGAGATCTTAGGGTGATAAACCTATATTTTAAGTTTCATTGAAATCGGATAAAAATTGTGACCTGTAGACTGTTCACAAACGATTGTGGACGGACGGACGAACAGGGGCGACGACAATATACGTCCACATGAAAATGTGGGCGTATAAAAAATTAAATATTTCATTAATTCTTAAGATGAACAATAAAACGGAGATGAAATTAAATTCATATATCGGTAGGTAAAAAAGGCAGAAACATCTGCCAATCAGTACAAGGCTTAACATATTATTTTTGACAGACTAAGTATACAAAACCTATTACGAGATCACACAAAGGTTTGAAAACACAAAACAATTCAACACTGTTTTAGTTTAACTGGAAAATTCAACAAAACTGAGCTCCTGTGAACACAAGTACCCTTCACAGTTGGAATGTCTAATATGAGTATAACGTCCAGGCAATGTATCCATTCCCTCATGGCACACAACATTGTCTTTAACCCAGTCCATGCAGAAAATTAGGATGTTTGACCCCATTTCATTTCTGGTTGTGAATATGAGAGAATGAGAATAGAATAAGTTATAATTATATTACATACCTTTAGGTATATCATAAGAACCTTCACATAGCTTTGTTAAAACTTCCATCAAGTCAAGCTGTGCTGCAATAATCTACAAACAAAATAGCCAACAAAACTAATTTAGGCAATAAATGGTAATTTTATGACATTATACTAACAATAAACGTTTTTAGAAATCAAAATATGTGCCCTAAAGCAGCTAAGTAATCAAAGCTCTTATAACCTATTCAAATAGCATAAATTTTAGAAATATCAAATGATAATGGAAGTCTTTAAATGTGCTAACACAATTTCATAATAATTATGGTGAAATATCCCTGGAAGTTATAATTGAAAATCAACCAGATTCTGCCTTTCAATAGGATAATACAACCAATAATTGTATCAAAATGAATGAAAATCTATAGGCTTCTACTTCTATCTTCGAGGGAGATAAACAATTGAAAATTAGTTAAAAAAACAAAAGTTTTCTTCCTGCCGATTAATTTGATAACACATGTAAATTTCAGTAAGGCATTTAGATTTCATAATGTGTGATAACTTTTGTCATTACAGCGTCTTATACCATAATGCTGTTATTGTAATAAAATCAACACTGTTCTGTTCATTGATGTGTATTAACTAATTAATCAATACTTCTTTTGATGAAATATATTTCTTTATTCAGAGAAATATCTGAATAAAGCGGGGCTTATGTCGACTTTGCAACCCAAAGCAACTAGTTGCAGTCAGTTGCAAGAGTGCTTATGTCGATCATATCAGCAACTGAGGACAACTGGGAGCAACTGAATTCGGAGCGCTTATGTCGACTCGGGACTGATAGCGATCCCACTTAACATGTGACTGTTAATTTATTCATCACGTGATAAACAAAATGGCGAATAAGTTAAACGAAGCAACACAAAGGCATGGTCAGTCTTACTAAAATTCTATTAGTATATTATTGTCAACATCATCAACATTTGAAAAGTGGGTGTCTTCGTTCGCTTCCATCTGTTTATTTATAAAGTCACATGATACATGTTTCTTATCACGTGATGTTATTTCCATAGAAACGAGTTGACTCCAGTTGCAAGAACGCTCATGTCGACTGAAACGAGTTGCAGAAAGTTGAACATGTGCAACTGACTGCAACTAGTTGTAAGAGGCGCTCAGGTCGACTTTTTTCAGTTGCATTCAGTTGCTTTCAGTTGCTCCCAGTTGCCGAAACGCCAGTTGCTTTCAGTTGCAAGGTCGACACAAGCCCCCCTTAATGACAAACCAACAGTCCATGACTAAAACTTTAATTACCGTTCATATTGTAATTTATCTCATATTAATCTGATATTCAATCAGTTTGACTGAAACAGATGTTCTCTACAATCATACTGAATCTATTTATACTATACCTCATCTCTGGAATCACTGTCTCGAAAAGCAACATCACATAAAATTGTATTCAAACAAAAACTAAAACATTCTGTCATTGGTAATTCTACAAATATAAATAAATACATTCAAAATAATAATACAACTAGATATAATCAGTATATATAGACTATTCAATTAGGTTTCTAAAAATTTGAGTGTAAGTAATTAAAACATTATTAATATATCTAACCTAAGGTAGCAAAAATTTCATATTCATTGAATTTGATATATTTACTCTATTTCTTGTAAATCACACAGAATATGTAACTGTATTTATAATGAACTAAAAGGATGAATCTTCAAGGATTTCCAATAATAAACAGATATACTTACTATATTTGTTAAGCCCCTTTGGACCTTCAACATATCTAGCTTTAGACAATCCACGAAGAATTCCTAACAACTTCGGTAAAATTTTATCTTTATACTAAAAAAGAAAAAGGTTAAATTTGAATGCGAGTGTAGTATTAAAGTAATGGATAAATATTATATCCTGAAGTACAAGTATTTTCTAAATATATTATTAACATAGAATAGAGTAGTGAAAAAAATGCATTGGTCTATTTTAAATGACAATTCACAAAAACATACATGTAGTATGTGTATCTGTAGTCCAGAATAGTGAAAAATGCATTAGTTTATTTTAAGAACATGGTATTGGTAATTAGTATATGTGTACCTGTAGTCCAGACTCTAAAAAGTAAACTCCTAGTGCAATAACGGCATCTTGTCCTCGTGAAGTCAGCTGTAGACTACCATCACTATTCTCATTTGGAAAGTAATTAATCAGTTTCTGAACCTAAAAAACATCAAACAAAACAAGATTTCAAAATGAATTTATACACAACCATAAACGTGGAAAACACAATATCCAATCCAAGATTTAGAACACCATTTAAGTGTATAATAATATTAACTGCATAAAAAATTCCTTGTAAAATTTTGTGATCTCGAGGAGAGGAGAATTAAATGATTTTTCACATGTGGGAAGAGAAAACAAGAGGGCAAGTGGCTTCATCACCCATTGGTAGTTGAGTTCTTTAAACAACACCTGTGACCATATTAATAAAAAATTTGGCTATATCTTTAGGTTATTTTTTTCAATTAGGAGATACCGTCTACATTTTTATTCTATGACTACATGCAAATACAAGCAAATATCATTGAATACAGCCATTGAATAACCTATGGTTGTATTCAATGGCCTGAAAACGTACTACTTTTGCCCAGAATGACTTCATTTTCATAATTACATCAAACCGTAATGACGTCACCACCAGCAACGACAATTTTTGTAAAAAGGAAAGAAAATAGGGCGGAACCTGTCATGAATTTTAACGTTATTGATGATGATTTTTTTGATAATCTGGATAGTACAGTGTATTTTGAGATTTGTATGTAGTTATAGAATAAATACAGAGCTCAATGACCATTGAATACTGCTCGGGTTTTTCAATGGTTCACTCGAGTGTCTCCCTGCCGCAGGGTTATTCAATGGTTCACTCAAATGTAGCCCTTTTGCATTCCACTCGCTATCGCTCGTGGGACACTTGTGCAGGGAGGGATACACTCTCTTGAACCATTGAAAAACCCGAGTGGTATTCAATGGTCAATGAGTACTATCTATTTATTTTTCAGCTGCCGCTGAAATGTTATTTCACACACTTGGTGGGTACATTCCGAATGAGCTGGTGTTCTTTACTGTTTCCTAATTGATACCCTGGCTGATGGTATTTTTGCTGTGGATCTTTCACAAATTTATTTTCTTGTATGCCGTGCTTAAAAAGGTTGAGGATTTGTCTTGTTAAATGTTGGCCCAGTACCGTTATTGTAATTGGGCTACACAAAGCAATAAATGGCTGAAGATTCTTGACTTTTCGAAGATTTCATTTTTTTTCCCCCAGGCTTACCTAAATATCTCATCGATTTCGTAAATTTAGTGCATAATCTTATATATTTAGATTTCCATAAAGACGGTTAGAATTTTTTAACAGTGTGTCGTGTCGCTCATTCTGGTTCTAGTGAGGTAAGCAAGGTCTTATTTTCTCACTCGTCACTACGATGTTCAGATACATTGTTCAGCCGTTCACAGGGAGTGACACGTGATCATATAGCAGTAAAAAGTTTCCCAGTAAAACTGACTGGGAAGCGATTTTATTTCCGACAACAATGAAATAGGACTGTTCCTGAAAATACAGGGCCAGTGTGATGAGACCAACGCATAGCAGACGTTAAACACAAGTGAAGAAGAACAATCTTGTCAATATTGAGTCTAGTCTCTAGTCTGCTAACTACGCCTGATTACGAAAGTACAAATTTAAGCTTAGTGTAGCCAGCAAGTTTGTAGAAATTAATAAAATGTGGTATTTTAAATGACTTGCGACTTACATTGTCGTGTGATTAATTGATTGTGAAACGTGAAACACGAAAATTAAAATTGATGATAGTATTATTGATAGTTTATGTATTATTGGACAAATATTGATAAATAAATAATTGATTTTGAGTGATAGTCAACAAACGAAAATCTATTGCCAATTTATCAATAGATCTGCACCATGCACTCAACATTAACAAATCTAGTGATTTTAAAGTTATTTTAGTTTTGAAATACCTTTGCCCATGGTGTTGGTTTCAAAGAACCAAGCGAACGGGCTAATAATAACATCATATTACTGTGAATACACCCGTCGCCGGCCGCCATGTTGAACTGTGTGTTGAGAGTTATCTCCTCGGCACTTTGACATGAAGTTTTGATTGTCAAGTGTTAATCGAAAATTGGGAGTTGGAAAACCGGTGGTTGTTATGAATAAATGAAAGTAGTTGCGCTTGAGAAAAGAATAAAAAAATAAGTAGACTGAATGAAAAGGTAAAATATATAGCCATCGTCATGTTGTTACAGAATTTTCACACCAATTGTCTTTTCTGAATCGTCTGATAGTAAATGGTGAATACAGTAAGTTGAGTAACATTCATGTCCTATATTTTGACCTGGTGCTATTTCTTGATCTTCATGAATTATGAAAGAATTTATTTCAGCATATTGAACAATACTGGGAGCATTGACATTCCAACCGGTGTGTTAAACCAAATAAAAGTACTGCTTTAATAGCGCTACCAAAAATACTAAGACTGCCATAATCCTTTTAGTCAGTGAATTTCAATTATCCTATATTTATACTATGGGCCTGGGCCTTTATCTTCTATTTTGTTATGTTATTGTCAATTACAGTAATTGTCACTTCATATTATTATTAGCGGTACCGGGTATACATGTCTCTTTTTACATTCAGCTGACAATACTAATTTCATTGCTGTTATGTGTTAAATTTGTGAAATGGTTCTTTTTCTGTATTGGCTGATGTAATGATCACAATATTACATTATTACCGGTACCTTAATAAAAATCCAAACATAGAATTTAACTTAATAGAATATGATAGATCATTCTTGCTAGTTTAGTAGTTAAACAAAAAGTTGTGAAAATATAATGGTGTAGATCTGTACCATGCACATTAGCAGAATTAATGTTTGCATGCACCAATCTCAAATTCAAGTTAAAGTGCCAGTCTTATATGAAGTTTATCTGGTGATTTAAGATAGTCTGGCTATACCTATTTGAAATTTCACTATTAATTGTATTTGAAATGTTTATCAAAGAAACTGTCTTATTTTTATAAACCACATCTACAATTATTCTTACAGGACAAAATACATTGGCATTGTTATTGAACAAAATGGCATCACAAGATGAAGATGGACTGCTGCATGGTAAAAGAAATGTTAATTTAGAAAATGGTGATATCCAAGGTGAAGAAGAGTCTATAGAAACAGAAATAAAAGGGCCCCACTATTACAGTCTACCATCCTTACGTTATGCTAATATATTAAAGACTATTATCTTTATAGATGGAGTTATTTCTATTGTTTTATGGTTGACAGGTAAGGAAATATCAATCTTAACATGACTAGTCTGTTTTGATTTGGGTCAAAATGAAAATGGTTAATTTGATTGGATTTTAAATGGAATGATGCTTTCATCTTTAATGAAAACTTTATGCATTGACATAAAACTGATTTAGTGTTCCACTGAGCATTTAATTCACAAGAATTAAACCTTCAGATCCTATCATTCAATTTTTGATCAAAATAAAATATCAAACTCAAGATACAATGCTAGTAACAGGTACCATACATCTCCTTTTGACCAAGAGAAACTAGGAAACACACAATATAGTTCAATAACAAATATCTGTATTATAAATCTACATTTTTATGAGCCTGTAACTTTTTAAAGTGATTTTTCTGTAAGTTATTTATAGTAAATTGTTGTTATGTTCTAAATTTTAGACATTTGAATCAAACCACTATAGTTAATTCTCTTGATCAGTCATTTGTTGAACATTGATTGTCATAATCTAAGAAAATGGATCATTAAGAATTAAAGTAATCTTCTAACCTTTGTACTTACTTGATTGTGATTAAGAAAGTTTTACAAAATACTGCCATCATTATGAGAATCTAACAACTGAATTGAATTCCTAACCATGATTTAATTGTGGAGCTGAAAGATAAATTCATCATTATTTCCATGTACATTCATAATTAAGGAAATCTTTATATCACATGCATTATTTCTTTAAGTACATAGTTCCTAACCAAGGCAAAACACCAGCACTTTAGACATTTCAGTAAATATAATTTTAATACCTTTTTTCTGTTTTCAGGTGGTCACTCCAAATATTTTGTAGACAACATCGTTCATTTCCACCTGTTAGATTCTGTGTTTGACTTGGCCATTATTAGCAGCTTGAAAGTCATTTTCTTTATAGTTCTATATTCGTGGCTAGAAAAAATTTCCTTTAAACAAACCGAAAATCCATATAACAGAAATTTACAATCAAAATCCAAAATTCTTCATATCTTAATTATTTTGCTGTCAACAATATTTATGGTGTATTCAATTGCAAAAGGTGGTTTAGTTTTAAATGCGTACCTGAATCAGACAGACTATGTAATGATGCATGCAACATATAATGCATTGGTTATAAGTGCGGTGTGTTTTAGCATTTTAGAATTTATATTTTCACTGTATAGTTTTATCGCTATGAGAAAGTTAAAGATTTTACGGGTTTTACATCGTCTCAATGATGACGGACAAGAAATAGATTCAGATGGCAAACCAGTGAAAAAAAAGCCAAGTTTAAAAAGATTAGCTTCATTGGCCAAGCCTGTAAGTTTTTATATGTTTAAATGCTAGTGTTTTCAATTGATTCAGCTGTAGTGGTTGAATATTTTTAGAGTACATGTATATTTTGTTTAATATGGTATATTTAAAACTTGATCTACTAATAAATTATGGTTTGTATGGTGATTAAAACTTTCTTGAGACCAAATTAAAAGGCGATGAAACAACCTTGGAAAGAGAATGAGATAATATAAATAATTATTAGTTAACTTCTACACGATTTATTCTACCTACTTGTCTTAATAGATCACTTTTCTTTACTTACAGGAATTTCCTATGATAAGTCTGGCATGTTTAGCTATGTTAGGTTCCAGTGGATCTCAGATGGTAGCCCCATTATTTTTTGGTAAAGTTGTGGATGCTGCTCAGAAAGATATGGGTGAGATGTGTATTATTATTTTTGATTAGTATAGATAGACAGGCAGTTCTATAATATTAAATAAATTTTTTCTGTCTGTCTGTCTGTCTGTCTGTCTGTCTGTCTGTCTGTCTGTCTGTCTGTCTGTCTGTCCGTCCGTCCGTCACACTTTTTGGGACACAATAACTCTCTTCCTAATTGAGCTAGAATGTTCAAACTTGGTGTATGTGTTTATTAGGTCAATGCCTTGATGGAGTTCGAAGATGAGCATTTTCCGCTTAGGGTAAGCAGAGATAAGCAATTTGATTGGTTGATGCTTTGGGACACGATAACTTTAGTTCTAATTAAGTGAGATTGATGAAACTTGGTGTATAGTTTCATTATAGTAATACCTTGACTAAGTTCGATAATGAGCATTTTCTGCTCAGGGTAAGCAGAGCATTAAGTGAGATTGATGAAACTTGGTGTATAGTTTCATTATAGTAATACCTTGACTAAGTTCGATAATGAGCATTTTCTGCTCAGGGTAAGCAGAGCTATACGCAATTTGATTGGTCGAGAATTTGGAACACAATAACTCTCCTTGGTGTATATGCTTATTAGGTCAATGCCTTGATGGAGTTCGAAGATGAGCATTTTCCGCTTAGGGTAAGCAGAGATAAGCAATTCGATTGGTTGATGCTTTGGGACACGATAACTTTAGTTCTAATTAAGTGAGATTGATGAAACTTGGTGTATAGTTTCATTATAGTAATACCTTGACTAAGTTCGATAATGAGCATTTTCTGCTCAGGGTAAGCAGAGCGATACGCAATTTGATTGGTCGAGACTTTGGAACACAATAACTCTCCTTCTAATTTAGTTAAAATGTTCAAACTTGGTGTATATGCTTATTAGGTCAATGCCTTGATGGAGTTCGAAGATGAGCATTTCCCGCTTAGGGTAAGCAGAGATAAGCAATTTGATTGGTTGATGCTTTGGGACACGATAACTTTAGTTCTAATTAAGTGAGAGTGATGAAACTTGGTGTATAGTTTCATTACAGTAATACCTTGACTAAGTTCGATAATGAGCATTTTCTACTCAGGGTAAGCAGAGCGATACGCAATTTGATTGGTCGAGACTTTAAAACACAATAACTCTCCTTCTAATTGAGTTAAAATGTTCAAACTTGGTGTATATGCTTATTAGGTTAATGCCTTGATGGAGTTCGAAGATGAGCATTTTCTGCTTAGGGTAGGCAGAGATAAGCAATTTGATTGGTTGATGCTTTGAGACACGATAACTTTAGTTCTAATTAAGTGAGAGTGATGAAACTTGGTGTATAGTTTCATTACAGTAATACCTTGACTATGATCGATAATGAGCATTTTCTGTTCAGGGTAAGCAGAGCGATAAGCAATTTGATTTGCCGAGACTTTGGAACACAATAACTCTCCTTCGAATTGAGTTAAAATGTTCAAAATTGGTGTGTATGCTTATTAGGTCAATGCCTTGATGGAGTTCGAAGATGAGCATTTTCTTCTTACGGTAGGCAGAGATAAGCAATTTTTGGATGACACTTCGTGTTCAGTTTGATTGGTCGATACGTTTGAAAAAAATAAATGTGCGATTAATTAATATGTGTCATCTATTTATTTTGGGATTTCGGCGGGGGACATCAGCCTCACTGTTGGCTTGTATTTAAAAAGATATGAGCATCTGTTTTAACCGGGTTATTCAATATTCAAAGACAATAAGTAGGATTCATAATTGCCAAGAATAAAAAGCACCTCAGCATACTCACATTTGAGTTGTACTTTTAACAAGAGGGTAGCTCTTGTGGTTTTGACAACAGGCTCATAACCTGGGGCAATAAGATCGATAGCTATGGTTCCATTTATATAAAGTTGAAACATAGCTGCCGAGGCAAAATTCTCCCCTTTGGATTACACATATATGTAACATAGAAATAAAAATTATTGTATGTGTCTCTGGACAAAGGATATAAGTTAAATATACTTCATAGTATTTGACAATAAAAGAATGGGATAGACCAATAGTCCGGCAGCCGATCAACAAACCTGGAAATACAGTCCACCTAATGTTTTTTGAAGGATTATATATCTTCAGAGGGTGTAGGTTCAGGATCCGGATGATACCACGCTGGCACCATTGGGGAAATTTAAATATTCAAGATGACTGCCATGGCCGCTAAGGTATTTTCTGGTTATTTAGTGGGGTAAAATTTGTGACAGATTCTTTCGGACTTGCCTTGAAGGAGAATTTGATCCACTGAATCCAATGAGCTTGGTTTTTTTTGCGGGTAGCTAATAAAGTTCCCTAAAAAGGTGTGTAATGTATTAAAAAATAGATTCTTGCTGGATTATTTATATTAGATATGTGTAGATTCCGAATCCGGATGATGCCACCCTGGGGAAATTTAAATATTTAAGATACCCGCCATGAGTTATTTTCTGGTTATTTAATGGGGTAAAATTTGTGACAGATTCTCTCGGACCGTGGTTTGAAGGTGGTTTCGAAAAGAATTTGACCCGCTGAATCCAATGAGTTTGGTTATTCCTCCTAAAAATGATGGCTAATTCCGCTAGGGGTCCAAATTAAAAATTGATTCTCATTTTCTGGTTATTTATTGGGTAAAATTTTTGACAGATTCTTTCGGACGTAGGTTTGATGGTGGTTTCTACCCGAATTTGACTCGCTGAATCCAACGGGCTTGGGTATTCCTCCTACAAGTGACGACTAATTCCACAAGAATGTCAAAATCACAATGGGACTCAGTTTGGCGGGAAACTAATAAAGTTCCCTAAAAAGGTGTGTAATTAATATATTGAAATATAGGTGTCAATTACTTCCGATATAAACATAAAAATATGTTCCGACCAAAAGATATTCCAGGTTGTGCTCAATATTGGCGAGACATAACAATATAGTAATGTGATGATAATGTAATACCTCAAACTATAGGTTTTCGTGTTCGCCGAGTTTATTTCCGACTGCCGCATTGTGCCATGACCGAACAAAATGCCAATATGGTGCCCAAATTCGACGAAATAGCTGAGTTTAGGAAACCATGGAAGAAAATAGTAAGAGTACTGCAGAATGAGCGTTAAACTACCTCAAAGACACTCTACTTCTTGTATTCTTATTAAGAACACAAAAGCTTCACAGCCAAACACAATCCACAATTGAACCATAGTCAAAAGGAAATGTTGCTAAAAGTTAACTGGTGCTTACTTCAGATATAATAGTGCAGCTACATGTTCATTCTGGGCCGGATGAGTGTTTCTTTTTGGTTATATTTGTTATAATTTAAGACAGTGAAGTCAAGATGTATGAATAGTATCATTTGACCACGGACATGGGAATGCAGTGATGCAATATACATGTGTACAATGACCAGAGAACTGATACCTTGGCAGTTTTTTGAGCTTCTAAATGGATTTCTATATGGGACTAAAAGGTTTTGCCGTTTACCACAAATTACAGGGCCATACAAACAAAAGTCACGAAGAGCGAACTGTCAAGCATACATTATGATCCACTATGACACTCATCCGTGTCACCTTCTCTGCTAGACAACGGAGGGCAATAAGATATAGAAAATGTTTTCTATCGTCATATGAAACTTCAGCTTTATCCGTGCGTATGAGTGATCTAATAACTGTCAGTGAAGTCCATACCGATCGCGACTATTCCAGTGATTTAATCGACAAATATGTGAGGTTGGGTTCTTTTAAGAATACAAGGGGAAGGATTTCCTCGGGTTGGTTGTTGTTTGATACAAATCTTTTTACATTGTTATATTTGTCCATGGTTTCCCAAACTTAGCTATAATGTCGGGTTTGAGAACCATATTTATTTTGATCATACGACATTCAGCTGTTCAGATATGAATTCAGTGACCCCGAAAACCTATAGTTTGACATATGACACCAGCACATTACTAACATCAAATGTCCTGCCAAATATGGTTACCATTTTGAATATGAGCTCGGCCTAGAATAACTTTGTTTGGAACTCGGAACATGTTTTTATATTTAAATCTGAAATAATTGACATCGAAAACCTATATTTCAATCTGTCACAAAATTTACCCCACTGAATAAACAGAAAATGCCTCATGGTGGCCATCTTGAATATTTGTATTTCCTCAAGGGTGTCATTCAGATTGTGAATCTACACATATTGGAGATACATAATCCACCAAAAACCTATATTTCAATATATTACGCGCCTTAATTAGGGAACTCCTGGAATTTTGTGAGTTTCCCGCCAAAATGAAACTCCATTTTGAATTTTGCGGGATTAGCCGTCATTTTTTGGAGTAATACCCAAGCTCATTGGATTCAGCAGGTCGAATTCCTACAGAATCCACCTTCAAACCATGGTCCCAGAGAATCTGTTATGAATTTTGCCCCATTGAATAACCAGAAAATGTGTTATGGTATCTTGAATATTTAAATTTCCCCAAGGGTGCCAGGGTGGCATCATCCGGATTCTGAATCTACACATATTGAAGATATATAATCCATCAAAAAACATTAGGTGGAGTATATTTCCATGTTAAGCCTCAAAATGGGGTTTGGCTGCCGGACTACAACAGATGTAATTGATATAGATATATTTATATTCTTTCTTTACAGGTGAATTAAACAGTACAGTTCTAACGTTATTGTTGATTTATATTGGTGGTGCAATATGTTCTATGGTAAGAAGCTGGATATTTACTCTGGCTGGTCAAAGAGTTGTTGCTAGGTTACGCAAAAATCTATTTTCATCTGTTATACAGCAGGAAGTTGCTTTTTTTGACACAAACAGGTAATTGAAAGTAGTGAATAGAATATGTGAATAAGTTTGTATTAAAAAGGTAGATGTATGATGTATAGGCCATTATTAAAAAGATAGATGTATAGGCCAGTATTAAAAAGATAGATGTATAGGCCAGTATTAAAAAGATAATTGTATAGGCCAGTATTAAAAAGATAGATGTATAGGCCAGTATTAAAAAGATAGATGTATAGGCCAGTATTAAAAATGTAGAAGTATGATGTATAGAAAGTATTAAAAAGGTACACATGTATACTCTAAACTACAAAGGTACATTTATAGACCAGTATTTTAAAAAAAAAGAGGAAAATTATTTCTTTTGAATAAGACATTTATGGAGAGAAAGATATTGAAATCTGCAAGATAGCATACTGCCATCTTTCGTACTGAGGGGCCCACATCATTTTATCATTGACTTACATTGGACCAGTTCTTACTCATTGCCATCAGTATCTGCACATGTTTCGGCATGAAGATTGCTTTACTGTTGAATATCCGTAAAAAAAAACACAAAAAAAACCCTGGTTAAAATGACCAATTATTGTCAAATACCGATGTGTGATGATAACGTAATGTTGTAATCAATAATCGGCTAATCCTTAGTCCAGCCTACACCTACAATCACACCAATAATCACGTTTTAACTACATAATGTCTTCACAGCGTCTCTCAGTATATATGAATTATTTCAGAACAGGAGAAATATGTAATAGATTATCATCTGATACACAAGTTTTACAGAATGCTGTAACGGTATGTATGTTTAACTTAAATTGTACATAGTCATCAGTAGATAGTCATCCTGATGATGTTAGATGCCATGAAGTTAGTGGATAGTTATTTGAATTTTAGATAACAATCACTTGTGTAATAATAATAAGGTTTGATTGATCTAAATTGATATTTAGACATTTAGATCAATATATCTTGAAATATTGTACATTTAAAATTGCTTTATGTAAGAGCTAAATCTGACTATACCAGACCCACTTTCTGGCTTCAAATTTTATATGAATTATTATTTAGCCTTTTATGAACATACCAAACCCATGACCAACTGTCTGATGGCTCGGACTTTAAGTAGATTAGAACAACATGTGAGATGAGTGGTAAAATACATAATCAAGATTGTCGCTTTGATAATAACAAATCTATGCTAAATATATATATACTATTCAAAAAAAGTAGGGGATATTTGATTTTGGGGGCATAATACTAAAATATGCAAATGACTACGAAAAAAGTCACTATAGAACCTAACAGAAGAAACATTTCCAGTTACATGTGACGCCCAAACGCACCAATAGCTACCGCATGGAATGCAGGTGATGCTTGGGATCATTATGGGGGTCCAACCCAAGATTTGCACGACTCTGACTTTGAATGTTACAGTCATTGTGGCATTGAATTCCAGGGTGGAAACATCAGTTTGATTGTTTTAGTGACCAGAAAACAAATTTTGATATGCGTCGGCTTACCCAAAATGAAAGGTTACGTGCCCTTGGCATGCTACAGATCGGCACAACACAGGCGGTTGTGGCGCGGACGATGAATGTTTCTCAGTCTGTCATAAGCAGGCTATGGTCCAGATACCGTGATACACAATCTGTACAGGACAGACCACGCTCAGGTCGACCAAGGTCGACAGCTCAAGCCCAGAATCGATTTATCCGTACCTTGGCCTTGAGAAATCGTGTCATCACAGCAAATCAGATCAGCGCTCGTCTTCAAACAGACACTGGTGAGAGAGTGAGTGGCCAGACGATTCGGAATCGACTGCATAGGGGTCACCTTCGCGCCCGACGTCCTCGCGTGATCCCTTGTTTGAGAGATCATCACATTCAGGCAAGACGTCGTTGGTGTAGGGATCGTCAACACTGGGATAATCGAAGCTGGAGCAATGTGATGTTTTCAGATGAGTCAAGGTTCACTGTTGATTTTTTGGACAGACGTAGGAGGGTGTGGCGTCGTCGAAACGAGCGCTTCAAAGACGTTAACGTCATCAGACATGATCGATTTGGAGGTGGTTCTGTTATGGTGTGGGGAGGCATCACTGTTGCTGGAAGAACGGCTTTACATGTTGTTGCAGGGCGTGTTACAGGCCAGTACTACCGGGACAACATCTTGGCAGTCCATGTTGTGCCATTCGCACGACGTCATGGCCGCCGTTTCATCTTCCAAGATGACAACGCAAGATGTCACAGGGCCAGGATCGGTACAGGTTACCTCCAACAACAGAACATCACCACATTACCTTGGCCAGCACTGAGTCCCGACCTCTCCCCCATCGAGAATGTCTGGGACATGCTTGGACAGAGGTTACGTCAACGTCAACAACGTCCTGCCAATGTCCAAGAACTTGCTGCTGCGTTGCAACAGGAATGGGTCAATCTGGACCAAAAGACCTTAGACGTCTCATTAGGAGTATGCCACGTCGGATCAATGCTTGTTTGGCAAACAGAAGAGGATTTACCCGTTACTGACTTTGTTGTGATGCTGTGGTAACTTTGCTGTTTGACCCCTGGTATCATTTTACCCTTATAATGGTCAGTCTGTGCCTTACTTAGTCTAACGATCATTTGGAATAAATCGATGAATGTGAACTTCATTTCATTTTGTCAATTGTTTCTTCGTCAGTTTCATTAGGTGACTTTAATAACACTTAAAAATCAAATATCCCCTACTTTTTTTGAATAGTATATTTGATAACTTCACACAGAATATAATAATTGGACTGAAATTTTCATTAAATTCATTTTTCATAATCTGTTTTTATCTCAATCTTACATCAATAATGTATATTGAAATACAAATACTGGGGTATATATTTGAATTTGTTAACCAAAAGCTTCATGTGTATAATATGTTTATATTTTCAGGCCAATATGTCGATGTTAGCTAGATATTTATTACAAATAATAGGATCTCTTGTACTTATGTTTGTATTAAATGCATCATTAACTGGTGTGTTGTTAGCTGTTGTACCTATTGTTTCACTTGGTGCAGTACAATATGGTAAACAAATACACTAATTATGGATATTTATTAGGAATATATAATAAAAATACATGCTGTTATGAAATATAAGTTTTCAATTTTATGGTGGTCCTTCCATATGAAAATAGTATGTAGTTTAAGACCTTGTCAATACAATACATGATACATGTACCTCAGTGAGAAGACATTCTAATTAAGAGTCCAGTTCCCTAACCGCTTGACTACCACAGCTCTAATCCTGGATGCATGCAGTTTTCAATTCAAAATTACCAAGAGGTATATAAGTTAATGGAGGAGCTCAATTGTCACTACAAAATATGCTGGTTGATGAATTGTTATTGACTCACACAAAATTGAGTTCTGTCCAAGTTCTTCCAGTCCTGAAAAAGGATGTGGTGTGAGATGAATCGTGACTTAATAAAACAGTCAAGCTTTGGTGATTGGCCGAGATACTGTGATATTCAATACATGCTTGAAATTTTCATGTTTTTTTCATTTGACATATTTCTGGGCAAAGAAAAATTTAATTTCCAGAAAAGTTCAATCAAATATCTCTGTAGGCTTCTCAATGTGTTATATGTTATCCCAAGCGAGAAATATATAGAAAATATTTTTTATGTGTTGTAGGACGTTTTGTTAAGAAATTAAGACAGAACTTCCAGGATAGATTAGCCGATGCTGGTACTACAGCTGAAGAATCTATATCTAGTATTAGAACCGTCAGGATGTTTTCTGGAGAAACCAAGTCTGTTAAACTTTATGGTTCTGATATTGATAAAAGTTATGGTGAGGGTAAAAAATTGGCAGCAGCACAAGGTAAAGTGGTAATTAAATTGGGTAATAATGTGTGAATGGACGTTGTGAAATAATCCAAATTTCATATATCTACATATTCATAGAGCCCACTCTGTTTACTGTTCTGCACCTTTTGGATACATGTAGAGCATCAGTAAGATAGAGTCTGAGTAAACATTGGTACCACTTATGACAAATAATAGCGGATAGAAACTAATTCCTATATTTATTTATTTATAATACTTTTATGACATTCTTGATTGTCGGTCTTGTAGTGAACTGTATTTCTGCTGGAAGGATATTTTATATCCATGATTTGGTATATTGTGCCAGTTTCCTCTGTGTAGTATTATCAGTTGAAAAATATAATGAAAAATATTACTTATTTCAAGGTGCTTTTGATGGAACAGTTGGTATGTTGGCATATGGCGCTATTATTTTAGTATTATGGTATGGAGGAAAGTTGGTTTATGAAAATTCACAAGATAAAACAAAGGGAATTACACCTGGTTTGTTGACATGTAAGTACAGCATAAGTAAGTCTGAAAATACAAATCACTACAAATGTCAGGCAAAAATTCAATCTTTGTCGGGCATAATTCCATTGTCGCATGTAATTTTGTCCGACACTGATGTGGGATATTTTTTGTATTGCAGAAAGTTCTTAGTTCCTAACATTTTAATGTACTTAAAGTAGTTTTGTCTAGGTTTGCGTAATCAACTCTTTGATTTACATTTCATAATACTGATCACAGGACAAATACAGTCACCTCCCTTGATGTGATCATTTTACAGTAACAATTAGATATATTTTGATGAGGTCATTTTAAATTAATTTTACATTGACCTAAAGATGTATTTTTCAACTGCAATATAATGTAATTGAATAATTCCATAACAAGTTTCTTGTCCATTGTGACAAAAAAAATCTTTTTTTTTTTTTTACAGCTTTTCTTCTGTATACACTTCAAGTTGCAATGGCTTTTGCTCTTCTTTCATCTTTATATGGAGATTTTATGCAGGTTAGTCACGTTAGTTTCTAGAAATGTTCAATCAAACAAATATGTAAGAATGTGTTATGCATGCTAATAAAGCTGATTTCTTTATCAAGTCTTACATCAATTGTTTTTAACAAAACTGTCTAACAAAGTAGTAAATAAAACAAAAAAAAAGGTAACAAGAGAAAAATAATAATATGAACTTCAAAGGGATATATTTCATAAGCAAAATTATTTCATTCTTACATTTATTAGTATTTAATATTCAAATAAAGTCAAATACACATATTTCATATCTTAAATGACTATTTATATAATCTGTAGCAATACTTGTTATAAATAGCATATTATTTACTAAACTTGTTGGAAATGTTTATTTTAGGCCCTTGGTGCATCATTACGTATATTTGATTTAATGGATAGAAAACCACTAGTTTCAAATGAAAATGGAGAAATTTTACCATTGTTAGATGGACGTAAGTAAAGTGTATAATAATATAACAGCACCATCTGATGTGTCTCAGACAAGTTTATATAATATCAGTAACCAAATGTAGGGCTCCAAGTCTTATCAGAATATGTAACTTGAAGAAATACTGTAATAATCTAAGGCTGCGAGGTAGTTCAAACTGAAGTAGTTGTAAAACCATGTGTACGACCAGAAATCACGTGATTGAGGAGAAAACATCTTAATTTGTAATTTTCAATGAGTTTAGGATATTAAATGATTATGACTTGTAAGCAAGTCATTGAAGACGTTTTCAACAGAACTTTCTATTACATTTTGGTGCAGTACGAGTTCAGTGTAATTTTAAGCAACATCAACTATGAAAACGAAACTAATTTTTAGTGAATTGTTTTCTGTTTGAAAATTGTTTTAATTCTTCTTTATCAGATGTTGAATTTAAGAATGTTTATTTCACTTACCCATCAAGACCAGAAACACCAGTTATAAAGGTAAGAAAAAAATTGTGATTTTATTGGCGTTGGATACCTTGTTCTGTAGCCACAACACAATATGAGATTGTATTATGAATACTGACTGCTGAAAGGGAACAAAAATAGAAATACAAATTTTACAGTGTTGTGACCACCACTATTGGATAACTTTATTGTAATCATGTTATTTGTTTACAGGGAATGAATTTGACTGTAAATCCAGGTCAGGTTGTAGCATTAGTTGGTCCGTCTGGTGGTGGTAAATCAACTATCGTTAGTTTAATTGAAAGATTTTATGATCCTGATAGTGGCACAGTATTATTAGGTAGGCCTACAGATTCATAAAAAGTTTTTACAGTGACACGACGACTGGCAGTAGCCAAGCTTAACTGATATGCAAATGTATAAGACAAATTGCAATTGAAAAGTCATTTATTATCAATAAATGACAAATAAGTACTACATATAAAATAACAACAGTAATATAAGGGGGGTTGGGATGGCCTAGTGGTCTAGAGTGCCGCGCTTCGACCTCTAGCTGGCCGGTCACCTCTGGCTTGCGGCTGTGGTTTCGAGCCCTGGTGTGAGCGTATGTGGCATGGAGATAGGGGCTCCTTCTCAACCTCGTGGGTTTCCTCCGGGCACTCCGGTTTCCTCCCACAGCAAAGACCCCTGCGCGTGCGCTAAGATAATGAAAATGGAAAAAAATAAGACTTGTCTGCGATATCACCTTCGGTGGAAGCGGACGTTAAACACCAAGAACAACAACAGTAATATAAAAACAATAGGTAATGGTACAAAATTTTGATGTTAACTGTAAAATTATGCCAGCCAAAGACATGAAGCGCTCCCTATGAACTGTAAACAGTTCTCCCATTCACCATAAAGTCCATTTATTACTGTTGCATAAATGTCGCTTTTATTGTAATATTTTCTCTTGAAAAACCTGAACTATTATTTCGTGAGTGTACCTTACATTGGAATTGTTAGAATCAAATATTGGCTTTCACCTATTTTATTATTTATGTTATTATCTGTTCTGTATGTCTCTTTTATTATTTGTAAGGAATTAACTACCCATCAACAACTCATATTTTGTGTCTTCAACCACCCCTCTGCAAAGCTTTTTAAGAAACCAAATATTTATCATGCTCTCAGCTTTAAAGTTTTTGCACCTTCAGTGAGTGCCCTGTCTGAAAAATAAAGCTTGTAAAGGTTGCATTTACCGCCCCCTGCCTTAACCCCACTCCAATAATATTGTCACTACTCCACGACTACCCCTAGTACTCATGTTCAAGAAAGGCACATTTCTGAGAAGTTGTCCCTTCAGCCACAAATTGCTGAAATTATTCTTACTCTATTTCTCTATTGAGTATTTGAGTGGTTTCTGTGTATTTTTCAAGGTGGAAGAGAACTATCAACTTTAGATCCTCATTGGTTCCGTCAGAAGATTTCTATGGTTAGTCAGGAACCTACATTATTTGCCTGTTCTATAAAAGATAATATTGCATATGGTAAAGTAGCAACAGATCAGGAGGTAAGTATTGTTTATCTTATAGTCATTAACCTGTTGATGGAAATATGCACCTTTACATGATACGGGCAATACTATTATTTATTTTTTCTATGCCAATGTTTAGGTCCAATATTTAAAACCAGAGTAACCACAACTATTATTTCTATACTGAAGCACAAATCACACTATTTATTTATTGTTTCAAAGAGTTGTTCTTTCAAAGATCAGAAACATTTCAACCATTCAATAGATTAAAAGCAGAGAGATGTAAGTGTCTCTAATTAGTAATACTGTAGTCATATTCAAGTTGAATAATTCAACTATTATGAAACGTTTTCAAAAAGTTCAGTTGTCCACTTCAGATGGAAACAAGCATCTGTACTTGCAATCACCTTGTGTCCAGACAAGTTAAATGTATGGTGTGTGACAACTCTCCACTTTACTTGTATTTTTTTTATTGTTTTCGAGAAAGAAATGTAATTTTTGAGGTTATTGCAGTGTTTTAATTATCTCTGGATAACAGTTTTGATCAGTCATGTTTATAAGATCGGTCAGTGAAATATTTGCATACAAGACAAGTACTATAAAAGAGTTGGATAACCTGTATAAATGACTTTAACAATCACTTTTACCCCCACATGTGAATCCAAATGCAAATAAAGAGGGAGGAATCCAAAACCATTTGAATTACATAAACTTTGATGAAATCCAAGTCATAATAAGCTAGATACTATGACTTCATTTGTGCTTCAAGTTTTTTTTTGTTTAATTTTGTCCTTAGAGGAAGTAAGTTTTTAAATTAATGAAACATTATATAAAAGATGGTTCAGTGACTATGGCGGTATATTAGTGCCAAAATTCTAACATGCTTTCGTCTAATTTCTTACTTCTATTCGTGTAATTTCTAACCTCCATTCATGTAACTTCTAACTTCTATTCATGTAATTTCTAAATTAAGACAATGCATAATTCAACTTCTTTATTTGTTCAGTGTAAATATCAATTCTATTTCATCTTATTTCTAATATTGGGGCGAAAAATGTCTACTTCATTGTGGTGTTACATGTTAAGCATGAACGGCAAACAAATTTAGAATTTTGATACATCTACCTAGCAACCATCATTATGACATCGTTTGGTGTCGCCACCGTGTGCTCAGTTTGGGAATTGAGCACCTGATCGGGACCATTCTATTGATACAAACGACTCCCTCTTCGTCAGATTGAGTGGCTTGCCTGAGTGTTAAAATTGAAAACAACATCGGGAGAGAGAGATGGGGACATGGGGTTTAACATCAACTCGACACCAACCAGGTCATTTCGGTATTAACACCGTTCAATTGTATTTCAATAATTCGCTTGCGCGTAGGAGTGTTTAGCAGTGGGAGGAAACCGGAGGACCCGGAGAAAACCCACGAGGTTGGAAAGGCGGCTCTGCTCCATGTCGCGTAAAAACGGGAAATCGAAACCACGCCAGTTTATTCAATGACAGACCTTATGTTACAGCGTGCACGTGCTAACCATTCGACCATCCTACCCTCTAAACAACATTGAACGTGATATAAATGTATGGTTTGCAAATATTATTTCGAATACCGTGGCTAAGTGGGTAAGACGCAGGCTCGCTAGGCTGTGGGTCGGGAGTTAGATCCCTGCATTGGTCGAAAAAAGTTCATCCAGATTTTCTGGCGTGGTTCCCCCTTATTAGTGTCTTGTCGTTCCGATGGGATGAAAACCCGAGGTTCCATGTACATGTTGGCGTGCACGTAAAAGATCCTGTGACATTTAGACTTCGATATAAGTCCACGTCGTAGATCCGCTCTCCGGGCAATATTTCCCTAAAGCACACTGTATGGCGTATGTCTGTCTCCATTAGCCCGGTTCGGAACAAAACAGTAGGGCGTTAAACCCTCTTTCATTTCATTTCATTTTCTATTTCAAATATAAGCTAAACGGGATTTGGAGAATTTTATTTTATTTTTTTTTACGGTTGAGCCAATAATTAATATCTTTATGCAGTTGGTCTATATTAACACAGGGTATAAATGTTATGGATAGGCCTACACAGATACTGAGTTTAATACTAAGTGACCTCTCTCTCTCTCTCTCAGCACTCCTTCCAACCTTCAACCAAACGAAGAATGGGTCGTTTATACCAATTATGGTCCCGATCAGGTGCGCAATCATCCAATTGAGCACACAGTGGCGACACCAAACGATGTCATAATGACGGTTGCTAGGTAGAAGTATCAAAATTCTAAATTTGTTTGCCGTTCATGCTTAACATGTAATACCACAATGAAGTAGACATTTTTCGCCTCAATAATAGAAATAAGATGAAATAGAATTGATATTTACACTGAACAAATAAAGAAGTTGAATTATACATTGTCTTAAATTAGAAATTACATAAATGGAAGTTAGAAGTTACATGAATGGAGGTTAGAAGTTACATGAATGGAGGTTAGAAATTAGACGATAGCATGTTAGAATTTTGGCACTAATATACCGCCATAAGTGACAGCCATATATTGTTGTTTCCCCTGCCCCTGCCCATCCATAATTTATTTGTCACAGTGTTTATCCGATTTTGATCAAACTTAAAATCTATGTTTATGTAACTTCCTGTTTTATGGCCCCAGATTGTTCATCTCATGCAAAATGTGGGCATATCTTACATGGCAACCGCTTGTTTTAAACTGACTTTTCGAAGATCTACCAAAACTATTATTTTAGATATATCAAGATGGAGCCAAAGTTAAGTTAAGTATATTTCTGACTAATGTGAATTCTTTTACAGATTGAGGAAGCTGCAAAACAATCAAATGCTCACGAGTTTATTATGACGTTTGAGAATGGATATGAGACGTTAGTTGGTGAGCGAGGTGTTCGACTATCTGGTGGACAGAAACAACGTATAGCTATAGCTAGAGCTCTTATAATGGATCCAGTTATACTACTGCTAGATGAGGTACATTCTTATTTACCTCTATTAAACATTCTAAGAATAAAGCAGTATGAGGACAAAACCAGGCTGCTACATTGTTATAATGTTGATACTCAATGACAGACAGACAGGGCTTGTTTTTGTTTAAAAAAACATCCAAACTCTTAACATCAGAGGGTCATTTGTCCTTGTTGACACATTTCAAGTAATTGGGGGATCACGTGGCTAGGTGGGTAATGTGCTGGCTCGCTAGCCTGGAGGTCGGGTGTTCGATCCCTGCATTGGTTGAGAAAGTTCATCTCGATTTTCAGGCAGGGTTTCCGCTTGTCAGTGATGTAGAACGGAGGGCCTGGCAAGTACAGCTGTCTAGTTGTTCAGATGGGACGAAAAACCGAGGTTCCGTGTACTCATTGGCGTACACGTAAAAGATCCCTTGGCAGTTGGAATTCGATTATAAGAGTAGGCCATAGCGCAGGGGCCCGGGCAAAATTTCCCTCATAAAACACTGTATAGCGTATGCCAATCTTTCATCTTCCAATAGTTCAGGTTAGGTAGTGTAGGATGTAAAGCCCATTTCATTTCATTTCAAGTAATTGATCAGGATTGTTTTCATCAGCTTTTATTTTATTCAAATGTATGAGAATAAATGCGATATTTTTTAACATCTACTTCCACATTGACATGAAATTATATTTTATTCAGGGAATACAGTATATATATATTATCTATGTAATATATTTTATAGGCTACAAGTGCTCTCGATGCAGAAAGTGAACATTTAGTACAAGAAGCTATAGATCGAGCTATGAAAGGTCGAACTGTTATAGTAATAGCACATAGATTATCTACTGTTAGAAATGCTTCAAAGGTATGTGGATGCTATTTTTCATTCTGAAAGTAATAAATTAAGATAGATGATTTCATTAATCGATCTTTCAACAATAAAACAAATGGCTAGAATGTTTTTTTGAGAATCTTCAATATTAGATATTATTCAAAGGCTTTAAAGATGAAATACTCTCAGTTAAATAAAAATTACATTCAAAAACAGTTATCTTCTTCTATTGATCAGTTTTCTGTGCAGTACTCTAAAAAAATAGCAAAAATAGTAGTCTATGATAATTAGAGGATAATAATAGTATTTAATTCACTTCTCTCTCTTTAAAGATAAAATAGATTAAAGATAATGGTATAACTACATTTAAAATGTTTGAAAAGTTTTAAATAAAATATTTTTATTTTTAATAACCAGGTTATTGTGATAGAAAAAGGTGAAATAGCAGAACAGGGTACACATGATGAATTACTAGCTCATAATGGTGTATATAAGAGACTAGTGTTACGTCAATTAACAGCTGGTGGTATGAACTTTGATCAACTAGATATTAACTCTATACAAAATGGTGATACTGTGGAGAATGGTGAAGACAAATAGATATTATATATAGAGAGATGTTTTATTATAGGTCACAGAGAGGTGCAGAAAAATAGATTTTATATTTCATTTTACAACATGATCGTCCATATGAATCAATATTGTGATCCCAATATCATCAATGGTCACAATGTGATTGCATTCTATAAAATGGTAGAGAGTTATACAAAATATGATAATAATAATAAACACTGCATTTATATAGCGCAAAAATCTTCTATTGCGCTTTCACTAAAGGTTTCAGTTCTGGTAAGAGAAAGCTTCGTTGAATAATAAAGTTTTTAATTCTTTTTTGAAAATCATTATTGAGCTTGATTGTCTAATGGTTTGAGGTACCGAGTTCCAATGGAACGGTGCCGCATACCAAAATGATCCTTTTGCCATTTCAAGATTAGTTGCAGGTTGATGGAGCCTTGATTTCTCTGATGCAATACGGGTTCTGATTGATTTATGTGGAGTTATTAAGTCGCAAATAGCATTTAATTTGGTATTGTCAAATAATTTATTTATTGTGTATTAGTATTATACTGTTGGAATGGTATTTGATGTTATATTAGTGAGTATTGGCAATTGTTTTATGATGATATTTATTTTTTATAGACCGTTACACAAATGTCTCAACAGTCTGTACGTAAGTTATAAGATCGAGCATTTTTAATGGTAACTAAATAAAACATAAAATCATGAAAATGATAACATTAAATATAAATATAAATATTAAATAGTTTTCAGGAGCAAAAATGTTGTCGAAAGATATGGTTTTTCAGGTTTGATTTAAACAGAGAAAGTTTTGTGATAGCTCTCAGATCTAGTGGAAGACTGTTCCACAGTTTAGGCGCTGCCACACTTAGGGCACCTCACCGTACTGTTTGGACGTTTTTCTTCCCATGATTTTTGAAAGAGAAGGGCAACAGCTTCACTTCAGTGCTACTCCTGGTACAATATGCCGGTTGCCAAACGTTTATAATATCGGTGAGGTAGTAAGGCGCTGACTCACTATGGCGAATGGGATCATCATTGTCCTCGTAAATTCATGTAGCTAACACATTTGGGTTGACATTGACATTTGAATATTGTGTAGGTAATTTGTATATTGTTAGAACTTTGTCTCTGATTTGTTTTGCAGTTATTCTGCTTTTCTTGGAGAGTTCAATACATGAATACTTTCTCATGTTACAATAAAAAAAAAATATATGTCACACATTTTTTAGAGAAAGTGCTTGAATTATTTTATCATTTGTTCAGTATATATCATTTCGTTTGCTTATTGAAGCCGCTGGTGTTCATTTGGATATCCCTGCACCCACCTACCCTATTAATGTGAAATCTGGATTCTATAATGGTCTTCTTTTTTTATATCACAACTGTCAACTATATGTAGATCCTTAAGTGGCATTCCTTAACTGGATGGATTAATTATAACAGTTTTATAATGTTGAGAGAATATTCTTTCAAACTGTGCCTAAATATACTAGTAGCTGTTTTTCCATAGAAATGTGTAAAAATTGATTAAAGGGGCATTATTTGAGATTAGATAAAGAGTTGACAGTTCTCGCTATAATAGTTAAGAAATAGATAGTGTAAAGGGAATATGCTGAAAATTTCAGTCAAATTGCTCCAATCTGAACCAAGATGTTAGCTTTTGAATTTTACGCTAACCTCGATCATCATTATCGTCGGAATGATAAAAAACAAAGTCTCGATTATTCATTTTTATGTTTAATTATTTTTTTGAAAATGTATAAAGTCTGCTAAATATCGCAGGCTAACGATGGCATCGAGAGTTGAATATGATCTGGAGAAGTTAATTAATGTGTAATTAATTATTTAAAAACATTTCAGGCCTAAAGAAAGACCAGCAATTAGCCGATTTAGATCTTGCATAATGTATGTTTAATATCCAGAGTTTAGATATTACTAATAGCATATCAATTCCACTCTATTGGTGCTGAAGTGGAAAAAGTCTTTAGGTCATTGCATATATACACCGTTAATAGATATTTGTTATATCGTTGGATATTATTTAGCAACAAATTTGTTTCTTATTTTAAGGTTAATGTGTATATTAAAGGTGTTTTAAATTGATATTTCTAACTTATTGAAGTAAATTATTAGTCCATTTTAATTTCAGTGTTGTTTCTTATGTGAGCAGATTTTTAAATTATATTTTTCATATTATCACAAATGATTTTTATTAAAATAAATTAGGTATTTTTACACCTTCATGTAAATGTGTTATGTAAATTGATTTCAGACTCTATCCAGGCTAGATATCAATAACAATTAACAACATACATCATATCTCTTGATCAACATGTTTTTAATGACTGATCGTGACCTTTGACTTGCACAAAAAGTCATCCTCCCCAATTTTGGTAGACAAAATATTTTGTCTTTAAATTCTCTACAGGTTGTGAGTAAAGACAAAATTCTTTTCAAATTTGGCATGACTAATCATTTCAATAACAGGATTTATACCGGCAACATGAAGTTGGCACGTTGTTCGGGATTTGGCACTAAAACCATGCCTCCGACCATTTCCTCACTACCTTTGACTGTAGGGGTAAGTGAAGGTTGGGTTGGCAACTAGTTTTATCTGAATCGTACAAAATGGATGGTCTGATGCACTCCAAAATGAAACTCATCTGATATCTTTTGATCCTGAATCAGACAAAAATTGGGTCCTCTGGAGCCGACATTTTGATCGTAAGTTTTGGTCCAATTTTCACGAAATTCAAACTCGACCTTAATTATGGTGTAACATTGACAGGGCGATGGAATATGTCAACAAGAAAATGTGGGCATATAAAAAACCTATTTCAACATAATAGAGACTTAAAGATACACTAGGGGAGATTAGATAAAGAGCTGGCAGTTCTCACTATAATAGTTAAAAACTAGATAAAGTAAAATTTCAAATTGATCCACTCAGATTTTAGTGAATGAATTTTCGGCCCAGTTTCAATCATCAATACCATAGTCCAGTTCACACCAACGGAGAATGTCACACAGTCACGCTTTAAATCGGTGAGCAAAACGCCATCATTTTTGTTTACTTTTCCAAAAATATCATGATCTCCAAAGTAATGTTACGCTTTGATAAGCTCTGATACAAATTGGTTACGCTTTGGGGGGCGAATTATTTCTCGTTTTGACCAGGCCTTCTTACGCTTTGTTATGCTTTGATGTGATTATGACGCTTTGAACCACGCTCGAATACAATTATCAATCTCTGTTGTGCGTTGTTAGGCTGTGTTACGTATTGGAAAATTTCAAGATCACCGAATTCATGACGCTTTTGATCCAGAGCAGATCCACAAAATCATTGCATCTCTGACTCCACAACATTTTTGTTTACTTTTCCAAAAATATCACGAACTCCAAAGTAACGTTACACTTTGACAAGCTCTGATACGAATTGGTTACGCTTTGGGGGGCGAATTATTTCTCGTTTTGACCAGGCCTTCTTACGCTTTGTTATGCTTTGATGCGATTATGACGCTTTGAATCACACTTGAATACGATTATCAAACTCTGTTGTGCGGGGGGGTTGGGATGGCCTAGTGGCCTAGAGTGCCGCGCTTCGACTTCTAGCTGGCCGGTCACCTCTGGCTTGCGGCTGTGGTTTCGAGCCCTGGTGTGAGCGTATGTGGCATGGATATAGGGGCGCCTTCTCAACCTCTCGTGTTTCCTCCGGGCACTCCGGTTTCCTCCCACTGCTAAAGACCCCTACGCGCAAGCGAATTATTGAAATAAAATTAAACCATGTGTTAGTCCCGAAATGACCTAGTTTGTGTTGAGTGGACGTTAAACCCCATTTCTCTCTCTCTCTCTGTTGTGCGTTGTTAGGCTGTGTTACGTATTGGAAAATTTCGAGATCACCGATTTCATGACGCTTTTGATCCAGAGCAGATCCACAAAATCATTGCATCTTTGACTCCACAACAAGATGGCAGAACTGCAAGATCTAGAAGTTCCAGATGTACCAGGGCATAATCTATCTGAAGACGACATGATGTTTTTCTCCCTACTGTATAAATACATCCTAGTCCTTGAGGCAGAGGAAGAACAGCAAAGAAAAGGGGGGTTGACCTACTAGCAGGAGGGAGGAGACTATTCATCAGGAGCTGCTGGACCAGTCCATGGCTCACTGAAGAAAGAAGACAACAATATGGTCAATAGACTCAATACACTAGCTCCCTGGATACACAACTGCCTTCAGAAACTTCACCAGAATTACCCTGAGGTGTTTGATGATATCCTGGAGAGAGTGTCACCAGTCATTCAGAAGCAGCAGACTAACTACAGGCACCCCCTATCCGCTGGCCTCAAGCTGGCAATCACCTTGAGACATCTGACCACTGGGGGCAACTACAGGTCACTGGCATATGGTTTCCGATGTGGTGTCTCCACGATAACAGAACTGATTCCGAAAGTGTGCAGGGCCATTGTACAGGCGTATAAATAAATATAAGGTCTTCAACCCACCTAGCTCCCCTGAAGCATGGAGAAACCTTTCCCAGCAGTTTGAACAGAGGTGGCATGTCCCCACAACTACAGGGGATTCTCCATACCAATGCTGGCCTTGGTAGATGCACACTACAAGTTCATCTGGATTGAGCTGGGAGGTAAAGGACACAATGTCTGACTCCCAGATATTCATAGACTCTGAGCTCTTTGAATGCCTAGCAGATGGGACCATAGGGCTACCCCCATCATGCCCTTTCCCTGGGGAAACTGAGCCAGATATTCCATACTTCACCCTGGCTGATGATGCTTTTGCCCTGAAGAGCTACATTATGAAGCCATACAGTAGAAGAGGGATGACATATGAGCAGAGAAACTGAAACTGCAGGATCTCAAGGGATAGAAGAGTGGTGGAGAATGCCTTTGGCATCTTTGCTGCACCTCTACCTCTCTTGGGTCCCATCTTTGTGTTGTTTTTCAGGTTCAGGATACTTTTTTGAAATAATGCAATGAGTGGTACTCAAGTCGCAGAGCTTAGGTAACAAAGCCTAGCAAAGGGTGTCAATCTTTGATCACAGCGTCTCAATTCGTGGGAAAGCGTAACAAATCGTGTCAGATCTTCATGCCAGATCGTAGCAAATCTTGAGACATCTTAACAAAGCGTGTCAAGTGGTGACAGACCGTGAAGACTGGGGTCCCCGCTTTGAACAAAACTCTGTTAAGCTTTCCTATGCTTTGAGTCAAGCTTTGCTGAACTTTGTTATGCTTTGTTAAGCTTTGATACGCTCTCGGCGCTTAACTCAATTCGTGAAAGAGCGCCCAAAATTTTGCAACAGTTTTAAAATTTGTTGGCGAATGTCCCGCTTTGTTCAAAGCTTTCCAGCGATCTATTAGTCGAGCTTTGTTATGCTTTGATGCCGCTTTCCACGCCGCTTTTAAGCGTCATTAAAGCGCCGTTGTTTTAAACAGCCTCTAAAGAAAGACCCGAGAGTTGATTATGGTCTGCATGAGTTAATTTTAATTAAAATGTTTAATTAATAATTATTGACATAACAATTCAGGCCTAAAGAAAGACATGCAATAAACAGACTTAGCTTGTGCATAATGTATGTTTAAGTCTTTGATGGATTTGTTTCAAATCTGGTGTAAAGCCTTCGGGTCATGAGAGGACGAACCCTCTAAATAATTTGTTTTACCGCCAAAAAAAACTCTGAATGCAATTGAATCTTCAATTTTAACAGGATTTTTTTCAAGCTATAAAGATCTGATTTCTTGAAGACATCCAATTTTCCCTTTGGATAAGCTGCTGTCTAGCTAGATCTGCTGTGCTGGCATATAATTTCATGCTTGGTGTGCCTATATTTTTTAAAATACATGCAAATTACGATAACTTCATGCCCTCTCCAGCTGATCCTGTATAATCTGCCCCTGGTACTGTCTGTACCGTAATTACCGGAACTAATAAAATTCAAAATATATGTATTATATATTTATTACATTCAAATAAAAAATATACTACAACATACTAAAAATATATTACTTTAACATTTATATTATAAAATAAAACAGTTTTTGATTTTATAACAATAATCACTGTACATAACATAGTAGCAAAGCTTTTAAAAACATACATGTATATCACTGTGATTTTAGTTGCTGTAAGAGTGTAGATTTTTTACATTTTTTGATTGGCAAGAATCCACAAGGTATAAGTCACTGCTGGGTTGCTGATGCCCAATAATGGCTTCAATTTCAACTATTTCCAATAAGTAATTGGATTTTTTTAATAAATGTGGCAAGAACACCTCTAAAATTCTAGAAATGAATCTAGGGGCTTGTGCCAATAACATAGCCTCAATTAGTTTGGTTGAAGTCTCTGATGTTCATTTGTATTTTATAGACAATATCTAATTATTGTTCATGACTTAATCTATGCTGATGAAATGTAGTTAAATTGATTGTTTAACATTTAACTAAGAAAGAAAAATCTAAATGATGTTGGATAATCTTCCGGCTTGGATTCAATTAGATTTAAAATAGGCTCATAAAATGATTTTGCGAAGATTATAGGTGGTGCTGCCGCCAAATGTTGTGGATGCCAAATATTCAATTTATCATATCTTTAAAACTACTGAACCATTTTGGGCAGATTTTGGATTCATTGTCAACAATATTGTTTGCAAGCGATTAACAATTTCTCAAATGACGAACAGAGACTTTAAAATCGCAGCTGTGTTCCCCAAATCCTTTGAGAGACTATTATTAATGCCAATGTAGCCTAAGAAGCATGTAGACATTTATAAAAATAAATTAACATAATTTATTTTAAAAGGTACATTTTCCCACACACTCATAACATTTTGAGCTCAAATTTTGGATGCAGTGTTTATCATGCATACATTGCTTCAAAAAAAACACAAAGTTAGAGCAAACCATATCCTGGCAGCACTCTTTAAGAAAAAAATCAACATTGCTAACTAAACGGCAATCTGTCTTTACAAAATGTCACTGACTATCAACAAATGAATTCAACTTAATGTAGGAAAACCATCAGGCAATCAAATTAGATTCCGATTTTTAAAAACACAGGTATTTATATGAATATTATGTTGTTCTATTTTGAATCATTTCAAATTTGTTAAGAAAGTTATTTTGTATATTACAGGATATGAAATCAAAGAAATTAATTTTTATGCGCAAATACTAGACCATGTTTTTGGACTTGGATTCTATCCTCTTTTTCAAGCAATAATTTGAGTCACCTTCAAGATAATTACATGTAGTAGTATATCTAAAAATGGTCATCATTAACTAAGTTGTTTGTTTTATATAATTTCCCATCTTTTTTTTATCACTGTATCATTGCTTGACATTGATAAAGATGAGAGAATCCTAGTTGAAAAATCTCCAATTCAATTACCATGTGCCATTGAAACTAGGGAAAATATGACTCTCTATGTAATTTAAAAGATTCAGCAAATCCCTAACCTATTTGTAATTCCTTCTTTCAAAAATTATCTATATCCATAGAAAAATATTCAGTTGCCAATCCACTTACAAAATATCTCTCATACATCTATGAGCATATCTATTTATTATTCCTTAGAAAATATAACAAAATATTCAATAAAAAAAAACAATTCATAAAGGACAATTATATATTATTTTGTTTCTTTATAAATAAAACATAATAATTAAAACAATTCATAAATATAATTAACAACAATTAAATACACATTGGCCCCCATATACATAAAATCATACAAAACACATACACTCACATAAATATAATAATATTACAACTGCTAACAACAAAAGCTTAATTTATAAAATGGACATTGTCTAATAGGTTACATTAATAGCCTACATAAGCCATTGCTTTATGGTGTAAATGGTGTCCCTTATGTAATAATTTGTAATATAGAACTTGAACTAAGAGATATCCAGAGTTGATAATGGGCTTCAGAGAATGACCAACTGCAAACTATTACAGTTAGTATTCAGAGTAAACACGAGTCCAGCTCAAACTAAATATTTATGAAATTTTTATTGTATCAACAATTATATTACATTATTATATGTGTTAAATAATGTTCACAATTCAAATAATTTAATCTTATAAAATTAATAAATTACTTAGGTAGAACATGAAGTACATTGTAACTGAAAAGCAAGAAAAATTGAGTTCATCTTGTCACTACTGTTTATTTTTCATTTGAGCCCATTATTGGTTTTCTTCAAATAGAACTATGTATTCATTTGTCATGGATATAATTTCACATAAATTTCTTATAACTAAAAATAAAATATGCAACAAAATCCTAAGAACTTTAAATATTCTAAGTGAATCAAAAAGTCAGAGGAACAGATTCCACAAGTGAATATGAATGATCATATATGTGTATATATATTTTTTAACAATTGTGTGTATAAATGATTACATTATGCAGAGAGATATCATTCTCACCAAAATCACACATCGGATTGTCTCATTCATATACTGGTATTATATCATGTATTGAAATTATAAGATGATAAAATATTACATGTACCAGTACATGACATAAAAAAAAAATTGTTTCGAATTCCATCAAAAGTCTGGACATAAAATCTTGTCATCTCCCTCATTTATCTCAATATATTTTCCTAATTGTTCTTTTAGCTTTTCTTGTTCTGTTTCACCAAATCCAATACATTCCAAATAATTCTTAATACAACCGTACCTGGGAAATAAAAATCAAAATATGGAAGGACAATTAGATATACTTTAGTTTTATATTTCTAGTGATGATTTTGCTTTAGTAGAACATTCTTAATGTTTATATAGGCTTAAAACATGCATCATGCAAAAAACAATGTCTTAAGTTTATTTTTCAGTTCACAATAATTTGTCTGGTCTGCAAGTTATTACATGGCAACATGCACACTCACCCTATTTGTGTAGTGAGAGGGAGACAGGGGTTAATGACTATGTCATATCAGGACTAACTTATGGTGCAATTTTATTTCAATAATTGGAGGTGACCCTACTCCCTGTCATATACATGCTTGGATTAGAAACCCGCCAGAGACTAAATGACAGATCTTATGATCTAAAGTACATATGTGTTGGACCACTTGATCCCTTACTCCTGCTTTTGTGTAGTGATCAAAAATTACCTACTTTTCACAAATATAATCCAATAACTGATTCATAGTATCAGCTTCTGCGGTTACAAATTCTTCACTCATATGAAATCTCTTTACTATTTCAGTGTATAGTCGTTCCTTCATATTTAATGTACCCATCTGTAAATTAATACAACACACTTTACACTCTTTTTACATAGAGCAGAAAAAATACATGTACAATAAAATGGAGTTATGTAACTGTAACAGGGATGAAATAAGTTGCACCATTACTTTGTCAGTAGACTAAATTGCTATGTTTTATGTTTTTTCAAGTTGTATTTGTGATAGAAGAAATCAATCATATTTGTGTTACTACATGTATGTACAACTGTAATTGTAACATACAAGTAAAGACTTTACAATAAGATGCCATTAAATACAATGATGTAAATGTCACAGTATAATAATAAACTATGCATTGAAGAAATTGTTATCCATAAGTCAACTGTGCTGACAGTCATAATAAGATATTATAGTTACATCTAACTATGCATGCCAGGGTTGCATTAATCTTGTAGGGGCCTGGGACAAGCCAATGGGGTTGGGGGGGGGGGGGGGCTGAATTAAGAAACACTACTAGGAATTGTTGAAAAAAATATTCGACTTGTAAAAAGGGCCCTATCGAATGCAACAGCCAGGGGTTAAAATGGGAACCATGACTGTGGACCAAATGAGGGCCAAGAGAATGACATTAATATTTTGAAATCTAAATTAATATCTCATCCAATGGAACTTAGGATTTTGTACTCCAAACAAAATGGAACCACCGATATTTGTCCTTATTTGCCCACCGTGGGGTGTAATTGTGGGGAGGTGTGTCGGTCTCAAAATTAGTGCAGTCACTGCAGTCGGTCTCTGAATTATGCATCAGTGACTAAATGAATATATCTGTGTACTATTATTGCTTTGACTGAATATCACAATACCCGCCAGGGACTCTAGGACCCCCTAGAAAGCTTGCACCTGTGTTGTCTGGCTTGGGGTTTCGTCACTCATATTAGGGGTCAGTGCATCAAACAAAATCTGTATTGTAGATGTGGTACTGACTGGTACATTCATCCATGTACATGATGTCTAACACAAAGCAAACTTGATGAATAACATTAGTATCTACCTCTGTGACCTGTATGTGAACTATAATTAAATAAATGCTTCAACAGAAATGAGCTAATTTTTATTGTCTTTACTGACCTTCCTGTAAGGATTTATCCCATGGACAATAAGCTTGTCAATATCAGCTTAATAAATGTTACATAAAAAATACTGAATTAAATATACTGCAATGTAACAGTTTATTTTTGTACTGATAAAAGGTCAAGTGGCTTTAGGGGGGTAAAGAAAAAATATTTACCCTTGATAAAGCATATTCTGTAATGATATATTGTCTGGGTAAACCAAGACATGACAAAACTAATGCTGAAACTATCCCTGTTCTGTCTTTGCCATGAGCACAATTAATTAAAACTGGATAATTTTCATTGTCTGTTAAAAGCTTCAAAGCTATAAAATATAATATAAATTCATTTGAAATAATTTTTTAATGGGATGACGACATATGGATACTGAAATCATAAAGAACAAATCTGTGATAATTTAATCATAAAATAATGCAATCAGGAAAAAAGGGTAATGCATTAAAAAAAAAGTGAGTAGACCTAATACTCTCAGTATCCTCCTTTTTATTTTTTTCAAATTGTATTCAACAACAATATTATAATGATAACAACAATAATGTTTCATACCTGCACAAATACTTCTCTGGCTCATGTCAATCATATCTTTGTACTGGCCAATCAGACCAGTTGGATTTAACACATTACGTGCAAAAAAACGGACAAAATACATGTAACCTGTGTTGAAAATAATGTCTATTGCAAGAAATATTAGAGAATAGAGTTGCAGATACCATGGTGCTCGTTTGAATACTGTCCAAATATAGGCCGCACTAAAAAAGTCTAACAAGATATGTTGTCCAAGTGGGGTGTTGTCTGAACTTTGATCTCCAGCTTCCTGGTTGACTTTACCTTTTGCAAGTTTAGTAAACCATTCAAAATTACATCGTCTGTTAGGAACTGACTTTAAAATGACTGGTTCATTTGGCTTATAATTTCTTCCATGCGGAAAAGCGACTTTGTAAACAGGATAGGTTTCATCCAAAACTTTTTTACCGTTAGCTTTCCGATATTCCTTCTTGGATCTAAAGTCCAATATTCTCTTGATTTTTAATTTTTGGAAAAATGACAACCCTCTTTCGTCCAATAAATCTGGGCGTGACGATCGGTACAGAACTACATTTTTTGACTTTTCTGAGTCTGCATTGGTTTTTGGCCCCCAGAGAACTCTGAAATTTGGCAAAGATGCAATTTCCAAAAACAACTTTTCACTGGGGGCTGCCATGTTGGTGTATGCGCAGAATAAATCTTGCAACTATGATTGGTTGAAAGGAATATACCTTTTCTGAGGTAAGGGGGAGGTAATGCAATCTATCTTCAGAATAAAAATTACCGTTACACAGGACAGTTATATTTGTTTAATGGGTAGTTTCTCTGATCAGCTTTCTATATTGACAGTATCACTGTACATTGTGACTGGCATTCTGAAAAGTTAATAGATACCAAACATGTCGAATGGCAGCGATGAGTCGCTGGGTTCCACCGAGGAGATCATAACGGTTCGTGAAATTAAGCAGCAGACACCTGTGATGACAAGGTCTGCCTTCTCCGTCGGAAGGGATCACAGTGATGAATCCAATAGTCAGTGGTCACCTACTAGATCCCCAACGCGATTCTCGCAAAGTGCAACGGTAATATATTTAAAGTTCCAATTTCACATTTTCTAAGAAAGTCAAAACATAATTATTTCTATGTCTTTTGCTCAAAAGGTTGTCAACTTACTGTTATACGGTCCTGGGCAAAATTTTTTGGGCATTATAAAGGGTGACACAGGGTGATTGAGGAAATAGTTACTCAATTACCTCCCTTGTTTTCCCATTCCTCTCCATGGACGCCCATCTTCAAACGTTTGAATTTGAAGTTGAAAATGATATTTTTGCCAATTTCTCAACTGGCAGTACTGAATTATAGGATTAATAGGATTATTCTTTAACATGGTAGGACTGTTTATAGGTTCAATCTATTTTTGGGCTTTATTTTAATACATTTTAAAATTATAACTTAAAAAAATGCTATTGGAGCTTTAACTAATCTCTATTAAAATCTGTATGTTTACTCGGAGATACGTTGAAACATTGTAACTACTGTATATAACTCATGAGTTATTGTACTTATTTTACAGCTCTAAAATAACTTAATATTCCCCTTTAAATTTGTTATAAAATGTGTTGAAAAGGAAAATTGAAAAAGTTAAAACAATCTGCAACCAAGAATTATCCATGTTTTAAATACTTTATGATCAACAGAATAGAAAACGTATATTAAATGAAAATTGCCATGGAGAAAAAAAGCTATTGTATTAATTTCATAGACAAGATTAATAAAATTATGATAAATTAACTTTTCTTCAAGGTCAGTAAAAAACTTGGCTTTAATAATAAAAACCTCTCGATTTTTAATCTGTTTTTTGTCACATTCATTAAAAATGAATTGATGAGAGATTTGTGATACGCTAGAATGATATTGTTTGATTTACAGAAATTTGTTTCAACTTGTGTATAATTATGTTGTTTAAGTTGCATTTAGTAATGTTATTCCAATTTAAAGATGCAAAACTTTCCTCTATCATTAAAGTAACGATGCAAGAATTGCAATTTTAGGAAAATATCAAATAGAACTACAGTAAAATGTACCATGTACAAGGGGGAAGAATTGATTGATATAATTTCACTTCATCATATCTTTGTAAATACTGAACCAGTATTTTTGGACTGATATTTTTATTAGAGATTCAACTTTAACAATATTGTAGTTTGCAAGGCATTCCATTGATCAAATCACACTCAGAGACTTTAATGACTAATTAAAATTTGACATTCTAGATTCAGTTATAAAATGAATGCACCAGGTGACACATACCATTAAAGGACCCACAAAATCTTTTTAACAAGATAATTATTACAGTGCTTAATTTCCCAGTATTTACATAATTTTGTATGTGGCGATTACATTATAACATGTGTTTTGAATAGATTGTCAAGAAAGGTTCCATTTAATTATATAGGCCTATTTAGAAAATATAATTTTATAATTATTGTATTTTAGTTATTATATATTATACATCAGATATTATTATTTTCTTTTCAGGGAAACTTAAGAGGTGATCATCCCTTTCCTCCTATTATACCATTAAATGTTGGGGGTGTTACGTATATGACAAGATTATCAACATTGTTACGTTATCCTGATTCTATGCTAGCAGCCATGTTCAGTGGAAGGTATCAAATAGATTTGGACAAAGACAATAATTTCTTTTTGGATAGCAATGGTGCAATATTTGGTCATATACTGGAATACTTGCGACACGGAACATTACCACCATATGATATGTGTACTTTGGTTCATAGGGATGCAATGTATTATGGATTGGTTGAACTTGCCGAACAGTTGTCTTTAAAACCAGAAATGGCCACCATTGCCGTACGGGAAGCTCACAGAGGTCAATTTCCTAACTACCAACATGTAAAAGAGACTGTGATCAAAGTTGGTATTGAAAATGCCACTTGCAACAAAATTGGTGGAGTTGTGATTCATGCAATGAGGACTGAATTCAAACCTAAAGTACAAAATTTTAACCCAAAACATGGTTGTGTTGTGGAGCAAGCACATGTTAGTGTTGGACCATGGGAAGGTTTAGCAGATGAAGAAGTATTTATACGATGTTTAGAAAGTGACCTGATTGAAGAAGGCTTTAATATCAAATCCCATGATGGCAAAAGAAAATGCAAATATTATTATGGCCAAACTTGCCAAAAATTTGTTTTTAGAATTCAGTTTGTATTTGATTAATATATTTTACAGCCATACTTCCTTCTAAGGGAAATGTATATGTATATATATATATACTAAAATGTTTTCAGATTCTAAGTGTCCGGCATAAATATATATATATATATATATAAAAATAGTTAAAACTAGAAACACGTAGATCTAGCAAAGCATGAGCGCTTTTAACTATTTTTATACATATATATATACAATAACATTATTTATGAATAGTCCCAAGACGGACGAAAAGTACTTTAAAATGTTAAAATGTTATTAAACCTATGTTGAAATCAGTTTGTGTCGGCATACCTTTTATCTTGAAACAAAGTAGTACAGCTTTGCGGTTGTACTAATAATTTTGGATATATACATGTATATATATATATATGACTATGAGTTCTGTACTTTATGTGCCATGCACTGGATATGTATCCACCATTCAAACTTCAACAATGATTCACCATTGAAGGAATAACCAATAATCTGCGAGTTAATGAACAGAGCATAGGTACATTTATATAAGGATGTACCTTTTCCCTTGTATCTCATTGTCTGCGATATCATTTTGGTGGAGGCGGACGTTAAATAAAATTATTTTCACACACACACATGTATTTACAGAAAACATAACTATTATATATTAAATTTACCCCAAACTTTCACCGTTAAAATCATAGTATAAAATGTGAGATTATATGTATGCATTTAATATAATTGTGTTACTTTATTTAAAGTTGTATATATACATGTAACAGGCTGTTTAATGTTAGCCCTTATTTATCTAACAAAGGTTTTATTTTCTTGATTTTATTGAAAAAATATACCATTATATTTATAGGGCCTACACACAGTGATGATAGTTTCACTGTTTCTATTGTATTAATGATGATGATTTTGAACTCTTCTTTAATCAATACATATGATAACTAGATAGTGACTTTGATATTCCTCTAATATTTCACTGAACTATGTCCAATTACTTCTTCACTGTCATGTAAAATACTTTAAAATATAATTTTAATTTGATTTCTTAAACATGTTTACTTTAGCATTCTTTCAGTCTTATTCTTTGATCTCACAAATATTAATTCCCTATTTATTCCTGTATTTCATACAATCATACAACCAATCTAAAAGTATGGCTACTATTTTGATCACCCTTGTGCGTCTGTCCTATTCATAATAATGTTTTAGGTTCCTTGTCGGAGAAAATAGAGCTTTAGCCATTTTTGATGAAATATACAACCATATAGTTGTGTCCATTTATTCAAAAATATTTCTGTAATATGCTAATTTTTCTGCCTGTCGCGCGCCCATGTGGCAATAGCTCCTGTTGACTGTACAGACAAGATAGAATTATCAGTGGCTGTACATCATGGTTGTCATTATTTACAGTTTGTTATAGATCACTTATTTGTTCTAACTGTAATTTTAGTTTCTGACATACCTTTAAAATTCTACTTATACATGTACTTATGATGTACATGAGTGGTTTAAGGTTCAAATTGCGTGCGCTGTATCATACGGCTTGCCATTGAGTCAACTGGCGTGGTTTCGAAATCCCCGGTTGTACGTGGCAAGGAGTAGAGTCGCCTGTCAAACCTCATAGGTTTTTCTCTGGGTACCTCCCACTGTTAAAGACCCCTATGCACAAGCGAATTATTGAAATAAAATTAAACCATGTTAGTCCCGAAGTGAGACCTAGTTTGTGTTGAGTGGATGTTAAAGCCCATATCTCTCTCTGAGTGTTGTTTCAATATATTATAAATATTGTCTTGCTCCGGACTATAAAACGACTTAAATCCTGATACACTACCCCTACAAGCACATTTCAATGAAATCGTCATGCGAGTCCAATATTTTAGCTAGTGTAACTAATATATTATTGGCATGGTGCCCGTACCATTATTTGTAATGAGATTTATGATTGAGAAATTTTTAACATTTAACAATTTAACAAAGGTGCAGACATGGAGATTCATATGCAAATTCTTTGCATTGTGTTTTAATTATTAAGTTTGAAGGTTATATAAATTAATTATATGTACAGATATCAATAGTCATATTATAATTAACTGTGATTTAATGTTTTATATATTTGTTACTACTAAACCGGTTACATGTATATATTATGTTTGTATTTAAGCTTAATGTTGCAAATAGTCGTAATTTGTCTTTCCTTTTGAAATTTTCGTTATAAGTAGGTCTACAAGCAAGAAACATGAATAATTAAAAATAAATTTACATAACAACAAAGTTAATATTATGTAGGTTTGTTTTCTGTAGGTTGTTGCAATATTATGTATAGCCATTGTTTGGTGGTCATTTACTACATATAAATGTTGAATGTTATGTTCTTTTAGTATAGCTGTACCAAGAGATTTAATTGGTCTATGCATCTGGAATTGACCAATAGCATGCAGCACATTACCAAACTATCCCCACATGATTTTAAACCAAGATGTGGTGGAGAAACCAATTGAATAATGAAACGGTGCATAAATTTTGGTGTAATTAAAATTTGATTAAAGCTATTGCATGCAATATATTCAACATTTATTTTTAGATAAAGGCTAAATTGTTTGTTTTAGCCCTTGAGGGTTTGTCGCTTTTAAATTATATATTAAGGTAATTTATTATAAGAGATATTATTATTGTTTTATGATATTAACAGGGCATTCCCAACCATTATTATATTAATATGGTAGTCTAAAATGTTTTACACTTTAATCTTATTACATGTATATTCTAGTTATGAAAAATAAAAAAATGAGCACTCTACATTTTACTTTTTATTGTCCCCCGCCTTTCGAAGAAAGTTGGGGGACTATTAAAATGGGTTCGTCCGTCTGTCTGTCTGTCCTTCTGTCTGTCTGTCCGTCACACTTTTTGGGACACAATAACTCTCTCCCTAATTGAGCTAGATTGTTCAAACTTGGTGTATGTGTTTATTAGGTCAATGCCTTGACGGAGTTCGAAGATGAGCATTTTCCGCTTAGGGTAAGCAGAGATAAGCAATTTGATTGGTTGATGCTTTGGGACACGATAACTTTAGTTCTAATTAAGTGAGATTGATGAAACTTGGTGTATAGTTTCATTACAGTAATACCATGACTAAGTTCGATAATGAGCATTTTCTGCTCAGAGTAAGCAGAGCGATACGCAATTTGATTGGTTGAGACTTTGGAACACAATAACTCTCCTTCTAATTGAGTTAAAATGTTCAAACTTGGTGTATATGCTTATTAGGTCAATGCCTTGATGGAGTTCGAAGATGAGCATTTTCCGCTTAGGGTAAGCAGAGATAAGCAATTTGATTGGTTGATGCTTTGGGACACAATAACTTTAGTTCTAATTAAGTGAGATTGATGAAACTTGGTGTATAGTTTCATTACAGTAATACCTTGACTAAGTTCAATAATAATCATTTTTTGCTCAGGGTAAGCAGAGCGATACGCAATTTGATTGGTCGAGACTTTGGAACACAATAACTCTCCTTCTAATTGAGTTAAAATGTTCAAACTTGGTGTATATGCTTATTAGGTCAATGCCTTGATGGAGTTTTCGAAGATGAGCATTTTCCGCTTAGGGTAAGCAGAGATAAGCAATTTGATTGGTTGATGCTTTGGGACACGATAACTTTAGTTCTAATTAAGAGAGATTGATGAAACTTTGTGTATAGTTTCATTACAGTAATAACTTGACTAATTTCAATAATGAGCATTTTCTGCTTAGGGTAAGCAGAGCGATACGCAATTTGATTGGTCGAGACTTAAAAACACAATAACTCTCCTTCTAATTGAGTTAAAATGTTCAAACTTGGTGTATATGCTGATTAGGTCAATGCCTTGATGGAGTTCGAATATGAGCATTTGCCGCTTAGGGTAAGCAGAGATAAGCAATTTGATTGGTTGATGCTTTGGGACACGATAACTTTAGTTCTAATTAAGTGAGAGTGATGAAACTTGGTGTATATTTTCATTACAGTAATACCTTGACTAAGATCGATAATGAGCATTTTCTGCTCAGAGTAAGCAGAGCGATAAGCAATTTGATTTGCCGAGACTTTGGAACACAATAACTCTCCTTCTAATTGAGTTAAAATGTTCAAAATTGGTGTATATGCTTATTAGATCAATGCCTCGATTGAGTTCGAAGATAAGCATTTTTTGCTCAGGGTAGGCAGAGATAAGCAATTTGATTGGTTGATACTTTGGGACAAGATAACTTAGGTTCATCTTGATTGATTATTTTTATGCCAATACAATGACTGCATTCTCATTCAGTAATGGATTCGACAGTAACAGTGTATAGAAACGATTGACTCGGACACGAGGGCCCTTTCCCTTGGCCAGAGGGGCACTTTTGTCAAGCGTTGGGGGGGCCCTTTTGTCTGCCTTTAGGGTCCCCCTAACTAGGGTACATTTTCATTTTTCTCGTCGGTTTTAGCATTTTTCTTTATAAAACACTTTTGGATGACACTTCGTGTACAGTTTGATTGCTGGATACGTTTGAAAAAATTAATATGTGTCATCTATTTATTTTGGGATTTCGGCGGGGGACATCAGCCTCACTGTTGGCTTGTTATTATTTAACATACTTCAATTCTATTCCATTAATTTGCAAGTGTATAGAGGTTGAGTAGAAATCAGAACCCCCACAAGATTGGATACTAGGTGACACTAGTCCTGGTCACAAACAAGCTTGGGATCGAAACCATTCACCGCCCACCCACTATGAGTATTAATTACATGCTTTCCAACTGGGCCAAGACATCAATAAATAATACAATAAAATTATTTATTTATTAAAAACAAATGATTACACTTAGAAAAGCTAACAATTTCATGACATGATTAATACAAATTGACATTCAGTGAAATATATAATAACATCATAGTCTAGAGTATCCATGATTCAAAAATAGTCTAAAGATATTGGTAATTGGTGACTGGCTATATGAAGATCTTTAAATAATGGTATGAGTTCGTAATATAAAGTAATAAAGACATATATTCAATATTTAATAAAAGGTGGAAAGGCAATGAAATGTACCTGTACAGTAACAAATGACTAAATTTTTATCAGAAATGACTAAATTGTGATTGGCTTCTTCAGGCTTCTTGTCTTTCCTAGTGCTAACTTTCAAACTGATCATGAATACTGGTACTGGCTATTTAAAATAAATAGGATTTGTGTCTCATGAACATAAACACTGTGTATACATTTAAAGTTAATTGGTGTATAAAATATAACAGATGAGGTTGAACATGAAACATTTTATATAATACATAAATAAATGACCCAATAAACATGAAAACCACTCCTGATGAAAGGTCTTTAGTAGGTGCTAAATACTCAAGTATTACTTTACTGATCCCCATTTGAGTGATTTTTAATCTCTTGCAAACTACAATATTTTGAAAATTGAATCTCTAAAAGGAATATCTGATAAAAAATAGTTCAGCATCATCTGAAAAAAATATAAAGGGAATAATATTATGGTCAAAACAAGCCAATGCCTCCTATAGTTGTCACTGAGCTACAAGGTGACAGCAATAAAATGTGAGAGTATAAAAATAAAAATGTGGATTTAACTACAATAAGTTTGGTATTCAACAATAAATTAACAAACATAAAGCTAAACAAAAATATAAAGTGGTCATAGATTGATAAACTGGTAATACATGGAACTTAAAAAATACAAATTAGTTTAAAGGGACAATAACATTCTTGCTGGCTTGGAAGCTCCAGAAAATAAATAATACCCTTATTCTAAGTACTAGTTTTTAAGTGTCCTACCTGTTGTGTAAATTATCCATTACAACCTATTTTACTTGTCCAGAGGGTTCGAAAATATTTTAAAATCCAAGTCACATTTGAAAAGGTTTACGTTAGACTTTTCAAATCAATTGGTTGAATTTTTCCAATTTTTTAAAATAGGTGTGTTAAGATGGAATTTATATCATCAATTAATTGGAATATTCTAAAATAATACGATTTGTTGACCAGAATGAAGATTGGGACATATTATTCAGTTACAACAAGAGTGTTATTGGGGCTTTAAATATCTGTATATGTGGCACTAAAATATCCTCAAAGGTATCATACACCAATAATAATGAACCCGGTATGTCAACCTTACAACTCTTCTTCTAAATCAAGTGTTGGATAGAGTACAGATCACAATTCCCTTACTGCAGGTAGCTTGTATAGTATAGTGAGGATATAATAATGATATCAATTGTTGATATATACACCTCAAATCTTTCAAATGCTATGATAATTCAACACATGCTATTTCCTACATTGAATTATTCATGCAAAGTTTAGCTGAGTTGTATGGTAAACATACATGTATGGCTCTCTTATGACATGAACATATAAATTACAATATCTATATAAGTTTTCATTGTGTTTAAATTAACCAGATATTCATAAGTAAATGGTTTGTGTATCCACTAATCTAAGTATTGTCACATAATAATTAAAAGTATAACAGTACCAAGATATACGTTATTTGGATCATTTCCAAATACAGAATGAATGAATGTGACGTGGTTAAATAGCATGCCAGCACCAACTAGGTGATATTGTTTCAAACATAATGGTGATTTGAGATGGCACAGACTTTACTGTAAAAGATAAAGACCGTTGTATTATTAATATACAGTCTATGAAATCAAGCATCAGAATTATAGTGTTGCCTTACTGTAAAATACCACAATAAATCAAAGTAAAATTGAATGTAGACATTGTGGAGACTAGATGTTGGTAAAACAGATTATTTAATACAAAATAAACAAGAAATCAATTCTCTTTTGTAAGTCCTTCAGCAATACAGTAAAGATAGCATAAAGTAAAACAATAAAGTATCCCAAGACCCCAGAGTAAAATATAAATGTAAACAAAACAAATATATAAACAAACAAGTAAACAAAACAATTCATCAAATAATACTTTGCATGAAAAAAAACAAAACATCAGTAGGTCTAATTACTCTGAATTTAAACTGTAAATTGATCAAACTAAATATTGAGACAAATATTAACAAGCCAACAGTGAGGCTGATGTCCCCCGCCGAAATCCCAAAATAAATAGATGACACATATTATTTAATCGCACATTTATTTTTTTCAAACATATCGAGCAATCAAACTGTACACGAAGTGTCATCCAAAAGTGTTTAATAAAGAAAAATGCTAAAACCGACGAGAAAAAATAGTTAGGGGGACCCTAGTTAGGGGGACCCCAAAGGCAGAAAAAAGGGGCCCCACGCTTGACAAAAGGGCCCCCCTGGCCAAGGGAAAGGGCCCTCGTGTCCGAGTCAATAGTTTCTATACATTGTTACTGTCGAATCCATTACTGAATGAGAATGCAGTCATTGTATTGGCATAAAAATCATCAATCAAGATGAACCTAAGTTATCTTGTCCCAAAGTATCAACCAATCAAATTGCTTATCTCTGCCTACCCTAAGAAGAAAATGCTCATCTTCGAACTAAATCAAGACATTAACCTAATAAGCATACACACCAATTTTGAACATTTTAACTCAATTCGAAGGAGAGTTATTGTGTTCCAAAGTCTCGGGAAAACAAATTGATTATCGCTCTGCTTACCCTGAGCAGAAAATGCTCATTATCGATCTTAGTCAAGGCATTACTGTAATGAAACTATACACCAAGTTTCATCACTCTCACTTAATTAGAACTAAAGTTATCGTGTCCCAAAGCATCAACCAATCAAATTGCTTATCTCTGCTTCCCCTAAGCGGAAAATGCTCACCTTCGAACTCTATCAAGGCATTGACCTAATAAGCATATACACCAAGTTTGAACATTTTAACTCAATTAGAAGGAGAGTTATTGTGTTCCAAAGTCTCGACCAATCAAATTGCGTATCGCTCTGCTTACCCTGAGCAGAAAATGCTCATTATCGAACTTAGTCAAGGTATTACTGTAATGAAACTATACACCAAGTTTCATCACTCTCACTTAATTAGAACTAAAGTTATCGTGTCCCAAAGCATCAACCAATCAAATTGCTTATCCCCGCTTACCCTAAGCAGAAAATGCTCATCTTCGAACTCCATCAAGGCATTGACCTAATAAGCATATACACCAAGTTTGAACATTTTAACTCAATTAGAAGGAGAGTTATTGTGTTCCAAAGTCTCGACCAATCAAATTGCGTATCGTTCTGCTTAACCTGAGCAGAAAATGCTCATTATCGAACTTAGTCAAGGTATTACTGTAATGAAACTATCCACCAAGTTTCATCACTCTCACTTAATTAGAACTAAAATTATCGTGTCCCAAAGCATCAACCAATCAAATTGCTTATCTCTGCTTACCCTAAGCGGAAAATGCTCATCTTCGAACTCCATCAAGGCATTGACCTAATAAGCATATACACCAAGTTTGAACATTTTAACTCAATTAGAAGGAGAGTTATTGTGTTCCAAAGTCTCGACCAATCAAATTGCGTATCGTTCTGCTTAACCTGAGCAGAAAATGCTCATTATCGAACTTAGTCAAGGTATTACTGTAATGAAACTATCCACCAAGTTTCATCACTCTCACTTAATTAGAACTAAAGTTATCGTGTCCCAAAGCATCAACCAATCAAATTGCTTATCTCTGCTTACCCTAAGCGGAAAATGCTCATCTTCGAACTCCATCAAGGCATTGACCTAATAAGCATATACACCAAGTTTGAACATTTTAACTCAATTAGAAGGAGAGTTATTGTGTTCCAAAGTCTCGACCAATCAAATTGCGTATCGCTCTGCTTACCCTGAGCAGAAAATGCTCATTATCGAACTTAGTCAAGGTATTACTGTAATGAAACTATACACCAAGTTTCATCAATCTCACTTAATTAGAGCTAAAGTTATCGTGTCCCAAAACATCAACCAATCAAATTGCTTATCTCTGCTTACCCTAAGCGGAAAATGCTCATCTTCGAACTCCATCAAGGCATTGACCTAATAAACACATACACCAAGTTTGAGCATTCTAGCTCAATTAGGAAGAGAGTTATTGTGTCCCAAAAAGTGTGACGGACAGACGGACAGACAGACAGACAGACAGATGGACGGACCCATTTTAATAGTCCCCCAACTTTCTTCGAAAGGCGGGGGACAAAAATAGAAAAACTTTTGTCATGTAAATAGAAAAGTTATATTTTAAAACAAATAACTGAGTATTTCAAACTAGAACACCACTTGTTAACAAGAGATTTCACAATTGGAAAAACAAATTTGAATAAAAGAATTGTGAATATAAATACAGAATTCAGTTAGCAGTGGCTGTAAATAATATCCTTTAAAAGCCACGTTGCTGTTATACAAGACAAATATATTACAATATCCTGATAAACAGATTGTGTACTATATATTATTGTATTATAAGAAATAACTACATGTCATACTTTAGTCTTAACAAAACATGGATAATAAACATTTTCGATACACATACCTATTTTTTTAAAATGTAGATTTATGTATATATTTCTAAATTTTTAGTGGATAATTATTAAGTAAGAAAAAAATGAGTTACATGTGTGCCCTTTTTACTTTTAAATTATGTAACTACCTATACAAATTAAATGTGTCTAATAAAATCCAGAGACATAAGATGTCAAATACTGAAACAGTTATGAAAATGAAATAATTTGAAAATAAAGCGATTTTGTATCTTTTATTGTTGTGGTGGAATATTCCTAATAGTTTAAATGTAAAACTATAGAGATCAGAGTGATATGACAAGTATATATGGTGGGTGAAAAAAAGAGAATAATAATCCGAACAAAAATTATATAAAGTCAATCCTTATAATACATTATCTAGGGTAACCACTGAGATTTTATACAAAATATGCATCAACTGGGAAATATAACTACAGATACTCATGGATATACAAAGATGTCTTGAATAGATGGTAATTTACCTTTATATGATACATCATAATGGTCTTTCATGTACAATAACTATTGTACACTCAAGCTTAACTAAACAAATTGAAATAATATCCAAACTATATAGCAATTGTGAACATCCACTAAATGAAATAGACTAGATAAAGTCATGGTCAGATTGTCTGAATTCATGATTTGGAAGCCTTAATGATCTATTTATATATGAATGTTGATGATTTTCTTATGAACAAATGTTTACAAAACATCTTTGTTTCAAGTATGCCTGTATTTCACCAATACAGCACCAAGTCTGTATAATGTTGAACATTCATTTATTTGCTTCCTTGACAAGATGAGAAAATCTGCTGTCTGGATTCTCAAGTAACTTTTGCGGCGTATCATATTCAGCAATATGACCGTTCTCCATTACAAGTATTTTATCATAACACATGATTGTTGAGATTCGATGCTGAAAAATAAATTGTTAAGAGAAGAAAAATTATTGCTAATGTTTTTAAACCTTTCTAGAACTGGATAGAGAACTTTTCAAATACAAGAATAAACTAGAACTGATTGGTTTTGGGAGATATATCAACACATAATTTAATAATTATTCACAGTTAGTGTTTCTCATGTATGTCACTATGAGTTGTAACAAAGTATCTGTTGGGAGGAATTAATTGAATGTTCTCAACTTCCTTTCTCCTGGCGAAATGTATAATATAGTACACATATGCTTTCTCGATAAAACTCATTAAATTGTAATTTTGGGATCTCATTCAAGTTCACCTTATGTGTTAATAATAATACTTACAGCAATTGTAATAATAGTTTTATCTTCAAAAGCTTTATCTAATAAAATATCTTGTAATTTTTTCTCAGTTTCTAAATCTATAGATGCTGTAGCTTCGTCTAATATGATTATTCTAGAATCTCTCAGGAATGCACGTGCTAAACACAATAACTGAAAAGCAAAAACACACATATATATATATATATATATATATCAGGTGACACTATAAGATTCACCACAAACAAAGAGAAGAATGTCATTTTATCACCCTTGTTTAGCCAGCTTTGATGTAAGTATTTCCCCAATGAAGATAAAAACAATAAAACTGTTACTTATTCAATGAAAGATATATATGTACCTTTTTCTGACCTGCACTAAAATTATCACCACTTTCTGATACATTTGAATCTGTAGAGATAAAAGACATATATACAGTGGTACATGGGAACAGGATTCTGCCATTTTTGAAATAACTCAACATTAATCTTTTTACATTTGAATGCGAAACATTAACTGATATTATTGTTATTCTTAAAGCGATAATTTCATATATTAAGTCAAAACCTAATTATTTCTTTGTCATTTGCTCAATAAATTGTCAAATCACTATTATACGATCGTATGCATTATTCCCCACTCTTATAAATCACTAACACTGAAAATAATAACACAATTACCTCCCTTGTTTTTCGATTTTCTATTACCCCCCCCCCCCATGCAATAGCTATCTTCAAACGTTTGAATTTGAAGTTGAAAGTGACATTTTTGCCAATTTCTCAACTGGCCATAGTGAATTATAGGATTGATAGGATTATTCTTTAACAAGGTAGGACTGTTTATAGTTACCATCTATTTTACGGCTTTATTTTAATATATTTTAAAAATATAACTTTAAAATATGAAATTGCTGCTTTAAACCTTCAACTCAGTTATGATAAGAAAGTCATTTACAGGCGCGGATCCCGGGGGAGGCCCAGGGGGCTGTGGCCCCCCTGTCAGCCCCAGTGTGGCATAGTTGATTTTCATTTTCGTTTGCCTTGTTACTGTTGTAGTTCACATAACTGCTCTTTAATAGATGATATTAACATGATTTTCGCATTATCTCCGCTGGGGACTACACCAAACCTGATTATTACCCTTTGCTCCAATGTATGGCCCCTCCCTTGACAAAATCCTGGATCAGGGCCCGATTTACAATTTACAGTTCATTATCAGTTACCTATTTTCTGTGGTAAATTTGATACCACATCCTTCAACTGTACAATTTCTAATGCTGACCATAATTTATCTTCTGATAGAGTTTTATCAGGATCCAGATTAAATCTATAAATATATATCAAATATATGGGACACTATTCAAATATGATATATTATATACGGTATAAATAAATGAGGCCAATTTTGGGAAAATTTTGTTGTGTTTACGTTTCAAATTCTTTAAAAAATTCAGTTTTCACAATTGCAGTTTGTAACAGATTCATTAAAAATCTCTATCATTCATGATGATCAGAAACAATAAAGTCTTGTTGAATATAGCAATATACCATTAAGGATACAGAATAAATAAATGTAAGCCCAAAGACATTGCTTAATTGTACAATACCTGACTGAACCATTAAATAAAACTGGATCTTGAGATATTATAGATAACCTTGACCTCAGATCCTTTAAATGAACATCTCGTATATCTAGACCATCTATTAAGATTTGACCTTTAGCTATTTCTAATGCACGGAATAAAGCCAGTGTTAGGGATGATTTACCACTTCCAGTTCTTCCACAAACACCAACCTAAAAAAAGAATCTATTTGTTTCGGTATATATCCAAAAACATAATAATCAGTCCATACAGGTTGAAATATAGTAATTCTTTAGATATTTAAACATTCATAATGCAAAAGCTATATCTGCCTATTGCAGTTCTTTCTTTAGGCCTGAAATGTTATTTATAACATTGCATAATGTATGTTTAAGAAATCTTCCTGTGATGTATGTCAGAAACAATAAGTAGGTGAGAGCAAATATGCTCTTTCAAATTGAATTAACAAAGAAATTTACAAGTTTTAAACATAACAGACTGAAACTTGTTGCAATATATTTTAACCTTGACACATGTTATGCTAAAAATAACTGCGATTTTCATCTTTTCCTTGTAGTAATGAGGCAAAACCTATGATGGAGAAAATTCATCTTTTACACCACTGAAATGTTATTTTACACTAACCTTTTGTGATGCTTCAATAACTAAGTTGATATTTTTAACAACTGGTTCTATTGTAGTATCATAAGTTAATGTAACATCTTTATATTCTATACAGCCTTTATCTGGCCAGTTATTCTCCATACTCTTACACTTATCTACAATTATACAAAGCAAATATACAATTATACGTTTATCTACAATTATACAAAACAAATGTAAATTTTACTTCGAATTCTACACTTATCTACAAAAATACAAATGAAATGAAATGGGGTTTAACATCCTTCATCCTGCTTCACTGACAAGCAGGAACCACACCGGAAAATCTGGGTGAACTTTCTTGACCAATGCAGAGATCGAACACCAGATCTCCAGACTAGCTGGACAGCGTCTTACCCACTTAGCCACCGTGACCTTCTACAATAATACAAAACAAACATCTATACTGTTACAGCTTAAATTAAAACTATCATTTTTATTACCAAGTTTAGCTACAATGAAATGAAATGATGACTGACGTCCTACTTTTCTGCACCAACTAAACTAACTAAGGCAAATATATATATTTACATAGTTGCTATCGGAAATCACAGAAAAAGTACATGGGTGAGAAAAAGTAACATACCTTCATCTTTAAATTCTGTGGGTATTTCTGTATATTCTAAAACTCTTTCTACAGCATTCATAGACATTTCTACTTCAGCTGATGTACGTACAATCCAGTTTAATAAACCTGACATCTAATATACAAATAAACCATATTTAATTTATTGATTTCTTTGGCTTTACTCATACATACCGTATTCAGCACAAGAAAATATACATCAACTTTATTGTGAACAAACTTCTTAATAAATGGTAATTATTACGTGACAATTTCTTTTATCCTTGCAAGATAAAATTATACCTTTCTATGAAACAATCTATATTATAAATGAAAAGAACTTTTATAAAATGTCATATATCCACACAAAATAGACAACCAATACATGCCATTATTTTGCCTCCACACTGAACGAAAATAACAGTTAACACACTGTGCATACTACATGTACATTATTTATACAACATATGGAGGATACAATATGTCCACAGATATATCATCAATAATCTTTCATCTTTATATCTAATCGTAAAAATAAAATACTCTTTCTTTTGCTTATAACTTCTAGAAGGCATTTCTTACAACAAATATCATGGATATATAGAATTTTTATTTTCTATGTAGATCTTATATTTTTGACTCAGACTAAGATTCTTGTGGAAGTTTATCTAAACTTGGTCACTAATGAATAACTTCAAAGTATAAAATGCTGTTAGTCATTTATATGAAATAATAAATCACATATACAAAGTGTTATCCATCAAAACAAATATTACTATTTTACGAGTCATCGACAAAAGATACGTTGAAAATGTTTCTTCATTATCATTTGATCTGCCTGATTTATGGCCTGTACAGGGAGAGTATCAATATCTGGGTTATTCCAAACTCAAAAAGTTTTATGTTAATTACTAAGTGAACTATTTAATTAGATAATATGATGAATAAGAGAGTAACATAGATAATTTTTTGGATGAATGGTTTTAATTACAAGTGCTAAAAACTACACATACCAATAGTGAATAGGTAATAGATAAACCTATAAATGCTGGGTTGGTATTTCCTAGTATACCTGATGTCAAACTGGCTATAGAAGATACAAACACAAGTAAACAGCCTAAATAATCCTACAAATAATAATATATTACATATCATAATAATATCATTAGTCTAGATCACTCCAGCCATAATTGTATCCACTTTGACTTGCAATGACTATTTGTCTGGGTAAACAAAACACCAAATTATTCATCCCATTATTCAGATGAATATTTGTTGTCAGGCAGGTAGAGACTTGGCTTTGGAGCGACAAAAACAAAATAAATTGTCTATTGATATATTTTCAATAAGTTGTATTATACATTCACATGAAAATCAAATTTGGTGTCACATTATCAAAGTTGATTAAATATAGGATGTTAAACTCAATATGTTCCTTCAGGAATTTAAATAAAGTACTTACTAATCTGATACCAAGCCATCTATTAGTTGTATGTAAAAATAGAAATGGCATAACGTTATAATCTATTGAAGTCATAGCGCGTTGCTGAAATTCACCTTGAGCTCTGAAATTATAATTTTATAACATTTTACATCTATATAGAGATTTATTAACAGCAGTGTATTATGTTAATGTGTATCATCAGTATTAAATTATGTATGTGGTAATATTTATTCTTCATATTAAAATCAATTTGTCCATTCAATGTAGAATGACCATATTTGATATGAAATGATCTCTTTCGACAGAGAATGATTATTTTCAATACAGAATGATCATTTTCAATACAGAATGATCATTTTTAATACAGAATGATCATTTTAAATACAGAATGATCATTTTCAATGAGAATAACCCTATAGAAGACCCTAACTATTTCACTCCATGACTTTTGTCATTTAATGAAAATTTTCAATACAAAATGACCGTATTCAGCATAGAATAGGATGTATCTCTGTAAAGCTACATTAAAACATCTAGAAGAAATGTACTGCAACTTACTTGTACGCTCGAATAGTTTGAAGGCCAGATAAGGTTTCAGAAAAATGAGCAAAAATTGGTGACTTAGAAACGCTATCTAATCGTTGAAGTTCTCTGGAAAAAAAGAAAGTACTCTCAGATCAAGTTTGGATTGGCTGATGTGAAGCATACAAGGTCAGTATTTTTCAAATAGAGAAATCTAGATTTTTACTACTTTTAACAGATTAAGCTTATCTTTGACAATGCATAACTTTAATATTGCTGATGTCATAGGCTGAAGCATGACCAAACAGATAATATACTTACCTAGCTGAACTTCTAAAGAAACGTTGAAGACAATAATATAGAAATATTAATGGAATGGCAGCTAACAGGAAATAAGGTGTTGCAATAGAATTGACAACTATAGCAGAGAAAGTATATAACAATGTTCTTAATACTCCTTCAATATTAGCAGCTAATTTCTGAAAATATAAAGAGATAATGTAAAATTAATTTTATCCATTCCTTCTCAACAGTTGAATATAAAAAAAATAATGCTTAACCAATACAATAGCATTTTGTCAGTTATGTTACATACAGATATTCTCTAAGGTTTTTAACTTACCTGATCAATATTTGTAACATCACCAGAAAATCGGTTTAACACTCTACCACTGGGATTGGTATCAAAAAACCTATAAATATAAATAAAACTTATCAACAAAAATATTTTTTTAACTCATGCATGCTATTATAACAAATGAGATTTTGAGACCAAATGAAATGAAATGAAGTTTAACATCTTACTTTTCAGCAGCAACATGGCTAATGAAGACAGGCATACGGTGTACTATGACTATGAGGGAAATTTTACCCTGAGTGGTACAATGGCCTACTCTTATTTCAAATTCTAACTGTTAAGGTTTATTTTTAAGTGCACCCCTATATGTACATGGGACTTCAGTATTTGAGACACAGATTGTTTACCTGGATAACTGATACTAAATCACAAAATGAAATGATTGGGTATCATTGATAGTTTCCTATTTAGGAAGTTCATTTACTCTTCAGACAATTTACCGTTTTTGTTGTATGGACTCTCTATCAATTTTACTGTTTTTATATTCACATATTAAGTTGTTTTTTTTTTTAAAAATAAAACTTTCAAATTCAAATCTGTCATTGTTATATATGGTGGTGACAATGGTTATGATGACGTTATGATCATATGAGATAGCAATGATCACAACACAGTATAATACTTTTCCTCCAAATTATAATGTTAATTACATGTATATATGATAACACCATATTTAATTAAGTATTACATGGAAACTGATTAACATAGGCTTTGCTTTAAAACTTGTTTCCGAATCCATAACATTCATTTTGTACTGTATGGTGTACAAAGACAGAACAACGTAATTCTATGGTCTAAATATTGCTTAAATCAAGATATATCTCACATACATATATATACACAATCATTTGACCTGATTATATATTGCAATGCTTGTTATGGGATTTGTATATTTGTTTTATAAATAAAATTTTGTATATATACAAACCTAATTGGTAAACTGACAACATTCTGTAACATGCCATTATATAATACTCTAGCTCCGAATAAACATGCATAATGTAATACTAATGTTGAGATCAAGGCAACACCAATAGAACTCATTGATAATGCAGCATATAATTTTACATATGGACCATTATCAAAATGCTGTGGAGAAAAGAAAAGTATTTTAACAATTATTATTAAAAGAAACATTTGAATTGAACAAGAAAACTACTGCTTTAACAAAGCTTTAATGTCTTTTTTAAAAAAAAACAAAAAATTAAAGCTTACTGAAATTAATCCTACCTTTGCCAGTAATATTAAAAACATCTTGTAACTTTTAAAACACTACAAGGACCATATATATCAATTTGTTTTCAATATATTGTTTTGTGGTTAATCGCATGCATCTAATTTATTTTGTAGTATTATAAAACAGAAATACATGCAATTGGTAGTGCCAATATAATATGTTTTTGAATCGACATATCACTATTCACCTTCCTGCAATACATATAATGAAATGTGTCAGGTTGAATCAGTATTTATTGTAGAAAAACGAGTCACATTGCGCTGTAACGCTCTCAAGACATATATTCCAGCTCTACTAACACCCCAAAATACCTATAGTCATGTTTCACGGTAGAAGGCTGATTACAAAATTAGGTATCACCCAGAGAAAAAATTAAAGTTCAACTTACTGTTATATTGGTATTATTTGTACCAGAATATTTTGATGTTTTTATTCGATGTAATTCACCTTCACTCGACCACACACTTAGCCAAAAGTTGGAACCAACAAGAATACCATGATATAGAAGACTCAATACTAGTGATAGAATACACAATGTTATCGTACATGCTTTTAAATAACTGAAATAAACACTAGCACGAACAGCTCCTGTTTCTTTATGTTCTTTCTTTACTAGAAGTCCCTTCTCATTCTCTTTTATACCATTCACTGACAGAACAAAAATAAACAAACAATCACTTATATAATATTTCAATCATTAAAGATACATTATTTGAGATTAGATAAAGAGCTGGCAGTTCTCATTATAACAGTTAAAAACTAGATAATGTAAAGGGACAATGCTGAAAATTTCAGTCAAATTGCTCCACTCTGAACTGAGTATTAGCGAATGATTTTGGGGTCATTATTACTAAAGTCTGCACGATAAAAAAACCCATAGTCTCAATTATCCAATTTTGGATTTAATCTTCAATAAGCATTCAGCAGCAGATCAGATTCAAATCCAGTGACCTTACTACACATAAAATGCCATCGAGAGTTGATTAAGGTCTTTTCGCTTTAATAAATGTATAATTAATAGATTATATAACACTTCAGGCCTGAAGAATTAGCTCTTGCATAATATATGTTTAATTTTACATGTTATATAACAAATAGTCTCACAAGGGTTTTTGGCGGTAGATGAAAATTATGGCTTAAATGCCAAAAAGCAATTCTGTACCTCTGCTATGGTTTGTAATTGTTTTGTGGAGAGACTAAATATATTATATTTCATGATATATATATAAGACATCAAACATCTTTATTGTATAAAATATTATTAAAATACAGTGGACTCTGTCACATCCGATGACTGATCACTCTGGATTTCTGTCACATCCGACATGATTTTCATGTCCCGATTTATTCCTTATTACTTCAGCCAAAAGAAATCTGATAAGTCCGGATTCTGTCAGTTCCGGATTACGACATCAATCAGCCGTCCCGTCACATAATTTCCATTGAATCGTCACCGTATAATCCGGCCTTAAATCGGTAGGTGTCAGGCAATTACCAATCAATTGTCCGTTAGATTAAAACTTGATGGGTGTGAAGCCATAAAAGATTAACAAGCGATCACCAATCAATTATCGGTAAGATTAAAACTCGCTATCGTGTAGGTCTTTGTTGATTACCTTGATAATTTTATAATCTCTTGTAAGACAGTAACTGTGACAAATACTCAAGAATATCTACGAATTTTCCCACGAATTCGGTCGTACAAATTATTCCTAGCACCTGTTACAAACATTCGTTGCGCATGCCCATTGAACCCGAATAACGTAGCCTAAGTTTGTCCACGTTGAACTGACCTTGACCCTCATCGTCAATGGCTGCGGTTAACTAAACACAGAAATGTATAACAAACGCCCCAAAGTATTTTAACCATTGACCGCACTTTTCGCCGATGAGGGTCGGTCAAGGTCCTAAAACGGACGCTGAGAACGTAACGTTCGCTCACTTCAGCTCAATTTGTGACGAAGACCTTGACATAGGACGACAGATTATCAATGAACACGTGATAGCAAACACAAGCGTGCGATCATCTGATGATGACGAAGAAGATAAATTAACGTCAGACCTGACCTATTCGAAATGCCTACGCATGTTGAATGAAATAAAAATTATGTTAGGAAATTTTGAATGTAGAGAAAAGTTTATCATTTTTAAAGGGAATAATGCACGAGTGATTCGAGCAATATTGTAATAATACTTCCGGTTTTCGAAGGTACAATATTACTGGTTTTGACAAAACTGGGTATTCTGACACTCTGTGACTTCCAACATTTTGTCACGATCCCGTACGATGTCGGATTTGACAGAGTCCACTGTATTGTAATAAAGTTTAATGACATGTTGGTCGCCATTTAATATGGTAATCAAAATAGTCGAATATGTTGATTATAATAGGATGGCATTCATCTTTGTTCTTCTGCCATGTATAATAGAATATGGCAGACACAGCTATAACCAGGAAATTCATAATGTCTGATTTGACAGCAGATGATGTCTTTATTCAACATCAAACATAGTAACCATGAGAAAAATATTATTTGAAAATTTTTAATGGCTACTTAAAATCTATTCTTGGTATTGCCAGGATTCACTTACCCATTTTATCACTATCACCCTTATCTTCGTCTGAACCTGATTCATTTTCATTTGTAGCTTCTGTCATTACAGACATCTGTGATACTTGTCTACTCATGGCTGGTGGACATAATGTCTGTAATATATAAACCAATTCAAAAAATAAACAAACAAGTATACGCTCAGACGCCTGTGCAGTAAAATCCGTCAATTACATTCTAATATATTGTTACAAATAGCTTATTTAGATCAAAAGAAACACTAGTAGAAGATGGAGAAACAGCAGAAGAAGGAGATACAGTAGGTGGAGAAACACTAGAAGGAGAAACACTAGTCGTAAATGGAAAAACACTAGAAGAGGACAGAGAAACACTAGAAGAAGAAGGATAAACACTAGTAATAATAGAGGAAGAAGAAACACTAGGAGAAACAGTAGTAAAAGATGGCAATACTAGTAGAAGAAGTAGAAACATTTGTAGAAGATGGGGATACACTATTAAAAGAAGGTGAAATCCTAGTAAAAGCGGGAGAAATGCTAGTAGAAGATGGAGATACACTAGTAAAAGATGGAGAAACACTAGGAGAAACAGTAGTAAAAGATGGGGATACACTAGTAAAAGAAGGAGAAAAAACTAGTAGACGATGGAGAAACAAGAAGATGTAGGAACACTAGTAGAAGAAGAAAGAATGCAAGTAGAAGATGTAGAAACACTAGTAGTAGAAGATAGTAGCAATATAAATACCTGCGATTTACCATCATTTGATAATGTCCCAGTACTTTGTCTTCTTTCTATGTCTTCTTCTACAGATTCTTTTAGTTTATGTCTGAAGTAAAATATATTACATACATTATACATGTAGAAAAGTATGGCATATATATCAATTACATATTTTTCCTTGGTACGCCATAATCACTATCCTTAATTATATGTGAAGTTCATAGACTAGTTAAAAACAATTTTTATTTTACCGTCACAGTCCAACTTAGCAATAAATATCAGATAAAAACTCAGCTATGAATTTCAGATTAACTCATCAGAAAAGTAAATTATATATTTTAAAATCAACAAAGTATTGGTAAATCGTCAAATTTATGTTCTTGTTTCTTTAGTAATTATTAATAATGATATTCATATTCCACATTCGAAGGTCTGAACAGTCATTATTACTTAACATGATATAGGTGGGAATTTCCACATTATTACATTATGCATAGTTACACCAAGATATGACTATCCAAGGAAAGCAATAATTACCATTGGTTCACATATTAATTAATCAATGCTAAGCTCCTTTTACACATAATAGCCTAAATTACCTACCAAAGAATGGTGATGTTAGAATATTAGCATTAGTGTGTGCTGATGTCATAACTCATGCTCTGCAATGGCTGTTTAGTTGTTTTAGAAAAAAATAGTTTTTGAATAGTTGGTTGTTCCTTTTGAGGCACAGGGTGCAAAAGGGAAATCCATCATGCCAGCGATATGTTTTTACATTAGGCCTATTTTAAGTGGGCTGTGTTGGTTTGTAGCCTTATTCATTTATTATCGAATTGCTAGTAATTGTTCCTCACTCACGTTGATAGAGGGCTCTCATTGGCAGTTTTTTTAGGCTATTCCATATTTTTAATGATTTAATTGCGATTGCCGATGTTTATAAGTATATAAATAGTCCTGAATTTAGCAAGTTTTCCTGTGACCCTGTTATTATTATTATTCATCTTCTATAGTGCTTCATTATATCCGGTGATATTTAGATCTAATTGGAAGTAAAAAGCTTCACCGTACAGGATACCCATAATTATTAGGATTAGTTTTACCTGTGAGAATTAGGCCTATAATTTTTATACCTTATATTAGTACTAATATAAATAAGTCAGTCTACAGGTTAATTTAATTGATTGCAGGGCCTTATTTAATTGCTAAATATGCCTAAACTAATTATTAGAATGAGTTTCACCCGTAACCTGCTAGAACCATAATTTATTCTCCAAAGGGACCACACTTCGAGAACCATACCCTAATGTCCAAAAGAGACATCCTGGAAACTCTAATGACACCTGAAGATCACCCGTCAACCAAGTCACATCCAGTACCCAAGACTCTCCCATGATCCAAGACTCATTCTTTACCATAAGATCACCCATGACCCAAGACTCCCTTTTCCATCGAAGATCACCCGTCACCCAAGTCTCACCCATTACCCAAGATTCAGCTGTCATCCGGTCACCAGTCACTCGAGACTCACTCTTCACACGAAGATCACTCGTCACTCGAGGTTCACCTGAAGATTACAAGTCACCCTGAGGTTCATCCATAGTGACTTGTTGAAAGTTATAGAACTCCCTATTAAGTGTGGTGTAACCCATTATATAACCTGTTATGCAGGACTAGTTGACCATTTTATAAGTAATCACTAAATAGTGACTAACTTACCATTACTGATTGTAAAGAACCATAAGTGTTCAGACCTTAATTGCTAAAATGAGGATTTGAAATCATCCTTTTACATTTATTAAAGTAAATAACTATTTTAAGTGATTATATAAATATATGACCTATAACTGAAAATATATTGTACAAGAGAGAGAAATGGGGTTTAACGTCCACTCAACAAAAACTAGGTCATTTCCGTACTAGATATGGTACAAACCATTAATATATTTTTACACTGTATCATGTAAGCAGCGCTCACGCTGTCGATCGCCAAATTCGCCAATTGCGATTTAAATATAATTTTGGCTAAAGAATATTCAATTTGGCGAAATTTTTGGCGATATTTTTTTCCTGTATGGCGATTCTTTTTTTTACCTGGAAATAAAAAAATTATCGGCACAAAGCTTTGATTTCCGCGCGTACATACTAAACAGTGTACCGTCGATCGCGCTTCGTTGAGTCAATCAACAATCAATTAGGTATCAATAATAGCCCTATCTTTTGTCTCTTGATCAATCTGGGATTAGTGTTGATAAGTATTTACAGTCAGAGTAGTAATAAACTAATTAAGAGACAAAAGATTTAATTGTGTGTTTTCAAATACGAATCGGTTGCTTTGTTGATGGTTTCGATATATTCAAAATGGCGGACACTGTAAACAATACTCACTCGATTTGTTCGGGATTATTGGATTATGACTGCTGTTTGATCTATTTCAAACCGATATTGACGATATCGTTAATAAATGAAGCCAGGTATGTTGTCACAGTTTATAAATGCGTATATAAACTTGGGACTGTCAAATCATATGCCATGGGTCGTAAGCGAAAAATTGAACAGCCTTCTTCAACGTCTGACAGAAGAATGTCAGATTTTTTTTAATATTCCACCACCAAAATGGACGAAGACTACAGATGATACTGACATGATGATATTACAGCCCTAGATATTGAACGGATACCCTAAAAGACCACCGCAGAGAAATATTTCGAAAAACGTAAAAGGTAGATCTTTCACTTTCAGGGATGAATCGAAATTTTCAAATTCTTGGTTAAGGTATGATGCAGCTAACAAAACAATGTTTTATTAAACATGTGAATCAGTCTTCAAAAAATGGGAGTCTGCAAAGCAGAGAAGAATTTTTTAAATTTTAAGATATATATTGTATGTATTTATGTAAATAAAATTCCCGTAAAATTTTTTTAATAGTTATTTTATTTTGGCGGAAAAAATATCTGGCTGATAAATTAAAATGAAAAATTGGCGGAAAAAAAATGGAACCCAGAGTGAGCACTGCATGTAAGTATCAATTGTAAAAATGATATTACCTTATTTCTGATACTTTTGCTTCTTTTATAGCTTTTCTCCACGATTCATACAACTCTAGATTAATTTTCTTTACTTCACTTACTCTACTCTGTAGTTGAACACGACCTTCTTTCATTACAATAACCTATAAACATCATCTACATATTATACACACATTTTTTTGGCTTCAAATATAAATTATTATTTAGACATTTATTTACATGCCAAGCCTATAATCAACTCTCTAGACCACTGGATGGCCGAGATTTAAACAGATTGAAACACAATTGCCATTTAATAATTTAATTTTAAAAGGCAAATACTGTTGCTATGATAATAAAAACCGATGCTAAAACTTTAAACATTGATAACTAATGAATAAACTAATTTGAATGAAATGTTCAATATATTCATCTTTCATTGTCGGACAGCCCTTTGTCTAAATCTTATATAATGCATCCTTAATTCAAAAATATTGGATTATTTACACACAAAATATGTGCCGCAAGCAACAGCCATTGTTTACTAAATCTTTCTATAAAATGAGATGGCATTCTACATAGGTTTAACTTTCAGAATATGTATTTGTTTAGTGTTTTGTAGGTAAGTAATGCTCCTATCATTTGAAATATCAGAAAGTCCACAAAATAGTAACTGTTTTGTTTCTGATTTAAATACGTCTATTGAACAACTGAGACTAATGAACTTACCTGATTAGCGTAACTTAAATACTGTAAATGGTGAGTAACAAGTATAACAGTACGTTTACGACGTATTAAACGATTCAAAATGGCTTCATCAAATACATGTCGAGATACATGTGCATCTAAACCTGATAGAGGACTATCCTGTTAACATAAAATATAAGCAAGTTAACCCAATTTGAAGATATATTCCACATAAAATATTGTGAGTAATGTGTTGTAATATAAAGTGATTTCTATAGGAAAATAAAATAAAGTAACGTACCAGTATGACTGTTTCAGCTTCTGAATATAGAGCTCTAGCTAGACTTACACGTTGTTTTTGTCCTCCAGATAATGTTATACCCTAAAAATATACGAGAATACACTTAATTAATACTTGTACACCCCATATAGATGGAAGGTTAGTCTAGCAAACAGGACTAAATAATCCATGATACACAAACCATCATTAAACAATCTATGAGCTATGAATAGTGCGAGGAAATGTCATTCATTTTTTATACGCCCACATTGAAATGTGGTCGTATATTGTCGTCGTCCTTGTCCGAGCACAATTGTTTGTATATGCTCTAGAGGTTAAAGTTAATATCTGATTGACTTAAAATTACTGTGTTTAAGATCATGAGACGAAGAAGCTTATTGATTTTCGCAGACTTCCGATAATTACTGTGAGAGTTATGGCCCTTGATCACTTTGAAAAACCTTGTTGACGATCCCGAGGCTAAAGGTAATATCCGATTGACTTAAATTTCATACACAGCGATTAAGATCATGAGATGAAGAAGCCTAGTGATTTTCAACGATTTCCAATAATTACTGCTTGAGTTATGGCCGTTGATCACTTTGAAAAATCTTGTCAACACTCTAGAGACTAAAGTTATTATTTGATTAATTTTTATTTAAACACCATGTTTACATTGTTTCAATTGACTTTAAATTGATAAACTGAGTTTAAGGTTTTGAGATGAACAAGTATATTGATTTTTGGTAGCTTAAACAGCTAAATCCATGATATTAAATGTTTTGTATAAGAGTGTTAGCATGGGCAAAACAAATTCTAACGATTGTCTGATAATTACTTAATGAGTTGTGGGAATATGTTTCGTTGCCTGGCAACCTATCTTTATACTACATGTACTTTAGGGCTGACTTGAAAGATGTTAGATAATGAAAGCTATATGCAATCAATTCTTTACCTACACAGGCTTACACCAGGATACACGAACTTTATTTATTCTATTTCAAGGGAATGCTTCTTAACCACTGTCATCCAGAAGTCACTTATATATTGTAATTCAACCTCTGCAATATACACTGTAATTCAATCTCTGCAATATCCGGGTAGAATACAAAATCTGGCAAACAGCTTGTTGTTTCACACACCAAGAGTGCTCATATTAATTTGAAAAGTTGAACTATTTTATATAGAGATATATCTAGATATATTTGTTTACCTTTTCACCTATTTCTGTTAAATCACCAGCAGGGAATGATTCTATATCATGATTTAAACTACAGGCATGTAAAACTTTACGATATCTACATAAGCAAAAAACAAACATACAGAAATTAAAAAATATCCTCTCTTCTTTAATATAATCAATTACTAAATACCTATGATATGTGCTTACCAAAATAATGAATTGAATTAGGTAAGCAGAAGGCAAATATGTCAGGTTTTTCAACAATCTTAACAATTTTAATGTGATCTTGGTATAGCACTATCATTTCTGAGGTATTACTTACTATATCACCAGTTAACTCTATATTTAGTTTTATTCGACCTCTAAACATTTGTCAAGTGTATATTGTTGTTGCATATTATTCTATATATTAGTCTACAATCCATGTATTTGTATCATTTGCTACATTAAAATTCAACATTGTAAAGTAATAAATCCAGTACTTGTGTATATATACTTACTTTCTCCAGATGTATGGTTGACCAAATGTAATATTATCTCTAATAGTAGCGTGTAATAACCATGGTGACTGAGCACAATACGCTATACTACTATCTCTGAAATAATACAACACAATAAACACATACATTTAAATATAACATTTTAATAACTTACTATTTTCTACAAATAAATGGATGATATCAGTTTGAAGTGAATAACCATGGCTCTCAAATTTGACAAGATAATCTAATAAACATGATATTTCTTACATTGAAAGATATATCACAATGCAACATAATGTTGTGATCCAAGACCAAGTTTAGGCATACTTTGATTTGAATATGGGACATCATATCAGAAATCTTGAATAGGTCAGTCGATGCATATGAGTTCTATGGAGCATTCATTTGTCAAGGTCCATAGTATCCTTGTAGCCATCTTGAAATTGTGATATATCCAACACTGATGCACAAAGAACAAGCATACAAAATTTCTTAGTGGTCCTATATCATTTGGCAGAGTCTAACCTTTTTTTATTAAGAGCATTATCCCTAGAGAACAAGACAGTGCTGATTCAAAAACTATCATTACGTAATATATATGTGATATCTTACCTTGCCCATTCTACATGTCCTGATAATTTCATCATTTCTCCTAACATTGCTGCTATCAATGAAGATTTACCACTACCCACAGGTCCAACAATAGCTGTTAATTTACCTACAATCATGTATTACATCATAGTAAAAGGTCAGTAAATTTACTTTAACATACATTTAATATGTAATATACGAATTGGTATTTCTACCTCAAAAAACTCACTCATACATCTCAGAAATGTATCGTGTATAAAAACTTAGAAGAGATATCAGTGTTGTTAAGGTTTTCACTGGCTGTCTACATAATTGCATCAGATGTGTTCACATTAGATTGTATGTAAATCTTGAGATATTGCTGAGATATACATGTATTATCTACCAATATACCATTCTATTAACTAGTAGGAGGTCAGTGGTGAGTAGAATCAATGGTAATCTTGAAATTAAATGGGGTTTAACATTATAATATTCTACACCAAATGAGCTACTGAAGATTCGCATATGGTATGGGAATTAATATTTAGGGTTGATATTGAAGTGATATTAACCTTCAATAACCACATGCTATTAAATTGGATAACTTGGACGTGAACTATATTCATTATGTTTATCTGTGTAAGTCAGATAGCAATCTATTTGAAATAAACCTACCGGCTACAAATAACAAACTAGAAAGCGGTTGCAATCTACCACACAATTAATATTATATAGTTAAATTAGTTTTACCTGCTCTTATTTTGATGTTAATGTCTGATAAATATGGTGTTTTTGATTCCAAATTCCATGAAAAATTGCTGTCTGCTATTTCTAGTACGAGTCTTGGTTCTATTAATACAATATCTTCTGTTCCCTCATCTTCATCTTCAGTTGACACCCCACTGTGATGACGGCGTCTCATTTTATTATCATTATTTTCACCATAGCCAAGTGAAGGGGCGCTGGATTTTCTTGCCAAAGGAGCATGCTTAACATCAAGATAGTGATCACTGGAGTTACGACCCAAACTATGACGTTTGTTATCAAACATTTCAAAAATTGAAGCCCCGCTGTTTTGCCGACTGTGAGTAGGGGTTCGTGATTCTACTGTACTATGGCTGCCATATCTATCATCATTCAGCAAGCTTTTCTTGCCCAATAATCCATGAGCTGTATCATCTGTTGACATGTCTTCTAGCACGATATCCTGTAATATTTAACTACCTTTAGTATAATAATACTTTATTCTATCTCATATTGTGACTAAATAGTATTTCTTATTTCTGTGGTTATATGTGCAACGAGAGAAGTAGACTTTCTGTATAGATGATACATCATAACCTTGCAGCAACACACAACAGTAGGTGAACATAGTCAAGACAAAACAAAATGTTACAGAGGGTGGGTGACAAGGCCATTTACTATCCACACAGTGCCAGAATAAACCATTAGGGTCTTCAGAATAATCTATTTGATATACAGGTTACCTAGAGCATTGCCATTGTATGAAATTTTTTAAAAATCTTTGAAAAAGAAACACAAGCGGTTCAATCAGTTCAATTTTTCAATGACAAATTTTTAAAACTTTGTTCTAAATTCACAAATTGTTTGTGTCAGACTCCTTTCTAACCTTGGTAAAGGTTGAGACATTTTTGAATAAAGTGAGGATAAAGCACAACTACCTCATTTTCTGTTTCAACAGCAACACTTTTTTTATCAGGTTCTTCTTGAGCTTCTACTTCTGTGGCAATAAGAAACGGTATTAAACGTTTGGCGCTGACCTTGGCATTAGCTATAGCATTTGAGCAGACTGTCAACAGTTGTAGAGGCTGTGACAGTAGATTAAACAGAGCTAAAGCTGATAGAGCTTTACCAGCAGAGAGAGGTTCATTCTCAATATATGGATAGGACAAAAATGTCTGAAAAAAACACAAGTCAAAGGCTTATAATTCCTGCAAGAAATCATGTCTAGAAAATCATGTAAATCAAGAATTTACATAATCAAAAAAATATTTGTTTAGTTTAAAGGCAAGCATGTTTCTAGCTTTAGTCAATTCCAGTATATTTACTTCAATTAGAAATACTTTAACATCACAAACAATCTATTTCTACTAACAGTACCAATACATACTTAATCCTTACATAATCTATGCACATTTTGTTACCATAATTATAAATAATTGCATTAGGTATATAAATATTTTCAATCTTACCACCATAGCTCCAATAGCTGGTGTTGCCATACCAACAAAACCCATGAGTCCACGAACACAGGATTGTGGATAGAGATAACCAATTTCTGTTTTTCTTGCATCCTCTATTTTATTTACAAATGTTTTTTCCCATGCTAATAATTTAACACCGCGAATACAGTGTATTAATTCATTTACCATCTTTACTCGTATATCAGATTGTTTCTGAAAATGTATAATAAAGAGTTACATGTATTCTAAATAAAATATCTTTGTACCATACTCTAATTCTAGAGACTTAGTTAAATGATAGACACCCCCCCCCCCCCCTCAAATACCAGTCTATATGAATACCAGACCAACGTTTTTTATAAGGCAAAATCCCTGACTATTTTTGGAAAGGGCAAGTAACCGAAAACACACATATTACTTTTTATGGCCTTAGACTAGAATCCAATATTCAAGAGCCCTGAGTGTAGTCAAATTAATGGAGAAAAGATAGTGTATGCCAGTTACAACATAAACTATCTATTTGACTTACCATAACCCGTTTTTGTAGCTTGGACATAGCTAGACCCAGTCCATACATGATAGGTGCTGCAAGTATAACTACTGATCCACCTATCAATGCACTGATACCTAGTTTATAATATAGAAATCCTAATGCTAATATTACCTGAAAATATATCACACAATAAACATTAAAGTGCACATAAAATGGTTTTGAAAATTTTTCTATGTAAGCAGTCCATGGTTATTTTATCCACTTTACGGCAAATTCACCCGGCATGTGTATTCATTAACGCCTGACTGATTCCTTAATCCCCCTAATTAAATAAAACAATTGACTACGGAATAATTTGTTTTATAATTCATTTTAATTCAAGATCCAATTTAGAATTTGTTTCATAATGTACGGCCGTTCTGTTTTTTCACGGCAGCGATTTTAATACACTCTACCATCGTGTGCAGTCGAAACGATTCGAGATACATTTTCGTCAGAAGAGTATTGTGGTACTAATTTAGAATTTGTTTCATTATTTACGGTCGTTCTGTGTTCTCACGGCAGCGATTTTAATACAATCTACCATCGCGTGCAGTCCAAACAATTCGGGATACATTTTCGTTAGAAGAGTATTGTGGTGGTTCTAATTTAGAATTTGTTTCATAATGTACGGTCGTTCTATTTTCTCGTATTGTGGTTCGAATTTCCCCGAGTAAAAGAGTACAGGAGTAAAAAGATGTGGGCACGCAAAATATATCATAAACGTCAAACATGATTGAAACGAGATTTGTAAATGACGAGAAGGGTCACCTAACTATCTATGTGTATCGCAAGTGTAGTGTTGTTTATAGCTGTCATTAATCAATCAGACTAAAGTTGCACAGAGACTGGGTCATAAATTAATTCTTAAAAGAATGTTGATTAGGTAATCATCTTTTTTTACCCCGGCCAGATCAATTAACTTTGCTCACCGATGTTTTTGTAATAAAGTAGCCTCGTATTATTTGTTGATTGGTGTTTAAACATCTAAATATAAATCATTCATGGATATAAGTTTGTGATAAGATAAGGTTATATTGTCTAACATCATTTAACTTTTTAAAGAATAAAGGTATTTTACAATTAAATTAGTGTATTTGATATTCATTATTACAAAAACATCGGTGAGCATAGCTAATTGATCTGGCCGGCGTAAAAAAAATTATAACTACGCTTCTAAATTAGAACCACAATAGTCTTCTGACGAAATGTATCTCGAATCGTTTTGACTTCATACGATGGTAGAGTGTACTAAAATCGCTGCTGTAAGAAAACAGAACGACCGTAGATAATGAAACAAATTCTATATTAGAACCACAATACTCTTCTGACGAGAATGTATCTCGAATCGTGTCGACTGCACACGATGGTAGAGTGTATTAAAATCGCTGCCGTGGGAAAACAGAACGACCGTGCATTATGAAACAAATTCTAAATGGACCTTGAATTAAAATGAATTACAAAACATATTATCCCGTAGTCAATTGTTTTATTTAATTAGGGGGATTAAGGAATCAGTCAGGCGTTAAGGAATACACACGCCGGGTGTATATAGGTAATTAAGGAATAACCATTCCAAATATGCATTCGTTTACTGTGACGTCACTGGCGTCTGAGGGAATCAAGAGTGTTTTCGATAACTGGCAAAGTCGTTTTTACGGGATACGACTTTGAGTGAAGATAGCTAAATTAATTTTAGTCGGATTGATGTGAATTTGCCGTAAAGTGGATAAAATAACCATGGACTATCAATCTAGAAAAAAATTTGAGGCCATTTGATGTGCTCTTTAACAAACATATCAAGATCAGCACTCTGGTATTATGGCTGAAGCAATACATGTACTCCACACTAAAATTAGTCAGGTTTCTTCATTAGCCGAGTTAGTGTAAAAAGGAAAACATTAAACCCCATTTTATTTCATTTTTAAAAAGATTTATTTCATATCAAAGACCGAGAGCAAGTTGAAAATCTGTCAACTATTGAACTTTCTATTTTTATCGGAATCAGTATACACAATTAATTAATAATTCAAGAAATGAGTAACATTTAATTATATGATTAAAACTAACCTGTATAGGTATTGCCCATAGATAATGTATAAAGAAGAATAATAACATTAGAAATAATGAATCTACAGCTAGATGATTTATAATTTGTCCTACAGTCATCTTTCCACCACTTAATACTAATGTAGACATCTTTAATGCTTTATCATATACCATATTCTAAAATATATAATATTTATAATATACACACAGCTAGTTGACGTTTTCAATCACACTCAAATAAAAGAATCCTTAAATCGTACAGCAGCATGTTCGCAGTCCATTAAGTCCTGGATGACAAACAACAGTCTAAAATTAAATGATGAAAAAACTGAAGCTATGTTAGTTGGAACCTCTAAAAAACTACTGAAAATAACAGAAAAGAAAGCGACAATTGGGGATTCAATGATCGACTTCTCTGTCAGCCTGAAAACCCTTGGTGTTTTCCTAGAATCAACACTTACTATGGAAACTCACGTTGATGAATTGTGCCGTATATGTTTCTATCATATACATTGTATCAGAAACATTCGCCACCTGATCACGACTGATGCTGCTAAAACACTGGTTCAGGCGCTAATACTGTCCCGTATTGATTATGCAAACAGTCTGCTCTTCGGGCTCACCCAAACACTTACAAATAAATTAAAGAGAATCCAGAACATTGCTGCCAGAATTGTTACAAGAACTTCAAAATATTCATCCATCACTTCAGTGTTAAAGTCTCTTCACTGGTTGCCTGTCGAAGCCCGGATTCAGTATAAAGTTTTGTCATTAGTGTACCAATGTCAAAATAATATTGCTCCCTTATATTTGTCTGAACTTTTGACAAACTATAAACCCGAACGTATGCTAAGGTCGTATGGCAAAAATATACTTGCTGCTCCCAAAACAAAACTAAAACAATTTGGCGATAAGAGTTTCAGTGCTGCTGCACCTCGTCTATGGAATCAGTTACCAGTAAACATTAAAGAATCTCAGACTTACACAATCTTTAAGTCACAACTTAAAACTCATTTGTTTAAACTCTATTATCCAGATTAGAAACAGATTGTTTATGTGTGTTTTTATTGACGAGAGACTCTTTAAATGCTGCGCTTTGAGCATGCGTACATGGATGGATTACTAAGCGCATTACAAATATACATTATTATTATTATTATTACTGGCACAAAATACTACTTGTATCTCAATCACATTGTTTGCAGCAAGTTATCTTTCATCTTGATGGTTCCAGATTCCTTCTCAAGATTTAAATGAGCTATTAAAAACCTGTGTTATGCTTCAAGACTTTAGTGAGTTTCTTAACAGATTTCTAGACAATGTCTTGCTGTGATATTTTGATTTATTTTTCCAATTTTGTTGGATCTCGATAAGTTTTCATGTGGAGGATTGGCCAACAAAATGGTTTGTTATATCAAGCTTTGTGCAAACTGTGTGTACAAACAAATATAGCAACAGATACTTTATATACAGGTATAAAATATAAAGGTTAAAAGAATTAACGATTACCTGAATAGCTGTTCTTAGTCGTATACCCTCTCTAATTACTAGATAATGATGATTCTGTAATAATGTATTCTGTATAACTAATGCTAGGAACATAATAACAGTTAATACGTAACCATTCCAAATAAACTCACTAACTTTTACATGTGGTGATACCTGAAAAAATAGAATATTTTATATAATTACATCTCCTTATTTCTGATTGATAATTTGTCTTCTTGTTTATAAATATTTTATCCAATGTTAGCTACATAGTTCCCCCTATATTACATCACTTTGTCAATACATGTATTTATCTTGATACAAACTTATTTGCATGAATTTACCTACCCTTTTCATGGTAGAATTGGGGTTACTTATGATCTCTCTAATATCATATGCATAATCTACAATATATTCTACAGAAACAGGACCAACAAATGCTAACAGATCACCAATCAAACGATAAACTGCTGCTAGTAATAACATTTTCCAAAAAGCTTTCAGGTAACTTTTGGTAATAGATGGCATGGCTCCCGATTTTTGGCTGGCTTTAAACTAAAAGAGAAATTAAGAATTATATCATCATTTAATCTCAAAGATTTTTCTCATAAAAGAATTACTAATATGCAGGAGAAATGTCACCAGTGAATACAAATTAATTTGTGGCTGTCTTCACATTTTAGATACTCTATATCGCTTTTCAACAAAAGATTGCAACATTAATACACTCACTGTTATAAATATACTCAGTAAATGGTAATTACAAACTATCATATTCATGTAAAAACACAGATTTGTGATAAATAGTAACCACTAATATTACTAACTTTCTCATGTTCAAAAGCATCTTTTAATTTCTTCAGTTGTGTTTCTGACCGTTCGCTCTAAAATATTCAAATATTAAAAATATAGTCTACATATAATGTCTATACATGTAACAATTTACACAGAGTTGACATTGTTATTAGAAAAATATGGCTCATATATTAACAGCCATTATATTGTATGACATATGAAACATGTAAAATAATGATATGGCAAAGTGAAGGTGATGAGAGTTAGAATTAATGTTATAGTTATTTAATGTACAATAAAGAGATTGATAACATTCCTTCTCTATCACAAGGTACATTAACAAGGCAATAATTCATAGAAGATGTATAATTTGACAATTATGTTTTCACTTTCTTCAACATCTTACCTTAGTTAACATACGATTTAAAAAAACAATAAAAATTAGAAACAAACTCATTAATTACCACACAGAAGAGTTTTACTTAGGTTAGTCGGTTACAGAAAGTAGTTGTATAAAAAATACTATGAATGAATCCAGGAATGTGGTATTAACAATAACATGTAGGTACATTTCTCAAGTTCACTTCCCTGATGACAATAATAAATGCTACTGAATAATCATACATTCCTGTACATAATGAGATAAATGTAGTGGATTTAAATGTGATGTTTATGAGAGGTCATTTAGCCTTGACAACAAAAACACAAAAATAAAAACTTCCAATCCCAATCAGACTTTTGTTACAGATTATCTGAGAATCAGAATATTTTTTGTGTTGCCTGACTAATTAGAATTATCTGTTTGTTTCAATGTATTTGATACAAGTACTTTACTTAGCAACCGTTAAGAAAATCAATATCATCTAATTATTTCACACTATATCATGTAATCTGTCAATATTTCTATACAAATAAACTGGTGTGAAAAAGATTATCTTGGAATTGATATTGATGTAGTCAGTCAGTGATACAACAGTGTATTTATTACATTAATGTCTGAACCCTTGTAAATTTTAAACAGATTTCTTTGATTATGAACAAACTACTTAACTTTGGTTTAATTATAAATTTGTCTATACCAGTCTTAGCGCCATTGTTTACATTAACCACAATAATCTTAGTTGCAATAAAATGCAAGTTACTTCCTTTCGCCCACTTGACTGGTCAATAAAAATAGCAGAAGTATCAAGGGTGGATAATTTGACATGTGTGTCTCTCCCATGGATGGATCCAGAGGTTAGTGGAGTAGAATGGAACAATACAACTGGGGATACTGAGAATGAGTTGTCTTTTGAACCATGTATTTCTTTCGACCAGAATCGATGACAAATATTAAAAGATAGCATGTTCTACTGTACATGTATTTATTGATGAGTGGTTTAGGTTTTGAAACATGTGGGGGCTCCTGTTAAAATTTTGAACAAAATTTCATTCTGCACCGACCGCCAAGGTGTGAGGATCACCATGTCTGGGAAGAAAGCAGTAGAAAAGTTTCTGATTGAAGTGCTAAATGTGTACAAGACCTTGCCAGCTCTGTGCCGCGACGAGGTCAAGTAGCTCATTGTCATTGAAGGATGGTGCATCCATTCTAAGGAAGTTAGGAAAATCCTCTGGTTTGTTGGCCCAAAACTCACAAAGGAGGTTGACGCGACTGTACTCTCGTAGCTTCAAAAACCAGTCTTTCGACCATTTCACAAGACTGATTTTTGGTGATTAAATTGTGTATGGGAAATTGTACATCAACATTATGAATTAAATTTTGACGTTTTTAAAATGTGTATTGGCCCCTTAATACCTGTGGTAATTCTCCTAAATCTTCTATCTCTATAGGACGTTTATAACCTTCTATCATAATATCTGTCACCCACCAAAAAACAGCTTTAGATAATAAATTAGCATATGATTGAATATATCGTGTGTTTTCCAAATCTTCTGGAGCTTTCCTTCTTCTGGGATTTTTAAAGAGAGCATATCTCTGGAAAATAAAGAGAAAGCATTTCATGATTCTTTGTGAATGTATCATTATCCATTACAAAGAGAAAGGTGTTAATGACATTAAGGGTGTAGTCATGGCTATGTATGCATGCATTCATATTACAATATTTTATGCGTTGCAACCGATATTTGTCAATTTCTAGGTTCCAAATATTAGCAATTTAGCTCCTTTAAGTACTAGTATACAGTATAATGATCAGTTGGAATTTAATACAGGTTAATCTAAATAAATTTACAGTTGATGACATTTTAATAAACAGATATAATCTATCAGGTCTGCTGATTGAAGGCCTGAAACGTTATATAAACTATCAATTTGCCATTTATTAATGTGAAAAGACCATAATTAACTCTTGATCCAAGGGCTACTAATGACAATCTTGGCTACAAAGATATTAACGTAAGGTTTTCTCAGCTTAGAGTGAAGCAATTCGACTGAAATTTGCAGCATATTCCGTTTACATCACAGTGAGTACTGACAGCTCATTATCTAAACTTCCAGGAATCAACAAAATACTTATTCAAGCCAGGTTTTGGTTTCTTGCAACCATTTTGAATATTTTTATCACAAAGACATGGGTTTCAGTTTCAATAAAAGTTTACATTAGAAAAGTGGATATTTTCACAAGTTGCATATAATATATAATGAAATGGTTTATCATAATTAGTTTTCTTAAGCAGATATATAACAATTTCTAGCATATGATTGAAGAGATACAATTTGACTGCAGAATGAAACCAAGAGCTGAGTTATTGTGTCCCAAAATGTAACAAACATTTAAATAGTTCTAAGCTTTATTTGTAAGTAAGGCAGCAGAAAATAAAAAAATATCATTCATCAGTTACTTACACAATAATGTCATTTGTGATTACTGAATCATGGAAATTGCAACCCAGATTAACATACAAATTAAGATTTAGATTTCACTCACGCATTCCTTCATAACAACTAGAAATTCTAGTCTGTTTCTTTTCTTATCTGACGGAAAACTACTGTCATATATAAAGTTAATGCTTCATGAAATTGTAACCAACTGCTTGAGTCTCTTTCCTAATAACATGTTTAACATAAAGAATGGAAAGGGGTTGGTTTAATGACTTTATTATGTCTAGTCAACACAAACTTCAGTCATTTGGTTGACAAAAACTTACATCTTATATTGTGAATAGTTGAACATGCTACTTGCAATATCAGATTATTAAGTTACAGATTTATCAGTCTATGTCTTTTAAAATAAATACAACTGGCAGCATGTTGAATTTAAAGCATTATTTTTTTGCATGTATTAATTTTGTACATGTAATCACAGCACTGTCACAATATTTTTAAATTCACGAATTCAAATCTTGTAATATATGTGAAGATTACAAAGGAAATAAATAAAATATGTAACATACTATTAGTATTATGCATGTGAAAGTGACAACTTAAACAAAGAATCTTAAACTTTGAACTTCTATTATAATACGGAAGGAAGAAGACCAAATTAAGCAATTTACGAAACTCCACCCAAGAGAGAATTAATAAGTATTGATTTTAATGGTAGATTATATCTGTTTATTAAAATGTCATCAACTGTAAATTTATTTAGATTAACCTGTATTAAATTCCAACTGATCATTATACTGTATACTAGTACTTAAAGGAGCTAAATTGCTAATATTTGGAACCTAGAAATTGACAAAGATAGGTTGCCAGGCAACGAAACATACGCCCACAGCAGCTAAATCGTCCGGGCAGTCAACAAGGGTTGTCGCATATTTTTACTTTTTTTTGGTAATGAAACATTTGTAATATGTAATACACTAAAATCTGAGTAACAACTCATTATGTAATTATCAGAAAATCATTACAATTTGTTTGCTTTTTATAAAGTTTTGCCCCACGCTAACAATTAGTATAGGAAACATTTAATATCATGGATTTAGCTGTTCAGTTATCAAAATTCATTGAAAATCAAAATACTTGTTCGTTTCAACACCTTAAACTCTGTGTATCAATCTGAAGTCAATCGGTTGATAAGTTTGGCATCTACAGCGCAACAAGGTTTTTTGAAGTGATCAAGGGAGATAACTCTGGAGGTAATTATTTGAAATTGATGAAAATCAGTAGGCTTCTTCCTCTCAGGACCATAAACTGTGTGTGTAAATTTAAAGTCAATCGGATATTAACTTTGGCCTCTAGAGCGTCCACAGGATTTTTTGATGTGATCAAGGGCCATAACTCTGGCACTAATTATCGGAAATTGATGCAAATCAATAGGCTTCTTCGTCTTATGACCTTAAACACTGTGTATAAATTTAAAGTCAATCGGATATTAACTTTGGCTTTTAGAGCGTCCACAAGATTTTTTGAAGTGATCAAGGGAGATAACTCTGGCACTAATTATCGAAAATCGCTGAAAATCAATAGGCTTCTTCATCTTATGACCTTAAACACTGTGTATAAATTTAAAGTCAATCGGATAGTAACTTTGGCTTTTAGAGCGTCCACAAGATTTTTTGAAGTGATCAAGGGCCATAACTCTGGCACTAATTATCGGAAATTGCTGAAAATCAATAAGCTTCTTCGTCTTATGACCTTAAACACTGTGTATAAATTTAAAGTCAATCGGATATTAACTTTGGCTTTTAGGGCGTTCACAAGATTTTTTGAAGTGATCAAGGGCCATAACTCTGGCACTAATTATTGGAAATCGCTGAAAATCAATATGCTTCTTCGTCTTATGACCTTAAACACTGTGTATAAATTTAAAGTCAATCGGATATTAACTTTGGCTTTTAGAGCGTCCACAAAATTTTTGGAGGTGATCAAGGGCCATAACTCTGGCACTAATTATCGGAAATCTCTGAAAATCAATAGGCTTCTTCGTCTTATGACCTTAAACACTGTGTATAAATTTAAAGCCAATCGGATATTAACTTTGACCTCTAGAGCGTCCACAAGATTTTTTGAAGTCGTCAAGGGCCATAACTCTGGTAGTTATTATCGGAAATCGCTGAAAAACAATAGGCTTCTTCGTCTCATGACCTTAAACACTGTGTATAAATTTAAAGTCAATCGGATATTAACTTTAGCCGACGGACCGACGGACGGACGGACGGACGGACGGACGGACGGGGGCGACGACAATATACGACCACATTTCAATGTGGGCGTATAAAAATCGGACGCAAAGCATAAAATATTGTAATATGAATGTATATAAACTGATTTACATTCAATCCTTTCCGTTTTTACTTTAACTTCAAATCAGTTATGTTCGCCGAAATACACCAGAAGTCTCAATTGTATGGCAATCTCTAGCGTCTTGTTATTCCAGTCAACACCATAGTTTTTATTGTGCAGGCTCTCCAGATAAGAATATGGCGTGAACGTTTGACATGAGAAGGGTTTAATATAGGCTATGCCTGTTACCTACAAATCTGAATAAAAATATTGCTTATGATTTGTGTTGACAAATGATTTGTGTTTTCAATGTCGAAGACTTTGGATGATACTGAGTTAGAGACTTAGCTACTTTAAAATCTTGCAATTAACATTTACACATGTACATACAGATACAGTATGTCATAAAATCAATACCGTACCAGTACAAATGAAAGTGTCACACTCACTGATATACATGTACATGTTAAGTATAATATATGGTTTGTTTATTCTTACTGAATTATTATTAAAAACTATTTGAGAGCATATTACATGTAATTCTTACTTTACATGTACATCAATAATGTTTTAAAGGGGTGCCAAGCAAAAAAAACATCCATAGCAGTTCAGTATTTGATTTTTGAAACAGATAATCAAGAGAGAGAGAGAGAAATGGGGTTTAATGTCCATTCAACAAAAACTAGGTCAATTCGGGACTAACATATGGTTTAATTTCATTTCAATAATTCACTTGCGCGTAGGGGTCTTTAGCCATGGGAGGAAACCTGAGGATCTGGAAAAAAACCACGAGGTTGGACAGGCAACCCTACTCCTTGTCACATACAACCTGGGATTCAAAGTCATGTCAGTTGACTCAATGACAGGCTTTATGATACAGCATGCACTTGCTAACCATGGGGCCATCTAACCCCCTGAAACAGTTAATCAAACAATAACTTACACAGATGTTTCAAGGTGATCAAGGCAAGGGCAATAACACTAAAATCATTCATTTAAAATAAACACTATGCACAAATTTGAAGTCAAATCAGAGATAACTAGTGTCCAAAGGTGATTAAGGATGATGTATAAAAGGGGAAAGCGATAACATATCAATCACAAATAAAATATTACCTGAGCTCTTAGTACATTGAGTTCTACAAGAAACAGCAAGGCATATCCAATAATAACCATCCAACACAACCATAATCGTAGATCTTCTAACGTCATATTGTTACGATACACTGACATCAGTTTCAAGACTTTCAGGGCCATGGCGCCAGGCCAGTACACCATCAAAATGAGTAAGAATCTTGGAGAATTCCACATTTCCACATTGTGATAATAAACAATAGATATAATGGTTCCAGTAAAGGCAACACATTGAGGCACAAATGAGTGGTAGTTGACTGTATCTGGATCGTAGGAATCGGACACAAAACCTTCTCCGATTTCAACGATATTTATCAGCATAAGAGTTAGTGTCAACAACCACCTGACATTGTGACCCTGAAAGTGCACCCATGTTTTGACATTAAGTTCTCCAATAATAGAATGATTCCACACAGTTACCACAAAAATACAAATTAGCAGTAATAAGGCATGGGGTATAATATTCATAACATCCACAAAACATTCATTGTGGACAACCCCTTTCTCCACGCTAAATGCATCTGAATCAGAACCACAGAAACCCATGATCAACTACAGCTAATAACTTTACCTCATTGAACTCCTACAACTCACAATGTGTAGTGTGGTAGCATGCAGTTAATAACAAGATTACCAATATCGTATTACACTTTATCTTACATTGTATTTAAATACATGTATATACAAGGCCATGTTAATGAGATTGACGTATAAAGTGATTCACATTGATGACAACTAATATCCCAATAAACAGATAATAGAGGATACTGTCACATGATAGATGAAAGTACATTAGTTCATTTATAGTTCATGTCTATTTCCTGGGCAAAATATAATTCCATACTCCAGATGGTGCAGAATTATTATACTACATTGTCACCAATAAAACATCTGGTTACCAGAATCTGAAAGAAATAAGATATATATTACATCATTGACACTTCATGTAATTACTGGAGATGATTAATTGCCACAAGAAATACTAAACCAAGTCAATTTCATGGATTAGAACAAGAACAACAGATATCGGTTCAAGCATTATTTGATTAAATTTGCTCTTGCGATTCAGTTATTTTGAATTGGGACAAGTGATTTGGCTTGTTCTAGCCGCCTTTATAAAATATTAATATTATCACAATACTTTAATATAGCAACATATATTATCTCAACAGTCGTGATCCTTAATATAATCCTAAATTCATTTCAGCTGGAAAACATATAAAAACTAACAAGAAAAAAATATATATTGTTACCAATGTCAAATTTTTTATATAGCTGCTTGCCATTTTGTATTGCCAGCGCAAAACAATAAAAAGACATAATCTAATAGACAAGTGCCTGGTACATTCTACGTTATACATACAATAGTGGGCCTACTTATTGCGCGTACGCATGTGTACTTAAATAAACATACACATTCAAATGCAGAGACACAACTTTTGCCTAACTATTATTTTCTTTGATTGGCATATTAACACAAGGTATAATTTATGGATACACAATTACTGAGTCTAATACTAAACGACATCATTGTTTAAATTAATCGAGCATTAACTTTAAGCCATATATTTTACTGATTATAACAGTTCAGTCTAATAGTTATAATGCACTATGCCCCAACCAACAACAGTCAGACATACTATTATTACTGACGATAAGTCTATGTACCTCCTTCGTTTTTGAACTGGTTATGAAAATTGAACTGGATGATGAATTCTATGTACCAAAAAATACTGAAAAATTTGTGAAAATACCAAAAAATACTGAAATAAACATTTTTGATTCTAACTACCGAAAAAATCTGAAAAACTCTAAATACCGGTACTGAAAAATCACGAAATATCAACACTAATTACCAAAATACCTCAACTCTTGTCTTATTAGTCAGTCTTATAAGTGGGCTCGTCTGACCCACCTACAGTGTCCCACAAGCCTTATGTGGACCTAGCATCATGATCAATGACCATCCTAGAGTGTCCCACTATATTCAAGAGTGGCCTAGCAATATATTGACCCATTTCCCACTTAGAGTGTCCTACAATTTTCATGTGTGACAATCATTTAGACATCACCGCAATATGTGTGGGCTAGTCTGGTCCAGACCTACCTATAATTTTTTATGATTCTCTTAGGTTTTATTCGGTAATTAGTGTTGCTTTTTCGGTATATTAGTAATTTCTTGGTGTTTAGGGTTTTTCAGATTTTTTCAGTAATTTGTAACAAAAAATTTTGTTATGTATTTTTTGGTATTTGCTGGTTGGGTACTGTTCACATTTTCATACGCTCACATTTTCATGTGGACGTATATTGTCATCCACAATTGTTTGTGAACACTCTACAGGTCACAATTCTTATCCAATTTCAATGAAACTTAAAATATAGTTTTATCACCTTCAGATCTCTGTTTCTTTCGATATTGATATGTATTAGACTGTAACTTCATGGATAATGGCCACTGATTGTACGAAAAATCATGTTTTGGCTTGTGAACAGCGTAGAGGTCACAATTTTGAACCGATTTTGATGAAACTTGAAATACATGTTTATAAACCAAAGATCTTGATTCCTTTCGATATTTGCGCATATTGGATCGTAACTTCCTGAATTATGGCCCCTGATTGTCAGCAAAATTGCCTTTTTAAGCTTGTGATCCTTCTGGAGGTCATAATTATTATCTGATTTAAAAAAACATTTGACTATATCACCATTACACTATAATGATGGTTGACTTCAAATTACATAAACATCTGACAAAAACTGTCAAACAAAATAGCCACCGCTTGTATGCGAATGGTGTAAAATGTGGTATATCAAGGTTGTGGACCCTGCAAAGGTCAAAATTCTAATCCGATTTTAATGAAATGTGTTTATAACCCAAATCGGTTGCTTTCAATATTCATGCATATCACTATCAGATTGTAACTTCCAGAATTATTGATTGAATGAAAAATCATGTTATAGCTTGTGGTCACAATTATTATCTGATTTAAAAATAAAACATTTGAATTATCATCGTTACACCGTAAGGTTGGTTGAGTTTTCATTTCGTGAAAATCGTACAAGATCTGCCAGACAAATTGACAGCCTCTCATACACAACTAGTGTAAACATCTGGTAAATCAAGGATGTTGGTGCTTTAGAAGTCACAATTTTGATGATACCTGAAATATATCTCTAAAACCCAAAGATCTTGGTCCTGTCGATATTCACGCATATCGGATCGTAGCTTCCCGAATTATGGCCCTTGATTGTTTGAAAAATGACTTTCTGTTTAGCTTGTTCTCTATACATCTCTTGCAAAATGTGGGCTTACCCTGCAATGCCTGTCACACTGCCCACAACAAAGTCGTCCTCACCAAAATCTGGTCAAGTCATCTACCCTCGATGGTGGAGTCGTCCACATGACTTAGTTTAATTTTGAGATGTAGAAATACGTTGTTTAAATCTACATGACATAGTCGTTAGTTAAATCTACATGACATAGTTTTCTTTTGAGACACAAAGTTCTGCTTTATCATTCCCCCAAGGTTTTCATAGTGTTTGATATTGTTATGACTGTCACCATGTATATGGCGCTGTAGAAATACGTTGTTTTTAATTTTTGTGCTTTATCATCATTTGCACCTGGTTTTCGGATTATCTTCACTAGTTGTGAAGTCAGGTAACAATTGTCACCCATCAACAATTGTGGACATCTCCACCAACTGTTGTGGACCATTTAACTGTGGACGACTTTACTTGTGAATGACTTGACTGGTACCCAATTGAACCATGGGTCTTCTTATAATTACCTTACGTTATATTAAAGCCCCAATAACACTCTTGTTGTAACTGAAAAATATGTCCCAATCTTCATTCTGGTCAACAAATCGTATTATTTTAGAATATTCCAATTAAATGATAATATAAATTTCATCTTAACAGACCTAATTTAAAAAATTGGAAAAATTCAACCAATTGATTTGAAAAGTCTAACGTAAACCTTTTCAAATGTGACTTGGATTTTAAAATATTTTCGAACCCTCTGGACAAATAAAATAGGTTGTAATGGATAATTTACACAACAGGTAGGACATTTAAACATCTAGTACATAGTAAGAATAAGGGTATTATTTATTTTCTGGAGCTACCAAGCCAGCAAGAATGTTATTGTCCCTTTAATAACAGGCTACATTTAATAAGTATGAAGTCCATATAAGACAATTGATACAAACGATGCATTCGAGGCAAAAAGAAAAACATGAAAGAAGGTGGTGTCATGTCACTAGCCTACTCACATGACAAATTAATCATAAAACGAGACACAAAACAATGCAACGGCAAAACAATTATAGCCTAACCATAACATAATAGTTAGTAGTCCTATACCGTAATAAAGCATTTCACACACACAAAACAATCATATTCAAAATTACCGGGTGTCAATGATACAGATATCTAGGACCAGTCACGTGTATTTATAGGTAATCATACTAATCTGTAAGTAGATAGTCGTCTTGAGATGAATGGTAAACAATAACCCAGTCAAGCGCGACTGAACCAAACAACCGCCTAATATGGCAATAGTTACTTCCGGTAATAAGTGCGTTACAAGTTACTATATTTCTTACACCTTCTGAGATTAATGACTAGAAATGTACTTGTAATTATGTTGGATATCAATAATCCGATTTGTTCACTTCAATAAAACTCAATGACTTCGTCATTTTTTTTATCTAAGATCTACAATCTGTATTCATCCATTGTTTCCGGAAAGTATCAGAGGGGGTGATAACTCCGAGAGGACGCTGTGAAAATTTTAGTTTCTTTACTTAAAAGTAAAAATTACAGAAAATGTCTCTTGAAACTGTACCAAAAGATTTGCGACATTTACGGGCATGTTTAATGTGTTCACTGATAAAAGTAATTGAAAATTCATTATTTGTATTTTTGCTGAACATTTGTAGGCCTTCACACTCACAGCTGAAACCATGAATCTTAATAATAATAATGAACCTTTTACTTTTTATCATCTTATTCCATGACTCAATGGCAATGCTGAAACCGACTGTTTACTTTACATTTAAAAATCAGTGATATGTGCGTAAATAGCAGTCATAGTTCTACAGCTGATGTCTTCGTAGAAATGGTTCCGCTACTGATGTCTTCCGCCATACTCCAGCTACAAGAGGCTTATCAGAGTTCCTTTACGCAAGTTTTTTTTAGTTAAATGAAATGACTACAAAAAGGTTACTGGCCTATAGCTTCTTAATTTACACATTAACTGACCCAAAACAGTACTGCACATAGCTTAACATATAATAAATCAATTCCCATTGAAATAAAGGTTAAGCCTTACAGCATAATTATATGATAAGATGAAATCCAACTGCTACACAAAATTTTAACTGACCGGTGTCATGGCGGCTTGCATAATCCATCATTACAAGAAACATCGCTATGCAAATGTAGAATGCATTACCACAAAGAAAAATTGTTTGGTAACTATTTTAGTGGTCCAGTCTTCACTATTTGTGATAGAATTACTAATTCTAATACAAACTGTAATATAATGATATGTGTTGACAATTGTGTGTTTGAACCTATTTGAACTTGCGTAAGGTAAACGTATTGGCCATATAATATAATAATAATTATAGTGACTATGGTATAACTCACTTATTTTCCAATTAAACTGACCCTAAACTGTACTGCATTTATAACTTAACCCTTAAAATTGTGTGTATACTGAATTACTATTTCATGTAAATGCATTACTAGCAATTGTATTGTAATAGTATAATTTCAATCTCAACATCTGCAAAGATTCAGGCTATAAAATTATCGAAATATGAGTGAAATTACCATTTATCACACATGATTTTTTCCTGCTTTAAAGCGGATTTCCGCTTTTTGTCCCGTCTGGTTCTGATTTTATTGCGGTCGGTTCGGATTTTTGACAACGCTTTTGTTATGATATTGTTTTCCTTTAATTAATTCAAGCACCTTGTTTTAAAAGCGTAATATCATAAAACAAACAATCATTAATTTTTTCCTGAAAAATTTCTAACTGGTGAACTCCAAAATATCTATCCATAACTTTAAAATCTGCCGACTGGATGTCAGCGATGTAAACATTAACAATACCGTATCGTAGACTCGTGCGAGATTGAATGAGATCGCCTGTCATTGTGTACAAGTGACATAGAGTTTCTCTATCGTGCCTATGATGGTACGGTACGTAATCATCGTCAGTTCTTTCACGCTGTGGCTAAGGTCGTAGATCGAGACGTCTACACCAAACTATTAGACAAAGGACTTTAAAATGGATGGAAATGGTTGGAACAGAAATTGGAAGGCGAGCTTGTGAGACATTCTATTTGTTAAGTCAATTCCTGAAGAGTCGTGAATTATTATTATTAATTACGGTCGGAGGGAGGGAGAAGTTTATTCGATTTAGAGTAACATATTTTCTAGTCTAGAAAATTATACAGGGACAATCAAATGATCGGATGCGTAGTTCAAACATTATTATTTATTTTATTTTTTTTTTTTTGTAGTAAATTTGAAGACAAATAAATACAAGAATATTGAAATTCAGTATGAGACAGCCCCCCCTCCCTTTTACTTAAAAATTACCTTTGCCCCCCCCACCCCCAACCACTGGACCCCCCACCCCACCCCGATTTTTACGCACCTTAGTTTCAGGTGGATTTTGATATAGAACCAATCAAACTATAGATAACATTTTTGTGATTATTATGGTATGTGATACCCTGAGATCCGACAATAACAGCTGTAGCAAACAGGATTTATCTGTTTTGATGACTGATGAAATTTGCTAAATTTCGACTAGATATATCTTACTTTTTCTGTGGTATCATCCAGATTATAAATATTTGACATATTATCCAAGCCTTGAAATAATTGCTAAAGTTCAGCCTGACATGATGTCAGGCTGAACTGATTTTCTGCCGGACATTTCAGATTTTCAGTCTGACAAATACCATTATTCCATGCAGTGGAAAATTCCCTCATATATTTGATATTTTAGTTTAGAATACTTTATACAGAGTTCACATTTTAGTGTAGTCACAAAACCATCGTTTTCTTCGTATGTTAACCACACGTCAGCATTGGATTTTGCTACGTCATTTTTGACCCACTTTTCTACGGTTCTTTTTGTATGTAATTTTCGAACTAGTGACAGCGATGGTCCCCGTTTAGACGTGTTATTTTGAAAGACATTAGACACACTACCAGTCTTAAAATTTTCTGGAACAGTCCCACTAGCTGGGATATCCCATGTCCGAGGGTTGGAAAAAATAAGAAGTTATTTTATTCGACATGTTTTCAAGGCTCTTCTATTTACATTCACATCGGAAGTGTCCAATAAGGGAGATATTTTAATTTTCGTATAAAAAGTCTCTCCCTAATTACACCCATAGTCAACTTGAATTATTTCTTGTAACATTTTAAGTATTATTACTTTTATTACTAATAATTTGTATAATTACATGTCATGTTAGGTGTGATTTAGAGCTAATCATATACGAAAGTAATGCAAAGGTAGCTACTACACGTAGACTCGAATAACCAGCGTAAAAGAGCCGATTCTCAATATTATTCATTATTTTATCTTCACGCGGCCGAGATACATGTAAATAGTGATATTTTTACTATGACTCGGTTCGTTGATATAACCAGCGTAAAAGAGCCGATTCTAAAAAATATTAATATTTTTACTTTGACTCAGTTCGTTGATATAATCAACATAAAAAAAAAGCGATTCTACAGATTATTTTATCTGCACGCGGCCGAGGTATAAATAGTAACATTTTCACTATGACTCGGGTCGTTGATATTTTTGGGCCTGGATTTTGAGCCGATTTTTATCAAAAATACTAATATTTTTACTAGGACCCGGGTCGTTGATACAACCAACGTAAAAAAAAGCCGATTCAAAAAATTATTGATTATTTTATCTGCACGCAGCCTAGATATAAATAGTAACATTTTCACTATGACTCGGGTCGTTGATATTTTTGTGACTGGATTTTCGAGTCTAGTAATAATTCGCGAATTTTTGGCTTACTGTTTTACCCAAACTCGGTCAGACAATTATGTCCGGACGAAAGGCAATTTGGCCTGTCAAAGTGGGTCAATTCGTCCGGACATTGTCCGTGTCCGGCCGCTTATTTCAGTGCTTGATATTATCATTGAAATTATTACGATTTTAATAAATCTTAGCTGCAGCGCTCACGCTGCCGATTGCCATTTCCGCCAATTGCGATAAAAATATAATTTTGGCAATAAAATATTCAATCTGGCGAAATTTTTGGCGATATTTTTTAACCCTGGCTATAAAATTTTTCTTTGCAAGGAGCTTTGATTTGATTTCCACCCGTGCAGACTGACGCACGTTACAGTCTATCGCGCTTGGCTGAGTCAGTCATCAATCAATTAGGCAACAGTCCTTTGTCTCTTGATCAATCTCGGATTAGTGTTGATTTGTATTTACAGTAAAAGTGGTAATAAACAAATTAAGAGATAAAAGATTTAATTATTTGTCTCCAAATACGAATCGGTGGCTTTTTTGACGGTGTCTGTATATGGTATTCAAAATGGCAGACACTAGAATAATTCTCGTACGATTTGTTTGGGATTATTGGATTATGACGTCCGTTTTATCTTTTTCTTACTTCTGTTGCTCGTATCATTATAAAGGAAGCCAGGTTTGGGTTTGTTGTTACATTTTATTTGGAAGTTAATGTTAAACTCCAGAAACGAACGAACGAAAGTCAGTTATCATCAAATTGCATGCCAAGGGTTGTAAGCGAAAGATTGAAATATAACGTAAATTTCAGTCAAATTGCTCCACTCTGAACCGAGATATTGTCTTTTAAATTTTAGGACTCACAATTCCCATGACAACTACAGACTGTGAAAGAGTGTTTAGTTGACAAAATATTTATTATAAAAAAATCCAAATATTCATTAAAAACAAATCCACTATGTAATTTAATGTTACTAAAAGTGGTTACCACAGATGTTGAAAAAGCTTTCAAAAAATGGTCTTATGCAAAGCAGTGACAAAGTTTGTAAATTGTGATGTAATTGCGTGTACGGTACTTATGTGAATAAAAATTCCTGTTAAAATCTAATAAAAGATATTTATTCTTTGTTTTTGGCGGAAAAAATATATGGCTAATAAATTAATATGAAAAATTGGCGGAAGAAAAATGAAACCAGAGTGAGCACTGCTTAGCTGACAATAACGTGCAGATTTCAGTTTTAAAATTGGTATTAACGATTCTGAAGGGAAAATACTGTGTAATGATGTCACTCAGATAATAACTAAAAAGCGCTAATTTTGGTGCCATGCCACGCACTGACTAGTATTGAGCATTTTGATTACATTATTGACGTGGATCTCAGATTTTAAAATTCCATAACTTTCGATCTAATTAGAATAATTTGATGAAATAAAAAAATTTGGGTAGCATTTTATGTATATTGTCACAAAATATTTTTTGAAAAATTTGTATCTGTCATTTGAAACTTTGACCTGAAACCCCTAATACAAGGGGTATTTTGGGAACCCACAACCATATCTGTGAGAAACTGGTTCATAATTGTCTTGCGAGAATATTATACATTGTCAGCTACTTAATCTCGAGTATAAGGCTGCAAATAGAATGGACATTCATCATTTGACAAGAAACACAAGTATTACATTATCGGACACCAGGGGTCTTAGGGATCTCCCTCCCCTTTCCTTTCAATATTTTACTGGTTATAGGTGACTGTCTAATCTGTTCTTCACTTGTATTTGGAATCTCTCTTACTCATGATATTGTTTTGATGATTCTAGTAATCTAGATCTAAAAGCAAATCTAGGTTCCCTAACAACCCCATCAAATTATGCATTCAAAAACCTATTTATGTCTGGGGTCTTAGACTACCCCTTGTTGAGGACAAATTTATCGTGCGACATGTCCGCACAAGGGTTAACATATGATAGGCTAAACCAATTCCCATTGAAATGTTTGTGTCATAATGATTTTAATAAGATATTTTAAATAACCTGTGTATCTGTATCATATCTATTTCTTTCAGACATTTGAACAGTTTGAATATGATGGATGTGATAATTGTGAAGAACATCTACATATGAAGAACAATAGGGACAATGTTTATGAATGTACAAGTTCGAATTTTGATGGGTAAAAAAATACATGTAACTTTAAATTATAGAATTGATAAAACTAGTGGGAAATAATCACCAGCAAAGTTGTGCTTGCAGGGACCAGGGTATGCTCGCTGATTTAAAAACATCTGATAACACTTTCATGAATCTAACCATTTGTTTTGCACTTTGTAATAATTAGTAGAAGATAGCAATAGGAAAATCATCTGAATTTGTCCACATGATACTGTAAGCTTAGGAAAACAATTTATAGAAAATGAAACTTATATATACAGATCACTGATGATATAATTGTTTATTACAGTATGCTTGCTATGATGGGAAATGAAGATAGTTGGGTTGCTAAATGGCAAAGAATAGGTAAGTATCATTTATTGGATATTTGAATGAATTGTCTTCACAATTTTTTTCACAGACATCCGTTCATATTTCTCATCGATTCAGTTGTTGTCATAAAGGTAGCACCAGTTTTCAGTTTCTAGGTACAATATTAAGTATGGATGTTATTTGATGGATATGTTATGGGTTATATTCCAAAACATTGTGCTATAGATCTCTGGGCAGTGATCATTACAAGCTGTGATGAGTATGACCTCTCTAGAATTAGTCATCATTTGCCACTCTCCCAATTCTACATTTTTGTCTCACTACAGAAAGAGTTATGCAATATGCATGCATAAACAACAATGTGATAAAGCTCTACCTTGTTAGTCCCAAACTAATCGAGATTCATCTTAGGTATTTATTAGTTTTAATTAAAGTTACATTATGGGAGATAAGAGATGGCAGTTCTCACTGTAATAGTTAAAAACTAGATAGTGTAAAGGCAATTTGCTGAAAATTTCAGTCAAATTGATCCACTATTAGTCGAGAAAAAAGCGTTTGAAATATTCACATAGCCTTGGTCATCATTACTCAAATCATTAATATAAACAGCATAGTCTCGATTAAGCGGCATATAGGATTTTAATCCGCCATCATCGAAGGCTAGCCTTGACATCAAGAGTTTATTATGGTCTGGATATGTTAATTTATGTCCTGTAATAAGCAGATTTTGCTCTTGCATAATGCTATTTTAAAGTTTAAGTTTATTTTATTGTACAATGACAACTATTTATTAACAGGTAGATGTGCAAAGGGTGTTTATGCTATATCAGTAACTGGTAAATTACCTCCAGGAATTGTCAGAGATTTAGGAAGAAAAGGAATCGCGTACAGGTCTCGTGACACAAGTATTAAATCCTGAGATTGATCCATGTGAACAACGTGAAAGTGTGAATATTGAAAGAGAAATTTTTAACAAATTGAATATAATTCATTTTGTGTTTTATAATGTCACCTCATTATATTCTTCATTTCACTGTGAATGGTTTGAAGTTCGGTCATGTCAAATTCTAAGAACAGACATTTATGATAGAAATCATTTTAATGTTACAACCGTTCAATTAACATTAATTGAATGAAATTCAATGATAAGTGCAAAGAATTATGAGATATAATTGTTGTACCTGCAGAACTTATTAAAGGGAGATATCAGAATACTTGTTAAGTTGGGCATCTAATTATTGTCCCCCGCCTTTCGAAGAAAGTTGGGGGACTATTAAAATGGGTTCGTCCGTCTGTCTGTCCGTCACACTTTTTGGGACACAATAACTCTCTTCCTAATTGAGCTAGAATGTTCAAACTTGGTGTATGTGTTTATTAGGTCAATATCTTGATGGAGTTCGAAGATGAGCATTTTCCACTTAGGGTAAGCAGAGATAAGCAATTTGATTGGTTGATGCTTTGGGACACGATAACTTTAGTTCTAATTAAGTGAGATTGATGAAACTTGGTGTATAGTTTCATTATAGTAATACCTTGACTAAGTTCGATAATGAGCATTTTCTGCTCAGGGTAAGCAGAGCTATACGCAATTTGATTGGTCGAGAATTTGGAACACAATAACTCTCCTTCTAATTGAGTTAAAATGTTCAAACTTGGTGTATATGCTTATTAGGTCAATGCCTTGATGGAGTTCGAAGATGAGCATTTTCCGCTTAGGGTAAGCAGAGATAAGCAATTTGATTGGTTGATGCTTTGGGACACGATAACTTTAGTTCTAATTAAGTGAGAATGATGAAACTTGGTGTATAGTTTCATTATAGTAATACCTTGACTAAGTTCGATAATGAGCATTTTCTGCGCAGGGTAAGCAGAGCGATACGCAATTTGATTGGTCGAGAATTTGGAACACAATAACTCTCCTTCTAATTGAGTTAAAATGTTCAAACTTGGTGTATATGCTTATTAGGTCTATGCCTTGATGGAGTTCAAAGATGAGCATTTTCCGCTTAGGGTAAGCAGAGATAAGCAATTTGATTGGTTGATGCTTTGGGACACGATAACTTTTGTTCTAATTAAGTGAGAGTGATGAAACTTGGTGTATAGTTTCATCACAGTAATACCTTGACTAAGTTCGATAATGAGCATTTTCTGCTCAGGGTAAGCAGAGCGATACGCAATTTGATTGGTCAAGACTTTGGAACACAATAACTCTCCTTCTAATTGAGTTAAAATGTTCAAACTTGGTGTATGTGCTTATTAGGTCAATGCCTTGATGGAGTTAGAAGATGAGCATTTTCCGCTTAGGGTAGGCAGAGATAAGCAATTTGATTGGTTGATGCTTTGAGACACGATAACTTTAGTTCTAATTAAGTGAGAGTGATGAAACTTGGTGTATAGTTTCATTACAGTAATACCTTGACTAAAATCGATAATGAGCATTTTCTGCTCAGGGTAAGCAGAGCGATAAGCAATTTGATTTGCCGAGACTTTGGAACACAATAACTCTCCTTCGAATTGAGTTAAAATGTTCAAAATTGGTGTGTATGCTTATTAGGTCAATGCCTTGATGGAGTTCGAAGATGAGCATTTTCTTCTTACGGTTGGCAGATATAAGCAATTTTTGGATGACACTTCGTGTTCAGTTTGATTGGTCGATACGTTTGAAAAAAATAAATGTGCGATTAATTAATATGTGTCATCTATTTTTTGGGGGATTTCGGCGGGGGACATCAGCCTCACTGTTGGCTTGTTTTGGAATGGAATGTTTTTATATTGTCATTGCCCCTGTCCTGGTGTGTGTGTGTGTGTTGTCTACAGACTGCAATTCTTAACTGATGGTTCTTTATACCCTAAGGATGATCCCTATTGTTTTTGGTGCATTTCCAACCCCAGGGGCAGAACAACGAAAAATTTTATATTTGTCTACAGGCTGCATTTAAGGGATCCACTTGAAACTTTGCATACTTATTCCGTACATAATTTCTTTTTGTGTGTTTGTATGTTGCTTACAGACCGCAATTCTAAATCGCTCGTCTTGAAAACTTTTCATACTTATTCCTTACCCTCGAAGGACGACCTCTATCTTTGGGGGTGCATGCCCAACCCCTTTGTACAGAGCCCTAACAACTATTGTGTGTGTGTCACCTACAGACTACAATTCTTTTTATACGCCCACATTGAAATGTGGTCGTATATTGTCGTCGCCCCCGTCCGTCCGTCGGTCCGTCGGTCCGTCCGTCCGTCCGTCCGTCGGTCCGGCGTCCACAATTGCTTGTGGACGCTCTACAGGCTAAAGTTAATATCCGATTGACTTTAAATTTATACACAGTGTTCAAGGTCATGAGACGAAGAAGCCTATTGTTTTTCAGCGATTTCCGATAATAACTACCAGAGTTATGGCCCTTGATCACTTCAAAAAATCTTGTGGACGCTCTAGAGGCCAAAATTAATATCCGATTGACTTTAAATTTATACACAGCGTTTAAGGTCATGAGACGAAGAAGCCTATTGTTTTTCAGCGATTTCCGATAATAACTACTGGAGTTATGGCCCTTGATCACTTCAAAAAATCTTGTGGACGCTCTAGAGGCCAAAGTTAATATCCGATTGACTTCAAATTTATACACAGTGTTTAAGGTCATAAGACAAAGACGCCTATTGATTTTCAGCGATTTCCGATAATTAGTGCCAGAGTTATGGCCCTTGATCACTTCAAAAAATCTTGTGGAGGCTCTAGAGGCCAAAGTTAATATCCGATTGACTTTAAATTTATACACAGTGTTTAAGGTCATAAGACGAAGATGCCTATTGATTTTCAGCAATTTCCGATAATTAGTGCCAGAGTTATGGCCCTTGATCACCTCAAAAAATCTTGTGGACGCTCTAGAGGCCAAAGTTAATATCCGATTGACTTTAGATTTATACACAGTGTTTAAGGTCATGAGACGAAGAAGCCTATTGATTTTCAGCAATTTCCGATAATTAGTGCCAGAGTTATGGCCCTTGATCTCTTTAAAAAATCATGTGGACGGTCTAAAGGTCAAAGTTAATATCCGATTGACTTTAAATTTATACACAGTGTTTAAGGTCATAAGACGAAGAATCCTATTGATTTTCAGTGATTTCCGATAATTAGTGCCAGAGTTATGGCCCTTGATCACTTCAAAAAATCTTGTGGAGGCTCTAGAGGCCAAAGTTAATATCCGATTGACTTTAAATTTATACACAGTGTTTAAGGTCATAAGACGAAGATGCCTATTGATTTTCAGCGATTTCCGATAATTAGTGCCAGAGTTATGGCCCTTGATCACCTCAAAAAATCTTGTGGACGCTCTAGAGACCAAAGTTAATATCCGATTGACTTTAGATTTATACATAGAGTTTAAGGTGTTGAAACGAACAAGTATTTTGATTTTCAATGAATTTAGATAACTGAACAGCTAAATCCATGATATTAAATGTTTCATGTATATACTAATTGTTAGCGTGGGGTAAAACTTTATAAAAAGCAATCAAATTCTAATGATTTTCTGATAATTACATAATGAGTTGTTACTCTTAATCAGTTCTTAGTGTATTACAAATGTTTCATTACCGAAAAAAGTAAAAATATGCGACAACCCTTGTTGACTGCCCGGACGACTTACCTGCTGTGGGCGTATGTTTCGTTGCCTGGCAACCTATCTTTGAAATATAATATGTATTCCTTAAGTATTGATTTTGTGCATGGTATCTTGGATGGCAACTATTGATTTTGGTGTATGATTCCCCCCACCACCCCTTGGGTGGTGCCAAATAATCTGTTAATAATCTACAAAGTACAATTATACACAGATTTAGATTCAATTTGGCATGTTTCATCATAGAGTTGTATCTATTTATATTAGTCCATGTCCAGTCTCCAGGGGCAGAGCAACATCTAATTTTTGTGTTTTTTGTCTACAATCTGGAATTCTGAATGGATCACCTTGGAACTTTGCATATTTATTCCTTGTACCATAAAGACAGCAAATATTTATCTTGGTGCATGCCACGACCCCCTGGGCAGTGTCACACCCACTTTTTTGTTAATAATTAGCCTGTTTATTTTGGTAAACACCAAGCCTTGTTTGCCTCTTGCCATATTACAATCCTTGCAGCGATTTCATATTTCATTCTCTTCATTTTAAAAAGTACCATATCAATCAAATCAGGAATGTGGACGTATATTGCAGCGGTAGAGATACTCTTGTTTATAACTGCTAATCCTTTGGTCATTTTTTTATGACCAAGTTTCAGGGTCGATGTATTATCTCATCAACCATGTCTGTCTGTCCATGCACCCATCAACCAATAACGTGACAGAATTAGGGACATATGAGAGGACGAATGCAATTGATATTTACCGTTTTGCGACCTTTCATTCTGGAATTACACCCCGTTTCTAAAAAAAGAAATAGGGGCTCAAGTTTGGTGTACAGCATTTAGTCCGGGAGCTAGGTGGGTTTTATTCAACGTGAAAGGTGCGGAAGGGTTGGAAGCTAGTGGTGTATGGCTGGGTTAGGAGACCCCAGAAACCCAATTCTTAAGTTGCACCAGTGGTGGGTGTGGTAGGAGGAACCATCCATAGTACCCCCCAAAATCGGTTTATTCAACATGGAAGGTGCAGATTCCACTTCAGTGGCATTTGATAGAGGATTGTGCCCTGAACCAGGAAATATAACTTAAGAATGGGATTTTTGGTGGAAAGGTCACTTAAGAAGAGGCCAATTTGCAATTTTTCGATTTTACTCTGAACTATTTTTTCGTTATCTCATGATCTACGTCAGGTATTTAACACAAAACTGCACGGACATGTTTTATACTGCTAGGAGCAAAAATATGACATATAAAATTAACAAAGTTATAGGTATAAGTATCACATAATCTCAAAAATAACGAAAATATCACTTGGCCCCCATCAGTAATTAAAATTTTAATCAACATAAAAAAAAGTGTGAGTGTGAAACCAGGCCCAATTTGTACCGAATGATATCAGAAATCATTATCATCAACTTAAGAAAGAAATTTGTGGTGGACAATGTACTTTCCCAGAGGATAGTTCTGGTGTGCACTCAATGACCCCAAGTTAGAAATTCAATTAACGTGAAAGGTGTGACATTGGAACAAGGTGTAAAATGTAGGGAGCGATCATAGGATTCACAACCACTAACTTAAGAATGAATATTTTGGTGGTAAATAAACTTAAGAACATCAGATATGACCAATGCCCCAAAAAATTCAGTGACAAGCAGTAAAATATGGCTGAGTTTCCTCTTGATCTCTGATATTAATAGTGATCTATGTTATTGCAGACATCAATCAAGACCCAATCAACCAGAAACTAAGGTGTAAAATGTAGGGAGTGATCATAAGATTCAAAACCACTAACTTAAGAATTAATATTTTGGTGGTAAATGATGTGACCAACCCCCAAAACAATTCAGTGACAAGCAGTAAAATATGTCCGAAATGCAAAGTTTCCTCTTGATCTCTGATACTAATAAAGATTTAATAATTTCTGCTTACTACCTTCATAATAAGTCATTTAAATCATAGATCTATGTCATGTTATTGCAGACATCAATCAGGACCCAATCAATCAAAAACTAACATAAGAGAGGCAACTGTCTCCATCAGAGGAAGCAATATCGAGGTTCGTCATTAGAGGTATCCTGATCAGATTCCCCAATGTCCTCTTCCACCAATGACTCCCGGAGTTCAGAACCATTTATTTGATTTCATACTGCCCTTCCCTCAACTCCCAGACATCTTTTAGCGATGGGTGCTTGTTAATTCATGATTTGTCAGCTCTTCCCCACATCTTTGCGACCAATAGTGCCCTTTTGATCTGTAGTGACACTTCTAATTTGCAGGGACCATCCAATTGCATTCATTTGTGGAGGAAAATTCACACATTTCGAGGGATTTTTGAATATCATCAAAAAAAAATGTACACAACCTATCTGAGATGCTTTGCCAAGGTTCCACGCTTTCATAGGGTAAGACTACGCATCAGCTTTTCACAGAACAGGAGAGGTTTGGACATATGCACAGCAGAACACACTTTGGTTCAGAGGGCATTTTAGGCGATGGCGTGAGGGAAGCGTGGAGATGGGGCTCAAGAAGCCCTGATATCAGTCACTGCGTAGATGTATGGGGTTAAGGGACAGGCAAACTCCTCAATCAATAGTACATCGTGTTTGGGAAGACATAATGTGTCTAAGGCAAGAGAAAATAAAGGGCGTCGATAATACCATGATTACTCCTTGCGAATAAGTAGTGTCACTACAAATCAAAAGGGGTATCTTTTGGACACAAAGATGATGGGGCTAACAAACCACGAATTAGCCAGCACCCATCACCAGAAGATGGTTGGGAGTTAAGAGTAGGACAGTAAAAAATCATATGGTTTTAATGGTCAGTCCTGAACTCCTGGAGTCATTGGTTGAAGAGACCATTGGGGAATCTGATCAGGATACCTATGAGCATACCTTCGACATTGCTTCCTCTGATAAAGACAGTTTCCTCTCCTAAGTTAGTTTTTGGTTGATTGGGTCTTGATTGATATCTGCAATAACATGACATAGAAGACTATTAGTGTCAGAGATCAAGGAGAAACTTAGCATTCTAGCCATATTTTACTGGTTGTCACTGAAATTTTGGGGGCATTGGTCACATCTGATGTTCTTAAGTTTATTTACCACCAAAATATTGATTCTTAAGTTAGTGGTTTCTATGGTCTCCTAACCCAGCCATACACCGCTAGCATCCCAAACCCTCCGCACCTTTCATGTTGAATAAAACCCACCTAGCTCCAGGACTACTTGTTCTCCAAGTCCCTTGTTACAAATGGGTCTGAAACGGATTAAGGTACACGATTCGTGTACCACTCATTTGTGTTAAATATCCAAAATAGATCACGAGATAACGAAAAAATAGTTCAGAGTAAAATCGAAAAATTGTAAATTGTTGACCTTCCATGTTGAATAAACCGATTTTTGGGGGTACTATGGGTGGTTCCTCCTACCACACCCACCACTGGTGCAACTTAAGAATTGGGTTTCTTTGGTCTCCTAGCCCAGACATACACCACTAGCATCCCAAACCTTCCGCACTTTTCATGTTGAATAAAACCCACTTAGCTCCCGGACTACTTGTTCTCCACGTCCCTTGTTACAAATGAGTCTGAAACGGATTAAGGTACACGATTTTTGTACCACTCATATTTTTTGTTTATTTTGTCTTAAATATTGGATATCAGAAGCCCATCTTTTCCTGGTAAGAGCACAACATCAATGTTGAATTAAATTGACAAATAATTTGTGTTTTCATTGTCGAAGATTTTGGATGATATCTAGTTAGAGACTTAGCTACTTTAAGAAACCATCTGGACGACCGTGCATAATCATGAATGTGCCAGGAAACCTACATTCCAGTAATTTATAACACAATAACTGGAATCTCGTATTAATACCCGTACTTTGACATTTTACCCTCCCCCTCTTCCAGTCTTTATAAAGTTGAGTACACCCGAATTAACTATGCTCCATTAACAAAAATCAACAATATATAAGCATTGTGCCAAAGAAATAAACATTTTTATGGACATTGAGAATTTTTGATTAAGCCCCGTATCTTTAGTTTAGCCAGCCACCCCCCCACCCCCCACCCTCAAGTTATGCAAGTACATTCAAAATTATTTGCATATTTGAAAAGGGCAATCAGGGTATTTAGACCAGTATTTGTACTTGAATACCCCTTATCGTACCACTCGATGTTTTTCACGGTACGCCATTCTGAATGTGCCAGTAAATTATTTACACAATTTTAAGGAGCAATGGACGTGCTTTTAGGGATAGCTAGCTTGATATCGAGAATTTCTGATTTAGACCCGTATTTTAACATTGAATACCCCCACCACCTCCACAATCATGGCAATAGATTTTAGTTCCAACCATCTTTGTTCGTTTTTAAGAGAGGAAGAATGTGCCGGAAAATTATTTACATATTTGAAAAGAGCAATGAACCTGCTTTTCAATTATAGGTAACATTTTGGATTTTTTTTTTTTCTATCAAGACTCGTATTTTAACACAACACCCCCATACATGCAGTATGCAAGAGCTAAATCTGCCTATTGCAGTTCTTAAATATTATCTGAATTAGAAATTAGACAAATTAACTAATAATCAACTCTCTATGACATCGTTCGTCTGTAATATTTATTGGATTTTAATTATGAAAATATGATTGTACCAAAACACTATTTACATATTTACGAATAGAAGTAAACGTGCTTTCCACCAATAGGTAACCGCCGTAATCGTCGTAAAATACCATCCATATTTGATCTTGTGTCAAGGTAAGTAAATTTCGTATTGTGTGCTAGGCTGATTTCCTGGTATAGCGTGGTGAATATCTTTTTTCTAGCTTGTCAAGGGTTACGTATACGTTAATAATTCACGTGGAATCCCATATTTGCATATGGCAGTTGATGCTGTGCGAAAAGTGTTAAGTAGAAAGCGTGAAAGACAAATTGGATGTGGCAGAAAGCAAATGTAAAATGTAATGAGAGAAATGTAAAATGTAGAAACGTCAATAAAAGTATTTTGTAACAAAACATTTGTCATTTAACTCGTAACATTTGCCGTTTTACATTTAACTCTTGTCTTAGAGGTATTTTGACTTCATCCTTACCGGTATTAGGACTTTTTACATATAATTGAAATGTGGTCGTATATGGTCGTCGCTCGTCCGGCGGTTCGACGTGCACAATTGCTTGTGGATGCTCTATGGGTTAATACCAGATTAACTTTAAATTTATATAGTGTTTACGGTCATGAAACGAACAAGCCTATTGATTTTCAACAATATCCGAGTTATGACCCCCCTCTTTTTAAAATCTTGTGGACGCTCAATTTGTATGCATTTGTAGAGACGATGATGGCAGATTTCCATAACAGGAACCTGGCAAACCCCCTCCTACAAAAATTCCTGGATCCGCCCCTGAGCTGTTGTGAATTACAATAGTATCCTATATTTCTCATATAAACAAGGATTTAGAACAATACGATATTCCGCCAGATTTAATCCCCCGTTAGGGCCCACTACTACTACTACTTGGTGTTTAACGTCTGCTTCCACGTAAGTGATATCGCAGACAAGACTTAGGAGAGCGGAAGCTGATTCCTGATTTTTAGAATATGATTTTGCAATCTTTCCATTTGGCTTTAAGCCATGGATTGGGTTTAGTGGGAAGTTCTTCCCTTTATTTAATAAAAAACATATCATTTGGTAGATGATCTCATTTGCTTCTCGATTGGTTGATGTCATCGTTTGGGGTTAGTGTTTAGGTGCCAGGCCCGTCTTATCGTGGCCTCCCCTTATCCACTATCCCACTCTATGGATTTGGTATCAGTTTTATTTACGGAATTGTGTTTAGGTGCCGAGTACGTCTGACCGAAACTCTCCCTTACTCCACTATTCTGCTTAGTTTGGTAGATGACATCTTTGTGGGATTTGTGTTTAGGTGCCAGGCCCGTCTTATCGTGACCTCCCCTCACTCCACTATCCTATTCTGTAGGTTTGGTGTCTGTTTTTTGGCGGAATAGTGTTTAGATGCCGAGTCCGTCTGATCGTGACCCTCCCTTACTCCACTATCCTGCCAGTTTGGTAAAAAAAAAACTATGTAGTTTAGTGTTTAGATGCCGGGCCCGTCTAATCATGACCCCCTCTTACTTCACAATTCTACTTAGTCCAACTGTGTCCATTAGGGCGTGGATTTGTTCGAAGATTTGTAGTTTCAGATCTGGTCTAGGGAAGAGTAGGTTCTTAGTGTTGAATGTATGTTGTTGGTCTCCATTATTCTCACTAGTTTCCTTCTCTCCTCCTTGAATACCTCGCAGTCTACCAGGACATGGTTGGTGGTACATTCTTCTCCGCACTCACAGACGATGACTTGGTGTTTGTGGTCTCGCAGCCGCTCTTTCACCCTTAGTTTCGATATAAATCTGCATATGTCTCTTCTAGGGTGATTGATTGCTGTCTTCGTGTAAATTTTGTCATCCAGCCGGAATCTGTATGTGTCAAGTTCAATGAGTTTTAATTCCCAGATTGAATTGACCTGTCTTTTAACCATACTGTAGATTTCCGTGGTGCTGTAGTCTATGGTGCGGAGTGGTGCTGTATCCTTGAGACCTTCGTTTGCGAGTCGATCTGCCTCCTCGTTTCCTCTAATGTTCACATGTGATGGAATCCACACGAGCTCTACTTTGCTTCCCTTCTCTAAGACCCTCTGGTACAACTGCCTGATTTCCAAAATGACTTCTGGTCTTGAGTCCGAGTTGTCAGTTTGGATTGAAATCAGACTGCTCAGCGAGTCGCTTGGAATGACGAACTTACTAGTATTTTGATGGGAAATCCATGATATAGCGTTAGGGCCCAGACTGATTTCTCAATTTATACATCGTAACCATTAGCTTGGCTGATAAGGGAATTGTGTCGTCTTATCTTTTGACAGTATGGTTAGACTGGCCACAAGGAGTATCGAAACGTTTTACTTAAAGATGTACTGCTACACATGCAAATGGGAAAATTTGCATACAGGAGTAAATATTGTGCATGCGAACAGGGCTTTAAGCCAGTAGATTGTAATTGCTCGGGTTTCACAATGCATTCTCAACCTTCAATCACTGTTCATGAGAAATATCTTTGATTCAAAACACAAAAATTTACACGTAATTGAAACATTAAAACAACAAAAGTTTCATAAACTCCATATTTTAGTTAATAAAAGGTGAACAATTTTAAGTAAGTCTTGTGATACCGGGGTCTGTATAGATAGTATGTTGTACATGATGTACTTGTAATACACATCGGCCAGTAGGTTGTATGTTACACTTGCAATACACATCAACCAGTAGATTGTATATTACATTTGTAATACACACAGACCAGTAAATTGTAGGTGTAAATACACAAAGGCCTGTAGATAGTAGGTGTAAATACACAAAGGTCAGTAGATTGTAGGTGTTATAGGCCTACACAAAGACCAGTAGATTGTAGATGTAATCTGAGACTATATTATATATGTTGCGTGTTGTCATCTAAACAGTGTATCCATAAACAATTAACTAATAAGTTTAATTGAATGAATTTGCAAACTGGCGTCTTAGCAACAAGGAGGTAAAATCCAACCTGTTGAGCTCGTGTGGATTCCATCACATGTGAACATTAGAGGAAACGAGGAAGCAGATCGACTCGCAAATGAAGGTCTCGGGGACACAGCACCACTCCGCACCATAGAATACAGCACCACGGAAATCTACAGTATGGTAAAAAGACAGGTCAATTCACTCTGGGAATTAAAGCTCGTTGAACTCGACACATACAGATTCCGGCTGGATGACAAGATCTACACGAAGACAGCTATCAATCACCCTAGAAGATATATATGCAAACTTATATCGAAACTAACATCTGATTCTGTCCTTGTCAGGTCCTCTGTTCTGCATCACTAGCAAGGGGAAACTTTCTCGGCCAATCGACCTCCAGACTAGCGAACCAGCGCCATACCCACTTAGCCACGTGATCAGGGTTTTTTTTATTACCAAATAACTGTATACTATACACTTTCCTTGTCAGCCCTGACATCTAAACTATTATGCTGTATACCACCCCACCCCCACCCCACCCCGCATACATGATACACATTGGTCGCACGTAAAAGAACCATTGACACGATTGGAAGTAAGATATGGAAGGGTATCGCTGCCAATATTAAATGCTATGCTAAAATGTCTTTTCCGTCGATTATATGTAAAAAGTACAATGTACAAAGTCACTACCGGTAATGATAAAGTCAAAATACCTCTAAAGCCAAAGTTAAATGTAAAACGACAAATGTAATGTGTCAAATGACAAATGTTTTAATGCAAAAAGCTGTTCTTAGACATTTCTACATTTTACATTTCTCTCATTACAAATCACATCTGCGCTCTGCCACATCTCATTTGTCATTCACGCTTTCTTGTTATCAACTTGCGCATAGCATCTTCTTAAATATGCAAATATAGTATACCACGTGACTTATTAACATAAATACGGAAAAGACCGATCTTTCTTTAAATAAAAATATGAATAATTGTTCCAAAGGAAATATAACTCAGTCAACGCGCCATTAGTTGTTTTTCTTTTTAAATTATTTATATATGTTTGTGCTGGTAAAAGGAAAATATAACTTTTTGTTGAATCTAAAAATATGAGCATCCTGACCAATTTCCTCCCCGAATTAGTAAACATTTATTGATGTTAGTGAAAGGTTTAAAGTAGCTAAGTCTCTAACTCAATATCATCCAAAATCTTCAACATTGAAAACACGAATTTTTTGTCAATTTAAATCAACAATTCATGCTGTGATCTTACCGGAAAAAGATGGACTTCTGATATCCAATATCTAAGACACAATTAAAAATTTTACCATTGGTACACGAATCGTGTACAATAAAGCGTTTCAAACCAAGTTCGAGGAAAGAGGCTAGAAACAAATCAAACGGCGTGTGTAGACTGGAATAACCAGACGCTAGAAATTTGCATTCGATTGAGACTACTGACTTATTTCGCTGAACATAACTGATTTGAAATAAGAGTAAAAACGGAAACCATTGAATTTAAATCAGTTTATATACATTCATGTTACATTATTATATGCGTTGCGACTCTTCAATTTCTAGGTCCCAAATCAAATGTTAGCGATTTAGCTCCTTTAAACTAATCGCAATTTTGAAAAATAATTAATGACACTTAACAGGAACAGGATAATGAAAGGACGGAGAAGCCAGGGAATTTTTTCATCCGTTGTGATTGTAATAATATAGACCTCGACAATATTTACTTATTAGGCCTATACATGTATTAATTTTTCACTTACCTGTGTTATATATTATGTATAATACGGTATCAATAATTATATTATAAATGTGAGAGAGAGAAATGGGGTTTAACGTCCACTCGACACAAACTAGGTCATTTCGGGACTAACATGGTTTAATTTTATTTCAATAATTCGCATGCGCGTAGGGGTCTTTAGCAGTGGCAGGAGACCGGAGTGCCCGGAGGAGACCCACGAGGCTGAGAAGGCGCCCCTATCTCCATGCCACATACGCTCACACCAGGGATCGAAACCACAGCCGCAAGCCAGAGGTGACCGGCAAGCTAGAGGTCGAAGCGCGGCACCCCCCCCCCCCATTATAAATGTATGAATATATATGATCTGTATGTCCATAGTGGTACAGCCGTAGTACTGTATTTTGTCTTTGGCCTATTCAATTTTATATAATCTTACGAAAACAAAAAATTAGCTAGTGGAATAATGATAAGAGATTCTACGCGCATGAAACCACTTGGGCTTACCACTCGACCTGTATTGGCCGAGAAGGTTTCTCCTAGTACGGGACAAACAACTGAGGTCAACTTAATTGTTAGCTAAAGAACCCATGAATGGCATGAAGTCAACTAAAGAATGGCAGCACGTTAACTGGGAGAAATAATTCATATTCTTATTTCAAGAAAGATCGGACGTTTCCGTATATATGTTAATAAGTCACGTGGTATACTATATTTGGATATTTGAGAAGATGCTATGCGCAAGTTGATGAAAAGAAAGCGTGAATGACAAATGAGATGTTGCAGAGTGCAAATGTAATTTGTAATGAGAGAATTGTAAAATGTAGAAATGTCAAAGAACAGCATTCTGCATTAAAACATTTGTCATTTGACACATTACATTTGTCGTTTTACATTTAACTTTGTCCTTCCAGGTATTTTGACTTTATCATTACCGGTATTGTGACTTTTTACATTGTACTTTTTACATATAATCAATGGAAAAGACATTTTAGCAGAGCATTTAATATTGGCAGCGATACCCTTCCATACTAAGAGTGAGTCGTAAAGCCGCTGTAACTTCTCCTGAAAGGTCGTCAAACTAAGTCTGAAAGGTCGTCAAACTAAGTCCGAAAGGTCGTCTGTGTTGATTCTGAAACAGATCGTTAAACCCCATTTCATTTCCCAGGAGTTTAAATCCGCTTCCATTAATGCCAAAAAAGAACACCATACTTATTAGACATTGTTATTTCATTAATCCAGACGAGTGATATTCGTGTTTGCGTTAAGATCATAATGTGAATTGTTTTGACAGAGTTGTTAATTGATCGTTAAAACACGCTACTTGTCAACTCCAGTATATAAACAAAATAATTTGTGTTGTGATGAGTTATCAATTACTATAGCTTTTAATGACTTCATCAAAGACTCGTGCATGTTCACTTGGGTCAAGAATGTGGTTCAAATAGCTCTTACAAGGAACATTCAATGCCTGTGGTCAGACTTTTGTCCAGTCCAAAAACATGGAGATAATTGCTGATATTCTTCTTCGTTGTCTTGATTTGCAAACACTCGGAATTTTTACCACAGTTTTTCTTTCATTTGTGTACCTTTTGTCACCATGGGGTAAGTTACCCCCCGGTCCCCCGGGCTACCCCATAATTGGTAATTTATTGTTAATGATGTCAATTAAACCGGGCACGAGATATGACTTTTATCGACGGCTCACCAAGAAATATGGAAATATATGTCGTATTCGATTTGGTGCCAGAAATATGTTTCTTTTGAGTGGTTATGATACAGTTCACGAGGCTTTGGTAACATTCGGTAATGTGTTTGGAAATCGACCCAACTGGTTGCACACTATTATGATGGCCACCAAGAATGGAAGAGGTAAGCAAGTCAAATTCTTTTCGAAAAAACTTATAATTTCAACTGGTAAATATTGTTGTTTTAAATGGGGCGGGGCGGGGGCGTCCAATTGTTTTTACCAGACACGCCTCCCATGTAAATTTGTGATGAAACCACAGGTACACGAGGACAGGAACGCCCCTCTTACATACACTATGTGATTTTTTTTTAAATTTTTGATTTTGTTTTTTTTTTCTTCTTCATATTTTTTTTTAATCTTGTTTATTTTTCTTCATATTTGGTGCTGAATCATATAATATTTACTATCTACGGAAGCCCATAAGGGTCAATCAAATGAAAAAAAAGATATTCTGACTATCTTGTAATTACAAGATATATAGCTATCTTGACAGGCGACAACGAGTAGTGTCGCCTGTCCAACATCGTGGGTTTTCTCCGGGTCCCCCGCTTTCCTCCCACTGCTAAAGATCCATACGCACAAGCGATTATTGAAATAATAATAAACCATATGTTAGTCCCGAAATGACCTAGTTTGTGTCGAGTGGGCGTTACACCCCCCCCCCCACTCTCTTTAGCAGTTGGAGGAAACCGGAGGACAGGCGAGGTTGGACAGGCGATCCTACTTCTTGTCACGTACAAACGGTGATTCGAAACCACGCCAGTTGACTCAATGACAGGCTTTTAAGATAAAGCACGCACGTGCTAACAAATCGACCATCCAACCCTCCAGCCCAACGAAATACTTTTGTATGTCACGGGATCGGCATCACCAGGTTGTGTCCTCATTAAATACTATTCATACTCTCATTAACTTCATTCCCTCATTAATATCATTTATGATACATTGATTTCATGTTCTCCTTAAAGATACCTTCCCCGCGTACAAACTGTGTGATTTGATGATATATTTGGGCTAAAAATATATTCAAAGTAATTAATCTATCAAACGTTTGCTTCAAATCCCTCTCAAAACATTGTAAGCTATAAATAAACTGCTTTTAGACGCTATGTCAGTCAGCTCATTGAGGGAGGGTCCATTTTTCAGAATATCCTTTTCCTTACTTACTTTCCAAAAATCAAAATTTAAAGAAGTTTTCCGAAAAATAGAAATAGCGCTCTGTGGCTTCAAAGAGCGCATTAAAATTGATGAGTCATGATATAAAGATGTAGTTGGTGGGTGTATGAAGTCAATGGTATTTATGGGAGCATGAAATCGGTGTATGGTGACCTTTTAAATTGTCACTCATGGGCATCTCTGTATCTTGTAATAACAAGATAGTCTATCTTGTAATTACAAGATTGGTTATCTTAGGCTATCTTGTAAGACAAAATAAACATTTTACCATTGGTACACGAATCGTGTACCATATAATGCGTTTCAGCCTCAGCTCTAGCAAGAGACTCGAGGAACGAGGCTCGAAACATTGCACCAAATCAAACGGCGTAATATGTAGACTGGCATAACCAGGAGCTAGAAATTTGCATTCGATTGAGACTACTATGGCTTATTTCGCTGATCGCCGAACATTGAATGTAAATCAGTTTATATACATTCATATCACTGTATTATGCGTTGTGACCCACTTGTGTCAATTTTAGGTCCCAAAAGTTAACGATTTAGCTCCTTTAAAATTTAATTTAGAACGGGTAATTCGCGAAAATACCACATGAGTCGTTTCATCCCACTAATGTAGTGTCGTTTCATCCCATTAATTAATAAAAATGGTATTATATGATTTTTTTGTAAATATCCCAATTATCTTATAACAATTATATTACTTGTTCGCCTATTTAATGATTATTTCCCACAGTCATACGTCTCTAACCGATGATAAAAAATACATTCAGCCTTTTTATATTGTTTTCTCTTGATTGAATATGAATAACAGAAACAATTAAAACGGTGATCATGTCGAATAAGATCATAATTATTGAACCTTAAAATAAAAGCTTACAAAAAAAGAAAGAAAATAAGTCCAATCAGAATAGTTTTTCAACTGCTCGATTGATCACGTACGCAGTTGTATCGAGCTTTTTAATTTTTTTTTCAGTATTTAAACCAAATAAACAAATAAATAAATATAGAGTTTAATCAGACAGGCCTAGAAAAGTCGCTTCAGTTATTAACCTGCCATTTATAATTTTTACACATTATCCATGCACACAAAGTTTGTGTACGTGGAACGCGATGAAATTGTTTTGGTCCTTATTTTGATCTCTATCGTAATAAAAACAGTTTTATTTCTCCAACATGGGCAGATCTAAAAATGACCCCGCCGTGTAGAATTAGGTTTCTAATGTATTGGCGCTTTTTTGTACCGTCTATAGGGCGAATAATCCCTTTCAGACAGTTGTTCATTATGACACATTTACGACTCAAATCAAGCGAAGCCAAGAACCTGGACGCGAAGGATTTATAATGAGTAGACTAAAGTATAATATATTCATTGAAAATACTGGAATACATTTCATACTTACCCCTCCATACTTAGACGATCCGGATCTTTATATCCGTTTGTTCCAAACTATGTATTATAAGTAAATTTACCTTAAATTCAATTCTACGAACACATTTCAGGAGTTATATTTGCCAACGGTAAAGAGTGGAAGGCATTAAGAAGAATGTCTTTAATTACTTTGAGAGGTTTTGGTGTAGGTAAACAGACAATAGAAGAGAGAATAAAGGATGAAGTTAAAGCTATTATTGATGTTCTAGAAGAGAAGAGTCGCCAACCTTTCCACATTAAATACTATTTAAGTCGCGCTATTACTAACATAACATGTAGTATTTTATTCGGACATAGGTAAGAAATTTTCATGGTTATTCCAAAATGATTTTTCCATTGATATTGAGATATTTACTCCTATCTCGTGTGATCCATGTTACGATTAGCAGAAAACCGAGATTCTTTATAAAATTACATGTTTAATTAACCATGGGAAGCAGTTCATATTCTTACATCGGCCCCCTATATAGTCTAAGCCACCCATAACCTTCTAGCGACTGTCATTCCTCATGCAATTGGTACACCCAAGAATTTCGTGAAACGGGTACCAGCTAACAAATTATGACACCGTCTCGACTAATCCCTTAAATGAAACGCATCTGTTATCGGGACTGGTATAATTTTGGCGATACGGAGTTCCTATAGTCACTCAAATGCAGTTCGGAACGTTCTGCACTGGCAATGAGCACCGCTTTTGTGTGAGTGACATAACAGTGATTAGTTAGGTACTATAAGTAAATCACACCTATCGTAGTATAGGAAAATACCAATAGAGTCATCTTGTTTAATCCCTACCTTCACTACTTGAAATACACGATTATACCCTAAAAATAATGATTTTCTCATTCGCGCCTTTGAAGAGAATATGGTAACATTAAATCTCTTCTCTATGAGTAGCTGTGTGCATGATAAACTGTCACATCTGATCTGAACTCTATTTAAAGAACTAGTATGCTCGGTTAACACGGTTCTATTTCTGGATTCACTAAATAAGCTGTGTCGGTGCTCTGTCTATAGCACCTGCATTGCCTAAACAGAATACCTGAGCGATTAGGTATTTGTCACCGATAATTGTATTGTTGACCATTGTTGTCTAGATATAACAAATTCTCCATTAAGATATGCAATCTTAAAATCAAAGTCAACTATCAAACACGCCCCCAAAACTTGTCAGGATTTATTTCTCTTAAAATAGCAACTTCTATATTATTTATATTATTCATAGATTTGATTATGACGACCCCAAGTTTAAAGAACTTTTAGATGCATTAGAAATATATTTTAAAATGGAAAACACGTCATCTCCAATCAATGCGCTGCCGTGGTTGAGATATTTACCTACAAAAAGACAGGTAACTATAAATGTAATATCTGTACCTGTAACATGATGGTATCTTGTGAATCACAGACAAGTTCACCCTTTGTCAATTGCAACCAAATCATGACAAAAATAGCCCGTTGAAGAAAGATATTATTACAGATATGCAACAGGTCACATCCAAAATCCATATACCCCCCCCCCCCCGTCCAAATATAAGTGAGCCATAAACTCAAGTTCATTTCATTTGTATTTAACCGATGGGGGCTCATACTTCACTATTAAAAAGGGCCACTTCTATGCCCCCCCCCCCCATTTGGAAATGTCATGAATTCGCCCAATAGAATAAGAATTACAGATAGATGCACCCAATATTCAATTTATTGTTTTGGGCGACACATATATTTTAATCTTTAATCAGTGGTTGTGCATTTAAAAGATCAAATCTCGAAGATAATATAATCAATAATTGTAGCCGCTGTGGCTCAGTGATTATGGCGCTGGCTCATTAACTAGGTCTCGGGTTCTCTCTCGATGTTGGTTGAGAGAGTTCCTCTGGATTTTTTCGGCGTGGTTTCACCTTGTCGGTGATGCAGGATATATGGCCTGGAAAGGCAAGTGTCTAGTTGTTCGGTTGGGACAATTAACCGAGGTCCCGTAAAAGAACCCTTGACACCTGCTCGCCTTCATTAGCCTAGTCGGTGAAGACAAATGTAGGTCTTTAAACCCCATCATTTCATGAAATGACCAGGCATATTCCGTGACACAGAAATCTTTCACTCTTTATCGATTTATAACCAACAGGGCGTTTCGACAATAATGGCACCGATCAAGGTATGGAGTGAATTTACAGACGATCAAGTTGAAAAGCATAAAGAAACCTTTGATACCAATAATATAAGAGATTTTATAGATGTTTATCTTCAGACAAAAGAGTCTCTTGAAGAAGATGATGATATAGTTACAGGTAATTTAATTGAATGTATATCAAACAAATGTTATATTTATACAGAATGAAAGAGGTGGGATACCAGTAGGGATATCTCTAGGTTTAAAATAAAAACATGTTAGTCCCGACCTGATCTCTCTTGTGTTGATTGAACGTTAATTCCGACTGATATTCGGTGACAGGGAATTGTTCATCGCCCATAAATCATTAATTGCTGTACCCGTAACTATCATTGTCTTGTTTTGCCAATTAACGAAAGTCAAAATAGCATGGGATCTTGCAAAATGGTAACCTGACATAAGTTGAGTATTGCTTGTACGCGCATACATATAATTGTGATTTTCACAGTATTTCTGGTTCTTGCTTCAGACCACATTTAATAACTTTATTTTATGAAAAGACACTTTACCATAAAAAGGTAATTTTAAACTTCTTTTCTTGACATTTGTTCTCTTTGTTGATAAATCTTGTGGGTGAAATCTCCTTCATATAGTATAGCTATCTTATACACAATACCTACCACAACCGCCAAGAGAAATCCAACAAGGCTTGCTTCTATTACAGCATAACCTAAAAAGTTGAGCGTTGCCCCCAAATACATTGGATTATCTACTATATTAAATGGAAATCCAGTCACTCGCTCCTTCATTAGTATTCCAAAATAATCACCAAGGAAGGTTCCAAATATGCCTAGAGAAAGGAAACTGGAAATAACTAATACACAACCGATGCCAACTATCGCGTATCCGGCTAATAAAATCCGATTGTCTTGAAAAGGTATCCAGCGCGGTTGGGCTTGTACCGCCTTCCCAAAGAGCCAGTCTCGAAGAATACCTAATAAAACAATTGTTACCGCTAGCATGATACATGCAACTCGCGAAGAACCTACAGCTTTAGAAAAGCCCTTGGTACGGTATTCCCACCTGGCCACGATGTTCCAGAAGACTGGATTGAAGACGATGTTAGCTGCAGCCATCCAGAAATATGCGTCTTTAAAATCCGTCTCGAACATCGATTCCATCTGTAAAAGAAAGAGAAGTGTATACACTAGTACAGACATAATTATTCGGTTGATCAGAAGGACAAAATCCCAACGAATGAAACATGTTAATTCTACTTAGAAATCTTCTATACCCTTATCTTAATCCCAAGCAACTATGTAAAACTCCTTTTCAAAGAACTCATTGTGACTTTCCAGCACGATTTCACTTTGGTAATGGTGCAGGAAGGGGTGTCCGCTAAGAACAGCAGATAGCCGTGTTGAGATTGGATAATTAATCGAGGCTTTTGTTCACGTAAAACAGCCCTCCCTGCCATTAGAATTCGACTAAGAGTAGGTGGACACTTTGCTATACGACAAAATTTCCTTCCAAACTGGACTAAGGAGACTGTGAGTGGTTATAGACTTTGGGTCCATAGAGAAGTCAATGTTCTCGCGTACTTTTTGTTCCCTTTTTAGCTTGGCCGTCCTTTTTGGTCCTGAATTTAATTTGTTTTCGATAAATTCGGAAGATTGTCACTCGCTGAATTGTCCATTAATTAAGCGAAGAACATCAAGATATACCCCAGGAGGCACCATTTTAAGACAGATTTTCAAATAAATTCACACCGGGTTAGAGAGATCCCATTTCCATCTACAATCTTACCTCAAATGTCTGTTTGGTTCTAACGTCTACCAAAAGGACAGATAAAAGAATATAAACTAAATATTTAGCTGTATAATGAATACGTTTGGATGTGACAATAAAACATCTATAAGTTAATGTATTGATTATGATGTGTTGGCGGACTCAGTAAACCCCGATCATAAATTTTCCATCACTGGGATCGAAAGTCCGAAACACTTGATGATAACAACCATCTTGACCTGACACGTTTATCTAGCTTACTATCTTCCAAACACCACTGTCTGGTCAAAATTTCCGTCATGGCATAGTATTCACGTCTACAGGGTGTTAAACCCCATTTCATTTCATTTCATTTCCACAACGAGCTTATTATCGACTGAGTTATTATCAAATAATATTGTAATATACCACGCTACGGTTGTTTATTTGTATCTGATTGGAGTTTTCTTCAAATGAACGAGGCCTACCTGTCAGTAAATGATAAGAATACACATTTATAAAGAATATGTCCAAGAATCACCCACTGGTTTATGCAGTAGGCTGTTACTATTAATACCCATTCGATATCAAGTATGTGGAGTTTGGCCTATATAGATAACAAGCCGCTAAGCAATGTAGGCCACAGATAATGAATTTCACTGCAGTTTACTTTATGATAAACTAATAACAGTTTTGAAACCGATTACCAATAAGACATGAAATCTGCCCATTTCTTATTCTCCGGAAAAGTGTCACCTCGTTTGATTGTTGCAATGGATAATCACAGTTTCAAGCAGAATTATAATTTAAACAGGGAAGAAATGAAATGAGGTTTAACTGCCTAAAATGTACTAGACATGGCTGATCTTAATGGAATCAGCGTCATTTAAAAATATAACCAAAACGTATTTGGTTTATTTATCTATGAAGTATGAATAAGTAAAATCTAAAACAAACTAATTTATAAAGCCATCCAATTTTACAGCGTTGGATTTGCAAACATTATACTATAGCACACACATGATGCTTGCGGATTTTCTTTCCTTTTGTTTTTCAGCTGGAAATATATTTCGAATGATTCTAGATCTCTTTGGAGCTGGGACAGAAACAACAGCTACGTCATTGGATTGGGTGTTCTTGTATATGATTGGTTATCCTGAGATACAGAGAAAATGCCAGGAAGAGATTGCCAGCGTTAGTCACACATATATATTATTTAGTGGTTGGGGTATAAAATGACGCTAAAGACTAACAAAGTATGGACACGGTGTAAAATATAGACGTATCAAGCTGTCTAATTTAGTCCAACTAATACCACACAGACACAAACTCCAACAGTAGACGGCTAAATATTTTGCATTGAAATACTCTGAATTTCTTTTTTGTTAACAGTGAAGATGTGTGTCGAAAAATAACTCGGCGAAGCGCGTTCAAAATTTAAGACACCCAAAAGTTCCTCATATCAATGAAGTTCAAAATATAATAATAATATGAAGAGTTTAGTCAGATAGGTGGCGCAGATTGGACGAGTTGCTTGGCAAAGCAGAGCCTAATTCTTTGTCCACCGCCCATGTTACCCCCATCAAAAACTCCACAAAAACCCGGTACATTGAAATGACTAAAATTATGATATTAAACATACGTTTGTAGGTGGTAGGAACTGGTTGCAGTGTATCTCTAGCTGACAGACGTAAACTGCCGTACGTTCATGCAACCTTAAACGAAATTCAGCGGATTTGTAACGTTGGTAAGTTCTTCATTCTACACTCACCCTCTCCCTTTTCGGAGCACTTGATGTATCTTGAAGGGACAACGTTCACAGAGGAATAATATTTGATAAGGTCTGTCATTGAGACAATTGGCGTGGTTTCGATTCCCTGGTGGTACGTGACAAGGAGCAGGATCACCTCTCCAACACGGCAGGTTTTCTCTGGTTCCCTCCCATTGCTATAAACTCCCACATGCAAGTGAATTATTGAAATAAAATTAAACAATATAGAAGTCGCGAATTGACCCTGTTTGTGTCTAGTGGACGTTGCCCCCCTCTCCCATTTCTCTATCTATCTATCTCTCATTATAGTATATAATACTATTTTATAGCATTAAACTATTTTACACCATTATACTATTATCCTTTTCTTTTTAGCACCAACTACAATTCCACATGGTTTAAAGGAAGATGTCATATTTCAAGGCTATTCATTACCTAAACACTCTATTATCATTATTGATCTAATGTCTGTCCATAAAGACCCCAAGTACTGGCAGGATCCTCATTTATTTAAACCAGAGAGATTTCTCGACGGCAATGGACAGTTGATTTGTAGAAAGGCTTTCATGCCGTTTTCAGAAGGTTGGTAATATCTCAGTATCAATAATTGCATTATTACAGCATCTTTCCACCAGTGACCTGGGTGTGGCACAACATTCAACACAATCTAGACTAAATCGTATTTGCCTCAATTAGGCCCAGGCCCGTAGCTAGCCCAAAATTATAAGGGGGCAAAGGCTTCCGGGAGCGCCGATAGGGCTTCTGGGGGCGCCGATGTACTTACACCGCGGGAGGGTTCATTCGTGGGCGCCTAACTAATCTCACTAGCATTATATCATGCCCCCCCCCCTAGATGGGGCACCCCACAAATGATATCGTTTGAATTTTGAAGATTATCAAGCCGTTTTGGGCGCCCAATTCATGCATGTGGAGCTAACAAATCTCACAAGCATTACATTATAGGTTCCCATGATCTCGGTATTATACGCGTCCGTCTGGTATGAGACACCCCACAAATTTAGAATTTAGAAAATTGTCACGCCCTTTTGGGCACCCAATTCATTCGTTGGCGCCTAACCAATCTCACTAGCATTATATTATAGTCGGCCGTGATCTCGGCATTATGGGCGCCCATGATCTTGGTATTATGGGCGCCCCCTTTGACTAAGGCACCCCGCAAATCATGCCGTTTTGGGCGCCCCATTGATCTAGTCGTGGACCCCCAATATCGCCATGGGCGCACAACCAATGTCACTCGACTTTGTGTGGCACCCATACTATTATGGAGACCTTGGTCGTTGGTGTCGTATTGCGTCATTTAAGGCCCATTGAGGAGCCGAATTTTCCCCAATGGGTAAATGGCGCCGCGCCGAAATTTTCCAGGGGGTGGGGGTGGCAGCTGTCCCCTTGCCCCCCCCCCTCCCCGCTAGCTACGGGCCTGTCGATTAGGCCCAAGCACGCACGGAATGGATCTTGTAGCGATGGGATTCGATGATGTGCCATAGACTATTATTTTCTAATATCGCATATTTATTATGTGTTTTCTTATCATTTTAGGACCACGGGAATGTTTAGGTGTAAGTCTGGCCAGAAGTGAACTCTTCCTAATTTTCAGTAATCTACTACAGTGGTTTGATTTTACGCGTGTCCATGGAAATGAAGTTAATTTTCATGGATTCCATGGAAAAACATTATCTCCAAAACCTTATGAACTGAACATAGTGCCAAGATAGGATAATGGATAGGCCTACAAACTTTTTTTTCTGTTCTCATAGAATAGTTTACCATTGGACTCCCCGTATACCAGAATACAAACGTTTGTTAGCAGTGAGAAGAGATATCAACTGTATATGTAGATCTGGAAAATAAATATATCACGGCAAAAGAATAAAAACGTTTTATTTTTAAACGGGTTTTGGGTGTTTTTATAGGCCCACATTTTCATGTGGACGCATATTGTCGTCGCCTCTGTTCTACAGGTCACAATTCTTACCAGATTTTGGCGAAACTTGCTTTCTCAGTTGCTTTCGATATTGGCATGTATAGGATCAAAACTTCATGGATTATGGTCCCTGATTGTACGAAAAATAAAGTTTTTATCTTGTGGGCCCTATATAGGTCACAATGTTGAATCGATTTTGATAAAACTTGAAATGCATGTTTATAACCCAAATATCTTGGTTCCTTTCGATATTTGCGCATATTAGATTGCAATCTCCGGAATCATGACCCCGATTGTACGAAAAAGTCGTTCCTTTAGCAGGACCACATAATTGTTATCCGATTTTGATGAAACTTGAAAATGCATGTTTATATCACAACGATCTTGGTTCCTTTCAATTTATCGCGCATATCCGAACGTAACTGCCTGGATTATCTTCCCTGATCGTTCAAAAAATCTCATTTTTAGCTTGTGGACGCGCAGAAGTCACAATTCGTATTCAATTTTAACAAACGTTTAAATATATCACCGTTACACATCAATGAAGGTTGAGTTCGAAATTCGTAATATATATATATAATACGAAGGATATGTTTATGTCCCAAAGATCCCTGCCCCTTCCCATATTTGCGCACGTCAGACCATAACTATCTGGAATATGGCCCCTGATTGTACGAAACATTGCTCTTGATTTAATTTGTTTATTCTCTATTCATTTCTTGAAAAATGTGGGCGTATCTTGTCTGGCAACCGCTGGTTTGTATTGATGAAAAAAGCGAATTTGATACTTGTGTAACGGGTTTGATGTTGTCAATTCCCGGGGACGGTTTTGGCAGCCTTGAACACCAGAGGGATAACTGAGCAATCCAATGTACCGAATACAAACAATGCAACTTAGACCTTAATTAACAATCAATTTTAATGTTTTAACGTGAGTTAACATACATGCAAGAGGCAGACCACCATTAATTTCCCCATTGACTTCAATGTTAATTCTGGACTCTTTGCCCACCTCCAACTTTTCCCCAAATTTTCGTTGGGCGAAATGCTTTTCACTACAGACAGAGGAACAAATGGCCATTTCTTTGCACTAAAATTTGTATGAGGTTGACCACCAAAATTTTGAGATACACGAACTTGAAGAAGCATACTCAAAACATGTATCTAGTTGCCGTACATATCACCGTGGCCAACCTCATAACGCCGTTATCCTTCCGCCTCAAAATCATGAATCTTTACCAAAACCTGACAGAAAATATTAATTCAACCCCCCTTAGTCCATTCTAGACCAAAAAATCAACAAAAATGGGCATGCAAAAGGGGAGAATAGACAGAGAGAGAACTGCTATAAATAGACGAACTACAATTTGTGGGTACCGAGATGTAAAATTTAATGGTGGTCTGCCTCCTATATGTTTTTAAAAGTTCAGATATCATAAAAATTCTTTTCTTTATAGCTTCACATTTATTTTTGCAAAATTACTATAATACAGAATAAAGAAAAAATTAATTGCAAAAGAAGTGGTGACCCTTTAAAGTTATGTACCGTTTTGTATGCTGGGTTGCAGATCAGGCCCATGGGCCTTTTGTTCTAGAATTGAAGACTCTTTCTTAACTTTGTCAAAATAGGTACAGAGATGATGAAATTTAATGCTGGTCTGCCTCCTATGTAGTTTTTGATTTGTAGTTGATATGGTTGTCTCCCTTGTACTGGAGTATAACTTTTGCCAACCATTTCTGATGCCAGGTTTCTTTGACTACAGGCGCGGATCCAGAGGGGGGGTTTGGGGGGTCCAACACCCCACCCCCTCCCCTGCTCAGCTAGATAAAAAAAATAATGCCTTGCATCAATGAAATTACATCACAAAGTGATCCTACATCAGTATAAAACTGTTTCTCTGTTTAAAAAGCTCAATTTGTATGTATGCCTATTAGAGACTATATGATGGCAGATTTCCGTAACAGAAACCTGGCAAACCCCCTCCTGCAAAAATTCCTGGATCCGCCCCTGGACTGTTTGAATCAATCGTTATAAAGTTGACCTACGGTCTAAAATATGTGTGCTAATAAAATTTCAACCCACTTGTCTGAATGTCGAATTTATCTATGAAACCATTAATCGGTATTATGGACGATAAGATAAAGGTGCTGACAGTTCTCGCTATAATAGTTCAAAAGTAGATTATTTCACTCTGAGTCGAGAAATTATCATTCCAATAACGCTGTAGCCCTCGTTTGTCATTATTATAGTTGTTACGATAATAAACAACGTCTCGATTATTCATTTTTACGGTTAACCATCAACTACCGCTAAACAGCGAACAGCAAATGGGGATTCAAATCTGTTTAAAATCGGACCCATCAGATGCCATCAATAGTTGACATTATACTATAGCTTGAAATATATTTCCCATTAGATGTCATCAAGAGTTGATTATGGTCTTGCAATGGTTTTGGAGCTCCCTTTCCTTAGATCGAATCACAGGACAACACCACCTTTACCCCCATAATACGGGGACACAACTGTGGCGGGGCGATCGTATATTGGCGACAGTGCTATAAACATAGAGACGAGACAATATATACAGAACACTTTATTATAACACGCAGAAAACCAGTTTTACAATCGAAATTAACCACAATAATGTTAGTTTGTGTTGAGTATGCGTTACCCCCACCCTCTCTCTCTCTCTATCTCTCTCTCTCTTCTCTCTCTCTCTCTCTCTCTCTTCATTTTTGGCTGGTCAGAAGGTATAGTTGGATTAAGTGGAATGTCATAAAGATGTCCGTAGACTGGTACAAAAATTGATATGGACGACAAATGAAATACGATAGAAGATTCGTATTAAAAAGTGTACGATATTTACTGGTATAACAGAGCCGCAGCGTGACTTCCATCAACCGGTTTCGAGTTTGTACAGTACCCATCGCACAACACTTATATACTTGACAATATAACAATAACGAAAAATAATTGCTATGATTGTTCAATACATTTGAGCAACAAGGGAATAACAAGCAATTTCTCGTTTACGTACAAACAGTGTTATTATTCCTAATCCGTGATGCTCATTTTGTCTCTTAGGGCACCGGGACATCACATTACCGTCTAATATTCAACGGACTCTTACTGAGCAAATAAATTCGATGGACTCTTACTAAGCAAATAAATTAAATGTCTAACTTAACTCAGAGAATGTCAGTATTTACGATTCGGGAGACAATACTGTCAATCTTAACTTGTAGGGTTCACAGATACTTGTATAGGGCTCACAATTTAAAATAAAAGTAAAAGCAGATTCACATCAAACTAAATACATTGTATATTCTAATTCAACCAACAGTCTACATACATTGAGATATAACAGAGGCTGAGAACAAGATCAATCAAGACAGACCATCGGGAAATAAAGGCATATTGCTCGATATTACTGCTGTGGTTAGTGATGCATTTGGCTATATAGACAATACATGTGGTCGGGGTCGGCTGTAATTGATCCAATAACAACACTTCAAAACATGGTAGTTGCATGTTTTCATCCTTATTGTGATCAAGATTCTCGTGACCAGTAATTTGTTACTGTAAGTAAGGAAGCTGATCGAGACAACTTTACTAATCTTTCGCGTTTTAAACGTCTGTTTGAGGCAAATGTAGCCCAGCCAATATTTATTTTTAAACACAGCTACCGTAAATATTATAAAGTAGACACTAATTATTAATTATTTTGTTGATACCATTTCAAAAAGATAATGTCGTTTTAAAACCTTATGTACCGGATACGAAGATATTAGTTTTAATACCGTTGGGCTTGACATCATTAGTGATTCACTGAATTTCGGCAATGCCCCGACATAAACGCCAATTATCAAATATTCTAGGCGCAATCAAATAACAGAAATTTGTCCCGGACGAAAGTATAATATTGTACTCGTCACAATTTCGCGTCATTTCCCTTTCAGATTGGTATTATTACTAAAGCACGGAAGTACTGTAACGTCAAGTCGACCAACAGAATATTACGAGGGCTGGTTGAAAAGTTAGATCAATTGGGTTGAAACAAACCCTTGTCACCAACAAGTATAACTGCAATTGTAGTGTTATTATTGTCTTCGTACCAACCCTATCACCAGAAATTGACAAAACTGCCTATAGGGCAGCTATCAAGTACCAATCTGTTTCACAGAGAATTACTTACGAATTATCTCTGTAACAGATGACTGTCCACAACACGTGCGTTGACTGCACGCGGCGGTAGTCATTGGCTCAACGGCTCGTGCAATGTTTCCTTAACACCTAACTGCTTCGGGCAAAATGATGCATTTTACTCATTTCAATACCCATTTACACTAAATAGGAAATATTTTTAACTACAAATACTTTTACCTCAAAAAAAATGTTTGAGAATTTAATTTGTCGGAGTAAAAAAGTTAATATGCCGTACTCATTAAGCCTCGTCGATGTCATGCTTATCAGTGATTGTAGCGGCCAAGCGAATATTCACTGCGGGATCAGTTTGATCAAGTACCTGTAACTGAAAGGACTAACCCCAAAACAGTACATATTATAGGGGATGCCATTTCAGGAGATGGCGAACTTCTTTTTCCGCAGTAGAGAAGTTGACTTCGGAATTTAAACGTGTTAGAGAGAACCATCAAAATCAACTATTCAAGAAAACATTACCCGGGTGCATGAGACAAGGTTATAGCTGATAAAAGATTAAAGGTAACTCTTTAGGACTTTTCAGTCAACCCTAGTATATTCAACAACATTTCCGGAATCGACGTCGATTTTGTCGAATGTATCGGACTGAAAAATCGAACAGTTTATAGTTTATGGACTAGTGCACAAGAGAAAACTTTTGAAGCACATATACGAACATTAAGTGACTTTTTGGGATGGTATAAATTATGAATTTGGGTATATTTGTGAAAGATAAACGTTTCATAAGTGTCACATCAGCTGTACTATGTACTTTAGTTTGTGCATTTTTGAAACTATTTTAAAAATCGATAATGAGTATAATTGAAGAAACTACAACAGCTGGAATAGTCCTTCGGGGGATAATTTAGCGTAACATTGTGGACAAATTACTGTGAAGGGCAAACTTTAATGATCGGTACTTTCTTTCTATCACCTTATAATTATCAATGTCTTTCAGAATTTACATTCTCGAAATAGAAACGGAACGAAATGATACGTTTTCATAAAAAATCACATTTTCTAAAAATATTAAACGGCACAGTCCATACAAAATTCAGTCTGGCAAACTGAAAACATCATCCACATGGGTCTTTTGGTGTGATGTGTCTCTCTGAAATTATAAACTTTTAGCTACAAGTAGCGTAAACATAGTCCACTTAGACATAGATGTCACCTGGGAATACGAGTCATGAACACTGCAGTGTAACAGAGCTTTCACGGAGCTCCAATTCACAGGAAGGAATTCCGACAAATATACTTTCGTAACAGGCACGGAAATAAGTATTCAGTTTCAAGATATTTTGCCTGATCCATCACTGGCACTTTGAATAATTACTTCTGGAATATCACCATTACCGGTAATTTCAATCGGTAAGATTTCCCCTGGTACCAATTCCGCAATCTCACCATTTCCTTCAGTCATGGCCAAGACAAATTCTGGCGGCAATGCCAAACGCAAATTACTAGCATCCCTGGTTCTGCGATCTTCACGTGGCGGATCTCTAATCAGACGTTTAATACAATGATTCCAAACATTAATAGGATGGCCCAATGTTACAACACACATTACCAGTAGAAAAATGTTCACCTGAAACATTTACACATAATACAGATATACATACACATAACGATTTCATATGAATTATGTTATTCATCCACACAATTAACTATGTTATTCGTGCACACAATTTAACTATTTTATACATGTACATTGCACATAATTCATCTATTTATATACATTGTGTTATTCATTGATTCACGGCACCATGTCACTCGCCATACGATACCTAATAACAGAAGGTCCCGATTTCAATAAACTTTGACTATTTTAATACACCTACCCAAATTCCTAATCGAGAATCGCGAACAGTTTCACCACAACGATTCATTGGTAATATAATGTGTTTTACTTACATACAAAGAAGCGTTGTACTTATGAAGTAAAAAATTCTTGATAGGAAACTGGAATGCATTGATGATGGCGGAAACAAACATGGCAAGTCCAAAAAATTTTCCAAAATGCTGTTGAGGAAAATGCCTAAAATAAAATGAAATAAAACCAAATAAATATTTGGCAATCCCCTAATATTAGTACATCAACGTCAGAATACGAGGCCTCAAGAATATACGCAATGCCCAAGAATAGGTCACCAATGTCGAGAAATGGGGCCGTCTAACGAGGAAGTTTGTACATAACTGTACACCTTAATACGTTAATTGGAGACAAATTGACCATTTATCAAAAGACAAATCGGCCATTTATCATAGACAAATCCCCTATTTATCAATAGGCAAGTCGTCCACTTAGTTAAAGACAAATCGACCATGTAACAAATAACCCATAGTTCATTTAGAAAAAGACAAATTGTTCATTTAGAAAAGACAAATCGTCCATTTAACAAAAGACAAACTGGGCGCAACAGATATGAATTGGAGAAAAAGTTAATCATATTTGCTTTTTGATTTGGCTAGTGGGGATGGGAGGGTGGGGGTGGTGTTTACGACACATACCACGGAAAGCCATTGTTTGAATCTCACTTTTAAAACAAAAACCTTTAAATTACCCTATGCGCAATGACCCCTCCCCCAGGCGTATTATATCATAATGTTTTTATATCAGTCACATACAGTGTCAATTTGTTTATACGCTACTAGAAGATCATATAATTCGATTAATAAAACTGGCAGCAATGGAGGAAAATTAAAAAGCGATGACCCACAGAGTCACGTTTAAATTTAGATCTATTCTGTATTATTTCACTACAAATTTCCCCGATTCCCTCTCCACGGGTTTCAGATAAAGGCAGTCATTTATTCATTACAAACACAGCATCCTTTTCCTTTCTAGACAGCCAATTACTCCAAAGAAGATCGAATAACATGTTTACCGTGCTTACAGATACAATTCCTGTTTGACTTTTTATCAACTTCACTAAACCAGTTGATTAAAATCGTGATGTGCAACATTTTTAGTTAACTACAGTATTATCCCACCAACTAATTTTGGCACTGTTTGGATTATATCGGGTGTGCTATTTCCATTATAGGGATAGAACAATATTAGTTTGTTAACTGCGATTTCTTCCTACAAATTCTCCTTCATGTACTTTTGGACTAAATCTGTTGACAACTGAAACACCCATCGGCCATTTCTTAATGCCAGCTAAATTTAAAGTCACACATCCACTTTGCTTTTTGTAAGTAACGCTAACATTTTATCCATGCCGACATTGATACAAAACGTTGTTTTGAATATACACGAACGGTTACACGAAGGGTCGACAGATGAGAAGTAGACGAATGGGTTTTAATAAATTATGGAATGATAGACAGACGAAATATCATACTTTATAAGTTACAGTATTACATATTTTAGTATAAATGGTAATCCTATACTAGATGAATTAAAAATAATAATTAATATCTATGCGTCTTTCTGATCGATTAGATTTTTCACACATCCATTTAATGGCGTTTCCGCTTGCACGAAGACAAGCCAGCTGTGGACCTTTAAAGGCACTGACATTTCTTTGTATATTTTCGAATGCAAAACTAAAGAGTTTAAAAAGACTTCAATTAGACTTACAGATGCATTAAAAATGAACAGAGATTGGTGAGTAGGAAAACACGATGCATGACATTCAAGAGAAGAGAGAATATAAGAGCTTCATCAATGGGTATCATTGAAACACTGGCCTGTACAACTCCTATAGCAGATGTTGCAAACATCACTGGTAAAGTGTTCGTCATCTGTTGAGTTCCTGGCGAAAGACCTGAAAAAAAAACATGCTGACATTAAAACTGACACACCATCATCATTTAATTATACATCCGTTTGTGAATGATTTCAGAAACGCTCCGCTGAAAGCCACACAACCTCTTTAAATATGCAACTGTTGGTTCGTGGGAACTATTCGTAAAATATACAGAGAGAGAGAGAAATGAGGTTTAACGTCTACTCAACACAAACTGGCTCATTTCGGGACTGACATATGATTTCAATTTTATTTCAATAATTCGCTTGTGCGTAGGGGTCTTTTGCGTTGGGAGGAAACCGTAGGACCCGGAGGAAACCCACAAGGTTGGACAGGCGACCCGACTCCTTGTCACGTACAACCGGGGATTCGAAACCACGCCAGTTGACTCAATGACAAGCTTTATGATACACACGCACATGTGACATATACAGGCATACGGTGTACATGTATATATATATATGGTGTACAGATGCAGGAATGTGTGGTTTGGGATGACTGGTCACATCTGGCTTGCCGTTGTGGTTTCGATCCTTGGTGTGGGCGTATGTGGCTTGGAGATAGAGGCGCCTTCTCCACCTCGTGGGTTTACTTCGGGTACACCGGTTCGCCCCCACCCGCTAAAATAATATAAAAAAAGACTTGTCTGCGAGATCACCTTCGGTGGAAGCTGACGTTAAACACTAAGAACATGTAAGAAAGTCATGATTTCAATAGCTCTAAAGGATGTTTGAAATCTGAACAAGTAAGACGTGTTGTTGTCCATAAAATACTTCTAAATACCATGATCGACTCCATACAGAGCTGCTTTGACATCAAATCTAATTTAAACTAAGTGGATATCTTTTTTTCGCTTAATCCACGAGTATTCGGGTGAATTTACTAAATGTTGGTGGGTTTATTGATTTTGTCGTAAAAGTTTTGACAATTTAAGCTATTAGAGTTTTTGTGTTGCCAATGAAAGAATAAATGTCTTTCTGTAATACCTAGTAATTTGTCATTTGAACTGAAATACAGTTCTCCATTTAATATAGGTCGACGTGTTCTATATTTACAAATGTTTGTGCAATATTTACCCAGGGTTCATACTGTTTATACATTTAAATACGAATTAATGTGAATATTGACTACGTAAAACATGTATTATTAACATTTTCTGAAGCAATTGCTATAAGCATTTTAGGCGAGTCTGATTTTATTTTTCTCACATTTGCATTCGGATTCTATGGCGACTCAGACAGTCTTCACAAATTTGCCCCACACGTCCATTACGAATATATTTACGACTTTACAGTCTTTTCGAGATTCAAACGGCTAATTAACTATACATTTTCGATAGTAAATGCACTAACAGTTTTCGCGACAATTACTGGGAGAATATGTACATAACTCAACACAATGAAAATGATATTTTATCTGTAAGCAGTGCGGTTTGGGAAAAATGATTGGGTATTTATGAAAGACCCTAACACTTGTCCTTTGAAACACAATCAGATGCTGATGCAACTCTTAACGATATGTCGATTTTGCTGAAAAGTTCTAAGCTTATAAAGGATAAACGTTTTTCACCAACAAGTACAATCATTGAATAATACATACGAACACGGTAGTGTTATTATTGTCTTCGTACCAGATCACTTTGTGAACCTGTTCATTGGAATCACTAAAATTGGACAAAACTGGTTAAAGGGCAATCATTGAGTATCTGCAACTGAAATGACTAACCCCAGCACAGTTGCAAACCGACATGTTTTTCACTTTAAAGGATGGCGCCCCTTCCCTTTTCACAGTAAAGAAGTGGGCTGCGGAAATTTAGCGTGACAGAGAGAGTCTTCACGACGATCTACGTCCTGGAAAGCCATCAACAGCGTCAGCACCCATCCAAGAAAACATTACCCGGGTGCATGACATGGTGATGGTATGATGACACAAGTTTCTGCAAGATGGGTGCAAAGCTCCTGGCGTCCCGTGAAAATCTGCACCATAGATGTTTGGCCATACATGTAACCAAAATATGAAAACAGAACTAGACGTTCGTCATTTTTCCTAGTAATGACGACGTCATGTCAGCTATGAACGATTTATTTAGTGTCGTTGAAGAAAATTTCTTCCCGACGGGCATCCGCGCTTTATACGTCGTTGGTAAAAGTGTGTGCCCATCGAAGGGGATAGTGTAGAACAGTAAATGGAAACCATCGACTGTGTAATAGTTTTTCACAGATAGGCTTAGAACTTTTCGTCAAGCCCTCGTATCATTTAAAATAATCTATGTGGCCTTTATCAACAACATATTGTCGATCGCCTGACTTATACCGATTCATTAAACTCAAGATTCAAAAGAGATTCTTTGAAATGGCAGACGAACTTATCGCTTAGTTTCTATTTTAGATAAAACATTTCGTGATTTCTCCTCAGCAGAAAATACCATTCCATGGTGTATAGAAATGATATACTATTTATACATTATAGGCTACTGTTATCACATTATAACAGTTTTTTTTCTTCAGATAGCACATCATAACTCACACCAGTTTGATACAACTTTTGGGAAATATCCCCCACCTTTTTTTAATATATTGTTTATCTTACTGTTAAGCCTGTATCACTACAGGCCCGGAACTGAGCGACAGAAGACGCGCGCGGCTGGCCCCCGGGTACATTCACTAATCACTTGATTTTATATCTTATATGTTATCGTATATTGTGTCGTGACCATGGGTGTGTCTTATGGGGTTGTGTGTTACAATTTGCTTACTTAACAGCTGACGTATTTCATTCAGACCTCGTGAACTTCTTAGCCAATCAAATTATCTGTATTTGTGTCTGTTCTCCAATACACAATTTCCTGTGCTCTCTCGGTGAATGTAAAATACTTATTTAGTTTGTACACATTATCTAGTTAAAGCTCCAATTCTGATTATATTTTTTAGCTTTATGTACATAAACCAGGGCATTATAATATTACATTTTGTAGGATTAACAAAGGTTACAGGTGGTATTACAGTAATTTAAGTAGACACGAAAAGATAGCCACACAAAGCCATCGGAATTACGCCCACATCGCAGCTTTGTCTCGAAAGAAGATTGGCATAGTTTATATACATGTAAAAGGGAAACTTGAATGTTGATATTGATATTTTATGCTTCATGAAATCTGCCCTCTATCGCGTTCTGAAATAAACATAGATCAAAGCCATATCTTTTATTGTGCTCATTAGATGTTTCGAAAAGGGAGAGGGGCGGGGTATTTCTCATGACCCCAATAATTCACACCAGATCAAGATTCGAAAAATAAGTCGGTCAAAACTGTAGCCTCTATCGATCAAAATCCGGAATGGGGGCTACGCTGACTCTTTATGGGGTTTGTACTTCCGTGATCCGAATGCTTCATACCACATTTGAGATAAACCATTTTAAAACGTAATTATCTAACGCGTTCATCAGGTGAATGTGTGTAACTACTGAACGGAAGGTTGCAACATACTGAATGTCGAGATCCCAATGATCCCAATGACCTGGAAAGAAAACATGCCCGTTAACCAGCATAGATTTTGTAGCGATCACATGTTTTTTTCAGAAACGGGACAGCTTTCAAGACTGAATATTTATATGGTTCGTCCTCCTATGTTTCCCAAGTCAATTGTTGAAGGACGGGTGGAAGGACCGACCGACTGACCAACCAAACACATCGACATCGCAAAGTCATGATAAGCCTGAAATGTAGGTATAAAAAGTCGTCGTTGTCTGTGTTACTGTGTTAATTTTATTTTTTGTTCCAGATTTAAATAAGCTAACATTTTCCCCACACATGATAATTGATGTTAAATGACTTAAACCAAAATACCTGACACTTATCAACATGTTAAAAGAAGCATATCAGATATATTTTACAGAATTAAACCGAATGATGCAGCTGTGTGACACATTTTCAAAGACACCCAAGCGGTAAGATACATTGTTTGTTTCCGATGCACGTTCACACGCAATGCTCTATTTAAGAACGTCATGCTAATTTATTCGACTTTCTGTAAACTTTAAGATGCATTATGTCAAAGCTATGTTGACCTGTTGGCTCAGATGCTTGTAGACCGGAAATGCAAATGTCCGCGTTAAACGATAATAGGGACCTTTCGCATCGGTACGAAAACGAACACCGAAACGAACATATATGTTCGCTTTCGTTTTTGTATCTTCTTACACGCGGTTTCGCAGTCCAACGTACGATAATAGCTAGATGGCGTTAATTTCCACTCCATGTACTTCTCCGTCAAGAAAAAGATTTCAATCGATTTTGGCAAATGTAAAACATATCAAGCAGAATATTGCATTTGGGTACATTCTACAAATCATACGCAACCAACAATATACAAAAGGTCTCGCAAAATGGTTGAAAATTTAATATTATGTACACATGAATCGATGACGTTTTAGTTTTCGTAGTCGTTTTCGTACCGATGCGAAAGGTCTCTAATATGGCCAACTGAGCCGAAATGATCCGGTAATCCATGACGTTAGTTATAGAAACTATAGACTGGATAACCTGCTCTAAATGACGTCAGGCTGGTTCCTACATCACTGCGCTCTTCATGCAAGTCAGAAAAGGAGTGACGTAGGAGCGATCATGGCGGATTAGAGTAAGTTATCCGGTAAGCGTTTTTTACCGTCCACCGGAGCCTGGTCTTATGACGTCATATGTGGATTCAGGGTTAGGATAAGGGTTAGGCTTGGCCCAGGGTTAGGGTTAGGGCTAGCCCTGTCTACATCTCGAGACTGTGACGAAATCTGCAGGCCACAGCCCTTATCCTAACCCTTATCCTAACCCACAATCCACATATGACGTCATAAGACCATGCTTACCAAGTTATCCAGTCTATATCAACTACCGATTAAAGATCTGACAATCGAGACTACTCACGCTGCTCGTCATTGGAGAATATTTAATCTCTTACTGAATATCTGTCCAGTGTCACTTATATATGTATTGGGTAAAAACAGAAATTGTCCGACTTGGCGACCAACAGAATCAAATTGTTTACAAGGTGGAACAAACTAATTGGATATGCAGGACAGTCTTTTAGAATAGCTTTCAAGTACGTCTGGGACATCGGAAAATGGTCATTCAGAAAGGCTTTGATTAGTTTCTTTTGTGACTGCTTCATAAATTTTCTCAAGTGTATTAGGATAGATGTGGGAGCTATCGTGCCCTAAAATTCTAAACCATCGTGCTAATTAGATATGGCTGAAAGTGCCATGAGTGTCGTTTAATGGTATTTCAGAGCACTCTTTTAAAAAAGCCACCGTGCCTAGTAACATTTGAAAAAAGTCAAACTCTTTCCGTAACAGCTTTCTTGAATATTAAAAATAAAACAGTAAATTAGAAGTAAAAGTGGAGATAGACGAAGCTAAATCTCCAAACTACAATACCTAAAGCTACGTTATTCAAGAGTTAAATTATCTATTGCAGGTCTTTCTTTTGGCCTTTAATGTATATAAATTATTAATCAGGCATTTAATAACATGGCAAGACAATAAACAACTGTTGATTGAGATAATGACTAGATTAGAACGGTTCGGCCATTTAAAGATTTATTTGAAAAATAGGTTGCCAGGCAACGAAACATACGCCCACACAGCAGCCAAATCGTCCGGGCAGTCAACAAGAGTTGTCGCATCTTAAGCAATTATCAAAAAATCATTAGAATTTGTTTGGTTTTTATAAAATTCTGCCCCATGCTAACGTTAAGCATACGAAACATTTAATATTATGGATTTAGCTGTTTAATTATCGATTTTCAAGAAATTCACACTCAACCATCATTTTAATAAAATGTGTAACGGGGATATAGTCAAACGTTTTTTTAATTTGGAATAAAATTGTGACCTCCATAGGGTCCACAAGGTAAAAAAACATGTTTTTCGTACAATCAGGGGCCATAATTCAGGAAGTTATGGTCCAATGTGCCTGAATATCGAAGGGAACCGCATCTTTGGGTTATAAACTTAATTTCAAATTTCATCAAAATCGGATCAAAATTGTGACCTCTACAGGGTCCACAAACTTGATATATCATATTTTTACACTATTCACGTATTAGCGGCAGCCATTATGTCGGACAGTTTTGGTACCATATTTACGAAATGCGACCTCAACCTTCATTACAGTGAAACAGGGATATAATCAAACGTTTTTTAAAATCGGATAATAGTTGTGACCTCCAGAGGGACCACAAGCTAAAAAGGCAATTTTTCGTACAATCGGGGTCCATAATTCAGGAAGTTACGATCCGATATGCGCAAATATGCAATGGAACCAAGATCTTTAGGTTATAAACATGTATTTCAAGTTTCATCAAAATCCAATCAAAATTGTGACCTCTATAGGGTCCACAAGCACTATTCGCGTACAAACGGCGGCCATTTTGCCTGTCAATTTTGGTCCGATTTTCACGAATTTCGAACTCAACGTCAATAACCATGTAACGGTGATATAATCAAACGGTTTTTTAAAATCGGTTAACAATTTTGACCTCCAGAGAGACCACAAGCTAAAAAAAAGGCGATTTTCGGACAATCAGGGGACATAATTCAGGAAGTTACAATCCGATGAGCGCAAATATCGAAAGGAACCAAGACCTTTGTGCTATAAACATACATGTCAAGTTTCATCAAAATCGGTTCAAAATTGTGACCTAACATATTTTCACACTATTCGCGTACAAACGGCGGCCATTTTGTCCGTCAATTTTGGTCCGATTTTCATGAAATTTGAACTCAACCTCCATAACCATGTAACGGTGATATAATCTAACGGTTTTTTTTAAATCGGATAACAATTTTGACCTTCAGAGGGACCACAAGCTAAAAAGGGCGTTTTTTCGGACAATCAGGGGCCATAATTCAGAAGTTACGATCCGATGGGCGCAAATATCGAAAGGAACCAAGATCTTTGAGTTATAACCATGCATTTCAAGTTTCATCCAAATCGGTTCAAAATTGTGACCTCTAAACTGTTCACAAGCTAAAAACGTGATTTTTCGTACAATAAGGGGCCATAACCCATGAAGATACAGTCTGATACATGCCAATATCGAAAGGAACCGAGATCTTAGGGTGATAAACCTATGCTTTAAGTTTCATTGAAATCGGATAAAAATTGTGACCTGTTGACTGTTCACAAACAGTTGTGGACGGACGGACGAACGGGGGCGACGACAATATACGTCCACATGAAAATGTGGGCGTATAAAAACTGGAGGAGGGAGTCTCGAATAAACTTGTACCGTGGTTATGATACTAAACAAACAATGGACAAATGTTGTCAACACTACAAACATTGATAACTGCGTGCGGTAAAACTGGTAGACGATTATATCCATCCTTTCAATATTTTGAGAGGAAGGGTACGGGCTTGGTAATTTCGTTACATTCTGGCATTTGATTTGCATACTAAATTCCACTTGTATCACAAAAATCACTAAAGATGCGCGCACACTGCAATCGCATTTAATGCGAATACCGGAGACAGGCATCCAGAACTCATATTCCTTTGTCTCGGATTAAAAGCGGTACGTCACATTGCACCTTATTCTGATTTAATTCAAATTCAAAGGCGAAAGACTGAATGCGAAGAACTAGCAGAAGTGAAGATCATTCCTATCCAAGATGGATGCGCTCGTCATTTGTATTCGTGATCTTCTACTGCTAACGTTTAATTTCTTGGGGCGAGCAAGGCTACATCAGCCACGCCGGGTGTGGCATTTTGCCACTAATCGCCAGACACGATTTCGTCTGCACAAAAAAAAACCAATGAGGATAGTTACTCTTCTGGCCGCGTTGGCTATGTATCAACAAGTATGTACATGCATTTTCTCGACTCTTCTACTAGCGATGCTACATTTCACAATTAAAGACTTTTCAGCACTAAGCATGCCTAATGTAAAGCAATAAATTTAGTACCAGTTTCATCCAACTGCATACAATACATGCTAGTGACTAGACTCGACTAGACTCAAGACGACTGGAGCTGGCCTGCCCTTCCCCTAAGGGGTGGGCCTTAAATGATCACACCATATATTTACTTGCGTTCGGATTTTTAACTGGTTATGATACTGCAGTATATGTTTCAGTGAGGTAGGGCTACGGCTATGTAGGTTCTGTCCAAAGTGATTTGTGTTTGCAATAATAATTTATGTTTATTTGCAGATTTCTTAAATATTGGTCACCATTCAATTTTCCTTCACGCCAGATAACAAAACACAACAAAATTCTGTTCCTTACCCAATTCTCTTGGGCGTCGTTTGTCCATCCACGCTCCAGCCATTGGAGCAAAGACAAAAGCTAACATCTGAACACAACCATATAACTTCTCAAAATCTGAAATGGATCAAGAAAACTAGGTGTTGATAATTCATTTAATCTATATCTCAAATACATGACAATATAAGATAAGAATAGTACAACAGAATAAACAGGTAGATGATTGAGTCTACGGTGACGCTTTAAATTTATCCACGTGACCCTGTTTAAGTCACATGTATGAACAATGTTTAAATGTCATCGTTTACTCGAATGTCTACCTTACGAAAATTAGTGAGTATTGCCACTGGTTGATGTGATCCCAATTATTTAATTCCTTCCGTTTCACATTTTGGTATTATTATATCTACCGAAAGGGAATCGGTTTCAGACAAGTTATTTGCTCCTTATTTAGAAATTGGAATCAGACCAGCCATTTCCATGTTACAGGCGCCTGTGATCTTGGTCCATTGCTACGATGATTGTTCTGAATTACAGGAGCACTAGCGACTTGTATGCACTATGGTTTTTAATATTATCCGATATAGTTACATCCACGATAAAAGCTTTTGTAACTCACCAAAGAGAGTACTATGTATTGGGTAGCTTTTCGGATTGTCTAAATGGAACAATACCATTTACAAATTGATAAACCGCGTTTAGTGCCCTTACACGTGGCTACTCTACGCATTTATTCAGTCATTGAAATGAATGGGGAGTTGAAATTGACACTAATCTAATGTAAAACCCATCCATAGTGGAGCATCAGAAGTTTTAATGTCTGAGTAATATTGCTGTCAACCATTTTGTTTCATCAACAGTGAATTGTTTTGTTTTGTGAAATAGTAGATACCCCCTGTTTACCAAGTTAATTATTATCAGTCAAAAGTCAACTTGTAATTTAATAAGCCGTTTAATATGTTTAAATATGTTATGTTAAAATCCGTCTGTTTTAAAATTCATTGGGTTCAATGGAACTGGGAGTAAAACTGATCTGAGAATTTTCTCATAAATCTTGACTTGAACGTCGCGAATATTATTGTCAGTGTAAAACAGTTTAATACCGAACAGTGCTGAAGAACTTGCTAAGTTCGAATCAATCCCGTCTTCTTTCTGTCAATATTATTTAACGGGGTTAAGCCTCTAACTTAATATTTTCTTTACTATTCGAAATTAAAAACACGAATTGGAATTTAATCTTGGTCCCTTTAAATCAATGTTTATCTAATGCATGACAAATACACACGAACTGTGTTTATTTTTTAAAGAATGACCAGTTCTTTATCTAAATCTTACATAATGCATCTTTAACACGTGCCTTTTCTCTGGTATAACAAATAGAACATGTGATTATACGTCGATTCTTTTGAGCTTTGTTCGTAACACTCAGTTTCAGAGTAATCAGCTATTCACTCTAGAATCCACATGTTCCTCCTAATTAGATATTGCCTAAGACACCCTTGTACATTCCTCAACCTTTCGCTTAAAATATATAATCGTGCCAATGTAAATTATGTATATTTTGTAGTCTCGATTTTCAAGTGGCTGAACCCTAATTTTCAGTTTTATGTGATTAGTTTTCCACATATATCGACGTAATTGGGCGATTTTACAGACTTAACATTTATCAAAGAGACTAGAAAAAGGATGAAAAGTATGGTAAGAAACAGGATCTTTATTCTAATATCGGCTAAAGACACTTACTTCTTCAACCTGTAAATTCCGTCATTGGATCGACCAGCAGACCTCAAATTTTTTACAAGATTTAATATAAGCTGTTGAAATTCTCGACAAACGATTTGGACCATTTTTTTCGCGAGTCGAATCAACTTCATAGTTTGATTTTGGCAAATTCGTCCATTGTATATAATAAAGGTAGAGGTCACAGTGGATCACCAGACAGGAGGTCCCCCGAATTCGACCCCGGTATTGGTCGAGGAAGTATACCAATGGTAACACGTGGACGCTTACGGCTTGCCCCCTGGATCCATTCACTTGATTTGATATTTGTTTATTTTTTGCAATGTCTATTTTCTGTCTTGTCCGCAGGTTTATCTTGTAGATTTTTGTTTTGCGTGTAGTGCGGCCCTCCTGCACTTACTATTAAAGACATCCTGACAATTCCAAATAAGAATAAGTGGTACCACCACTGCCAGAGCTAAATGTCCCAAATGGTACATTCAAGTGATAATAAGTGCAATTACACAAGAAAAACCTGTGGACAGGACACAATATACCACAAACATTCTTACCTAGCCAGCCAGTGGAACGATAGGTGAAACTATCTACATAAACAGTTTCAAATACTGATGATTGTAAAGTCTGCACAGACAACCATACCACACTCCATATATATAGTGATTGTACCACATGGGGTGAAAAATCTGGATGTGGTCGCCTACATTTAGGCAAACCTACTTCTGAAAAAAAGGATACATTATAACAGGATCTATTATAATGACACTACCGGTTGGTAAATTTAGTGTTAGTTGACGTAAATCTTCGTTCAGTGACAATAATTACGACTAGAAAAGGACGAAAGCTATCTAACATTATCCCATTTCTACCGCTCGTCTGGCTGCCAGGCCTATGAAATCACGTCGTTTGTTCGACCTGCGATCATTAACTTTCAGCTTTAGTCAAAAGTTGGATTTGAGTGGAGACAGTTAGGGATGGATTGATCCCATAAGGATGGGGGGGGGGCACTTTAGCCCTTGTCGATGCACGTGGGGTCTCCGTGGACCCCATGCACTTGTTTTATAGTGTTTTGAAATAACTACTGGGCACTGCTTTCTGTAATTTAGTGACTTCGTCTCCAATAAATTTTTAAACATAGCGAATAGATCGGTATTCATCTGCTTCCCACATGAAGAGTTATGTTACATGCCAAACAGGCCCAATGCTTGAAGGGAACAAGGGGTCCAATCGGACCCCAAACTTACAACTCGCAGTAGGAATTTTGCTAATGTGTTTGCTGCCTGATACCATATTGCGTATGCCAGACTATTCTCTCTTTCAACATCTGCATGTTACAAATACCAAAAATTAAATGATGAATTCCAAAAATTCTATGGTTTTTGTATCAAGCGTGAATCGCCATTTAACCTCGTTATAACATAGTACACAAAGTAGCAATTTTGTGAGTATTATTAAATCTGTTCAAAATATCACTTAAATGTTTTTGTATAATAATTTAGTTGTTTTTCAGTTGTCAAATATAAATGCAAATAAAACCTTAACAGCTGCTTTTAAATTCAAATACATCTGTACGTAAAAACTTTGAATTACAACTTGGGTCCATACGGACCCCTTGTTACCTGCTATGTGATTCTCTCCACGTGCACCCACAAGGGTTAGTTAGGCTAATCGTTGTCGAACTGGAGACAGTTTACAGTTTGACATGGAATGGTAATAAACGAAAAGAAGTAATCTGAACTGGAGTGATCGTAACCGAACTTCTTTGGTTAAATGGCCGTTCACGATATTGAATCCAAACGGGAAGCACAATCAAATGCCCGGCCTTCACGTGGCCTGCGAATGCTACGAATCGCCCCAAATCGGAATTTCGGGAGATTCGGCAAAAAGTCAAAAAGATTGAAGAGAATCTGGAGTAGCTGCGAAGCAGTTTTAATAGCTTACGAAAAACCTACGATAATTCGTGGGTAACCGGCTGAAAAATAATATGCCGAATGTCGAGGTAGGGTTCTATGAATGAAAGACACATCTAAGAACTAAGGCGATTCAGTTAAGGATATGCCGAATACAGTTCCAAATACACTACGCTCTCCACGAATAATTCCGATAAAGTTTATGATATTTGGCACTATTCATTAAAAAATCGAATAGGAAGCTGCTACGATACATTGTGGCCGAAATACCAACTGCTATGAACAATACGAACTCCTTGTCACGTACAACCGAGGAATCGAAACCACGCCAGTTGACTCTACGGCAGACCTTATGATACAACGTGCACGCACTAACTATTCGACCACCCACCCCCTGGCATTAAAAGGAAAGTTTTTTTTATGGATACACTATAGCTGTTAATGGCTCCACCCCGATTTCAACCCTCCCTGACAATTTAAGCCAAAAAAAAAACAAAAAAAAAAATTATGTTGACTGAGTGGGTGGTGGAAAGTCTTTCAAGGTCCCAAAATAGGACTTTATAGATGCAATTATTCTTCAGAATATGAATAAGCGATGGTTGATTGTGGCTGATGAAACTGGTATCTCTGATATGGATAGAGTTCTATTGATTGACGAGTAAGATGGCTTCTGTAATATCAGAAGGGGGAATGGGGTTCAACGTCCACTCGACACAAATTAGGTCATTTCGGGACTATCATACGGTTCAATTTTATTTCAATAATTCGCTTGCGCGCAGGGGTCTTTAGCAGTGGGAGAAAATCGGGGAACCCGGAGAAAACCCATGAGGTTGGACAGGCGGCCCTAGTCCTTGTCAAGTTCAAGCGCGGAATCGAAACTATGCCACTTGACCATTCAACTCCCAGTCTCCAATATAGCGTTACACTTCAACACGAGTAAAACCTTTCTTCGTCATTAAAGCATTGATTTATAGGCATAATTATCATTTTAAATAATAATATCCATGGGCGAAGCTATGGGTTCCGATAGCGACGCTTTTGATGGTCTGACATCACAATACATGGTTTTCTTTATATATCCATTTAAAGGGTGTTAAGACAGCTCCCAGCTAATAAATCACGTTAAAGATAAAAAAGCACCGTATGGCCTTTCTTTAATACTGCTTTCACATTTATCGCTATTTTATTTTCGCTCTTACCAAAGCAGAGAAATATCCGAGAATGTTCGAGACCATTCCAAATGAAATGGGGCTTAACATTTTACTTTTCTAGACCAACTGAGTTAATGGTCACATGAAAATAGAAAGAAAAACCAAGACTAAATTTTCTGGGTTATCAAGTGTGCATATTCCATATTTACTGTCTGGCCTGGTGATATTCTCATGTCAATTACAAAAATGTTAGAGGTTTTCGGAACAATTAACATTGTCTAGCCGTTTATAATAATATTCTTTGTAATAACATTCTGGTAATTTAAAAGAACACATCGTCGAAGTAACCTGAATGAATGACCCCGGAAGTCCATGATGAATCCTAACAGATTTTCATACAAAGAGGGTATACATAATTAGATGTCAGCACCCATCTCACACTGGATTACGAGCGGCGTAGAGATATAATTAAAACCATTTTAGACGAGGGAATCATAATTTTAGACGATCATGTGATATTATTGCGCAACAATAATGAAATGGCAATCTGTTTTACGCCTTTGTTTAAACTTCGTATAATGGGGGGGGGGGGGTATAATCATACAATGTAATTTTTCCTTTGTCATTAAGATGTATTAATTCCATTGCTTATTTTTTTTTAACTCACTACGGATATATTTATGAAAACTATACTGTCAAAATTGGTTTGAATATATATGATTAATATATAGTATCTACTGTGGCTTTTTACCTGATATATAGGGCCAAACAGAAAATAACAAAAATCTACTATCGTTTCCACAAGCCTCTTTTACCTGACATTCGTCTTTGCCAAGCTCTTTGTTTTCGTAACATGGTTTCATCCAATGATTGGTTTCTTCTCTTACCATAATCAGCTGGTAGTGGCCAGGGTATTCGGGATTTTGGTAGAAAGGCAATTGTTGATACCAACAATGGTACAATACCGATAGTCAAAAACATGAAAGAGGTCTGTACATTAACACCAATATAATGCGATAACTGAAAAGTAAATAACTATTATAAATACTAGATATAATTCTGACGAACTTTCTAGGCCAATGCAGGGATCGAAAACGCGAGCTCCAGACTCCCTAATCAGATGGACTTGTGGTATATCAATAATGCTCATCTAAGATTGATATTAGCATGTATAAATTCGACAGAATTGTGTATTTTTTCTATCGTTGACGTATAGGAGAGACTTTAAGAATAGGATATTTATACCCTACTAGTGCGGTATGACATGTTATAAAAACAGCTCCCGTGGGGTTTGCTTGCAAAAATTGATTTTTTTGTTGTTCAAATTTTCCGGACCCCTTGACCCCTCCATTCTCGTGATACCATTCAGCCCCACCCCCACCCCCCACCCCCCCACCCGCCGGATCTGGTCAAGTACGACTTGTCTCGCAAGGCGATGTAAATAAATCAGGCCTTAACACTTGTGACTTCCAATGCGTCACTCCGTATTAGTCACGAGTGTGTTATCCTATACATATGTGACCAAAAACTATGTGCCGTCAACAGTACTCAACTAGCATGGATTCGTTGTGCTTTGTGAATGCCTCTTGTAGGCCAGCGAGTTTCTGGATGATTGGTGTTTTCTAGCATAAATGATGAGAACTCTCGGTGGTGTAGTCTGCGCTGTATCAACTAGGCTAGCATATGACACTGGTTAGGCCTTTGCTCCTTCAACAGCATTCCATATCCTATTTGATACAGCAAAGGCTACACCACTAAGGTTTCGTATTGAGAAACTCTTAGATATTGCAGCTGAGAGTTACTGGTGGGAAGAACGTGTTTGGTCACGTGACGCCGATGCCCTCACAATTCTCACGAACCTTGTCTACCGGGATCATGTTTGTAACCGAGACGACCGCAAAACATAGAGATCTAAAGAAAGATGTGATCGGGTGAGTGCGTGTCATTGAAAGTCATAAGTCTCTGGAGCTGACTGGAGAGATAAACTTGTGGGCATCACAAAGAAAACAAGGGCCAGTGCAGACATGAAGCTTGATCGTGATGGCCTCGTCATCATCTGTTTCAAGAAGCTTGGAGAATATATCACCTCAAATGAGCTGGTGAAGGGTAACCTGCCTTCGCAGGTCAAGGAATTGGAGAGATTTGCCTGCCAAGTTTGCTCCTCATCTGTTCCATTAAACCTACCAGCACTTTGATGGCAATTGTTTAATTCAGAAAACTTGGGAGAGAAAGATGTTTCCACTGACTCGTGCTGCATTGTCATCCCATATCACAAGAACAAGTACACCGTGATACGCGATAAGTCGTTCTTAACCAGACCCCTGAACCTTCCTGCTATTTAACGAAAGTGGCTAGCAGTTGGACAAGAGCATTTATGTTCCTCTGCCCAATCTTGATCTGCCTGCTCATCGTGCTGTAATTGAACTCACAAAATGTGGTTGTGAGACAGGCTACACGGGGCGGTGCCGTTGCAGCAAAATGGTCTACCTTATACGTCTTTTTGCATATGTTTTGATAGGGACCGTACCAATATGATTAGGAGGACGAGTATAATGAATAACTGATTTATTTCCAAGATGGGATCATTTGTTTCGTCTCTGGCGTCATCTGGCTTGTTAAGATTCTTTTGTGTATTAATCATTTTACCATTCTTTAAAATCCACAAAAAGTGCTAGGTTGAGACACCGGAAATTGGTATACCCCACCAGAATTCAATGGTGACTACTCCCATTTGCTTTAAGTGTGTCATAGATGAGATTGGCATGATGACAAAACCCCAGAATGAACTTCAGATTATGAAAATAGATAGCCATGAACTCGGATTACAAAATGGCCTCTCTCATAGGAGTCAAGGGTCGCAAAAATGGAACGCTAGAAAATGGGTCCGCATGATGAACAAACCCCAGAATGAACTCCAGATCATGAAAATCCAAACATTATCGGCTGAAATAAATCCGAGTTTGACACCGGAAATTGGTAATTCTCACCGGAAGTCAATGGACACTACCTCCATTCGCTTTCAGTGTATCATAGATGGGTCGGCATGATGAAAAAAAACCAAAATTAACTTCAGATCATGAAAATCCTAAGATTATTGGCTGAAATCAATCCGAATTTGACACCGGAAATTGGTATTCCCCACAGGAAGTCAATGAAAAATAGATGGGATCGGCATGATGAAAAAACTCGAGAATGGACTTCAGATCATGGAAATCCAACCATTATTGGCGGAGATAGCCATGTCCTCGTCCATAGTGGTCCCGATTTCAAAAATGGCCCTAGTTTTAATCACCCTTAAATTAAATGGACTCTTCCATTTAAAGTCAATAATTATTGGATAATTATACGAAAATTACCGAACTCATCACGTAAATGCGAGTGAATGTTATTGTTTATACCCACGTTCTGTCGCCATTTTGGAGTAAATAAAGGTTCAAGTGAATTGAAAACAAAAACAAAATGGATAGTAATACGTTATCAGACGAATAATAAACCCTTTTTAGCCAACAGATTGTGGATGGGAGAGAATTGCGACGAGGATCTACTAGTTACTAGTCAAAAGAATAAAGAATATTTGGACCAAAAAACAATAATTCTGACAATGAACCTTGAAGGTTTTCGGTATGTTCAGAGAAGGTGTTAAGTGGACTGCACCAAAAAATAGTTTATACAAAGGAACTCTTTGGCTATAAATTGTTTTAAGTCTTGGAGTGTTGGAGAAATAATCGAAATGTGGACGAAAAGAAAATTCTGAAAGATATCTTAGACATGGATAAGTTCTAAATGCAATATTGATACATAATAGTACCCTGAATTATGAATTACTAATAATTCCATAGAAAATGTATTGACTAGACAATATGTTTTAGGACTTGATTATAGTGGGAGTGTGTCAGGTGACAGGGTTTTTTTAAATTGAAAAACTCAAAAATAAAAGTTTTAGAGACTCGTTATTGAATACATATAAATCAAATGTAGATTCCTTTTGATATATCATCGTTATTACGGAACGATAATAATAATATACAACGTTGCTCTGTCGAAATTTACAGTTAAAAACTTTAGACGCTGTGTTTGCCTTTTGGTGAACATCTCCTCTTTTAATAGACGCCTTACCCGTCAATTTGCCTTATTTAATTTGGAGTGTGGTTTGTATCAACCTTCAACAACAGACAATGTACACTCTAAAAATCGAATATAATCTCCACCTCTGTTTTCTTTACGTTTAATTAAATTAAGGTGACATAAACTTGATAGGAAAATAAAATGATGTTTGATCGCATGCGTTATAGAAGTAGGTATCAAATTCTAAAAATAAAATGCGTGGTTGTTAAACTAATTTGTTGTTAGGAATGACCCTAAATTCAAACAAAATATAATTTGAAAATAACAAAAAATCAAAAAGATTGTAGCTTTCAATGTACTGAAACGCTAATGTGTTCGTATATTATCTTCCTAAATGCAGATTCATACTTATTGTCCCTGGCATATTATGATCATTGATAAAAGTATATTGTCTGAGTTTTATACAATATTTAGAGGTAGCTATCAATTCCCATTTGTATCGCGGAAGTAGCCCCTTAGTTATCTGTAACATAAAAATTCTGACGTAGCTATCGATTTCTATCTGTATCGCAGAAGTGGCTCCAGAGTTATTGCTCCGACATTACGTTAGTCCACCGAGTTAACTTTTTGTTATCACTCGACAAATCAGAGTTGTCGAGATTTCCTTTTTCAAACTTGCTGAACTGATTCCACATCTCATTGACAATAATCCTATAGAAATTCATAGTCACGATTCATTTATTAGCAGAGTTAGAGTGTTTTCCAACCTTGTCGACACTGTTTAGCTAGTCATACAGTCAGATGACCCCTATCGAATCGAATAAGCATGACATGACGTACGTGTATTGTTTAGTTTGGAGGCCTAATTGTGCAGCAATTATTTGTAAAGTTATCACCATTGTCACCCAAACCTTGTAATCACTGCATGTATTTAACAAGCATCAGGAACCTGTCATCGTACCCATCGAAGTTCGGCAACGAGTTTCATGTCGATCGTAAGATCATGAACAAGAACAACAAGCCGGACAGCTCTTTGGGCCAAGTTCCTGGTCCAAAAGGAGTGAATGAAAATTTAGTCTGAAGAGAGTTAAAAAAATTTGTGAGCCACATTTCAGCGTGAACATATATCTACTGAGTCTGGAAAATCAGTAATAATTTAGTATAAATCCAATTGAAAAACTTTTCTTTTGCCTCTTGAAGACAGATAGTTGATCAATATCCTACCAGTTTGTAAGCATCTTAAAATGTTTATGTCAAGTGTTCTAAGATGTGGAATATCGATTAAGTAATGCCAGACTAAAGCTTTCCAATACAGACATTGAATTAAATTATGAAAATCGACCCTGTTAAAGTGGTTACATTAATGGACACCTGGGCGTACTGGGAATTCACCGAGTTACAGTCTATAAATTAGACAACAACAAAATTGACAATGACATGTTGAAAATTGAGTATACGTCTTTTATGATACAGTGTGATTTTTCAATACTGATGCCTTTCTGTGAACTGGTATTATAGTCGTCACAAACAACCACTGTAAACGTTTTGAAAGAGTTTCACGGGTGGCAAAGTAAGGTACTCATCACATCAAAGTACGACCTAACGCGACTCAAATATTTTGAATCACGTTGTAAAGCCGAAGAAGGCATTCTTGGATCGCGAAGATCGCAGTCAGGTCTTGGTGAATAGGAGGCAGGTGTTATTAAAAAGGCATCAACTCGACCTTTTCCTGACGAATAGAATAGAACTGATCAAGTTGAGGGCGTTTTGGGGTCTTGTTTGATCGTATCGACATCTTGTGGTTACCGAGTCTGTGGGTTCCGGAGACCTGCTAGATATTTTAAGATCCAAACCATATCGAGCTTTTGGTCTGACGGGGGCTTGAACTTTTTTCTTTAATTGAATCCTATTGACAGTGGACGCAAGATGGACGTTCGACATAAGACAGGCATGCTTCGACCACATAAAAGTTAAGATAAGGATTAAATTTTCTTTTCCGTATAGGTAGCGGAACTGAAAAATGGCGGTATTTTTGTTACTACAAGCTTAATTTTCATTCACTCCGATGTAAAGAGCGATAAGACCTCGTTGTTAAAGAAAATATTGAATATATAATTGATGTGGTAAGGTTCTGAACGATTAATGTTTTGTTCCAAAGGATCAAGTGAAAGTCGGATTGCTTAGTAATTCTAGTTTTATTCTAGGTGGACATAATTATAACATTTGATTTTATCTAGCTTTTGTAACGAAATCAGATTGTCATCCCATGTCAGTGACACTGGCAATGTTTTATTTCAGAAAGACTAGTTCACAGTTAACAACAGCCTACCCCGGTTTCTATGTTCACCGTGGCTATATCTATAGTAGTTTATAACCTTTTGTTGTTACCGAAACGGCCGTACATCAATAAAGCTAGACATTTGGACAATGCGTGCAGACAATTTACACGAGACAACACTTCAATATTACTTGATTTATAATTCTAACAAACCATTAAATAAATTTCAACAACTTTTTAACGTCTCTTAATGATTAGCCTCTATTCGTTTGATCTTTTCAGTAGAGACACTTTTAGTGATTAGATATGTCTAAATGGAGAGTGGTAGAATAATGAATTGTATTAATATGAAATAAAATATTCTGATAATAACAACGATATTTTGACATTCAGCACCATGACATTACGATTGGTACTATGCTTCTTAAAAACATAATTTAATCTAGCACAAGAGAATCAAATATTAACTTGTATAAGCTGTGTGATTTGATAGACAAATACATATTTAAACTAATCTATTTATCAAAAGATAGCTTGAAATTGAAAACTCGATTGATATATGGATATATACCCGATCATGTCTATTTTACAACCTCACATGAGGGCTTACTCTCTATTTATAGCCACCGAGTTAAAAATATAATAGCTGATAATGTCAACATCAACTCTAGCTAACGTTTCATCGATCAGTGAATCGGATTTGGAACTTCCAAGTCATGTGAGTTCCAACCCCCCTGAAGCAGCATCTTCAAATATTCCTTCTAATTCTGCGTCAAATAATCAACAAATCCTTTCAAAACGGCCTGTTTCCATCAGATCTTAGCGACGCAATCGTTAGACATCATTTGAAGAAACCGACCTTGGACTAAGACAATCCAAAGAGCTACCACCCAGTCAACAATCTTAGTTATACATGTATTTCAAAGTTTATTGAAATGTGTGGTGTACTTCAACTAAATGTATACATATCACAGCAATTACTTAGAAACCCCGATTCAATTAGCCAATTAAAAACTTCATCTACAGAGCCTTTTGACACCCTGGACATGCCTAAAAACCCCATGGAATGACATTTCGTTACACGGAATTGTCTTCTCGTGGATCTGGTCTTACCTTTCTAGTCGTATCTAAACAGTTTGGATTGATGGAACAGGATCAAAGAGTCTAGTCAGACTCTGTGGTGTCCTACAGCGTTCAGGTCTAGGGCCCTGTCTTGTTTATCATCTTCACTAAACCAGTGACTAGACTATCAAATTCAGAAACCTCAACAGAACGCAGCTGCAAAATGCTGAACTATATAAACTAAACAAAATGCTGAACTATATAAAAGAAATTCTCAAACGCCACGAATGCACCAGATGACTACGTTCTTCTTCAAAAAACTTTCTTGTCACACCACCAATACAACTTGAACTAAAGATCGTTTACGTTTGCAGGACTTTCTCCCTGGAATCAATTACCAATTAAAATTAGACGATTCAAATCTACTCAAACATTCAATTCAGCATTGAAAACCAAATACTTTATATGACCAACGAGAAAATGCTTGAAACCAAACAAGGAACTAAACGTTTAGTAATCATGCGCTATATAATTCCTGGTATTAAAACACAAATTCCTCTCAAAACAATCTAATTTAGACCACCCAGTTTATCGCGTCATTTGATCGAGGGACATCAACTTTTTTTTAAATACGAATACAAACTTTATCAAGCAAATTGGTTTTGATTTGGTATTGGCATCACCGACATATAGTGAATGCATTGGGAGAATAAAAAACATGGAGTACAGACATTAACATGGAAATAAAATGTAAACAATAATTGATTATTGCGATCAATTGCTATTATGTTAGCGTCGTTATATCATCACTGTAATGGATATAATCCTAAAAGATTCATTATATTTGATGGATGGTTTGCGTTATTTTTATACCATAATAATAACCACCCATAATGGGTGATATATCATATGTTATGCTTGATAAAAATCAGCGTGTGTGTATATGTGTGCAGCATGAAGACCAACAAATTAAGATCCCGAGACGGACTAACTTATTGGGATATATAAACCGTTTCTAGTTAGATGTCACAAATACTTGATCATATTTAACTAGTCTAATGTTTTAAGAACAAAAGTACAAAGAACATTTGCTAACAGTAAAGTGGTATTCGGTGTCTCAGAATTTAATCAACTTTAAATCGCTGTTTATGAGAAAACCATATCTTTGATCCAGAAACACAAAACTGTGCACATAGTTTCTTATTGCTGTTTTTAATACATTAAAACAACAACGTGTTATAAAGGACTATATAATTTTAACTAAATTCTAGTCCCGGTTGCACAATGAAGACCTTTAGAAGGCGCGGGTCGCCGTCAAGACGCTTTCGCTACCACACTTTAATTCCACAGCCCACTCACTTCCTTACTGTTGAAAAGGAAGGGGCATCACCCTCTGCACTGGAAACCATAACAATCTGTGTTGGGATTAGTCCTTTCATCAAGATGTGCAAAGTGTTTCTTCATGGTCGTTTTGCACTATAACAACGTGACAGTGTTCAAATACTAAAACATATATGGGTTCACTGAGCGAGACGGAGGGATCTACTGATGGCCAGATCCAATTTAACCTCAAAGCTCATAGATGACAAAACTGTTTATATTATCGCGCCTTTTTTCCCTGTAGTTCTTTACGGTCATTTCGAGCAACTAATAGAAGAATGAGACATGATGTCTGTGTAACAATTCAATTTCTTAACGTACAAAAGATGAAATGAACCATCATCAAACCCGTCACTCAATTCACTGGCAAACGTAAATTAATATAAAAAGTATTTGTCTCTCTTAATTCCATAATTCACAACTCTAACAATATCTTTACGAAAATCACTAACATTCATTTCCCAGAGCTAATGGAAAAATGATTTTGGGATCAGCAATTCTAATGAGAAATTGTCACAATTTTTACAGTATTCACAGTTGCGATTTATATATATATAAACGGACAATATGTTGGCCATCGGATTCAGAAGATATAATAGGCTTTTAACTGGGATGCTGTGTTGCCTTTTGAATCAAATTTATTCCCATGTAATAATGAACAGGATAAACACCCACAGCGTCGTAAAGTATGCAATTTAGTACTCACAGCTTTAATATCCCATGTCATCTTTTGTCATTAAAACTAGTCCAATAAATAATAAAATGCATAAATCATTCTTTATTAGTTTTAAACGATATTTTATAACTCGCTGATAATTTATCAGCATACTTATTTCTGAAAATAATGTAATCTACATGAATATATCAATTTCAAGATTTATCCGCACAAGGTCGTTCCCGCGATTTTCGTTGTTAACCCACGGGCGCAAACCGTTTGAAGTAAATCCCCAGGTCCATGCCGGAATTCAAATGCGGGACATTCTAGTCAAGTCATTTGTCCTAACCGCTTTACCAGGATGTCAAAATATCTATAATGATATATTATATATTAGCTTATCAAAATTTGGGCTATGTTTAATGTTTTATCTAAATATGGGTAATATTCATTAAACCGGATGACTTTGATGATACCACAGTGTAAATGAATAGGCAACTGATCGTAGATAATATCATGTATAATAACACAGAGCCACTTATTTATTTCTGAAAAAATGTTACCTCCATTAATTTGAAAAGGTAACTACCAAATCTATGCAGAACTTTGTTCGTCGAGATTTAACGTTGGCTTAAAGAACATTCAATGGAGACCCCTGTGATAATAATGAATATATGGAAAAAAGAAGACACCAGGTTGCTTTTTATCTATACATCTTGGAATGATAAACCTATTTGTTGTACGCCGGAGACTTGTATCACTACCAAGTTCATCTAATTTACTCCCATTATTCGCCATTTATCTATAGTGGTAAGTTGTTCTTAGTACAGGCAAACGATGGCAATGAATTAAATTACCGCTGAACGACGGATTAATGTTCCCTAGTAATGGTAGTTTATGTATTCCCTAACACAACGTCTAATGTGTAAGGAACATTTTCTAAATATTCCTTCGGGCTACTTGACTCCAAAGCAAACGAATGACGCATGGCCATTACCCCAGTTAACTCGTTGATGAATCCATCTCTTTCGGAATAAGATAGTTATTTTTCTTCGGTATAGAAAACAGAAATTTTAATTTAGATTTTAGCATTCGGTAATAAATGGCTTCAGTTCTGTAGGTAAAATTATTAACATAATTCGCACTACATAAATGTAATTAGAGGCACCAAAAATGCAATTGGATCTCAAAGTGAAATTGATAAAGCCGAAAAAATGAATCAATCTTATAATTTGACGTAAAAGATAAATCAAACTGTCACACACAGTGGATGATCTTTTTAGATTTTCTTCATTCATGTTAAAATAAGTCAAACCTCTTTGATCTCACTCCCAGATTAAGATGTTAATTTCCGCTTATCCCTGGTCAAATTAATTAATATCACATATAGCCAATGTTTTAGAGAATTCAAACTGATGACTTATGTGTGAAAAAAATTATTCAAACACGGTTATCCTGTTTGCAGATACAGAGCTATCGTGACTCATTGGAAAAGATATTGGCTCAGTCACCAGTTCGAAGTGTAGGTGCAAATATCACTATCGGGACAAAATCTGTTAATACACATGAAAATGAAAATGACCATATGTCAGTCTACGGTAAGTAACTTTGGCACCAATGTCGGAGATGGTTAATATTCTGACGTTTAAGGGCCAGGGGTGGAATATGTTGGGCCTGTGGGGAAAATTTGTCTAATCAAAATGGGCATGCATGTAACATAAAACAGGAACATTTGGAATATTAGGAAGAAATACCATTATCTAAGTATTGACCCGAACACAGAAAATCTAAGCCCTATAACCAACAATAGAATATAAGGATTAATGAACCATAAAGTTGTTTTATTTTGTTCTTTAATGTGAAACAAATATCGATTTAAGCATTATTTGTGAACTTTTCTTCGATAACGTAAGCCTTGTTGGCAGAGGAGATCATGTGTAAAGCTATTTGTAATTTCCCTTACGGTCTGATGTCCATTTTGTCTCCAATTTAGTAGACAGCGTTCGGTGATTTATTAGTATAGACGCGGTTAATAATTAATGACTTTACATTTAAAATACAGCCGTTAATTTTCTTTCCGATTTGTGTTTTGTTTTTTTCTGAATTCAAACTTTAATGTGAGGCCTTTGGCTTTGCTTTGACGATATCTTTTAACCATCAGCTTTTAAAATCCAGGTCAATACCAACGATTTCGTTAGACATGCGGGATATTTTAATCTGTGACATCTGGACAGAGGGAGAGAGAGTGTATGAGAGAGAGAGAGAGAGAGAGAGAGAGAGGGATGGGGGGTCCACATTTCTGGACATAAGGTAAATTTTATTCCAATAAAGCGCCTGGGCATAAAATGGGCCTGTTTCATTAACCATTCAATGACATTTACAGTCTTCATTTTCACATGTTATCCGACGCCTTTTTACATGTTATGTTCAAATTCATTTATACCTGAGTTGTGGTTTACCTAACTGTGATATTTTTTAACGGATTCATTATTAAAGATTTACCAGAGAATATCAGATCATTGCAAAAACATTGATTGTGTCATAAACGAGGCCATACAAAAAAGCTACAAAGGTACTCGTCACACGTAGAAATATGATCTGTGTTTCAATCAGACTGTGCAATAAACGACTGCCACGCGGTTACAGAAATAAAATAAACATTTCCTCTAGGACATAGTGGTCACTTTAATATTAATTTATTTAATTTGGTGACCAAATTCATTTGAGATAAAGTCTCATTTTCAAACGTTAGATTTATCATTGGTTATTTTCATACCGTAGTTTCAACCAAAACAGGCAATCGATTAGTTGTTCTTATCTAAAGACAGGTGTTGTGGGTTGTATTGCCATTGAGAAAAGTCAATAAATTTTACATTTATGACGACAAAATATGCCCTTGGGCTTTCAAATGTTAAATGGTTATAGAAGAGTATATGTATATAGAGTAACTATGGGTAATTATTATCTGTCGTACCACTGGGAGAATAATTGGATTCACAGAAAATACCTTCGTTTATTATTAATACATGTGTTTAATGGTAGAAACATTTTCCTTCTGTTTCATTGGCTTTAACTTTGATCCACACTACCACTGGCGTTCTAATCTCTACAAAGTTATATTGCTTTTAACATAACATCTGCTTAAATTAACTCCAAGTATAGAGATTAATCAATGTCAGTCCCTATTTTAGACCCGTGATGTTATGCTCATAGCAATATAGGTTTTGTAATTTTGAAATAGTGTTGGTTACATGTGAGTGAAATTTTGTAGTGTTCAGATCATGAACAGTGGTATTTTGTAATGTTCAGATCAGGAACAGTTGAATTTTGTAATGTTCAGGGGCCGGTTGCTCAAAGATCTGTTAACTTTTAACGATCCGTTAACATGGAGTAAACGGATCGTTAACTTTAACGGAGAGAAAGGTTGTTGCTGGAAGCCCCGTTAACTTTAACGGATAATGGAATTGACTTTCCAGCAACAGAAATTTAACGGACCGTTAACAAACGACACGTGAAAGATAACGATCCGCTAGTTTAAGGGATCGTTAAAATAACTTAGTTTTGAGGAACCGGCCCCAGATCATGAACAGTGGAATTTTGTAGTGTTACGATCAGGAACAGTGGAATGTTGTAGAGCTTAGATTATGAACAGGGGTGTGTGTAACACTATGCGTGCTTGTTAGATGATGTAAGACAACAGCAAAACTCACTGGACAAACCCCTGCAGATTTCGGAACGTACATCTAGCCTCGGCTGTATGACAGTAAGTGATATGTACCTACGCCTAAACAATTACTTATTGCCGCTGTTAGAAAGAAGTTCTCAAAATTGCGTCGTTCGAAGGGTGTGTAGAGTTTTCAAGGCAAACTTGTCCTGTAGCACTATCGTCGTTGCGACACTGTTTTCAATTTATTGATAAGGAATAGAGAAATAAGATGGCATTACATTTCATTGATTAATATCTTTGGAAAGTAAGTAGGCTCACATGTAGGTATGTACTAAAATCAACGTAGTCAATGATTGACATGGTTACATAAAAAAGAGGTATAGAACCATAACAAACTCGTTCGGCGAGTTTGGCTGACTAGTGGTTGAGAATGATTTTTGTATTGTAATCTATACTATGCTTGTATGTATCCAGCTTGATATAAAATGTAGAAATGAACAGTTGCAGTGTTATTCCTGGTAAGACAAACGTCTTAAGAAAACAGTAAGAAGTAATACACAGCGTGAAGGAGAAGAAAAGACGATCGGAGATAAATTCTAGACGATCACAGGGCTACTAAAATATGTAGTAAGAAAAGATACATAGGTCGTACGTAGGATGTGGCGATCGGTTTGACACGGGTCCGCTTTCCACGTCTGACAAAAAGACCTATGGTGCTACAGTCTTTGTATAAAGAAAATCAAATAAACTTGAAAGAAAAACAGCTTCAAACTTTGAAAACTTTGTAAGATAAACATTCTTCAAAGGCGTCGTCAAGGCCAATGTCGTTGGTAATCCGGGAACTTAAAAGTAGTTCTAATGGCGGACTTCGTCATACAGCCGAGACTAGATGTAGCTTACTGGAATCTGCTGAGGTTTGCCGAGTGCAGCAAAACTCCCACGCCCATCCTGTGACTCATGTTTTCTTCTGCTACATATTTTAACAGCCTTGTGACCGTTTATCATTTGTAATTCTCTTTGAAAAACAATTAGAAATGTTGACAACAAAATAGACGTGTTTATTCCAGGTGGTAATATCTAGAAGCGTATGGGGGTCAATAGCACTAAAGGTATGGCGATGAATAAGGTAATATGTCAACATATTGTGAGCGTTGAGATGCTTCAGATCATGTAAAGTTTATGCTTCGGTGTTTAGATTATGAAGGGTTGATGTTGTAGTGTTCAGATCATGTAGAGTTGATGTTGTAATATTCATATCATGTAGAGCTGGATGCTGTAGTGTTAATACCATGTGTGTTGATGCTGTGGTGTTCAGATCATAAAGAGTTGGATACTGCAGTGTTCAGATCATGTAGGGTTGATAGAATCGTGTAGCCTGGAATTATGCTCGAGTATAAAAATCACACAGAGAGAGAGAGAGAGAGAGAGAGAGAGAGGGGTGAAGGAAACAGGAGGACCCGGAGAAAACCCACGGGGTTGGACAGGCGACCCTATCTCTTGTCAAGTACAATCGTGGAATGGAAATCACGCCAGTTGACTCAATGGCAGACCTTGTGAAAATGTTCAATTATTGACCTTTCAGAAATATCAAAGGTAATACTTATTTTAAAAGACTATATTTAATCAAGAAATGTTTTTATTAGCTATTATAGAAAACGCCAGACTAAGTGAATAAATATACTGTAATTATTATACCACTTCTATATCACGAGTTGATAATGACACCATTATCATGGTTTATTCAAACAATAAAAGTCAAATGTACATGTTTGTTCGATATTTTACTATATTTCTTCACACCAGGACTATATGCAAGTAAAATAGAGGAACATTTCGATTGCCGGAGAGTTAATTCAACCAACAAACTAGGCAAAGAACATCGATGCTATCATCGATTCCACACTATCTTTTGAGACCCACTTTAAAACGATGTGTTCTTCAACTTTTTACAAGATTTACAAAGTATTACAGCAAAGATAAAGAAGTACTTAAAACAGCTCTCAACCAAGTGCCACAATATTCAAGGTCTACTCAATCTATATGAATACAGCAGAATCTTAACATCACAAAACAAGTCAGTATTAGTTATGTCTGCTATCAAACGTCCACAGATGAAACGATCTTTTCACTTTGCAGCACCCTTTTTCTGGAATTCTCTATCCTTAGACATTAAAGAATCGAAAACTGTAAGACATCAAGTCTCGTTTGAAGACACACTTTTTCAAGAAAATAAACACTAAAGAATCCATGTAAACTTTAAAGCGCATTTATCAAAGTATTGTTTGTGCTATACAAATTATGACGTGTTGATTGATTATTAGATGGATCAATTGATCGATTGCTTGAATGATTATATTTGGAGTTGGGATATAAATATTAACAGGAGACGCAGCTAACAAAAATTCGCTGTTATCATATCTATTGTTAGAATATTGCACCAGTTGCAACATCTCAATTAAATATAAACTATATAATATTAAACACATAAACTGGAACCATTCATACAACTGGTTACTGAAGATGACTGACATATACAATATTTAAACAGAATGGTAATTATCTCCTACTTCGTGCATGACACCAGCCAATCTATGTAGATATGAGAATCACGATTTGTGCCAAGCCTCAGTGAAACCTATAAACTTGAACAAATATGTAGAACCAGTAAAAGATAAAAATAAACTGCACATCAAAACTATTGAAGTGAACTATAGCAGCAGATATAGTACATGTCAATTAAAAACCAAAAATAATGTTATTTATCAAGTTTGTTGGGAAAATCAGTTATCGGATATCGATTAAACATTAAAATTTGAATTGTTCTTGTAAAAGACATCAAAGGACCATTTCATGACTGTGGAACAAGAAATATGAACAATAAAGGTTACGAAAACGATCATCTGTTTCATAAAAATAGCGTTATTAGTCAAAATATTATACACAAAGTAAACTCACCGAACTATTGACATGCAAATCAAAGTAGCAAAGTAAAAAAGGTATGTAAAAATAGATTTATTTTATTCGCAAACTGAACATCCCAGTGAGCATGTACAAATTAATAACTGTGCCCACTATAAGAGAACAAAATGAGTCTGATTATATTAACAATAATTCGATAAATGTACATGAAAATGCTTGATTAGATCAAAGCAAAAGACATTTATTCATTACGAGTAGAATCTAAATATAGTAAACCAATATGAGTTACTAAGTACGCAAAAAAAAAAATTAACTTTTACTTAGATGAAAGAGTAATCTTGTGCATCTTCAGTTTGATCTTTTTTAAGCATTAGCTCTACATTACGGAATATCCACTTCAAATACTTACATAAAATCATCTATACAGACGACTTCGTATTTAAAATTACATTACATGTTACTTCCTTGTTCAATGTCTGCTGTCAATTCTTTGCTAATACAGATCGCTAATGTACCAACCCACCAATTCGTACGACTTGTGAATATTTTGGTTCGAACTGGGATCAACTCATTTCACAAATCTTCGTCTGCATAGGAATTATCAACGTAAGGAAAATCATCTGTTTAGCCGTCAACGACAACAATTGAATGCCTAATCACTGAGTTTAATTTTAAATCATATTTGGAATAATAAATGCTTTCAGAGGCCATAAGCGTAGAGTATTATGCCTTCTAGACAGTTAATTGAAGTGCCCACAATCCGATGACTCTTGCGAGAGTTTTCGGGCATCGATCAGTATTTGTTTCATCATTTTTTTTTGGGGGGGGGCAGATATAATAATTAAAATATGTTTGGGGTGATTGTTTTTTTCCATCTTGTCGGAAAAATAAAGTACATTAAATCCGATTAGGTTTCCATATGGAGCAACTTTGCAATGTGAAACAGCTTTCGGCATTAATCATTTGTGTCACCTTTTTTCAGTGTACTAAACAGTGTCTATATTATAGTGTTACTCCAGAGTAATCACTCTGATTCAAAGAGTGACACATCATCATTAATTATTGTTTTAATTAACAATTTTACGGGAAATGAAATTCGTGGAACTGCAACAGTCTTGTTGTTGATTGTTGTTCAGATAAGTATTGGTAGGAGTGGGATTTCGGTTGCAAAAGCCATGTAAATGACGTTAATGAACCAATTTTGGAAGCTGTATTTGCGGGCTGAAATAGCAGAAAAACGCGTTTGCGACCGTCTAATTTTCATAAATTGACAGGACTCCCCTACCCATACCCGGCGGCGCGTTTCGTAACTTTTCCGGCAGCGGGTCCGGGGAATCTAATCGAGAATTGTTTTGGCCACTTCAAATCTACCTCCCCCCATTTACACAGTGGGCTTTCCAAAACCACATAAATAACCAATGCTGGAAAACTCTATTACAGTATTCATATTTCGGAATGTCAGACAAATACCTTTGTCATCGTCTCATCATCTTTCAGTGAGAATTATTTGCTTTGGCTAAGTAGGGTTAAGCAATTTTCTTGGTCAAAACTTTGGAACACAACTCTGCTTTTAATTGACATTTTGATTTTCATTATGAATATGTCTTGACTGAGGTCAATAATTAATATTCCTGCTAAAACTAAGCAGAGATAAGCAATTTCATTGGTCGATGCTTTGGGACAAGATAACTTTAATTCTAACTAATGGGGAGTGATGGAATTTGTGTATACTTTCACTACCAGGGAACTCAAAACCTGACCTAGTTTGATCCTAAGCATAGATAAGCAGTTAGATTACTCGATAGTTTTGAAAAAAGATAAAAGGTGCAATTAATTAGTATGCGTCATCTGTTTTGTCTACACAATGTAATATAACAACGCCTCACCCTTCTGTTGAGTTCAACGCGTAAAACCAGAATATCAAGATTTAATATATAGAGAATGGAAATTAAAAGCACTTTTAACTGCCCTACCTGCATTAGAAATGCAACCAATGCACCGGATTGATGAGCGCCAACATACATAGAAACAACGGTATGACGCCTTTTAGAGAAAAGATTGCCAACTTGCAGGTTAGTGAACAGAACAGATGTTCCAGCAACAGCAGTCAGACTTAACGCAGGAACTATTAACCACGGAATACCTGAAAAATATGATTTCAAAACATTTAATGGCAAACAGAAATCCCGACATGCACAGATATTAATGTTGTTTCACTAATCTTTAATGTAACAATCGTAAAGTTTATTCAATTACATTGTATATTGTAAATATCAGGCTGTGGACCTGGAAAAAAAATTAAAAGTCTGATTACTTGTTGATCCTCCGCCCAATATTGAATTTTGTCATTGAATTGGAGAAATGAAATAAAATGGGGTTTAATGTCCTTGTTTTCTGGTACGACTGGAGTAACCAAGACATTCATGGAATTGGACGTTGATGTTTGTTTATACATTGACGATATTTGGTTAGCAAGGCGAGAAGTGTGTGGTTGTACTACTTCTATAAAATTCAAGTGTCATCACACTAACTACTACCTGATTTTCTTCTTATCTAGAAATAAGAATTCTTTAAACCTCACTAATATACAATGATCAACTAATTGAATTATTCACAAAAACAGTTTCAGGCTATCGAACGTAAGATCAGTTCTAGAAACGATCGAAAGTGTAAAAAATGTTAGAATTCTGAACATTATTGGAGCTTTCAATTGTCACAGCTTAGATGAGTAGTATTTCGGTCATCCAAAAGGTTAGTACTTGCTTCTTTTCTCATTTCAGGCCAATTATAAAGATAAATTGTATTGTCGATATTAACAATTACTGACACGCGTAATGATGAGACCAAAATGGCACGATGAAAGAAGCAAAAAGATCTACCATTAAGATTCGATCTGTCTTTCTTTCTCATTGCACTGTCATTCAGGATGTCTTTTCATAATGAAGCCGAGCGAATAATTAGAGGGGTTTCCGGACAGCTGGCAACTGTTCACTCACTGCAGTTAACAAAACCGAGAGGTTTAAGTTGATTCGATTTGACAAGCTTGGAAACCATGTATAGACAGATGTCATAAGAGTGTCATCGTTATAAGATTAAACATTTCAATTCACCTTTCAAGTCGATAAAAGAATAACGATATCATTGGATTGAGCCGAGGTGTTACAGAAACTATCATCAGATCAAGCAGTGCACAGTAGCTACTTTGACTCTACGTAGCCCTTTAAATGCACCAGTTCCTGGGATTTTTTTTATCTTTCATAAGTTAGACCTGCTTTTAAAATGGCAACTAAATATTACATAGAAATATCACTTTTATTACTTGCTTTCATTTTCCCTGAACACAATTAAGCTTTAAACTGCGCCTGAAACTTTCCGGTGAACTAAAGAATTTATGTCGACAAAACTTCTAGCAATCATCCGCAAAATAACAACACCGTCCGAGTTCAAAGCTTATTGGGACTGGAGCGACTGAAATGTTGGTATATTAAAATGGTGACATATATGTAGATACTTACTTGGTTTGGTAAATGTCATCATCAAAGTGCCAACAGCGAATACAAGACTGTAATATAAATAATTAATAATTATCGTAATTAGATTTTTCATTCTTGGTGTTGCCAATGAATTAATGTTTCCACTAGTAGTATTAGAGAAGTCCAAAAACCCTATTTCCCTGGGCAAGCGAAAACGCCTACATATATTTTTGTCCATATGAATTTAAAAGTAAAAGCTGGCTATTTTTACGTCACATTGCGTTCAACTTTAATATTATATTTGCCAGATTCATTTTTCTAAAGTTCAGACTTCATGTATTAGTTTACACATTATACTCAATGCATGGGCGAAATAGTTATATACAATCATAATCTGAGGTACAGATACATACAAAAAAAATTCTATTAATTCTTCGTCCTGGCATTTTCATCAAGACGGGTAACCGACCACGACTCAATAGGATGTTGAACAAGGAAGTACTAGGGATACATGATGTCAATGGATTCGTTGAAAATAATAGATAGCAAATACCTTTTCTTTGAATTAGCTCTTACACACAACATACCTAATACCTCAATAAACCTCTCACACGATTGATGATATATATTGCCATCATCACGGGTGATGTTAAATACGCGACGAAGATAAAGCCAGGTCAACTGTACTCTTTATTAAGTACAAGAGAATCACACCACACGTAATAAGTCAAGTAAACTTGTCCCGAGATGGCTGAAATCGCCTACTGCACTACGGTGATACAAGCTTCCCTTAAATTGAACAGAAACAAACTTTCCAGCAATCGTATTATACTAATATCTGACATGTTAGGCTGTAATATAATTTAGATGTATTCAATTTGTAGAAATGAGGAAAACCCCAAACCAAGTCAGAATATACGATTCCATTAACGTCATCTAATGTATTTAGACTGTATTTAGATAGCGTACATGTGGTAAAGGGAAATTATAAGGGCCTTATGAATTTTCCACTGGGACACAAAGGATTTTCACTGGAACCAATAAATTGCCCATGGGAAAACAATGGATCCGGTATCCGATAGGGTTAAAAACAAAACAGTAATCTTAAAGATGCGAACTGTCATAGCAGCGGTCGTCGTCACCTAATGGCATCTCTAAACTTTCTGAAGCAGCAGCCATAAATTTACAATTTGAGAATAAATATTGTATTATGTACATGTATCATTGCACAGTCTTTGATGAGCTATATACTAGTAGTTTGGGCGGATTTTCTCGAAAAAGGACAAAGGAGTAGCAAAAAAGGGATCTCGGGTGTGATGGATTTGGTTATAGCTGTTAACGGGTGTTTTTCAAATTTGGTTTGAAGGATTGGTGTTTGGAGGGGATGAGTTATGCCTACTTCGACAGGAGGGGATGACTCCTATAGATAAGTTATGCTCACTTCGGCATTTGTGAAAGCGATAAAGGCCACAGTTTTGAACAGATCTTTCTTAAATTTGATGTAAAGCATTGGGTGCATGAAAAGGCGAACTCCATCGACATTACTCAGCGTTCCATAACCCTCCGTTCCGGAGTTCCAAAGTTACTTCCTTTTCTGACGCTACAGTTTTTAACAGATTCTTCAAATTGCAATGACGGACCTTATCGTTCGTCCATGTTTCCCACCTAATCAACAAATAGCATAAATTTATACTGAGGTACGGATATTAAAATTATCTTCTAACTGATTGAATTGAGCGGAGCAGTCACTTTTCTACCAGTCGCTTTTCAAGGTTTTATTTTTCGCCTATAAACGCCATAATTTCCATCAAATTTTCACCACGTTGATATATAATGACAGTCTAATTTAACACAAATTTTATCAGACTCGGGCATCTTTCTTATCAACCATAGTGAATGAAAATGTGACCCAATAATATTATAAGAATAAACATGAAGTATTTATCAGTCGTGGTTTTTTTCTGGAAAAAGTCGCCCAAAAGGTAAAAGAGATTCGGTTTGTAGACCCCTTTTCAAAAATCCTATATCCGGCTCGGTTATCATGAATAGTATGAGTATTATTGAAGTCCAAGTTCAAGTGGTTCTATTCAAGCGGGCGTTGTAATATATCATTACCTTATATTTAATCATTGAAAACTACTTGATAATTAAGAAAATAACAGAGCCGATTGGGGTAAGCTATATCAAGTTTGGTGCAATATGTCCGACTTCGCATAGCTGTATTTTACACGAGACCGCATCGAACATTTATTTCTATTAGTTTGGTTGATAACAACTTCTAAACAAAATTAACAAACCCATTTATTTTGCTTTTGACAAGCCAATAACCTGTCTACCATGTTTACTAATAGCTTTCTTCTTGACAAGAATTACAGATATAATATTATACAGAACTGTCTTATTACCCCGGGGAGTCTATCTATAACCCTGTTCTGGCTAGAATTTTAGGAACAATCTCACCACCCCAATTAAAACCTAGGTATGGAAATTCTTTAAAATCATTTATTGAACTGTCCATGTGGCTTTAGATCGTCATGGTATATTTTCTCTCATTTGAACGGAAAAGTGCCTGCGTCATTTCCAGAGCTTTAACAATGTAATGTTTTCTGCGAACTTAGTTCTCTAATAAATTTGTATTTTAAATGAGAATTAGGTATCATAAATATAGGTTGTCTGGCAAAGAAATACATTAAAACCTGAAATGTTAAGTCAGTCGCCCGGATATTTTAAACAGGTTGTGCACATTTTAATGTTTGGCATTTCGAAAAAGAACTTTGTTGGGGGTCTGAAATATGCACGCTTAGTGGGGTATGGAGTATGGGGAGAAACATTAGGCATGAGAAGAGGACTCCATCGATTTTCAGCATTCCCAAAACTTTTAGTTCCGGTGTTATCCCCCGCTTTTCCTTTCACCCCGTGAATCGGACAGTGGTCACAGTTTTAATGGATTTTGGAGGCAATCTGTAACAACAGAGTGAGCATGAACAATATTGTTTTCTAGCTTGATGATAAAACCTATTGATCTTTAAATTTAGTGTGAAGCGTTGGGGGCGGAGAGGGTGAACCCTGTTGAATTTCAGCATTCTAGGAATATCTGTGAATGTGATCTGCCGAAGGCATAAGGATCCTTATCAAATTTGGTTTTTGGGTGTAATTACTTTTCCGGCGCACATGTCTGAAACTTTTGAAGATATTTTTATGAAATTTCATTGTTTTCAAACTTGCATCATTCATACATCTAGAACTGGGCATGTATTCTTTCAGTTAAATAGGTGTGGTTATAATTCTTAAAACAACTTTGGCTGTAGTTAGCAAATGGAGTAAATTTACTAAAACCAGACATTGGTGCCTGCTACTATTTGTTATACACGAACTAAACACTACTGGTATTTGGTTGTTTTTGATATTGCCTATTCTGTATCTTCCAAAACATGTCCCTTTCCATGTGACCAAATAGACGAGGACCCCGAAAGCAAAGACTAATGAGTTGAACTATAACCGTACCTATTGCCAGGAAAAATCGAATACTTACACCGTAAGAAGTCGGGTACGTGTCGTACCATACTTATCAAAAAATATACCCAATGGTAGGGTCATTAAATCTCGTATAATAAACACAATTCCAAATAAAATCCGTAATTGATCTGTTTGTTCAAAACAACCCATAAACGTGTCTTCTTCAACCACCGTATTACTTTCAGTCACCCATCCGACAGTTGTTAGGTCGCCAAGAGTACCAATTCGAGATGTATTCCTGTTTTCATCACGTTTACCTCGATGTTTCTTTCTACATTTCTTGCGGACTGGTACAACAACCTTTTCAGTTTTCGGCTGACTTACGTCCAGAATTGTAGGTACGTCATTAAACAACGGTTTATTAAAAGGAAGCGTCATATTCGTAGTATTACACATATTGATAAAATATCCGTCCGTCCGGAATAGCACAATAAACCATGACCATCCGATTACTACACCGGAGAAAAAAACACATTCAAACAATGTCCACAAAAAAGCGTAAACACTCTTGGAGCACATTTTCGCCATCATGCAGGAAGAAGGCGCTTATTTGCTAAAATGATCGCTTTGAAAATACACAGAACGCAAGCTTGTCAATTTATCCTGCAATTGGAAATGCCAGAAGGTTAAGATATTTAATAATATCTAGTCGTTTCTTTGTCGTTCGTTTAATCTGAATCTGTTCTTTAAGTTGTCAATCTAAGGTTTCTGATAATATTAGCTTACAAAGCTCCTCGCTTTGGTTTACTTAATGGAAATACTGGTCACATTGATAGACCGGTTGATCAGCATGCGATGTCGCTTGTCTGTTTAATTATTGACAGTCCGTTAATATACACTGTTATACAATCCTTTCAGTTTCAGAATCAGCATCGATTCAATCAGCATTGGTTGATTGGCATAATTCTATTTCTTGACAAATTCCGGACTTTTATTTGAGAGTCGAAAAATATATTACTCGTCTTTCAAAATCTGGAATTAAATTTGTCATGAATGAAGTTAATCAACGCCGAAATCTTGACATCCATCTACAATATCATGTCCTCAAGTATCTTCATTATCGTCGTCTCAGATTTCACCCGTATAAACCACGTCTGACGTTAGGGATAACCTGAAAATAAGATGGGTTTAACATCATTAGTTTTTATCTAAAAATCAACACGGAAAGTTACAATATGTTTAAGGAAATCTCTTGAATTTATCGGATAGTTATCAGGTATAGCAAATATCTCAACTTTAACATCAGAATTGACAATGAAATCAATTTCTGTTTGAAAAGTGTAATGAATCAATCGTGACCATCAATATAATGTTACATTTTCTATAAAAGGTAGTCCTTGATCTTTTTTAAAATGGTTGTTGTGTGTTTGTGATTGCAAAAACAACAACAACAAAGTACCATTTCCGGTGGCAATATCCATGACAATGATAGAAAAGTAGCATAGAAACAAAATTCTTTGATAAATGTACAGGTTCGTGTCGCTGATAATGTTCAATTGTTCAGAAAAAAACATATGGAGCATTAGCGAATAACGCAAGTCATGAATTAATAAATAAATAAACTCTCGGGTATGTATGTGTTGCGACAATAGATTGGACATCACAATTCTTTTGTTTATGTATTCTGACTATATGGTGTTAAGGGACTGGGGGATATGAGAGGAAAATCCAATCTATTGATTTAGCGTGTCTCACACTATAGACGTATTAACGTCACTGCTAAACGATTAGAAATACATCAATTGATGTTTGGGTATGTGAAAATCTCTAACCAACCGAATATCATCACTACCATGGCAATCCATGCAACAAAGAAACACGACCACGTTTGCGTTGATTTTAACAAAGAGAATATTTTCTGGTGGGGAGGGTATTAATTTGTCCGATTCGGTGTTATTGTATGCCGTTTTGCAAGTGCTTCACGAATGTTATAGAGCCTTCAAATGTGTAACCAAGTAATTTTTTGGTTATTTTTGCAATAATATCGATACTTTTCCAATCTGAACAATATGTATGTGTAGGCGTGGTTCGCTATATAATCAGAAGTCTATAAAAAAGAGTTAGCATAATAGATAACGTAGTTGCTTTTAAAGGCATACTCTTCTTTTCTTTTCTAAAAAAAGCGACAGAAAACAAAACAAACAAAAACAAACCCCAATAGCTACCTTATGTCAAGCAAATTCTACGGCAATAATGAACAAAACAAATCTGGTGAAATATTTGACGCAAAGTCACTTTTTACGTTGGTTTACCCAAAATGACCACCAAAATGATGATATTCTTGGAAATTCGTATAGATTTGGTAAAAAAAAATTACCCTGTAATATACAATTTTCTATGTTTTAGGGGTCGTAGAGTTTCAATTTACTGAGAAAATCCAAGACGACGGAATTAAAGTTGTCGGCCATTTATTACAAAAATGTCAAATATTATAAAAAATATTTGAATTAAACTATAAATCGACATTAATACGAGTGTGTCAGTGTAAGATGTCTATGTTTTCGTGATCACTGCGTTCAAATCAAGAGAGGAAATTTATTTTCGTGCATCCACTGTGGAAGAAATCCAAGATGGCGGCCATTACTTACAAAATTAATACCTTAATATACTATTCAAAAAAAGTAGGGGATATTTGATTTTGGGGGCATAATACTAAAATATGCAAATGACTACGAAAAAAGTCACTATAGAACCTAACAGAGGAAACATTTCCAGTTACATGTGACGCCCAAACGCACCAATAGCTACCGCATGGAATGCAGGTGATGCTTGGGATCATCATGGGGGTCCAACCCAAGATTTGCACGACTCTGACTTTGAATGTTACAGTCATTGCTTATTGAATTCCAGGGTGGAAACGTCAGTTTAATTGTTTTAGTGACCAGAAAACAAATTCTGATATGCGTCGGCTTACCCAAAATGAAAGGTGACGTGCCCTTGGCATGCTACAGATCGGCACAACACAGGCGGTTGTGGCGCGGACGATGAATGTTTCTCAGTCTGTCATAAGCAGGCTATGGTCCAGATACCGTGATACACAATCTGTACAGGACAGACCACGCTCAGGTCGACCAAGGGCGACAACTCAAGCCCAGGATCGATTTATCCGTACCTTGGCCTTGAGAAATCGTGTCATCACAGCGAATCGGATCAGCGCTCGTCTTCAAACAGACACTGGTGTGAGAGTGAGTGGCCAGACGATTCGAAATCGACTGCATAGGGGTCACCTTCGCGCCAGACGTCCTCGCGTGATCCCTTGTTTTAGAGATCATCACATTCAGGCAAGACGTCGTTGGTGTAGGGATCGTCAACACTGGGATAATCGACGCTGGAGCAATGTGATGTTTTCAGATGAGTCAAGGTTCACTGTTGATTTTTTGGACAGACGTAGGAGGGTGTGGCGTCGTCGAAACGAGCGCTTCCAAGACGTTAACGTCATCAGACATGATCGATTTGGGGGTGGTTCTGTTATGGTGTGGGGAGGCATCACTGTTGCTGGAAGAACGGCTTTACATGTTGTTGCAGGGCGTGTTACAGGCCAGTACTACCGGGACAACATCTTGGCAGTCCATGTTGTGCCGTTCACACGACGTCATGGCCGCCGTTTCATCTTCCAGGATGACAACGCAAGATGTCACAGGGCCAGGATCGTTACAGGTTATCTCCAACAACAGAACATCACCACATCACCTTGGCCAGCACTGAGTCCCGACCTCTCCCCCATCGAGCATGTCTGGGACATGCTTGGACAGAGGTTACGTCAACGTCAACAACGTCCTGCCAATGTCCAAGAACTTGCTGCTGCGTTGCAACAGGAATGGGACAATCTGGACCAAAATGACCTTAGACGTCTCATTAGGAGTATGCCACGTCGGATCAATGCTTGTTTGGCAAACAGTGGAGGATTTACCTGTTACTGACTTTGTTGTGATGCTGTGGTAACTTTGCTGTTTGACCCCGGGTATCATTTTACCCTTGTAATGGTCAGTCTGTGCCTTACTTAGTCTAACGATCATTTAGAATAAATCGATGAATGTGAACTTTATTTCATTTTGTCATTTGTTTCTTCGTCAGTTTCATTAGGTGACTTTAATAACACTTAAAAATCAAATATCCCCTACTTTTTTTGAATAGTATATTATTTCAATCAGTAGGCCAAATGGCAAACACAATTTTCCAGAATGGCGGCTGTAAACCTGATTTTCCACACAAAGGTAGCAGTAAGAAATACTATATTATTATAACGTCAAATTCTCTACTAATAAAAATTTAAATGGTATAGTTAAACACACTGGTTTTGGATGTCTGCTAATTGACGTTGTCTAGGTACTGCTATGGATAAAGGCGAATGTTAGAATATAATTTGACTTAGCATCCTATGTTCATAGTGTTACTTATCATTAGAATTCCAATCCGACTATTAACAGACATCCGAAGCAGCGATAAATGTAACACTAATCTATTTATCTTTTTCAGATATTTTTCGACATTCAATATGGCGTATCTCCGTAAGTAAATGAGTTATCAATTTGAAACTTGGTAGGGATAAGGAACACGTTGATGGCTTAAAAATGGCATATTAACATTTTTTTGAGATGGCTTCCGGAAACTTCTGGGAATTACCGAGGCCTTCCGATTTTTTCCCAAACATAAATAGTTCTCTCTATTTTAAAGAAAGGCCATAAATGACAAATGGCGGTGTTAGCGGTGCAAAAAATCTTTCAAATCAATATTCAGCCGCCATTTTAATTTCGATTTTCCAAAACCTTTTTTTTTTATTTTAAATCTACTGTACTCCTAGAGGCAACAATTCTTAGGCAGCCGATTTTTTTAACTTTGATTTTGCTTACTTCCGGTTTCACTTTGAATTTTGTTCGAATTCTGACCTTCTATCTTGTGACCTAGATGGATATCTGTCATGAATTTGAAAACGTGACCGGCAAGTGTTACGAATTGTCGTTATTAATTAAAAGAGAAGTAGTTATATCCATCTTGTGTTGTTGTTTTTATTTTAAACAACAACTACGTCAAATTCACACTCGGAAACTCAACTGTTGTTTGTTGGTGGGAGATTGTTCCATTTCTTAAGAATCACAATAAACTATAATTACTGGTATACAATACAAATAACAAGTCTTGTATCGGAATTTTCACGGTAACCAACTTTATTCCCTTCGAAAATATAAAACATAGTCCGGGGTGATAACAGTTTTAAAATCCGACCATTTGCACCACCACAGGGGATGGAGCAATCTGAATAAAATACAGATCAAGACTAGACCGGTTGTAGCGATAGGTCGCGTCAGAGTTCACACGAAAGGCCTTTGACCTTTTGACGTTAGTTATTTGATTAACCAATCAGCATTGATGTTATTATTGGATTACCCACGGTTCCCTGCAAAACACGCCTAAAGCTCGCCGTAACAGATCGCTTCATTAGCTAATCCCTCTCATCAGTCAATGATAACATTTCTTCTCGATCCTAGTGTAGTAAAGACAAGTAATACGAAATTGGATCTGTGTTTAAATCGGATTAGCGATGGAGTGATGGGGAAATGTTTGCAGCAATACTCTAGTCTATGTAACATGTCGTGTACAAAGGTCATTAAATCAACGGCCCCTATAATTGCAGTAAAGTTTAATTGTTTTCCCTGGACCACCCGGTATTTACCGAAGAAAAAAGGGAACACTGAGAAACAGCTCCACATCGTATTGGCTAAGCCCGAGAAATTACGAAATAAAATTTACAGAGTTAACTAAACCGATTACTGGTTTAATAACAGTATGTTCGTCGTCGTGAAGCTTGTAAGAAGTGGAGACTCTTCGCACTGTGAACCTCTTTATTCCGAAAGCAAGATTTTAAAATTGCATGCAAGGATTTTAAAAAAAAAAAAATAAAAAAAAAATTACGTTTAATTTCAACAATGTGCAGAACACCCGGTGTTCAGACTGTATCTATGTTATTTGATAAATTAGGTTTATGAAACGGTGAAAAAGGCAATGTACGAAACAGTGTTAGATAAAGAGCAAGCAAACTCGGCTTGTATCTTATTTTGTTAGCTATAATCAATGTTCTTCCATTATTTACTTCAACTTTCATTGTTTGCGTTCGATAAAGATTACTATATTTTGCCAGCGATTACTTTTAGGTTTATTTTTAATATCACGGTGACCCCCCCCCCCCCACACACACACACACACATACACACTCACACACAAAATTGATAGAATAAGAACTTGGGTGGCCACATTGTAAATAAGGTATAAGTTCCTCTTTGGGCGGCATTTAGCAATTGACAACGTAATAAACATATTATGGAACACAATTACTACTTTAATTAAAGCGGCGTTTCGTACATTATTTTCATTATCATTCGCTTGAAAACGTTGAGGGAATCCTCAACGAAACGTCGCTTTAAATTTATAAAAAATAGTAATTGTGTTCCATATGTTTTTGTGTTTATTAAACATGAGGTTGGTTAAACATGAGAAGAGTATACGACAAAACAAAACATATAATGTAACCGGAAAATAAACAAAACAAGAAACGCTATCTGGTCAAATTTCAGGTGAATAGTTATAGACCACGACAATTCCATTCACTTATGAATAAATATTGTTTACAGAAGAAGTACATTTACATTATTCCGCTAAAAACTTAATTTAAAAGAACATCACCAAAATCAGCCACAGTATATATCTGTATAATTCTAAAATACAAATGACTATTAAATAAAACATATCATAGTATGAAATAGATTCACATATCTTTTTAAAACCGTCATCTACTTTAAAACGTGTCAAAAATATAATTGCATATATACTGGATTTGATATCACTGGACAAAATACTAATAACTTTCGCTTTTGGAGACATATTATAGAAATTCACATTTGTCTAATGCATTTCTTTATACATTTGGGAATACATTTGACATTCAATTAAAAAATGGGATTCTATCTCAAGTTCTGGGCAGAATGGGCACAATGGACATACAAGTGGGGTGGAGATGACTGTCAATAGTGACGTGGTTTAACGTACATGACGTGGGAGTCTATCAACTAGAACATCAGGTTCGAGTAGTTGTTTAATTTATTGCCATTGGGTTTTTTGCTATCATTCCATAACTATTGAAACCAGTTTATCTAATCGTTCTGGAATAAGTGGGGTTTTTTTAGACTTATTTGATTTTAGGATTCTTTATAAGTCCACATTATGAATGTAGACGTATTATGCCGTCGCCCTTGTCTGTGAAACTTTATAAACTTATTCCTTACACCCTATTTGTCTGCTTTTCATCTACCGGATCATCTTGAAACTTATTAATTCCTAAAGATCATCCCTATTGTTTTTGGTGCATGCCCATCTCCCAGGGGCAGAGTCACGTCCGTGTTAATTTTTGAGTGTGTCTTTGTGTCGCCTTCACGCCGCAATTCGTAACAGTATGAATCTTTGCATACCTATTCCTTATACCCTAAGGGTGTTTCCTATGTTGTTTGTTGAATATCCGACACCCAGGGGCTGCGACACACCCATTTTTTCTTTGTATGTCTGTGTATAGCCCACCCGCCACAATTTCTAAGTGATCATATATCTTCCTCATAGCTTAAGGACGACAACTATTGATTTTGGCACATGCCCCATCCATAGTAGGAATATGGGCGTATGTTGCAGCGTTGACGATGCTCTCGTTTATCAGTGTTTGGAGGTTCTTTTCTAAATATTTAGCCCTTTTGGATGACTATCGAGGCTTTTAGGTTTGTACCGGTGTTAATTGGAAATATTGGTCATTGACACGGAGGGCTGTTTTGATTTTCTTTTAGCTAAGTAAACATTAAAAAAATAATTACAGTTATCTCATATTGGAGACTAGACGAAGAATAATAGTCCTACTGAAGGGGTTTTAAAGAAGAAACCTGAAATCATGCCAACGCATTTTGTCATGTCTTTGAATTGGTTTTTCGGTCATTGCTAATAACATCATCATTTCTGAAACAAATTATGGTTTGCAGTAACATCCATGTTTATTGACAAATTAACCACATTTCTATTTGTTTATCAGTCTTTGTTGCACATTATATTCGTTTCATAAATACGACGTAACACTAACCTCTAGCATCAGAAAGGGTTGTCTGGTTTGGGTCGTGTGGTCTATGACTAAAGTGATATTATGGAAACGTTAAGTAAGGTAGAATAAACTGTCGCCCTATATCGGCCTGAAATGATATGGGTGTAACGCCTTACTGGTCTGCTCCTAAACTGGGCTAATGAAGAAGGGCGATTGCCATACAGTGGGCTATGAGGCAAATTTTGTCCGGGCACCGGCGCTACGACCTACTATTTTACGTGCACGCCAATGTGTACACGGGACCTCGGTTTTTGGTACCATTTGAACGACTGAACAGCTGTCCTTGTCAGACCCTCGCAATGTAGGGGTCGAACACCCGACACCAAGGCTAGCGAGACAGTGTCTTATCCACTTAGCCACGTGACCTCTATAAAAATCAGCATATAAGCTTACTAATTAGTGAATACGCACCACTTTATCTCATATTACTGACGCAATGGCCCGAGAAATCCCTCTTTGGCCATTACTGGATTGGCTTCTGATACTTGGCCTTACGAGGGAGTGTGTCTGTTCTTCCTGTTCAATCAAATCTATCCAAAGTAATCTGGGGTCTTCCCTAAAACTTTGGACTGTTATTTAAGGTATTAAAAACGGTGAAAATATTGTTAGTCTCCAAACAGTATTGTTTACATTGTATCAAGGTATTAATCGGACTATTCACCAATCATAATTTGGAACAGAAATTTGCTTCCTTTACAGCAGTGTCAAGTGGGATTAGCTCTAATCAAACGAAACGCTGCGAGGAGTATGCTTTTCCTAAATTATGGAAGCCTGTTGCGGCCTTTTTGCAAACTTTAAAGTAGTAACAGCATATAGTTTGTTTTGATCCTGCTCTGTACTTCATGGATCAAATTCTAAATTAAAGAATATTTTTTTTTTGTAAGATATAATGTATACTCAAGATTTAGTCGATGTATTGCACCAGTTTTAAAAAAGTGCGTTTAAGTATTGTTCAGACTTTTTTTTTTCTTCTTTCCTTTTCTCACATTGTTTCCGGTATCTCTGGTGAATTATTTATTAAATAACATATCTTTTATTATCCCCAACGTTTACATTATAAATGCATCCGTGTATCGGATATTTTTCCAGCAATGTATAACCTGATGAGTAATTGAAAGACACAGAGAGTCTATTTTAGAAAATGCGGGGGAAGAAGTTATACAAAAAGAACAATTTTGTTTAGTGCAGTAAGTTTGAAAATAGAAAAAGCACGAACGCTTGGCTGAATTTTCCAATTTCATTATTTGTTGGTAAATGTCGCACTGTTCCGAAATGTGTCTTTAGAGAGAGTATGGATACAAATGATACTTTTAAAGCTTTATCCTGGACATGATTCTGGGAATTGCGAAGTGAAATTACCTTCTGATTTTAGAAGTTCTATACCATTTCTTCTCTCTTGTGGTATTTGTACAACACAACATAAACTCGAGACTTTCTTTATTTAAAGAACATGTCTGATATTTCTGACAACATCAGACTGTGGGTACTGCCATCATGGCCATACGTATTATTCATATCAAACATTTGTGTCGAGTGGACGTTAAAGACCATCTCTCTCTCTCTCTCACTCTCTCTCTCTCAAATATTAAACCACAATCCAGATCTTACCAAAGAAGTGTCTATAGTTCTTATATTTAAAGGATCAATCTCAATTATATGTTGGAGAATAAAATGCCTAATTTTGTAATAAAAGCCATTAGCAACAACCTCATTAATATACGTGATACGTTTTCTCTAACAACTAAGGCCCGCCAGTCGTAATCTGGAAATGCAGACGGGCGTCCCAAGCTGTATTATACGGTGTCTTGATAAAACCAGACTTTTATTTTATAAAACCAGTGACTGCCAGGCAGGATACACCCATAGTTTCGACAGATGGATAGAGAACAAGCTAAAAAGAAAGTTTAAATTGTGACTTCTACCATATTTTTACATTATTCGGGTACAAGCGGTGGACATTTTGTTCGGCAGTTTTGGTTTTGTTTCAGGAAATTCGAACTCAACCTTCATTACGGTGTAACGGTGATGTAATCAAATGGCTTTTTTTTAAATTGGATACTAATTGTGACCTCCAGGGTAAACACAAGCTAAAATAGGCGATTTTGCGTACAACCAGGGGCCATAATTGAGGAAGCTAAGATCTGATATGCGCAAATATCGTTAGGAACCACGATCTTTGGGTTATAAACATGCAATTCAAGTTTCCATAAGATCAGATTAAAATTGTGACCTCTACAGGGTCTACAACTTTAATATACCATATATTTTTTATAGTATTCGCGTACAGGCGGTGGCCATTTTGTCCGGCAGGTTTGGTTACGGCGGGACGGTGATATAATCAAATGATTTTTTTTAAATCCGCTAATAATTGTGACCTCCGGAAAATATCGAAAGTAACCAAAATCTTTGAGTTATATACATGCATTTCAAGTTTCATCAAAATCGGATTAAAAATATGACCTCTAAAGGGTCAACAACCTTGATATACCATATTGTTACACTATTCGCGTAAAAGCAGCGGCCATATTGTTCGGCAATTTTGGTCCGATGTTCATGAAATTCGTGCTGAACATTCATTACATTGCACAGCGATATAATCAAACAGTTTTTTCAAACCGGGTAATAATTGTGACCCTAAGAGGGGCCACAAGCTAATAAAGGCGATTTTGCGTACAGTCAGGAAGTTACTATCCGATATGCACAAATATCGAAAGGAACCAAGATCTGACGGACGGACCTGGGCGACGGCATAATACTTCCCCATGAAAATGTGCGCGTATAAAACGTGTAGGTGAAATTTACCTTTCGGCATCACGTACAGCACGTGGGTCATGCACTGTATAGGACACTAAAGGAAGAGTAATAGATTATCAGGTCAAATTGACCCGAAATCTTAAGCGGTTTTGGCGTTCACGCCTAAACAGCTAACTATTTTGGGCTGGAAATTTGAGACAAGGTAAATTCACCATTACTCTATATTTTGGCGCTTTTACTACTGAGACTCTGTTCAAATCGGGATGGTCCCTTTAAATACTATGTACGACCGCATACATACTTAACCTACGACGTCTTTCTATAATCAGCTCCGTTTGAGGGGGAGAATAGATCAACCACGCATCGGTATCGCATTTGAAGTAAATTTCCTGTGTTATAACTATGTTTTTTTTGGAAAAAATAAATTAATGATATGTCTATCTTATAGTAGTGGGTAGTATCGAGGTGGTATTGGATTGGGACTGGGTAGTATTTGGTAGTATTGGGTAAATCGACCCACCCGTTATTCTAGGCAGAGATCTGAGTAAATAGTGTGCAGAATGGTACGATCACTGTTACCTAAAATCTCTGAGCTTCGGCTCATAGCTGACAATTCAACTACTTTGAGGCAGGAATATCCACTAATAACTTTTAATTGTATACGCCGGGAGTAATCGCTAAGGTGGGAAGTGGGTATATTGCAAGCATATTTACCATTCACATATAGACAGTGCCGGACTAGTGGGCTGAAGGCCCACGTGTCAGGTCATTGACCAAGGTCCACACAAGTACCAATGGTGTGTCCGAGGGGGTCTGGGGGTCTCTTGAAAATTGACAATCACAAACCTATTTTCTAAGCATTTCAGACCAAAGCTTACTATCTTTCATTCTCCTGTCACGTGTCCTGTTCTCTCATTCCTTCTTTCTTTTCTTTCCCCCATCCCTTTCTTTTTTCAATCCCTTTTTTTTTCTTTTTTCTGTATAGGCTTCGGCCCACTTTTTTTAATGAGCTTAGGTCCACCAGGTGGGCAGGTGGGCTTAGTCCGACACTGAATATAGAACTGATGTTGTCACTGTACTCTTCGGTATCCAGATTATCAAATGAACAAAGGTTTCTGTCTCAACAAATTGTTTGTGATTATACCAGAGTCATATCCTCGTCAAATAGCTTATGGAAGTTTTCAGAAAAATAAAAATCTCGAGTAGTCACATCTGGTTTAAGTGACTTTATATAAAATATTGCAAAGTAACAAATTTACATCAATGAACACATTCAGAGAGATTTGTTGAAAACAAATTAACTGTTGCAGATTGGCAGACATGATTTCACACTGCGAATATTGATGGCACATGGGTCTCTTTTAAAAGTACATCTTTGGACATTTTGAATTCTACTGCACAGTTAAAAGATATTCATCTCAAACCGAGACCTGAACAATATAATATATATATACAACAAATCATTCTAGATTTAATTTCCGATCGAGGTACGCTTGCGTGTTTAAAAAAAAAACTTAGAATGAATTTGATTTCAAAATATGTTGTAAAATTAGAAATAAAACATTACGATGCATTAAAGGGTAAGTTTACTTTTAAACCAAAACCTTTTCTTGTGTCAAATGGCTTATTTACATAGACGCCAATCTACAACCCGTGTGACTATGTCGAATAAAATAAATAAAGATACGGGAACTATTTGGATAACGAGTCTATGTTATTGAGGCCTAGTCCCTATAGGACTAAATCTTATTGTTTATGCCATCAAGTGTGAAAGCTCTTAAGAGTATGAAACCACTTCAATTGAAAACATTTACTAATGACATCATTTTGTCACTCACTATCAGCTATTTTGTTTTTTCGAGATCAACATTTACTGTATTGTCACTGTTTATTGTCTGTTGTGTTTAGTTTCTACAAAGAGTTCTTTAATTCACTTTGGAAGTGCAGCTCGAATAATACACCGACACTCAACCACTCAACTAGTTAGGTGTGGGTTTACTTGTTCTGTAGATGAATATATTCGGAGCCATTGTGCATTCCACCATGCATGATAGAGAGCTGCAGGTCAAAATGGTGGTGTTTTTCTCCCCCCCCCCCCGCCCACCATGGCAACTATATTAACGGCCCGGCGAACGATTCTGTGGTCAAATTGCCAATTTGGGCTACATGTGTCATCGCTCACATAATCTTATCTATAACATTTGCATACTGTGTTGCCTATTTTACCTGTGTTACGATTTCATTATGCTCAATTAACCAGTGCATAGCAGAATATTGCAGTAAAACTAATTGCGTGACAAACGAGACTGTCAAATCGAATAAAATGAAAACAATAATGTTTGAACGAACATACTTTCACCGTTTTAGTACCTTAAATCACCTTCCAAAGTTTGAGGGAAGACCCAGATTAAACGAAGGACTGTCATGTCGCTGTACTCAAGTGGTAGATTTGATTGAACGGGAAGAATAGACACAGAAGCCAATCCAGCAATGGTCAGAGAGGCTCGGGCCATTGCTTCACGAATATGGTTTGTTTGGTACATTTATGAACCACATAATGTATGCCATTTGCTATGAACGTGCTTGATAAGTTAAGAAAAAATAATTTTTACTATGAACATCAATGAAGATTCCGGGGATACTACTCAATCGATACAAAACTATTATTAGACCACTTTAAGGATCAGTGTGTTAAATGAAATTTTATAGGCGTGACACTTTTAGACTTACGAAACACCATTGGACATGGTCGATCATGAGATTATATGTGATAAATTAAAATCATGGGCATAAAATCGACTGACTAGATCTGATAATAGCATTATATTGGGCAGTTTTACTCAAAAAGGCTTTATTCAAATTTGAATATTTAAATATTATAACTACTGTTCTGGTGTTAGTCAACAACAATATAGTAATTAGAATTGTTTGAAGTTGTTGAAGTTTAACCACTTTAGGTAATGATAGTGAGGCAACTGGTGTAGTAACACAACTTTGGTATTAAAACAGCTTGGCATAAATATTTCTCGTTCTCTATAAAGTGTATATAACTTTTGATGGCTGCTCTGACAGACTCAGTGAACACTAATGAATTTCACTCAACACCCTCTTTTATAACCCCCTAATTGCTTTACGCCATAGACAAATATGAGATAAACATCCCCATACCCGGAAGAATGGGAGGAGGAGAATATTATTACCTTATTTAGTCTACCAACACCTTTCATAACAAGATACTACAGTGTTTTTATACTATAAATAATCACTATGATTATATATCAATCTGCCACTCATTTTAATTTGAGATATGACTGCCATACTACATGTGAATTAGATAAAGACACAATATGGTCGCAAAGACCATATTATTACACTGGTAAGTTTTTTGTTTTAGTTTGTACCGTTTTTTTTCTCTGTAGATTTGGGAAATTAACAACTCAAAAACTCAAGAGACAGTCTGATGGTCAGTGTACTAAATATAAATTTATTAGAAATCTGACCATTTGTTCGTAATGTTACTTCCAGCCCCGTATAGTATACGGATTGGTTATTGGATATGGGTCGTTTCTATATTAATAGCTGTTCACCAAGACACACGTGTGAGGTACTGGATAACTCCATTCCGAATCGTCAAATGTAATATGCGATGTCGGGCAGGGTAGTATTCTGGACCTTTGTCATGTAAAATCCCTACACTGTCACCTTACTTTACGATAAAAATCATATATTTTTTTCTCAAAAACTCATTGAAACCCTTAAATTGTCTTGTTCAGATTGGTTAATTACAGACTGGTTAGTTGAGAATAAATTGTCTCTCTAATAATAAATTGTCTCTCTAATCTGGTCCCAACAAAAAAGCTACTAAATAAACTACAACTAATCCACAATAAGGAATACGTTTCATACATTGTATCGGACAAAACTCTCCCCCCCCCCATACGGATCTTCGCCGAGTTATACGATTAAAATTAAATCATTTGCATAAAATATTTTACGGTTGCCCTTTTTTATAGTACAATGTAAATCTAGTTTCAGTTTAGTACTATATAGGTCAAGTTGCTACATTAATTGTTGTTGCTGAACAAGGTAACAATAGTACTCAACTCTCAATTTCTATCATCCAGGTATTATATCTGGTAATGGTCTTTCGAACAAATTGAAAAAAAAATCATAATAATTTATTGTATTATGTCATATATTTATTTCCATATCAATTTACCATTTTTTTTAATGTGAAGTTGTCCTCCAGTGATCTATCATGGACACCATTGGAAATAAACTGGTGTACATTGTGTAATCTTTGCTGACTATCATTGGATATTGTTAAGAAGCTTATTATTCATGACATCTCATAATCCAGACATTTTATTTCTCATATATCTTTTAATTTTTTTTCATACTTCATTTTTTTGTCATACATGTGTCTGTTTCTTTGTATAATAAATAACTACATAAATGAATATAATGATGTCGTGGTACTAAATAGAACAGAGTTAAACTTAATCTTACTTACTCTATACCACTAAGAGCAGAATGTAAAAAAACTAACAAAAGACAACGGCAGACATCATGACTTTCCATTTTAGCATTTTCATTGGTTTATAGACGCAGGTTTTGATAATGCAATGTTCTTTACCGACCTCTAAGAATGGGGGTCGTTGGTCAACTTCTGTTTCCATGGTAAACATAATTTGTATGTGCTGGTGGCCACGTAGAAGTGCAGGATCCTTTTCTTTCAAAATAGTAAAATTATCGTCAACTTAACGAAACCAACTTAAGGTGTTATAGGCGACAACTGTGTAGGGCAACTTTTTCAAATTATGTTACAGAGACGTATGAGTGGTTATAAGGATTAATGTCATAGGTAGGTCACGGATCTGTTCATTAATTTCGCCCCCCCCCCCCCCGGTTGAAGTAGTTTGAGTTAATAATGGTGACTAACCTAACCATATTCTCTGTTGACAGATTGGTGTCCAGCGGTAGTTCAAGATTGTTGATTCGTGATCTCTTGGGACGTTGGTGAAGTAGTCTACCACATCATGGTGTCAGAACCTTAGTGGGATACTAGATAATAAAGTCTCGTTCTCTTGATTGTGAATATGGTGGTAGAGGATGGCTGCATCTGCGTTGGAAAAATTGATATGTGGTGATCTGTTCTTGGTCACTTAGATCTTCTAGTTTAGTATTTTGTTGTTTTTACCCATTTCGTTTGAAGGTGAAAATATCTTGGAGTGGATTGTTGAGTATTTTATACTGGTGTAATCTTTATGGACTGGTCTTTCTTTGGGTCATGTATAGCCTTCCGTCCTTCTCTAGTGGTGTTCTGATTCTTATTGGTTTTAGATGTTAGAATTAAGTCGGCGATTTGGTGGCACTTTACCTCCGGGTGGCAGTTGGCGTGGGTGCGACTGAACGTTGTGGATTTTGGGTTGCATTGATGATACAAGCGTTAGACCCGTGTGTAGTATATTTACTTGCTCAGCCCTAAGTTGTTTGCTGCAGAGGATAAGTACAGAGGATAAGTACAGTCTTAGTTCTTCCTTGGTGGACATTTGTTTTTATTTAATTAGATGTTCAAATATCTGTTGTGTTGGTGTTCTTTGATCATCTTATCTTTGACAAAGTTGGTAATGAAAGAAAATGAAAATGTGGTTTAATGTTCTACTTTTCTACTGCGACAATGGCGACAACGGCGATAACGGCGATACGACCTACACTTTTTTTCGAATTCAACTGTCAATGGCTATATTATGTGCAGTGTATTTCGCGCCCCATCCGAAAGACAAGATACCAGGTCATTTGCCTTGAACCGTTGACATGGAGAAACCGCCGGAAATCCCGAGGAACCTTCCGGCCACGATCGAGACCAGGTTAGCGAGCCAGCGGCTTACTCACTGAGCCACCGCGACCCCAGGTAATGTTTGTAAAGCTGACAATGGCATGAAGGGGATGGGGTGGTGTGATAAGTTATAGTGAATTGATTCTGTAAGCTCTGTCATTGGGTCAATTAAGTCAGGGTCGCCTGTCCAACATCATGGAGTGTTTTCCAGATCGCCCGGTTTCCTCCCACTGCGAAAGACCCCTACACGCAAGCGAATTATTGAAATTAAAATAAAATGAAGCCATAATAATATGTTAGTCCCGAAATTATCTGGTGGACCCAAAACCCCATGGTTAATCAAATGTCTGACGTCATAGGGTCAAAAGCCGCTTGTATGGCCTCTGACGCAACCTCCCAAAACAAATGGTCAGATTTCTATTTAGTGTAGGCCATCGAAAGTATAACAAAAGGAAACGAAATATTAAATTTGTATTTTGATTATATTGCCACAGTACCTACACTGTGGAAAGTTGTTACACGTTTGAATATATTTACCTTCTAGTACACTAAGCTGACTGACTCACTTAACTGCCCCATATCTATATTGATGACTATTATAATGCTCTTGGGTGACATTTAACCATTGATCACAATAACTACACAATAAAATGATTTCCTTATTATATCGCTAGGCTATATAGTTTACACTTTAAAGGGACGTTAGGTTGGGTTAGACAGAGCAGACACTTCTCGCTATAATAGCTTTAAAACAATAGTTAATGGAAACAGCGTGTGCTGACAATTTCAGTCAAATTGCTTCACTCTGTACATAGATATAAGCATATCCATATCATGTTCTGGGCAGTAAATGTGCAAGTATAAACATTTATAAAATCTTGGTATCCTGGAAACAGGGAGCTGACATCACACGGACAGACAGAAGTGGGGTTTAACGTCCACTCGACACAAATTAGGTCATTTCGGGACGAACTGACATCACAAGAACCAGGTTGTACCACATAAATCAATGTATTAACCAGGAGATAATAGTTGTTCTTGACGCTTCTTGTTTTATCTGTAGTTGGTGTATATATTTGATCTTTAAATCTGATTCCTTAAATTAGATTGCGACTAACAATGGCAGGAATTCAATTACTGTTGAAGATAAATTGAGATGCGAATGTCTATTTAATACTGTTTTAATCCTATTTTACATGTAATTGCTGGTGTTGAGTTCGAGATCAAGTTTCTTGGTATGCATTTCCAACGATATAAACTACAAATTTCACACCAATGTTATTTGAAATTACTGTTTATCTCTCGGTAAAACTCAAAGTTCTTGTGCAAATTATTTTTGTCACGCAAGGAGAAAATTGTCGATTTAGATAATAGTTTTCCGAGATTGTCAAGAAATCCAACTATGTAACGCAAATAACATGGTTACATGGAATTTAGGAGTTGATAATATGATTTAAAAGCAAAGTAATCTTTCAAACGATCGAATGAAAAGAAACTTACTTGGGTTTTAAATCTCTAAAATTAGGAAATAATTGTATGTTAAAAAAATGTTGATATAATTAACGTAATATAAGGGTGGGTTTTTTTCTTGTTTAAAATGTTTTATTATGTCTTGATAGTGCTTGTGGTAGATTGTTTATTAACTGTTTCTTATCGCGCACAATATTAATTCCATTAAATAAGCCGCTGCTGTGTAGGCTACAACACCGTTGACGATTTTTTTGTCTTTTAAAGATTGGCGACACAGGCTATTGTTTCTCTTTTTGAAGCAGAGAGCAAATTTTTGGCAACAAGCGATGCTGTCGAAATCACGGTTCAGGGCTGCTGATCTTGTTACTTGACAAAAAATGGCGGTGCCCATGGATAAAAATCTAGTTATCACGGGTCGTCAATTTCGAAGATTACAATAAATTTATCTTAATCCACGATAAATGGGTTGCTGCCACATACCCAGAGGTTGATGTAGGATTTCAGATTGAAAAGCAGTAAAAACTATAGATAGATCCATTTCACAGCGCCCAACAAGAGTATTGCGATATTTTCCGAATCAAACACACAAGTTGCTTGCCCGTTAAGATAATTATACCGCTGGTTAAAGTGCGATTTTATCGATTTAAATATTAGTACTTATTGGCCAATACGCCCTACCACATGCAAACATGTAAGCGACCATTTGTATAAAAAACCTGGAAATATTTCGACTCCATTTTTAGACAATATGTAAAGGGTTTCAACGTTACACTCAACGCCTTATTTGTTAACAATTTCATTCAAATATACACACTGCTTAACAGTGTTGAATCCCGCGACGTCGCTTCACGTTTTCTCACTCTTGGTCGGCATTTCTAGCAAGCTATCACAGACATTGTCAACAAAATTATGAATTAGATGGTCTTAAGGGAAATCCAACGCCTTAATTCACAAAGCTCCTGTGAGTTGAAGTAAGGTGAAACGGGCAATGGACGGAAAAGAGAAATGGCAACTTCATTATCCTGTACGTCTCTTGTCCACATTAACATTATTACCAATGAAAAAGAGTTACCATGTCCGTTAATCAGAAAAGGCACAATATTCCATTAACTTAATGTAAACAAAGAGCATATTGGTCAAACAGTGGAACGACCAATCCTAATGGAAGTTATGGTCGTCAATGTCTATGACTTCACACCACCCATCTTTTTTTTAGTTAGCCAAGCCAAGGCCAGAAAAACACTTTGTTTTTCCACAAACGTTCAGGGTTAAAATCTGTATGCGTCTATTGTATAGTAGTGCAGTAGCCTTCTGACAAAAGGGACCTTTTACACGCATTTATTCTTACACTAACTAATGAAATAGAACAAACACCTTTTTACAACATATAAAAACTAAAAGTTAATTGTTTAAGTGGTTTTTCATCATTCAAAACAGGTGTGGCAATATAATTTTCAATTGCGAAATACATTTTGTACGATTTCCTATTTCAGAAGACAGAAAAGCAGATAATGACGACCATTTAGCCGTTATGATTACGATCAATGGCATTAATGCTGACATGAAAAATGTAAATTGACCGTTAATTTGTTTTAGACGACCGATAAATGAGGCATTAGTCGCATAAAATACACATTTGTAATTTTCTATATGAATGTTTTCTATATTTCCAATTTATATTTATCCATACAAAATTTTGTCATTCAGAAATAAAACAATCGACATCATAGATTTTTATTAATGTATACCATGTGTAGTTTGATTTGTATTTTAATGTAATGTCTTTATTATTTTATTAATATTTGTACTCAACATTTATAAATACACACCTGCTATGGTGCGCTGTATAAAAACATTCAGTTACTATAGGATATCACATCGATAAATTTCTATAAAACTTCAACAGAAGCTCTTCATAACTCTAAACCATGGTCTAATACAGTATTTATCCTATAATATTAATGGTTTCCACGGCACCAGGTGTTTAATAGTTCAGATACTGATACACAGGACAAAAACTTTCGATTAAAAGTAATATTACATAGTACTAATTACATACCCCCACCCTCTCCCAACCCAGATCTGTTAAAAGTAGTATTGTTATGTACTGACGTGATAGAAAAAACGCGATCTGTTAAGTAGTGTTACATAGTTTAGGTACTGATACAAAGGATAAAAATAAAAGAATCTGTTAAAGTCCAGGTACTGATACACAGGACAAAACATCACCGATCTACATTATTAAAAATGTAGTAGCTTTTAGATTCATTATTTTAATACAAACGGTTGTTATCGAACGCATTCATTCATTATGACAAGGAGACCTTGGAAATATAGAAATGGAACCTTTTTGGAGAATATGTAAGCAAGCAAGGTGTGCTTGCTGGGTTGAACAACCAAAGAATGATAATCAACAATATAAATGGTTCTGTTAATGTTCAACGGAACTCACATTTAAAGAACATTTTTAAAGTTTTCGTCAATCTGATTAAAACACCGATCCTATTTCGTTTCGTTTTTTTTTATAGTTTATAATTTTGTTTTACATGTCTTTACTACACTAGGACCTGGTAGAGTTGTTGTGTGAGGGATTAGCTAATGAAACGGTCTGTTACGGCGAGTTTTTGTTTTGGCGTGACGTGCACGGAACTGTGTGTATTCCACTAGAAATATGAATGTTGATTGGTTAATCAAATTTTTGTCGTCATAGGGTCAAAAGCCGCGCGTATAACCTCTGATCAACCCTTTCAATACAACTTGTCAGATTTTTATGTTATAAAGGCCATCGAAAGTATAAAAAACGAAACGAAATATAGATCTGTATTTTAATCACATTGAGTTGTCGATTGCCTACGGGCGTGTGGATTCCATTAACTATGCAAATATTTTATTTTGGGGGTTAAAATAATCTTTTTCAGAGCAAGAATCATAGTAAAGATCAGAATATGTTGACATAGTACTGTATTAATATCGCAGTATGTATCGCACTATTGACCCTTATACGCTTCCATAACGAGGCCATTAATCGCCGGTGCCGTAAGGGTCAAGACAGGGAACAAACGATGCTGATAATAACATTAGTCGTATCACCGATGAAAACAATTAAATGTAATGGTAGATATAGTTGATGTAATCTAAGCATCCTCAAAGTTTGTGGGAAATTGCACCACTGCGATCCACTGATTAATTGTTCTCCAATATTGTGATTTATACAAACAATCAGATAAAAACAATCTATTTGGAAATGTCACTAAAATCCTAGTTATTCGTATCAGATTACATTAGATTCAATATGAATTATTTATATATATCTGATGGTCTTAGAAACTTCTTCTGGGTTATAAATGAAATAAAATGGAATGGAATTTAACTTTCAACGTCTCTGTACCAAACGGGCTAATGAAGACGTCGTACACCATACAGTGTGTATGGGGGAAATTTTACCGTCAAGGGTTCGGATTTTCGTGCCATATACGAACGAATAAAAAATACTGGTCCTGTGCCACCGACACGGGGGGAACCACGATGCAAAATGCCTGGAAAATCACTGGGGTCTAACCCCTGATCCCTTGGTTATCCAACCAGCGTCTTATTTCCCCGAAGTTGCTCAATTTTAAGTTTGGTGAAGACGGAATTAATAATTTAAAGATCGAGAAAAAAAAACATTTGATAACCGATTGACAATCTGGAATGGATTTGAAAGCAAACGGTTCTTATATCAAAGTGAAAATTAAATGATACTGAATGTCTAGCCATAGAACAATTCTTTTTGTGCGTGAATTATTTTCCACAATCACATTCCAATATATAACCAAAAACCTTAATTCAAATCAAATGGCCATTGCGATTAGTATATATTTTTAGATGTTTAGTTCACTCTAGTGTGAAATCAAGAATAATTCAGAGATGGACAAAAAATCATACTCACCATGCAAGAATAAGAGTTAAATAACATAACCTTTCATACTTTAATATAAACTCCACTTACTGGTTCTCCAAACCATAGATATAAAAACACTTATAAAATAAAACGTCAATCATGAGTAGGGTAGGGTGTGTATATGCAGTTCGACAAATTTCCAGTTCATAATCAATATAAAAGCCATAAAATTCCCATCTCTCTTCTTCAATTGTTTCAATCCAATTATTTCTCAACTAAAACTCTACTGGCTCTCGTCACAAACTTATCAACGTGCGTACACATAAAACTTTATACTGAAACCGTAATATAACCAATTCTATTAGTGTTTATATGTCTTCGTGATTTCTGAAGTTCCTGGAACACGTCAGTGATCGATCTATGCCAGTGCGGCTTCTCTTATTTTCCTACCATGTTTTCGTGGAAGCAAAAAGCAGTCGGTAACACGGCAATGTTATCTTTAGCGGAGTCTACTTTTAAAATGAATTCGATGTTCCAAAGTTACCAATAGCGTTCGCTGTGATGGGAAAATCGATGACCGGAATCAGTCCGATTTGTATTTATTGTGAGTGTACACCGACTGTTTTCCTGATGCCTCCTACAGTGCATCCACTAATAATAACAATACACATTAACAATTTAAGGGAAAGTTTTCAAATAAGTAAAATCTCCACTCAAGCCGACTTTTTGAACACCGAAGTTGTGAAAATTACCGACATAAAGTACCTCAAGTTAACATGTAGGTCCAATGCGATCAAACCAATTCTTGACATTATATTTATTATCAGACGTCTGTCAACTTATTTTTGATGTTGCACTAAATTGACAATGGAGTTAAATAACCACCGGTAAAAAATGAAGAAAACGAATTGTAATTATTTCATAAAATTTCTCATGAATTTGTTGAAGGTCGTTTTGAAAATAAGGTGGGGTGAATGAAGATCAGAATGGAAATACATCTTAAATAAAAGACAATAACACTATGTTCAGGAATATTGCGCCACATACAACACCGACAAATATAAACCAATATAAACCAACGGGCAACTAGACAAAATAGGATCATTTATGCAAAAAGATAAATTGAAAACTACGCCTGGATGCGGGTTCCAATTCCGATGCCTTATTCGCTGCCACAGAAAAGGGTTGCCGAAAGTTGGGAAAGATCCAAAATCTGACCACCTCACTAGTTGTCCTACATATTCCTAACGCGCCCCCGCCCTGTGTCCATTTACAGTAAGTTGTAAGTAAGAGCACTCACAGGTCGTAACGAGTTGCAAGAGGAGCTCCGGTGGACCCATTTTCAGTTGACGCCAGTTGCTCCTAGTCGTATTGCTTTCAGTTGTAAGGCCGACATAAGCCCCGCTTTAGATGAAAATCATAGTTTTCGTATATATTAAAAGTTAGATGTATGTTGTAAATGACAAAAAGGGATTTTCGACGTGGCGAAACTAGACTTTGGTGCATTTTGTTGAGGAACATCTATGAATAATGTATTGATCCTAATAGGTATTTGAGAAAATGAATGTTATTATTAATAATACTGTCTGGACCAAATACAAGATTTAAATCTTTAATAACGGACAATAAAAATGTGAGACATAATATTAATTACAACGAAAATAAAGCGATAAATAGTTTACAAACTAATGATTCTATTTCATTCAAATACGGGTGGGGTTTGGATGGCCGAATGATTAGCGCGTTGTATCATAAGGTCTGTCATTGAGTCAACTGACGTGGTTTAGATTCCCTGATTGTACGTGACAGGCGAATTATTGAATTAAAATTGAACCAGTGGACGGTATTCGCCTCCTCAGTAAACTAGCTCAGGAAATAATAAAGGACGATGAAATATTGTGGTCTCTAATATCTCCCATAATCTGTACCTGGAGGCTGTAAGTTATTGAATTGATAGATTAGGTACCTCAACTTACAGAAAACTGTTATTCTAAAAGCTATCTATTATTGTCAGGAATAACACCTTCGTACCTCAGCTTAGCAACCCCAGAATGAGATATTTTAAGACGAGGTATTCTCATTAAAGTTAGGAAAACCTGTGTTGGCCAACAAACAGATTTGCAAAAACTATTAAATATTAACCTAGATGCAAATATTAATCTCGTATATTGAACTAATTATAACGAGTTTTTAGTTATATAAGTTCTCATTAAGACTAAGTAAATTGTTACAGATATTTTCTCAGAAGAAACATACACTAAAATGATTCTCCTCTTCATGCTAAAGATAAAATACTCTTTCACGGACCTCATGAATTGAGATCAAACTTATGGAAAAAAGATTATCCGTCTAAGGTTATTTACATAGGGATTGAAAAGCCCAGGTCTGATTAATGTTACATTAAGAACCACCGAATACAATATCTTTACTTGTATTACTTTCATTTCGACACAAATAGCATACATCTTTTAAACAATATTTATGACACTAAGAACCTTCTCCTTTCTAATGAAAATCATAATAATCAATTTCATAGTATTAATTAAACGTCAGTCTGCTTGCTTTGAAAACTTCTCTTTTTTTGGTAAACTCAAAGTTATACAATGCACGTAAGCTGGTTCTTTAATAATGCAATTCATTATTATTTACCCTTTTTTCACATAGGTGCATCCTTAACCATAATGTCAGTTAAATTATATGCAGGGTGAGAGTTTCACAACATATATTGGCATGTAGGCAAGTGTAAGGTAATAGATATAATACGAATATAATAAAGACATTTCTCAACAAGGAACGGGTTCCCAAACGATTCAAAATATGACCAACATGAAACTTGGCATGCTTGTTCCGGGTGCGTGTCTATATGACACTATTAAAGATACAGTATAAATTCTCCTACTGCAGATCTTTCTTGTGGCCTATAAATTATTAATTAGAGATTTATTAACATGGCAAGATTGTGACTAGATTAGAAGGGTTCGCCCATTTACAATAATAAACAATCAATGCCATCTTGGCTCAGAAAAAGGAAATTCAATGGAATTTTCAGTATATTAAATTTGAATTATCTATTTTTGAACTATGCGATAGCAAGAACGGTCAGCTCTTTATGCACTCGGCAAACCTCGGAGGATTCCGTAACCTCCGGAACCTACATCTAACCTCGGCTGTATGACGAATTCCGCCATATTGGAACTACTTTAAAGGTCCCGGATGAAACATGGCTGCGCCCATACCGAGCACAAATTGGCGACCTATTTGACTAGCGACCTATTCGACCGATCCAGCTGTAAGATAATGACAAAATTACACTTCTATTCTGAGCTATTCTGAGAATGGATAAAAAAATAATATATTCTACTTTCATTTGATAGACATAACGTTGGATTTTATTGGTTGATAAATAGATGAGTTAAGGCGACTGTTGTCTTTATTCTAAAAAGGTTTCCAACGAACGGGTTGCAGCTCGATCGGTCGAATAGGTCGCTAGCCGAATAGGTTCCCAATTTGTGTAATAGCGTCAAGTTTTCCTGTGAAAGTAAACCGGTAGCCGCATCGCAAATGTATGGGCGTAGGTACATATCACTTACTGTCATACAGCCGAGATTAGATGTAGTTTACGGAATCTGTCGAGATTTGCCGAGTGCTCTTTATGTAGATCGTATGTATCTTTAACAGTAGATAAGTGTTACAGGTGATTGTAAATCATAATGATTAATGTGGATGTGCATCATCAGTTCTATTAAAACTATTACTAGACTTCATATAAAATAACACTATATCCCATGTGTATATAATTATTACATTCATCATTAAACCAATGTTTCGGTTACAAAAAAATACATATTCAATTTTACACATATGTACGCCGAAACGGATTTCCATTTCTCATGAATCTCACGGGACACCCTGAATAATTAATGTGGAAAAACCACATTATACTATTTTATGTTACTTCAAAATCATATCCAACATGGAGACAGTAGATCTAATAATACATAAAAGTGTATAAAATATTTATAAAATCACAGACTCAAAACAGAAATATATTGGTTTGAAATTATTTTCACGATATCAAACGTAACTATTTTGTCTTACATGTCTGAGTTCGAATATCTTATCAAGTAACATCAACGCCAAGACATTAGCAAAGTATGCCTTCCTAATTCTAATTCCAATATAAATATTGCTCTTGAATTAGATTTTAATACTGCTATGGCCCGTATGTTCTGGAAAGTCTGGTAAGGAAGTGGCAAAATCAAAGCAGAGTTCCATTCACATGTACCATCTGTTGTGTACGTAAACAATTCCTTGATAGTTAGAACTTTGGAGGAACTTAGAGCATTTCGATGGATAATGGATAATCGGGACTATTCTCAGATCAGAGTGGATCAATTTGGCTGAAATTTTCAGCACATTATCTAGTTTTTAACTATTATGGTGAAAACTGTCAGCTTTTTATCTTATCTCCCATAATGTATCTTTAAGTATATACAAATGATTATAAGACCAAAGTCTTCTACTATCATTTTTTTATATATATTATTTTCTTTCCTCCCAAGGTGCCAAACTACATATTCTCGCAAATATACTGTAACTGACTCTAATACAGCAATTTTTAAAAAACAGGACAGGCAGCTGATACATTTTGGTTAACGGAAATGGACACTTTACCAATCACTCCACAGCATTATGGCTTAGTATGCGTGTTGTCGCCTTCTTACAGACATCAATAAATACAACAATATGACTAAGTCGAAAGTCCCCAAGGCGGTATACAAGCCAAAATGTAAGTCGAAAATAAGAAATTATGAAATAACGAGGGGCGCTATTATCGCAGTGTATTATTTCTTAATTTCCTATTTTCGAGTTCATTTTGGCTTGTATACCGTGCTGTCGCCTTACATTTTGTCGTAACTTCTACTATTCGACTTTTCGACTTTCGTGTTTTGAAGGGGTGAAAAATAGAAATTATGAATGGTAGTTATAGGCTTCCATAACAAGACGATCCAGGCATTGATCATATTATATAGGGTGAACAATTAATAATCATGGAGGTTTGATGTTAGACCGGGGAGTTGTACCAAGCTCCAATTATGGAAGAATTACATAATGGACATATAGAATTAGTTTTGTGTTTTTGCTTTATATTAATACAGAGATTGGCGATTAAAAAAGACCAATGTAATGATTGTCTAGCTACACAGAAATCCCCTGTCCAAGCACCATTACATTCTTGGTCTTTCCCTGGCAGCAAATGTCATTCATCATAGTGATTATGCTGGACTTTTAATGAATAAGATGTCTTTCTATGTTGTTATTGATGCATATTCTAAATGGGCGATACCGGAGCCCAGTTATCAACATCGGTGGAAACGAGCACATATATTTCGTTTATCATCACTTGTACATGCACATGTATATATTAATAAAATGTGATAAAAGCCCAAATGGTTAAAGATGCATTATGTAAGAGGTAAATCTGCCTAATGCAGATCATTTTTTGGCTTTAAATGTTATATAAATCATTAAAAAAATATTTATTCACATAAATATCCCATAATCAACTCTCCGTGCCATTGAATGATTTTGATTCTCAGTGGATTTAAACACGATTGACAGTTTATAATATAATTACACAATGGATAATCGAGACATCATTTATTATCGTAGCAACAGTAGCAATGGCAATCGAAACTACACTATTCTTCAAACGGTCATAACTCTACCCAGAATGATGTAATGACTGGCATTTTCAACATATTCCCGTTACATTATCTATTTTTGAACAATTATAACGAGAACTGCCAGCTCTGTGCCTTACATTATGCATCTTTAAGAAATCTATAAAATGTGTTGATTGATATAATATTTGAGATAAACGAATGCACAGATTAACGTAGAAGATATGTTTACATTGTAGACCTCGACAAACATCATTTCGTGATAGACCAAAAATCTCTTGGTAATATAATAAATATTTTATTACCACCCTTACAATTATTGCAAACCAGGGGCGTGGTGAGAATGAGTTCATGAGTAGCCATACTCATGCGCCAAAAAGTTTTTGCGCCAAAATCACAATCAAATTACTCAAAAAATGAAAAACATTTGTAAGTGGAAAAATTGTTTCATCTGACCCAATTAAAAAAATTTTGAAAGAGTCAAGTTGGAAAATTTAATCATATTTTATTACCGTATTTCTTGTCTCGGATTGCTGGAGATTGCGTTTCTGGGCTTCTAATTTTCGAAATTTTCCCAGGGGAGGGCCCCCCGGACCCCCCGCCGCGGGCTCGCGGTCAGTAAAAGGGTTTTTGTGCCAAAATCTTTTTTGTTACTCATAATTTCTTCTCAGTAATTGCCCTCACCACGCCCCTGTTGCAAACAAACATTTATGCAACTGCTACAGTCGTAATCTCTAAGTGTACAATCGTGTACTGACCTAGTCGCTGGGCGGCGCATTATTGACAGTTGAATAGTGTAGCAGATGGAAACACCGCTGCTCAGGCATAACTGTGGCTGCATCCTATATATTTGCACAAGCCGGGATCGACCAACAACATGGAAGAGCCACGGACCCCCTGGTTAGTGAACCATCGCCTAATGTGTACACGGGACCTCGATTTATCGTCCCATCCGAAGAAGTAGAGAGCTGCCCTTGTCGGGCCTTCCGCCCTGCATCACTGACAAGGGGGAACCACACCAGAAAATCTTTCTGGATGTACTTTCTTTGTCATTGCAGGGATAAAACACACCCCCCCCCCCCGCGCAGCAGAAAATTTGGACGTTAAACCCTATTTCATTTCATTTACCTATGACGGAAATTTTTAATGGACCGTCCTTGGCATTTCGAATTCCAACTGTCAAGGATTGTTTTGGGCCGAAGGGCTGGTCGGACGATCACCCGAAGGGCCGGTCGGACATAAAATAAAGAAAAATAATTATCTCCAACTCGTCTAAAGATAGGCTGGCACTGCCAGGCAGGATACGCCCACATTTTCGAAAGATGGACAGAGAACAAGCAATACCGAAAGTGATTTTTCCTACATCTTTAAGTCCTGTATTTCATACTGTATTGGGAGCAGCCATTTAGTTGGTCAGTTCCAGTCTGATATTAATGAAATTCGAAACCGACAATGATTATGGTGTGACGGTACACAACCTAGAAATGTGACTTTTCATCAAAATCGGATAAGAATTGTGACCTGTAGAGAGTCCACAACCATGATAAAAATCGGATTGTGACCTGTAGAGAGTCCACAACCATGATATACCATATTTTTACACTATTCGCGTACAAACGGCGACCATTTCGTCCGGCAATTTTGGTACGATTTTCACGAAATTAGAACTCAACCACCCTCATCAAAATCGAATTAAAATTGTGACCTATACAGGCTCCACAATCATGATATATCATTTTTTTAACAGTATTCGCGTACAAACTGCGGCCATTTTGTCTGTCAATTTTGGTCCGATTTTCCCGAAATTCAAACTCAACCTTCCTTACAGTGCAACGGTGATATAATCAAACGTTTTTTTAAATTGGATAATAATTGTGACCTCCAGAGGGACCACAAGCTAAAGAAAGGGGGATTTTGCGTATAACCAGGGGCCATAATTCAGGAAGTTACGATCCGATATGCGCAAATATCGAAAAGAACCAAGATCTTTGGGTTATAACCATGAATTTCAAGTTTCATCAAAATTGAATTAAAATTGTGACCTTTACAGCGTCCACAACCTTGATATACCATTTTTTAACAGTATTCGCGTACAAACGGCGGCCATTTTGTGTGGCAATTTTGGTCTGATTTTCCCGAAATTCGAACTCAACCTTCCTTACGGTGTAACAGTAATATAATCAAACGTTTTTTTAAATCGGATAATAATTGTGACCTCCAAGCTAAAAAAAAAGGCAATTTTGCGTATAATCAGGGGCCATAATTCAGGAAGTTACGATCCGATATGCGCAAATATCAAAAGGAAGCAAGATCTTTGGGTTATAACCATGAATTTCAAGTTTCATCAAAATCGAATCAAAATTGTGACCTCCACAGGGTCCACAACCTTGATATACCATTTTTTAACAGTATTCGCATACAAACGGCGGCCATTTTGTATGGCAATTTTCGTCCGATTTTCCCAAAATTCGAACTCAACCTTCCTTAGGGTGTAACGGTGATATAAACAAACGGTTTTTTAAATCGAATAATAATTGTGACCTCCAAGCTAAAAAAAAAGGCGATTTAGCGTATAATCAGGGGCCATAATTCAGGAAGTTACGATCCGATATGCGCAAATATCGAAAGGAAGCAAGATCTTTGGGTTATAACCATGAATTTGAAGTTTCATCAAAATCGAATCAAAATTGTGACCTCCACAGGGTCCACAATCTTGATATACCATTTTTTAACAGTATTCGCGTACAAACGGCGGCCATTTTGTATGGCAATTTTCGTCCGATTTTCCCGAAATTCGAACTCAACCCTCCTTAGGGTGTAACGGTGATATAATCAAACGGTTTTTTAAATCGAATAATAATTGTGACCTCCAGAGGGACCACAAGCTAAAAAGGGTGATTTTTCGGACAATCAGGGGCCATAATTCAGGAAATTACATTCCGATAGCCGCAAATATCGAAAGGAACCAAGATCTTTGAGTTACAAACATGCATGTCAAGTTTCATCAAAATCGGTTCAAAATTGTGACCTCTATAGGGTCCACAAGCTAAAAACGTGATTTTTCGTACAATCAGGGGCCATAATCCATGAAGTTTTGATCCGATACATGCCAATATCGAAAGGAACCGAGATCTTATGGGGATAAACCTATATTTCAAGTTTCGTCAAAATTGGATAAGAATTGTGACCTGTAGAGAGTCCACAAACAAATTGTGGACGGACGGACGTCCGGACGGACGGACGGACAGACGGACGGACGGACGGACGTCCGGACGGACAGGGGCGACGACATAATACGTCCACATGAAAATGTGGGCGTATAAAAAGGTGATTTTTCGGACAATCAGGGGCCATAATTCAGGAAATTACGTTCCGATAGGCGCAATTTTCGAAAGGAACCAAGATCTTTGGGTTATAAACATGCATGTCAAGTTTCATCAAAATCGGTTCAAAATTGTGACCTCTATAGGGTCCACAAGCTAAAAACGTTATTTTTCGTACAATCAGGGGCTATAATCCATGAAGTTTTGATCCGATACATGCCAATATCGAAAGCAGCCGAGATCTTTTGGGGATAAACCTATATTTCAAGTTTCGTTAGAATCGGGTAAGAATTGTGACCTGTAGAGAGTCCACAAACAATTGTGGACGGACGGACGTCCGGACAGACGGACGGACGGACGGACGTCCGGACGGACGGACGGACGTCCGGACGGACAGGGGCGACGACATAATACGTCCACATGAAAATGTGGGCGTATAAAAAAATCTTTTTCTGCCGAACATTATATGGGAGAGGGGGTATTGGACCGGCCATGGACCGAAGATGATCATGTTGTATGTGGCCGGTGGCTTTAACGGGCCGCCACGCCATCACTGGAGTCTGGAATGAGAGAGAGAGAAATGGGGTTTAACGTCCACTCGACACAAACTAGGTCATTTCGGGACTAACATATGGTTTAATTGTTTTATTTCAATAATTCGCTTGCGCGTAGGGGTCTTTAGCAGTGGGGGGAAACCGGAGAGTCCGGACGAAACCCACGAGGTTGAGAAGGCGCCCCTATCTCCATGCCACATACGCTCACACCAGGGATCGAAACTACAGCCGCAAGCCAGAGGTGACCGGCCAGCTAGAGGTCGAAGCGCGACACTCTAGACCACTAGAACATCCCACCCCCCCCCCCCCCCCGATTCTGGAATGGTCTGGTATAATAGACTTTCTGGGTCGGGTGTACTGGGTGTGGGCCAGAATTTCCTGTTCATCGGTTTCATCCTACACTGTCGCCCGCAACTTTACTCATTATTAAGTCACCTGCACCCTGTTTGTGGGGATACGTCGGGATCCAAAATTCAAAAAACAGCTTTTATGAATTTCACTTTCGTCACTCTGTACCAATGTGGCTCGTGGCCTTCCATCACAGGAGGAATCAGGCAACAAAAATAGGGCGTTTTTCAATGGAAATATTCCTACTTAATCAATATTCCTAACTGATTAATCAAATGGTCAAAATTTTCTCAACTAGTCCCATTTTTTTAACCAGTCAAATTCTCTTGAAGATACAATGATAATACGTTAATTAATTATGACGATATGATCATTTCACAAGTTGATGGTTGTAAATTACTTGCAGGTCGGGGTTTTGGCTTAAGTTAATCGATTTTTTGAAATATATTATTTGACAGAGGTAATAATCAGATATGCCACCAAATTGCAAATTTGGGATTCATATTTCAGCCCCCCCCCCCCCCGTCTAGGCGGTTAGTGAAAGGGACGGGAGCCCGGGCCGGCTCCCACCCCTGGTACAGAGGATTTGTTTTTGTACCCATCTGAAATACTAGACACCGTTCTTTGCCAGACACCTTGTCCTGCACTACGGACATGAACCACGCTGCAAAATCGCGGGGAACTTTCAGTGTAAATAAACAAGATATTGTTAAAAAAAAAAAAAATGATATGATACTCTGGACGCCCTAGCTGTGATTTTAACCTGACATCACGACAACCCGACATCACGACAACCCAACATCACGTCATTTTAACCCGACACCACGACATTTTTACGCGACATTACAACATTTTTAATGTCGTGGTGTTGGGTGAAAATGTCGTAGTGATGTGTCGTGATGTCGGGTTGTCGCTGTGATTTTAACCTGACATCACGACAACCCGACATCACGACAACCCAACATCACGTCATTTTAACCCGACACCACGACATTTTTACGCGACATTACAACATTTTTAATGTCATGGTGTTGGGTGAAAATGTCGTAGTGAAAATGTCGTGATGACGTGATGTGTGGTGATGTCGGGTTGTCGCCTTATGTTAAGTTTATTTATCAGCTAGGGCGTCCAGTATAATAAATATATGCCACCTATAAATATATACTCCCCCGACACCCGCCCCAAATTTCCGAAAACACTGTGAACGTGACGGACGCTACAGTTTTGTTTTTTTTCTAATTGGATGTGAAACATTGGTACAACGATTTCACCGCTCATCGTCAATCTATTGCGAAATGAGGGTGTATCTTGCAGAGCAATAAGCAATTTGTTTGGTCGAAATTTTGGCCTTGAGGCTCAACAACGTTGATTCTAATTGAATGATAGTGGTGAAACTTCGCGTGTGTACTTTCATTACATCAATACCTTAAATAAGTTCGATGCTTAACATTTCTGCTTAGACGAAATAAAGATCTCTCCTTCTAATTGAGGTAGAATGTTCAAATTTTGTGTAGATGTCTCTTAGGCGAATGCATTGACATAGTTCGATCATGCGCATATTTCCATAGAGGTTAACTTTAGTTTCAATAGGGTGAAAGCGATGATCCTCGGAGTGTAGATTCACCTTAGTTCGATAATGCTTTTAATTGAGGTATAGGTGCTAATTAGGTGAATGTCTTGACTGAGTTAAATGATAACTATTTCCCGCTAAAGCTAGGCAGAGCTAAGCAATTTCATTGGTTGAAGCTTTGGGGCTGGATAACTTTGATTTTAAATGATGACGGGTGATGAGACTTAGTTTCACTACCAGATTAATTGTGCTTAGACTAAGCATACACAAAAAGTTTGATTGCTCGGTACATTTGAAAGAGATAAATGTGCAATTGATAAATATATGCCACCTATTTATTTTGGGATTTTGGCGGTGGACAATTATCTTACAGCTGGCTTGTGTTCTGGGTAAACGATTCATAAATTGTATCATTTTTTATAGTTTCAATGAAATTGTGATATATTTTACGTCATCAGTAAAATATTTACTTCTCATGTTAATTTCTGTCACTTAAATAACACATTATTTGTTGCTCCTAATCCACAAGCGATTAGAATATGTCGTGTGACTGACATTTTCTTTGATAAATTAGGAGCATAAGTGATTTAAAAACATGTTGAGTTTTGTTGGAATTCTTTAAAAAAAAGAGTTATGGGTATTTGATCGAATTATTTACACAAAATAAACATGGAAATCTTACGTCTTTTTCGAATTCAGTTTTAAGTAGGTGCTATACGAAATAAATAAATGACAGTAAAGGGAAATTGAAAATGCATCATGCCTTATTTTCTGTGGTAGATGGTGGGTGGGGTGGGGATGTCTTGCTATTGGATGCTTTAGTTTCTTAACCTTAGTGTCTGATGTTATTTATATTGCATGTAACATTTTACAACGTACTTCAAATACTTCAATGAAAAAGGTTTTTTTATTTTTTTTTCCGTCCTGCGTATTCATAACACCTTTATGGAGCGAACCGATACAAGTGAGAAATGACGATGGTTGTGTTGGGGGTATATCTATAAACATCCTACACACTATAGCGGAAATCGTCAATCGGGTTATATAATAGTTTATTCTTTCTACATTTCACATCAATTCGCACGTATCACATCAGGGAAAACTAACTCCACACCTACATGATTATACAATTTATGCATTCATTACCCTTTATTTCATGCAGTTGTTAACTTTACACACAAGACTAAGGGGAATTTCCCCTTTAAATGTGGGTTTACTTAAGGTGTCTTATTCGGGTAATTACAGTTTCCTGGACTAATAGACATTCGTTAGTAAACATAGAACCATAAAGTACAGGCTTTCAATGGCTATTAACATGTCATGTCATATTTATCCCCATTAAACCTCTAATAACATTTACTTAATTCCTGGTAAATCCCACATACGCCATATATCAACATAAACAGTGAAGATCTTATGGTCAAACGGCTTATACCATGAATTAGTATATTAAACGAATTACCGTTATTCTTTCAAATATCATCTCATAAAGGTCTTCTATGATGCCGACGGGAACGAAAAAAGGGGTAAACCTAGCAAAACAACTTAAAGGGGGAGATTAATCACATTTACTTTAATCAAAACTAACATGGTAAAAAGAAAAACAGCCTGATGATGTTAGTTCAAAGGCTGATTAGAACATTAGGAAGAACAAAAAGAGTGGGTATTGCTTTAATATATTATTATGCAAAAGCTAATATGAAAATAGGACATGGGGATTTACTTTTTGGTGTATTCCCGCGAAGGCGCAGTTACAGAGCGTGACCAAAATTAATCCTTCCCGCGAAGGCGCAGATATCGACGTGTCGGCTTTCGTTTGAAGAGAGACATGTTGTTATTAGAACCCAATTAACGGTGTTAAAGATTTTATGAATTTATGTTATTATTATTATTATTATTATTTATTATTATTTATTTATTTATTAAAGTGTCACAAATCATAAAATATATCAATATATAAAATTCAGTACATGGTGCATTAAGATTTCCGGCCAATATTGGCCTACGAGACACTGCAGTTAAATACTATATGTTAGTGTAAAATGTCCGGACATACTAAAACTTAGTAAAAACAATGTACTGTAAGATACTCTACACTATACATAAAATATATTAAGGTCTATTATTCTACATACATAATAAAATACATAATATACATAATTAAAACGTGCAACAACCAGGGTATGTTGACTCGAAAAATCGCTTATTATAAAACAAAATCAAAGACAAATATATCATAGAATACGGTGTGGGGAAATGTTTACGGTTAGACGGAGAGCTGTTTTCGTTTGTAATACATCTGTTCTAGAAATTTACCTAAACTTGTTTGTGCGTAGTCATCGGACATGATCATCAAAAAGAGCTCATATGAATATTCATCATAATTTGGACTTGTATTGTTTACATAGTCTGCAAGGATTTCACGTCTGATATCATTATATGCTTTACATTTCATTATCACATGGAATTCATTTTCAATTTCTTTCTGGTCACAATAATTTGAGTCTAAACAGTGTAATTTACATAATTGTCTAATACATTCGACTTTTTGCTTGGTTTCGCAGGAGGTCCAACCAACATCCCCCCTAGTTGCTAGGTTTGAAGTGGTCTTCCCAACCCCAAAAAAGAACTTGATGGCTTTATTTTGAATATTATTGACGCAGGAGTAGGACTTGGTGCCCCATATACCAGCACAATAAAATAGGATTGGTTCTACAAGGGATGCACATAACTTAGAGAACACTTTAAATGTCATTCCTCCCAGTTGTATCTTAAATTTTATGTTCACTCTGAATTTTATTCACCAATTGACAACTAATGATGAATATCATCAAATCACCCAAGTATAGTGTAAACGACATGCTAGTAAAGCTAAACAATAACCACAATCATGATCTTGTGACACATGATATAAAGGTAAGTCACAATTCCTCAGCTCCTTTGTCTGCAATATTACTCGGGTGGAAACACTCTGGAAGGATGGCATTCAAGGGTCAAGAAGCTAGTTGGAAAAGCCCACCCTAATGTTTTTGAATTGATCACATTTTTGCAACAAGAACAAAATATTAATGAGATAAGAATCGTCCAATATGCTGGGGGACAGGAACCACCAAAGAAAAGATATAAATATGCTCAAATTCAAAGCCTGCTCGAGGAATTGAAACGAAGACACCAGCAAGATGAATTGACATTAGTCGAGTATTTAGACAGGGTGTCGTATTTGGCGAAATTGAACTAATGTTTGTTATTAGGGTTTCACACTGCGAAGCTTGTGTGAAACACTATTGTTTTTGTTAAAATTATTATTCTTATTATTATTATTATTAGGGTTTCACACTGCGAAGCTTGTGTGAAACACTATTGTTTTTGTTAAAATTATTATTCTTATTAGGGTTTCACACTGCGAAGCTTGTGTGAAACACTATTGTTTTTGTTAAAATTATTATTCTTATTATTATTATTATTCTTCTTTTGTTTTGAGTAGATCTCAGCAACTGCTTGTCGCATCGTTACGATTTCTTCGGTTTTACTGGGAAAGTGGGTGTGACTTAGAGGATAAAGCTATTTTGAACGTTCTGCGACAATGCGAAATGTCCGAAATCACCGAAGTTATCGTTTTTGAAAATATTGCAGTAATTTTAACAATAATCATTGGATTTTAACTTTCGATACATTTTGGCATAGCCTGAGACAGGGCACATAGCTACGCTACTTTCGATTTTTGATTTTCGGCAAATCTTCGAAGATATTAGGCGCCAAATTTCGAAAATTCAAAATTTTACAAAAAACTTTTTTATTTATGAATATTTTTTAGTCGTATTGTGCACAGAATTAAAGAGTCATCTGCCTAGTGCAAAAATGTTAAAAAAATTTGTCTCAGTAATTTTCCTTGGCCGCTATTGGCTAATTCAGTTTTTCAGTCCTAGATTAATTTTTTATTGTTCGATTTGTATAAAGCAAAGTTCATATGCTTCGTTGTCTCAATTGTCATTTTTTTTATTACCGGAAGTGTTATCTGTCGGCACCGAAAGTGGCATAATTTTACCAAAAACTACAATTTTGACAGTTAGGTACCATTTTTCGAAAACAAATATTATTTTTTGGAAAAATTATTTGACTCAAAGCGTGTGCCCTTTCAAGGCGCAAAAAATGGCGGAAGCAGTTTTTTTAATTTCGATTTCATTTTCGAGCAAATTCGATTAAATGGCTAAAAATGGTGTAAAATTGACCCATTTACAACCTATTCAGGCTTTTCAGATTTTAAAATATTTCTTCGTAACTTTTATAAACTTGTAGCTATAATCCATACGAAGAAAATGTATGTTAAAATTAGTTTGTAATATAAGCAGTTACCAAGAAATGGACAGTTCTGTACAAGTCACTGTTTTCGTTATTTTGCCTGTAAAATAGTCAATTATGATTGGATTTTTATAAAAGTGACATCATTTGATTCAAAAAGCATGTAGCGTCATATCAAGTTGATTACAATTTAAAATTGACACCGGAAGTGACGTCATTTTGTCAAAAACTGCATTTTAAACTTTTTAAATCAATGTTTTATTCAACCAAGAATTATTTAATATGTATTAATAATTTTAACTTTTGGTTTAAATTCACATATAAACACAACTCATATGGTCATATACATATCATAAAATTGTTTCTAACTTGTTCGGTTGCCGAGAAATAGACGGTTTTCTACAGGCCACTTTTGAAGGTTTTTGGGCCATAAAAGTGTCAATTATTATTCGATTTTCATAAACGTTACACCATGTTATACCTAATGCCATTTAGGATTTCATACAAGTAATTTAAGATTTTCATTATCACCGGAAGTAACATCATTTTGGCAAAAACTGTATTTTTAGCCTTCAAAACAGATATTTTATTCAAATGAGTCTGTTTTGAAATGTTTTTCAAATTATGGTATTTGATGCCAATCAACAAATAAAATGAACCCATACGATCATACAGATACCACAAAATGGTTTCTAACTTGTACGGTTGCAGAGAAATAGTCGATTTTCTACAAGTCACTTTTCAAGTTTTTTGGTCTTTAAAAGTGGCAATTATTATTCGATTTACATAAAATTTTCACTATATGATATCGTATGCCATTTCTGATTTCATAAAACTAATTGAACATTTTCATTAACACCGGAAGAAATGTAATTTTGTCAAGATCATTTACAAGTAACAAATGTATAAAATGAATTGATATTGCTGGATTTGGTTGATTCTGCATCCATTTTATTTGTGTGCAATGTTAATTTGGAAACCTGTTTAATGGTTTAGTTGGTACCGGAAGTGACATATGTTCAAGGATAACTTGGCACCGGAAGTGACATGTTTAAGGGTAACGTGGCACCAGTGAAACCCGTCATTCCTGCATGCAGGTCTAGTTATTATTATTATTATTCTTCTTTTGTTTTGAGTAGATCTCAGCAACTGCTTGTCGCATCGTTACGATTTCTTCGGTTTTACTGGGAAAGTGGGTGTGACTTAGAGGATAAAGCTATTTTGAACGTTCTGCGACAATGCGAAATGTCCGAAATCACCGAAGTTATCATTTTTGAAAATATTGCAGTAATTTTAACAATAATCATTGGATTTTAATTTTCGATAGATTTTGGCATAGCCGGAGACAGGGCACATAGCTACGTTACTTTCAATTTTTGATTTTCTGCAAATCTTCGAAGATATTAGGCGCCAAATTTCGAAAATTTAAAATTTTACAAAAAACTTTTTTATTTATGAATATTTCTTAGTCGTGTTGTGCGGAGAATTAAAGAGTCATCTGATTAGCGCAAAAATGTTAAAATTTTTTGTCTCAGTAATTTTCCTTGGCCGCCATTGGCTAATTCAGTTTTTCAGTCCTAGATTATTTTGTTATTGTTCGATTTGTATAAAACAAAGTTCATATGCTTCGTTGTCTCAATTGTCATTTTTTTTGTTACCGATAGTGTTATCTGTCGGCACCGGAAGTGGCATAATTTTACCAAAAACTACAATTTTGACAGTTAGGTACATTTTTCGAAAACAAATATTATTTTTTGGAAAAATTATTTGACTCAAAGAGTGTGCCCTTTCAAGGCGCAAAAAATGTCGGAAGCAGTTTTTTTAATTTCAATTTCATTTTCGAGCAAATTCGATTAAATGGCTAAAAATGGTGTAAAATTGACCTATTTACAACCTATTCAGGCTTTTCAGATTTTAAAATATTTCTTCGTAACTTTTATAAACTTGTAGCTATAATCCATACGAAGAAAATGTATGTTAAAATTAGTTTGTAATATAAGCAGTTCCCAAGAAATGGGCAGTTCTGTACAAGTCACTGTTTTCGTTATTTTGCCTGTAAAATAGGCAATTATTATTGGATTTTTATAAAAGTGACATCATTTGATTCAAAAAGCATGTGGCGTCATATCAAGTTGATTACAATTTAAAATTGACACCGGAAGTGACATCATTTGTTCAAAAACTGCATTTTAAACTTTTTAAATCAATGTTTTATTCAACCATGAATAACTTAATATGTATTAATAATTTTAACTTTTGGTTTAAATTCACATATAAATACAACTCATGTGGTCATATAGATATCATAAAATTGTTTCTAACTTGTTCGGTTGCCGAGAAATAGACGGTTTTCTACAGGTCACTTTTGAAGGTTTCGGGGCCATAAAAGTGTCAATTATTATTCGATTTTCATAAACGTTACACCATGTTATACCTAATGCCATTTGTGATTTCATACAAGTAATTTAAGATTTTCATTATCACCGGAAGTAACGTCATTTTGGCAAAAACTGAATTTTTAGCCTTCAAAACAGATATTTTATTCAAATGAGTCTGTTTTGAAATCTTTTTCAAATTATGGTATTTGATGCCAATCAACAAATAGAATGAACCCATACGATCATACAGATACCACAAAATGGTTTCTAACTTGTACGGTTGCAGAGAAATAGCAGATTTTCTACAAGTCACTTTTCAAGTTTTTTGGTCTTTAAAAGTGGCAATTATTATTCGATTTACATAAAATTGTCACTATATGATATCGTATGCCATTTCTGATTTCATAAGACTAATTGAACATTTTCATTAACACCGGAAGTAATTTAATTTTGTCAAGATCATTTACAAGTAACAAATGTTTAAAATGACTTGATATTGCTGGATTGATTGGTTGATTCAACGTCCATTTTATTTGTGTGCAATGTTAATTTGGAAACCTGTTTAGTGGTTTCGTTGGTACCGGAAGTGACATATCTTCAAGTGTAACTTGGCACCGAAAGTGACATGTTTAAGAGTAACTTGGCACCAGTGAAACCCGTCATTCCTGCATGCAGGTCTAGTTCTTCTTTTGTTTTGAGTAGATCTCAGCAACTGCTTGTCGCATCGTTACGATTTCTTCGGTTTTACTGGGAAAGTGGGTGTGACTTAGAGGATAAAGCTATTTTGAACGTTCTGCGACAATGCGAAATGTCCGAAATCACCGAAGTTATTGTTTTTGAAAATATTGCAGTAATTTTAACAATAATCATTGGATTTTAACTTTCGATACATTTTGGCATAGCCTGAGACAGGGCACATAGCTACGCTACTTTCGATTTTTGATTTTCGGCAAATCTTCGAAGATATTAGGCGCCAAATTTCGAAAATTTAAAATTTTACAAAAAACTTTTTTATTTATGAATATTTTTTAGTCGTATTGTGCACAGAATTAAAGAGTCATCTGCCTAGTGCAAAAATGTTAAAAAATTTTGTCTCAGTAATTTTCCTTGGCCGCTATTGGCTAATTCAGTTTTTCAGTCCTAGATTAATTTTTTATTGTTCGATTTGTATAAAACAAAGTTCATATGCTTCGTTGTCTCAATTGTCATTTTTTTTATTACCGGAAGTGTTTTCTGTCGGCACCGAAAGTGGCATAATTTTACCAAAAACTACAATTTTGACAGTTAGGTACCACTTTTCGAAAACAAATATTATTTTTTGGAAAAATTATTTGACTCAAAGAGTGTGCCCTTTCAAGGCGCAAAAAATGGCGGAAGCAGTTTTTTTAATTTCGATTTCATTTTCGAGCAAATTCGATTAAATGGCTAAAAATGGTGTAAAATTGACCCATTTACAACCTATTCAGGCTTTTCAGATTTTAAAATATTTCTTCGTAACTTTTATAAACTTGTAGCTATAATCCATACGAAGAAAATGTATGTTAAAATTAGTTTGTAATATAAGCAGTTACCAAGAAATGGACAGTTCTGTACAAGTCACTGTTTTCGTTATTTTGCTTGTAAAATAGTCAATTATGATTGGATTTTTATAAAAGTGACATCATTTGATTCAAAAAGCATGTAGCGTCATATCAAGTTGATAACAATTTAAAATTGACACCGGAAGTGACGTCATTTTGTCAAAAACTGCATTTTAAACTTTTTAAATCAATGTTTTATTCAACCAAGAATTACTTAATATGTATTAATAATTTTAACTTTTGGTTTAAATTCACATATAAACACAACTCATATGGTCATATACATATCATAAAATTGTTTCTAACTTGTTCGGTTGCCGAGAAATAGACGGTTTTCTACAGGCCACTTTTGAAGGTTTTTGGGCCATAAAAGTGTCAATTATTATTCGATTTTCATAAACGTTACACCATGTTATACCTAATGCCATTTAGGATTTCATACGAGTAATTTAAGATTTTCATTATCACCGGAAGTAACATCATTTTGGCAAAAACTGTATTTTTAGCCTTCAAAACAGATATTTTATTCAAATGAGTCTGTTTTGAAATGTTTTTCAAATTATGGTATTTGATGCCAATCAACAAATAAAATGAACCCATACGATCATACAGATACCACAAAATGGTTTCTAACTTGTACGGTTGCAGAGAAATAGTCGATTTTCTACAAGTCACATTTCAAGTTTTTTGGTCTTTAAAAGTGGCAATTATTATTCGATTTACATAAAATTTTCACTATATGATATCGTATGCCATTTCTGATTTCATAAAACTAATTGAACATTTTCATTAACACCGGAAGAAATGTAATTTTGTCAAGATCATTTACAAGTAACAAATGTATAAAATGAATTGATATTGCTGGATTTGGTTGATTCTGCATCCATTTTATTTGTGTGCAATGTTAATTTGGAAACCTGTTTAATGGTTTCGTTGGTACCGGAAGTGACATATGTTCAAGGGTAACTTGGCACCGGAAGTGACATGTTTAAGGGTAACGTGGCACCAGTGAAACCCGTCATTCCTGCATGCAGGTCTAGTATTATAGTTGTTTTTATTGGCGAAGTTAAATTTAATTTTTGTTATAGTATTATCTTTTTATTTATTTGACGAAATTAAATTAATTTTTTTTATATTATAGTATAGTTATGTTTTTTATTTCTTATCTGATGATAAAATGTTGGTTAATTAGTTACAGTGGGGATTATGAAAGTGTAAATTCTTATCATAACAATCTATAACACCATTGTTACGTTTTTAATCCATTTTAATCCTTAGGGCCGGATTCCCGTTAAGGCGTCGAAAACGACCTTTTTTAATCCGTTACGGTCAATAACTGCGCCTTCGCGGGAATAAACCTACTTTTTACAATATGAAACACTGGTTTTAATGCTTTCAGAAACATTGTAATACCCGACGTGGTTTCAAACATCAACACTGTTCTCGGTCAATTAGTCTCTTTTGATCTGAGATTATAACATAACACTGATTTGTCTGGGCACACACATAATTGAGGGTGTCAAAACTGCAGTATTTCTAATCAAAGTAAGGATATATTCTATCAATTCATGTGAACCGAGACTGGTCATTCTCCCAATGTTATGGTCTATAATATTTTTTAGACTTCAATGGTCTGGATAATGATGTGCTTTAACTATCCGATGGTCTTAATCTTTACAACCACACAGTTCCCAAAATTAGCTGGAAAAAAAGATTAGAAGGGCTTTGACTATCTTCGTTTTTTTTTCTGTACGAGATCAAAGGAATCTGTGACATATGTTATTTCTTTGGGAGATAATTTTCGTTTTTGCTCCAAGACCTTTTCTCCTTAAAATTATTTAATTAATAGACAGCCAATTCCAGCATTTCCCTTTACCAATAAAACGAATTCCTCATTTTACACCATCCACGTTTCTAATCAAATTACAAAATGTATCCATGGTTGACGAAATGCTAAAATGTTCTAAGGGTTTACCGACTTTAACGATGTGACGATTCTTTTCTGTTATAAAACCCGGAAAACTCAGATTAAAATTTAAGACTCAGCAAAAAATAGTTTTTGGTTTTTGTCTTTGAAACCGACCAACTTTCTGATATGCATTACACTAAATTTTAAATGCATACATAGTTTACTAATAAGTATGATGAGTAGGTTGGTTAAAATCGTGTCAAGATGTTATCTATTCTGCTACAATATTATCATCGTCTAAGATCAATTAGTGACTAAAACCAATAATTTGAACATCATTATTCCTAAATTATAGGATATCGTACCTATTAGTGACCAATAATAGTCTAAGAGCCCATCAAAACCAATTTATGACAATCAGAGGTATTGATTACCAGGAATAGCGCGACCTGTAGGAAGAGTGGTGTAATTTTAAACACATGCGTTTCCCATATAACTAACAACGTTAGATATAATACAGTAAATCAAGCTTTTATTTACTTAGTATAAAGAAATCAATACCTTGGGGTTGGTGCGCCTATGGTAATGGGTGTATGCATCACAATTAAAACAGAAGTCGGCCTTGAACGTAATATCCAATTGGGTCTATTCATCGCCGCACCTGTCCTCTTCTTCTTCGTCTGTCCAGTTCAACCGTTCATGGCCCTTTTTATGTATCGATCTACTGTTATCGTAGAAGTATTTGTACTATATGCTTAGTCGTTCGGGTAGTGCGAAAAACCGAGGTAACAGTAGCTGGTAACAGTCAAGTGGTTTAGAAAATTTCTAATTACATGTACATGGCTATAAATAGTTTCTTTATTATTGACAAAAACAAATCTATCTTCAATACCCTATAAAGAATATGAATCCGTACCAGTCCCTGCTCTCTACAAACTCCACTTTGAAGGTTTTATAAACAAACGAATCCGTATTATCTGCGAGATCGAACTGTATAGTGTAAAACTGGGTTTTTTCCTACTCCATATAGTAGGATCGCGCGGATATTTTTGATTGATTTGTTGATAAAACCTTCACTATGACGTTTGTAAGGAGCAGGAACTTACTCGTACAGTTTCAACAAACATACTTTCAATAGCAGAACGTATTTATTATTGACATTGTTGGGCGGTCAGAATATTTTTTGACGCCAAAGTGTAATGGAGTGTATAGGCATTCCAAACGAAAGTCTGCTGGACACGAACTAAGTGAAATTGTAATGGTTTTAAAAAGTATTCCACACGCCTGTCGGAACGATATTCATATTAGTGTCAGCGTAACTAATGAAAATATTACATCACTGGAGTCTTATGTAAATATTTCCATGAGAATGTCAACACATAAGGTAATTGAAATGACTGCGCTACTAGGCCGTCGTTCGTAAGCGGTTAGTACAGTTAGTTTACAGATTTACCATGCTGTTGATCCTCAAACAATATACCGCTAAGTTTTCTCTAGTTTCAAGACTAAACATAATTTTAACAGCTATAGATCACTAATGATTTCCACCTTGACTTTAATGTTTTATTCGTCTCTTAAACTGGCTCTAAATTTTGCCAAAATTTTCGTTTGGTTGAATGCTTTCTGCCACAGATGGAGCAACATGTGGCAACATCTTACCCGAAAACACGCATGAGGTTCACCGTGATAAACTTGGGATACACAAGCTGGAAGTAGAGACAAATAAGCATCATGCCATTGTCGGTCCTACATTTCAACCCACCCAACTCTTGTATCCTTCCGCCTCAAAATCATGAATATTCACCAAACCCTGACAGAAAATGTATGTGCAAATCCTTTTCTTCCATTCTACACTAAAAAGTCAACAAAAATTACCATGCGGTCCTCCAATTTCCTCCCACTGCTAAAGACCCCTACGCGCAAACGTATTATTGAAATAAAGTTGAGCCATGTTACTCCCTCTCTCAGATTTCGTTAGTAAATTAGGTGATAAAGTATGATTGTGGTTAATCCGCATAAAAATTCTATTTTTAGTTCTGCGCATTAAAAAATTCTTTCACAAGCATGGGAACTTGGAATAATTTGATATCCGAGAAGGCCTTTGACATGGTGTCTTTGATGCGCTTAAAAGTGCCAACGGCGAATGCGAAAAATATAGCGGAAATCCTGGAGAACAGAAGAAAAGAGATTTGATATGATAGAAAATGAAAGCGAATCGACAACCGGTGTTCTTACCTTGTTATATAATATCTACTCATCTACAATTTTTTATTTCTTTGTGTGTAAACAATATTTCATTTCAGAAATCACCCCTCTCCTCATACAAGGAATATAAAACATAATATAATATACAGATCTCCTATGTACATATTATAACATAATGGAGAAAATCAAATAAATTAAATAATTTTTATACACACTACTTAAAACAAATGAAAAACAGAGGAAGAGCTGTTTTATAACATGATAAAGGGTTCTATAAATAGAATCAGCTATTGAAGCATCTGGTAAAATCGAAGTATTCATGTACTTTAAAGATGTTATTAGATGTAGCCAGGGTGGATTGGGCCGTCGGGAGATCGGAAGGGCCGGTATAAGGGCTGGTATAATAGACTTTCAGGACCCGGTGTGCTGGATGTGGGTCAGAATTCGGAATCCTGCAATGGGGATACGAATTTCAACCGAAAATTCCATCGGATTCACCCGACACTGTCTCCCGCAAATTTACTAATTATTAAGTCACCTGTACCCTGTTTGTGAGGATACGCCAGAATCCAAAATTAAAAATCAGCTTTCATGATTTTCATTTCTGTCACTCTGTATCAATGTGTTCGTGGCCTTCCATCACAGGAGGAATCAACTAGGGCTCCGGGCAACAAAAATTGGACATTTTTCAATGAAAATATTCCTGCTGATTCAATATTTCTAACTGGTTAATCAAATGGTTAAAATTTTCTCAACTAGTACCATTTTTCAACCAGTTGAATTCTCTTCACTCTTGACAATACAATGATAGATAATACGTTAATTAATAATATGACGATATGATAATTTAACAGGTTTTGGCCTAAGTTAATCGATTTATCAATTATATTATTTGACAGAGATTATAATCAGATATTGCACCAAATCGCATATTTGGGTTTCATTTTTAAAAAATGTCCAGGAGGAGAGCCCCCGGTTCGTGTGTTTAGTCAAGTGTAAAGCCCAACGTCTGTATTTATCAGTCGGTGAAGTATTCACACTGAACACTATTCTCAGCATGTAGAATACCCATTACCAGGTTTGCATCAAATGCACAGGACAAGTCTTAAGAAGTATTTGTAACATAATACAGGATAATTATGTATCTTAACAAAACACATCAACATCTAATATACATGTAACACAAACCAGTGTAATATCTGAAAAACACGCAAACGCTTATCCCCCATAGAATTGTTTCGTAAAATGATAAAGAGACATAACTTGAAGAATAACGTGTTTTGTGATACCAATTTAAAAGTTAGCATTTTGGTGTAAAAATGCTTGTTTCTATACCTGACCATTGGTATTATTTTATCTTATTAAACTACTTCTTTTACCATTTCATCATATTTTCCTTCACAGAATTACTGTCAGCAGCTAACAGACCGCCATTGTCACATGTGGATACGGAAAACAGTTCAGATCTGTAAGAAATAAACGGAAGTCTTTGATTAATGTTTGTTTTGTCTGTGACAACAACCTGGAATTAGTGGTTTAAAATGTATAGTCATATCCTGGTCGATATTCAAATGTCAGTGAAGTATTTAGATAACAACCATTGTATGAGGCCATATGGTAAAGTACCACAAGTGGGACAACACCTGAAAAACATGCTAAATCAGTGACCCTTGGATACACAATCACCCAAAACATTACTCACAGACCATGGTTTACTGTCAGTGGTTAATTAAACTCACCCAACACACGCTGTTACAGGTGTAACAATTATTTGACATTTCTGACACTATACCCTATGGTATGTTCAACAACCGCCAAAGCTTGCTGTTAAAATTAACTCCTCTCTATTAATGTTATACTATTACATTTCATCAGGTACATTGTCCTATGTATTTCGCAATCTTGGATCTTCATGCCGGATTTAAATGAAAAGGGGCCTGATGCTGTTTCACTTATGAAGCCCCTTATGTTGTCCAAAATTTAATTTTGCGAATTTTATAAGAAAAAACGACAAATTTGTGAGTGGATATTGATCGGGTTGTAGATCGCTGGGGATGTGGATGTAGAGATCCGGTGCTTATAAATTTTTCCAAATTATTTAATTTTTTTGCATATTGTCCGAAAGTACAAACGCATTTTTGCTGCGACATTTATATTTTGTTGGATTGCATTAATAAAATGATCCATTTTTATTATGGCATATCTTGTAATTTGTTTGGGATTATGGAAAGCCGCATTTAACACGTGCCAACATTTTTACAGATCATTCATTTGGCTTTTCACTTGATGAATGGCTTGTAGCCGTGCAGTCCTAGACATTTGCTTTATCTTGTCCTAAATATTTACATATATTCTATTGCCTCTTTTTTACAATCAACATTTTTACAATGAAATCAACATTTTTACAATCAAGGTTTATAAATCAATACTAAAACAATAATAAATTTTCAACACTTTGGCTTTATATGAAAATCAAATCGTTTTTGCCTCTTGGCTTTTTTGTTGGCGCCGGTTCAAAAAATAAACAGGAAAAATTTCATATTAACCATAGACGGCCAGGCTTGTAAAGCACTTTAGTCATCTGAATATGTACACTTATCACCCATTAGCATGAAATACGAATATGACACGGTATCAAATAGCGAAGCATATGGCAATAACGGTTAACATATCCATTTAGTACATTTCCTTCTGAAGAGGATTTATTAGTACCCAGAAGTGGCACTAGAAAGGATGAATTGACCAACTCTTATATTAAAGCAGTAACGTTCTGAACAAGTGATTATAGAAAAGGACGAACCGACCTAGATCAAGAGCATTTGGGAATATCACATCAATATCATGCTGCGTAGAGTAGGTAAAATAGTTTAATACACGTAATGTTCCGATGGGGAGGACTTTTACTCCAGTGCTAATGACCATAACACCTCCAGGAGTTAGTTTAGAGTTTATGAACCTTAAATAAGTTAATATATATAATTTAGAAGACAAAGATAAATGCTTCAAAAACAAACTACAGAACAAATAGTAGATGAACAGAGCAGAGACAATCCAAAAGTGAACAAGCGAACCATGTGCAAACACTGTGATAAGTTTTTGGTAATTTATTATTCAACATCAAATTTTTTCTTCCTTTGTCACTAGCCTGGAGGTCGCGTGCTCGAACATTCCATTGGTCCAGAAATTTTATCTGGATTTTCCGACGTGATTTCCCCATGTCAGTTGTATACGGGACGGAGGGCCTAACAAGGACAGCTGTCTAATCGTTCAGATAGAACGCAAAACTGAGGCCCCGCGTACACATTGGCGTGCATGTAAAAGATCCCTTGGCTGTAGGAATTCGATAAGACTAGGCCATAGGGCGTATGCCCGTCTTCATTACCCCAGTCGGTGCAGAACAGTAGGACGTTAAACCCCATTTTATTCATGTTTTTCTTCGTATTAATCATATTAAACTGCAATATTTTTTTGATAAACAGATCATACTGTTATTTTGTTGACAGTGGAGGTCATTTCACTTTCTGTAATTCAATTTAAAAGTTTCGTCTTTTATCGGAATAAATAAAGACTTAGGGATGTATTTTGTAAGAGATAAATCGGTCTATCGTGGGTCTTTATTTACACTTTTATTAATATGACAATTGCATAATCAACTCTCTAAATCATCGGGTGGCATTGATTTAAAATGTTTAGAACTTCCGCTAGATTTAAATTTAAAAGTGCAACGGTAAAATGTATAAATTTTGAACGTTCTGCGACAATGCGAAATGTCCGAAATCACCGAAGTTATTGTTTTTGAAAATATTGCAGTAATTTTAACAATAATCATTGGATTTTAACTTTCGATACATTTTGGCATAGCCTGAGACAGGGCACATAGCTACGCTACTTTCGATTTTTGATTTTCGGCAAATCTTCGAAGATATTAGGCGCCAAATTTCGAAAATTTAAAATTTTACAAAAAACTTTTTTATTTATGAATATTTTTTAGTCGTATTGTGCACAGAATTAAAGAGTCATCTGCCTAGTGCAAAAATGTTAAAAAATTTTGTCTCAGTAATTTTCCTTGGCCGCTATTGGCTAATTCAGTTTTTCAGTCCTAGATTAATTTTTTATTGTTCGATTTGTATAAAACAAAGTTCATATGCTTCGTTGTCTCAATTGTCATTTTTTTTATTACCGGAAGTGTTTTCTGTCGGCACCGAAAGTGGCATAATTTTACCAAAAACTACAATTTTGACAGTTAGGTACCACTTTTCGAAAACAAATATTATTTTTTGGAAAAATTATTTGACTCAAAGAGTGTGCCCTTTCAAGGCGCAAAAAATGGCGGAAGCAGTTTTTTTAATTTCGATTTCATTTTCGAGCAAATTCGATTAAATGGCTAAAAATGGTGTAAAATTGACCCATTTACAACCTATTCAGGCTTTTCAGATTTTAAAATATTTCTTCGTAACTTTTATAAACTTGTAGCTATAATCCATACGAAGAAAATGTATGTTAAAATTAGTTTGTAATATAAGCAGTTACCAAGAAATGGACAGTTCTGTACAAGTCACTGTTTTCGTTATTTTGCTTGTAAAATAGTCAATTATGATTGGATTTTTATAAAAGTGACATCATTTGATTCAAAAAGCATGTAGCGTCATATCAAGTTGATAACAATTTAAAATTGACACCGGAAGTGACGTCATTTTGTCAAAAACTGCATTTTAAACTTTTTAAATCAATGTTTTATTCAACCAAGAATTACTTAATATGTATTAATAATTTTAACTTTTGGTTTAAATTCACATATAAACACAACTCATATGGTCATATACATATCATAAAATTGTTTCTAACTTGTTCGGTTGCCGAGAAATAGACGGTTTTCTACAGGCCACTTTTGAAGGTTTTTGGGCCATAAAAGTGTCAATTATTATTCGATTTTCATAAACGTTACACCATGTTATACCTAATGCCATTTAGGATTTCATACGAGTAATTTAAGATTTTCATTATCACCGGAAGTAACATCATTTTGGCAAAAACTGTATTTTTAGCCTTCAAAACAGATATTTTATTCAAATGAGTCTGTTTTGAAATGTTTTTCAAATTATGGTATTTGATGCCAATCAACAAATAAAATGAACCCATACGATCATACAGATACCACAAAATGGTTTCTAACTTGTACGGTTGCAGAGAAATAGTCGATTTTCTACAAGTCACATTTCAAGTTTTTTGGTCTTTAAAAGTGGCAATTATTATTCGATTTACATAAAATTTTCACTATATGATATCGTATGCCATTTCTGATTTCATAAAACTAATTGAACATTTTCATTAACACCGGAAGAAATGTAATTTTGTCAAGATCATTTACAAGTAACAAATGTATAAAATGAATTGATATTGCTGGATTTGGTTGATTCTGCATCCATTTTATTTGTGTGCAATGTTAATTTGGAAACCTGTTTAATGGTTTCGTTGGTACCGGAAGTGACATATGTTCAAGGGTAACTTGGCACCGGAAGTGACATGTTTAAGGGTAACGTGGCACCAGTGAAACCCGTCATTCCTGCATGCAGGTCTAGTATTATAGTTGTTTTTATTGGCGAAGTTAAATTTAATTTTTGTTATAGTATTATCTTTTTATTTATTTGACGAAATTAAATTAATTTTTTTTATATTATAGTATAGTTATGTTTTTTATTTCTTATCTGATGATAAAATGTTGGTTAATTAGTTACAGTGGGGATTATGAAAGTGTAAATTCTTATCATAACAATCTATAACACCATTGTTACGTTTTTAATCCATTTTAATCCTTAGGGCCGGATTCCCGTTAAGGCGTCGAAAACGACCTTTTTTAATCCGTTACGGTCAATAACTGCGCCTTCGCGGGAATAAACCTACTTTTTACAATATGAAACACTGGTTTTAATGCTTTCAGAAACATTGTAATACCCGACGTGGTTTCAAACATCAACACTGTTCTCGGTCAATTAGTCTCTTTTGATCTGAGATTATAACATAACACTGATTTGTCTGGGCACACACATAATTGAGGGTGTCAAAACTGCAGTATTTCTAATCAAAGTAAGGATATATTCTATCAATTCATGTGAACCGAGACTGGTCATTCTCCCAATGTTATGGTCTATAATATTTTTTAGACTTCAATGGTCTGGATAATGATGTGCTTTAACTATCCGATGGTCTTAATCTTTACAACCACACAGTTCCCAAAATTAGCTGGAAAAAAAGATTAGAAGGGCTTTGACTATCTTCGTTTTTTTTTCTGTACGAGATCAAAGGAATCTGTGACATATGTTATTTCTTTGGGAGATAATTTTCGTTTTTGCTCCAAGACCTTTTCTCCTTAAAATTATTTAATTAATAGACAGCCAATTCCAGCATTTCCCTTTACCAATAAAACGAATTCCTCATTTTACACCATCCACGTTTCTAATCAAATTACAAAATGTATCCATGGTTGACGAAATGCTAAAATGTTCTAAGGGTTTACCGACTTTAACGATGTGACGATTCTTTTCTGTTATAAAACCCGGAAAACTCAGATTAAAATTTAAGACTCAGCAAAAAATAGTTTTTGGTTTTTGTCTTTGAAACCGACCAACTTTCTGATATGCATTACACTAAATTTTAAATGCATACATAGTTTACTAATAAGTATGATGAGTAGGTTGGTTAAAATCGTGTCAAGATGTTATCTATTCTGCTACAATATTATCATCGTCTAAGATCAATTAGTGACTAAAACCAATAATTTGAACATCATTATTCCTAAATTATAGGATATCGTACCTATTAGTGACCAATAATAGTCTAAGAGCCCATCAAAACCAATTTATGACAATCAGAGGTATTGATTACCAGGAATAGCGCGACCTGTAGGAAGAGTGGTGTAATTTTAAACACATGCGTTTCCCATATAACTAACAACGTTAGATATAATACAGTAAATCAAGCTTTTATTTACTTAGTATAAAGAAATCAATACCTTGGGGTTGGTGCGCCTATGGTAATGGGTGTATGCATCACAATTAAAACAGAAGTCGGCCTTGAACGTAATATCCAATTGGGTCTATTCATCGCCGCACCTGTCCTCTTCTTCTTCGTCTGTCCAGTTCAACCGTTCATGGCCCTTTTTATGTATCGATCTACTGTTATCGTAGAAGTATTTGTACTATATGCTTAGTCGTTCGGGTAGTGCGAAAAACCGAGGTAACAGTAGCTGGTAACAGTCAAGTGGTTTAGAAAATTTCTAATTACATGTACATGGCTATAAATAGTTTCTTTATTATTGACAAAAACAAATCTATCTTCAATACCCTATAAAGAATATGAATCCGTACCAGTCCCTGCTCTCTACAAACTCCACTTTGAAGGTTTTATAAACAAACGAATCCGTATTATCTGCGAGATCGAACTGTATAGTGTAAAACTGGGTTTTTTCCTACTCCATATAGTAGGATCGCGCGGATATTTTTGATTGATTTGTTGATAAAACCTTCACTATGACGTTTGTAAGGAGCAGGAACTTACTCGTACAGTTTCAACAAACATACTTTCAATAGCAGAACGTATTTATTATTGACATTGTTGGGCGGTCAGAATATTTTTTGACGCCAAAGTGTAATGGAGTGTATAGGCATTCCAAACGAAAGTCTGCTGGACACGAACTAAGTGAAATTGTAATGGTTTTAAAAAGTATTCCACACGCCTGTCGGAACGATATTCATATTAGTGTCAGCGTAACTAATGAAAATATTACATCACTGGAGTCTTATGTAAATATTTCCATGAGAATGTCAACACATAAGGTAATTGAAATGACTGCGCTACTAGGCCGTCGTTCGTAAGCGGTTAGTACAGTTAGTTTACAGATTTACCATGCTGTTGATCCTCAAACAATATACCGCTAAGTTTTCTCTAGTTTCAAGACTAAACATAATTTTAACAGCTATAGATCACTAATGATTTCCACCTTGACTTTAATGTTTTATTCGTCTCTTAAACTGGCTCTAAATTTTGCCAAAATTTTCGTTTGGTTGAATGCTTTCTGCCACAGATGGAGCAACATGTGGCAACATCTTACCCGAAAACACGCATGAGGTTCACCGTGATAAACTTGGGATACACAAGCTGGAAGTAGAGACAAATAAGCATCATGCCATTGTCGGTCCTACATTTCAACCCACCCAACTCTTGTATCCTTCCGCCTCAAAATCATGAATATTCACCAAACCCTGACAGAAAATGTATGTGCAAATCCTTTTCTTCCATTCTACACTAAAAAGTCAACAAAAATTACCATGCGGTCCTCCAATTTCCTCCCACTGCTAAAGACCCCTACGCGCAAACGTATTATTGAAATAAAGTTGAGCCATGTTACTCCCTCTCTCAGATTTCGTTAGTAAATTAGGTGATAAAGTATGATTGTGGTTAATCCGCATAAAAATTCTATTTTTAGTTCTGCGCATTAAAAAATTCTTTCACAAGCATGGGAACTTGGAATAATTTGATATCCGAGAAGGCCTTTGACATGGTGTCTTTGATGCGCTTAAAAGTGCCAACGGCGAATGCGAAAAATATAGCGGAAATCCTGGAGAACAGAAGAAAAGAGATTTGATATGATAGAAAATGAAAGCGAATCGACAACCGGTGTTCTTACCTTGTTATATAATATCTACTCATCTACAATTTTTTATTTCTTTGTGTGTAAACAATATTTCATTTCAGAAATCACCCCTCTCCTCATACAAGGAATATAAAACATAATATAATATACAGATCTCCTATGTACATATTATAACATAATGGAGAAAATCAAATAAATTAAATAATTTTTATACACACTACTTAAAACAAATGAAAAACAGAGGAAGAGCTGTTTTATAACATGATAAAGGGTTCTATAAATAGAATCAGCTATTGAAGCATCTGGTAAAATCGAAGTATTCATGTACTTTAAAGATGTTATTAGATGTAGCCAGGGTGGATTGGGCCGTCGGGAGATCGGAAGGGCCGGTATAAGGGCTGGTATAATAGACTTTCAGGACCCGGTGTGCTGGATGTGGGTCAGAATTCGGAATCCTGCAATGGGGATACGAATTTCAACCGAAAATTCCATCGGATTCACCCGACACTGTCTCCCGCAAATTTACTAATTATTAAGTCACCTGTACCCTGTTTGTGAGGATACGCCAGAATCCAAAATTAAAAATCAGCTTTCATGATTTTCATTTCTGTCACTCTGTATCAATGTGTTCGTGGCCTTCCATCACAGGAGGAATCAACTAGGGCTCCGGGCAACAAAAATTGGACATTTTTCAATGAAAATATTCCTGCTGATTCAATATTTCTAACTGGTTAATCAAATGGTTAAAATTTTCTCAACTAGTACCATTTTTCAACCAGTTGAATTCTCTTCACTCTTGACAATACAATGATAGATAATACGTTAATTAATAATATGACGATATGATAATTTAACAGGTTTTGGCCTAAGTTAATCGATTTATCAATTATATTATTTGACAGAGATTATAATCAGATATTGCACCAAATCGCATATTTGGGTTTCATTTTTAAAAAATGTCCAGGAGGAGAGCCCCCGGTTCGTGTGTTTAGTCAAGTGTAAAGCCCAACGTCTGTATTTATCAGTCGGTGAAGTATTCACACTGAACACTATTCTCAGCATGTAGAATACCCATTACCAGGTTTGCATCAAATGCACAGGACAAGTCTTAAGAAGTATTTGTAACATAATACAGGATAATTATGTATCTTAACAAAACACATCAACATCTAATATACATGTAACACAAACCAGTGTAATATCTGAAAAACACGCAAACGCTTATCCCCCATAGAATTGTTTCGTAAAATGATAAAGAGACATAACTTGAAGAATAACGTGTTTTGTGATACCAATTTAAAAGTTAGCATTTTGGTGTAAAAATGCTTGTTTCTATACCTGACCATTGGTATTATTTTATCTTATTAAACTACTTCTTTTACCATTTCATCATATTTTCCTTCACAGAATTACTGTCAGCAGCTAACAGACCGCCATTGTCACATGTGGATACGGAAAACAGTTCAGATCTGTAAGAAATAAACGGAAGTCTTTGATTAATGTTTGTTTTGTCTGTGACAACAACCTGGAATTAGTGGTTTAAAATGTATAGTCATATCCTGGTCGATATTCAAATGTCAGTGAAGTATTTAGATAACAACCATTGTATGAGGCCATATGGTAAAGTACCACAAGTGGGACAACACCTGAAAAACATGCTAAATCAGTGACCCTTGGATACACAATCACCCAAAACATTACTCACAGACCATGGTTTACTGTCAGTGGTTAATTAAACTCACCCAACACACGCTGTTACAGGTGTAACAATTATTTGACATTTCTGACACTATACCCTATGGTATGTTCAACAACCGCCAAAGCTTGCTGTTAAAATTAACTCCTCTCTATTAATGTTATACTATTACATTTCATCAGGTACATTGTCCTATGTATTTCGCAATCTTGGATCTTCATGCCGGATTTAAATGAAAAGGGGCCTGATGCTGTTTCACTTATGAAGCCCCTTATGTTGTCCAAAATTTAATTTTGCGAATTTTATAAGAAAAAACGACAAATTTGTGAGTGGATATTGATCGGGTTGTAGATCGCTGGGGATGTGGATGTAGAGATCCGGTGCTTATAAATTTTTCCAAATTATTTAATTTTTTTGCATATTGTCCGAAAGTACAAACGCATTTTTGCTGCGACATTTATATTTTGTTGGATTGCATTAATAAAATGATCCATTTTTATTATGGCATATCTTGTAATTTGTTTGGGATTATGGAAAGCCGCATTTAACACGTGCCAACATTTTTACAGATCATTCATTTGGCTTTTCACTTGATGAATGGCTTGTAGCCGTGCAGTCCTAGACATTTGCTTTATCTTGTCCTAAATATTTACATATATTCTATTGCCTCTTTTTTACAATCAACATTTTTACAATGAAATCAACATTTTTACAATCAAGGTTTATAAATCAATACTAAAACAATAATAAATTTTCAACACTTTGGCTTTATATGAAAATCAAATCGTTTTTGCCTCTTGGCTTTTTTGTTGGCGCCGGTTCAAAAAATAAACAGGAAAAATTTCATATTAACCATAGACGGCCAGGCTTGTAAAGCACTTTAGTCATCTGAATATGTACACTTATCACCCATTAGCATGAAATACGAATATGACACGGTATCAAATAGCGAAGCATATGGCAATAACGGTTAACATATCCATTTAGTACATTTCCTTCTGAAGAGGATTTATTAGTACCCAGAAGTGGCACTAGAAAGGATGAATTGACCAACTCTTATATTAAAGCAGTAACGTTCTGAACAAGTGATTATAGAAAAGGACGAACCGACCTAGATCAAGAGCATTTGGGAATATCACATCAATATCATGCTGCGTAGAGTAGGTAAAATAGTTTAATACACGTAATGTTCCGATGGGGAGGACTTTTACTCCAGTGCTAATGACCATAACACCTCCAGGAGTTAGTTTAGAGTTTATGAACCTTAAATAAGTTAATATATATAATTTAGAAGACAAAGATAAATGCTTCAAAAACAAACTACAGAACAAATAGTAGATGAACAGAGCAGAGACAATCCAAAAGTGAACAAGCGAACCATGTGCAAACACTGTGATAAGTTTTTGGTAATTTATTATTCAACATCAAATTTTTTCTTCCTTTGTCACTAGCCTGGAGGTCGCGTGCTCGAACATTCCATTGGTCCAGAAATTTTATCTGGATTTTCCGACGTGATTTCCCCATGTCAGTTGTATACGGGACGGAGGGCCTAACAAGGACAGCTGTCTAATCGTTCAGATAGAACGCAAAACTGAGGCCCCGCGTACACATTGGCGTGCATGTAAAAGATCCCTTGGCTGTAGGAATTCGATAAGACTAGGCCATAGGGCGTATGCCCGTCTTCATTACCCCAGTCGGTGCAGAACAGTAGGACGTTAAACCCCATTTTATTCATGTTTTTCTTCGTATTAATCATATTAAACTGCAATATTTTTTTGATAAACAGATCATACTGTTATTTTGTTGACAGTGGAGGTCATTTCACTTTCTGTAATTCAATTTAAAAGTTTCGTCTTTTATCGGAATAAATAAAGACTTAGGGATGTATTTTGTAAGAGATAAATCGGTCTATCGTGGGTCTTTATTTACACTTTTATTAATATGACAATTGCATAATCAACTCTCTAAATCATCGGGTGGCATTGATTTAAAATGTTTAGAACTTCCGCTAGATTTAAATTTAAAAGTGCAACGGTAAAATGTATAATCGAGACTAAGTCTCGCTTGTCCAGTACCGTTATTACGATAATAAACACTCTAAGCTACAATTTCCAAAACTCTTAACTTTCCTGAAAAAAAAGTAATTTGTTTGCCGAGAAAATACTTAGATTTTTCCGGCATGGTTTAGTCTTGTCAGTGTTGCAGACCTGGTAAGGAACAGTGTTAAGTCGTTTGAATGGGTCGAAAAGCAAAGGTACCATATACATATGGGCATGCACTCAGGGGCGTACATAACGATTTCGTTCAGGGGGGGGGGGGGGCGCAATCAGGAGCCGAGCACCACGTGTGAGTTTTCTAAAGTTGACATAGCATATGTACAATCTGACGCCCCACACACCAGTGATACTACAAACTGGGCAGTTCACTATAATTGTGAATATGATAGTGCTGAGACAATATAAGACAATTGAGGAGTAGAAGAATGATTTCAAAATGGAATCGAGCGCCGCAGCCCCGAAAAATATTCAGATATGTAACCGAGTAGAAGAATGATGTTATAATGGAATCGCGAAATAATTTCAGATATGTAACAGAGCTTTTCAATTTTTGGGACTGGGCTTGAAAATTTGAATCAATGTCATGGCAAATGGAACAAAATTCTCGTTAACGAGAGGATAAGAAATGGGAGAAATCATTTTTATACTGATGTAGGATCACTTTGTGATGTAATTTCATTGATGCAAGGCATAATTTTTTTATGTAACTGAGCAGTATGTTGTGACACACTGTCAATCTATTTCACAGAGTTAATGCGACAGGCGTCACAGATTTAATGCGACAGGTCAAGCGAATATTCACTGCGGATCAGTGTGGCACACTGTATGACGTATGCTAGTCTTTATTAGCCAAGTTGGTACAGAAAAGTAGCGTTCCCTGTTTAAATTGAAAAGTTTAGTTATAAATAGTTTTATGTCTGACAGAATGTAAACATTAGTTTATTGTACACTCACTTAGAGGTGTCATTTGCAATTGTAGGGAATATATTCTCATTTTCTTTTTACTCTTCCTGTTTGGTACAGAGGCGGATTCAAGGGGGGGGGGGGGCAAGGGTCGCGCACCCCCACTAATTTTCGACAGTGCCCTTTTTTACTACTGAAAGTGCCTTTCAACCGGCTTGTTTGCTGGATTTTGAGGCTATTTTTCTACGATTTCCGAACGTTTAGACGAAAATATCAGCCAAATAGCTCTTGGATTGGCTGCAGATGCAAGGAAATGACGGATAATTTTCTTGGGACCCCCAGGTCAGTGCCCTCATTTCGCGGCGCCCCCCACCTTTTCAAAATTCCTAAATCCGCCCCTGTGGTACTAAATCATGTCGTATTTACGTTCATAATATGAAAACATAAAGGAGAAGAGTAGAACGCTTTTTATTTGCCATAAATCACTTTCGACTTTTTTACAATTCGTTAGTCTCTGTCACCCTGAACCCCCTAGTCTTCAACGCACGGAGGGTCTGGGTCGGTTCTCAATTTTTGACGAAAATTACTGGATAATCTACCACATAAAAAACCAAACATTTGGTTACGCATGGGCAATGGAACCTTTTGGCTAAAGTATCCATTGAAAGTATCGGTAAGTGCTAGATCTTATGAAGCCGGGCCGATTTTGCTAGATTCTATAAAGCGTGGTTGAAATATATCCCACAATTCACTTGGCACATCTATTATTAGAAACAAAATAGAGACGAGGAATAAGCATGCATCGCGATGAAGAATTAAGAAGATTGTGAGAAGCCATACGTCTGATTGATGACGAGAGAAAATTACCATTTCAATTGAAACCTTTACACAACAAAATTTTAAAGAGTGTCATCGTTGACAAGCGAGCTGTTTTGATAGATTCAGCACGTGGTAACTTAAAAGACTGGATAATCCAGACAATGACCTATTTTCCGTCAAATTTTGAGGACCCATCCAGACTAATATTCGTAGAATATTTGTGTGGATGATAGAGACTAACAATTCGTCGGCATTTTAAATAAAATATTCCATTCCTGTATTCTGTGCTATATCACACAACACAAACACACAGGACGGACTGTAAATGGTTCTTTCTATGGTATATGTAGATAATAAACCTCATCTCTCAAACCTCCGTGTTTCGAGATAAGAGATGGCCCTATTTAGTTTCACGTCGCAAAGCCGAACACGAATCACACTCGCAAAAAGTAAGCAAAATTGGCAATATTTTTCATCAAACCAACGATCGATTATTGTTATTTATAACATTTCTGCCACATCCAACCACAAGCAGGTAATTCTACCAGACACGTTTTAAATCATAGTAGATTGCTTTTTCCGACATTTTGAATTTACGCTATTGCACATAAAAACAACGCTAGATTTACTTTATTGTCAATATTTTCTAATAAATGAATGTTGTTTCAGTAGATTGGACTACGTATGTGTAATAAGTACTTATAGTATAAAATTAACTTATTTTAAAGATGGTACATGCATTATTAAAGAAATTGAGTTTGCCACTTGGAACTAAATGCATCTAATCGTCGCTAAAAACAAGCACATCTGTACATCTCAACGTTTTTAGTTACGTTCTCGTAGCTAGGGTATATCCTGATGTTTCTAGCTTATTCACATATTATTTGTAGCAATCTTACCACTTCATCCCAAAATTGTTTTAAAATGGGGTAAATTTAAGACAAAGAGGGCCTTCAAACTACCGAGAGAAAATTAACTCTTGTGCTCATTTGGACAGCATAATGTTTTGAGGCAATCAAATTGGTTTTTTCTCAGTCTATAGGGGTAAAGGGGGGTAATCAGGTTTTACCTGTATGGTCTCAGACAAATAGATCTCCACTGACTTCAATCTTATAAATCCGTAACATTGCTTGACCTATGCGGGTTATTTTGTATAATATTCCGACATGTTAATATCTATGACCAGACATGTCCATTGACCCCAAATATAGAGAATTGATAGATGTCTCTAGCAAATCTCACACAAGAAAAATCCAACACCACCATTCGATCAACATTGTCACAATTCCGGATGTACTAGTCGGTCTAAAAATATGTGCAATCGGTCTCAAAATTATGCATCGGCGACTAAAGGAATTACTACGGTAAACAAACAATGCCAAAAGAGAAGAGAAAAATCCCAAACACTATTATATGTATATGATTAATTTGATTGGATACCTAACCCAAGCGTGTTAGACGCTGGCTCTCTAGCCTGGAGGTCGGGTGTTTTAATTTATTTATTTATTTATTTTAATTTATTTATTTATTTTAATTTATTTATTTTGAATTATCTATTTATTTATTTAATTATTTTATTGTTAAGCACATCTGGGCACTTATGTGAAAGATGGGCTATAAAAAGTGCCATAATGATAATAATGAATAAATTAACAGTCGCGTTTTAAGTATAATCGATATGGGTTCCGATTCGATATGAGCGCTTCGATTCCGAACTCAATAAATTGATCACTGTTGTCGAAATTTGCTGATTTGATTGTCATGGACACACTTGCAACCGGTTGAACCCAGATGCAAAATCGACATAAGCCCCGCTTTACAAGCCTTAGCAAACACCATCAGCCCAATACAACAATGAAACTGGATTGATTGTTAGTTGTGAACACAGATATGAATACGGTGTACCCCTGACATAGTTGTCACGAATCAGTGGTGCTTGATGAGTAGGTAACAGAACCCTTGGTAATTGGAATTCGAAATAAGAGTAGGCTGTAGCACCGCTGCCTGGTCAAGATTTCCCTAATAGCACACTGTCCGTCTTCGTTATTTCATTAACTTCGATCGCAAAGAAAGGTAAAATATTAAACCCCATTTCATTTCATTTATTTATTCAGTATAATTATATATACATATAAAGATCCGATTTCTCTGCTAAGTGTATTTGTAGTTGACAAACTCTTTCATGCTGCCTTCTCCATCTTCATTACCAGGGTTCTCAATCAAAGAACAGAGCCTTCCTAAAAATAAATATCAATATCATTCGTATTGATCATTCAAGTTTTCGTAAAATTACATTTGTTTTCGGTTTATTTTTGCTTTCATTTTCAACGATTATTTATTAATATTGCATGTACCTTCTAAAACCCACCGTTCGCTTTGTAATTTATCAACGGTATCCAGCAACACTGTTTCCTGGTGTCGGATATATTCTATAGTCTCTGCCAGATGACAAACTTCAAGTCGCGTTTCCTGATCAGACTCAATAAAATAATAGAAAAGAAAATTGAAATGTTATAAGCTATTTCCTGAAATAATTAGTATTAAATTTAGGTATTGTTTCTGAAAGATATTATATTTTAATATTTGATTTTACAAATTATCACAAAATTGCCCCATTGTGTACTTATCATCATAGTTATTACTTAGGGATTCGAAACATTATTATCTACATCCCCAATAAGAGAAATGGAAAACGATGGGTGTTGGGGGGGGGGGGGGGGATTCTATCTGGTTCTCTGGTTTAATCCCACTGCTAAGGGCCTTTACACACAAGCTAATTATTGAAAATGGAGATATTCCACTGACCTAGTATGTGTTGAGGGGACGTCCAACCCCATTTCTCTTATTACACAGAAAGAATCATTATCTAGCCAACCAAACTAACTTTATCTTATGTTTTCATAGGTCAAACAAAGTAAGGTAAAAACTTTCTCACTAGAATAATCTCTCGAGGCGAGGTGTGTGCATCCACGTAATATTGAGAGTCAAGGATACCCTCGGCAGTTAAATATCCTGGTACAACTCCATTATTTGAAGATCTTGGAGTATTTGGTTCGCCTGGTCCTTCCCAATACGAGTAAAAGCCTGGACGGGGATAATAGAATTCTGGCCGAGGAGTGTCTGGCCATATTGTACAGAATGTATCTGATGGAGTAACAGAATCTCGACCTACAACAACCGAGGATTGTAAAGATAATCCTAGGGGGTCTACATTGTGGTAATAATATTCTGGAATATCAGATGACTTGGGTGAATACACGCCATCACTATCAATATCTGTAGATGATAGCCCCTTTGAGACTGACTGTGGACTGTGAATGTCCGGAGAGCAAGGAGCATACCCTTTGCCTCCTGTTTTGTGTATAACTCTGTTATCTTCGTCATTATCTTCGACCTTATCTACTTCGCATACTCTGAGATTAGGATTCGGCGTAAAACCGTAAAAGTTGCTGTGGAATTCACTCGGACTCCAGCTTATATAAGGTGAATTTTCTCTGCAACAATTTTTTTCAATCGCATGACCACTATACGATGAGGTGTTTGGATTATAATTTAATTCTTCAACAGCCATGTCAAGTTTTTTCTGGTTTTCTAACCGTTCTTCGTACGCAGTTCGCATAGCATCTACACTCTGTTGCAGTAAATGTGTATTACTGACTGTTGGTGAGTATACGTTACTTTCATCTTGCTCTGGTAATGTTTTCTTACTCAGTAAAACTGGACTTGTTAGAGTTGGCGACGATGAGGAATCTGGCGACGAATCGCTAAAATATGCTTCGGATATTTTTAAATTAATAGTTCCCGTGGATTTCTCGCGGGAATTTGGTTCTGATATAAAATAATTATCTTCGTCGGACAGCGATTCCGTTGAACTTATCGAAGATCTTTTAGCAGCAGTTGGTTCTAGGGAATAAGTTGTTGACGCTGTAGTTTCATATGCTTTAGATCCAGAAGTGACACCACAAGAACCACTGATTCCATCTGCTTTCTCAACAAATCCCTTTTCAGACGAAACATTCGAAGACATTCTAAGGGAGTGAGTTTCTGTGTCCTTAGATTCATGCCAATTTACGTTATAGTGTTTTTCATAACTTTTCGAAGAGTCGGAATCAGTCAGTGTTCTGTTCCGCTTATGGGGTCGTGTTTTCTTTCTTTTTAGTTCTTGAGTTATTTTCTGCTCTTCGGGGCTATTCTCTGAGTTGGTAGTTGACGTTTCGGTGAATGACTGGCTATTGTCATAGCCAGCCAACGTCAAAGGCTCGTTACTGTTTGAGAGGTTATTAGACGAAGATGCAACAAAACTTGCACATTTAAAGCAGTTTTCGGCGAGGGTGGCGTTCGGAGTTGAGTCTAGTTTTTCTTGGTTTGCATCTGCAATGCGAGGTCTTTCCAATAATTGAAAAGACTTTACTTCATTTGGACGGTTATTAGATGGAGATGCGTTAAAACGTGTCCATTTAAGGCAGTTTTCAGTGAGCACAACTTTAGGAGCTGGTTCTTGTGAGTCTTGGCTTGAATCTGCAGTGCGAGGTCTATCAAAAAATTCATAATACTTTTCTTCATTTTGGGTCTTCTGTATTGAGCAAGATGGTACTGTGTTGTCTTCTTTTATCTGGTTTGCTTTTTTGGAGTGATTTACCCCGTCCCCTTTAACAATGCCAACCCAACCTGATACACCTTCCGTTACCTTCTTGTCGTATGGTTTCTTGAGCAGCCGTCTTTGTTGTTTTATTAATGCTTCAATTTGCTTACATCGATGCTTTTTCGAAGATCGTTTGCAGATTTTTTTCTTAGGCCAAGCATCATCGGAAACCCATGATAATCCATATTCAACAATATCAGACGACTCGTTAAATCCGTCCCTAGCAGCACTGTGTTGTTCTGATACAGGTTCTAGTGGGGATGGTATGCGGCGATTACCAGACAACGGTTCAGAATCACTGCTGTCGTTTTGTGGTGAATCTTTACCGGATAGTTTAGAAATTCTACTAGAATGGAATTTAATCTCCGGTCGAAGTGGTGATTGCGATACATTTGTAACAGCTACAATATCATTCGAACTAAAATCAAACATATCGTCTGGATATCCTGTTCCTTCCCACTGAGTAGAGGGGGTGTCCGTTTGAACATCCTCTGAAGAGTGAGTTTCAGCCAGAGTAGACTGAGCTGAAAATAGAACAAATCTTCACACAAACTAATGATCGATTATTTGCAGAGCCGTAGACTGACGACAGCGATGGGCCACCATATGATAAAGATAACACAAATGAGCCCCAAGATTAAAAATTGTTTAATTACTATGCACTACCTACTTTTCTTTTTACTTTATAAAGCATGTGTCTTGTTAGCACGGTCAGCTAATTTTACTAAAAAAAAACAGCAACCGGATCTAATGAAAAACGGTTACATCTAAAACCTAATGTCCATTGCAAATTTCGGCATAGGTCACGAGATGTAATTAGGGTTAAGGCACGGGTTAGTCCCACAACTTGTCAACAGTCTCGTGACCTATGACGAATCCGTCATTAATGGTTTAGCAGCCTTTACAGATATAGATCAGTGCCAAAGGAGGAACTAGAATGTCTGAACGGTTATTAATATAGCACAAATAAATGATTTAATATTTAGTTAATATTATTGGTTTAATTTAAGAGATTATTTTCACTTTAAATTATGTTACAGAATATACCTTTCAAGCGCTTTTCCAAGTCATTTGTAGATCTTTCGTTTACATCTTTTGGTTGCATAATCAGACAGCCGGCATTTTCATAACGCCATTCTTGGAGACACTGAATTGACGTCTCGTGTCATAGTAGATCTACGTCATTAACTTATAATCTAGCCTTTGTCATAAATGATGTTCATACGTTTTTCTTCTTAAAATGTTTTGTGGATATTTGTATGCTGTCTCTTATGGACTGTTTAGATACAATAAAATCTATACATAAAAGCCCATGATAAAATATTTGGCCAGTTTTCTAAAACTTATGAAAGGGTATAGCTGCCAATATTAAATGCTCTGCAACAATGTTGTTTCCATTGATTATATGTAAAAAGTACAATGTACAAAGTCCTAATACCGGTAATGATAAAGTCAAAATTCCTCTAAGGCAAAAGTTTTGTTAGAAAATACTTTTACATTTTACATTTCTCTCATTACATTTGGCATTTGCGCTCTGCCACGTCTCATCTGTCCTCCACGCTTTCTACATAGCATCTTTCGCACAGCATCAAGTTTCATATGTAAATATAGAATATCACGTGACTTATTAACATGTACGAAAACCTCGCACACTATAAACTAGCACACTATAAAGTTGTTCACCGCATGATAACAGGAAAGCAAGCTGGCACACTTTAAGAAACTATCCGGACGACCGTGCATAATCATGAATGTGCCAGTAATTTATATCACAATGACTGGAATTTCGTATTAATACCCGCACTTTGACATTTTAAACATCCCCTCTCTGCCCGGTCTCTCTATAAACAGAGTAGAGTCTGCCTAATTAACTTTGTTCCATTAACAAAAACCAACAATATATAAGCATTGTGCCCGAGAAATAAATAATATATTCGAAGAGAAGAATGGCTATACATTTTTTGGACACAGAGAATATTTGATTAAGACCTATATTTTAAGTTTAAGCCCCCCCCCCCCCAGCCATCCTCCTCTTCAACTTTAATCTCATTCTGTAAAGTTATGCATGTACATTAAAAATTATTTGAAAATTTGAAAAAGGCAATCGGTGATACGTAATATGGTATCGATAATTTTCACGGTACGCCAATCTGAATGTGCCAGAAATGGGCGTGCTTATCGAGAATTTCGGATTTAGACCCGTATTTTAACATTGAATACCCCTATCCCAAATCTTTGTTCGTTTTTCAGACAGCATAAATGTGCCGGAAAATTATTTGTTTATATTTGAAAAGAGCACTGACACCCCCCACCCCCACCAAAGCGTGATAGACAAATGGGATGTGGCAGAATGCAAAATGTAATGAGAGAAATGTAAAATGTAGACACGCCTAAAAAAGCATTTTCCCACCAAACATTTGCCATTTGACACTTAACATTTGCCGTTTTACATTCAACTCTTGCCTTAATGTATTTTGACTTTGTATATTGTACTTTTTACATATAATCAATGGAAAAGACTTTGTAGCAGAGCATTTAATATTGGCAGCGATACCCTTCCATAAATATGCTTTATCGGTAGTAAGCTTAAAACCAGCAACACATATCGGCAATAAACATTGTGCATTAGCCATCGTAGAAAGAAAAGTATTTGAAATGTCATGGTATTATTTACGTATTTATATTTATTTTATTATGAGAAATAATCACACTGAACTGAACTTCCATCACCTGTCAGCTTCTTGTTGAACTCTCGCCTATTGTTTTATTAATTAATGAGTAAGGTGAAATCTGAACAAATTCCACTTCATGTAATTTTGTGAACTATAGATAGGGCGTTGAATTTAAAGTTCCAATAGCATTTTTTTTAAGTTATATTTTTAAAATTTATTAAAATAAAGCCCCAAAATAGATTGAACCTATAAACAGTCCTACCTTGTTAAAGAATAATCCTATTAATCCTATAATTCACTATTGCCAGTTGAGAAATTGGCAAAAATATCATTTTCAACTTCAAATTCAAACGTTTGAAGATGGCCGTCCATGGAGAAGAATAGGAAAACAAGGGAGGTAATTGAGTAACTATTTCCTCAATCAACCAGTGTCACCCTTTCTAACCCCCCCAAAATTTTGTCCATGATCGTATAATGGTGAGTTGACAACCTTTTGAGCAAAAAACATAGAAATAATTATATTTTGACTTTCTTAGAAAAAGTGAAATTGGAACTTTAAGTGAACTATATTAATAATGACTGGTCCCTACCACATTAAGGCTTTTAATCCGTTTTTTACCCATCAAAGAGTGCCGCGGCCGACTTTCCAAACTCTGTTGAGTCGGCGATATGGGAAGACACCATAATAAATACAGTGTGCCCCCCCCCCCCAATAAATCAAATCAAAACAAAAAAAAAACAAAACGATGCAAAACATTAATATATTTTATTTGACATATAACAATCCCCCCCCCCCCCGAAAAAACAAAGACAGAAATAATTTATACATTAATATTATATTTTACCACATAAAACACAAAACTATACAATCATTATAATCATTGCTAATTCTAAAATATGTTTAAAAAATCAACCTTCCTGGAATTCGTTATGGAATTACAAAGTTTCTGCAGTTGGAAATGAAATGAAATGGGATTTAACGTCCTACTGTTCTGCTCCTGAACTGGGCTAATAAAGACGGTCTGCAGTTGGAATTGTTGAGCAATGGATAAATAAAAATGAAAATAAAGTTAAAAACTTGTTCGTAAAACGTCTTTGATTGGAATGCACAGATTAACATGAAAATATGATGTGGTCTTAATGATTAAGTACTGAATAGAAATATAATAACGTAGGTACCCTAATTAACAAAACACTTGTCTTTCCAGTTTTTAAGGTTTCGTCACAATAGTCAAAACAAAAAAAATAACATCTTAAATCCTTGAAAACTAATAGCATTCTTCTTTCTCTTATCTAGATAGGGCAAATATATAAATCCCAATCATATACGAGAGAAATGGGGTTCAATGCCCATTCGATAAAAACTAGTTCAATTTGGGACTAAATGGTTCAAATTCCATTTCAATAATCGCTTGTGTGGGGATTTTTTAAATTAGAAGTAGGAGGACCCAGAGAAAAAGTACAAGACTGGACTGGCAACCCTACTCCTTGTCACGTACAAGCAGGTAACTAAAACCACGCCACTTGACTGTATGATAGACCTTATGATCAAACAAGTGCACACATTAATCCATTAAGCAACTGAGTCCCCGGTTCCAATAACAATTAGATAATCATTTTAATCTTTAGAGCTTTAAAGATACATTATGGTAGATAAGATAAAGAGATGGCAGTTCTCACTATAATAGTTAAAAACTAGATAGTGTAAAGGTAATTTGATGAAAATTTCAGTCAAATTGATCCACTATTAGAAGAAAATGAAGCGAGTGAAATATTCACATAGACTCGCTCATCATTACTAAAATCATTAATATATACAGCATAGTCTCGATTATCCACTTGCTCGATTTAATTATCAATGGCCGTTAAGCGGCATATAGAAATTTAATCCGCCAACATCAAAGGTTAGCCTTGACATCAAGAGTTTATTATGGTCTGGATAAGTTAATTAATATCTAATTGATTATTTAGATAAAATTTCAGAGCTAAAGAAAGACTTGTAATAAGCAGATTTTGCTCTTGCATAATGCTATTTTAACTAAATTTGTGGAGAAAAGGCAATATATGTCTATAAGTTATAAGGGGCTATGAAGACAAAAATTTTGCTCTTGCATAATGCTATTTTAACAAAATTTGTGGAGAAAATAAGTTATAAGGGGCTATGAAGATAAAAATGAAAATCTTAATGGCTTTTCAGTTCCAAAGATTACAAATGTAATAAATAAATATCAAGTCAAAAGTTTAACTAAAATCAAAATCATTTATGCAAATGATATTTTACTTTGATGTATTTGTTCATATGGTTATAGCGGATAGCCTCATATTTAAAGTAAAAAAAATACCTGAAATTATCAGAAATAAATATATGCATTTGTTCAAATGTTCTTTTTTAGATAAATTTGTTAGACAGAAAGCAAGCAAGGTGTGTTTTATTTCTCAAAAACAATTATTGACCTTTTCTTTTACCTAGTGTAAATATTTTTAAGTAGTGACAGTAATTTTTTTTTTCCTGTTGATCTAATATATCAGCTTAGTCTTTTAAGTAACATGCTCTGTACATCTTTAATCGATGAAGTAATCTTTAAAACAAAATCTTGTGACCCATACATATACTAATACTAATATAAGAATATATACAGGATAATATAGACAACATATATTATCAAATACACTATTATATAAATTATTGCACAGTCTGACATCATTTGACAGAAGATGACTACAGAATATCATGTAACAATGCTTAATACTCAAGGTTGCTACATGTCTTAAATAACTTAAATGAAATGAAATCAGGTCAGCACTAATTGCACAAATCTTCATTAAATCACATAGTCAAGGGTTCAACCTACTCTTCATTGAATTACATAATCAAGGGTTGTTTTATAACTATCCACTGTTCCCTGCCAGGCCCAGCACCACTAATAACGATATATGAAGATTGTTTTAAATGGAAAGACAAAATTAAATGTTACACTGACAAGGATATTTTTATTAATTAAATACTGTATTCAGGTATATGATGAGGTTTGAATTTTTTGTTAACAGAAATAATTGAACACTAATCCATTTATCCCTGTATCTATCAAGTCTCAACCATTATACACATTCCAGCAGTAACAGTTGTTCAAAGTATATGTTAATTTTGAATTTCATTATGACTTTCTGAACAAACTCCGTAAGTTTTTAAAATGATATGGAGTACATATTGTGTCCAGTATCTTGTTTACAATCGAAATGAACTTTAATCATAAATAGTTCACACCTAACATTGAGTTGAATACTGAAGTTTAAAAGAAGGCTTTATATCCTGCATGCTGGGTTGCTGGCATATTATATAGTATATAATATAAAAATCAATAGAGCCGAAAAGTTTTTTTTTAATAAAGCCAAACAAAAATTGGCAATGAGAGTAATTAGACACCATGTTTAACTAACATGCAAGGAAAGTGTAGGATATAATATATCTAGTAAACAATGATTTATTTTGGCATCATGGTTTAATATAAAAGCCTTTCTGAATAAATCTACAGTAGATGATTATCTGGTATTTTGAGGACCCAAGCAGAAAAGGCTTAGCAGTATAAACCATACCTGGCTAAACCTCTCAGGGTTTTATCTGATGTGTTATTTTAATAGTGCAAATGCATTACTATTAATTTTTTGTCAGAAAAGATTAAGCAGGAATAAAAGTTTACTAGTTTAATTAAATTTTTGGCCTACTGTTTCGACAATCAACACAAAATCGATTATATTTCAACTGTGGCTTTCAAATTTTGAATGAAGACAGATTTTCATCCAACAAATAAAATCCAACGAAATAAGATTTTTGATCCAAAACAAAATTTGGGGTTTAAATTTATCAAGACTAGAGAAATTCCGATATTTTGTGCCGACTTTGTATATGTATTAATAAAGGAGAAGTCTAGTCTTTGTAACTGCTATATATTTTATTCATTATCGAGTATTGAGGTACCGGTAGTTTCAACCAAGCACAACCATGATAAATTAACATATCTGCTTTGACTTGATTAGAGTAAAGAGGATAGAAAAAGATTATCATCAATATGGTTTGTACTTCAGGTCCTCTAGTTCAGTAACTATATCAATACTAGGTAATGAATAATTTAAAGCATGTTTAACAGCAGGTAAATTGGAGAAATGGTTTTCGTTACACATTATTTAAATCATTGTAATTAATACAACATTAACGTATGTACCGGTAAATTAAAGCACAAAAATATACTCTACATATTATAAATATTGAAGCTCTGTTCTTAGAATAACCATTTTACATTATGATACAATATATTACAAAACCAGACTTTAACTACATATAGTGTTTCTCCAAACAACATTTACAAAGTGGGTGAAAAATAAATATAATGTTATATACAATATTGTGTTTATACATAAACTTTAATAAACTTGAAAAAACCCAAGAAAATAGAAACATTTCGACTAGAATCAATAATCTTGTACTCAGTGAGGGACAAGTAGTATTAACATAGAGACCAGATTCTTATCTCATACTCAGAATGTTACAACCATATAGTATGGACCATCCATGGTAATGGCTACTAAATATATTTGATGGACATGTCTCTGTTGATTCACATGGAATCACAGTCTCATTTCTATAATATTTGACATTTTGTAGTCTGTGTTATCACAAACAAGCAGCTCCAACAATTTGAGAGGATTATCAAAACCAAAAAATTAGTTATAATAAGGTCGACAAACCTGACATTCTGTGACTTTCGCATCTGAGACACAAGCCAGCAATGATGACCATTGCTCCAATCCCAAAATAAAAAGATGACCCTCATTAATATATTTTTATAAAGTGTCAATCATTCAATTTTTTTTATTTGAACTTGGTCCAATCATTGATGTAATAGAACTATACAACAAGTTTCGTTACTCTCACTCTCAGAATTATCCACAAATCAAATTGTTTTATCTCTCCTTAACATCAGCAGAACCTGTCAAACCTAGTAAACAGAGTGTTACTATTAATGCAATAGACAGACGGGCAAACATATTTTAATAATCCCCTGTTTTCCCTGAATGGTGGGAGACAATAATTTTACAGTATAATCAATTATGAAACAGGAACAATCAATATTCATCCTTTTTTTGATTTTAAATACAAAAACATCATAGAGTTCGAATGATTCTTTACCTTCATGTATCATATTATAGTTTAACTTCTTCAGATAAATAATGTTCTTTAATATAATAATAACAATCATTTTTGGTTTACGATGCCTTTTTAGTCACCAAGAAAATGTCAACAAATTTGTAACAAATTGATATCAATGGTTTTAGGATTTCAAGCATGGCATTATTTTTTAAACAGCCTTTTTCAACATGAATGGTGACACTAGCATGAAATTTTGATCATTTATTTTTAAAAACATATTATTGCATATTCTAACAAAACATTACATGATTACATTCTAATAATAAAAAAACGAAAAAGAAAAAACAAGTATCAAATAACAATAACAATTAAATAAATAACATTTTTGTTTTTTTTAGCTTTATAAATGCCATTTGAATAGACTCAATAATAATACTACATTATAGGTACCGGTAACAGAGAATGCATCCAGTACTTATTTATTATCAATAAGAGTTTGAAGACGTAATACCAATTCTCGTGAAATCTTCAAAACTTGTTTAGCATTGTGACGTTCAGCCATTTCTGAAAAAAAAAAATATATCAAACGCTGTATATTGGAAATATGAGAGAAAGCTGTGAAGTGTAGAGGCCTATAATATAAAATGTTTTTAATTCAGGCAAAAATCAGGACATAATTTGTTTCATAAAGTGATAACAGTATTGTTTCTTTAAGTTAATATATCACCATATTATGTTTTAATACTTTATACCATACTTACCATTAAAGAATTTGATAATATCAGTAAAATCCATATTATTATCCAGTATAATATCACGATAATATTCTACCAGGGCTAATGCTATAAATAACACAAAGTTAGCTGAACTAATATGTTTAGCTGCCCATATTGTCTCCCATACAGAAAATACATCATCATATACAAGTTCTGAAAAAAAAATTCAATTGATAAAATAAACAGGATAGTTATTGGTAATGAGGAACTAAATATTAATATAAGATTATACCACCTGGTTATAGTGACCACCACCATTGTATATGTATATTTTTTATACAATTACACTATCAATCTATCAAAATGACTAATTAGCAAAGAAACATCTACTATAACAGAATGTACAAAATTTCATAAATATATTTTGAACAAATTATGTGGTATGCTCAGGAATAAATTGCATACTAAAAACAATGAAATTTTTTTCCGTGGAAATGCGAACATTATTCAACGAATTAGTATTTGGAAGAAGTATCATATTAAGTTGATTTAAACAGTATTTATTACACACAATAGACAATAAATATTACAGATTTGGAAACTGGCTGAAATCTGTGAAATACCAAATTTTCAAAATGCATAACAGATTATGAGATGTACTCAACAAATAAAACACGGGATGGAAAAACAAACAGATCCTTTTTCAATACCCCTCCCTTAACTACATTCGGTACACTGACTGAACTACTACTCAAGAAGTAACATTGAACTTGATAGTTTTCAATTGTAATGTCAATGATATATTTCTCAGTTTTAAACCATCTTGTGTGATAAACAAATGACAGGTTAAATTCCTGACAGTCAAAATTTTGAAGTGGATACCCTGCTTAAAATCCCTCAAATACTTTTAAGAAATTTCCCTAACAAAATATGTTCATGTACTTACCTCTTTTAAAATCCAACAAAAACCAACGATAACAAAAGTAGAAATGAGTATAGTCACCATGATGATGCATATGTTCAAATAACTCACAATCTAAAATCTATAAAACAAACATATGTTAATCAACTGTTAATCATTTTTTCTTACGTGAAAGTCTTGAAATGAACACCAGCCAATTGTTTACCATTTCTAATCTACTTAAAACCAGAGAGTTGATTATAGTCTTGTCATGTTAATAAATGTCTAAATAATAGCTAACATAACATTTAACGTCTAAAGAAAGAACTGCAATAGGCAGATTTAGCTTGGCATGAACAATGTTTAATGCATGTCCAAGAATCCTACGGTTCACTTTATGGCTATAGAACAGGGGTTTTCTAGTATCCATGGCAATACCAATAAAAAGATGAGTTTTCTTGGAAATTTTTTAATTAAGTTCAGGTGAACATCATTTTTTATTCAATAATTGATATAGGTCAGGATACCTTTTCGTTTGCTAAAGGGTTTTCTTTTTTGTTGTATCTCTATTATTACATAACAAACGGTCGGACTGTCATGTGTCCTCTGGGAAATGTATGCAAAGTCTTCATAAGATTGGTGCTGAACAGTTAGTGTGTATTTTAGATTACTTAATGCCCTTAATAGAAAACTTACCTGAATAAGAGATCTCATATTAGCAAAATGTGTATCCATGGCTCCACCATGAGGAAAATTACAGGACATTCTTTTCATTAATTCACAAAAACAACTGTAAGCTAATGCCTCTGTTTTGGAAACACAAACATAATAATAAAACATCACAATTCACAGTTTCAATAACTAAAACTAACAAGCTAAATTCAGTTTTACACAGAGCATTGAATATGAATTTCCAAATATATGCATTAGAAATAGCTTATAGAGAAATGTCCAAACACAGTTCTAAATCAATTAAGTATGATATGGTTTCAAGATGATAAGCAAGCCAGCAATTATATATTTAGTTTTGTTATAAAAACAGTGAACGTACCATCATCAAATATAACTAACAATGGAGCCACCAAATCACACATTCCTTGTACATAACCAATTTCTAAGTGCTGCCACACATACCTGAATAAAACATCATTCAAGGGCATATTAATATGAATTATATTGTGTGCGATGAAAGGAGTATTCTTATTAAAACCAGTTCATTTGTTTTTCTTTATTACTAACTCTAACTTCTCTTATATGTTTATGGGTAAATCTTGCATATTTATTGTCAGTTAGACACTGTCTATTGGACAATAAGACCCCTGTAAATGTGAAACAGGAAGTGTTTATCTCCTAATTAACTACTTACGTGCACATGACATTGCGTAGTTTGTCAAGATTAGCCTGAGTAAAATAAAAATAATTTCTGTCACAACGTAACACATCTTTATCTATTCTATGAAGATTCAATGCTACATTCTCTAATAGTTCCACCTGAAAAGACAATGAATAATATATAAAATGATTACTTATATGAGCATAAAAACTAGCTGTCAGGCAACATTGCTGACATAATGAGTCATTAGCTAAGTAGTGGCAGGGGTAAAAAGGTATCAGTAAACATTTGAAGTTTTCACTGCTTTTCGAAGAAAACCAACGAGAAGTCTAATCCATGAATGACTAAGACTGAACTAAATTGAATAGCTATATCCTGTTTAGTGTACTGATACAGTTGCTGTTTCAAACTACTGGCAAAATCCTATCTCTAATGAAAATGCATATTCTTCTCCTCACTATTATAAGTCAGTGATCTATTTTTTAGTATAAATCAACAGTTTATTAATAACGGTTTAAATTGTTGACAGGATTTGACTGTTCAGTTGGATATGCGCAAAATTTGGGACAAATCTGAGAGGCACTTTAACGTTCAATGAATGGTTTGTACAATTTTTTTTATATTTTGCAGTTTCCAAGGGGAAAAATAATATATTTACAGCATAAATTCCACCATGAGATGCAGGAGATGCTGGGGAGATTAAACTTTCTTTTGATGCTGATAAACGTCGGCTATTTTCTGGAAATAGAAAAATATGCTTTCAGTGGATTATTAAAAATATAAATGACATTTTACTACCAATTTAATCCAGATATAAAGTATGTTGTTTAGTATTGAAATTACCAGTGCAAATATGTTTTTAAAAAACAATTTTCAAATCTCTGTGTTCATCAGGATCGTGACCCTTGAAAAATTGTGATAAAGATAAAAAAAAATCAAGAAGTTTCAAAGACATAAAAAGCAATTTTTAGTAAAGCGGATCATAAAAAATATCATGCCCAGAAAACATCCAAAATTACATATGATACAATGATACAGCTGTTTAATTAAATTTCTTATTTAGCCAGTTAAAATGATCCTTCATGCTTAGAATTATCACACACAAAAAAGGGATTTTAAATAGGAATCATTTAATAAGCAGAAATAGATAAAGCAGATTTAATAATACGGTTTAAAATTGAAATAATTTATTTATAAATATTGCAACCAGATTTATGTATACTATTTAACTTACAAATTATCTACTAGACTTCCTTTTACATCATCATCATAAATGAATATTCCTAACTTTCAATTATTTCTATCTTTTAATTGAATTATTTAAAGTAAACGAATCTCTAACTAAATACTTCAGAACATGAGATAATTACGTTTCTTGGAATTATCTTCTGTGAGATCAATGTAACATTATTCAATTAATATCCAAAACATAAGATCAATTATACTGGTGTATTCATATTCATGTAACAAGTCCAAATTTCAAAATCCATTCAATGGAGGAATATTTCCAATTAATAATGAAACATTCTAAGATAAATAATATTTGATATGGAAGGAACAAGAAGAGTTTGTAAAAATCACAAAAGGAGCATAAAAGCAGTAAGCATTTAATTAAATGTTGTTTTTGAGTAACATAAAAATTGCTTTTTATGATTCATTGTCCATTTTGGATATATCATGCAGTCAGAAAGAGAAAAGTAGGCACACACCAAGTGAATCATGCTCAAATGTTGAATCCATACCAGTACCCTCCACTGTCAAAGCATCAATTGTTTTCCCCATACCCTCATCAAATTGTTCCTGTTTATGTAACGGTTCATGATTATAATGAATGCTTATCTCTTCCTCTATCACAGCACTATCAACAGATAACTTCGTCACAACAATATTTCTATCTACACTTCCATCCCGGTCAGCTTTTGAGTAATCTGTAGCTTCAGAATCTCCAAGAGAATCCAGTTTTGATCTGGATGTAGTTGAACTTCCTCTGGCTATTGAATCTCCTAATCCATCATCAGGACTGTCAATTAGCGAATCAATACGTTTATGAACAGGGGTATCTGTCTGAATGATTTCATCTGCATTTGTGGAAAAGCCTAGTTCTAAACTAGTTTTAGATTCTGACGTGGGAGTCACTGCTGTCGAACTTTCTTCTGGTACAGTTTCTGGGTGGGAGAATTCCTCTGAATCAAAGGATTCAAAGACATCATTGCTTAAACTAGAGTCCTTTCGAACTAGAGGTATGTGACCATCGGTACTTTCTTGTGAAAGTTTGGCTAAATTTTCAGCCATTATTTCTTTGTCTCTCTGACGTACAATAGCTTCCACTGCAAGCCATTCGGACATTATTCTTTCATATTCTGTTCTTCCTTTTTCATCTACAACCTTCCTCTCTTCTGGTGAACTACCAAATTTATAATGTCCCAATAAATATGGCCAGACCTGAAATGAAAAAAGGAAAATATTAAAATTACCAACTTGGCACATGTTGATATGTTTTGCAATTATATCAATCATGCAGAATTTTATTTATAAATTATTTTTGCAGCTTGCATGCAGTGGTGCTAAATGGTGTTCTTAAGTACAAGCCAGATTGTTCACATATATTTCAAAAGTAAAAATACTATATCAATGTAAAGACAGTTGATATGTAATTGAGCACATTTATATAAAAATCAACATTAATTTTTTTTTTGAAAGTACTTTTAAAAAGCTTAACATTCAACTTTTATTCTGGCATATTGGGGCTTTAAACACCCAACGTGTCCCTAATAGTAACTAATACACAGTATGATAGATGCACAGAGAGAGATAGATTTTAAACATCTTTCACGTAACCCATGACACTTGCAGAGATAGTAGCACTAACAATTTACAGTGCACACCTTAAACCGATCTGCTGCCCATCCACAAGGTTTAACACAAGGACTTTTTTAGTTAATTAACAATAGTCCAATTTAATTAATTAATTGTTTATGATTTATGCTTACCTCTTTTCTAAGTTCATGTGCAACACCACCATAATATACTAATCTATAAATCTCAGCTGCGTTCATAACCTATAAAAAATAAAAGTATTCAAGACTAGCTATCCTTGACTCTCCTTCCTATAACAAGAAATCAGTGAGTAAAACACTGGCGCACTAACCAGAAGAATGACCAAGTTCAAGATTTATCAGGGTGCTTTACCCTTGTCACTGGTGCAAGATGAAGAGCCTTGCATGAAACAGTGTCTAGTTGTTTGGATAGGAAAATAAAGCTGGTCCCGTGTACATGTTGGAGTGCACATAGCAGAACCGTTGGCAGTTGGAATTTAATGACGTCTAGAGAGAAAATGCAATTTCCTCTGCACAAAATTTCCCTGACAGCAAACTGTATGGCATATGCCCGTCTCCATTAGTCTGGTAGGCACAGAAAAGAAGGACCCCATTTCATTTATAAATACAAAGTGCCCAACATGTAACAATTGTCTGATAAAAAATAATGAAGGGGTTGACTGTCTCAATTTATTTAACGCCTGGTGGTCAACTAAATCTGTAGGTTGTGATGTCATTTTCGACCGGTCACATCAGGGGTCATACGACCGGCTGTTGACCCTATGACGTCAATCAGTGTTGACGTTTCTAGTGGGTTATACACAATTCCCTGCATTTAATGAACTCGCTGCAACAGGCTATTTCCTTAGCCAATCCCTCACATCACCCAGACATGGGTTATATTAACAACTCATTAAGATCCTAGCGTAGTATAATTTTGAATTATAAAAAAAAAAAACCCGAAATAGGATCAGATTGGGAGAAAGATAGGTTGCTAGGCACAGAAACATACGCCCACAGCAGCTAAATCGTCCGGGCAGTCAACAAGAGTTGTCGCATATTCTTACTTTTTTCGTTAATGAAACAAGATTTTTTGAAGTGATCAAGGGCCATTACTCTGGCAGTAATTATCAGAAATTGCTGAAAATCAATAAGCTTTTTCGTCTCATGACCTTAAACACTGTGTATAAATTTAAAGTCAATCGGATATCAACTTTGGCCTCCAGAACGTCCCAAAGATTTTTTGAAGTGATCAAATGCCATAACCCTGGCAGTTATTATCGGAAACCACAGAAAATTAATAGGTTTCTTTGTCTTATGACCTTAAACACTGTGTATAAATTTAAAGTCAATCGGATATTAACTTTGACCTCCAGAACGTCCAAAAAATTAATAGGCTTCTTTGTGTCATGACCTTAAACACTGTGTGTAAATTTAAGGTCAATCGGATATTAACTTTAGCCTTTAGAACGTTCACAAGATTTTTCAAAGTGATCAAGGGCCATAACTCTGGCAGTAATTATCTGAAATCGCTGAAAATCAATAGGCTTCTTTGTCTAATGACCTTAAACACTGTGTATAAATTTAAAGTCAATCGGATATTAACTTTGGCCTCTAGAGCGTCCACAAGTGATCAAGGGCCATAACTCTGGCAGTAATCATCGGAAATCGCCGAAAATCAATAGGCTTCTTTATCTCATGACCTTAAACACTGTGTATAAAATTAAACTCAATCGGGTTTTAACTTTGGCCTCTAGAGCGTCCACAAGATTTTTTTTAAGTGATCAAAGGCCATAACTTTGGCAATAATTATCAGATTTCGCTGAAAAACAATAGGTTTCTTTGTAGTATGACCTTAAACACTGTGTATAAATTTAAACTCAATCGGATATTAACTTTGGCCTCTAGAGCGTCCACAAGATTTTTTTTAAGTGATCAAAGGCCATTACTTTGGCAATAACAACTAGGTCATTTCGGGACTACTAAAAGAAAAAAAAAAAGAAAAATTGTATACACAGGGACAGACCCATGACAAAAAAATGAGGTCCTGTGTATACATTGGCATACACGTAAAAACAAACCCGAAAAATAGGAACTGGATATAACAGTAGACCATAGCACTGCTGGTTAGGCGAAATTCCACTCAGCACACTGCAGCACATATATGTCCGTCTTTATTAGCCCAGTCAATTCAGAAAAGTAGGACATTAAATGGTAAACCACATTTCATTTCATTCCTTTTTAATAACTATTAGATTGAAGGATTGATTGGTTTCGTTTATTATATAAATTATTTCCAACGGAAATTCAAACACACAGATATATAAATATAAATCAAACAAGCCAACAGTGAGGCTGATGTCTGCCGCCGATATCCCCCACCCAAAACCAAAAAATAGATGATGCATACTAATTAAGTGGACTTATGAAAAACATCGAAGAATGAAACTGATTGTCTAAATTTAGTTTAAGCAGAAAATGGTCACAACTGAACTCTTGGTAGTGAAACTAAGTTTCATCACTCTCAATCAGTTATCTTGTTCCAAAGTATCAACCAATGAAATTGCTTAACTCTGCTTAGCTTTAGCAGAAAATAAATGTTAATCAATGAAGTCAGTCAAGAAATTCTAAACATTCTACCTCAATTAAAAGCAAAGTTATGTTTCAAAGTTTTGACCAATCATATTGTTTATCGCTTGTTTATCTCATCATCGAACTTAGTTTCATCACTCTCCCTCAATGAGAACCAAAGTTATCGTGTTTCAATGTCTCAACCAATCAAATTGCTCTGCATGACCTTGATGGAAAATTGGGAGAGTTATTGTGTTCCAAAGTCTTTCTCAATTAGATTAAAGCAGAGTTGGAATTTCAAAATTTTTCGTGTCGGACATTTTACCGAAAATAAAGGGGCATAACTCTTATCATTAATTAAGCAGACGAATTCATACCACAATTAAAAGTCACATGTCAAAATATTCAAAACACGTACATAACAAAAGTAGGTGAACCTCGCTATTTTTCATATTTAATTCCCGTACGGTATTCAATTCATACCACAATTAAAAATCACATGTCAACAAAATATTCAAACCCCGTACGTAATAAAAATTGGTGAACCTCGCTATTTTTCACACCTAATTCCCGTACGGCATTCTAATTTATGTCAATAAATGTCGTACAAAATTAAGCATTTTCGTAATACATTGAATGAAAGCTTGTCGATCCTGCTGCGGCATAAAATTCACAACCGTAATATTCCTTTAGATTTACGAGGCAGCAAATGAATGCCGAACTTCCGAAATAAGAATAGTTTGTGATGTCAAAACATCGTTTTTTCTTTATAAAATGTCTCACAAAATATTCAAATCCGTGCGTAATAGAAATAAGAACACAGCAGCAAATGAAAGAAAAGCGTTCGAAATAATACTTGTGGTGATGACAAAAGGCATAGCTGACTTCAGCGTATTGCCGCTATGGCGTACGTGACTTACAGCACACAGCTTCATAGTAAGCATTGCCTAACATGTTGAGCAATATTCGTGCGGCGCTCGAGATCACGGGAATGTGCCACTGTGGATGAGAATTTATATATGGATTCTTAAAAGACGTAAAGGATATCGTAGACAAAATGAATTAAGGTGTTACAAAATAATATACTCTTACGATATGTGACATCTATGATTAGTTGATAGATGCTGTCGGCTCAAATCAATGCGATTAAAATGCCCGACAATTGAAGACCACGAGGTAAACAGGTGAATTAAAATTATAATCACTCTTATTGGATTGATGAATAGTCCGACAAAGGGAAAGTAATGACTTCTGTTTAAGATTAGATTGATGAATTGTCCGACAAAGGATTAAGTCAATCAATCAAGGCAGATTAAGTAGTTAATCAAGGTAGGTTTATTGAAGGTATAACACGATAAATACGTTGATCACTTAATTACCTAATCAATCCTGCCTATTGTCAACGATAAATCGGGTTGAGTGGTAGTTTTACTCTCAGTGCACTATATTAATTTTGGAATTTTGAATATTATTCTCTATGTCTTGATGTCCGATTGGGCATATTCCCGGTCGGACAATATTGTGCGTTTGGAAAAAAAATTCGGACAAGTCCGGAATATACGGGCGAAATCCCAACTCTGGATTAAAGTATCTGCTTAGCCTTAGCAGAAAATGCCCATTATCGAACTTAGTCAAGGTATTGATATAATGAAACTATACATCATTGTGTCCCAAAGCATCAAGAAATCAAAATGCTTATCTCTGATTAGCCTAGTCAGAAAATGCTCATCTTCTAACTCAGTCCAAGCATTCACCTTATAAACACCCACACCTAGTTTGAATATTCTAGTTCATTATGAGAGTTATTGTGTCCCAAAAATATGACGGACCGACAGGTTTAACGTCAAAGCTATTCTTCATTCATATCATTAAGACAAGTAATCTCACCATTCCATTTTTGTTTAGTTCCTGCCATTTCTCCCATGTCAATCCACAAGATGCATCATAAGGATCATCACAAGATACTATTGTTGAGTTGACTAGACCAGAGAGATGTGTTCGTACTGTTTTCAGATGACGACAATGAGCTATCCCTAGGGAGATAAAAAAAAATCAAAAATCTGTATTTGTGAAATTTCAGCATTTATGTTTATTTGGGGCTATAACTATGTATATAAATGATTGGCAACTAGCCTAATCATTCCAGCAATTAAGCTCGAACCTGTAAAGGGGTTTACATGATTTCAGTAACAGCTCGGACAGAAGAATAGACAGGGGTGACGACAATATACTGCCAAATAACAAGTAGTTGCCATGCAAGATATGCCCACATTTTGCAATAGATGGATGGGGAACTGGGAATAACAGGTCATTCTCTTATTTTTCTAATACTTCAGATTGGCTTGGAAAAAAATCTGTAAAAACAAAATTCTTTTGTCGCGTTCACAAGGTTTTCAGAGTAAAACAGTTTTCAACCTTTTGTGAACCTAATGCTTCGCATTAAATCCCCCATTTTGCAAGAGATGGATAGAAAACAAGCTAAAAACAAACACAATTATTTATACAATCAGGAGCAATAATCCAGAAAGTTATGGCCTGAAATGTGCAAATATCAAAAGGGACTGAGATCTTTGGGATATAAAGTTAGCCCATGCTCCGTGTATCATAACTTTCATCAAAAGAGAGAGAGATAGAGAGAGAGATGGGGTCAACTCAACACAAACTAGTTCATTTCAGGAGTAATATAATTAGCTTGCACATCAGGGTCTTTAGCAGAGGGAGGAAACCGGAGGACTCTGAGAAAACCAATGAGGTTCGACAGGTGACTCTTCTTCTTGCCACTTATAACACCAGTTGACTCAATCAAAACCTTATGATACAACGCCCATGGGCTAATCATTCGGCAATCAAAACCCTGCTATATCCTTTAAAATCTTTACAAGGTTTTCAGAAAACTCGGAAGGTTCAATGCACAGGAGTGTCCACAAACTTGGTACATATCTCAAATTTTACGAAAAATCAAACTTGTCAAAGATATTTTGATCCGCAAGGTGATACATGCCAATATTGAAATTAACCAAGATCATTGGGATATATACATATCGTCGGCTCGGTGACAAACCCTCGTATCTACATTTTTATGCAAAACAACTTTTTTATGTGGCGGGAATTTCCATGTCTAGGCCCATCTTCTGACAAACTGTCGTACCTTAAAGCCAATTAGAAATGGTTATATGGCCACGTGCCAAAGGCTCGTACCGTGATTGGCTAAAAAAAAAATATTACAAAATAGTGTATCTGACAAGAGTGTGTGTACGTAAAGCTGTGTTCAAGTTTTATCAAGAATTTCTGTAAGTTTTGTATATTTTAGATGTTGTATTGAACGCAAAGATGTTTTGCAAGTATAATTATTAAAATCACATTGAAGTCATAACAGTTTAATCTACTTGTTCTGCTTGATCGGCAAAATTCAACAACAGTTTACTCTATAAAAATTAAAATATTTTTTCCAAACCGTGAAAATGTATTCCAAGTCTATAATACATTGATAAAAATCCAAATCGAAGGTGTTTTAATTGTGCTAAACGTTTTAATTTGTCTGTTTTAGCCAAATGTAAAGTTACGACATTTTGGAAATAAAGGTCGAAAAAAGACTAATTGAAGTTACGATGTTTTGTTGCTGCAAATGAAAAGGTGTTTAAAACCACGATGTCATTTAATAAGGCTAATGATCGAACAGAAGGGTCTGAAATGAAACGAAATGAGGGCTAATGAAAACGGACATACGCCATTGCATTGTGCTATTAAGGAAATTGTGCCCTACGGCCTTCTCTTATATCGAATTGCAACCGCCAAAGAATCTTTAACGTGCACGCTTATGTGTACATGGGACCTCGGTTTTTCTGTTTCACCAAATGACTAGATAAGTAGATGGTTGTCAGGCCCCCACCATCTTGCACCACTGATAAGGAGAACCCACGCCCCAAAATCCCGATAAACTTTCTCGGCCAATACCCGGATCGAACCCGCAACCCACACGATAGAGAGACAGCGTCTTATCCACTTAGCCACAATTGCCCCGCCCCCTAATAATCTTGTAGATATGTAGTAATATACATTTATTTTTTACAGGTGGTTGTCTTCAAAATGTTTTCAAGGGGAAAAGCGATGGTACAAATGGCCATAGATCGACAGAAACAAACAGAGGAACGCCATCCCCAAAAGAAACAGGACTGAAAACTACCCCAGATATCTTTATTGAACGCGAAAATAACCCCCCAAAATATATCGTAAATGTTGATGAGGATAAAACTATCAGTGCACATCAAACGGAAACCAAAACTCAAAAGAAACCCGGAAACGAACCTGAAAACAGAGCCGTGACAGAACCAGGAAAGAGAATAGTTAATCAACCTGAACAAAGAACACAAATTGAACCTGAAAAGAAAACACAAACCAAACCCGAAAAGAGAAAACAAACCGAAACTGTAAAGATAATCATTAATCAACATGAATGGAGAACTCAAACCCAACCTGAAAAGATAATCATTACTCAACCTGAAAAGATAACCATTACCCAACCTGAAAAGAAAAAACAACCCGAAAAGATAATAATAAATCAATCTTCAAGGATAACTCAACCTGAAAAGATAATCGTAAATCAACCTAAAAGGAGAACTCAAACCGAGCTTGAAAAGAAAACACAAACTCAACCTGAAACGTTAATCATAAATCAACCTGAAAAGAGGACGCAAAACGAATCTGAAAAGATAATAATAAATCAATGTGAAAAGATAATTACAAATCAACCTGAAAAGAAAATTACAAATCAACCTGAAAAGAGAATTAAAAATCAACCTGAAAAGAGAATTATAAATCAAACTGAAAAGAGAAATGGAAATCAACAGCAAACTACTTCAACATCTGATATTTCACGGAATTCAATAGCATCGATGGAGTCGATACTGAATGAACAAGTTGAACAGCGTAATTCTGACATGAGCTATGAATCGGATATGTACGATGAGGGCACTGTAAATAAAGAAACGTTTAGTGACATTCTTAGTGAAAATTCAGAAGATCTTGATTATGATAATTCAGACCAAGATCCAGATTATAAGATATCAGATAACGAAGACTCGTCAACAGATTCAGATGTGGATAATGCACCTGCACTTATATTAGACGATATACCTATTGATCACGAAGAGGTAGTAGATACTGGACCTCAAAGAAAAAAGAGACGTATAAGTATTGGCAATTGGCAGAAAAATATCCAAAAGAGACGAAGAATGAAAGGTAAAAGTTATAAAGGTTTAAAGAAGCAAGCAGATGATGGTAAATGGGTTTACTGTGTTGATAAAAAAGAACGACTTTTAACGCCCAGGGGTTGTCCTAAAAAGTGTGATAGCTCAAAGATTAAGTCGTGCTCAAAATTTTCAGAAGAAGAGAGACAGGAAATATTTTCAAGATTCTGGGATAGGTTAGATTGGAATCAGAGGAAAGTTTATATTAATTCTTTAGTACAATCTGGAGCTGTAGGAAGAAAGACAACAGAAGGAAACAGTAGGCGAAATGTTAGCCACGAGTATTTTCTTCGAAAAAATGGAGAACGCCTTGGCGTTTGCAAAAACATGTTTTTATCCACCCTAGGCATCGGAGAGAAAACGGTCTACGGCTGGTTGAAAGATGCCCTGAATGGAATTCCTAATAAAGGTAATACAATTAATAAGATAACAGCCCGAAGAGCTCGTGATAATCATCTCCGAGAAAACATCAAACAATATCTTGAGTGTTTGCCCAAAATGGAATCCCATTATTGTAGATCGTCCAGTAAGAAACAATACCTGGGGCCCGTATTCAATTCCTTTGCAGACCTGGTAACAGCTTACAAAAGTTATTGCACTGAAACGGCTGTGCCAGCAGCCTCACACACCCTAATAAAAGAAGTTTTCAATGAACTGAATTTAGAAATATTCTCTCCCAAAAAAGATCAGTGTGACGTGTGCTGCGGATATCAAGCTGGAAACATTTCACAAGAAGACTATGATCTACATATTACCAGAAAAGAAGCTGCCAGGAATGAAAAAGTAAAAGACAAAGAAAGATGTGAGCACGATAGTTCTTATAGAGTTGTAACTTTGGATTTACAGTCAGTTTTACTGTGTCCAAAGCTCCAAGCCAGCGCTCTATACTATAAGACAAAATTAGCTTGTCATAACTTTACAATTTACGATTTAAATACAAAAGACGTGGCCTGTTATTTTTGGCATGAGGCGGAAGGGGATTTGACAGCAAATTCCTTCGCATCGTGTGTAACAAACTATATAGAAAACATGCTAGTAGATGATAGAATCAAAACAATCGTAATATATAGTGATGGATGCACCTACCAAAACAGAAATAGTGTGTTAAGCAATGCCTTGTTGAAGATAGCTATTACCAAAAATGTAAGAATATTCCAAAAATACTTAGAAAAAGGGCATACTCAAATGGAGGTAGATAGTGTCCACAGCGTCATAGAGCGTAAACTTAAAAAGAGACCTATTTATATTCCACAAAATTATGTGGACATTTTTCGAAGTGCTAGACCGCGACAACCGTATAACGTTTTTTATGTACATCATGATTTCTTCAGACGTTATTCCGACCTCGGATATTATAATTCCATCCGCCCTGGTGTCAAAGTGGGGGACCCGGTCGTTACGGATATTCGCGTTATGAATTACAGCCCCGACGGCGATATTAAATATCAGCTTGTTTTTGGCGATGTCCTTCACGATCTCCCCAGGAAGGCAAAAAACGTGCAGATAGGTTCACAAGACATTCAGCCCAACAGACTTCACGATCACCCGATTCCTATAAAAACTACAAAATTTTCCCATCTTCAAGATATCAAAGCCGTCATTCCGCCAGACTACCATTCCTTTTATGACGCTCTTCCACACGCATGAAAGAAAGACTTTCATTTGAATAAGTGAAAACTGCCAACAAACGTTATTTTATTGTCAATTATAATAATGAGATGCTTTCGTTTTGAAACTGTTGTTTCTATATTACCGATAATTTCTTGACCAATACTTGCAGAAATGTTTTTGTGTGTTATTATACCCAAATAAAACAATACTTTTTGTTTCATTCCTTGTTTATTTCTAGGTTTAAATTGTTCTTGACAACGTACAACGCAAAGTCACTCGGATAGTACCAAGAGTCGGGGTCCGGTGTTCACATTGACGTGCACGTTAAGAACGCCTTGGCCGTTGTAATTCGACATAAGAGTAGGCCGCATCGCCGCTGTTCAGGCAAAATTTCCCTCATAGCACACTGTATGGTGCATGCCCGTCTTCATTAACCCAGACGGGGCAGAACAGTAGGCGGTTAAACCCCATTTTATTTCATCATTTTATTTTTTAATATAACATTGTTTGCCAGCTTTTGCGGGTTAAAATGTCGTAAGTACCCACATATGTTAACTTTTCGGAATCAAATTCTCGTAAGTGTAATTCGGGTAAACAATATGTAAACAGCACTACCCGATAAAAATTAACTGCTGTGTGTTCCTGATTCAGCACGAACAGTCCTATCAGAAACATCTTTGTGTTAAAATACTTTTGACAGATACGTTTTTTGTGTCTCCTGAAAAGTAGTTAAATTGTAGTTACGATAGTTTGTCACCGAGCCGACGATATGGTTTGCGTTTCGTCTAAATGTAGAGTGTCCACAACCTCACATACATTACTTTTTTCAAAAGTATTGAGCAATCAAGCTGTACACTAAGTTTCATCACTCTCTATCAAGATTATTTTGTCCCAAAGCATCGATCAATGAAATTGATTAGCTCTGCTTAGCTTTAGCTCAAAATGTTATAACTTAATCATTGAACCCAGTCAAGACATTCACCTAATGAACATCTACATCAAGTTTAAACAATCTACCTCAATTAAAAGTAGAGTTGTAATGTTCCAAAGTCTTGACCAATCAAATTGCTTACCACTCCTTAGACTAAGCAGAAAATCTATACAATTGAATATAGTCACGGTAATGACATAATAAATCTATATTTGGAGTTTTGTCGCTCTCACTTCATTATAACGAAAGTTATCGTGCCCCAAAGCATCAACCTATCAGATACCTTATCTCTGCTTACCGTAAGCAGACAATGCCCATCTTCGAACTCCATCAAGGAGAGTTATTGTGATCTGAAGTCTCGACCCGTCAAATTGCTTATTTCTCTGCTTACCCTCAGCAGAAAATGTTCATTATCGAACTTAGTCAAGGTATTTATGTAATAAAAGCTATACACCAAGTGTCCTCACTCTCACTTACTTTTAGAACAAATTTTAATAGTTGCCTTTCTTTAAAGGCTAGGGACAAAAATCATATATTTACTACTTATATATAATTTCTATTTCAAAAAGATTTTCATGTGATTGTTGAATTGAACACAACATTTTTTCATGAAATTATTTCAGTGTTTCAATTTTTAACCTATTTGCTCTGAATCAGAATAATATCAATTTAATGTTTGTCTGTGACAGCATTTTAATAAATGCACACTACTTACATCCATAGAAAGCTCGAGAAATAATCTGTTTCCTCATTGTATCACACAACTGCTTTATATGAGTTCTAAAAAAAATTAACAAAACATCATTTTTCAAACATTGTTTTTAATCATCAATGGTTTTTTTCTTTTTTTTTAGACAGACATTAAAATCAGTAGTTATATGTATGGGAAATCTGGGTTAAACTATTGGAAAAGAGATCATTATTATTGAAACTTCCTTTTAAATTTTGCCTATATACATTTGATGTAAAACAAATATTACAGTAAAACAAGAAATCAAAGTGTCTTGTAAATTTAACAAAGTTGATTTACAAAGGGTAAAGATGACACTTCCATTTTCTATCCCCATGCCATAAAGCCTACATTTAATCATTTTGTTCTCACTACTACATGTATAATGGTTAAATAGATCTTTAAAAATTAAGCTGATGAATGTTTGGTTGCCATAATAACATACTGATTAAAATGAGTTATGAATATGCAGAAATTAATAAGAATGTTGTTATATTTTTCTTATATAAAGTGGTTTGATGATAATCTCAGAACCAGAATATTACATTTATATGTCCTTTAATATGCGATAATTATATCATATCATCAACAATACTGATTAGTCATACATCTAATTATCACCAGAAGAGAACGACATATTGAAATTAATGCTACTAGTAGCAGCTTCCATTGAACACATTAATAATTTGATTTACCATATGACAGTATAAAGATGTATTAAATGATAACTAACCTGAGATGTGAACTGTTCTGATTAATAAAGATGTTATTTTGTTCTTCCTGGGATATAGCGTAACACTGTACAGAAGAGTGAATAAGTGGACTTGGAGGAAGATGACGACGTACAGGATATGGTGATCTCTCACCAGATGATTTGGCTTTGGGATCTAGCATTTCAGCTGCTGAAAACAGAAATTGGGAGAAATATTTACTTTTTGTTATTCGTTGTTGATGACCCTGGTATCATGTACCTAATAAAATTACATACTGTTGTATATAAACATCACACATGTTACTAGATCTGTACAATTAAATCTAAAGAGCTATTTGGCACGACAGTATGTATATTTCTCAATCATTTAAGTTGTTTTCTTTGTCGTTATTTCATTGTCAACTTACTTAATGTTTCTGGTTTAAAAGTTGCAATTATACGGAACACATAATCAGTGGCTTCATCTTCATCTGTGCTAGAACTCCCAGTACTACCACTACTACTAGCACTAGATAACTGACTACCTTTACGTTTTAACTTAGGAAAGACTTTACCTGAAATGATTTAGATTAGTTTTAATAGAGTCCTATACAAATCACTAAAAATCATTAACAACATGGCTTTCTTGGCCGATCAAAATGTCCTAATTTGTTCAATATGTGCAAGAAGAGAAACAGATAAGTCAACATCTGAATAGTCACACTTACACAGTCTTCTTCATCAAATGTCAAGCAATCTTTTTTGGTTGAGGAAATGCTTAACCCTTCCTGAGCTAACCACTTCATACCCATGGAGAGCTATGCAAATATTGAGTAAAAATCAAGTTTTAGACCCTGTTGTGAAAAACCCTGCATACCTTGAATATGAATGCGACCACAACTGTAAAATGGCAGATGTATATCCAATGTATATAACTTAAGTGCTTTTTGCATATTTTCGGTTTAGCTTTTATGGTTACCATGGTTACCAATGGGTTTCAAATGGCTGCCACATTATTGTCATACATGAAATAATTGATATTTTTCTTGCCATTAAAAAATTCAGATGTGCATGAATAAAGCTACATGGATTATTAGCATGATAGATACCTGTTTTGTAAGAATAGTACAGGCTTTTTTGGGGAAAGTCATTCAATTGTGATAATAATGGGTTTTTTCTAACAAAATATAATAATAAAATGTCAACGAGCAGTATTGCTTAAAAGCAGACGAATAATTTCCCCCTGGGAAGTCCTCCTTTTTTTGGTCTTTACTTTGTAACAAACATCTGAATTGATATCAAAAGAAGGGTCCCCACTTGTAGTATAGTCACTACTAGAATACAAAATAGGCGTGACGTTATCGGCATCGGAACTCAAGGCTGAAGACTTTTTGTTGTGAAGGACTCCATTACTCGGCTGTTCTGACAATTGATGGTTGTTCCGTCACTATATGAATCTCCCTCGTAATAAAAACACGTGTTATACACTATCTAAGGTTAAAACCAAACTATGGTCGGGAGCCGCTCTGACAGACTAAAAAACTCAGGAAGGGTTAACTAGTATCATTCTAGTCAGCTGTCAGACCAAGAGTTATGATTGTCATGTAAAAAAAACCTTGCTTGAAAAATTCTAGTTCTTACGGACTAGCAGATGAACAAAATATGGATCAGAATAAAAATCTAAATAAATTACAAGTATCATTATCTTATGGAAAATGTGCGACAGGGAAGTCACTTGCAACAGGTGTCTTTTACAAAAAGAATTTCCAGATGTCGGAGTCCAGTATCCTTAGAGGTATCCTTCATCTGTGGTCATTATGTGATCTAATACATGTACAATAATTTCTTCTTTGAAGTTTACAAACATGACATAGGATAAAATTTCTTTTTTTTAATTCATAAAGCAACAATGCGAACCCCCTTCTAAAAAATTACCATTCATAAATAACATAGAAATTGATTCAATTTTGAACTCTCCAAACAGTAAATGGGATGATGTTTTATTAGATTCCACCACAATTCCAGTTGAGCCTTTAATGTCATTATTTAAAAATGTATTTAAGAATCGTTTTGACACTTGCCCATTTCTTTACCTTTTCCCCTCTGATTCCAGAGAGGAGGATCTAGTTGGTTATGTGGAAGAAGAGCTGTCTCTAAAACAGAGAGAAATGCAAGAAGATGTCCTCCCTTCGGGAAATGAATTGGTGGTCTCTGGACACCATCTTGTCCCACTAATACAACAGTTCCTCCACAATCAGCTAAGAAAAAAAGTAAAATAATATATCTCTTCAAATGGTCATGGTTTAATCTCATTTTAATTATTGTATCTTGAGACACATTTTGTTTATTAGAATGATATTTTCTCATGAGTATAATACAGACTCATTTTCAAACATAATCTAATATAAATGTTGTGACAAGGGCTTTCATATAATATGGTTTGGCAATCAACATTTTGTCAATAAAGACAGGTATGGTTGACGGAAATGGCTACACTAGAGCCCTATATCAATATAGCTTCCACTACCTATTTTCATTACTGTGTGTGTGTGAAAGTACAAACATCTAGTTTCACACTTTCTCTTCCAGCTATTTTGATTGAGATAAATTAAAAAAAAAATTAGGTTGCCAGGCAACGAAACATACGCCCACACAGCAGCTAAATCGTCCGGGCAGTCAACAAGAGTTGTCGCATCTTAAGCAATTATCAGAAAATCATTAGAATTTGTTTGGTTTTTATAAAGTTCTGCCCCATGCTAACGTTAAGCATACGAAACATTTAATATCATGGATTTAGCTGTTCAATTATCGATTTTCAAGAAAGAAATTCACACTCAACCATCATATAGGGTCCACAAGGTAAAAAAGATAGGTTGCCAGGCAACGAAACATACGCCCACAGCAGCTAAATCGCCCGGGCAGTCAACAAGGGTTGTCGCAAATTTTTATTTTTTTTGCTAATGAAACATTTGTAATACACTAAAAACTGATTAAGAGTAACGGCATTATGTAATTATCAGAAAATCATTAGAATTTGATTGCTTTTTATAAAGTGTTACCCCACACTAACAATTAGTATATATACATAAAACATTTAATATCATGGATTTAGCTGTTCAGTTATTAAAATTCATTGAAAATCAAAATACTTGTTCGTTTCAACACCTTAAACTCTGTGTATCAATCTAAAGTCAATTGGATGATAAGTTTAGCCTCTATAGCGTAACAAGATTTTTTGAAGTTATCAAGGGAGATAACTCTGGTAATAATTATTTTAAATCTCTGAAAATCAATAGGCTTCTTCGTCTCATGACCCTAAACACTGTGTGTTAATTTAAAGTCGATCGGATATTAACTTTGGCCTCTAGAGCTTCCACAGGAGTTTTTTGAAGTGATCAAGGGCCATAACTCTTGCAGCAATTATTGAAAATCACTGAAAATCGATAGACGACTTAGTCTCATGACTGTAAACACTATGTATAAATTTGAAGTCAATCGGATATTAACTTTGACCTCTAGAGCATCCATTGTGTATAAATTTATGTATAAATTATGTATAAATTTGAAGTCAATCGGATATTAACTTTGACCTCTAGAGCATCCACTGTGTATAAATTTAAAGTCAATCGGATATTAACTTTGGCCTCTAGAGCGTCCGCAGGATTTTTTGAAGTGATCAAGGGACATAACTCTGGCACTAATTATCGGGAATCGCTGAAAATCAATAGTATTCTTTGTCTCATGACCTTAAACACTGTGTATAAATTTAAAGTAAATCGGATATTAACTTTGGCCTCTAGAGCGTCCACAAGATTTTTTGAAGTGATCAAGGGCTATAACTCTGGCACTAATTATCGGAAATCGCTGAAAATCAATAGACTTCTTCGTCTCATGACCTTAAACACTGTGTATAAATTTAAAGTCAATTGGATATTAACTTTGGCCTCTAGAGCGTCCACAAGATATTTTCAAGTGTTCAAGGGCCATAACTCTGGCACTAATTATCGGAAATCGCTGAAAATCAATAGGCTTCTTCGTCTCATGACCTTAAACACTGTGTATAAATTTAAAGTCAATTGGATATTAACTTTGGCCTCTAGAGCGTCCACAAGATATTTTGAAGTGATCAAGGGCCATAACTCTGGTAGTTATTATCGAAAATCGCTGAAAAACAATAGGCTTCTTCGTCTCATGACCTTAAACACTGTGTATAAATTTAAAGTCAATCGGATATTAACTTTGGCCTCTAGAGCGTCCACAAGATATTTTGAAGTGATCAAGGGCCATAACTCTGGTAGTTATTATCGGAAATCGCTGAAAATCAATAGGATTCTTCGTCTCATGACCTTAAACACTGTGTATAAATTTAAAGTAAATCGGATATTAACTTTGGCCTCTAGAGCGTCCACAAGATTTGTTGAAGTGATCAAGGGCCATAACTCTGGCACTAATTATCGGAAATCGCTGAAAATCAATAGGCTTCTTCGTCTCATGACCTTAAACACTGTGTATAAATTTAAAGTCAATCGGATATTAACTTTAGCCTGTAGAGCGTCCACAAGCAATTGTGGACCGCCGGACCGACGGACGGACCGACGGACGGACGGACGGGGCGACGACAATATACGACCACATTTCAATGTGGGCGTATAAAAACCATGATTTTCGTTCAATCAGGGGCCATAATTCAGGAAGTTATGGTCCAATGTGCCTGGATATCGAAAGGAACCGCATCTTTGGGTTATAAGCTTAATTTCAAATTTCATCAAAATCGGATTAAAATTGTGACCTCTACAGGGTCCACAACCTTGATATATCATATTTTTACACTATTCGCGTATTAGCCGCAGCCATTATGTCAGACAGTTTTGGTACCATATTTACGAAATTCAACCTCAACCTTCATTACAGTGAAACAGTGATATAATCAAACGTTTTTTAAAATCGGATAATAGTTGTGACCTCCAGAGGGACAACAAGCTAGAAAGGCAATTTTTCGTACAATCAGGGGACATAATTCAGGAAGTTACGATCCAATGGGTGCAAATATTGAAAGGAACCAAGATCTTTGGGTTATAAACATACATGTCAAGTTTCATCGAAATCGGTTAAAAATTGTGACCTCTATAGGGTCCACAAGCTTGATATACAACATATTTTCACACTCTTCGCGTACAATGGTGGCCATTTTGTCTGTCAATTCTGGTCCAATTTTCACGACTTCCAAACTCAACCTCCATAACCATGTAACGGTGATAAAATCGAACGTTTTTTTAAATCGGATAACAATTTTGACCTTCAGAGGGACCACAAGCTAAAAAGGGTGATTTTTCGGACAATCAGGGGCCATAATTCAGAAAGTTACGATCCGACGGGTGCAAATATCGAAAGGAACCAAGATCTTTGAGTTATAACCATTCATTTCAATTTTCATCCAAATCGGTTCAAAATTGTGACCTCTACACAGTTCACAAGCTAAAAACGTGATTTTTTGTACAATCAGGGGCCATAACCCATGAAGTTACAGTCCGATACATGCCAATATCGAAAGGAACCAAGATCTTAAAGTGATAAACCTATGTTTTAAGTTTCATTGAAATAGGATAAAAATTGTGACCTGTAGACTGTTCACAAACAATTGTGGACGGACGGACATCCGGACGAACAGGGGCGACAACAATATACGTCCACATGAAAATGTGGGCGTATAAAAATAAATAAACAATGAATATGAAGATACACTAGACAAATCCGGTTTTAATTTTTAAACACGAAGAAGCACTATTATATATTACCAGAACTATCAAATGTAATGTAACAATTTACTTACGTTGTTGATGACAGTGAATATAAACCACTTCATCTAGAAATACTGTCATCGCATACTCCCAATACATACTGAAATAATACAATATAAACACATTACAATCTCCTTACAATCACCTTACAAAATAATGTATAAAAAAATTTCAAAAATAAATTCTGATTGCTTTTTCTTTTTTACATTTTGATTTTAAAGGGATATTAGATCAATTTCAAAACAGCTGATAAGGCTGTCTATATTATTGATAATATATAGTGTGCCAGAGACGTTGGATAACAAACACTAGTTTCTAGCAGGTCCAAAAAAAGGAATGTTGTTGACCAAAAAAAGCCATTCATCAAGACATTCTTTAAATGATGCCAGAGATGTCCAGCTTCAACAATACACATAAAAAAAAACATCTACAAATAACTCTTAATGTGTTGTAAGACATTGAATGAGTATACACTTACACCGTTTTAAATTGTTTCATAAAACCATTGGAGCGGCATTTTCTTTTATAATATTCACAACGACACAGGAAACAACCAAAACAAATAAATACAAATTTCAAGATAAAATTAATAAAAAACACAAAATAACCAAAAATTAAAACCTAATTTATTGTTACTGATTCTTGAAATGGAAGTAAAATGAGTGTGAATATAACAGAGAAAGAAAAATAAAATAACATTTAGGGCAGTCTCTTTAGATCTTCAAATGTTCCAATGTATCATCTCTAAAATCATGGCGAGATGAATAAAATAACAATATCTAAATAGCTATGAGAAATGCTAAAGATTTTGAAGAGACTGTCACCTTAAAGAAATCACTACAATTAACAAAAAATAAAGCAAAGTACATTTAACAAAATAAATATATTATAAAATAAATGTGCATTACACCATTCATTTCAAGGATAATACCTTCTATCAGCATCTTCATCAACTTGTTCGCAACAACCATTCATCAATTGATTAGGTGTCCACATTATCATTAAACCATCTGTACATTGATGTAAAGATAGATAACCAGCCAAGGCAGCAACATCTTCCTTCTATAAGAAAATAAATGACAAATTTTTAGTATGTTTATATTCAATGAATTCTCAAAAAATAAACTAATATGTATTTCAGTGATTGATGTTATCTGGTAGGCTCTTTAAATACCCTTTTTCTTCACCCAAGACAAGCCATTTTGGGCTGAAACTTTTAGACAAAGTAAGTATGCCTGGAGTGATGTTTTGTTTTGTCACACGATTAAAAAATTTCTATTCAAATTTTACTATGCCTTCTGCAAGCTCTTGCCGGTTCTATATCAAATATGCATAGATATTTGTTTGATACGTTTTGGCAACCAAGTTGTAACATGTATTAATGAAGCAGAAGACAATTTGTCATAAATCATAATGGACTGTAAAAGTCTGTAAAATCTATTAACAACAGAAACAATGATTATCTTCCGTTATTCTTTCAATTGGATCTACAGTAATACTGCAACCTACAATACTATATGCATCACAATACATACTTCACAATATGATTAATCTCCAGACCAGACATAAAAATACATTAAAATAATACATCAATACAGTAGAATTATATTTTACTGAATATTATGCCATTGATTTTCTATTGTCAACACTGGTTTCAGACAGTGACAGTTTATATGTAACATTTGTGGAGCAGGATGCATACTTACTGGCTGTACCAGAACATTATTTTTACCATAGAGTAGAGTAGTTTTATTGTTCTGATGTAATGATTCAACATATTCTCTGGCTGACATGTGTAATGATTTAGGACTTTCTTCTCCACTTCCACTACTGGCTGTCCTTCTTATCTGTAACATAAAATATGGTAACGTCAAGCTACAGTAAGCATTAATTCACAATTATTGCCTTGGCACCAGTTGTTTATTTTCTTTCCATTCTGCAAATTAGATACAAGAAAATTTCACCACCTGATCTTTATACTTTTTTTGCATATATGTACTTTCATATTTCTTGAAAGATTCAACAGAAACATTATTTCATTTCATTTTTCTCACAGATATTACATGTATGATAGAGCATGAGACTGATGTTATTCTGTGAAAAGAAAGACTGAAGAAAATAACCTAAGAAAAAGAAAAACCCAGACCCAAGTTTTTTTTTCTAAAGTCTTTCTTCCCCAGCATAACCGAAGTTGAGGACTTTATCTTGCTTATAAATCAAGTATGTTGACATGTGTGTAAAATGTAATAAACATCTTTTTAAGCATAGAAGGTCAATAATAACACTAACAATAAAACTTGATAAATAGTATATTTACAGTGTCATGTCATCTGCAATAATGTTAAATAAAACTGAATTGTTGATTTGATCAATTTTGCACATGCAAATCATGGACGGCAATTTCATTAGTTTGGTTGCTCACAATATTTTTCTAATTGCAAATAGTATACATGAGGACTGTATAGCTTTCAGTTACACTAGGTAATTCTTGGTTTAAATTCAAATTATTTGTCATGTTTTCTGGGATATAAAAATAGGTTGCCAGGCAACGAAACATACGCCCACCAGCAGCTAAATCGTCCGGGCAGTCAACAAGAGTTGTCGCATATTAAGTAATTATCAAAAATCATTAGAATTTGTTTGTTTTTTATGAAGTTCTGGCCCATGTTAATGTCTATCTAGTATACGAAAAATTTAATATTATGGATTTAGCTGTACAATTATCAAAAATTCATTGAAAATCAATATATTTGTTGGTCTCAAGACATTAAACTCTGTTTCAAGTTTCATCAAAATAAAATTGTGAACTCTACAGGTCCACTTGATATACAATATTGTTACACTATTCGCGTACAAGCAGCAGTGTAACAGGGATATAATCAAATGGTTTTTTTTAAATTGGATAATAATTGCGACCACCAGGGGGACCACAAGCAATAAAAGGCGATTTTTTGGACAATCAGGGGCCATAATTCAGGAAGTTACAATCCGATATGCGCAAATATGTAACCAAGACCTTTAGGTTATAAACATGTATTTTAAGTTTTATCAAAATCGAATTAAAATTGTGACCTCTATAGGGTCCATAACCTTGATAAACATATCTTTACAAACGACGGCCATTTTGTCTGTCAATTTTAGTCTGATTTTCATGAAATTCGAACTCAACCTTCATTACCAAGCAACGGTGATATCATCAAACGTTTTTTTAAATCGGATAATAATTTTGACCTTCAGAAGGACCACAATCTAAAAAGGGTGATTTTTTGGACAAACAGGGGCCATAATTCAGGAAGTTAAGATCCAATGGGCGCAAATATCAAAAGAACTAAGATCTTTGGCTTATAAACATACATGTCAAGTTTCATCAAAATCGGTTCAAAGTTGTGACCTCTATAATATCCACAAGCTAAAAGCGTGATTTTTCGTACAATCAGGGGCCATAATTCAGGATGTTACGATCCGATATGCGCAAATATCGCAAGGAACCAAGATCTTTGAGTTATAGACATGCATTTCAAGTTTCATCAAATTCAGTTCAAAATTGTGACCCCTACAGTGTTCACAACCGTGACATACCATATTTTTACACTTTTCGAGTACAAACGGCGGCCATTTTGTCCGTCAATTTTGGTCCGATTTTCACGAAATTCGAACACAACCTTCTTTATGGTGTAACGGTGATATAATCAGACGCTTTTTCAAATCGGATAATAATTTTGGCCTCAAGAAGTACCACAAGCTAAAAAAGGCGATTTTTCGTACAATCAGGGGCCATAATTCAAGAAGTTATGATCCGATATGCGCAAATATCGAAAGGAACCAAGATCTTTGACTAATAAAAATGAATTTCAAGTTTCATCAAAATCGGTTCAATATTGTGACCTCTACAGTGTTCACAACCTTGACATACCATATTTTTACACTTTTCGCGTACAAACGGCGGCCATTTTGTCCGTCAATTTTGGTCCGATTTTCACGAAATTCGAACACAACCTTCTTTACGGTGTAACGGTGATATAATCAGACGGTTTTTCAAATCGGATAATAATTTTGGCCTCAAAAAGTACCACAAGCTAAAAAGGGCGATTTTTCGTACAATCAGGGGCCATAATTCAGGAAGTTATGATCCGATATGCGCAAATATCAAAAGGAACCAAGATCTTTGACTTATAAACATGCATTTTAAGTTTCATCAAAATCGGTTCAATATTGTGACATCTACAGTGTTCACAACCTTGACATACCATATTTTTACACTTTTAGCGTACAAACGGCGTCCATTTTGTCCGTCAATTTTGGTCCGATTTTTACAAAATTCGAACACGACCTTCTATACGGTGTAACGGTTATATAATCAGACGGTTTTTTAAATCGGATAATAATCTTGGCCTCCACAGGGAACACAAGCTAAAAAGGGAGATTTTTCGGACAATCAGGGGTCATAATTCAGGAAGTTACGATCCGATATGCGCAAATATCGAAAGGAACCAAGATCTTTCAGTTATAAACATGCATTTCAAGTTTCATCGAAATCGGATCAAAATTGTGACCTCTACACTGTTCACAAGCTAAAAACATGATTTTTCGTACAATCAGGGGCCATAACCCATGAAGTTACAGTCCGATACATGCCAATATCGAAAGGAACCGAGATCTTAGGGTGATAAACCTATATTTTATGTTTCATTGAAATCGGATAAAAATTGTGACCTGTAGACTGTTCACAAACAATTGTGGACGGACAGACGGACAGACGGACGGACGGACAGGGGCAACGACAATATACGTCCACATAAAAATGTGGGCGTATAAAAACTTACAGTGGAAGAGAAACCGGTTACAGGTTTTAAAGAAAAACTTTCAGAAGAATAACTCAACTTCCCCTGTATACTTTCAGATTGCAGGCATAGAGAGAAAGAGAAATGGGGTTTAACGTCCACTCGGCACAAACTAGGTTATTTCATATTTAATCTTATTTCAATAATTTTCATGCACGTAGGGGTCTTTAGCAGTGGGAGGAAACCAGAGTGCCTGGAGGAAACCCACGAGGTTGAGAAGGCACCCCTATCTCCATGCCACATACGCTCACACCAGGGATCGAAAACACAGCCGCAAGCCAGAGGTGACTGGCCAGCTAGAGGTCGAAGCGTGGCACTCTAGACCACTAGGCCATCCCAACCCCCCTTTCAGGCATAGAATTTACCTCAAAGATCAAAGAGATTTACCTTTATATGTTTATAAATAGTCATACTCTATTTCACTCTGCGTAACTGAAGAAGTAAATGTTCATTATCAAACTTAAGTCAAGATGCTGATCTAATGAAACCATACACCAAGTTTCATCAAACCTCCTCCATTAGAAGTTGGGTTAATGTGTTCCAAAGCATCATTAAATTGAATGGCTTATCTCTACTTAGCCGAAGCAAAATATGTTCATCCTTGATCTTAGTCAAGGCATTTCACTTCCGTTTCATGGATATACCCGTGCTAGTCTACACTAATATTTGTGACTGTCATTTGTTTGTCTGTTCAGGGCTGGTGGCTACACTAAGGCTGTCCCGAGGCTGAAATTTGAAGAATTGGTGTTGCTCGGACCGCGGAGTAACACAGACTTTGTGGCGTTGGACTACCACTTACGGTTTCAGAGTTATGCAACTTCCGGTTCATGTATATACCAATGCTACACTGGGTGAACTGCTAGTAGTAACTCACAGATTTCAAGTCAACTTTTAGAGCATCCATGTGATTTTTCTCAGGGAATAGTTTGTGTAACTTTCAACTCTATGAAAGCAATGGTATAGCTATTAATCCTAGCAATCATATGTTACCATTTCATAATATGCATGCATACGTTCTTTCAAAATGGTACTTTAACTCTTAACTGACCCACGGCGACTTTTGTCGACACCTATGACGTTACCGTTAAGTACCCACGGCGACTTTTTTCGACAAAACCAGTTAGCCGAATGCAACGTTCCTAGCACAATGAGAGTTACATCCCTTATAAACTAACGGCTTTTTCTCATTTGTTTACTTCCTGTTTGACATTTTGACAGTTAAAAATCTTAATGTTTCTTCTTGAAAAATTATAGTAAAACGGTGTTATGTCTTGGCCTATACGACAACGTTCTCCTTACGACGGATTACCACCCCTACAGTGATTCAGATATTATTGATGGTGTAGTTATTTATACTTTAGAACATGATAGAAGCTAGACTAATCAACCAAAATTTTAATTATTTACATGAAGGGGCTATTTTCAGTTGTTATATTTAATGATATGATTTGATAATGCATACCTATATTTTAGTACTATTGACTATTATGACGTGGGTTTTTATGACGTTATGACGTCAAACCTCTGGGTCATTTAAGAGTTAACCAATCCGTTATAATGTAGCCTAGATTAGATATTTAATGCGAGGGACTATTTTACTCAGAGGGCACAGAGAGTAACAAGGAATACTGAGCGGCTGATCAGATGATCACTTTAGTCTCCATAAGAGCATTCACAAAGATCATTAGAATTCTTCTTGGGAACATAAATACTGTGTAGGAAATTTAAAGTCAATCAAAAGCCAACTTTAGTCTCTTCAGCACCAATAAAGTGATCAAGGACAATAACTTTGAATGTTATCACATGTATCTTTAATCACTGAAACAAAACAAGCTCCTAAACATAAATAGTGTTTATTATATACATCACAATTAGAGGGTTAATTTAGTTTGTAGATGTTCAAATATATCAAGAGAAATAATTCTGAATGTAATCCATAAATGAACAGAAACTACAAAAACAATTTGATCTAGATATATCTATAAAACATTCTAGGTTTAAACCCCAAAATAATGCACAAATGATTTCATGAGGTACATGGCAATGGAAATAAACAGAGCAATCTTTCACGTTGCATTCACTATAAACATGTACACTGCTCCCTGGCTAGAAAACTTATCTGGAGCAGTGGAATATGTTTACATGTATAAGATATAGTTCAGTTACATTGATTAATACAAACATTATTCTGGTACACCAAACATATAAATAAATATATTATGAACTCCATTTCAGTATCTAATTATATACATGTACCAGTCTAGTATCATAATCTAGCTGCTTAGTCTTAATAACTATAATCTCCATTAAGCAGTCCATACCGTATGTTGACAGCATTCAGACACAATATGGTTACAGTGGTATCAATGGCAAAGTTATATCTCAGCTATGATAATTCATATAACAAATTTATTAGGTAATCATTCAAAAATTTCAAGGTGTATGACCTCTTATAACCATTCATAAACAGAGAATATATATATTCAAAATCCTCATATATTTGACAATATACTGCTTCAGGTCAAAATCAGGTCACAATTGTAAAATTAATGCAAAATTATTATATTACTTAAAATGTAGCTTTTGGGGGTAACAATTTCTACTTGTCAAACAAATTTTTGATTTTGCATGTTTAATGTAAATTTTATTAATGGACATAAAGAACCTTAAATAATGAAATGGTGTTAAAAAAAAGAGCCATTATATGTCAAGCCCTACTATACTATTCAAAAAAAGTAGGGGATATTTGATTTTTAAGTGTTATTAAAGTCACCTAATGAAACTGACGAAGAAACAAATGACAAAATGAAATGAAGTTCACATTCATCGATTTATTCCAAATGATCGTTAGACTAAGTAAGGCACAGACTGACCATTATTATAAGGGTAAAATGATACCCGGGGTCAAACAGCAAAGTTACCACAGCATCACAACAAAGTCAGTAACGGGTAAATCCTCCTCTGTTTGCCAAACAGACATTGATCCGACATGGCATACTCCTAATGAGACGTCTAAGGTCATTTTGGTCCAGACTGTCCCATTCCTGTTGCAACGCAGCAGCAAGTTCTTGGACATTGGCAGGACGTTGTTGACGTTGACGTAGCCTCTGTCCAAGCATGTCCCAGACATGCTCCATGGGGGAGAGGTCGGAACTCAGTGCTGGCCAAGGTAATGTGGTGATGTTCTGTTGTTGGAGGTAACCTGTAACGATCCTGGCCCTGTGACATCTTGCGTTGTCATCCTGGAAGATGAAACGACGGCCATGACGTCGTGCGAACGGCACAACATGGACTGCCAAGATGTTGTCCCGGTAGTACTGGCCTGTAACACGCCCTGCAACAACATGTAAAGCCGTTCTTCCAGCAACAGTGATGTCTCCCCACACCATAACAGAACCACCCCCCAAATCGATCATGTCTGATGACGTTAACGTCTTGGAAGCGATCGTTTCGACGACGCCACACCCTCCTACATCTGTCCAAAAAATCAACAGTGAACCTTGACTCATCTGAAAACATCACATTGCTCCAGCGTCGATTATCCCAGTGTTGACGCTCCCTACACAAACGACGTCCTGCCTGAATGCGATGATCTCTCAAACAGGGGATCACGCGAGGACGTCGGGCGCGAAGGTGACCCCTATGCAGTCGATTCCGAATCGTCTGGCCACTCACTCTCACACCAGTGTCTGTTTGAAGACGAGCGCTGATCTGTTTTGCTGTGATGACACGATTTCTCAAGGCCAAGGTACGGATAAATCGATCCTGGGCTTGAGTTGTCGCCCTTGGTCGACCTGAGCGTGGTCTGTCCTGTACAGATTGTGTATCACGGTATCTGGACCATAGCCTGCTTATGACAGACTGAGAAACATTCATCGTCCGCGCCACAACCGCCTGTGTTGTGCCGATCTGTAGCATGCCAAGGGCACGTAACCTTTCATTTTGGGTAAGCCGACGCATATCAAAATTTGTTTTCTGGTCACTAAAACAATTAAACTGATGTTTCCACCCTGGAATTCAATGCCACAATGACTGTAACCTTCAAAGTGAGAGTCGTGCAAATCTTGCGTTGGACCCCTATGATGATCCCAAGCATCACCTGCATTCCATGCGGTAGCTATTGGTGCGTTTGGGCGTCACATGTAACTGGAAATGTTTCTTCTGTTAGGTTCTATAGTGACTTTTTTCGTAGTCATTTGCATATTTTAGTATTATGCCCCCAAAATCAAATATCCCCTACTTTTTTTGAATAGTATATAATCTGAACCAGAAATGGGTCAAATTTTGATGTTGGGTTGATTTGTAATGTTAACTTAATCTACTGTCTCGGTCTTGCTATTTCATAAACGGATTTCTTCGATTATGAACAAACTACTTAACTTTGGTTATTATAAACTTACCTGTGTTTTTGAAATTACCTCCGGTTAAATAAAATCCATGGCACAATTAAATATCTCTATGGAAAAAAAAGTTCTCTCTTGAAAAGTCATTGTTTTTGCTTGTATTTTCGACTGTCTTCATCACAACATTGACTTGTCACGTGACGAGTTGACCCATCCTAATATTTTAAAGGGTGTGAAGATTGACAAATATGGTTTTATCACCTGTGTTGCTATCAAAGCAGCACACAACCTTTTCGATTGTTTGAGTTTGGGCAACAAGATTAGCAACTGAAGACAATAATATTAATTTAGAAACAATTAATTGATTGTAATCAGTCTACTAAATTTTATCCACTGATTACACGAATACTCATAAATATAACATTGCTTTCACATAATCATCATCCCAGATTTGTAAATACCCAGTATATCATAAATATTTTTATAAATAATATTAAATCCCTGACTATTATTATATATAGACAACTTCGTGGCTTACATTTACAAATAAACAAACTTTATTTCATAATTAATTGATCATATTTCATAACAGGGTCTAGACCCAATGCTCGGTGGTTATTACTAATTAGTCCATTTACAAAATTTTATGATTACCCGGTACCACAAAAAATATGAACAAGCCAACAGTGAGGCTGATGTCCCCCGCCGAAATCCCCAAATAAATAGATGACACATATTAATTAATCGCACATTTATTTTTTTCAAACGTATCGACCAATCAAACTGAACACGAAGTGTCATCCAAAAATTGCTTATCTCTGCCTACCGTAAGAAGAAAATGCTCATCTTCGAATTCCATCAAGGCATTGACCTAATAAGCATACACACCAATTTTGAACATTTTAACTCAATTCGAAGGAGAGTTATTGTGTTCCAAAGTCTCGGCAAATCAAATTGCTTATCGCTCTGCTTACCCTGAGCAGAAAATGCTCATTATTGATCATAGTCAAGGTATTACTGTAATGAAACTATACACCAAGTTTCATCACTCATACTTAATTAGAACTAAAGTTATCGTGTCTCAAAGCATCAACCAATCAAATTGCTTATCTCTGCCTACCCTAAGCGGAAAATGCTCATCTTCGAACTCCATCAAGGCATTGACCTAATAAGCATATACACCAAGTTTGAACATTTTAACTCAATTAGAAGGAGAGTTATTGTGTTCCAAAGTCTCGACCAATCAAATTGCGTATCGCTCTGCTTACCCTGAGCAGAAAATGCTCATTATCGAACTTAGTCAAGGTATTACTGTAATGAAACTATACACCAAGTTTCATCACTCTCACTTAATTAGAACTAAAGTTATCGTGACCCAAAGCATCAACCAATCAAATTGCTTATCTCTGCTTACCCTAAGCGGAAAATGCTCATCTTCGAACTCCATCAGGGGATTGACCTAATAAGCATATACACCAAGTTTGAACATTTTAACTAAATTAGAAGGAGAGTTATTGTGTTCCAAAGTCTCGACCAATCAAATTGGGTATCGCTCTGCTTACCCTGAGCAGAAAATGCTCATTATCGAACTTAGTCAAGGTATTACTATAATGAAACTATACACCAAGTTTCATCACTCTCACTTAATTAGAACTAAAGTTATCGTGTCCCAAAGCATCAACCAATCAAATTGCTTATCTCTGCTTACCCTAAGCGGAAAATGCTCATCTTTGAACTCCATCAAGGCATTGACCTAATAAGCATATACACCAAGTTTGAACATTTTAACTGAATTAGAAGGAGAGTTATTGTGTTCCAAATTCTCGACCAATCAAATTGCGTATAGCTCTGCTTACCCTGAGCAGAAAATGCTCATTATCGAACTTAGTCAAGGTATTACTATAATGAAACTATACACCAAGTTTCATCAATCTCACTTAATTAGAACTAAAGTTATCGTGTCCCAAAGCATCAACCAATCAAATTGCTTATCTCTGCTTACCCTAAGCGGAAAATGCTCATCTTCGAACTCCATCAAGGCATTGACCTAATAAACACATACACCAAGTTTGAACATTCTAGCTCAATTAGGAAGAGAGTTATTGTGTCCCAAAAAGTGTGACGGACGGACGGACGGACGGACGGACAGACAGACAGACAGACCCATTTTAATAGTCCCCCAACTTTCTTCGAAAGGCGGGGGACAAAAAAGGCCACCGCTTGTCCAAGCCTTGAAATAACTGCTAAGGTTCAGCCTATGTCAGGCTGAACTGATTTTCGGCCGGACATTTCAGATTTTCAGCCTGACAAATACCATTATTCCATACTATAGAAAATTCCCTCATATATTTCATACTTTAAATTACTTTACAGAGTTCACATTTTAGTGTTGTCACAAAACCATCGTCTTCTTCGTATGTTCTACGGTTCTTATTGTATGTAATTTTCGAACTAGTGAAGTGTCATTTTGAGAGACATTAGACACAGTACCAGTCTTAAAATTTTCTGAAACAGTCCTACTTGCCGGGATAATAAGAAGTTATTTTATTCGACATGTTTTCAAGGCTCTTCTATTTACATTCACGTCGGAAGTGTCCAATAAAGTGAGATATATTAATTTTCGTATAAAAAGTCTCTCCCTAATTACATCCATAGTCAACTTGAACATTTTCTTGTAACATTTTAAATATTATTACTAATAATTTGTATAATTACATGCCATGTTCGGTGTGATTTAGAGCTAATCATATACGAAAGTAACGCAAAGCTAGCTACTACACGTAGACTTGAATAACCAGCGTAAAAGAGCCAATTCTCAATATTATTCATTATTTTATCTTCACGCGGCCGAGATACATGTAAATAGTGATATTTTTACTATGACTCGGGTCGTTGATATAACCAGCGTGAAAGAGCCGATTCCAAAGAAAATAGTAATATATTTACTATGACTCGGTTCTTTCACTTCAAAAAAGAGAACACTGATCAGAAAGTAATATGATGTACTATCAATACTACCATATATGTTTTAAGACATATCACCCAGCTCTAATAATAATATGCATGCATTTTACTTGTAAACAAACACAGCTTGGAAGGGATCTTTGGCTTCCATATAACCCCAAAATTCTGAGGGACCTCAATCCAGAGTGGGACTTGGGAGATGGGCCAATTTAATTTTCTGATACCGTCATGACTTTTCCAATTCTATTTTTCTCATCGCCAAATGCAATGTGATACCTGCTTTCCCGAACACTAAATTATCTATCTATTCAATAATTACCTGCAATCCAGGTCGTTTTGGTGATCCAGGTCCAGCAAAAGCATGACTACCACCTGAATGTATACGATGTCTTTGAACTAGTTCATCTGCTGGTGGATCTGTCCAAAAATGATCAGATGTCTTCATCTTGGTATAATCAAGTGCACATGGTCCCACTGAAAATAGAACAAAATTGTTCAATTATTTTCATCCTAGGCAAATGAGTTGTCATTCCACTCAATTACACTAACACAAACTTAAATTCACAGAATATTTCTGTCCTACCGAGCAATATTCTCTCGTGAAACATTTTAGAGAAAAACATTCATTGAAAATTGAAAGGTTTCTTCCTTTCAATAGGATAGATAGACAACCAATATAATTTTCGTCAAATAGGTTAATAGCTGCAGCCTATACAAGTATTTACAAAACTTAGTAACAACAGGGCATTGGAAGTGATTATTGGAAAAAATTAAAAATCAAAGACAATGACAATGAGAAGGGTTCTTCCTTTCAATAGCATATATTGCCTTTGGAGTGCTGACAAGATTTCATATCAAAGCAGGAAGATCATGGGAGTTAATACACAAAAAAACAACTAAATCATACCCACAAAAAAGATATATATGGGATTATGGGTGAATAAGTTCCTTAATTTATCATCCTAAATCCTTAAAAATATATGGCTCTTTCAAGATTTTATTTTTAAAAAAAAGGACAGACCAAGAGATGAATGTGACAACAGGTTACAAAAACTCATGTATATAATGTTACTAACAAATACTGTACTGTTTTGTCAACTGTTGGTAAAAATAGAATAATTTAGCTTTATAAATCTATCAAACTAGAAACACAATTTATACATTATAGTTATAGCTAAATAAATTGTACACATATAAAGATACTAGAAGTTTTAATTACTTAATAAAGATGCAAATATAGGTCCGTCAACTGGATCAGATATCAATGCTTCTGCTTCATAATATCGACTACAAAGAGAGAAAATATTAGAAATATAATCTTGTGTGAATAAAATCGAGCAAATTTTAAATTTAGATTGCTATAACAGATATCTATAATTCATAATGAATATTTTATTACAGCAAATAAAACCTGAACTTAACATAAATCTCTCTTTTGAATCTCATATCAAACTAAACAAACCTGTTATTTTGAACTAAATAATCCAGTATTTTTGCTAACTGTTTCTCAAAAATGGCCAGACGAAGCCATAAATATTTCGGATTGTATGTTTGATTTTTCTTGGTCTGATTTTTGTTGTTATCTAAGGATTTTCTGAAAAGAGAAAAGTTAACAAAATTAACATACAAGAATCAGATTTTAAGTTCAAACATTCCCATTGTCATTCATATTACTGTGTCGGTGACGTCAATTACAAAAATATACCCATGTAGTTCATTCATTGAGATTCAATCATGGAACATCAATATGAAAATCTTGTCTGTTATAGTGGAAATAATGTCAAATCTAAAAACTAAAATTTCGAATTTAGGACTGAATGTACCGGTAAATTGGAATACATGTAAACTTGGCTAATAGTAGTAACTTATTTATAGTGGATTTCTTGAGAGGCTCATTTTATCTTCAAAAGATATTTTACGAGCATATGACTTTTGAAAAAATTAAGACTTGTTAAGTTGAATGTAGTAATTCTCAAATATTAGACTGGGGAATAGATTGTCATAAGATTAAACTTCAACTCTTTATCTATGGTTAAAAATTTGATGAAATTGATCAAAATCATTGAAAACTGAATAAAAAATAGGCTGGCACTGCCAGGCAGGATACGCCCACATTTTCGAGAGATGGACAGAGAACAAGCAATACCGAAAGTCCACAACCATGATATATCATTTTTTTAACAGTATTCGCGTACAAACGGCGGCCATTTTGTCTGTCAATTTTGGTCCGATTTTCCCGAAATTCAAACTCAACCTTCCTTACAGTGTAACGGTGATATAATCAAACGTTTTTTTAAATTGGATAATAATTGTGACCTCCAGAGGGACCACAAGCTAAAGAAAGGGTGATTTTGCGTATAACCAGGGACCATAATTCAGGAAGTTACGATCCGATATGCGCAAATATCGAAAAGAACCAAGATCTTTGGGTTATAACCATGAATTTCAAGTTTCATCAAAATCGAATTAAAATTGTGACCTTTACAGGGTCCACAACCTTGATATACCATTTTTTAACAGTATTCGCATACAAACGGCGACCATTTTGTATGGCAATTTTGGTCTGATTTTCCCGAAATTCGAACTCAACCTTCCTTACGGTGTAACGGTAATATAATCAAACGTTTTTTTAAATCGGATAATAATTGTGACCTCCAAGCTAAAAAAAAGGCGATTTTGCGTATAATCAGGGGCCATAATTCAGGAAGTTACGATCCGATATGCGCAAATATCGAAAAGAAGCAAAATCTTTGGGTTATAACCACGAATTACAAGTTTCATCAAAATCGAATCAAAATTGTGACCTCCACAGGGTCCACAACCTTGATATACCATTTTTTAACAGTATTCGCGTACAAACAGCGGCCATTTTGTATGGTAATTTTCGTCCGATTTTCTCGAAATTCGAACTCAGCCTTCCTTAGGGTGTAACGGTGATATAATCAAACGGTTTTTTAAATCGAATAATAATTGTGACCTCCAAGCTAAAAAAAAAAGGTGATTTTGCGTATAATCAGGGGCCATGATTCAGGAAGTTACGATCCGATATGCGCAAATATCGAAAGGAAGCAAGATCTTTGGGTTATAACCATGAATTTCAAGTTTCATCAAAATCGAATCAAAATTGTGACCTCCACGGGGTCCACAACCTTGATATACCATTTTTGAACAGTATTCGCGTACAAACGGCGGCCATTTTGTATGGCAATTTTCGACCGATTTTCCCGAAATTTGAACTCAACCTTCCTTAGGGTGTAACGGTGATATAATCAAACGGTTTTTTAAATCGAATAATAATTGTGACCTCTAGAGGGACCACAAGCTAAAAAGGGTGATTTTTCGGACAATCAGGGGCCATTATTCAGGAAATTACATTCCGATAGCCCCTATATCGAAAGGAACCAAGATCTTTGGGTTACAAACATGCATGTCAAGTTTCATCAAAATCGGTTCAAAATTGTGACCTCTATAGGGTCCACAAGCTAAAAACGTGATTTTTCGTACAATCAGGGGCCATAATCCATGAAGTTTTGATCCGATACATGCCAATATCGAAAGCAGCCGAGATCTTTTGGGGATAAACCTATATTTCAAGTTTCGTCAAAATCGGATAAGAATTGTGACCTGCAGAGAGTCCACAAACAAATTGTGGACGGACAGACGGACGGACGGACGGACGGACGGACAGGGGCGACGACATAATACGTCCACATGAAAATGTGGGCGTATAAAAATGAATTTACATAAAATTCTTTAAAAAATTTTTTCCATATATCATTAAAACCCTTTAAAGTTCATTGGGTCATTGGTTACCGTAGATGAAATGGAACTGGTGTTTAAAGGCCTACTACTACTGAGTAACTGAGTACTACAAACATATTTATACTGTTCAGACGTTTATTTTTAAACCAGTTCAAAATCACCAGGGATGTTACATAAGCCCCCATTCAGATGACACCTCATTTTTTATCATTATTAAACTGACCTGACGTCACAGGTGGGAATAGCAGGCTTTATTAATGAAACGATATACTCTGTATTATTCTTCCTATCTGACATTTTGTGTGTGCCTGTTTTAAATGTAGCATATGAATGTAGATGCTGATAATAGAGTATAGTATATTGTAAATATTAATAATATATCTGCTAATTGGCTACTAATTGCTTGGCCATATCATTAATAAATTAATCATGAACTTTGTCAAGACATTCACCTAATGAACATCTACTATACCTCAATTTAAAGCAGAATTGTTAGGTTCCAAAGTCTTGACCAATCATATTGTTCATACATGTAGCTACTTAGCCTTAGCAGAAAATTCTCATCATCGAACTTATGCACATGAACAAACTATGTCAAAGCATTCACGTAATAGACACCTACACCAACTTTGAACATTCTACCTCTATTAGAAGGAGAGTTATTGTGTTCCAAAGACTCGACAAATCAGATTGAAGTCTCTACTTTGCCAAAGTAGAAAAAGCTCATCATCGAACCTTGTTAAGGTATTGATGTAATAAAACTATACACACAGTTTTCAAATACATCACACCATTAGTTGAATTAATAACAAAGTTGTCAAGCTCCAAAGTCTCGACCAATCAAATTGCTTATCGCTTTGCTTGCACTGACTGAGCCATAAATGCTCTCATAATCAAACTTAGTCAAGGTATTCAAAAGGTGGCCGACAATAACAATGCTATTGCGTAGGCTAGTGATCCATCAAAAGGACAGATTGTAGTTAATGGGAGCATTCACTGGACACTAAAAACTAATAAAGAGTAACAACTAGCCCATTAAGTAATTATCAGAAATAATCAAAACCTAACTAATTTCTAGGTCTTCCTGATGCTAACATCTATTATATAAAACATGTAGTCATGTACATTTAAATATCTATTTTTGAACTTTCATAGCAAGAACCGCCAGCTCTGTCTAAATCTTACAACATCATTTTTAAAGTATTCCAGTAGGATGTTACAGTGTTCAACTGAGTGGCTCTTTACAGGTTTCTAGCCTTGTCAATTTAATCAAATTCATTAGGAGTGATTTGGTTAAATATAATACAGTCTTTAAAGGATCAATGACAAAGAGGTTAAATACAATGCCAAGGTCCCATGGAGGCAGTTGAATTTTTTTAGATTGGTCTTCTTGAAGTCTTCCGAAAATTGAGACATGTTAGGAGATGTTTAAAGTCTGGAGTCCATGTGTATCACAAATCTTCAGTAGAAAGCTTGATCTCGCTTTAACTATGTACATTTTATCAAAGCCTCCATGTAATACTCTGCATTTTTCGTCACTAATTTTGATTGTTGCAGGGTTCTTAATCCATTTTGAAATGAAACGGCCACGGGAACCCCTAACGGATAGGCGTCTTTTGATGAACAGACATGTTGGTTTATGCATACTTTATTCACGTCAATAATTGCATAACATTACAGTATTCCGTATAATATTATAATAATAACTTCTAATAAAGAAAGCCTGTGTTGTTATTCCATACTAGTATTCATATATCCATACATTATTGAAATTTATAGTCAAATTTTGGCAACTTGCATAATGCATATTCTACTTTTGCTTTCATCCAAACAAACGGAAGTTAGAATTAATTTAGTAAAAAGAAAAACTACAACCAAATACAAATAAGTTCGTTTTTAATTATTTTATAGCTAAACACTTGTCAATATATAAAAGTATATTTGTAAGCACGTGTCAATAATAAAACAATGAAGCACAAATTATTTTCTGTGAATAGTCGGGCTTGGAAATATGCCGTACGGGCGAACGGTCACGTGGTCAATTGTGATTCAGATTAGTTTATTTTTAGTGTTACCGGTACTCGCAAAAAGTAGACTTTAATAACTTATATATATGAGACAAAATATTTTCTGTGAATTTTTATCAAACGAAAGATGTTTGAAAGGAGCTAACTATTCGGATCTAAAATATCTTCTAGTCTTTAACTTTGGGTGACCAATATTGGACGTGGGAGGATCTCCAGCTTTTGGAACTTCCAAATACAATGCCTACGTGCATGTTTGAAGTTCAGGGTCAATGCCGCCATTATTTTCGGCTATTCTTTTACCGTACTTGGCATGAATTAACTCAACGAAGTTGTTTATTTACGAAATGAACCGAGAAGGATTGACACTGAAGGTATTCATTGCATTGATTACCTCTTTGATGGGTTAATTAATCAACGAGTAATAATTACCTCTTTGTAATCGGCTGAAAATAGATTGATATATGGCTTTTTGTTCATTGTTTTATCAATCAGCATGATAATTAACTCTCTGTAAATAGACCGAAAGTAGATTGATATATGATACCATAGTGGCCGATTCATTGTTTTACGATTCGGCTAGATTAAAGATCAATCGGCTAAAGCCGACAAAAAACAGTCGATTAAGATCCCTGTTTTTTTCACTGACCCAGCTCCTGACCTCTCAGATTCATCTATAGAAAATATCATCACCAATACAAAGTCTTGCACTTTTCAACTGAACTGCCTAGCAGTGATAATTAAGTTGCAAAGTTCAAGGTTCTTTCAATGTCAAGGTTGCCATATCTTTTTTCACTCATAAACTACGATTATGCTATGACCAATTTCACACCTTAGTTCAAATCTTTCTAATTTACTGTTGGTTTTCAATAATAAAAAGGCTTCCAAAGACATTAAATGAATTTATCCCTTCACATGTTTGTATCATGTGTCTGTGGTAAAGAGAGATAATGTCTAATAGTTTGAAAGTTTCAGACTAATCTAGCAACAGCTAGATGTTGTAAAACTGGCAGTCAACCTCTCCTATCTGCACCTTCAAACTGAAAAATGTCTGACGAGTATCAGTTCAATCGATATTTCCTACTGGAATCAAAAGCAAAAAGAGATGCAATCTGCAGGAAGAACACAGAGATAGGACCACAGTAGCCCATACCGGCATAGGCTTGTTTAGCACCGTAGCTCACTTAGTATAACCTCTAAATAAGCCTTATAAGCCTTGAAATTCAGATGTTTACAAATTGAATATTGCTGTGAGTTTGTACATGACTTGTAAAGGTGGATATGAGCCATGTAGTGTGCTATATGTATCCATCCAGTTATTGTGGATATCAGTAAATAAAAAGTATAAATAGTATATTGATTAGTTCTAATGCTGCATGTATAGTTTACTTATAGCAAACAGCTTAACCATTAAAATATCAACAAATGAAATAACACTGGAAGACAATATTTCAATTGAAAGGAAATATTTTAATGATTGACGTTGTCGATATTCATCAAACACAACATGCTTCTTATTTCAAGCCTCATTTGGTTTCCAGCCAATAGTGATTACACCTACAAAACTATTCCGAACTGCACTGTAAACTTATATTTTGAGCCAGAATTGATCTTTACCATACTGGTGCATGTAAAATTTTGCCAAATGGACAGAAGCATAGCCGTGATAGGGCAAATGTTGATGGGGGTACAGGGCTGACACTAGTAAATAAGTCAACAATGATGCTGAAGTGTCCTGCCTTAATTTCAAAACAAATATAGACATTCATATGAAGCAATCAAATTACTTATCACTCTGCTTAACCTGAGCAGAAAACACTCATTATTCAACTTTGTCATGGAAATGAAAAAATGTAACTTTATACAAGGTTTCGTCACTCTAGTCTTAGTCGATTTATCATGTCTCAAAGCATCAACAAATCTAATTGCTTACCTCAAATCTCAATTTCTCACAAGATGAACGTTGTAAAACAATAGGGCGGGGGGTAGATGCCCCAAAACTACCAACAGTGATAACGTGGCTTAGAATGAAGTCAGGCCTGGAAATAACAGTTTTAGATGTACCTGACAAAATGTCAGGCACTAATGAGATTGTACATGTACCTGACATTTTCAACTTATTTATCTTTTATTAATAATATCAATAAAAAAGACAAATCAGTGTCGGAAAAAATGATTGGCGCCAGGGTTTTGTCCCTGACAAAGTCTGAATCTGTGCCTGACATTGCCTGTGACAGGTGCCTAATTTCCAGGCTTGAATGAAGTAATTTGAATGAAATTTTCAATATCTTAATTTTACTTTATTCATTTTTCTGATATTTTAACAAGAATGGTTTGCTCTTTATACAAATCTTACATAATGGATCTTTAATCTGATTATTACATGTACATACAAATTTGAGACCTTTAACCCAATTTTATAACATAATGTCATCAACTGTTCCCATAAATCTCCCACCTCACATCAACATCTAAGTTGTGATCTAAATTCAATCAATTAGATGTAAATTAGAGGAGTGATTATGGTCACTATATCATCAAATCATTATAGATATTTCTCTCGCTCTCTCTTCCTCTCATCATTTATTGATTTGGAAAGAAAAAGTCCATGAGCAATTCTATGAAGACTCACGCAATAAGCAAACAGGTGATGACATCTAGATTGATGCTTTTAGAAAGTGTAATACAAGAATAAACATTAAAGCTTTGACATACACAGATAACATTGATCTGACGTGTATAATAGAAGCCATTATTCGAAGAAGTTAAAAGCATTATTATGACCGTAAGCACATATTTATTTGTTATAGCACCTTCAAATAGGTTTTACAAAATATTACTTATTCATATCTACATGTACTAGTATTTAGTATTCTAGAAGGGAAATTCATACTTAGATTCATTTCATTGGTCACTGTTAAATGCGCATTCTGACAGACCTCTTTCTTATGTAAACTCAATAATACTGATGAAGCAGAAAGTAAAGTTTATCAGCCCATCGACTACAAAGTACTTGTACAATCATGAAGTCAAATGTATTGAAACATCTCCATGGTTACCATACAGCATATTCCTGTACCTTTGAACTAGGCATATTTAACCCAAATAAAATGCCATTGAAACAGGATATGTTTCATATACACAACATATAAGATTTGGCTTTTCCTGGTACATGTATTGCAATCTACTTTTGGTGGAATACTCTGCTCTGCTAAATACATTTGATAAAAGAATCAGACAACCCCAATCACTCTTCACATTGTGTGTTTATGGTCTAACCAGCGCTCACGCGATAAAAATATAATTTTGGCGATAAAATATTAAATCTGGCGAAATGTTTGGCGATAAATTTCCTGTATGGCGATTCTTTTTTAACCATGACAATAAATTTTTCTTGCCACAAAGTTTTAATAATTTCAACGCCGTGCACAAACATTACAATCTATAATGCTTGGCTGAGTCAATTAACAATCAATTAAGCACCAATCCTTTGTCAATCTCGGATTAGTGTTGATTAATATACAGTAAGAGTAGTAATAAATAAGGCTGGGAATCGATATGAAATTTCAATATCAATTATCGGCAAGAATTTGTCAGCGATTATCGATAAGTGTGTGACCTATTTTAGTTTCAACTAGTAATAACAACAAAAACAATGAAAATATTAAAATAATGTATTTAATCTTAAAGTTTAGTTTTTTTTTTTACAATAATATATATTTAAAATGTTCCAGTTTGTAGACAGAGGGGGGAAATAGTTGTTGTGTTGACGTTGTGTATTCGTTCATTCGTCTGCATGCCAGACTACGGCAAGTTCAGTCATGTGAAAGTGACCGTAACTTGCCGTCAGAAGGTAAATATACCGATAATCGATATTTGAATTTCAATATCAATTATCGTATTGCTAAATAACTTCTACCGATTATCGATATTTTTGCACAGCCTTAGTAATAAACTAACCAAGAGAGAAACGATTTAATCATTTGTCTCCAAATACGAATTGGTGGCTTTGTTGACAGTTTTTATATATTCAAAATGGCGGAAACGGTAAGCGTTTTTTTTATAGAACGCTAGATCGGAGACGGTCCTACGCATTTTAGCACATATGACGTCATATATAGATAGTGGGTTAGGGTTAGGGTAATGGCTAGGACCTGTAGATTTGGTCAAAGTCCTGAGATGTAAACAGGGCTAGCCCTAACCCTAACCCATGATCTTTTTTTCCATCAAATGGAGCCAGGTGTTATGACGTCATATGTGGATTGTGAGTTAGGATAGGGTTAGGCTTGGGTTAGGGTTAGGGCTCGCCCTGTCTACATCTCGAGACTGACGAAATCTGCAGACCACAGCCCTTATCCTAACCCACAATCCACATATGACGTCATAACACCTGGCTCCAGTGGATGGACAAAGATAGGCTGGCACTGCCAGGCAGGATACGCCCACATTTTCGAGAGATGGACAGAGAACAAGCAATACCGAAAGTGATTTTTCCTACATCTTTAAGTCCTGTATTTCATACTGTATTGGGAGCAGCCATTTAGTTGGTCAGTTCCAGTCTGATATTAATGAAACTCGAAACCGACAATGATTATGATGTGACGGTACACAACCTAGAAATGTGACTTTTCATCAAAATCGGATAAGAATTGTGACCTGTAGCGAGTCCACAACCATGATATACCATATTTTTACACTATTCGCGTACAAACGGCGACCATTTCGTCCGGCAATTTTGGTACGATTTTCACGAAATTAGAACTCAACCTTCCTCATCAAAATCGAATTAAAATTGTGACCTATACAGGGTCCACAACCATGATATATCATTTTTATAACAGTATTCGCGTACAAACGGCGGCCATTTTGTCTGTCAATTTTGGTCCGATTTTCCCGAAATTCAAACTCAACCTTCCTTACAGTGTAACGGTGATATAATCAAACGTTTTTTTAAATTGGATAATAATTGTGACCTCCAGAGGGACCACAAGCTAAAGAAAGGGGGATTTTGCGTATAACCAGGGGCCATAATTCAGGAAGTTACGATCCGATATGTGCAAATATTGAAAAGAACCAAGATCTTTGGGTTATAACGATGAATTTCAAGTTTCATCAAAATCGAATTAAAATTGTGACCTTTACAGGGTCCACAACCTTGATATACCATTTTTTAACAGTATTCGCGTACAAACGGCGGCCATTTTGTATGGCAATTTTGGTCTGATTTTCCCGAAATTCGAACTCAACCTTCCTTACGGTGTAACGGTAATATAATCAAACGTTTTTTTTAAATCGGATAATGATTGTGACCTCCAAGCTAAAAAAAAGGCAATTTTGAGTATAATCAGGGGCCATAATTCAGGAAGTTACGATCCGATATGCGCAAATATCGAAAGGAAGCAAGATCTTTGGGTTTAATATAACCATGAATTTCAAATTTCATTAAAATCGAATCAAAATTGTGACCTCCACAGGGTCCACAACCTTGATATACCATTTTTTAACAGTATTCGCGTACAAACGGCAGCCATTTTGTATGGCAATTTTCGTCCGATTTTCCCGAAATTCGAACTCAACCTTCCTTAGGGTGTGACGGTAATATAATCAAACGGTTTTTTAAATCGAATAATAATTGTGACCTCCAAGCTAAAAAAAAGGCGATTTTGCGTACAATCAGGAGCCATAATTCAGGAAGTTACGATCCTATATGCGCAAATATCGAAAGGAAGCAAGATCTTTGGGTTATAACCATGAATTTCAAGTTTCATCAAAATCGAATCAAAATTGTGACCTCCACAGGGTCCACAACCTTGATATACCATTTTTTAACAGTATTCGCGTACAAACGGCGGCCATTTTGTATGGCAATTTTCGTCCGATTTTCCCGAAATTCGAACTCAACCTTCCTTAGGGTGTAACGGTGATATAATCAAACGGTTTTTTAAATCGAATAATAATTGTGACCTCCAGAGGGACCACAAGCTGAAAAGGGTGATTTTTCGGACAATCAGGGGCCATAATTCAGGAAATTACATTCCGATAGCCGCAAATATCGAAAGGAACCAAGATCTTTGGGTTACAAACATGCATGTCAAGTTTCATCAAAATCGGTTCAAAATTGTGACCTCTATAGGGTCCACAAGCTAAAAACGTGATTTTTCGTACAATCAGGGGCCATAATCCATGAAGTTTTGATCCGATACATGCCAATATCGAAAGCAGCCGAGATCTTTTGGGGATAAACCTATATTTCAAGTTTCGTCAAAATCGGATAAGAATTGTGACCTGTAGAGAGTCCACAAACAAATTGTGGACGGACGGACGGACGTCCGGACGGACAGGGGCGACGACATAATACGTCCACATGAAAATGTGGGCGTATAAAAATGCTTACCGGCGGAAACTGTGAATAATACTTGTTTGATTTGTTTGGGATTATTGGATTATGACGTCTGTTTTATCTTTTTGTTACTCCTGACAGGAGTCCTGTTGCCCGTATCGTTAATAACTGAAGCCAGGTCTGTTGTTAAAGTTTATATGAAAATGGACGTTAAATGGCAGAAACGAACAATGAAAGTAAGTTATTTTCTAATCACATGCCATGGGTTGTAAGCGAAAACTTGAACAGCCTTCGTCAACCTCTGGTAGAAGAATGTCAGGCTTTTTTTTAGTATTTCACCACCACAATACTCCAGAACTGACATCAGTAAGAAGTGCTTGCCCACAATTCCTGTGGCAACTGCAGACAGTGAAAGAGGGTTTGGTAGACAAAATGTTATAAAAAAAATATTAATTAAAAACAAAAAATACAGTGTGTGGTTACCCCAGAATGCCCCAGATGTTGAAAAGCTGTCAAAAAATGGGCTTCTGCAAAGCAGTGAAGAATTTTGTAAATTGCAATATCATATGTATATTATATGTACTTATGTAAATAAAAATTACTGAAAAAATCTAATAGCTATTTGTTCCTTTTTTTGGCTGAAAAAATATATGGCTAATAAATCAAAATGAAAAATTGGCGGAGAAAAAATGGAACCCAGTGTGAGCACTGGGTCTAACGTTTCAGTTTGGATATATAGCAGCTCAGTATACTTTTGCATTTCACTTTGATCTACAATATGCAACTTCTTTTATTTTGTTCTGAAATTTCAGTCAACCTATCTCTTACAAGAGAAACTATCTGCAGATAGAAACAGATTTGCTGTGAGATTTCATCGTTTGTATTGGATAACAATATGATGCCAGCATTGATCAGTGACAGAAACCGCCCTTGTTGTAGTACTAGTACTAGTCTGTCACATCTTAAATAAAGTCTGATCATTTGATAGCAGCTCTCACTCTGGACTACAAGCATGCAACATCCCCTAGAAAGCAGACATTACTAGCAAAACGATAGCTGAATCTCCATAATTATTTAGTATCTTGTTGACTGGATACCAATCTCAATATTAATCATGTGTGGACTTCTGACAGTGAGCATTTTAGCCACCTTCACAACATGTAATTTGACTAGACTGATAAAGAAGCCTTGCAGTAGTGTGACAAGGGGTCAAAGATTGAGTAAGGCATTACTTGGTTGGAAAGTGTAAAAGTCCCTCTTACTAACAACATTTGTTAAACAGTGAAAGCTGTATATTAAAGGACCAATCCCAATAACTTTCTGGGGAATAAAACTGCTTAATTTTGTCTTAAAATCCTTTAAAACCCATTACCTAAGGCCGATCAACTAACACGATATTTGTGATACGCTTGTAAATAACTTAAACCTGACAGTCTTCATCTGGAAATGGAGACCGTTGTATTATACAGTATCTGAATAAAACCAGACTATTTTCTATAAAAAAAATATGTAGGTGAAATTTACCTTTTGTTATCAAGTACAGTACATGGGTCATTCACTGTATAGACCTCTCAAGGAACGGGAATCGATTATCAGGTCACCCAATGAAAAAACTGACCCGAAATCTTAAAAGGGTTACGTGTCCGGATAAGCAGTGTTGACATTCACGTCCAAACGACTCAATATTTTGAGCTGAAATTTTGAGACAAGGTAAATACACCATGCCTCTATATTTTGGTCCATAAATTTTATAAACTCTCGGACTTTAATTTTTTAGACTCTGTTCTTATCGGGATTGTCCCTTTAATTATTGTTCCTATCAGTTAGGAAATGAAAGCAGATGTCTTTGAAGACTGTAAATCTGAAACTACTAAATAAAGGTAAATATAGATACATGTATAAAGACATCTGTCACTGTCAGTTAACATTTCCTTGCCATTGGAATAATGCCACTCACTGCCACAAAAATAACCCCAAAATGGACACTCAATTTGTCTTATGTAAAAGAAAATTGATGGCTAGTATCATTCTTCATGTTGTTGCCAGACAACTGATCATTAAAGAAGTTCAATATGCTCATCATCCAACTCAAGACATTATAAACATCTACACCAAGTTAAAACATTCTACCACACTTAGAAGTAGATTTATTGTGTTCTGAAGTTTGAACCAATCAATTAGCAGAAATTGCTCATCATCAAACCTTATCAAGGTATTGCTGTATAATGAAAGTACACTCCAAGGTTCTTGACTCCCATTCAAATAGAATCAAAGTTATCATGTTCCAAAGCATTGAAAATTCAAATTGCTCATCTCTGCTTAACTTGAGCAGAAATTTATCATCTTAAAACTCATTCAAGATACACATATTTAGCCTAATGCACAGTCACACAAGTTTGAATATTCTTTTTCAGAGTTATTGTGCTAAAATATCAATTTACCACCACCAATAGGTCCATACACCCCCACCCCACCCATGGTATCAGCAATAAACATTTTATTATTAAAAATTTGTTGTAATCATTCTCCTTCAGAAATATCTACTTTTTGCACAATAAGATATCAGATAACCTATCAAATGAATGTTTAAGTTCAGAATCAATAGCTAGATACATCTATAAAATAGATACAAGCTTACAGTATGTGAAGTGTCATTTATTTAGGTAAAAGTAACTTGTGCAAGAATTGTACTAACTGTAAAGATGGAAATTACACTTCAGAACCATAAAATTTCTAATTGGAAGACAAGCAAGTGAAGAGTGGCTTGAATACCAATAATAGAGATAGAATGGGTCTGGAAGCAGAAGAATGTCGGTATATCACGTCATTGTAAAACTGATTATGTTAGTCAGAAAATCAATGGAATCTACCCACGCTTCAGGGCTAACAATGTTGGTTCAGACTTCACCAGTGGCAAAATAACAAGGTGGATTGATTTCTGGAATAAGACATGTGAAGATACGTGAAATATATAGGTTGTCTCCCACTTTCCTTCTGACTCTAAAAGCAAATGTAATAAAGACATTTATAGGTACAGTAAGAAAAGATAATAAATTTTGATTGAGACTTGTTGCAGAACAATTACCCAAATGGAGCAAGAAATGAATCAAATTTAACTACACTATTTGAGTAAAATATTTACAACAAAAACATTCAACTATGTTTAATCAAATTCATACACAAGTCATATTATCAAAGACAAAGGGGCAAAATATTTTGTTTATAAGCAATCAATCAAATACTATTTCTTTCTGTAAACTCAATGAAATTAGAGTTTATCAGTCTATTTATTAATGTCGCGTATGTGATTGGATTGGCCACGATCATGATTTCTGAAGACATTTTGACATACTTACACAATCCAAACCCAATCAACAAGCATCATTATCAAGCTAAAAATATAAATGAACTGCACTGATTTTCTTTTTTTATATCTATCTTAGTTGTATATATTATTCCATTTGCACCAATAAATATTCAGGAAAAAACTGTCGAGAGTGAGGAAAAATGTAAGCTTACACAACATAATAAAATGGGAAGGCAGTAGTGTTGACTGTGGGGAAGGATATTGTCCACAAGCTAAAGACGTGATTATCCGTACAATCAGGGCCGAAAATCCATGTAGTTATGGTCCGATGCCAATATTGAAAGGAATCGAGATGTTTGGGAGGTTGACCTACATTTTAAGTTCGTTTCGTCATAATCGATTAAAATTGCAACCCGTAGAGTGTCCACAATCAAATTGTAGATGTAAAATTGCAACCCATAGAGTGTCCACAAACAAATTGTAGACGGACTTCCAGACAGATAGGGGCAACGACAATAATATACGAGCACGTGAGAATGTGGTCGTATAAACATAAGATATGCTGGCACTGCCAGGCAGGATACGCCCACATTTTCAAGAGAAGGATAGAGAACAAGCAATACCAAAGTGATTTTTCCTACATCATTAAGTTTCATCAAAATCGAATTAAAACTGTGACCTCTACAGGGTCCACAACCATGATATACCATTTTTTAACAGTATTCGCGTACAAACAGCGGCCATTTTGTATGGCAATTTTGGTCCGATTTTCCCGAAATTCAAACTCAACCTTTCCCTAGGGTGTAACGGTGATATAATCAAACGTTTTTTTTTAATCGGATAATAATTGTGACCTCCAGAGGGACCACAAGCTAAAAAGGGTGATTTTTCCGACAATCAGGGGCCATAATTCAGGAAATTACATTCCAATAGGCACAAATATCAAAAGGAAACAAGATCTTTGGGTTATAAACATGCATGTCAAGTTTCATCAAAATCGGTTCAAAATTGTGACCTCTATAGGGTCCACAGGCTAAAAACGTGATTTTTCGTACAATCAGGGGCCATAATCCACGTAGTTTTGATCCGATACATGCCAATATTGAAAGCAGTCAAGTTTTTTGGGGGATAAACCTATATTTCAAGTTTCGTCAAAATCAGATAAGAATTGTGACCTGTAGAGAGTCCACAAACAAATTGTCGACGGACGGACGGACAGGGGCAACAACATAATACGTCCACATGAAAATGTGGGCGTATAAAAATCAAATATCTCATCTATGAATGGTGAAGAATATGAGAGCAATCTCCATAAAGAAACATGTAAAGTGCGTGTTATAGGTGCAGGGATGTGAGGAAGAACAAAACTAACAGAAGGCTATACGAAATAAATGTCTTGTTCCTCGGGCAATTGGTACCTGAAAATGTAGGGGGGAGGGCGGCTTCTTTTTTTTTTTATTTCAATGTCAATGTGCATAATTGTTCCAAAGCAATGACCATGGGTATCATGTCAGTAACCGTGGTGGACTTTTCAACCTCGATAATTGTCCACGGTGAAACGGAAAGACCTTCGGTCCCCTGTAACAGATCATCATGACTGCATTTCAATGAGCATAATTGTTCCAAATCAATGACCATGGGTATCACGTCAGTAACCGTGGTGGACTTTTCAACCTCAATAATTGTCCACGGTGAAACGGAAAGAACTCCTTCTCGACTTGGACGGAAATCAATAGGCCTAAACACATGGCGATCAAAAAGTGGTCCATTTTACCAATTAAGCGTACACATTGTCGAGTTAAAAGTCATCGCTGGTCTGTTGTTGACTTTAGTGAGACGGAGACCATGATTTACATTTAGCATGCGCACATGACTACGTCGTTTCAGGCAAGGACGACTTTTTACTAACGATTTCATTACATTGCTGCTTTAACGCATTGACAACTTCTCCAAAAAATATTTTTTCACACAATTACATTTAGCCGAAGATATATTGAATCATGACCAAGTCAGGTCCGTTTCTCGTTAACACCTCGGTATATAAGTATTATGCAAATGCATTCAACTATTGTTGTGAACTGGTTCATTGTGTACGAATTAACTTATTTTTCATCAGGGGAGGTTCTTTCAATGTGCATCGATAATAAAGACCCGTAAATAAGTATTTTCATCTAAATCAGTTTAATACACTACAATTGTAGTACAATGGATATAGCCTATATTTTATGTATGACGCTTGTAGGCACATGCAGCATATTTTTTTTGACTTAAGTATTGATGACCGGGCAGACTTTATTTATTATTTTCACAACAATGGATATAGCCTATATGTATGACCCTTGTAGGCACATGCGGCATATTTTTTTTTGAACTTACGTATCGATGACCGGGCAGGCGTTGTTTATTTATTTTTTTTCATCAAGCTCAATAAAAATGATTGCATGCGCAATCATTTTTTGGTTCGGGCGGTGCCCGAGAATCAACTTATTTTATTTGTGTTGCCTATAGATTCTATCTTTAGTTGACTTATAATTAAGATTCTCATTGAAAACAATACTGTGACCCAGCCAATTTGCTGCTGGTGGCAGCACAAGATTACCCAATTGGGCACAAATATGAGAAATGTTAAATGTATATGTAGTCATTTAGGTCATTGGACCTGCTGAAATAATGCAGCATTAAATTTTATATCCTACTATTATTTGGTTAATGTCTCTACTGTAATGTTATTAGCAAAACAATTAACCATTCTATTTCATAAAGCTTTTGTAATAAATGAAATATAACAGTATACCAATATCTAAGAAGTACATGTAACTTTACAAGTTCAGAAAGAATATCCTCCAAAGGAATAAAACCAATAAAACTAGTATAATAACCATGGTAACAGATAATCAGTACCTACTCACCTTGAGGCAAGATGGTTTATTTATGTCTAGCTAGATGACCACAGTTGTTCATAAAGTAACATTTACAACAAATCAGAAAACTAGCAAGCTAATATCAAGAACTGTCCCAGAAATTGTTTTGGAACAAAGCAAAATAGAAAAATGTGGAACAAATCTTTAACAATATGGCGAATGTAGCAATAAATAAATGATTAAACTTTAGTCATTTAAACTCCTCAAAAGGTAGAATGTTTAAAATTTAACATAACAAGAGCCAGAATAGGTGTGGTATTGAAATGTCAGTTTATCCAAGTGTAAATGCAGGAGAATATCATAACAATCAAAAATAAACCCAGAATTTAAACTCACAAAGGGCACATCACATACAGACAGTTTAATGCCTACATTTTGCAAAGATAGGCAGAGAACTGGGAAAATCGGTAAGGCTCATCCTCACTATGATTGACGAGGAGCAACTAGTTTCATACATAAATAAAGCATGTGGGAACCCTAAGGGGCTCAATTTTTTGTATATGTAACCATTCGTGGTGAAAGTGCTTACCAGGTAAGTGTGAATCCTTTTTTGTTCAAACATTATCTAACGTATGACATATCATTTATGTCACAGTGGGGATTAAGTCATGAAAAGACTAATTATTTGTATCGCAACATTGCGAGACGAAAGGATATTTGAACCAGTTTTGGTCCGTTATATTTAAGATCTGCAAATTGCATGCGAATAAGTCTTTTATTCCCATTGAAATAAAGCATGTGTTCGAATAAAGTAATAACATTTGTCCTATTTCTTGCAGATATATTAGCCTTCTAAATGATGTGATTGGCTTTTTTCTTCTTTTTGAAAAAGTGTATGTGTAGGTCATAAGCTATTTCTGAATCCGATAATTGATGCCATATTGCCAATTCTCTTGAAAAGTCTTACTAAATTGAACAATAGTTGGATCATAATCCATAATATAAACGATTGACTTTTGTTTTGGTGAGGTAAAAAAAAAAGTAGTATACATATTTTCATAAGGCATCGAGAAACTGAACCTAGAGTCAAACATCACCTAAGGTTTGTTCTGCCATTAGCGATCATACTGGAGTACAAAATACAGCAACAGCAAATTTATACCATTATACCAGAGTCAAAATACTCCAGAATTTGAACAGCAAATCTAGATGATTTGGTTTCAAAACAAATTACCATCATTGTTTAGACTGAAAATATTTCTGGTTCGACGCCTCATAAAAAATATGTACACTCAAATTTGAGACAAAATTGTTTTACCTTCAATATGTGTGTCAATAAATAGTAATAGAATATTTTTTATTGGTTTGGTAACAATCTGTATCAAAAGGTAGCATGTAAATAAATTCAGAAGCAGTATATCCATCTCTGTGTTTTAATTTTGTGACATCTAGTTCTATATATCTTAGTTATAAGCATTATTTTAAATTAATTCACAAGATTTGGTAATAAAGAGTAATAAGTTTTTATTGAAATGCTTCTTTATTTCTATGAGATATACTACTCATATCAACTTTGAAAGATATAATTGTAACCTCTATTCACTATTCACTATGTACAAATAAAAAATGTAAATGGCAAACCGATATTTGATTGCCAATTAGGCCGAACTGAGCTGCGTTTAATTATTGTGTTTGCCTATTTATGTGAGTTGTTTATGATTTAGTGCCGTTTCAATAATGCATAACTAGTAACAATATTTACTGCTAACTGATACACATCCTATGACATGAACAGTATATGTAAGCTCATATCATATTGATTTTTTGAACAATTACAGATTTATAGATTTATTATCACTGCAATTCAGAAATATTCCTTAGAGCATCCTTTTCATTACAATCTAATCAAAATGGAGGTGGTGAGAATACTTCTATTGAAGGGTATACTGGTGGAAACAGTAATTCGGTTTGAAGTAGCACAGGAGCCTTTAGACATCTTCTGCAGTTGCATGAACTTGAGATCAGGCATATTCAAATTAGATTGTATAAAATGAACAATTCCTTACTCTAAGATTAGTGCTTGGAATTCTTGGATTTTGGATCAGTCACCGAGTATAATTTTATTTTGAATATGATCTGATTTTAAGAAATTTAATTACATTTATGCTTATATGTTATAAATAAATGCTAAGGTGTCTTTAAGGAAGTTTCTGTAAATATTTTTCTGTGCTCCTTGTCCAAATATACAAATTCTAATAAAGTACTTACTTGATACTAGTTATTGAGTCATTATTTGATTCAGCTTCCATCACAAGCTTTGCCACAGTGGCAGCGGATGTGCAATGTTTGGCACATTTCTGGAATAGAGCTACTGTTGTACTGTTTTTAAATAATCCCAAAGCTCTTTTCTTCAGACCATCTAGAAGACATGCTTCAACAGCTCCTGAAAAGAATAAATTATTCATGAAATTGAAATATTCGCTGAGTATCTTAGCTATAATCTAAGCTCATTTTCAGATACATGTACGTAACAAATGGTCGTACAGCAAGGGCATTTAAGGGAGCTAAATCGCTATTCTTTGGCACCTAAAGATGGACACAAATGGGTTGCAACTCATACATGTATATGATTATATATAAACTGATTTACAGTCAATCATTTCTGATTTTACTGTAATTTCTTATCATTTATGTTCCGTGAAATACAAAAGGAATCTGATGAATTGAATGACAGTCTTTGGTGTCTGGTTATTCAAGTCTACAACGGTCATATTCTCCAACATGGGATATGCTTAGCCTCTAAATATTGTCGCTTAATACAACTGGCGTGCAAAAGCATTCTGGCACACAGTTTGTGTGTGAATTTTAAAATGTTCATTTTAACCCCATTTACATTGCAAACTTTAAGCGTGATCTGGCACAGTTAATTTGTTATAGTGTAAACGGGTCAAACATAAGCGTGCCGTACTGAGTATCGTACCAATTTGACCCACTGAAGTGAGGTGGTCCTAGCCCTACGATACAGGTGCTTCACGATAATGGCATCATTTCAGAGACTAGTGTATCCAACAGATACATATTGTTTAGATAACAGACAACTGTTAAAAACATATATTTCATCTTTAGAAACTCGAAAAAGTTTGTATAAAAAACAAAGATACTAGCTTTCACTAATACTTACCACATAATGTTGTAATACTACTGCTTTCTTCATGAACAAATTTACGTGTTACTGCTTCTTCCATAATTTGTTTTACCTGTAAGTTGAGAACAAATTTAAGACTTGAACATATGTTCTTGGTAAATGAAATACCAACATGGAACTGTCTCAGATTATACTACCTGTATATGTACTGTCTTATTATGCAGTTTGTTGTTATTTTTTCATCAGAGTTTACATGAAGTTTGGTTGACAGCAGCATTTATGTGTTTTAACATCCAATCCAGCAAAGACCACATTGTTTATTTTAGGACTGACATATACAGTAAGTACACCTGGGGCTACAATTATCCACTTATATAATATTCTACCTATTTCCAACATTTGTCATTAATCACCTCAAGAATCATGCCCCTTCGTTACTTAGTAATGTAACAACTTTATTATTATACGTTATCTGCCCTATTTAAAGGAAGAACCCTATTGATTTTCAATAATCTTTGATTATGACTTCTAGATTTATTTCCATCCCCATTGTTACCATAAAACAAACAGATGTTATTTCATTTAATTTTTTATAGTTTAATTTTGCCGTATGAAACAAAACAATTGTGTTTCAAAGCCTTGAAAAATCAGATTGTTTATCGCTACTAAAATGCTCATCATCAAACTTAGTCTACGTATATTTATTGATGTACCGTAATTAAACAATATACGGTATACACTAAGTTTCACCACTGACCACTGTCACTCCACTAGAATCAAACTTAATTGTGTTTCAAAATATTTACCCATCATAGCCCAAAAAGAAAATGCTTACACCTATGATCAAACTTAGTCAAGGTATTGATCTTATGAAAACAATACTTCTAGTTTCATTACTCTCAACCAATGAGCAAAACACTGTGGGTGAGATGTTGGCTCGCTAGTCTGGAGGTCCTGTGTTCGCCCACTGTGTCAGACGAAAAAGTCCATTGGGAAGGCCTGGCAAGGAACACTGTATAGTCATTCAGATGGGACAAAAATCTGAGGCCTGTGTACATTTTGACATGCACAAAGAAGAAACATTGACAGTTGGAATTCGAAATAAGAGTAGGCTGTGGCAAAATTTCCTACATGATTCGTAGCACGCAGCATGGCATAGATGATAGACTGGGACTTTAATTTGCAGAAGGTAAAAAAGTTAATATTGGGAACTCATAAGCCACAACTACGGTTGTATGTCACCCCTATCTATCAGTGAGTGTAGCTGGCTATCAACTATTCACTACTGATCAGTGTGAGAATTAAAAATAGACGCCTTCTTGTAGCAAGGAGTAATAATGTGTTTCATTTTAAATTCGACAAAAATTCTATATTTTTGTGCAGAATGAAAAATATGTAGGAAATAAGGATTCTCAAGAACAGAACCATAGACAAATTACAATATGAGTTTAAAAATATAAACTGTCTTTCATTCGGCTCCAAAACCCACAGTCTTGAAATTTTAATTAAATCTAATATTTTTAATCAGGTCCATAAGTTCATTGATACATGTATGTCAAACAGATTCTAAACTCACCTTGATCAAGTAATATTTCATGTATAATCTTGCATGTGTATAGGCCTAATTATTAACTACTATATACACTGTACATTTTCACCCATTTTATTATGCTTTTATAGTATGTATGTGTTTGGCATTTTAACTATGTATATACACCCATTTTTCATTTATACGTACAAATTATTTAGGGAGAGGGGTTTTACATAGGCTAAGCCTGTTCCCCAATCCCATTCACTTCAGACAACCTAAATAAAATATTGTTTAAAAAAAAAAAAAAAAAAAAAATCACCAAGTCATATTTTCCTATTTTTTGACATTCGCCATTCACTGTTTTTTTGAGAATCACAGACACCACAGTGAGAGTCACACTGAGTTTCAGCATTTTCCATACTGTAATCTGTTAATTTCGGTTGAATCCAAATTATGCATTAAATGCACTTAATATTGTTATGTGTACCAGAAAATGACAAATACACTATTTTTTTTCAAAACCGAAATACGATTTATTACCAGTACTTCCTTTAAATTTTCAGTTGCAAATACAAAATTACGCAGGAGGCATCCAATGCCCTGATCGGAATAGAGGGGACTAAGCTCCTAAAAACTTTTCATTTCACATTTAAACATGCATCATGCAAGAGCAAAATCTGCCTATTGTAGGTCTTTCTTTAGGCCTGGAATGTTAAAAAGATAGGTTGCCCGGCAACGAAACATACGCCCACAGCAGCTAAATCATCCGGTCAGTCAACAAGGGTTATCGCATATTTTTACTTTTTTCAGTAATGAAACACACTTTGTAATTAATTGTAATACACTCAAATCTGATTAAGAGTAACAACTCATGTAATTATCAGAAAATCATTAGAATTTGTTTGCTTTTTATAAAATTTTGCCCCACACTAACAATTAGAATACGAAACATTTAATATCATGGATTTAGATGTTCAGTTATCAAAATTAATTAAAAATCAACATACTTGTTCGTTTCAACACCTTAAACTTTGTGTATCAATCTGAAGTCAATCGGATGATAAGTTTGGCCTCTATACATGTAGCGTCACAATATTTTTTGAAATTATCAAGCTGGCAGTAATTATTTGAGATCGCTGAAAATCAAAAGGCTTCTTCGTCTCATGACCTTATAGACTGTGTGTAAATTTAAAGTCAATCGGATATTAACTTTGGCCTCTAGAGCGTCCACAGGATTTTTTGAAGTGATCAAGGGCCATAACTCTGGCAGTAATTATTGGAAGTCGCTGATAACTTGGGCTTCTTTGTCTCATGACCTTAAACACTGTGTATAAATTTAAAGTCAATCGGATATTAACTTTGGCCTCTAGAGCATCCACAAGATTTTTTGAAGTGATCAAGAGCCATAACTCTGGCAGCAATTATCTGAAATTGCTGAAAATCGATGGGATTCTTCACCTCATGACCTTAAAAAATATGTATATAAACCTAAAGTCAATTATATAATGCGTTACAGCCACAGTTAGACTCAGGGAACGAGGCTAAACACATATTGCACCAAATCAAACAGCACATGTAGACTCTGGCAGCAATTATCTGAAATCGCTGAAAATCGATGGGATTCTTCGCCTCATGACTCATGACCTTAAAAAATATGTATATAATATAAACCTAAAGTCAATTATATAATGCGTTACAGCCACAGTTAGACTCCGGGACCGAGGCTAAACACATATTGCACCAAATAAAACAGCACATGTAGACTGAAATAACCAGATGCTAGAAATTTTCATTCGATTGAGACTACTGGCTTATTTCGTGGAACATGACTGATTTAAAACAAGCCAACAGTGAGGCTGATGTCCCCTGCCGAAATCCCAAAATAAATAGATGACACATATTAATTAATCGCACATTTATTTTTTTCAAACGTATCGAGCAATCAAACTGTACACGAAGTGTCATCCAAAAGTGTTTTATAAAGAAAGATAGGCTGGCACTGCCAGGCAGGATACGCCCACATTTTCGAGAGATGGACAGAGAACAAGCAATACCGAAAGTGATTTTTCCTACATCTTTAAGTCCTGTATTTCATACTGTATTGGGAGCAAACATTTAGTTGGTCAGTTCCAGTCTGATATTAATGAAATTCGAAACCGACAATGATTATCGTGTGACGGTACACAACCTAGAAATGTGACTTTTCATCAAAATCAGATAAGAATTGTGACCTGTAGAGAGTCCACAACCATGATATACCATATTTTTACACTATTCGCGTACAAACGGCGACCATTTCGTCCGGCAATTTTGGTACGATTTTCACGAAATTAGAACTCAAACTTCCTCATCAAAATCGAATTAAAATTGTGACCTATACAGGGTCCACAACCATGATATATCATTTTTTTAACAGTATTCGCGTACAAACGGCGTCCATTTTGTCTGTCAATTTTGGTCCGATTTTCCCGAAATTCAAACTCAACCTTCCTTACAGTGTAACGGTGATATAATCAAACGTTTTTTTAAATTGGATAATAATTGTGACCTCCAGAGGGACCACAAGCTAAAGAAAGGGGGATTTTGCGTATAACCAGGGGCCATAATTCAGGAAGTTAGATCCGATATGCGCAAATATCGAAAAGAACCAAGATCTTTGGGTTATAACCATGAATTTCAAGTTTCATCAAAATCGAATTAAAATTGTGATCTTTACAGGGTCCACAACCTTGATATACCATTTTTTAACAGTATTCGCGTACAAACGGCAGCCATTTTGTATGGCAATTTTGGTCTGATTTTCCCGAAATTCGAACTCAACCTTCCTTACAGTGTAACAGTAATATAATCAAACGTTTTTTTAAATCGGATAATAATTGTGACCTCCAAGCTAAAAAAAAGACGATTTTGCGTATAATCAGGAGCCATAATTCAGGAAGTTACGATCCGATATGCGCAAATATCGAAAGGAACCAAGATATTTGGGTTATAACCATGAATTTCAAGTTTCATCAAAATCGAATCAAAATTGTGACCTCCACAGGGTCCACAACCTTGATATACCATTTTTTAACAGTATTCGCGTACAAACGGCGGCCATTTTGTATGGCAATTTTCGTCCGATTTTCCCGAAATTCAAACTCAACCTTCCTTTGGGTGTAACGGTGATATAATCAAACGTTTATTTAAATCGAATAATAATTGTGACCTCCAAGCTAAAAAAAAGGCGATTTTGCGTATAATCAGGGGCCATAATTCAGGAAGTTACGATCCGATATGCGCAAATATCGAAAGGAAGCAAGATCTTTGGGTTATAACCATGAATTTCAAGTTTCATCAAAATCGAATCAAAATTGTGACCTCCACAGGGTCCACAACCTTGATATACCATTTTTTAACAGTATTCGCGTACAAACGGCGGCCATTTTATATGGCAATTTTCGTCCGATTTTCCCGAAATTCGAACTCAACCTTCCTTAGGGTGTAACGGTGATATAATCAAACGGTTTTTTAAATCGAATAATAATTGTGACCTCCAGAGGGACCACAAGCTAAAAAGGGTGATTTTTCGGACAATCAGGGGCCATAATTCAGGAAATTACATTCCGATAGCCGCAAATATCGAAAGGAACCAAGATCTTTGGGTTACAAACATGCATGTCAAGTTTCATCAAAATCGGTTCAAAATTGTGACCTCTATAGGGTCCACAAGCTAAAAACGTGATTTTTCGTACAATCAGGGGCCATAATCCATGAAGTTTTGATCCGATACATGCCAATATCGAAAGCAGCCGAGATCTTTTGGGGATAAACCTATATTTCAAGTTTCGTCAAAATCGGATAAGAATTGTGACCTGTAGAGAGTCCACAAACAAATTGTGGACGGACGGACGGACGGACGGACGGACGTCCGGACGGACGGACGGACGGACGGACGTCCGGACGGACAGGGGCGACGACATAATACGTCCACATGAAAATGTGGGCGTATAAAAATGCTAAAACCGACGAGAAAAATGAAAATGTACCCTAGTTAGGGGGACCCTAAAGGTAGACAAAAAGGACCCACGCTTGACAAAAAGGCCCCTTTGGCCAAGGGAAAGGGCCCTCGTGTCCGAGTCAATCGTTTCTATACACTGTTACTGTCGAATCCATTACTGAGTGAGAATGCAGTCATTGTATTGGCATAAAAATAATCAATCAAGATGAACCTAAGTTATCTTGTCCCAAAGTATCAACCAATCAAATTGCTTATCTCTGCCTTCCCTAAGAAGAAAATTCTCATCTTCGAACTCCATCAAGGCATTGACCTAATAAGCATACACACCAATTTTGAACATTTTAACTCAATTATTGTGTTCCAAAGTCTCGGCAAATCAAATTGCTTATTGCCCTGCTTACCCTGAGCAGAAAATGCTCATTATCGATCTTAGTCAAGGTATTACTGTAATGAAACTATACACCAAGTTTCATCACTCTCACTTAATTAGAACTAAAGTTATCGTGTCCCAAAGCATCAACCAATCAAATTGCTTATCTCTGCTTACCCAAAGCAGAATGCTCATCTTCGAACTCCATCAAGGCATTGACTTAATAAGCATATACACCAAGTTTGAACATTTTAACTCAATTAGAAGGAGAGTTATTGTGTTCCAAAGTCTCGACCAATCAAATTGCTTATCGCTCTGCTTACCCAGAGCAGAAAATGCTCATTATTGAACTTAGTCAAGGTATTACTGTAATGAAACTATACACCAAGTTTCATCACTCTCGCTTAATTAGAAGTCTCGGCAAATCAAATTGCTTATTGCTCTGCTTACCCTGAGCAGAAAATGCTCATTATCGATCTTAGTCAAGGTATTACTGTAATGAAACTATACACCAAGTTTCATCACTCTCACTTAATTAGAACTAAAGTTATCGTGTCCCAAAGCATCAACCAATCAAATTGCTTATCTCTGCTTACCCAAAGCGGAAAATGCTCATCTTCGAACTCCATCAAGGCATTGACCTAATAAGCATATACACCAAGTTTGAACATTTTAACTCAATTAGAAGGAGAGTTATTGTGTTCCAAAGTCTCGACCAATCAAATTGCGTATCGCTTTGCTTACCCAGAGCAGAAAATGCTCATTATTGAACTTAGTCAAGGTATTACTGTAATGAAACTATACACCAAGTTTCATCACTCTCACTTAATTAGAACTAAAGTTCAAACTTGGTGTATATGCTTATTAGGTCAATGCCTTGATGGCGCCGAAAAGGTAACTCGATAGGAGGGGACGTATTTTTAACAGCGTGTTATGTCGCTCATACTGACTCATACGTCTCTAGTGAGGTAAGCAAGGTCTTATTTTCTCACTAAGTGTTCGTTTACATTATACAGGCGTCCACACGGTTTGACACCCCAATGTTTAGCAGTGAAAAGTTGCCAAGTAAAATTGACTGGGGCTCAAATTTTGACATTGTTGATTCAATCGGGCAGTCTCTGAACTTTCAGGGTGAGTGTAATGAGACCCACGTTCAGAGCTGAACTATTTTGGAGCTAGACCCAAATAATATTAGAATATTACTGATTTAGCTCCTTTAACTGAAGAAGCTGGGATGGAAAAGTCCTGCCTTGCCTTTACTGCATTTTTGGGGGGGTTGTTTTCTTAAATTGTCAATCATATTTATTTATATTATGTTATAATAAATAATATCAGAAGAGATCATTAGGCTACCTTGCCTACCTATCTAAATACTAAATAAAATTATCAGTATCATAATTACAAATGCAATAAACAATAATTCATTCCTTTCTTTTTCGAATTTACAGTCTTTGATCTAGCCTATACATCCACGTACGAATACAATCTGAGATAATTAATGATAAATTATTAATGGAACTTGTTGGAATCATAATATAATGATCTTGGTCTTGGACGATAACACTGTCAGATGGTAGCCTACATTTCAACAACAGTTGTTTCGCTTACCTCTTTTTTAACGGCACGCAGTAATCTTTGTCTTTTGTCAGCCTCTGGGGTAAGAGGAATCACACCCGGGGCTTGGTCCATGCTTATCATAATGCCAGTAACGTTAAACTTAAAACATTAAAGAAATGAAACATTGAGTGTCAAATCGACCCCGGCATTTTGACATATCCACCTCCGCAAATGAATGGCCGCAAAACTGTTATATTACTGCGCGCAAGAAATAGTGCGCTGCAGACGACAGACTGAGACAGGTGCCCGTATTTACAGCCTGTCAGTAATAGTATGGTGTTGTAGATCAATTCAAACAGGGACCTGTTTCACGAAATTTTAACTAAGATAAAATCCAAATTTTAGTAATTTGATTGGATAATATTAGATTGATTTTAAGGCTTAGCCAATAAATATTGGAGTATCTGCTAAAATCAGGATTTAACTTTAGTTAAGATTTCGAGAAACATTAGGCCCTGGCCTTTAGTTTAAATTCCTGAAAAAAAAACTTTCATGTCCCAACATAATGTTTGCAGTTGCAGTGTATTCTAATTCCCTATAATTGTTAAGAGTAAGAGTAAATCGAGTTTGTATTTTATTTCAAATGTTTTTAATTATCAAAATGAAAAAAAATAAAATATTCTTTTTTTTTTGGGGGGGGGGGGGAATCAACAAACTCTGATTTGTATTTTATTTTATGTGTGTTTTTAATTATCAAAATGAAATTTTTTTATTTATTTTTTTTTGGGGGGGGGGGGATCAACAACAAACTCTGATTTTACTACTACTGGTCTGAATCTAAAATTATATATGACGTCTCACTCTGGGTGTCGCCGATGTCTGCACAAACACAGTAAGACCAGCGCCAGAAAAAGGGCTAAATTTTGGATGTTTGTGTTTGGGTATCAAATGGCAACATTTTGATTTGTAAAATAAAAAGCTCCTTATTATAATTGTATAATTTCTGGGGAATCAGTTGTTTATCCCCCCCACCCCCACCCCCCACACACACCCACAAAAAAAGTTTTTTCATTAAAATGAATGGTATTGGATGCAAGAATAAAGAATTGACATCTTTCAATAAAGGTGAGCTATGTATTATGTAGTTTAATTGGAAAAGGATTTGCATATTTAAACTTAAGACATAGTTCATATACCGTAGTACTCTGTTAAATTGCACATTTCGTTTTACAATTACAGTAACATTTCTTAAACTGCCATTTTAAATACTGAGCGCCATAGAAAACGCATCGCTTAGTTGTTCGTATAACAAAATGATCCTGTAAACATATCTTATTTATTTTGCTTCTTATTGTGAAGTGAACAATATTCAAATGGGAACACATCAATAACAACACATTTGTACACTTATGGATGTTTAATCTGTAATCAACGGTACAAAGTCAGAGGGGTCAAAACCAAAAGTACGACAAAGATGGTTAGACTTATTATAAGTAGCGCATATGCCCTCCACTGGCTCTTACGCAGCGCAATTTAACCATCTTTGTTGTACTTTTGGTTTTGACCCCTCTGATGACTTTGTACCGTTGATTACAGATTAAACATCCATAAGTGCGGGCCCGTAGCCACGGAGGAGGGGGGAGGCTTAGTCCCCCGAAAAATCGAATTAGGCCCCCCCCCCAATATTTCGCCAAAAATAGTGATTTCTTAAGAGTGTTCTTAGCCGGCTACATCCTCAGCCCCTCCAAAACATTCAGTACCCCCCCCCCCCCATATTCCTGAAGCAATGGCCCGAGAAATCCCTCTTTGGCCATTGCTGAAATAGCGTCTGTTTCTTGAACTTATGCGGGAGTGTGTCCATTCTTTCCGTTCAATGAAAGCTATCACTTAAGTACAGCAACATGACAGTCCTTCGTTTAATCTAGGTCTTCCCTAAAACTTTGGACAGTGATTTAAGGTATTAAAAACGGTGAGAGTATGTTCGTTTCCAAACAGTATTGTTTACAGTTCATTCGACTTGATAGCCTCTTTGTCACGCAATTAGTTTTACTGCAGTATTCTGCTATGCACGGGTTAATTAGGCATAATAAAATCGAGAACCATGACGTAACATGTAAACATAATATTTGGTCCTCCTATTGGCACTCGTTTTAAATGTAAAGCTTTTGTAGGGCAACTAGTGATTAGTTGGTAGACGGACTACTGACCAATCAAAATTTAAAACAACAATATCCACTCAGAATAGCAGTGTGTAGTAGGATTACCTCTAATCAAACGCAACACTGCGCGGAGTATGCCCCCCCCCCCCCCCAAAAAAAACAAAAACAAAAACAAAACATTCCGTAGCCCCCCACCCAAGTTTTATGAGCTGGCTACGGGCCCGCATAAGTGTACAAATGTGTTGTTAATGATGTGTTCCCATTTGAATATTGTTCACAATAAGAAGCAAAATAAATAAGATATGTTTACAGGATCATTTTGTTACACGAAAAACTAAGTGATGCGTTTTCTTTGGCACTCAGTATAAGATGAATTTGATGTAGTTGAAGTTGCTAGATATATTATGTCATAATATAACCAATAAACTATTCCTATCCAACCCAATACATAACATGTTCTTTTTATTCAGGGTCATATATGCAGTATTATATGCGTTGCAACTCACTTCTGTCAATTTCTAGATCCCAAATGTTAGCGATTTAGCTCCTTTAAACTATATAGATCCAACTCTTTCCTCGAGGGTTGAGAGATGAGGTTTGTAACTACATATATACATGTATTTAGTTCTATGATGTATACACATCGTATACAGTTCTACGGTCATCCTTTTAAAAATGGCGTTCTTAGCAACGGCTTAACGTGTCGATTTTAACTACGACGATTTATACCCGTTTCCAGGCTCGTAGCTAGCCTAAAATTGTTGGGGGGGGGGGGGGGGGGCAAAGGGTATCGGGTGCACCGATGGGGCTTCTGGGTGCGCCAATGCACCTAAACTTTATGGTCCCCGGCGAACGATACCGTGGAAGGAAAGGCCTAGGGTGCTCCTCATAGGCGTACAGACTCGATAAATGTTAGAGGGGCAGAACCTGAAATGTCCGGACAAATTTCAGGTTAGGCCTACAGACGTCTAGGGACCCCCCCCACAAAAATTTGGAAAATGTGACGTCCTCAAACGCGTTTTTTTTGTTATTCCAGTCCCTGGATACAGAGGTGGTCTGATATTGTCTTACTCCGGTGGCTCAGTCGAATTCAAATCGACCAGTCAATCGTATATAGTTCACCGAGACGGGGCCGTCGGGAGCAAATTTAGCCGTCGAAATCGTGTTTTCCTGCTATTCCAAACCGTGAAAACAGTATTTTAAATGTGGTCCAATATAACCTAAGTGGCTTTGCCATACTCTTCGCAGTGTTTCGTTTGATAAGAACTATAAATCCCACTTAACACTGTTGTAATTGAAGCAAATTTCTGTTCCAAATTATGTCTTGTCAATGGTCCGATTAACAACCAATATGCTGACCTGAATTCCAACCACCCCATCAGACTGTTGCAGCTCCATACGCGAATTATAATCTATGCCCGAAATATTTGGCGCAAAGTAGAGTGGCTCCAGGCAAATTGTTTTAATCCAAAGTCAATTCAATTAAAAGAAAAGTAAAATTAGTGTTTTATAAGATTTCCGGCACTTTATTTTGAAATAATATTTTTTTGTTTTCTCTTTACCAATCAGCCCGAAAAGTCAGATTGGATATGATGCTTTTACCGAGAAAATTGTGGAAAATAGGGTTTTCCCCTGAAAATGAAGGAAAATTTCAATTTTGAGGCTGAATTTGCGATATTGGCGTATTAAGATATGAACATTATAATCATTTGAAGGTAGTGAAGTTAAAAATGCGACTTTAACGTACATGTAATAATTTGTGAGGGAACGAAAAGTTCGGAATCGGGTTTGAGGTGGACTTGTTTAAATTTTGAAGATTATCACACCGTTTTGCACGCCCAATTCATTCGTGGGTATCGTGTTTTATAAGATTTCCGGCACTTTATTTTGAAATAATATTTTTTTGTTTTCTCTTTACCAATCAGCCCGAAAAGTCAGATTGGATATGATGCTTTTACCGAGAAAATTGTGGAAAATAGGAATGGTGGAAAATAGGGTTTTCCCCTGAAAATGAAGGAAAATTTCAATTTTGAGGCTGAATTTGCGATATTGGCGTATTAAGATATGAACATTATAAACATTTGAAGGTAGTGAAGTTAGAAATGCGACTTTAACGTACCTGTAATAATTTGTGAGGAAACGAAAAGTTCGGAATCGGGTTTGAGGTGGACTTGTTTAAATTTTGAAGATTATCACACCGTTTTGCACGCCCAATTCATTCGTGGGTATCTAGCCAATATTATGGGCGGTCATGATCTTAGCATTATGGGCGCCGCTTCGGAATGAGGCACCTGACAAATCATGCCGTTTGAATTTGTAAGATTTTCACGTCGTTATGCGCACCCAATTCATTCATGGGTGCCTAACCAATCTCACTAGCATTATATTACGGGCGCTCGTGATGCCGTTTTGGGCGCCCCATGGATCAAATCGTTGGCGCCCAGCCAATCTTACACGGTATTATGCTTTATGTGCGGCCCGACAATCATATATTCTCATTATAAATCGCTCCACCAATCATGTCATTATGAGCGCCTCTCTGGGATAAGGCACTCTACAGATCAAGCAATTTGGGGCGCCTTCCAGTTGTGGTGTTAATCGTGTGGGTCATTATGAGACGCCTCGCCATTTGGGGGCGCCTCATATAATATAACGTCATGATTGGCGAGGCATCCATAAAACCAAGCGTTGGGCGCCAAGCTCGTCGTGGGCGCCCAACAAATGTCACTCGGCTATGGAGACGCTGGTCGTTGGCCTCGTATTGCGTCCAATGGGAAGGATGCCTCTGGCTTCCATGGAGGGCCGATTTCCCAAATTTTCCCGGGGGGGGGGGGGTCTGCCCTCCCCCGCTACACACAGAGAAAAAAGTGGGTCAGTTGACTCATTTGAGTGAGTATCCATAAAACGACTCAGTAACGACTCAGTTTTCGTTGACTACCTTGGGACTAACTTGGAACTTACTTGGGACTCAAATAATGAGTCAAAAGACTCATTTTTGTGACTCACCAAAAAATCCATAAAACGACTCGTTAAGTGAGTCGAGTGACTCGTCAGGTAAAGTGAGTTCTTCGACTACTTTAGTGAGTCTAGTGACTACTTTAGTGAGTCTAGTGACACAAGAGATGAGTTACACAACTAGGTACAGTGAGTCAAGTGACTAGTAAAGTGAATCAATGCAAATATATTTGAGTCACATAATTATCCTTACGCAACGAGTCAAATGACTCCACACAGACTTGAATCCTAATTAATTAGGATTTAATTCTCCTTTTTTAATGATTCTTTGGTTGGCATTGCACAAAGTTGACGAAAAATATCTGTAAAAACGAATACGAAAATGTTATTTTTTTTAATTAGATCACACGATTCGTGTATGCTTAGTTTTCCAACAACCTTATGCCTGGTGTATTAACCTCCACATTTACAGTATATGATTCCGCGTTCGTCTTTGAATTGATGATCTTTTTTGCCGAATAAGATACCGTTTCTCCCGATGTGATCAGCATTATGTCAGCTCAATAAGGAAACAATATCAAAATAAAAACTAAAAGATACATTATGCGAGATTACGAACAGCTGAGAAAAAAATCGGTTCCTAATCCAGTAAATATCACAGGCTAGTGATAAGTTCATTAATGTCCAATTAATAATTTAGATAACATTTCAGGCCTAAAGAAAGGTCTGCAACAGGCAGTTTTAACTCTTGCATAACGTATGTTTAATTTAAAAATAAAGCACTCCATATAAGTTATACATATTTTATTCTATTGTCTAAAAGTAAAAGTGGTTGTCATGCAATATGCGGGCACAATTGGCGGGTGGAGAACAATGAAAATAAGAAAGCGCTTTCACCCATTTGCCTAATACTAGAGTAGCTCATGGTAGTTTTGTATGCACTTATACGTCCAGAGCTAAACTCTTCAAAAATCATCTATTTGAAGGTCATTGAACATTATTTGATTGGTGACACATTTGTCACCGGGGCCGAAATACGCGAAAATGCCACGCCCCTTTTTAAGCGCACCACTACCCCCTGCCATTACTGTATCTCTAGAACCGGTGTACCCAGAAGGTTGTATGACCACTCAAAATCTTCGGAATGGCCACATTATAGGGGGTCTGTAATACATTTATATGTTTAAAAGTCAATAGCTTTTAAGATATTTGCCAAAAACTGATTTATTATTATATAATTTACTCATTATTATATTACTTGTTGCAATTTTTTTCAATTGTCTATTTTAGAGTTCAATTATGTGAATTTTTTACACTTATTGCTTTTAAATTACTACAGTCACAAAATATTACATATTTTATGTTCATTCTTTTGCAAGTGCATTAAGAAACCCTTGACAGTCGGAAATCTAACAAGAAAAAGAAGGGGGGTTATCCCCTTAATACTGATTTCAAGAGGGTAAGAACCTCCCAGTTGATGTTACTGTAATGGCAGGATTTCATTATAGTTGAATTATGCAGATTACAATCATCTTAACAAAGTGTTTTTGTAATAACTTCATTATCTACAATTAATTACGCTTAGCCAAAATATTTTTACAGGAAATGTTAGTGGTTTCAAGGTCAGTAGCCAAGGGAGCTTTTGATGGGACTGCATGCGTTATATGCAACTCTGCAGGAAAAACTTTAACAGCAACTAATGATGGGCGTGTTAAAATACGAATGGCAGCAAAACAATTGCAAGATTCTTTGGTCGCCTCAAGAATAAATGCATACAGCAACACATTTATGTACCATCTGAAGCCGAAATGTTGTTATTCTACTTACATTCTGAAGTCGAATGTTGTTATTCTACTTACATTCTGAAGTCGAATAACAACATTTCGGCTTCAGATGGTACATAAATGTGTTGCTGTATGCATTTATTCTTGAGGCGACTAAAGAATCTTGCAATTGTTTTGCTGCCATTCGTATTTTAACACGCCCATCATTAGTTGCTGTTAAAGTTTTTCCTGAAGAGTTGCATATAACGCATGCAGTCCCATCAAACGCTCCCCTGGCTACTGACCTTGAAACCACTAACATTTCCTGTAAAAATATTTTGGCCAAGCGTAATTAATTGTAGATAATGCAGTTATTACAAAAACACTTTGTTTAGATGATTGTAATCTGCATAATTCAACTATAATGAAATCCTGCCATTACAGTAACATCAACTGGGAGGTTCTTACCCTCTTGAAGTCAGTATTAAGGGGATAACCCCCCTTCTTTTTCTTGTTAGATTGCCGACTGTCAAGGGTTTTTTAATGCACTTGCACAAGAATGAACATAAAATATGTAATATTTTGTGACTGTAGTAATTTAAAAGCAATAAGTGTAAAAAATTCACATAATTGAACTGTAAAATAGACAATTGAAAAAAATTGCAACAAATAATATAATGATGAGTAAATTATATAATAATAAATCAGTTTTTTGCAAATATCTTAAAAGCTATTGACTTTTAAACATATAAATGTATTACAGACCCCCTATAATGTGGCCATTCCGAAGATTTTGAGTGGTCACACAACCTTCTGGGTCCACCGGTTCTAGAGATACAGTAATGGCAGGGGGTAGTGCTGCGCTTAAAAAGGGGCGTGGCATTTTCACGTATTTCGGCCCCGGTGACAAATGTGTCACCAATCAAAAAATGTTCAATGACCTTCAAATAGATGATTTTTGAAGAGTTTAGCTCTGGACATATAAGTGCATACAAAACTACCATGAGCTACTAGAGTATAATGCTTCTCATGAAATTCACTCTGACATCTAAGGGAGATACTCCGGAACGTAACACTAAATATCGATATGGTTCTTACCTCGTGATCCGAATGCCACTCACCAAATATGAAAGAAATCCGTTAAATGTTGTAGTCTCTATCGCGAACCGTTGTGTCAAACCAATTTTGATAACCATAAAAATATAGATAAAGGAAGAGCCCCTTTCGCGTTCACAAGGTTTTTGGCAAAGTATAACTGAAGGTCTGATGCACACCAAACATAAACTCATTTTTTTTCATATCATATATTTTAAGTTGCATCTAAATCGGACAGAAAATATAGGTTATCTATTGTGTGTCAAAAATTGCGTAAAAGGCATGGGACATAGCCCAAAAAGTTGCAGGCCACTATTTCCGTAAAGGTGGGATGGACAATAATAATTTGTTGAGAAGTGTCAGTCTGATTTAAACTCAAGCGCGATTGTTGTGCAATGATTATATTTGAACGTTACTTAATATCAACTAATCACCGTGACCCAAATATAATCCACAATATTAAAAAGGTTCAGTCATTCAGGAAGTTAAAGACCGATTATAAGTGTATAATTCGAACTCATCCCAAGATCTTTGGCATATAAAGTTACAACAAAATCGGATGGAAATTTTGACCGATATGGGGTCATAAGCTAAAAATGTGGACGTATAAAATAACTATTTCAACTTAGTTAATAATGACATGACCTTTCTTGGTATATTAATTTTGTCCTCGATTCCAAGAATGATTTTTTTGGATAAACGTTAATGTGTTTAAAATCTTTGAACAATATTCGATATTATATTTATAGTACACAGCGAATAACACTTTGATTGACGTTAGAAATCCTAACGGACGAGCCAGAACGATGTAATACATTAGAATTTCATATGTAGTTTCGTCATCCATGATATCCCCTTGATGTAGAATAGTGGGAGTTGTTATTCTCTCTGGTCTCTGAAATGATACAAAGACAAACATCCAAGACTTAAAAAATAATTAGGGGAACCACGGTAAGACACAGACTCGCTAGGATCGGACAAATACCCTATAGGAATCGTGTACACGTAAAATGTAAAAGAAAACTTGGTAGTTGAGATTTGAAATGAGTGGATCGTTTTCATCGCACCCCCGTCCCTTAACATTGTGGCCTATGCCCGTCTTCGTTATCCTAGTCGGTGCGGAAAGGTAGGGTTTTAAAGGCCATTTTATTTCATTTCATAAATATTTTTATTGTTTTAATCGAAGTTTTAAGTTGTAGCAGGTGTTAAAATGACAACCCAATCCCCCCTCTGTAAAACGTAAAATATTTTTTTGCTTACCACATCTGTTGGACACAGCATTTTTTTGGGGTCCTCTTTAAGCAGAATAGGAAGGGCTGTAATTGCAGAATATCCAGCTCGCCCTGTAAAAACAATCATATTATAAGAGAATTTCGGAAGGCGATTAAAGTGCGATTTAGTGAACCAAATATATATATCACAGACCTTGCGTTCAGTTAGAATACCATCAAAAGTTGTAAATTCCTGACAGCCCATAAATGTTGGACGTGCGAAAGGCCTACCACACTCAACGAAAAATTTTCAGTATTCGAGGCAACAACACACCAGGAAAATTGTTTTCGTGTGCACTTCATATTTGGATTTTCCACAGTTAGAGGGTCTTTAACATGTGCTCTTTCCCTTTCAGACACTCTGGCCTGCATCAACGACAATGGGGCAACCGTATTTCGCAAATTCCGGGTATCTTTCTTCGCGTCCCTCACTGATATCAATCAATGGACCGCCAAGTGGTACAGCGTCATACTTACCGGGCCACTATAATTCAATTTTAAGCAAACCTTCCGCTCCACCAGGACATAACAGAACAGACATTGAAACCTGCAGAATCCTTACAAGATATAAGCCAGGACTATAATACATATATGATTTTGGTAACACGCTGGCTCGCTAGCCTGGAAGACGGGTGTTCGTGTACCCAAAGATCCCTTGGCATTTTTGGAATTCGATACAAAAGTAGGCCGTAGCGCCACAATCCGGACAAAATTTCCCTCAAGCCACACTGTATGGCGTATACCCGTCTCCATTAGCTCAGGTTAGGAGCAAAACAGTAGGACGTTAAATCCCATTTCATTTCATATAATTTCGCTTTTAACCTCTGCTTTTTCACGTTGCAACCGTACGGCGAAATCTAATTTTTGGGTCTTCACTTTGCCCCTTGTCGATCCCTTCAAGTCAGGGTTAAAAATCCAAAAGAGAATCCGACCATAATAAATACTTACTGTTGCAATCCTTAGGTACATGTACATCTTCGGTTGGTTTGACTTCAAGAACCTTTGCCCTATTTTCTTTTAACCGTAGATTTTTTGGTTAATGTTGATTGACGTTAGACGATGACATTCGTTTATAATCTGAGGGAAAAACACTTTGATTAGTATAAACCTACACGACACGAAGCCATCTATTGGCAAATTCAGGGACCACAGTCTATTTGAACTAGAATTACAAAAGCTGGGGTGGGGTGGGGTATCTTAAAACATTTGGTACGAATCGGTGTTAATAATAGGATACAATATAGGGAGAACTAGGTATTTGTTGAATTTTGTGTGATTTTAGTATGTCCAACTATAACAACTTCTTAACTAAGTCTCGTGATTTTAAAATCGTGATCTACTATTGACCCAGTCTTGACTCGTTTTCATACGCTTTTGTGGGGATATATATATTACTCATCTATGAACCAATTGGCGACTCGGTTTTGACTCATACGTATAATTATCCGAATAGCCCCCGTCATTGCAATGCGGCAATACTTCACCCAGGCCCATCTATATGGTGAAATTTTCAACTCTATTCATATTATGTTGAATGTCAGCTTAAGATTTCAATATAAAGCACTAACTGGATCATGGACCAATCAAGGTCTACACACGTCGATTTCATAAATTTGAATCTGAATTTTTAATCAAAATCAGTGGTCTATTTCACATATGCTACCTAATCTCTGTAATATAGTAAACATAATATTGAATAAGGCTGTATCCTTAACAAAAACACCAATAATTTACCTTTTCTGTGGCAGATATCGGCAGATGACTTCGATTTTCTTTTAATCAAACAAGCGTCTAGGCTTCGTCTAACTGCCGCCATAAAACGTCCACCCACAATTCTTTTCACCGGAAGGACTCACATTGACTCACCCTTGACTAGACTGTGACTCACTTACAAAAATTTCATCGCTGATTATTTATTAACTGAGAATTATCCCACAAGTTTTGTTAGAAAAAATACATATGATTCACTTTTTCCATTGTTGATATTTGCAGATGCTATAGATGTTATTTTAGTCCAGGCTTCGTCAAACTGCCCTCATAATACGTGTGACCGGAAGGACTCACACGTAACTCACTCTTGACTAGGCTGTGACTCAATAACGTCAAATTCATCGCTGAATATTTAATAACTCAGAGGTGACTAGTTAGTGACTCAGAGGTTTCCCGCAAGTTTCAATAAACCAAGTCATAGCTGACCTATTTGCACCCAATCTGAGTCAAAATACTCATCTAGCTGAGTATTTTCTCATAACTCACCCAAATGAGTAAGTTTTACGCGTTTTTGACCCACTTTTTTTTCTCTGTGTAGCTACGGGCCTGGTTTCAGGTAGGATTATAGATGTTTAACTGTAGTTTGAAGTGGCAGAAATATTATATATAACAATAATCAATCGTTGTTTATATGGAAAATATTGTCAATTAGTTTTATTCTACTGATTCCCGACGATGCGATTCACGTTCGGCTTTGCTACACTGGAAGTGTAGAATCATCTTTTATCTCGAAACACGGAGGGTTGAGAGATGGGGCATGTAATCTACTATGGCTGGAGCAAGACGGAACCAATCCTGATAGCCACCATGTTCCCCGCAACTCAATGGATAAACGCCGTTGATAAAAATAAATTTTCGGCTTATGGGATAGTTTTCTTCCAATTAATAGCCAAATTAGTTTAAATATCATAAAATCACGCAGTTTGTTTTGTACGCGGTATGACATACTTAAAAGAAAGTAAAGGTGTTTTATTGTTACGTAGAAGTCTTACGATTTCGGGCACTTTTTTTTTCGCAAACTAGAAGTTTTTTACTTTACCTGTCTGCCCGTGAAACTTGAATGTCCGAAAGTTAGCACAACAATACACAATGAAGAATAATTATTTAAAAATTTCTATCAAATTACTTTATTCTGAGCAAAGCTCACTAATTGTTAATGTCATCGCGTACTTTAAAGCAGTGGATTACATTACATGTTAATTAAAGGAGCTAAATCGCTAACATTTGGGACCTAGAAATTGACTCAAGTGGGTCGCAACGCATATAATACTGTAATATGAATGTATATAAACTGATTTGCATTCAATGGTTTCTGTTTTTACTCTAATTTCATATCAGTTATGTTCGACGAAATAAACCAGCAGTGTCAACCGAAGGCATTTTTTTAGCGTCTAGTTATTCCAGTCTACATGCGCCGTTTGATTTGGTACAATGTTTCTAGCCTCGTTCCTGGAGTCTCTTGCTAGAACTGGGGCTGAAACGCATTATGGTACACGATTCGTGTACCAATGGTAAAATATTTATTTTGTCTTAAATATTGGATATCAGAAGTCCATCTTTTTCCGGTAAGATCACATCATCAATTTTGATTTAAATTAACAAATAATTCATGTTTTCAATGTTGAAGATTTTGGATGATATTGAGTTAAAGACTTAGCTCCTTTAAATTTGTATTTCTTTTAATCCCAAAAATATTTTTAATATAATTATAAAATTAAAAAGCTGAGTGTATAATTTTTCAGACCTTATATCGACGTATCCGTGGGCGGCGTAATGCATTTTCATAAAATTTCGGGTTGCACTAGTGTTTATTGTAGGCCTAGGCCTACTCAATATATTAAGCCACCCGATGGCTAAATGAATAAATTAATGTCCCAATAATAATAATAAATTCATATCAAAACATTTGAGGCTGGAAAATACCCACTGCAAGAGGGGAATTTAGCTTTTTTGAGCAGTTCCGACGTATTAGTTATTTAATAACCTAGCGGTTTGCTTTCGAGGGCGATCAGGTGACGGTGGTGACCCGGTACGAGATACGTTCTACGACTCAATATTACGAGGCCGGCGATTTGAGGGGGGGGGGGGACCATAAAATAGTCAAGATAATATTTAATTTTAGGTGATAATTGGCGCCAGAACGGGACCCAGCGATGCCGATCTTGGAGCGTCCGATTGGGAGTCCAGCAGTGCGCGTACGTCTTGTTGTAATAGCGGCATAGAGGTGTATATGAATAGCGGGGATCCTGGATCTTTAATGCTTAGATCTATTCGATAAGGCCAACTTCCGTTTGGTAAAAGGTCACGAGATGTAATCAGGGGCAAGCGCTAATCCCAACCTTACCTTGGGACCTAGCCCTAACGTTATAATTTACATCTCAGCGACATTTACGAAAATAAGTTGGCCTTAACAAACCACGCCGTCTTAAATCGTCAATAAAGCGACCCCATCGAGTGCGCACTGGTTTTGATGGTTCGCCAAGACCAGTGCTGGTTTTTGGTGGGCCCATGGTTATACATATCTATGGGTGGGCCTTATATAACACGCACCTTCCAGTAAAAGTAAAATCCATAATCCTGTTCGCACCGCCATCTATAATATTATTTTGACCAATTGGAATCTCCCATTAGCTCTTTATTTACAAAATGGCTGATTGTTGCGGGAAAATTTGTGACTTATGGCGATAAAACTGAAATATTATAAATAATTTCAATGATTTAAAATGAAATGTGTAATACCAGGTGTAAATATCAAAGGTATATTGCCGGACGTCTATTTTCATTTATTGTTTTGGTGCTTTAAGACTTTTTGTCTCCATAATCGTTCTACCACTACTACCAACCAGAAGACTCGAAACGACCAAAAAGTCAATGTCAATGTTATGATTGACGTCATTCTGAATCTGATTCACACAATCCCCTGCCTGGGTTGACCCACAAGAATCTGGCCATCTAATCGTATATATGCATATACGATACCGAACTAGAAAATAATAAAGGTCACGAATTGTTGAAAAAATAATCATAGCTATAACAACCGATTAAGCCTGGCGCACTCTTCTTAGCGGGTACCACTACTACCAGTCAAGTCGTCCACAAGCAAAGTAGTCCACACCCGTTGGTGGAGTTGTCCACGGTGATGTCGTCCACAACTATTGGTTATGTCGTCCACAACTAACACGGTACCCGGGTAGCACGACTTACCCAAATCTACCCAAATCCACCTTTATTTCAACTCATATCATAAAAATTTATATTGATATTTGATAATATACCGATCCTTATACCAAATTGTCATTTTTAATTTAAAATCACAGCTTTTTAGTGTCATAATCATAATGACCCTCAAAATGCGATTTCCAAGCAAGTTTGGAAGTCGTACTAACTTAGTCCAGCTCTGAACCTTAGTCTCATTACAATCGCCTGTACGTCGAGGGAACTTGTGATTGAATCCTTGTCGAAAAAATGGGTCGCCCCAATCAATTTTACAGATGCTAAACGGTCGCGTGTCAGTCATTGTTAACGCCTGACCAATGTAAATGATATCTTAGTGAGAAAATAAGACCTTGCTTACCTCGCTGGAACCAGTATAAGAGACACAACACGCTGTTAAAAAACACGTCCCCCTCTTCTATCCGATTTGGCAGACTTCAATGAACGGGTAAAGTACAAATTTACGAACCCAGGCAAATAAGATGAAACGAAATTTAGGTAAGCCTGGGAGAAATAAGCCTCGTGGGTTTCCTTCGGGCACTCAGGTCTCATCCCACTGCTAAGGACCCCTACACGCAAGTGAATAAAATTAAAACCATATGTTAGTCCTGAAATGACCTACATGTATGTAGTTTGTGTCGAGTGGACGTTAAACCCATTTCTCTCTCTCTCTCTAGAGGCCAAAGTTAAAATCTGATTGACTTCAGATTTATACGCAATGTTTAAGGTCATGAGATGAAAAAGCCTATTGATTTTCAGTGAATTCCGATAATTGCTGCCATAGTTATGGCCCTTAATCACTTCAAAAAATCTTGTGGATACTTTAGTTGCCAAAGTTGATATCCGATTGACTTCGAATTTATACACAGTGTTTAAGGTCATGAGATGAAGAAGCCTATTGGTTTTCACCGATTTCCGATAATATCTGCCAGAGTTATGGCCCTTGATCACTTTGAAAAATCTTGTGGATGCACTCAAGGCCAAAGTTAATATCCGATTGACTTCAAATTTATACAAAGTGTTTAAAGAGCACATAAAATGAGTAAACTAAATTCATTGAGCTTATAAACATTGGTTACTATATGCATTTTACGGCAGTTTAACGTCGATCTGATGAAAATTAATTCAGATATCGTCACTCAAAGTCGCAAATATAGACCTCCCGTAAAAACGACTTGGCCAATTATTGAAAACACTCTTAATCCCCTCAGATGCCAGTGATGTCACAGTGACCGAATGCATATTCGGGATGTTTATTCCTTAATTACCTATATACACCCGGTGTGTGTATTTGTTAACGCCTGACTGATTCCTTAATCCCCCTAATTAAATAACAATTGACTACGGAATAATTTGTTTTGTAATTTAGAATTTGTTTTATAAAGACAGTTGTTGTAGCCATATTCCCCATGTGTTTTTTTTTATCAGAATAAGCCGATCGTAAGCCAACAATAATTGGCTTCTGATTGAAACAAGATTGGTGTGAAATTGTTATTGCCGGCGCTACGGACATCTTTTAAGCCGATAGAAATAATCAATTGTCGGCTTTTAAGTAACGCAATGGTTTCAAATAATAATCATTAGGGGTGTAACGATACATCGAACAATCGATGCATCGCGATAGTTTGACTGTCGATAGTGTGTATCGATAGTAAAAAGAAAATATCGATAAAAATTGCAATAGTCAAGCAAACTATCGATAGCTTCGATAGTTTGTAGTAGCAAAAGTAACATGGCTCAAATTCACTCGTATTTGTCGAATAATTACTCTGTATTTATAACAAAAAGCTCCGTTATCACTAAAATAGCGTAACACGATCTCAATGTCACATGGAAATCTTCGTCTACCATATTAGGCATGGCTTACTAAGAAATGTGTAAAATGGTTGATTTTGGTGCGAAAAAGCTGAAAATGGTCACGTACGCCAATAACAGACATGCTGAAAGCATGTGGCATATGACAGGAACATTGGCTATGCCTTTTTTACAAATTACTAAACTACCAATGTAATATTAATAATATACAATTTTATATAATATAAAGAAAAAAAACCAATTTACTTTATTATTTAATTCACAATCATCAGAATGCGACGTTACCGTGTACCTGAGATACCAGCTTAGGAGGCTCTTCTATTCGCCCCCTCCCCTATTGCCGCACCTTTAGAAGACACATGATGTTTTTATCTGCACCGTCTTGTGTCGTTTCATTCTGTCGGTTTATTTGTCGATATGACTACCGATAACCATGTTAAAATATTACGTACTGATTTACGGGCTGGAGATGTTGATCAACTAATGAATTGTAATCTATTCTAGTCACAAATATATAATCTATTACAACTTAAGACGAGAAAGATCGGCTTTTGAAAATGCTTTGACTTATATAGTATAGTGATATGTAGCTTACGTGTAAAATTACGAGTTAATGATTACGCCAGTCAAATGTTAATTGGACCGACAAATACACACGTATCGTACAGATAGTGATATATTGTATACATAATGTGTATAGATTATGTGTAGTGCCTGTGACGTCACTAGCCAATCAACAGGATAAAGGTTGTAATTGAAAATTTGAAAACCGTTTTTGGCTGTCTGATGTTTAAACGTTAATATCTCAATTAATTTTAATCAGATTGGAGTGAACTTGACGTAAAATGAATGTAGTAACCCTTAGCTATCAATAGATGCAATTAAAAATTATTATTTTATGTGGTCTTTAAGTGAGACGAAAAAACCTATTGATTTTCAGCAATTTCCGATAATTACTGCCAAAGTTATCTCTCTTGATCACTTTGAGAAATCTTGTGACACTCTAGAGGCCAAACTTATCATCCAATTGACTTCATATTGATATACATTGTTTAAAGTCTTGAGACGTAGAAGTATAGTGATTTTCAATGAATTTTGATAACTGAACAGTTAAATCCATGATATTAAATGTTTCGTATACTAATCTTTAGCATGGGGAGGAACATTATAAAAACCACACAAATTCTAATGATTTTCTGATTATTACTTAATTAGTTGTTAATCTTAATCAGATTTTAGTGTATTATAAATGTTCCATTTCTGAAAAAAGTAAAAATTATCAACAACTCTTGCTGTCTGGCCAGACGCTTTAGCTGCTGTTGGTGTATGTTTCGTTGCCTGGCAACCTATCTTTATGTGTTAAGGATGTAAATTTAAAATGTCGGAAAAAGCAATCTACTATGGCCTTGATTTAAAAAGAGGAGATTTGTACCCGTTTCATGTAGGATTATCTGTATAAGTGTAGTTGGATGTTGCAGAAATGTTATAAATAACAATAATCAATCGTTGTTTTGATTAAAAATTTTGTCGGTTATTTGCGTTGGGCGTTGCTATGTGGAACTAAATAGGGCCATCTCTTATCTCGAAACACAGAGGGTTGAGAGATGAGGTTTATTATCTAGGCGCCCTCTATGTATGGAGGTCAATCGTATTCAGAATTAGATGTTATGTACTTATGTCTAATACTGCTTTTGCAATACAAAATACCTCTATTACTTATGTCATGATACCGCTAATTCAAAATACAAATGTTACTTGACATAAAACAATCGACACAATACCTAAAATGATACGTGCAATGTTTTTTCACTTTCGACATTGAACATTGAACAAAGCATAATTGTCTTGGCATCTTCTACATTTCACTATCTACATTACATCTTCGTCTTAGTAACTTCTACATTGCATTAGCGAACGTGTTTTATCTCGACTGCATTATCTTTTTATGACATGTGGGCGGAGCCTAAAAGAGGTATGAAATCATCAAAATAACTTCTCCCAAGGAAAAACACCTTGTTATGTGCCTTTTTTAGTCAAAAATGGACCTTAAGGATGTCAATTCAAAATATACTATTAGAACTTAGTCAACGATTCAGAGTAATAGCTAATTGCTTAGAATCTGGTCAATCTCTTGATGAATCAAAATGTCGAATTGAAAGTTCATGTAATATTTTATCTACATTCGATCTTGAATACAGCCATTTTAATTTATCAGGCCTCAGTTTAAAAATCTCATTAAAATTCTTAAGTTAAGCAGGACAAATTTTGGTAAAAAATGTATATTTAGGTAAAGAAAAACATATAAAATACCTTTCAAAGGAAAACAATCTACGTTTTCGCCAATTGATACGCAGAACAGAGTTGTCTTTCCTTGGGAGAAAATATTGTTGATGATTTCATACCTCTTTTAGGCTCCGCCCACATGTCATAAAAAGATAATGCAGTCGAGATAAAACACGTTCGCTAATGCAATGTAGAAGTTACTAAGACGAAGATGTAATGTAGATAGTGAAATGTAGAAGATGCCAAGACAATTATGCTTTGTTCAATGTTCAATTTCGAAAGTGAAAAGACATTGCACGTATCATTTTAGGTATTTTGTCGATTGTTTTATGTATAGTAACATTTGTATTTTGAATTAGCGGTATCATGACATAAGTAATAGAGGTATTTTGTATTGCAAAAGCAGTATTAGACATAAGTACATAACATCTAATTCTGAATACGATTGACCTCCATATCTATGCGGCAACTGTGACGACTTTATTGACAATCACAAAAAACCTGGTCACAAGCTTTGTTATATGACACCTTTAAATGCTTTTTATTATCATCACGTTCATTACTTTAAACTAATTTTGTTTTGTACGTACAGTATGATGATCAGTAACAAGCTCAACTTGGCCAACGCTTGTATGTATAATAGAAAACAGGATACATGAGGATGAGTTGAGGAATATTCCTCTCATTACATCATTACTAAACAAACAACCAAGACGAGAAAACCAATAAGCCCAGAAGAGCAATTGACTGTCACCAGTGTCACCCTCTATTTTCTCGCTGCAGGTACTTGAGAAAATAAACGGCCATCATCAGCTTCATAATACTTACATTTGGGACATCATACATGTACACATCTTGCTAAAGACTAGAGATGAGAGTGATAGTGGAAACACCACTCTGTAATTAAAAGTAATTGTCTTTCATGGAATATTGTCCTGTGCATTTCTATTTAAATTACTAAATGAAATTGAAACAATTCATAACAGTCGATGTACAATTTCTCTTCATTATAGTCTTTGGGAGAGCAGTTCATTCACTGTCTAAAATTGGAGATGAATTATATGTGGAGCCTTTGGAGCAAGGTGTAAGTTAATTGAATTTTATTATTTAAAAAAGATAGACATAAAGTACCCAGGGGCGTGGTGAGGGCAATTATTGAGAAGAAATTATGAGTAACAAAAAAGGTTTTGGCACAAAAACCCTTTTACTGACCGCGGAGCTGTGTCCGGCAAAGCCGGCCACCGCTAGCGCCGTTGGCGCGAGCCCGCGGCGGGGGGTCCGGGGGGCCCTCCCCCGGGAAAATTTCGAAAATTAGAAGCCCAGAAACGCAATCTCCAGCAATCCGAGACAAGAAATACGGTAATAAAATATGATTAAATTTTCCAACTTGACTCTTTCAAAATTTTTTTAATTGGGTCAGATGAAACAATTTTTCCACTTACAAATGTTTTTCATTTTTTGAGTAATTTGATTGTGATTTTGGCGCAAAAACTTTTTGGCGCATGAGTATGGCTACTCATGAACTCATTCTCACCACGCCCCTGAAAGTACCCATTTTCCCGTATTTTGAGTTGAAGTTGGTTGTTTCGGTCGAGTAGATTAGAACTCTTTTGAAAGACTTATTTACTGAATCCCAGATTATGGTTGTTTGTCTCACTGACTTGAATATTTAATTACCCTCTGTTCGAGGGTTGTAACTTTTTAATATCGATATTAGCTACAAACAAATTTTAACCTGTCATGGAATTTTGGAAGGAGACTGCAGGACATACTCAAAAATAATTTGGTCCACAATATTCATTGGTTACGGTATGGCAGTTTGCATTATTCAGTGGCTTAAAATTTGCCTTGAAGAGATGAAAATTCCAGGTACATGTATGTCACAAGGTTTTAGCCATTTTTATTAAAAAAAATGAAGAAATGGCCAGAAATTTTTGAGTCAGAGTATCACCTTGGACAGACAGTACATTCGGGAGATTAAAGATAAACAGCATCAGAATTTGTCCAGATGTATTATGTATCTTTTGCTTCAGTTTGCTCTACGGACAGTTAATTCCACCCGATCTGCCTATGCTTACATGCTGTTTTCACCCTCATTTTTTACACACTATGATGATGGCTCTGCATTGCTAAAGTCAAATGATAGTGAAGATGAAGGGCTACGATGTAAAGTTAATATGAAGGTAAGTACTTGCACAACAAACCTTTAGAGGCTGGGTTTACACATCGTCGGTGAAGTTTCAAAAGGGTGTATCTCAGAATTTCTAAGATTAAGAAATATAACCTTTTGCATTTCAAAATTTCCATAAATCAAGATACAAAATTTGGACACATGATATCCAGAACATTTCTAATTGACGTAGAGATACACAGCTTAGACAGAAATGTGTATATTAATTGGGAAATTTTAAGAATGCAAAAAAGTGTATTTGACTAATTTCCCGAGATACACCCTTTTGACACTTCACCAACGGACGCAATGATGTTTAAACGTAATATCATCTATTACATCTCAGTAAACCTAGCTGTCCTTGTCATGCCCTCCTTTCTGCATCGCCAAGTGGTCTAGAGTGCAGCGCTTCGACCTCTAGCTGGCCGGGCACCTCTGGCTTGCGGCTGTGGTTTCGAGCCCAGGTGTGCGCGTATGTGGCATGGAGATAGGGGTGCCTTCTCAACCTCGTGGGTTTCCTCCGGGCACTCCGGTTTCCTCCCACTGCTAAAGACCCCTACGCGCAAGCGAATTATTGAAATAAAATTAAACTATATGTTAATCCCGAAATGACCTAGTTTGTGTTGAGTTGACGTTAAACCCCATTTCTCTCTCTCTCTCTCCCCTTGTCAGAGATGCAGAACGGAGGGCCTGACAAGGACAGCTGTTGAGTCGTTCGGATGGGATGAAAAACTGAGGTCCTGTGTACACATTGGCATGCACGTAAAAGATCCCTCACAGCACACTGTATGGGGTATGCCCGTCTTCATAAGCCCAGGTTAGGTGCAGAAGAACAGTAGGACGTTAAACCCCATTTCATTTCATCGTAATAAGAGTGACAATGTGTTGTACTACAGTTCAGTTACATAGTGTTACGTTATTCATGTACATGCCGTTGAACGTTAAACCCTATTTCATTTCATTGGATCTCGCCTTAACTACATACATCTTATCAAGCCCTTCACAATACCCTGCATATTTCACCACTAAGTTCGTTGTTTTTTACACGTGACTAATTAGCATTGTCCAATCAGAGTTCGTTGCACATAACACACTATAAACAAACAGGCTTTTTTAAATTGAGAAACTCGTGGAAAAACCAGCAACCTTGACATTGATCGATCTTTGAACATTGCAACTCGATTGTCACATGTAGGCATTTTAGCTAAAAGCACGAGACTTGGTATTCACGACGACCGATGAATCTGATATGTTCCCAAAATGGGCATGTGCCAATCGAATTTAGTGGTGAAATATGCAGGGTAATACGTGAAGGGCTTGCTAAGATGTATGTAGTTAAGGCGAGATCAAGCCTTCTATTGAAGATGTCATTAGCCAGATTGGAGCAGAATAATATTATGTAAAACCCCAAATGTTTCTTTCATTCGTTTCATTGCATACAGAGGGCTGGCTTGTGCTGACCAGATCCTTGTCTGCAGTGGTGCCTAATACTAACAAATTTAAATAAACATCATATCTTTGTAGAAACGGTCTAGTTTCCTCCCACTGCTAAAGACCCCTATGTGCAAGCAAATTATTGAAATAATATGGAGGCATATATATGTTAGTCTCAAAAGGACCTAGTTTGTGTCGAGTGGATGTTAAATCCTAGTTCTCTCTCTGTCTCTTGTAGATATGGAATTGAACCATATTGTGACTCAACTGTCAAAATATTGTAATTTGGCAAGGATTTAACAATTTCTCAAATGAGTTTCCCAGACTGTAAGTTATTTGAAAATTAAACAATTATAACCATAAGTTTATATATTTAGAGTATTCAAATTGTGTTGTTTTTATTTTGTTACAGTCTATGTTGACAGTATTTAAATCACTGTCCTCAATAGAGAGAAGTGTAGAAAGATGTAAGATAACTCTCAATACACCAGAAGCTAGATTAGTCTTCCAGTTATATTGTAGACATGGTAAATTGCCTTCATTTTAAACATTAAGAGTAACTGATACTATCCTCATATATTAAAATATTGATGTACTAATAACAGAAAACAAAAGCAATCTTTACAATGAACTAAATCAAAAACAAAACTTGTCCTATGCAGGTACATGTATGTCTGTTTGGAATTATTAGGTAAACAGAAAGTTCGGTATCAAGCACACTTGATGTTATTTTGCTTCTAGTTATTGTGTTCATAATTATTTTGTCGACCGTTATCTTTTACACATCATATGTTTGCCGCCATAGGCCTATAGCCCACTTGAAGCTGACACATCATAAAACTCAATTCAATTCCATAATATTTCTACATATAATATTTTTGAACCAGGGGCGACACACTTGAAAAAAGCCTATGATCGACATGGAACTTGGACAATTGCACATTGATTGATGGATATTGATCTTAGATATGTCACAAAGATGTCAGTCATGCTCAGTTCCTGATCCATACTATTCTGGTTTGTTTTCTATCAGGTATTGTCAAGACTCACAACTTGGCTTTCATTGAATGTGAAACATTACAAGCAGTATTTTCTAAAGATTTAACTCCAAATAGATTAACTGCACATCCCAAGTAAGTTTCAATTTTTTCTACAGTAGAATCTGCATTAAGCAGCCACCCAAGGGAATTTTTACGATTGACCGCTTAATGGGAGTGGCCTCTAAATAAAATCTTGTTTTTTTTGTGCTGACATCAATTAATATTACGTTTGAATGCATTGGAAGCAAACACCATACCATACTACTTGCATCGGTAAATTTGTCCGTCGCTGAATCTCAGAAGTTGCCTCTTAATAAAATCTTGGTTTTTTTGTGCTGACATCAAATAATGCTGACATGAAAACTATGATCAGGTTAGTTGTTTAATAAAACAAAGATTAATTAACAGATAATCCCGGGTTAATTGTTATTTTAACGTTTCGTTTTACCTGATAAGTGGGGGTCCAGTTAATTAAATACTACTCACGGGATTAGTGGAGGTGTTACGAAGAACGCCAAGATGGTATCATTCAACAATGGGCAATGAATGGGCGATGTTTTGTTAAATGTTTTAGCAAAATAGTGACCCCTGGCTGTGTTACAGGAGTGACCGTTGAATAAAGAGATGAAACAATAGAATTTTTACTGGGGGGGGGGGATTTATTGTGACCGCTTACAATGAGATGTCGCTGAATAGGAGTGGCTGCTCATACAGATCATACTGTATTTACCATTTTCAACCAGGTCTTTTAATTAGACAATTACAACTTATATGCTAACCAGGTCGTTTAGTTAGACAGCTGCTAGTAAAGTAAAGATAGCATATGGATAATACAACATTATAAACTTCTAGGAAAGTACTTAGATTTGCTTGTGAGTTTAACCTGTATATAGATTGTTATCTTATAGCCAATATAAACTATACTATTCAAAAAAAGTAGGGGATATTTGACTTTGGGGGCATAATACTAAAATATGCAAATGACTACGAAAAAAGTCACTATAGAACCTAACAGAAGAAACATTTCCAGTTACATGTGACGCCCAAACGCACCAATAGCTACCTCATGGAATGCAGGTGATGCTTGGGATCATCATGGGGGTCCAACCCAAGATTTGCACGACTCTGACTTTGAATGTTACAGTCATTGTGGCATTGAATTCCAGGGTGGAAACATCAGTGTAATTGTTTTAGTGACCTTGGCATGCTACAGATCGGCACAACACAGGCGGTTGTGGCGCGGACGATGAATGTTTCTCAGTCTGTCATAAGCAGGCTATGGTCCAGATACCGTGATACACAATCTGTACAGGACAGACCACGCTCAGGTCGACCAAGGGCGACAACTCAAGCCCAGGATCGATTTATCCGTACCTTGGCCTTGAGAAATCGTGTCATCACAGCAAATCAGATCAGCACTCGTCTTCAAACAGACACTGGTGTGAGAGTGAGTGGCCAGACGATTCGGAATCAACTGCATTGGGGTCACCTCCTCGCCCGACGTCATCGCGTGATCCCTTGTTTGAGAGATCATCACATTCAGGCAAGACGTCGTTGGTGTAGGGATCGTCAACACTGGGATAATCGACGCTGGAGCAATGTGATGTTTTCAGATGAGTCAAAGTTCACTGTTGATTTTTTGGACAGACGTAGGAGGGTGTGGCGTCGTCGAAACGAGTGCTTCCAAGACGTTAACGTCGTCAGACATGATTGATTTGGGGGTGGTTCTGTTATGGTGTGGGGAAACATCACTGTTGCTGTCCAAGAACTTGCTGCTGCGTTGCAACAGGAATGGGACAATCTGGACCAAAATGACCTTAGACGTCTCATTAGGAGTATGCCACGTCGGATCAATGCTTGTTTGGCAAACAGAGGAGGATTTACCCGTTACTGACTTTGTTGTGATGCTGTGGTAACTTTGCTGTTTGACCCTGGGTATCACTTTACCCTTATAATGGTCAGTCTGTGCCTTACTTAGTCTAACGATCATTTGGAATAAATCGATGAATGTGAACTTCATTTCATTTTGTCATTTGTTTCTTCGTCAGTTTCATTTGTTTCTTCGTCAGTTTCATTAGGTGACTTTAATAACACTTAAAAATCAAATATCCCCTACTTTTTATACGCCCACATTTTCATGTGGACGTATTATGTCGTCGCCCCTGTCCGTCCGGACGTCCGTCCACAATTTGTTTATGGACTCTCTACAGCCGGTCACAATTCTTATCCGATTTTGACGAAACTTGAAATATAGGTTTATCCCCAAAAGATCTCGGCTGCTTTCGATATTGGCATGTATCGGATCAAAACTTCATGGATTATGGCCCCTGATTGTACGAAAAATCACGTTTTTAGCTTGTGGACCCTATAGAGGTCACAATTTTGAACCGATTTTGATGAAACTTGACATGCATGTTTGTAACCCAAAGATCTTGCTTCCTTTCGATATTTGCGGCTATCGGAATGTAATTTCCTGGATTATGGCCCCTGATTGTCCGAAAAATCACCCTTTTTAGCTTGTGGTCCCTCTGGAGGTCACAATTATTATTCGATTTAAAAAAACGTTTGATTATATCACCGTTACACCCTAAGGAAGGTTGAGTTCGAATTTCGGGAAAATCGGACGAAAATTGCCATACAAAATGGCCGCCGTTTGTACGCGAATACTGTTAAAAAATGGTATATCAAGGTTGTTGACCCTGTGGAGGTCACAATTTTGATTCGATTTTGATGAAACTTGAAATTCATGGTTATAACCCAAAGATCTTGCTTCTTTTCGATATTTGCGCATATCGGATCGTAACTTCCTGAATTATGGCCCCTGATTATAAGCAAAATCGCCTTTTTTTTAGCTTGGAGGTCACAATTATTATCTGATTTAAAAAAAACGTTTGATTATATTACCGTTACACCGTAAGGAAGGTTGAGTTCGAATTTCGGGAAAATCAGACCAAAATTGCTATACAAAATGGCCGCCGTTTGTACGCGAATACTGTTAAAAAATGGTATATCAAGGTTGTGGACCCTGTAAAGGTCACAATTTTAATTTGATTTTGATGAAACTTGAAATTCATGGTTATAACCCAAAGATCTTGGTTCTTTTCGATATTTGCGCATATCGGATCGTAACTTCCTGAATTATGGCCCCTGGTTATACGCAAAATCCCCCTTTCTTTAGCTTGTGGTCCCTCTGGAGGTCACAATTATTATCCAATTTAAAAAAACGTTTGATTATATCACCGTTACACTGTAAGGAAGGTTGAGTTAGAATTTCGGGAAAATCGGACCAAAATTGACAGACAAAATGGCCGCTGTTTGTACGCGAATACTGTTAAAAAAATGGTATATCATGGTTGTGGACGCTGTATAGGTCTTAATTTTAATTTGATTTTGATTAGGAAGGTTGAGTTCTAATTTCGTGAAAATCATACAAAAATTGCCGGACGAAATGGTCGCCGTTTGTACGCGAATAATGTAAAAATATGGTATATCATGGTTGTGGACTCAATACAGGTCACAATTCTTATCCGATTTTTATGAAAAGTCACATTTCTAGGTTGTGTACCGTCACACCATAATCATTGTCGGTTTCGAATTTCATTAATATCAGACTGGAACTGACCAACTAAATGGCTGCTCCAAATACAGTATGAAATACAGGACTTAAAGATGCAGGAAAAATCACTTTCGGTATTGCTTGTTCTCTGTCCATCTCTCGAAAATGTGGGCGTATCCTGCCTGGCAGTGCCAGCCTATCTTTTTGAATAGTATAGATTGAAAAGAATGATTTATTTTTGAAACATATAGTGATACACAACAAATTATGACTTCTTGCAAGACATATACAACTGTAATGTGATGTTTAATGTCAGTCTCTAGCAGCCACACATGTTACACAATGTTGCTTCCAATTTTATGTGTTTGAGAGAATTGATCTGTGGTAGGTTTAAGCGACTGTGAAAACATTATTCTTGCATGTTACTGTTGTGATTGTTCCATACAGAATTGAAAAAATTAAAATTTAAAGTGTATGTCTCAAACAAGATTTACAATCATTCATTTTTATCATCCTTATAATAAATAGAATTGAAAAAAAAAACTTTCAGCATCTTAAATTAGAATTTAATATTAACATTTTAGGTTGCTATGTGATGCGGTTATTAATTTCCAGAATAATCAAGAGGAGGTCACACTAATTGCTAAACCTGATAAAATCTCATTGAAAAATTATGTTGATGACGAACCAGGTAGTTGATGATTTTTACATATCTTGTATTTTATTGTTGTTCTACATAATTCAAGATATCTCTGTTGAAATATTCAAATCAAATAGAAGTATTGTAAGATTAGTTGGACCTTACTTATTAGCGTGACTCAGTATGAGGCAGTGGTCAGTATTAGAATGCACCTCGCCTAGTACATTTGATCAAATAATCTAGCTGCATTGTTTAAAATAGTAAATACCATATTGGCATCTTCAACCACTATCAAAACAAATTTGTAAGTTTTGACACACAAGAGAAACCTTATTTTAAAAAAATAACCTTTAATTCTTTAGATCCAAAAAAAGTAGTTTTGACCGAGATGCACCTAGATCCAAATGAATTTGATAATTGCCAGTTAGGTGTTGATACAGAGATTACATTTTGTCTAAAAGAATTAAGAGTAAGTATTTGAACTAAAGATATTTTAACTTGGATTCAGAAGTGTAAGATTCTTTGGTAGAGGGTAATCTTTTGGCAAATGTTCACACAGAAAGTTGCCATTTCAATTGATTAAATACCTAATTATTTGATATATTGTGTAGCTTTATGATAGTTTTTACTTTTTTTCTTTGTGTTTTTCAGGCAATTTTAGGGTTTGCAGAAGTTATAAGTTTACCAATTAATATGCATTTTGAAAGAGCTGGAAGGTAGTGCTGTTTAGTGTTATATTATTAGGGGAATGTTTAAATCCTAATCTATATGGACTATTATTTGTGCAGTATTTAACTTGTGTTATGTTTTACTATTGTTCCCATTCCGATAGGTACTACACAGTTTGGCTGGTATTCCATTTCACCTATTATTAAACAATATTCAGTTAACAAATTAAAGATCTTTAAGGGGAAAACTAAGCTATTTAAAACTAACGACCATTTTTGTGTTAAAATTATATTTGAAATGAAGGGAATATTTATGTATAAGATTTATTTTTGACTTTTTAAGGATAATACATATTTTATTTATTTCAGACCTATAGTGATATCTATAGATAGTGATAAAACTTTTGAAGCCAATTTTGTTTTAGCTACACTAGCAGATTGTGAAAATCAAACAACTCATACACAATCTGTCTCACAAAATACATCCAAACATAGAATGAAATCACAGTCTAAACAAAAAAGGTCAGTATAGAAATATAGACAAGATTAGACTGTTCATTCATGTACAAGGGGAATCAATATCCAAATTCATAGGCACTCAAAGATATTTTGCAGAGTTATTACTCGTGTTGATGAATCTTGTAAATGCTCTACAGGTCAGTTTTCATAGTTGATGGGAATCTTCAGCTAGTCCTAAAGTGGAATCTTCTTCAAAATTCATAGTTTTACAAATAGTTACTATCCTTATATGCTGTAAAGGTCAAGAGTTTTTGAGATTTTTGTGGAAAAAAATCTATTAATGGGTGGAGAATTTATGATATTTTTTTTCTTGATGAGAGAGAGAGATAAATGGGGTTTAACATCCACTCGATCATTTCGGGACTAATGTATGGTTCAATTTTATTTCAATAAATCACTTGCGCATAGGAGTCTTTGGAAGTGGGGGAAACCAAAGGACACAGAGAAAACCCACAAGGTTTGACACTTTTGACAGACGACCCTACTTTCACGTATTGAAACTACGCCAGTTGACTCAATGACAGACCTTATGATACAACACGAAATTACAGTGTTTACTAGTATTACAACTTTTAATATTTGTCTGAGTAGTTTGTGAAATCAAAGCATAATATAGTTGCTCAACAACCCATGCACATCATTTTACATTCTAGTTGGACTTTGTGTTTTTGTTCGTTACTTTATCAAGCACAAAATTTGAAATTTTTCCTCTATGACACACTTGTTGTTAAAAAGTTGAAAGCCATGTGTGAGTTAAGGCTTGATATCATAATCCTAAGTGTCTGGTATAATGTTGATGATGTGTTAATTCCAAATTTTCTAGGATTTGAATTACAGTATAACAAAGTTTAACTGGTATTTTTGTTTTATTTTGAAGGTCTAACAATAGTCGTGTTAAAAGTACTGCACCGAGTACATCAGATCGAAGTAACGGCTTTGGTAATAATACTAAGAATAAAAGGTGGGTGTATTTATAAATGCAGTACAAATTGAATTATATAAACATCATTCATAAAGAATGTGAAATCTCAAATAGAAGGAAAGAGATGTCAAACTTCATTTACTCTTGTATGTTGTGGTTTAGGATTCTCGAATATCAAACTTAATTCAGTGCTATCAGTAGTTCTGTCTTTTGGTGAGAATTTAGAATAATTTTTCCGGGGGAGAGAAGGTCAAACTCTGTGATTTTAATTGGTTTACAGATCTAGTTTTTTATTATTGATATTTTTGACACAAATCTTTCATTGAATGTCAGGTACAATTTAATAGTGCTTTATCATTTACAACTGAACTCATTATTTTCAGTCCGGTTGGTCATTTTGGTTACTTGTGTATTGTCTGAGTTTGAATTTTGAAATAATCTCTATGAATTTTCAGGCCCGCACCATCATTTGACGAAGAGTTTGAAGATGATTTTGATGAGATGATTTGTAACGACCCATCTGTTGATCAATTATCTAGGGTTGAACACCAAAATATACCTAACAAAAATACTACTGCTTCTAGAAGCACCCATCCAATCACTGTACCTAACCTATCACACACAAGACAGTCAAACACACCTCCATTACAATCTTCCAGCGAGAGAGCAGATAGTCCTGTAATACCCATGCAATGTGAAACAGCAAAGGTTGATACAAGTTTTATTTGTTGGAATAAAGGCTTTTTCTATATAGTATAAGTGGGAAAAGTATTGTTTAAATTTTGATGAATCCTTTATCCATTCATTTCCCATATTAAATGTATTGGAACATAACAAGCAAAAATAGTCTCCGTAAAATTTTGATGTTGAATTAAGAAATTCTTAACTGAAAGGAAGTATGTCTCTTTTTTTTTTTGTTGGAACCTTGAAATAGACAAAAATAGTTCTAAAGTGGATATTATTGTATGTAAAGGGATTTAATTTCAATGTTTGAAAAAAATATTGTAATTTCTAATCAAATAGGGGGGTTGGGATGGCCTAGTGGTCTAGAGTGCCGCGCTTCGACCTCTAGCTGGCCGGTCACCTCTGGCTTGCGGCTGTGGTTTCGAGCCCTGGTGTGAGCGTATGTGGCATGGAGATAGGGGCGCCTTCTCAACCCCGTGGGTTTCCTCCGGGCACTCCGGTTTCCTCCCACTGCTAAAGACCCCTACGCGTAAGCGAATTATTGAAATAAAATGAAACCATATGTTAGTCCCAAAATGACCTAGTTTGTGTTGAGTGGACGTTAAACCCCATTTCTCTCTCTCTCTCTCTAATCAAATACGTTTGTTGAAATATGTGAACAGTTTCAACTGAATGGCAGTCGTTTACGCCGGCTTAGTCATTAATATTCCTACAAAATTATGTGAAAGCGTGCTGACGCATACTTTTTATTAAATTCACGGCAGTAATATTTGTCAAAAATTACTGTATTTTCGGGGTCTAAGTCAACACTTTCAGCAGAAGCCTGGCATTGATTGGTCTTATACCCCATTTTGACTTATATATGGATGGAGGTAAACAAATGTTATTGGCAGTATTCACCACTCGAGGATACAGAGTGGGTGACATCTGCTAAATAATAGTGCACGACTCTGATTGCACAAGTTATCGTGTAAAACAATTAACTAGTTAGATGTACACTATTCCAATCGAAATATTTGTCGACATTTCTAGGCTTGTTGATTTTATTTTTTTTTGAAAAGACATGAACCCCATTCAAAATATCATAAACCCGAGAATATGAATCAAAACAGAATCTCTTCTTCGACATTTTTGATGTGATGATTTTCATGTTTGCATCTTTCGTAATTCACTCCTCTCGCAACATGTCTGCTTTTGTTTTTGGTTATTGTGCATAATACCATCGATATCACTGGTCCATTCTACACGTTTTTTTAAATATTATTTTGTCATATGAAACAGCCTTTACTAATAACTTCGTACTGATTATAAAATGTTAATTGTGTCTTCAATATTGGATATTAGAATCCCATATTTTTATGGCAAGGTGTTAACATCAATATTAGCTTCTTTAATCAGAAAACTATTTTTTTTTTCGTTTTAGATTTCACTTCCAGCGGAAACATTAAATCAATCTGAGATGCAAGACCTAGATGAAGATTTAGATGATACAATTCCTGGTACACCACCCAGTAAAAAGGTAGTACACCAACTAGAATCCTTTATTTCACCAACATTAAAAATACACTGAGTAACTCTGTTGAAGTATCCTTAAACTCATATTGTCTCCCCTTAGACCACAACTTATAAACTGATCAGCATTCCTTTATTTATGCAACTCGTACAAACATCCATCTTTTATATTAGTTGTGCCTTTTGCTAATTACAAGTTAATGAGGTTTAATAGTTTTTGTGTTCCATGGAAACAAAATAGACTTAGTTTTTAGTGTACAATTTTATTCCAGAGAATATCTCATGAACCATTTTAACCCATTATGGTAGTTGTGCCATTTGCTAAAAACGATGTAACCTGTAGTTATATTTACGATCACTTGTACTTAGTTGATGATTACCAATAACACTGTCTATCCATGTACCTACCAAGACATGCCCAAAAACTTGAATGGTTTTTTTATATTTTCAGTTCAGATCAATGATTTTTGGTTTATCTCAATCACAAGATAGTCAGCTGCCCAAAAATAAACCATTACAAAAAGTACAAGTTTTAGCAGAAGATACTGATGAAGATGACTAAGGTTCATCATATTTTCATTTGTCCTGTAAGTTAACAGTAGTGGCTGATTTACTTAGAAATAATTAAGTCTTTTAATACCACAAGATATTTATAGATATTCATCTGATGTGCCCAAAAGTCGTTGTCAGCATATCGGCTGTGTGTAATTAAATGATTCTAGGTAGAGATAGTTTTCTTATTGTTGTGTTGGAGAATCTCTGTGTTTATTTAGAAACAAAATGTGTGGAACTGCAGTGGAAGGTCTTGATAATAAACTGAGGCAATCATTAATTTATTACCAATGTATTATGATGTTTTAATAATGCCAATAAATTAACAAGTGCTGTGATTTTTGATTACATATTATAAAGTGTAACAACCAAAAGAAATAGGTCAATTAAAAAAAAAAGAAATTCAAATGTGATTGGTTAACAAATGACCTGGGCAAAGAATGGAAAATAATTTGGTCATGAAAGAATATAAGCAAAATAGTCAAAACTACAAATTATTTTGAGTCATTCCTTTAGAAATGAATGATAAAATGGTTGAATACTGGCAATATAAACTCATGACTGATATTCAAATTATGATCACAACAAAGCTATGATCATGCAAAGTTTTGCTTGATTTTACAATGAAATTAAAGGGTTATTTATGTGATTGTTACTTTTATTGACAACTTTAATGTAATTTTTTTTAAATATTTATGTTGAGTTTAAATCTAAATGTACACTTTCTTTTCACAGTTGTTGACTTCTTTATTTTAACCTAACACATATAAAATCAAAATATTGCTGATAAATATAAGAATAAGGTACATTGTATAGTTGACATGTTAATTTAGTAAAAGGCCTACTCTTATATTAAAAGGGATCTTTTAGGTGCACCCCAATGTATATTGGGAACCATCCGAACAACAAGACAACTGTCATTGTTAGGACCTCCTTCCTGCACCCCTGTCAAGAAGAAACCACGTCCGAAAATCCTGATGAACTTGCTGGACTAACACAAGGATTGAAGACACTCCAGGCCAGCTAGCTCCCCGGATAGTTCAGTATAGGTTATGATGTGTGAGCTAATATGTAAATAATTGATTATGAATGATTGCAAATTTATCTATATTGCTTGAACTTCTTTTAGGGGGGAAAAATGAAGTGGTGACCTTGACTTCTGTTTGTGATGAAACAAGTGTGTAATTTTTGGAAGATTGATGTCACCTTGTCCTTTATTTCCCTAAAGATTTCCCTAAAGGCAAATCAAGCATAAGAATGAAAAAAAGACCATTTAAGTAAATCTTAAACAAAATCTTTATACATACATGTATATTACTGACTCTTTGACAGTTTGTGTCGAGTAGACGTAAAACCCATTTCTCTCTCGCCCCCTTTTATCACGGTTCCTATGAGAATGCATACAATTACAAATTTAATTGTTTTGTGAAATGTAGTATTCTAGAATGTTTCTACCTCAGATATAAAGCCAACAGACTTAACCTTGTCCTTCTGACTACATGTAGGTACCAAGATTTTAGTCTGTCCATTCATTACGTATGCACTACTGAGTACAAAAATACAACTCAACACAATATTATTTTTGACAGTATCAAAATCAGATTTATTCAAGTTTCTCTCTCTTTTTGTACATTATGTTAATTGAATATTTCTATTTAAATATACAGTAACAATCCAAGGACACAAAAAAAACTAATAATCTGAATAATATTCACTCTATTATAAATCACTTGTTAAAGATGATTGGGAAATGACTGATGATCTTCAACTTAAACAATTCTCAATTCTTTATCCCCTACACAAATTATAATAAATATTTGGCTTGTTCTTTATATGGAAGTTCTGGTTACTAAAGACCAAAATTCATCCTACAGCAATTTTGTGAAACTATGTAAAAACTTATGACAATGCGGCTGACAATATATGTATCCTTTAGTTATATTTACTCAACAACATGGGCATATATGAATACTGATAATTTGTAAAAATATATCTGAAATAAGGTTTAATAATAGTAGGCCTACTCATTGAGCAAATAATAAAAGTATTTGTAATTTAAAACTTTTTTTCCAACTTATCACATAGCGCTCACTGTATAAAATGAATGATATGATGTAAATTAATTATATGTATTAAATATCATGCAGAATTATTTATATCAATCAATATATTTCATAAGCAATCTTTGCAGCTTTATGAGATAACTCACATATCCGATATATTGATATGTGTGCCCTGTTTTTCTATTATAATGACTGGTACAGTGTAGAGTCTTGTAGCCATTCATTGTGCCCCTATATTTTCACAATTATATATGGCACCCTTATTTTGTTTATAGTAGAATTTAGTTTTACAATCAAGTAAAAAATTACTTTACAACATTACACTATTGTTTTCAAGGCCCAGAGTTGTTCTTAATCAGTAATAAAATACTTTCATGTCAACAATAAATCTATAGGGGATCGCCACCTCATTCAACTCTCAACCTGTATTCTATTACACCAGTCTTGACCTTGCCCCTGACTTAACATAATGTAGCAGTCATACAATGTAAAACAAATGGTGCTCTTGGATTGTTTTTAAATAGAAACTGAACATTGCATTTGTATTATTTTTCAGCCCGCATATCTTCAACAGTTAAAGAGTTTTTAAAAACATTAAATACACTCACTCAGTCATCTAACACAACTGTTTTATACAAATGAATATAATAATATTATGTAAAGAATAACAATATGCTTGTGGTAAGAATATTATAATTCGATTACATATGTTGACATATCATAATATCATAAAAATTCATATATTTAACTTTGTTCTTACAAAGCACTATAGTAAGTATTATTAGAATGTGTCAGCAGAGTTAAATTCATTAAAACAGTCTAGTGATACAAGCCAAAACTCTAAATCCTACCCAAGTGTACAACATACTTATTTATACTGTTTACTGTGATGCAATACAACTCCATTTTAAGTAATAAATAGGCATTATATACATGTAAAATGAGTAGTGTTGAAATACCATAGGTAAAGTACAGCAGGATATAAGATAATAAAATTATTCAAAGTTTTAATTAAGTTTTATTTACTCGCAGATTCATTTCAGAGTCGCTTTTCTAAATTCATGGATACAGGGCAGTGACGAAGCTTATTAACAGTAATTTAAAACTTACAAAACATAGAATAATTATAAGCAATCCAATGAAAGAAAACATTTTGAATAATACAGTTCTTTAAAGGTATGGGAAAACATTTTATAAATGAATTTTATTTGAAATGAAATGTGAAAACCAATAAATAGAATTTAAAATATGATAGTGAGAATTTAAAATATGATAGTGAGATCATTGAATGTAAAATAGTGGTATCTGTGTTTTCAAGATACAAAAATATAACTTTATATAGTGCCTTGTTTAGACTTTATGATCTAGAGTATTAGAAATTATATGCTGTATATGCTGTATTATGTAGGAGTACTGGTTCCATACTAGTATAATGTATTAATATGTATAATTTGATATACATTTCACAGTTTTAGAACTCAGAATCTAAAGACCCTGAATGGTAACTCTATGTATGCCCAAGAGAAAATTTTATAAAACCTGTGAAAGTCTGAACTGTTACAATTGTACAGTGTGTATTATAAAACAAGAAATCAATAAATAAATGCAAGTTAAGAAACTGCTGCACTAAATACAAACTATCAACAAGTGCATTAAAACTCATTTATTGACTGATAATTAACTTTAGCTGCTAGATTTTTCAACTTGATCAATGGTGAAAATCAACAGGTTCTTGACTCATGAACATAACACTGTTTACTTTCAAGTCTTTTGGATGATAATATTAGCCTATAGAGGGAAGAACATTATATATGGCCTTGAGAACTTCTGCTATGCAACATTTTCCCCATAGTTTTAATTGCAAACTTTAAAGTATAATTTGAATATACTTGGTTGGTAATTACCTCCTGTGAGCTAAATAAAGACAACAATCAACTTTTAAATTCCACATAAAATGTATAAATAAAGCTATTGATTAAAAATTAACAAATATGTTAAATGGGCAAAGGAAGTTTTAGGCCGCAATTACTAATGTTTTTTTCCCTGGTAATAAGCTCTGTCAATATTGTACTTCCTTATAAAAAGCACTATTTTTGTAGTTTCATTTTTTAAAATAAATTATGGATCATATAAAAGACAAAACAGCATTCAAGTGAAATCACATATGTTATATAAAATTTATATGTACAATTTTAGATGAAAAATGAGTTTTGTATACATTAATATATAACAATCAGATCTATATGACCAATTAATTTGTATATTCTTTTTAACATGGAATGCCATTGGTCAACAAAATTAATGTTACTATAGTAACCATCTATCATAACTCATAAACCACTCAAACTATCTAAGCACACACTCTATGTAACTATTCTATCATACATGACATCATATTACAGTTGCTAGGTATCAGGTAAATTAGTTACCCTGGCGACCACCACTGTAATATCATCTGGTTTTCCACCTGCAATTAAAATAAATCAGATTATTTTAAACTATATTGATCAAAAACATTAGCTACCCTCTATATTACTATTACAATTCAATTTTGTTTTGCTTATTTTTTTTTCTAAATGTTACACTGCATTGTAATCTGAGCTAATTTCTATCACAACTGTATGTGTTGTTCCGATTACTCAATCATAGACTAACATGCATAATTCATCACAAAAAACATGACTTGAGTGAAGATGGAGCAATGAATTATGAATGGATTTGAATGAAACTGGTGTTAAAATGTTTCTAATAAACTCTGGCTTTATGTGCACTTTAATAAATGATGTGTTACCTGTTAATTCTATACCAGCATCTATAGCTGATATTGCAAATGGAGACAGATAATCTGGATCAAATGATAATTGATAGGCTTTCTCAGCTATATTACTAGCTGTAGTTTGTATAGCTTCTTCTTTAGGTGTATTGAAATCCTAAAATATAACACATTTATTAATGTATTGATAACAATTGATAAATTATTTATAGCACATATTATTATTGTAAACAAATATAAACTACAAACAACACATTTATTATTGTAAGACAATACACATTTCAGTGAATTGTTATGAAATAGAATCGGTCACCGTGATTGGAAAAGTTTCGCAGACATGTCATGTTACTGTTACATGATGTCAATTTTATTTCTGTGCATTGAGTGAAGTCTGAGACTGTACAGTGCCGTAGACGCTTACGGCTAGCCCCCTGATCCATTCACTTTATTTGAATTGCTCGTTTGTTTGTGATTTCTGAGTATGATGGCTTGTCCATATATTTGTTTATGTGTAAATTATGTGTGGTGCTGTCCCTCTTACTATTATTTCAATCGTGATAGAGCTAAAGTTGGATGTGTACGGATAATTGAGGTTAAATATGTAAAATTACACAATCTGTCTCCGCACAAGGTTTCACAAACATTTACACAACCTATTATCCCCACACAACCTTGAAAAATTCTTTTACATGCACCTGATACTATTCAAGCACTTGAAATTTTTTTGGTTTTTTTTAATTGTAGGTACAAGTAGACAGATTATATCATGTATTATAACAAGTATCAAAGTATACAAAATATCTTTAATAATACAGATTTAGAAACCTAAGCTTTATTGAGATAATGCCTTATCATATAACGGTACTATTTAAAGAGCCAGGTCATAGATATCTTTTGATCTATGTTATATTGGTGATGATCAGACATATGGACCAAGTCATAGATATCTTTGGATCTGTGTTGTATTGGTGTTGTCAGGGGAAAAATATATTAATGCCGTAATCTTACATAAACAGCTGAGCCAAGATTGCTTTTCAATAGATTTATATCAATAAATCACAGCTGACTATCCAAACCAAAAAACTATTTTTGTTACGCCTAAAGATCAAGACATGCAATTTACTTATTAGTAAAGGAGGCTAGACCAGACCATAAATTTATCAACACATCAGATATCTTCAAACATTACTATAATAAATGACGAATGTGTGCCTTTATTAAGGCTGTTAGGGTATCAAAGTACATGTCCTTGGGCTATGTACTAAAGGTCACCTATACTCTGTTGTTAAGCTACCAGATAATCTCACTAAGTTATTTATTGCCAACTCAGCTCTAATTCTGCTTATAAAATCATTTAATACATAAAAAGATTAGAAATTCCAATAAAACCTTATAAAAAACACTATCAGTACACAGTTTATGAAAGATAGATTGGTAGGCAATGAAACAGACACCATCAAGTTGATTTGCTTTGGTTTTTTGTTATGAACGATATTTCATTCTCAAAAAGGATTGAGCAATAGGCTAGGCCTATATTTCCTCTATGCTAAAATAAGTTGTTTGAGAAGACCACAAAGGTTGCCACATATTCAAGAACTCAAGAAATATAGTTATTCCTTGCATTCATTTTACAAAACACACCAGTATCAAGACAAGTTATCAGAAATCGTTGAAATTCAGAAGGATTCTTCACCTCATGAACATGTATAAATTTCAAATCAGATAATAGCCAGAAGAGGTCCCATAAGATTTGTCGAACAACGATTTACATGCCAGTCTAACAAACAGCTTATCTGTGGACTGTTTAATACATGTACTACTTACCTTTAATTTAGAAACATATTCTACTAACATCATATCTGTCATATTATCAAATAAACCATCAGTACCTAATAATATTATATCTCCTTCTTCTACAGCATGGGAATTACTCTCGGCCATATCAGGACTAAAAAGAAAATCAAATATTTTTTTTATTTACTTTCCATGTATTAATAGCAGGTAAGAAGATACACTTGGAAGAAATGAACCCACCTTGCTATGAGAGAATTTATGTTCTTTTACATGCATGCCAACGTGTAGACGGGACCTCACTTTTTTGGGGGGGGGGGCATGGCCTAGTGGTCTAGAGTGCTGCGCTTCAACATCTAGCTGGCCGGTCACCTCTGGCTTGCGGCTGTGGTTTCGAGCCCTGTTGTGAGCGTATGTGGCATGCAGATAGGGGCGCCTTCTCAACCTCGTGGGTTTGCCCCGGGCACTCCGATTTCATCCCACAGCTAAAGACCCCTAGGCGCATGCGAATTATTGAAATAAAAAATTAAAAACCATATGTTAGTCCCGAAATGACCTAGTTTGTGTTGAGTGGACGTTAATCCCCATTTCTCTCTCCTCACTTTTTTTTGTCTCATCCTTGGCAGACCCTCAGTCAAGCATCACTGACAAAGTGAAACAATGCTGAAACCCCGGACTTGAAGGTTAGTGTCATTACTTCATTTTGTTGAGAATTCAATAAATTGGCATCATATTGAACCATTGGTTAAGCTTGATTGTGCTTGATTTATAATATATAAAGAACTAGTATGTAGATTGTAGATATTTGTACTGTCCATTATTGAAAAGGGATTTTTGGTGCAGAAAAATAGGACATTAAAAACCTCACTGAATTTATTCAAAATAACATTGTAACAAAATATTCTTGATCAAAAAAATGAAACCAGGTCTGAGGTTAATAAATAAATAGGTTGACATAGGGGCATTGAAGACTCTGTAAGAATATTAACGCCTATAAGACTATAAACATAAAATGTTTTTATCATTGTTTATCAATGTTATTTCCTTGATAAAATAGAAGAGACAGTGCCACATAGATGATATTTTTTATCATTTAGTGTTAATATTCTTTCTAATTAGGCATCTTCAATATTGTCTTGTTTTAATCATTATATCATAATGTCCATTATTTTTATCATGGGCTTGATAAAACAAACAATTCTTTCCATAGAACTGTACATGTATTTGTATTGTTGAATTGAAATCATAATAATTTGGTCACAGTCAGACATGGCTGACAACGTTGTCAGCCATGTCTGACTGTGACCAAATTATTATGATTTCAATTCAACAATACAAATACATTGTTTGTTTTATCAAGCCCATGATAAAAATAATGGACATTATGATATAACTGGCTGATAATCCGGATCGCGTCGCCGAGTAATACTAATCAATTGTCTCGGATTAATGATTAGTTGATTGATAATTGCCAATGATGTATATTAAACCTATCTCAAGTCACTATTTAATCTTAATGATTAAACTAGACCTGCATGCAGCTATGACGGGTTTCACTGGTGCCATGTTACTTTTGAACTTGTGTTACTTTTGGTGCCACGTTACCCTTGAACATATGTCACTTACGGTACCAAAGAAACCAATAAACAGGTTTCCACATAAGCATTGCACACATCATATAAAATGTACGCAGAATCAACCAAATCCAGCAATATCAATTCATTTTATATATATGTTACTTGTAAGTGATCCTGGCAAAATTACATTACTTCCAGTGATAATGAAAATGTTCAATTAGTTTTATGAAATCGGAAATGGCATAACATATCATATGGTGAGAATTTTATGTAAATCGAATAATAATTGCCACATTTATAAACAAAAACCTTGAAAAGTGACTTGTAGAAAATCGTCTATTTCTCTGCAACCGTACAAGCTAGAAACTATTTTTGGGTATCTATATGATCGTATGGGTTCAGTCTATTTGTTGATTGGAATCAAATATCATAATTTTAAAAACATTACAAATCAGAATCATATGAATAAACTATATGTTTTGAACGCTAAAAATACAGTTTTTGCCAAAAGAACATTACTTCCTGTGATACCAAAAACGTTAAATTAGTTTTATAACACCGACTATGACATTAGGCATCAAAGGGTGAAAATTTTCTGACAATCGAAAAGTAATTGACACTTTTATGGGCCAAAAACCTTCAAAAGTGACTTTTAGAAAACCGCCTATATCTCGGCAACAGAACAAGTTGGAAACAATTTTATGATATCTATATGACCGTATGAGTTTTGTTAATATGTGAATTTAATCCAAAAGTTAATTTTATTATTACATATTAAATAATTATTGGTTGAAAAAAAATATTGATTTTAAAAGTTAAAATGCAGTTTTTGACCAAATGGTGTCACTTCCTGTGTCAATTTTAAATTGTAATCGACTTGATATGACGCAGACTTGCTTTGTGAATCAAGTGGTGTCACTTTTGTGAATATCCATTAATAATTAACTTTTTTACAGGCAAATTACGAAAACAGTGACTTACGCAAAAATGCCCATTTCTCGGCAACTGCTTATATTACAAACTAATTTTCACATACATTCTCTTCGTATGGATTATAGCTACAATTTTATAAAAGTTACATAGAAATATTTTAAAATCTGAAAAGCCTGGACGGGTTGTAAATAGGTCAGTTTTACACCTTTTCTCACCTCTTGATCCAATTTGCTCGAAAATGAAACCGAAATTAAAAAAAACTGAGCTTACACTTTTTTGCGCTTTTAAAGGGCACACACTTTTAGTTATATCAGTTTTTAAATAAAATAATGTTTTCTTTTGAAAAATGGTACCTAACTGTCAAAATTGTAGTTTTTAATAAATTTACGCCACTTCCGTTGCCGACAGATAACACTGTTGGTAACAAAAAAGATGACGATTGAGACAACGGAGCTTATGAACTTTGTTTTATACAAATCGAACAATAAATAATTAATCTTGGGCTAAAAAACTGAATTAGCCAATGGCGGCCAAGGAAAATAACCGAGACAAAAAAAATTTCATTTTTGCTCAAGTCAATATTAAATTAGTTTCTTAAAATCAGAAATAATAATCACATGGTGAAAATTTTATGTAAATCGAATAGAAATTGCCACTTTTATAGACCCCAAACCTTGGAAAGTGACTTGTAGGAAATCGTCTATTTCTCTGCAACCATACAAGTGAGAAACCATTTTGTGGTATCTGAATGATCGCATGGGTTCATTCTATTAGTTGATGTGAATTAAATATCATGATTTTAAATTTATTACAAATCAGACTCATTTGAAAAAAAATATCTGTTTTGAGGGCTAAAAATACAGTTTTTGCCAAAATATAATTACTTCCGGTGATACTGAAACTGTTAAATTAGTTCTATGAAATCATAAATGACATAAGATATCATATGGTGAAAATTTTATAAAAATCGAATGATAACCGACACTTTTATAGACCAAAATCCTCGAAAAGTGACTTGTGGAAAATCGCCCATTTCTCTGCAACCGTACAAGTTAGAAACCGTTTTGTGATATCTGTATGATCGTATGGGTTCATTCTATTCGATGAATAGAATCAAATATCATAATTTGAAAAAAATAATAAGTACGACCCATTTGAATAAAATATTGTTTTTTAATGCTAAAAATTAAGTTTTGAGCACATGACGTCATTTCCGGTGGCAGCGTATGAGGTAGAATGGTTTGACCGTGTCCACTATGTCATTAGGTATCCAATGGTGAAAGAAAATTGAAAATCACATAATAATTGATTCTTTTACAGCCAAAATAACGTGAAAAGTGACTCATGCAAAATTGACTTTTTCTCGGCAACTGCGCATATTACAAATTAATTTTCACATACATTCTCTTCGTATGGGTTATTGCTACGAGATTATCAATGTTACGAAGATATATTTTTTAATATGAAGACGCTGGATGGGTTGTAAATAGCTTATTTTGACACCTTTTTTCACCCTTTAATCCAAATTGAACGAAAACGAAATCGAAATTAAAAAAACTGAGCGCGATGTTTTGTGCGCCTTTATATGGCACATCTTTTCAGTCATATTAGATTTGAAAAAAATAATTTTTGCTTTCAAAAAGTGGTACCGAACTGTTAAAATTGTAGTTTTTGCTAAATTTACGTCACTTACGTCACCGACAGGAAACTTTGCCGGTAACAAAAAAAATGACATTTTGGACCATAGAGCATATAAACTTTGTTTTATACAAATCGAACAATAAATAATTTATATAGAACCGATAAACTGAATTAGCCAATAGCGACCAAGGAAAATTATTCAGAAAAAAAATGTTCACATTTTCGTCCAAATCAGACGACCCTTTAACCCTTGGTAAAAGGTCATTAAAAAATATTCATTAATAAAAAAGTTTTTTGTCAAAATTTAAATTTTCAAAATTTGGCGCCTTATTTTTCCGAAGATTCGGCGAAATTTAAAAATCTAAAGACCCGTAGCTATGTGCCATGTCTCTGGCTATGTCAAAAACTATCAAACGATAAAATCCAACAATTGTCGTTAATATTACGGCAATATTTCAAAAAACGACAACTTCGACGATTTCGGACATTTCGCATTGTCGCAGAATGCCGGAAATAGCTTTAATCTCTAAGTCACACCCACTTTCGCAGTAAAACTCAAAACATTGCATCGATCCGACAAGTAGTTCCTGAGATATAAGCAAATTGGAAAAAAAAAAATAATAATAATAAGAATAATAATAAGAAGAATTTTAACAAAAACAATAGTGTTTCACACAAGCTACGCAGTGTGAAACCCTAATTAAGCGGTGATTATTTGATGTTTCGTTTCTTCTTAAAACGAAGAAAGGTAATACATGTAACCAAAATGGCCGACAATTCTATCAAAAAGAAGTAAATAGGGTTCAATTCCGTTTACTGTGGCATCATATACGGCATGTAAAACATACGACGGGTATAATTGTAAGCATTTCTTACAAATATAATTGAAGTACATATCATTCTATCAGAGATTCAGATACCGTTACGGTACCTGAAAATAACAATAGGTCTATTTGACATGCAATCCTTGGCCTTGTACGAGATTTGACGTGTAAATACTGAATATATAGTGCAATACGGCGATGTTAAAAGAGACTCAAGTTACCAAAAATAAAATCCGATCTTAGTAAACCAAAACTGTGCTAAATGTATTATGCAAAGACTGATTTGTTAAAAGTCGTTGTATATTGTATATATCGGTAATTGTTTTATAATAAGCCTAACTGAGACATAAAATTGTTAGATATTGTATAATTTTTTATCACATATTTTTGGCGGATAAAATATTCAAGTTGGCGGAAAAAAATTGAAAGCCAGTGTGAGCCCTGCAACAGAGTGTACTTGAGAATTGTGGAAATAAATCTTGTCTGTCCACAAGATAATACAAATGGGGGGTCTACACAATAAATAAACTAAACTTTATACAACTATAAAGGAGAAACTAATTAACAATTAATGACTGATCATACTGGTGGCAAATTAGATGCTCTAAATTTCTGCGTAGATTTACGTTAATAGCATTTCTCATTACAGATACACTCATGAACAGAAATAAACAGGCAATATTGGCTCTATCTTATTTGACTCAATTATTTTTTCTACAAAGTATGAGATTCTCTGATCAAAAAAAAACAGTAAACAAATTTCATTTTTGTATGTATGTAAGACTTAAGAGATTACAGTCATTACAAACAGCATGACAAGTAATGGCAATTCTTCTAGCAGACACACCAGGTACAACTTTATAATCAGCTTTTCTTACTTGGCAAAATGACCAGAAATAAACCTCTGCTCACTCATGGAAAAGTTCATTTCTAATTCTGTATTCTAGTCAATATAACACTATCCATAGAGAATTAGGCAAATTGCCTACTAGGGGGTCATTTCTTTCTTCAATAACAAATATTAACCAGCTGCCCTTTCAATTTCAAGCTACATGTATTTGACAAACATATTTTAATTCATTCATTTATACCAAAATTGATTCAATGGCTGCTCTGTATAATAGAGTTTTACATATTGCGGAAAGTAACATGAATCTACAGGAACATTTTGTTGAAATATAATATAATATATATGGCACTAATAATAATCCTGTTTATTTCTTTGTCAATATCTATATTGTACTACTGAGATTTAAAAATCTTTTATTGTTTTAAATAGTTTTATTATTTATTTCACACTTCAATATTTGTCCCCCTGCCTCTTAGAGAAAGTGGGGGATTATTAAAATGGGTTCGTCTTTCTGTCTGTCCGTCACACTCTTTGCATACTCATCGCAGTGTTCCGTTTGATTAGAGCTAATCCCACTACTTACTGCCGGAAAGAGTGAAAATTCCTGTTCTAAATTATTATTTGTCAATAGTCCGATTAACTACCAATCGCTAACTGCGTTACAAAGGCATTACACTTAACACAGAGCGTCAAATTGGACCAATTAACCAATTTGCTTGACAGAATATTGCAGTAAAACTAATTACGTGACAATGTAAATATCGACATTGACATAATGTAAACAATACTGTATGGAGATGAACAGACTTTCACCATTTTTAATACCTTCAATCACTGTCCAAAGTTTTAGGGAAGACCCCAGATTAAACGAAGGGCTGTCATGTTGCTGTACTGAAGTGATAGATTTTATTGAACAGGAAGAATAGACACACTCCCTGAAAAGTTCAAGTATCAGAAACCAATCCAGCAAGAGCCAGAGGGGAATATGCACTCTTTGGGACACAAAAACTTTCCTCCTAATTGAGCCAGAATGTTCAAACTGGGTGTAGGTGTTTATTAAGTCTATACCTTGATAGAGTTTGAAGATGAGCATTTTCTGCTTAGGGTAAGAAGAAATAAGCAATTTGATTGGTTGATGCTTGGGACACAATAACTTCAGTTCTAATTAAGTGAGAGTGATCAAATTTCAAATTTGGAATATAGTTATTTAATTACATCAATACCTTGACTAAATTCGATAATGAAAATTTTCTTCTCAGGGTAAGCAGAGCGATACGCAATTTGATTGGTCAATACTTTAGGGCACAATAACTAGGGTAAGCAATTGGATTGGTTGATGCTTTGGAATACGATAGCTTGAGTTCTAATTAGGTGACAATGATGAAACTTGGTGTTTAGTAACATCACATCAATACCTTGACTAAATTCCATAATGAACATTATCGCCAGAGGGTAAGCAGAGCAATAAGCAATTTGATTGGTCAAGACTTTGGAACACAACAACTCTGCTTTTAATTTTGGTAGGATGTTTAAAGTTGATCATGATGTTCATTAGGTTGATTCTACATGTATCTGATAGAGAGTGATGAATCTTAAACCCCGTTTACATGACGACATTTGCACACGTGCAAATCTTTTGCATATATGCAAAATTACTCATGTATGCAAATTTCGTCATGTAAACGCATTTGCATACATGTGTAAAAATACTGCAGGTGCAAATTTGCACCTAGTCTTGACCAGATGCAAAAGTATATTTGCATATATGCAAAAGTATTTAGGGTAAGTATTTGTGCAGATTGTGTCATATAAACGCTCAGCAATATTTGCATATGTGTGTATATCTCATTATCAGTTGCATCATCTCTAAATATATGATGTTGAGTGGTGTTTTGGGTAAAACAAATATGTCATTAGTAGTCTGTCAATAGTCAGCAACATGTCTTTAGGTAAAGTCGGTCGCAAAAGTCGCGGAATCGCATGGGATGATGAAGCAACTAGGGCTTTGATAAGTATACCAGTCATTTGACCTTGGCTTCAACCACGTGTCTCTGTCACGAGACATTCCTATGATAATTGCAGCACTAAGTTTACATGGAAAGGTTCTTTGACGACGAATCCTTGCTATCCGCTCCATGACTAAATGGCATCTAAACACTTTATTACATATTTACTGTGAATGCTTATATAACATGTGAACGCTTAGCAAATATACTTTTGCATATGCGAGTAATTAATACATATATGCAAATATGCACATATGTGTATCATTTCGTCATGTAAACGGGGCTTTAGAGTATAGATGATAATCAGTTCAATTCCTGGATACTTTTGAAAAAGATAAACGTGCAATTAATTAATATGTGTCCTCTATTTATTTTGGGATTTCGGTGGGGGACATCAGACTCACTGTTGGCTTGTTTAAACTTACAAATGTCTCGTTTCATTCACTATGATTGTAAATGAGCAAGATAATGATATGCCAACTCACTGGTCCACAAAAAAGCAATAATTTAGATTGATTGTGATAAAACATTATAGTTTAACAATGCATCAAAAACAAACAAAATACATTTGAATTACTCCACTATTTCAAGACCAGCACTTTCGCAGGTTTAATTAAAGTCTTTTAAGTTTGTCTTCTCTTCTAGTTTTATTTTATGCTAACATTTATTATACAAATCATTTATTGGTATCAGATTATAGCTTTAGTTGTTTGTGTTACATGTACATAAAATGAAGTATTTCAATGTGACCACACAAAATTGATTCATAATATATATAATAATATTAGTTTATTATATAAGCCCATATTCCAGACAGACTTCAATCATCATCCATCAATCATTATTATACATGTTAGCCTTAGGCAATAAGATACATGTACACCCATCATGCACTAATAAAGTAAACAAAACAATAAATCTGAAAATTTAATACTCCTTCATTTTTTATCATTAACATGTGACAGTCTTTGTGATTTATTTATTCTTTTTGAAAGGGGATCCCATCAAATAAACAATTTTTTTTTAAAAAGCATACAGTAGTTCAAGATATAAACCACCTTTACCAGATTGACAATGTATGAGAGCAATACTATGCTCACCACATCAAGATATACTAGCAAGCCAGCATCTTAGCCACTTAGCCACCATGGTTGCTATGTTAAAAATAAGGTTTTCTGGATGTATTATCATGACCTGATTAATCTTTTGCGTCCAATCACACAGTGTCCTACGGGTTTAAAGCAGCTGCTCCTACTACCAGTGCCCTACTGACCAAAAAGTGATTAACCAAATTCCATGTTTTTGCATCTAGTTTGAGAAATGTTGTACCTTTGAGAATTAAAGCGACAGGGAGGGTGAGACTTGTAGACAGATAAAGAATAAATTGTTACCTATCACTAAGAACAAGTCCTTCTTGACTAGGTGGTACTACAGATAGTTGGTATGGAGTGTTAAAGTAATGCTGTTGTTCTTGGGAGCGATGGACTACTTGATTGTCTCGTATCAATAAGTAGCCACTATCGCCCAAATTAGCTGTATAGATGGTTCTTTCCTCACGATGTAAAGAAACAATACAAGCTGTACTGCTACCTGCAAAATAAAATCATAACAATTAATAACTAAGTTGGGTTGCAGCCAATCAAACATTATAAAAGCTAAGTTGTTCGAGCAGTCAATAGAGGTTGTTACATGTTTATTAACAGAAATTGTTGAAATTCAATAGGCTCATTTTGGTTTGATTAATTCAATAATGCTTATAAATTTCATACAGACTGGATACATCTTTTTACAAAGCATTCAGCAATTACAGAAATTAACCCAAGCTCATTTATCGATATGACGATCATTGAACTCAGTCAAGGTATTGATGTAATGAACCTACATGTACATAATGTGTATATACCAAGTTTCATTACTTTCACCCAATTACATTCAAAGTTATCACTTTAGCCACAGTATTGACCATTCTATCTCAATTAAAAAGTTGTTGTGTTCTAAAGTCTTGACAAATCAAATTGTTTATCTCTGCTTAGTCCTAAGCACATAATGACCATCATCAAACTCAGTTAAGACATTAACGTAATGAACATCTATGCTAAGTCTGAACAGTCTACCTCAATTTAAAGCAGATTTTAATTTAACCAATGATCTTCATTTGAGTTGACATTTTTCAGTCGAGCTACATGTAAATTTGTATGGAAAACTAGCAAATACAAGCCTTAAGAGTATTATTAGTATTACTATGTATAAAAGAATAGGCGAAGGATCTACAGGGAACCCTACTATTAAAGATAGGTTGCCAGGCAACGAAACATACGCCCACAGCAGCTAAATCGTCCGGGCAGTCAACAAGGGTTGTCGCATATTTTTACTTTTTTCGGTAATGAAACATTTGTAATACACTAAAAACTGATTAAGAGTAACAACTCATTATGTAATTATCAGAAAATCATTAGAATTTGATTGCTTTTTATAAAGTTTTACCCCACGCTAACAATTAGTATATACATGAAACATTTAATATCATGGATTTAGCTGTTCAGTTATCTAAATTCATTGAAAATCAAAATAATTGTTCGTTTCAACACCTTAAACTCTATGTATCAATCTGAAGTCAATCGGATGGTAACTTTGGCCTCTATAGCGTCACAAGAATTTTTGAAGTTATCAAGGGAGATAACTCTGGCAGTAATTATTTGAAATCGCTGAAAATCAATAGGCGTCTTTGACTTATGACCTTAAACACTGTGTATAAATTTGAAGTCAATCGGATATTAACTTTGGCCTCTAGAGCGTCCACAAGATTTTTTGAAGTGATCAAGGGCCATAACTCTGGCACTAATTATCGGAAATCGCTGAAAATCAATAGGCTTCTTCGTCTTATGACCTTAAACACTGTGTATAAATTTAAAGTCAATCGGATATTAACTTTGACCTTTAGAGCGTCCACATGATTTTTTAAAGAGATCAAGGGCCATAACTCTGGCACTAATTATCGGAAATCGCTGAAAATCAATAGGTTTCTTCGTCTCATGACCTTAAACACTGTGTATAAATCTAAAGTCAATCGGATATTAACTTTGGCCTCTAGAGCGTCCACAAGATTTTTTGAGGTGATCAAGGGCCATAACTCTGGCACTAATTATCGGAAATCGCCGAAAATCAATAGGCGTCATTGTCTTATGACCTTAAACGCTGTGTATAAATTTAAAGTCGATCGGATATTAACTTTGGCCTCTAGAGCGTCCACAAGATTTTTTGAAGTGATCAAGGGCCATAACTCTGGTAGTTATTATCGGAAATCGCTGAAAAACAATAGGCTTCTTCGTCTCATGACCTTAAACACTGTGTATAAATTTAAAGTAAATCGGATATTAACTTTAGCCTGTAGAGCGTCCACAAGCAATTGTGGACGCCGGACCGACCGACGGACGGACGGACGGACGGACGGACGGGGGCGACGACAATATACGACCACATTTCAATGTGGGCGTATAAAAATACATGAAAGTATGGTTTACAATTACATGTATACTGTATCTGCAAGTTGCTAACATAGAAGGTGCCTTTGATTTAAATATTGCTTTTGCTGTACTCTGCTGTAGTCAGAAATTCTATAAAGTGGATGTGGGCAGACAGTTACACTAATCTAAATTAATTAGATTTTCGAGAGTGAATACTGATTCATACTCATCAACTATCTACTCACAAGCCATTTAAACATTGTTATCATATATATTCCTCTTCCTTAGCAAATCATATAAAAAAATTCATATAATAATAATCTGTCTGTATGATTCATTTATGTCAGTAACAAGCAGTGTTCCACACATAAATTCAAATGTTATAGTAACAAATAGTAACATGTATGAGAATTGTGCAATATTTCTAAAAAATTGCATAAGATATTGACCTATAGAATTGGATAAATATCATCTGAAATACAATACCTTTTGCCTGCGTGGTACATGTATACTATAAATTTCATGTAGATACTAAACGCAATTCCACATGTACTCTAAATAAACCACATGCAGGTCGGCAAACTTTAACACGGTACAAAAATTTCTATTTAATACATTTTACCGCTATGTCAAAATAGCACACAAATCTAGTCTGACATAAAAGATTTTAAAGACATCTTATTTGGATGAAAAGTGATATAACTTTGGATAAATAAAGACTTATGTTGGTTAATGGGTACATGTAAAATCAAAATTTGTTATCCCTTCAGAACAGACTAATAAGAAACAAGTTCAAATAAAGGTAATCATCTTTATTTCAAATACATATCAAACATCAGATTGTTAAGAAAATCAAATGGTTTAAAAAGATGTGAGTGGGGGTTATCCAACATGTTGCTATATCAATTACACCAATGTCAAGATGACAAATCCATACTGTAGTTAAAATAGCTTGACATTGACTTTGTCCTCTAAAAGTATTTAGTAATCAATTTCATCAAATCAATCATCACAGAGTGGTTCAACTTTTGAACTACATGTACATGTAATATAGTAGCTATCCCATATAGACAGTCAATAAGTAGCTTCCGGTTGATGTTCCATGCAGAGAAACTATCTATTTTATTGATTTCAGAACAAATTAATTGAGTTTTCTCTTTCTGACTGATATCACTAATACAAGTATATGTAGTAGAAATTATCTTATCGTCACAGACAAAATTGTAATTTCAAAAGTCTTCAATGTCTGTTTATTATAATCTTTTGTAATACAATAAGTTTCTAATGAAAAATAGGTTGCCAGTGACTTGCCAGCCATGAAACATGCACCCACAACTGCTTAGCAGTAGCCTGAGATATCAATAAAACTTGTTGCATTACACATGTTGAAATTACAATAAAGTAATACGCAATTTTGCATTAAACTTTTTGTGTGACGTTTTGAAGATGGTTATTCCAGTCTACACGGTAGTATTCACCTCTGGGATATCTTTAGCCTTGTTTATCGAGTCGCTTCATTACAAATGGCACTCGAAAACATTATGGAATGCGATTCGTGTGGCCATTTCAAAATTTTCATTTTATCTTAAATATAATCTTTCGTTTCAGAAGCTCATCTGTTCACAGAGAAATACATGTACAATGTAACATCATCAATGTTGATTAAAATTGACCAATAAGTCGTGTTTGCAATGTCAATACTTAGTAAGCAACTTGCCTCCTTTAAAAATTAAATGTAGTCGGTAGAGTGATTACAAGAAATTGTCAAAGTCTGACAAACAGATGGGGAAACTACAATATATGTATACTATAAACCTATTTAATTGCAATACATGTATGTGTGTATATAAAATTGTATAAATCATATTTTGAAGAAAATGTTATATTGTTAATCATAAATTGTTAATACTTTGTGCACCTCATGTAAACTTAACTGTGCCAAGTAAGCCAAGCTTTCTAACAGGCAGGTTATCAGTACATGTGTAGGTGGATGTTGAATCGAATGGAATGTGTTTACAACAGTTTCCTATTCTTACATTCTTTAAACGCCATCACAGAAAACACAGCTGATGTGTCAGTGTAATTATGTTAATGCTAGGGTAATCCCCTGACGCAAACATGGCCTCTTTTGATCGATTTTCATAACAGGGTATACTTGGCAATTACAGTGTTTTGAGATGGATTTGAAGCAAAATTATGATAAATTAATTACATGTACGTGTAGTTTGAATATGTTTTTAGTCCTACATGTAATATATCATCAAATCACCCAGTTTGTACCCGGGAATGCAACTTTAACAGATACGTTGAACTTCAGGTTTCAATGACCAGACAGGGTGAAAACTAATAAATTGACCGAATTTAAGTTATAAATACAATTTGTAATTGTTCATGATGTCGTGAAGATTTTAATTCTTATCCTTAAAATCTAAATGAGGAAAATAATATATTCAAGGAATCTGTTTTTTAGTCTATAACCCTGTTTACATTACAAATTTTAAGCGTGCCAGGTATCGTTCCTGGTACGGCACCGTTAATTTCTTTTGTAGTGTAAATGGGTCAAACACAAGCATGCCGTACTGAGTACCGTGCCAATCTGGCCCACTGAAGTGAGGAGGTCTTGGAACCGTGCCAAGAACGGCTCGCTTTAAATTTTCTTATTTAAAACGCTAACTGGTCTGAGCACAGATTACTGCGCATGCATCAAATGAACTTTGACCATTTTTCCCGTGAACTTTGACAGCTCTGTCACCAGTTCTGTCAAAATGGCTACACATACCAAAATCAACCGCCATAATTGTTTTCATGCGGGTAACTTGCTTAGGGACTGAAATTAACTTTTCTGTGAAGAGTCCCACATTTGGCGTGCTTGTAAATGTAATGTAAATGGGTCAATTTCTTGAAATTTATCGTGGCCTAGTACAGTGCCTAGTACATGTACAGCACGCTTATCGCGGCCAAGAGGATGTCTAGAACAATAACCACTACAGCATTCCCATTCATTTCACTGAGAACTTATTCTCATTACACTGTGGGTGTGGATGTTAATTTTATACACATACCAGTACTTTAACTTACCAATTAGTGGCATTTTTTGTTGCATTAATTCCTGATAGCTGTCTTCAATAACACTGGCAGGGGCTTGCGGACGGAAGCGACCCTCATGAACCATTCTCTCACATGTGGCCATGAGGGTACGGGGAAAGGCAGAGGGATCGACACCATAGTTCCTCCAACCACCTACACCATCTGCTATACCTGAAAAAATGAATTTATTTTAATGACATCATTTTAAATTGTTTTTTTAGAAACAGTACAGCACAAATTACATCCAATAAACAGAAAGTACACAAAGGTAAGATAACAAAGACCACAGATAAATGATAACTCAAGAAATATCTATTCTTTAGTTTTGTTTCTTACAACTTAATAATCACTGATTTTTAATGTGATATTTCTGCAACTCTGTAAGTACATGTAAGCTTGTACATACAAATCATACCTATCCATCAGTACAATCTCGATGTTTGTCAATCTGAAGGCAACTGAGGCATTTTAATTGAATGTTTACCCTACAAGTACTGTACACAGGTTGCAAATTTATATGACCTACATGTACATGTATAGGCCTAGATGGAAATTGACCTGTGCCAAATTTAATGTTAATCAGACTTTTACACATGTAGATAAACATCACTTACAAGCAGGGTTCAATTTAGTCTAAAACCAATGAGTAGCAAATGGCTAATCAATTCAAAATTTGAATAGCATTTGCTCAGATTTGAGAAACAGTAAAACGTAGCCTGATCACAAAAATAATTTGCAATTCTGATTTTTCGAGGTATAAGTGGATACCTTTTAAGCCGAAGTCCGGCCTTCGTTGTATACCCTGCTTCGATGAAGTTAAAAAAAAAACCTGACATCCCCCCCCCCCCAAAACTCTCCACGATGCCGAACCATCTAAAACAAAACTACATGTACTTCAAGTTACACCATTCTAATCGAAATATTTGTAGACGTGGCTTTGCTTGTTTATTTATTTATTTAAAAACATCCCCCTCTCCGCCTTCAAAATATTAACAACCTTAGAATATGCCATCGTTACACGTGTCTCACGAGATATCTACTTTTAGATTTCAGTTAAGTTAACCAATCATAGGCCTACTATACTGGGTTGTTTTATTCTATTTTTAGTAACATATTTTATAAACACGTGTGATTAAAAACGGAGTCTGCATTGTCTTCTAGTTATCGGATATAATGAAATAAAAACTGGTTCAAATTAATCACGACCACAACTTGGAATATTAGTTAGTCCTGCATTTTATAACTGATTTGTTCATAGGCCTAACATACTCCACATTCATCCAAAATGTAATGAATCGCACTTCACAAGTTTGAAAGCAGTTTTTGGCTAATGAATGAAATTGTATCGCTTTTACCATGATTTGGGTTGCTTTTTGTGATGCGATACCGCTTAAATTGAACCCTGCTTACAAGTTACATGTACTTGCACATTTATTTAAATCTGTCTCTGAATATAAACTACACCTTGGAAAAATATACTTTTCTTACATGGTTAATTCCTCTTCTAACAAAACATTAATCTAACAATACATGAATATGAGTGACAACAAAATATGAAAGACTTTATTATTATGTGACAGAGCATCTGTGTTTAGATGAATTACACTGGTGAATTATATTGTGTAGACATACCTGTATTAACTAACATATACATTAATACAAGTAAACAAAGCTATAAAAAAAATAGGTCAAAATCAACAGTGTACATTGTACTATGTAGACTAGAAAGTACATGTAGGTGCCAATCTCTTTAACAGGGGTACTGAGAAAGTCTTTTTATACTTTTAAATATACCTGTAAGTTCAATCAAGTAGGCATAAAGCACTGTTTACTTAAAGTTAAGACAGTGTTGCAAGATTGCATTAACTGGTTCGGGCAGAAAGGTGCCTTATCTACTCATTATGATTATATACCAGGTACCAATTTTTCTTAAGATTTTTATTCACTATAAATAAATAGGAAATGAAATGAGGTTTATCTTCCTACTGTTCTGCTCTTAAACTGGGCTATTAAAGACGGCTTACGCCATGAGGGAAATCTGACCCGGACAACGACACTACTGCCTACTCTTAATATTAAATTCCAACTCCAACGGATTTTTTATGTGCACGCCACAATGTATGTACACAGGACCTCTGTTTTTCGTTCCATCCGAACGACTAGACAGCTCTTGTCAGGCTAAATGAATAGGAGATTGGGGAACTGGAAAATACATATCAGAACATTAAATAGGAAAGGAAATGATGTTTAACATTCTACTGTTCTGCTCAGAACTGGGCTAATGAAGACGAGTATACATGTACGTCATAGAGTGTCCTACATGAGGGAAACTTTGCCCAGACAGCAGCACAATGTGTACACGGAACCTCTGTTTTCCGTTTCATACATATGACTAGACAGCTGTCATTGTCAGACCCTCCCATCCTGCCTCACTGACAAGGTGGAACCACGCCAGAAAATCTGGGTGAACATTCTCTGCCAATGCAAGGGGTTGAACACCCGACCTCTAGGATAGCGAGCCTAGACGGGCCAGCATCTTACCCACTGACCCCCCTCTGAACCAATGTCATCCCTATCAGTGATTCACTGCTGAACCGATGTCATCCCTATCAGTGATTCACTGCTGATCAGTGAGAGTAGGTACATAAGTACAATGAAAGATGAACTAATGTACATGTACATTGTTACTATAGATATCTACACATGTATAAACAATCAATCTACATGTATAATGCCATATTTTACATAAACTTATTTACATAATTTATAATGTTAAGCTTAATTATTCAATGATATCATTCATTCTCTTATTGTCATAAAATATTCTTGCTATGATAATGATATTGTACTTGTGTGCTATCAAACAAGGTACATGTACAATGTACCTGAAAACTACCCATACTTACATTGTACACAGGTATTCTTCTATGGCGGTATATTAGTGCCAAAATTCTAACATGCTTTCGTCTAATTTCTTACTTCTATTCATGTAATTTCTAACCTCCATTCATGTAACTTCTAACTTCTATTCATGTAATTTCTAAATTAAGACAATGTATAATTCAACTTCTTTATTTGTTCAGTGTAAATATCAATTCTATTTCATCTTATTTCTAATATTGGGGCGAAAAATGTCTACTTCATTGTGGTGTTACATGTTAAGCATGAACGGCAAACAAATTTAGAATTTTGATACATCTACCTAGCAACCATCATTATGACATCGTTTGGTGTCGCCACCGTGTGCTCAGTTTGGGAATTGAGCACCTGATCGGGACCATTCTATTGATACAAACGACTCCCTCTTCGTCAGATTGAGTGGCTTGCCTGAGTGTTAAAATTGAAAACAACATCGGGAGAGAGAGATGGGGACATGGGGTTTAACATCAACTCGACACGAACCAGGTCATTTCGGTATTAACACCGTTCAATTGTATTTCAATAATTCGCTTGCGCGTAGGAGTGTTTAGCAGTGGGAGGAAACCGGAGGACCCGGAGAAAACCCACGAGGTTGGAAAGGCGGCTCTGCTCCATGTCACGTAAAAACGGGAAATCGAAACCACGCCAGGTTATTCAATGACAGACCTTATGTTACAGCGTGCACGTGCTAACCATTCGGCCATCCTACCCTCTAAACAACATTGAACGTGATATAAATGTATGGTTTGCAAATATTATTTCGAATACCGTGGCTAAGTGGGTAAGACGCAGGCTCGCTAGGCTGTGGGTAGGGAGTTCGATCCCTGCATTGGTCGAAAAAAGTTCATCCAGATTTTCTGGCGTGGTTCCCCCTTATTAGTGTCTTGTCATTCCAATGGGATGAAAACCCGAGGTTCCATGTACATGTTGGCGTGCACGTAAAAGATCCCGTGACCGTTAGACTTCGATATAAGTCCACGTCGTAGATCCGCTCTCCGGGCAATATTTCCCTAAAGCACACTGTATGGCGTATGTCCGTCTCCATTAGCCCGGTTCGGAACAAAACAGTAGGGCGTTAAACCCTCTTTCATTTCATTTCATTTTCTATTTCAAATATAAGCTAAACGGGATTTGGAGAATTTTATTTTATTTTTTTTTACGGTTGAGCCAATAATTAATATCTATATGCAGTTGGTCTATATTAACACAGGGTATAAATGTTATGGATAGGCCTACACAGATACTGAGTTTAATACTAAGTGACCTCTCTCTCTCTCTCTCTCTCTCTCTCTCTCAGCACTCCTTCCAACCTTCAACCAAACGAAGAATGGGTCGGTTATACCAATTATGGTCCCGATTGGTGCGCAATCATCCAATTGAGCACACAGTGGCGACACCAAACGATGTCATAATGATGGTTGCTAGGTAGAAGTATCAAAATTCTAAATTTGTTTGCCGTTCATGCTTAACATGTAATACCACAATGAAGTAGACATTTTTCGCCTCAATAATAGAAATAAGATGAAATAGAATTGATATTTACACTGAACAAATAAAGAAGTTGAATTATACATTGTCTTAAATTAGAAATTACGTGAATGGAAGTTAGAAGTTACATGAATGGAGGTTAGAAGTTACATGAATGGAGGTTAGAAATTAGACGATAGCATGTTAGAATTTTGGCACTAATATACCGCCATATTCTTCTACCCCAACGTCCCCAACCCATTCCACACTTTACAATAAAGGATGACAAATTACAATAGAAGTCAAGGGCCCTGAATGCTGATGATGTTTATAATATATGTATTGATGTAATCATACACAGGCCTGACTATATAATCATCTTCACAAAACCACTTTTAAACGGTCATTGTTTCAAAGTTCCCAATGAGTAAGCATTGCTAACAACAAAACACATTTTGAAGAACGCCTTTCATAACATGTGAGCTATAAAGGTACAAATAACATTAATAAAGACAAATTTTGAAAAGTAATTAAGAACTTTTAAGAGGAAATGTTCAAGATTTATAACTCAAGAGGAAGTTTCTATGCAATAGCCATGCAGGACTCTTAAAAATAACCAAACTTATAAAAATGTCTTTTCTTGACACCAGTAAAGACATAATTTGGATCCAGTTATGTATGAATACCATTAGAAAGCATAAAAAATGTGATAAATTCAACAATATATACCTTTTTTTTTTTCTATTTCGAAACAAGAGGAAGACACGCTTTGACTGTCTACACTCATTCACATTGCATAGACATGCATGATGTTAACAGATTACTTTGACAACCTTACATGTACTTCCTGATTTTCTGAGTGAAAACCTCATCATTCAGTGTTTTATGTCTTGGAATAGACCAAAAGAAGAGACACAAAATTTTTGCGACAACGACATGTACATGTATTTACAATTAAAATAATTGTTAAGGTTTTGTTTTCAAATTCCATAAACTGTTTCTTTCTATTATGTTGGATTTTCCTGCTTGACCACAACCCTGTCTTTGATTTAATAGTGACACTAGTGACAAAGTTGATAATAATAGGGCATATGGTACACGTTACCATAATGAAAAAGACAAATTGATAGAAACATAATTTGATACCTGATTTCTATTTCTTCTTTAAATAACCAATAAAATATTTTATTTAGCAGGCTAATTGAAAAGCACTGTAATTTTTACTGACCTTTCAATTTCAAAAGCAGATTTTCAACTTTAAAGTTCAGAACGAGAAGTTTTACCATGTAATGGAATGGACATTTTCACTACATAATCTTATATACATGTACTGATTTAAATATTTTGAATAATAATAACCACCTTTTTGAATATTTTGATGGTTGTGAAAATTTTATACCACATACTATGCCTTTAATATAGAAACATGGTAATGTAGACTTTTTGTATTTTTTTCGCTCTCTGTTATTTAGTATATTTAGTGAAACTTTAACATGTTTGATGTAATTAGACAGTTATTATATATAGAAGAATAACTTGTGTTTTCAAGAGAGAACCTTTTTTTTTTCGTTGGGATATTTAATTGTGCAATACATTTTATTTAACGGCAGGTGATTTTAAACACATAGGTAAGTTTATAATAACCAAAGAAGAGTAGTTTGTTTACAATCGTAGAAATACGTTTATTTATTTACCATGGTTCAGACAGTACACTGTAGGTTTGAATATTCCCAAAACATGTTTAAAGAAAGTTTGGTACAGTAATGATAAGACGGAATCCTAAACACATTTTTTTAACTGTTAGGGTTTGATATTCATTCAAACCATTGCCATGACTTTAGTCACTTAGAGTGCTAGCACAGGTACTCGAGTAGTGTTAGTACTGTTAGGTCAGTAAGGTCACCTCTGAACCCAAGTCTTGTTATACTCGCCCTCCTGTAAGTTACATTCAGGAATGGGCCTATTGACTCCTAGTCCTTGTCAAAACTTTTTCACTCGCCAGTAAATTTTACTGGGCAACTGAATGTTTAGTTTACTGGGTCCAGGGTAGGCAAGCAATAAAATAAATGCCTGAAGAAGATTATAAATTTTTCAAAGATTGTCTTCTAATAACTTATTGTTGAAGTTCACATCATTTTGTATGTGGCCCTATGCAGCAGTAGTAAGTACCAGTGGTAAAGTTCCAAAAAATCTTAAAAACAAAAATTAATTCAAATGAATCATATGACTTAATTTAATTTATAAATTACCTATGACGTCTGATGTTTTATTTCTAGCAATGAAATAAGCATCATCACCGAAAGTCCATTTTTTAAGAGGTGAAGTCTTTGTTACAAATTTAGAGAATCCTGAAGATCCTGTTACAAAATGAACTGGTTCCTTTGGTCTTGGAGATTTCAACTGGAACTCGCCGTTACTGTGGATTCCTGCAACTATCGCTCTGGCGACAAGCCTTCCATACACGGCCACTGATTGCATGACACATGAACAATTAACATGAGTAGGGATAACTAATCACACATAAACAGCTATCACCATTAAGATAGCCTTCTGTACTGCGTTTCACATCGTAAACAAAAACACGCTTTTAACTGGAAACCTCCATCTTTGTCTCCTTACTGACGTCATGTGACCTTTGTAAAAGGGAGACAACTATATTTATGTAACCAGGATGCAGACCACCATTAAATTGTAGTTCGTCTATTTATAGCGATTCTCTATAGACTATGTGTCATGTGTCCCTTTTCTTCCCTTTTGTATGCCCATTTTTGATGATTTTTTGGTCTAGAATGGGCGAAGGGGGTTTGAATTAACATCATTTTCTGTACGATTTTGGTAAATATTCACGATTTTGAAGTGGATCGATAAAGAGTTATCGATCAGGTTAGCTACGGTGATATGTACGGCAACTGGTTATATGTTTTTAGGGTATGGCCATAGAGGTGTATATATATACACCCCAGACAACTCATCCCAAAGACGACTCATTCCAAGACAACCCATCCCAATATAAGACAACTAATCCCAATATAAGACAACTCATCCCAACGTAAAAGACATCTCATCCCAACATAAACGACTATTCATTCCAACTTTAAAACATGGGTAGAGACTCAAGTTATAAGACAGCCCATTCCAACAGGGTTTTTTTTAATACCATTGCTTTCTCCAAAGACCACTCACACCAAAACCAATCTGATTTTGTTATCTTAAAGCGAGAATTTCATATTTTGTAAGAAAGTCAAAACATAATTATAATTTGAAGTTGAAAATGATATTTTTTCCAATTGCTCAACAGGCAATAGTGAATTATAGGATTAATAGGATTATTCTTTAACGAGGTAGGACTGTTTATAGATAACATTTATTTTAAGGCTTTATTTTAGAAATACATTATGCAAGAGTAAAATCTACCTATTGTAGGTCTTTCTTTAGGCCTGAAATGTTACTAATATTAAAACTATTAATTAGACATTAATTAACTTATCTAGACCATAATCAGCTCTCAATGTCAAGGCTAGCCTGCGATATTTGTTGGATTATAGTCTGATTAACACTCAAAACTTTCCTTCGTGGTTAACGACTAAATGGATAACCGAGACTATTAGTTTTGTCTTACCGACTTCAGTAATGTTGATCGAGTCTAAGCGGAACTTTCATCCGTTTCGTTCTCGGTTCATAATGGATCAATATGACTGAAATTCTCAACAAATTGCCTTTACATTATGTAGTTTCTAACTATTATAGTGAGAACTGCCAACTCGTTATCTAATCTCCCATAATGTATCTTTAATACATGTACATTTTTAAAATATAACTTAAAAAATATGAAATTCTCACTTTAATAAAATTGATATTGTTGCTTAAATCAAATTGATATTTGTTGTAATAAATTGTTTACGTGTTTGTAATACTGTTTTAGTACTTTGTTGTGTTAACAGATTGGTAGATGTGTTTTTTTTATTATATCATCATATTGTAGTACTTCAATGAAAATCAATTAACAAAACATCGATTAACTATATTGAGTAGTAGTATTACCTGTATTACAATAGAATTAAATTAATGGAGTGCTTCAAAGACAAATATTTTTTTTTTTTATTAAAATGAATTTTTTAACGTCCACCCGACACAAACCAGGTCATTTCAGGACTAACATATGGTTTAGTTTTATTTCAATAATTCGCTTGCGCGCAGGGTTCTTTAGCAGTGGAAGGAAACCCATGAGGTTGAGAAGGAGCCCCTATCTCCATGCCACATACGCTCACACCAGGGATTGAAACCACAGCCGCAAGCCAGAGGTGACCGGCCAGAAAGAGGTCGAAGCGCCGCACTCTAGACCACTAGGCCATCTCAACCCCCCTTTTAGAAAAGTAAAAATAGGTTGCCAGGCAACGAAACATACGCCCACACAGCAGCCAAATCGTCCGGGCAGTCAACAAGAGTTGTCGCATATTAAGGAATTATCAGAAAATCATTAGAATTTGTTTGGTTTTTATAATCAAACGTTTTTTTTTTTTAAATCAGATAATAATTGTGACCTCCAGAGGCACCACAAGCTAAAAAGGGTGATTTTTCGTACAATCAGGGGACATAATTCAGGAAGTAATGACCCGATAGGCGCAAATATCGAAAGGAACCAAGATCTTTGGGTTATAAACATACCTGTCAAGTTTCATCAAAATCGATTCAAAATTGTGACCTCTATAGGGCCCACAACCTTGATATAACATATTTTCACACTATTCGTGTACAAACGGCGGCCATTTTGTCCGTCAATTCTAGTCCGATTTTCTCTCTCTTCATTGCCATGTAACGGTGATATAGTCACATGTTTTTTTAAATCGGATAATAATTTTGACCTCCAGAGGGACCAAAAGCGAACAAAAGCGATTTTTCGGACAATCCGGGGACATAATTCAGGAAGTTATGATCCAATGGGCGCAAATATCGAAAGTAACCAAGATCTTTGGGTTATAAACATACATGTCAAGTTTCATCAAAATCGGTTCAAAACTGTGACCTCTATAAGGTCCACAACCTTTATATTACATATTTTCACAATATTCGCGTACAAACGGCGGCCATTTTGTCCGTCAATTTTGGTCCGATTTTCACAAAATTCATACTCAACCTTCATAACCATGGAATGGTGATATAATCAAACGTTTTTTTAAATCGGATAACAATTTTGACCTCCAGAGGGACCACAAGCTAAAAAGGGCGATTTTTTGGACAATCAGGGGCCATCATTCAGGAAGTTACGATCCGATGGTCGCAAATATGGAAAGGAATCAAGATCTTTGGGTTATAAACATACATGTCAAGTTTCATCAAAATTGGTTCAAAATTGTGACCTCTATAAGGTCCACAACCTTGATATAACATATTTTCACACTATTCGCGTACAAACGGCGGCCATTTTGTCCGTCAATTTTGGTCCGATTTTCACGAAATTTGAACTCAACCTTCATAACCATGGAACGGTGATATAATCAAACGTTTTTTTAAATCGGATAACAATTTTGACCTCAAGAGGGACCACAAGCTAAAAAGGGCGATTTTTCGGACAATCAGGGGCCATAATTCAGGAAGTTACGATCCGATTGGCGCAAATATCGAAAGGAACCAAGATCTTTGGGTTATAAACATGCATTTCAAGTTTCACCCAAATCGGTTCAAAATTGTGTCCTCTACACTGTTCACAACATTGATATAACATATTATTTTCACACTATTCGCGTACAAATGGCGGCCATTTTGTCCGTCAATTTTGGTCCGATTTTCACGAAATTCGAACTCAACCTTCATAACCATCGAACGGTGATATAATCAAACGGTTTTTTAAATCGGATAACAATTTTGTCCTCCAGAGGGACCACAAGCTAAAAAGAGCGATTTTTCGGACAATCAGGGGCCATAATTCAGGAAGTTACGATCCGATTGGCGCAAATATCGAAAGGAACCAAGATCTTTGGGTTATAAACATGCATTTCAAGTTTCATCCAAATCGGTTCAAAATTGTGTCCTCTACACTGTTCACAACCTTGATATAACATATTTTCACACTATTCGCGTACAATTGGCGGCCATTTTCTCTGTCAATTTTGGTCCGATTTTCACGAAATTCGAACTCAACCTTCATAACCATCGAACGGTGATATAATCAAACGGTTTTTTAAATCGGATAACAATTTTGTCCTCCAGAGGGACCACAAGCTAAAAAGGGCGATTTTTCGGATAATCAGGGGCCATAATTCAGGAAGTTACGATCCGATTGGCGCAAATATCGAAAGGAACCAAGATCTTTGGGTTATAAACATGCATTTCAAGTTTCATCCAAATCGGTTCAAAATTGTTACCCCTACACTGTTCACAAGCTAAAAAACGTGATTTTTCGTACAATCAGGGGCCATAACCCATGAAGTTACAGTCCGATACATGCCAATATCGAAAGGAACCGAGATCTTAGGGTGATAAACCTATGTTTTAAGTTTCATTGAAATCGGATAAAAATTGTGACCTGTAGACTGTTCACAAACAATTGTGGACGGACGGACGGACGGACGTCCGGACGGACGGACGGACGAACAGGGGCGACGACAATATACGTCCACATAAAAATGTGGGCGTATAAAAATGTATTGTGTGAAATAGCTTTATTTAACGTCCGCTTCCACGGAGGTGATATCGCATGTATTAGTTGATGATGTAATGAATAAATCTAATGTTGATTAATTCAATAAATAAATAAAATAAAATATTTATTGTGGTATTTATTTGTAACTTGGGTTATCTTTTGACTTGGTATGAGTCGACTTTTAACGTTGGATGAGTTGTATTTTATTAGGATGAGTTGTCTGGGACGAGTTGTCTTTGGGATGAGTTGTCAGGTATTCGTTTTTAGTATGCTTCTTCAAGTTTGTGTAACTTAAAATTTTGGTAGTCAACCTCATACAAATTTTAATGCAAAGACATGACCATTTTTAGTTCGTGATATGCACAAGAGTTTCCCCCCTTACACTGTACCGTGGTCTGTTTGCACGGGAAGTAGCTTTCACCGACTACAGAATAATTATTACCCGATTTCAATGCAAATTACAGGGGAGAATCTAATGTAGGCCGGTTGGGCGGTTCGGGTATTCCCGCAGTCCAAAATGGCCACTTTATATAAATGACTTTTGGGGGGAATATTAGGCCGAACCCTAACCCTAACCCTTTTAAGAGGGGTAAAATATTTATTGGATCCAAGTTCATTCTTCTAAAAAGGGTTAGGGTTCGGCCTAATATTTCCCAATATTCTCATTTATAGAAAGCGGCCATTTTGGTCTCCGGAAACATCCGAACCTCCCCAACCGGCCTACAATTAGCATGTCCCATTATTATAACATTAATAATACCTCTGAGCAGCCAAACTTTCGACCACTTACGGTTCGCGGTTTCCGAGATAAGGGGTTACCACACATTTCACGTGTCACCACTCAGTTCGCAATAATCAACCGATTCCAATGAAACGCACAGATAATAACATTAATAATGTCTCAAAGTATAGCCAAAATTTCGACCACCTCGGTTAGCGGTTTTCGAGATATCAGTAACCACACATTGAGTGTGGCACGGTAATAGTCAGCAATAATCAACCGATTACAATGAAACTCACCGATTAAGATAACATTAATAATATCTCAAAGTAGCCAAAATTTTGGTTAGGCCCTATTTTCGGTAAGCAGTTTCAGAGATACCTCCACACATTTCATGTGGCACGACTGCAGATCGTTATTATGAACTGATATCCGATCCACGAAACGTACATAGACATCACGTGGCATGACTACAGACCGCAATTTATGAACCGATATCCGTGAAACTTTCTCACAGCAGCAGTAAGTTACAGGGAGCTCGGTTCATAATTACGGTCTGTAGTCGTACCACATGAAATGTGTTGTAACCTGATATCTCGGAAACCGCTAACCGAAAATGGTCGAAAAATTGTGTGGGCCTTGGTCGATGACCTGGCAGGTGGGCCATGGGACCACCAGTCCGACACTGGCGTTGCTAGCATAAACATTTTCAGTTATACATAGAGAAGTCAAAATTACATGGATGCAACTCTGAAATTCACGGCCTAAATATTCTGAATATACATATCACCACACCAAGATCTTCGTCACCGCGAAATCTATTTTAAAAGAAAAAAAATAATTTTTAAAACTAAAATACCCAACAAAAAACGACGGACGATAATATAAAATATGGGCGTAGACAGACATGGGAAAATTGGCATATTATTAGTAGGTCTATTTATGATACGATGAAATCAACAAAAAAAAAGGAACAATAACAATTCTCAACTATGACGAACAAACAGTTATTTCAATAGTACCCCCCCCCCCCCAAAAAACCCCCAAAAAACAAACGAAAAAACAAAATTTTAGGCCTTGAATCATACATGTCTTAGAATTTACAAAAATCTACCAAGTGAAGTGGGGCTTACTTTTCTGCACGGACCGGGATATGTAGACGAGCGTATTCAGTGTGCGTTGAAGTGAATGTAACGAAATGGGGGTTTAACTTTTTCTTCTGCTCCGACTGGGCTAATGAAGTCGGGCAGTGACGCTACGGCCTACTATTATTTCGATTTTCAACGGTCAGGGAACCGTAAACTTACTGCCAACGGTATACCAACTACGTTTCCTTTCCAGGCCCTTATACTGTGCTGCACCATTGACATGGAGAAACAGGCTGGAAAATCCCGATGAACATTTTCGGTTAGAACTGGGGTCTGAACAGTTAGTGAGTCAGCGTCATACTAATATTTTATACAGAAAATTAGGATGGCGGTAAAGCTCCTTGTCGTCTATAGGATATCCATTAAACATAATATGCAAGAGCTAAATCTGCCTATTGCAGGTCTTTCCTAAGGCCTGAAATGTTATGTAAATTATTAATTAGACTTTTATTAACATTACAAGACTATAATCAGGAGCGGATCTAGGGAATTTGAAAAGGGAAGGCGCCGCAAAATGAGGGCACTTACTGCGGTGACGGGGCATGCCGCTGCGAGGGGGTTGAGGGGGGGGGAAGACAATTATCCGTCATTTCCTTGCATCTGTAGACATTCCAAGAGCTATTTGGCCGATATTTTCGTCTAAGTAAACGTTTGGAGAGAACATATTTGGGTCTGAAAAAAGGCACTTTCAGCAGTAAAAAAGGCACTTTCAGCAGTAAAAAAGGCACTGTCGAAAATGGGGGGGGGGGATTCGCCTCTGGTAACTTTCGATGTCATCGGATATCTCCGATGTTAAGTATATTAGAACGGTTCAGCCATATTTTGATTTAATCTTAAATTGGTAAAGCGAAGCTAAGCTTCGAACAACCAGTGTGGTGGTTGCAATTAATGCACACATCTTGTCAAACCTTCTGAAGCTAATATCAGAAATACGAAATTGCTGAAGTTAAAGATAATGGTTTTGCAGATGGGTTGAAGCCAGTGTCCATGATAATTTCGATAGGCACATTGGTTGAGTTATGGAGTTGTTGAGGCATGGTGATTCATTGGTGATAGTATTGTTAGGCACAAGGGTTTTGATATAGCTGTTGAGTCATGGAGTAGTTGGGACAATATTATTATGGTCATAATATTGGTAGGAAGAAGTGTTTGGATATAGTAGTTAAGTCATGGAGTTTGCGGCATGGCGAGGAAAGAAGTTTCTTTCATACTTACGGAGGTGATAGAGACATTGATAATTTTGGAAGAAACAATGATTTTTAAAAGAGAAAAGGTGAAATCATATTTGAACAGATCCAAGTTATAAAGCGAAAATGTGGGGTGAGAGATGGGTCAGCGCAACTGTTAATTTTTCTTTTTTAAAATCCTTTTAAAGGGGTAACAACTTGACTTGAAATAACAAATTGTAACTCTAGCTAAATTTATCTTGAATGTTATAGCTGTTATGGTAAAAAAAAGTAGCAATATATATGATATATTCATAATGATGGTTGATCAAAATCTCTTCTGTAACTGTAACTATTTTTATTAATAGCGCAGCTATTGCAACTCTAATACAAAAGATACACCACCGTCTATAAATACACCACTTTAAATCTGAGGATATACGCAATATTATAATAAACAGCACCGCATTTACAAAAGTACAGATTGACTTATTTGGAATGCCTAGCAGTTTTCGACAAGACGTGACGAATACCCACCTTTTTCAACTTTTAAAAAAAAACTACATAAAGGCTATAATGTTATAATATATTATACTGCGATGCTTGTATATTTTATATGTTCTGATGATCCCCGAGCTTTACCACTTTTGTTTTAATAGTATCCTCCTAAATATTAGATAATCAATATTTAAATAAGTAAAGTATAACTTTGGGAATGTGTAAGCTGTTTAGCTTTGTATTATGAATAGTTTTGAAGATGTCAAACTACCTGTAATAATGATATTTTTTAGAACCTTGAAACGGTTCTTTTACACTATATAGTGTTTTCTAGTTATTCCCAGGTTGTTGTACCTCTCGAAAACTAAGATTACCCAATATAGCAATAAAGATCTATTTACACAGACACAACCAGTTTCATTAACAAATATATCTGGAATGGTTTATTTAAAATATTATGCAGTATATGATCTAACTAATTCACATTTTTTATGTATTTACGCAGACCTGTGACTCTTTAAAAGTGATGCATTGGTTGCGACTTTGCTACCACCAACCTATATATTCGGTAGATCCAATTTTGGTAAGCTCGTTACAACATGCACATGCTATCTGTTTGAAGAAGGTAAAGCTATTTTCTATCCCACATGTAGCTAAAAATGCCCACAAATAGAAATATTTGGGCGGGATATTTACGTGGATTCGCCGAGTCTCGTCTAACGAATCTAGTGTTTGTCGTAAACACACAGCGCGTGAATGCACGACGCGTGCTTAGTATTGAAAAATTCGCGTCATAAGCCGGTATAACGGTAACGGTACTGGATCAAGGTTCAGAGACGTCAGGTAGTTTTACTTTGCACACCCGGAACGTAATTACCAGTGTAACTAGGTCAGTTTACTATATAATGTTATAGTTAGCCTTGTGTGATTATTGTAGTACCGTTTTACAGAGCGAGCCATGTGTTGGCAGGTACAGCTACTTGTACTCTTTTATTATAGCCTGGTTTAATCACTTACTTACAACACACAGTCTAGAATGAGTAGGATGTATACCAGGTATATAGGAATAGCAGAAGATGGAACCAGATACCTGATATAGTTCCAACTAACTTTCTTAGCCTGAGTCAAGACCACTAATACTTGTCCTGTGAACAGTTCTTATGTTGTATCTCTGTTCATAGCAGCCGACGTAGCTAATACATAGTTTTTCAAAATGTGTTTGGATCCTTACGATAAAAGTGGGGCTCGTGTTGCTAAAAGAAGTTACCACGATTGGATTTTACCTGTGAAAGCCGTTCTTGCAATCTTTATATTTGGATGCATTTTTCTTTTCATCGGAATTGTGTTGCTACTCGTCGGTGGCGCTAAGGACCCAGGGTGAGTAATCTTTGTTATTGTGTGAATATTTTATATTAAAGATCAATAAGTAGAATGACAAGGTTACGACTCTTTGATACCACAACACCTACTTAGGTTTATTGCAGCAACATCCCTTTACATGGACTTGAACCTAAAACACTATGTACTTGAACGTTTGTGTTTGACAGCCACTTCACGTGACTTATTTTACTGGATGAAGTGTTAGACTTTATTTCACATGTAGCAGTTAACGCACGAATTATTTTACGTTTTTCCTTTTTTCTTTTTTTGTTTGAAATCATATATTATAGCAGCTTAATCTATGTTAACCCACTACCGTATTTGTTGTATGATTTGATAGTAAAAAACAATCATTGAGTATAGCTCGACAATGTCCTTCCATATTCTGTACGTTATGCAATTTAAGATGATTTAAAAAAGAGATTGAACTCACGCCTTTGACCCAATGTATTTTGTGTGTATACTATCAGAATTAATGATATTCAAATTGTAGGTTGTTGTAGTAATAATTATAATTTAAGAGTGAAGAATTCAAAAAAATTAAACTCTTCAATATTTAAAAGGGCTTTTCATTATGTGCATTCCTGATTCAAGATCTGCACATTTAATACTTTATATTTCCTTCGATACATTATTTTTTTTATTTAAAAAGACACCCCAAAACATTAGAAATTTCACGTAATGTCTGTCTGGCACAGGTTGACCCTTCTGTAAGTGAACAAAAATTGTCATCTATGGCGAGAAATAATAAACGGTTGTCAATTCATTGGTGTATCGCTTAAAATAAACAGTGGCATTGTTGCCATATTAAAAGATGTGCATTTGCCATGACAGCATGTTTGTTTGTTACAGTTTTACCGTGGGTCACGTTCAGACAGATCCGATCATTACCTGCTATAGACTCACTTATTATTGATTGACACATAAATAAATGTTTACACTTAAACCATCTAGCCACTATATAAATAGCAAACAGTCATCAAGTACAACACATACAATTCAAATTTAAAACGGTACAATTTAAATAAAAGGAACACAAGAGTTTAAAAATAACGGAAAGAATTGAGTTTAAGAGATTATATTTCAATCAGTTGGATAATATCCTATTATACTTATGGCGACAACAACATCGATCTGGTGTAAGTTTCTAGTCGAGACATGGTTAACGTATTTTTGTCATTAATAATTCTAACCCGGTTTTTATCATCTATTATTCCCATCACACTGACATGGAATTCCTAGTTCCTTTTCTGGTTTCAAGAGATTTTAATGTATTAGTTAGATTGGAAGTTTATAAGCAGGATTGGTGCACCTGCACCAATTGATCAATTTGTATGAACGTTCAGTAAAATATAAATATATCTTTGTATATATTCCTGTATAACTTATTATTGTGTATAATCAGCGATGCATATCCCTTAGTAGTTCAACCTTTCTACGTGCCTTATAAATGTACACAGAAGGCTTGAGTGTGTGGGAAAATTGAAATTAGCAATAACAGTACGATCATGATCTCAAACCATGTAGTATGTTTTCAATAATAGGTATAATTTGTAGGCTAAATCAATATACTATTGATATATATGTTTTATATCTAATCAAATCATATATAAAACCCTGAAGTAAGCTCAATGAAGAGGTTTTTTTTATATCAATAAGCCAAGTAGTCCGTTTAACAGAATAATAGTTTTATTCATTACAACATGGCAAGATTCTATTCACCACTATCGATATTACTTAGTAATCAATCAAACTTATGACATATAACGATTTCAAAGTTGATTCATATAGTACCCATAAGGTATTGTGCAACGACAATAGTTTACTAGGGCAGTTTCAGATTATTTCTATCCATTCTTCATGTTCTAGGGTTCATTTTGACAAACAATGAAAAAATAATCATACGTTCTATTGTTTTAATAATAATAGTTAATATATTCTATACTTTAAGCTATAAACCAACAATGAAGACATTATTCCATTTATTGACATATTTTAGTGTATATAAATTCTTCAATGCTTTAGGTACATCGTTTTATCGGAAATATTTTCTTTTTTCGTAATCTAATTGATTCATTGATAATCGTGCGTATAAAATTGATGTTTTATTTATATTAGCCAAGGGCAAGTTTCGGAGATTGATTAATGTTTAGTACTGAATCAAAGTAGGTTGTGGCAATCTAAACTTCACAAATAATTGGAAAAATTAATTGGAAAAGCTTGAGACAAGATATTTTTATGTTTTAGTTTGAATCGATGTCCAGACGTCCAGTCAATGCTAGAATGAAATGTTTTCAGCAGTCTTGACGTCGAACACTTAAAAGGTTTTAATCATTCTGAAACCGAGTGGTACAGCTAGTAATTCAGCTTATTACCCTAACATTCCCATAGTTTACAACGAAATACACTCGCTTGTGTGTACACCAAACACCTATATCATACTAGCGTTGATTGATAGACCATTGCTTTAGTATAGGTATTACAACCAGGTGGTATTGCCACAAGGTCATTTTGTTTTGGAACTATCTCTCAAAATCCGTTTTCTTGACACGTTGAAGTTTTAAATAACGATGAGAACTGAAGGGCTGCTCATTCAGTTGGAATAACATAATGTTATGTAGAAATAAGATACCCTCATGGATGACAGATATTCAAAATTACAGGTGTGTTCAGGTGTTCTCAATGTGTTCAGATTTCCTTTCTCTGAAAAAGATTATAATGCATATATACATGTAGATCACTCGAAGCTTGAATTAGAATTGATGACATTTTGAATTAATACATTTGATTTAAAGTCAGATAGTTTACATATTATGTTTTCGAAGCGAAAAACAAAGTGTGTTATTTTAATGTTAAGACTGTTGTTATTCTTTAAATAAGCACACCCGACCGGAATATGCAAGTATATTTACTGTTATGTACGGACCAGAGATTAGAATACAGTTTTGATGACATGAAGAAGATTCGGTATTGATAATGTATAATAAAGGTACTAAACCTAAATCGCATCAATAAGGTGAAATCTCACTGCATCAGTGTTTGGTAGACAGATCGTTACTACTGTGAAATTAATTTGAAATATCTGTAGATATGATGGAGCCAGAAATGTCACCATTGTAAAATACATTTCTTTGACCTTTTCTCTTTACTCTGTTGCTCTACACCAAATCATGAGTTGAAGTATAAACAAACATCGACTGTATCATTATTTTTATACAAGATCAAAAATATACAGTGGAAGGACGGAATTCACATTTTACGAGAAAATATGGCTTTTAAATAACAGGATTTACAACTGGGTAGGTTTAGCTGTTAAACAATTAAATAATTCTCAATTATTCATATTCTTTTTACAACATAGATTATATTTTTAAAAATCATTCAAACACCCAATACCAAATTATACGTATACTGCATCGTTCAACACCTTGATCTTTCATCATCATCATCATCATCATGACAAGTAATTTTAAGAATTAGCTGATATTAGCATTATATACCTATCCTATAATATTATCTCAGTTTATCTATGGTTTCGTGCATACATTAATTTGTGTAAAAAAAAGAAAAAAACCGGATCGTTTTGTTTTTCTTCAAGAAAGTTTTGGCACAGTTGACGAAACCTGAATGTACTGTAGGTGGTCGACATTGTTAGATTAATACTCATCATGGTGGCTGGCTGCTGCGAACGTTTCGTGACTCACTATGAAATGGTTAACAAAATGTCATTGGAGGCGTCTGTAAATACCAATTCTGTCAGAGAGTGTTTCACGGATATACCGAGAACTTTAATTTGATTACGTAAACGCCCTCTAATTTGAACGTTTGCTTATGTTCTATCCTGTGATTGCAAGCCAAATATTTTTGAAAGGTGGTTGCCACTCCAGCAAATGAAGACGTTTTTGGGATGTAATGAGAATTCCGCGTTACATATAGGTTTTCTTCTGTTTCAGCAACAGTATTTAATATTAGCTAAAAATACTACACACATCATTTCAATAATATATATAGCAATGTAACAAAGAAAGAAAGCAGTTTTATGAGATTTTCTGGAAAAGACACTTTTCAGCGGAAAGCTTTCTCGAATCCAAGTTGAAGAACCTCCAGTTTTTATCATATTCCTGAAACAATGGCTCAAGAAAAAAATCTTCTCTGGCCATTGCTGTTTTGAGACTAACAACTCGAGCCTTTGAATGAGCGTGTCCATTCTCATCGTCCAATCAAATCTCTTCCGAGTTTTCATGACTTAACCCTGGTGAACCCTTTATGAAAAAGTTGCTAGTGTTTGTTAGTGCTAATTTCATGAAAAAAAATACCCTTGGATGCATCGAGAACAAACATCGGTACTCGCATAGGTAAATTTACCGGTAAATGAAACTCACTGTTAGAAAGAAAATTCTTTGACTCAAATCTCCGATATAAATTATATAAACGTTTTAACATGTAGCAATTATTACTGCATACCTTTAAATATTAGATTTTTGTGAGGAATATCCATGAATTATATATTTTATTAAAAATGCGTATATTGTATTTCTATAGTTTGTTCAAACACAATACGTAACATGACAGCCTTTCTCCTTAAGATGGTATAACGAATCCTCGTGTGCGGCATGTACCAAATGTTTACATCGCAGCTATTTAGGATAGCATCGTTTATAACACAATATATTCTGTTATGTACAAGTTAATTGGGCGTAATACATTTCGAGCATTTTGGCGTAATGTAGCCGCGTTTGTCACCAGACACTTCACGTTAACATATTTAGAGCTCTGGTTAATCCCGACTGATTTTGTCACATCATTATGTACCGGTTGTTGATCGGACTGTTAACCAGTCATAATTTGGAACAGAAATTTGCGATGAGTATTGTAGTGTTTGAGTGGGAAGAGGTCTACTCAGACGAAACACTGCGAGGAGTGGGATTAGATCTAATCAAGCGAAATACTGCGAGGAGTACCGATTTTCTCATTACATGCCAGATATCGTATAATTTAAATTAACGTTTCAAAGGGCCATTAACATAGATATTTATGCTAATAATATTAATATACTTACTGCCACGAATGTAGCAATATAGACAAGGAATGGGGAGATAAGATATAGTTTTATGTTTCTAACATATTCACATATATGCAGGTGTGTACCGAATTCAACTAACATTTGATTGACATATTGGTATATGAAAAAGGGTTATACAAACAAAACATAGCTGGTTCTACAAGTCAATAACATGATAACAGATATCTCATGCGCAGTTTCTAGAGTAAATTTCCATAACCATATAAGGGTGGGTTAGTGCATCATTTAGCTTAAATTAACCAATCTCTCTAATTATTTACATCATGTTTGACCAATTAGATAATTGAATGTCCAAAACCAGTTGATACAAAATTATGATACTTGCGCGAATTCGTCAGACGACATTTAGATTCCGGACTTCGATTAGATTCCAGAGGGTTACCATCTAAGAGTCCTAGACACCGCGAGGTGTCTAGGTTGAGAAGAGTTTAGTTAGCATTGACTGTAATTGTAATATGCTTGTATGTATACCTATGCTACATAAAAGGTAAAAACGAACTGTTGCATTGTTATAACTGAAGAAGACAAACGTCTTAAGAAACCAGTAAGAAGTAAACACAACGTGAAAGAGAAGAAAAGACGATCTGAGATAAATCCTAGACGATCACAAGGCTAACGGTAGTATGTAGCAAAACCAAGATGCATGGGTCATACGTAGGATGTGGCGACCGGACCTACAACACACGCTCTCCACGTCAGACAAAAAGGCTCATGGTGCTACACGAAGTCTACCTATTTAAGTTACGTTATTTACAAAAATAACTTTGCCTTGTAGCCTATTGGCAGTTGTTCATTATCTAACACTATAATATTACCAATTAAAATATCCTGTAAAACTATGTATTCGTTTGAAGCTTTCTCGTCACTGCAGTGGAGTTTGTTTTTACTTACTTTGATATCTTACCCTTTAAGCTGTACAATCTGAGTAAAACAAAACAGGGCCGTATGTATAGGATTTTAAACGTGGGGTGCAGCAGAGTGGTGGGAGGGGCGCCAATATAATGCCCGGGTTACTGAACGGTGACATCCACACACCATCCCCCTGACCCTCCACCCTGAAAAAAGTTTGAAAATTTGACTGCCGCAAACCCGCTTTCCACACACTTGGTGCCTCAGTCCCGCATGTCAATTTTGGTGGCGCTATTTCTCAATTTGATGTTAAACACACCGAAATAAGAGACTTCTGGTCCTCTAAAGTTCTGTCAAATGTGGATAGGGCGACTAAAACGAACCCTGTAATGTAATGCGGAGGGACAGGAGCTTAGCCAGAAAGGGGTGATAGGAGGGGCATCTCGCCTATGGGGGGTGGCACCCACGTCTGGGGTCCACCCTCAGAAAATTTTGAAAAATAACACTGTTGGAATCTCCGTTTTCAGCCAATCTGGTGATATCCAAGAGTCGCTTTTGTATTTTATATGGACGATTTTTTTTACACGGGCTGCAGATTTTTTTGGAGAGGCAGTTACTCCTAGTGCCCTCGCCACTTGGATCCGCGTCTGTGGTGACGCCCCATATAGCCATCATATAGATGATATAAGAGTGTTGGCGCCCTTAAAACCGACCGATTGATCAGTGCAATAAGAGCATCACTGTGTGATCATAACCACGTGTATTATTTTGTAATATTGTGGGGTTGTCAAAGTTTTTGAGAAGGCGCCTTATTTTTCTGGGGGTGCAATGTATGCTATGCACCCCCGCGATATACGGCCCTGAAACAAAAATACTCCATCTATCATCTGTTCGGATGTTTTTCATACCTTGTTATCCTGACAGATAAAAGAAGTTGATAAAATGTACGTTTTGTGGTAATGAAGTAACTGGCCTATCAACCTTTTATCTGATATTTGACTCCTGGTTTAGTTTGATGCTTTTTATATACATTTATTTAAACATGTTTATTGTAGTACATAGTGTTGTATTACAAAACTGTATGCCTTTTAGTTCTCAGAATCTCAAATTATATTACCATCGATCCTATAGTGCACCCAAATGAAATGAGTATAATAATAGGCCTACACGGAAATCTACCAAAGTAACTGTAGTTCCCGTAGCAAAAATTAAGAATTTGTTTTGTTGTCTTGCTTAGATTTCACTGTTCAAACATGTAGACGAGAACAACCCAACAATGATCGTCGAAACCTTTATGTCATTTAATTAGCAAAAAAGATGGCGTACATATTCTTTAACGAAATAGGGCAATCCAGTTTAACATTGGGGTGGGGAATTCTGCTAGAAAACGAACTATTTGGACCAAGACTTGTGCCTCTATTTATATCAGTTCTCCCTTTCCCGCCATTTGAATGACATTTTTTGTTGACTTTGTGGTATAGAATAGTGATTGGATTGATATTTTACGCCAGGTTTTGGTTCAATTTGGTTTACAGAGGTATTGCGAAAGTCTTCTTACAACTCTGTCCAAGAAGACTGACCTTTATTAGTTGACGAAAGAATTAGAAAGTAAACTACACGTATATATAGGAAAATCACAGCCTATAGATTCCTTTAATCGGGCGTAGCAAAGAATGGAAATGGTCAACATTCTTCAATATTTTCGTCAGATGATTCTACGTGTTGGGCTCTTATAATGGCTGTAAAGATTAAGATCATCGGAATGTTATATAGGCGAAGAAAATAAAGTCACTAGGGAGAGGATTACTAGTCTGAATCCATTTAATTACAGTAGCTTTTACTTGCGGACTTATATACATGTAAATACATTGGTGCATGATGCATTGTCAGACATTTACAAAATGACATACGGTTTACAACTTGTTTTATAGGTAGTCGCTTCAACCCGTGTCTTTGGGGTATATAATGATAAATAAATATATAGGTAAGGTTAGATGGCAGACATAGTGCCGCCGGTAGGATATATAAGCGTGAAATACACAAGTGATTATAGTGTTTTATATATTAAGTTCCCACCGTATGAACCTATAGGGTATAGCCTAGTTATAACTGGTGTTCTAAATAACCAGGGAGCCACATTGTCTCAGTGGGTGAGGCGAGCGCACTAACCAGAAAGTCCAGGGTTCCATACTGATGTTTGACGCGAACATTTCTCGTTACCTTCAAGTCTGGCTTTCGCTTTTCAGTAGTGTAAGACAGAGGACCTGACAAGGACCAGTATCTTGTCGTTCGGATGGTACAAAAAATAAGGTCTCTTGTATAATGTTGGAGTGAACGTAAAAGAACCCCTGACAGATGGAATTCGATGAAGAGTTTAATCGTAGGTTATATATCAGGCAAGCACTGAAGCTCTTACAATTTAGATTTAACTTTGGCCTTTACATCGGTCAGCTACTGTAATCTACATGTACCATTGATAATATTCAGGCTCTTCCGGTCATATTGGATATTTCTACGATACTACTACCGTTAGTGTTAAGAATACTCTACGGTACCGACGACTGCAATACGGCTACTGAATTTTAGGAAATTGTTCATGATTGTAGCGCTTGTCGATTGATACCGAATACCCAAGCTTTTTCAAGGTTATACGGTTGTGTTTAAGATTATCTAAGGTTGGAGAAGACTTGTAGCAAACCGTGTCTCCGAGGTCAGTTGGTGACATAGGCGCACGGGCTCGATGACGGTTAGGGGGGCAGAACCCGAAATGCCCTAAAAAATTTCGGGTTTACAGAGTGCTGTGTTGGTCTTCCTTGTGCCCCCCCCCTCCCAAGTCAAAAGAAAATTTTGGAATAATTGACGGCTGCAAACACGTTTCCCTGCTATTTCAGCCCGTGAACAAAGTAACTTCAAAGTGGTCTAAAATATAGCCTTATTAAGGTGTCTGACTCGAATCTCAATCAATCGTTTACATTGCAGTCCATGAAGACGGGACCGTTGGGAGAAAATTTTGAAAATTAAACTGCCGCAAACGTGTTTTCCTGCTATTCCAGCCTGTGAATACAGCAACTTCAATTTGGTCCAATAAAGCCTACCTGGCTGACCGGAATTCCAAACAACCAAGCAATTATCGCTGCGTTCGGCGGTATACCCTCCCAGAGAAAATTTTGATAATTTAACCACCGCAAATGCGTTTTCTGCTATTCTAGACCGTGAAAACTACAACAGTATACAATGGTTTTCAAACCGAAATCCCACTCTGAATTCCAACCATCCAATCAGACTGTTGCAGCTGCATTTACAAATAATAATCGATGCCCGAAAAATGTCTCACAAAGTAGAGTGGCTCCAGGTAACATTTTTTAGTCCATAGTCAACTCAGTACAAATTCGTGGTATTCAATTAAAAGAAAAGTAAAATAAGTGTTATATTAGGACTCGATAACAAAGCAAAACTAGAAATGCCCGAAAAATTTTCGGGTTTACAGACAGCGAACTGACCTTGCATGGACCTCTAAAGAAAATTTTGTAATATTTGACAGCCGCAAACGCGTTTTCTTTTTTTTACAGCCCGTAATATTTATGTTTTATTAGATTTCGGGCACTTTATTTTGCCAAGTATATGAAATATTTTTTTTTTCACTTTACCCGTCTGCCCAAAAGTTACGGGGGTAGCTGCCCCCCCCCCCCCCGACCTCCTGGCTCGTACGCCTATGGTTGGTGATATATCCTTACAACATACTTGAACAACAATGCGCGTATGATGCGTTTTAATTGATCGATCTTCAAAATTCAACGTTACTTAATCATCTATGCAAACATAGAAAGGTCAACCAATTAAGAAACACAAGCAAATCAACTGCCACTTAAACAGTGATGAAGAAAGTAATATCTATTTATTTATCATTTCACGCAAATAATTCCTTTTATGCCGTAAATTTATGGAAATTGATATTTATTTAAACTTTTATCATTCCTTATGTATATTTACACATAACGTTTATAGTCATGTCTTGTTTGGCCTTTATTAATATCCCAGTTGAACTTTTATACCACTAACCATAGAGTGTAGCGGGATGGGGATAAATTTTATATCCCGTAATTAAATTATTCAACATATACACACAAAATATATATTGGGTTTAACGTCCAACTGTTCTGCTCTATTCGTTCTGATAAAGACGAGTGTATCTTTCAAGGACGTAATAGATATTAACCTCATTGTTACTGACCATTACATTTGATTGTATACAAAAATATGCTCCCAAATCAGAAACGTCCTCATCCGTGATTGAAAAACTCCAAAACATTCTATTAACAGGGAGATTTAACTTTTGGGGGTCTTTGTGGTCGGTAAAGCGATTATGTTTGCTTTGTTGATATTTTGACTGTACAGTTATTATGTGATGTGCCGGAGAGCAATTATTGTGTTTATATATTATAAGAGTATTGTTAATGGCATTATCAGAATAATATACAGGTTGCATATATATAGATAAGACACTTGCTGAAACCTACAAAAATAAAAAAATATTATATTGACGTTACAGAATTAATCTTAATCTGAAACGAAGTTATTATACTCTGTAGACACTCCTCTGACAACGTAGGTACTGTGAATGTATATTTTTATGCATCGAAATGCGTCATTTTGCTGTATTGAAAGGGTTGTTAAATACAGACACCTGAAAAACTGTTTCAGTACCATTTAATCCACTTCACAAAGACTTTGTCACAAACTGTAATTGTATTTCATAGAATTATGTTCGCTATATTAACTCGTGTGTTTTAGAAGGAGTAAACGAACACTGTCTAATACATGCTAAATGTAGCGATAGTGTTTGGATTTCAGTCAATTGGTTTACATACAAATATGGGGTGGTATCAGATGTTCTAGAACGAGTAAGCACATTATACCTCGTGCACGACAAAGCGACCGTTTGGACCTGAAATTCAGAAACTGTGTATCGTATGACAGGAGTATAGTCAGAATATACCTCCACAAAATGAATTAGCGAGTGGTTTACCAGGAAGGTAACATCATTACTTTGCTTATAACGGACACACATTGTTTTTGGTAGCAGTGTAGCTATTTTTGTAACTTAGATTATATAGAATACAGCTGGCATGGTTCCTGGCTTTCGATTGTCTTTTAAAGGTTAATATGCCCTGGTAAACTATTGGAGGTTCGTCTTTAAAATATACATAGTTAAAACTACATGTATTTGGCACGGCAGCCCCTCTGGGAATGTCCCCATCGGCTCCCTGTGGTACCCCCCCCCCCCCTTTTACCCCCATACCCCTACGCTTTTTTTCATTTAGGGTTTCAAATACTCTTTCCTTGACTCGGGGCGTATACCACACCATAATGCCTGTTTTATGAGGATCTGTTTTGTTCGGAGGTGCTGATAATAAATTTGGTTATTTCCTGCACCTTGCACGTTTTTTTTATAATATTTAGTATTCGAAGACAGGAAACTATTTGTGGACTGCATTTGGTCATATTACTTCATGTTGCAACATTCCGGCTATAATAATAGATCCTGGCAAACTTTCAATATAAATGTAATCACTGCCATTTCAAATCAGGTTCATTTTGTCTTTGTCTAGAGTAGTTGGGAAAATAAAAACATTTAATAGACCAGCGTCTTTGAGAGTATGCTGTTTCAAATATTGCATATAAAACACATCTATAAGGAAATGTCCACAACAGTTATGTGTAATTCCTTTTCTCATACGCCTATAATGAAATATTGTGTCATTTGCACTGGAAAACAGAGGGGAGAGGTGACGTTCGATTTAAGTTAGCAAAGGTGGAATACGACCAACTTCATAAAATAAATATATGAAAATAGATAAATTAGTACTAGAAGATTGTTCTAAATGTTCCTTATAACGAATAATGAAAAATATAAACTCCATTCGTTCATCGTGTAAGTGAAACTGAATTGAAAGATGTTATATATTACGAGGCGGTAACGATATTGTCATGACTGGAGTGGCTGGTATAGGTAGAAGAACATATTAGGCCACCCATTTTTGATTATTAGTTTCACGGATTTTTAGGACATAGAATTGATGATGTCGGTCGAAATAAAAAAAAAAAAAAGATGTCAGTGTCTTATTTTTTTTATTTTTTAAAGAGCAAAATTTTGATGTCGGGCTATAATAAAAAAATAATTTTTCGACTAATGATTAATTTTACCAGATCATATATCGATGTCATAGTTCTAAAAGGTCTTAAGTGTCAAAAATTGTTGGATTTAGTTTTTGAGATATGAGAGGAAAACCTATTTCAATCTCAATAACGCAATAAGGATATCAACATTTTAATAGCAATGTTTTTATGACAGTTACGACCTTACAGTTCTGAAATTTTGCATAGAGAAGGCTCTAAATGTGATTAGTCATTTATATGCAAAAAAGCTATTTGGGTCATAAGTGGCACTTACAACCTTCTAGAACTATGGCATCGATATATATACTTAGTTTAATACAGACTTGTTCTTTTCATTATACTATTAATCTTAATATATTTTTTTTACACTTTAACTTTGATACTATTTAAGGGGATTTTAAAATCCTGTATATCTTTATTTCTCTATAATCGGTTTATTAGAGAATAAGGCAGATATCAATGAGTTTAAAGTCAAATTACATAATTGATCTTTTTACTTCTGTATGGTTCTATTGTCTAATTATACCAGGAAGACTTTGTAAATTTTTGAACGGTTAAGTTTTATTATAGCCAGATAACCTAATTGGTCTATGAACGTCTTTCATATCATTATTCTTGATTTGACCATTGTCAAGCGGTATCACGTCATTTGGGACTCACGTCATTTGGGACTCAACACAAACGACATTTTGTGACCCAGTTGACGACGTTTGTGACTTCATTGGCGTCATTTGGGACTTCATTGGCATCATTTGGGACTCAACACAGACGACATTTGGGACTCAATATAAAACGACATTTGGGACCCAATATAAACGATATTTGGGACCAGTGTACGACACAAACGTCGGTCCGTTGGCCCGATTTATCGGAGGGCCGCTGCTTGCCTATTTGTGCATTTCGCTCGGGAATCGCGCTTCTTTGACGCTCCGTATGAATTCCAGGTACCGGTAGATATTAAGTTAATAATTAGATCATACATTTAATGGTTTTGCTGACCAGTTGTTAGTGAAATTTAAATCTTAGTTGAATATAATCCTCTGATAGAACACCAAAATACGCCGAGAAACAGTCATTAATAATAATATATTTTTTCCGCCATTGCCAAATCCGCCGATGACACGTGACATTGATTGGAATTTCTAGGTCAATAAGCCGGCGATGCTACGTTTAATTTTAAGTATCATCTAGTTCTACCATTATAATTTTTTATATACACGTGCTGACAGAGGCTTAGTTTTAAACATATTGTCGTTATTATTATTGAAAGGTAGGACTATCTGGCATAGTCGTACTCGTACGGAATTTTATTTTAAAGCAATTTCAATTATGGTTGTCACATGTCCACTGTGCCGTACGTGTGTCTATCATGGACGAATGAATAAAAACATTTGAAAGTTATGTGACAGACAAAAACTACAAATTGTGTTATGAAAAAATAAATGTATTTGTAAAATAAATAATTATAAGACTCGTACACAATTTAATCATATGCAAGAGAAGACGACTCGGCAGCCGTCTTCAATGTTATTATTGTTGATCCGATTTTTCGTGTCACCACGAGGTAACGGAAATTGGCATGCCCGTAAGTCGCAAATTGGTTAATTCCCGCCTGAGCCATGCTCGTATACTGTCGTAAAATATTACCAGAAAGTGACTGCCGTGATTATAATCTGCCAAAACTCCGGTATGGCGGTATTTTAAAACGAAAAGAAGCTTCGATGTAATTGTAAGCAATTTTTTTCAGAATCACATTTCGTTATATGCTTCGGCGGTTTAAATAAAAATAAAAAAACACACGCATTTTTTATTTTCCCAGCGGCAGTTTTGAACTGTCGTCGGCGGATCCGTGAACCGAATAATCAAAAATGGGTGGCCTTAGAACCATGTTCATGGAATGTAATGGCGGCCAACGCTGTAATGAATGTAGAAATATCTGAAATACCTTGCACAGTTTCACCTGTCGTGCAGTATATCCATTTTAAGGTTTTATTAGCAAAGCACGGTTTCAGGTGGTTTGGGGTTCCGTGAAAATTTACAGAATATGACTTACAATAACAAGATCACACAATTAGAACCTAAACATATAAAATAGTAGCTTACACATAGTTTTCAAACTCGTTTAAAATACATCACAATTGCAAGCCTTGAATGCAACTGTAAGGGTTAGTAGAATTCTGTTGAGCTACACATAAAAACATTCGATATGAGAAAAATGAATGTTGGTATACGTTTATTGTGGGTATATATTACAACTGCTTTTTCTTGGTAGATATTCCATAACACTGCTGATGCAACAGAGGCTTTGGCCTTAAAACCTGAAAAAAACTTATATCGATAGTAGAAAACGATTAATATAGCGTCTACGTCAAATTACAAATATCCCAATCGTGTGTCGAGAATTATATTAAAGCAATCATCGTCCAATTAATCACTACACTATATATCTGTCTAATCGTTCATGTAAATAAGATAACACACTTCATTAAGTTCTCAATGGACAAGATAGAATCACAATCATTTCACCATCTCTTGGCATGTCGATGACGGCTCGAACAGTGGTCAGTTCTAGTCATAACACCACGTGCTCAGCAGCAGCTACAGATGAATGATTATAAAATTAAGTATGAAAACTATTTACTATTTAAGACTAACATGTAAACACTTTGGACGCACTCTTTCTTTGACGTCATTGTTGGTCTTGAGATTTGCTGGCTATGTTACCGTTTATGGGACTGGTGCCTATATCTTTTTACTAGAAAGGTTAACCGATCGATGCCAGAAGTCGATATTTTGGGAAATGTTATTATTTATTTCGTATAATGATGACATTGAGAGACGAAGATAGATCAGAGATAAAGAAAACGCAGGAACAGATACTTTAAAGCGAGAATTTCATATTTACAAGTTATATTTTTCAAGTGTTTTAACATAAAGCCTTAAAATAGATGGTATCTATAAACATTCCTACCTTGTGAAAGAATAGTCATATTAACCCTATAATTCATTATTGTCAGCTGAGAAATTGGCAAAAATATCATTTTCAAATTCAAATTCAAACGTTTAAAGATGGCTATTCCATTGGGGAAATAGAAAAACATCGGAGGTAATTGTATTATTTTATCCGGTGGGAATGATTTTTAAATTTGGGAAATAATGCCTATGATCCTATAATAGTGGGTTGAAAACCTACACAGCAAAAGACATAGAAATGATTATGTTTTGACTTTCTTAGACGTAATATGTAATGTCAGTGATATAAATATTTGCCCGGGATAAGCCACGTGTTCTTTGTTTATTTAAAATGGTCTCTTTACCGGGATCGACAGCCAACCTCGAAACAGTCGAGCTATTCGAGATTGCAAAGTTCGATAGAATGAAGTTTAACTGATCATTTCAGATTTATACCGTATATTACTCTTGTGTTGTAAACTCGTGTTCCACTTAATACGTTTACAGCTAACATCATACATGGTTTATCGTCGCGAGACTACACTAAAGAGAATTCAATACTGTGTTGTCGACACTGTGTTTTTCTTGGAAAATGAACAAATTTGATGAAAACAATTAACGTTAGACTTGTTTTGAGAATAAAATAAGACGAACACACAAAATGCTTTTGTTGGAGATACCATATAGTGATATTTGGAAAATCTCAGGAATCAACATTTGCTACATATTGCGGCCACAATGTATCTACTGTCAATTCTTTCAATGGGTGAAATCATAACGAAGGTGATCTCTTACCTGATAAATTTACTTCTGATAAACATAAATTCCCCGCCACCCTGTTAATAACTTCAATCATTAATGGTAGCTTGATACCTGGCACGGTTCTGTCGAATTTCAGTCACATATTTTATCGTTAATTTTGTTGTTGCTCCAGTTGTTGTTCTTGATGTTTTGACCTGGTTCGACCTGCTACAATGTGACAATTTATCCCCACCTGTTACAATGTGGCGTTCCCCAGGGGTCTGTACTTGGCCCCTCGCTTAACATCACCCCGTAAACGAAGCAGTTCTTACGTCTTATCGCTGATGATCCAGCTTTGTGATTAATTTATTTTCTGGCATAAGTGAAGTGAAGCATAAAAGATTTTTTACGTACATAATGTAAAATAATAAACTAGCTCAAATTGAACAAGATAATACATAACATTTATTGTATTCCCGCGGTCCCGACTGGGTATTTACTAGATAACTGTCGCAGACAACGAAATGTACGCCCAGGAAGCCGATGGTCTCCATTTTTCTATAGAGGATCAGGACCTGATATGAAAGTTTTTCATTCGGAAGATGCTCTCGTTTTTGCTGTGCCCGTAAAAGAACCAATAGCAGTTCAATTCGATGATGAGTGGGACACTCCTGTCCTGTCAAAAATTCACGCATAATTTCACACTGCATGGCGTATGCCAGACTTCACTAGCCCGATTGGTGCTAAAACAAATACATTTTAAACCCCCATTTCATTTGCTGTGTAAGTGTATTTAAAATTGAGCCAACTTGAACAGCTGTTTCTAACGAAAGGGTCCGACATCAGTTCCATACAAATTGAGATTTGCATTTCATTCGCCGAGGTAGAAATGAGGTCGTTCCCCTGCACAGTTTCTCGAGAGACTGTATTAATTTATTATCCAATCTTGTAAAATGTATTAAGAAGTCAATTTCAGATTGCTTTATGATTGTGAACGCTGTAATAATAAAAGTTATCACCCGATCTGCTTTCAATTTCTTTGCATTGTTTACATATGGGGATCACTTAATTGTTCCGTTACTTTCAGAGTTATTGTCTTTGCATATGAACTTTGTACAATCTGTTGAGCGCTGTGTGGGCAGCAGTTATCATCATAACTGGATGTTGTATAATATGCAGAGTTCTTATCAGTAAGCTAAACAAGTCTATATGCAACAATAAATTTTACTAGGGTATCACTGAACTTTTTTTTTTATAAACAATATTTTATTCAGAATGTCTGAATGGGATTGGGGAACAGGCTTAGCCTATGTAAAACCCTTCTCCCTAACTTAAGTCACTTGTGAAAGAGCGAACAGTAAAATAAACGAATTGCATGTTTGAGTGCCATGCAAAATGTCTTTTATAAAATCAATATATATATATGACTTTACTCAAACGTTTATTTTTTAATATTTCAACTATGATTTTATATGGGTGTTAGTGAGGTTATTGAGATATTATTATTATTATTATTCAGACATGCTATTTTGTCTATTCACATTGCCCCTACCAGGAAAGTATGTGTCTGGCCCGAGATCAAACTATCTATTAACGAATTTAGCATGGGTCTGGCCAGTTTCTGTATAAACCAAACCTCGCCTGCCAATAACTTTCTCATTTTTTATACGACGAGATAATCTAATAACGCGGTTAAAATAGAGAAGAGTGTTTGTCTCTCTTGATTTGATTTGGCTATTTTCACCATCACAAACCGCGACTACCACAATCCATAAACATCAAAGATATCTACACACAGGTGCATCTTCTTTCAAGTCTTCTTATCTTCAATAAATTGTCGTTTTTTTTACAATCTGTGTCTGCAATACATATATTTATATATCAATGTCATGTTGCCATGGACATACTGATACTGTGCAAGTGTACCAATTGTTACACCACTGATCTGACCAACGTGTCCACAGTGATTGTAAATACTGATCAAGACAATATTTGGGCAACAAATGATCTAGTCCTCCAGAAGGCTAATATGGTTACTATAATATCAAACTCAATATTCATTTTATGACCTTCGCTCAGAGTAAATGACATTGCCACAGTTAAAGGTGTGTTCAAGTCTAATGAAACACCTTTTGATCTTGAACCACACTGGAACTAATTGATCAAACTAATCTGAGGTTACGTACAGACATTTTAATGTTCTCAGAACACCTAACATTCTCTTTATTGAACAACGTTTAATTATATGAAGGTGACAAATAACTATGATAAATTCTGATTAAATTCAATCTTTGGGGTAGTGGACTGTTGGTATTGATTTCTATGTCCATGATGGATTCTCTCATTCTATTCGAGTGCAACTTACTCAACAGATAAAAGGTGATTAATTGCAATAATTGAACTTTACACACTATTCGGTTACAAATGAACATAGTACAGTTTATCATTTGTTTAGGATGCCATTGAATTCAGAGTATGATTTATAATGACAGAAACATATTAACAGACAGTTTATAATGGTTTTCTGTCATTATATAAAATATCGAGCTTACTTTATTAATTGAATAGTTCCAACACCTGTCATCATGGTTTGTTTTCTTTATCCAGGTTCACATTTTAATAGAACAAAATGGCTGATAAACCGTCTTGAGAAGGGTTAGACATTATTACAATATTTACTGACTTAAGTATTTCAGAAAGAGAAAATATGCGTTTTCGCTTAATTATGAAAAGGTAAATGACCAAGAAATTGCTTTATAAACGATGGAAGGTTTAAAACGTTCCTGTAATTTGAATAGTGTCAAAACATCATCTGTCTGTGCAGCGGTTTGCGATATTTGACGTCACCATCTAATGTAATAATACCCCTGTAAAATTCTCAAAGGGATGTCGCTAGTACTTTTAACACGATCAAATATTCCAACTATTCCCAGACGTGCAATATTTGCGTTGTTGCTTCCAAGATATGCGTCACAAAAATTAACTGAATTTGCATTTAATCTAATTTGAAGGTAAAATTATCTGTGAACAAATCAATGGGAACTCATGTTTTTCATCCTGCAGTATTAATGTAATTACTAACGATGACATGTGCATTTCTACTAGTACTAATCCCAACATCAATTATCTGCATTCTCGCAAACACCTTGTTCTGAGGTTGTCTTTATTTCGTTTTGTTTAGATCTGAAACAAAATGATTGTCGTAGTTTTATAAAACGAAACGAAATGCGCACTCTTGCCAAAATATTGACTCGATATTTAAATTCACCGATGCGGTATGGTGCACTAATGATGACATGTTTTGAGAGGATGCATGTCTGTAATTCTATATCGACCAATTAGACATTAGATGTGATGGAATCTCGTTAAGACAAGGCTGGTGTTGTATAATAAATAACTTAGAATAGAGACGCACCTCCTACAGGCTGTTGTGCAATGTGATCAATCATCATTACTTATTTTTACCCAGATATCGACTGATGATATAACAATAATAGAACAACCATAGAACATCCGGAAAAAACGGAATTATCTTGATAACAACTAGTTTGTATTTAGATTTCTTCTACAGACCGTTTTAATAAAGTTTCATGGTTATCATTGCGACTTTATAACTTGTTAAATACCCGAAACAAAGCTAGGAGTCTCGGTTCTTGTTCCCCTTAAAGAAACATTATGTAAGAGTTAAATCTGTCAATTGCAGAACTTTCTTTTGGCTAATATATATGTTATGGATCTCACGGATATAGACAATTATGTCACTAAAATCTTCATTATATTCCCTCTTCATTATCTATTTAAAACCTTTATATGCATTTGAAAAATAGATAGTAATAACTGACAAGGCGGAATTCAATTATAATAAATAGCATTGCCAGCTGTGTATAAATTTATATTGAAATTTGTGAATTGTTGATAAGACATGTGTTTGAGAGTGATAAGTTGGGTCACGTGCTTGATTTAATACAACGTTTCTTATTAAATAATAGTAATATTGTGTTTTATTTCAGAGGTATTGGTGCTGCCGGGACTGTATTAGCTGGAATAGGAGGGTGTTGTTTATTAATCGTTATATTTTTAAGTATACATGCTTATTGTATTTGGTATGTTCGGGACCAAGAAACGCAAACTTCGGTAAGTATACAATATCCACTCGCTCTTCATTTCCCAAACTGTGCATTTCATTAATTCCAATAATTTATCTATATAGACATAGTTGACAGGGGTAGAAGATACATTTTAACATCCATTAGATGTGTTTAGGATTGTTAACCAAACGAACATATTATTGTGTTCACTTAGTATGATCGCTCAGTATCCATTGTTGAACATGCGTAAGGTGTTAAAAAAGTGTCCTAAAGATTTAGAGAGCTAATTTAATGACTTTTAATAACTATAGATATCAAACGACAACATGTACATAAATAGCATAATATACTCAATATTCAACTGAACCGTCCAGGTTTGGTTGGCAAAATTCCATATTGGTATCTATATATGTACCATTCTTATTATAACCGTCATCTAGGCATATAGTGTATGAACCAATATGGTGGCCGCATTTAGTTGATTTTATTTTGAAAAACAATCAAACCGAGTAAGAGAAGTATCAATTTTAATCCCCGAAATATAACTGCGAGCGTTCCTCGTTTATGATTCAATATTTAAAGGTACTATTACACCTTAAAATATTTACAGTCACAGACATAATTTACTTCCTCGTTACGAAAACAAATCAATTTGAACGCTCTTTTTGGTGTCTATCAGTGTAGTCGGATACTGTCGTCACTAATGTATGTGCGTCGGTCGGCCAATGGACGCTCTACAGAATGTAGTTCCTTTTTCTGAAGACCCCCCCCCCCACCGTTAGTGGGATTATGTCTAATCAAACGAGACTGTGGTATTTAATGGCATACCGGCTGTGAGCGTATATTTCATTGCTTGGAAACCTATCTGTAGGAATGTTATTAACTGCAATAGTATTTCTACTTTGCCTCAAGGTTATCAAATAATATGACAAATTGTGTCATTACATTCCAGATATAATACTATATATAAAATAAGTAATGGAATTACACTTAAGTTATCATTGTAAATCCGTAATATGGTTCGTCTTATCTGTCGTAATAAATTCTGAGTATTTCGGTAACTGCTGACTGATTAAAGATAAATTTTGAAAAAAAAACGAGAATAACTTACACATACACCTCGTGTGTTCATGGTTGATCAAATTTTGGTTGGCATTTCACCAAATGTTTTTGTACTGTAAGTCAACTCTGGCACTATGCCGCACTCAAAAGGCAAGCTCAGCAAGACAGTTAGAACAAGTAGAAAATAAGATTTCCTTCAAGATATATTATGATTTTCGTGCTGAAGTACAGTGGACGTATTATGCCGTCGCTCCTGTCTGTCCGTGTGTGTCCGCCCGTCCGCGTGTCGTTTCACATTTTGTTAGTAGACCCTCTACAGATCACATTTTTTATCAGATTTTGACAAAACTTAAAATGTAGGTTTATATCCTAAAGATCTGGAATCCGTTCGATATTGGCATATTCCGAACTGTAATTTCATGGATTATGGTCACTGATTGTACGAAAAGTCTCATTTTTTTTATCCCTTTTTGATTAAACTTAAAATGTGCGATATCCTCTCATCGTCTTAAAAAACAACTTTTCATCCTCAACGGAATTATCAGTGAAATGAAATTCGCCCGTGTGTCTATTATCGCTCGTTAGTTCAGTCAGTTATATAGAAGGCCAACTCGTATTTGTCATGTTTGACGTCATTTCCCGTATATTTAAGAGTTTGTAACACATCTCTTGTAGCAATGATCTCTGTGTTAAAATTATATTTGGAATGTATTTAACCAGTTCTATCACATATGTAATACTGACTGGCACCAATATTGTCCTTCAAATTGAAACACAATTTTTAAGTTTATAACTTGAAGACGTCTGAAGATATTTTAAGATGTCTAACAATTACTCTCAGGGTTAAGGCTATTGATTAATTTAAACAATCTTGTGGGCGCTTGTGGACTGTTGCTCTTGCTAAGTTTTAATCCACTGCCGGGGCGACTTGTTGTGGGTGTATGTTTCGTTTCATGGTAATTTATCTTTATATGCTTTACTGGTTGAATTTTTCAGGAAACAATACCCCCGGCTGAGATGATAGAAGTAGAAATACCAGGTTATGCTACAATACAGAAACCATCATCATTAAAACGGAATGGTAAACCAGGGAACAAGAAAGTTACCCTATCACCAGATGTACAGACATCCGATAAAGACTTCTTCTCTCAGTCCCAACCACAGCAAGCCGTCATCCACGATGCTTCCACATTAGCTCCAGGTTACCCTCGCGTCATTACATATATACCACCAGAGCAAAGACAGAATGCACCAGAACCCCTATACAGCAGACCTGGTAGTAGGCAATCGGATATCCCTATTTCAGAACCATATAGAACATACCCTGCCAATATCCAAAAACATCCGGCACAATCTCCCCAGTACTTGCCAGAAGCTCCACAATACCCCGCACAGTTGCCAGCTCACGTTCGCTATGGTTCCTTGCCACCTACTCATATACTCAACCAAACGTCCCCGACTTCAAAATACGGCTCACTTCCACGCGACAATTCGCCGAAATTTCCGGTAGAGATAAAAGACTTCAGGACGTCAACTCCTGTAAAAAGCTCCATGGATGAGAAACCATTATATACTCCATCACCTGTTCCCCAGTCTTATTCAACCTCCATGCAGTATACACCACGACAGCAGCCCACCGTTTACAACCAGGCCAACACTTACAAAGTTCAAACCTATGATATTGCCCAAACGAAATATGTTTCAGACGAAGATTATGATAATACTGTCGAATCCACGCCCATGCTTCACACACCACCGCAGCAAAACCAGGGTACATGGAGACAGTTGCCGGTTAAGCACGAGGAAAGTGAACTGCCAGAACCACAACCGTTACAATATCCTTCAGCTAAACGTCCAATGACTTTTGAGCAACAATCTTCGTCCAAAATGAGCATATATGACAATATGCTGGCTGGTTTGGATGAATTGAACACAGATCTATAAACCTATAAATAAAAGGAAAGTATTATGTTAAAGACAAATCTCAGGGCTACTATATCATTAAAACGGCTGTTTGTTGGATACTGTATGTTCGCGGTGTCGTTCTCGATTTGAAGTGTGACATAACGAAATTGTCCGGAGAAACTGAAAGCAGGATTCTTTGGAGAATAATTGTACTGTTGGTAAATTAATTGACAATCAAGTAATATGCGTTGAAGTATAGCCTATAATATATGATGAGCAAGGGCGTTGCTTGTATAAGGCGGGAAACGAGGAAATCACAAAGCGTCAACTCTTCACACTGGTCACAATATTTTAGCTATTTGTTGTCTGGAGTGATCTGACACTATAATATATAATAGATCTGAGAAATGGTTATTTTTTTCACGTGGTTTACTTAAGGTAGAATAAATTGTATACTCTTACTATCAATAATGATTAATGTTTTAAATACAGTGGTCAGAGATCGTAAAAGAACGAGAGTTGCCCCCCTTTTAAAATAGATCAATAGATTTTACTCACAGAATTAAGAAAGGGTGAAGAATGATTTTAATTTGAGTATAAAAGAGGGGGTGGGGCTATGGTGGTGTTCATACAATTAGTGGCGTCCATTGTTGTCGTGAGTGATGCAAATATTTAGTTGCCATCCTCGTGCAGATATAGATAGGCTGCTTGTATCAATAGTGCAAGTTGCTTGAAGTACTTCTCAGAGCAACAACTATGTCTGTTTACTTACGCCCCAATAATTTAAAGTATCGGCAAAATGATATACAAATATAATATATTGTTGTATTTATTATGAATGTTGTTATATTTGTTGTAAGTAATTAATTGTTTTTATTGAATTATTGTTTTTTATTATTCCCTAAGTAAGCAAATATTCTTGTTTTTATTTGTGAAATAACATGTTTACCATTATGTAATAACATAAATAATTTTAAATGGCGGAGTTTTCTCTTTTGTTTCCTCAACTTGACTTGCTTGATTATAAAAAGAGATTTTTGCACCTTTATACCCCACTGCTGATTAAAGTCTTTACGACAATCACATCATAGAGTTTAATTTGTATGTACTTTTTATTTTAATAGCAAAAATCCAGTATAGGTATATCTACTTAAGTTTAGGTATATCTACTTAAGTGTTCAATATCAACTCTTGCCATTATATTTACTCATTTATCGATGTTTTGAAGTTTACTTGGAGATTCCCAGAGTTACTGCATTCAGGGAAATAGGTTTTACATAGGCTGAACCTCTTCCCCAATTCCATTCATTAAACCTGAATAAAAATATTGTTTAATTAAAAGAAAAAACGTTTGCATTCATCAGTCAGTATTTCTATTTGATTTTAACTGCTGATCAGTTTGCGAGCCACAGCATTATTATATAATATGCTTCGTTAAAATGTGTGTTATAGGTGCAACACTAGCTGATAGGGCTTTTTGAAACTTGCCACCCTGTATAATATGTTTTTACAGACCGCGAATGTTTGTGATCTCACGCTAATATAATGTATATATTATCTATATTATAAAGTCATACTATTATTATTGCTTTGCCAAGTGAAACAAGTTGACAAATTAATATCATGTTGTTATGTGTATTATTATACCCTTTTAGTCCTTATTTCATTTATTGTCTCCTCTAAGCCTGGATAAACAAAGTGCTATTAAATCTAGTCTAGATTATCTTTATTCTCGCAGCCTATGATAAGCTTTCATTATATGGCCTATAAATGTATAATATAGGATATGAAAATACTCAATATTGTTGTTTTGTTGTTTATTGAGAACAGGGTTAAGATATTTTGATGGTGTTTTATTTTTTTACTATCGCAATCTGATATCATCATCTAAGGCGTGGTTCTTCTATGTCCAACCCCTGCTGAAGATATCTTGCACCCACACAAGCGAGTCTCTGAAATAAAGATCTAACATGCGTTAGTCCCCACATTAAGCTGGTCAATACCTCACAGAATGTCTTCAATAGCACATTACTTGACGTATGACCGTCTATATCCCGTTCGTCTAGCAATAAGCAAAATGGGGCGTTAAACCCTATTTCATTTCATTTTCGCACCATGTGTTTGTTGGTTTTTAAAATATTTTAGAACATCGCATTTTTGTATCAATATTTAGAACCAGAGACTCCTAATCTTTGGGGGGGGGGGGGTGTTGGATGGCCGAATTGTTAGCATGTGCGCGCTGTATCATAAATCCTGTCATTGAGTCAACTGGCGTAGTTTCGAATCCCCGGGTGTACGTGACAAGGAGTAGGGTCGCCTTCCAACTTCGTGGGTTTTCTCCCGATCCTCCGGTTTCCTCCCACTGCTAAAGACCCCTACGCGCAAGCGAAGTATTGAAATAAAATTAAACCATATGTTGGTCCCGAAATGACCTACTTTGTGGACATTAAACCCCATCTCTCTCTCTCTCTCTCCCTCTCTCTCTTTCTCTCTCACTTAATCTTTGGCGTGTGATTTGCAGGTAAACAAGTAACTATACGTGACAGCGACAGTTTCACGCAAATTAACCGGATGTAAAACAACGCCGTTACTGAAAAAAAAGTACAGCGTTTCAAAGGTATAGTTGAAAAACAAGGCACCCAAATAACTTCGAACATATTATAATATAGGCAATTGTCAGAAATTCTTACCTTAAAGGGCCAATCCCGATAACTTTTTGGGGAATAAAACTGCTTAATTTTGTGTTAAAATCCTTTAAAATCCATAACCTAAGGCCCACCTACTAACTCGATATTTGTGATACGCTTGTAATTAACTTAAACCTGACAGTCTTCATCTGGAAATGGAGACCGTTGTATTATACAGTATCTGGATAAAACCAGACTTTTTTCTATAAAAATAATATGTAGGTGAAATTTACCTTTTATCAAGTACAGTGCATGGGTCATTCACTGTATAGACCTCTCAAGAAACGTTAATCGATTATCAGGTCACCCAATGAAAAAATTGACCCGAAATCTTAAAAGGGTTACGTGTCCGGATAAGCAGTATTGACGGACACGCCCAAATGACTGAATATTTTGAGCTGAAATTTTGAGACAAGGTAAATACACCATGCCACTATATTTTGGTCCATAAATTTCATAAATACTCGGACTTCAATTTTTGAGACTCTGTTCTTATCGGGATTGTCCCTTTAATGCGACAGGAATTCTAACGGGCGTTATTTCAGTGGATTTGTCTCCCTTCCACCACAAGAAAGAGTAAGTAATTGCAGCAACGCCAGGCGCTATTTCAGTGGATTTATCTCCCTTTCACCATATGGAAACGAAAGTAATTGCAGCAACGACAGACCCTTCTTTGTGCTCTGAGCAAAGTTAAATGATGTTTGTACAGCTAATGTTCAATTAGATTGACTGCATGGAATTTTTTCTCGTGATAGACATGGGAAGCAAAATTCGGTGATTTGAATACTAATCCATGCTCACTAACACATTAATCGATTATAACATGCAGGAGCGTCAGAAAGACCAAATGTTAATCGCGTACATATACCAGAGGTCCCAACGAAAGAGGCCCTGTTAGTTAACAAGAGCCAGTGACGAAAATACCGTCTCATACGGAATGAGGGGTTTGTCACCTTTAATATCCAGAGAAATTAAAGACTAATAAAAATAAAATCCCAGTTTTATAGGTCTCAGTGGGACTTTTGGGGCATACGAAAGCCGGTACAAACGGACGACGATTTACCTCACAGAGAATATGACTGACAATTAATGGAAACTTCATGCCTAGGCAGAATTACATCATGTGATTACATTTTTATAACGCCTGATAGAGAAAAGGAACTGGTTCCCCAGCAACACCAAAACAAAATAAAAATAATAGTATAAATAGTATAAATCTTATCTGTCAACAAATTACCTCGTGGTGATTGTTTTTGAAACATAGGACCGAAAGAGCTGGATATAAATATATCTTACCTTTCGGCTATAACATATTCGGCCTTAATACATCAATTTCTATTTCTCTCTCCCCCCCCCCGCCCCCATCTCCCATCCGCTTCAAGATTGTCATTATACACGCAATATCATTATTGTGACATATTTTACGATACGTAATAATATAATCAACCCTTAGTACGATTTGCATATCTGTTCTACACAGGCTTTCTCGAACGCTCCATAGGGTCGGAAAATAATGTCATAAACAATGTGTGTTTTTGTACTGTGAAATTTATCGTCCTGATTCCTTATCGTCCCAACATCGCTGAATCGTAAACATGAGCGGATTATAAGCCAATTTGCTTAAAACTGCCAAAGGATTTTAGACATAAAATAAATTATTAGGTCATAGAAACCTTTACTCATTTCATATTTATGTAGACAACGACGGATTCCTTTCAATCGATTTATAAACCATATGGAATGTAGATGTTGCTTTACAAACGCCAAAATGCGTCAACGTTTTATGTGTACTTGGCTGTCTATACGTGTTTAATAATAGCATGGCTTGCTAAGAATCGATCGGTTATAGCAACAGAGATAATATCAATAATAAAGGTATAAGAAATGGCACGTGGTAAATCTTACGTTACACCCAATATTTCAATAATATTATAGGTGACCGCGTACAGAACTTCCTATATCCAGTCTGCTACAACTTTATATAACATATTGATAAAAAAAAACAACTGGAAGATAAAATCACTAAACATTGTGAAAGCCAAAGCAAGAATGATAAAATGTCTTTAAATATATATTCTTCTTTAACTTTACACCTGCCACCATGACTCCAACTGTATAAGTATTTTACAATATATTATAACAAATTCATATTTTAATGTTTTGTAATAAGAAATCACACGGGATAATTACACCTTAGTGACAGCAACTCTACAATTCGCATATAAAATTTCAGTTGACGAATATCGTCCTTTAAATACATTTTAATAAAAAAAAATCCATCAACAGAAATTTGTTCTTGGTGACTTATTTGGATTTTATATGTTATAAATGTCTGCCACAAGGATTATTTTCGTACATTTACAAAGGAGATTGACCTCTTTAGTTTGTAAAATATATCGATTTTTAACCTCTTATATAAATTACGCGTGTAACGTACGACATTTAAATTGCAATGAAAATGTATTAATATATCCAAGAGCACTAATACCATCGCGCCATTTGTGACCCACTTTCAATGTTTTGGTTTGAACAGAGATGTAAACATTGTGATCACGTGATTCAAATGACCTTTATATTTGGTTAGTGGGTCATGTTATGGTTGAAACAGCTGTTTATAGATAAGTATATAAATCAGCTGTAAGCTCGCGTTTCAAATTAACAACGTATTTAAAGTCATAATGAATTCTTCTGAACAGCTAAATACAGACATACTCTTGTCATGGGGTTATACGGTGTGTTAAATTATACTCTTTATTTATTTATATATAAATAATGTGATTTGGATGATAATCAGTAATGGCGGATTCACAAACGACAAAATAATAATGGTGAACGACTGTCGTTCCATTTGGACTGTTCACATATTTCACCAAACAAAACTGATAAGAATAAATATTTCAAAGGAATAGGGGGGGGGGGGTAGTTAACGCGTGCGCTTTGGATCATAAGGTCTGTCATTTAGGCAAAAGGAGTAGGGTCGCATGTCCAACTTCGTGGGCTTTCTTCAATCACTTCGGTTTCCTCATACTCCTAACCTAAAGACCCATACGCGTAAACCCCCAAAATACACCCATACGTCCCTTAAACATTACGTTATCGTAGCCTAACGTCTTAATTGGGTTAATTTACAGGAAAGAGATGAACGACTTGTCAATTAAATTCGGTCACATTACAACTATCCTATTGTTTCAAATTATATCGAGAAGACATGCGTCCTATAAAACTCCCATTCGTTTTGTAAGTATATAACCTCCCTTTCAGTTACAAACTCTCATACATGCTATATTTATTTGTCGCTATGCTTGACTCAGTGACATTTTATTGTCGTTGCATGAAAAGGTAATTTTCTAGAAATACAGGAATTAAAAATATATTTGTTTGCAAGTTATACATGTTGTTTATTTTAACTGGGACTTTAACCTTTATAAAGTTCAGGGTAAGAATAACGATCTATAAAAAATGGTTTCGTGTTTTTGTTTGTTTTCTATTGCTGAGCTATTAAATATATATATGTTCTGCTTGGTACGAGTATGTTTGATTTGAAAAACAGGTAATGTCTTTTATGTATTTTATGTTTTCATGCTATTAGCGTTAGCTTTAAAGGTTACAGCACGTTTGAAGATACATGGTGTTTTTGTCATCACTGGTATTGATTTGTCAATATTACATGTATATATTATTGACAAGTTGTTGATTTTAAGGACACCCAATAGTGTCATTGTCCTCATTATTTCATCTTCCTTTTATTTATACAGCACGTGGTAAATGGGGTGGGAGGTAGTAGTGGGCATTTCCTGTTTTACCCTTTCTACGATATATAGATGGATATTGACATTAACCCCTATTAAACTGGTAGGTAGTTGTATTGTTTGCCACTTCTACACTTAAAAGTGTTGATATCTGTGCGTTTAATATTCTCTGCAACCGTCACATTGTATCTGTTTACAATAATGGATATACGACTGTAATTTCTATTAGACATTCGTCTGGGTAATTTGCTGACATTTATAGAAATGTCTTGAATATATGAATCATTTTCAATTTACCAGCTATAATGGTTGTACTATAAATTGAACACACCCAACTGGTGTATAGAAAGCTCATATTAATGTATATGTACGTCTTGACAGTCTTCATAGCATTTGCGAAGATTAGTGAGAATTAAGAGTTGGGCGGGTGGGGCTATCCTCAATGTACCACTGTAACCGTTAGCAACCCACACTCACCTTCTTCTACATGGAATGCCAGGAGTGTCGATAACGATATTGTTACGAATATGATGTTATAATTTTTGCAGCTGTTACTTAACTAATCGTAGATTAAACCAATATTTAGGATTGACCCGTGCACTAACCACGTCAATTGAAAAGGATCTGCTGCGAGAAACAACACATACTGGTTGTGGAGTATGATCTGTTTTGGCGCGCTTGAATATATTATAGAATGTTTGGATTCAGATTAAAAAGAGTCGCATTAAAATATTTCAGATAAAGCATAAGACTGTACTGGATGTTGACAAATATTCCTATCAGGGTGTAAATTATGTGTTGTGTTTAACCTGGCGTTATTGTGTTTGTGTAATGTATTTGTGAATTATGACCTTCACCTATTAATATATTGTAAATATTTTCAATATCAGTTAATAGACCACATTATAGCAATGCGTTGGACTTATAAATACACATAGACGCATGTTTATTATTGTTGAATTATATATTTGGTAGATTTCATTTTGGACGAAGAAAATAGGGTATTTGGTAGTACATGTTCCGGTTTGAAAGATAACAGGGCAGAAACAAGGTCGAGGAAGGAAAAAATCTTAAACCTTTATTAAAATAAAAAGTAGGTTTTCTTTGGCTGGAATTGTAGCGCTAATGTATGACAATTATTCTGATGATTATACAAAGGGTGCTAAAGATTCGAAGGACTATAAACTGAAATTTTCATGAAAAGTTGTGACACATGACTGACTATCTCATTTTACGGGAGATGTGGGGTTAAAACATCCAACACTCATAGAATAAAATTATAATTATCATAATTATTTAAACGCACGCGACACTGAATTGATGAAACTCGTCTTCCATCCAAGCGTATCCTTTCTGCTGGCCTATATACAGCTCATAGATCTTCACTCCCACCCAGATTGAGAATATATATCATTGTTTCCTCCGGCCCCTACAATGGTCTAATCCGTTTTGGGATAATCTCGCGATATTACTGCTCCACAAGATGATTTGTGTTGATTAAAATTTCGCTTCAAGATCACAGTTTTACAATCTGATTAAAATACAGATCTATATTTCGTTTCGTTTTTTATATATTTTCGATGGCCTACACTACATGTAGATCTTACCGGTTGTAGCGATAGGTCACGTCAGAGGTCATACGTGCGGATTTTGACCTATGACGTGAGACATTTGATTAATCAATCAGCATTGCAGTTTCTAGTGGATTATCTACAGTTCTGTGCAAAACACACCAAAAACTCGCCGAAACAGACTGTTTCATTGGCTAATCCCTCATATCATCCAGCATACGTCAATGATAACATCTCTCCCAGATCCTAAGGTTGTAAAGACAAGTAAAAGGAAATTTTAAACTATAAAAACGAAACGAAATAGGATCTGTGTTTTAATCAGAGTGACAGTCTTGGTGGTGCTAGGAAGTATTGTGTTTTGGGGCTATGATAGTTTATTTTAGCAAAGTTGGATTGGGTTGCGATGACCTGACACAATATATTGTCCAAAGTAGAAATAATATGACTGGCCTAAAATATGCAACGGGCTATACAATCTGATAATATCAAAGTAATTATTCATTATTGTATAGCTTTAACTATAAAATGTCAAAATAAAATAAAACCAAGTACGAACAATCCAAACCATTAGGCAAAATTCGAAGTCCTAAAAAAACGTTATAGGCAAAATAGTTAGGCAAAGTAGTGTAATCAGCAAATGGACTGTTCATCGTGTACGAAATACACAACAAACAGTGGTAACAGGTGTCCGGAAGAGTAAGCTTACCCTGCCTGGCGCGCCACACCCGCCATCGCTGCATCCAAACTACTAGGCAAAATGTAGGTAAAATAACGTGATTGGCCAATGGACTATAGGTATGCAAAATGCACTTGATGAACATTGTTAACGGTGTAGTAGACATAATCAGAGAGAAAGTAAATAGGATACGCGTCAATTGAATATATCAAGAATAATAGCTGAGAGCGACATGTTATATTTACCAATCAAGTCAATATGACGGCCATAAAACTTTTTAAAGGATTTTATAAGTTTAGTGCGTAAGTATCCTTGTAGTTGAAGCTTAGTTGACAAATGTCTCGATCTACTTAAAAAAATCAGAATAAAAAGAACAAGCTCTCGCGTAACGATTTAGCTGAGACACAAACACTCCATAAGCTGGTGATACAGGAATGTTACTACTAATAAATGGAAAGTTAACAATGGGAAAGTCAAAGTCATCACGACCCAAATTATCTTGTGGAAAGCAAGTTTTCTAAAGAAAAAGAAATAAGATTTATCAGCGAATATATTTGATTTTAAAAGTGTAAAAGTAAGTTTTTTATTTACCACAAAAATACATCTATTACCCGTCATTTCACGTAGAAAGGATTGGATACTATATTGTCCATGCACTGATGATTGTCAAGATTGGATAGTCTGATCAATTTATTTGTTGAAGTGGTCTATAATAGTAGACTAATTTATCAAAGGCCAACTAGATTAAAAGTAACCATGCCCATTTCTCTGGAAAACAAATAACTCAAAATGTTTAAAAAGAGAGTAACCTTACGTTTTTATCAACGCACTAAGAATCATTGGACATGAATTGATTTTGTTCTGGTAATTTTTGTAAATAGTAAACAATGAATATTTTACAAACAACCGAAAAATAAGTCCATGTCTGGAAGATATTGACCAATTTTATGTCGTCAAAGACCGATATTTTGTTGGGTTTTTTTTAACGCAATCTCTATGTTGATCTCATCCAGATCATTGTCTGCTCAATCCTTTAGATAATTAAATCTGACTTGGTTGTGTTTCTTTTGCTTATATGATATATAAAGTTATCGCGATGTTAGTACACGTAAAGAACACTTACATCCATCTATAAACCAAGCCCTTGTCTGGAAAACAATGCCAAGTTATTACAGAAAAAAATGGTTTCAACGTGTCTTGTTCATCTGTAGATGTAGTTACCATGACGTGTAATGAAATTAGTTGCAAGTATTTGTAACAAATGATTTGATTAGCTGGAAACCCCTTTGAGAAAGCATGTTAATCCCTGGATATTCTTCGTACTTGGAAACTACAGCCGACTTTAATTTTTTTTTAAATTAAAAAAGATTAAATTGATACTGCTCAGACATATCAATAAAAAGTGATGTTATGTTTTAAATGTTTTAACAAATAATCTAGGTTTCACGGAATATCTCTAACGTTGCTTTCACGCTGATCTTACCAGTAGCATGAGACTAATTTTGACGTTGAATTGTCAGTCGCGTTCCGAAGTGAGAAAGAAGAACTGATGTCTCAACTGTTTCAGTTCTGTCATTCCTAACAACTGGGGGATATCCCATTGAACGTTCATAACTTCAAATCTTTCTGTTTCTAAAAAGGTGTCAATTGAACAACCACGAGAATTCCGGTTGACTTGGATTGTGAATTACTAAACAAGGTTTCGGCTAGGCTTCTCTAATCTCTATCAAGGAAAATTATGTTGCTATCTCGATCGAAATCAATAATAGAAACGTTTGATTAACTCCCACTAAAACCACACCCGTCATGTATTCTATTATGAGGGATATTCTACCGGGACAAGGGCGTTTCCAACTGCCAATGGTTCTCCTGCTTGCACGGTTTGTCGTCACAGCCGACCACTAATACTGACACCAGACTAGACAATTCTGAAGAACACTCCCAGTCAATACCAAGATCGAACCCAAGACCCCATGGTTAGTAACATCAAACCTTAATTTGTCTCCTTCATTTTGATCAGGTTTCTATAAGCTGGAATTTGTGTCAACCTGAGCGGTATTGCCTGCCTCTGTTATTTCTGCCAGATCTAGTCATATTACGACTATCTACTGCTAATTGTCAACCAGGATATTTGATACTAGTTCTTACACTTTTGTTTAAAAATAAGGAAAATCTGAGTTTGATGTGTATGTGTATGATAAAGGTTACATACTAACGTTGCCTAAACAGTAATCTGATTATGTTGATGAGGACTGTATACTGACAGTGACAATTTTTCGTGACAATCCGAATGTATGGGGTCTTTGTTGGTTGCTTTCCTGAATTAGTAGGATATATCTTAAACAAGACTTCCATGTTATATATTACTGATTAATACTGGTTTAGTTCCGTGTGAGATATTTTTTAGAAATGATTATCCTGGCCACGTTCATGACAATAGATAACAATAGTAGTTAGCTTGTCGTAGCATTGTTATCATTTGTATTAGTTCTGTCAAAAAATGATTTAGTATGTAATTCCAGAAAGTAATTCTGAAGATCATTTACGGAAGGCTTAGTATTTTGTGAATTGAAATTTTCAGACAAGGTAAACAAACATGTTTAATTACTAAAACCATTTCTACTGCGTGTATACTCCTTTATTCTATAAAACAACAATTTTTTATTTTTAAGTTATATTTTTAAAATGTATTAAAATAAAGCTCTAATCCTGTTAATCCTATAATTCACTATTGCCAGTTGAGAAATTGGCAAAAATATCATTTCCATGGCAATAGAAAAACAAGGGAGGTAATTGTGTTATTATTTCCGGCGTGAATAATTTTCAAGTGTGGGAAATAAAGCCTATAATCGTATAATAGTGAGTTGACAACCTTTTGAACAAAAGACATAGAACTCATTATGTTTCGACTTTCTTAGAAAATATGAAATTCTCGCTTTAAATTATTGGCAGTCGCTAGAATAGGCAGTTCTATGTTGAATTGCCCCCTAGTTTCCACATTGTACCTTCGATAGATACGTATGTTCAATAACTAGCTTTATTTAAAGCACATCGCAAAGGATTATTGAAAAAAATGAATGACATTCCCTCGAGCTATTCCGCCCTAGATCGTAGCTGGAAACAACATTTCCTACTTTCCTAAGTATTCCGTCTGTATGATTCCGATATATATATAATCAAATACGTTGGTGAAACTCAACTGAATTTACCTTGCGGTTAGGGGTTGTCGCAAGGTATTTGGATTAGAACTTTCGCATTTTGTTATTACATTTGCATATGAATACCTGATAACTGCCTCTATCAACAAATACCTTGGTAAATCTGGGGCTATCCCTTTAATTAACCAAGATGTGTTTTTTATATATAAAGTAACCTTAATCTATCTGGAGAAAGTGAAATATTTGCTGATGTTGATTAGTGGTATATCTACATTACTTGAACGGGTAACTTATGTATAATGATAAGAATATTACTAATTAATATTGGCCACTTCCTTCCCGTATCTTTAAGTAGCGTGAATGGTCGTTTCCCTCTCTGTTGTACCAGATAGCCTAATAACATGTAAACACAATAATGATGATTTACTAATTAATATACGAGCTTTAAAAGGTCATGGTTAATTGGCAGTCGAGGTTATTGGGAACTGATGAGCCATGACATTATAAAGTCAGAAAGTTACATTTATGGCGGTATATTAGTGCCAAAATTCTAACATGCTTTCGTCTAATTTCTTACTTCTATTCACGTAATTTCTAACCTCCATTCATGTAACTTCTAACTTCTATTCATGTAATTTCTAAATTAAGACAATGTATAATTCAACTTCTTTATTTGTTCAGTGTAAATATCAATTCTATTTCATCTTATTTCTAATATTGGGGCGAAAAATGTCTACTTCATTGTGGTGTTACATGTTAAGCATGAACGGCTAACAAATTTAGAATTTTGATACATCTACCTAGCAACCATCATTATGACATCGTTTGGTGTCGCCACCGTGTGCTCAGTTTGGGAATTGAGCACCTGATCGGGACCATTCTATTGATACAAACGACTCCCTCTTCGTCAGATTGAGTGGCTTGCCTGAGTGTTAAAATTGAAAACAACATCGGGAGAGAGAGATGGGGACATGGGGTTTAACATCAACTCGACACCAACCAGGTCATTTCGGTATTAACACCGTTCAATTGTATTTCAATAATTCGCTTGCGCGTAGGAGTGTTTAGCAGTGGGAGGAAACCGGAGGACCCGGAGAAAACCCACGAGGTTGGAAAGGCGGCTCTGCTCCATGTCACGTAAAAACGGGAAATCGAAACCACGCCAGTTTATTCACAGACAGACCTTATGTTACAGCGTGCACGTGCTAACCATTCGGCCATCCTACCCTCTAAACAACATTGAACGTGATATAAATGTATGATTTGCAAATATTATTTCGAATACCGTGGCTAAGTGGGTAAGACGCAGGCTCGCTAGGCTGTGGGTCGGGAGTTCGATCCCTGCATTGGTCGAAAAAAGTTCATCCACATTTTCTGGCGTGGTTCCCCCTTATTAGTGTCTTGTCGTTCCGATGGGATGAAAACCCGAGGTTCCATGTACATGTTGGCGTGCACGTAAAAGATCCCGTGACCGTTAGACTTCGATATAAGTCCACGTCGTAGATCCGCTCTCCGGGCAATATTTCCCTAAAGCACACTGTATGGCGTATGTCCGTCTCCATTAGCTCGGTTCGGAACAAAACAGTAGGGCGTTAAACCCTCTTTCATTTCATTTCATTTTCTATTTCAAATATAAGCTAAACGGGATTTGGAGAATTTTATTTTATTTTTTTTTACGGTTGAGCCAATAATTAATATCTATATGCAGTTGGTCTATATTAACACAGGGTATAAATGTTATGGATAGGCCTACACAGATACTGAGTTTAATACTAAGTGACCTCTCTCTCTCTCTCTCTCTCTCTCTCTCAGCACTCCTTCCAACCTTCAACCAAACGAAGAATGGGTCGTTTATACCAATTATGGTCCCGATCAGGTGCGCAATCATCCAATTGAGCACACAGTGGCGACACCAAACGATGTCATAATGATGGTTGCTAGGTAGAAGTATCAAAATTCTAAATTTGTTTGCCGTTCATGCTTAACATGTAATACCACAATGAAGTAGACATTTTTCGCCTCAATAATAGAAATAAGATGAAATAGAATTGATATTTACACTGAACAAATAAAGAAGTTGAATTATACATTGTCTTAAATTAGAAATTACATGAATGGGAGTTAGAAGTTACATGAATGGAGGTTAGAAGTTACATGAATGGAGGTTAGAAATTAGACGATAGCATGTTAGAATTTTGGCACTAATATACCGCCATATACATTCAGTTCATCGGAATAAATCATTATAAAGATTTAACTTTTATTATCCTAGTTCCATAGCCACCACCCCCCCCTTTACTTACGTGTGTTGTTTGTGTGTGGTGCGATACTCCTGCACTTACTGTTAAGAATGTGTTGCTTAAATTAAGAAGCTACTCAGATTTATTGGATATGAACAAGCCAAATTAGGATTTTACCACGCCCAATGTCATGATTTTTTTTAAATTATGAGCCTGGGGTTTCAGAGATCCGATAACTTTCAAGAAGTAATATCTATTCAACGAACAGAAGTTGCACCACAATTTTTTAATTATCTAAAGGAAATAAAATGTTATGATTTTAATAGGCAATAAAATTGATATAAAGCGAATAAGTTTCTACCAGATCTTTGGTATAGTGCAGATGTTAGCCATCTGGCAGACGACACCGACACTCCAGATAACCCAAAAGTCAGACAGTGGCGGGAGATAATTTATATGCACTTTAAATAAATTATGGAGATTTTAATCGTACCTTATTTTTAAAGTAAAAAAAAGTAAAATTGTTAAATATTTCATTTTAGACAGGTGTTTCTTCATTAAAATAATTAGATTTCGTTTTGGTTTTCTGAAACCAACCAAAAGTGGTACCACTGCTAATCGTAATGGTGGTGCTTGGTTAAGATTAGATTCGTGGACAAGTACACACAGCATAGGTAAAGACAAAAAGTCTGAACTTGTGGATCTACTCACTCTGGTTGGTACACACATTGCCATCGATTCATTATACATAGTCGATTAATATATCCCCTCTTCTCTAACGAAAACTTTTACTATTAAATGCCACTTTAAATCATCGATTCATTAAAGTCGATTTATATATTCCCTCTTCTCTAACGAAAAAAAAATACTATTAAATGTCACTTTAAATCATTTATGGAAAAACCGTCTTCAAGGTTTTTTTATATATATTTCTAGCTAATATATTATTATCTAAAAGTGGCACTCGGGTTCAAGTACCTGTTTGTTATAACAAGTTTAATGCACCATTGACATTAATTCAAAATGCCAGTAACAAAACCTTGTAAATTAAAGATCACTATATTAATCAGATTAAATTCACACTCTAGAAACGAACAGAAATGTTTACTGAATAACTGTTCATTAATTAGAATTTAGTGAAATTACATAATTTATTAAATTAATACACTTACTATTGAAAGGTTAAAACAAACCCGTATTTAACGCGTGGGAAGGGGGTAATAGCTAGCCAGATGTAGCTTATGAGATGTCTACGTAGATGGTCATCATAGAAAAGACAAACTTCAGGAGAAAATGTTGTCAGTTTTTTCACTTTTGAAGCTAAAAAGGAAAAGAAAGCGCTACTTTAAACAGATTAAGACGCCCGGTGTTCAGAAAAGAAAATGGTTTAAGATAAACACTGATAACAGACAACCACTTATCTAATGTTGAGTTACTGACCACAACAGGTGTGAATAGTTGTATATTAATGAGGTTGACCAGCGGTCAGTGGGTCTTACTAGGGACAAACAACAACCGGCCATATTTATGTTTTATGTAGATAAATCATAGTACTGTTATCCCGGGAACAATGGCTTATGGTTTTTAATATAAGTGTTTTCACGTAAGATTGATTTCTCATGTTGATTTTTTTTCTTTTCATTGGCGTTATGAAGCATTCCACACATCGTATTTTAATATTTATTGATATTGAGTTGGAAATGGAGGAAACGGGCTAACTCGGCTTTGAAATTGTTATACTACGGTATAATAAAACTTCCAAGGTTTTCCAGATTGTATATGAACATCATGAACAAATGGTATCGACCTCGGGTGTTGCGGAACGGAATATGAAACGGAATGAGCGATAGAATGCTTAGAAGATAGTAGTACACCCAGAAGAGTTTTACCAGGATATTTACGATATACCATCTTGATATTCTGTAAACTTGTATTGTGTAATGAAAATAAACAGTTGTTTTTATTAAAACTATATGACCGATAAACTTATACTAACATATGATGACGAATAGAAACAATGTATAAAAGCAAGAATTTTTCTCAATAGGTCTGTTCCGTTCCACATTCCGTTCCGCGTTTTAGCTACACGCATCGTCCGTGTCCACCAGAGAAAAATGGCAGTGAGAGGAGGGGTTTCGCTTCCACTCGACACAAACTATGTAATTTCGGGATTAACGTACGGTTCATTTTTATTTCAATAATTCGCTTGCGTGTAGGGGTCTTTAGGAGTGGGAGGGAACCGGAAGACCCGGAGTAAACAGACAAGTTTCGACAGGCGGGGTCTCGGAAACACGCCACTTGCTTAATAACAGACCTTGTGATTTCACGCGCACGCATTAAACCACTAGACAACCAAACGCCTTGCAAATGGCGTATAACTATTATTAAGTATTACAAAAATTATTAACAATTATTATAATACATAAACTGTGCTCGTCACATTTTAAGAATAAATATGATCGGTAATATTTCTGGTTGTGGTAGGATCAAATTGTAATATGTGTCTAGAACTGACTCATAACAATAAACCATAGCAGAACTTGTTTGTGACACACTTCTGCTAACGAAGACAAATGGCGCCAGTATATCAATGAGACCGGAAAAACTGACAGACTGGCTTGATACAAGTTATACATCACACGAGCACCGTTTCCGTTTACAAAATTCGGTCAAGAAAAAACTACACCTTTAAAGGAAACCACGCGCTTTTCCAACTTTGGTTTCCATAGTTTAAACACATCTATTAAAAGTTAGATGTCGCACCTACAAGCAGGTCAGCGGTTGTTTTTCATTAATATTAAATATAGTGTGCTAGAACAACAGAAAACAAAAATTGTTACCTTAGAACCGTAGCACACTAAACATTTTCATCTGATCGGCAGGGAACGAGTAACCACTAATTTAACGTAGCTTTCCCACTGCAAACTGTGTGATTTGGTGATTTGTTGGCCTATAATTTAAACCAATTTAAATATCAGCAGTTTGCTTCAAATTCCCTTTAAAGTAGTTTCATCCCACGTATATATAAGCCATATAAGGGCACGAGTATTTGTCGTCATTCACTGTCCTTTTACAAATGAATGTTAATGGTTTATAGACCACAACCAGCTTTAATATAAACTCTTTATTTTTCTCACAATTTCTAAACTTGGTAACCTATATTTAACATAATGAATGAGGACAACAACACACGTTTATCAATAAGACGGGCGATGTATTGTTTCTCACAAACAACCTCAGATGTCAGTCATCCTGACCTGAAACTGGATCATTTGGCAATAATTGACCCAGTAACAGACTCGTGGGAGATTCGTCGCTACGAACGCACAAAAGTAGGCCAAATTCAATTAATAGACCAAGAATGGCGAAAACGATTGATTAATCCACCCAACCTTAAAGATACATTATGGGAGATTAGATAACGTTTTGGCAGTTCTCACTATAATAGTTAAAAACTACATAATTATGTAAAGGCAATTTGATGAAAATTTCAGTGATGAAAGTTCCGCTCAGCCTCGATCATCATTACTGCAGTCGGTAAGACAAAACTAATATTCTCGATTATCCATTTAGTCGTTAATCACGAAGGAAAGTTTTGCAGCAAATCGGACTATAATCCGACAAATATCACCGGCTAGCCTTGTGGTCTGGATAAATTAATTAATGTCTAATTAATATTTTTTTTTTTATAACATTTAAGGCCTAAAGAAAGACCTACAATAGACAGATTTTGCACTTGCATAATGCATGTTTAAAGTGACGACATAAAAAGCGCAATTGCCCGTGACGTAAGTCTTACTTATCCAAAAAAAAAAATGAAAAAAATAGACATACCTGACTTGAAACAGAGAACAAGATTATTTTAAATCATTTGGCCTTTTATTGCACCTTCATGTTAGCTATAACGACTCGATGAACACGACATAAAAAAGAATAATAGAAGTTATAGACGCAAAAATAAGACTAAACATAATCTGCACAATTATGACAATAAGATTTAAAATGAGTAAAAAGACGAATGTATTCTAGCTGACTAACTAAAACAGTGACTCATGTCTGGGAAAAACAAAGTACTTTCTTACCGAATAACCAGATTGAAAAATCAATATGGGAATCGTTTGCTACATCCAAGTTAAGGGTGTTTCAGAATTTAATGCATTGTATTATTTGATTACAAACCACTGTATAACAAATATAACTCGTAGGAGTGACAGAAACACTAATAGTTATACGCTGCCTGACAGCGACACAATGTGCTAAATGTAAACGATCTCCTGTGGGCTACGGAGCATACATAGTTTTATATGGGCGAGAGGCAGGTGGCTCCCAACTTTGTCGTTCTTTCATGGAATAAGGTAAAATGAAAATGGGAAGTGTAGGATTGTGATGGATGAAAATATTTGATAATGGGACGGGCAAAGAGAGGATGGTAATGGGAAGGCTAAAGAGAGTTGGGATTGGCGAGGGTCAAAACCAAAAGTACGACAAAGATGGTTAATTGTGCTGCACAGTGTGCGTAAGAGCCAGTGGAGGACACACGCGCTACTGACAATTAACCAGCTTTGTCGTACATTTGGTTTTGACCACTCTGACTTTGAACCGTTGATTACAGATTAAACATCCATAAGTGTACAAATGTGTTATTATTGATGTGTTCCCATTTGAATATTGTTCACATTAAAAAGCAAAATAAATAAGATATGTTTACAGGATCATTTTGTTATACGAAAAACTAAGCGATGCGTTTTCTATGGCGATCAGTATAGTTGGTAAGTGGGAATGGCAAGGGTAATAAGAGTTGGTGGGTGGCAAGGATAACGAGAGTGGGGAATGGCAAGTGTAAAGCGATTGGGGATGGCATGGGTAAAGGGAGTGATGATTGTGATGGGTAAAAAAAAGTTGGTGATGGGAAGGGTAAAGAGAGTGCAGGGGATATGAAGGAGAAAGAGAGTTGAAAGTGGGAGGGGTAAACGGATTTGGAGCAAGGGTAAAGAGAGTGGGAATGGCACGGTTAAAGAGAGTGGGAAGTGGCACAGGTAAAGACAGTGAGTGGGGTGTGGCAAGGCTAAAGAGAGTGGAGAGTGGCACAGGTAAATAGAGTGGGGAACAGCAAGGGTGAAAAAGTGGGAATGGGGTTCCGTTGAACGACACCTGATTCATGCTTACTCAAACTACACGCTGCGATTGAAATACTATTAATATTGTGGCTGATTGTTTGTCATTTATTTATGAAAATTCATTTCCTTGGCACGGCCATTTTATCCTTTTCACTGTATGTGTTCATCCCATCTCTAGAAAATTTGTACACTTGAAAACTGGGAACAGATTTTTCAATTTGTAATCATGTATATCACCAGAAAGGCAAGGCAGTTAAGAGAGGTTCAAATTGACGTATTGGCGTCTTTACAGTTTCAACACTAAAATAAACATCTTAAATATTTTACGACAATTTTATTTTGTTTGTAGAACCAATGGATTTTACAGCTGTCGCAGATTTTCTGTTGACGTTTAACGGATTTAAAATAAATTTCAAAGCACACGGAGAGACAGAAATGTATTTTGGGAAGGCCTATTCATCACTTTCAAATCTATGGTTATAAATTTATAACGGTTTTGTTTTGCCATGGACATGGCGCGGTATTTGCGGGATTATTACAGTTGTAATAAAAAGTGCAACTGGACTTAACCAGTCGTCAATAAAGATACATAATCCAGTGGAAGAACTAATATACCTCCTCAATGGGAAAACTGATCCCGGCGTTGTTATAACTATTTTATCAATTGATGCAATAATGGATCCTGATAATTAACCATGAATTTTTCATTGGTCAACTTCGTTCGTAGATGACAGTGGAGATTTTACCCGCGACTTGGTATATTACAGCGTTCCTGATTTGTGTAAGAACGAGACAGCCCCCACCCCACACACACACATTTTACCTTTGTGGTTAATAATAAAATGATTGCAGGTTAGAAACTGACATTTATCGTTAAACATTTATCATTTAATTTTAATAAAAGTGATAGACTACCAAAAATACAACAAGGCGACCCCCTCTGCATAACATTATCTACAGCTGCTGCTTCAATCACCCAGCGTGAAATCTCTACCATTAGTAATAAGAGAAATTCGGATTTTCCACGAAAATCACAATAATTCGACCGTGGTCGCAAATTTCCTTTGTCGAACGTCGTAGTACTCACCGTCTACTAAATTCCTGTAATATTTTGTTTGGAATCAATTAAATAACATTTTGCGCTAAATGTGTTGCTTGGTAACGGTAGTTGTCATAGCAATGAAAATGCCAGACGGAAGATTGGTCAAGATTGATGCAGCCGCATCAGAGACATGCCTCGGACAAACAAACAAACAAACACCCACTCCCACAGACTGCCGTGACGGTAAATTACTGCTTGTTCTATAATACAGAATATTTTTAGAGTCCAGGACCCAATGAGATGCCCATTGAAGTTACAAACGTTTCACCAGGGAATATGTATCACTACATGTCACAGACATTTTGTGAAAGTTGGCCAACATGTTTTATTCTGACCCCACCCATTGACTATCTAATCTAAACATGTTTTAAAATGGTGACTATCAAATAAGCTTGAACGCTAACTTTATATTGATTTTAACCTTCGGTAGATCCTGGATGAGTTTAAATGTAATCTTTTAAAAGGTGTCTGTACTACATGTAGTAGCTGTTGTATGTGCATCTTATTGTCGGATAATCAAACTCCGCGCTCCACATACATAAGTGCATGAGTACTGGTGTCGCGGTTGGCCTTCGTAACCTAATTAGCTAGGTTCTCTGTGCATGGGAGAAAAGCCAGTAACGTAAATATTAATCGGTTCTCTTTTATAATATAGAGACCAAGTTGTTTTACTTGTATTTTACATTTATTCATTAAATAATGTACTTGATAGTTTACCAATAACCCAACTGTTATTAATAGTATACATGTTGATTTAAAGTAGCTAAATCTCTAAATCAATATCATCCAAAGTCTTCAAAATTGAAAACACAAACTATTTTTGAATTTAAATCAACATAGTTATCTTACCGGGAAAAGATGGGCTTCTGATCTCCAATATTTAAGACAAAATAAACATATTATAACAATAGAATGTAAATCAGTTTATATACATTCATATTATAATATTATATGCGTTGCGGGCCATTTGTGTCAATTTCTAGGTCCCAAATATTACCGATTTACCTCCTTTAAAGTAAAGATGCGTCATTCGCTTTTTTTACCAAAAATATCACGTCTTAACGTCTTTCTACACTCTATAAATACATATCCCTGATAAACCATCTGGGTTGGATTAAATCGGAATTAACAAGGCCCATCAATAATTATTAGCAGACAGCAAAAGGGCGACAGTCTAATTAAATATAGATAGACCAATGAAATTTCAATTTAACATATCTTTGTAAATACTTAACACAAATGAACCATTTTCTTCGTCTTCAATTTGGACAGGATTTCGTGAACCAGTTAGAGACATTCTTGACAATACAGGAAATTTAAAATTATTCAAAACTTATTTGTGTAAATTGAAAGGTAGCATTTTGTTTTGAATCCTTGCTTGAAATACGTCACATTTCACTGCAATATTGTCTTCAGCTTACTTTTCAATCATTTTTGTTGAAAACTTGGTATGTTGTAACGTTTCAACAAAATTAACTAGAAGAGCTATATGTAAAGAAAGTAAAATTCGTTATATAAATTTACTTGCTTTTTTCAATTTGCATATAGGAGTGCACGGTGGCTGGATGAGTAAAAGCTGGCTTACTAGCCAGGAGGTTCCAGTAGTGGCCGATAATTTTCGTAGGGTTTTCCCAACTTGGTTTTGTCTTCCCACTGGTGCAAGAAGGAGGGCCTGGTAAGGAATATCGTATAGCTGTTCGGATTGGACAACAAAATCGGGATCATGTGTACACATTTCCATGCACATTAAAGGACACCTGACAGTTGGAATTAGAAGAAGAGTAGGTGGAAATATCACTGTCCGGGCAATCTTTCCTCATAGCACACCACACGGCGTATATACCCATCTTCATGTGCCTGGTTGGTGCAGAAAAGTTAAATTTTAAAAAAAACTTCACTCCTGTCATACATTTAAGGATCGCAATCAAGCCTGTCCAACACTATATGTTGAAAGAGAGGTTATCTTGGACTTTCAGAGGGATAGAGAATTGGGAACTCTGATAAAAAATATTCCCTAAATTCAGATGCAAATTTTTACCAACATTGTTATCTGGGTCAAACAATAATCAAATATTCGATTAAAGTTTTCATATCGGTCAGTTTTTATTAATCAGCACATTCGGTGGATGGTAGAGGATGGCTAGATTTTGGGGGAGGTGGTTTGCATTGCTTGAAGTCATATTGATCATTTAGAAATTTTTACCATTCGTCAGTTCTATCAATGTCTTCATCCTTATCCACAGTATCCATCTATTCATCAATCAGTCAAACCCAATTTAATGTATATGTGATGTATATGATTTCATCTTGAATTGCAGTCAACATATAATAATGGTACCGTCCTATTTGCAATATCACCAACTTTTTCAAATATTTTACTATCAACTTTTTAATCCCTGGATAATGCTGTCGTGTTCGGTCTTTGTCAAATTTCCATGTAAGCTACAGATTCCTTTCATAATTTTTAAATATGTTATTTCGTTCTTGGGCCCTCATTTGACAGATCAGAGTCAGCGTGGTTTCGATTCCCCAGTTGTACTTGACAAGGAATAGGGTCGCCTGCCCAACCTCGTGGGTTTTCTCAGGGCCCTCCGCCCCCACCACTGCTAAAAGACCCCATATGCACAAGCGAATTATTAAAATAAAATTGTACCATGTGTTAGTCCCGAAAAGACATAATTTGCGTGGACGTTAAACCCCATTTCTATCTCGACAGATCAGATTCACCATCCACCATCAAACCTTTTGCAATAATAGTATTTAAAACAAGCACATTATTTTCCATTCTATTGCATGAAGTTTATCTTTGTAATGTGATTGTGGGTAGTAATTGAATCTGCTCCATTAAGTTGATTAAATAATTTGTTTTAAGAGGAGAAAACAAATCTTCAAAATCAACCCAGCCCTTGACAACTTTAAGATTGTCTAATATCTTCAGGGCGAGACATTTTAATCTGGAAAATATGTTACATAGGTCTAATAGTTATAATTCATTAACATCTTGTTAAATAAAAGAAATTCTTTTGTCATTTGATGCCCTCGGGGTGTCGGTTTTTAGTTGTCAATGCTTATCTTATGAAACTATTAAGGGCAATAATGCTACTGAAGTATGACATGTTGTTTAGACAAGCATAATTATAGTCAATTAAATATCAGTTAAACCGACCAAACCTAGACGTCCAAAATTTATCACCCGCTTTTGACCCAGTCCTAGGGAGTGAATAAATCTATGGTTTGGTTTCATTGCATTAGACAGATTGGTACAGAAAGGTTTACACCACCATTGTTTTTTATAAGATCTGTATGACGAACGGAAGTACTTGATCTATACCTTAAGTATGTAAATATTTGTACCCGACCTTTTATAAATAACTAACAGTTGGTTGATAAGGCTTTTTACGGGTAGAAACCTTAACCAGGAGTATAATCCCGAAACCAGATGATACATGGTTTGCACAACCTCATGATTGGAGCTGTCCTTATAAAAGAGCCTTGGGGAAGCCGCCATCCCAAACAAACTTATTGTGCAACGACAGTCACAAGTATATAGGCTATTATCGCAGATATTGTCGTATATCTGTTCTTAAAAAATAAGTAGAAGTAAATGATAGATAAGAGACTTGGACATAAATAGACAACCATTATAAAATCCAATATAAATACTTTCCAAATGAAATTTGATAATATTGTAGCTGAGTATTTTGAGAATAAATGACGCAAGTGATTCAATCTCGGTACGAATTTAATTAAACATCAGTCAAATATCTAAACTGTTCAATAAGTTTATAACTTGTGACATACAGATTATACAACCAAGGCAAAGGAGATCATTAATTTTTACATAACAGCAAAGCAGAACGTAAAAAAAGACAAAAAGAATTCTGTCTGTCATCCACTACATCATGCATTACGTTATTATGAAGTCAAGCAATGTAAGGATTGACGGTGAGAACATGTCAAAGAATTATATTTAAGCAATTAATTTACGTTGCAATATAATCTAAATATCATAAATATAGAATGGGGTGGGTTCGTTATAAATGACTCCAATCTGATTGTAATGTACTTCAAAATGTAATAAAAAAAAATAATAAATTCATATCTTGTGTACGGTACATGTCGAATATCCACAGATAGTGCGATATGTTTTATACCCCAAGAACCGGATTCTTATCTTTACCGTACACTCACTACACCTGTTGTATAATGGCTTTAGTGCAATATTAAAGAGATTACTAAATTAAATAAGGTTGTATAGATTTAATGTAAACGTAGATGTTGGTATGTACCACGCAGCAGTAATCGTAATCGATTGACCTAAAATCTACAAATACAGCAATTGGTGGCTCAGTGGCTGTAGGTCCCGGGTCCAATCCCGGTATTGACCAAAAAAGTTCCTCGGGATATTCCGGCGAGATTTCCCTTGTCAATCGTTTAGCACACCGGCTTAAATCAGTGTCTGAAGAAGGCTATATAAAGAGAGAAGTCTGGTTGAAACGTAAAACAATATAAGTCATTGTTATTCCATATAGTTTCTAAATCATTACCGGATTTGAATACATAAAGATGGTGAATATCATTATCCTAAAATAACTCATCAATGGTCTTAGTTTTAACTAACAAAAAATGGGAAAATAAAATAATACTGTTGTCACACATTATAGCTTTCTTTATTTCACTTTATTTAATAAAGCGACGTCTACAATCTGAAACGTCAAAATTCAAAACTTGGAATGTAAGGTCAATCTTGAAGAGAATTTATTCGAATCAACGATGAACATTAAATACAAAAAAAATTGTGTCATGAACATTGTTGTGTAAAATTGGCTAGTTTGAAAATCTGCTCAGTTTACTTTTTATAATGCATACTGAACTCAAGGTTTTTCTGATATAATATAGAATAGTAGTATTCGAAGCCTAAACACACCACATTAGTTCTTGTCCAAAAAGTATCCAAATTGAATTTCTTCGATATTGGGGCTTAGAGGGTGTACAATGTCTAAAATTAACAAAAAAATAGAAAAAAAACCTATTGTAAACAAAAGGAAAAGGGGGCCTCGTTTTGGAACGTTTTCTCCCACCTACTTACGCCCATTCAATAAAAACGAAATTCTCCGTCAATCTCTGGATATCTTCAGTGATGACGTAATCTAAGGAGGTGAGGAATCGATAGCAATATCGGGCTTTTCTTCTATCATTTTTCACTGACAAATTAATGGTCAGTAGATGCGTTTTTTAGGCTGTAATGTCATAACCGAAGCTAGCAACCATCTGACGACAGTGGGTGATGTTTTAAGGCCATTACCGAAGCTACCGGCCATTTGACGACAATGGGTGAAGTTTGTGCAAACTACCAGGTTAATCTGGTGTAACACTTTCGCCATTACTATTGTAATGCAAAGGTTTCATGGTCTTCACTATTGACGACGGCTGTCTTCGGTATATTATCAGATTCCGGTTCGAACAGAACTTATAGGCCTATATGGTTGAATCGAACCAGTAGCTGAGTGGGAAAAAATGTTGTACGCCCCAACGACAAGAGGGTGACTTTGATCGATTGGATCCATGACAGCCCCGTCGTTGTTACGATGCTTCCTGAGATGACCTAACGTCATGTTAGGAGGCTAAATAATTTCGTTTCCGAGAGTCGCGAGAAATTTGAAAATTTAATTCAAATTGGGCCCAAACCACTGGGCGAATCACATTGAAAATTTATTTTGAACATTTCCACTTCTAACTTCTTCAAAATTTAACAGCTGTTCTTGTTTCTGCATGTTCGTCTTTTGGGCATGGCGTGAGTTAATGGCAATTAAACGGAAATATTGTCCGCTTTCACGCTGCAAATGTAAAGATAAATCCTCACATATGATGACGTCATGTACGCATAATTCAGTAAATTTTGAACAAATTTCAGTGGACAGGGAAATTACAAAAAACGCACCCTACAGCGCAGCGTTTTTCCGATTGTGAAAACGCAATCTGATTAAAACACATATCTATTTTCGTTTTTTATAGTTCAAAATTTTGTTTTTACTACACTGTGATCTGGAAGAGTTGCTATCTCCCGCGTTCTAGATTAGCCAATGAAACGGTCCGTTGCGAGGAGTTCTTGCTGTGCAATGTACGGAGCTGTGGGTATCCCCCTAGAAACACCCACGATGATAGTTTTACTTGATTGTACTACACTAGGATCTTGAAGAGAAGTATAAATATACCCCGCGTTCTGGGTTAGCCAATGAAATGGTCCGTTGCAACCCCCTTGAAACGTCAACACTGGTTGGTTAATTAATTGGTGACCTCCTACTACAACTGGTCAGATCTTCATATAGTGGAGGCCATCCAAAGTATAAAATAACGAAACGAAATATAGATCTGTATTTTTATCAGATTGGTAAAAACTCATATATTGAAAGCAGGCATTGTGCTTTCGCCTGTTTCTTAAAAAAAATACCGACTAGGATGAGACTCGATGAGAGTTTTCAGAAGTTTAAAGAAGTTAATAGTGACGCAATCCTTCAATCCATTGTACAGGCAGTATAATGTCACACTGGTTAATACCATACAAATACCCCCTAAGAAATACATCACACATGTATTAATTATCTATCTTTTATAAGAACTGTATCTTTATTTGACCCCCATTATCTGTTAGAACACAAAAAAGGAAAAGGACATCCTTCTTTGACATAACTTTTCAACTAAAATGTTATATTAATGATAAGGGTATCCGTTTTCATATAAACAATATCCTGCTTAGATACAGGAAATACCTATCTATTTATAATTCAGTATCGTATAATTTTACATTAGGATAGTCTAAGGTTTAATATCTTATTGTTCAAAATTAATTACCTTTTTCCTCTTAGTGATAGGGATCACGTATACGTAACTGAATTTATATTATGTATTAATGTGGACGTACCTCGCTCTACCCCACACCCTCGTTTTCAAAAACAAATGTTGTTGAAACAGTAATAATTATGAAATAGAAGCATATTCTTTCAGAAACAGCGTTTAACCTTCAGTAATAATTCAAATAGCAATAAATTCTGGGCGTTAAACCCATAATCAACTCTCGCTGCCACCTGATGCCTCCGATTTTAAGTAGATTAGAAATGGTTCAGTCATTTAATGATTTAATTTAAAAATGGAGAAGCTTGGCCAGTACGGTAGTTATGATCATTGCACACATATTGTCAAAACTACAACCATTGATAACTTTGCTCAAATTATTCATTTTGCATTATCTATTTTTAAAATCTTACATAATGCTCATTTAAATTTAAAATACACTCATAATAAACTGATTACCATTTATGAAACTTGACTGGAAATAAAGCTGATAATAGGCCTAGTGTCTAATATTTCGTGATGGTTATGTTAAAGTTATTAAGAGATTTCTATTGGATGTAATATAATGATACAAGTGACATCGCTCATAAGGCTTTCTATTTAAGATTCGAAAACAGTATTAGTAATTCTTTATCTTTCGTTTCGTGTCATAATTCCGTTTTTGTCCATCAAAATCACGACATAACATAATCATCATATTTCGGTTATCGTAAATAAAAAGCTATTTGTGTAAGATTAATAGTGTAAGCATGACGTAATTCCGCCATTTCTTTCAATACCATAATTGACAGATATTGATTACGGGCATGTCTATTACTCAGATGGTGGAGAGCTAGCTGAGATCAATAGTGATGTCATGATGAATTACTTAAAGACATATTAACCATGGTAACGGTAATTACAGATTACCATATAAAACTGCACGCTGATTAACCATTAATGAACTGTGAACAATTTGGATCAGATCTTGCCATCTTACACACGATGGTGTATTTAAAGTAGCTAAGTCTTAAACATCCGCAGTCTTCGACATTTCAAACACGATGTTTTGGCCAAGGAAGCCACAGTGGCTAAGTAAATATTCGATCCCTGCATTGGCCGAGCAAGTTCATCGTGATATTCCGGGAGGTTACCCTTTATCAATGGTGCAGAACAGCTGTTTAATCATTCGGATTGGACGAAAAACCGAGGACCCGTGTATACATATGCGTGCATGTAATTTGTATACGAGTACTTTGCGGTTGGAATTTCATATAAGAGTAGGTCATAGTGCCGCTACCCGGGTAAAATATTCCCCACAACACACTGTGGCGTATGCCCCTCTTCATTAACCGGGTAGGAGCAGAACAGTAGGACGTTAAACCCCATTTCATTTCTTATAGGTCAATGTAAAGCCACATTGGTATTGTTATCTAACAGTGAAAAGATGAGCGTCTGGTATCCCATGTTGAAGACACAATGAATATTTTAATCTTTGCACACGTGCCAGAACGCTTTCGGGTGCTATTTCTAATGAAGTTACTGGATGAATGAGGCGCAGCATATCCCACAAGGGAAGACTGGAATAACCAGACGCCAAAGTCTGCCATTCAATTTACATTACTTCCATATTTCGCTGAACATAATTAATTAGAAATTAAAGTAAACGAGTGGATGTAAATCAGTGTCCATTTCTAGATACCAAAGAATAGTGGTTTAGCTCCTTTAATATAACATACTCTGTTATAAAAGCTTACAGCCTTTGGTGGTACTGATACCCTTATAACGGATAAGACACAATTTATGAAATTAATATTAAGTAAGACGGAGTTTTTGTATGTCCAATGACGTGCCCTTGGGAATAATATCAATCCGATTAAAACATAGATCCTATTTCGTTTCGTTTTTGTACAGTTCAAAATATCGCCATACTTGTCTACACAACAGTAGGATCTGGAAGAGTTGTTATATAACGGGCGTTCTAGTGGATGTGAAAAATAAGCCAATGAAACGGTCTGTTACTGCGAGTTCTTGGTGTGTTCTGCGCGAAACTGTCGGTAAACCACTAGAAACGTCAACGCAGATTGATTAACCAATGTCTAGTCTAATGTCATCCGCGCATAGGCGTACGAGCCAGGGGGCAGCAGCCCCCCCCCCCCTAACATTCGGGCAAGCTAAATTTCCGGGCAGACGGGTGAAGTGAAAAAAAACTTAGCAAAATAAAGTTCCCAAAATCTAATAAAACACTATATTTACGGGCTGGAATAGCAGGAAAACGCGTTTGCGACTTTCAAATATTCCAAAATTTTCTTGGGGGATCCATACAACCGGCGCCGCTGCCTCTAAACCCGAAATTTTTCGGGCATTGCTAGTTTTGCTTCCCTAACTGTCATTGAGCCCTCATATAAAACTAATTTTACTTTTATTTTAACTGAATACCACGAATTTGTAGGCCTACTGAGTTGACTATCGATTAAAATATTTTGTCTGGAGCTATTCTTCTTTGTGCGACATTTTTCGGGCATCGATTATTTTTTTGTGAATGCAGCTGCAATAGTCGGATTGGATGGTTAGAATTCAGACTGAAATTTCGGTTACAAAACCATTGGAAATTTTGGAGTTGCTTACATGGGCTAGAAAAGCAGAAAACGCATTTGCGATGGTTTAATTTTCAAAATTTTCTCCGGGAGGGTAAGACCCTTAAACCAAGCGACGAGTGGTTGTTTGGAATTCGGGTCAGCCAGGTAGGCTATATTGGACCTAAATTGAAGTTGCTGTATTCACAGACTGGAATAGCAGGACAACTCATTTGTGGCAGTTTAATTTTCAAAATATTTCTCTCAACGGTTCCGTCTTCGTTGACTGTAAACAATTAATTGGAATTCGAGTCAGCCACCTTAATTCCGCTATATTAGACTACCTTGAAGTTGCTTTGTTCATGGGCTGAAATAGCAGGGAAACGTGTTTACAGCCGTCAAATACTCGCCCCTCGAGGAAAACCGGCACCGCTCTTTGTAAACCCGAAATTTTTTCGGGCATTTCGGGTTCTGCCCCCTAACTGTCATCGAGCCCGTACGCCTATGTGTCATCGGGTCAAAAGCCGCCCGTAATGACCCCTGACACCATCTCCCCATACAAATGGTCAGATCTTCATGCAGTGTTGAGTATCGAAAGAAGAAAAAAAAAACCAAACAAAATATAGATCTGTATTTTTATCAGATTGGAATACTATGAGTATATTAATACTTACAAGTGACCTGAAAGTAATAATAAGGAAACAATCTGAAAAAACGCTTCAGATGCCTCAAACCCCAACCACTGCCATTGTGAATAATGCTTTCGCCTTATCAGGAAATACACATGTTAAATACGCCTTAAATAACTGCTAATCCGAAGGCTACATGCATATTATTATCGGGAAACAAACGATAATAATTTAAGAAAATCAAACCTCGTTTTAAATTCGTGTCATATTTTGAAGAATTATTAAATGGAATAGAAGAACCCTGAAATTAATGTTGAACAGACGTTTTCGATTAGAAAGATAACCAAACCAGCTTCTATTGATATGTATGTGGTTCGACTGTGCTGGGGATAGTCTATGTCACAGATTTGTACACCCATGAATTCAAATACAACTATTGTTACCTCGTCTACTTATAGAAAAAAAATAATCATAGACATAATTAGTATATTTACACGATAAAAAGCAATGTTTAATTTTCGAACTGAACAAAACTGAAAATGTTCACAAAAGACAAACAAACATACGCACCGAACGTCAGTTGTAAATTGACAAGAATCCATACCGCAGTGTTTGGACAGACGCCTGACTGTTGTTCGGCTCTGAACGTAGGTCTCATTACACGTCGAAAAAAAAGTTTGCTTCCAAGTCAATTTTACTGGGCAACTTTTTACTGCTAAACGGTCGCGGGTCAGTCCATGTGAACGCCTGACCATCTAAGTGAGAGAATAAGACCTTGCTTACCTCGCTAGAACCAGTATGAGCGACACAACACGCTATTAAAAAATACGTCGCCGTCTTCTAACCCATTTGACTTCATTGAAAGGGTACCGGTAACGCACAAATTTACCAACTCGTGCATATAATAATAATAATAATAATGCTTTATTCAGTAATAAGATCATATGATCCATAGATACACAATATTTCTATATACATATTACATATTAGCCGAAACTATTTACACAATTTCAAACATTAACAGTTAAACAATGATAATCATATATTATTATAGTGCATGCAACATGATCAACTAATAAAACTTCATAAATTCAACGTCTGCGAGAAAGTACTTTTAAAGTCATAATCAACACATAACTGGCGAAATTTAAAACGTGTAGGATATTTACAGATATATTGTTTCGGTAAAAGGGTTACTCTTAAATCCTTATAATATTTACATTCTAATATAACATGGAATAAATCTTCATAATCATACTTGCATAATGGACATTCTGACGAAGTGCTTTGATTTCTTCTGAACAAGTTACTAGCTAATGGAAACAAATTTAATCGCAGCTTTGTGATATTTCTTTTGACATTTTGATTAATATTCATTGACAAATACAATTCCTGATGAAGATTAAGTTTAAATATAGTATATTCTTTTAGACTTTCGCTAGTTTGTAGTTTAGTCGACCATTGTTGTATGTTTATATCAATCAGACGTAACCTAACAGCTTTGAGAAAACACTTAGAATCACCTATTTCATGTGAATACCAAGCACAACCGAAACCAATAGAGCAAAGGAGAAGTCTCACTTTTGTAGCCCATGTTGTTCTACCCACAGAGTCTAATCTCCATAGCATACAATAAACTTGTTTCGGATATCTATTGTATGGTAAAGCGATAAGTTTGGTCCAATATTTTATGAATGATAACATATAGAAAACAGCTAAGTCGTACCGACCACATTCACTTTTGCCCATTCCGAAGAACTAGTTTTATGTATTTGAAGGACAAATTTGCAAAATTGTGAATGGACAGTATCAATTTCCTTCCTATATTCGTAGCCCCATATTTCGGCTCCATACATCAAAACGGGTTTAATTACTGAATCAAATATCTTGAAACTGATAGAAATTGAACTTGGTCTGGTTTTTCGGAGTAAAGCTTGTATTGGAAGAAGTGATTTTCTAGCTTTAACTGTTAATGTGTAAATAGCTTTACTCCAAATTAACCTTGACGAAAACAAGACACCCAGGTAATTATAATAAGAGACACATTCTAGCCGGTTTCCGTCATAATAAAAACGCTCGTTGTTTCGAAGTATACCTCCATTTCTGAAGACAACGATTTTTGTTTTTGAAATATTAACTTTTAAATCAAAATCAGAACAAAATTTTCTCAGGATATCTATTTTACGCTGTAAATCGCCAACTGTATTAGATAAAATACTGAGATCGTCAGCATATAATAACATTAATATATCTTTAGCATCTTCATTGGTGAAATTACCTCTGACATCCCCTTGATTCATATAATCTATTATTTGGTTTATATATAAGCAGAATAACAGGGGGCTTAAAATACATCCTTGGCGTACACCGGATGTACATTCAAAATAGGGAGTTATGTAAGAACCTAACTTTACACAAGAGTTTACAGATGTATACATGGTTTTGAGGGCTATGAACATTTTACCTTTAACGCTCTTATCAAGCAATAGCTTCAACAACTTTGTCCGATTTAATAAATCGAAAGCACAGGAAAAATCTACATACAAAACATATAAACGCCCACGAGCTTTGGACAAATATTTTTGGATTAAGCCCTGTAGAGTAAAAATCTGATCAATGGTCGAGTATCCTTGTCTGTAACCAGCTTGTTCCTCATAATACTTGTATTCACGTTCCGACCATTCCTGCAAACGACTATTAAGTATAGAGCTGTAAATTTTACCCAAGCAGTCCAATAATGAAATTCCCCTGTAATTTGCGCTCTCACATTTGGGACCCTTCTTGTGCAATGGGGATATAAGGGCTTTCGACCAGCTTTCTGGATAACAACCGTTGTCGACAACTTGATTAAATATCAAAGTGAGAATGGGCACAAAAATGGTAAGACACGATTTATAAAAGTCAACAGCGATACCATCGGGCCCAGGTGACGTCCCTGACTTCATGTTTTTAATACACTTAGTAACTTCATGTTCTGTGATAGGGCAGCTGAGGAAACTATCATCGCTGTCACCATATTGATCATCTGGCAAGGCATCTGGTGAATCAGACATTTTATCATTGTTCGGATTAAGGACATTCTTAAAATGATCCATCCAATCGTCCGGTGTTATTTGATCACTCATTTTTGAATTTGGTCTGAAACGTTTGACAGTTTTCCAGAACTGGTTTGGATCTCTTAAATTATCACACAATCGCTCACAAATTAATTGATTGTATTTAACTTTCTTCTTTCTACATAAAGATTTGAAATCATATTGACTTTTATTGTATAATGCTAAATGGCTATGACAGTTGCACCTTCTAAATACAGGACGAATAAAGCCCCAAAGTCCACCTTTCCTGGTATCAAATTTTATATATATATATTACACGGTCACTGTGTTATTGTCTTTTCTTTGTTTTCTGCAAAAGAATACGTGTTTTATTTGGATAATGGCACATTACTCTCTTCGCATACATTAATATGTCCATTATACCTAGACACAGCAAGGTATCAATACGAAAGTATGGGCAATTTACAGTCTAATTACTTTGTATATCAGAATTGATGGCCCATCTCTAAATATTTTATAGCATTGGTCTACGTGTAAATGAGAAAAGGCTCAATTTTCGAATTGGATATTACGTTGACAATGGTTTGTTACATTGCCTGATTTTCTCGTCATTATCGACATTTGATGGTAATTTCACATGCTTATCATCAATTCTATTTACAGAATAGACCTAAAACAACACCTAGATATGGAGGTGGTGGAAATAGCTCATCGAGATGAAATAGCGACCAAATTCGTCAAGAATCTGATTCGTGTCCGTTGTGGTACTAATCTTTCTTGATAAATAACTTTGTTTATCGCGTCTCTGACAACACACTCTTATATTTTGTAAAGAACTATCTCTTGGCAAATACAAATACCGCTAGCCAAATAATTATGCTAGCCAGACTTCAGCTAAATATGGCAAATGGAAACAAAAACAAGGAGACCTAATTAATTGCAATGATTATTGTAGAATTGTAGAATTATTGACAATCAAACGATTATAACATACAGAACAATACACATGTATTCACATATTTTGAAAGGTAATTAATTAAGACGTCAATTTATATCTATCATATACGTAACTTCCTTGAAAGGGTCACGGGATGTTATCTTTATAAATTTATCCGTCATTCTTCAAACTAGACTAAAGGTACATTCTGACAAGCTTGGTGAATATCGTTTTATTCGCATACTGCGTCCCCACAGGCACTTGAAGGGATTAAAATAAAACTTCTTACTACCACGAGACTTTATTTGATCATTATACACTCTCCAATGTAGATAAATTGGTCATTTTACAGCGTTATTAATTACAAATCAAACTTGAAGCGTGGGCACTTGGCTATTCGCATCTTGAACGGACCGGAAGTACGACTAAATGGGGTCAAAAGAAGTCTGTATCACGAAGTCCCTTTATAAACCTATCGTTCACTCGATAGTAGGAACTGGGTGATCAACACGCGGCCTGACACATGCTTGCCTTACTCAACAGCGGGCTCGCTTCCAAACTGATCCCGCAGTGAATATTCGCTTGGCCAGATTGGCTCGCTTCGTGGGCTCTATCATTTATCGTGTTTTCATTTACCGTATTTGTCGGGTGAAAAAGGCAAACTTTTGAAGTCATAAATTGGCAATAGACACCGGGTTTTTTTTTACACTGATTTTAGATATTTTAAACGATAAAGCCTGTCATTTTCACCCGACAAATACGGTTATATAAAACACGGTAAATGATAGAGCTTACGAAGCGAGGCCGCTGTTGAGCCAAGTGACCACGCTTCATGTTTGATTTGTAATTAATAACGCTGTAAAATGACCAATTTAACTACATTGGAGGGTGTATAATGATCAAATAAAGTCTCGTTGGCAATTAAAACGATGGAAAGTCTTAGAACTAGTGAGTATTCTAAGATGATAACAGACAATGTATCGTCAACAAATCAAGCAGTAGTAAGAAGTTTTATTTTAATCCCTCCAAGTGCCTGTGTGTGGCCCCTATAAAATGTTATGTGGACTCAACTTTTTCGACGAAGATAACACATCAACCAAACCAGAGAAACCACCATTGTATCTGCACTTTAACAAAGTTAGGGCGTTTTACAGAACAAAACCTTCGTCATATTTGATTAAGATCTGTGTGTCACTATTTTCTCTGTCGTATACATTCTTAATATATTTTCTCAAGGATTACTATACCTTTAAGCTTTTTCGTTTTCTTTATAGACTGTTGTTACGAGCTTTGAGTAAACATAGTTGTACATATTGTTTCCTACATGTATCTGTAATTGATAAAATTATGGAAATCCTTTCTTCTCTTTTAAATGCACGGAATGAGGAATTGTATTATTTAGATTATGGTGTCCTAACAACATCGCTGACCTCAATCATCTTGTCAGCATACAGACATTTCCTGGTTAAATTATATTTTAAAATGTTGGTTCAGGAAATATGAATTTCGGCAGAAGGTATAGAAGGCAGATAGCTAGATATTTAATGTATGTCAGAATGAAGTAAAGTTGTTAACGGGAAGCTTTATGACGTCAACAAGTTAAATCCAATTAAAGTCTACCGGAAAAGGTAATTAGCTCCCCGTATAGTTTTCAATTCCCTCCAACAATTTTGTGTTGTAAAGGTAGATAAAGATATATAAAACAAATTTAATTATTTAAAGCTACGTCTTTTAAAAGGGAAGTTTGACCATCTAACTTTGATTTCAGCGTTTGACAGATGTTTTTGAAAGAAAGGGACCCACTAAACATTAAACCCTCATAAAACTGGAACAACTCTGTAAACGAGTCATAAACTCATATCTTTCGTATATAGATTTTAGCACTGCGATATATTAAATATTATATTCCAAATATGAAATAATCGTAAGATTTAACACCCCTTTATTTGTATATAGCCGAACAAGGAAGTAGTAGTAATCGATGTTCAAAAATAAATGATTTAGTTTATGTAATTCTCTTTCCCAGTTTATTTATTTGAAATACTTCTTTTAGTTCGTGTCTAAATTAATGGATGTTTTGTCGGTTGTGTCATAGTTTGGTCAATGAATAATATAAAATAAACCAGGCTACATTACTATTTTGCGCTGGTCAAACCTGATCTGTTTATGAGAGAGTTCGTGATATGGTCCTCTAAATAGCCACTGGTAATCTCCGCTTTAGCTTTGTTACGGATGTTATCATCCACTTTAAATCATCCCGATTGACCCATGACCCAGAAACCTACATATAGCGTCTTGCAAAGTCGATTGGCTAATATATATAATTTGGCTAATCCAATTACATGTGCGTCTGTCTCTATATTTAACCCCGTTATACTACAAAGAATGTCGATAAAAATCATTATTCATAGATACGTCATGGTAACCGAAGCACTTTAATTTAGAGCTACATTATTTTTTTGTGAAGTGGACCATATTTTCGTATCAATCACCGTCAAAATATAAAATGGTCCTATAACTGTGTTAGATATAAAAGTAACACAAAGGATTTTTCGCTCTCTAAAACATTTTTCTCTCTGTAATAACAACCAGTTATCTATATTATATTTTTTATCCTTGCAAATGCATCCGAATATACATCGGCCTAAGCTGACCTTGATTAAGTAGGCATAAATCCGTCACTTCATATAGCTATAAATATGTTGACGTCTTCGGTACTGCCTTGTGTGCGATACCAATCAGGGGCGTAAATGTGGGGTGTGTGTGTGGGGGGGGGGGGTACACCCCTCCCCCCCAGCAAAAAAAATAGTCGGTCGCAATATCAGTGCAGTCGGTCGCAAAATCAGTGCAGTCGGTCGCAAAGTAGAGGTAGTCGTTATCAAAATAAGTATACCTCACGCTACTCACGCAAAACTTTAGTATAAAAATAGTCGGTCGCAAAATCAGTGCAGTCGGTTGCAAAGTAAAGGTAGTCGGTATCAAAATAAGTACTCAATGTATACGTCACGCTACTCACGCAAAAAAAATAGTCGATCGCAAAATTAGTGCAGTCGGTCACAAAGTAGAGGTAGTTGGTATCAAAATAAGTACTCACTGTATACGTCACGCTACTCACGCAAAACTTTAGTATAAAAATAGTCGGTTGCAAAATCAGTGCAGTCGGTCGCAAAATAGGAGCAGTCTTAGTATAAAATAACCTTGTCAACTTATCATTTTTGAAAAGATGTTGTGTTTCACTCTCATTCTGTTGTGAGTATAATGTTAGTCTTACAACAAAATGTAACCCAGGGACAAAAATAGTCGGTCTCAAAATAAGTGCAGTTACTGCAGTCGGTCTCAAACACAATGCCAGAAAAGATCCCAAATACTGTATATGTGCGTGAATCCGTGAGCCTAAATTGCATACGTCACTCTTATTCTGTTGTAAGTATGTTAAATTGGTCTAACAACAAGATTTCACCAAGGGAGAAAAATAGTCGGTCACAAAATAAGTGCAGTCACTGCAGTCGGTCTCAAAAACAATGCCAGAATAGATCCCAAATGCTATGTATTTGCGGGAATCCGTGTGCCTAAATTGCATACGTCACTCAAAACTATAGTATAAAATAACCATGTCTGCTTGTTACTCTTATTCTGTTGTGAGTATGTTTTTCTATAAAATGTTTTCTACCACGGCAAAAAATAGTCGGTCTCAAAAAAAAAGTACTCACCGCAGTCGGTCTCCGACTAAATGAATTAATCAACCCCAGTCCCAAATATTTAAAAGCTCTGTTACATATCTGAATTTTTGTTTCGCGACTTCGGCGCGATTCCATTATAACATCATTCTTCTACTCGGTTACATATCTGAAATTTTTTCGCGCCTGCGGCGCTCGATTCTATTTTAAAATCATTATTCTATACTCGTCAGTTGTCTTATACTGTCTCAGCACTATCATATTCACGATTATAGTGAACTGCCCAGTTTGTAGTACCACTGGTGTGTGGGGCGGGGGTATGTGCATCAGTCGGTCGCATTTTGGCTACCCCCCCCCCCCCCCCCGAAACGAAATCGATATGTACGCCCCTGATACCAATTACTGCCTTGACTATTTATATCCTCTTTTTGAAATTCTACGCAGAAATTACGCTTCCATTTACACACATTCGTGGTGACAACGTATAAATAATAACCGAACAGAAGAAAAAAAAGGTCGCGTCGATTTTAAGATAAAGGTGTCAAATGTAGATATATAATTAACCTATAGTCTTAATCAATTTCACTATTACTTTTTTAACCTGCCAAAGTACGGTGAAAGGTTTTAGATTATTGAGAATTTACTTGTAGCGTCTTCGTCTGATTGGTAGTTACAACGGAAATAAATAATATGAAGTTGTCAGTTAATCAAATTAATTCAGCTGTAATACGGTGATTACAATGAATTCCCAATGAATATAATGAGAGAGACGAATCATACTTCCAAGGAAACAAGAGTTATTGGTTGAAAGATGATCTGGGCCAGCATTTAATACAGGAGATATGAATAATTTCGAACAACCGTGATAATGGGCACATGAACGTGACTTATAAATTACGATCCATATAAATTGTATAATTCACCAGTTTTAGTAAATCAATTTTTATATACATTGAAATCTTTTTGCATATATTGTCTTTTCCCCTGTTCGTCCGTCCGTCGTGCACAATTGCTTGTGGGGGCGAGGAATGTTTTCATCCGATTGGCTTGATATGAAACGAAAATAAAATGAAATGGAGTTTAACGTCCTACTGTTATACTGAAGACGGACGTACGTCATACAGTACAGTATGACCTACTCTTATATCGAATTCCAACTGCCAAGGGATCTTTTATGTGAACGCAAATGTAAACACGGGACTGCGGCTTTTCGTACCAACTGAACGACTAGGTAGCTGTCCTTCTCAGGCCCGCCGTATGGAGAAATAACGTCGGCAAACATCGATGACGTTCCTCGGTCAATGCGGGGATTCAATACGCGACTAGTTAAATTAAGTCAGTGACCGTTGAGATATGGGTGTATGATCAGTTTCATTGGTAAAAGTTTTCTGGAAGCATTACTAGAAACCGACAGAAATGAAGACGCGATTCAAAGCGTGGATGAAATTGTTGATTACGAACGAATGATAGGTCATGAGATTGGTTCTGATCTTCTCAAGAGGTGGAAAGACCCTCAGGTTCTGCTGCTGGCAGTAGCTAAACTGTCCAACATATATCTCGCATATAAACTCGTTAATTATGTAACCAGTTATCTAGTTAAACCAAAAATTTTACTACACAGTCCTAATTCAAATCCAAATAGGAATTGTTGCCCTTGATCAATTTCTGGTTATTTACCCATGGTGAGATTAAAACTTTTATGGACGCACTAGATGTTACACTTGAAATTTGTGCACAGTGTTTCTGTTCATGGGACGAAGAATTCCAAATTTATTGGTTGTGACTATTTCTAACGTCTTGTGAATCTATATGCGTCAACGTTTTTGGAATTACCGGCTGACTTACTTTCTGTGGGCGTATATTTCGTCGCCTATATCAACATATCTTTGGTTTTGTTCTGAAATGTCTCGAAGCGCCATTAAAGAGTTAAAATCTTTATTCAATTTAAAGATACATTTTGTCTTTGAGTCATGAAATCATTAAGCAGTTAACCCATCGTACTGGAGAGGACGAATCCTATGGACAATCCATCAAAACGTATCTCATGCCCCATCGTCTTCAAACGCACTCAGACATTTTATCAGGGAAGACTAGTTGTCTTTCATAAATCACATGTCTTCGATCTTAAACGACTATCTCGCGTGGAAACCGTTTTCTGTCATAAGCCATCGCACAACTCAACAACAACTAGTTTTCCCCAAGAAACTATACGTTCAGATGAACTAAAAAATGGAAATACAGAGCACTAAGCAAACCAAATATTTATAAGTAATTGATTGCTTACAAAGGCATGTTGGAGTTAGATAGTAATGATATAGTTTTTCAATTCATATATAAATAAAAACACTTTTCATTCCCTACATATTTTGTTATAAAAAAAAACGTGTAGAAAACCTTTGACAATATTTTTCTACGTAGAGAACGTCTTACAACTCTTATTTTTATGCAGAGTGCATGCCTTTCTGTCAGATTTAAAGAATACTTTCCGATCCTTGTGTTTGTCGAATCTAGAAAAGGAAAATGATTACCGACCTTCTGAATTCATACAGTTATTGTACATAGTATAAAATCAGTATATCGGAATTACTCTAAATAAGTCTGGACCAATTACAAAGAAACCATCTCGTTAGTAATGACCACCACTTCATCAATACAGCAATCAAAATTACGATTTCATTACTGATATTCAGTTTTTCTTGAGACTGTAAATAGTTTTAGGTTTTTCTTTCTTTTTTTCTTTTTTTTCCCTTTTTTTTGGTGCAACATCAGGCGAAGAGCTTGATTTATTGGGTAGTTCCTGAAAAGGTTAACAGAGTTAAAGAGACCGTCTATGATAAATTGGTGATCACAGAGATAAGTAAATCAATAAAGTAAACCAATGATCAGTGGCGTATACACATAGCGTTGTATATAGTCACAGCTGTGTAAACTTTTCACCCCCCCCTTTTTTTTTACTATAATAGTATTATAACTCCTCGCTACGAGCTTTAGTGTTATCAATGAAATTATTTATATCCATCGCTTGCACGAATTGTTGCATTGAAGACATTACCTTTAAGTTAAGAAATCAAAAGTTCTATATCGCACAGTACGGTGTTTTTCAAAGCTAACTCTAATATTAGAACTGAAGTTCCATCATGAATTCGGGAGATTCGTTGGATATAAAACATTAAACACACCAGTTACAATATTTTGCCCCTGAAATCTTATTTTCATCTGTGTTATTACAGTATCAACAATTGGATGAAATAAATTTAATGAATGGCATTTTTTGATGTCATTAATTCACGACTCCTATCAGCTGTTTGTCCTGAATTTTTTTATTAAACTGTGTTCAACAGTTCTCAAAAAGGATTTCGCAAATTTGAGCGTAACCTTAGGGATATATATACCAACAAGATTTATGATCGAACAATTCTAAACAATCCAACCAAGCTTTTCTTTTTAAAAAAATCATCGAGGACAGTGCTCTGTATGTGTTCAAAAGCTTAAAATATCAAAGTGTATCCAAATATTTAACTATGCATAATTATCAAAATTGCCACCGAGTGGCTTCATTATAATAAACACACACCAAGGAATAAATTAAACACCATCTGTACATTTTACAACGACTGGTTATGCGAGATTTACTTACAAAAAATGAAATGAAATATAAAATGGGGTTTATCGCCTTATAATGTTCTGGTTCGGTATCTTGTGATAAAATCAACGGCAATTTTTATCATATCGGAGTTATTTAAAAAATATCCAATAAACGCTATATCGTAATAACCAAAATTATCGCAATATGATAATTATCATGTCCCAATATTGACGATTATGCTATACCATCACCTATGACATTCTATTGAAAATAACATTATTACACGGCGGCCTTTTAGTGCCATATAGATGGCCTTTTAGTTGCATACATTGATTTATACATTTTTCTTGAAAAATCTCCGGTGGCCTCATATGAGAAATCGCAGTGAAAATTATGATAAATAAAAAAACACGCATGAAAAACCTTTTCTCCGCGGTGTAATCAACGTATGGCACTAAAAGGCCACAACATTATTAAGTATCAGTTGGTCTGGAGTAAATCTCGATACCGACGTCAGCAACAATAATTTGACATCAAGCGACGATTTTTGGCCTAAGAATTCAAAATTTGATATTTATTTTTCATTATCGCCCAACCGTAGCATACGCCATATAGTGTACTATGAGGGAAATTTTGTCGGGACAGAGGCCTATGCCAATGGCCTTGTCGTTAGTTCAGTTTTAGTTGTTCATTTTGTTTTTAGTTTGATTCGTTTCTTATTGTCTATTGTAATACAATATTTTTTTTCGGTAAATGTAAATGTTCAGTACAATTTATAACCACAGAAATAGGACAAGACAGTGATGTTAGGCTAAATATTTCTTTGTTCTGTGCACAATCAAGTAAGTTTGGATTTATAGAATTGCGTCATCATAATGTCATTTTGTAAATTGACAAATTATTCTAAGTATATATAAAGATAAGGTTATGTATTTTCCGCCAAAAGACTGATGCTAATAATATATCTGTACCTATCTGAAACATATGTGCTGCTCGTATAAAATGGAATTCGTGGTCCCTTATTTCTGCAGGTGTTGTATGTCGATATCATCATCTGATTCAGTGTCATTGTCAGCAACAGACTGGTTTAGATGAAAGATAACAAACAAAGCACTGTTAACTGGTTAAATGGAGAATTAAACAAAAGTCTTTGCCTAAACGTGTGTGTGGAAGTGTACCCTGTCATCCATAAAATGTGCGTACAGTCAATTATAAAAAAAAGTCACTAAATAATAAATACCTGTAACATTCAGTTTGCGAGCATAGTGAGACAAGCTGTTATCAGCCAAATATAATTATCTCTCATATAATTCTTAACATTGTTTTGTGGGATGCAACCCTAAACCAACACGCCCGATTTTTTATGAGTATTAGGACAAGCTCCGTAGAATTAAACTTTAGTTCCGAAAGATTGCACGGAACCCGGTCTGTTTACTAAATGCAGACACTGATTTAATATTGGTTATGTCATTGACCGACAAATTTTGAACCAACATGTTCTCGCTCCAGAAAACAATTTAAATTGAAATCTATAGTTAAAATCGATCAGTTCAAAGGAGAGGTTTCAAATGATTACTCTATTATGAAAAGATCAGCTGTTGTCCCATTCGCAATAGATAAATGATATTAGCTATGGTGGAATCTCATTAATTTATTCATATGATATAATTAAAGGTGACCCCATTTACTATCAACTTACAACAAAACCCATTTATATCCATTCAAGCGATTTTGATTTATATGACATGTTTCGGGAACATGTGTTGGCATATCTGTGCATGTCCAAGCGTGTCAAACTGTTTGCCTACATGGGTAAGCATACAAGTTTAATGCACTGTTTATAAGTATGACACGTCTCTGTTCATGTGTTTCACCTCTCACTTGACCACATGAAGTAAGTAAAGTTTACCTAAAGGTCAGCGGTACAATTCTCTGTGCATACATAGTTACCGATTAATAAGTAAACAGATGCAAATCTCTTTCCTTTGATTATACTAAGATGAAAGCCTCTGCCCAGTCAATGACCTTGTTTGTCCAGACAATGACCATTTTAAAGCGGCGTTTTGCAACAAAAAATAAACATATAATATTTATAATTGTGCCAATTCTTATTGTGGATCTAGCAACGTTACTCAACCCTGCGGTCAATAATTTTTGTTTATTATTATTTTCGCCAAGTGACAAAATACACCGAGGTTCAATTTCATTTCAATAATTCGCTTGCGCGTAAGGGTCATTGACAGTGGAGGACCCGGAGAAAATCCACGTGGTGGTACAGCCTCCCTACTCCTTGTCACGTACAACCGGGAAATCGAAACTACGCCATTTGACTCAATGACTGACCTTATAATACAGCGCACACGTGCTAAGCATTCGGCAACCCCACCCTTCCATATTACAGAACACAGGTATAATGAAGACATGCATACGTCATACAGTTTTCTATGAGGGAAATTGGCGCTCTATTTCGAATTCCAAATGTAAAAGGTTCTTTTACGTCCACGGCAACGTGTACAACGGACCTCGGTTTTTCGTTCATCTCTTCGTCCTGCACAAATGACAAGGGGAATCGACGCTGAATAACCCCTCGGAACTTTCTAGCCCACCACCGGAATCGAAACCCCAAGACTCATGGTCAGTGAGCAAAGCCCTTACTCGCTGAACCACCGTCAGAAGTATCTTCACCAGCAGATGGAATTAAAACACCAACTAAGTAAGACAGTGTAAGGTTCGGTATTTGTAATGTGTATATATTCTTAAAGGCTCAAAGTGCATTATTACTAATATATAATCCTGGTGTCGCTTTAATATTTATCCATTTATAGACTGTAACCCATATATGAACTTTTAAGCAAACGAAACTCCCAGCCAATTTTATTGTTTATATTAGCCATCGGTAACACATGATAATTGGCCACGAGTGACTGAGATATTGAACGCATGGAATCGATTTCTAATAAATAATCACCAAAAGGTTGTATTTCTATGGGAAACTTCCATGTGCACCAAGCCATAGAAAAATTATGTATGGTTTTAAAATGTCATTTACACACATTTATGATATTCTTTTATCATAATGATCAGACAATTGTAGACGTATCAATTACAGAAAATATCCTTTGATAACTTCAAGAACACGCCTGCTATAGCTTTTTTGAAAACAGGATATCGTGGTTTTTGTTGTTGTTGTTGTTGAATGTTTTCTCTTTGTCTTTCCCTTTTCTCCACACAATAAACGCGCCTAAATTAATGAGCGGATCCTATCGTCAAGAAAAAAAAAGCAAATTAAGACTTTTTAACCATGCGACGCCACTCCTAGTCACGTACAAGCGGGTAATCGGAACCACATCACTTGACTCGATGACAGACCCTCTGATTCAGCGCACACGTAGTCTCTGTCACCCAGAACCCCCTAGTCTTCAACGCACGGAGGGTCTGGGTCGGTTCTCAATTTTTGACGAAAATTACTGGATAATCTACCACATAAAAAAACAAACATTTGGTTACGCATGGGCAATGGAACCTTTTGGCTAAAGTATCGGTAAGTGCTAGATCTTATGAAGCCGGGCCGATTTTGCTAGATTCTATAAAGCGTGGTTGAAATATATCCCACAATTCACTTGGCACATCTATTATTAGAAACAAAATAGAGACGAGGAATAAACATGCATCGCGATGAAGAATTCACTTGGCACATCTATTATTAGAAACAAAATAGAGACGAGGAATAAACATGCATCGCGATGAAGAATTCACTTGGCACATCTATTATTAGAAACAAAATAGAGACGAGGAATAAACATGCATCGCGATGAAGAATTAAGAAGATTGTGAGAAGCCATACGTCTGATTCATGACGGGAGAAAATTACCATTTAAATTGAAACCTTTACAAACAAAATTTTAAAGAGTGTCATCGTTGACAAGCGAGCTGTTTTTGATAGATTCAGTACGTGGTAACTTAAAAGACTGGATAATCCAGACACTGACCTATTTTCCGTCAAATTTTGAGGACCCATCCAGACTAATATTCATAGAATATTTGTGTGGATGATAGAGACTAGCGCACACGTGTTAACCATTCGGCCACCATACCCCCTGTATACCTCGATAAGATGGAGAGTTATTGTGTCCACAAAAGTGTTACAGACAGACCAATTTAATAGTTCACAACCTTCTTCGAAAGGCGGAAAAATAAAATACATTTGCATTTAATTCACACAGATAAGCTTATTAGCTGATCGCTAAAAACAGTTTAATGTTTCTAAAACACATAAACATTTGAAAAGTCCAAGAAGGACTTTGCCATTCCAATCTCATAAGTTGTTTCTTTATCCATGTCATAACCTCGGTGAAGAATACAGTGGTTGTTAATTTCTCTGGTTTTTATTCTGCAAAGATACAAACACAAACTTCCCAGACTCACATAAACATTGCAGTGTTTTGATCATATTTGTTTGTTATGTTTATATGGTTTAAATGCCAAATAACACAATAGACTACGCCCCTCATAGTTAAGTGAAACTTAAACGTCACTTCGCTTATCATTTCAGAGAGACAAAGCGTATTCTTTGTGTTCTCTTTTATTAATGTAGAAAGTGCTGTACAGTAGCATATCCAGTTAGTCTTACCCCCCCCCCCCCCCTCAGCCAAAACACTTTAAAGTAAGATTTTGGTATCAGTTAATATACCACCAAAACTTGAAAATTCCCGACAGCCCAGTATTATTTAGACACAAGCCTGTAAGACGTACAAACATCCTGTAATATTTATAATTTACAAAGAATAATAAGTGATATATTATTGATTCATTTTCATAGCTTGACTCATTGATGGACTACCTTGCAACTCGATTTTGACTCAGTCGTCTAATTAGCCGAGTGGTGAACACATTACCGCCTCAGAAGATTGCGTTTTTCAGAACATTTCCTGGGTTCAATTCTGTGCTTGGGAAGAAGCCTTATTGCTCAGGTTGGTGATGTGGTCACAAGTATACAATAAAACCAGTTGGCAAGTTTTATGCAATGAATTTATTCGGAGAAACATACCAACCTAACGTTTCTTTTGCTGCTTAGTATTTGTACTTCGCTAGATCGTTCACGTGGTTCTACAAAGTGGGCATGCACAAGAACTATAGTAGTACGTAACATAAATTCTTGAAATAATGTGTATGCATATCAAGCAAATTGGATGATGGCATTTGTCATTAGTCATTAAAGCGTTCAAGGGTAATAACTCCGGAAATTATTATAAATTGCTCCCTAATATAAACAACATAATATATAAATTTGAAAAGAATCGAATGGTAAAATAACGTCTGCACAAAATGGGCGGACAAGGGCAATAAAAGACCATATTTCATTCAGGGGGTACGAAAATCCCGAGAAATGTCCTGTCCAGAAAAAAAAGTAAATGAATAGTCTTTGAAATGCCATTTCAGCACAGCACCCCTTCTAACTGTCTTGGTTGCCACGGTATTTATTTATTTATTTACGTCAAATCGTGGTACCCTTAGATGTCATAATGATTAATGTTTTTGATTATTTACATGTTTTGAACCTCAGATGCATGGTATGTTCTTTATTTTTTGTTTATTGCCAACTGCCGTGTAAGCACATTTTATTGGCGGCGACTTTCCTTCTGCATATGGACGATGTAGCCTCGATCCATATTCTTCTTAAAAGAATGCATAAGTATGAACCTTGACCGCAAGTTCACCTGGAAATCTAATTATGTATAATGATATAGACAGCTTACTTTTTGTTGCTATCAGGTTTGTTTGGGGATTTTTTGGCAAAGAGACAATGACCTTTTACATGGGTGATAACATTATATTATGATGACAGTATAATCAAATAATAGTTTTAGTATATGTGTGTATCTGCTGTTTACTTCGGTGGAGATATGTTTGTGGAGAGGTAAGTAGATATAACCTATACTATTCCGACAACTAATCAGTTTTTACATTAAATTTTATGCAACTATTAATTTCTCTATTTATCTCCAATGAAAGCCAATTCCATTTATTGAAATACAAGATCGGTTTGTTTTCAGTTTTAAGAAAATTCAGCCCTGCTCTTGTGTATCTCAGTCAAATATATTTATTTATCTATATTTATTAGTAATCTATATATGGAGTTATATGTTGAATATAATTTATAATATAGACCAGTGATTATATACCTTTACGTTCAACGAAATTTAACAGGGCATTGCCTTTAATACCCATTTTACAGTCCAGCAGCGGAAATGTATGTGTATCGTTTTTTATTTGTTTTCGCAAAATCTGTTTAAATTTAAAAGGCTAGTTCCTTTTTCATTTTTGGGAAAAATGTCTCATCCACGGTTACAAATTTGGCCAAAAAATTATCAGGATCTGTTATAAAACGGCGCAGATTCCACGGGACGTTACGGGTCTGACACGTTTTTAACCCGCATGCAGTCAAGAGCTTTGGCACCCTTCTTGCAGAAACTTTTGTTGGAAGTAATGTGGTCAACCCTATCATTAGAGATGCCCATAGCACTGGCAATGTATCGAGTGGTCAATCGCCGATCAGCCATCACATGTTAGCTTTGGGACCCTTCTTGCAGAAACATTTGTCAGTTCTAACTCGTTGGAAGTAATGTGGTCACCCCTCTCATTAGAGATGCCCACGGCACTGAAAATATATCGAGTGGTCAATCGTCAATCAGCCATCACCATGTCATCGGGGTTGTTTTGGCACAGTTTACCAATTTCTCCAAATTTGGCCCTGCACTAGAAAGTAGCTCGGTATAGCTCACCGACTTAAAAATTTCCGAGGTAATGGGGACAGCAGGACTGTCGATGTGGCCATCTTTAGGTATTTGTAACATAAAGCACAGAGTTGGCCTCAATTATGAATGAATATAGGCCTAGTTAAAGCTGTTCATATCTTGCAATGTATTCATATCCTGTAACTTCAGGCCTCCCAAACTGGATCCGCATGTTCTACAACCGGCCCTGCATGTCAAGTAATAATTTCTTGACTGCAGGTTGCTGTTGATGGCCTTCCAGGACGCGGCTCATCGTCTGAGTTTTCTCTGCCACGCTTAAATTCAGCAGCCCACTTCTTTACTGTGGCATCATCCACATAAGTTTGAGACCATGTCAGCATAATATCTGTAATTTGGTTTACCCTATCAGTTGCAGGCACATGATGATTTCGATGGGTAGGTTCAGAAAATGATCTGGTACTAAGACAATAATAACACTAAAAAAACCAGTTGCAGTTTTTATGTCTATGATTCATTAATTTGTACTTAGACTTGTAAGTGGCAAAGATGCGTTTCAACCAGTCCTCGTAAGTAAATGAGTTTTCATGAAATAGCAATTTCGTGTAACGATTAGGAAAAAATATCAGCATGAAATGCGAAAGCAAAATAAACGTTTATAGACGTCTTAAGATTATAATTTGATCTATACCACCTGTGTCGTTCGAGTATATGTTAATTTGATCAACATTATAACTGATGTATTGCGGATACACGAATATTCTAAAACACTAGTCGAATTTTATTCGATTCAATTTAAGTGATTCATTTTTGGGAAGGTTTCGATGGAGTTTTACATTTTTAGAAATTCAAATCGACATTTTCCTGATTAAATATTTCCTAGAGGAGATTTGTTTAAGCAAAGATTCTGAGCAAAAATGATGCAACGACCTGATATTGTTTAGGATCAATAGATAATGTGTATATATAATGTAACAATACGACACGTTTTGAAAAAGTTCCGAGCAATAAAGATACATTGGGGAAAGTATCATTCTTGCTCTTTCAAAAATACACGACCCCACTTCTTTCTAACCGGGAAGTTTAAATAACTGAAACTTTATAAAACTGGTGCATTATTTTTAAAAGTTAAGCAAGGGCATAAGCCTTCATTACCCCCCCCCCCCCCTCCCCGAAATTGGTGGGGGAATAATATTATATCATTGGATAGAAGGTTTTTTCCATCTGTGTCATGATTCCGAATCATATCTCAGATTATGCTCTTCGTGATATTTTAATAACAGTTAATACTTGTATCAACACATTGGTATAGTTGAACCTTTTGTTAATTAGAAACTTCTCAGACTAATTTTTGTGTTTGTATGTAAACAAATTTAACCTCCAAAAATATCCAAGGGCGCGGGATGTTGATTATTAAGATACACATAATGTAAGAAATACTGTGAGTAGAAATAATTAGTTCCGAATATGGACTAGAATACATTGTAATTGTGGTAATTATGTTATTATGTGGTGTATTGTCACTGACAGACTATTAATCAAATTAACCCGAGTTAATTCTATAGGTCTATACTGCAAATGGTACCTTCTATATTTACACTCGACGATAAAGCGAAATACAATTTGTTATTTTAAGATAATATTATCTGGCATTACCATGTCAGTACTTTCTGCACCGTTGGTATTTATAATACATGGTATTCTATTTGCCGTCCGCCTCGTAAAGCATTTAAGTGTGTATTGTTCAGAGGTTTGAAATAATTGGAATGTAGGGGTTCCTCGTATTTAAACATTTATATTTTGACTTCTGGCCATGTATTTTTTTCTCTGCGCTAATCCTTAAACAGTTTAAAACGTTACTAGATTCGGACAAAAACTACTTTTTCTGGAACACATGATACGTCTTTTGTACTGGGCTCATATTTAAGGTGGGTGTTGTTTTGTTGGGATGGGGTTGGGGTTAGGGAGGACATCCGTAGAAGATTTTGAATCCTTTATTAACAAGTTTTAAGAATTGCATACTATGGTTATATGCAAAATGTAACAGTTTTGCTGGTTAAATGGTTGGTTGGGGCTTGGGGGGATCTTTTAAAAGACGGGTTTTTGGGGTTTTTTTTTAAAGAGAACTTGGTAAAATTTCCTTATCGATCGGCCAATGGGTCTAATCGGATGTAATGTTACGTCACACAGTACCACCCGAATCAAGATCAGCCCCCATTAACCTGTAACCCGCGTGTGAAGAGAACATAATAAGATACTAACGAATATAATTTAAAAGCTTAAGATACATCTGATTGAATTGTTTTATCCCTTGAATGATGAAGTATAAGCACAAATATTTATTTCATTCTTTATTTGGATCTGTAACAACCCAATATCAAATGAAGCTGTAAAAGCTATTTTATAAGGTGTTCTAAAATATAATGAACGCCAACCTTTGTGGTTGGTATCCGTCATGGCATTATTGAGGACATCTCTTTACTTTGGGACGCCGCCGCGGACTAAATCTCTTCAGAACATCGGTCTCGATCTAACCCCATTTCGTTTCATTTAATTTCATTCCATTTCCTATATATACAAATGATTCCAAAGATGACGATGGGGTAGAATGGGCTAACGCCAGGCCCAGTGTCATTTTTGTTCGACTTTCACCTGCTGCCTCCTTATTTACTGCATGTACATGTACTTACTTACTTAGTTAAGGTAATGATATAATAATGAAGCCAGTTTCATCGCTCTCACTTCATTATAACCAAAGTTATTGTGCCCCAAAGCATCAACCAATCAGAATGCTTATCTCTGCTCACTGTAAGCAGAAAATGTTAATCATCGAACTCCATGAAGGCATTCACCTATTGAACGCCTACACCAAGTTTGAACATTCTAGCTCAGTAAGAAGGAGAGTCATTGTGTTCCAAAGTCTCGACCAATCAAATTGCTTATCGCTCTGCTGCCCTGGGAAGAAAATGCTCATTATCGAACTTAGTCAGGGTATTACTGCATTGAAACTATACAAAGCATCAACCAATCAAATTGCTTATCTCTGCTTACCATAAGCTGAAATTGCTCATCTTCAAACTCCATCAAGGCATTGACCTAATAAACACATACACCAAGTTTGAACATTCTAGCTCAATTAGGAAGAGAGTTATTGTGTCCAAAAAAGTGTGACGGACAGACGGACAGACAGACAGACGGTTTTAATGGTCCCGGGACAAAAATGTTTACATAACGTTACGTCATGGCTCAACCAGTGCATAGCAGAATATTGCAGTAAAACTAATTGCGTGATAAACGAGGCTATCAACGAACATACTTTCACCGTTTTGTAATACCTTAAATCACTGTCCAAAGTTTTAGAGAAGACCCAGATTAAACGTTGCTGTACTCAAGTGATATTTTTGATTGGGCGGGAAGAATAGGCACACTCCTGCAAAAGTTCAAGTATCAGAAGTCAATCCAGCAATGGCCAGAGAGGGATTTCTCGGTTCATTGCTTCAGGAATATGTTATCAAGCAATTTACAAAAGCGTATGTCTACATAAGGTAATCACACAAGAAACCATAGAATTAAACTGCTACATTTGTGAATATTTTTTTTTTTTTATATTAGTTCTTTATATAGATCAGGTTTATCACACATATGGTTGAAAATGGTAATGAAACGGTGCCTAAAAATGAAAGATAATATCTCCGGCCAATACGGCCATGTGTCATTTAGTCTTATTTCTATACTAATGGAGCGATATATTCATATTTTAGGGCAATCGGGAGGCCTCTGAATTATCAAGAAGCTTCCGGAAGACGTCACGAAAATTTCAATAAGCCATTCCTACTAAGTTTCAATTTGATACCTTAAATACTGACGGACATACGCTATCTTAAAAGTAGAAAAAACGCGAAAAATAAGGTAGCAATTTCCAAATTTCGAGAAAAAAACCCCTGTCAGTTAGAGCCCTTGTTTTTTTTTAAATACCTATGTAGTTCAAAAGACGATATCATCATTACATAGGTTCATACATCAGACATAAAGTTGTTGGCATACTGGAATCGTGTATCATAATCATAATCGTTTTTAGTAATTATCGATATTTTTCGCCTATTTCGTGCAATGCTAACATAAATATCAGTGATAATAAAAGAAAATGAAATTGTCAAAGGCGTTTTATAGCTGAGGCGCTGGGGGCGCCAGCCTCCTCGCGAAAAAAAATCAAAGAAATTGGAAAAATAAAACAGGAGAAAAATGCTAAAACCGATGAGAAAAAAGAAAATGTATCCTAGTTAGAGGGACTTAGGGGGCCCTAAAGGCATACACAAGGGTCCCACTTCTGACAAAAGGGCCCCTCTGGCCTTGGGAAAGGGCCCTGGGTCCGGGTCAATTGTTTTCTATATACTGTTACTGTCGAATCCATTACTGAATGAGAATGCAGTCATCACATTGGCATATAAATCATCAATCAAGACCCCCCCCCCCGCCCATAAAAACTTGCAAATTCCAGACAGCCATTACAGAAACAATATAATATGTAAGATTTAGATAAAGAGGTGACTGTTCTTGCTATCAAATAATACTATATTCAATAAAATGGCATTTCTTAATCCTTGTTTGGGCCTCGCTTTGTTTCAAAACTTTGTGTTCGGCCCTTTACATAAAAAGTTTGCCCACCACTGATATTTGTTAGGATCAATTCTTAAAGTTCCAATTTCACATTTTCTAAGAAAGTCAAAACATAATTATTTCTATGTCTTTTGCTCAAAAGGTTGTCAACTCACTATTATACGGTCCTGGGCAAAATTTTTTGGGCATTATAAAGGGTGACACAGGGTGATTGAGGAAATAGTTACTCAATTACCTCCCTTGTTTTCCCATTCCTCTCCATGGACGGCCATCTTCAAACGTTTGAATTTGAAGTTGAAAATGATATTTTTGCCAATTTCTCAACTGGCAGTACTGAATTATAGGATTAATAGGATTATTCTTTAACAAGGTAGGACTGTTTATAGGTTCAATCTATTTTTGGGCTTTATTTTAATACATTTTAAAAATATAACTTAAAAAAATGCTATTGGAGCTTTAAGAAATAAACCATGATATTATCGAAGAAGGATCCTAAGGGTGCCCATCTCAAAACACCCCAACCCAACCTCCCTCCCTGCTCAGCCACATTGTAAAACTATTGTTTTTGTGAGAAAAGTGTCGAAGTCGTGTGTTCATCTTTTATCATCAGATTGTGGGATAGGGTGGGCGTGCAAAGCGCGAGATAATGATATGTGTGATATCACAATTAATGTTTCGAATTCATCAAAACACATCCACGCCGCTTATTCTCACCATTATATTTAGTCATAATTAATTGTGCAAAACTCTATTTTATGCTCTGTGCCTCCGGCGTAATTGGAAAAAATATTTTTAATTGATAGTTTGGTGTTTGGCACAGTGGCGGTCGGATTTTGTTTTTATATTTTGTTTCCTGGTTTTATTGCATATCAATAAAATTAAAACGTAGCAAAGTAGCTACATACAGCTGTATATTTTTAGAATGTTTTTATAAATCACAGTTTCTGTGTTTTTTCAAAGTGAACTCTGGTTACCCCAAATATGACCAGGAGAGAAGACCAAACACATACACACCACCACCCTTAATATTTTATGGTTCAAAATTTTACTTGTCTTTACTTCACTAGGATCTGAAAGAGTTGTTATCATTGACGTGTTGTGAATGGTGTGAGGCATTAGCCAATGAAACGGTCTGTTGTGGTGAGCTTTAGACGTGTTTTGCATGGAACTGTGGGTAATCTACTTGTAACATCAATGCTGACTGGTTAATCCAACGTCTGACGTCATAGGGTCAAATTAAGCCATTCGTATGACCTCTGGCGTCGTGACCTATCGCAACAACCGACCAGATCTTCATGTAGTGTAGGAAAACAAAACGAAATATAGATCTGTATTTTAATCAGGGTTGGTTGGAGAGAGAGAGAGAGAGAGAGAGAGAGAGAGAGAGAGAGAGAGCGAGCGAGAGAGAGAGAGGTGAGGTTATGAGTTTAACGTCCACTCAACACAAACTAGGTCATTTCGGGAATAACATATGGTTTAATTTTATTTCAATAATTCGCATGCGCGTAGGGGTCTTTAGCAGTGGGAGGAAACCGGAGTGCCCGGAGGAAAGCCACGAGGTTGAGAAGGCTGGTTGTAGATACTGGTCAATCTCGTTCCCAGAGGCAGCCGCGGAGCCGAAGGCCTCTGGCACATTAGAGCGTCCATTTTTTCCAATTTTTTTCAAACCTAAGCCCCGCCCATTCTGAAAACTAGAGGTCGGATCGTCGTTTCGTTTGTTGTAAAATGATCCTTGAGTCAAAGTCAACTCGCTGACATAAAAAATTTGATCCTAAACGAACAAATTCAAGTTTTTGTAAAGATCTATTTTTCTACGCGTGAGTATATTTTTAAGTGATTCGGTTATCCAGGCACGTAAAATCAGGGGCGTACGACGCAAATAAACGAGAAATTTCGCGCGTAGGAATTACATGTCACCTTCCGGGAAAATGGCTACCCCGATTCACCAGAGAAATTTCTTCAAAAATTTCTCTGGTTTCGAGATTGAGATACTTATTGTCATAAATGTTTATATTTCACATGCTTTTGACTTCAATTAATATGTCTGAACAACAATGGGGTTTGTTTTTTTTTTTTGGTCAAGTACAACATATATCCTATCGTACATTTTATGTTCATTAATTCCAAAAAGATAATAGTGTAGATGGATAAACTGTCACTATACAAAAACATTTTGAATATGTAGTAATTTTGTTTAGAATTATCTTATACAACGTTGTGAATGTTCCCTACAACACACGTGGAATCGCCCATGGGGTTTATCAGGGCCGGTTGTAGAATTTGCGGGACCCAATACATTGCATGATATGAATAACTTTTACTAGGCCTATAAAATCATTGATATTTAAGGCCAACTGTCCTTTACTTATCAATAAATACGATTAATACTTGAAAAGGGGTACACCTGACAGTCCTGTTGCCAGATTGCCTGTAAGTTGTTGGACTGCGGGGCCCTTTTTAGTGTGGGACCCAATTTGGAGATATTGGTCAAATGCCCCCAAAACTGGCCATTGGTCTTAAGCACGCCTTTCAGTTTTTAGGCTACTCTTAACATGTGACGCCCGCTTAAACCGGTATTATCTAACAGCTAAACCTACCTATTGCAGGCCTTTCTTTTGGACCTTTAATGTTATATAAACTATTAATTAGACATTTAATAAAATGACAAGACCATAACCAATTATCGATGCCATCAGCTGCCTCCGAAACTAAGAAGATTAGAACGGTTTGAACATTTAATGATTTAATTTAAAAATGAACGTATAGAAACTAATTTGCATTAAATCATTTCTGTTACTGTAAATGCTAATCAGTTAAGTCTATGTTCGACGAAACACGTTAGAAGTCTCAATCTAGCTGCAATCTCTGGCATTTGGTTATTCCATTCTACACCTATAGTATTTATTGCGCATGCTCTCCACTCTAGATAAAAATGTGAGTCACCGTCTAACATGACTTGTGGAATAAGAATCCGTTCTTCAAGTCTCTTGTTACAAATGGTGCTGAAACGCATTGTGGTAACTGTGGTACACCATTCGTGTACACCAATGATAACATGATTACTTTATCTCAAAATAAATCTTGGATATTAGAAGCCCATCTTTTCCCGGTAAGATCACTTAACATCAATGTTGATTTAAATTGACAAATAATTCGTGTTTTCAATGTCGAAGACCTCGAATCATATTGAGTTAGAGTCATAGGCTACTTAAAGGCCTTTTAAAGATTGATTCCCCCGCAAATGAGAGAGACCCTATGTACGAGCCGACCGGGCATATTTCTTCTTCGGGGGCATACTACTTCATTAGTTGTAACAGCCATGGGAGATCTTCCTTTGTTCCTTTCATTGAATAAGCAGATTGTTTTATCTCTGCTAAACTCACCGGAGCGTAACTGTGCAATAACTAGATATTTTCAATGGTATTGCACACTTTTACTGGCTTACGCTAATTTTAGTAGAAATCATATAGAGAAGTGGGGTGGGTTTTTCGTGCAATAACAACAAGCATGTTGAGCAGGTGTCAGTGTTGCAAGTAATTTATAGGACGCTTCATTCGCTTACGCCTGGGTGTTTCAACCTGTTTACTCTTGAGGGCCGTGCTATAAATATAACTTAAATTCACGCCGAAACCACTACGCAGTGTTTTTAAGGATTAATTTGGCTGTTATTTTGTCGCAATTTGACACGATTGACCTAATGGTTTATTGCTATAGCTAGGCGACTCCCAGATTGATTTGGGCGCAACTTTCTTATTTTGCATAAGCCTAGATTTTATTTCCATGTAAGCTCACCTCGCCCTCTCTTTCTCTCACTCTCACTGACAATATATTTGGTTATCTAATTGCAAATCCAAATAAGTGCATTTTGCTACGTATAGGCCTAGCAGAGGCAGATTTGACAGTGCCCTTTTTTTACTGCTGAAAGTGCCTTTTCTCAGACCCAAATAGGCCTATGTCCGTTCCGAACGTTTACTTAGACGAAAATATCAGCCAAATAGCTCTTGGAATGGCTACACAGATGCAAGGAAATGACGGATAATTTTCTTGGGAGGAAAACCCCCATCTCAGCGGCGTGTCCTCATTTTGCGTTGCCCCCCCCCCCCGCCCTTTTCAAAATTCCTAGATCCGCCTCTGCCTAGGATGTGGATTTTGTTGAAATCAAAATTGGCGTTAAGAAGCATGATGTAGGCCATACTACTCATCATGTTTAGCCATACATAGTCAAGCTCTGAACGTAGGTCTCATTACACTCGTCTGTAGGCTACGTCTAGGGGTCGTGTTATTGAATCCTTGGCGAAAAAATTTGGCGCAAGTCTGGGAGAAAAAAATTGAAATCTTTGAAAAGTTCATAATCTCCAGTCATTTATTGCTTTGCTTAGCGCAATTACAATAATTTACAATCAAATTCTTTTCAAAAATTCCAATCCCCCCCCCCCCATTCGGCTTACCTAAATTTCGTTTCATCTTATTTGCCTGAGTTAGTAAATTTGTGCGTTACCCTTTCAATGAAGTCAGGCAAATCGGATAGAAGAGGGAGGGGGCGTGTTTTTTAACAGCGTGTTGTGTCTCTCATACTGGTTCTAGTGAGGAAAGCAATGTCTCATTTTCTCACTAAGACTAAGATGTTAATTTACATAGGCCAGACGTTCACATGGACAGACGACACGCGACCGTTTAGCAGCAAAAGGTTGCTCAGTAAAATGGACTGGAGCTCCAAATTTTTTCGCCAAGAAGGATTCAATAAGACGATCCCGGGACGTACAGGCGAGTGTAATGAGACTTGCATATTCAGAGCTGGGGTAGTTTAGCCTCTATACGCATTATAACAATTAATAGACCTGTCTGTACATTATCAAGGATTTTTTTTTTTTCTCGGTCAAACTAAAAGTAAAACTTATTCTCGTAAAGATTTCAATATTCATGGTTCATCTGGTAAAAAGCGCCTTGGTAAAGATCGCCAGTATTTGTATAGGGCAAGGACTAGTTACTGTGTTATTTTTTAGTGTACTGTACTGTATAACTACCTTGCATTTGTCATTTGTTACTGTCTTCACTTCTGTGGTTCGTCTGCTTGTTTTGGTGTACCACGTGTTCTCTGTTTGTGTTGCCGTGAAGCTCTGACAGTCACGTGTTCCAACGTCACAGTATTTCCGCCAGCAGGAAAATAAACAGACTGGCATTGACTTTATACACGAGAAAACTCTAAGCTGACACTGCTTGCAAATTCGACCGTGGCGCTCTATTTTGTAGTGTTTAGAACTCTAAGTGATTATTTTGGAAGCTAGAGGAACATATGAATATGAATATTTGTCAAGGTAAGCGACGATATAGACTATTTCACCATCTGACAGGGCGCGCCAAGCTGACAGCTGATGAAAAATAGGACACGTTTTGTACTAAGAAAGCAAAAAGATAGGAATCAAAACAAACGTGTCTGTCGACGTATGGAGCTTGACAGGGGTCCTAATTGGTACATGATTAACATTGTAATCCAATTAATGAATAACATTAACCAATGGCACCGATATTCTTGTCTTAAAAATATGGCAATTACCCGAAAAATGGGTTCGAAACTCAAAGCTCGCACTTCCCTCTACGAGTCGAGGTCAAATCGAAATGCAAAACAAATACAATAGCCTATGAGAAATGAATTCTTGCCAATTCCAAACAGAAACGTGCCAAATAGTTCATAGTTTTTTCATTAAATATATAAGATAAGCTACATTCTGTTGGGGGTTTCCTTGTCGATTGACAACGACAGGAAAGGAAGTGTATAGTGGTCGTGTCTGGTGATTTATCAAATTATTGGGTTATCAACTTTGGTTTTGTGATCAATATGATCTAGGGAGAAGTCTTTTCTGTTTTGACACAACACATATCCAGTTCTATTAAAAAATAATAGCTTTATAGATTGAAGTTGGTTAGATTTATTACATGATAAATTTTAAAAATATGTTAGCAGCTATTCATATTTGTAGACAAAGAACATTTCCCATTTTATAAGATAATTTGAACCAGCAGATGGTTGATGAATGAAAGCCCCAGCAGTTGCCAGCTATATTTTCGTTCTATTTTTTATCTCTTTGTTCTGATGTGTGTGTGATAGTGTGATGTCACAAGCAATTATTTTCTTTGTTAGTTATAAGATAGATATTAAGCTTACAGATTCAGTCAATAAATAAAATACACCAGATAGCAAGGTGAGTCGTGTTGCTTAATTTCTTAGCCTTATATTGAACTTTATAAAAAAATTCCTTAAGAGAAAAAATGATGTTTTTTTGATTAGTAGTGTTGTATAATCTGAGTTAAAATTGATTTGTATTTTGATGTTGATCATTACCCAGTATTCCATTTTGTCAGAGCTAAATCTGCCTATTGCAGGTCATCTTTAAGCCGTCAATTATTAATCAGACATTTATTAACATGACAAGACCACTATCAACTCTCAATGCCATTGGATGCTACAAATTTCAAGTATGATAGAACGATTTGGCTATTTTATGATTTAATTTAAAAATGGAGAAGCGACGAGGCTAAGGCTCGAAAAACAGCACCATGCTAACAATAATAATCAATCAATGCACACATTTTGTCAAAACTACAAACATTGGTAACTTTGCTCAGAATGAAGTGATTTGAATGAAATTTTCAATAATTCATATTGTATATTCATGGACGATATGTATTTTAAAGGTCCATGGATCAGAATTTCCAATTCTCTATCTATATCTTACAAGATGTATCTTTAAGTAGGCTTATATAAAGAGTTAAAAGTTGGCGTACCTGACTTTTAGCATGCATTTTTAAGAGATTAAAATCTTGGGATATGTTTTTTTTAAGTACAACTACATGTATAATGAATTTGTTTTTTCAAAAAATAGGCATTTGACTGTGAATAAGCTAAGTACTTTTCAATAATTTGAGAAAGATGACAGACAAGGAAATTCATGACTTGTTTTCCTAATTAAATTACCATATAATGGCTAAAAAATCAAGGAAGTTATGTACATGTAGGCTCGAAAGAAAGTTGAATTAATAATGTCAAGTGCATTGGCCCTTTGAGGATCAATCTCTTGCATGTTCTTGTTAAAGACAATTTCTATTCTGGGTAAATTTTAAATGTACAGAATATACGAGTATAGAGACAGAGACTAAAGGAAGTCTCATCCTGTTTACATTTTGGGATGTACAATGTAGGTCTGTCAACCATGTGACTTTTCACTCAGGATTTTATAGCCAAGATAAAACTATTTTTAGTAACCTACCTCATGCTGTGCATAGCAACATGTCCATATAGAATTTAAGCATTTCAATTAGATAGTAAACAGGGTATTAAAAGTGAAATTTGTTTAAAAATTAATAGGATTAAATTCTAATTAAATTACATTAAAGATATTTAAGTTAAGCTCGTGCTTACAGTACATACCCCAAGCAATAGCTGTAAATCACTAAAAGGTCATAATTTAAAAATTTGTTATAGAAGCAATGGGGGGAGGGCAATAAGAGTCAAGGCAAGGGTGGGTCGGGCTTGGAGCGCAAAACATTTTTTTTCAGGTGATCAAATTTTTCAATCTGTGACCAAATCATGAAAAACAATTATTTTAGTTGGGAATTAAAGGAAATATATGAAAATTATTCCATCCCACAAAATGAAGTTCCCGAAATCTGTGACTTTTTTTAAATTACACTATTCTGATTTTGATTCAAGGTGTTAAATTCTAAAACCCAAACTGCACTACTAGTTCCAGAATTTCACTCCACTAGACGCTACTTGCTGTTAGTTTTCAAGATTATACAAAGATTATTTACAATGAACTAGGTTGTTTTGCTGTATATTACTACAAGCCTTTGTTTTGGGCCTAGAAAATATGTTCCTTACACGGGTCCTTACAATTTTGTACTATACATGTAGGTGTAGACCGATTTTGATTCAGTTTGTTGGGTACCACATGTTTAATGTCCCTAGAATGGTGTGTATTTATGATTATTTATTAGGTGGGATGATGATATTACTGCTTAGAGAATTTCACTGATTGTTGATTTGGCTCTATCTGGTAAAGTTAGGTAGATTCTTTTTACAGACGTGACCACCATATTTATTGTGGGGCATTAACTGATAGCTGATACAGCTCTCCCCTCAAATTCCAACTGTCTTTTACATGCTCAGCAACATGTACACAGGTGCCGAAAGACTAGACCCCTTCCCTTGTCAGAGCCTCCATCATGCACCCCTGACAAAGGGGAAATCATGCTAATGCCGTAATGCTGACCGTTTAGTTTAAGTGCCCATGACCACTTTAGAGATTTTCATTTAACTGTGATGTGTCCACTCCAGACAGGGGGGTTGAGATGGCCTAGTGGACTAGAGTGCCGCGTACTTCGACCTCTAGCTGGCCGGTCACCTCAGGCTTGCGGCTGTGGTTTCGAGCCCTGATGTGAGCGTATGTGGCATGGAGATAGGGGCGCCTTCTCAACCTCGTGGGTTTCCTCCAGGCACTCCGGTTTCCTCCCACTGCTAAAGATCCCTAGGCGCAAGTGAATTATTGAAATAAAATTAAACCATATGTTAGTCCCGAAATGACCTAGTTTGTGTTGAGTGGACGTTAAGCCCCATTTCTCTCTCTCTCTCCACTCCAGACTATTGTGTGGAGTTCATTGATAATAATGTTGTCAGTGTTCTAAACAAATATCTGTATGTACATGTATAGGCTAATCATCTTTGATTTTATTTCTGATACTACATCTTGTAGGCCTTCATGTAATATTTCATCAGTGTTCATCCAGTCTTATGTCACTTTTAACATTCAATCATAGTAATAATATGGTGTTTGGATCTGGATTTTTTAATGCAATATACCTTACATTACATCTATATCTGTTGTATAAATAGTGGCAGGGTAAATACAATAATTTATTAAGATAGGTTATTGTTATACTATGTAATTGTATGCATAGTTTTGATGATTGTATATATTTACATAAAATTTGCTGTGACATATGATGTATGTGTGCCTTAGCAGTAAATTTATATGCATAACTAAAGAATACAAAGTCATGAAGTACAACCTCTCAATAATTAAAGTGACTATTTCTTCAGTAACCTGGTACAAAATTTGAAACTCATGAACCATTTTACTGCTAAGTTTATATTCTGGTTTATTCAAATTGTAAAGCATATTTAGTATGACTGTACAAGACTGAATCAACAGGGAGGTTTTTGATGACATTTCTAGGCAGATGACATTCCCATCAACTGTCCAACTTCATGGGTTTTCTCTCATTTCTCTGGGTCCTCTGGTTACCGCCCACTGCTAAAGACCCCTATGTGCAAACGAATTGATGAAATAAAATTGAAGCTATACTGTAAGCTTTGGTTAAAATCTTTTGATGGGCTTTTTTTTATTACCTGTGATATTTTGGTTTTTCCTTCTCGATTTAAAGGTAAATAATCAATTTGATTACATTTTAGTGTGGATTGCCAAATAAATATTATCCAAAAATGTGAATGACGATCAGCAGGTTTGAATAATTAAGTAACATTTATAGTATAGTTTGTTAATGGTTACATTTATGACTTATGACATGACAGATCTTTATAGACCTAGTTTTGAGGCTATGTTATGGTTGATCAAATGGTTTGTTATTGTTTACTGTGTAACTACATGAATGTAGGTTACTCTTCAGTCAGTCAAAATACATTAGTCTGATATGTACTGATAACCTTAATATATTATATGTATAATTAGAACATGTGTATGAACTTGATATAAAAATGCGTAATAGATTATAAGAATATACTGATATTGATATATTTGGAATTAAATGTATTTTAATGTGTTATGTTGTTACAGTGAGTAATTAGCTAATGTGCATGATTTCAAATATTAAACAATAAGCTTTTGACATCTTTATAATAACACTACATAAAAATGTTGCATCCTATACATGTACCTGTCCTAGATGACGTCAGTCTCACCTTTAGCTTGGTTACGTCTTTCCTTTATAAATAGCAACAAAATATTATTTTTGTCACATAAAATGTTTTTACTCCGTACTAATTTTACTAACCATTGAAATTGTGAGTTGTTTCATGACTTGCTCAATTACATGTGTAATTAGATAATGAATTAGTTTATAGTTAATAAAATACTTAGTCTCATGTCAACTGAAGTAGGTCTATTTTGCAGTGCTTAAAAAAATTGAAAATAAAGATCTTTATTTGATTAAGTGGTCGTTAATTTACCCTGTTCTACCAAGATCCATTAGTTATTGCTCATTCCATTGTACTGGATGTTATTGAAGAATTCAACTTTCCAGGTATAGAAGAGATGGTTAAGAAATAAAAATAGAAGTCTGAGTAGCAGAAATCAATTACTCTGATTAGAAGAGAATATTAGACACAAAGGCAAGGAATTTTGGCACTGGAATACGCCCACCCGTTTTGATGTCTAAATATCGTAAAGATGGTGAAAACATTTCAGAAATATCTACCCAACAAATGTCACCGCACATATAGTTGTGTGCATTGCCGGGCTCACCTAGCCAATCACGACGAACTCATCTCAAAGGTACAGTATTAGGACAATTTTTATACGCCCACATATTAATATGGTGACGTGGACGCTCTAGAGGCTAAAGTAAATATACGATTGACTTTAAATTTATACATAGTGTTAAAGGTCATGAAACGAAGATGCTTATTGATTTTCAGCGATATCCGATAATTACTGCCAGAGTTATGACCCTTGATCACTTCAAAAAATCTTGTGGATGCTCTAGACTCGAGAATCTCATAAAATTACGTATTAAAGTAATTGTAATGATTACATTTAAAAAGTAATGGTAATGTAATTAATTATATTGGCAATGTAATGGCTCTAGCCCTGCTCTAGGGGCCAGAGTTAATGTCTCATTGACTTTAAATTTATACACAGTGTTTAAGGTCATGAGACAAAGAGAAGTCTATTGATTTTCATTGATTTCCGATAGTTACTGCAAGAGTTATGGCGCTTGATCACTTCAAAAAATCTTGTGGGGGGTCTAGACACTAGAGCCAGAGGCCAAAGTTAATATCTGATTGACTTTGAATTTATACACAGTGTTTCTAGTCATGAGACGAAGTGACCTATTGATTTTCAACAATTTCTGATAATTACTGCCAGAGTTATGGCCCTTGATCACTTAAAAAATTCTTGTGGATGCTTCAGAGGACAAAATGAATATCCAATTAACTTTAAATTAAAATACAGTGTTTAAAGTTCCAATAGCATTTTTTTAAGTTATATTTTTAAAATTTATTAAAATAAAGCCCCAAAATAGATTGAACCTATAAACAGTCCTACCTTGTTAAAGAATAATCCTATTAATCCTATAATTCACTATTGCCAGTTGAGAAATTGGCAAAAATATCATTTTCAACTTCAAATTCAAACGTTTGAAGATGGCCGTCCATGGAGAAGAATGGGAAAACAAGGGAGGTAATTGAGTAACTATTTCCTCAATCAACCAGTGTCGCCCTTTCTAACCCCCCCAAAATTTTGTCCATGATCGTATAATAGTGAGTTGACAACCTTTTGAGCAAAAAACATAAAAATAATTATATTTTGACTTTCTTAGAAAAAGTGAAATTGGAACTTTAAGGTAATGAGCCGAAGAAGAAGTCTATTGAATATCCAATAATTACTGCCAGACTTATGACCCTTGATCACTTTGAATAATCTTGTGGAGGTCTAGAGGCCAAAGTTAATATCCGAATGACTTTAAATTGATACACAGTGTTTAAGATTTTGAGGCCAAGAATCCTATTGATTTTCAACGATTACCGATAATTACTTCCAAAGTTATGACCCTTGATCACTTCAAAAAATCTTGTAGACGCTTCTGTGGTCCAAAGTTATTATCCGATTGACTTTAAATTTATACACAGTATGTAAGGTTATGAGATGAAGAATCCCGTAGATTTTCAGCATTTTACAGTAATTACTGCAGAACAAATTTTAATGATTTTCTGATAATTAGTAATGAGTTGTTACTCTTAATCAGATTTTAGTGTATTATAAATGTTTCATTACCGAAAAAAGTAAAAATATGTGACAACTCTTGTTGACTGCCCAGGCGATTAAGCTGCAGTGGGCGTGTTTTTCATTGCCTGGCAACCTATCTTTTATGAATCCAAATTCACAGAGTCTCGTGATACACTGAAATGTGGTTATACAATATGTATATGTATATGAATATATTGTCTACCTGTAATAGAACAATTCTTGTCGTGCCCTGTTTACATGTATGTACCGGTACGTATATGAAATTTGAAAATGATTTTGTACTCTTAAAATTTTGTATAACAGTCATCATTTTATCGATGTTGTTATTACATTTAAAGCTCGGGTCCATTATTAAGACCATGTTTCTAATAAGAATTATGGCCATCATTCTGTCTCGGTCGACTGAAAGTCCAGAATTCAATTAATCAATAAATTGATATTTTCTTGTTGGATATGAGATAACAGGAAGTGCATAATATTGTTGATAAGACGTGCAGATAACAGTTTAAAATTGAAGATGAAATTATCAGGTCTCTTGCACTAGAATTTCCAATTAAATCCCAAATGCAGGATTTCAACTACAGCTACATGTATAAAAGAAAGATATACCCGTTTTTAACCATCGTTTAAGATGCTTGGAGTACGAGTTATCTATTTTTTGTGAAAATAAAATCGATTCTCTGATGGAGAGGCACTTAAAAATGATAGTCAAAAAAGCACAATTGCCTGTGATTTAAAACAAACCATCATGATATTTGGAACTGGAAAGTCTTAAGGGTGATGATCATAAACATCTTCTTTAGATCTCTTGGCAATTATGAGCTATTTCCATTTAAGTATAAAAATAGCCATCTTTTAATTAGATCATGGATTGTGAGGATCTTTATATAGGAACAAATATAGGCTTTGTTGTTATCAAGTCTACCCAACCAATCAATATCACAACTATAAAAATAGTTCACATTAAAGGGCCGTCAATATTTGACCGAGATTTTTAGTTTGTGTAATGATGTTATACTTAACTAATAAATGGTAAAGGTCATTCAATCTGATGTTTCTGCTATAGCAAAGATTTTAATTGATGAAAGTTCTGTATTACTTTGATTGGCCGAATCTATACACAAATTAGTTCAAATATCTTCCTATAATTCATTAAAGTATATCTGCTGCTTTTGTCAGTCTAATGTACAATAAAGAGATTATCTTAAAATTTCATTAATATGTTTTGTGGGTTTCCTTTACTTTCAGTCTTTTCAAGGGAGTCAGGGTCGAGCCTATCTCTTCAATGATGTGTAAGTTATATTTACTTTAACATTCGGTTTAAGAATGCAAACAGTACATACATATTTTGGAAAGAATTAAAAAAAATTGTATTGTGCATTTCAAATACAACATTATGAAATAAATTCATCATAGGCTTCACTTCAATTGGCGTTAAAAAGTTTAAATGAAAATAACATGAACGTGCCGTAGATGAAGATTCAGATTTTACAATTCATATCAATGCACTTTAGATTCCAAATTTTATTCACCTACATTGTCAGGAAACAAGATGAAATACAAATGAAACGGCACCATGGGTATTCAATCATTAATCAGTATTATTCATTGACATTTCTTCTGTCTGGTTACTATCAGGTTTCTTAATGACAATAAGACTGTGATAGTGATAATGTAACAGCTCACTTACAACTTTACTCACACAGTTCCACATCATCATATTCTTTATGCATTCTTATAATTTTGAGAACAGTTTCAGATATTTTTTTATACGCCCACATTGAAATGTGGTTGTATATTGTCGTCGCCCCTGTCTGTCCGTACGTATTGTTCGGTCCGACCGGCCGCCGTCCACAATTGCTTGTGGACACTTTAGAGGCTAAAGTTCATATCCGATTGACTTTAAATTTATACACAGTATTTAAGGTCATGAGATGAAGAAGCCTATTGATTTTCAGCGATTTCTGATAATTACTGCTGGAGTTATGGCCCTTGATCACTTCAAAAAATCTTGTGGACGCTCTAGAGGCCAAAGTTATTATCCGATTGACTTTAAATTTACACACAGTGTTTGAAGTCACGAAGAAGCCTATTGATTTTCAGTGATTTCCGATAATTACTGCCAGAGTTATGGCCCTTGATCACTTAAAAAAAATCTTGTGATGCTATAAAGGCCAAACTTCAAGGTGTTGAAACGAACAAGTATTTTGATTTTCAATGAATTGTGATAACTGAACAGCTAAATCCATAATATTAAATGTTTCGTATACTAATTGTTAGCGTTGGGCAGAACTTTATAAAAAGCAAACAAATTCTAATGATTTTCTGATAATTACATAATGAGTTGTTACTCTTAATCAGATTTTAGTGTATAACAAATGTTTCATTACCGAAAAAAGTAAAAAATGCGACAACCCTTGTTGACTGCCCGTACGATTTAGCTGCTGTGGGCACATGTTTTGTTGCCTGGCAACCTATCTTGATTCTAATAATCTTTGTATGCAAATAGCCTCCTCATACTATCATATATATACCACTTTCCACAGAGGATAATATATATATTAAACCAGAGTCATGATATGACACCGGCTTCTCATTCCATTTAACCACTTGCACTGAGGATAATCTTAAAATGGGGTCATGATACACTATAGCCTTCTCCTCATATATCACTTCCACTGAAGATAATATCTTAGAGTTAAGAATACCATAGTCTTTTCATACCACCATATACCACTTCCACTGGTTATAATGCCTTAAAATATAGTCATTATGTACCATAGCCTTTTCAAACTCATATACCATTTCCACTGAAAATAATAGCTTCAAATAAGGTCATCATCATGCATGATACCATAGCCATCTTATGAGTCATACAACCATATATTACTTTCAAATATAGATGATATCGTAAATAGGAATATAATCATTATGCAGTACTATTTAGTTTGGAATTTGAGTATTTGTAATGTAATAAGAGAATAGTATAATTGGAGTTTGACCAGTGTTGAAGTTGTTTAAAATTCTCTCTATGCGCATGATACTTGATATAAATCATAGTTTTAATGATCTGGATAGACTAAAGAACTTAGTGAAAATGATAGTGTGTGGTGATAAGTCTCAAGTGGCTTTTCCAGTATTAGGTTTTTATATGCCCACATTGAAGTGTGGTTGTACATGTATATTGTCGTCCACAATTGCTAAAGTTAATATTCGATTTGACTTTAAATTTATACACAGTGTTTAAGGTCATGAGACGAAGAAGCCTATTGATTTTTACTGCGAGAGTTATAGCCCTTGATCACTTTAAAAAATCTTGGGGACACTCTAAAAGCTTTCAATTTATACACAAGTGTTTTAAGGTTATGAGACGAAGATGTCTATTTTGAACGATTCCTGATAACTACTGCAAAAGTTATGACCCTTGATCACTTTTAAACATCTTGTGGATGTTCTAGAGATTAAAGTTATCATCTGATTTACGTTAGATTGATAAACAGAGTTTCAGGTCTTGAGACGAACAAGTATATTGATTTTCAATAATTTTTTATAGCTTGAACTGCTAAATCTATGATATTAAATGTTTTATATACTAAACGTTACCATGGGGCAGAACTAGAAGCCAGATAATTACTGGTATGATAAATGTTTTGTGACCGACAAAAGAAAAAATATGCAAGAACTCTTGTTGACTGCTAAGACAACTTACATGTAGCTGCTGTGGACGTATGTTTCAACTTCTTGATCAAATTGCCCAGAAAAATAAATGGTGAAAACCGATGTTGTGTCTAATGTACATCATAGTATCAGTAGCTTTCTGTAGCCATTAGGCCATTGTCGTTTTGTATCATAGTATATTTTTGAGAAAGCATGTGATGCATATGCAGGATTCATGAAAGAGACGTGCGTAAGGCTAAAATTTTAAAAAGAGAAATTTACGATTACTGACACAATTGATTCGTGATTGTGAACACTGCAATTCAACATAAATATAATGTGTTATTTTTAAAAAGAAGACTATGAAAGAGAGTTTCTTTTTGGAAACATACGTGACACAAAACACTTTAAATACATGTACCTTTGATAAGACCTCTAAAAAAGCCAATATTTTCTAATTGATCTGCATGATTCATCTGAATTATGCCATAAAATAAACTGAACATTTGGATTCTGAATATAATCTACATCTTGAACATCTTTTATTTTTAAGTGGCTATAAATATTTATTGCATTTTATCCTATTTATTATAAAGTGTATTTATACGGTCTAAACCGGTCCAAAAATAATGGTCCAATTTTTAAAAAAAATGAAAACTATTTTGGAATACATTGTAAACAGCAAAAACAGCATTTTAATTAAAATTGTTAACATAGCTTATTTGCATACCTATTCATGTGCACTTCAAAAATCAGAATATATACATGTATCTACTTCAGTCTGTGCTGTATTAAAACTGACAGTGAGTTGGACTTGCATCAAAATCTCTTAACTACATGTATACAAGAAATTGTGAAATTCTTCTAATAATAGCTATAAGAATTGTCTGGACATGACAGTTTTCTGAAATGATAGCCATGCAGTGTTTTTGATCATCTGAAAACTGACTTCATATTTTATCTACAGTTAATTTTTTTGGTTCGCATTCATACTTTTCGACCGATGGAAGACACCTTGATGCCATGTGTATTTTAATGTGATTCTGTTTACAACTGGTAACTGTTATATACATATAAGTAATAGAAGTTGTGGTCTATAACCTTGTTATGGTACAGGTGTTATTATCTACCTGAAAAAATATTATCTACTACTACCTGTATACATAGGAAGATAGTAGAAAGATGGTTAAAATGAAAAAGAAAATTATTATTTCATCTAGTAGTTGGCAAAATAAAGTGCCCGAAATCTAATAAAACACTAATTATACTTTTCTTTTAATTTGTGTTAGCCATCTTAATTAGGCAATATAATATAAGATCACTTTGAAGTTGTTGTATCCGCGGGCTGGAATAGCAGGAAAGTGCTTTTGTTGCTGTCCAATTTTTATACGCCCACATTGAAATGTGGTCATATATTGACGTCACCCCCGTCCGTCCGTCCACAATTGCTTGTGGACACTCTAGAGGCTAAAGTTAATATCCGATTGACTTCAAATTTATACACAGTGTTTAAGGTCATGAGACGAAGAAGCCGATTGTTTTTCAGCGATTTCCGATAATAACTACCAGAGTTATGGCCCTTGATCACTTCAAAAAATCTTGTGGACGCTCTAGAGGCCAAAGTTAATATCCGATTAGCTTTAAATTTATACACAGTGTTTAAGTTCATAAGACGAAGAAGCCTATTGATTTTCAGCGATTTCCGATAATTAGTGCCAGAGTTATGGCCCTTGATCACTTCAAAAAATCTTGTGGACACTCTACAGGCCAAAGTTAATATCCGATTGACTTTAAATTTATACACAGTGTTTAAGGTCATAAGTCAAAGAAGCCCATTGATTTTCAGCGGTTTCCGATAATTAGTGCCAGAATTATGGCCCTTGATCACTTCAAAAAAATCTTGTGGACACTCTAGAGGCCAAAGTTAATATCCGATTGACTTTAAATTTATACACAGTGTTTAAGGTCATGAGACGAAGAAGCCTATTGATTTTCAGCGATATCCGATAATTAATACCAGAGTTATGACCCTTGATCACTTTGAAAAATCTTGTGAACGCTCTAGAGGCTAAAGTTAATATCCGATTGACTTTAAATTTATACAAGGTGTTTAAGGTCATGAGACGAAGAGGCCTATTGATTTTCAGCGATATCCGATTATTACTACCAGAGTTATGACCCTTGATCACTTTGAAAAATCTTGTGAATTCTCTAGAGGCTAAAGTTAATATCCGATTGACTTTAAATTTATACACAGTGTTTAAGGTCATGAGACGAAGAAGCCTATTGATTTTCAGCGATATCCGATAATTACTACCAGAGTTATGACCCTTGATCACTTTGAAAAATCTTGTGAACGCTCTAGAGGCTAAAGTTAATATCCGATTGACTTTAAATTTATACACGGTGTTTAAGGTCATGAGACGAAGAAGCCTATTGATTTTCAGCGATATCCGATAATTACTACCAGAGTTATGACCCTATATCACTCTGAAAAATCTTGTGAATTCTCTAGAGGCTAAAGTTTATATCCAATTGACTTTAAATTTATACATAGTGTTTAAGGTCATGATACGAAGAAACCTATTGATTTTCAGCAATATCTGACAATCACTGCTAGAGTTATGACCCTTGATCACTTTGAAAAATCTTTTCTCTTCTGATCAAATTATGATTGAAAAATAGTTAAGAGTTCTTTAATTATAATATCAATTGACTTGAAAAAAAAATGGCATGTGCGTAAGTTATTTGTGTCATGTGCTGAGTTGTTTGTTGGCCTATTTATGTAAGTCTACTTACATATAAATAACATATTTGAGATAAGACTAGAAACATCTAGTAGATACCTGCTTTACCTATTTATTTCTAAAATATATCACACAACTGTTGTGTAACTTGATCAAGCGGAAATAAGAGAACCAGTGTAAACTGCATTCTGCATGTGATAATTTATTTTCTATAAAGGTTACTTATAAAATCAGACATGTAAAAGCAAATTAACTGGTGTAGATAGCATCCATGTAAAATATATAATCTTAGTTAGTAGTGGGTTTAAGACAGAAAGCAGATGAATTCTGTTAAGTAAACCTGCGGTAGCATAAGCCTTGTTGTTTATTATAAGCACTACTATCTTCCTGGTTACAGAAATAGACATTTCTTTCTCAGTGGCAGGATGACCTCATTCCAAACACAAAATATAGATTAGATTTATAGTCAGGGCTTTTACTTGTAAGCATTAATGTTTGTATTATTACACATGTATGCAATTCACTTCCAAAGTCTGCCAGTGTTATATAATATATAACTGTTATAATTTAGTATTGAATGATTATGTGTTACATGTTATTAATAAAAGTATAAGACAAGCTTTCATGGGGGAGATGTGTAGAACATTATTGGCATATGTCATGTCTTTAGTTAGAATGAATATTAACAGAAACTCGTGGCTATTTATAAAACCTGCATACAGTATTATACATTATGTACATTCTGATGTATAAAAATAAGAATACTGTCTGTTGGTTAATAATATTCAAAAGAGTTAAAAGAAGTTTACAAATAATGGGGTAAGCGGTACAACATTTTCCTTATTGCCTAAGGAAAACAATAGTAAAGCCCCTTTCAACAATTAATATTAAGTTTAGACTGGCATTTAGTTTCCTTCATACATCATTGTCAACTGTTCAACAGTCTACAGTGATATTTAGTGAACTATACTTGGAATAGATTGTTTTTTTGTAAATGCTTTTCACAAGACTAGACACTTATATCTTGAAGAAATGAAATTATAAACTGGTTTGTTCTGGCAACACCAGGCGTACATGCAGTGCAACATTAATATCCCTTAGGCAAATTTATTATTATGTCGATGTTCTTAATATTATAAAATATGCTCAAGGTGTAAAAGCTGTTCAGATATTTTTTTGCAATTAACTGATCATGATTTAAACATGAAGGGTTAATCAAGATTCAAGTATTCAAGTGTCACACATTGCCTAGGGCTATTATAAAGCAGCTGAATGATTTAATATACCAATAGCAAAATATAATATCCCCATAAACTTGATTTTGCATGTTGTATTTTATTTTACAAAGGTGAGCTAACATCTTTTGTTTCAAATTTGTTATCACCTTTATTTGTGAAGATTTTGATTTATCCCAGTCAACAATATCTTGTAAGCTCTCTGCGTCTTCTGATCTCTAAATGCAGCAAAAGAGCATATTGAATTTTGATTATAACTTCCCAATTTATTGCCCTTGATCTGTTTTAATGAGGGGGGTTGGGATGGCCTATTGGTCTAGAGTGCCGCGCTTTGACGTCTAGCTGGCCGGTCACCTCTGGCTTGCTGCTGTGGTTTCGAGCCCTGGTGTGAGCGTATGTGGCATGGATATAGGGGCGCCTTCTCAACATCATGGGTTTCCTCTGGGCATTCCAGTTTCCTCCCACTGCTAAAAGACCCCTACGCACAAGCGAAATATTGAAATGAAATTAAACCATATGTTAGTCCCGAAATGACCTAGTTTGTGTTGAGTGGACGTTAAATCCCATTTCTCTCTCTCTCTCTGTTTTAATGACAAAAATTTTACTGCAAAATATCTAAATTAAAGTTTGTAGATGATACCTGTGATCTTTATTATCTAGGTTCAAATATTTGCATTTAATTATCAAATATAAATTACATAAACTCATGTAGATATTATTATTATTATGATATTACGTATGAATGTACTCATATATATGTAATTAAATATCGTTACATGCACAGAATACTAAGTTGCTGTAGTGTCACATTAGCAGTGAAAGAATTTAATTACTAGCCTCTTATATACATGTATTAATGGACTTGGCCAATGGTCTATCCAATTTGTTTCAGCTATCCTGTCTTCTGTGAAATTTAATCTAAAAACCAATAAAATAAACATTTTGATTTTAAGTCAGTCTATAAGTTATATGAATTAAAACTGGTTACACTTTGTCAAAAGTATTAAACTTTTTTTTTTTAAACTAGCATTATGCAAGAGCTAAACCTGCCTATTGTAGGCGTTAAATGTTATATAAAATATTAATTAAACATTTATTGAAATGACAAGACCATAATCAACTCTCAATGCCATCTAATGGGTCTGTTTTTAAGAAAAATTGAATCCGATCTACGGTTCAACGGCAGTTAGACGATAACCTTAAAAATGGATGATCAAGACTTTATTTATTATTGTAACAACGTGACAATGACAATCGGGTCTACATTCTTAATAAACTGAGGATTGGATGACCTTGACATTAATGAAAGTGGCAATAAAATTACATGGTGAAAAAGAGTAAGTACATATAAGTGCTGTGTAGCTGGCAGGTACGGAACAATGTCTGATGGAGATAATAATGTAGCATTATTCCAACAATAACAATCATTCTGTACTTCTCATGTAAATAAATGTTTTGATGTCCTTGAGGAAATAAGACACAGACATTTTACCTGTTTAAACAATAGAAAACCAAAACATCTCTCAAAATTACAATTTGGTAATGAAATGAAGGAAATTGCTCCAGTCTGTAATCTAGTTTCTAACCTTTCCCCAAATTTTGGACTGAATACTCTCAGCCACAAGTAGAGCGACACCTGAAAATGTCTTGTTCCAAAGCTTGTATAAGTTTGACAAAGAAATTTTGACCTACCACCCTCTTACATTTATCCGTCTGCCTTTATCTGGAATATTTACCACAACCTGGCAGAAACAGTATACAAAAATACATTTGTTTGCAGTGTGATCTTGGACTTTGACTGGATACAATGACAATGTCAGTTAAGAAAAATTCGTCTTTTGATATGGTTATATTAAAGAATAGCATGCTCTCAACCAATAAACAAATACCAGTACTGGTATAGAATCATTTTATAAAGCTTTAATCATGACATGTCTTCATGGAATAAAACTTAAATTGATTACAAAAAATTCTTCCTCTTGAGGCATGTTTGTGATTTGAAGTTGAATGTCATTTGAATTGCAAAGAGACGTTCTTGGAATAAATGTCTGACAGAGACTTAGAGAGAATACAGTACCCCTACCATAATTCTTATAGCAAACACAATGTTAATATGATTTTTATCATGGAGTTCCGTAATTTACCAAGTGATCAAGTAACATGATGGCACTACCATTATTGTATTGGCCTACACAGTATAGATCCGGTACTTTAATTAATATATTCCCTCACAGCCCAAATGGAGCATAAAAGTAGGATGTTAAACCACATTTCATTTATTTTACGCAAAGTTATTATCATGCAAATAAAGAAACATCAACATGATAATCGTGTTTCGTATATATGGGTCACGATAGTTGTATTGTATGTAATATCATTCAAGAAGTCAGTGACTCATTTTATGACCAGTCTTCAAGTAGTAATATCTTCAAGTTAGAGAACAAGATTGTAATTCTGTTATTAAATCTCTTTTTGTTGGTGAAATCTTTGGTAATATGATCTAATCCTCTATAAAATCACAGTTAATCATTTGAAAAGACTTGTTATCGATTGGCTAGTAATTGCTCCGTGCAAGGAGATAATCTTAAATTTGTCCTAGTTGATTTGAGTGATATAAGAAATTTAGAATGGAAATAAAGTGGAAAAAGAAAACCTTGGTTAACAAGAGATCCATGAATGAATTTGATTTAGTCGCGACAAACAGGAGTTCAGAAATATTGCACAATGTCAACGATCAGCTCACTCTATCTATATATAATCTAATCAACCTATTTATTGATCGTTGGTGATTTTCTACAGGTTGGAAGCATGATGAGATATTTGAACCACTGGTAGGCCAACAGCCACATGGCATACTCATTATCAATTTGTTTCCTATTATAGAACTAGTAACAGGCAATACATAAATATCATGCTTGTTTGCCATTATAGGCAAAAAGGTCTACAAATGATATTCATGCTTGCCTTAAGGGTTATATGCAACTCTGAAACATTTCACATATATTTAAAAAGTAGGTTTTATGTGTGTACAGTAACTGTCTACTTGTCGTCTAATGTCGTGGAGTAAGTACATATTAACTAAATTGTTAGATATGAACCATATTATAAAATGGTGTCATATATAAAATAGGAGTTAAGAGGTGTACTCTATTACCTTCTATAAATAAGGTAATATCCTGGTGAACACATGACTGGAAGGATGTAACTGATTAGACATCGTTATGCATGTCATATTAAACATGACATTTCATTTCAGATATTATTTTTTTCATATGATCATTAATTAATACCTGGAGGGAGAGAAGATTTGGTTCATATTAAAAACGTCCACTGTCAACAGTAATCAGATCAATCATCTCTTCCACTACATATATATTATTATTTCTCAATGATAATCTCAACAACATCTAAGAAATTTGAAGGCCTATGAATATATTTTAAAAGATATTCTTTGACTAGATGATTTCTTGTAAAAATGTCAACAAAGTTTATTAAGTTCTTGTAGTTAAAGATGCAAAAACATGTAGATTGTGAAATTAATTGTATTCATGATGAATTTGTTCAATGACATCTTGTAAATATCAACTTGGTTAATCATTGTATGAATATACATGAACTTACATTCTTGAATTGCACAAAATGTCAAAGAAATCAAAAAAGGAAAAAGAAAGAAAACCCCATGAAATACTAACAGAGACAATATCGTGTCATGTACAAATGGTGGAAACATAGAGAGAGGAGGTGTATAGGGTAACTTTAAGGACTCAGAGTGATAATTTAATGTCTGATGCCTTGTACAGAAACAAAATCAAATGTGTTGCAGTGTGCTCTGATGGAAATTCAGCCCAGACGTTGACATTTCTGTCTACTTTTCATCAAAGTCCAAAGATTTTTACATACATGTCAACATGTACACAGGATCTCTGCTTTATGTTCCATCCTAGTTACTAGACACTGATCCTTGCACCACTGAAAACCAGATTGGAATATCCTAAGGAACTTTCACTGCCAACACCTAAACTAAAGACTTTAGTAAAGATGGAGTTATTTACATAAAGAGAAAATTTATTCCCTCATTTCTCATTCAAATACATGTAGACACATAAAATATCATCAGTCCGTACATTCTACAACCAAAACTGTGAAAAGAAATTCACACTGCCTCACTGAAGACAGACAAGGGATATAAATAAAAAATATTTAGACTCTTAGATTTAGAACTAAAATCACAACACAGTATAGATCATATAAACTATTAAAGAAGAAGCATCTTGTATATGGTTCCCCATTCATACAACTAGAAACTGTTCCTTGTCAGGTTCTTGGTCCTGCTTCACTGACATTGGGGAACCATGCTGTAAAATCCTGAGGAGCTTTCTCAGCCAACATCAGGATTGAATCTGGGACCTCCACATGGTTAGCTAGCACCTTACTCACTAGACATAAATGACATATAAGCTTATTATAATCCTTTATTGTTTATGGAAATAACTGTCACGTCAATCAAGAAATTTAATTATTTATTGTTTTATTTACCATTGTATATTTAATTTATTAAATCTATGCAGTAAGTAAGACTGCGATGGTGTTATAATGGAGGAGTATTTGTCAGAATGCCAATGAAGATGTTTCTAAATGGGAATTAATTTATTTTTTTTCTCTCGGTTTTTGATAATTATTAATAAAACCTGCATGTTTAGAAAAGGTTTCAGAAAAAAATAATTATCACAAACCAATAAACTATAAATTTGTAGTCTTTATGTATGTTATCTACATGTATGTAAGGTTTTTTTTTAGATGAACTAGGTTATTTTATGTATGCTATGTTATGGATCTATTTATGAAATGTTGTTAATTACATAATGATTTCAATCACAAGTTTCAAAATCTAAAGTTCACTAAAAAATTTTGAAATTATTTTTTAAAAAAAAAGATTTGGTTAAAGTAAATGAAACATAAAGGTATGTAAATGGTTGTTTCCGTCATCTGTAGCACAGAGAAACAATTGTTTACATCCTGTAATCTTTGTCACTCTGACATTACTTTCTACATATGAGACGACAGGTGTATTATATATTCACTATTTTGTGTATGGAATGTAACCATGTTCTCCTTATAGTTATCATGGATGTTTAAAGATGGGTTCCCAGAAAAGTATTAGGTTGTTATTGCCTAGAAAAAAGTATGGCAATTTTGGTATATATGGAAAGTAGAGATATCCAATCTTACTAGAAAAATACTGGATTCCTTGAAAAACACTCAAGGAGCGTATACAAGACAAAAATGTAAGGGTTCCACTAATCGACAGCCCAACAATTAGGAATATCTGCATGCATGATGTTGAAGATTGCACGCAAACATTGAGTTTGTGTACATGTTGATAAACTTTATGAAGAATTAGACGTACAACACTTTCTGAGATAAAAATCACGGAAAAAGATACGGGCAGTGGATAAACTGAGAATTTGATTAGGATTCGATATTTGTAATAAAAAGTCGGCCATTACAGAGAGCATCGTCTTTTGTATGAAATGAATTCTCCTTCGTCTTCGCGGCTGTTATAGATAGGTACGGTGAGGGGTAAGTCACGTGACACAAACATGAACTCTTTTGATCAATTTTTACAGCAGAGCATTCCTTGGCAATTACAATGTTTTTAGATGGATTTGAAGCAAAATTATAATAAATTAATTAGTTTGAATATGTTTTTAGTCCAAATATATCATCAAATCACCCAGTTTGTACCCAGGAATGTATCTTTAAGTGATTGTTGAACATGTTTTGTTTTTTTTCTTTGTTTGTGTGTAGAAAGAATACAAAAATATCATTAAGAGGCCATTCACACTGACGGTGCTTTGATTGCGCTTTAAAGCGGTGTGCAAAGCGGCACCAAAGTTCGACTAAAGCGTCAGGGTCGTAATAGATCGATGGAAAGATTTGAGCAAAGCGGGACATTCGGCTAGAGCGCCAACAAATTTTAAGACTATTTCAAAATTTTGGGCGCTCTGTCCCGAATTGATCAAAGCGCCGAGAGGGTATCAAAGCTTAACAAAGACTAACAAAATTCAGCAAAGCTTGACTCAAAGCATAGGAAAGCTTAACAGAGCTTTGTTCAAAGCGGGTACCCCAGTCTTCACGGTCTGTTACCACTTGACACGCTTTGTTAAGATGTCCCAAGATTTGATATGATTTGGCATGAAGATCTGACACGCTTTGTTGCACTTTCCCACAAATTGAGAGGCTTTGATCAAGGATTGACACGCTTTGCTAGGCTTTGTAACGCTTGGCAAGCTTCCTCACGCTCTCACAAGCTCTCCTACGATACGCAAGCTCTGTCTCCAGCGCAGCGACTGGAGTACCATCTTCTACTGTATGACTTCATCATGTAGCTCTCCAGGGCAAAAGCATCATCAGCCAGGGTGACGTATGGAATATCTGACTCAGTTTCACCAGGCAGAGGGTATGATTGGGGCAACCCTATGGAACCATCTGTTAGGCATTCAAAGAGCTCAGAGTCTATGAATATCAGGAAGTCAGACATGTGTCCTTTACCTCCCAGCTCAATCCAGATGATCTTGTACTGTGCATCTACCGAGGCCAGCATTGGTATGGAGAAGAACCCCTTATAGTTGCAGTAGAGACTGCCTGTGTTGGCTGGCTTCTTGATGGCTATATGTTTTCCATCCAAGGCACCAACTGCATGAGGGACATGTCATTTTGTTCAAACTGCTAGGCAAGGTTTCTCCATGCTTCAGGGGAGGTAGGTGGGTGGAAAGACCTCATCTTTATACACCTGTACAATGGCCCTGCACACTTCTGGAATCAGCTCTGATGTGGTGATACCACATCGGATTCCATATGCCAGTGACCTGTAGTTGTCCCCAGTGGTCACATGTCTCAAGGCGATTGCCAGCTTGAGGCCAGAGGACAGGGGGTGCCTGTAGTTAGTCTGCTGCTTTTGGATGACAGGTGCCACTCTCTCCAGGATATCATCAAACACCTCAGGGGTAAATCTGGTGAAGTTCCTGAAGGCAGCAGGATCTTCTAATCCAGAATATCATTGAACACCTCAGGGGTAAATCTGGTGAAGTTCCTGAAGGCAGCAGGATCTTCTAATCTGAGTTGTGTATGCAGGAGGCTAGTATCTGAGCGTGATTTAAAGCGTCATAATCGCATCAAAGCGTAATTAAGCTTATCAAAGCGTGATTTAAAGCGTAACGCAGCCTGATCAAATCGGGAAATAATTCGTCCCCCAAAGCGTAACCAAATCGTATCATAGCTTATCAGAGCGTAACATTACTTGGGATATTTTTGGAAAAGTAAACAAAAATGATGGAGTTTTGCTTGCCGATTTAAAGCACGACATTCGCCGTTGGTGTGAACTAGACTTAAGCAGCTTGTCTTCAATTACTTTAATTTGAATATAGAAAATTCAGGGACACATTCTATCTGCCCTCCCTCCCCTCCCTCCCTCCTTTTAACTACACAAAATTTTGTGAGGCAAACAGTTGAATATTGTCCTCTCTACATCACCTGTAATTTATTACACACATTCTATTGATATAAATCTTAAAATCTTATCTAGTACCAAACTAACCTTTTTATTCTATTGAAATATTGTCCTGCTGGCATCCACAATTGCTTGTGGATGATCTAGTGGCTAAAATTAATATCCTATCGACTTTTCATTTATACACAGTAAGTCTACTGATCAGCAATTTCTGATAATTCTACCAGAGGTATAACCCTTGATCACTAAAATTTGTATCTGATGTGACTATAAATATATACACAAAGTTCAAGGTAATGAGACAAAGCAGCCTATTGATGTGCCAATAATTACTGCCAGAGTTATGACCTTTGATCACTTTGTAAAATCTTGTGAAGGCTCTAGAGGCTAAAGTTAATATGCAACTTTAAATTTATCCCCAAGTGTGTGAGGTCATGAGACGAAGAAGCCTAATGATTTTCATCAATTTCCGATAGTAACTGCCATGAATAAAAATATTGTATATTTCAGAGTAAATGTAGGCTGTGGACCAGCTGAAGAAAGAGTTTTATTGACTGGTTTACATGCTGTAGCAGATATATTTTGTGAGTGTTGTAAAACTACGCTAGGATGGAAATATGTAAGTTATTAATATGATCTTTATAATAAATTATAATATTCTGTTCTTTCCTGTTCTAGAATCATTGCCAGACATGTTTTTCTTGGTTGCTTGAATTTGCTCCCTCATGTACTGCATTCATGTATTAATTGACAGATTATATGTTCTGTTTATAATAAACTGTCTGTAATGCTGCTATATAGTCATAAAACACCATTCATTTCCGTATAGTTTTCTCAGAAAATTCACTGATAGAGCGAAAGTTGCAAAATAAGCCCCACATATGTTTTGGATAAAGGTTGTGAAATTACGTTTTGGTACTAATTGATTAAGACATATTTCATTAATTAATAGTTTGGAAATCTCTGGCCACTTATTGGTTATGCTAATATATTAGCAAATTTAAAATATTCACTACTATATCTGCTGATTACACACAATTTATTTAAGATTAGATTACAATTTTATAACATTTATTGTTTCCAACTTTCACAATACATTGTGTTAATGCAATATAAGTTACAATTAAATGAACACAATTGACACCTGATTTTGATTACACCCTCCTTCCTGTGTTCAGTTTCACAACTATTTTGTTAGCCCACCTAAAACTTGCCCGATTATGGGTGATCACGGTGGCTAAGTAGGTAAGACACTGGTTAGCTAGCCTGGAGATTGTGTGTTCGATTCCTGCATTGACCGATAAAGTTCTTCCAGATTTTCCAGCATGGTTTCTCCTTATCAGTGTTACAGGATGGAGGGCCTGACAAGGATAGCTGTCAACTTGTTTAGATGGGACAAAAAACCGAGGTCTCGAGTAAACAATGGCGTGCATGTAAAAGAGCCCTTGGCAGATGGAATTTGATATAAGAGTATGGCATATTCCCGTCTTCATTAGCCCAATTTAGGAGAACAGTAGGACGTTAAACTCCAATTTATTTCATTTTTTTGCCCGATTATGAAGTCCTAGTGAAGCGTGCATCATGGATAAAGTAATAGGTCTATTATCAAAAAGTGTAAATTTTATACTTTTATGTAGGATAAAATACATTCCTTCCCATTTCAAGTTATTAAATATCATTCAATTTTATACAATATTCCTGAAACCATTTTTTCTACACCCATATGGAAATGTGGTCATATATTGCTGAGGCCTTCGTCTGTCCGTCGGCCACAATTTCTTGTGAACACTCTACAGGCTACATTTATCATCTGATCTTAAGTTTATATATTTACACTAGTGAGACAAAGAAGACTACTTAATTTCCAACAATTTCCATTAATTACTTCTAGAGTTATGGCCCTTGTTTCACTTTGTTGACCCCTTTGAATGCTAAAGTTCTCATCCGATCTGTTTTAAATTTACAGGTTTTATTTAGAGTTGAGTTTCCTGCAAATGCTGCCATTATCTAGAAAAGAATAAATATGGGACAACGCTTGTCGACTGCTCTGAGATCTTATTTGAAAGTTTCATTAATGAAACAATATTTTTTCTTCTTCAGGAACATGCTTTTGAATCTAGTCAGAAATATAAAGAGGGCAAGTTTATTATAGAACTAGCCCATATGATTAAAGATAATGGATGGGAATGATATATCCACTGTAGAGTCAGAAGTCAATTTACTTCACTATTTCCAACCCAATAGTGCTATTCATGATGTCACTCTTGGTAAACAGAGTTTAGGGGTTGACAAGTGACGATTCTACTATCTGGGATGTGAAGTTGTGTAGTTATTGGACAATCAGGACCAAGCTATAATACCATATTAATGGTATAAACTAATAATGTCATCATCTTTTTGTTTTATGATATATTAAAGAAACTGTCGGGCACATCATGTTAGCATGTACCGACTGGTTATTTCTCAAAATGTCACAAACGATTACCATTTCATCAAACGAAAACAGAAAGATAACTGATTTAGAAATGGTGGACTATTATTATGATGACAACTTTAAGACACATATTGGATATTTTCGGCCTTATGTCTCTACTGACAAAATAACTTTGACTACAACAAGTAATATTTCACGTTTGTCGGTCAACTGGAATTCCAATAGCTAAAGAGCTTTTGTAAAGACTTAACATTGTTGATGTTTCTTGTGAAGTGCTTGGATGGACACCATTGTGGGAAAATGGTGTTTATAGTGAACTCTCTTCATTGATATATAATATTCTGTGATTAAGACTGCTATTATGTTCTGTGACGCCAACAGAAATAAACTAGTAATTAAACAAACAAACAATAACAAAGAACAAGCTTTATTCAGGAAAAGAGAATATTTTTGTAAATTCATTTGGCTACAACCTATTTATTTTAGCTACTAGCTATGATTAGTCTTTGCACTCTTCTGTGATTACAGTAGTTTGATCAAATGTTCTGAACTTTGACCCAGTCTGCTTCACGATAATCTTTATGCCAACATTTGCTCCTTATGCAAAGTTTGGAAGATTTCGTTTGAGTTGAAGTATAATTACGCCGCAATAGTTCGGCATTTCTTTCCCTAATTGAACAAGAAAAATGCTTTTTTTAAATCAAATGATTAAAAGATTGAAAAAAAAAGAAAAAAATTAAAATAAAAAAAATTTGAATTTTTGTTTCTGGATTTGAGTTTTTATTTATTTATTTGAACTATTATTATTATAGATGACAAGCATCATTTACGATGTATATTTCACTTTCTTTTGGCTTTATTTAAATAATTAATTAACGTATCTACTGGTGTAGATTTCCTTTACATATCAAGTTAAAATAGATTACTAATTCACATATTTCATCTTCAAGAAATCCATCTTTGCATATTGATACTGAAATTGAAATAATTCAGATTGAGGTAATCTGAGTAAGAAATTATTTTAAACTTCACTCAGAAGAATTAAGATTGCAAATTTCTGAAACAAATGAAGTAATATGTAGTATGGTTATTATTTATTGATAAAAACTGGTTTTGAGTTTGTCTAGATTTTTTAAAAACTGTATATATTTTGTCACATCATGATCATTATTAATTGTCAATGTCATTCTGTCATACTTTACACTGTGTGCCGTTATATTTCTACATACTGCGTACAATGGATTTGTAACAAAGTATAGTACAACATTTTCTTCATGTAATAGTAGTTTATTCTTTGAAAATTCATAATGATTGTTGTATATTGTCATCAACCCAATCTGTCCGTTTGTCATCCTCAATTGGTCATGAATATTTATGTAGTTATGACTCGTGATCACTTAGGAATCTTATAGATGCTTCAGAGGCTCAAGTTATCATCCGATTGACTCGAAATATAAACTCAGTGTTTCTCTTCATAAGATGAAAAACCCTATTGATTTCTGATACTGTAAATAGAGTGTTAATATTCATTGATTTCTAATTATTACTGTTGCAATTATGTCACATGATGTATTTGAAAATTTTTGTGAACCCTCAAGAGGTTATCTTTATCATCTGATTGTTTCTCTTCATGAGATGAAAAAGCCTTTTGATTTTCAACTTAAACAGCAAAATTTATCCCTAGATTACCTGTTTTGTTTATGTTTACGCCATGGAGAAATAAAACGATCAAATTTTAATTAATTCTAATAATTACATGTATATCAAAGGTTATTGCCCGTGACCAGTTTTTAGTATCTTGTGACATCTCACATTGTCTTCAAAAGAATATAAATGTGACAGTTTTTATGGACTGCTCAGTCAACTTAGCTGCTGTGAGTGTATATATTGTTGCCTGGTAAACTATCTTTCATGAATAATAATAATAATAATATATTGAGCTTGCATCCACCCAATTTACATTAGCTCCCAATAAAGTTATAGGAATAGAAATATTTTTGGAACAGTTTAAGGTCTGAACTGCATATTCTTCTACTTTTACAGTGCTAACAAGCGAAAGAGCCAATAAATAAATGAGCACACAAGTTATATATAGCTCTTGGTAATATTGATGATGAGTACTTTGAAATGAATGAAATTATTATGAGAAGCTGAGATCAGTGAGAAAGACAGTAATTGTATTAAATATTCAGTATAAGCTTATACAATGTAATTTCAAACTTAAAATAATATACTGGGTATCGCTTATTTTAACTTTTCCTTTATTCACATTTTTATGAAAAAAATATCAAAATTCAATCTTTTTCGGTAAATGTATGACAGCCACAAGCACATGATGCGACCACTATTCCAATATATTATTATTACTACATGATACATATAGTGCCCTTTCTGCATAACGTGTTCAGGGGCACATTACAAAGTGACGATGTAATCATATAAAAAACAACAACAAGATTATTGACATGTTAACAGTTGTATACTTAATTTTAGTCATTAAGTATATAATATCAATTATTTTAGGCTTAACTGTGGTATTTGCTTTTATTTAGTGCTGTCAATTCATCATATTGTTTTATACTTGTATATTATTTTATTTTTTTAGTCAAATTAGTGCATATCTTAAAATAGTATCCTAATTTTAATAATAATTGATAAAAAAAAAAAAGTTATCGGGTGAAAAAAATTTAAAAAGATTTTTTTAACTAAGTAACTGGTACTATAATAATCATAGTGCTATTCAAATTTTGTAAATTAATAAGTGATATATATTATTTTTGTGTGTGTTTAATTACTTATGCTTTAAACATTTATTTATTCCAGTTTAAAATCGAAAACGGTTCTACTAATTCAACTATTGCTCTAGTCATTTTAGGATTTTTTTAGTATCATGACAGATATTAGGAAATTTCCTATCAATAATCTTACGGTACAATAACAGTGTCTAAAATAATATATTTATTTCTAAGTACAGTACTAAATTCTAATATCATAATGCGGAAATTTGTTGTTTATGAAAATTAACATGTCACCACTCCTTAGCATCAAGGAGGTCACAATTTGTAAATGTTACACCTAAATCAACTCTCCATGTACCTTTATGCTTTAGCCTGTATTTGTCATCAATTTTCATATTAGTATTATTATCACAAGTAATAAGAGATATATCCATGTAATATGTTGTTCAGAAAAATTGACAAGTCTCAGTTTTTTTTTCCATTCGTCTCATTATATTGTTCATTAACCTATCTTTATTTTGTGTGATCAACGCTAATCTTAGAAATTTATTTATTATACTATCTAGCTAATGATTTAGCCTATTTTATTTTAATGTGAATATTGTTTTTTTCCTACTTGATATAGTTTTCTAGTTCTACATATTTCGATTTTTTGTATGAGAATTGGTGTTTGTATTAAATCCATAAGCCATTAATAATCATGTATTTTGGAGTTACGTAAATGTTTTGTACAGTAATCATTTTGTAACAACTGAGCTGGGTTGGATTTTATTGTTAAAGCTAAAAGTGCATATGCTGATCAGAATTCAATGATCCATATTGAATTGGGGTTTATTTCAGGGTGGGGGGGGGAGTATTCAAACATAACAATGATCATTTGTATTGACAAAAAAATTAAATATTTTCTAAAAGTGTAACATATCACATTGCATTGACTAACTGTTTTATAACTTCTATCAACTATGCACTTTTAACTGAATGTGTATTGTCATTTTGAGTTATAGATGAATTTTCTATATTTTTATAGGAATTTTTAAGGGAAGATCGAGGGAGTTACAACATCGACTCGAAACATGTATTTTTTTCCATTCAGGTTTAAGTATTAGACAAATATTATAAATCTGGTAACAAAAATATTGTCAGAATTTCATAAATTGGATGATATTGTATTGCTACAATGAATTTCTTAAAGAATATATGTAATTCATCTATATATGTAGAGGAAAGGACCAGCTCAAGCTGTTGATCATAGTTTTCTGGGTATTGTGAGAAGACATTTTTTAGTGTAGTTATTTTTGAGATTGGGAACAGTATGTATGGTGATAGATGTAATTATTTATTTAATATTATTAATAATCTAATTATTGTTGTGATATAATAATGTAGTTTGATATTTATTGTGTCATGTTTTCTTGATAAAAAGACATCACAGTTTAAATAGTTTGGGGAATATTAATGAAAATACTACATTGTGTATGTACCTAAACTTTTCAGTTTTGCCACAATTATCTACAGTGAATGAAAGAATTTTGACATACATGTATATATTATACTTTTGATTTATTCTTCTTTTTTGTTACTGAAGTTCTTTTAATTCTAAAGTATTCAGTGACATAAAAAATGTAATCAAATTTTGGAGGTTACATTTCTTAGCTTCGACAAATACATAAATAAATATAAAAGTGAAAGTGATCAATTATGGCAATGTAAAATCGTTATTATTCCTTCAATCCTTACATAGAAGCAGGAATATTCATTCTATATTGAACAGAGCACAGATTTTTTTCATCATATTGGCTTCATATTATCAAGTTTACTTTGACCTATCAGTACAAGTTTTGTTAACAGTTATGGTAACCAACATGTACAGATTTAACTACCAGCACTCTTTTACAAATGAATTCCGTACAGTAGGCCTACATACATGACTAATTTGTTACTGATATTTAAATTTTTCACAAAAATTTCTTGAAATTAAAGCCATTAATTTCATCCTTTCTAACGATCACCTTCATCAATCTAGTGCCGTCAATTTGATTTGGTCTAGAAATGTTATCCATTACCTTTAGTCTTATTAGGGTACATACACATGTATAAATTCAAATACTTTAGCATTATTTATATATTAATTTGAACATATGAATAATGCTCTTGTAATAAAGAAAAGTCTTTCATTTTGTAATAAAAATAATAAAAAAATGTAACAACAGTACTAATTTCTAAACTACATTTTGTGTATGAATGTAAAACAGACAAAATAAGTTTATAAATGAAGATCGTGTTGCCAAATAAATATTATATTTCATTTTCAAGCATTTCATATAAATTGTAAGATAAACAATCATGCAGTAAAAAAACAATAAAATGTATCGCTGATGGTGAACAGCTTTGTTTGTGTTATAGAAAAAAACAAGTACAGAAGACTACACCATGGAATAAAGTTTTAACATCTGATCAACACCATACTTCAGTCATTATCAGACTTGCATTCATATGTGAAGTGCATTGCAAGAAATTTTTGTCCAGACAGCGGCATTAGCGAGCATCCTAAACTAAATTCTGAATTACTGTAGCCTGGCTTCAATTGATACTTTTTTAAAGGCCACACATTTGCCCTACTGTGTGGAAACTCTATAAGGCAATGTTGTATAAGGAAAAGTTATAAAGAGAATTTCCATAAACGACCTTACAGTTCCTACACCAGGGTTTCCAATCTCTGTAGGAGACCTGGTCTCTCACTTAGGGCACCAAGATGTCTGGTATTGATCAGGATTTTGCAGTGTGGATTTCCCTTGTCATTGGTGAGGGCCTGGCAAGAAGGAGCAGATGTGTACATGTTGGTTTGAACATAAAATAAACCTGGACATTTACAATTCGATGAAGTGTAGAAGGAAATGCTGCTCACAGGCACTTGCAGGGATTAAAATAAAATTTCTAATTACCGCTTGACTGTAGTATATAATCAAGCAGTAGTAAGAATTTTTATTTTAATCCCTTCAATTGCCTGTGATGCTGCTGATGTGGCAAGATTTCCTCATATCAAGCCCGATGGCAAATGTCCATCCTTACAAGCCACAGTGGTTCAATGAGTAAGACATTGACTCACTAACTTGCAGGTTCAGTGTTTGATCCCTATGTTGACGAGAGAGTTCATTTGACTGTTTAACAGGAAAAGGTACAGTTTTCAGATTGGATAAAAAATAAAACGAGGTCCCATGTACATATGGGCGTGCAGTCATAGAAAACTGTATGGTGTATGCACATCTTCATTAGCCCAGTCAGTGTAGAAGCATAGGATGTTAAACCCCCAGAGGAAAAACACTGATCTACCCTTATATTACTGGTAAATAAATTCTGGCACATTTTCAATTTTTTCCCTTTAGGAATGTGTTACCTTTCCTTTAAATGACACCATTTCCTTCTAACTGGGTATGTAGGTTAGTACAATGTTTAAATGTGTCTATTGGGAAAATATTAGAATTCTATTACAATGTTTATCCCTGTGTGAAGGCCTTTAAGATAATGTTATAACATAATCATCACAACCTGAATTCATGCATAAAGTTGGTGAAGCATAACAACAGTGGTGACAGCTAGATGATTTCAAACAATTATAACTGGATAGGTTGGAGACAAATCAGAGATAATGTACTTGAATGAATAATGGCATGGTGGAAGGTGGGGAATTAAGCCATGCCACCCTCTATGGTTCAAAAAATCATCTTGTGTATACTGCTTATTTGCTTAGTCAAAGAATAATAGATATATTGTTGAAATAAAGTTGATTTAAAGGACCTCCATGACTGGAAAGCCTGCAAATATTTTGTAAAGTGATTCTTGGCTACCTGTTGCCATATTAAAATACTGGGTACTAACATTGGTTGAATTGCAGGTGGGTTGAGAAGATGTCTGTTTGATTAATTGACATGGCAACAAACAAGAAAACTAATATATAGAACAGATAGGATCCCACATTTCCATAATTACATGTAGTTCTTGTTTGTTAAGTTGTAGGCTATATTGTTATTTGATTTCGTGCATTGTAAACATAAGGAAACGATAGTATGTTTACCCAAACTGTATATTGTGCACTTTCCCACTAACTGTCAATGACTAATGACCCTCTCTAACTCCGCTAAGTCAGCACAGACATACTTATCATGATCCATTGTTCCAAGGTGTATTATAGTGTCAGCGAAATACGCCACAAGTCTCAATCGAATGACAATCTCTGGCGTCTGGTTATTCCAATCTACACCGACAGTATTTATTGCGCATGTTCTGCAGATAAGAGTATGACATCACCGTTTGACATGACTTGTGGAATATGTCTTGCCATCTGATTTAGTGACACGGTGATGTTCCTATTGAGGGAAGGGGGAGCCACGGTGGCTAAGTGGATAAGGCGCTGGTACACTAGCCTGGAGGTCGGGTGTTCGATCCCTGCATAGGCCAAGAAAGTTCATCTCGAATTTCGGGCGTGATTCTCCTTGTCAGTGATGCAGAAGGAGGGCCTGACAAGGACAGCTGCCTAGTCGTTCGGATGGGACAAAAAAACGAGGACCCGTGTACACATTGGAGTGCACGTAAAAGATCCCTTGGCAGTTGGAATTCGATATAAGAGTAGGCCGTAGCGCCGCTGCCCGGGCAAAATTTCACTCATGGCTGATTCGGACCACATTCGTGGCTGATTGGGACCAGATTCTTGGCTGATTGGGACCAGATTTTTGGCTGATTGGGACCACGATAAGGCTGATTCGGACCATTATTTAAATGACGAGAGTATTTAAAATATGTTTGCATATATTTGATAATAAGACAAAAATGTCAATAAATGGTGTAATTTCTTCAATACCAATGAGCTTAATCATGGAGAAGAAGCTTCACATTCTTGGCTGATTGGGACCAGATTGTTCTTTGCATAATATTTTAATCAGTAAACATCGTTCAAGGCATCTGGAACCAAGTTTCAAGGAACAATGATGTGAGCACATTTTCCATCATATTTATATATTCTGATAAATGTATCCTAACCAACTGGCCGAGACAGAGACTTTCCTGATCTAGACAGGTGTTGAATGCAATACACTATAGATAAGAAATGTGTAAAATTTTCTTAGCAATATACATGAAACAAAGTTAATTAAACTCAGATAGCAATATAAAAAGAACCTAATTAATCACACCATTTATTGTTAATTAATGAAAAGCCCAGTAAACCAATAAACAATCACACAAATTCCCTATTGTAGCTGTCAGTAAAGATAGGTTGCGAGGCAACGAAACATACGCCCACAGCAGCTAAATCGTCCGTCAGTCAACAAGGGTTGTCGCATATTTTTACTTTTATTGGTAATGAAGCATTTGTAATAGTACTAAAATCTGATTAAGAGTAACAACTCATTATGTAATTATCTGAAAATCATTAGAATTTGTTTGCTTTTTATAAAAGTTTTACCCCACACTAACAATAAGAATACGATACATTTAATATCATGGATTTAGCTGTTCAGTTATCAAAATTCATTGAAAAATCAAAATACTTGTTCGTTTCAACACTTTAAAGTCTGTGCATCAATCTGAACTCAATCGGATGATAAGTTTGGCCTCTATAGTGTCACAAAGTTTTTTGAAGTGATCAATGGAGATAACTCTGGAAGTAATTATTTGAAATCGCTCAAAATCAATAGGCTTCTTCGTCCCATGACCTTAAACAATGTGTGTAAATTTAAAGTCAATCGGATATTAACTTTGGCCTCTAGAGCGTCCACAGGATTTTTTGATGTGATCAAGGGCCATAACTCTAGCAGTAATTATCAGAAATCGCTGAAAATCAATAGGCTTCTTCGTCTTATGACCTTAAACACTGTGTATAAATTTAAAGCCAATCAGATATTAACTGTGGCCTCTAGAGCGTCCACAAGATTTTTTGAAGTGATCAAGGGCCATAGCTTTGGTAGTTAATATCGGAAATCGCTGAAAAACAATAGGCTTCTTCGTCTCATGACCTTAAACACTGTATAAATTTAAAGTCAATCGGATATTAACTTTAGCCTCTAGAGCGTCCACAAGCAATTGTGGACGCCCGACCGACGGACAGGGGCGACGACAATATACGACCACATTTCAATGTGGGCGTATAAAAAGTAAAATCTGACTAATTTTCATGCAGTAATATAGTACATTTTCCATGATGCTACCTTTCTGTTTACTTCTGTTATAATTGAGTCTCTAAATCTATTATGTTTATTTTCTGAACAAGGTAGGAATATAAACATTTGACTGCTTTTATATACATCGTATGCGAAATAACCAATTTCTGTTATGCTACTAACTGTATTGTATTGCTGGTATGAGTTTTCACATTTGTATGACTTATTGAAATTAACAAAAATTGGTATTAATTTTAAATAGTATATTCTATAAATAACATCTAATTACACACAAAATAATGGATCCGGATTTCCGTTATGCCACTGTATTGCTAGTATTTGTTTGGCTTATTAAAATTAACAACTACAACATATTATATTCACACAATATATATAATGCATTCCGAAATAAGATTAATGAGATAATTTGTGTTAATACAGTCACCGTGACATAACAGAATGCAATATAAAACATAAATTGACGTACATTAAAGCACATAATAATTATAGTCTAGATGAAAACCCTTTAAACTACATTCAATATCAAAATCCCAGTTTCCAATATTTTGTTGGGTTTTTTTATTGTGTGGTCCGAATAAGCCTGGAGTGTGGTCCCAATCAGCCATGGTCCCAATCAGCTTGGTTTCCGTCTAAAGACTCCTACGTCCATGTTCGTAAGCGAGATTATCAAATAACTGGTCTGATTCCGATTTTTAACTCCACATTACTTACAGGCGCTTGTGGGTGAGTATAATCTTCGGAAGATAATTACTATGGTTTTTCCCGAGGTCATATTCAAAGGACAAACACTGATTGGGCTTACCATATTTATAAGAAAGACACAAGTTACAGTACGCGTGTCTATAATATATGAGACCTGCGGCTTAAAACGAAAGCCTATTTTTTCCAGTCGGACATCTATAATTCAGGGAGGAAGAACTGAAATCCGAGAAAAAACAACACTGCAATGATAAAAGTCTAAATTGACGAGTCCCAAAGTCTAGTTTAAGAAATAATTAATATATGTCCAATTTGAAGTTCAGAATGACTTTGTGTAATTAATTTTATAAAATGAATGACTCTGAACGAAATAAGAAAACGGTTGTTAAAATGTTGTTCCTCCTACCATTTAAAGCTATGGTTTATTAAATTTCATATGAAATGTATTAAAAGATTTTATTTTTCATAAATTCAATACTCCTTTTATTTATATAGGCCTACAGTCAATTTATTGTAGCTGTATGTTAAAGTTCTTTAGATATTGTTTCCTTATGTATATGGTGTGTATTATTGACGCATTCCCGTGCATTTTAAAGGTAGTTTATAAAAAACAATTATTTGAAATTCCCTTCGTTAAGTATATCAATAAACTGTTTTTAAAATGAAAGCTTTTATAATTTATAGACGATGACGTGTATTTAGCATGAATAGAACAATAGAGGGTGTATAACAACCCTTGACTTGACAAACCCTCAATGAATACAACACTAGCTCACATTAACATAATACAAAACAGTTCCTTTTACTTGGTACACAGATTACGCCAAGATGTTACTTTACTGTTCCAGTCACTTCATGTGTTAAGGCTTATTTTACAGTTTGTTAAAAGAGGCAGTTTGTAGACGTTCTTTAAAAGTTATTTCCCAAGTTCAAAACTTGTTGTAGATGTACATCCCTCCTGGTTTTTCTCACGATACATTCCATACCTCACTCAAACCTCACTGCCCTGCCAAAATGTAACACGGTCTCCCCCAAATGCCAATTTTTAGAAAATATTGACATAGATTAATGCTGGTTCAGTTACATCGGCATGTTCAGTACCGGATTCCTGCTTCCCATATTTTGGGTTAAGTACAAAATCAAAATTTCCATTGGATGAATAAGAGATTCTAATTTAGGTCTTGTACATTGGTTGACCTCGAACTTTGTTCCATCCGACGCCTTGTCCTTGTGAGACCACCCGTTCGCCACCACTGAAGGGAGGGGGGGGGGGGCAATATAACAGAGACCTTTTTTTGTCAACACTGGATCCATGGGGGAAATTTTGCCCAGGCATCGGTGCTACGGACAACTCCTATATCGAATTCCAGCTGCCAAGGGATCTTTTACGTCAAGCGAATGTATATACGGAACTCGGTTTTTGTCCCATCCTAACGACTAGACAGCTGTCCTTGTCAAATCCTCTGTCTTGCAATACTGACTAGGGGGAAACCAAGCCGAAAAAACAAGACCAGACTAGCTCAAAACACATTTTGTCCACATTCGGTAAATCAGAACACAGTACATGTATTACCATAAATCTGATACATCAAAATAGGGGAAAGATCATTTTACAGGGATATGTTTTCTGAAAAACTAACAGATATACAATACATAAAACGGGAAGGTTGTGCATAATATGTTTGTCTTTTTAGACCCAAAAAGCATAAATGGCCAATACTGGAATTGGCAGAAATGGTCGCACACACTTTAATAATATATTAAAGGAATTTAGATGCATTGCACAATATAATGATTGAACATCTGAATCTTAAAATAATATTATTTGGTTTAAATGAAAATGGACATTGCGAATAGTTAGTCCCAGGGTGACACTATAGTCATTCACCCTTTCTAATTCCATGACATATTATATTTCCGTCACCGTCAATGATTCAAGTTAAAAACATTTAGATAAAAATCTTGACACGTGAGCTTTTAAACAAAGACTAACCACAATTAGACTATTGACTACGTGCAGTATTGTAGCTATTCTATAGTAGACTTGGTTTAACATGCTGTTGTTACCTCAACATTCAAAAATAAACACATTAAAATACAGTCCATTTTTAGTTATCCAAATAAAGCTGTTTATTCAGATAAAGTATTAAAACTGTTTGTTGTAGGCCTATATTCTCGAGTAAATGTTAAAATTTGTCTCTGTGGACTTCATCAGGCGAACAAACAAACACACTGCAAGCACCTGAATGAGCAGAAGAATATTCGGAGAGCTTATGATTTTATAAAATTCTCGGGTAATTTAATTCCCCAGACAAATTGAGATCCAACGTTGATCATTGTACCAGAAGTTATTTTTCTTCGATCCTTAAAAATGCCCCGGGGGCATGGTGGCTAAGTGGGTAAGACGCTGGCTCGCTAGACTGGAGGTCGCGTGTACGATCCCTGCATTGGCAGAGAAAGTTAATCGGGCTTTTCCGGCGTGGTTTCTCTTTTTCAGCGGTACAGGATGGAGGGTTTGAGAAGTGTATACATTAGCGTGTACGTAAATGATCCCTTGGCGGTTGGAATTCGATAAAAGAGTGGGCCACAGTGCCCATGCTCGGGTAAAAATTCCATCATAGCACACTGTATGGCGTATGCCCGTCTTCTTTAGCAGACCAGTAGGACGTTAAAGCTCATTTCATTTATAATTGCCTAGGAAAATGTTTGTATCATGCGACTTTATAATTATGTTAAGCATGTATTTCACCAATTTTCAAGCATTATGTATCAAAACTAACTATACATCATTTACCACTGCAAATTACTCTTTTTTTAAAATACAGATGTGACGTCACCCTTTGATGATGGCGTACCATTATTTCGAATAATGTACGGGCAACTTGTCAATCGTGCATTATCTGTACTAGATAAAATATTGGACTCGCGAGACGTATTTAATTGAAAGGCACGTGCAGGGTAGTGTCTGTATTTTAAGTTGTTTAATGGTCTCGAGCTTAAGACATTGCGTAATATATTGAAACAACACTCGGCTAATGCCTGGTGCAGTATCAGTAGATTACATGGGGGGTGCTCAATTCACAGTCCAGAATGTCCCGAATCGACAGAATGACAATCGAGTGACGCGGAATTCAGTCCTATCACAGTTCTGCCAGTCCCGACAGCTGAGGTGGGGTGAGTAGAATCGTGACCCATTCCTAGGTAAAAAAATATGTTTCAGCTGTCATGATTGGTTGAGATATTTTTTTGTTATACAGTCGACACATGCGTCGACTCCGAAATTCTCCTTTTCACTCGATTGACACCAGTTTTGGAATTTAATTCCGGAACTGTGAATCGAGCACCGCCGTAATGACTCGCTCTCGACCATTTAACCACACATAACATTATGAACTGGGCTACATCAACGCTTAGCATTGACCTGTCATATCTATGAATCAAATATCCAATAGTCTTATCATTAGGCAAAATAAAATAATTTATGTCCCTTAGATAACCGTTCCGCCGAATGCAGGAATGATATCAAACAATAATCTCATTTCGTCTCGAATTAGCAGTAACATTATTGTCATATTCGGTTGAATATCACGAATTTGCCATCTAAGGGGGAAAACTCTTGAATTACAGCTAAAAATATTCTGGAGACAGACCGCTATTAGTTTACCCCATTGACTTGATGACTTGATGTACTTGCATTGATGACAAATCTTATAATCTACATTGCATAATTTGCAGAGTTAAATATACATTAAGGGGGGATGTAAGGGTGGAGATTCCCACCCAAGCAGCAGTGCATCTGTCTAGTCTTCAATTCCAATTATCATAGTAAATCTGTGCAGCAATCTTATAATGGTCCCAATAGGTTAAAGCTCCAATAGCATTTTTTTAAGTTATATTTTTAAAATGTATTAAAATAAAGCCCAAAAATAGATTGTACCTATAAACAGTCCTACCTTGTTAAAGAATAATCCTATTAATCCTGTAATTCACTATTGCCAGTTGAGAAATTGGCAAAAATATCATTTTCAACTTCAAATTCAAACGTTTGAAGATGGCCGTCCATGGAGAGGAATGGGAAAACAAGGGAGGTAATTGGTTAACTATTTCCTCAATCAATCGGTGTCTGCCCAAAAAATTTTGCCCATGATCGTATAATAGTGAGTTGACAACCTTTTGAGCAAAAAACATAGAAATAATTATGTTTTGACTTTCTTAGAAAATATGAAATTGGAACTTTAACTAATTAAGTGTTCAATACAAATTCTTAAAAAAACATTATTATTTCTATAGTAAAATATCATGTAACAAGAATAACATAAAGTCAACTCAACCAAAACAAAACATAAATATCTACACCGATAAGAATGACGTATATCAGTAATCATCATCCTATGGGTCAAATTTGTGGAGTGGCGATCATGAAGTAGTTGGGGGAACAAGTTAAAAGTTAAAATATGGTAATAATTTGGACATGGGTGTGGTTCATGGTTAGTAACATTATGGAAGATAATATGTTCTAAATCTCAGGCTTAGATGCTGTTGATAACCTACTGGATATGAAGTTTAGGGCTCTTTAAATCCATCCGTAAGTTTTCTAAAACAAAAGATCCCATTTCACTGAGAAACACGTTATGAATCATTTTTGCATTTGTTTAATCATGATTAAATATAAATTGTCATAAACATTGTTTAGATTTTGGATTTCTTGCCTATTTATTGTCAGAATTTGAATGTTTGTTCTTGTTACAAGAGCAATTTCAAAAACAAACTTTATTTCCGTGTAGCGATAATATTCTGATTGTCTTTGTTGGTATTTAAACAGAAATTAGTATGAGAAAAACTATTCTTGTGTTTTTAAAATATCAAGGAATATCCTTAGCATAAGTTGATACCACTACCTTATCTATCAGACTATCAGGTAAACTAGAATACACAACCCTTTTAATATAATTAGATGAGTATTTATCAGAGAAATGAATTAAAACAATGTGCTGTATATCCCTGAATAAATGTTCATTGTCTATAAATTCTTGTAAATGAGTATGACCTCTATCCTGAGCTAACTTGACCATATCTTTGTTAGGTTCTTTATCAATATAAGTAGATTCAGCTATCAATATCTTCACCCTGAGTAAATCTGGATTTGTAACATTTTTAAATATATCAAATGTGGTATCACCTGATAAAAAGAAAACAAAAGTATGAATGTTATAAGTACTTAAATAAACAGAAGACTGGGTTACTAGCAGCAAGGTTTATTATGATACCTTTAAAATCTTTGCCATTTGCCAACAATCCAGGAGATCGAAAATACGCTATACACTCTGTCCTAAGCCATGTAAGATACACCCATATTTTGCAAGAGAACAAGCTAAAAAAAAGCATACAATAAGGGGCCATAATCCATGAATTTATGGTCAGATACATGCCAATATCATAAGCAATCAAGATCATTTTTATATACATGTAAACCTATATTTCTATGGAAGAATAACATTGTCAATATTATTTCAATGTTCATGCTTTATCACTACATGTATTTGTGTTCGGGGAGCGGTCATTTTGATGGGACGTTTTGGTACAATTTTCACGAAATCTAACTATTGGCCAAAGTGGACATGCTTTGTTCAGAGTGTGTCTGATTGTAAAAAGGATGGATGTATACAGAAAGAGTCTTTTCAATATCGATTCATATGTCATTTCATATGAAATGGTTGTGTTTATCTGCAGATCATGTGAGAATGTAGTCATACAGTAATTAAGGTTAAGTTTTACCTGTAAAAGCAACATCTGGTGTTGTGATAATATCATGTATTGTTTCACCGGATTTCAACATTTCACCAATCGTTTTGCCATCTAAACCTTGATATTCAGCTTTCAATGATTTCTTATGATGATATAATATATAGCCTTGACTTTTTACCCTATGTATAGTGGGAAATGCTTTCATTGTATATTTACTTGTAAACTGAAAATATAACTACAGTACATGTGGTAAGCCTGTAAACAGTGCTTGTTGTCATCCATAATTCCATATGTGTATCATAAGGGTCCATATTTCAAATTGATCCAATGATAATTGACTCTTCATTCACATTTATTATTTATTATGTAAGCTTAATCTGAGGCAAACCAATCTCATTGTGAATAATGTATGATTTGACTTTTTTTCATTTTTTTTGATTGATTGATTAACAACAAAAAAGAGGCCTACTTACATTTACAGTATCATGATCACCACATGGTAAAATTTCAATTTCATTCAAGGCTCCTGGATTTTCACTAATTTTGCTATAAAGATCACAGACTGATTTTAAGTCATCTACTAAATGACTTGGTACATAGTACCTGGCATTCGACATTCCATATAACGACCGCTTCCCTACATGTTGTGGTATTGCTGAAATATGATCCATATGACCATGACTATAAAAAGAGTAAAGTCAATAAAATTACAAAAGCATTCATCAACAAATTTATTTTGTACATTGTCATTAATATTTCAACTTCAAGAGTTAATATTAACAGAATTATATTATAAGCTCATTATATTTTTTTTCAAATTATTATAAAATTGTAGGCCTCAGGGGAAAAAATTACATGTACTATCTTCTCGTGGCATTGTATGTGGGAAAATTGAAGGATTTTAAGCAGAGATTGACCTGTTTATTAATCATTCCTAAAGAGCAGAACACAAGCAGATTGTTACCCCATGAAGGTCTAAAATATGTTTAAAGTCTTACCTGATGAATACATTTTTACATTTGACACTTTCTTTTGCTGAATATCCCATATCAAATGCCAATGACAAATCATCACTTTTCACAACAACTGATGTCTCTAATCCCGATATTGACCGAGCAAACACACTGTATTTCTCAAAATCTGTCCATCCGCTTTTTGTTCTACCAGTATGTCGGTGATTGGACATTTTAGAACTTTTCAAATGTTTATGATTATTAGTTTGATATGAACACGTGTTAAAATTAATACCCGTAACAGTGTTATTATTTCTTCCTGCAACTACAACCTTTCTTAGCAACAAATGACAGACTTTTGTCCTTGCAAATGAGTGTTCAGCGTGACTTTTACATTCGATTATGAGCCGACAAAATGTTTGAAACAACATATCTCATCGCCTTTGTGTAATATTCATTGAATTAGGTTAAATATGACAATTATATAGTGCTAAATTACACACATTTGCAATTATTGGTAATAAATTATAAAGTTTGTGAAAGACATTGCCGAAGACAGCCATAATACAAAGGGATGCTACTCTAACATACAATCGTCCTTGACCCTGAAGATGGTAAGAGCCGGCGCAGGTAAACTCTTAAAGTTAAGGCCCACTGCAGATATCTTCATGTCGAGGATTAAGAAAGTCTTAGTCAAATTCTATGATGTCAAAGCACACTGATCCGCAGTGAATATTCGCTAGGCCATTTTTCCTCCGACAAATTAAATTCTAAAACATTGTTTTTTTTTGTGTATTAGAAAAAATAAATAAGATTGTTTCAAATATTTGTAGTTAAAAATATTTCCTATTTACATTGTCGAAGCAGTTACGTCTTATGTAAACAATGCACGCGCTATTGAGCCAATGATTGACGTCTTGTTATGTAATTTCACGTGTTGAAGACAGTCATCTTTGACAGCGATATTAGAAGACGACTGTCGTAATTCTCCGCGAAACATATTGATGTCAAAGATGACTGCCTTCATAGACATAGCCTAAATTCAAACACTAATTTGATTCTAGACCAAATATCACAAGATAGGGCCTACCGCCACGCAAAATGTAGGCCTACGCCCACGCTTCACTCCATATAATCTTGCAGACTCCGCTATTCCCCAAACAGCCCTTAAGTCGCCCAGAAAAAAAAATAATTTGACTAAAATTTTCAAGATATTTCTTATTTATTATCTAGATTTTAACTATTATAGCGAGAACCGTCGGCTCTTTCTCAAAATCTTACATAGTGCTGTTATCGGCACCAACATAAACAACCAGGAGCCATAATCTAGATAGATAGTCTCAAGTGCGCAAATATGGGAAGGGACTGAGACCTTCGGAACATAAACATATATTTTAAATTTCATCAAAATTGATATAAAAAAATTGTGACCTCTAGAGGACCACATCCTTGGCATTACATAGATGTGTAACGGTGATATATTTAAACGTTTTTTTAAAATTGTGTCTTCTAGCGGGTCCACAAGCTAAAAATGTGATTTTTCGTACAATCAGGGGCCATAATCCGGGTAGTTATGTTCGGATATCCGCTATTATCGAAAGGAACCAAGATCTTTGTGATATAAACAAAAATTTAAAGTTTCATCAAAATCGGAAATAAATTGTGGCCTCTAGGGGGTCCACAACCTTGATATACCATATTTTTACGGCGACCCTTTTTCAAAATCGTTTCATAGTTTAGGCACTAGAGGCGTCAGCCTCCTCTCGAAAAAAACGAAAGAAGTCGAAAAAATAAAACGGGAGAAGAATGCTAAAACCGATGAGAAAAATGAAAATGTACCCTAGTTAAAGGCAGACAAAAGGGCCCAACGTCTGACAAAAGGATCCCTCTGGCCAAGGAATGGGCACCCGAGTCCGAGTCAATCGTTTTCTATACATACACTGTTACTGTCGAATTAACTAATGAATGAGAATGCAGTCATTGCATTTGCATGAAAATCATCAATCAAGAACCCAAACCCCATCCCCAAACCCCTGCGAAATAAGGACCTTCAAAATAGTATAGCCTCCGCCATGATAAACTTTAAAACGCCCCTGCCCTTTTTTTCCAACATTTGTGATCCTGTTTTCACGAAATTCAAACTCAACCTTCCATACGGTGTAACAGGGATTCAAACAGTTTTCCAAATCGTGTTATACTTGCGACCTCTAGAAGAACCACAAGCTAAAAACGCAATTTTTCATATAATCATGGGCCATGATTCAGGAAGTTACAATCCTATATAAGCGAATATCAAGAGGAACCAGGATCTTTGGGTTTTAAACATGCATTTCAAGTTTCATTAAAATCGGATTAAAAGCTAAAAAAGATGATTTTTCGTACAATCAGGGACCATAATTTAGAAAGTTACGATCCGATATGCGCAAATATCGACAGAAACCAAGATCTTTCAGTTATAAACACGCATTTCAAGTTTCATTAAAATTTTGACTTCATGCAGGGTCCACAACCATTAAAATACCATATTTTTTACACTATTCGCGTACAAGCGACGGCCATTTTGTCTGGCAATTTTGGTCCGATTTTCACGAATTTAAACTCGAGCTTCATTCGGCTAGAGCTGAATCTGCCTATTGCAGGTCTTTCTTTAGGTCTTAATTGCTATCTAAACTATTAATTAGACATTAATTATATCAAGGCCATAATCAATCCCCTATGTCATCTTTAGCCTGTGATATTTCGTGGATTTGAATACGTCTTGTGATGGATGAAAAATAAACGTAAAACTGGATAATCGAGACTTTGTTTATGGCAATGGTAGTAATGATGATCAAGGCTAACCTAGCCTAAAATTGAATCGCTAATATCTAGTTTTGAAGTGAAACAATTTGAAATTTTCAGCATATTTATCCTCTTTTCAGTGTCTCCTTTTTAACTATTATAGCGAGAACTGCCAGCCCTTTATCTAACCTATAAGAAATCACGCCACAAGCGACAAGCAAGTATCTTAATGTATTGTTAAATCACGAATAAAAGGGTAAACGTCACATTTCATACAACAGTAATTTCTAAGTATTATATGTTGTATCCTATTTCTGTATTATTATCCGAGGTTAATTGTCACTCGACGCAAACCGTACTACTACATGTAATACAAACGTCTCCGGAAATAACTCACACGGCGTATAGTGTGTAGACAGATAAACACGACGTCATCCGATGTGCAAATCTTCTAAGCAATTTATCTTCATCCGAGTACCCAAATAACTTTTTAAACGTGTACAACTTCTTTGACCAGCGATAGCAGACCGGTTGTTTACTTAAAGTATCAACCGAACAGTCAAAAGTATTTAACAGTAGTTGTAAATACAGGTAAATATGTTGTTTAGTAAATGGAAACTATAGAGACAACAATACTAATAGTCTATTTGTGGCACTGGTCTATTATATATTCTTAGATGTCGGATATTGACAGGTAATATAATCCAACGAGAACAGATTAGCATTGTCCAGGGTCGTCTTAACATATGGGCATAACAGTTGCCGGTGGGGAGGGGCCAAGCATCGGAGTCTCACCTTTGGTGTACAGCATATGCACTGGTTCTGCTAGAAATACTTTTTGTTTAATTTTATCAACCATTTAAATTTCTATTACTGTGATTTGCCGAGGATCTGTAATGCTGTTAAGAGAGCTCTGACCGTGACTGATATGCGTTTTACAAAACGTAAATTGCTTAGCATTGAAAGGCCTTTACAGTATAAATCAGTGGCGATATTACCTTTTTGTCACTGCGATTTGACTGACGATATATCACTTTATTATTCAAATAATGCAAGGAATATTTGAAGTAACAATGATAGTATATAGTATTAGTTTATAGGTATTTGTGACATGGTATAAAACGGACGTAGAATACGGTATAGTTAATTGAGCAATATGTCACTGTTGACATACCGGTACCGGACGTATTGTAAATACGTATCTTCAGGTGACCGCATAAAATTAAACATTACTAACAAACCATTCCACACCTTTAACTACGACTGTTTTTCATTATACCTTATCTACGACTGTTTATCATTACACATTAATTTGATAATAACTACATGGACTTTCAGAGGCCTTCTTTAACTTCGTGGGTTTTCTTTGAATCCTCTGGTTTCGATACCACTACGCGCGTGCGACGTACTGGAAACAATTGAATGATATGCTAGTCCTGAAATTAGGTAAATTAGCTTGTGTTGGGAAGTATCGCTATCCGAGAGGGGAATTACTGTGTCCAAGTATCTCGATTCTAGGAGGTGATCAGGGGTTGGGGTGGGGGCTTTTTCCGGAATGGGGTGGGTCAAATGTCTAAAATTGGGTTGGAAATGGGATAAACATTCTATAGGTTTATAGGATGCTCTTTGGTAATAAAAACGGATTAACCTCATAATGGTGAAGGTGGGTCGATTTCACTAGTGACCTTGTTTCTGCTAATATCTCATTGTTTCATTCTGAAAATCATCAGCTTACTACGTGGTTAATAGGTTTTTATCCACCGAGTTTTCAATGGGGCACGACAGTCTGCATATTTTATCTTTAAAATTAACAAAGTGTTGTCAAACATAACAAACTCTTTTTCTATACTAAGTGACAGTAATTCAATATTGCCGAGAACTGACATGAACTAACATACATAGATGTAATATTTGTATGACTTTTAAATAAGTAAGACTAGAGTGATTATTTTTAATCTAAACTTTAAATATTACAGAACTCACGACGAAAATAATTTCAATTATTCAAATGTTTGCATTATCGAGAGCAAAGTGCCTCACTCAGGGATGGTTTCTTTTGTTATAAAGAACTATCATAGGCAGGGCTATGACTATCCGGTAAGCGTTTTTTTCCATCCACTGGAGCCAGGTGTTATGACGTCATATGTGGATTGTGGGTTAGGATAAGGGTTAGGATAAGGGCTGTGGCCTGCAGATTTCGTCAAAGTCTCGAGATGTAGACAGGACTAGCCCTAACCCTAACCCTGGGTCAAGCCTAACCCTCATCCAAACCCACAATCCACATATGACGTCATAACACCTGGCTCCAGTGGATGGAAAAAAAACCGCTTATCACTTTATCCTGTAACGGTTGGACGACGGACGTACAGAGTTTGCGATACAAACGACCACATTTCATTTTCAATGTGGGCTTGTTATACAAAACACGATAAAAGCTTACGAAGGAAATCCTATATTTTGTTGTCATCCTGTGTATAAGAATTCTCTATTAACTTTACGTTTTTTATTTAATGTGTTATAACTATTAAAACTATTTAAATATGACTATTTCCCATTTGAAAAATAATAATACATGTCCCGGGTCACTGTATGAGCAGGATTTTGTAAAATAAAACGTAAAATTAACATACATTGTATTTATGGTGAAAGCCTTGGTAGATCTTTTTGCATTTTGATGTTTTTTTGTTTGGTTTTTTTTCGGGGGGGGGGGATTTTCCCGGGTTTATTTTTGAAAGCCTCTTTTTTTTCTAAACAACAGCTGTCATGCAACTACAAATATTCAACTGTATTTAAAAAATAAAAACACAACAGCAGATAACATAAAAAAAAGTGAAAGCAATTCTGTTAGCTACGAGAACTGGCCACACGAAAACAGTGGTGTAAAATGTCGGCAACCCAACATCATAATTATTATCAACGATTTGCACCCAAACATATGATTAATATTATATCCTGCATGTTTACTGACAAATTCGCAATCAGATAGCTTCGAGTTAATGAAATCACGGTTGGCTGACCGCGAGTTTCAACTTTACGAGGTCAACTTTAATGATTTTATATACTTCCTATATATATATAGATAGTAGTTGCTTGGTGTATATTAACTTGCCCTTCTTGTTCGTGAGTCAGTATTATATATTCCACATAGTTCGTGATGTAAACTACTTCTATCATGGCGGTAAGTGTATATTTTAATTTACTTCTGGGCAAGACATCATAAGAAAAACACATTAAATCAGCACACTTATAGTATAATATTCAGATTAAGAGCTCGACACCAGAATGTTAAAATGTACACAGAGTAGACATTTTGCAGGTTGAATTTTGGATTGTGTTACTAAATCAGTTTTTGAATTAGTATAGATATGCAAGATTCTTATTTCTGTTATGGCGTTAGTGTATTTTCCATGTCGCAGTATAATAACTGTTATCATATTGTATTTGTAGATATACTTCGTTTGATGGAAACATGTTGTCCACATTTCTTAAACTGTTTCCCGGTATTGACTGGCGAGGATTTTAAACATTTTTCGTGGAATTAAGGGAATCTTTTCGCAGTTCCTTTTACTGTATTTTTATTGTTATTTTATTAACAGATACCACGTTTAACCGTTATAATTATGGTGTATCCGGTTTATATAATGGGTAATATTTTATAGCTTCAGGTGCGCCAAGTATTCAAAACGTAATGTACATTGTGACGAATATTATTTAAGCCGAATTTTATTTCAAGTGAAAGCTGGTTCTCCGAAAGAAAATGTTGGTTAATTAGTTCAATATCAAATGCAGTCTATGTTTTCCACGAGGATATGTAAATGAAATTGTTCGAGCTAACTGAATTACAACTCGATATCAACTGGTTATTTTACAATATAGAATTTAAGCGATAAGATCTCGCTGATTTCTCAGATTTATTTTTTTTTATTTCGAACTATTATTGGTGCTATGGTATTTTTTCAGGCTAATTAAGACGTTTAATTAAAACTGTTATGTTCTAAAACGCCAGTTGCCCTGGGGGAACATATATAAATTGATATAAGTATAGAATGGTATCATCCACAACATGGTGTCCGTCAGTATATTAATCAGTGTGACGTGGGCCTATACATACATTATTAAAGAGCTATTACCACTTTTAACAAGGAAATAAATGTTATTAATTTTCAACAGTGCCGTGACAGTGACGTCACTCAATTTTCGAAAATCAAATTACCGCCCAATAAAGATCTCCAAATGCAAATGCCTCTTTAATGGTTTATAATTATTGAACACTGTCTCCGTAATAGCTGAATAGCTTTCACTGTTTTGTTTGGTTTTTTTTTAGAGGGGGGTGGTATTTTTTGTTGTTGTTCTCTACGCCAATAGATTTATATTAATTACACCATATCCAGCTAAAATTATTACACCATATCCAGCTAAAACAATCCCATTAAAACACAGATCCTATTGCGTTTGGTTTTTTATAGTTCAAAAATTTGTTTTACTTGTCTTCACAACACTAGGATCTGGAAGAGTTGTTGTATAACAGGCGTTCTAGTTGATGCAACCTGCCAGTACAACTGGTAATATCTTCATGTAGTGAATGCCAACGAAACAAAATAATCTATATTTTAATCAGATTGAGCTAACTTAAGGCAGTGTTGATTGTTTCCTTTACAGTTACTGGTCGGTTTCTACTAAATGCTTGACCTTTGTAATACTATATGGACAGACTGGTCTGAAATATGTCTTCCATCTAACTGTACGACCAAATTATTAAATTGTCAGTGGCAACTGGCGTGAAGTGATTCAAGAAAAATTTCCTTTAAGGTCGCTTGTTCCATGTGACAATGGTACCGCCATGTTTTTCTATTTGCATTCCCAATAGCGAGTCACAGTTATAGCACTGACTTGGTTTATTTTTGTTTTCATGGCGCGTGTTCATGGATCAATATACCATCGGATGACTCATTATTCAATATAATTATCATCTGTCAACTTTATTTACTTATATGATTGATATTTACATGTCTGCTCTATGAATAACAAAATATATATATTTTTAAAAAGATAGCTACGATGTCAACATTTGATCTGGAATCAATTATAACGAGGTGTGAATTGTTGTCTGGTTTTTGTTTGTTCACACCTTATATATGACAATGTCCGGGAGTATTGTACTTTTTTTTTTTTTTTTGTTTTTGGATACCGAATTTTATGAAATTGTCCATTATGCGAACAGGAAAAATGCAGATGGGATATATTGCATAACGGCTATTACCACATACTTGTTTATTCGTATTCATATTAAATTTTAGATAAGAAACCTCATATTATAGGCTATGGCAACCAAACTCGATGAGGAATGCTGCACTTCATTAATGTCAGTGTAAATACAAAAAAACTCCAGTGTTATGATATAAATCACAGGCGCGGATAATGTGGGGGATCCGGCGTACAACTCATTTTGTATTTTCGGTTCGATGCTATGATCATATTACTTACTTGTATATGTGGGAGATATATAATACTTAGAAAGTGTTATAATATAAGAACTCTTAAAACTTTATTAGATTCACTGCGTATGGCTGACTTTCTTATATTTGTCGGATATTTTAGATGTTTTCACCCATCGATGGGGGGATACTTATACGCGAACATGATCTTTATGACAGTGGAATGACACAGACTGTTTTAATGTCCCATTTAACAAATTTAACCGCGAAGTCTACTTTGCAGTGGGTTTCTTTTATATTTGCAGTGGGTTTCTTTTATAGATAACAAACGACCATCCTTCCTTTGTAATTTATTTCAAATTCATCGTTTTCTTCAAGAAGGAAGAAACAATTTTATTTTCACAAAATGTGTATTGAGGTATCATTTAATATGGGTGATTATTACCCTGCCCTCGACATTGAGGATGTTTTTCTCTCATAAACTATAATACTATCTAGGTTAAGACTAGCTATAGACGAACGATAAAAATTACAACGAGGAACAAACAACCTTATTAAAATTATTTATTATGATAATGGCCAATGTCAACAAATTGTGGTGGTATATTGTCGTCGCTATGTCCGTCGGTCTGCACTCTGTAGATTATATTTATTATAGATAAACTTTAGGTTTTTTTCACACTAGCGACAGAGAAGCCTATTCACTTTAACCATATCCGTTAATTACATACTTTTAGAGATACGGAAATTATTTTTTATTCTTTGTAGAAGCCTGTGAAAGACCAAGCTACACAAGTTAGGATCCGTGCACCTTAAACGATTGATTATTTCAACATTTCAATTTAAATTACCATATTCACTTGTTTATCGACATATGCATACCACCATCTGCAGATGACATTTAAGATTGCCACATAAATAATGTCCGTATGTTCTGTGAAGATGGAATTAATATGGTTTGGGCTATTCATTTTATTCGCTAAATGCCACTTAAAGATTACATTTTATTTTCCATTGGTTATACTAGTCTATAAGAGTCACATAGGTAGTAAAAGTATTTGTCATGGTATTGTACTGGAATGCCCAATTGATTGTGTTTACTTGTATCTTTACTGTTTGAAGATGAAGCTAGAATATTTTTAAGTCAAGTGTCATGTCCGGGGTTACTGGACTTGTTTGAACGTTAATTTTAGTAAGGTAAACTATTTATGTATTGGCATGCTATGGTCGTCGAAGAAGACAGGGGTATTTAGTATTGTTCTAAGTTCATTGGGTATCAAGAGCAACTGATATTCATAAAGTTCCATTCTTACAGTAAGTACATGTATAATGCTGATATACAATTATTGATGCCAACATATGAATCGATCAGGGTTTTAATCGCTATAACACTGCGTTGAAAGTTTTGTCAGTGAATTTTTTGTTTCTTATGTGCAACTTTGAATACGGTTTGAGCGCCCCCCCCCCTTTCATCTTACCCAAATTCAAGTGGCGTTTTACAAAACCTTTACGTATGGGTAATTAGTTATAGGACTACCCTTATTTCGGATAATTTAGAGGAGGGTGGGGTCCGGAATACTCCGGATCGATCTATGACGATGTCGGACATTGTTTTTGAATACTACAATGCACTGTCACTTTTCTTTATGGTTGCCCCGTTAAACTTTGGTGTATTTTAATATATTGAATTCCTATGTGACATAGCGACACGTGAAAGTATAAAGTAAGTATAAATAAGAACTATATTCGTCGTAAAACTTGTTCGGGCTTAGATCATAAACCATTAAACGTGTATATAGATAACTGTTGAAACTCTAGCTGACAATATTATGTAAACAATATTCTCCTTTTACACAGGTCGCATATAGTCAAATTACCTAATACATGTTTAAACCTTCGTGATTAGGTAATTTATACATGTATATTAGGAATGGGGGTAGGTTTGACAATGTGACAACAGTTCATTATGGTATTTTATATATAGACGTACGTGACATTTCAGTTGTTTGGCATTTATTTTACCGGGGTTTACATAGAATAGTACGACTTTGTCAAATTATCAAAAACGGCAGAACGCTAAGTTTACAAAGAAAGGTCAGTAATAACACAACAATTATGTTTTTCATTTGTTTTTGGTTTTCTTATTATGTGAAATTGCCTTGTATCAATATTCCTTGTGTCAGCTAATAGTTGGGTGGCTCCATAGACCATGCCTGATTTTAGATTGGCTTTTATAGATGTTGTGTATATTTCTTTCTGAACCAGGCCGATAGGAATGATTTTGAAAGCCAAGAAGCTTAAATTATATCTACGTATTTTAAGTAAAAGATGAATTTCTTGAGCAGTGGCTTCGTGTGTACGATTGTATATTCCATCAATATTAACTGTAGGAAATGGTCGTTTTAAACGCCGAGTGGAGCTATAGAAATACATCTTACTACGACTTGATGTCTATATATCGCTTAAAATCATATTTCACCCGAGACAATACCGAATGTCTGAGACACATTTCTGGATCTGAATATATGGTTCTTAGATAGGTGCAATAGTTTACACAGGCCAGTTTGAAATTTGGTGCACAATGTGCAAAACTGTAAAACCGCAAAATGGATTTAATTTTAAAACTGGGAAGTTATTCAGCAGAATTTTGAAGAAGACGGAAAAAGAAAGCGATTCATCATTATATAGGAACAGTTATGGGAAAGCAATTAATAATAATGATAATATTGACATATGTGATGTGTCAATACTTGAGAGTTATTATATAGGAAATCTGAGAGTTGTTAGACTCACTTCCCATTATTTTTCTTTCACTCGGTCCATATCATCATGACAATGCTTTAAGTGGTACATAAATAGTTAAATTCAGTTATTACTCATTTGATATAATCATTATCCCCCTATTCTTAATAGATATCAGTTGAAAACCAGGTCGCATACAAAACTTAGATTGTCCTTTTACTATTAAAGGACAATATTGGTGTCAGTCATTATTACATATGTGATAGATAGAACCAATCTGTTTCACAGAGAATTGCTTACGAATTATCTCTGTAACAGATGCCTGTCCATAGCACGTGCGTTGACTGCACGCGCCGGTAGTCATTGGCTCAACGTCTTGTGCAATGTTTACTTAACACCTAACTGCTTCGGGCAAAATGATGCATTTTACTCATTTTAATACCCATTTACACTAAATAGGAAATATTTTTTAACTACATATACTTCAAACGTCTTTATTTATTTTTCTTTTACCTCAAAAAAATGTTTGAAAATTTAATTTGTCGGAGTAAAAAAGTTAATATGCCGTACTCATTAAGCCTCGTCGATGTCATGCCTATCAGTGATTGTAGCGGCCAAGCGAATATTCACTGCGGGATCAGTTTGAGATAGAACTGGTTAAATATACATTCCAAATGTAATTTCTATAACATATGTAATAATGATTGACACCAATATTGTCCTTTAAGTCCGCATGCGCTTGAGAACAGACATGAAACTAACACGAAGCTAGTTGACATTTTAATTTTTAATTCGAAGATTTTAGTCGAAAACACTAAGCATATACTTCGAGAATATTAAGGGGTATTTATCTTGGCTGATTGGTATCATGTCGTGATGTCGTGGTGTCGTCCTTCATAAGACGACAACTCGACATCACAACATTTTAACCCAACACTACGACAACACGATATTACTACATTTTAACCCAACAACACGACATTAAAAGTGTATTGTCGGGTAAAAATGTAATGTAATGTCGGGTTGTCGTCATGCCAGGTTATGGTGGTGTCGTAATGTCGGGTTGTCGTGGTGTCGAGTTATGGGCCATATTCGTCTCAATACTATGACTATGATTGTGTACACTGAAAGTTCCCCGGGATTGTGCAGCATGGTTTATCCATGTCGATAGTGCAGGACCAAGGGTCTGACAAAGAACAGTGTCTAGTATTGTAGATAGGACCAAAAAAAAACTCCTGTGTACACATTGGCGTGCACATAAAATATAGTCCGATTTGTTTGGAAAAGTAGGAAAAAGAAATGAAATAGGTTTTAAGGTCCAACTGCACTGTTCCGGGAGCTACAGTGGCCAAGTGAGTAAGACGCTGGCTTGCAGGTCGCGGGTTCGCCCCCGGTGTTCACCGAGAATGTACAGCGTATGCCCGTCTCCCGTAGCCGTCAGAGAAGAACAGTAGGGCGTTAAACACAACTTTTGGGTGGGAAGAAAAATCATGGTTCCGTGTAAATATTGGCGAGCACCTAAAAGACACAATACACTGCTGTAGCATATGCCCGTCTCCTATAGCCTTCAGAGCATAGCAGTAGGACGTTAAACACGACTTCATTTCATTCAATTTTCCTACTTTTCTGCACCAACCGAGCTATTGAATATAGGCATACACTATGCAGAGTGATATGATTTTAAATGGACCGTGGAATTTCTTCATCGAAATTCAGCTGTGGGGGATTCCTTTATGTGCACGCCAATGTGTACAGAGGGCTGTTTTTTGTCCCATCTACACAACTAGACACCACTTTTTCAGGACCTTTGTCCTGCACTACCGACAGAGAGAAACCACGCAGCGAAATCTTAGGGAACTTTCTTGACCAACCATAGGCGTACGGGCTCGATGACAGTTAGGGGGGGGGGCAGAACCCGAATTGCCCGAAAAATTTTCGGGTTTACAGACGCTCCCCTCCCCCTCAAGAAAATTTTGGAATATTTGACGGCTGCAAACACGTTTTCCTGCTATTTCAACCCGTGAACAAAGCAACTTCAAGTGGTCTAATATAGCTTAAAGGTGGCTGGCTCGAATTTCAATCAATCTTTTACAGTCCACGAAGACGGGAAAATTTTGAAAATTTAAATGCCGCAAACGCGTCTTCCTGCTATTCCAGCCTGTGAACACAGCAACTTCAATTTGGTCCAATACAGCCCAACTGCTGACCCGGATTCCAAACAACTAATCAATCGTCGCGGGGTATGGGGGCCTTACCCTCCCGGAGACAGTTTTCAAAATTAAACCGTTTTCTGCTATTCTAGTCCGTGTAAGTAACTCCAAAAGTATCCATTGGTGTTGTAACCGAAATCCCAACCATCCAATCAGACTGTTGCAGCTGCATTCACAAATACTAATTAATCGATGCCCGAAAAATGCCGCACAAAGTAGAGTGGCTCCAGACAAAATGTTTTAATTCATAGTCAACTCAATACAAATTCGTATTCAATTGAAAGAAAAGTAAAATTAGTGTTTTATTGGGGTTCAAGGAAAGTTAGGGAAGCAAAACCAGAAATGCCCGACAGCGGCGGCCGATTTCCTTCGAGAGGCGAAGAAGCGGAGCTGACCTTGAATAGATCTCCCAAGAAAATTTTGGAATATTTGACGGCCGCAAAATTAGTGTTTCATTAGATTTCGGGCACTTTATTTTGCCAAGAAAATGAAATATTTTTTTTTTCTCACTTTACCTGTCTGCCCGAAAAGTCGGCTTGCCCGAAAGTTAGGGGGCAGCTGCTCCCCCCCCCCCGCCCCCTGGCTCGTACGCCTATGTGGCCAACACCAGGATCGGTGCATATAATCGTAATATTGAGAGGAATATGGCCGATAACCCGACACCACAGCGATTCCGACATCACGGCATTTTAACCCGACATTTTTACGCGACATTACGACGTAATTTCGCTGATTTTGTGTTCCGTCCCAGAGTGCTTCTATCAATGGCTTGAAGACTTTCCAACATCTTTAAAAGATGCATAATAGTTAAAACTAGATAATGTAAACGGAATTTTCTTAGCATTTTAGTCAAATTGATCAACTCTGAACTGAGAATTTTGCGATTGAATTTTGGGCCTAGTCTCTGTCATCATTATTAAAGTCGGTACGATAAATAAACATAGTCTGGATTATTCAATTGTTTTTATTTAATAATTATCAATGAGCGTTGAGCAGCAGATAGGATTGAAATCCAGTAAATATCGCAGGCTGGCGATGCCATCGACAGTTGATGGTGCTAGATAACGGGCGTAAAGAAGGGCGTGCAACTGGCAATTTAGCTCTTGCATAATGTAATCATCTCAGTTCACATAATGATACGATGTAGTTTCTATATTTCTGTAGTTTTTAGCAAGTCTCCCTCCTTGTCTACCCTTCTCCTTCCTTTGCGTCGCTATGTTTGATTTTTGGTCTAGCACCCAAGGAGGTAGTTTGAATGTCCATTTCTGTCAGGCTTTGGTGAATATCGATGATGCGGAAAGACATGGTATCGATGATAAGGCCTAGCAAAGAATCCAAACAGTTAACCCACTTTTATCAGATGATTGCTACATGATGGGTTGTTTGTGGTTATAAAGATTTTGACTTTGTCGGACTATCCAAAAAAAAAAAAATGTTATTGGTCAATAAATGGATTTAACCCTGCAGGGCCCATGTTCCTTAAGCAACGTTCGCGAGTTTTACAACATCTAACCGTTGCTTCAATACTCAGCAATTCCCAAACTTTCCGCTCGTTGTTTGTACACGTGACTAATTAGCATTGTCCAATCAGAGTTCGTGGCACATAACACACTATAAACAAACAGGGTTTTTTAAATTGAGAAACTCGTGGAAAAACGGCAACCGTGACATTGATCGATCTTTGAACTTTGCAACTCGATTGTCACATGTAAGCATATGTGCAGGGCCAAGACTAGAAATTATGTAGTCTATAACAGTGTGAGTTATGAATAGACATTTTTCCCTTAATTTCCCCCCCCCCTCTAACTTGCGGCATTTTTGGTTGACTTTTTGGTCTAGAATTGGAAAAAAGGGATCAAATTTGCAATTTCATAGCAGTTTGGGGAAATACAGATGATTTTACAGCGGAGGGATAGGGGTGTAAAGTGTCTTTCTGCAGAGCAATCATTGTGTCGATAGTAAGATTTGTGTCAACATCAAATCCCCGTTGCAAAAAATCTAAACGGTCAACACCCTAAAAAGGTATGATGAAGAGATTAACAAATGTGATCTCCATTGTGCCTATAAAGATTGAAACCAACGGAATGTTGAGCAAAAAGCTACAGCCTGTGATGTTACAGCCATTTAACATTGAAGTCAATGGGCAAATAATTGCTAGTCTGATCCCAGTCATTATATGAGTTGTGTCCCTTTAACTGTGTCTGCATTTTAATCGACATTGAGTTAGCCTACCATTTGTCAGAGTTTGACTGACGTCATTTAGAAATATTTGCCTAGTTGTTCGGATGATATCTAGAGTGTGGCCCCGTACATGTAGTGCAAGCAAGAGTTCCCTGTGTAACTATGAGTTCTCATCAAAATATTTCCGACCGAGAAAGACGGCCATGGAGAAAGTCTCAGTGGGGCAGAGAGGGTTCATTTTGGGTTGAGTAGAAGATCCATTGGATGGACGAGAGATTCCAATTTATGTTTTATAAAATTGTGGGTTATTTCCTGGCCATCATTCGGTCCACAATATAGTTCCAATTCACTCCGTTGGGTGATTTTGACTTTGGTTTATTTCCACTGGTAGGCATCTGTATGATTATATTGCCACTAGTTCGTCGGAAATGTGAGATCATTGACAATGACTAAGACAATGTTTTTAAGAAATCCGATTTGTTTTTAATTTTTGTGCAAAATGTTTTCCTTTTCGGTATTTAGGCCGGGATTTCAAAACAAGCGGTGGCCAAGCAAGATTCGCTCACATTTTGCAATAAATGGATACAGAACATGCGATTTTCGGCCTCCAGGGGCCATAATCCAGCAGAAAGTTAGGGTCTAATACCAGCAAGTAGGCTATTGAAAGGAACCCAGATCTTTAGGAAATCAACATATATTTTAAGTTTCATTAAAATCGGATAAAAATTGTGACCTCTAGGAACAACTTTGGTATTACATTCTTTTACACTATTAGCGTACAAAGAGTGGTCATTTTGTCGGGCAGATTCGGTCCGATTTTTAAAATTGTCACCTCTAGAGGGTCCACAAGCTACAAATTTGATTTATCGTAACATCAGTGGTCGTAATTTTAGGAAGCTACAGTCCGATATGTGCTAATAACGAAAGGAACCAAGATCTTTGGGATAGAAACATACATTTTCAATTTCATCAAAATCGAATAAAAATTGTCACCTCTAAGAGGGTCCAGAACCTTTTACACTATTTGTGTGCTTGATGCAGCCATTTTGTCGGGCAGTTTTGGTCCTGTTTCGGTCCTATTTCATCGAAATTTGAACTCAACCCTCATCATGGTGAAACGGTAATATATTTGAACGCTTTTTTTAAATCGGATAAAAATTGTGGTTTCAAAGAGATGTGCAATTATTTAATATATTACTATGACATCTATTTGTTTTGGAATATTGACGGGGGACATCAGCCTCGCTGTTGGCATGTTCGTACAATCAGGGGTCTTATCCAGGAAGTTACGGTTCGATTTGCGCGAATATCAAACGGAGCTAAGACCATGCGTGTAGTCTGCTAAAACAGGCGACGACAATAAACGTCCACGTAAAAAATTGAGGAGCATATAAAAATGAAATTACGTTACCCCTTGGCAAGATCACGATCTGCCTCATGACAAAGTAAAACATGTGGACAAGATGCTACGTGACTTAGTAAGTAAGGAAATTGTGATATCTGTATTATTAAACAACACAATAGGTCGCGGGTTCTGTATGCCATTTCCCGCGTGGTTTTGTACATACGGATATATTTTTATTTATGTTTCAGGTTTTTCCTCCACGCTACAGTTTCAAATTATGTTATAAGGAAATGTTTTATTTGACCTTATCGGTACTTTTATTTTGTCCTGTAATGTCTCTCTCTGACTAAAGATAAGGAAACTGTGAGCAACAAAATATCTGTATTCACATACAAAATATCATTTCCGTTGTCGCTAATTATAAATTCTGGCTTCTCCGTGCACGCCAGCATGTACGCATGTAACCTCGTTTTTCGCCCCATCCGAAAAACTGGCGTTGCCAGGCACTCGACCCTGCGCCATTGACGTTAATAATTCTATTTGATGCGTGCAATAACAATGGTTAATGATGGGATTCACATTTATTGATTACTAACAATATTAACTCTTTGGCAGGGCCTTCGAAGGGTTTCGTTGACAAAGCACTTTCCGAGGGTTGGGAGTTCCGTGAAATTTCCAGAATTTGACTTTCGATAACAAGATTACACATAATTTATAAATATAACCGAAATATAACATATTGACCCAAAGGCAAACGAAACGTCACGTAATTTTCGTGCTTTATTGGTGGTGTGGTATGAGGTCAACAATACAAATCTTTTGAAATCGAAAGTGGTCGATGATCATAAGTTTTTCCATACAACCTTGTCAGATCCACGAGACTGGATATGGAGCAGTTTCTAGCTACGAGGTAGCTAAAAACGTTGAGATATACTGATGTTTTTGTTTTTACGGAGGGTTGAGAGATGAGATTTTTATACGCCCACATTTTCATGTGGACGTATATTGTCGTCGCCCCTGTTCGTCCGTCCGTCCACAATTGTTTGTGAACAGTCTACAGGTCACAATTTTTATTCGATTTCAATGAAACTTAAAATATAGGTTTATCACCTTAAGATCTCGGTTCCTTTCGATATTGGCATGTATCGGACTGTAACTTCTTGGGTTATGGCCCCTGATTGTACGAAAAATCACGTTTTTTAGCTTGTGAACAGTGTAGAGGTCACAATTTTGAACCGATTTGGATGAAACTTGAAATGCATGTTTATAACCCAAAGATCTTGGTTCCTTTCGATATTTGCGCCAATCGGATCGTAACTTCCTGAATTATGGCCCCCGATTGTCCGAAAAATCGCCCTTTTTAGCGTGTGGTCCCCCTGGAGGTCAAAATTGTTATTCGATTTAAAAAACCGTTTGATTATATCATCGTTCTATGGTTATGAAGGTTGAGTTCAAATTTCGTGAAAATCGGACCAAAATTGACGGACAAAATGGCCGCCGTTTGTACGCGAATAGTGTGAAAATATGTTACATCAAGATTGTGGACCTTATAGAGGTCACAATTTTGAACCGATTTTGATGAATCTTGACATGTATGTTTATAACCCAAAGATCTTGGTTCCTTTCGATATTTGCGCTTATCGGAGCGTAACTTCCTGAATTATGGCCCCTGATTATCCGAAAAATCGCCCTTTTTAGCTTATGGTCCCTATGGAGGTCAAATTTGTTATCCGATTTTAAAAACCGTTTGATTATATCACCGTTCCATAGTTATGAAGGTTGAGTTCGAATTTCGTGAAAATCGGACCAAAACTGACGGACAAAATGGCCGCCGTTTGTACGCGAATAGTGTGAAAATATGTTATATCAAGGTTGTGGACCTTATAGAGGTCACAATTTTGAACCGATTTTGATGAAACTTGACATGTATGTTTATAACCCAAAGATCTTGGTTCCTTTCGTTATTTGCGCCCATCGGATCATAACTTCCTGAATTATGTCCCCGAATTGTCCGAAAAATCGCTTTTGTTATCTTTTGGTCCATCTGGAGGTCAAAATTATTATCCGATTTAAAAAAACGTTTGATTATCTCACCGTTACATGGTAATGTAGAGAGAGATTGAATTTCGTGAAAATCAGACTAGAATTGACGGACAAAATGGCCGCCGTTTGTACACGAATAGTGTGAAAATATGTTATATCAAGGTTGTGGACCCTATAGAGGTCACAATTTTGAACCGATTTTGATGAAACTTGACATGGATGTTTATAACCCAAAGATCTTGGTTCCTTTCGATATTTGCGCCCATCGGATCATAACTTCATGAATTATGTCCCCTGATTGTCTGAAAAATCGCTTTTGTTAGCTTGTGGTCCCTCTGGAGGTCAAAATTGTTATCCGATTTTAAAAACCGTTTGGTTATATCACCGTTACATTGTAATGAAGGCTGACTTCGAATTTCATGAAAATCGAACCAAAATTGACGGACAAAATGGCTGCCGTTTGTACGCGAATAGTGTGAAAATATGTTATATCAAGGTTGTGGACCCTATAGAGGTTACAATTTTGAACCGATTTTGATGAATCTTGACATGCATGTTTATAACCTGAAGATCTTGGTTCTTTTCATAACTTCCTGAATTATGTCCCCTGATTGTCTGAAAAATCGCTTTTGTTAGCTTGTGGTCCCTCTGGAGGTCAAAATTGTTATCCGATTTTAAAAACCGTTTGATTATATCACCGTTCCATGGTTATGAAGGTTGAGTTTGAATTTCGTGAAAATCGGACCAAAATTGACAGACAAAATGGCCGCCGTTTATACGTGAATAGTGTGAAAATATGTTATATCAAGGTTGTGGACCCTATAGAGGTCACAATTTTGAACTGATTTTGATGAAACTTGAAATACATGTTTATAACCTGATAATATTGGTTCCATTGCATATTTGCCCTGAATTATGGCCCCTGATTGTACGAAAAATAACCCTTTTTAGCTTGTGGTCCCTCTGGAGGTCACAATTATTATCTGATTTAAAAAAACGTTTGAATATATCACAGTTACACCGTAGTTATGGGTGAGTTTGAATTATGATTTTCTGATGATTACTTCAAATGCAACAACTCTTGTTGACTGCCCGGACGATTTGGCTGCTGTGTGGGCGTATGTTTCGTTGCCTGGCAACCTATTTTTTTTTTTATCTAAGTATTGTCCATCGCACATTTGTGGGCGTGTTAAAATAGGCCTTACTCTTGGAAGTTAACTATCTTGCAGAAGATTTTTGCGTCCGTGAGACGGAAAGAAAGCGAATTTAAAATGACGTTATAAATAGGCTACTGTTTAAAAGACATAAATCTGATGCCATGTATTTTGGATTTGATACAATATTTAATGATGAATTGATAAGATGAACATTGTGTTGCGATGGAAGTTACAAAAATGGAGATCAACTTGGCTGTATTAAATACGTGTGCTGATTGCACGTGGTATCTATAACATTCTCACTAAAACGTGAGATATTTTACACATTTATACAATAAGGTGAAAGGGCGTTGGTTTGGTAGGCAGCATTTAATGTCGGACATATGGACCTCTAAAAATAGAAGATCTTACACACAAATTTCACGATACTGAACTTACTTTAAACATACTCACTAAAACATGTTTTTTGGTATAAATAGTTAAAAAAAAACGGTCTGTTTAACTGTAAACGCTTTGCCTCGGTTCCTTGTATTACTTATTCCTGAGCGAAGAGCGGGTGGGGAGGGGAATAACGCGTGCATATTTGATCACACGGTTTGTCATTGAGCGGCGTGACGCGCTGTATCATACTGGTGTGGTTTCGAATCCCCGGTTGTACGTGGCAAGGAGTCTATAGGGTCGCCTGTCCAACCTTGTGGGTTTTCTCCGGGTACTCCGATTTCCCTCCACTGCTAAAGACCCCTACGCGCAGGCTAATTATTGAAATAAAATTAAACCATATTATTATGTTAGTCCCGAAATGACCTAGTTTGTGTCGAGTGGACGTTAAACACCATCTCTCGATCTCTCTCTCTCTCCCTTACGGATATCCCCCACACATTCGTTTGTTCGTTCTTGGGGTTTAACGTCCACTTCCACCTATATATATATAGGGTGATATCGTAGACAAGCCCTGTGGTACGTCAGTTTATAAATGTAAAATATTGGCCACAGAAAATAACTATGGGGATAAGTAGGTGTTGGCAAGACGCGTCCTTTGTTTTACATTAATTAAATCAAGGTCACATGAGTTAATCCGATTGATTGGCTAACGTTCTAATCGGTAATTAATCCATTAAGTTTCAAGCTAATCACCATGTAATGATCTAATGCAGGTGTTTCACAATGTCCCAACTGAATCACTGTCACCACGTGCCAATTAGCGTTCTTTTTTCCTAGCTATTAATATATTTCATGACTATTCTCAAAATTAAAGTGAACGATAATACGTCATATTTCTATTTTCAGGTGGAGATTCCTTACCACGTGATACCTTTGTCAAGGGGGAACACCTTTTTGACGTCATTTTTAGACACGCCTCATTTTTAAGACAACAATAAGCTGTGCGGAAGTGTCACGCTTTCATAATCGTTTAAAGAAAATTTCCTCGACTATTTATTGAAATATTGAAACATTGTTTGTGGTAATATTTCATGGAAGACCTCCTTAACTTACACAGTATATGGCAGTCCAAGTTTCCAAACGACACGCCTCCCGATTTCCTCCTTTGTCGTCAGAGTAAAGCTTTTTCTAACAATATCGGGCCATTATCATTATTGACGTTATCAAAATGCAAGGCAGACTACGAAACCACTATTTTCAGTTTAGATTATTTGAAAGATTTACTTGAAAAGACCGAGGATAAAATTATAGGCTTGGAAAAAGCGTTAGATCAAGAAGTATTTATAAAACAGTGCCTTGAAAGAATCATAAATAATTTACGTAAAAGTGGTGAATGCGAATCAAAATTTTTTGGAGAGAGACAGTGGTCCAAACCTGATCTGTTGCCGAATAATACATTTACTACGGACCGGAAATTAGTCAAAGTTAAGTCTTCGAGTTTGAAACCCAAGTCAAGGAAATCTGTGCTTGCAGATGCCAGAAGAAGTCTTAGCTGTCTAAATACATCACTTGATGATTTGGATGTGACACGAGTTTGGTCACACCGAGGGGGAAACAACTCTTACCCCTTCATTAAACCTGGTGTGATAAATACAAACATTGAAAGTGAGTGTCCTGTCGTTCTTAAAAGGACACTGAGTGACAGTGCGCCATTGTTTACAGAGCCCAGTGAGTTTAATCAGTCCGCTGTTATTTTTAACCAATCGGTCAATATGTCAAAGGTAAATGAAGGCAATGTTGATAAGGATATGACAGTAGCCAAGCTTGATGTTCAACAAGATATTAAGAAAGCCTACAAGCCAGTACCCATTCCCCGGAAAAAGATACTAAAAGATAATAGAGTACATGACATCAGTAATATTAAACACAGTATAGAAACACAGTCTAAGCCAACATATAACAGTAGTGAAGAAGAGAGCAACCTCTGTTTACATACTACCTTGGATAAAGAAGATACACAAATCCAAACAAATACAAAAAATGGGCGGGACTTATATGTATGTTCACCAAGCGGAACGTTAGATAATATCTGTCCTAGTCAAAATTCATATTCACCTATCAGTGCACTGGTAATAAAGCCAAGAATTGCCAGTAATTATGATAATGTGGAATTAACGACCAGCAAGGATTATCCATTTAAGCCAATCTTATCAAGACAGAATGAAAGTAGTGAACCTAAGGTAAAAGGTGTTAAAGACTTGTGTGCTTCTACTATTGTAAGAAGTGTTCAAATAAGTAATTCACTAGCAGAGGACGCTGATTCAGATTCAAATATGAAGAAATTTTACTCCTCGAAGCGTGAACGTGTGGTGGACGGTAGTGTAGATGTAGGACAGAGTAAAAACATGACTGGAACATATCGTAAAATCCAGGAAACAGACAATTTCAAGGGTTCAACTGAAAGTATTGACAGCAAAAACTATTCTAATAGTGACACAGAAAGTGTAAACAAAAGATTAACGTCAAGTTCGGATATTAATTATTCTCCACAGAATAGGCACAGTGACAGCAAGTGTAGTCAACGTCTGTCAAATGGTAGTACTAAATCAAATACAAATTCAGGTACATTTGAATTTGATGTTTCGAAAGTAATTGTTCGACCTGTTAATCCACCTTTAGAAAAACCAAAACGAAGGAAAGAGAAACAGGCAAATTATGAGAATTGGACTATCAATGCCGTGGTTACACAGACAAGTGATTCAGCAAGTGAGGATGATGATGATGATGTGTACCAAAACATGTCATTTTTTCCTAAACCATCTCATGGTAGCAAAGATTCAGGATTATGTGATGATTTATCCAATAATGAAACGCAAGTCGTGGATGATAATAATACTAGTTTTAGTCATGATGTGTTTAGAAATATAAAGGAGATAGATTTATTAAATAAATGTTCAGGTAATAATGTTGACAAAGATGATGATGATGATGATGATGATGATGAAGATGATGAAGATGACAATAATGGGGATGTAGTAGTTAAAAGTGGTAATTCTACAGATTCAACAGATAGTGATAATAATAAAAGTGAAGACAATATATGTAAGTATAATTTACTTACCGTATATCTTATCTAAATTTATCGTGGTCTATAATTAAATGCACTGACCCAAAATATGCCCCCAAGGGTTGATTGTGCGATTGATATGTACAATTCTAATTTTATCCATGAACATTAGATTTTCAGTCCAGCAGGTAAAATATATAAACAGGAACTGCTTCCAATCTATACACTTCTTAATGTGACAATGCTGCTTAAAAACCCAAAGGCTCTGCCGATTCAAGTAAAATTTTTTAAGAAATGTGGCATGGTTGTTCTATGGACAATTGCACATTGATTGGCTGAACTCGACCTTTGATATGACAGCAAAATGACTTGAACATCTCCAGAAAAGTAGTAGTACATTTCATAAAAACTTTGTTTATTGTTGTAAACTTAATTTCATATACATGATCATAATATGCATCTACCCTAAATTTTGAATGTTTTGTAATCATATTATGCTCTGATTATTAGAATATTATTTGTTAACATTACATAATATTTATTGAATGATATGAGTCACATTCAAATAAATAAAAGAATACAGTTTTTGCACTTGACAATACAAACATACATTAAGATGAATCATAATAGTCTACATTATACATGTACTACACATAATAGGGACAGATCTACAAAAAGAAATGACCAAAAACATTTTGAAACATTTTATAAAGACATACCATGAAAGTATGAAACATAATTATACATAATCTTATAAATAGAACTTATAGTATATTAACATCTTCATGGTTCAAGGTACATGTAATAATACAATTCTTTAAGTTATTAGACGTTGGCTACACATTATTATACCAGTTCAACGCTACAAAATATTTATGGCAAATTATCAAAACAAAAATTATTGAAATTCGAATGTGTACACAACAATATAGGCAACCGAAAAACACAAAACATGAAAAGGGAGCATATCATAACACTAACAGTGTATTATTCTAGTAGGCCTATATATCATGTAAGGTAGCTACATGTATATATGCTTAAATGTAGCCTATTATTGCATTCATTTCAGCAGTGGTTGTAGGTTGTAGGCCATATTAGATAATGCTTATTATGGTCATTGATTTAGAATGTGACATACTTTTAAAAGTATTGACATTGTTAAATGAAAACAAAATTGAGGGAAACCATCTATAAATGACGTCTGCAAGATAAATGAATCAATATGGTCCTTGTTTCTTCATACAAATAGGTGGTCCCCATTTGTATCAAAATAACTTTGTGATGTGGGTACACTGACAAAAAATGTTTTTCAAGTTGTACAAACTATGTTTGTTTGCAAATGTCAAGGAGAAATTTGATTAATTGAAAGTCGTACAGTCACTGTGTACAAAGATTGTCTTCTATATTTAATGACATTAATGAAGAGAGTTGCAGGGGTTTGTCAATTTGAACAAAAACCTCACCAAAATGTTTGTGACATGTATTGTAAAGGTGTACGTATACATGTAGATCTATTGTTAAAGGAGTGTTTATGATTTATGTCATGGGTTTAATGTTCTGGTTTATGAATAATTCATTTTTATGGTATTTGGGAAAGTTAAGCCACTATTGTATGAATAAATGATTTTATTATTGCTGAACCCTATGGCAGACAAGCATGACAGGAAATATTTCATGTTACCACGTTCTACACTTATATCATAATCTAATTTTAATCTTGTTAACCCATAAAGTGGTGTAGTACGTTCGCTTTAGATCTGAAGACCTGTCATTGAGTCAATTGGAATGGTTTCGATCCCAATGAGTGACAAGGAGAAGGGTTGCATGCTCAACCTTGTGTGTTTTCTCCTAGTCCTCCGTTTTTGTACCAGTTATACAAACCCCTACAAGCAAGCAAATTACATTGTCATGTTATTCCTGAAATGATCTGGTTTATGTTATCCCCATGTCTATCCCTCTCTGTCATGTATTATTACTTGGTGTAGTACATACACATAGTGCCAGTTAATTGATTCATTCCAACTTCATGGGGTTTTTGGGGTAAGTCTCTGGTTTCCTCCACTGCTAAAGATCCCTATGTGCAAGCAAATTACTGAAGTAAAATTTAACCATATGTTACTCCCGAAATGACCTAGTCTGTGTCGAGTAGACATTAAATCCCATTTCTCTCTCTCTCTCTCTCTAAATTGATTCATATAAGATCGTACATGATGTATATATAGTGGCTATTAATAGGAAACATATCCCAAAATAGTACTGTATCTTATTTCACTACATAACCTGGCCTACATTCTTTGTCATAATATAAAGTATGATGCATAATAATAAGACTGGTGCTCATTTCTATTTTGTCATTCAGAGTAGAGTTCTCAAGTGTCAGTTTGACATGCACAGCTGTCAAAATATTTGATTCCATTAGTTTTTAAAATACACATTTTACAAATAACATGATTTGAATCTTTCATTATTTTAGAATGTTTTGTGTGCAAGTTTATTTGAAATGAGAATTACATGACATTTTTTAATGATGGTGTAAATATCAATCAGGGCTTTTAGAAGTGGAAAAGTTCAAGTTTAAACTTGGTCTTTGTAAATGAGTAGTGTAGCCTAGTGTAACAACCTATGAAATTGTTTGTTTACTGAACTTACAAAGCTTCTTTTTAAAGTTCAATTGTTTAATCTGTACACAAACAACCCCCTCAAAAAACTTGTCAAGCCATCATCATAGTTTATTTATCTTGCCATTATTTTGATAAAATAAAAACAGTCAAGCCTGTGGTATTTGTATTCACAACATTATGTTGTACAATAGAATCCAAATATTGATCAAAATCCTCCTTCAAATATAAATTCAGAACAGTATAGTTGAGTCTTGTGATTGGATTTGATTTATTAGATTTTCTCTTATTCAATAAATGATTACATTGCTACCTAAAATACTTTAGTTCACAAATAAAAACTTATTTCTACAAATAGGGCAATGTTAAAGAGTTCAATTAATCTAATTATGTGGTAGTTAGGAATTGAGCAGGTTTAATATTTTAATAAACAATGCAGTAAAACAGTAAACCTTAGCAAAAACAAGAGCAGATCCAGGAATTTTTTCAGGAGGAGGTTCGTCAGGTTCCTGCTAAAGAATATTTTGTAAAAAAAAATGTAAAAATTAAACCATAACCCCTTCGATTTAACTGAAATTTGGTGTATATCCTTATTTGGACAGGAAAAACTGATATTTCAAATTTTAGCTTTATCCTACCAACGATTTCCGATATATGGCTGTTGGGAATTTCGGTCAAAATGACCAGACATGGCCACCATTATTTATTTGACCATTACTCAGCCAATAAATCAAAATTGCTATAATAAGTATTTCTGGAATGGGAATTCTACAAGGATTCCAAATATGCCCTTATTTTTGACATGGGTGAATTTTGAAGTGTCAAGATCCATTGACATAGACTGTGACCTTGAACTTGACAGTGTGGAACATGTGACCTTGAGATCAACGTTCATGCAAAAATTAGCCCAACATGTTTTCTATACAATATCAAAAAATTGGGGGTATAATATTTTTTATAAGCCTGTAAAATCACGTCAAATGTGTCCACACATGCGGCTGAAAATCTCTGTTTTTGATCTTAAGAGCTGGGTTTTGTTCTTTGAGACATAGTAACCTGAGCCTGCGGACTTCCTAAAGATAGCTAATCATGATTAAAATAGCAAACGATCCTCTTTTTAATTAGTCTGAACATACATGTTCTGTAGAACAGACAAGCCTGAAATGAGGTTCATGTCACAGACCTTGTAAGGCACAAATTCAGACTGTCGGGCTCTGGGTGTCTGTCATTCTGCAGGTACAGATTTGTTGTTTTTTTCATTGATAATTGGGTGTCACAGTGGTTAAGTGAGTATGACACTTGCTCGCTAGTCTGTAGGTCGGATGTTCGATCCCTGCATTGGCCGAGAAAGTCCCCCCTGCTGTCCAGGCAAACTTTCCCTCATCATAGCCCGTCTTGTTTAGTCCAGTTTGGAGCAGAACAGAAGGATGTTAAACCCCATTTCATTTCTATTTCATGGCAATTTTAAAACATCTTTGTGTCAAAATGCCTGGTACTAGTTTATAAATTTAGGACAATGTTGTATCACCATTCTATTATTATCAGAATATGATTTTGTTGGGATATCCATGTTGTTTCATTATTCTGATATGATGTTGTTGCACCATTCCGTTATAGGGATATGATACTGTACGTATACTATACTATGTTGTTTCAGCATCATATTATAGGGATATGATGGCTTAGTATACATATTGTAAGAATATTATTTAAACTTATTATTCAGAAAAATAAAATCAAACATTGGCTAAATCTACTGACAATTTGTTAATAGGGGAAGGTAAATAATTTGTGTCAGGAGGAGGGGAGTGTATAATTCTTTGATTTAAACCCAGTATAAATATTGAATCTTCCACAACATTGTAATTTACTTGACAAATGTTTAATACATGATCCACTGAGTTATAAGGAAGCGATTGTTTTGAGAATGTTTTGAGTAGAGTTGGTAAACATGTGTTGACCCATACATATGGCTACTATTACAAATTTTCAAAATATAGTCTGGACCTCTCGAAATGACAAAATGCCTTTTGCTGAAAGAAATATTTGCAGATACAGACATATAATTCAGTTTTTCCAACAAATCACCATATTTTGTGGCATGATGTGAAGTCTCTGTAAGCTGTATTTAAAGCAACATTCTGAGCGCCAACTGAACAAACATTTCCGATAGCTGGCTTAAATTTTCTGAGTTTTGTTTGGTAGTGCTCATACTCGTGCCTGTTGATTTAAGAGAAAAGCTGTGGTATTTTTTGTTCAAATTATTCAAAACTGGTCATTACTGTGATGTTGGATATTTGGGTACTGTTTAGGTTCTGAAGGCCATTTTATGTCTTCAGCCTTTAGAGTTTCCAGTGAGTAAATACTTCCTTTTTCTCTGGACACACAGTTGTGTTGTATTTTAAAATTTTGGATACCCCAAGTACAAAAATATAGTCCGGTTGGAGCTGATGTGCCATAAAACCATATTTCATTCATTCCTAGTACAAAAAGTAGATTTTTTTGAAAAAGATGTTTGATTTTGTTGATGTACCTGTAATAATGTTCTGTGTTCATCAAGTTACTGTAGTGACAGAATTAAGGAGATAGAACTTTTTTTCTGAATAAACATTAGACACTTTGAATCTTTTTTGGTCAGATTTAAAAGTGATTTTTATCAGAAAGATAGAAGAAAATGACATAAAATGATGCTGTATGATTATATCCATTTATTATGACGGACTTGGAAGCAATTCAAAACGGACTATAAAAAAAAAATATCTGAGTACATGTGTCATCTTTACTCCTCTAAGAAAAATCTTGTAAAGTTATAAATAAACAAATTTGCTAGCCGTCGGTCAATATTGACTACAGACTCTCTTTTTTCTTTACACTGAATCACCCAAGTTATTTTACACCACCCTTATAAAGACAAAAAGCACACAGTTTGGATGATAGGTGCTTTTGGTTACTGACTGAAAAGACATATTGATCAGTCATTATCAAATGAGAGGCAGTTGGTCCACAGGGGCATACATATTGATTTTGTTTTGGGGGGTCTTTTGCCAAAATCCACACCCAATTAATGCTACTGTATTAAATCATAAGCTTTGTGTATAACTTGGGCTGGACACTAATTTCAATAAATCAATTAATCATACTATATAAATTTTACCGACAATTTTAATCCAATTTCACCTCTGTGTATATATATATATATATACCAGAAACAAGGGAGATCACAATTTCATGGGTTCATTTTGTATAGTACCCCTTTACAAATTGAGAAAGCATTGAAGAGTTTCGTAGAACTCCTATGAAATATTTTGTTGATCATTACCAACTGACTCAATATTTTGAGCTGAAATGTCCAAAGTAAATAAGCTATTTCGGCATAGTTTTGTGTTTTATTTGCATATTTAAACCCACTTCGTTTTGAGGATTTCTCTTTTGTTCATACTTGTATAACACCAAATTATTTTGTTTGAACAAACATTTTTAGTTTAGTACTATTTCCAATAACATTTGTTAAACATGCATTATGCAAGAGTTAAATCTGCCTATTACAAGTCTTTCATTAGGCCTGAAATGTTATCTAATTTATTAATTAACTTATCCCGACCATAATAAACTCTTGATGTCTACGCTAGCCTTCCTTGTTGTCTGGATAAGTATCCTATATGCTGCTTAACGCTCATTGATAATTAAATCAAAAAATGGATAATTGAGACTATGCTGTTTATCTTACTGACCTTAGTAATGATGATCGAGGCTAGGCGAAAAATTTGAACCGCTTAGTTCTTGGTTCATAGTGGATCAAGTTTCAGCAAATTACTGTTACATTATCTAGTGTTAACTATTATATTGAGAACTCTTTATCTAATCTCCCATAATTATCTTTAATAAGTGATAAATAAAACTAAAGATCTTTCCCTCTTTGGAGGCCCAGCTATTGTCTTTATTGGTGTTTATATTAGATTATTAAACCATATGGATAAACGTAAAAAAGCTTTGCTTAACGAATGGAGTAGAAAAATCAATGTTAACAGTTATTTCGATTAAAGGCTAAAAATATCGGCTTTGTATTGTATAATGGTTTCCATGACAATTAGATAGTTTGCAGTAATATTTAATTTCTATTGATTTCTTGTCATCAGGATTTTTATTATAGAGATTGTTGCAAAACTTTTTGAAATTAGATTAAATTTGCCAGATGCATTCTCTAACGAAATCAGAGTAATCAGCCCCTGACACGATAATAATAATAATGGAAATTCCATTGTTCTGAAATTTTTATTTTCAATTCTCTACATTCTGTTGATTAGAAAGCCTGACTTACATGTAGCTTTCAATTTAATATGCTTGAAAACTGTGAAAACTGATTGAATAAACGTTTTGAAATGCAGTGACTTCACATGTGTATCAGATAGAAATATTTTGATAATCATTTTTTTTGATGCAGATATATATTCATAGGCTATAAATTCATCCAGGTTAATAATACATTTTCACAATAAAGGGTTGGGTATTTCATAATGCATGGATGATTTTTGAAATGTGTGGTATTTGTTGACTTATTATTTAGTTTAGTTAATCATTGAAAGAGAATTATCACTTCTAACAAGTAAATAACTATATCCAACGGTATAGATATACTAAAAAAAATAGTTCAAATAGCCTAGAAAAAGTATTTGATTTATGGATGAACCCTATTTTTTACAGACCAATGAAAATTGTAAATATGCTAACCGCTCTTTGATAATATACATGTAGGTTTATTTTTTGATTGTGTATATAAAGAGAGAAGTGTTAATGAAAAGCAAATGAACCTTTATTATTATCATTCACCTTCTATATATACATGTATACCTTTGCCGGTCACCTCTGGCTTGCGGCTGTGGTTTTGAGCCCTGGTTGGAGCGTATGTGGCATGGAGATAGGGGCGCCTTCTCAACCTCGTGGGTTTCCTCCGGGCACTCCGCTTTCCTCCCCCTACGCGCAAGCGAATAATGGAAACAAAAATTGAACCATATGTTAGTCCCGAAATGACCTAGTTTGTGTTGAGTGGACGTTAAACCCAATTTCTCTCTCTATACCTTTCCTTTGAAATGAGAGTTACACTGCAAACTATAATATATATATATTATTATCTAACAGATATAACAATCACTTATAAGGGCCCACTTGTTCATTTTACATTATAGGAAGTTATTCTAAGGTTATCTTCTAGCTCAGTTCTGGAGGCCAACGATCTTGTACAGTGGTACATTTATTAAACAAAGACAACAAAAGGAGTAAATTCTTCACAAACAGATTTAACATCATCAATGAAACTATCAGCACCATTCTCAAACATGTACAATTTTCTTTTGAACAAAATTAACAGATAAAAATTTGATTGATGACAACACACTGTTAAAATATCCACTTAAAACTTTTGAAGGTGATTGCTGTGTAGAAAGAAGAGAAATTAAGAAATATTTGAACAACGAGCTAATACTTTGTTAAAGTGTAAAACATTTTGTTTAATCTAAATCTTTTTCTGGAAGTCATGTTATTACCAGTGATTCACTGATGTCAGCTACCTGATTGTTTTATTTTCATTAACCGAATTAGAAAGCAACCTAATTTATTTACAAATACAACACAGAACTGTCTCTTTATAGTAGCGGGTCTATAAACATTTACATATGTACATGTAGTACCAAATCTTCTAGAACATATAAATTTGACATTTTGATTATTGATTACATAGTTGACTGAAATCTAGATTACAGATATTCCTCAATAGTGTCAGTCATGTATTTCTTATAAAGTTTTAAAAAAAATCAGTTACCGGTATATTAAAAATCAAATACATGTACGTGATAGTGATGGGTGTCAGGTAAACAGCAGGTAACCACTCCCATTTAAGAAAGGCAGATATAGCTAACAACATGTTTATGTAATAACCTACTATTGTATTTCATAATAGACAATGAAGCACAGACTTTTTAAAGTTGCTTTCCCGGGTACAAACTGGGTGATTTGATTATATATTTGAACTAGAAACATATTCAAACTAATTTATTTATCATAATTTTGCTTCAAATCCTTCTCAAAACACTCAAGTATACCCCGCTATGAAAATCGATCAAAAGAGGCAATGTTTGCGTCAGGGGATTACCCCTCTCCGTCCCTATGGCAACCGCGAGCGGAGACAGGTGAGAATTCATTGCATACACAAGACGATGTTGTCTGTAATCGCTGACTATTTATTACAAAATTGAATCCTAATTAAATTCTCAGGTTATCCACTGCCTGCGTCTTTTTCTGTGAGATTTATCCCAAAAGTGTTGTAGGTCTAACTCTTTATAGAGTTTATCAACATGTACACAAAGCGCTCAATGTACTCGTGCAGCCTTCGATGTCACGCGTGAGAAAAGCCCTAACCGTCGAGCTGTCGATTAGGGGAACCCTTACATTTTTGTCCTGTATACTCTCAATGAGTGTTTTTCAGAGAATCCAGTATTTTTCTAGTAAGATTGGATATCTCTACTTTCCATATACCGAAATTGCCATACTTTTATTGGCAATAACCACCCGATAAATACTTTACTGGGAACCCATCTTTAACAAGATAACAGAACAATACAGACAATCTAAAATGGTAAAGTGACAATGACATATACAAAAGACATACAATGGGGTTTAACAATCTGCTGTTTAGCACCAACAGTCCTAATGAAAACACAAACCAGAAGCATCAGAATGAACTAAATGCCAATTTGAAAACCCAAAAGTCAGCTACGTAAAACTGACCATGTCTCCTACAGATAAACTCGAGGGAAAATGATATTAGATGTTTTTAGAAAATAAGCACACTCTACCACCATCATACTAAGCTACAAGAGCAGTTTTATTACAATTTTTATTTATGTTATAAGATAAACGTCCTGTATTCTCCATGTTGTTTACAAAATATACAGATATATGAAATGTACATTTCACACCTGAAGAGTATTCATTGATCTAGTCTAATCTAAGTATGATGACTATGATTCATATTGTATGTCTACTGTTTAAATATTTTTTACAAAGGATTATTTACCAACCTTTTCACTTACTCTCCCTATTTAAAACTCATATTAGACATGTTTATCAACTACATGTATATTACTTATCTTTTACTTTTGATGAATGTAGATAATAAAATGTGGTAAACTGCTGCAGTTTAAAAATTTATAGGTTGTTTAACAATAAATTTGCCATCTATGAAAAATGTTTGCTAACTAAAAGCATTTTGGATTTTTTTTCCAAACCAACCCCAAGAAGCATTATTTTGTAACCAGATATCTTTAGCACTACATAATATAACACAATTTTTTTGCGCAAGACTGATAATTTAATCATTAAAAGAAAGCCACAGAATGGTCTGGCCTCGCATTGCAGATGACTTGGATTAATGATTTTCTGAAGAGTGTGTTAAGGCATGAAGCAGTAACGGCATTTAATTAGTTAATGTTATCCTCTCTTCTATTTTTTTTCAGCTATCGCATCAGACATTGTTTTCATCTCCACACCAGCAGAAAAACCTCTGTCGCCATATGAGAATTGGAGTATTCAAACAGATAATGTAGATGATGAACCATCCAAGAGAAAGTTATCTCCAGCCATGGAGAGAGTAGCTTTTGGAAGTACTCCGAACTATAGCAGCGGAGAAGAAGAAGTAGCCAGCAATGATTCTTTTGATGAGGTAAATTGTATTATATAGCCTATAATATTTTGGAATTGATGAATCTTAAATGTTAAAATCATAAATTTATATCTAAAATCTCATCTAAATGAATTTCAGATAAAATAAAATTGAAATACATGAAATAATCAAAAAGGCAGATCATATAACAATATATGTCAGCTTATATTACAATTACTCAGATCAGTATTGAAAGTTTATGTGTGACACACAAACTTTTGTTAACATTTTACAAAACAAACAGAGATTGTTTCCGGGCTGGAAATAACATAAACAATTTTATTAACCAGGTCAAGAAATTTTTGCGATCATTTCCGACAGTTCAATATTCTGAGCTGAAATGTTTCAGGCAAGGTGTATGGGTATTGCTTTACATTTAGGCGTTTTTTATTCTTTCAGCGACAGATAAAATAGGGATCTGATTCCACTTGGGAAGTCTCATTTTATTAGGAACTAGCATTTCTTTGTATTTTTTTCCTTCTTTTAGCAACAGATAAAATTGGGCAGTTATGTTTTTAATGTGGAAGACTTTGGATGATATTGAGTTAGAGACTTAGCTACTTTAAACTGACATGTGTATAATCATTATATCATATAATAATATGACTTCAATAATATCTGATGTGGAAAATACATGAATCACTCAGCCTATGGCAGATTTTGTATTCGTACATTTACGTAAATTAAATATATTTGTATTCCCGAGGCCATAGATTGACAATCATGAATTCTGTTTCCTTAAAGTAGCTATGTCTCTCACTGAATATCATCCAAAGTCTTACACGTTGAAAACACAAATTATTTGTCAATTCAAATCAACATCTTAACTTGAAAAGGTAGGCTTCTGATATCAAATATTAATTTAAGACAAAATAAACATTTTACCATTGGTACACAAATCGTGTACCGTAGTGTGTTTCAATTCAGCATCATTGGTTACAAGTGACAAGAAAAAACGAGACTAGACATATTCCACCACTCAGTCAAACGGCGATGACATAACTTTTCTGGAGAGCATGCGCAATATACTGGAATAACCAGACACTAGAAAGTTCTATTCAGTTCAGACTCATGCCGTATTTCGCTGAACATAACTGTTTTGAAATTAGAGACAAAACGGAAACAATTGAATGTAAATCAGTTCATATACATGTACAATCAGATTACATTATTATATGCGCTGCCACCAATTTTGGTCAATTTCTAAGTACTAAATACACTGAGCGCCATAGAAAACGCATCACTTAGTTTTTCATATAACAAAAATGAACCTGTAAACATAACTTCGGTAGCACGTGTGTCTTCCACAGGCTCTTACGCACGCTGTGTAGCCATGTCTCATGGAATTAACCATCTGTGTCGTACTTTTGGTTTTGACCCCTCTGACTTTGTACCGTTGATTACAGATTAAACATCCATAAGTGTACAAATGTATTGTTTTTGATTTCTTCCCATTTGAATATTGTTCACAATAAGAAGCAAAATAAATAAGATATGTTTATAGGATTATTTTGTGATACGAAATACTAAGTGATGCGTTTTCTATGGCGCTCAGTATATTAGTGATTTAACTCCTTTAAATTGGCAAAAAGTCTATTCAAACCAGAAATATTTTTTCGTCATTTACTAGCCAGAATAATTTGTGTCATCGTTTATCAACATTTAATCATGCTATTTGTTGAATATGCATATTGAATTCTGTTGATTCAATTTAGTATAAATTACTAACTTGCATATCAGTCACTTTTGTTTATTTATACCGTTTCTAGGACAGTCAATCTACTAGTTGGACATGTTGTTCCATGTAAACTGATATTTTCTGGTATTTAATAGGGGTTCTACAGTATTGTCGTTATTTCCATCCATTATTTATTTATTTATGCTTTTAAAATATTATCTTTTAAACACTTTTGAGCCCTTTTTATTTGTTAAGTTTAAATAATGATAATGATTATTTGCCTTCTGTCGAATTGTGACTTGTCATTTGAAATTTTTTTTGAAAGAAAAAATGTGTATATAAACATATATTACGCAATATGAATACAATAGGAATATAAAATAAAATGAATGTCTCTTATCATTTTCCAAGGTTAGATTGACATACAGATTTTGCTCTAACCCCAAATAAATCTAAATATTTGTTAATTTTTATTATGTATTGATATTTTTATATGCCCACATTTTCATGTGGAGGTATATTATCGTCAACCCTGTGTGTCGGTTCACAGTAGTTTGTGGATGCTCTACAGGTCACAATTTTAATCTAATTTTGACCAAACTTGAAATATAAGTTTATCTCCCAAAGATCTTGGGTTCTTTTGATCTGGACATGAATTGAACCGTAACTTCATGGATTATGGCTCACATTTTTAGCTTGTGGACACTCTAGACTCAAGGGGTCACAATTTTTATCTGATTTTGATGAAACTTGGTTTCTGTCGATATTTGCACATATTGGACCGTAACTTCCTGGATTATAGCCCCTGATTGTATGGAAAATTGCATTTTTAGCTTTCAAACCCTCTAGAAGTGACAATTTTTATCCGATTTAAATATATCACCGTTACACCCTAATGATGATTGAGTACAACTTTGAAAAAAAAACATTTGAATATATCATTATCTCAACTTAAAGATGGTTGATTTCCAAATCGAACTGAAACTGCCTGCCAAAATGTCCGCTCCTTGTTTACAAATTCAAATTCATGTAGTGTAAAAGTATGGAATATCAAGATTGTGGACCCTCTAGAGGTCGAAATGCTAGTTTAAAGTAACATTATGGGAGATAAGATAGAGAGATGGTAGTTCTGGCTATAATAGTTAAAAACTAGATAGTGTAAAGGTAATTTGCTGAAAATTTCAGTCAAATTGATCCACTATTAGCCGAGAAAAAAGCGTTTGAAATATTCACATAGCCTCGGTCATCATTACTCAAATCATTAATATAAACATCATAATCTCGATTATCCACTTGATTGATTTAATTATCAACGGCCATTAAGCGGCATATAGGATTAATCCGCCAACATCGAAGGCTAGCCTTAACATCAAGAGTTTATTATGGTCTGGATATGTTAATTAATGTCTAATTGATTATTAAGATAACATTTCAGGCCTAAAGAAAGACCTGTAATAAGCAGATTTTGCTCTTGCATAATGCTATTTTAATAGCTAACCTGCTGAAAATGCCTGACTAACGATTATATGCAATGGCCAAAGAATGTTGAAGGGGTGGGTTTATGGGTAGTCATGGAACTGAATATACTAACACATAATGTTTGGCTCCCTTAATACTGTGGCATTCGACCGCTGCGAAAAAATGGATATTGTTACTGTAAGAGACAAGGAAAATTGAACATAGGTAACATTTGATTGACTGCAGTGATCTTTTATTGGGTGGGGCTCATAAAACTTATAATTATGTCTACTTGAATTTTAATACTAAAGAAGATATAGAGGAAGTTATTTGACCTGAAAACCCCATAAAATATTAGACATTTGTATTTTCTTATGATCTTCCTTGTTTAAAGCTAAGCTTGACACCTTACGACGCCTCCAGTTTCTGAGAGTCGCATGCCGTGGCAACTCGAGCGTGCTTACGACTAAGATCAACTAGTTGTTTGTTGCGCCCAGTCATTGATAAATTAAGCCATAGCGGCATAGGTTCTCAGTTGCGGTTAGTCGCTGTCAATTTTAATGTGTCATAGTGCTATCTCAGCTAGGGCATGGATAGCCCAATTATTATTCTGTTTAGATTCTTGAATTAGGGAATATTCTTTACTTTAGTTTCTTGTTTAATGTATATTTTTTTTTTTACCAATATCCATAGCGTCGTAAACTGCATTGCTTTCATCTATTAATCAATCTTGTTTTTCATGCCAGAAATATCTAAATAGCATCAGACATGTTGAGATCTACCTGATGCTTGGTAATCATTTGCAATAAATTACATCTATATTCATGGAATTTTTTTGATTGGTTTCATAACCAGTGTAATACATGTAATTAAAATAAATGGCCATTCGAATTTCGATTGACAACATTTTCTTTAACTGCAAATATTTCATATTAAATGAATAAGGAAAACACATAATAATATGGTAGAAATGTAAGATAAATGTTCAAATTATTTCTATGTTTGGGTTTTTTTATCTATAAGATTTAACAGCATATGAACCCAAAACAAGGATGTTTAATATTTTATTTACATTTTTAATTTGTTCTAGTTTGAAGACTACTTAAGTTTTAACTATGTACACACAAAAATAAAAGGCATAAGTTTGATACAAATGTGTTAAATGTAAATTTTGCAGAGTTATAATAACCCTAAACTAGAAACACATGTCTATTTAAATATTTATCTTCCTCAATGAGACAATGCTGTCAAAAGATAAATCTTTATTTGAAGTGCTGCCTTATGCAATGTTGGAACACTTTTTTGAAATTTTAATTTATTCCTAATACTTATAACCTCTGACTCTTTCTATTGAAAACATGATTTTGGTCACACCCGTTAAAATTTATCTGCAAAAGAAATGAAAACATAAAACGGGATTTACTGGTGAATCAAAAGGGGAAATGGTGAAAATAATGATTGTCGATCTACCTCCACTTCTTGATCAAATACAAATAAAGTATAGAACTATTGAGTATAATATATATACAGGTTAAGGTTTCTTCAAGCATCTTCATAACTCTAATTATTATAAAATCATAATGTAACAATAATTCACTGAAAACTACTGTTTATTGTATTGTGTCTAAGAAGTCTATATTTGATGGAATATTGGAACTTTAAGAGTCTCATGTTAATGAATTATTTAATGTGTATATATATTACAGACTGATAATTTACCCTTGTCACCACGTAATCAACAGTTAAAGATGAGACAGTTAATATTACAAGGTATATTAGAGAGTGAAAGAGGATATTTAGACAATCTAGATGTTCTTGTCAAGGTATGTTAGATTTAATGTTGATTTGAGTTTTGCCAGACATCCCACTCATAATTATTATAATGTCTTTTGCAGATTTCCTCTCTTTTCCTTGTTGTAAGTGGTTTGTGTTAATTAATGATTTTAAATAAAAATCAAATTAAGCATTTATCCAGGAATAATTATGTTGGAAGAAATTTATGTGTATTTGCCAAAAATTGTAGATGAAAATAAAACATAGATAGTACTTTTTGTCCCAAATTAATAATATTTTTGCCCGAAAACCCCTTGCCTGCTAGACTTATGAACAAATGAAGATGCTGTTTGAAGAAATAGTCTTCTTTATCAATGGGGGTTGATGGGTGACCAAGTGGTGTAAATCAAGTCCCTTAGATCTCGAGTTGTTTCATTGGGTCTAGAGTTCTGATTTTCATCCCAGTTCTAAGGTAACTAGATGTTGGGTTGTTTGCCTATCCTCTGTTTTTCTCCCACTGCTAACAATGACCTCTGTGTACTCACGATTTAATGAAATAGAGACACATCATATTATGTTAGTCCTTAAATTTACTTTGTTTGTAATGTATGGACCGTTCTCTCCTTCCCTCTCTTTATCAAAGCAAATTGTTTAGATAGAAACTATTCCCTTCATTTTAGAAATATGGTAAAATTGTGTTGTTTAGAAAATATTTTTACATTTAAAATGATTTCTTTTGTGCCAAAACAACATAGTATTTTATATTTTTGTAGTATAAATCAAGTCTAGAAGCTGCTGCGAAGACATCACAGCCTGTTATTAGTAAAGGAGACATCGATGCCATATTCTTTAATATTGAAAAACTTCATGAAACACATCAGGAATTTGTTTCAGAGTTATCCGTAACAATACAAGAACCAGTTGAAACCCAATTAGTAGCAGGAATATTTAAAGTCTTGGTAAGAATTGGCACCTATATTTGGAATTGATTAGCTGTATATTCTGGATATACAACAACATTAAAATCTATCAATAAAGAAAAAGGAATGAACAAAACAATGTGCATTCTGTATGTTATTTTAAAATATATCTAGATTGAAACTTGGATGTATTTTAAATGACTTGGTTAAGACACGATCTCCAATGGTTTTAAATTTAGTTAGCTACCTTATATTTAAATATAAACTCCTCTGCCCCGGGAATAACAAAATAATCATGTGAAATAAAGAAACTAAAGAGGTCATTAGGACGAGATGTTTGAATTTCCCATGGTTGTCTTTTCCACCCTGATTTAATGAGAAAGATTCTTGCCAAATCCACGCAAATTCTCACGTTTTCATGCACTGAAAAAGTTCATTCTGTAGTATAAACTGATAGAATGATCGACTTTTTGACTTGTGATTAACATGAAAAAGTCAGTATCATTGGAGAATTTAATTAAAATTACAAATTTATATATTTTATGATTACTCCAAAATTTAAAAACACAAAGAATTGTAGCTAATAACTGTCAATTCTTAAAAATTTAATTGAATTAATTTGAAATGTTAATAATTCCAATGTCTACCTTAAAACGAATTTTATGTTGATTTATTCTTCATTATATTCTTTTATTTTCTGCCAACAACAAGACTATGATTATTGCATAAATCTGGATCATTATAGTCTTGAATAAACACAAGTAATCAATAAATTCAAACATTTCTTCCTATATCATCAAATTATTTCAAACATTTGTAGCAAGATTTTCAAGAAAATAATGTGAAACTAAGACTGTAATGTTAAATATAATGGTGGAAAATTCCCTTTTGGATTTTTCCATCTTAAAGTTTTTCAATTTTTGAAGCATATGGGAAAATTCTACTGATTTCAACTCAGACACACATAACTGCATGAATAGAATCCTCTACTAATACCAGAACTTAAAAGATTCAAGTGCAATCAAAAATGACAGAAATGTGATCTGGAATTGATTCACACAGAGAGTGGAATACAAAACACAATGAATCACACCCATGCATCGTTTTTTGGCAACTCATTTGAAGATTTTATTGATTAACTATACTTTGGCAGATATTTTGGCCATGTCTTTCATCATTTTTTGTCAAAAAGTTGTGATAACATGTGTTTGGCCATGCTACTGACCTGAGATGCTGCCTTGTTGGAATGTGTTCTGTCTTTCACGTTTGGTTTTAAGCAGACGGGTTGGAGATTAGTCTTGAGGCCAAAACATGTAGAAAAAACATGATGTAGTCTTTTTTACTGCCTGTCTTTAAAGCTGGGGACATTTCCAATGTTTATTTCAGATTATGAAGTTTCCTGAATTTGATAAATACATGGCAAACTATCAGAATGCCGTGGCAACTATACATAGATGTTGTCAGGAGAGCCAAACATTTCAAGATTTAGTCCAGGTAACCACTGTTTGCATATACCTTAATTTTTCTACAAGGTTTTTAGATCTGTGTAAATTGTTGTTTCTGTCTTACCTCCGGTCCTGGTCAGAGGTGCACAGCCAGCTTTTGTCATTTAGCGGGCAACTGTTGTATCTATAACATCACCTTGGATTTAGCTGTTCTTGGACTTCACATAGTGAAAGTATTTACAGATTCCCAAATGATGCTGTTATTGAGAGTAATGGAGAGATTTAAAAATGTATGGATGATATTATTAACTTTACAAAAATCTTTTTAAAAAATAAAAATTAAGGAACAGTTATAAAAGCAATTAGTTTAATTAACTAATTATTAATGAATTCGTAAAGACAGCTACTAGTTCAAAGTACAAATTCTCTTGGAATATTTAATTTATTTAAAACTGATTGTTTGGTGTTTCTTTTCCAGGAAGTAGGGATACATGGACAGAAGAAATTTACCTTAGAAGGTAAGGAACAAAAAGCTTTTTTTTTTCTAAATTTGTTGCGGACAAAAATGTTACAAAAGTAGTGGATTACAATTATGAATGAATCCTGTCTTAAATGATTTAAATATAGAAAAATTAAATTCTCAAACTTAATCTAAATCTGACATTTCCTTTTTGCTGTCATTTTTTGACAATTGATGATTTTTTAAAAAATTTTTTTGATATTTAAATTTTCATGGAGATACAACTTCATAATATATGAAATTTAAATGGAAGTCATATGTTAAACATAAATTATGTAAACTTGAAAATATTTCCATGATATGTAAACTTTTAAATATTTTCATATGTAAACTTCAAAATATTTTCATCTTAAAATAAAATTGATTTTAAGCAAAACTTAAATAAATTCATAAATGTAAACTTCAAAATTTTCATATATAAAAATAGAAAATATTTAGATGTGAAATTTAAAATAAATTTATAAATATGAATAAACATTAATGTAATGGAAAATTATATTTATTTGTATTAAATTGCAGATATGTTGTTTAAACCTGTTAATAGAATTCAAAGAAATTCGTTAGTATTACATGTAAGTGAAATAAAACTATTTTGTTTACTTCTCATAAATGTCTTTGTTTGCTTTTATTATTTATTTTTTTTTTAAAAATAACTGTCTATAATGTGTCACAAGCACAGTTGTAAAATCTAGCAATTGCTGCCTTTGATCGGCTGTCATGGTTATGCATGTGTATGTCAAACTGTTGTTCCAGTGGTAGATATATTTTGGAAGTTATTGTAATGAGGTGTTATATTACCATGTGGTAGACGTTATTACATGGTATTCATGGTATTTAAATGTTGTAGTAATATATTACAGGATATAAAGAAGTTTACACCTACAGATCATCCTGATTATTTACAAGTAGAGAAAGCTTTATCATTATCACAATATAATCTAGGTTCATTAGATAATGTATCAGGACATACAGAAAAGGTAAACATAAATTTAATATGCTCTTTTAAATTTTTATGAGCTGTGTTTATTCCAGTCTTGTTCTGCAGTGATAAGACTAATGTCAACACTAGTTATGAAGAAAAGTTTCTAATATGTAAAAGACTGGGCACCAATGTAAAGCTATGTGGTTTTGTTATGACGACCTTGAAAGTTTGTGCTGTTTTACTATATTTTTTGTACCTATAGTAATCAATATTGTTTATATTCCAAGATACCAAATTTTTACCATGTACATGTATTGGATTCACAATTACTCACTTTCCTTCCATTATAGGTTAAGGTTAAATTTGATATATTTCGATTTTTTCATAGAATGAAGAAAGAAGAAATCTGGTAAAAACAAGTTTTATTGTAGAATTAGATAATACATCACGTAAATTACGCTGTATGTTTTTATTTAGTGATCTATTAATATGTACCAAGAGAGAAAGTCACAGGTATTTATTATAACATTTAATTACTCCTTAAATATTAACCATATTCCAAAATACCATGTTTTCTAATCTAATATAATCTCTTTTTGTAATTTTTTATAACTTAATTAGTTTAAAGTGTTTACATGAAACTCCCTAAAAAAATTTTGCCACAATTCATTTTATATATGCCAACATTTAAAGGTATTGTATTGAACTCTGTCCATCATCTATTTTTATAGGCCATGTTTGTGTTTCTGAGACAAGACAAAAATAGCCTTGATTTTCAACGATTTCCAATAAATACTGCAGGAATTATGGCCCTTTATCCCAAGATAAATCTTGTTTATACTCTTAGTGGCTAAAGTTTTCATCAAATTCACTTTTAAATTTGTAGACAGTATGGGTGCTCAGGATACTAAATATACCTTTCCAATGCCTTTAAATGTAAGCACAGTGTTTATCGTCATGAGATGAAGAGAATGATCATACATAAGAATTATTGTCCTTGGTCACTTTTAAAAATTTGTGGAACCTCTAATTAGTGTCTTATATGAATGCTCTTTTAAACATTAAAATTATTACCTGCTTGGAAGACTGTTGGCATATGTTTCATGTTTAATTAATTGTTATATTATATCATATATATTTTTATTACAATACCTTTTTTCAATCTTAATTGTATCTAATAGATTTTGATATTGTTTTTAGAGGGAAGATATCATTTCATGTAAAATGGTTTATGCCACTAGCCCACCTTGGCTGTGATACAAGATTTGAATATAAAGGTAAGTTTCTATCATATAATTTAAAATGAAATCTGTGTCCTGTAGAAGATGCATGGTATATAGTAATAGGTCTGATAGAGGCACATGTGTTAAATCTTTAGTTGAAAAGTACCATAAAACTTAAATGTTTTTTTTTTTTATTTAGATGAACAGAAATTTTCTAATAAAGAGAATATCGATGATTTAAAATTAAAGATAGGAAAAATGAAATCTGATTTACGGGAAGAGTTAAAGAAAGAATCAGATTCTAATGTAAGTAAATTGTAGAATTCTTTGGGTTACAAATATATTTTTTATGTCTTTTTTTATTTTTATAAGCTAAGAAAAGGTTTAGAAACTTTTGGTAGAAAACAAACATGGCAAATATAACTAAGTCAAAATGTTCAGTGAATCTCCTAAAGCTTGATTTAATTAATTGAATTAGATAGTATGGATGTATTATTCTGTAATTATTGTATGGATGTATTATTATTCTGTAATTATTTGGGTTTTTTCCTCAGAAACACTGGTCGATAAGTGGAATGGCAGCTGCTAGAAATGTGGAGAAATTAAAGAAAAAAATACAAGAATCTGTAAGAATATTATAAATTAAAATAAATTGAATATTAGACAATGTTCAAAAATACAATTAATTTGGTAGTTTGGACTAAACTATGACAAACAAAAGTAGATAGCAAAGTATTTTCATATAAGGTAAGAAAAAGGCACGGTAGTACTAGTTAGATAGCTAAACCTGTAAATCACAGTTCAGCTTTGATCCCCAAGCTAGTTGTTGAATTCCTAGGAAATGCTTTAACACTGATTTTAGTACCCCCAGCAAGTACCAGTGGCATAATACAAGGTAAAATTCATCTTAGAACAAATAAATCTGTAGAGAAAAAATAAAAATGGTTTTAGAGGGTTAGGGTTAGGGGTTAGGGACTGGAAGCAATGTGATAAATACTTGATGTAAATTAAGAAACTTTCATCGTACATAACATGTTTCTATAGATATCTGTGAATTATGTGAATTTAATTCTGAATATAAATAACTTTATTGTGTATTGTGGTGATGCCTTTCAATGAATGTTGTCATTACTGGATGGGTGCCGTTGGTAGGCAAAGCAATATCACTGCATGGCAGTTTCTGAATTTACACAATGGCTGTCAATCTGCCAAATGATATAAATTTCTGTTTTTGTATGTTGTATATGGAAATATCAAATGGGTAGAGATCAGTGTCCTAGAGGGTTCAGCTTTTTATAGTGCACCAGAATGAACTAATGAGCTAATTGTAGTTATGGAGTGAGTTGTCAGTGTGATGCAGCTGAAAGAGTTTGTAGACTAAATGAGCCATGTCCATGTGTGCACAATAATATATTTTATGAAAGCTTTTCTGGTAGATGCTTGAAAAGTGATCCGAAATGCTTAGGTTTGTAAAGTAACAAAAAAGTATAGCTTGAATGAAAGTTAATGTTGTCATGGTAATAGGTAGCTTTTGTTATGGCGTCTGCTTGTGTTTTGTGGCTTTCAGGAAGGACAGATGATTCTCTCTTGTCCAAAACTGCCATTCAAATTAACAATGGAAAAAGGACAAGCCAGGACATTGTTGATGACAACAGATTATGAAAGAGAAGAGTGGAGAGAAACTATTTTATCTCTGTGCAAAAAATGTAAGTTATATGGTACCATTTAAAATCATTTTAAATCCTTTATATATATTGTATTAAAGGTTGGATTGTACAGTTATAATGGCATTGAATGAATCTGAATATAATTTTGAGTATAACAAGAATATGCAGAGAAATATTTATAATCAACAGTAGTAGTAATTAATTTATTAAATACCGTGTAATTATGTGTTTATATACTTTATGTTTGTTTATTTATTGGAGGTATTTAATTATTATCTAGGTACAGGCACAAAGAATATCAACTTTACACCAGTTCAAGCTCAGGAACTTATTGACAGTGTTAAAGAAGTAAGTTTTGGTGCATGTGGGGGAGGGGAGGGGAGTGTCCTGGTGTTTGAACAGCAACAATTTAAAGTACACTATTCCTTTAAAATTGTATTACAGTTGAATAAGTTCTCTGTATAAATAAAACAATAAGTTATTAATTATATATACCAGTATGTGTATTTCAGATAGATTATTTTAAAAATTGTTTTTAATTATTTTGTTTTAGCTACCTCAAGTAAATCGTATTGGTACAGTCATAATGCAAAAAGGTAAATGCTGGGTTAAATACTATACAATATTTATTTACATTTGCATACAAATGTGTTCTTCCATTTTTTCTAAATCATCTTTGAATATTCTTTTGAAATTGACATCAATTATTCTCCATCAATCCAACAGTATGTGGTCTAAGGGGAGACAATTCCTGTCAAAATCCCAGGAAGGCACACACATTTATTTGAGATGAAAGTACAATAGTGTATACCATTTAATGGTTAATTTGTAAATTTGGTATATTTTTTTTAGATGAAGAAGTATTAGATGGTACACTAAATGTCACCATCCATAAACTGATTGGTTTAAATAGTCCAGCAGGTATGAGAACTTATTGCATTTTATGAAGTCAATTACATAAAAATAATATTTTTATACGCTCACGTGGAAATGTGATCGTATATTGCCGTCGCCCCCGTCCGTCCGTCTGTCGGTCCGTCCGTCCGTCGGTCCGTCCGTCCGTCCGTCCATCGTCCACAATTTCTTGTGAACGCTCTAGAGGCTAAAGTTAATATCCGATTGACTTGAAATTTATACACGGTGTTTAAGGCCGTGAGACGAAGAAGCCTATTGATTTTCAGCGATATCCGATAATTACTACCAGAGTTATGACCCTTGATCACTTTGAAAAATCTTGTGAACGCTCTAGAGGCTATAGTTAATATCCGATTGACTTTAAATTTATACACAGTGTTTAAGGTCATGAGACGAAGAAGCCTATTGATTTTCGGTGATATCTGATAATTACTGCCAGAGTTATGACCCTTGATCACTTTGAAAAATCTTGTGAACGCTTTAGAGGCTAAAGTTAATATCTGATTGACTTTAGATTTATGCACGATGTTTAAGGTCGTGAGACGAATAAGCCTATTGATTTTCAGCGATATCCGATAATTACTACCAGAGTTATGACCCTTGATCACTTTGAAAAATCTTGTGAACGCTCTAGAGGCTATAGTTAATATCCGATTGACTTTAAATTTATACACAGTGTTTAAGGGCATGAGACGAAGAATCCTATTGATTTTCGGTGATATCTGATAATTACTGCCAGAGTTATGACCCTTGATCACTTTGAAAAATCTTGTGATCGCTCTAGAGGCTAAAGTTAATATCCAATTGAATTTAAATTTATAAACGGTGTTTAAAGTCATGATGCAAAGAAGCCTCAGCTCAGAATAGACGTGTAATTTCGTCATTATCTTACAGCTGGATCGGTCGAATAGGTCGCTAGCCAAATAGGTTGCCAACTTGTGTTTGGAATGGGCGCAGCCATGTTTCATTTGGGACCTTTAAAGTAGTTCCAATATGGCGGAATTCATCATACAGCCGAGTTTAGATTCCCGAAATCTTACGAGGTTTGCCGAGTGGAGACGAAGAAGCCTATTGATTTCCGGTGATATCTGATAATTACTGCCAGAGTTACGAGCCTTGATCACTTTGAAAAATCTTGTGAACGCTTTAGAGGCTAAAGTTAATATCCGATTGACTTTAAATTTATACACAGTGTTAAAGGGCATGGGACGAAGAATCCTATTGATTTTCGGTGATATCCGATAATTACTACCAGAGTTATGACCCTTGATCACTTTGAAAAATCTTGTGATCGCTCTATAGAGGCTAAAGTTAATATCCAATTGACTTTAAATTTATACACGGTGTTTAAGGTCATGATACGAAGAAGCCTTTTGATTTTCAGCAATATCCGATAATTACTGCCAGAGTTATGACCCTTGATCACTTTGAAAAATCTAAAGTTAATATCCGATTGACTTTAAATTTATACACACTATTTACGGTCATGATACAAAATAGCCTATTTATTTTCACCGATATCCGATAATTACTGCCAGAGTTATGACCCTTGATCACTTTGAAAAACCCTGTGAATGCTCTAAAGGCTAAAGTTAATATCTGATTGACTTTAAATTTGTACACAGTGGTTAGGGTCATGAGACGAAGAATCCTGTTTGATTTTCAGTGATATCTGATAATTTCTGGCACTTGATCACTTTGAAATATCTTGTGGACAAAGGCCTTGAGACAAACCATCAAAACTATTGTAATCAATTCTGATAATTATTTAATGGGCTATTACTCGTAATAAGATTATCATGTGTTGTAAATGTTCTCCTTACTGATAAAAGAAACAATATGCGACAACCCTTGTTGACTGCCCGGACGACTTAGCTGTTGTGGGCGTATGTTTCGTTGCCTGGCAACCTATCTTTTCAAAAGCCTTACAAAATAAAAATCATGGAAACTATGATTTACATGTAGTTTGTTGCCTAGAAGTAGTTTTTCGCTACCTGAATTAAAAAATCAGGGATTTACACAAATAAACGAGCAGTTGTATTAAGTAAAATGGTTTGTTATTTTGTTTATTACAGATACATATTGTTGTCTAGAAATGGATTCTTTTGGTCATTTTTTCATGAAAGCTAAAACTAACATTTCATCCTCTACGGCTGATCCATCATGGAATGAAGATTTTGAATTAGAATTAGACGGATCTCAAACATTACGAATTTTATGTTATCAAAAAGGAGAAGAAAAATCAGGCGACACTCTTCTGGGTAGAGGTGCTTTCGAGGTATGTATGTCTACTGCCTTAATGTAACTGTTAATGGAATAAAATATAATTATGTATTCGTGGTGGACTGAAATAGTAATAAAGATTTGATTTAAGAATAAAGTTTGTATTCTAATCAAATTGAATCCCTATCCTATAATATGTTCTGTATAGTATTTGTAACTCAGTTTTTGGCTCTGTATTTGTAATGTTTATGCTTTTGATTTACAGTTAGGTAAAGATTGGTTGAAAAGTTATTTCCAAGAGAAAACTGTCTCAATGAATGAGGTATGTTAAGATTAATATTTCTAGTCCACTCTAAAATAAAATAAACTCAACCAGTATGCTTTTCTACAACCAAGAGAGTGCACAAAATATTTCCCAAGTGAATATAAAGAACAATTGCATTTGATGTAGTCCCCTTCTTGGTCAGTAATATGAACATTAAAGTGCTAGTGTATTTGAAATATAGACCTACTGTAGTTAATGTTATTATTTATATTTAAAGGTATCGCTAGTAATATCAGTGAAACATACAGCAGCTGATAAAACAATGAGACGAACACCATCAAAACATAAATTAGCTGTATTTGGTGTTAAGATATCTACCTGTACTAGACGTGAAAGTAAAACTGTTCCTACTATAGTTAAAGCTTGTGTATCAGAAGTAGAAAAACGAGGTAAGATTGGATTAAAAGATAAGATTTTATTGTATGTCTATTTTATGTCAAATCGCCTACTGTGAAGAAAATGGAAAATGCAGGAACATCATATATATACTCTTTTTTTTATATGGATACGGGTACTTGGGGGGTGGGGGGAATAGCTTAACACCATTTCAAATAAACTCTGCATGGGTCATTTTTAGAAAGTCATATACTATAGACATATTATTGGTAATAAAAGAAATAAGATTCAATGTTTCTTGTAATACGAATAAATGTTATCATCACCTTTTTCCATGGTAAGTTGTCTTGAGTTGTTTCAAATTCGCAGGAAATGCAATACAAGACAAAAACTTTGATGGCACTGTCAGTCAATGTTGATATATGAATGATAAAAAATTGTAGATTATTTATTTCTTTTCTTTTTACTTGCAGGTTTAGAAGAAATAGGATTATATCGTGTTTCAGGTGTAACTTCAGAGGTTCAGAAATTAAAGAAAATTTTTGATAAAAGTAAGAATAGTTAATCTATATGTAAATGTGTAAGAGGTTATAATGAGCTGGATACCACTCACTCAGGGTGTCATGTGTCTGTGAAACATCAGTTTGTCTGGCAAATTTTACTGACACATTAAAAACATATTATAAGACATATACGTGATTTTCAATGGTGGAGAAGGAACATCCTAACACCCTTGCTATACAGGAAGTTTTGTGTTCTCTTTATAATGAATGGGTTTGTTTGGGTTTTTTTGTCGTTTACAGATATTAAAGCAGGAATGAACAGTGTAGCAGATGCTGATATTCACGCTGTGACTGGTTTACTGAAATTATACTTTAGAGAATTACCCGAACCATTATTTACTGAGAGTAAATATCCTGTATTTAAGGAAACTATAAGTAAGTTTTAAGAAACCAATAGGATACGGTGTTGATGAATATGTTGACTATATAATATAACCGTAATTATATGATCTAGTATATATACTTATACATTATAAAATGTTTGTATTTATTTTAAATTAATTATAGAGAGTTAAAATCTGAAATTCAACAATAAATGTTTATGGATGTATCACTTTGTAAATGATGATGTATTTTCTAAATTGCTATATCAATATCCATTTAGATTCTCATTAGATACATTTTGTTTATATAAATGCTATTGATTAAGGCTTTGAAAAGACAGGATTTTGAAAAACGGAATTTCTGAATGGTGCTTATTGTGTTTTGGCAAAGAGTTCTTTAATTTGTATGTCATGTTACATATGGACCTGTTACATATAGACCAATCACATTATAAATGAAAGTTTTTCCATTTTTCATGTGTAACATGTATTAATATATATTTTTTTTTTCTACAGAATTATCTGATGAAGAAGCTAAAGAGAAATGTATGTTAAGTCTACTACATAATTTACCTGATGCTAATTATTATACTATAGTACATCTTATTGATCATCTTGTCGGGTAAGTACCAAATACAAATAAATTTGATGAATATGTAATAATGTTTGAGTACACTCTAAAACTTCAATCAATATAAATAAGGGAGTAGTACCTCAGGATTAATATTTGGTTGAATTTGCAAAAAATAATTCACCCAGTAGTATAAGTTGGAAAAATTGGCCAATTTTAAGACTGAGAGGGAAATATTTATTAATTATTGCATCAAACAACCTGAAAAGACACCTTCAAAATTACAATCAAAATATATGAAAAACCTTTACCTGAAATTGAAATCTGGGAGCTTGAAAGTGGTAATGAATAAAACAGATTTTAGACCTAATCACTTTGCAAATGTAACAATTTCTCTCCCTACTTTATAACAAAAACCATGATAAGTAATACTTTACATCTCATTTATCACTACAGAGATGTAGAGAAAATAATTACCTTCTAATTCAGTTCCCTCAACCACAAAAATACGTCTTCCATATAATTGTTATAATTTTTGTTATTTTTTTCTCTTTTATTACAGTGTTGCCAAACTTGAACATACTAACAAAATGAGTCTTTATAATCTTTCCACCATATTTGGACCAACACTAATGGCCCCAGCAGTGAAAGAGAACTCTATGAATCCTATAGAGATGATGAACAAAGGTGCGGAGGAAGTGATGCATCAGTCCCAAATTGTGGGCTTTTATTTAAAATTAGCAGCCAGTGGGAAAAATCTGTGGCGATCAGCACAATGCTAACTTTATTTTCCATGTAATTGCTGTTAGATGTAAAAGACTAAAACTATTATGTATGTTGTGTACATTCCATGATAGATTTGATGAAAAGTTCCATAAAGAGATTGTAGACTAATATTGAAGCAGGTGAAATCCTGTAAAAAAGGTGCTTTCAGACTTTACTGTAGACATGAGGCTTTCCTTCAGAACTAATTTAATAGGTGTAAGTATTAAAGCCCAACTATTTAAAATGAGATACGAGTCAGTAGAGTTAACATCCTATACAAGATGTGTAATGATTATGAATGTAACACTTACTTACTTAACATGTAAATATAAATGTACATACGTGATTGCAATATAAAGTATATTTTGTAAATTTTATTCACAAATATATTTATCAGTTTATGTCAATTCTGACAAAAGAATTATTGTAAATATACTTGTATTTTAACTTTATTTGTAAATAATTAGCGCTAGTGCTTTAAATATGTATTGAATTCTTGTATATTTAGTTTGGATTCACACCAATATTTTATTAAAATAAAAACCTCTACATCTCAACATTGGATAATATGATGCTTATAAAATTTTGCATCTAAGTAAAAGTAGTTTTAATTTATCACACCAGTATTTGATACTTTTTTTTTCTTTTGAAAATATACAATAATTATTTGTTGATAGATTATATTATCCAGTGTATTGAAGGTTATTAGCATTGACAGTAGGGCCTATTGTCGATTCCCCTCACCCTTTAACATAACTGATAGGGCCTATTGTCGATTCCACTCACCCTTTAACATAACCTAAATTCAATATTGCTGTATGAAATGTCAGCTGATGGTAGTTTGTTATGATGAAAGAATCTTAGTTAAGAAGGTTGGGTCGTTCGATAGATTTTCGACTCTTAGTTACTAAACTGTTCATTTTTGGACTTTTTTTGGAACCAAGATAGCTCTTAATTTGACATGGAAATAATATTTGTACTGCTAAACGTTTTTTTTCAACATTTTGTAGTGAATATGTATTTTTGCATTTTTATGTAAATATTATAGAAACTATATCTGAATCTGTTGTGTTGGTGGTGATATTATGAGCCATTCCATTATCTTATCAATTATACCTCCCCTATGCCCATTAAACAATTTCAAAACATTACTTTAATATTAAAACTGGTTTCAGAAAGTCAGATTTCATTTGAATTTTTTATTGCAATATTTTTTTCCACAAACAAGATGTATTTTAAAAATGCTGTCAGTTAATTCCGATTCAAACCTCATACTGTTGAAAGTACAGATATAGTTAATTTCACGGTTTTGTATATGAAATATTTGTATAATGTATTGTTTGTATTTGTATAGAGTATATGTTTACATACTTGTATATTATTTTATAATAAATTGTTACTTATGTTAAATTGTTCACTTTCTGTGAAATGAAGACTAAATGAGTGAAGTACACTTGTATGGAAAGGAGAATGTCCAGTTAATACACTTAGATCCTGTGTACTAATGACAGGAATATTAATGTCACGGATGTTTGAAGTTTGAAATTCTTGAGGGTGCATTTCGCAACGCCTACAAGCCATAGATCTGACAAAGTGAGAGAGAAAAGAAATGGAGTCCAACATTCACTCAAGTGACTCAACACAAACTAGGTCATTTTGAGGCTACCAAATTTCAATAATTTGCTTGCACTAAGGGGTCATAACAGTTAGAATAAAACCGAGGTCTCCGATAAAACCCACAAGGTTTATCAAATGTATATACAAATCATTAATACTTAATAAGCATCATTGTCTTCTTAAATTTGACTGACACGAAAAAATGTTTGACAAAAGATGAATAGTGACAATGACAATACACCACGACATTCAACTGTGGATATGACAATAAAACTCACCAGTCTTTACTTGATATGATTTTATTAATACATTCAATAGCTTGGTGGAAAATACTATTAGTAATATTATTGCTTAAGAATGTGTCATACAACATTGAGAGAAACAAACTGAATCCTATTTAGACATTTATGTGGAATTAAAAATTCGCAGTGGCGCATATTTTAAGCAGACAGAAATTTTAATCTGGCAGGGAGAAATGTGAAATTATCAATTTACAACTGTAGTCTACACGGTTACTATATGGATATATTTTATATACATACATGATAATTTATATATACAATAAGAGAAACAAGCCAACAATGAGACTGATGTCCCCGCCGAAATTCCAAAATATATAATGACAATTATTAATTAATCACACATTTATTTTTTGCAAAAGTATCGAGCAATCAAACTATACGCCGAGTTTCATCACTCTCTATCAGATAGAATCAAGGTTATTTAATTGACCCAAAGCATCCACCAATAAAATTGCTTCGCTCTGCTTAGCATAAGCAGAAAATTCTCATCAAACTTGGTCAAGGATGGTCTTATGAATCTATACTCAAGAGTTTCAATACTCACACTTAATTATAACCAAAGTATCGTGCACTAAAGAATCAACCAATGGGGTGGGACGATTTACCCAATACTACCCAATTCTACCCAATACTACCCAATACCACCCCAGTACCACTTCAATATCACCACATACTACCCAATACTACAACATTATACTGCAAAATGTGTGTATCAATTGAATTTTTTCAAAAATAATTAGTTATACCGTGGGAATTGTACTTCAAATGCGATTACCAATGTCTGGCTGTTCCATTTGCCTCCCTATATCACCTAAAACAAATAAAAACTGACCCAATACTACCAAATACTTATCACATACTACCCACTATCATCAAATAGCAGCCTTATGTTGTCAAATAGCAAAACATTAGTTTAATTACAGCGACTAATATTCGATAATTCGCAGAGAATGGAAATGAATATGCAGTCATCTCCCTTTACAACCGATAAATAGATTTTAGATTGCTATGCAGATTAATCACCTTCTTTTGGGTTGCAGATGATTTCCAAGTCGACGAAATTAAAATAAGAATAACAAGTATTTTGTCGTGTATATTTTAATCATTATGTGTAATTAACTATTGTATTATATTAAGATGGCTAGCAGTCTATAAATAACATTTCAACCCCTGGGTAACGTCAGGCGGTGGCAATGACAGACAGTTATCACAGATGTCCCCGCTTCAGTTATTGTTTTCATTCCATTATCAAGGGGTCATATTATGCAATATTACATTTATATAAGGCATAATTTAATAAATACATATACATACATTTAAACATGGAAAAATATTAACATAAGGCATCATTTAATCAATACATATACATACATGTAAAATGGAAAAAAAATGTTAACATAAGTTTATAAAATCAATATAGATTTATTACATAGTATATAATAAGAATTGAAATTACGAGTCGTTTGACTACCTTTTATAAACAGTATTTATTAAATATAAACAATTCGTAAAAAAAACTGCCAAACCAAAACGAATGTGCTACCCAACGGGGTAACGAGTGGTTTGTCAGTTAATTTTATTATCTTTATTGATTTTGAATCGTCAAGTGTATTATTTGGTAGCAGTTTAATCGAGAGATAAAATAAATAAAGCAGAACTTGATTACCCAATCAACAATCTTAACCCCCTTTGATTAATTGTTAAGTAAGGTGGAATATATAAACGAGTGGAGCATTATACATTCGTAATAAACAAATTACCTTTATTTTCAATTGACAGTAAATTTGCAATAACTTATTAACTGTCATGAAAAAATAAATAGAAACATGAGCATTGTTTTTTGTTTTGTTATTTGTTAAAGGACATACTGCATGGCGATACCTATAGAGGGGTTGAAATACTTATTTATAGACTGCTAGCCATCATATGTAATAATACAGTAGTTAATTACACACAATGATTAAAATATACACAACAAAATACTTGTTTTTCTTATTTTAGTTTCGTCGACTTGGAAATAATCTTCAACACAAAAGAAGATGAATAATCTGCATAGCAAACTAAAATCTATTTATCGGTTGTAAAGGGGGATAACTGCATATTCATTTCCATTCTCTGCGAATTATCGAATATTCGTCGCAGTAATTAAACTAATGGTTTGTTATTTGACAATATAAGGTTGTTATTTGATGATAGTGGGTAGTATGTGATAAGTATTTAATAGTATTGGGTCATTTTTTGCTTGTTTTAGGTGATATAGGGAGGCAAATGGAACAGCCAGACATCGGTAATCGCATTTGAAGTACAATTCCCACGGTGTAACTAATTATTGTTGAAAAAATTCAATTGATATACACATTTTGCAGTATTATGTTGTAGTATTGGGTAGTATGTGGTGATATTGAGGTGGTACTGGGGTGGTATTGGGTAGTATTGGGTAGTATTGGGTAGAATTGGGTAGTATTGGGTAAATCGTCCCGCCGCAACCAATGATAATGCTTATCTCTGCTTACCCTAAGCAGAAAATGTTCATCTTTAAAGTCGATCAATCAAGGCACTGACCTAATGAACGCCTACACCAAGTTTGAACATTCGACCTCAATTAGAAGGAGAGTTATAGTGTTCCAAAGTCTCAGACAATCAAATTGCTTATCGCTTTAACGAACTTAGTCAAGGCATTGATGTAATGAAACTATACACCAAGTTTCACCACTCTCACTTAATTAGAACTAAAGTTATCATGTCCCAAAGTATCAGCCAATCAAATTGCTTATTTCTGCTTACCCTAAGCAGAGAATGCTCATCATCGAACTCCATCAAGGCATTTACCTCCACCTCCACCAAGTTTAAACATTCTAGCTCAATTAGGAGGAGAGTTATTGTGTTCCAAACTCTCGGCAAATCAAATTGTGTATCGCTCTGCTTACCTTGAGCAGAAAATGGTCATTATCGAACTAAGTCAAGGTATTGATGTAATTAAACTATACACCATGTTTAATCAGTCTCACTTAATTAGAACTAAAGTTATCGTGTCCCAAAGCATCAACCAATCAAATTGCTTATTTCTGCTTAACCTAAGCAGAGAATGCTCATCATCGAACTCCATCAAGGCATTTACCTCCACCTCCACCAAGTTTAAACATTCTAGCTCAATTAGGAGGAGAGTTATTGTGTTCCAAACTCTCGGCCAATCAAATTGCTTATCGCTCTGCTTACCTTGAGCAGAAAATGCTCATTATCGAACTTAGTCAAGGTATTTATGTAATTAAACTATAAACCAAGTTTAGTCAGTCTCACTTAATTAGAACTAAAGTTATCTTGTCCCAAAGCATCAACCAATCAAATTGCTTATCTCTGCTTTAAGCAGAAAATGCCCATCTTCAAACTGAATCAAGGCATCGACCTAATGGACAGACAGACGGACGGACGAACCCATTTTAATAGTCCCCTTGCTTTCTTCAAAAGGCGGGGGACAATAAATAAATAACAAATATTATACAATTAATAAAACATATATTATGTAAGAGCTAAATCTGCCTATTGCAAATCTTTCTTTAGGCCTTGACATTAATTAACTTATCCAGACCATAATTAACTCATACGGCCATCGTTAACATGCAATATTTAATGGATTTGAATATATTTTTTGATGGATGATTTAACATCAAAATGGATAATCAAGACATTGATTTTTATCTTTCCAACCTTAGTTATGATGATGGAGGCTAGGCCTGAAACTCAACTGCTAATATCTCAATTCAAAGAGGAGAAATTTTAATGGAATTTTCAGCATATTCTCTTTAAGTTATCTCTCTTTTAACTATTATAGCAGGACTTGTCAGCTCTTTTTATCTAATCGCCCATAATTCCCCTTTGAAGTACCTACATGTACATATAAGTAACACAGGAATATTTTGATTAGCAATAAAGTAAAACATTTCAAATTTACAATATATTGAGACAACGAAAATGCATCAGATAGTACGTTTACCAATACATGCACAAGAGAATCAACAATCAACGAAGGCCATAACAACAGTTTAATCATTGGTGCTTTTTCATTGGATCTCAATGTTTCATGAAAAGTTATTACCGTACACACTCTAATATACATTTAATTTTGTGTTCAACAACATAGTACTTTATCTTTGATTTACATCCCTCATTTATTTTGGAATATTAGCAATGAACAAAATATAAACACTGAGACAACCTCAACTAATAAGAAAACATTGTTTACAACATTAAAATATGTCCCCTGATCGAAAGATATACAATTATGCTGATTTTGTCCATATCAAATGTGTGAATAGTACAAAAATAATATTTTCCCACAGAAGATTCTCAGTCCATTGGTATTAACATGAATTCTTGTTGAAAGAATGATATGGTTGAGATGAGAATATTTGTCTGCTTCTTTCCCATCTAATGTTGAAATGTACTGAAGTAATCAATTCTGTCCCTCCTTATAAATCATGGTTAGTGTCTTAATCTTTCCTAAATTTTCAATAGAAACTGCTTCGCTAACTTGGGAAAACTTATTTTGGGGATCATCACTATTTATATAGAAAGATGGTTGATGATGTAAACAGTTCTTATTTAGTTCTAAATTTCACAAACAAATATATAACAAAGACCTTGAGCCATTGATGAATAAATACATTGTATCTGTGTACAGTTTGCTGACTAAGAAGTGAAGAGATGTACATGCAATCTTTATATCACTAATACTGTTTATAAATTATCTTTGAGCTCATTTGAGAATACCCCTCATTTGTTTATTCTGTCCCTCAAGACGATGATTAGCTACATCAACTTTTCGATTAATTCGATCTAATTGTTCATTTTGCGAGTCAATCTCATCTCCAAGTCCCGTAGCCAATCCTTTTAATCTGGCCATTCCTGCTGACATCAAAACTAAAAAATAAAGAAAGTTACAGGTAAGATAGTTAGACAGAGAATGAAACATGCTCACCTTGTTTTCTTGTAAATAGTTTGCCTAATTTTAATTTTCGGGGGTGTAAAAAATGGATATTATCAGGGGGGGGAGAGAGAGAAATGGGGTTTAATGTCCACTCGACACAAACTAGGTCATTTCGGGACTAACATATGGTTTAATTATATTTCTATAATTCGTAGGGGTCTGTAGCAGTGGGAGGAAACCTGAGTGCCCGGAGGAAACCCATGAGGTTGAGAAGGTGCCCCTATCCGTGCCACATACGCTCACACCAGGGATTGAAACCACAGCTGCAAGCCAGAGGTGACCGGCCAGCTAGAGGTCGAAGTGCAGCACTCTAGACCACTAGGCCATCCCAACTTCCGATATTATCAGGAACATTTGATATGAAAGCTTTAACTTGTCAAAGAAATTCTATGGATAAAAAGTTTGAATACAGAATCTCAGAACGACAGACAAGCCATCATAAAACTAGTTTATTATGGCAAATCTTCAGTTCCCATTGAAAAAGAAGGAAATCAGCATCCTCTTTTAAAACTCAAGGGAGTAGAATACGGAAACATACACTATTTTTATTTCAATGTTGATAAATAATACATGCTTATCAATTCTGTTGTTAAATTGACTATGCTCATAACTGCATACAAAGTCATTTCAAAATCCTAAAAGCTTTTTGACTCTGCCACTTCATGGACTATTTGAATAAAGGTTTCTAATACATGAACTTACCAAGATTTTCATCTATATCTTTCTCTCTTGCACTGTGAGTCACTGGTTGAAACATTTTTTGTTGTCCAGGGTGTTTACCACTAGAACCAGCCAGAAATCGTGAGTCTAAATTTTCATCACTATCATCATAAAAGCCACTAACGTCACCACTTTTTAATTTAGGTGAAGCAGCCGCAGCTTGCTTTTCCTTATCAATGGTATTTTGTAGTTTTCTTGGTGAACTAACAGGTTCTCTAGGTGTTGTAGTATTACCTCCCTGCCACCACGTTTTTATACCACCAAACACACTTTTAATAGAGTTTAAATGACCTTGAGATGATTTTAGATTTTGATTAATATTACCAGTCTTGGTTTCAACATTGTCTAAAATTTCTCCTTGACGCACTAATTCCTGAAAAAAGAAAGAAATACATTGTGTAAATAGAAACCTTGTCAATTACATGTACAATAAAAAAAAAAAAAGCTTACAAACATTTAAATTTTGATATCTATTGTATAACTGACCATTAATAGCTCAAAAATAGATAATGTAAAATAAAAATATTGAAAATTTCATTCATATTACTTTATCCTGAGCCAGTTATCACCGTTTGTAATTTTGACCTAGAGGAATCTTAACCAGGACACTGGCATTTTGAGTTTATGCCTCACCTTCCCATTTTTAAAAGGCAAAATGTTCTAATCTTGTGTATCCGATGCCACCAAGAGTTGATTATGGTCTTGTTTTGTTAATACATGTAGGTGCCTGATTAATAGTTAATATGACACTTCAGGCCTAAAGGTAGACCTGCAACAGCCAGATTTAGCTCTTGCATAATGTATGTTTTAGCTCATTAATTAGTCTGACTTTTACAGCCTCAACACACATCAATAACATGTTCAAGGTTCTCATAAGGGCTAGGACGTAAATCTGGAACAAAAGGTCACAGATCATTGAAAATCAATTGGGTTCATCCTCTCATGACAGCAATGCTTCAAATCAAATTTGAAAAAGATAACCATGCAAAGAGTGGAAATACACCCACACAGCAGTTATACGTGCAAAAATGATAATTATAGTTATCCACGACAGTCAAAACGGAAAACTTGGATGTTCACCAAATTTGATAAGGTTCCTTTATGCCTTCAAGAAACCTGATCTCTATCATCTTAACAAGATTTTCAAGAAATGAAATGGGGTTTAACTGTTCTGCTCCATACTGGGCTAAGATAAGATAAGACAGCATACAATATAAACATGTACATATATTTATAACAATATGACAAATAATATTTACATATAAGACAACAGTAATTTTAATCTAGCTTATAGTATAGATTGACCAACAGGACAACATTATGTAATGTACACATTTACCTCAAACAGATTTAATAATGGCACAGTAATCAATACAATTATGATGCATGGGTATAAATATTATAAATACATAAATGACAAGAAGACTTAGCATAGTTACATGTATTACATGGAAATATGATATATGAATGTATAATAACGATATGAATCAAGTATATAATATGGAAATGTTGAGAATAATTTTGATACACATAGAGAGAGACAGGCTACATGTAGCTGTACACATTTTATGATCTAAGATTCATTGCATGAAATACAGCTCTAGAAAACCTATTTAACACACCAAAAACAGTTTTTGGTGGGTTAAGTAGGTTTTCTAGAGAATAGGATAAATTGTTGGGTACTTTGTATATGTGTACGGTACACAAATCTTCATACAATGGACATTCTAGTAAAAAATGAGCTTCATCTTCAACCTTTTTGCATAGAGCATTGTTGGCATATTCTTAGATCTGGGGGGACATTTTTGTATCTACCTATTTCAATTTGAAGTGACTGCGATCATGGCTATTTTAAAGTTCTTATCATGTACATAACAGAGATATTCAGTGGGTTTATAGATTTTGGTTTTAAATAAGCAGAACGTCCTAAGCTTTGTAGTTTTAAACAGGCTGGAGTGGCATGAGGCGTAGAAAAGAGAGTTGAATTTGGATTGAAGTGATGATTTAATATTAATTTTGATGAGGTTTGACAGGTTTATGTTGAAATAATTAATTAAGTGAGTTATAGAAGCGGCCCATGAGAGTTTAACATTGGAGTTAGCTACATGTATTCTAATATCATCATTATAGGCTTCAGTCAGTAACAGGTTTGAATCTTTCATGTCAGGGTGGTTTAACCTTTTATAATAGAGTAGCATTCTATGGTATATATTTAGTTGCATTGGGAAAATTCCGAGTTCAGCAAGGCAACACATATTAGTGGTGGGTTGGCTAATAAAGACGCTTTCAAGACACAAGATATACTTTTTTCTATTAGAAAATAACGGGATTCACCTCTTCCGATCTGAGTGCTTCTTGCCCAATTTGAAAAATAAATCTATTAAAAACTGTAACACACTATGGTGATTACAATCTTTTCAGAAAAGGAATGTCACAGACTGCTGAATGAAAGCTCAAACCAAATAAGAAAAAGTAGGTCGTAGAACGTTGAAATTAAACAAGGTCTGTCTGGTCATAACCACACTATCGGTACTTCATACCAAAAAAATTAAAATCTGTAGCCTGCTTCATGTTATAAAGGGGAAATAACTAAGAAAAGGAAAGGTCACAGAACGCTGAAAAATGCCCATTATCAAATACAATATTTTAATAAGGTATGATTAAATATTAAATTAGTTCAGCTCTGAACGTCGGTCTCATTACACTCACCCTGAACGTTCAGGGACTGGCCCATTCAATCAATGTCGAAAATAATTTGACCCCCAATTTTACTGGGCAACTTTTCACTGCTAAACGATGGGTGTCACTCCGTGTGGACGCGTGTACAGTGTAAAGGAACATCTCTGTGAGAAAATAAGACCTTGCTCATTTCGCTTGAGTCAGTATGAGCATCACAACACACTGTGTCATGGTGGCGAAAGGGTAGATTGATAGGAGGGGACGCATTTTAAACAGCGTGTTGTTTCGCTCATACTGAGTCTAGCGAGGTAAGCAAGGTCTTATTTTGTCACTAAGATGTTCCTTTACATTGTACAGACGTCCACACGGATTGACACTGCGATGTTTCGCAGTGAAAAGTTGCCCAGTAAAATTGACTGGGGTTCAAATTATTTTCGACATTGATTGAATAGGCCAGTCCCTGAACGGTCAGGGTGAGTGAATGAGACCGACGTTCAGAGCTGAACTAATATTAAATATATATACCAATACCATACAAATGCCTGGTTAAATCCATGCAAGTTGTTCAAACATTGACCTTTTTTTTTGGCATATTTACCAGTTTATTTCTACTAAAGTTGGAAAGAGTAAGACATAGGCCTGTTTCATAAGGAAGTATTATCATGTTACAATCGTAACAATAATCCTCTCATGCGACTCATGTCCATGTGAGTGTGACACATCTGATTATTTATGTCAGTTTGGGTGTGTATCACACGAGCAGTTTAAACTGAAGAAAATTTGTTCAGTGTTATTTATTTGTCGAGGTGATCGCATTTACTGAATGAAGCTGTAAAATGTAAGTATCCCTGGACAACATATCTAATTAATTAATTAATTCACCTCCGCCGCTGCTATTCCTATACTCTCTGAATCGTAAATACTGGCCATCGCTCTTCTCGTACTTTCAAGTTGACGATCTTCTGAAGCATACGCTTCTTCCCATTTTTGTCTTCTCATTTCAGATTCTGTGAAACCATTTCCCTGATTGGTCGACGGCTTATTTCCAAAACTATAATTATCGTCATCGTCCTCAAAAGGGTTCGAATTTTTCGGATATTTTGACATTTTCGCCACACTACGGAGAACAAATTGGGTAGGCTATCACTGATCTTTTTAAATAGAAGAGCTCGGTGAAGGTCACTTACTTCAATAATTTCGGAAAACGTTTTTTACCGTCCACCGGAGCCTGGTCTTATGACGTCATATGTGGATTGTGGGTTAGGATCAGGGGCGTGGTGAGAATGAGTTCATGAGTAGCCATACTCATGCGCCAAAAAGTTTTTGCGCCAAAATCACAATCAAATTACTCAAAAAATGAAAAACATTTGTAAGTGGAAAAATTGTTTCATCTGACCCAATTAAAAAAATTTTGAAAGAGTCAAGTTGGAAAATTTAATCATATTTTATTACCGTATTTCTTGTCTCGGATTGCTGGAGATTGCGTTTCTGGGCTTCTAATTTTCGAAATTTTCCCGGGGAAGGGCCCCCCGGACCCCCCGCCGCGGGCTTGCGTCTTCGGCGCTCGCGGTCAGTAAAAGGGTTTTTGTGCCAAAATCTTTTTTGTTACTCATAATTTCTTCTCAATAATTGCCCTCACCACGCCCCTGGTTAGGATAAGGGTTAGGCTTGGCCCAGGGTTAGGGTTAGGGCTAGCCCTGTCTACATCTCGAGACTGTGACGAAATCTGCAGTCCACAGCCCTTATCCTAACCCTTATCCTAACCTACAATCCTCATATGACGTCATAAGACCAGGCTCCGGTGGACGGTAAAAAATAATTTCTGGCATGAAGTATGAATGACATATTTAGTTCTTTCAACACAGGACAGGGTCGTGGACGTATATGTATGCGCAGGGGCGGATTGGGCGATCGGGCCGGTCGGACAGAAAAATGAAAAAAAAAAAAACCAGTTCTAAAAATCCTTTTTCTGCTCATCATTATATGGGGGTGGGGGTGGACCGGCGGGTAGCAGTCAAGTCGTCCACAAGCAAAGTCGCCCACACCCGTTGGTGGAGTCGTCCACAACTATTGGCGTAGTCGTCCACAACTAAGAATAAGACTCGTACACAACTTTCGTACACAATTTAATCGAATAAAAGAAATAGCTAGTACTCGTTGACTATTTTAGTATTTTATTATTTGATTTCAGATCGAATCACCGATGATTTGTAATAAAGTTAATCATATTGTTTGTATCAACATTGTTTTGTTGTTGATCAATGTTTTATTTTTTAATGGATTTTGATTGTTTGATTAGTATAGTATTGACGTTGTTTTTGTAATAAAGTTAGTTAATCGAGTTATCTGTATGGTCGTTACCAACAATATTATACATGAGTAATGTCCCTTTCCTTATATTTAAGAAAGTCGATTTTTATACGCCCACATTTTCATGTGGACGTATTATGTCGTCGCCCCTGTCCGTCCGTACGGACGTCCGTCCGTCCACAATTTGTTTGTGGACTCTCTACAGGTCACAATTCTTATCCGATTTTGACGAAACTTGAAATATAGGTTTATCCCCATAATACCTCGGTTCCTTTCGACATTGGCATGTATCGGATCAAAACTTCATGGATTATGGCCCCTGTCGAGTGTACGAAAAATCACGTTTTTAGCTTGTGGACCCTATAGAGGTCACAATTTTGAACCGATTTTGATGAAACTTGACATGCATGTTTATAACCCAAAGATCTTGGCTCCTTTCGATATTTGCGCCCATCGGATCGTAATTTCCTGAATTATGGCCCCTGATTGTCCGAAAAATCACCCTTTTTAGCTTGTGGTCCCTCTGGAGGTCACAATTATTATTCGATTTAAAAAAAAAACGTTTGATTATATCACCGTTACACCCTAAGGGAGGTTGAGTTCGAATTTCGAGAAAATCGGACCAAAATTGCCATACAAAATGGCCGCCGTTTGTACGCGAATAGTGTGAAAATATGTTATATCAAGGTTGTGGACCCTATAGAGGTCACAATTTTGAACCGATTTTGATGAAACTTTACATGTATGTTTATAACCCAAAGATCTTGGTTCCTTTCCATATTTGCACCCATCAGATCGTAACTTCCTGAATTATGGCCCCTGATTGTCCGAAAAATTGCCCTTTTTAGCTTGTGGTCCCTCTGGAGGTCAAAATTATTATCCGATTTAAAAACCGTTTGATTATATCACCGTTACATGGTAATGAAGGTTTGAATTTCGTGAAAATTGAACCAAAATTGACGGACAAAATGGCCGCCGTTTATACGCGAATAGTGTGAAAATATGTTATATCAAGGTTGTGGACCCTATAGAGGTCACAATTTTGAACTGATTTTGATGAAACTTGACATGCATGTTTATAACCCAAAGATCTTGGGTCCTTTCGATATTTGCGCTCATTGATTCGTAACTTCCTGAATTATGGCCCCTGATTGTACGAAAAATCACCCTTTTTAGCTTGTGGTCCCACTGGAGGTCAAAATTATTATCCGATTTAAAAAAAAACGTTTGATTATATCACCGTTACATGGTAATTAAGATTGAGGTAAAATTTCGTGAAAATCGGACCAAAATTGACAGACAAAATGGCCGCCGTTTGTACGCAATTAGTGTGAAAATATGTTATATCAAGGTTGTGGACCCTATAGAGGTCACAATTTTGAACCGATTTTGATGAAACTTGACATGCATGTTTATAACCCAAATATCTTGGTTCTTTTCGATATTTGCGCCCATTGGATCGTAACTTCCTGAATTATGGCCCCTGATTGTCCGAAAATGACCTTTTGTGGTCCCTCTGGAGATCAGTATATTATCCCATTTAAAAAACCGTTGAGGTGGAATTTCGTGAAAATCGGACCTAAATTGACTTAAAAAATGGCTACCGCTTGTACGCGAAGAGTGTAAAAATATGGTATATCAAGGTTGTGAACCCTGTAGAGGTTGAAACACGTGTTTACAACTTAACAATCTTAGTTTCTTTCGATATTTGTGCATATCGGATTGTAACTTCCTGAATTAAGGCCCCTGATTGTACGAAAAATGACCTTTTTTTAGCTTGTGGTTCCTCTGGGGTCAGAATTATTATCCCATTTAAAAAAAAGGTTTGATTATATCACCGTTACATCGTAATGAAGGTTGAGGTCGAATTTCGTGAAAATCAGACCAAAATTGACAGCTGTTCTTGTCAGGCCATCCATCCTTCATCACTAACAAAGGGAAACCACGCCTGAAAATCTAGATGAACTTTGTCACCCAATGCAGGGATCAAACACCCAACCTCAAGGCTACCGAGCCAGCATCTTACCCACTTAGGAACATGACCCCCAGTCGAATTTGAAGCCTACTGTAATGAACCTTTTATAACCCAAAGATCTTAATTCATTTCGAAATTTGCACATATCAAATTCTAACGTAATGATGTAGGAAAAATCACTTTCGGTATTGCTTGTTCTCTATCCATCTCTCGAAAATGTGGGCGTGTCCTGCCTGGCAGTGCCAGCCTATCTTTTCTTCATAAATAAAGCTTCAATGTTTAAGCAAAAAATAGAACATATTATATTTTCCACATGGGATTTGAAAATACCGTGTAAATCACGTGCATTGGAAGAAAATAGGCTTAAAACCCACACACAACCCACACACGCAAGACGAGGACATAATACATGTATATTAGCATTCTAATAAAGTTAATTGAAGCTATCTATATAAGATTATCATTGAAGTGGACAAAGTGGTTTCGGTTTCACTAATCAGAGGGGAAAAATATGAGGATATAGTCATGTCTTTGCTAATAATTCAATGTATATTCACATATATAGCGAAAATATGATAATATTATCAATTTCATAAGTTTTCAAAGATTCATTAAATTAGACATTGTACTTGTTGTAAAATTCTTAATAAATTAAATGAATTTCCGCGCGTATTTATTCTTATGCTAAATTTGAATAATTGAAAATATAGGAGTGTGTGTTAAATAATATATTTGGAAAACATGCTCATTATACTTTGCAGACAAGAAGGCAAGAGGGTTTTTGCCTCCAAAAAATAGTATATTCATTTTTTCTGTTTACCCGGCTGTATGAAAAATCACACATTGTGACACACCTGTCTTTGCTCCTTTACAATTCTCAGACAATCTGTTATTACGTGCGCTATATTAATATATCAGTTTATACGCAATAACATCAATTATTGTCTCTTTTTCTTGGGGGGGGGGGTGTCTCGGTCGGGAATATGACCGGCAACGTAATTGTCCCTAACCACACGACTACCAAGTATCATAATTGTTTCAATAATGTTAACAGGGCTATAGAGTACAAAAACGTCAACAACATTGCTGGAAAGCATTTAGTTGTGCCCTCAAAGTCTTACAAAAATTATATCGGACATCGATAGCAACAATGGGTGAATAAAAGATTACAACATTTACTTACTCCGGGTTACAAGTTGAATATAAATAAAAGTCAAACACAATCATTTTTAACCATAAGTCAAATACATTAACATACTTGAAATGTTAATATTAAATCTATAGTGATTACATTCACGTGTACACTGTATGATATAAATCAATATAGTTTCAAAAAGGCATAAAAAAGTGATGTATTTGAACATAACTGTGTAGGTATACACATTTAGTGTTTGGATGCAATAATTGTCGTATATATAGTATCCATTTAACAGAATTTTAAAACATAAATGAGAATTTAATAATGGTTTATCTCATTGCCGTGAAAATATGGCCTCTTAATATCTAATAGCTATATATAAAACACAATGGATATTCGAAAATCAGTTCCTGACGTCAACTGGTTTTCTATAAGGACATCCTTATATAGTTATAACTCACATTCGGACCCTTGTTTTCATCAACCTACCGTGGAACATACCCCAACTGTCGATCTATTGGCATTGATGTATGTTGTACTGGGCGAGAAAGGGTAATATTTACGTTCTTTTTGTTTTGATATCTTACATTATGTTTTGCTGTCTAATATACAATTTATTAGCATAGCTCCACAACCATGGTGTTTCTGTAAACTCCACATTTCCCAATAATGGCCCTGCAAATAATTATAGTTCGGCAGCAAGTCGACAAACCTGGAAATATAGTCCACCTAATGTTTTTGATGGATTGTACATGTATATCTTCAGTATGTGTAGGTTCAGAATCCTGATGATGCCACTCTGACAACCTTTCGGAAATTTAAATATTCAAGATGGCCACCATGACGTATTTTCCGTTTATTTAGGGTATTCCTTCTAAAAAGGACGACTCATTCCGCTAATGGCCAAATTCAATATGTGTGTAATTGAAATAGGTTTTCGGTGAGATGTAAAATGTAATGAAAGAAGTGTAAAATGTAGAAACGTCAAAAAGCAACATTTACCGTTAAAACATTATTTGTCATTTGACACATTACATTAATTTGACCTTTTACATTTAATTTTGCCTTAGATGTATTTGGACTTGACCTGTGTTAGGACTTTGTGCATTGTAATCAATTTAAAAGATATTTTAAATTTTAGCTGAGCATTTAATATTGGCAGCAATACCCTGCCATACTTATAAACATCAAGGTTGATTTAATTTTAAAAAAAACCCCAAAAAACAAAACATTATATTTGAAGGATTAATAAAATATCCACAAAAACCGAAAATATTTCTTGTATAAAAAAAAGTCATTTTGAAAACCACAGTGTCAAAATTCGTTGTTGTGGGATGAGAGGGTGGGTCAGCTTATTCCTTGGTCATAATAAAGTGAATCTTAATTAATTTCTTAGTAAAAGCACACTTTTTTAGCGACGGCTGATCGCCCTCGGTCTTTACAACTACAATGAATTTGAATCTAAATCTATTTGCTCTGACAAACTCATTTTCCATTCTGATTTTATTTAAATTTTAGATGTTCTGGTTTAGATGTTCCTTTCTCATATTGACCCAATGCCGCTAAGAGAGTCTTGCACAATAACTGCTATTTGAATCGTAGATGACGAAAGCCAGTCAAGGACTGTGGATTTTGCCTTTAATTCTGATGTATAGATAGAGCATAAATCTGGTAAACCTTTTGTCCCTCACCCTTCGAAGAACGGGGGGGGGGGGACTATTAAAATGAGATGTTAGCTGTATCGTAATACCGCAGTTATAAAACTATTGGTTGGTTCACGACAACTTGCACATGAACATTGATAAAATAGACCATGACTTTCTCATGGACAGATTCAGGCGCGGATCCAGGATTTTTTGCAGGTGGGGGGGGTCTAGGTTTGATAACCAATTTGGTAAATTAGATTCAATTTGGTGCATTCTGACGTATTTCCGGAAGGTAAATTCCAAAATTACAGGTCTAAAAATCGCCAATAAAATCGCATAAAAATTGTTCAAGTCTGAGCAGGGGGGGGGGGGGTCCGGACCCCCTGGACACCCCCTCTTGATCCGCGCCTGAGATTGCGATCTAGATTTGGCATATCGTTGGGTCAGAGCAAAAACATCGTAAGTGACAAATTTTACGAAAACTGTTTTTTGATTGTTTTGGAGCCCAAATACATATATCCACATTTATGGAGTATGAAAGAGTGAATTTCTCAATTTTTCTTGGAGATATGGCTTCTCTCAAAATATTGTATGTGCATAAATATCATATTGTTGAGAGCAAGAACATCGTATCTGACTTGTTTAGAGAGAAAACATGGTAAATGAGGGAATCTATCTCTCTGACTATGATGTCATAGCAGATATGACGTCATAATTTATGACATCACAGCTATGTTTCCATGGTAATTTATTGGAGATGATTAAAATATACTTTTTTTATGCTTACTTTCGTCCAATCTCAGATGGAGATATTGTTGCATAGTCTCCTGGTAAAACAGGGGGGTAACGAAAAATCAAAACTGAAAATTCTATAAAAACCAGAGGCAATGTCAATGTGAACATCAGAAAATGTTAATAGACTCTATAGGCCTATGCGGAAAAAACAAGTCATTGATAAGCAAGCCTAAAACAAAACTGATCTGCTAAAGCGTGCAGAATATCTACAAAGTGTTAACATTTCTAGAAATGCATTTTCGATGTATATATAACAGTCTTAACAAGGCATGTTAACAACTGCCATAGATTTTCGCGTCATTGTAGTCTACCTCTAGTAGCTTATGATAAAAATTGTATTAGTTCGTTCAAAATACTTCCATAATAGGCCTATATCCACTCATATGAATAACGACGGGGGAGTATTTAATAATGATGATTTAAAAATGTCTAAAAGCGCCCCATCACTCCCCAATCACACCATACACAATTTCCAGTGCTAGCAAAGTAAAGCCGAGAGAAAAGTTACGATGTTTTTGCACTAAACTAATTCGATGGATATTAAATTTAATTCAGAACAAAAACATCGTAAGTGATATTTTGGACAGAATGGATGGAAATTGCTGTAATTCCAAAATTCCACTAAAATATTTCAGTTACCCTTAATATCATACACCAACTGCAGAAAAGTGAAAAATATCGCAAAAAAATTGGATTTACCAGAAAGGTTTCAACCTTTAAAGTCGTTTTTCGCCACTATTGAAAAATGTCACTTACGATGTTTTTGCTCTGGATTAATTCATTTCTTCGTGGCAGGAAACAGAGAGTGTCAGTACGGTCGATGGTGTCGGATGACCATGTCCTTGAATTTCGAGTTCCCCAAGACTTGGTTCTTGGGTTGGACTTGTTTGCAGTGTACATGACTCCAGTTGAGGACACCATCACACTCCATGTTCTTAATGCTGTCATCTATGCGGATGACTCCCAGCTCTACATCGGCCAAGATTTTCTAACAGATTCTGCTACAGATGGCCGAATAGAGGCCTGTGTTGATGAGATCCGAGATTGGAGGAATAGTTTACCATTAGATTTTTTTTAAAAATCAAACCTTAAATCTTATATTTATGTTTCTATATATTAATTACCGTTTAAAATTCGGAATTTTATATGTCAGAATACTGTCCTTACACAAATTATTATATAGAAGTCTGATGATTGAAATGATAACCGGGATGAGTTACGGGGAAGGCTAAGTTTAGATAAACAATTTGATTGGTTGAGACCTTGAAATACGATAACTTTGGTTCTAATCGGACGAGAGCGATGAAACTCCGAGTATAGATTCGTTATATCAATAAATTGACGAAGTTTGATGATGAGAATTTTCTGCTTTGGCGAAGTAGCGGTAAGCAATTCGATTGGTCAAGACACCGGAACTTAACAACTCTGCTTTTAATTGAGGTAAAGATGTTCATAATTAGGTGAATGTCTTGACTGAGTTCAATGATTAATATTTCCCGCTAAAGCTAAACAAAGCTAAGCAACTTGGGACAACATGACTTTGATCGTGCACATTTTTATGCTCACACTAAGCATAGATAATTAGTTTGGTCACTCGATACTTTTTGAAAGATAAATGCGCAACACAGATTCTATTTCGTTCCGTTTTTTTATAGTTCAAAATTTCGCTTTACTTGTTTTTCCTACTCAAGGATGGTAGTCAGTGGCGGCGCCGGCAGTCTATTTTGCATTCCCGGCAGTCTATTTTACAATATATAGTGGCGAAAATATTCATTCACTTTGAGTCACTCTTACTCTTGAGTCACTCTTCTCTGGTCGGCTTAACTTGTGATTTGGGGACAGGCGGTATCTGTTTATCTCGACTATCAATGCCTGAAATATTGCCAGACTGCATTTCGGGCAGTCTACTTTTCAAATTATTTGGGACTTCGTTGAGGTTCGCGGCATTCCCGGCAGTCTATTTTACATAATATTGGCGAAAGTATTCATTCACTTTGAGTCATCACCCCGCCCGTATGACACTTTCTCTTCTGGTCGGATAAACTATAGTGGTTTGGCGACAGGCGGTATCTGTTAAAGGGACAATCCCGATAAGAACAGAGTCTCAAAAATTAAAATCCGAGTATTTATGAAATTTATGGACCAAAATATAGTGGCATGGTGTATTTACCTTGTCTCAAAATTTCAGCCCAAAATATTGAGTCGTTTGGACGTGAACGTCAACACTGCTTATCCGGACACGTAACCCTTTTAAGATTTCGGGTCAATTTTTTCATTGGGTGACCTGATAATCGATTAATGTTTCTTGAGAGGTCTATAGAGTGAATGATCCATGCCCTGTAAATTTCACCTACATATTATTTTTATAGAAAAAAGTCTGGTTTTATCCAGATACTGTATAATACAACGGTCTCCATTTCCAGATGAAGACTGTCAGGTTTAAGTTATTTACAAGCGTATCACAAATATCGGGTTAGTAGGTGGGCCTTAGGTTATGGATTTTAAAGGATTTTAAAGGATTTTAACACAAAATTAAGCAGTTTTATTCCCCAAAAAGTTATCGGGATTGGCACTTTAAGCTCTATTTATCTCGACGATCAATTTGAGGTTCGCAAGTCCGTTCATTTCACAAAGTATAGTTGCGAAAATATTCATTCACTTTGAGCCACTCACTCCGCCCGTTTGTCACTTTCTTCTCTGGTCGGAAACTAGTGATTTGGCGACAGGCGGTATCTGTTAAGCTCTATTTATCTCGACGATCAATGCCTGAAATACTACCAGACTGCATTTCGGGCAGTCTGCTTTTCAAATTATTGGGGACTTCGTTGAGTTTCATTTGACATTTTCCTCTCTGGGGTCGGAAAGACTAGTGATCAGGCCACAGACGACATCCGATCTGCTCTATGTATCTCTACGATCTGTGCCTGAATACTGTGAGGTAGCATTTCAAACAGTCTACTTTTCAAAATCTTCTTGTACTCGCTACGTTGGCGCTCACAAAGATACTTCGTTGAGGTTCGCAAGTCCGTTCGTTTGACACTTTACCTCAGCGATCATTGTCTGAAATACTGCCAGGCTGCATTTCCGGCAGCCTGTTTTTCAAAATTTTCTGGGAGGGGGGGGGGGAGCACCCCCTCAGCCCTAGTTGAAACTCGTGCCTTTTCCCTCTAAACCTTGGACTTTGCCCCAGCTTTGCCCCTCCAACCACCGATGGCTGGCCCCGCCACAGATGGCAGTCGTTCTAGTTGTAGTGAGGAATTAGCCAATGAAACGATCTGTCACGGAGAGTTTTTGATTAATCTATGCCTGCCGTCATAGGGTCAAAAGCCGCTCATATGACCCCTGACGCGACCTCGTATAGTGTAGGCCATCGAATGTATAAAAAACAAAACGAACTATAGATCAGTATTTTAATCAGATTGAATGCGAAATTAATTAATATGTCATCTTTCGGCGCGGGACATCAGCCAAACTGTTGGCTTGTTATTATATTGATATTAATTTATGGAGTGTTGACATCTAGTGCAGTTTTGGATCGTGACATCGTTCCGTGTATATTTGCACATGAGACAACCATTTTTCGTTTAAGAATTCTCTCTCGATAGCATTTCCTTCTTCTTGACGTTGGGCTTTAATCATAATTTGGATTTGATAAAGTAAATGGAGTTTGATATGATTGTGATCTAATCTTAAATCTTTTAAAAAAAACATTTGCTCTGTAACTGCGCAGTTTCATCTCCTTGATGATTTTGTGTACTTAAATGTTGGACAACTGAACCCTACGAATTGTATCTTAGCACAGTATCTCAATGTCAGCTCGTTGCGCCCCAGTTCGAATGGCATTTCGCCGGCAGTATCGACTGGTCGTCAATTTCAAGTCTGTTTATTATCGAATGATATCATGATATTACAATACCTCCGCAGCCATCTTAACATGTTCGCGAAATCTAATCGATTGGTCTATTTTCAATCCGATTGAATCCAAACAGGTAAATTATTTAGCGTTGATATTTTGGTTTTGTTTTCTTAATTAAAAACATGCATTATGCAAGAGCAAAATCTGCCTATTGCAAGTCCTTCTTTAGGCCTGAAATGATATAAAAACTATTAATTAGACATTAATTAACTTATTCAGACCATAATCAACTCTCGATGTCGAGTCTAGCATGAGATTTTATTGGATTTTAGTTCCATTCGCTGAAATATTTTCCTTCGTGATTTACCAATAAAAATGGATAACCGAGACTACTGGTTTTGTCTTACCGACTTCCATATGATGACCGAGGCTAAGTGGAACTTTCATTCGCTTAGTTCTAAGTTCATAATGGATCAATTTCACTGAAATTTTCAGCAATTTGCTTTTACATTAGCTAGTTTTTAACTATTGTAGTGAGAACTGCCAATTCGTTATCTAATCTCCCATAATGTATCTTTAAATATTTAATAATCATTCAACTACATGTAGATATTGGCGTGGATTAAGTCATGAGAAATTTGATATTTTAATGTAGGTATTGTTAGCGTGGGTTCTCTTTTTGATGGCTTTTGTCAACAATTGTTTTCGCATATTGTTAACAATAAGTTAAACTCTGGAGTATTAAATTTTGAGGTTAGGTATAATTCAATATTTGCTGGCATCTACAAATTTCCTACTTGAAGTGATATATTAACAATCCACGTGATACTGTACCATAATAAGATTCGTAAAACAAGTCTTCACTTAGAAGTGGTCATTGATTCGATATATTGGAAATAACTGATCATCAAGAAATTGTTTACCTGTTCATTCTAAAAAATTGTGGTGGAAATTTTTAAATCGACGTATCGGATTTTTACACCTTCTTTTATTAGTAAAAATCAATGTATGTTTGTATTATTGTGTGCCTGCTAACCAAGACTATAATTGATTGTAAATCTCTTTGAACACGATAATTTCGCCATCAGGAATTTCTGGGCCATTATTTGGTATGGCAGTTATTGTAAACTGTTAAGAAGAAGATGTTTATTATTAAAGATTAATGCCCAAAGTTAAACCCGATAATGGCTAATTTACAACTATTTTCCCAGATCAAATTGATTATATAACATTTAATTAATTAAAGCGAGAATTTCATATTTTCTTAGAAAGTCAAAGCATAATTATTTCTATATGTCTTTTGTTCAAAAGTTTGTCAACTCACTATTATACGATCATGGGCATTATTTCCCACACTTGAAAATAATTCACATCGGAAATAATAACACAATTACCTCCCTTGTTTTCTACCCCCCCCCCCCCTGTGGAATAGCTATCTTCAAACGTTTCAATTTGAAGTTGAAAATTATATATTTGCCCATTTCTCAACTGGCAATAGTGAAATGGGGATTAATAACAAGGTAGGACTGTTTATAGATACCATCTATTTTAGGGCTTTATGTTAAAACATTTTAAAAAAATATAAAGTATGAAATTGTAGCTTTAAGACACAACACCTCTTTAAAAAATAAATAAAAGTGAACCATACTAGGGACACTGCCGACACTGACTCAGAGAGTAGGGCGATAATCAGCTCACGGTGTTGGCCGAGAGAAATTCTCGTGATTGTCCGGTGTGGTACTTCTTTGTCAGTGGTTCAGGATTGGCCTGGTGTCTAGGCCTTCGGATCGGACTATAAAGCGGTCCACGCACGCTCACTATTGTCAATTTACATAATAATACGTCAATTTTATAGAAGCGAATTCAGTTTCCCACACACGATCAGTTATATAGTCTCAATATTCATTCTGAGGAAAGCAGCCATCATTAACAGAACTAGTCCCAAGAAAGGAATATACATCGAAAATCGCCATAACGGTGGTGTTCTCAAGGGGAGAAGTTTGGGCACACACACCTACTTCGTGAAAAGGAAATATCGCGTCACACACGACCAATAGCTGCACAAAACTTGACGGTTCGTCAATAAAAAATCTACGGACGTTTGATTTCTTCAATCATATTGACATCAATTATTTGGAGCTTCAATATCGCATACACACGCTCAATATGATTGTCAATACGCTCAATATGATTGTCAATATCAAGTATTGACAATATTATTGACAATTATATTGAGCGTGTATGGGCTGCTTAACAGAAGTCTCGTGTATGTATAACAGCCCTTGGCATTTGAAATTCGAAATATGAGTAGTATACGCGCCACGACCACTGTCCCCGCATAATTACCTCATAGCACATGCACTACATGACATATATCCATCTTTATTATCTCGTTTGGTAGAGAAATGTATGTTGTTAAAACCCGATTTCATTTACATAGAGCTCCCTTGGATTGCCTCGCTTGTTCCATATATTTTTGTGATATATTGTATGATTAATAATTAATGCGCTTTGATTGTACACGGTACACCTTGCAATGAAAGCAACTTCATTGAATAGTTTGAAATTTGTATCATCAATTAATTGGAATATTGTAAAATAATACAATTTGTTGACCAGAATGAAGATTGGAGCTGCAGACGGTGAACAAATTGACGGAACAATGTTTTCATGAATTTTTCGACTAAAATGTTCCATGATTGGTCAACTAAATTTTGACACCCGCGCCCCCCTTCATTTTATTTATTAGAACAAAAAGTAAAAGAAATTAATAAAACAAAATTATGATACCAATGCATTTTGTGGAATATAAATCAACTCAACATTTGACTTATGTGTCTGTCACTTTAGTAACGTTCAAAAAAAAAATAAATAAATAAGATAATAATAGTATGACTTTATTGATATCACCAACGGAATAAGCTATAAGTTTGTCTAATTTTCTCGCTTTTTTTCTTTTTTTTATGCTTTCGTGGCAATTGATTCTTTTTATGAATATTTGTTTTCGAAAAGATATCATTCCACATTCTTATATAATAACTGTTCTATTTAAAAGGGAATTATAGCTGAGCTGATAATTGTTTGCGTACTTGTTATTGCTCTCTACTTCAGCCAGTAACGATAACAGCTTTTCTTTATTTGTGCCACTTCCCGATTCTTCAAATGTTTATTACAGATACAAATCTCTATGTTAAAATTATATTTTTAATAACCAGTTTTATATAAAGTTGGTGAACACCAACATTGTTCTTTAATTTAGGGAGGCTCAACCTTTGATTCTAATTAAGCGACACTAATAAAACTTTGTGTTTTGTTATTTATCGGTACTGATTAGCACTTTTTGCTAAGGTTAAGCAGAACACAATAACTGCGTAGGATGATGAAACTTGGTGGATCAATACCGTGACCAAGTTCGAGAATTGACATGGCTTGATGTTTTATGAAAACATAAATTTGTAATTGATTAATGCTTGTTATCTATTTATTTTACAATGGAGGCGGGATGACATACTACTACAAGCAAATACCATTTGTATTATAAATACAGTAGCTAAGTTTAAATAAGAAAAACTAGAAGTTAAATCACTTGAAAATAGTAGAAATCAATAACACGCAGCAAGAAAATATTCGATAAAGACAATAAGTAAAATGCTGTTGTTTTTTGTTTTTTTGGTTTTTTTTTTTTTTTTTTGTTGTTCTTCTTTTGAGCAACAGCATTCAAAATTAAACAAGAGGCTCTTGGCCATCGACATCCCACTCCGTTGGACATGTTTTGAAGGGCACAGTGGTAAATTTTCTCTGTGGTAATCAACAACCAAATTCTGGTATAGTAGTACTTGTTGTAATCGTGCAGCAATATCAGGCATTGCAATTATGCTACCAGGCTGAGAATTAAATTATGTTCAATTACAAACTACTACCACTCTTTTGTTTTGTACCCCCAGTTTTAGATGTGTGAATGATGCAAATTGGATATCTGGTTTCTGTGATGTAATTCGAAAGTTATTGTATACCGAAAGTTAAGTAAAATCATTTGTGTCCAAGGAAACACTACAATGTAACAATACAACTGACAAACTAGTAAAAAAAAGTGCCATAAAGATATATTAAAGATGCATTATGTTAGAGCTAAATCTACCTATTACAGGTGTTTATTCGGCTTCAAATTTTGTATTCACACAAGCCTAAAATCAACATTCTAGAACATAGGCTGACGCAGATGTAAACCAATTAAAATACGATCGGCAGTTAAAACAAGTGGCGTTCCTACGGTAATAAACAATCTACGTCAAAACTTCAAACCGCCATAACATCGCTCAGAATAAAGTAATTTGAAATTTTTAATTATCTATTTTGAAATTATTACAGCAAAAACAGACAGTTCTTTATTTAAATCTTACATAATGCATCTTTAACCGGTTTATGAATAATAATTGTACACTAAGAACTATGTCAAATTTGTTTCCATGAAAACACAAAATTATTACACCCGAGAAACGTCTAATTGGCAAGTGCCAGTTTTTTCAACTGTGGTATCCAGAACATTAAAGTTATAAAAATAATATCGTAGTAAGCGTGACAGGGACAATAACTAATTGCCTGAAACTCACTGTCAAACAGACTCTACTGTAATATTTTGGGGCTATTTTTCGTGTGTGTAACAATTATAATAGCATGTCCCAAACCGTCGACACACGGAGTATTAATAAGGCCTTTTTGAAGTAACTTGATGAAAACTCTTTAATATCATTAAATTTTGATAGGGTTTCCCCACATCAATAGCATGTAATTTGTTTACAAGAGATTCGAACGGACGAGTATGAATTTATACACCATATATACATATGAATGAATTAAGTATGAACAAATAAGTTACCCAGCAATATAAAATATACAGTTTAATGCGAATTCCTCTGTGAAAGAATCCCTCAAATATTGCCAGTTGGAACGGGTCTTGTTAGAGTTTGTGCTCTATGATTAATTCAATAATAATTTAGACTGTTTCAACCCATCCGCCACCTTCTGGTATAATATGTCATCATATTTTAGATATATTTGTGTATATCTGAGAACAAATAACACCTTAACCGGTCACTATCATTATGACGTAACTTAAAGGATGTTTCCATGGCATATACTGTACCATATATTTATTTAGATGTCGATTTTGATTTTACTGCAGTCCCGGTTCCGATCCGACATCTGCATCTGGTTCCGATCCCGATCCGACAACGTCGCTTGAAGAATCGTGTAAAGAGGTTGTCACCAAGATAAGTTCGGGTTCGTCAGTTAAACCAAAGTCACTCGATTCTGTTGATTGTGAATTAAGATTCTCTTCATAATATAAACTTGGTGTTTCCGTCCAGCTTGCTAGGGATTCTGTGGTGGATACTGAAAATACAGAAGATCTTATCTGGTCTGTATTAGAAAAAACTGTTCCCGAGATCACTGTGATGACTTCAGTTGGAGAACTTGGGGTAGTCGCCAAGGAGGAATTATCCGGATCATCAGGACGGATGATAAAGTGTGTCGTCGATGGTCTATACACAAAATTAGAAAGGTTCGTGTAGATAGTTCCACTATGGTAACAATCATTCGAAAGAGACACAAAGAATAATGATCTACACTCAGAATTTCGACGACATGAAATAAGACAAAAAATCCTGGAAACGTTTGCCACTGACTGTAATCCATTTCCTGGAATATAGTTGGAAAATTCCACCCTCACTCGAAAAGATTTCTCATAATCTAGACACCGATATGATTTGAATTGAAATAATGTTAAAACAATTATATTTACAACGATAATAAATTTGATCATGTCTGACGACGGGTATTCCTGTTTTGAAAAACGATGTCAATTTCCAAATCCAATTTTTGAAGTGATCTATCCAATATAGACTCATCTGTCAATGGGTGCGCTTTCAATTAGATTATCATTGATCAGTGTATTGATATGTAGAATTAGATTGATAAATATATATTGTTATATTGGTTCGGGAACGATATCGATCAAACAATTAGAGAAACTTGTACACGGTCATATTATTACAAACATTGGTTAACCTAGTACATACAAATATCTATGGAAGCCTAAAACTACCATTCGTGATTTCTACGCACCAAGCAAAAATAGGCTAGAAAATAGGGAATTAAGAAATAACTCATCGCGATATTAACATCCCTCGTTTTGTCGCGACTTTACGTTTCGGGTTACACATTGGCTTAATCTTATTTTGTATTTATTCATGCCAGTAAGAAAGCACCAACACGCACACCAAGCTTAAAGTAGAAATTAGGAAATGAACACACGGCGACATTAACGACCTATTATTTTGGCTTGCTATCGTAATCTCAACTTTCGTCCTGGATTAATATTACTGACGATAGAGATAATCTTTATCAGGATATTATTATTAACATTCTCGTAAATGACCGCCATTAAAACTAGAGACTACATTTACTTCCTAGACGAAACTCGAAAAGTCGACAGTACGACAGCAAGCCAAGATGATATATCTCTAATATTGCGGTGAGTTAATTTTCTAATTGTTGGTAACTTCTTACTGGCATGAATAAACACAAAGTCGACATCAGGCTACACAAGCCAAAATGCAACTCGAAAAATAACAACAAAACGAGGGGCATTAATATCGCGATGTGTTAATGGCTTGATTTTTGCTTGGTGTGTATGCGTATATGCTGTCGCCTTACATTTTCTCGCAATTTATACCTTTTGGATTCTGAAAGGGTGAAAAATAGAAATTATGAATGGTAGTTATAGGCTTCCATAATAAAATGTTAGAAATAATCTCCATCAAAACAAATACCAACATTAATACTTTGAGTTCGAATAAAATCAGGCTCGTAAATTGTTCAATAAATTATCGGGATGAGACATTGCCTTTTCCGATTTACAGCAGCAATCGATTTTTATTTTAAATCTCGCACATCCTTCTTAAAATAGGTATAAATCAACACAATGATACATTGCCAATGGTTACGAATACGCTGAATTACGCGTAGCCTTAAATCATACTCGTTAGGGCGTTAAATGAACACCGTCCGAACGGAAAAAATGTGGATTAGATTCCAACACAAAGGGGTATCTATACCCAACCCCTGCACATAAGTTTCTCCATTTACGACGAGACAAGATCTGCCACCAAATGATCGTGTACGTGGCAATAACTACTTGATAAGAATGATGGTACGAATCATAGAATGGCGTAGTTCCTTTTGGAACTGTCTATGAGCGGACGATGTCCACCGACAGTCCCTATCCGGCCTTACAGAGCCCATAGAATGGCGTAGTTTCCTTTTGGAACAACTATCTATGAGCGGACGATGTCCACTGACAGTTCCTATCCGGCCTTATAGAGCTGCAGTATGATGAAAATACGATATAATACCGCTCTTCCAACCTCTGTTCTCGGGCTAACTGTCTACTTTTCACCACGATTCTTTATTTTCCGCCAAAAGGAATCATTTTTCACTATATCTGACACAAATTTGTATTCAGGTAGAATTTAGCGATTAAATAAACATGCAATCTGCGCATGTTCGGGTCTCGTAATAATTGTTCAGTTCAAACGTATTTTGTCTCTGTTTTCAATCGCAGAATTCTACTTGAAAATATTGTTGAATCATTATAAATATGTGTCAGCTGTGGCAAGAAAGGATTCTTTTGGCGAATAAAGTAGAGTCAAGGTGAAAAATAATAGGTACGTATTCAAAAATAGCCTTAGAACAGAGGTGGGGAAGAGCGGTACGCTAATTAGTAAAGACAGTTCCTAAAGAAACTTAGAATAGCGCAGTCAGTGGCGACGCCAAGGGGACAAAGGTGGGGTGGGGGGGCATTTGCACCCCCATAAATCTGTCTGCCCTCGTCGGTTCCCCCCCCCCCCGCGGCAATAATTTTAGAAATTAAAAAAAAAAATTGTGATACGTTTTGGTAATCACCTTCTACGGTGATTAAATCCCACATCCCCACTCAGTCATAGACTTGCATGTTGAGTGATTTTTTACCAAGCCCAATCCTGCTGTAAACCTACTTGAGAAGTGCTTTTTACGATCCTCAAAAATTTTGGGTACAGGTTCAACGCATCGAGAATATGCATTCACTTGATACGCTCACTCCGTTCGTTTGACACCTCCCTTTTTTCGGATAAGGTGGTGATTTGGCGACGAACAATATCTGGCCAGCTCTATTTATCTCGACGACCAGTGTCTGAAATGCTACCTGGCGGCATTCCCGGCAGTCTATTTTACATATTGGCAAAAATATTCATTCACTTTGAGTCACTCAGCCCACCCGTTTGACACTTCCTCTTCTGGTCGGATAAACTAGTGATTTGGAGACAGGCGGTATCTATAAAGCTCTATTTATCTCGACGATCAATTTAAGGTTCGGAAGTCCGTTCATTTCACAAAATATAATTGCGAAAATATTAATTCACTTTGAATCACTCACTCCGCACGTTTGGCAATTTCCTCTCTGATCGGAAAAACTAGTGATTTGGCGACAGGCGGTATCTGTTAAGCTCTATTTATCTAGACGGTCAATGCCAGAAATACTGCCAGATTGCATTTCGGGCACTCTACTTTTCAAAGTATTGGGGACGTCGTTGAGTTTCATTTGACACTTTCCTTTCTGGGGTCGGAAAGACTAGTGCATAGGCGACAGACGGCATCCTATCAGCTCATTTATCTCTACGATCGGTTCCTGAATACTGTAAGGCAGCATTTCCAACAGTCTATTTTTCAAAATTTCTTGGGAGGTCCCCAAAACCCTAACAAGGACTCGCTCACAAGGGTACTTCGTTGGGGTTCGCAAGTCCGTTCGTTTGCCATTTTGGTTTCTGATCGGATAAACTAGTGATCAGGCGACGGACGGTATGTGGTCAGATTTATTTATCTCGACGATCGGTGCCTGACTGAATACTGTCAGACAGCATTTCCGACGGTCAATTTTTCAAAATACCCTCCATAAGTACTCCCTACTTTGGCGCTCGTGAGTGGAATTCGTCTAGGTTCGCAAGTCCGTTCGTTTACACTTTACCTTTGCCTTTCCGGCAGCCTGTTTTTCAATATTTTCTGGGAGAGCCCCCACACCCACTCCTAATTGAAGCTCGTGGCTTTGCCCCCTTAACCTTGGACTTTGCCCCAGCTTTGCCCCTCCAACCACCGGCGACTGGCGCCGCCACTGAGCGCAGTGTTGCCACTCTGGCTCTCTGTTTCCACCCTACGGCTGTGTCGTTTTTAACCTACAAAAACCTACGCTTGGATTCTACCATTAACCTCTATGTACCATGTGAAATTAAGGTTAACAAACTTACAGGCATGTGAAAAGGGCGTTTCTGTCTCTCTCTCACTCCCTCTCCCTTGACTCTTGAGTAATAGCTCCCATGGCGAATTGTCACAATTTCTTGACTTTTCAGTACCCCCTCTCCCCGCCCTCATCCTGCCATAGCTTGCGTGTTCATTAACATAGTGTCATATGATAAAACAGCAATTTATACACGTAGGCCTACGCAACACAATCTGTGCACCCAGATCGTAATGTCTCATTGGCCGTTGCTCTTTAAAATGATGCCAAATTATTTTACGATTTTGTTTGATTACATGAATAATATACGTCAACTTTAGTTTTCTCACCATTATTTTATGTTGTGCCCAATGCTGTGAAAAAATCCCTACGATAACCTACGGTTTGATGGTTTTACCCGTAGGTTTAACCTACAACCTACGAAATGGATTTTTACCCTACCGTAGGGTAAAAAACCTACGCGTGGCAACACTGACTGAGCGTCGTGTTAGTACAACAGCTGAATTAAGATATATGCAAATTTCCAGGTATAAATTTAAATTTAGTGGAATACTACCATTCGATATATCATTCCAGCACTGTAAGGAAATGAACAATCTGGCGCATCTTCATTTGACAGTATAATTATGATTCTTCTAACGATTTGATACCATTACTCAAAATGCTTCGCCTTATTTTAACACAAACATAGCTCTTTATAATAATTTTGTTGTTTTAATGTATCAAATACATCAATATGAAACTATGTACAAAATTTTGTGTTTCTGCATCAAAAATATTTCTCAAAAACCCTGATTGAAAGTTGAGCAAATTCTGAACTAAAGTCTGAGAATGATTCGTGAACTTGGGGCCTGGTAAGGTTCCTATCCCCACCGGACTACCACTTCGTGATGAACGTCCCAGTAGGAAAGCCTCTATAACGATAGAGAAGCCGACTATCCATATTCGACATTCAGGAACTGAAAGTTAACAACATTACTCTTTAATTAAAATAAGAAACTAAATAACGTATAATACAAACCATGTAATAACATGGTTAACCCCGACAACAGTTAGACATCGTAATTCTCAACGTAACAACTCTTAGATGCTTTCATCGGCCAAACCCGTCGTTGACGCAGTTGTAGCAGCGATTTGCGGAACGAGTGTGGTGATGAAGGATATACTGAAATATTTCATACCCGTAGAATCGGGGTTTTTTTTAAAAATTGCGTTGAATTGATATCTATTTACACAAATTCCCCTGTCGACATAGTTCTGATCCGACCATTACTGGACACATAGCCATGAAGGTTCGTATTAATATGTCACTAAGATGGACCAACAACCTCGGGTAGACAAATTGTAACTCCTGTACCCATTTGACCAGTCTTCGAACTAGCGACATAAATCAATAAACTTGAGTCAACCGTGCAACTTAAATGCATGCGAGCAAGTTCCAGGCTTAGTGACCACCAATTCGCCCACCCAAAAGAATCCATAAAAAGGTACTGAAAACGGAGAGCTGCAAATAGAGACGATTCGTAATCAGAACTATTCCTTATAAATGTAAATATGGTTAGGGCATGTGATTGTTGACGAGATTGTTGGTTTGAGTAAGGGTGGTGGCTAGGGCTAGGTCCAGGGTTAGGGATAGGATTAGCACTATAGCCCCGTTTACATCTCGTGACCTTTGACCAAGTCAGGAGCTGGCCTTAAGTCTCTAACTCAATATCATCCAAAAATCTTGAACATTGAAAACACGAATTATTTGTCAATTTAAATCAACATTGATGCTGTGATCTCACCGGAAAAAAAGATGGGCTTCTGATATCCAATATTAAAGACAAAATAAACATTTTACCATTGGTACACAAATCGTGTACCATAATGCGTTTCTATCCCAGTTCTAGTAAGAGACTTGAGGAACGGGGCTAGAAACACTGCTAAAAGTCAAACGGCATATATAGACTGAAATAACCAGACGCTAGAAATTTGCATTCGATTCTGGTTGCTGGTTTATTTCGCTGAACATAATTGATTTGAAATTAGAGAAAAACGGAAACCATTGAATGTAAATCACTTAAAATACATTCATATTACAATATTTTATGCGTTGCGACCCACGTGTGTCAATTTATAGGTCCTAAATGTTGGCCATTTAGCTCCTTAAAGACATAGATCAAACTCAGTGAGAGTGGGGTGTAAGGGAGATAACATCACAATATGTACGCATGCCGGTGAAATTGGAATCAGACCAGTGAGTTACTATGATAAAGCGATTTTACCCCGATCGATTAAATCCAATTATTTTAGAGAAATCATAAATATCCAATAAGCGCAACGATTCGCCAAAACCATCCAAAAATGTTAATGAAGAAAAGATTCTATTCTAGACCAAAATTTTACAAAAAGTGTCATGCAAGAGGGGAAGTAGATTGTAGAAAGATAATATTTCAATAAATATACGAATTACAACAAGAACACTGTAGTGAAGCAATCAGCGGATGAAACCGGTTATCTAACAAAAGCTTAACAGGTTGCAGTCTTATAATATGGAAGAAGAATTGGAGAAATTTTTTGGCAGTACTCGTGGGAAAGAAGGAATTTGACAAAAAGAAAAGTTAATGGTAACTCGGCTAACATATCGACTCCCCAAACAGCATTTCTGGTATTATCGGTGGGTTTCTTCAAATAAAGTCAATTCGTCTGTAAAAACATATTTTCAAAATCAAAATTTTTATTGAAAATATATTTCCGAAATTGAAAGTAAAGTGTTTTTATTTCAGATTTTGGATATGACAACATTTAATAAGGTGTCAACGGACAATCTGAGATAATTAAGATTAAATTGAGTGAAAAGATAAATCTACCTGTGGTCAGCATGACTTCCTCCCCAAAACGGAACGCAAATCTAGTAATGTTAGTAATGTTCCTTTTTGGACACTCTAATTTGATTTTTTTCATTCGTCGGGAAACCGCTTCTAGAATTGGACTTTTGAAATTTAATCTTCTGTTTTAATTTCCTTTGCTATAATTGTATCATTTAGTCAAACCACAAGATTTATGAACTGTATTTGATGGAGTTTTTTTCAGTTCTAAACGTCACATTGGGTTTTTGAGTCTACATAATTCACCCTTTAAACTTTTCTACTTTCAGTTGAAAAAGTTAAGGAAAGAAAGGCATCGATGTGAAACGAAGGTGTTTAAAAAGGTTTATAATTTATTATACTTTATTTTCAAAGGGAAGTAAAACAGATGAATCCACTTGAATTATTAAAACCCAGGGGATAAGATATACAAGAATATTGCATTCCGGTTAATGTTAAAATATAGGCCTATAGCCTCATAAAATATATTCAGAGAGAGAGAGAGAAATGGGGTTTAACGTCCACTCAACACAAACTAGGTCATTTCGGGACTAACATATGGTTTAATTTTATTTCAATAATTCGCTTGCGCGTAGGGGTCTTTAGCAGTGGGAGGAAACCGGAGTGCCCGGAGGAAACCCACGAGGTTGAGAAGGCGCCCCTATCACCATGCCACATACGCTCACACCAGGGCTCGAAACCACAGCCGCAAGCCAGAGGTGACCGGCCAGCTAGAGGTCGAAGCGCGGCACTCTAGACCACTAGGACATCCCAACCCCCCAAAATATATTCAACAGAATACTTTTCGAGAAAAGCAACTGTATAAGTGGTTGAGTTTTTATTTGTCATCAAATGTCTGACACTTTGGGGTATATTTTATGTTTATTCTGATAGGTGAAGTTCTGGGGAGAGTGTATGCTTCAAAGATCTTGGGTATTCCACTTTGTTTCCATCCCTGGGCACAGTTTGAATTAAACCATTCGATATTTTGAAATTTCTTGAATGTTTTTGTGTAATACCACCGAGAGACGAATGATTTTCACTGAGCAATAAAGGATGGTCAATAATAGATTTAATTTATTCTCTAGGGGTTGTATGATAGATTAAACCAAATAAAATCGAGGTGCACATTAATCTCCTGTCTAGTAATCAGATGTATTATTACACAGCCCCTGCTTGTATCGTGGATACATAGATAGGTGTTGGTTTCTAAGTGAACTGAATTGTGGTTCTAGATTATGGAATGACAAACTAACATAAAATCAAATCATTACCAATGGTTTATGTGTGAATTAAATGAATGTACGTGTGTTTGTCTTTCCATACATTAAGACCCAAGCCAACAGACAACTGGTAGCTGTGAGTAGTTTTCAGAATTAAACAAAGAAAGAAACATCCACCAATTGTTCTTCAGTTTCAAATTCGACGGCCGAATGAAAGCTTCTCTTCACTTTAGCCAAACAGGACAAGTCGTTCGTCTCAAACTGGTTAGTAACTTCAACTTTCTTTTTAAAATTTTTATTCAAATATAGACTGGTATGTTCATAATAGATACTGTTAATAGTTGTTATCTACAAGTGACCCGACTGCTTGAAATACACGGCACACTATACGGTAGCCTGTCCAACGCACAATAAAATTATTGAAATAAAATAAACGACTCCATTACATTTTAACTATTAAAAATTACAGACATATCTCCATGGCCACGTGGCAGTTGTTCCTTGGGGAAAAAAAAATAAAAGATTCTTACCATTCCTTCAACAATGAATTTTTTAATCAGTGCGTATTATTGATTTGAGTTTAGGAAAAGTGTAAAAAATGAAATCTTGGTTTTATTTTCAGAGATGACAAGAATTTTATGGCATCATAGAGACATCCACACACGTTATTATTTATCTTATACTGGACCTCTACTTATATATTGGTTTGCTGATGCTGTAAAAGCTTGTCTTGTGCATCAGTTTCTTTTGTATATATCATGTGAGGGCTTCCATGATGTATGAATTAGTATGATTAGGTATTTTGGAATGAAAGTAGATATGGGGTGTAATTAGATTGGGATATATTGATATATGGCACCGACTAATATCACATCTCCTTACTAATATTTGTTTTGCATGTTCTATTTCTCTTTGCACCATTTCTATTTGTTAAGCAAGGGGTGCTATAATTAATACATTCTGATATTTGGTTTATCTTTGATTTTTGATGCTTTTAACGTATATTGCAAATTTTTCCTGAGGGTCCAGTTAAGATAATCGGATATAACGTGTTTCTATGATGCTTGGATGTATTGCTGATGGCGAAATTCAGAGAAAATACAGATGCAGTTATATGTACGTTATGTATCGTTTGGTCTAGATTATAGCTTTAAAATGTGCTGTATTTTTTATTAGTCCATAAACAGATTGATTGAAAAGATTTCTATAATTCTGAGCAACTCTAATTACAGAGCGTATTATAAATACGATAAAAAGGGACTAAACTGTACTAATCTCTTTCTCCCCCATTTTTGCTTCAGGACACAATCGGGGTGGATGCGGCATCAAAGAGTGATGTGTACAGATTGGTGGATACAGGAATGGCAGCGGCAGCGGAGGTGTACCAAGCAGGTGGTGGTTTGTTGGGGATTCTTAAAGGCACGTACATGGTTTATGGCATACTTCAGGGCATTTGTTGAGTGGACTGCAGCTCGTCGGCTCGAATTTTTCTCTTATTCGTAGTGCTCGTTCCGGGTCACGTTATCCAATACGGTACGTTTTGGTTAATAAGTCGATTGTACCCGTTTGTATTTTTCTTGGCTGCCGCGCCTTCGCTTTCATATCTTCTCTTTTGATGTCTTCATTAATGCCGTTTGCTACTGAACATGCAAGTATTACTTTCTCCACCTAATTTATTTCAGGACCCAGTATGTCGACGAGGCGGATATGGAGCTACATATTGACGGATACAGAGTGGTGAAGGCAGCAGTACAGACCGGTGGATACAATTGGTGGATGCAGGAATGGTAGTGTCAGAGGAGGCACACCAAAATAACAGGTGATTGATTGTCGGGTGATTTTAGAAGGCAAGTAAATCGTTTATAACAAACTTCAGGGCGCTTCAGACTATTCCTCCATTTAATTATAAAAATAGTTTCAGTTGACGTTACACGGAATTCCCATGCCACTTACACATAGTTTACATACTGTGTGTAATTCGCTATTCCTCCAGTTGACATTAGACGAACTGGTTAGCTTATTTTGTTAGAAATTCCCATGCCACTCTTTTGGAGTTCACATAGATTACCCATACATGATTATTGATTAAAGCAATCTTGTGGCAGGGGCCGTACTGCAAATTAAAACGTCTTTATCTGTTGAAACGTAACTTGGTATGCCCAAATATTGCTTGGTGTTATAAATATAATATATGAAACTATTTTACATTTTAGCTCTTGAATAATGTCCCTTAGTTCCGTGTGTTAAACTGTTTATTGTGTTGATATTCATACAATAAGTCTACCTTATCTGTTCAAATACTACCGGTTTAAATACTACCCATTTAAATAATGCTGCTTTTAAATACGGCTAACATAATGTAATGAATCGAAACGAAATGACATCGAGTTTAACGTCCTACTGTTCTGATCAGACTGGATTAATGAAGACGGGCATTCGAACGACTAGACAACTTTATCGGTCAATGCAGGGACCGACCAGTAATGGATGAAGTTGGTGTGTTATTTTGATTAGTAAATTACTATTAAATTTTCATTTCTGTCTTAAAATCTAAATGCGAAATCTGTCTGAATTAGCTTTCTCATATGTACAAAAGATGAACTTATCATACTTGAGAAAGCGAGTAGATTCTTGTTGCAATACATGTATTAAACGATATTTTTCCTGAGGACATTTTTATTGGCATAGTTTACTTTTTTACAGCTCTGTTATTGATGGAGTATCAAGCGTCTGCATAGACCAATGACAGTTTATGGTTACAGGAAAAAAGCTATGAGATATTCAACTTGAACAGGGAAATTCTAGATTGGCGATAACAGATAAATATGTATGTATACTGTTAGTCACAGTCATTTGTTTGTTTGTCTGTTCAGGCTACCCACCACTCACATCGTGGTATCCCTCCACTCACACCGTGGAGTAGCATGGGCCCGATGTCGTTGGTCTACCGCTTCCGGTTTCGGATACATCATTTAAAACGAAATGGGGTTTAACGTCCTACTGCTCTGCTCCTAACCTAAGCTAATGAAGACGGGCATACGCCATACAGTGTGTTGTGAGGGAAATTTTGCCCGGACAGCGGCACTACGGCCTGCTCTTATATCAAATTCCAACTGCCAGGGATCTTTTACGTGCACGCCAATGTGTACACGGGACCTCGATTTTTCGTCCCATCCGAACCACTAGACAGTTGTCCTTGTCAGGCCCCCCCCCCGTCCTGCATCACTGACGGCGGGACCACGCCGGAAAATCTGGATGAACTTTCTCGGCCAATGCAGGAATCGAACACCCAACCTTCAGGCTAGCTAACCAGCGTCTTACCCACATAGCCACGTGATCCCCAAATCATTTTAACCCGTGCAGCACCGGGTCATGCGCTATAGTATTTCCTAACTTCTTCATTGGTCCGTCTAATATGTTTAGTAAGGAACGTCCAGTTGACATGTTTGAAACATGTTTTAAAGTAGAGGAATTATCGACTTTTAGTGGGGATTGAAGTGTAAAGCTTCTTGATAGACCGAGTCTGTTTGTTATGTTTAAGTTAGATAGATTAACATGTCATAACTTCATCACCCAATCTAACAGACTGAAGATGTTTATCTCTTTCAGCAGAAAACATAACGCCGTCATTATTTTTTCAAGTCCACATATTCTGGCAACTGTCGGAACAGGTTTCAGTAGTTCTGGGTTGTGTTATTTTCTGGAGATTAGAATTCTTATAGGGTTTCACAAAGACAGAAAGACGGCTTGTCCACATACATAAATCCTTTTTCCTCTAATCCTAATACACAACATAAACAGAGAATCCGGATTTCTTGTAGCTTCTCGTGAGACAGGTTCTTCGTGTTGTCTGGAGATTAGAATTTGATGTAATGGTTGTAGGCTGCAGACTCACCATTACTTATTAGAAGATGTACACAAACATATCCATACCCATTTGGAACTTCCGTTCTTTGGGAACTGTGATCAACACAATTACAGACCAGAACTCAAGGGTTATGACAATGTTAATCCAACATGACTTTGTCTGATTTATATCTATGAGATATATAGACACTTCTGTGTCGCTTCTGTGGGGTTTTCTGGTGTGCACACCTCATTCATTTGTACTCGACGAGACCAGTTATCATTGATGACTTGTGGTTGGCCACCCAGTTATCTCTGGTGACTGGTAGTTGGCAGTCCATATTAGTATATGGGCTTCTGATATAGAACAGAAGAAGATTCATTATAACTTACACATTAGGTGATCATATAAAGGCAGTCTGCTTCATTTCTCTAGAACATAACATTTGGGGTTGTTTCATCTTGTAGTTTAAACTGATATTCTCACTTAAAGTCGATCAAAACACTTCTATGTGTAAAGATGTGTCCAAGACCTGTTAGCGGATGTTTCTTTGCTGTAACATTTTGATTCAAATTTTGATGGGGTACTTTTGCAAATTTGGATTTTAGTATTGTTATGTTTCTGTTTATCGCCAAGGTCATAAAAATTATATCTTTATAATCTTGTTATTGCCAAAATAGTATTTTTTCTAGTAAGTAAACACTTCCAGTTGATCGGAGCACTTGGGGAAAATCCTACCCCCCTTCCCAAATGAGAATTGGGGTAAGGTAGTCGACTCCCAATACTGACCACCCATATCTTTGTTTCAAAAAGGGGGGTTGGGATGGCCTAGTGGTCTAGAGTGCCGCGCTTCGAACTCCAGCGGGCCGGTCACCTCTGGCTTGCGGCTGTGGTTTCGAGCCCTATGGTGTGAGCGTATGTGGGTTTCCTCCGGGCACACCGTTTTCCTCCCACTGCTAAAGACCCCTACGCGCAAGCGAATTATTGAAATGAAATTAAACCATATGTCAGTCCCGAAATGACCTAGTTTGTGTTGAGTGGACGTTAAACCCCATCTCTCTCTCTCTTGTTTCAAAAAATAAGATTGCCAGAACAGCCTACAAAGATAATTATAAATATTCACGTGTTTATTTTATTGTCAGTATTTGGGTAACATAACCCAACCATTTATTAATATTATTAGTGCATATAAATCAATATAATTTGTCAGATGCAGAAAAGTAGGACGTTAAACCCCATTTCTATATAATTTGTGTTTAAAAAGTTTGATGCCACGTATTCTTATAAATGTTTAACGGAGGTTTGCGTGGCTAAGTGGGTAAGACGCTGCTTCGCTATGCCTGGAGGTTGGGTGTTTGATTCCTGCATTGGCCGAGAAAGTTCTTCCAGATTTTCCGGCGTGGTTTCCCCTTGTCAGTGATACAGGACAGAGGGCATGACAAGGACAGCTGTCGAGTCGTTCGGATGGGACGAAAAACCAAGGTCCCGTGTACACATTGGCGTGTACGTAAAAGATCCCTTGGCGGTTGGAATTCGATATAAGAGTAGGCCGTAGCGCGGCTGCCCGGGCAAAATTTCCCTCATTGCACACTGTATGGCGTATGCCCGTCTTCATTAGCCCAGGTTAAGTGCGGAAAGTAGGACGTTAAACCACATTACGTTTCATTTCAGGTTTAAATTGTTCTGTGTTGCTGCTGTTTTTTCTTTCTGTTTTCAGGTAACTTTATCTGAGAAAAGTCATCTACAAGAAGAAAAACTATAATGAACTGCAGACTATATATGATATGATACGTTGAAATGACTGTATGGAAATAATCGCTCGAACAGTTTTAAATAGTTAATAATCTACGGGTTCAGCTATGTGTTTTTCCCGCGTGATTTCCCCTTGTCAGTGATGCAGAAGGAGGGCCTGACAAGGACAGCTGCCTCGTCGTTCGGATGGGACGAAAAACCGAGGTCCCGTGTACATATTGGAGTGCACGTAAAAGATCCCTTGGCAGTTGGAATTCGATATAAGAGTAGGCCGTAGCGCCGCTGCCCGGGCAAAATTTCCCTCATAGCACACTGTATGGCGTATGCCCGTCTTCCATTAGCCCAGGTTAGGTGCAAAAGAGTGGGACGTTAAACCCCATTTCATTTCTTGCTTTTCCAGATAAATCAAGCAGATTGTTTATCCCCATGTGTTTTTGTATCCGCGTTCATTACACCAAACATCAATCAGCTGAACTTCATGTTTACCTGTGCCTAATATCACATTATAATGCTTGACAAATTAATTATTGTGCATTATTTAGTTTTTATTGTACGCCTAATATTAAACAATATTAAGGGTTTTTTATAGGACCATATCTCTTGTTTTCCGAAGAAAATACTAAATTTTCCCTTTTCCTTAAAGGGACCCTCCCGATAAGAACAGAGTCTCCAAAATTAAAGTCCGAGTATTTATGAAATGTATGGACCAAAATATAGAGGCGTGGTGTATTTACCTTGTCGCAAAATTTCAGCTCAAAATATTGAGTCGTTTGGACGTGAACATCAACACTGCTTATCCGGACATGTAACCCTTTTTTTCATTGGGTGACCTGATAATCGATTCCCGTTTCTTGATAGGTCTATACAGTTAATGACCCATGTACTGTACATGATAACAAAGGGTTAATTCCACCTACATAATATTTTTATAGAAAAAAGTCTGGTTTTATCCAGATACTGTATAATACAACGGTCTCCATTTCCAGATGAAGACTGTCAGGTTTAAGTTATTTACAAGCGTATCACAAATATCATGTTAGTTGGTCGGCCTTAGGTTTTAAGGGATTTTAACACAAAATTAAGCAGTTTTATTCCCCAAAAAGTTATCGGGATTGGCCCTTTAACTAGTTATGGTCATTTGAATGGGGCAAACATATTTTGAAATTTTCGACATACCAACATGATGAAGGGGGGGGGGGGGGAGGGGATTTTGCCGTGGGCCATCACGCTTTAGGTCAAAATTTTAAAATTTCAAAAACTTGGAACATACCAGTTTATGGTAATTTGAATGGGGCCAGCAGAACTATTTTATTCACGTGGGGTGGCGGTGGCGTCGAGGATTTTTTGCCTGCAACCCCATTTAAATTGTTTTTGTCTATAATCGACATATTTTAAAATATTGTTTAATGTAGGCCAACTGATAGTTCACCAGTTGAATTAGATTATATTATTTCTTAATCAGTACCAGTTTTGATATTTTATTCGTATTTCCCTAAGTATTATACATTATTTACGCCTATATTAAACAATATTTCGATTTTTTAAACGCCCATATTTCATGCTACAGGACAAAATTCTAAATTTTCATTTTCCTAAACTTAAAACATAAACCGTTATGAGGTTTTGAATCTGGCAAAAATATTTTGAATATCGCTACTGGTCAAAATTTTAAATTGTTCATTTCCATAAACTTGGAACATACGAGTTTATGGGAATTTGAATGGGACCAAAATCATTTCGAAACTTACATACACGCATATAGGAGTGGGGCATGAACAAGGAGATGCTTATAATATTATTGTGTGAAACCCCATTTAATTTATTTTGTCTATGCTTTTAACGTATATTGCAAATTTCTCCTGAGGGTCCAGTTAAGATAATCGGATATAACGTGTTTCTATGATGCTTGGATGTATTGCTGATGGCGAAATTCAGAGAAAATACAGATGCAGTTATATGTACGTTATGTATCGTTTGGTCTAGATTATAGCTTTAAAATGTGCTGTATTTTTTATTAGTCCATAAACAGATTGATTGAAAAGATTTCTATAATTCTGAGCAACTCTAATTACAGAGCGTATTATAAATACGATAAAAAGGGACTAAACTGTACTAATCTCTTTCTCCCCCATTTTTGCTTCAGGACACAATCGGGGTGGATGCGGCATCAAAGAGTGATGTGTACAGATTGGTGGATACAGGAATGGCAGCGGCAGCGGAGGTGTACCAAGCAGGTGGTGGTTTGTTGGGGATTCTTAAAGGCCCGTACATGGTTTATGGCATACTTCAGGGCATTTGTTGAGTGGACTGCAGCTCGTCGGCTCGAATTTTTCTCTTATTCGTAGTGCTCGTTCCGGGTCACGTTATCCAATACGGTACGTTTTGGTTAATAAGTCGATTGTACCCGTTTGTATTTTTCTTGACTGCCGCGCCTTCGCTTTCATATCTTCTCTTTTGATGTCTTCATTAATGCGGTTTGCTACTGAACATGCACGTATTACTTTCTCCACCTAATTTATTTCAGGACCCAGTATGTCGACGAGGCGGATATGGAGCTACATATTGACGGATACAGAGTGGTGAAGGCAGCAGTACAGACCGGTGGATACAATTGGTGGATGCAGGAATGGTAGTGTCAGAGGAGGCACACCAAAATAACAGGTGATTGATTGTCGGGTGATTTTAGAAGGCAAGTAAATCGTTTATAACAAACTTCAGGGCGCTTCAGACTATTCCTCCATTTAATTATAAAAATAGTTTCAGTTGACGTTACACGGAATTCCCATGCCACTTACACATAGTTTACATACTGTGTGTAATTCGCTATTCCTCCAGTTGACATTAGACGAACTGGTTAGCTTATTTTGTTAGAAATTCCCATGCCACTCTTTTGGAGTTCACATAGATTACCCATACATGATTATTGATTAAAGCAATCTTGTGGCAGGGGCCGTACTGCAAATTAAAACGTCTTTATCTGTTGAAACGTAACTTGGTATGCCCAAATATTGCTTGGTGTTATAAATATAATATATGAAACTATTTTACATTTTAGCTCTTGAATAATGTCCCTTAGTTCCGTGTGTTAAACTGTTTATTGTGTTGATATTCATACAATAAGTCTACCTTATCTGTTCAAATACTACCGGTTTAAATACTACCCATTTAAATAATGCTGCTTTTAAATACGGCTAACATAATGTAATGAATCGAAACGAAATGACATCGAGTTTAACGTCCTACTGTTCTGATCAGACTGGATTAATGAAGACGGGCATTCGAACGACTAGACAACTTTATCGGTCAATGCAGGGACCGACCAGTAATGGATGAAGTTGGTGTGTTATTTTGATTAGTAAATTACTATTAAATTTTCATTTCTGTCTTAAAATCTAAATGCGAAATCTGTCTGAATTAGCTTTCTCATATGTACAAAAGATGAACTTATCATACTTGAGAAAGCGAGTAGATTCTTGTTGCAATACATGTATTAAATGATATTTTTCCTGAGGACATTTTTATTGGCATAGTTTACTTTTTTACAGCTCTGTTATTGATGGAGTATCAAGCGTCTGCATAGACCAATGACAGTTTATGGTTACAGGAAAAAAGCTATGAGATATTCAACTTGAACAGGGAAATTCTAGATTGGCGATAACAGATAAATATGTATGTATACTGTTAGTCACAGTCATTTGTTTGTTTGTCTGTTCAGGCTACCCACCACTCACACCGTGGTATCCCTCCACTCACACCGTGGAGTAGCATGGGCCCGATGTCGTTGGTCTACCGCTTCCGGTTTCGGATACATCATTTAAAACGAAATGGGACCTCGATTTTTCGTCCCATCCGAACCACTAGACAGTTGTCCTTGTCAGGCCCCCCCCCCCGTCCTGCATCACTGACGGCGGGACCACGCCGGAAAATCTGGATGAACTTTCTCGGCCAATGCAGGAATCGAACACCCAACCTTCAGGCTAGCTAACCAGCGTCTTACCCACATAGCCACGTGATCCCCAAATCATTTTAACCCGTGCAGCACCGGGTCATGCGCTATAGTATTTCCTAACTTCTTCATTGGTCCGTCTAATATGTTTAGTAAGGAACGTCCAGTTGACATGTTTGAAACATGTTTTAAAGTAGAGGAATTATCGACTTTTAGTGGGGATTGAAGTGTAAAGCTTCTTGATAGACCGAGTCTGTTTGTTATGTTTAAGTTAGATAGATTAACATGTCATAACTTCATCACCCAATCTAACAGACTGAAGATGTTTATCTCTTTCAGCAGAAAACATAACGCCGTCATTATTTTTTCAAGTCCACATATTCTGGCAACTGTCTGAACAGGTTTCAGTAGTTCTGGGTTGTGTTATTTTCTGGAGATTAGAATTCTTATAGGGTTTCACAAAGACAGAAAGACGGCTTGTCCACATACATAAATCCTTTTTCCTCTAATCCTAATACACAACATAAACAGAGAATCCGGATTTCTTGTAGCTTCTCGTGAGACAGGTTCTTCGTGTTGTCTGGAGATTAGAATTTGATGTAATGGTTGTAGGCTGCAGACTCACCATTACTTATTAGAAGATGTACACAAACATATCCATACCCATTTGGAACTTCCGTTCTTTGGGAACTGTGATCAACACAATTACAGACCAGAACTCAAGGGTTATGACAATGTTAATCCAACATGACTTTGTCTGATTTATATCTATGAGATATATAGACACTTCTGTGTCGCTTCTGTGGGGTTTTCTGGTGTGCACACCTCATTCATTTGTACTCGACGAGACCAGTTATCATTGATGACTTGTGGTTGGCCACCCAGTTATCTCTGGTGACTGGTAGTTGGCAGTCCATATTAGTATATGGGCTTCTGATATAGAACAGAAGAAGATTCATTATAACTTACACATTAGGTGATCATATAAAGGCAGTCTGCTTCATTTCTCTAGAACATAACATTTGGGGTTGTTTCATCTTGTAGTTTAAACTGATATTCTCACTTAAAGTCGATCAAAACACTTCTATGTGTAAAGATGTGTCCAAGACCTGTTAGCGGATGTTTCTTTGCTGTAACATTTTGATTCAAATTTTGATGGGGTACTTTTGCAAATTTGGATTTTAGTATTGTTATGTTTCTGTTTATCGCCAAGGTCATAAAAATTATATCTTTATAATCTTGTTATTGCCAAAATAGTATTTTTTCTAGTAAGTAAACACTTCCAGTTGATCGGAGCACTTGGGGAAAATCCTACCCCCCTTCCCAAATGAGAATTGGGGTAAGGTAGTCGACTCCCAATACTGACCACCCATATCTTTGTTTCAAAAAGGGGGGTTGGGATGGCCTAGTGGTCTAGAGTGCCGCGCTTCGAACTCCAGCGGGCCGGTCACCTCTGGCTTGCGGCTGTGGTTTCGAGCCCTGGTGTGAGCGAATGTGGCATGGAGATAGGGGCGCCTTCTCAACCTCGTGGGTTTCCTCCGGGCACTCCGTTTTTCTCCCACTGCTAAAGACCCCTACGCGCAAGCGAATTATTGAAATGAAATTAAACCATATGTCAGTCCCGAAATGACCTAGTTTGTGTTGAGTGGACGTTAAACCCCATCTCTCTCTCTCTCTTGTTTCAAAAAATAAGATTGCCAGAACAGCCTACAAAGATAATTATAAATATTCACGTGTTTATTTTATTGTCAGTATTTGGGTAACATAACCCAACCATTTATTAATATTATTAGTGCATATAAATCAATATAATTTGTCAGATGCAGAAAAGTAAGACGTTAAACCCCATTTCATTATAATTTGTGTTTAAAAAGTTTGATGCCACGTATTCTTATAAATGTTTAACGGGGGTTTGCGTGGCTAAGTGGGTAAGACGCTGCTTCGCTATGCCTGGAGGTTGGGTGTTTGATTCCTGCATTGGCCGAGAAAGTTCTTCCAGATTTTCCGGCGTGGTTTCCCCTTGTCAGTGATACAGGACAGAGGGCCTGACAAGGACAGCTGTCGAGTCATTCGGATGGGACGAAAAACCAAGGTCCCGTGTACACATTGGCGTGTACGTAAAAGATCCCTTGGCGGTTGGAATTCGATATAAGAGTAGGCCGTAGCGCGGCTGCCCGGGCATAATTTCCCTCATTGCACACTGTATGGCGTATGCCCGTCTTCATTAGCCCAGGTTAAGTGCGGAAAGTAGGACGTTAAACCACATTACGTTTCATTTCAGGTTTAAATTGTTCTGTGTTGCTGCTGTTTTTTCTTTCTGTTTTCAGGTAACTTTATCTGAGAAAAGTCATCTACAAGAAGAAAAACTATAATGAACTGCAGACTATATATGATTTGATACGTTGACATGACTGTATGGAAATAATCGCTCGAACAGTTTTAAATAGTTAATAATCTACGGGTTCAGCTATGTGTTTTTCCCGCGTGATTTCCCCTTGTCAGTGATGCAGAAGGAGGGCCTGACAAGGACAGCTGCCTCGTCGTTCGGATGGGACGAAAAACCGAGGTCCCGTGTACATATTGGAGTGCACGTAAAAGATCCCTTGGCAGTTGGAATTCGATATAAGAGTAGGCCGTAGCGCCGCTGCCCGGGCAAAATTTCCCTCATAGCAAACTGTATGGCGTATGCCCGTCTTCCATTAGCCCAGGTTAGGTGCAAAAGAGTGGGACGTTAAACCCCATTTCATTTCTTGCTTTTCCAGATAAATCAAGCAGATTGTTTATCCCCATGTGTTTTTGTATCCGCGTTCATTTCACCAAACATCAATCAGCTGAACTTCATGTTTACCTGTGCCTAATATCACATTATAATGCTTGACAAATTAATTATTGTGCATTATTTAGTTTTTATTGTACGCCTAATATTAAACAATATTAAGGGTTTTTTATAGGACCATATCTCTTGTTTTCCGAAGAAAATACTAAATTTTCCCTTTTCCTTAACTAGTTATGGTCATTTGAATGGGGCGAACATATTTTGAAATTTTCGACATACCAACATGATGAAGGGGGGGGGGGGGATTTTGCCGTGGGTCATCACGCTTTAGGTCAAAATTTCAAAAACTTGGAACATACCAGTTTATGGTAATTTGAATGGGGCCAGCAGAACTATTTCATTCACGTGGGGTGGCGGTGGCGTCGAGGATTTTTTGCCTGCAACCCCATTTAAATTGTTTTTGTCTATAATCGACATATTTTAAAATATTGTTTAATGTAGGCCAACTGATAGTTCACCAGTTGAATTAGATTATATTATTTCTTAATCAGTAACAGTTTTGATTTATATTCGTATTTCCCTAAGTATTATACATTATTTACGCCTATATTAAACAATATTTCGATTTTTTTTAAAGCCCACATTTCATGCTATTTTCCTAAACTTAAAACATAAACCGTTATGAGGTTTTGAATCTGGCAAAAATATTTTGAATATCGCTACTGGTCAAAATTTTAAATTGTTCATTTCCATAAACTTGGAACATACGAGTTTATGGGAATTTGAATGGGACCAAAATCATTTCGAAACTTTCGACATACACGCATTTAGGAGTGGGGCATGAACAAGGAGATGCTTATAATATTATTGTGTGAAACCCCATTTAATTTATTTTGTCTATACCGACATATTTTAAAACAATGTTTAATGTAAGTCAACTGATAATTCATAACTTGAAATAGAATATATTCTTAATCAATTATATACGTATGTCTTCTTCGGGCGGCATTTAGCAATTGACATACGTAATAAACACAAAAACCTAATCTGGAATAGAAGTATTCACCAATATTCCCCATGTTTTAGCCTCAGTCTTAGATGAACATAAGATAAGACAATATCCATATAGCCTATTTCCACAGAGTGGATGACATGTTTGTGATCTTAAACAGCACAGATGAACATACCACCCTGCTACAGCATCTTAACCAACAGAACGACGGGGTCAAATTTACCTCAGAAACTGAAATTAATGACACCCTTCCATTCCTTGATGTAAAAGTAGAGATAGAAAACTGCACTTTAAAAAACAGTTTATATACAAAATCAACGCACTCAGACCAGTAGGTACACTGCAAATCCAACCAAACAATCAATATTAAAAAAAACCCAACTTTATCTTCCTTACTAAAACGTGCAAAAAGAATTTCAACACCTGAGAAACTAGATGTAGAGATAGCCCACCTTGGAGATGGTTTTACCACCCTTAATGACTACCCACCTAAATTAGTAGAAGATGTAATGGAAAAAGCACCGACAACACCGAATGCAAAACACAAGACAAGCCACCAATCAGTCATTATCCCCTTTAATGGCAAAATATACCAAATAAGATTATTGCAACAAGCTGGTATCCAGATAACCTTCTCATGCACAACCACCATCAAAGACATCCTCAAAGCCAATGTATAAGTCAACGGAAACAACGTCACCTAAAGGATGCAATGCATTTATCGAGTCTTCTGCTCATGTAAAAGCAACTATATTGGGGAAACCAGGCACACATTATCTGTAAGACTTAGTCAACACCAACCAAAACTATCTAACCAGACCTCAGATTTAGCTGACCACATCCAATAAAATTCAAAACACAAAATATTATGGTAAAAGACAAAGAAATTAGCAATCCACCAAAACCACAGAAAGAAAAAGAAGAATTTGGAAGCCATTAACATAAAACGCTACAAACCAGCATTAAATGGGGATAAAGGCATCTATCTACCACGTGCGTATGATGTAATGATCGCAGGAAATTGAATAATACTTTATTAAGAAAATAATGTGAGATACCCTAATAATATGTCTATATCTTATATAGTCATCGCTAATATATACATAAACTGTACAACAGGACAGCATTATAATAGCCGCACAGATAAATTCCGAATCACAATAGTACCCCAGTATGCCCTCTGTGTTTGTGTGTTTATAAATTAATTTATTTAAACTGGGACATAATTGAACATAATAAGCATTTTCCTAAACTTTTATTTATCTCATCTACGAAAACATTGAATTTGTGGTTTTCCTTTATGATTGTGTGCTATTACATGTAATTACCTTCTATATATTTTGATAAGTTTCCTTCTGATCTGTTACTATATTAAGGTTATGATTAAGTGGTTTCCCATAATTATTATTGGCTAATCAGATGTAGTTTATTTTGTATGTTATTTTAAGTTTCCTGCGACCCGTAACTCGGCTATGATTAATGGTTTCTTCAAATGGTTCATTGCCCATAATTGGTTGTTATATATTTTGTGTATATGGTTTCATAAGGTCGTATTCCTTTATCGATGATATGATTTAATATATCTAATGGTTTCCCTATTTATTAATGGTTAATTAGCTGTTACTTGTTTTTGTATATCACAACCCTCTGTACATTATTTTCATTATCATTTGCTTGAAAACGTTGAGAGAACCCTCAAAGAAACGTAGCTTTAAATAAAATAGTTATTGTGTTCCATATTAGGTTTTTGTGTTTATTATATACGTATAGATAACAGATTTTGGTATTTCCCATTGAAATATATTTTTGTTATTATGAACAAAATACATCACGTTAAATTTCACGAATAATAATAATCTTATTGACAAAATAGTATTTATCTAATGAATTTGTAGAGCTGGCCCCGAGTTCACAAAGCATTCTCAGACTTACGTTAAGAATTTACTCAACTTTCAATCACTGTTTGTGAGAAATATCTTTGATCCACAAAAACAAAACTTTGCACATAGTTTCTTACTGATGTATTTGATATATTAAAACAACAAAAATGCTATTTTTTTTACCTAAAACAAGCCAAACATTTTTGAGAAAAGTCTTTACTTAAGTCTGAGAGCGCTTTGTTAACTCAGGACCCGGTGTCTTATAATCATTGTTCATTACGTTAAATTTCACGAATAATAATCATAGTATTTTTTTTTTAATGAATTTGTAATATTTGTGTCTGTTATAATATGCATGATTATGGGTTATTGGTCAATAGTGGAGTAAACAATTCCAGTACTTGGGAAAATCCTACCCTTCCCCCTTCCCAAATGAGTGATATGGTTGAGTAGCCGACTCTCAATACTGCCCACTCATATCTACATCTTTGTTTGAAATGAGTATATTAAACAGTAATATGATGAAAACAAGTCTCTGAGATTGTCAGAAAAGCCGGTATAAAAATCCACATGTTTATTGACGGTTCTATTTTTGTTACATAATACTTGATAAGGACCGGTCAAAATTCAAATAATTGATCACTTGAAATAGATTATATTACTTCTTAATCATCAGTTGAAATAGATTATATTACTTCTTAATCATCAGTTGAAATAGATTATATTACTTCTTAATCATACTTATAGATAAAGGTTTATTTGACCGTCGGTCCGTCATACAACAGGACAAAATTTTAAAATTTCCATTTCTCTAAACTTGGAACATACTAGTTTATAGGAATTTGAATGGAGCCATAATCATTTCGAAATTTTCGACATACAAACCTGTGGGGTTGGGGTAGGGTTGAGGATTTTTGCAGGCAACCGCATTTAAAGCGGTAATTTCATATTTTTAAGTTATATTTTTAAAATGTATTAATATAAAGCCCTAAAATAGGTGTTATCTATAAACAATCCTACCTTGTTAAAGAATAATCCTATAATTCACTATTGCCAGTTGAGAAATTGGCAAAAATATTACTTTCAACTTTAAATTCAAACGTTTGAAGATAGCTTTTGCATGGGGGGGGGGGCAGGGAAATAATGCCTATGATTGTATAATAATGAGTTGACAACCTATTGAACAAAAGACATAAAAATAAATACGTTTTGACTTTCTTTGAAAATATGAAATTCCCGCTTTAATATTTTTTCTATCTATACCAACATAATTATCTTAAAGTATTGTGATATTGTGGGCAATTGATATATTGTTTGTTAATCAATTATATACATATAGATGTAGTTAAAAATTATTTACAAATAAAATATTTTACCATCTTTAATTTTTGTCTGAATCTGTAATATTGCTGTAAACAAGCTATGTATGTGTGGACGGAAATTAGCTGCTACTGAAGTCTATTAATTTGAGGCCTCATCCTCATTTCAGCTGCAAATTATTCGCTCTGTTCCACCCGAACTTTAAATTTCAATATACATACGCCCACTAGCTTTTCACGCTATTGATTTTCAAATATAATGTTTCTACGATTATTTGTTCTCTTGCGGAACATAATCTAGGTTGAATTTCAAAATTTTCCACTTTCTAAACTTTGTCGGATTTGGAATGCAGTCATATAATGGTTATTTCGAGACTTTCGACAAACGCATAAATTGGGGGCGGGGGGGGGGGGGGGTAGGGTATGGGATGTTACATTTCTATATCTTTGGCGATGCGAAACTTTTTATATCATCGTCGCTTTCCGTCCGTTCACAATTTGGTTGTGGACACCCTACACGTCATAATTCAAATCATATTTTGACGAAATTTGAAATTTCAGTTCCTATCCATATTGGCGTATCAGATCGAAACATCGTGGATTATGGACTCTGCGGTCAAAACTTGACATGTACGTTTATGACCCAAAGATCTTGGTTCCTTTCTTTTTTCGCGCATGAAAATAGTTTTAGCATATCACCGTTACACCCCCAACGAATGATACTGCCAGACAAAATGACAGCTCAAATAGTCTTAAAAAATATGTAATACCAAGGCTGTAGACTCTCCAGAGGTCACAATTTTATCCCATTTTGATGAAACTTAAAATAGATGCTTATAACGCAAAGTTCTTGGTTCCTATCGATATACATGTATGCGCATATCGGACCGTAACTTCCAGGATTATGGTCTCTGTGTGAAAAATCGCGTTTTTATCTTGTGGAACCTCTATCTATAGATCATAATTTTTATCTGATTTAAAAAAAAATAATGTTTAAATATGTCAACGTAACACCCTACTGATGCTTACACTCGAATTTCGTGAAAATCGGACAAAAACTGCCCAACAAAATGGCTGCTACCTGTACATAAGTACTGTAAAATTATGTATTACCAAGGTTGTGGAACCCCTAGACGTTACAATTTTTATCCAAACTTGACGAAACTTAAAATATGTTTATATCATAAAGATCTTGGTTCCTTTCGATATTCGAGCTTATCCTTTCCTAGATTATAGCCTCTGCCTTTACTAAAAGTTTATATTTAGCGTACTCTTTGTTTAGCATCATGGTAATGAAAAGGGCCAAACCTATTGATTTTCTGGGTTCTATATAGGCTACAGTTTCAAATTTGATGTGAAGCATTGTGGTCACAAGAGGATGAACCCTGTCGATATTCATCGTTTTGCGACGTTTTGTGCTAAAGTTAAATTTGACGAAACCCTTGTAAATGCGATATAAGCTACAGTTTTCGACGGATTGTATTCAAATTTGGTTTGAAGTATTGTGGTTTTTGCAAATGAAAAGGGCATATCCTATTGATTTTGATCAATGGGGCTCCTTAAACGTCATGATTGGTTGGAAGCCTTCCCGGAGGGACAACCGTAACGCCGAGATTTGTGGGCCGCACACGAATAGATCATGGGCACCCAACCAAGAAACCGACCAAAAGAAAGTCAATTTGAGATTATAGGAAATTTTCCAGGTCACAATCACGATGGGAATGAAAAAAATGTAGTGTAATATAATCAGATTATTTCCACTTACGTATCTCATGGAAATACAGCTATGTAGGAGATATCTTATAATTCACTGGCACTGCATCTTTCAACAATTTTACCACAATTTGGCACTTGAAAACTATTTTAAAAGAGAAAAACTGCGTGGTTTTCGATGAAAGTGTTTAAAGTCTAATATTGCATCATGGTTACTGTTTTAAAATATTTTCGTGTTTGATTTATATTGAATTCATCTCATCTTTTTTAAAGAATGCATTTAAAAAAACCCAATCTTCTGTGGAATTAAAAATTTGTGTCCTTTTAAATCTTTGTCTGAAATTCCGCACTTTTCTGATTATTATTGTGTTTGCAGAATTCGGCACTGCTTATCTGAACCTGCATGGATTTTCGTAATCTTTGGCCTGGGCATTGCATATAATATGTTTATTAGATAACACAACATTTGTTCAGACAGCAGCAACATGTGGGGTATATAATAGAAATGTATTGCGAGCTAAAATCCAGCAGATACGATAAGAAACTCAGCACATAATGTAATATTTTCTAAAAAAAAGGGACACAACCAATGAGTGACTAAAGAATGGTTGGCAGAAAATACGTATTTATTTATGTCAATTACTCCAATTGTAAGGTTGCTTCGTGTGGTAGGTCAAGTTGCCACTTTTCTAAAAAAAACTGGTGGTATTTAAACAAAAGATACTACTTTCGCAATCGCCCTTTTCTTAAAGGTACTAAACGTCAGTGAAATACTATGACATCGACATGATGTAGCTATTCATATGCTTCCATCTGATAAATGATCGCTCTAACCTTTTACCTACTGACATAGTGTCTTTTTGAATAACCCCTGAACTTCAATTATATCTCAGTTATGTTGGTAATAGAGCATCTTATTTAAAGTATTTGACAACGGAAGCTCAAATATTATAGTCCCGTTATTTTTTTCTAATTTTTATTTGATTCTTTAATTTCAATGTTTTAGGTTGTGTGTCCAATTTGTATTTTGAATGTCAAATAAAGTCTCATCTATAATTTTAAACATTAATTTATAATTCAATATATATTTTTGTAATTTGTATAAAATACCTGAATTGCGCTCCTGTACCGATGATATATGGAAAATGTATTTGGATTAATTTTTTTCTTTTTAAATTTCAAAGATAGTTTTCAGTACTCAATTTGAGTTTTCAGTTCCTCGATTGGAAGCGTTATACCCATGATCGCTTCCCCGTTTGCTCTCGGGCGGTACCCCCCCCCCCTTTTTCTTCTTCACCGATTCTTTCGAAGGTGACTGGAATTATTTTCAAATTAAGTGCGAATCATTGGGGTCAGAAGAGGAGAAATGTTATCGATGTTTACTCTACCGCGACCTACCGTAATGTTGTTACCCCCCTTCGCCGAAACGCGATAGAAATGAAATTTAAAAATGGTTTAACGTCATATCTTTCTTCAATAAACGATATAGAAGCTACAATTTTTAACATTCTTTTCAAACCCTGTTGATATTCAGCCTTCGGCGACCTCCAAATTTGGTGTAAAGCATTAAGGTTATACACTGACGAAAACTATGAAGATTCAGCGTATCGCAATTTTCCGATCCGGACTTATATTACCAGATTTCATTAAGGCGCAAAGTATTCTTATCAAATTTGGTGAACATCAAATTGACAAAATCAGACCAATAACTAGTTTTATTATACGTGCTAATCAACATTATTGCCAATCTTTATAGGCAATGTACTTCATGGAAAATGGAACTGATATTTCGTTTTTATATTGTTATCACCATATCATAAAGGTTGACCAGTTTTGTTTTCAGGGCTACAAATTGTGCACGAGGCAGAGCGTGATTGTTCTTACCCGAACAGCTAATTATATATCTGTGAGACAGATGCTTTCGTGTACGCTGATAGTGTCACATTCATTTTTATACACCCCCATTAAAATGTGGTCATATATTGTCGTCACCCCTGTCGGTCGCTTGGTCAGTCCGTCAGTCCGGCGTCCACAATTGCTTATAGACGCTCTATAGACTAAATTTGAAATCCGATTGACATTAAATTTATACACGGTGTCTAAGGTCACGAGACCAAGAAACCTATTGATTTTCAGCGATTTCCGATAATTATTGCCAGAGTTATGGCCCTTGATCAATTCAAAAAATCTTGTGGACGCGCTAGAGGCCAAAGTTAATATTCAACTGACGTTGGATTTATACACAGTGCTTAAGGTCATGTGATTTCCGATAATTACTGCCAGGGTTATGGCCCTTGGTTGCTTCAAAAATCTTGTAGACGCTCTAGAGGCCAAAGTTAATGGATTGACAGTAAATTGAGATACAGTGTTTAAGATCATGAGACGAAGAAGTTTTGATTTTCAGTGATTTCCGATAATTACTGCCAGAGTTATGGCCCTTGGTTGCTTCAAAAAATCTTGTAGACGCTCTAGAGGCCAAAGTTAATATCCGATTGACAGTAAAGTGATATGCAGTGTTTAACGTCTTAAGACGAAGATGTCTATTGATTTTCAGCGATTTCCGATAATTACTGCCAGAGTTATGGCCCTTGAACACTTCAAAAATTCTTGTGAACGCCAAAGTTAATATACGGTTTACTTTAAATTTATAAAGTGTTTAAGGTCATGAGATGAAGAATCCTATTGATTTTCAGCGATTTCTGATTATTACTGCCAAAATTTGCTCCCGTGATCACTGAAAAATCTTATGATGCTCTATAGGACAAACTTATCACCCGATTGACTTTAGGTTGATACACAGAGTTTAAGGTCTTGAGACGAACAATTGTATTGATTTGCAATGAATTTTAATAATTGAACAGCGAAATCGATGATATTAAATGTTCCGTATACTCGACGTTAGCATGGAGCAGAACTTTACAAAAACCCAACAAATTCTTATGATTTTCTGATAATTACTTAATGAGTTGTTACTCTTAATCAGATTTTAGTGTATTATATTTGTTTCATTACCGAATCCAAGTTCACGACAGTGGGGCCCCTTTAGATCCATTATGGACTCGTGCTGCGGTTGACATCCGAGAATTCGGTGTACTTTCGAATGGTATCTGTGTTTCTTTTCTTCTTTTTTTTGTTATTCAGCGGGAAAAGTGTATCAATAAAACGCATTAAAATCAGGCGATAGATTGGTTACAACTTGTTGGGCTAGGAGGTGGAATCAAAGTAACTTTGCGAGTTTGGGTCCATTTATATTCGAGTTTTCAGCGCAGAATCTGCCAAAACAATCATTTGTTATCTCCGAATATATTTTTGTGGCTTGTTGTTGCCGGTGAATCGAGGAACGTTGGTTTTTGGACCCATATTCTTCGATGTTTAGCCCCTAGACTATAATTATTTGATAATTTGACGTGTATAATAATATGTGTATTTTCTGTATAGAACTGTATAGACATTACTTACGATCAACCCCCGTTCGTTTACCGCATGTCGTAACGTTACGGCCTTCGGTAATATGACTAAAGGCCCCCCTTATTTATACTGCCTAAGTTCTGATCACCTGTGTTAGTTTGGGGAGAGAGGGAGAGAGAGAGAGAGGGAGAGAGAGAGAGAGAAATGGGTATTAACGTTCTCTCGACACAAATTAGGTCATTTCGGGACTAACATATGGTTTAACATATGGTTTAATTTTATTTCAATAATTCGCTTGCGCGTAGGGGTCTGTAGCAGTGGGATTAAACCGGAGTGCCCGGATGAAACCCACGAGGTTCACAAGGTGCCTCTCTCTCTCCATGCCACATATGCTCACACCAGGGATCGAAACCAAGGCTACAAGCCAGAGGTGACCGGCCAGCTAGAGGTCGAAGTGCGGCACTCTACAGACCACTAGGCCATCCCACCCCCAAAGTCAAAGTCTGTGTTAGTTTAGGGTCCCCACATTCTCAAGGCCCCAGGATCCCCACACCGGCGTGAAAAAGATGACATCATGGGTTCTCGTAGTTAAGATCTCGGTGACCTTGGCATTATTATGTAACCTAAGTTATTATAGTATTTTTACCAGTTGCGCTTCCTGATCAGTTAAATTAATTTAGGAGAACGAGGTGACTGTAATCATTGCAGATGGAAAAAAAAATCCTTTAAAGGTGTAAAGCATACTGCAAAGCCATTCAGAGAGTAGGCCAAGCATCACATTAGTAGTGGATCACAACTTATTATTTTCTGTGATATATTTAGTAACATTCTTTACCCAGTGAATAAGATAAAGTATTTGTAGAATGACGAGTATAGCTGTGAGATATATAAATCTTGTAGGTGTCTTAAAAATGCTATTTTCAGGAAGAGAATTTACCGTTTTTTTATATATGCCCACATTTCGAGATGCTGGTCGTCAACAATTGGCTTGTTAACGTGAGAGGCCCCAGTTTGTAACTGATATTTTTTCAAATTATGCGTGATGCCTTGGGGCCATGAGAGGACGCTATTCGGAGTTTTCCGATCTCCCGTTAATGCAGTTCAGCTCTGTACGTAGGTCTCATTACAATCGTCCTGCCCTATACGTTCAGGGATCGTGTTATTGAATCCTTGGCGAAAAATTTGGCTTTGCAGTCAATTTTACTGGACAACTACTTACTGCTAAACGGCCGCGTGTCAGTCCCTGTGAACGCCTGAACAATATAATTGAATATCTTAGTGAGAAAATAAGACCGTGCTTACCTCGCTAGAACCAGTATGACCGACACAAAACGCTGTTAAAAAATACGCCCCCGTTTTCTAGACGACTTGGCCGGTGCCATTGATGTAACGCACAAATTTACAAACCCTACCGTATAAGATGAAACGAAATTTAGGCAGACCTGGGGGAAAAAAATGGGAATTTTGAACAAATTTGATTGTAAATTATTGCATTCGGAATTTGAGGAAGCAATAAATGCCTGAACATTCTCAACTTTTCAAAGATTTCAATTCCCCCCCCCCGGCTTACCTAAATTTTATTTCATATTATTTGGCCAAACTTTTTCACCAAGGATTCAATAACACGATCCCTCAACGTACAGGGAGAGTGTAGTGAGACCTACGTTCAGAACTGAACTATCAAACCTTGTTAATGTTGTCGAATCTACAGCCATTAAACAATTTTTTTGCAAGCTGTTCTTTTTCAGCATAGAATATATCTTCAATGCATAATAGTCCGGAGGGTAAGTGCGGGGGGGGGGGGGTGTCCATCAAATTTTGCTGTGTAGTAATCATTCCGCCGTTGGGTCGTTTTCGAGATATTCGGGTTCAAAGGTCAAATGAATTCATTTGCACTGTAAATGAATGCAGAGCCATTCTTGTATCATGAAAATGAGCCGAAAATGGTCGAAAGTGATCACTCTTTCAATGAAAATGTAAACTTTTGTTCTTTGTGACCCCGGAGATCAAAACGTCAAATTTTCAGTTTTAGGAAGGAAGAATTAAAGCAATAAATGTCAGCTTAAAAACTAATTAATAATATGAACATTTAAAATGTTTCTATAGGTGGTCTTAGCACCGAACTTTTACTTTAGAACGTCGGAAAAGATCTTGCATAACAGATCCAGAACACCTCGAAACCTGTTTCAAAAATACGTAAAAACTGTCAAAACTTCTACGATTTAATTTCACAAAGATCGCTGTACATTGATACTATAGATAGTTGTCTAAAAAAAAATTAATAGTTTCATAACTGGACTCCAGGTCTCGAAGTGTACACATATAATACACACGAAAGTATCAAATAATTATTGTCTAAACATCGAAGAGCATGAATCCAGAAATCCCCGGCAATAAATAGACAAAACTATATTCGGAGATTACCAATGATTTTTTGGCAGATTCTGCGTTCAGAACTCGAATAAGTTCAAAGTTACTTTGATTTCAACATCTAGTCGCCCAACAAATTTGTCAAGACACAGCTGCTATGTGGGTGTATTTCGCTATCTTATTTTTACTCTGTTACTTATAAAGTTGCAGGATTTCTAACTTCCTATCCAATTTATGGTCCCCTTGTTTTTAATTGATCCAAAGGGAAGTCTTTAATGATGGTCATCAGGGTAGAAAACGAGATACATTGATTAAGGTCTTTTCATGTTAATAAATGTCTAATCAATATTTTATATAACATTTCAGGCCTAGATGAAGACCTGCAATAGACAGATTTAGCTCTTGCATCATGTACATGTATGTTTAATTATCAAGTACATTGTTGTTTAGCTCTTGGTAACGTGAAGATGAACAAATGAACCCCATCTTTCTAATATTTTATTCGTATTAAATTGCACATAGAATAACGTGGCCTGACATATATATCTTAACAACATATTATCTAACATCAAAAACAAAAACAAAATTTAAAATATAAGAACAACAAGTAACTGGCTTAACTTAAATACTTCTATACAACTATATACACAAATAAGTATACATAAATACTGATCTCCATATATACGCTATAGTCTTCAATTTAGAGATGGTTAATATTGTAAGAACTCTCTATTCATTTAAATTAGTAAATTAGAAAGCAGTATCGATATATTGACTTGCTAAATGTTTAAAGGTGAATAGAGATATCAAGGAAATAGATTAACACACGACCAATGTGAATATAGAGCTTAAGAAAGGTGAGATATTTGAGATAAAGGTACGACTATTATATAAGGTGAGTCGAGATATTTAGGAGAGGGAGATGTTTTTTTTAAAGAGAGAAGGTAAAGATATAAGGAAATAAAGACATTAGTGAAATAAAATAGATATTAGTGAAAGAAAGATAAATAAAGATATAAGTGAAGATAAGACGAAGGTCAAGATATTATTACCAAGGTAACATTGAAAGGTAAAGTGAATATGTCTTGGATATAAAGATGAGGGTAACGAATGAATGAAGATAAACTAGGATAAGGTCATGGTATCAAGGAAAGAAGGATACATCAAGATATGATCAAGATATACGAATGAAAGATAAAGATATACCTGATGGTGAGTATGTTCAATTCGAGTCGATAATCTTGAAGGGAGACATGTCTATACATACAGGTAGATAAACGACCTGGTATATATCTATGCCGACAATCTGCTTGAAATATTAAACCCTATTTCGTTTCGTTTTTTATTTGTCTTTACTACACTAGGACCCGTAAGAGTTATATAGCCCGCGTTCTGGTTATTGCGAAGGCTTAACCAATGAAACGGTCTGTTGTGGCGAGTTCCTACCATGTGGTGCACGGAACTGTGGGTATCCCATTAGAAACATCAATGCCGATTGGTCAATCAAATGTCCAATGTCATAGAGTCACAAGTCGCTCATATGACCCATGACGTGACCTCCCATTACCAAATATGGATCTGTATTTTAATCAGATTTTATAAATTTTCGGGTAATCACCCGCATTTCACTCCAAACTAGGCGTTGTCTTAACCCCACCCCTGCTCAAATTCCCGAACAAAGCCTTGAAATCGTGGGGTTGATATAGAAGGGGACAATTTTGGGGGAAAACATGGATTGCACCATGTACCTTAAAAGAACAAATGAATTAAAATAAGTATCTGGTCGAAAAATATGTGGTTGACCAATTGGTTGTCTCCTCTAAAACAATCTGGTTTAGTTCATGTGGAGTATACATGCCAGTAAATACACATTAATGGGTTAATTGGCACAAGTCTACTTTTTTTTATGTTCCATTATTATTATTCGGCAAGTTGTATTATGAATGTATTAGAGTTTTGGCTCGAATTATATTTACCATAAATACTGTCAGCATATTACAAACATTAATATGTTGCTTACATCAACATTATTATTAAACTGTTTATAGTGTATTAATAATTGTTAGTATTTATTATCTATGTATTAATGACATCAATAGGTTGTATGCTTACTGCAACAAAATACTTTCGCCCAACACCATGTTACTCAACTTAATAATGCACGTAGCATTTCAAGCCTACAGAAAGACCTGCAATAGGCAGATTTAGCTTTTGCATAATGCATGTTTAACAAGTTTTTATTCAACAGCTTTTGCTTACGCACCAAGGTGTTCATTTCTTACTCTATTTTTTAATCATTAAAAGACCTTCAATAATCTGCCAAGAATAGCAAGAAACATTTATCTTACAGTAACCACAATCTACCAATTCTCTTGTCTATCAAAGTTCTACCTTGTTAGTTTGTCGACGCCTTTAACAGGATGTTGAACACATGTATCCCGAGGTTCTAAAAGATTAGAGAAGTTCAAGTACTCCTGGTAGATTTCTTCATTTTTTCACTACTCAGTTCCTCGGAGCTCTAATTTAATCCCAAATTACACGTCTCTTCTGAAATATTTGGCAACCATGTTCCCATAGCAACCCACAAATGGTAACAATTTGAACATTTAAATGTTTGAGAATCTGGTAAGGTGTGATTGAATACGTCAGGTGAGTATGTCAAGTTATATCGGTCTAGGGTTGGATAATATACACGTCTAATACGTTGAATCTAGTGCTTACGGTGCTATAAAGTTATTATATCAATGCTATATTTAAGTCATTCCCTAAAAGCAATTTAATTACATATGGATATAAATTTGATAATCACAACGTCTGGAATATCACAATTACAATAATTGATCTGATCGTAAAATTACCCCTGTTGGTTCATTACACATTTGATTTGAGTCTATTTTTATGCACATTCAAAACAAACACTGCAATATAGTTGTTTTTGTCTTTTTTAACAAAGCAAATTGACTTTCATAAGATATCTCACATAATATTGTTCTTATTATATCAACACAAACACATAATTATTCAAAATTCACTTATCCACTAGGAATATGTTATCAAGATTGGCTGATTTGGCAAAAACAAAAAACAAGGATGGAATCTTCAAAGCACAATAATATATTCCATTTAATTCAAGGACAATCGGGTGTACAAAGGGTGAAACGTTTTAAATATGTGTCTACTTAAATAGATCATTTGTTTTGTGTGATCGATAAGAATACTCCAATTCGCAAAGATATAATACCGGAAGTGTCGCCATATTTGATACTGAGAATGTGTTCATCGTCTGTGTACGCTTATTGTAACCATGGGTCGATTCCGCCCATCAGTAATGGTAACAGACGAATCTTTACTTACTACAACTTTTTGTACGTCATGGCTTTGGGTAACGGAGTAGGCTTTGCGTTGAACGGCCTTTAAAGGAGCTTCTATTGTCAAGTTCTTATCGTCTCCGATATAAGCTGTGATTGTATTAGGATCAACACTTTCTGGTAAATCATATTCCTTATTGAATTCTTTATGGAGGGTTCGCCCCTGTGTCTTCTCTTCGTGTTCGGCATGTACAATTAACTTCCGTTCCATCGTCTTAACAACGATTTCGTCAGGACTAAATTCACCAACATCAACCTGAAGTCGCAGTTTTCTAGTACCATCTGCATCGGTAATAATTGGATTTTTGACTGGTGTGGCAACCTCCAGTGATTTGGGTGAATCTGACTTTATTGGTAAAACGGTTTGTTTTAGTATTGACTGTTGTAATAGGGGACCCTCGACACACAGAATACCATCCTTACTCATTAAACATTGTAATTTATCTTGATCCACATCGTGAGGGATGTCAACCTGACGACTATATTCACGACTAATCTGAGAGGCTGTACTTTTCTCCTCGTGGCGAGCGTTAATTGCTATCTTATTGTCGTGCATTTTAACTTGAATTTCCTCGGGTTGAAATTCACTAACGTCGAATCTGACTTTAAATTTTGTTACACCATCACTGTCTACTTCATAAAAAGATTTTAAACTATCAAACTGCCCACTTTCTCGTCTGTTTTGGTCTAACTTCTCTGACGGTTTCAAAGTAAAGAAGTCTTTCCTCATTTTCTCAAACTCGCCCTCCCATTGCTTTTTTCTTTGTTCCATTTGGGTTTCCATATCTCCCCATCTTTGTATTTGTCTATCTTGGAAATTCAAATCATCCTTTTTGATTGGAATGTGAATCTCTGAACGGAAGGAAGCCATTTTGTCTGCTATTAAAATTTGTGTGACTAATGATTCTTGGTCTGAAAAATATAAAAGGATAAAAATATATAATTGGTACACTAACTGTTATGTTTTATAATATATGATACTACTTTACATTCGTAAACCTAGCCACACAAAGCATGGAAATGCGTCCACATAGCAACGATGTTCCGAAACAAAGATGGCCATATGAAATCTGATCTCTATCGTGTCCATGAGCTTTTCCGGACACATAATATATCTCTGAAACAGAAAGTCGAAGAACGCAGGAAATCAGCGGTGTTCACACGTCATGGCCCAAATGTTTCACACCAAATTTGAAAAAGAATCCTTAAACAAATAGCTACATTCGATTGAATTTGAAGCTGTGGCATGTTATCAACATATTTCATCTGTAGCTTCATTAAAATCTATAACGGCCGATGGCGTAACATACAAATTAAATTTTTAAATCTTTTCGTTAATAGATTTCTGATTTATTATGCTAGTTACCCGTGATCAGATGGTCGGTTAGTCTGTATATTCAACGATTATAGATAAAAAACCAACCAATTATATTAATTGTTGGAACCTGAGACGTCGAGAAACTAAGTGTTCGATCAATTTTAATTCGTTTTCTATCGTTTTAAATTCGTTGTATTCTACCCTATTATCATTGTCTCCTGCTCGGCTTGCATTCTTTAACAATACAATGATTTGATGAAAGCGACAAGCCATAGCCTTGTTCAGAATACATGTACGTTTAAGAACCAACGACGAAATAAAATAAATATACAGCTTTAATCGGTTTTAATTTCAATTCTCTTTGTTATAATATGTACCTTTAAACTTCAAATATTCTTTTTAAAAATAAAATGCCCTTAACATTCCTTGGAAGAAGATTAAAGCATACCAGGTGTTCAGTCAAAGTTTAAATAAGTATTCAAGTAATCTATATATAAACCCACACAGTTTCAGCACAGTGCTATTGCAATTACTACTATGCCAAGTCTCTCCCCGATCGTTAGCCAAACCAGTAGTTGCATTAGATATAGTGATTCCCACTCAGTGATGCTTCCATTCCAGTGTGCCAAAATAGAAATAAATGACTCATCAAAATTGCACGCTTTCTATTAATCTTTGTGCTAAATTGACAAAAAATATTAATAACAATGGACTATGATGATTTAGAGTTCATCCCATTTTCATTGTATCCGTGTTTAGACATGGAATAAAAGTAGACACATGTAACACAAGATACATTAAATGTAATCAGTCTTGAAAATATCAACCATTTCAAGGAAAATAACTTGTAATCAATATGATTAGAAAGTATCAACTAACATTATCTAACAAGGTGTAACCAAAAACTATCTAGTTTCAATAACAACAATTTACCTTTATGGGCACAACGTGTATATTTAGTTACTATCAGTAGACACAGATGTCTTCTGGTCGCTAAATGACCGTTACTAACAGACACAAATAAATATACTGAGATAGTAACAAGCGCAAGTCAAACATATGGAATTTGAAATTTGGAGTCCTGCTAACAACAATATATTTACATTGATTCAGATTTAGACAAAACTAACAAATCAATGATACTATAAGCTCTATATAACTTTAATGAACATTGGCTCAAACTGAGCACTACATATGGTAGAAGTTACAGGGTATGAATACATTGCAGGACATGAATAACTTTAACTAGACCTATATTAATCTATATCTAAAATCAACTACATGTATTCTTTACTTCAGAATTAATAATTGATTGATACATGTATTAGTGGGAGTTTCATTGTTTTGAATTTTTATTCTTAATAATATTGTCATTCATAATGGTACCCTACTACATATCAATACTAGTCTAGAATATTATACGGATACTTTTCTTGCTTTCCTATCTGTAAAATGCTTCAAAAAGTGCTCAGATTTTACAATTCTCTCTGCCAGATTGCCTAGTTGGTGAGCTGCGAGGTTCCTTTCTAGCATGAACCCCAATTTGGGAAAACTGGTGAAATATGTGCGAAAAACCAGTCCCGATTGTGTGGGTTTCAACAATATTAAACATTGTTCCCTGCAACTTGTGTTATGTCCAGCTTAGATAATATTTGGATAAAGCACAGCATTGAGCAGTAATATTAACAATCATATTTTCCTGCATTTTATTTCGTGTCCCCTAAGGGTTTAAGATTCTAAATCACTAGAACTCACCGTATGGAACATCCCGAAACAGTTATGAACGATCGAAGTAGGGATTTAAAATGGTATTCCTCGATCAGGAAATCATAAGATTCAAATGATCAAACGCTCGTCCTACGGACCACACTAACCCAATAATTTGTAATGAATAGCCTACCATTTTGAGTAACGCAAGCTTCGTGTACTCCCACTATATCATCCCCACCTTCCCAAAAAATTTGATAATATTCTTATCTCTAATCTCTCCTTCGAATGATTAATATACAAACTACAAGTTTAGGTATACTTTTCAACGATACTTATATCTAGTAAGATGACATATCTAAATAATTTCAACAATTTGCTTTGAAATAGCACAATAAGAGTTTAAAGGGCCAATCCCGATAACTTTCTGAGGAATAAAATTGCTTAATTTTGTGTTAAAATCCCTTAAAACCCATTACATAAGGCCGACCAACTAACACGATATTTGTGATACGTTTGTAAATAATTTAAATCTGATAGTCTTCATCTGGAAATGGAGACCGTTGTATTATACAGTATCTGGATAAAATCAGACTTTTTTCTATAAAAATAATATGTAGGTGAAATTTACCTTTTGTTATCAAGTACAGTACATGGGTCATTCACTGTATAGACCTCTCAAGAAATGTGAATCGATTATCAGGTCACCCAATGAAAACATTGACCCGAAATCTTAAAAAGGTTACGTGTCCGGATAAGCAGTGTTCACGTTCACGTCCAAACGACTCAATATTTTGAGCTGAAATTTTGAGACAAGATAAATACACCATGCCTCTATATTTTGGTCCATAAATTTCATAAACTCTCGGACTTTAATTTTTGAGACTCTGTTCTTATCGGGATTGTCCCTTTAACCCTGAATAACAATGGTGCATATGACCAGATGTTATAAAATACTCTTAAAGATAAAATGTATGTCTTACCGTGTACAGATCTAACACATAATAGCTAAAACTGTGTATATCAAATATAGGTACAAGATGTAATCACTAACAAGGTTGCTCTGACAAAATCTTAAAATACACCAGAAGAAACACTACATCAAACCTCGACTATACGAACATTGGCCGTGTTTCTCTCATCATACATCTGCAGTATTACCAATACAGACGATAGCGATAGATTCACTGACTTATTGAAGAGGCACGTAATTCATTTAGCTAGCTTGGCTTGATGACTTCTTCTAGCGTGGACCAACAGACTGAAAAGGCCGTTATCATCATCACATACCTTCTATATTTCGATTCCAGATTACATTTAAATGAAATGAGGGTTAATGAACGCGGGTATATGAATACTTATAGGGTGTGCTTTAAAGGAAATTTTGCCTCGGTAGTAGAAGCATTTAAAAGACACACAAACTGAGCAAAGCCTACAATACAGCCCATGAAATAATTCACAGGATTCTAATTCTGCCTGGTTTTAAGCCGAACAAAACATATGTTAAGTTTAGCAGTTCGAGTTGTCGGAAATCCTTGAATATGAGCCTTCGTCTTCTGAACACTATCAATTTCAAGTGAATCGGTGATAATTTAAGTTGAATAACGTGCATGAATCTTAGTTTTATGCTTTATATTCATGGTGTATGTCAACATGACCTACAGGAAACTGTCTCTTGGGATTGTGATTGGGCAAACTATTGGTGGTGTCAAAGCCGCATAAAAAGAATAAGTCTCAATTCATTTGGAATTTGTAGTGTTGGACCTGTTAACGTTTTAGTTAAAGTTTGCCTTCATGGCCAACCTATAGTATTGCTGGTTGACGAAAATGATGTGATAGATCAATACACTACTCACGACACAAATCATGTCAACACTGGATCGTGCTGTTTCATATGAACAACCGTGTTTTCTACATAGACTACATTCATACCTTATTATAAAATCAATCTAATTTGACAAGCCATGGCAATATTTTGTTTTTATTTTGTTGTAAATAATGGTTAATTAATGAAGTAGGTCAGGTACACATTGTAAATTGTAACTCTCAGTTATGGCATCAAGATTTAACATGGAAACCCTAAAAGCCCTTGAATACAATTGTGTCATGGGTAAACCACCTAGCAGTATTACATTATATTATTGAAATCATTAAAACACCATGCTTCATACTAATTAGGTATTAGCCCTACTCGATCATCTATGGTCTGCGGTTACCCCAGATGTGGGCAGAATGTCTTTTTGGAGTCCACCATTCCTTAACAGACATTGTTCACCAAGAAATGTTTAGTGTTACCAGGGAAATTTGAATTCCTTCTGTATTCGGATTGCTTGTAAAATAATTCTTGTGACATACAATTTATTTGAGCTAAATCAGTATCTAGAAATGTATTTTAGACAGAGAGACCTCTGGTTGTTTTACAACAGGACCGGTAGACATTTTAATCTATAGTTGGCTTTTGTGGGATATACTTCTTAATATCATCGCGCATATTTACTCATATGACTATGATTTGGTATGTCTGTTTATAAAGCTTAATTATGGTACGTTTCTTTGATGTGAGATCAGTATAATGTATATTTCATCATGATTAAAACCTATCTACATTCTAATTATTTACGCAAAACAAAAGTAGAAACAAACAAATAACCTATATATACCAAACACATAAATACGTTTGTTTTTCATGTACTAATTATGGTTTTTGAATATCAAAATCGGTCACACCTATTTTCCGTTGGACAATATTATTTTGGGCAATCAACAACAATGGTGCTGATCATAAGAAATTATTTTAACATAACTATTTGCTAATATCGTTGGTGTTTAGATGGCCGATCAACTTTTGCTTGTTGTTTTGGTTTTGATCCCTCGTGTGAGCGTATGTGGCTTGGGAAATAGGTGCCTTCTAAACGTCATGGGTTTACTGTGGGTACTCCGATTTCCTCTAACAGGAAATACCCCTGTGCGTGCGCTAAGATACTAAAAAGAAAAATAAGACAACTTGTCTGCGATATCCTCTTCAGTGGAAGTGGATGTTAAACACCAAGAACAATAGCTTATGAAAATAGATTGGACGTCTGGTTGTTAATCGGGTAAGATATTAAACACACTTCAAGGGTATTATATGGATATAAATCACACTAGATTAATTTCTACTCCAGTAAAGATAATCAACTTTTATCATAGATGTGATCATCTGTTTATTAGGGTTTCACACTGCGTAGCTTGTGTGAAACACTATTGTTTTTGTTAAAATTATTAGGGTTTCACACTGCGTAGCTTGTGTGAAACACTATTGTTTTTGTTAAAATTATTATTAGGGTTTCACACTGCGTAGCTTGTGTGAAACACTATTGTTTTTGTTAAAATTATTAGGGTTTCACACTGCGTAGCTTGTGTGAAACACTATTGTTTTTGTTAAAATTATTATTCTTATTATTATTATTATTATTATTATTCAGATTCCAATTTGAATAGATCTCAGCAACTACGTGTCGCATCGTTACGATTTCTTCGGTTTTACTGGGAAAGTGGGTGTGACTTAGAGGATAAAGCTATTTTGAACGTTCTGCGACAATGCGAAATGTCCGAAATCACCGAAGTTATCGTTTTTTTAAAATATTGCAGTAATTTTAACAATAATCATGGGATTTTAATTTTCGATACATTTTGGCATAGCCGGAGACATGGCACATAACTACGCTACTTTCGATTTTTGATTTTCGGCAAATCTTCGAAGATATTAGGCGCCAAATTTGGAAAATTTAAAATTTTACAAAAAACTTTTTTATTTATGAATATTTTTTAGTCGTGTTGTACACATAATTAAACAGTCATCTGATTTGCGCAAAAATGTTAAAATTTTTTGTCTCAGTAATTTTCCTTGGCCACCATTGGCTAATTCAGTTTTTCAGTCCTAGATTATTTTGTTATTGTTCGATTTGTATAAAACAAAGTTCATATGCTTCGTTGTCGCAATTGTCATATTTTTTGTTACCGATAGTGTTATCTGTTGGCACCGGAAGTGGCATAATTTTACCAAAAACTACAATTTTGACAGTTATTTACGATCTTCAAAAACAAATATTATTTTTTTTAAAAATTATATGACTCAAAGAGTGTGTCCTTTCAAGGCGCAAAAAATGGCGGAAGCAGTTTTTTTAATTTCTATTTCATTTTCTAGCAAATTGGATTAAGAGGTGAAAAAAGGCGTAAAATTGACCTATTTACAACCCATTCAGGCTTTTCAGATTTTAAAATATTTTTACATAACTTTTATAAACTTGTAGCTATAATCCATACGAAGAGAATGTATGTGAAAATTAGTTTGTAATATAAGCAGTTGCCGAGAAAAGGGCAGTTTTGCATAAGTCACTGTTTTCGTAATTTTGCTTGTAAAATAGTCAATTATTAATAGATATTCACAAAAGTGACATCATTTGATTCAAAAAGCAAGTATGCGTCATATCAAGTTGATTATAATTTAAAATTGACACCGGAAGTGACACCATTTGGTCAAAAACTGCATTTTTAACTTTTAAATCGATATTTTTTTTCAACCAAGAATTATTTAATATGTAATAAGAATATTAACTTTTGGTTTAAATTAACATACTAACAAAACTTATACGGTCATATAGATATCATAAAATTGTTTCTAACTTGTTCGATTGCCGAGATATAGGCGGTTTTCGAAAGGTCACTTTTGTAGGTTTTTGGCCCATAAAAATGTCAATTATTATTCGATTTTCATAAGATTTTCACCCTTTGAAGCCCAATGTCATAGAGGATGTTATAAAACTAATTTAACTTTTTTAATGTCACCGGAAGTAATGTCGTTTTGGCAAAAACTGTTTTTTTAGCCTTCAAAAAAGAAATTTTATTCAAATGAGTCTGATTTGTAATGTTTTTTAAAATTATGATATTTGATGCCAATCAACAAATAGAATGGACCAGTACGATCATACAGATGCCACCAAATCGTTTCTAACTTGTACGGTTGCCGAGAAATAGCCGATTTTCTACACGTCACTTTTCATGGTTTTGGGTCTATAAAAGTGGCATATATTATTCGATTTGCATAAAATTTTCACCATGTGATGCCTTTTGCCATTTCTGATTTCATAAAAGTAATTGAACATTTTCATTATCACCGGAAGTACTGTATACTTACATGCAACAAATGTATAAAATGAATTGATATTGCTGGGTTCGGTTGATTCTGTGTCCATTTTATTTGATGTGTGCAATGCTTATGTGGAGACCAGTTTATTGGTTTCTTTGGTACCGGAAGTGACATATGTTCAAGGGTAACGTGGCACCGAAAGTGACACAAGTTCAAAGGTAACGTGGCACCAGTGAAACCCGTCATTCCTGCATGCAGGTCTAGTTATTCTTATTATTATTATTATTATTCAGATTCCAATTTGAATAGATCTCAGCAACTGCGTGTCGCATCGTTACGATTTCTTCGGTTTTACTGGGAAAGTGGGTGTGACTTAGAGGATAAAGCTATTTTGAACGTTCTGCGACAATGCGAAAAGTCCGAAATCACCGAAGTTATCGTTTTTGAAAATATTGCAGTAATTTTGACAATAATCATTGGATTTTAACTTTCGATACATTTTGGCATAGCCTGACACAGGGCACATAGCTACGCTACTTTCGATTTTTGATTTTCGGCAAATCTTCGAAGATATTAGGCGCCAAATTTCGAAAATTTAAAATTTTACAAAAAACTTTTTTATTTATGAATATTTTTTAGTCGTATTATGCACAGAATTAAAGAGTCATCTGACTAGTGCAAAAATGTTAAAAAATTTTGTCTCAGTAATTTACCTTGGCCGCCATTGGCTAATTCAGTTTTTCAGTCCTAGATTAATTTTTTATTGTTCGATTTGTATAAAACAAAGTTCATATGCTTCGTTGTATCAATTGTCATTTTTTTTATTACCGAAAGTGTTATCTGTCGGCACCGGAAGTGGCATAATTTTACCAAAAACTACAATTTTGACAGTTATTTTCCTTCTTCGAAAACAAATATTATTTTTTGGAAAAATTATTTGACCCAAAGAGTGTGCCCTTTCAAGGCGCAAAAAATGTAGGAAGCAGTTTTTTTAATTTCGATTTCATTTTCGAGCAAATTCGATTAAGAGGCTAAAAATGGTGTAAAATTGGCCTATTTACAACCTATTCAGGCTTTTCAGATTTTAAAATATTTCTTCGTAACTTTTATAAACTTGTAGCTATAATCCATACGAAGAAAATGTATGTTAAAATTCGTTTGTAATATAAGCAGTTACCAAGAAATGGGCAGTTCTGTACAAGTCACTGTTTTCGTTATTTTGCCTGTAAAATAGTCAATTATGATTGGATTTTTATAAAAGTGACATCATTTTATTCAAAAAGCACGTAGCGTCATATCAAGTTGATTACAATTTAAAATTGACACCGGAAGTGACATCATTTGGTCAAAAAATGCATTTTAAACTTTTTTAAATCAATGTTTTATTCAACCAAGAATAACTTAATATGTATTTATAATTTTAACTTTTGGTTTAAATTCACATATAAACAAAACTCATATGGTCATATAGATATCTTAAAATGGTTTCTAACTTGTTCGGTTGCCGAGAAATAGACGGTTTTCTACAGGTCATTTTTGAAGGTTTCGGGGCCATAAAAGTGTCAATTATTATTCGATTTTCATAAACGTCACACCATGTTATACCTAATGCCATTTGGGATTTCATACAAGTAATTTAAGATTTTCATTATCACCGGAAGTAACGTCATTTTGGCAAAAACTGTATTTCTAGCCTCCAAAACAGATATTTTATTCAAATGAGCCTGTTTTGAAATCTTTTTCAAATTATGGTATTTGGTGCCAATCAACAAATAGAATGAACCCATACGATCATACAGATACCACAAAATCGTTTCTAACTTGTACGGTTGCCGAGAAATAGCCGATTTTCTACAAGTCACTTTTCAAGTTTTTTGGTCTTTAAAAGTGGCAATTATTATTCGATTTACATAAAATTTTCACTACATGATATCGTATGCCATTTCTGATTTCATAAAACTAATTGAACATTTGCATTAACACCGGGAGTAATTTAATTTTGTCAAGATCATTTACAAGTAACAAATGTATAAAATGAATTGATATTGCTGGATTTTGTTGATTCTGCGTCCATTTTATTTGTGTGCAATGTTAATTTGGAAACCTGTTTAGTGGTTTCGCTGGTACCGGAAGTGACATATGTTCAAGGGTAACTTGGCACCGGAAGTGACATGCTTAAGAGTAACTTGGCAACAGTGAAACCCGTCATTCCTGCATGCAGGTCTAGTTCTTATTATTATTATTATTATTAAGCTTTCATATGTATTACATATGAAAGCTTATTGTTTCTGTTAAAGTTATTATTATTATTATTTTTTTTTTTGTGTGTTTTCTGCAAATCGGATTTCTCAGAATCTATCCATAGGATCTTTCTGAAATTTTGACCTACCCCCCCAAAAATGGGGTGCGAACCTTGATTAAATGTATTTTCAAAACGTTTTACGAATCCGAAATCACCGAATTTTACGAACGAAAAAACTGACAATGCATAGTCGTATCTTTGTTATTTTTTGACCGATTTTACTAATTCTTTTTTCTTTGAATACCTTGAAAAAAATCGTTTTCATCTGCAGTTTCACATTTTCGTATTTCGAAAATTCGTCGCTGTGATTTCGAACCGGAAGTTTAGACCAATTTGACAACTTCTTTAATAGTTGTACGATTTTCATGAAATTTAGTATACAAGTAGATCTTACCGATGTGACTTCAAAAATATAATTAGAAATTCTCTAAATTATCTCCCCTTGGTGAAATTAAGGATCAAAGTTTTCAAAAAAATCGTCGAAATATAGGTCAGAATGACCTAAAAAAATTTTTCGATACTCGACAAGTAATTACTGATTCCTACACAAAATATGGAGTTTGTCGATCGAACCGGAAGTGCCACCATCTTGAAACATGAAAAATCCCTAAGGCTTTTTTGCTATTTTACTTACAGACACGGGAGTTATATTTTCTGAATCCTTGAAGGATGGCCCAAAAATCATAGGGAGCAGAATTTTGATTTCGGTCACGTGATGGTCACCATTTTGAATTGAAAATGAAAAGTAGTAGCAATTTGAAGGGCCGAGACTTTGAAACACAATAACTCTCCTTCTAATTGAGCTAGAATGTTCAAACTTGGTGTAGACGTTCACTAGGACAATGTCATGATTGAGTCCAAAGATGAGCATTTTCTGCCAAGGGTAAGCAGAGATGGGCATGCTGATTTGTTGATTCTTTAGGGCACGATAACTTCGGTTATAATGAAGGGAGGGCTGTGAAACTTTTGTCAATAGAGAGTCCAATAGCTAGCCTGTTGTGTGAAATCATTGTATCATTTATTTTAAATATCAGGGATAGGCGAAAAAAAGAGATTGAAAATCCAAAAAGTCGTATTTTTACAATTTGGAGCATGTTTAGAGGTCTTTCTCGTAAAGTCAACTTAATATTTTTTGGGAACTTCTTCTACAAAGAGTCTTATTGGTAGTCTTTCATATAAAACCATCGATCAACAATCCAACATATCAGGAGTAGAAGAACAAAAGGATCGAACATTGAAAACGGCATCCTTTCATTGTTAAGCGACACATGCAGTGTGGGTGACTACAATCTACACATTTAGTCATCGTATACAGCTTATTCAACAGTATCGAATTCCAACTGCTTAGGGATATTTTTTAGAATCTAACCATAGGATCTTTCTAAAACTTTGACCTACCCCCCCCCAAAAATGGGGTGCGAACCTTGATTAAATATATTTTCAAAACGTTTTTCGAATCCAAAATCACCGAATTTTACGAACGAATGCTTTTGACCTACAATGCTGTAACTTTGTGACTATTTGACCTATTTAATTAATTCTTTTTTCTATGAGTACTTTGAGACATTTACTTCAAATCTGCAATTTCGGATTTTCGAATTTCGAAAATTCGTCGCTGTGATTTCGAACCGGAAGTTTAGACCAACTCGACAACTTCTTTAGTAGTTTTACGATTTTCATGAAATTTAATATGTAAGTAAACCTTAATGATGCGACTTGAAAAAATACTTTGGAAATTTTCTAAATTATCTCCCCTTGGAGAAATTGAGGATCGAAATTTTCAAAAAAATCGACGAAATATAGGTCAAATCATCTTGAATTTTTTTTTTAGGTACTAGCTACGAGACCACTGATTAGTACACAAAAAATGGAGTTTGTAGCTCAATCCGGAAGTGCCACCATCTTGAAATGTAAAAACCTCAAACGCCATTTTGCTATTTTACATACAGACACGGGGGTTATATTTTCTGAATCCTTGAAGGGATGGCTATAAAATGTTGGCAGTAGAATTTTGATTTAAGTCAATGGATAGTCACCATATTGAATTGAATATCAGAAATAGTGAAAAATGGACATTAACGGGCATGTAAATTATCAGAACAGACCGTAGTTTGTTGAATTCGTTTCTTATCTTTGAAATTAATACATTTGGGGATAGCCTAGCTCATTGTCGAATTTTTGGTATTTGCAAATTTCAAAATTTCAAATTTCGCCTTTGATGTTTTCCGTGCCGACAAAGTTGTTTTCGCGTGAATAACTCCGATTAACAGCTTGAAAATAATCAAATGGATCGCAGTTTCGCGATTTTGTCTCAAATCTGGGAAATCAATACATTTCTGGTTAGCCTCCTTTCAAAAATGGGTGGTGGCCTTGGAATCAATATATTTTCAAAACGTTTTGCGAATCCAAAATCACCGAAAACAACTGATGAAAAAATTGACCTTGACAGCTGTGTTACTTCGTGATTTTGTGATCTATTTTACTTTTCTGGTTAGCCTCCTTTCAAAAATGGGTGGTGGCCTTGGAATCAATATATTTTCAAAACGTTTTGCGAATCCAAAATCACCGTAAATAACTGATGAAAAAATTGAGCTTTGATGGAAACTATATAGAAAAATAAAAGGAAACATCAACAATATATAGGTCTTGCACACATAGGCTTAGAACTTTGCAGCCAGTCCTCATATTAATTGAAATTGAATAGGTTTGATTTGATATAATTATTTGTTTTCTATTTTAAAACTATCTAAAAAAAAATATTTTTAATCATTTATGTTATTGATTTAGATTAATACTGTTTATATTGTGTACATTTTAACACCTTCATCGATTAATAATGGTTTGCATAGTCATCGTATAGAGCTTATTCAACAGTATCGAATTCCAACTGCTTAGGGATATTTTACGTGCACTCCAATGTGTACACCGGACCTTGGTTTTTCGTCCCATCTATATGTTAGTTTGTGTCGAATGGAGGTTAAGCCGCATTTATCTCTTTCTCTTTTATTTTTAAAGTTTTGTAATAATCGGTTGTACTGTACTGTAAAAGTGATAAAACAGAAAATTTCGCCCGGTAGTAATGTTTCTCACATTAAAGTCACCAATTTGCTCATTTTAGGGGGCAAACGTTTATTGCGAACAATTAAGCTGGTCAGGGGGGGGGGGGCTTATTTTTAAAAGTTTTGTAATATTCGGTTGATAATTAAAGGTACCGTGCAAATTAAACTGTTAAAATAGAAAATTCCGCCCGGTTGAAATGTTTCTCCTTGTAGGTCAGCAATTTGCCAAATTTAGGGAGGTTGCGTGGCTAAATGGTTAGCACCTGCGCACTGTATCGTAACGTCTGTCATTGAGTCAACTGGCGTTGTTTCGATTGAAATGCCCGGTTGAAATGTTTCTTGCTATAAGTCAGCAATTTATCGATTTTAGGGAGCCTGAATGGCTGTGTGGTTAGCATGTGCGCGCTGTATCATAACGTCTGTCATTGAGTCAACCGGCATCGTTTCGATTTCCAGGTTGCACGTGACATGGAGTATGGTGTCCAACCTCGTGGGTTTTCTCCGTGTCCTTCGGTTTCCTCCCACGGCTGATTTCAGATTATTGTTATGACTGGGTGCAATGTTTCATACTATATTTAGATTTGTAACTTCGCGAGTTTTTGACCAATTTTGATAATTTTTTCTTCTTATCCTTTTATTTAGGATACTTGATACAATCAATGACACGTGACCATGAATATGAAAGCTTTCATATCTGCATGGGACAGTAGCAGATCTAGTTATTATTATTATTCAGATTCCAATTTGAATAGATCTCAGCAACTACGTGTCGCATCGTTACGATTTCTTCGGTTTTACTGGGAAAGTGGGTGTGACTTAGAGGATAAAGCTATTTTGAACGTTCTGCGACAATGCGAAATGTCCGAAATCACCGAAGTTATCGTTTTTAAAAATATTGCAGTAATTTTAACAATAATCATTGGATTTTAACTTTCGATACATTTTGGCATAGCCTGAGACAGGGCACATAGCTACGCTACTTTCGATTTTTGATTTTCGGCAAATCTTCGAAGATATTAGGCGCCAAATTTCGAAAATTTAAAATTTTACAAAAAACTTTTTTATTTATGAATATTTTTTAGTCGTATTGTGCACAGAATTAAAGGGTCATCTGACTAGTGCAAAAATGTTAAAAAAATTTGTCTCAGTAATTTACCTTGGCCGCCATTGGCTAATTCAGTTTTTCAGTCCTAGATTAATTTTTTATTGTTCGATTTGTATAAAACAAAGTTCATATGCTTCGTTGTATCAATTGTCGTTTTTTTTATTACCGAAAGTGTTATCTGTCGGCACCGGAAGTGGCATAATTTTACCAAAAACTACAATTTTGACAGTTATTTACGATCTTCATAAACAAATATTATTTTTTTGAAAAATTATATGACTCAAAGAGTGTGCCCTTTCAAGGCGCAAACAATGTAGGAAGCAGTTTTTTTAATTTCGATTTCATTTTCGAGCAAATTCGATTAAGAGGCTAAAAATGGTGTAAAATTGGCCTATTTACAACCTATTCAGGCTTTTCAGATTTTAAAATATTTCTTCGTAACTTTTATAAACTTGTAGCTATAATCCATACGAAGAAAATGTATGTTAAAATTCGTTTGTAATATAAGCAGTTGCCAAGAAATGGGCAGTTCTGCATAAGTCACTGTTTTCGTTATTTTGCCTGTAAAATAGTCAATTATTATTGGATTTTTATAAAAGTGACATCATTTGATTCAAAAAGCACGTAGCGTCATATCAAGTTGATTACAATTTAAAATTGACACCGGAAGTGACATCATTTGGTCAAAAAATGCATTTTACACTTTTTTAAATCAATGTTTTATTCAACCAAGAATAACTTAATATGTATTAATAATTTTAACTTTTGGTTTAAATTCACATATAAACAAAACTCATATGGTCATATAGATATCATAAAATGGTTTCTAACTTGTTCGGTTGCCGAGAAATAGACGGTTTTCTACAGGTCACTTTTGAAGGTTTCGGGGCCATAAAAGGGTCAATTATTATTCGATTTTCATAAACGTCACACCATGTTATACCTAATGCCATTTGGGATTTCATACAAGTAATTTAAGATTTTCATTATCACCGGAAGTAACGTCATTTTGGCAAAAACTGTATTTTTAGCCTCCAAAACAGATATTTTATTCAAATGAGTCTGTTTTGAAATCTTTTTCAAATTATGGTATTTGATGCCAATCAACAAATAGAATGAACCCATACGATCATACAGATACCACAAAATGGTTTCTAACTTGTACGGTTGCCGAGAAATAGCCGATTTTCTACAAGTCACTTTTCAAGTTTTTTGGTCTTTAAAAGTGGCAATTATTATTCGATTTAACGTTTTTATTTATAAATATTATTTAGTCGTGTTGTGCACAGAATTAAAGAGTCATCTGACTAGCGCAAAAATGTTAAAAAAATTTGTCTCAGTAATTTTCCTTGGCCGCCATTAGCTAATTCAGTTTTTCAGTCCTAGATTAATTTTTTATTGTTCGATTTGTATAAAACAAAGTTCATATGCTTCGTTGTCCCAATTGTTATTTTTTTTATTACCAAAAGTGTTATCTAGCAAATTGGATTAAGGGGTGAAAAAAGGCGTAAAATTGACCTATTTACAACCCATTCAGGCTTTTCAGATTTTAAAATTTTTTTACTTAACTTTTATAAACCTGTCACTATAATCCATACGAAGAGAATGTATGTTAAAATTAGTTTCTAATATAAGCAGTTGCCGAAAAATGGGCAGTTTTGCATAAGTCACTGTTTTCGTAATGTTGCCTGTAAAATAGTCAATTATTAATGGATATTCACAAAAGTGACATCATTTGATTCAAAAAGCAAGTGTGCGTCATATCATGTTGATTACTATTTAAAATTGACACCGGAAGTGACGTCATTTAGTCAAAAACTCAATTTTTAACTTTTAAAATCGATCTTTTTTTCAACCAAGAATTATGTCACATGTAATAATAAAATTAACTTTTGGTTTAAATTCACATATTAACAAAACTCATACGGTCAAATAGATATCATAAAATTGTTTCTAACTTGTTCGGTTGTCGAGATATAGGCGATTTTCTGAAAGTCACTTTTGAAGGTTTTTGGCCTATAAAAGTGTCAATTATTATTTGATTTTCATAAAATTTTCACCCTTTGAAGCCTAATGTCATAGACGATGTTATAAAACTAATTTAACGTTTTCATTATCACCGGAAGTAGCGTCATTTTGGCAAAAACTGTATTTTAAGCCTTCAAAACCGATATTTTATTCAAATGAGTCTGATTTGTAATGTTTATACAATTATGATATTTGATTCCAATCAACAAATAGATTAAACCCATACGGTCATATAAATACCAAAAAATGGTTTCTAACTTGTACGGTTGCCGAGAAATAGACGATTTTCTACACGTCACTTTTCAAGGTTTTTGGTCTATAAAAGTGGAAATTATTATTCGATTTACATAAAATTTTCACCATATGATGCCTTATGCCATTTCTGATTTCATAAGACTAAGGGAACATTTACATTATCACCGGAAGTACTGTTATTTTGTCAGGATCAATTACATGTAACAAATGTATAAAATAAAATTGCTGGATTTGTTTGATTCTGTTTCCATTTTATTTGATGTGTGCAATGCTTATGTGGAAACCTGTATATTGGTTTCATTGGTACCGGAAAGGACATATGTTCAATGGTAACGTAGCACCAAAAGTGACACAAGTTCAAGTTCAAAGGTAACATGGCAAAAGTGAAACCCGTCATTCCTGCATGCAGGTCTAGTTCTTATTATTAGGGTTTCACACTGCGAAGCTTGTGTGAAACACTATTGTTTTTGTTAAAATTATTATTCTTATTAGGCTTTCAGACTTTCGTCTGAAAGCCTATTGAGATTACTAAAATTATTATTATTATTATTATTTACCGCGGGGGCCTAGATCTCCATGATCGAAAACAGATATCGATCTGGAATTAGATTTTCTATCGGGAAACCATGTGGTGGCTACTGCATAAAATATTTTTGAAATTTCTGCGCATACCGGAAGTGACCGAACTTTGTACGTTGTCAAAAAATTGAAAATCGGCCATAGTTTCGTCAATTCTTTATCCATAATCAAACAAATTACATTTTTGGAATCCCTGAATCTTTTCTGAGACCATGGCCATCTCACATTTTTCAATTTCGAACATTCGTCTATGACTTTTATCGTTCGAAAATTGAAAACATGTTGTTTACAAGACAATTTTTGTTATTTTTCAAAATTTTCAAATTTGACCTACATTTTTGGATACCTGAAGTCCATCTGATTCCAGTAATATAAGTTTCATTCAGAGTTATCACCCTTTATTTTTCGATTTTTTTCGAATTTTCTTCCCATTTTGTGAGCTCGGGTTTCGTTTTATGGCAGAATTGACGTATCTGAAACTTCTGGAACATGAAGTTATAGTCCAATACCAACTTATAAAGCAATTTCGACAAGAATCCTTAAACCGGAAGTGGTCGAAATAATGTGCAATATTTTGGAAAAAATGCAAAAAATGGATATTTTTGGGGAAAACGCTATTTCTCCGCCCGAAATCAATGGATTAAACGAATGAAGGTACCGTTTGATGGCACCATTGTTGGACTATCATATGATACCCCATTCATACGGATACTATTAACAGACAGCAAAATATGGCACGCTGAAAATCAAGTATTTTCTGATTTGGAGCGTTTTTGGACGCCTGTATCTCGAAAACTTAACCTACAATTTTTTTTTAATTTTTTAAACCGAGAGTCCTTTTGAAGGTATTTTGCATGAAGCCATCCAATAAGACTTTGAAATGTCTGGAATAGGATAAAAAAGGGACTGAAAATCGAAAAAAGTCGAAAAATCGTGAAATTTTGGAAAATGCTCTACTATTTTTTTATTTTAAGAGATTTTTAAAAAAAGGTTGTATATTCAGATAGCTGACCTAATTACGATTCTAACGATGTATAATATGTATGTAATTATTGAAATTTAATTTTCGATATTTTAAATTTTTTGCATTTTTGGCACTTTTGAGCATAGGATTTCTCAGGGGAATTTTATCTGATCAGATAATGTAATATATCATTACAGAGCCCTGTGGCTATTTTAGTGCGCAAACCGGCTATTAAAACTATTCCGAGAATAATAACCATACCGGAAGTATTCAAAAAATGAAAAAAAAAGAGTAAAAACATTGTCGCACTTGCGAAAAAATTGATTTCTCCCTTAGGTAATAGCGGACCAAAAGAACTAAAGTGTCGCTGGTTAGCCCTCTCAATGGACCATCATATGGTATGTAAATAATACGATTTCGATGGTAAGGAAATAAATCATTGTATGTCAAAAATCTAGTATTTTCCGATTTTTTAACATTCTGAGACGCCCTTTTCTCGAAAACGACGCCTACGATTTTTCTTAAACTTTTCTTACTCAAAGTCCTATCGGTTGTCTATATAGTGAATCCAAAATGAAAAGCATTGAAATAATATAGGTGGTCCAAAAATGGCCTCAAACTTTGAAAAAAAATGAAAAATCGTTAAATTTTTGGAAACGCTCTTTAATTTATCTTTTTTTCCAAAACCACTCAATGGATGTTTCTGACACTTCTGGTACAGAAAGTTAAGTATCCAAAGAACTTCGTAAAGCTATCACAATAACGATCGTAAAACCGGAAGTAGTCGAAAAAATGTCCGATATTTTGAAAAAAATTAATTTTTTTACGAAAACCTTTTTTATTTATGAATATTCTTTGATGATATTTTACACAGGGTTAAAATATCATCGTACTTGAGCAGAAATGAGAAAAAAAATTGTTTCGGTAATTTGCGTTAGCCGCCATCGCCTAATTTAGTTTTTCGTACCCAGAAAAATTATTTATTGTTCGATTTGTATAAAACAAAGTTCATATGCTCCGTGGTCCCAATTGTAATTTTTTTTGTTACGGTGAAATTTTTCTGTCGGCAACGGAAGTGACGTAATATTAACAAAAACTACAATTTTGACAGTTCTGTACCATTTTTTGAAAGCAAATATTATTTTTTTTCAAAACTGATATAACTAAAAGGATGCACCCTGCAAAGGTGCACAAAATTCTTAGCTCATATTTTTAAATTTCAATTTCATTTTCGGGCAATTTCGAATAAAATGTAAAATAAAGTGTAAAATTCAGTTATTTAAAATTCATTCAACGTCTTCATATTTTGAAATATTTATTTGTAATTTTCATAAACTCGTAGCAATAATCCAGACGAAGAGAATGTATGCGAAAATTAGTTTGTAATATGAGCAGTTGCCGAGAAATATGCAATTTTGCATGCATCACTTTTCACGTTATTTTGCCTATAAAAGAGTGAATTATTATTCGATTTGCAATATTTTTTTTTTCCATTTGATGCCTAATGCCAATTTGGACTAGGTCAAGCCAATTTTACATTTTCACTGTGACCGGAAATGACGTCATTTGGGCAAAAACTGTATTTTTAACCTAAAAAACTAATATTTTATTCAAATGAGTCCGCCTTATAATATTTTTAAAATTATGATATTTGATTCCCATCAATGAATAGAATGAAGCCATACGACCATACAGATACCACAAAATGGTTTCTAACTTGTACGGTTACAGAGAAATAGGCGATCTTCTATAAGTCACTTTTCAAGGTTTTTGGTCTATAAAAGTGTCAATTATTATTCGATTTTTATCATTTTTTTACCATTTGATGCCTTATGCCATTTATGACTTCTATGAACCAAGTTAACATTTTCAATATCACCGGAAGTAATGTAATTTTTGCAAAAAACGTATTTTTAGCCTTCAAAACAAACATTTTTTGGAAGGGATTTATATTTATTATTCGTTTAACTTTATAACGTCTGACTCTAATGGGCAGTAAGATTGAATCAATACCATCATATTGATATCAAGAAAAGGCTTCTAGCATGTTCCCTTGTCGAATAATAACCAATTGTCCCAGGGTCACTTTTAAGTTTTTTACCTTCTTAATTTCAGTTTATGGGTCATAGGTTAATTATCTATTGCCCGATATCTATAAAAAAAAAGTTTGTATTTTGTATGTTGCGAATTTTCGACTTATTTTTCATCTATAAAAATTTCTTTCGGCACCGGAAGTGACGTAATTTTGCCATAATTTACAATTTTGACCGGTCTTTTAGCCAGCAAATATTACTTTTACATATGATAGATGGTGTCACTGAAGCAAAACAACTAATGTATAGTTTGGTAGCTCAGTGGATCGGCTATGGTATAATAAACTTTCCGTATGATTCCTGAAAGCCGGTTCAGTGCTGCTTGCAGGTCTAGTTATTATTATTATTCTTCTTTTGTTTTGAGTAGATCTCAGCAACTACGTGTCGCATCGTTACGATTTCTTCGGTTTTACTGGGAAAGTGGGTGTGACTTAGAGGATAAAGCTATTTTGAACGTTCTGCGACAATGCGAAATGTCCGAAATCACCGAAGTTATCGTTTTTACAAATATTGCGGTAATTTTAACAATAATCATGGGATTTTAACTTTTGATACATTTTGGCATAGCTGGAGACAGGGCACATAGCTGCGCTACTTTCGATTTTTGATTATCGGCAAATCTTCGAAGATATTAGGCGCCAAATTTCGGAAATTTAAAATTTTACAAAAAACTTTTTTATTTATGAATATTTTTTAGTCGTGTTGTGCACAGAATTAAAGAGTCATCTGACTTGCGCAAAAATGTTAAAAAATTTTGTCTCAGTAATTTTCCTTGGCCTCCATTGGCTAATTCAGTTTTTCAGTCCTAGATTAATTTCTTATTGTTCGATTTGTATAAAACAAAGTTCATATGCTTCGTTGTCTCAATTGTCATTTATTTTATTACCAAAAGTGTTATCTGTCGGCACCGGAAGTGGCATAATTTTACCAAAAACTACAATTTTGACAGTTAGGTACCATTTTTTGAAAACAAATATTATTTTTTTGAAAAATTATATGACTCAAAGAGTGTGTCCTTTAAAGGCGCAAAAAATGTCGGAAGCAGTTTTTTTAATTTCTTTTTCATTTTCTAGCAAATTGGATTAAGAGGTGAAAAAAGGCGTAAAATTGACCTATTTACAACTCATTCAGGCTTTTCAGATTTTAAAATATTTTTACGTAACTTTTATAAACTTGTAGCTATAATCCATACGAAGAGAATGTATGTGAAAATTAGTTTGTAATATAAGCAGTTGCCGAGAAATAGGCAATTTTGCATGAGTCACTTTTCGCGTAATTTTGGCTGTAAAAGAATCAATTATTATTCGATTTTCAATTTTCTTTCGCCATTGGATGCCTAATGCCATAGTGGACTATGTCAAACCATTTTACCCCTTGCGCTGCCACCGGAAATGACGTCATTTGCTCAAAACTTAAATTTTAGCCTTCAAAAAACAATATTTTATTCAAATGAGTCGTATTTGTTATTTTTTTCAAATTGTGATATTTGATTCTATTGATCAAATAGATTGAACCCATACGATCATACAGATACCACACAATGGTTTCTAACTTGTACGGTTGCAGAGAAATGGGCGATTTTCCTTAAGTCACTTTTCAAGGTTTTTGGTCTATAAAAGTGTCAGTTATTATTCGATTTTCATAAAATTTTCACCATATGATATCTTGTGTCATTTATGATTTCATAGAACTAATTTAACATTTTCAGTATCACCGGAAGTAATGTCATTTTGGCAAAAACTGTATTTTTAGCCTTCAAAACAGACATTTTTTTCAAATGAGTCTGATTTGTAATATATTTCAAATTATGATATTTGATTCCAATCAACAAATGGATTGAACCCATACGATCATATAGATACCAAAAGATAGTTTTTATCGTGTACGGTTGCCGAGAAATAGACGATTTTCTACAAGTCACTTTTCAAGGTTTTTGGTCTATAAAAGTGGCAATTCTCATTCGATTTACATACAATTTTCGCCATTATGATGCCTTATGCCATTTCTGATTTCATAAAACTAATTGAACATTTTCATTATCACCGGAAGTAATGAAATTTTGCCAGGATCACTTACAAGTAACATATATATAAAATGAATTGATATTGCTGGATTTGGTTGATTCTTCGTCCATTTTATTTGATGTTTACAATGCTTATGTGGAAACCTGTTTGATGGTTTCATTGGTATCGGAAGTGACATATGTTTAAGGGTAACGTGGCACCGAAAGAGACGTGGCACCAGTGAAACCCGTCATTCCTGCATGCAGGTCTAGTTATTATTATTATTATTATTCAGATTCCAATTTGAGTAGATCTCAGCAACTACGTGTCGCATCGTTACGATTTCTTCGGTTTTACTGGGAAAGTGGGTGTGACTTAGAGGATAAAGCTATTTTGAACGTTCTGCGACAATGCGAAATGTCCGAAATCACCGAAGTTATCGTTTTTGAAAATATTGCAGTAATTTTAACAATAATCATTGGATTTTAACTTTCGATACATTTTGGCATAGTCTGAGACAGGGCACATAGCTACGCTACTTTCGATTTTTGATTTTCGGCAAATCTTCCAAGATATTAGGCGCCAAATTTCGAAAATTTAAAATTTTACAAAAAACTTTTTTATTTATGAATATTTTTTAGTCGTATTGTGCACAGAATTAAAGAGTCATCTGACTAGCGCAAAAATGTTAAAATTTTTTGTCTCAGTAATTTTCCTTGGCCGCCATTGGCTAATTCAGTTTTTCAGTCCTAGATTAATTTTTTATTGTTCGATTTGTATAAAACAAAGTTCATATGCTTCGTTGTCTCAATTGTCATTTTTTTTATTACCGAAAGTGTTATCTGTCGGCACCGGAAGTGGCATAATTTTACCAAAAACTACAATTTTGACAGTTTTTTACGATCTTCAAAAACAAATATTATTTTTTTGAAAAATTATATGACTCAAAGAGTGTGTCCTTTCAAGGCGCAAAAAATGGCGGAAGCAGTTTTTTTAATTTCTATTTCATTTTCTAGCAAATTGGATTAAGGGGTGAAAAAAGGCGTAAAATTGACCTATTTACAACCCATTCAGGCTTTTCAGATTTTAAAATATTTTTACATAACTTTTATAAACTTGTAGCTATAATCCATACGAAGAGAATGTATGTAAAAATTAGTTTGTAATATAAGCAGTTGCCGAGAAAAGGGCAGTTTTGCATAAGTCACTGTTTTCGCAATTTTGCCTGTAAAATAGTCAATTATTAATGGATATTCACAAAAGTGACATCATTTGATTCAGAAAGCAAGTGTGCGTTATATCATGTTGATTACTATTTAAAATTGACACCGGAAGTGACGTCATTTAGTCAAAAACTCAATTTTTAACTTTTGAAATCGATATTTTTTTCAACCAAGAATTATGTCACATATAATAATAAAATCAACTTTTGGTTTAAATTCACATATTAACAAAACTCATACGGTCAAAAAGATATCATAAGATTGTTTCTAACTTGTTCGGTTGCCGAGATATAGGCGATTTTCTAAAAGTCACTTTTGAAGGTTTTTGGCCCATAAAAGTGTTAATTATTATTCGATTTTCATAAAATTTTCACCCTTTGAAGCCTAATGTCATAGACGATGTTATAAAACTAATTTAACGTTTTCATTATCCCCGGAAGTAACGTCATTTTTGCAAAAACTGTATTTTAAGCCTTCAAAACAGATATTTCATTCAAATGAGTCTGATTTGTAATGTTTATACAATTATGATATTTGATTCCAATCAACAAATAGATTAAACCCATACGGTCATATAAATACCAAAAAATGGTTTCTAACTTGTACGGTTGCCGAGAAATAGACGATTTTCTACACGTCACTTTTCAAGGTTTTTGGTCTATAAAAGTGGCAATTATTATTCGATTTACATAAAATTTTCACCATGAGATGCCTTATGCCATTTCTGATTTCATAAAACTAATGGAACATTTACATTATCACCGGAAGTACTGTAATTTTGTCAGGATCAATTACATGTAACAAATGTATAAAATGAAATGATATTGCTGGGTTTGTTTGTTTCTGTTTCCATTTTATTTGATGTGTGCAATGCTTATGTGGAAACCTGTATATTGGTTTCATTGGTACCGGAAGTGACATATGTTCAAGGGTAACGTGGCACCGAAAGTGACACAAGTTCAAGTTCAAAGGTAACATGGCACCAGTGAAACCCGTCATTCCTGCATGCAGGTCTAGTTATTATTATTATTATTATTATTCAGATTCCAATTTGAATAGATCTCAGCAACTACGTGTCGCATCGTTACGATTTCTTCGGTTTTACTGGGAAAGTGGGTGTGACTTAGAGGATAAAGCTATTTTGAACGTTCTGCGACAATGCGAAATGTCCGAAATCACCGAAGTTATCGTTTTTGAAAATATTGCAGTAATTTTAACAATAATCATTGGATTTTAACTTTCGATACATTTTGGCATAGCCTGAGACAGGGCACATAGCTACGCTACTTTCGATTTTTGATTTTCGGCAAATCTTCGAAGATATTAGGCGCCAAATTTCGAAAATTTAAAATTTTACAAAAAACTTTTTTATTTATGAATATTTTTTAGTCGTATTGTGCACAGAATTAAAGAGTCATCTGACTAGTGCAAAAATGTTAAAAAAAATTGTCTCAGTAATTTTCCTTGGCCGCCATTGGCTAATTCAGTTTTTCAGTCCTATATTGATTTTTTATTGTTCGATTTGTATAAAACAAAATTCATACGCTTCCTTGTATCAATTGTCATTTTTTTTATTACCAAAAGTGTTATCTGTCGGCACCGGAAGTGGCATAATTTTACCAAAAACTACAATTTTGACAGTTATTTTTTTATTTCGAAAACAAATATTATTTTTTGGAAAAATTATTTGACTCAAAGAGTGTGCCCTTTCAAGGCGCAAAAAATGTAGGAAGCAGTTTTTTTAATTTCGATTTCACTTTCGAGCAAATTCGATTAAGAGGCTAAAAATGGTGTAAAATTGACCTATTTAGAACCTATTCAGGCTTTTCAGATTTTAAAATATTTCTTCGTAACTTTTATAAACTTGTAGCTATAATCCATACGAAGAAAATGTATGTTAAAATTCGTTTGTAATATAAGCAGTTACCAAGAAATGGGCAGTTCTGTACAAGTCACTGTTTTCGTTATTTTGCCTGTAAAATAGACAATTATTATTGGATTTTTATAAAAGTGACATCATTTGATTCAAAAGGCATGTAGCGTCATATGAAGTTGATTACAATTTAAAATTGACACCGGAAGTGACATCATTTGGTCAAAAACTGCATTTTAAACTTTTTAAATCAATGTTTTATTCAACCAAGAATAACTTAATATGTATTAATAATTTTAACTTTTGGTTTAAATTCACATATAAACAAAACTCATATGGTCATATAGAGATCATAAAATTGTTTCTAATTTGTTCGGTTGCCGAGAAATAGACGGTTTTCTACAGGTCACTTTTGAAGGTTTCGGGGCCATAAAAGTGTCAATTATTATTCGATTTTCATAAACGTTACACCGTGTTATACCTAATGCCATTTGGGATTTCATACAAGTAATTTAAGATTTTCATTATCACCGGAAGTAACGTCATTTTGGCAAAAACTGTATTTTTAGCCTTCAAAACAGATATTTTATTCAAATGAGTCTGTTTTGAAATCTTATTCAAATTATGGTATTTGATGCTAATCAACAAATAGAATGAACCCATACGATCATACAGATACCACAAAATGGTTTGTAACTTGTACGGTTGAAGAGAAATAGCCGATTTTCTACAAGTCACTTTTCAAGTTTTTTGGTCTTTAAAAGCGGCAATTATTACTCGATTTACATAAAATTTTCACTATATGATATCGTATGCCATTTCTGATTTCATAAGACTAATTGAACATTTTCATTAACACAGGAAGTAATTTAATTTTGTCAAGATTATTTACAAGTAACAAATGTATAAAATGACTTGATATTGCTGGATTGATTGGTTGATTCTGCGTCCATTTTATTTGTGTGCAATGTTAATTTGGAAACCTGTTTAGTGGTTACGCTGGTACTGGAAGTGACATATGTTCAAGGGTAACTTAGCACCGGAAGTGACATGTTTAAGAGTAACTTGGCACCAGTGAAACCCGTCATTCCTGCATGCAGGTCTAGTTATTATTATTATTATTATTATTCAGATTCCAATTTGAATAGATCTCAGCAACTACGTGTCGCATCGTTACGATTTCTTCGGTTTTACTGGGAAAGTGGGTGTGACTTAGAGGATAAAGCTATTTTGAACCTTCTGCGACAATGCGAAATGTCCGAAATCACCGAAGTTATCGTTTTTAAAAATATTGCAGTAATTTTAACAATAATCATTGGATTTTAACTTTCGATACATTTTGGCATAGCCTGAGACAGGGCACATAGCTACGCTACTTTCGATTTTTGATTTTCGGCAAATCTTCGAAGATATTAGGCGCCAAATTTCGAAAATTTAAAATTTTACAAAAAACTTTTTTATTTATGAATATTTTTTAGTCGTATTGTGCACAGAATTAAAGGGTCATCTGACTAGTGCAAAAATGTTAAAAAATTTTGTCTCAGTAATTTACCTTGGCCGCCATTGGCTAATTCAGTTTTTCAGTCCTAGATTAATTTTTTATTGTTCGATTTGTATAAAACAAAGTTCATATGCTTCGTTGTATCAATTGTCGTTTTTTTTATTACCGAAAGTGTTATCTGTCGGCACCGGAAGTGGCATAATTTTACCAAAAACTACAATTTTGACAGTTATTTACGATCTTCATAAACAAATATTATTTTTTTGAAAAATTATATGACTCAAAGAGTGTGCCCTTTCAAGGCGCAAAAAATGTAGGAAGCAGTTTTTTTAATTTCGATTTCATTTTCGAGCAAATTCGATTAAGAGGCTAAAAATGGTGTAAAATTGGCCTATTTACAACCTATTCAGGCTTTTCAGATTTTAAAATATTTCTTCGTAACTTTTATAAACTTGTAGCTATAATCCATACGAAGAAAATGTATGTTAAAATTCGTTTGTAATATAAGCAGTTGCCAAGAAATGGGCAGTTCTGCATAAGTCACTGTTTTCGTTATTTTGCCTGTAAAATAGTCAATTATTATTGGATTTTTATAAAAGTGACATCATTTGATTCAAAAAGCACGTAGCGTCATATCAAGTTGATTACAATTTAAAATTGACACCGGAAGTGACATCATTTGGTCAAAAAATGCATTTTACACTTTTTTAAATCAATGTTTTATTCAACCAAGAATAACTTAATATGTATTAATAATTTTAACTTTTGGTTTAAATTCACATATAAACAAAACTCATATGGTCATATAGATATCATAAAATGGTTTCTAACTTGTTCGGTTGCCGAGAAATAGACGGTTTTCTACAGGTCACTTTTGAAGGTTTCGGGGCCATAAAAGGGTCAATTATTATTCGATTTTCATAAACGTCACACCATGTTATACCTAATGCCATTTGGGATTTCATACAAGTAATTTAAGATTTTCATTATCACCGGAAGTAACGTCATTTTGGCAAAAACTGTATTTTTAGCCTCCAAAACAGATATTTTATTCAAATGAGTCTGTTTTGAAATCTTTTTCAAATTATGGTATTTGATGCCAATCAACAAATAGAATGAACCCATACGATCATACAGATACCACAAAATGGTTTCTAACTTGTACGGTTGCCGAGAAATAGCCGATTTTCTACAAGTCACTTTTCAAGTTTTTTGGTCTTTAAAAGTGGCAATTATTATTCGATTTAACGTTTTTATTTATAAATATTATTTAGTCGTGTTGTGCACAGAATTAAAGAGTCATCTGACTAGCGCAAAAATGTTAAAAAAATTTGTCTCAGTAATTTTCCTTGGCCGCCATTAGCTAATTCAGTTTTTCAGTCCTAGATTAATTTTTTATTGTTCGATTTGTATAAAACAAAGTTCATATGCTTCGTTGTCCCAATTGTTATTTTTTTTATTACCAAAAGTGTTATCTAGCAAATTGGATTAAGGGGTGAAAAAAGGCGTAAAATTGACCTATTTACAACCCATTCAGGCTTTTCAGATTTTAAAATTTTTTTACTTAACTTTTATAAACCTGTCACTATAATCCATACGAAGAGAATGTATGTTAAAATTAGTTTCTAATATAAGCAGTTGCCGAGAAATGGGCAGTTTTGCATAAGTCACTGTTTTCGTAATGTTGCCTGTAAAATAGTCAATTATTAATGGATATTCACAAAAGTGACATCATTTGATTCAAAAAGCAAGTGTGCGTCATATCATGTTGATTACTATTTAAAATTGACACCGGAAGTGACGTCATTTAGTCAAAAACTCAATTTTTAACTTTTAAAATCGATCTTTTTTTCAACCAAGAATTATGTCACATGTAATAATAAAATTAACTTTTGGTTTAAATTCACATATTAACAAAACTCATACGGTCAAATAGATATCATAAAATTGTTTCTAACTTGTTCGGTTGTCGAGATATAGGCGATTTTCTGAAAGTCACTTTTGAAGGTTTTTGGCCCATAAAAGTGTCAATTATTATTTGATTTTCATAAAATTTTCACCCTTTGAAGCCTAATGTCATAGACGATGTTATAAAACTAATTTAACGTTTTCATTATCACCGGAAGTAGCGTCATTTTGGCAAAAACTGTATTTTAAGCCTTCAAAACCGATATTTTATTCAAATGAGTCTGATTTGTAATGTTTATACAATTGTGATATTTGATTCCAATCAACAAATAGATTAAACCCATACGGTCATATAAATACCAAAAAATGGTTTCTAACTTGTACGGTTGCCGAGAAATAGACGATTTTCTACACGTCACTTTTCAAGGTTTTTGGTCTATAAAAGTGGAAATTATTATTCGATTTACATAAAATTTTCACCATATGATGCCTTATGCCATTTCTGATTTCATAAGACTAAGGGAACATTTACATTATCACCGGAAGTACTGTTATTTTGTCAGGATCAATTACATGTAACAAATGTATAAAATAAAATTGCTGGATTTGTTTGATTCTGTTTCCATTTTATTTGATGTGTGCAATGCTTATGTGGAAACCTGTATATTGGTTTCATTGGTACCGGAAAGGACATATGTTCAAGGGTAACGTAGCACCAAAAGTGACACAAGTTCAAGTTCAAAGGTAACATGGCAAAAGTGAAACCCGTCATTCCTGCATGCAGGTCTAGTTATTCTTATTATTATTATTAGGCTTTCAGACTTTCGTCTGAAAGCCTATTGAGATTACTAAAATTATTATTATTATTATTTATTATTATTATTTACCGCGAGGGCCTAGATCTCCATGATCGAAAACAGATATCGATCTGGAATCAGATTTTCTATTGGGAAACCATGTGGTGGCTACTTGATAAAATATTTTTGAAATTTCTGCGCATACCGGAAGTGACCGAAATTTGTACGTTATCTAAAAATTGAAAATCGGCCATAGTTTCGTCAATTCTTTATCCATTTTCAAACAAATTACATTTTTGGAATCCCTGAATCTTTTCTGAGACAATCTATTCTGAGACATTTTTCAATTTCGAACATTCGTCTATGACTTTTATCGTTTGAAAATTGCAAACATGTTGTTTACGAGACAATTTTTGTTATTTTTCAAAATTTTCAAATTTGACCTACATTTTTGGATACCTGACGTCCATCCGATTCCAGTAATATAAGTTTCATTCAGAGTTATCGCCCTTTATTTTTCGATTTTTTTCGAATTTTCTTCCCATTTTGTGAGCTCCGGTTTCGGTTTATGGCAGAATTGACGTTTCTGAAACTTCTGGAAAATGAAGTTATAGTCCAATACCAACTTATAAAGCAATTTCGACCAGAATCCTTAAACCGGAAGTGGTCGAAATAATGGGCAATATTTTGAAAAAAATGCAAAAAATGGATATTTTGGGGAAAAACACGATTTCTCCGCCCGATATCAACGGATTAAAGAAATTAGGGTACCATTGGACTGCACTAGGATTGTACTATCGTATGATACCCAATTCATACGGATACTATGATCAGGAAGCAAAATATGGCACGCTGAAAATCACGAATTTTCTGATTTTTAGCATTTTTGGACGCCTGTATCTCGAAAACTTAACCTACAATTTTTTTTTAATTTTTTCTATCGAGAGTCCTTTTGGAGGTATTTTGCATGAAGCCAACCAATAAGACTTTGAAATGTCTGGAATAGAATAAAAAAGGGACTGAAAATCGAAAAAAGTCGAAAAATCGTGAAATTTTGAAAAATGCTCTACTATTTTTTTATTTTAAGAGATTTTTAAAAAAAGGTTGTATATTCAGATAGCTGACCTAATTACGATTCTAACGATGTATAATATGTATGTAATTATTGAAATTTAATTTACGATATTTTAAATTTTTTGCATTTTTGGCACTTTTGAACATAGGATTTCTCAGGGGCATTTTATCTGATCAGATAATGTAATATATCATTACAGAGCCCTGTGGCTATTTTAGCGCCCAAACCGACTATTAAAACTATTCCGACAATAATAACCATACCGGGAGTATTCAAAAAATGAAAAAAAAGGTTAAAAATATTGTCGCACTTGCGAAAAACTTGATTGCTCACTTAGGTAATAGCGGACCAAAAGAACTAAAGTGTCGTTGGATAGCCCTATTAATGGACCATCATATGGTATCTAAATAATACGATTTCGATGGTAAGGAAATAAATTATTGTATGCCAAAAATCTGGTATTTTCCGATTTTTTAACATTCTGAGACGCCCTTTTCTCGAAAATGACGCCTACGATTTTTCTGAAACTTTTCTTACTCATAGTCCTATCGGTTGTCTATATAGTGAATCCAAAATGAAAAGCATTGAAATAATGTAGGTGGTCCAAAAATGACATCAAACTTTGAAAAAAATTGAAAAATCGTAAAATTTTTGTAAACGCTCTTTAATTTATCTTTTTTTCCAAAACTACTCAATGGATGTTTCTGACACTTCTGGTACAGAAAGTTAAGTATCCAAAAAACTTCGTAAAGCTATCACGACAACGATCGTAAAACCGGAAGTAGTCGAAAAAATGTCCGATATTTTGATAAAAAATATTTTTTTTACGAAAACCTTTTTATATTTATGAATATTTTTTGATGGTATTTTACACAGGGTTAAAATATCATCCTACTTGACCAGAAATGGGAAAAAAAATTGTCTCGGTTATTTTCGTTAGCCGCGAACGGCTAATTTAGTTTTTCGTACCCAGAAAAATTATTTATTGTTCGATTTGTATAAAACAAAGTTCATATGCTCCGTGGTCCCAATTGTAATTTTTTTTGTTATGGTGAAATTTTTCTGTCGGCAACGGAAGTGACGTAATATTAACAAAAACTATAATTTTGACAGTTCGGTACTACTTTTTGAAAGCAAATATTATTTTTTTTCAAAACTGATATAACTAAACGGATGTACCCTGCAAAGGTGCACAATATCCTTAGCTCAGATTTTTTAATTTCAATTTCATTTTCGGGCAATTTCGAATAAAATGTAAAATAAAGCGTAAAATTCAGTTGTTTACAATTCATTCAGCGTCTTCATATTTTGAAATATTTATTTGTAATTTTAATAAACTCGTAGCAATAATCCAGAAGAAGAGATTGTATGCGAAAATTAGTTTGTAATATGAGCAGTTGCCGAGGAATATGCAATTTTGCATGCGTCACTTTTCACGTTATTTTGCCTATAAAAGAGTGAATTATTATTCGATTTGCAATATTATTTTTCCATCTGATGCTTAGTGTCAATTTGTTCTAGGTCAAGCCAATTTTACAATTTCACTGTGACCGGAAATGACGTCATTTGGGCAAAAACTGTATTTTAAACCTAAAAAACAGATATTTTATTCAAATGAGTCTGCCTTATAATAATTTTAAAATTATGATATTTGATTCCCATCAACGAATAGAATGAAGCCATACGACCATACAGATACCACAAAATGGTTTCTAACTTGTACGGTTACAGAGAAATAGGCGATCTTCGATAAGTCACTTTTCAAGGTTTTTGGTCTATAAAAGTGTCAATTATTATTCGATTTTTATAAATTTTTTTACCATTTGATGCCTTATGCCATTTATGACTTCTATGAACTAAATTAACATTTTCAATATCACCGGAAGTAATGTAATTTTTTCAAAAAACGTATTTTTGGCCTTCAAAACAAAGATTTTTTTTGAAGTGGTTTTATGTTTATTATTCGTTTAACTTTATAACGTCTGACTCTAATGGGCAGTAAGATTGAATCAATACCATCATATTGATATCAAGAAAAGGCTTCTAGCATGTTCCCTTGTCGAAAAATAGCCAATTGTCCCAGTGTCACTTTTAAGTTTTTTACCTTCTTAATTTCAGTTTATTGGTTATAGGTTAATTATTTATTGCCCGATATGTATAAAACAAAGTTTGTATTTTGTATGTTGCGAATTTTCGACTTATTTTTCACCTATAATAATTTCTTTCGGCACCGGAAGTGACGTTATTTTGCCATAATTTACAATTTTGAAAGGTCTTTTCGCCAGCAAATATTACTTTTACATATGATAGAGGGTGTCACTGAAGCAAAACAACTAAAGTATAGTTCGGTAGCTCAATGAATCGGCTAGGGTATAATAAACTTCCTGTATGATTCCTGAAAGCCGGTTCAGTGCTGCTTGCAGGTCTAGTTATTATTATTATTATTATTCAGATTCCAATTTGAATAGATCTCAGCAACTACGTGTCGCATCGTTACGATTTCTTCGGTTTTACTGGGAAAGTGGGTGTGACTTAGAGGATAAAGCTATTTTGAACGTTCTGCGACAATGCGAAATGTCCGAAATCACCGAAGTTATCGTTTTTAAAAATATTGCAGTAATTTTAACAATAATCATTGGATTTTAACTTTCGATACATTTTGGCATAGCCTGAGACAGGGCACATAGCTACGCTACTTTCGATTTTTGATTTTCGGCAAATCTTCGAAGATATTAGGCGCCAAATTTCGAAAATTTAAAATTTTACAAAAAACTTCTTTATTTATGAATATTTTTTAGTCGTATTGTGCACAGAATTAAAGGGTCATCTGACTAGTGCAAAAATGTTAAAAAATTTTGTCTCAGTAATTTACCTTGGCCGCCATTGGCTAATTCAGTTTTTCAGTCCTAGATTAATTTTTTATTGTTCGATTTGTATAAAACAAAGTTCATATGCTTCGTTGTATCAATTGTCGTTTTTTTTATTACCGAAAGTGTTATCTGTCGGCACCGGAAGTGGCATAATTTTACCAAAAACTACAATTTTGACAGTTATTTACGATCTTCATAAACAAATATTATTTTTTTGAAAAATTATATGACTCAAAGAGTGTGCCCTTTCAAGGCGCAAAAAATGTAGGAAGCAGTTTTTTTAATTTCGATTTCATTTTCGAGCAAATTCGATTAAGAGGCTAAAAATGGTGTAAAATTGGCCTATTTACAACCTATTCAGGCTTTTCAGATTTTAAAATATTTCTTCGTAACTTTTATAAACTTGTAGCTATAATCCATACGAAGAAAATGTATGTTAAAATTCGTTTGTAATATAAGCAGTTGCCAAGAAATGGGCAGTTCTGCATAAGTCACTGTTTTCGTTATTTTGCCTGTAAAATAGTCAATTATTATTGGATTTTTATAAAAGTGACATCATTTGATTCAAAAAGCACGTAGCGTCATATCAAGTTGATTACAATTTAAAATTGACACCGGAAGTGACATCATTTGGTCAAAAAATGCATTTTACACTTTTTTAAATCAATGTTTTATTCAACCAAGAATAACTTAATATGTATTAATAATTTTAACTTTTGGTTTAAATTCACATATAAACAAAACTCATATGGTCATATAGATATCATAAAATGGTTTCTAACTTGTTCGGTTGCCGAGAAATAGACGGTTTTCTACAGGTCACTTTTGAAGGTTTCGGGGCCATAAAAGGGTCAATTATTATTCGATTTTCATAAACGTCACACCATGTTATACCTAATGCCATTTGGGATTTCATACAAGTAATTTAAGATTTTCATTATCACCGGAAGTAACGTCATTTTGGCAAAAACTGTATTTTTAGCCTCCAAAACAGATATTTTATTCAAATGAGTCTGTTTTGAAATCTTTTTCAAATTATGGTATTTGATGCCAATCAACAAATAGAATGAACCCATACGATCATACAGATACCACAAAATGGTTTCTAACTTGTACGGTTGCCGAGAAATAGCCGATTTTCTACAAGTCACTTTTCAAGTTTTTTGGTCTTTAAAAGTGGCAATTATTATTCGATTTAACGTTTTTATTTATAAATATTATTTAGTCGTGTTGTGCACAGAATTAAAGAGTCATCTGACTAGCGCAAAAATGTTAAAAAAATTTGTCTCAGTAATTTTCCTTGGCCGCCATTAGCTAATTCAGTTTTTCAGTCCTAGATTAATTTTTTATTGTTCGATTTGTATAAAACAAAGTTCATATGCTTCGTTGTCCCAATTGTTACTTCTTTTATTACCAAAAGGATTAAGGGGTGAAAAAAGGCGTAAAATTGACCTATTTACAACCCATTCAGGCTTTTCAGATTTTAAAATTTTTTTACTTAACTTTTATAAACCTGTCACTATAATCCATACGAAGAGAATGTATGTTAAAATTAGTTTCTAATATAAGCAGTTGCCGAGAAATGGGCAGTTTTGCATAAGTCACTGTTTTCGTAATGTTGCCTGTAAAATAGTCAATTATTAATGGATATTCACAAAAGTGACATCATTTGATTCAAAAAGCAAGTGTGCGTCATATCATGTTGATTACTATTTAAAATTGACACCGGAAGTGACGTCATTTAGTCAAAAACTCAATTTTTAACTTTTAAAATCGATCTTTTTTTTCAACCAAGAATTATGTCACATGTAATAATAAAATTAACTTTTGGTTTAAATTCACATATTAACAAAACTCATACGGTCAAATAGATATCATAAAATTGTTTCTAACTTGTTCGGTTGTCGAGATATAGGCGATTTTCTGAAAGTCACTTTTGAAGGTTTTTGGCCCATAAAAGTGTCAATTATTATTTGATTTTCATAAAATTTTCACCCTTTGAAGCCTAATGTCATAGACGATGTTATAAAACTAATTTAACGTTTTCATTATCACCGGAAGTAGCGTCATTTTGGCAAAAACTGTATTTTAAGCCTTCAAAACCGATATTTTATTCAAATGAGTCTGATTTGTAATGTTTATACAATTATGATATTTGATTCCAATCAACAAATAGATTAAACCCATACGGTCATATAAATACCAAAAAATGGTTTCTAACTTGTACGGTTGCCGAGAAATAGACGATTTTCTACACGTCACTTTTCAAGGTTTTTGGTCTATAAAAGTGGAAATTATTATTCGATTTACATAAAATTTTCACCATATGATGCCTTATGCCATTTCTGATTTCATAAGACTAAGGGAACATTTACATTATCACTGGAAGTACTGTTATTTTGTCAGGATCAATTACATGTAACAAATGTATAAAATAAAATTGCTGGATTTCTTTGATTCTGTTTCCATTTTATTTGATGTGTGCAATGCTTATGTGGAAACCTGTATATTGGTTTCATTGGTACCGGAAAGGACATATGTTCAAGGGTAACGTAGCACCAAAAGTGACACAAGTTCAAGTTCAAAGGTAACATGGCAAAAGTGAAACCCGTCATTCCTGCATGCAGGTCTAGTTCTATTAGATATAATCAGTTAAATCAGACTGTAATCTTTACAACTGTTCAATTATCTCTAGTTATTGTTCATCAATAACAACACAATTATTTCTTAACTATGTTCCAAACAGGTTTGTGTCAAGGTTGTGGCACTTTACCACTACTGTTCAACAAAGTTGATGTCATGTTGGTGCAAGAACTTTATATAACAATTCCTTCAGAAAGGATGGTTTATTCCCATTTCACAATTAACTAGACGCTCTTTGTGGAATATTCTATTTACGGGCACCGAGTGTATTTCATTTTAATGTGTCAATTTCGTGCAGAATATTCATTTACTTACGATCGATTTACAATGTATGGGTGAGCTATTGTTATAAAGTACACAAAGTTTTTAATTGCGCACTAATCTTAACCGATATAGCGGTCTATTAACTTTATTGGAATTCATTAAAAAATATTTTTTTGAAAAATGACTATCACATGATATAAAGCAATCGAATCGTATGGTATATTAGAATTATTTCCCAAGTACAAAGTAAGGTTACTGATGACTGTTTTCCTTTAATGGCTCTCAAGGTTCTGTGTTTAATATCGATAGATCAGAACAACCAGAGTTTAAATTTACATGTATTGGATATCGTCAATATGATTTACATTATTATAGAGTGATTTATACTGTACAGACCCCGGTCTGTGGTGATACAGGCTTCACTCAAAATATAAACAAACTGACACAATTAGGGCACAAATCATTAAGATGTCAAAACATGTTGTGGTATAAACGAGAACGATTACTCCAGTGCATTTATAGTTATTGCCGATTGCTGAAAGGATACTATTTAAATTTAGTTAACATTTCGTGTAAATAATTACAGAAAAATGCTTTTTATTTAAAATATTAACGTATATTATTATGCTTCAAACCGGTGTTGACCAAGAAAGTTGCTTAGAATTTTCCAGTGTGGTTTTCCGGTGTCAGTGATGCATGACAAAGAACATGACAAGAAACAGTGTCTAGTCTTTCGGATGTGACGAAAAGTCGAACGCACACGTACTTATTGGCGTGAAGAAAGTAGGACGTTAAATCTCTTGCGATTTCATTTCCAAGTCCCATATATATTAAACGGAAATTAATGTAAATATCTTTGAAACTGTTTTGAAATGAACATGTCTGACAAACATTCGATCAACTGGGGTCTAATTTACTCTTTAGAGGTAACCGCGGCTTTTAAATTGCTAGTCTCGGTCACCCAGACCCCCCTAGTCTTCAACGCACGTAGAATATTTGTTTGGATGATAAGAGACTATTAAATTGCAGGCCTGGTGCCTGGCGATATAACAGTCTTTGCAATTAAGGTGGAGTTGGAGTTGGAACTAAATGCATATAAAGCAAATGTTTTATAAATGCTTAGCACTTACATTTAAGTGTCGATTTTATAAATACACCGTTTATTCTAAGCATGCTATTATTAATATTACGAATAGAAACCAACTCTGCAATTTATAGTAAAAATAGATATTTCATGGGTTTATGAAGACTTGTAAGAAAAGATCATGGAGTGTTCTAGAATCTTTATATCTTTTAACATTATGATAAGTGGACGAAAACATGATAGTTGGTTAAACGAAAAGCGCGTACCAAAAGGTTATAAAAAATATAATTACAAACTGTTTATTTAATATTTTGTAGAGAAACTGGTAACATCAAAACCATGTTCATAATAGTTTTAATTCATACTTCATTTTATGGATAGCCCCATTAACATTTAACAATGAAATCTTCCTTTTCAAAAGTCAGTGCAACTTCCGGTCTGGGAGAAATATGCGATAAACAGTTTTTTGAATGACATCTGCTTTTATTCGATGGAGTTATATACAATTCATATAATAGGATATTGCCCCTTTAATTCGATAAACATTCCATATTATTAGACTTAACCTGTATTGCACCCAGACAATTCGAGTTCTTTTATGCCCTAAGCGTATTCCGTACACCACACAGTTTCACGAGAAATCACAAAGTCGTTTGATTATGGCTAACACTTTCAGTCATACATGATCAAGCAGACAGTGTTCTATAATTTGTCGCGTGAAGTACGATGAGATTATGAACAGCAAATGACTACATCCTCTTCATTTGGAAATAAACTATATTCATTGGGGTTCTCGTCATAAAATATGTCTAACTACCATGACAAAACAAAAATATTCTACAATATGGGTGTCAATAAGAATGGGAAAATTATCTCTTAAATCATGTTCTCAATAGTAATTGCTTCCATGTCTTACTATTGTTCGCTAAGTCATTTCGCTACATTTTTGTACGTCCATTAACTATTGTGCTGACATAAAATTTGATACGATTTAAAGACTGCCAATGATAAAGCAGCCATCAATATGGAATAGTTACAAGATGCAAGCGGATCTAGAAATATTTTATCACTGAGTCGATACGTTTTATAGTTTATATCGATAAAGGCCGTCGTTCAAAGGCGCCATATTCTTCATATCAACTTGTAAAATGGCAGATATGACCCATGTGGATGCTCAATTAGTTTGGTATTTAATGTTGTTTTCTGATACCAATCCTAAATAATCTTTATTAGGACACGAGGCACACATAAAAATATGCCAAAGATAAACTCGTCAAGATAAAAAGTCAGATACCTTTAGATGAAGCAATATAGAAGAATCCAGCACAAGTGTTTGTGTTTAAAAATTAGGACAAGACTTAATCTATATCAATGTTTGTGAAAGTCATGATACTGTATACATGTCATTTAAAAGCAAAATAGATGCTTCAGCAGATAAAAGTATTTCATCGCCCTGTTTTAGCTGGCTTTATGGTGTTTATTACTAATAATAAATGGAAATCTAGGGAAAAGGTGTAAACAGAACGGACGGGTCGGCTACATGATAAATTTACGTCATACAAGTCGTGAGAATTATAAAAATGCGATCAACACATATTGTTTGCTACAGCTGTAGGCGATATAACTTCTTTTCCTGAATACTAGACTGACTTTTATACCTTTAAACCGTTTGCGCTTCCTGTTCCAATATAGAATCTCTCCGCAGACTTCATCTCAGATATAGCATAACCACGTTAAAGGGCCAATCCCGATAACTTTTTGGGGAATAAAACTGCTTAATTTTGTGTTAAAATCCCTTATATCCCATTCCTTTTTTCCCAAACTATCGCTGGAACACTAAATTATAGCTACTCCGTAAGTAGCGGGGTTCTTGACTTTAGAATGTACCTGTTTTAATGCCTAATTATTTGTAGCATAAACTCCCTGTCTACGTCATATCATATACATTACGTGATAGAAAGATCTGACTTTTGATTCTTGTAGACTTTGCTGGGGTTAATCAAAACAATCTAGCCTCACTCTTTAAAAAGATTCATCTTGATCGGAAGCAAGACTTGAAGTTTACCAGGTAACTTACGCGTATGGCCCACACGGTACCAAATATTTAACACCACCAAACGCATACTTTTATTAGTCCAGCTGTTACTAGGTGTTAGAAACATATGGTTAGATTTGTACCTGGAGGTCATTTTATCATCTTGTTATATAAACAATGTAGCTGTATATATTGTAGATATGGGGGGAACAGTTTCAACATGTTGATTTTATCATAAGTCAAGGTAAAACAGATATTAATATATAGTTCTCATAATATGGTAAACATTTCATGAGGATAATCCTTAATGCATTCTTTTAAAGATTGCCTATTCAGAAAAAAAGAGAAAATTATGACATTGCAGTGGCCAAGATCATTATAAAATATGACATTGCAGCGGCCAACTTTAACACTTGAAGCTGATAAATGTTTAAATCCTGTTTCCTATATTCACCACGCCAGATATATCAGCATAAAGAAATGAACCAATATGTTTAGATAAGAAATACAATTCAATAACTGAAGTTATTCAGAACAACAGCCACTCAGTTTCGATTAAATATTTGACATTATGTAACCACGCCCGAACCGACACTCCAACAGAAGGTATGTAGAAGTTATGTAATATAATAAGGGATTCTATATGGATCTATACTTACCAAGATGTATACGTTCACCTGTATATATAATCCATCTCCTGTTGTTTATAAACAAAACATATGCAGATTGTTTATATTTGCTACTTATACTAATACAGATGACGTAACACAACCCGTATTACAGATCAACAACAGACGTGCATATTGCTTTACAATAATCAATGTTCTATTCTAATATAACAAATAATCTGGTATAATGTTACCACGTGTGTTGTGGTTTTAAACTTGATTTACCATAATTCGTAGACATCAATGAGAATTTAATACGATAATCATCTGTTTATATGTCTTCCATAAACACATCGTTATGACAGTTTAAATACTTTAGCAGAAACGGTCTATAATACAAAACTCTCCATCAATAACCATGCGAACAAGAGTTATATAATACCTGAAGCCTGTTTCATGACATCTTATTTAAGATAAAATCCCAATTTTTATAATAGGCATTATGCCAGGACTGTAATTAGCATATAGATAAAGCTTTGATATATAAATGCATATGTTCTTCATTGAACTGTAATGGATGACCGATATTTGTGCTTTTTTCAAGCAAACCCTAAAGTAATAAAGGAAAAAAAATGTATCACCCCAGTAGAGTGTTTTGTTGTAGGACAATTATCAGTCATAAATTTTCATGGAGATTAACCTCTTCTACTTTTTGTGTTAACCCTTCCACCTGTTTGTCGCCCACCTTCGTTAGATGGAACACTAACGTTTGAATAAGAAGAAATTTTCGGTATTCATCGAGAATAAGACTCAGTTTCAACCACATTAATTTTACAGTTATGGTTAGATTTCGTGAACCGAACCGATAATAAAATCCAATATAAGAGATCGTAGCTTGCAGGAAGGGTGTGTCTGTCGTTCAGATTGATAGGAAATAAGGTGAGAAAACGTATTAAATGTACTAGTAATATTGGGTTATGGCCAATTGAATTATCAGACAATGGACTTCCAGACCATAACCATATGAACACTGAAAAACATCATTGATTTAGAATGATCGAAAAAATCATCGGTTCCATTTTGGTGCCAGACAAGACCACAGTCTGGTCAACAAACCAACCCTACCCACAGAGAAGAAAAAAAGCTAGCTACCGTTTAGTTTCGAGATCAGAACCAGAAATAATCTACACCAAAAAACTTTCTTATATTTTAAATAAAACATCTTCTTTTATAAATTCTTGAGTTTATTGTATAACAATGGCACAATTTACGATAGAATCTGTGATAATCATTAGAACATCGTAGCTGCTAATACTCTAGAGAAGATTACGTGTTAGGAATAATACACTCTACACTCGACTAATATCGATGGTAATCAGCCAACAAGTTTTATTTACATTGAACCAAATATAGAATGAAAACAATTCAAGCAGCAAGTGTTCTGTAATATCACATACAACGTGGCCAGGGACATCAGCATTCTATTCACAATACGATCCAGACATTCTGAGAAGTAATCAAGAATAGTAATTTATTATGTAGGATATTTGATGTTCTAGACGGTTGGAGCGTGGTTAACCGACTCAACTGCCCTTCCTTTCTCCATACCTAGCAAGATGTTTGTTCGATTATAAGTGAATTTGATAGTATATAAGTCACGACATTCCTATCATTTGTTTTGTTTATGGTTTTTATCCCATTCATGCCATAAAGTATATATGTTTTATATATATTACACCTACATATGTAATGATGTACTGACTGATATTCGATGACCTATAGTTGGCACGTTAACATCATATGGGATATGGTAAACACAGCTGGATATTTATTTCTTATGGACCGTTATGTTTTTATTTATCATTAAAGTTTTGAAAACATAATATTTATGCATTACGTGTTATTAATTAATACCCGAATCTCACGAATAGCATATCAATTTCTTGTCATATTACCTTTACATGCGAGCTATGCAAACCATCACGATGGAACATTAAAATTTATAGAGGGTCAATGGTTTTTTAAAAGTAAATCCAGATAACATTAAATTTGGGTGACAGTGTCAATAATCAATAATGGAATCTCGAGACATAACCCCTTCTGGAAAGAGAGGATTTAATAGACTGTAGAGAGGAGACTAGAGAAGGTGACGGTCCGGGACATCCGTGTCTGGGTTGAAGGTTGGTGGAGCATCCAATCAAGAATGAAATTAAATTAGGTTTTTATAAATTTTAAATGTTGTACAATCTGCCCAACTTGAATAAAACCCTGACTTCACCATGTTCCTCAAGCTGGGCTTGTTACCCAATCGAACTTAGAGGCGAAATATGCAGGGTATTACGTGAAGGGCTTGATGAGATGTACGTAGTTAAGGCGAGACCAAGCCTTCTATTGAAGATGTGACTTCACCGGCCTTTACAAATTTAGAACACCCCTTTTCTTACATATAGTAGACCATATACATGAGTCTTTGGGGAATACAAACAAGTCGGCCCCGGGCACCACCAAACCTCTACACGTCATTGGCTGGATTGTTAGATTATCAGATGATAATCCAGTAATCTGTGGAAGACGTATATGGTAAGTACTTATTTATAATAAACAGTCTAATATACTATGACGTTTATTGTAAAATTAATAAAAGTGGATAATAATAAGTTGATTCCCAGTAGGCGACACAGGCAGAATTTCAATAATCATCTTGAAGTCGTGGTCGATATTATAATATTAAACACACTCACCACCGTGTAATCTCTTCTATTAAACTTGAGACAGAAATAGAAGACCTTGCCAAGAATTAATAAAGAATAAAAATTCCCCAAGATCGATGTAATATGATACAGCATGGCTACGGTGAATATCACTTAAAGGGGTCTGGAATCTCTGGAATGATTATATTTACATACTCTTCTCTTTACTGAAAAAACTCATCAATCAGTTTAAATTTGTGCTCCAAACTCTTTGTTGTTATCCCTTCATTGCATGTAATGCTTACCCAATTTAGAGAAGTTGTTTTGTAAGTTTTCAGACATTAGAAGAAAGCTCAACAATTCATTATAAGGTCTGTCTGACCCTGGAAACTAGAATGGTTTATATATGAACACACAACCAAACTGTTGTGATTATTCATAAATTCATGGCATGTAATCTATCTTTATCATCTTCAAAACGTACGAGGGGTCAATTCAAGCACATGCTTAAAGTGGCGAAGTGGCTAGCACAGGTTAGTATGGCGTATATATAGGAACGGTGTAACTTAAACATACATTATGGAAGAGCAAAAACTGACTTTTGTCGGTCTTCATTTGAGCCTCAGATGTCATAGAAATTATAAATTAGATCTTTATTTAAACAACAAGCCCAAAATGAACTCTGTAGACCCACGGATGGCTTGGATTGGGCTCGGATTAAAACAGGATTTCGTCGACTGATTTAATCACTATGGCGTCGTGGGTGGGGTTTCTCCGTGACGTTGACGTCATCATACTTCCGGAAATTATTCATAAAAGACAGTGATGACCGAGGCTATACACAAGCTTCACTAGATAAGGTTTAAACATTACTTGATGATCGAGACTATGTAGGTGAAGTTAACGCCTGTCAATCAACAATCGGCCATAGTGGAAAAAGGGTGTCGATGAAATTAACTACCATTTCTAGTAAAAAATTATAGTGGTAACAACTTTGTTCAGGATAAAGTAATTTGACTGAAATTTTCAATATATTCTTGTTTCAACATCTATTTTTAAACTTTTATAGCAGGAATGGCTAAATCCTTGTCAAAATCTCCCATAATGTATCTTTAACAATCAGAACCCTTCTGTTATGAAATCTAACTTAAAGTCTACTAAATTTCGATCTATTTTACTTACCCATTATTTTGCACTATATTTTCAATACCCTTTTTAAGATTTATGACAACCAATGTGAATAATAGAATGATCACAATTTGTGGTAACAAATATTATAATTTTAATCTTTAAACTAACCCATGGTGTTAAAATAGCTGTATATCAAGACAAGTTTTAATCAGACTGATATTTAATGGTTCCCCCGAATTCCCATCGCCAGCAAATCGCGTCCTATAATACAGCGAAAATCTGCTGCACAAAATGTCCATTGAATTTACATAAATAACGTGTGTTTCGTGCAACGAAATAGTTGGATCTGAACCTGGAATTTCTAAAGTTTAATTACTTTTGTTAATTAAAATTCTACAAGGGGCCACGTGTTAGAAAAACATATACATATGTTACAAATTTCATTTAGTTATTGGTTCAGTCCGTCTGGGATCTAAATGTATCTGCTAACGTAATTCTAGAAATTGAAATTGTAATTTATAGAAATTCAGGCACGCATCTTTCGTAGAAACGAAGTCAGCGAGTAGCTAATCTAACACGTTTTCATTTTGTGATAGTGGAACACAAGTAACTTATTTTCCTTTGAATGTGTCGCCATTGAAAAATCATTAGAATGAAGTCTAGGGACTAGGATAATGATTTCTAGGACATCTACAACCCATTTGAAATAAACTGATATTGGAATCACTCAAATGCAGTATGATTAAAGACAGGTGTTTTACGTTTTCTCCTCATTTTATACTTTATATTTTACCAAATAATTTTAATATGATCGAGTTCAGTACAAATGCAACAATTCGGTTTAATATTTATTTACGTCATGGGGGTATCGTTTGGACTGCGCTAAGAATTGGCACGTATATTTCAACATTAACCAGCGATGGATGGAGAATAAGCTAAAAAGAAAGTGGGTTTTCCTCCTATCAAGGGGCATAATTCATGAAGTTACAATGCGATATGCGCAAATATCGACAGGAACCGAGATCTTTGGGTTATTAACATGCATTTCAAGTTTCATCAAAATCGGATTAAAATTGTGACCTCTATAAGGTCCACAACCGTGATATACCGTATTTTTACACTATTTGTGTACAAGCGGCAGCCATTTCGTCCGGCAATTTTGGGCCGATTTTTACGAAATTCGAACCCAACCTTCATTCAAACGTTTTTTTAAAATCGGTTAATAATTGTGACCTCCAGAGAGACCACAAGTTTTAAAAGGTGATTTTCGGACAATCAGGGGACATAATTCGGGAAGTTACGATCCGATAAGCGCAAATATCGAAATGAACCAAGACCTTTGTTCCCTCTATGTGGACAGACGTCCGCACGGACAGGGGCGACGGCATAATACGTCCACATGAAAATGTGGGCGTATAAAAACACACATCTGGTTTTAAGATCGAAATCAGACAACAAGCATACTAAGCAATTGCTGCATGTGGGCTATGTTAGTTCACTTTTGTATTTATTAGTAGTATACTGGTTCAACCAGCGTAATCAAAATTGCATGCCAAAATGTATTATGCTTTCATTAACAAGTGTAAGAAATAATTATAAATTAGAATATTTTAGTTAAAACCACTAAATAGTTTCAGGCTTGGCGCATTGTTCAGATTTCTAAACGAAAATTTGTATTGCCCATTATAAATAAGAAGCTTTATAATGCTGCAAAAATGTTCCCGGAAACCCGAAAGGATTCTTCTGTTGATAGCTAGGTATAAAATTGCAACCAGTCTTAACAGCATATTTGGTTTAATGCGTAAAAAGTTCGTGGTGGTGAGGGTTTCTTAACTACAGAATGATAAATATGTGGTTCCGTACTAAGATTTGCAAGGGGTGTCGAAGGCGCGAAACAGGAATTAGAAATTAAGCAATTTTAGATAATAATGCTCTCATATGCATGTCATATACACATGTCATACACACATCGAATTTGATGGATATTTTGACAATTTTATCAAAAATCACTGGGGTTTTTTTTTGTTTTTGTTTTTTTACATAATTTATACGCATGTCATTTACTTTTATTAGTACGTGGGATTTGACTCTATAGTATGTGTGAACCAACAATTAGTCAAGGGTACAATATGGTCAAAGTACTACAATAGCTAGAGATAAAATTGTAAATAATTTTAACAAGCAACCGGGTTCAAAATATTGAATATCCATGGAAGCTTACAACACTGGACGTTTGCTTTGCCGCTTCCAGTGACAGTTGCCGACTTGCTCGATTATCACAGGTAGGCATTTTAGCTTGAAAGCGCGAGGGGGTGGGGGAGGGGTCACGGTGGCTAAGTGGATAAGTGGATAAGGCGCTCGTTCGCTAGCCCGGAGGTGGGGTGTTCGATCCCTGCATTGGCCAAGAAAGTTCATCTCGATTTTCCGGCGTGATTTCCTCTTGTCAATGATGCAGAAGGAGGGCCTGACAAGGACAGCTGCCTAGTCGTTCGGATGGAACGATAAACCGAGGTCCCGTGTACACATTGGAGTGCACGTAACAGATCCCTTGGCAGTTGGAATTCTATATAAGAGTAGGCCGTAGCGCCGCTGCCCGGGTAAAATTTCCCTCCATAGCACACTGTATGGCGTATGCCCGTCTTCCATTAGCCCAGGTTAGGTGCAAAAGAGTAGGACGTTAAACCCCATTTCATTTGAAAGCACGAGACTTGGTATTCGAGGAATATGATAAGCTCACAAGCTGGGCATGTACCCAATCGAAATTAGTGCCAAACTATGCAGGGTATTACGTGAAGGCCTCAATAAGATGTACGTAGTTAAAGCGAGATCAATCAGCTGTCTATTGAAGATGACAAATCATAAGACATTCGAGAATCTCCGTATGATCTTTGCCATGTTATTACAAATTTAGCACCACATTCGTAGCAGTCAATGAAGATTAGAATAATCATACCATGACTAAGGAGTGTATTTCTACACATATCTATATAAAAGTGTGTAGATCGGAACATTTGAACTATTCCTGTATAACTACAAGTAGCACTTAAAAAATAAGATGATTGATAAGAAAGTTGTTTGTTTCGTTATACTAACATGGTGCTGATGTTGAGTAATCAGTTTTACTTATCTACAACTTTCACTTTAATATACAGGTAGATCTCAGCTGTTGGTTATATATCACTGATATCATATTTATTTAAAAAAAAAATTCATTTCTATATTTATTTAGCTACAATTTTTGATAAACATTCCTCTGATTTGCTGACACCACATTTGGCCGCATTCCTTGAAGAACTTGTAGTATCTTTACGATTTTGAATTGGGTATCGTTATTAAATTTACAAGAAATCAAACGTAAACGATGCATAACTGTTAAAAATGTATTCCATCACGATGTCTCGTGTTATTTTTATGTTGTTGAATACGCTTCATCGGTGGATTCAGTAAGGTGGGCGCAAGTTTGATCAACTCAATTCAAAATAAATGAAATGGGGTTTAACGTCCTACTGTTCTGATCGTCCGAACTAGGCTATTGAAGACAGCATACGCCATACAGTGTGCTATGAGGGCCATTCTTTAGATGATATTAGATTGACTGACCAAATAGACGGTAATAAATTTTCGGGGGGATAAGATTGGAATGATAGCATGCCAAATCCAGTAGTGAATTAATGGAGTTCTAATACAACCTGGTGTCTCGTCGGTTTTATCAATATAAAATGCTTGTGGGTTATAATGCCCGTGGTTAACACCATGTGGTCTATTTTACTCAGAACAAGATTGTAGCTTCGCACAACATTCGTACACAAGAGAGGAATGTTATAGCTGACGCCATCAAGGTAAAGTTCAGTCTGATTTCAAACCACAATGTCGGGGCTTCTTACGTCTAGGCGAAAGGTTTTGTTGATCGTGGCATTTAACAAAATATGGAAGAGATGGGAGATCGAGGAATTATTGATAATAAAAACTTCTGTAGCCTTTTTAGATATAATAGCCATATGATACAAATGCAGCCATTTCCGGTTACGAAAAACCCACAACCTTATCAAGAGATATAAAAAGCATGGAAGCAAACAATTCTAACAATGGTGCCAAATCAAGGTGGTAACAATAAAGGCTTATATAGTTTCTACAGATGGAAAAGATGGCACGGTTCCAGGCTAATTCAACGATTGTTGGGTAATATCATTATGTACTGCGAAAGGAGCACATAATCAATCTAGCAGCATCGTATGCCCTTAAATAAACTTACATTACGCGACTGAGTAACCACTGTACATGATAACTATTGAACTACGGTATAATTGGCCATTTAAATTTCCGTATGGAATTACAAATGTATTAGAATCGGGTGTTTGTAGGATAATACTGGGGGGAAGATGGCGATAAAAAGCTAGTTTCTGAAATCAAAGACATGTTTCAATGGTTGACCTTTCTCCATTTCAACCCGAGTTAATAGATGAAAATGATTAATCACACTTCTCTTCCTCGTCTATTGAAAAGGGGAAATTGATTTTCTTTAAGTGGTTAATATATTAGACTGAAGGCAATCTTGGAATGAAGAGAATTACATGAATTTTACGAATGTATGGGTTGGCCGTGTTGTGATTTATCAATAAGATCCAGGGGCGGATCTAACCTTTTTTAGAATAGGGGTTGTATGATGAGGACGTTGAATAGTCCTTTAGAGCGAAGCGACCAACTGGTAGCTTAGTCAAGGTACATCAGTTCTGTGGGGGTTTAGGGACTGAAGGGGTCCAAAGCCCCGACGTTCTGTGAAGCACAAAATATTACAAAAATATTATCGGTACAAAAATATTATCGGTGTTGTCAAATTTTTTCCCCTCTACCTGCCAAATTCGAAACGTATAGCTTCACGAAAGAAGGCTAGCAAAAACGTCATAGTAGGCTGTGGTGTAATGCGAAGAGCTGTATGACCTGCATTTCAGAAACATTAACCGACGCAGTTATCCTTCTAAAACTGACACTGCTGAACAATATCGGTTTTAAATTAAAAGTGCAAACCTACAAAATTGGTATGTCAACTGCAATGATACAATAAAATCTTATCTTATCTACTTCACAATTAACAGATGATCAAAGAACGGGGGTCCGTCCAAAGGCACCCCATGCAGAATGTTAAAGTAGTGCTGACTATTTATTCAACTGGTATTTATACAAGTTGTCATATTAATAATATAAATTTGTCCCAAAAGGCGACGTATATATCGATCATCACATTATCCATTCTTTTGTAAACTACAATACTGTGTATAGAGAAAGTGGACACGAGTTCAAAAATGGTCCGCTCCGTTCAGGAATTACAAAAGAATATGATGAATTGAAACTTGTGCAACATTTGACTTTTTATATAATATGAGCGGAATATTGGCGAATAGTAGTTGTGAAAATTTGGGTATTGTCCGAAAAATCAGATCACAGTCAGTGGCTATAATGGAAAATAAGTGTCATGCTGGAAAAAGTAAAACCCGACGGAAAAAATGTCGTTGACATAGTCCGAGTTTTTTGTTTTATGGGGAATTTTTTCACGCACAATAATATTCGTCAAATGCCACGGTTTCAATAATTCGCGTTCGCATAGAGAAAACCTACGAGGTTGGACAGATGACCTACCCCTCGTCAAGTACAATCTTGGGGTCGACTTAATAACACTGCTTTCTGAAACATAATACCACTTTTAATTGTTTACATTTTATTAAAATACCTTTCTTTGTATTTAATTCAAGGTGAATTATGTCTAAAGATAATTATATATTAATGTCTTATATTAGCTCATAAATTCTCGTGTTATTAAATCTATAAAATAACAATAAAAACCCTGCATGGTGGCTCCATGGTTTACTAGCGCGGGGCATTGCCATTATACATAAAACCCCATTAAAGATGTTAGCTAATAAACTATTGCATGCTGAAATTTAAGCGAGCTGTTCTGGCAGATTTCCTTGGAGATTTACGCTCCATTAAATTGTGCTAGGTCAGCATAAAAAAATTGATCCACTATTCATCGAAATATCTATATACAAAATACTACAATAGCAGTTCATCGATATATTACTGCAGTCCAATACAGCATATAAAGGGCTTCGGCGATAGAAGCAACAAGAATATTTTGGTTTGCAGAGCGTCAATCCGAAACTTACCATGGAAATGGCTAGCTTTAAAATCGACATCTATCGGACGTCTGGACAGTATAGTCAGAATGATGGATAAGATAGACGTTGCAATCGGCGTGGATGGCGACAATACGGTCAGAAAAAAACTTGCCAAATTGACTGGTATTCCCTATTTCAGTTCTGACTGGAATATCCAGTTCAGCTCTGACCGGAAATCTCCTTACACTCGACTTGCACGTTACGGAACGACTTGATTGGCTCACCGTCGAAACTTTTCCAGTGAATACCTAAAAAGGTCTAGTACAAGATTGTCACAGAGCCGATAGGGTCGTTCCTGAAATGTAAGGAGCTGAACTGGATATTTCTCTGATTGCAAAAGACAACAACTAACGAAACGTTGCACAAAATGCGAAAGTAGTGAATAAAACTTCAATTACTTTCATAGCATGTAAGATATTCACACTAGTTTACAATGTACGGTTTAATAATCATTTGGTGGATTACTGGAAACCATTATTCAAACAAAAACGCCCGTTATACTGAAACCAAACGACTGTGTCAATAGAAGTGTTCAAAATCAATTGAGATGTGCGATAACCACATCTAAAACTGGGGAAATGAGTTTGTCGGTCTATCCTCTCTTTGGGTTTTGTCATATCACAGGTTATAAATAACGGTTCCGTGATATTATCACTGCCACGTCATAACCAATATAAAAGGGTTCAACTGAATAGGAGAGTGTCTGTCAATGACTATTAGTCTGGTGTTTTATATTTTGATACAGTGGGCTCTGTGACATCCGATCTCTGATAAATCCGGATCTCTGTGACATCCGACATGATTTTAATGTCCCGATTTATTTCCTTATTACTTCAACCAAAAAATCTCTGGTAAATCCAGACTCTGTATCTTCCGGATTACGACATCAATCAGCCGTCCCGTCACATAATTTCCATTGAAGTAATGATAGGTTTATAAAGGGACTGGGCTATACAGACTTCCTTTGACCTGATTTCGTCGTAATTCCGGTATATGAATAGCCGAGTGAACACACTTTAAGTTTGATTTGTAAGTAATAACGCTGTAAAATGACCAATTAACTACATTGGAGGGTGTATAATGATCAAATAAAGTCTCGTTGGCAATTAAAACGATGGAAAGTATTGTAAGATGTTAGCAGACAGAATTTAGCCAACGAGTCATAACAAAGATGGCCTCTGGCATACCTTCTACATATACTATACTATATAGTCAAGCAGTAGTAAGAAGTTTTATTTTAATCCCTTCAAGTGTCTGTGTTACACATTTCTTAACTATGGCATTGGAGTGTTGCGGTATGACGAAGAGCTATTTACTTTGTGATGTCATGATGCAGTGAGATAAACGGTTGTTGTAATATGATAAAAATGGGGGGGGGGGGGGCTTTGGGGGCAGTTGTGCCAATGATGATCATAAAAGTGAAGAAACAAAGATGTAGATAATTTTCGTTTTGTCAGATAAAAAAAAGTATTTTCTTATACGGCATATCAGCTGACAGCAAACATGTCAGTAAAACTTCTGGTAATACATTTAGAGATAATTTATTACTTGTTATAATTTTACAGCCACTGGTTTATTCTATCTTTATGTTAATTAGTTGCTAGAGATGCTATGAGGCATATGATTTGTGTTACCGACCATTACAGATTAACTATAAGTATTTACTTATGGTGGTTATGGTCATCAACCCGCCATATAAACCAGTATACACCTATAACATGGTTGTTTATCATAATATGTTGTTGATTTCTACATGTTGATTAAGGTGGATGTTTATTGCATTCTTTACTATAATTAATATACCATTATCTCATTTAAACAGTCACGTTTTATTTGAAGCAAAATTCCGATTAGTGAATTTTCTAAAATTTAAGTCAACAAACCTGGGTTTTAATAACCCTAAAATCCGTTAATCTCGCCTGTTCAAAGTTGGACTTCACATATCCTTCTCTTCAACAAAATAGCATTACTATTTTTTTTAATATCATCAATTTAATGAGGTTTCGATCGTTTGGGCTTTTAAAATCTTGTGCACGCAATAAGTTTCTGGTGGTATATTACAAAACTTGGGGGGATTGTTTATTGGGTTATCCTACTTTTCCGCGCCATTCGGGCTAATGAAGTCGAGCATACGAGTGTGCCATGCCTACCTTTATTTTGAATTTCAACTTCCAAGGGTTCTATAACGTATACGCCAATAAGTGCACAGTGTTTGGAATATTGTGCCTTTAATTGACAATTATGTAATAAGTCTTAGCATTGGTCTGTGAGAGAGGTAAACTAATGTTTTATTAGTGTTGGTATTTATGCTTGCTTGTTCCCCATTTCTGTACTGTTTGTTCTCTTTTGTTGAACTGTTGATGTTTATATTCAATGAAAGTGCAGTGAATTTAAGGTTAACAATGAATTGGAATCAGAAACATCCTCGATGCAATGGTCCATTTTCGACTGATATGAACCTGGTTTAATTCATAAATTGAACAAAAACAGTAACCAAAAAAACTATCGATCATGAAAGATGGTGAAGAATATACGTCAGAGGAATGGTCAAGTATATTGATCAATGAAAGATCTTAACTGTTATACTAGTTATAGGTCATGCTAAGATTTAGATTCGTCATGGGGATGGTAATCATCGATCTGATATCCTATTATCTCTTAAACTTATTGAATTTCTACGAGTTAAATTGCGGAGAAAGTGGGAATGTTTTCTTTTTCTGACATTCAAGATAAATTACCATCTGGAATGTTTCTAACGTTTATTTTAATACTTTTATACCAAGTGTAGTATTAATGGCAGCACCACAAACCCCGCAGATAATAAATAATTTGAGATTAGCTTTGAAATTCTTTTCCACTTAGCCACGGTGACGCCCACTAACAACCAAAACACCTATATGATACATTTTAAAATGCACGGCACATTCCAAATCTGCAATGCATCTCAACTAATCAACAATTGTGTAGAATATCGACCAAAAATTCAACACACGTCTAAACACTTTCTTAATTTTGACATGCCTACAGACACGCCGATATCAAACAAGATAAGACGAAACGCCATTTAGTTCGTGGACAAGATTATCATTCGAAGGTATAGACTGGAAATAAAGACGTTCGAATCTTAAAGTTTTATAGAATACGGTTAGAAAGGTCAACGGTTGTTGCAAAAATACCACCAAATGACCACTGTCCCCTTCGGTTAAAAGAGGCTTGATAAATATGAGAATGACATTCTCGCAAGGGCACTGGAAAGTCCGCGGGACTGGGGGGGGGGGGGCACAATATGAGGGAGAGGACCGAATGTTGTTTTTCTTTTTAATATTCAGGTCCACAAATGATGAAATCTGACGCCTTCTCTCTGATTACCATTAGATCAGAATGTGACATAACAAATACAAATCTTCAATCCCATTTTTATTTGCATCCCATGTCCCCGCCATTCCGATGCACCAATGTTCTGGGGTCATGCAGGGTAAGGACACCAAGCCTGTTGTTAGAAATATAACAGTTTGTATAAATAAATATGGGACCACGAGAATAATCAATAGTGTTCCAATCAATGCAAGTTTTATGATGAGGCAGCAGTTTTACATTGATAATAACTACGTGCGGCAAGTATTTATATCTGACCTAACATAATGATTTTGTCGTAACATAAATTTCGTCACAAAAAGACAACTCGTATTCTGATTTATGTTCACAGCATACAATATTATTGAAATTTACAAATAGACGTCCTTGATATTGGTAATAAATGAAAGTGTCCATTTAATTAAATCAATTGTAGATCAACAAAAAGGGCCAATGTGAATGTTTAGCTGATGTACATAATTGTGTGTTCAACAGTCGACAGATTAAGCCAAAGGCGAAACTATAATAACATTGGTAAACAAACCGACAATCGCTTAATGTTTCAAAATAAAAATGTAATCGAATATACTATAGATCTTGAACGAACACTAATGGAAATAACACAGCAGATCAATCCAATTCATTAATAATCAAATGCGTTTTAGCTCATTAAACTCTAAAAATGCTTATGCATATCAAAACCTGAAAGGCTTTCGGAATACAGAGTAAAACTAACTTGAACGAAATATGTTTTAGAAAGGGCTTCTCAAAAGACATTTTAGATAAGAAATCACTATGGGTACAAACTTAATGCGATTTTTAGATACGTTACTACCTCTGGCGACGGGAGCCACGATGGCTAAGGGGGTGAAACGCGACTCGCTCATCTGGAGGTTGGGTGTTCGATCCTTACACTGGCTGAGAAAGTTCATCGGGATTTTCCCATGTTATTTCCCCTTGTCAGTGGTGCAGGGCGGAGGGCTGTCTAGTCGTTCGGGTGGGACGAAAAACCGCGTATACATAGACATACACGTAAAAGATCCCTTGGCAGTTTGAATTTGATATAAGAGTAGGCCACAGTGACGCTATGCGGGCAAAACCCAATTCCATTTCATTTACTTGTGTAGACTATATATAGTCATTTCATTTCTATAATGTCAGTTTAACACTACAGTGTATATAGATGGTATGCTACAATACATAAAATAAACTACAACTTGGTTGCATTGGTTTATACTAACACTGTTTCAAGCCTAATATGTTATTGTATAAGAAGGCATCTTACCTGTTTCAATATTCGTCTAACAGACGAGAAATAAATGAAGTAGGGCTTTATCAATATATCCTATATATCGCTAGATGAAAGACGCACCTCTGAATTCCACCCCAACACTGACATCAATTTATTGCTAGATGCTTTCTGTATACTTACGCATAGGAAGTATTACAGCCTCGTTTTAAGGCACCACCCTATAACTGGTATGTACGTAATGCACGAGCAATGCGCGTGTCAAGCTGGTAATAATCTTGTATAGAAACCGTAATAAGTAAGTAATTTTATATTGCATAAAAATTCATGACCTGTACCTGATTAATAGACAATGATATGACCCTTATAAAATGACGTATTTTATTCTATTTTTAGCCATAAATAAATCAAGAATGGCAGACGACATAATAATAAGAATCAGAGAGAGAGAGAGAGGGAGAGAGAAAGAAGAGACAGAGGGAGCTGTATACCACCAATTGCTCTCTAATTATAGTCATTTTTAAACGCCAATATTTCGGGGTACATGCGCGTATTATGCCTATAACGTCCACTCAACACAAGCCGGGACTAACACATGGTTCAATTTTATTTCAATAATTCGCTTGCGCGTAGGGTTCTTTGGCAATGGGAGGACCCGGAGGAAATCCACGACGTTGGACAGGCGACCCAACTCCATGTCACAACAAGTTGACCTGACTCAGTGACAGACCTCATGATATGCGTTAACCATTCGGCCATCCAACGCCCATTGTATATTTCTGAATTGTAGTGCATTGCAGGCGCGGATCCAGAGGGGGGCGCACCCGGCGCACGCCCCCTCTTTTTTTTGGAGGTGGCGAACAATTTTTAGCTCCATATATTCTCGCGGGAAAGGAAAACAAAAAAAGTGTAGGTTAGAAATCGTAATTTTCAGTACTAGTATGAAATTAGTCCTTGTGGGCATTTTTTCCACTCAAAAATCACGGGCCGGGCTTCGCACTCCCAAGTGGGTGCAGCACGCCTCCCCTTTCTTAAAAAATCCTGGATCCGCTCCTGCATTGGTCGAGAAAGTTCATCGGATTTTCCGGCGTGGTTTGTCTAGTCTTTTGGGTGGGACTAAAACCCGAGGACCCGTGTATACATTAGCGTGCACGTAAAAGATCCCTTGGCAGTTGGAATTCGAGTTAAGAGTATACGGCCATAGTGCCCGGGCAAAATTTTCCTCATAGCACACTGTATATGACCAATCTGATTAAAACACAGATTCAATTTTGTTTCGTTTTTTATAGTTCAAAATTTCGTTTTTACTTGTCTTTACTACTCTTGGATCTGGAAGACTTGTTATTTAAGTCGTGTTCTGCCTGAAATGAGGGGTCAGCCAATCAAATGGTCTGTCGAATCGACCGTTTGACCTTTTCATGCGTGGAACTGTGGGTAAATATTACCAGCGGATAGAAATCAAAACAAAACAAAAGTAGATTTTAAAAAGCGTGGCGGTCGCTAATTGGTTAATCGAATGACTGACGTTATCGGGTCAAATGTCCCGTGCTTGATACCTGACGTCATAGAACGTGAGCTCCCACTATAACTTGTTAGATCTACATGAGTGTAGGCCGGAGAACGCTAGATCGGAGACGGTCCTACGCATTTTAGCACATATGACGTCATATATAGATTATGGGTTAGAGTTAGGGTAAGGGCTAGGACCTGTAGATTTGGTCAAAGTCCCGAGATGTAAACAGGGCTATACCTAACCCTAACCCATGATCAAGCATAACCCTTACCCTATCCCACAATTCACATATGACGTCACAATTTGCGTAGGACCGTCTCCGACCTAACCCACAATTCACATATGACGTCACAATTTGCGTAGGACCGTTTCCGATCTAGCGTTCTCCGTGTAGGCAATCGAAAGTATAAAAAAAAGAAACGAAATATAGCAGGCGCGGATCCAGAGGGGGGGGGGGGGGGGCAGGGGGTCCGGCCCCCCCCCCCCCCCCCCCCCCTGCTCAGGTTTGAAAATTTTTTATGCGATTTTATTGGCGATTTAGACCTGTAATTTTGGAAATTACCTTCCGGAAATACGTCAGAATGAAGCAAATTGAAACTAATTTACCAAATTAATCGGTTGAGCGCAATTAGTTAAGCAATTATCAAACCTAGACCCCCCCTGCAAAAAATCCTGGATCCGCGCCTGTATAGATCTATATTTTAATTAGATTGTGTATATGACGTATGCCTTCGCTAATTTTAACTAAGATAAAATCTAATTTTAGTAGTTTGATTGGATAATATTAAACTGATTTAAGTGCTTAGTCAATCAAAATTGAAGAATATACTAAAATTTGCATACTAAAATTTGCATTTCGAGAAATAGGGCCCAGTTCTCTTGACTCAGTTCTCTTGATTATGTCTCATTTATGATTCTTTCGTTCACAAGAATTTGCTTCAGGCATTGACCTCACATGCCAGGGAATTAATTCAGATTTTCACAATGTTCTCCCATCGGGTAGCTCATACTGAGTACACCCAACCCTTAAAAACGTGTCCAGATGGCTGGAAAATGCCATTTTTTTTATCCAGTTATCATATTATTATGATCGAGTTTGGTATCAAAATAATCCTTTCGAGGTAGCAGGATCTATTTCCATACATATTTTGGTGATTATTTATACGGCGGAGTCGAAATTAGAAATTGATCAGGCACAGATGAATCCCGATATGCAGGCAGTGAACCATTTACTATGAACTAACCATTAATATCTGATGTAATGGGCCGTCCACTAATCTTTCCTTCAAACCATGTAAAAGACAACGTTCCGCAAAAATAAACTTTGGCGCCACGGACAGGGGCGGATTGGGACCCCCACCCCCACCCCACCCACCGTGTTTTCTTTTTTAAAGCTATATATACCACATCTTAAGTTATTGACATACATGCATTGCGTGAACATTATATACCTCATTTCTCTCTTCCATAATACAGATATTATGCAGAAAGATAAAAGTTTTTGTGGTCTACTGCTTTATTCGACTCGCTTACATTGGTAATATTGTAAACTAGCGTGGTTTTATACAAATAACAGATTTGTTGAAACAGTTCCAGAAAACAGATTAACAAGGTGAATAATACGATTTCGAATCGTCAGGAATGTCTCTTAGATGAGTAAGAAGAAACAATTATAGCACGGTGATATCATTTAGGTAAAGTGGCTGCACATGATGTTATTGTGGGCTGTTCCATAAAGAAGAAATCTCAAAATAACTTGAAGATAACCCAAGAAAGCAAAAATAAATACAGTAAAACTTGTACTAAGCAAGCACCCAAGGGAAATTTAAAAATGCTTGCTTAATGGAGGTGCTCTTTGACTAGAGGTATCCAATATTGCCCCAACCCCTACCACAAAAAAATAAAGTCATATAGATTGGATATATTTTTTTATTCATGTTGTATAACAATAACATACATGTACAATGTACTTTTTATCTAGTTGTCAATTCAAAGTAGTCGCGTATTCATGTTTGTTTAGTAATACTGGATCTCTGGCCCCCCAATATTTCTTTTACTTTCATCATAGCGTCTAAAAGTTCTATATTGTCACCGTCTTTTGCATAAGATAATAATGTGCGTGCATTATGGCTCCGTACTAAAATGTCGATTTGAAGATATCTACAATAAACTTTCCGTTGGGGATTCTCACATGCCCAATAGAGACATTTGTGAGCGAGTTTTACTGATAGCCTATGCATAATATCTATTTTGTATTGATTTTGGCATTCATATTGTCTTTTATGTCGGTATGAAGGACTTTGCATTCACTTTGACATCTTGAACATCCGTTCAGTTCTTTCTGTGGTTTGTTTAGTCTGATGTGTCAACTCTTCTGAACATGTTGATTACTGCTGTGACTTTTGATGGTCACGGGTGATTTCATAATAAATGAAATGAAATGAAATGGGATTTAACGTCTTACTGATTTGTTCCTAATCTGGGCTAATGGAGACCGGCATCCGCCATACAGTGTGCTATGAGTGAAAGTTTTGCCCGGACAGCGGCGCTCCGGCCTACTCTTTTATCGAATTCCGACTACCAAGGGGATCTTTTACGTGCATGCCAGTGTGTATACGGGGCCTCGGTTTTCCGTCCCATCCGAACGACTGGACAGCTGTCCTTGTCAGGCCCCCGTCCTACATCACGCAGGAAAATCTGGATGAACTTTCTCGGCCTCAATTTCATAATAAAGATAGGGCTCTGTTTTTGTTCCAGTTCGGAGGAATTTTTTTTAATTAGGGTTTCACACTGCGTAGCTTGTGTGAAACACTATTGTTTTTGTTAAAATTATTATTAAGCTTTCATATTACATATGAAAGCTTATTGTTTTTGTTAAGATTATTATTATTATTATTATTTTTTTTTTTGTGTCATTTCTGCAAATCGGATTTCTCAGAATCTAACCATGGGATCTTTCTGAAACTTTGACCTACCCCCCCAAAACTGGGTGGCAGTTTTTGATTAAATATATTTTCAAAACGTTTTACGAATTCGAAATCACAGAATTTTACGAACGAGTGAATTTGACCTGCATTACTGTAACTCTGTGACTATTTGAGCTATTTTACTAATTCTTTTTTCTTTGAGTACCTTGACAAAAATCATTTTCAACTGCAGTTTCAGATTTTCGAATTTCGAAAATTCGTCGCTGTGATTTCGAACCGGAAGTTGAGACCAACTTGACAACTTCTTTAATAGTTGTACGATTTTCATGAAATTTAGTATGTAAGTAGATCTTACCCACGTGACTTCAAAAATATAAATAGAAATTTTCTAAATTATCTCCCCTCTGTGAAATTAAGGATCAAATTTTTCAAAAAAATCGAAGAAATATAGGTCAGAATGACCTGATGTTTTTTTTGGATACTAGATAAGTAAATACTGATTCGTACACAAAATATTAAGTTTGTGGATTGAACCGGAAGTGCCGCCATCTTGAAACGTGAAAAATCACAAAGGCTTTTTTGCTATTTTACTTACAGACACGGGAGTTATATTTTTTGAATCCTTCAAGGATGGCCTAAAAAACGTTCGGAGTAGAATTTTGATTTAGGTCAATTGATGGTCGCCATTTTGAAGTGAAAGTGAAAAATAGAAGCAATTTGAAGGGCCGAGAATTTGGAACACAATAACTATCCTTCTAATTGAGCTAGAATGTTCAAACTTGGTGTAGACGTTCACTAGGTCACTGTCTTGATTGAGTTCAAAGATGAGCATTTTCTGCCTAGGGTAAGCAGAGATAAGCAAGCTGATTTGTTGATTCTTTAGGGCACGATAACTTTGGTTATAATGAAGGGAGGGCGATGAAACTCTTCTCAATCGAGAGTCCAATATCTAACCTGTTGTGTGAAATCATTGTATCATTTTTTCTTAAATGTCCGGGGTAGCCGAAAAAAAGAGATTGAAAATCCAAAGAGTCGTATTTTTACAATTTAGAGCATGTTTAAAGGTCTTTCTCGTAAAGTCAACATGTGTTTCCTGCAAATCGGATTTCTCAGAATCTAACCATAGCATGTTTCTGAAACTTTGACCTACACACCCAAAAATGAGTGGTGAGTATTGATTAAATACATTTTCAAAACGTTTAAAGCATTCGAAATCACCGAATTTTACGAACGAGTGAATTTGACCTGCATTACTGTAACTCTGTGACTATTTGACCTATTTTACTAATTCTTTTTTCTTTGAGTACCCTGACAAAAATCATTTTCAACTGCAGTTTCAGATTTTCGAATTTCGAAAATTCGTCGCTGTGATTTTGAACCGGAAGTTGAGACCAACTTGACAACTTCTTTAATATTTGTACGATTTTCATGAAATTTAGTATGTAAGTAGATCATACCGATGTTACCTTAACGATGTCCTTAGAAATTTTCTAAATTATCTCCCCTTGGTGAAATTAGGGATCAAAGTTTTCAAAAAAATCGAAGAAATATAGGTCAGAATGACCTGATTTTTTTTTTGGGATACTAGATAGGTAAATACTGATTCGTACACAAAATATTGAGTTTGTGGATTGAACCGGAAATGCCGCCATCTTGAAACGTGAAAAATCACAAAGGCTTTTTTGCTATTTTACTTACAGACACGGGAGTTATATTTTCTGAATCCTTCAAGGATGGCCTAAAAAATGTTCGGAGTAGAATTTTGATTTAGGTCAATTGATGGTCGCCATTTTGAAGTGAAAGTGAAAAATAGAAGCAATTTGAAGGGCCGAGAATTTGGAACACAATAACTATCCTTCTAATTGAGCTAGAATGTTCAAACTTGGTGTAGACGTTCACTAGGTCACTGTCTTGATTAAGTTCAAAGATGAGCATTTTCTGCTTAGGGTAAGCAGAGATAAGCAAGCTGATTTGTTGATTCTTTAGGGCACGATAACTTTGGTTATAATGAAGGGAGGGCGATGAAACACTTGTCAATCGAGAGTCTAATATCTAACCTGTTGTGTGAAATCATTGTATCATTTTTTCTTAAATGTCCGGGGTAGCGGAAAAAAAGAGATTGAAAATCCAAAGAGTCGTATTTTTACAATTTAGAGCATGTTTAAAGGTCTTTCTCGTAAAGTCAACATGTGTTTCCTGCAAATCGGATTTCTCAGAATCTAACCATAGCATGTTTCTGAAACTTTGACCTACACACCCAAAAATGGGAGGTGAGTATTGATTAAATACATTTTCAAAACGTTTAAAGCATTCGAAATCACCGAATTTTACGAACGAGTGAATTTGACCTGCATTACTGTAACTCTGTGACTATTTGACCTATTTTACTAATTCTTTTTTCTTTGGGTACCCTGACAAAAATCATTTTCAACTGCAGTTTCAGATTTTCGAATTTCGAAAATTCGTCGCTGTGATTTTGAACCGGAAGTTGAGACCAACTTGACAACTTCTTTAATAGTTGTACGATTTTCATGAAATTTAGTATGTAAGTAGATCATACCGATGTAACTTTAAAGATGTCCTTAGAAATTTTCTAAATTATCTCCCCTTGGTGAAATTAGGGATCAAAGTTTTCAAAAAAATCGAAGAAATATAGGTCAGAATGACCTGATTTTTTTTTGGATACTAGATAGATAAATACTGATTCGTACACAAAATATTGAGTTTGTGGATCTAACCGGAAGTGCCGCCATCTTGAAACGTGAAAAATCACAAAGGCTTTTGCGATATTTTACTTACAGACATGGGAGTTACATTTTCGGAATCCTTGAAGGAATGCCTGAAAATCTATAGGATCAGAATTTTGATTTCGGTCACGTGATGGTCACCATTTCGAACTGAATATGAGAAAAGGTGAAAAATCGACATTAACGAGCACGTGAATGAAAGCAATAGGCCGTAGTTTGGAGAATATGTCTCCTATTTCCAAAATGAATACATTTCTGGATAGTCGGGATCAGGGTCGAAATATTGTTATTTGAAAATGTCACATTTTCGAATTTTGTCTTTGATGTTTTTCGTGCCGATAAAGTTGTTTACGATTGAAAAATCATAAAAACTTCGCTATATTTTGACCGATTTTAATGATTTTTTTTTGTTTATGAGATTATTTACATGACCCATGACATGTGACAGGTAGTGACTGTTAATATGAAAGCTTTAATATCTGCTTTGCAGATCTAGTTCTTATTATTATTATTATTATTATTATTCAGATTCCAATTTGAATAGATCTCAGCAACTACGTGTCGCATCGTTACGATTTCTTCGGTTTTACTGGGAAAGTGGGTGTGACTTAGAGGATAAAGCTATTTTGAACGTTCTGCGACAATGCGAAATGTCCGAAAACACCGAAGTTATCGTTTTTAAAAATATTGCAGTAATTTTAACAATAATCATTGGATTTTAACTTTCGATACATTTTGGCATAGCCTGAGACAGGGCACATAGCTACGCTACTTTCGATTTTTGATTTTCGGCAAATCTTCGAAGATATTAGGCGCCAAATTTCGAAAATTTAAAATTTTACAAAAAACTTTTTTATTTATGAATATTTTTTAGTCGTATTGTGCACAGAATTAAAGGGTCATCTGACTAGTGCAAAAATGTTAAAAAATTTTGTCTCAGTAATTTACCTTGGCCGCCATTGGCTAATTCAGTTTTTCAGTCCTAGATTAATTTTTTATTGTTCGATTTGTATAAAACAAAGTTCATATGCTTCGTTGTATCAATTGTCGTTTTTTTTATTACCGAAAGTGTTATCTGTCGGCACCGGAAGTGGCATAATTTTACCAAAAACTACAATTTTGACAGTTATTTACGATCTTCATAAACAAATATTATTTTTTTGAAAAATTATATGACTCAAAGAGTGTGCCCTTTCAAGGCGCAAAAAATGTAGGAAGCAGTTTTTTTAATTTCGATTTCATTTTCGAGCAAATTCGATTAAGAGGCTAAAAATGGTGTAAAATTGGCCTATTTACAACCTATTCAGGCTTTTCAGATTTTAAAATATTTCTTCGTAACTTTTATAAACTTGTAGCTATAATCCATACGAAGAAAATGTATGTTAAAATTCGTTTGTAATATAAGCAGTTGCCAAGAAATGGGCAGTTCTGCATAAGTCACTGTTTTCGTTATTTTGCCTGTAAAATAGTCAATTATTATTGGATTTTTATAAAAGTGACATCATTTGATTCAAAAAGCACGTAGCGTCATATCAAGTTGATTACAATTTAAAATTGACACCGGAAGTGACATCATTTGGTCAAAAAATGCATTTTACACTTTTTTAAATCAATGTTTTATTCAACCAAGAATAACTTAATATGTATTAATAATTTTAACTTTTGGTTTAAATTCACATATAAACAAAACTCATATGGTCATATAGATATCATAAAATGGTTTCTAACTTGTTCGGTTGCCGAGAAATAGACGGTTTTCTACAGGTCACTTTTGAAGGTTTCGGGGCCACAAAAGGGTCAATTATTATTCGATTTTCATAAACGTCACACCATGTTATACCTAATGCCATTTGGGATTTCATACAAGTAATTTAAGATTTTCATTATCACCGGAAGTAACGTCATTTTGGCAAAAACTGTATTTTTAGCCTCCAAAACAGATATTTTATTCAAATGAGTCTGTTTTGAAATCTTTTTCAAATTATGGTATTTGATGCCAATCAACAAATAGAATGAACCCATACGATCATACAGATACCACAAAATGGTTTCTAACTTGTACGGTTGCCGAGAAATAGCCGATTTTCTACAAGTCACTTTTCAAGTTTTTTGGTCTTTAAAAGTGGCAATTATTATTCGATTTAACGTTTTTATTTATAAATATTATTTAGTCGTGTTGTGCACAGAATTAAAGAGTCATCTGACTAGCGCAAAAATGTTAAAAAAATTTGTCTCAGTAATTTTCCTTGGCCGCCATTAGCTAATTCAGTTTTTCAGTCCTAGATTAATTTTTTATTGTTCGATTTGTATAAAACAAAGTTCATATGCTTCGTTGTCCCAATTGTTATTTTTTTTATTACCAAAAGTGTTATCTAGCAAATTGGATTAAGGGGTGAAAAAAGGCGTAAAATTTACCTATTTACAACCCATTCAGGCTTTTCAGATTTTAAATTTTTTTTACTTAACTTTTATAAACCTGTCACTATAATCCATACGAAGAGAATGTATGTTAAAATTAGTTTCTAATATAAGCAGTTGCCGAGAAATGGGCAGTTTTGCATAAGTCACTGTTTTCGTAATGTTGCCTGTAAAATAGTCAATTATTAATGGATATTCACAAAAGTGACATCATTTGATTCAAAAAGCAAGTGTGCGTCATATCATGTTGATTACTATTTAAAATTGACACCGGAAGTGACGTCATTTAGTCAAAAACTCAATTTTTAACTTTTAAAATCGATCTTTTTTTCAACCAAGAATTATGTCACATGTAATAATAAAATTAACTTTTGGTTTAAATTCACATATTAACAAAACTCATACGGTCAAATAGATATCATAAAATTGTTTCTAACTTGTTCGGTTGTCGAGATATAGGCGATTTTCTGAAAGTCACTTTTGAAGGTTTTTGGCCCATAAAAGTGTCAATTATTATTTGATTTTCATAAAATTTTCACCCTTTGAAGCCTAATGTCATAGACGATGTTATAAAACTAATTTAACGTTTTCATTATCACCGGAAGTAGCGTCATTTTGGCAAAAACTGTATTTTAAGCCTTCAAAACCGATATTTTATTCAAATGAGTCTGATTTGTAATGTTTATACAATTATGATATTTGATTCCAATCAACAAATAGATTAAACCCATACGGTCATATAAATACCAAAAAATGGTTTCTAACTTGTACGGTTGCCGAGAAATAGACGATTTTCTACACGTCACTTTTCAAGGTTTTTGGTCTATAAAAGTGGAAATTATTATTCGATTTACATAAAATTTTCACCATATGATGCCTTATGCCATTTCTGATTTCATAAGACTAAGGGAACATTTACATTATCACCGGAAGTACTGTTATTTTGTCAGGATCAATTACATGTAACAAATGTATAAAATAAAATTGCTGGATTTGTTTGATTCTGTTTCCATTTTATTTGATGTGTGCAATGCTTATGTGGAAACCTGTATATTGGTTTCATTGGTACCGGAAAGGACATATGTTCAAGGGTAACGTAGCACCAAAAGTGACACAAGTTCAAGTTCAAAGGTAACATGGCAAAAGTGAAACCCGTCATTCCTGCATGCAGGTCTAGTTTTATTTTTTTTTACTTTTCATCATTTGATATTCGAAAGCTGGATCATTTATTTATGATTAATAACCTGTATGGAAGAGCACGGAAAAGTTTTAGCATATTCCTGAAGCAATGGCCCGAGAAATCCCTCTCTGACCATTGCTGGAATAGCGTCTGTTTCTTGAACTTATGCGGGAGTGTGTCTATTCTTTCCGTTCAATGAAAGCTATCACTTAAGTACAGCATTATGACAGTCCTTCGTTTAATCTGGGTCTTCCCTAAAACTTTGGACAGTGATTTAAGGTATTAAAAACGGTGAATGTCTGTTCGTCTCCATACAGTATTGTTTCCATTTCATTCGACTTGATAGCCTCGTTTGTCACGCAATTAGTTTTACTGCATAATTCTGCTATGCACGGGTTAATTAGGCATAATAAAATCGTGAGTCATGACATAACGTTATGTAAACATATTTGGTCCAATATTGGCAGCTAGTGATTGGTTGGTAGACGGACTACTGACAAATCAAAATTTAAAACAACAATATCCACTCATAATAGCAGTGTGTAGTTGGATTACCTCTAATCAAACGCAACACTGTGCGGAGTATGCATATCACATTGCTATAAAATTACAATTAACATCCCGCGAACGCGGTTATTGCCCATTGAAGAATCACCAGTATGACATCACGACATAATCAGGTGCAAAACAACAAGCCCCGAAATAACAAAAATACATTCTGTACTAAACTAATTCAAGGCTGTATAATTTAGATCATGTCGCAGTAAACTCAGTGATTAACTGTCATTTCGGATGAAGTGTATAAATTATTTCATAGAATCATAATATAGAATCATTCATTCTACACACTTGATTTCACACAACCAAGTCACATACCCAAACATTCATGTATGTTAAAGTTAAATGTAATGTAAATGTGTCTTACCAGTTTGTGGAAATGAGCTGTATAAATCAGGAACAATGAACCGTCATCCAACCAGAAAATGAAGAGTGAGAAAAGATACTGGGGCCCGTTTCACGAAATTCTAACTAAGATAACATCTAAATTTTAGTAATTTGATTGGAAAATAGTAGATCGATTTTAGTGCTTAGCCAATCAAAATTGAAGTACCTACTAGAATTTGAATTTTAGCTTTAGTTAAGATTTCGAGAAACAGGGTCCTGATTTCATATCTTTTAATAAAATGCGCCACCTAAATAACCAGTCACAGAATACAACATATCATATCAGTTTTATCACCTGATAAATTACCTCAAAGTGAAATGTTCAAAAAAAACTTCTAGAACAAAAGTAACTCCTCAATAATATTTTGAACTAAGGACACACAAAACAAATTCCACCAAACATAAAAGTCAAATCCTAGTTCCTACAAAACTAAGACCAAAACTTCAAAAGTATAACTACAATAGAAACATACATACACTACAACCCATAAAACCCTTTTTTTTTTACTTTTTTAACTATGTAAAATAAAACTTGAAATCCCATTAATTAAAGAACAAGATCATCGACAAAATGGACAAACTGAAAAGGAGCAAATTTTGCACCTGTTAGTTAATGTTTCTGTACATATATATATAAATATCTAGTTATCCTTTATTCCACTAATCACACTGTAAATATTATCACTATGTATAAATAACATGTTATTGTCTGCGATATCACCTCGGTGGAAGCGGACGTTAAATAAAGCTATTTCACACACAGGAGCAAATTATACCCCGCTACATTCCCATTCTTTGTCATTATAGTCTGCCTTTTGAATGTGTTGATCCGATTGAATTCAGACAGAGGAAATGATCAAGCGCCGATATTTTGATTTTGTTTTCGTAAATAGTAATATAATTAATTTTATGAGCATACCCTACGTTTTAGTTTGGGTTAATTAAGTACCGGCAATGAAATCCGTGGTGTGATACCTAGGTAAAATTTTATACACGAGTTATGTCCCTTCCCAACTATAGCAAATAAAAATTTTGATCTTGTTTCAAAAAAGTGCTATAGTTTTCGGAAAATGAGATATTTGGCACTATAAACGAATACATTAGTGAAACATAATAGTAATTACTGTTGACATGGTAGGTTTAGGTAGATTTGGGTGTTGTGCCGGGTGTTGTGTGGTAAATAAAGCGGCCACCAGTGCACATGCGTAACTGCAATGTTATTAATTTGAACTTCCGGTTATTGTACAAGCGGCCAGAGGCAGGCGGGTATTTAATTCTCGAAGAGTAATAGAAATAATGTTACAACAATGACAGCATGATAGAAAGCTAGACACGAAGTCACTGACCAACTAAGGAACTATGGTATAATTTTTAAGAGCTATTTAACAAGACGGGGATGCTAGTAATGAACAAGTAAACCGATATCGTATTGATAATCCTTGCCAAAATTTCTAATTATAATTAATTATTATTAGGCCTATTCTGTTTTATTTTTATTGTTCTCCCTTGAGATGAGTTGATCTGAAGTGTCAAATTAGACTTTTCGACGAATTAGTAATACTATTTTATATCTTTGGCTTATTAATGAGAATTAGTTAGCACTATTGCACTTTTGTACCGCTAGCACATTACGGCGCCATTCCACCTTCTCAAACGAAGCCAGTGTGACTTTTTAGTAGTTATTCGGAAGGGACGAAATAGGCTACCGAGGTCCTGTGTAAACTAGATAAGTCATCATAAGTTACAAATTAATCTTTCCTTGACCATTGGAATTAGATATAAGAGGAGTGGGCCAATCATAGTGCCACAGTCCAGGCTAAATGTCCTTTAGCCAACTTTAGGTCTTCTGTTTACCCCGCTAACAGAGCAATGCCACTGAGGGATGAAGAGGATGTGTCATCATTAGAGTAGTTGGTGTAGAAAATTAGGACATTAAAACACCATTTCATTTCTAAACCATAGCAGTTTGTATGGTCAGACTTCTAGAGACTTATAAATTGTATCCCTGTATTTAGGACCTTGAATTTATAAACAACTAATCATATGTCACTATCTCAGCTTCTTATTCCAATTCAGACAGTTTGTTATTCAGACATTACTACCGGTATACGATTTTGGTAGCCCTCGAGTTTGATATAAGTAATTGCTTGAAATCTTAGCATGTACGTTATTCTGATGTAGCTATTACTACAGCATTACTATAAATATTATCAGGCTACTTTTCTCGGTAGTATGTTCTGATACAAAATTACATGTAGTCCCGAAGTTTAATGGCCCATATTTCTGACTAGAATAAGTTTTCAGTTAAAACTCTTACTTTCATGTGAAGTTTTATTACTCCTGTAAATTTTCAATACAGAATTGTCAATAGAAGTACCAAAGTTTGTCTACTTTTAATTATTAATTTCAGATCCGGATTTCAGCTCTGAATGAAAGTGATAGTGATGGCAGTCAAGATATCGTTGAGGCTACCACCAAAGAGGCAAAGGTAAACATCAACCAATCTATAAATGTTATGCATGAAATATACATGTGCTCCTATCCAAATTGCATAATTTAACAACTTCTGGTACTTCTTCTTGCATGTAGTTTATAAAATATGTACTATTTTAGTTTGCAATTTTTATTCATCAATAAATCAAATACTGTCCTTGACATTGTAGAGCCATTTCATAGTTAACATGTGCATATATGATTGTAAAGCTTGTAGAATAATAAGGGAATGTTTTGTTATGGAATTCAACCTTGGTTTCAGTTGAAATCATTAACTAGCTTTAGAGTTTTGTTGGTATTGATTATGCATTTCATATACTTTAATTCAATATAATGATTAGAATATGCTGATAATTGAATCAAATTTATTTCTATAGGAAGCTGAAGCCTTTGCCTGGTATAACAGAGCTCTTGTGCTACAAAAACAGGGAAATATTTTAGATGCTGAATTAACATTTCAACAAATCATTGATCATCCTTTTCTTCAAGAGGTATTTTTACGAAATGAGCAATTACTTATTGCTTATATTAGTTTTGTAATAGTAACCACACACACAGACAAACAGAAGATAAATCCATGGGCAAGACAAACAACCATTTTATGGAATAAACAATTAAGAATATTACCAAACAAAGTGAATGGATCTGAGGGCCGACTGTAATCATGTACTATGCTGAACAGTTTGAGTCTCACTACAGGCTTTATACAAAATGAAAACCAATTTAGGGAGACATTTCAATCAACAGTAAAAGAGAGCATTTCCCAAACATTGCATCATTCCAGTGTATGTCATGATAGGCTGTGTGTTAGTACATTGTAGAAAACTGTTTAGAATATTCAATTTATAGAAATAAGACAAAACTACTTCCTATGTCTTACCCTTTCCATTGTTAGCAGTAACAAACTATAAAAATAAATGTAATGTATGAAAATTGAAATTTATATTTGTCATCCAAAGTGAAACGAAGAAGCCTATTAAATGTAAATGTTATTTTACAGGCATCAGATTTAGTTGAGAATGAAGTTGAAGGTGCCATACACCCAGGGTTACCTCTGCTTTATTCAGTACATAAAAATTTAGCGGGTATATCTGCAGCTAGAAATGATGAAGAAACAGCTTTACACCATTATTTAGAGGTATGTACAATATGTAATAGAATTGGTAATCATTAAACACATTCCAAATACAATTTTAACCTGAGAGCTATTTGTTATTGTTGATCAATTTGAAGACTCTGAAAGTGACATGAATAAAAGGAAAAGATTATTGAGAGGATATCAGTTCTGAAACCAGCTATTCATAAGAAGTATTGACTGCCACATGATCAGAAAAGGGAGTAGATGCATCACCAAGCTTTCATTAATTATTGCTTACAGTACTTTATACTATAGACAATTGTTACAAAATAGTATACTGGAATACCTAATTTTCTTAATGTTTCGGTAAGCAAGTTTACTAATTCCCTCAAGACTGCAATACTGCTGTATACTGTTTAATGCATTTTTCTCTCCACGTGTTGTTGAGGATTTATTTAATATGATAGTTGGTGGGATTCGAAGATCATAAGAATCTCATTTACATTATATGTATGTGTTTACATCATGTGTGTCTATAATAGAGGTATAGCGGGGGGGGGGGGCCCGAATGATTAGCATGTGCATGCTGTATGATAAAGCCAGTCATTGAGTCAAATGGCATGGTTTTGAATGCCTGGTTGTATGTGACAACCTTGTGGGTTTTCTCTGGGTCCTCTGGTTTCCTCCCACTGCTCAAGACCCCTAGACGCATGCGAATTATTGAAATAGAATTAAAACATGTGATAGTCCCAAAATGACCCAGTTTGTGTCGGGTGGACGTTAAACCCTATTTCTCTCTCTCTCTAGAGGTATAGCAGCTTTGTTCTAGACTTTTGGGACACCGTAACTTTTCTTCTAATAAATCTAGAATGTTCAAACATTTTATATTCTTGTAATTATTTATTGTATGTTTTAGGCAGTTAAAGTAGATGAAAGTGAAGTAACTGTGTGGTATAAAATTGGAAAAATTGCTCTAAATGTTCATAATTATTCTTTGGCTAAATTTGCTTTTGAACAGGTAACTATTATTCTTTATCACCAGTAACATATTCTACAACAGATATTGCTTGTGTGATAACTTTCATAATCTACTGATTGCTTTGCATGATTTTGATTAGTCAGTTAAAAAGGAACTATTTTTTGCATCCAGTAATATTGTTGGAGAAAAGTTTTTGATTATTATAAACAATTACAATACTTCACAAAAACGTCAGAGAATTATAGACAGTGACACAGATTAGTTTGCTTATTCAATCAAGAAAACACTGGGTCAATATTACTGTCTTTGCAACGGGTGATTTACTGTCAAAAAATGTGTATCATTACGCAGTAATGTAATCAGGTTCATTAAAAATTAAATTTATAACAAAGAGTTTTATTTTCAGGGTAAGGAAGGGTTGGGTGATGAATAAAATCTCCCACTCATCTTTTTTAATATAATTTATTTTTATATTTGATTTATAAACTGATATTCTTTTACGTCATCCCAGATTCTACCCATTTTGAAATCATTATTAATCATTTATATTTTTACATACACTTTGGTTTTACAGGGATTAGAATGCAACCCAAACCATTGGCCATGTTTAGATCAGGTTATAACTATTACATATGCATACCTCAATTTTTGGAGTAAGTTGTTTTTTGTCGTCAATCTGTATGTAGAGAAAATGAATCATTACATGTAAAATTGATGTATCATGTACTATTATTTGGGCCAAGAGTTTATATTAGGAAATATAGTATATAAAACACTTATTTATGTTGTTATAAAGTTATAATGTCTCTGTATAAAAGCTTTAAAAAAAACAACCCACAAACAAATACGTCCTTAACGATATATTCCTGTGACATTAGAGGTCTTATTTACATAACCAGCTGTTTGAAACTACAGTAAAGAAGAATTTTATTGAGAAAAAAAACATATGCTATTATTATTTGTTTTGATCAGGGAAGCTTCATCGAATTTAAATAAATAATTAATGTCATTACTATTAACTTACAAATACATTGCAGTCTTGGCTTTATGTAATAATGATATTATTATATTTCAGATTGTTTGATATATATAGCCAGAGCTTTAGAGAAAGATTGCTTTTATATGAAAGCTATAACTATCAGAGATCAAATCTATAAAGAATCACCAGATTTAAAAGGACTTTCTAAAAGACTTTTTATTTATTGGTAAATATACATAATTATAATTTAGTAATTTTTATACGCCTGCATTTTCCCTTAACATTATCTGATTTTAAACTATTAGATCGAGAACTGCCAGATCTTTATGTAATGTCCCATAATGTATCTTTAATTGATGGACGTGTTGTTCTGTTTGTTGGTCATTGAGTCAACTGGCGTGGTTTTGATTCCATGGTTGTACATGATAGTAGGGTCGCCCGTCCAGCTGTTCCCTCCCACTGCTAAAGACCTCTACATGCAAGCAAACTATTGAAATAAAATTGAACTGTATGTTTGTCCCAAAATGACCTAGTTTGTGTTGAGTGGATGCTAAACCCATCCTTTCCCCTTTCTCTGTTTTATTTCATTAAAGATCTATCTTAACTTTTGCGAGATTTATCCGGTTTCTGACCAATGCTATAGTGTAGTATTTACGTTTGTCTATATGATATGTTTCAGTGATCCTGTTATATTTAGAACCAAAGTTGATAAAGAAGAATATGATGAGGTTTGAGGGGTTTTTTAATATAAAACACCAGTTAATGAATATATGACACTCCTGTCAATTTCAATTCATGAAATCAACTATATAAGTCTCATAATTTTGTTTTTTGCTCATATTCTTAAATTTTTCATCACAATATATGTATATTTGAATTGTTTTATATTTATCCTACATGAATGAGACAATATATTATTGAAGTTGACGTATGTTTCAGTATATAAAGGAAGCTGTAGATATTAGATCTAAAAGACGAGAATTGGCTAAACCTCCACCTCCTTCAGTAATAAAATTACCTGAAAAAATAGACAAATTTACGTATGTAGTAAGCTAATAATGAATTTTCTTTTCAAAAATCTATCAAATATGTAAATTATATACATTAAAATGTAATTGTCAACATCTGTAGTTATGATATATAGATATTAAAGATATATTATTTACATGTATGTATTGAACATATATCTCTAGTATTCACGGATTTCAGGTGGAAAAGAGTTGGAGAATGTTTCCTGTCTTTGTGTAAAATGGCTAACGATCCAAAGGAACCTTTGGTAAAGTTTAATTGTCTTTTCTAAATACAGAAATAATAATGTGTAAAATAAATGAATATGGACAAGAAATAATTGTTAGCTAGAAATTAATCTTTAAAATTTAAGTATGCTAACATTGGTCACATAAATTCCTATAGAGTACTTACCTCCAAAACCAGTGATCACTCCACAAAATAATAATCCAATAATAAGTTTAGTATTTATGTTGAGCTATCAAAAGAATTGTCCTTTTGGTTCTAGGGATTGAAGCCCTCAATTAGTTTTGAGATTTTGAACCCATTTTGATGTTCAAATGTATCAGTTGAAGCAGACTCCTATGGCTTTAAAGTAAAACCTTTTAATAATATATTAAGTGAATTGTTGGCGTGTTACCCCTTCTGAAAACTAAAGCCAATATAACTAATTTGCAAGTAGGCACATACCACAGATGTGAATTATAAACATGTTTTTATATTTATAGAGTATGTGTAGACCTGTTGATATGAGTGAGTATGTAAATGTAATGGAACAGCCAATGGAAATGGAGGAATTGACCAAAAATGAAATCATGATGGAAGTACAAGATGATGAAATCAAAACACAAGAGGATGAAACTAAAACACAAGATGATAAAATTATAACACAAAATGATAAAATTATAATACAAAATGATAAAATTATAACACAAGATGATAAAATTGAAATAGAAGATGAAAATATTAAAACAGAAAATGATAAAATTAAAGACATTAAAACTGCTATTGGTGAAGTTCAGGTGCAGAATGCAGAGATTTTAAAAGAAAAAGAAACATCTGTAAGCAAAACAAATGATTTGAAAACGGCAGAAGTTAGTAGCATTAAAGAATCAAATGATGTGACTTTAGCAGAATCAGTTAAAAATGGTGATATTGTTCCTAATATCCCTGCAGAGGACACGGGTGCAAATGTAAGCGATACTACAAGTAAATGTGATACTGAAGCCACAACAGAATCAAGTCAAGAATCTGATATTGAGATGATAGAAGTTACATCACAGAGTAGTTGTGAAAGTGAAATTACAGTCAATCCAGAATCTGAAGTTTCTCAGAAGTCTGTAGATTCTGTTACTGCTTCAGTTTCAAACAACCAGTTATCTTTCCCAGCTACTGCATTGTCTGCTTCTGAGGTTTTACTGAAAGTTGCTGCAAGAGTATCTGCTTCATCCTCTATAAAAGACACAGAACCTGCTCTTTCAATTGCTGAAGTATCGAATACTACTGATGTACCACAGGAAGATAATCAACCATCAGATTTATCAGACTGTATAGTCATAGAAGCTTCAACAGATAACCAGACTACATCAGGGGATGCTAAACCTGCAGACACAGAATCAAAACAAGTCAATTCTGTTTCTAGTTCTATAGTTCAGAACCAAACAGGAGAAAAGGGGAAGCAGCGTTTATTAGCTAGTATGATTGTAGGTGATTTTATTCCAGCAGATGAAGATATTGATTTTGAAAGTAAGTATGCATACATTGTACGTTAATTTCTGTACCATAATTCTATTGCACAGTTGTAAGGTTAGCTCTTGATCAATTAAAATCCTCTATTCTTAAAATAATTTTAGTTTAACTTTTTTTGAATAAGGCCCCTAGATTTTATCTTAGTATTATATTATATTATCCAGGTGTGTAGTTTATAGTTATTTAATCTACATCTTGTCAGGTTTTTTTAATGATGGACATGCATGATTCAGCATATTGTTTTAGTAGAACATTGGCTGAAACAGTCAATGTAAAATTTTGAATTTAGAAAGGTCTGCATTGAACTAGAAAAATGAACACATTAAATTTTTGTGAAGTTTTCAATATTGATTCATTTTCATGACTTTTACATTTGTATTTTTTAATACATTATTAAAGATGTTGACCGTTTCATTTTTTCCGGTACAAATAATCATATAGGATTTATAGATTGTTCATTTATAGAGAATATTTCAGCTTTATTCAAAGATCATACTTTTGCTAAATCTGGCTCAGACACGCCCACCTTCCGTAGTGATCCAAGTCGAGGTCAGAAGAGGAAACGGTTGCATCTAGATGATAGATATGGAAATAAACGTAGATCAGCCAGGGTGAGGATTAAGAATGTCTTGATCATCTTTCTTAGTTAAAAGTATAACAAATTACAATTATCATCATCATCTAAAAAAAATTCAATATTGTCAATCAGCAGCTGTAAATAACATTAATTTATTATAGTTATAATTTAAATCCTACAGTTTATTAGTTACATAAATGGGAAGTGGTATCAGGTCTTCAAAAATTGTAAGCCTTTCCGTGTACTGCTTATAGCTAAATGGGACAATTGATTTCCAAAGCTGAAGCTGTATCTTTCATGCTTTAGGCGCATACAGTCTAATACAAATGGGTTTGATATCATTTTTAGGTTAAGAATACCAAAGATCAAAAACAAGAAGATAGTGTCAATTTTCAAGAACTTTTACAGAAATTTCTTCCATCAAGTCTGTTGTAAGTTTCAAACTTTATACACAGATAGAGTTGGTTTCCATTATTTTAACATCTACAATAATCATTAATTGTCAATTTCATATACGTCCCCAAATACTAAATAGATAGCACAATTCAGTTCCATGTGTTGAACTGTTTGTTTCCTATAGCAAACAACTAAATAAACAAACTTCTCGTATATAATAATATACATGTATATAGATTTAATAGTATATCTGATAATTTAAATTTTAATCCATATATATATAATAACTGATTATTTATGTAGACAAAATGATGAAGATGATGAAGAAGAAATGAAAAATGAAGATACTGAACAGGAAAAAGATAAAACATCAGAAGAAAAGGCAAAAGGTTTTCATATAATTTTTATAAACTCATGATTTATATGGGAGTATTTGATTGTCATTCATTACTCATATCTGTCTGGTTGAAATTGTTTTTTTGGCTAAGTTTGAGGAGGATTCCTATAGAATATCATTGGTGCCTCTTTCTCCCTTCAGACATTTGATTAACCAATCAGAGTTGATGTTTCTAGTGGGTTACCCACAATTCTGTGCATCTTACAACAAAAACTTGCTGTAACATACTGTTTCATTGGCTAATCAATCACATCATCAACACGGATATATAACAACTCTTCTAGATCCTGTATTAAAGACAAGTGAAACGACATTTTGAACTATAAAAAACGAAACAAAATAGGATCTGTGTTTTAATCAAATTGATCGAAAGGTATATAACGAGCAGTGAATTTTTTTTTTTAGAAAATGTAAAGAAAGAAGTGACAGAACTTTTATCAGATAATGAAGATACTGAAGTTAGAAAATTTATTCATTCCTGTATAAAGAATTTTGGCATAGCTCATCTCTGTAGAAAATACCTATCAGCATTAGCGGAACAAGATTTTAAAAAATGGTAAAAATAAACATGTTTAATATATTCAGGAAACCATTTAAGGAATTAATGGAACATTCTCTAAAATAAATCATTGTGTTCATTTTGTCATAATGCAAAAGTTGATAAGGGGGTAACTGAACAATAGTAAAGACTATTACCTATGCAAGTCATGTGTTTGATCCTAGTTTTGTACTTGACAGAGATTATGGTTGCATGCAGGTAAATTATGACAATAATGGGGAATGACAGTAACAAGACAGCGTTGAATGAACAGATTACATTGAGTTCATGATTGGCATTGTTTGCAGTTGACTTTAACCAAAGTTATTGTTTCTTTAACACACTTTGTTGTCAAGTAATCTTATAAGTCTTTGTCAAAATAAAATGTTCCTTTTTTCAGGCCTAAAGGATTATCTGGAACCTTCCTTGAATTATTCAGATGTATTAGATCTAACATGACTTTCCCAGATTTATTCAGGTAAATTTTAATAATGATCACATCAAATATTGATTTGTAAGAATTAAGATCCCACTAGTGTCAATATGGCATTCATATATAGTACCTAGATGTCATTTAATAAACTGATGCATTTAAAACTTAACAGAAAATCTTTAAACATGTGACAGAATTGCTTTTAAATATGGATTTAACATAATAGTATTTGTTATGGTTGATCTGAAACAAACATTTGGAGAATCTGGAGGGATGCAAAAAAAAAGAAATAATCATTGCTATCGACTGTAGTAGAGAGTGGTAAAAGTTTACTTAAAATAATTTGTAGTCCTGTATAACAGCTCATTGTTTTCAGTACAAGAATATCACAGGTTATACAAAAACTGTTAATATTTATGAATTCATGATTTTGTAAATATTAATGGTTACATTTTATAGCTATGATGTAAAGGAAGAAACCAAGATATTATTTTCTAAGATTGGTTTAGTGGCTTGTGAGTTAATATTGGATGAATATATAACACAGCATGGTACATCAAAATCAATAAAAACGTAAGGATTACCTTGATATTTTTGTTGTCATATTAGGAAAGGTTTTGTCACACACATTGCCATTTTCGATTGTTTGTGTTGTTTTGTTTTGTCTATTACACAGACAAATTATATTTTATTATTATAACCAGCTTTTCTACTTTTCTCCTTTAATGTTTAGATTATAAAAATAATTGTTATTACTCAGGTTTGTTCAAATAAAATTGCTTTAGCCCACGGAAGCAACACAAAGGCATCTGATGGATTTTTCACTTGAAGATTTTGTTCATATCATAGAATGTCTTTTATGATGCTTTTGAAAAGGTGTCTGATTTAACCATGGAAAAAAACAATAATTAAAACATCTCTTGTTGGCATTGAGTCATATTCTCACTGAGCATACTCTTCAGTTCATACACACCAATACATTGAAACAATATATTGGTTATTATAATTATAGTGATGATCTAGAGAAAAACTTCAACATCTTTTATAAAGAAGATTTATGGTATATTTTGTTTGTCATGGGATGTCCTGGTATACTTAAACACAATGGTATTTCATATGCTGTTAGAGGTGGGTTCACATTTCAAAATGAGATATTTTTAAAAATTGAACCAAACAGTAGCATCTCATAAAAATATTGTTGTGTTCGGGTGTTTATTCTACGATTGTCCTGGATTGGTTTAATTTATTATGAGTCCATGGAAACAAACATCTATCTTGAAGATCATCCAAATCCCAGAATTCACTAGGGCTAAGGGTTTTTATTAACAAGGGAAACAACTCTATATACCATAATGGTTTTAAGAAGGCTTCAGACCGCTTTTAACTAATTAGTATTAATCTACTTTAAAGTAGAATAGTGAGCAAGTAATAGGGGCTATATGATATGACAATATGTAAAATATTATTTGACAATGCTGAATGTACTAACAAGTAAATTTTGAAGTTAACAAATTAGCCAAATGACAAGTGATATCTGATATTTAGGAAAGGCTAAACATGCCAAGTCAAGTGTCATTAGAAAGTCTTGTGTGTTTATATCTTAAAGAAAAGTGTAACATATGAACATTGAAGACATAACAGTGGCCACACTGGTTTTATTTTGCTTCTGAACTACCATTAGAATTCATAAAATAGTGTAACGATTGGCAATACATTAAACTTGCGTGAACATATCACCTCCACATTAAGCTGTATGTATTTGTTTGTTTAGTTTATTGGTTAAGGGGAAGGTATTCATTATTACAAGTTAATATAGAAGATGCAGTTATGTGTTTTGAACAGGTAAGTAGAAACATCATATAGTCTTTTATTTGTTCGTACTCAGATCAGGTAAGAGGCGGGAAGTTTATATTGAGTGAAGTATAGTTAAAAAAGATTTCTAAGTACACTAGTCCAGGCTTACAGGTATTATCATTGTGTAATTATCAAATGTCTATTTGATTTCTATCATGTTTTTATTATCAGGCAATTTTTTACCTGAAGGAAATGGAAGAGAAGGAACAGAAGTCATCTGTTAAATTAGAGAATTGTCAAACTGATCAATTGATATCAGTAGGTATGTCATGGTGGTTATGTATTCTTCAATGGTAGCTGTATCAAGAGAATGGTGGCATATGTATTTAGGCATGAAGATGTGACTGTGATTCAGACTGATGAAAAACATAAGAGAACCCTTGACAGTTAGAATTTACTGGCAAAATTTCACTACATAGCACACTGCATGGCGGACGCCCATCTTCATAAGCACTTTATTGACTTTAATGATTATTGTGTAGCACCCTTTTAAAATGTTTTCAGTACCTACGTAGTTAGTGTTCTTTCAGAAATAGTTGAATAAGACCAGATTAAACAACTAACGTTATTGTTTTTCAGATAAAGTAAGCAATAGAAGAGACAATGTACAAAGAACACAATCAATGGATCAGACAAAGAAAATGTTTGAAAATGAAGATTATTCTAAAGTTATAGATTCACTAATAAAATTATTTGAAGATTCACAACATAAGGTAGAGTAGATATATCAAAATATTCAATTATTTTATTCTATGTAAAGAAGATCTGCTTCTTTTTTTTTAGGACAAAATAAGATATTGAATTAAGTTTTTCTGATTTGTCATTTCAAACAGTGACAGGGCTAACTCTATTTGAATTGAATTTTAATACAATAGTGTCAACTAATTTTACCATTGGCTTAATAATGATCTCAAAAGCTCAAATGTGTTTTCCAAAATCAAAGATTTCATATCCATTTAATCGTTGTTTAGTAATCTTTTATTTTAAACATTTGAACTGTTGAGTGTTTTCTGTTTATTTTCTTTATTAAACAGACACCCCAGTCCTGTGTCTCACCACCAGAAAGACATAATCAGATGAAACTACTACAGAAAGCTTTATTTAAACATGGAGATATGCCGGTATGTATCAAGTCTCACTGTATCAACAACATTGTCAACATCAATTCAAATATTGGCAAAATACTGGACAATTTCATTAGATTAAAACTACAAAATTTTGTAATAGATTGGCCAACAGAGATACTAGCAATTTCATTCTTCCAGAAACAATATGGCTGTATCTCTACGAATTAGTAAAACAATTTACTATTCAGGCGTCATTTGGATTTTGTGCAATATTGAGATTCCTTGAACCATCCGTTTATACACTAGTGCATATTGTGGGTATCTAACAAGGAGATATGTGATACAATGATGCAGTCTTTATACGATAATTGTTTGGATAAAGTAATATTGTTTCATGAAATACAGGTATTTTTGTATTATTTATTGTAGAAATGTGTGTTGTGGGGTGAAGTATTGTTAAATGAATCATTATATTATTATCGTAAAGCACCAACCCCAGTACAACGTGAAGAATGGAATAAAACTATGACAGAAGTATTGTCAACATTACACAAGTAAGTTCTACAAATAATGAACATTGTTATATTTGAAATTTGCAATATGTTATTTATAAATCTCGATCAATAATCTTCAACATAAAGATGTGATGTCATTTTTTGGCCTTAATGATTTAATCTCAATTTAACACTTATTCTATCGGTTACTATATAAAATCTTTGTTTTTAGACTAGGTTTTTTTAGGATTCTGACTCATTGAGATATGTAAACAATCAACTTATTACAATAATACAATGTTTAACAAATATTTCCTTATTCAAGGATTGTCTTTTTATTGTGATTCAGGTTTCAGTTTGAGTGAATCAAATTTGATAGTACTTTTTTGTTTATTTTGACATTTTCTTATTAGAATTACTTTCAAGGTTATTTTCACAGTAGCCTACTTAAGCTTTTTTGCCATTGATTATGTCTTATAATCTTGTGAAAGCTCTAGCATTATAAAGATTTTGCTCTTTTTTTTTATTAACATAAAGGTTCACAATGCCAACAACCTTTAGTTGGTGTGGACATGTTTCATTGTTTGGCACCTATGCCTATCTTTTGTTTTAGGGTGTTTGAGAAAGATAATTCAGCCTGTAAAAAATTACCATCAAAGAATAAAATCCGATTTAGTCAGAATCTAATGAAGATTATAGAGATTATGATGGATGTATCTGTAAATGTTGTTGATATGCCAATAGGAACAGTAGTACCATGGAATTTATTATATAGAATAATACACTTGTAAGTTCTGTATTACACTATTTAGTTCTATAATTATTATAGAGAATATATTCACTTGTAAGGTCTATATTTATTATATGGAATATGCACTTTTTGGGATATAATTTATGATCTTTCGCGTACATTGTTTTAAAATTTAGAAATATAAATTATTTCTTAATGCTTATAGTTTATTGGTTCTGATTTTAGAAATACTGGTAATTATGATTTAGATATGTCTGGTATAGTGGTCATGTCAATATTTTGAATGTTTTAGTGAAGAAGTAAAACTACATAATATGATAGCTAGTCAATCAGAAGGTCAAGCAGACATATTGGATGGTGCTATTAGTTCATCATTAATGTTACTTAGCGTAGCACATGAATATCTGGGCAGGTATGATAGAAAGTTTTATTTTTCTTAATAAGATCTGTACATCAAGTAACTATGTTAGTAAGAGATCTGAGATTCAATCCTGGAGTGGGCCAACAAAGTTCCCAGGGATTGTCCAGTTTGATATCCACTTGTTTGTGGTGCCAATCTGATTAAAACACAGATCCAATTTCGTTTCGTTTTTTATAGTTGAAAATTTCGTTTTTACTTGTCTTGTTATTTCAGTCGTGTTCTGCCTGAAATGAGGGGTCAGCCAATCAAATAGTTTGTCGAATCGACCGTTTGACCTTTTCATGCGTGGAACTGTGGGTAAATATTACCAGTGGATAGAAATCAAAACAAAACAAAAGTAGATTTTAAAAAGCATGGCAGTCGCTAATTGGTTAATCGAATGACTGACGTTATCGGGTCAAATGTCCTGTGCTTGATACCTGACGTCGTAAAACGTGAGCTCCCACTATAACTTGTTAGATCTACATGAGTGTAGGCCATCGAAAGTATAAAAAAACAAAACGAAATATAGATCTATATTTTAATTAGATTGTTGTGGTGCAGGACAGGGGCCTGACAACGAATACTGTCTAGTTGTTAGCATGGAACAAAAAGCCATGGCCTTTAGTACAGAAGAGTAGGACATGTAATCCCATTTTATTTAAATATGGCAAAATGTTTACTTTAGTCTTGTTGAATTTTTATTTTGTGACTTATTTATGATTTCAGACATTCCTGGTGTACAAAGAATAATGGAGCTGTTCTGCTTCTCTTCTTGAAAATTCTTAAAAAAGAGAGAAAGAAATCCAAACTTTCAGCTAATCTTAAAGAGGATCTTGATATAGCATTTGAACAATGTGTTTATTGTCTTTATGGTCATCCTAATAAAAAAATCAAAAGTAGAAGATTACAGGATCATAACTCTCCACCGGTTTGTAGTTTGAATTGATCTAAGATCGGTATGAATATAGAAAAAATAAAATGCATTTTACTCGCGTTCAAATTAAGAATTTTGTGTTTCTACAAATAAAAACAGTTTCATTTATTACAATGTATATTTTTAAATGTAATATTTTATTGGTTTTCTTGCCATTTAAATTTTTAATTAGAGTGAATAATACTGTTTTGTTGGTTCATGGTTGTATAAATACGATTTTGTTTTAATCAGATTTCTTTGACATGGATTAGAGCACAAAATGTGTTTGAATATTTCAAGCCATCATCTGTACCAGAATTTGATAGTTATAAAGCTAGCACTGTTTCAGCTGAGGTAAATATATTTTATATCAACCAAGCTAAAGAAGAGATATTTTTCAGCATCTACTTTGTAATGTATGTTTTATTGTACGTGCCCTTTATCTAACATTCTTCTGTCAGGCTAGCCTAAACAGTAGTGTTTTCTATTATAGTTTATTTTACAATTACAATCCTCAATATAAGATGTTCTATGTTGAAATTGATTTATATATGAGTGAATATTGTTTGTATATCTAGTTAGAAGGATTATTAAGAAGAGTTTACGTACTGGTACCAGAAGATATAGGAGCAGGTAAATAAATATAACAATATCTTTATACATAACCCAATAACTAATTCTAATTCAATACAAAGAACATAATATATAATAGACTGCTATTTTAGAAGAATTAGCATGGAACTAGCATTGTTTGAAAAACTATACATTCAAGGGCATACAATGTTTGGTAGAAAATTTTGAAGTGATCTGCGGTAAGGTTTGTTAGATCCAATTATTAAACCGATTTGTAAATGACAATCCGTATTCAGAGTAGCCAACTGTATATCATTTTCCTGGAGTCTTATAATATGGCATGAATGGCTGCGTCTTCATTAATCTAAAATAGATAGTAAATAAAATGTGTATGTGACATAACCGTAATTGAAAAATGTCTTTGGGTGTCTGTTACTTAAATGGTAATTTTGACAAATTATTTTAATCAGCTTGTTGTGAACTTGCCGTAAAGTTTATATAGTGACAACTGTCTATAAGTACAGAAAATTTTATTTGGTTATTTGAAGTGTTCTTTAAGGGAGATGATCAACTTCAGGGGAAAATAACTAATCTCAAATATCTTCTCACTCTGACTATAAAGTGTACGTGGGTGCAGAAAAAGTAGGATATTAAACCCCATTTTATGCAAGCATTCCATAAATAGTCAAGACAACTATTCAATTCTAAAACATGCATTTCACATAATTTTCAAATGGAAATCATGGAAGGAATAGACTGGTTTATAAAAAAAATACACTATAGTTTGGAAGAGCTGAATTTATGCTGTAAAAATACATGTTGCCTAAATTATGATTTAAAAGAATTGAACAGTTCAACACAGAACTGTCTAATTTAGGCATAATACTTTAGCCCCAGCATAATTTTAATCAATTTTTGAAAGAGAATTTCCATTTTGAAGTGGCTTTGAGTATCAACTGCCTTAGAATATTAAAAAATTTAGATTGTTTTGTTATGTACACATAGTAACCTATAATATTTATGATTTACAGCTAGTAGAATAGATACAGTATTAAAATATATAGATGGTGAAATAAATACACCTCCTTCATATGAAACAGATAAGTAAGTACTACTTTACATAATAATATATTATAATATTAGTCCTGGGACATGATTTTTCATTCCAAATTGCTATTATTTGTCCTTTTTTTCTATTCAATTGTTTCCTTCTGTTACACTTTCTTTGTTGTGAATGAATTTTGAAATAACTTTGACTATCATTGTCAACCACAGAAGCATCACAGCTACCTCTACAAACACACATATATAACTGGTATACAGTTATCAGTCTTACGAGTTATTTATTAGCTGATTATTATTTCAGCCCTGTATTATAGGGAGTTGTATTATTTTAGCCCTGATTTAATAGAGTTGTATTATTTATTAGCTGATTATTATTCAGCCCAGTATTAAAGAGAGTTGTATTATTTTTTTACTGAACTGATTATTATTTCAGTCCTGTATTAAAGGAGTTGTATTATTTATTAGCTGATTATTATTTCAAGAACAAAGAAACTTCGTAAGTTTTAAGTCTCCTCTGATCTGTACATGTTGTGGAATTTTGTAAACACTAAAACTGATCGTCCAGTTTGTCAGATACACTTTTTTTTAGATTGATGGATTTTATATCCATTACTTTAATTAAAAAAGACCAGGAAGTCTATTGAATTTCAACAATTTCTGATTACGTCATAAAATCTTTTAAACATACCAGTGATATTATACCTAAGAATTCAAAATGTGACAACCTCTGTGGAATGTTTGGGCATCTTAACTGCTATGGGTAGATAAGGGCGAATTTTCGATATTTGGATATAACTGTATGAAATTTCTAGTAACCAATATATCGTCAATCATGTAAACAAATAGCCACATTATTGTCACTACTATCGCCCTCATGGTGTTTATCCCCTTCATACTTATCCAAATTCAGTTCGGTGCTGAAATTATTATTGCTTTTCATATTTTATGTTCCCAAAATGCATATCTAATTAGAAAAAAAAACACTTAATACAGCAAACTTAAAATTACTGGCCTGCAAATTACTACAATTACAAAGCAAATTAATCTTTTCTAAGAAGTATGTTAGCAAAAATAAACCTGGTTATCCTTAGCTAGTTAGCTGCTGCAGAAACTAATAATTTGCAGGCAATAGTAAATAATTGGAAAATGTAAAGACTTCCTAAGATTAAGATGAACAAAACGATGTTAAAGAAGTGAGTCAAGATCCTTGACAACAATTTCAGTTTCAACTCAGTCTAACCCAAATCCATTACCTTGACACTTACTTGTTCCAAAGCCATATACTGCAAAGTACAATCAAAGTTAAGACGTTTTTCAGGTACGATGAACAGAAAACAGCTATTTTCTGTATATCCATCTGTCATCTGGGATAAACAAAAAGCAATATAAAAAGGAGATACACAGGCCATAATTATGATATATCACGATTTTTTCACAAACAAACAGCCTATTGAATATTGCAACAATATGTAGTTTATCGCAATATTAATACTGAAATATCCCAATGTTGAAAATAGTAGAGGTTTTTCTGAAAAAGAAGTGTTACATTTCTGTATTTAAAGACGTAGAAGAGCAAGAGAGAGAAATGGGAATTAGCATCCACTTGACACAAACTAGGTCATTTCGGGACTAAATATAGAAAATTAGACAGTCACAATTATTATGGGTTATCAAGGGTTGTAATATAGTAATGTGCATATTTATTTATTGTAGGAAAGCTACACGGTTTTATCAATATGATCTATGTGTAAACCCATTACGTTTAGATTCCTGGGCTGGTACAGCTTTAGCTAGAATGAGCCAGCTAGAACAAAAATTAAATGCTGTAAGTACTATCCCAATGGTCGCTCACTGAGAAGTTTTCATACCATGTGATGTTTTGTGATTGTCTTAGTATAACTCTGCATAGCCGAGAAACATATAACAGGACATGAACACAGCACAGATATTCTAGAATTTGAAAATGAGTGATAAAGCCCTTCCCAAGGACAAAAAAATTCATTTGACAATGTATGTATAGAAATAAACTAAATGTAAATTAGATGAATAACAAACTGTCATCTACATCCTAAGGCCAGTGAAAAGTGATATCCAATGGTCTGGAAAGAGTATGCACTCAACTTATGGCTATGAGGCCAAGACCAGCTAAATTTTAAGTGTTGCATGTATTTTCAATATATTTCTTTTCTCCATCTGCACGTCAAATTTATAAATTCCCTAGTTTTTTGGCATTGCATTTTTAAGGAGGTAAAATTCTGTGTATGTATATAGTATATTATTTTATGGCTTTAATGTTTTCTGTACATGTTTTATAGATGGAATTAAAATTAGATACACCTGTACATAAGAAAGCTATAGCTGCTTTAAGATGTTTTAAACGAGCTGTAGAAATTAATGACTCTATTAGAACATTATGGATAGAATATGGTTCTTTAGCTTATCAACTACATTCTCATGCTTCTCGGCAACTTAAAATGGTAGGTCATACATTAAAAGGTATTACACAGTACATGTATTTGTGGAAATTATATCAATCAATTGTATTAATTCTTTAAATAGCTAAACATTCTGAATTTTGCCCATACATAAAGAGATGTGACATCTTTCTTTTTTTTTTTTTTGCTGTGATAAATAAAGTTTGGATTTAGTTTCATTTTGATGAACTGTACAAGTTCCTTTTTTCAAGATGAATATAATATTTCTTCATTAACAATATTCTATGTTACTGGTGTGGTATATCAGATTTGATTTGAATAGATGGTTAATAGTTTAAGTAGAAAAACAAAGCTGAAGTTCTGCTAATATTAAAATTTAGTCCTAATGAGAATGTCCCATTGTTAATACAAAATAAGACCCCCAGATCAGCTCTACTGAAGACTCGATTTACACCTGAATTGAAGTGTTCCATATCATATAAATTAATTTTTATACGCCCACATTTTCATGTGGACGTATTATGTCGTCGCCCCTGTCCGTCCGTCCGTCCACAATTTGTTTGTGGACTCTCTACAGGTCACAATTCTTATCCGATTTTGACGAAATTTGAAATATAGGTTTATCCCCAAAAGATCTCGGCTGCTTTCGATATTGGCATGTATCGGATCAAAACTTCATGGATTATGGCCCCTGATTGTACGAAAAATCATGTTTTTAGCTTGTGGACCCTATAGAGGTCACAATTTTGAACCGATTTTGATGAAACTTGACATGCATGTTTGTAACCCAAAGATCTTGGTTCCTTTCGATATTTGCAGCTATCGGAATGTAATTTCCTGAATTATGGCCCCTGATTGTCCGAAAAATCACCCTTTTTAGCTTGTGGTCCCTCTGGCGGTCACAATTATTATCCGATTTAAAAAAACGTTTGATTATATCACCGTTACACACTAAGTAAGGTTGAGATCGAATTTCGGGAAAATCGGACCAAAATTGCCATACAAAATGGCCGCCGTTTGTACGCGAAAGCTGTTAAAAAATGGTATATCAAGGTTGTGGACCCTGTGGAGGTCACAATTTTAATTCGATTTTGATGAAACTTGAAATTCATGGTTATAACCCAAAGATCTTGGTTCCTTTCGATATTTGCGCATATCGGATAGTAACTTCCTGAATTATGGGCCCTGATTATACACAAAATTGCCTTTTTTTTTAGCTTGTGGTCCCTCTGGAGGTCACAATTATTATCCGATTAAAAAAAACGTTTGATTATATTACCGCTCCACCTTAATTAAGGTTGAGTTTGAATTTCGGGAAAATCGGACCAAAATTGCCATACAAAATGGCCGCCGTTTGTACGCGAATACTGTTAAAAAATGGTATATCAAGGTTGTGGACCCTGTAAAGGTCACAATTTTAATTCGATTTTGGTGAAACTTGAAATTCATGGTTATAACCCAAAGATCTTGGTTCTTTTCGATATTTGCGCATATCGGATCATAACTTCCTGAATTATGGACCCTGGTTATATGCAAAATCCCCTTTTCTTTAGCTTGTGGTCCCTCTGGAGGTCACAATTATTATCCGATTTAAAAAAACGTTTGATAATATCACCGTTACACCGTATGGAAGGTCGAGTTTGAATACAAAATGGCCGCCGTTTGTATGCGAATACTGTTTAAAAAAATGGTATATCATGGTTGTGGACCCTGTATAGGTCACAATTTTAATCGATTTTGATGAGGAAGGTTGAGTTCTAATCTCGTGAAAATCGTACCAAAATTGCCGGACGAAATGGTCGCCGTTTGTACGTGAATAGTGTAAAAATATGGTATATCATGGTTGTGAACTCTCTACAGGTCACAATTCTTATCTGATTTTGATGAAAAGTCACATTTCTAGGTTATGTACCGTCACACCATAATCATTGTCGGCTTCGAATTTCATGAATATCAGACTGGAACTGACCAACTAAATGGCTGCCCCCAATACAGTATGAAATACAGGACTTAATGATGTAGGAAAAATCACTTTCGGTATTGCTTGTTCTCTATCCATCTCTCGAAAATGTGGGCATATCCTGCCTGGCAGTGCCAGCCTATCTTTTTGAAAATAAATATACCACATTTTATCATTATATTCAGCAAAAATGGTTTCCATTGGAAGATGAATTACTAGACATAGTAAAAGCTAGTAAATGTGAAATGTTACAGACATCACATAATTGTTATTGGAAAGCTAGTGAATGTGAAGCAGATGGTAATGAAGAAGAATGGTTACATCATTATATGATGGGAAAGGTTAAGGAAAAAAAAGGAGCCCATCCTAAAGACTATCTAGAACATTATAGACAGGTGATAAGACTATCTATCTTGAACATTCATGTGATTTATATAAACAGTCTTACAAATTGGTACATACATTAGAAATTATTATATCCTTAATATCACATAGTGCACCTTGTTTTCATAAATTTACCAAGAATGAATTATTACGGAAAGAGTGGAGTGCTTTTGAAAAATATTCAAATCAGGAATATCCCAAATTCGCAAAATTCAACCATTACCACTGTTCATTATTGACATATCACTTACTCATACGACACACCTGTGCTTGCCTACTCCATGATCAAACACGATAGCAGATGGCTTCCATCTTGTTTACTGACGGTACTACTTATTTTAAGACAGACTCGGCTTTCCAATTTATAATATCTACGTCATTGGGGATTTCCAATTTATACTCACTGGTTGCTATGACCCGCTATGGCGTTGTCTAGAAACGCGCGTGCTCGCGTTAGTTTAAAATTTTTGCTATACGTTTAACATGGACTATTTGATGTAATTTGCCTGATTTGATTTGGCCCAATTTCCATAAATTTAGGTTGTTTTTTAGAAATTTTTAGCAAATGTTAATCTTAGGTGTTTTTTAATTCTAGCCGAAGTAAATTTTTTTACAATTTATAGCGAGTTAAGTTATCGTCTCTAAGAGGCGGGCGTAGTATTTTAAATGGCGGCCATTTGCCATCATGTGTATTCTTGAAGTAGGTACACATGATGTAATCGTATGATCACTTACTGTCTAAAAGATAGTCAACAAATAACTCAAAGATTCATTCTTTTTTTAATATGAAAATCTTTCAAAGAAAATAATCAGTAAGGCTTTCAATCTTTTTGTTCCATCACCCTAGACTGTTTATTTAGCCTATTGAGATGAAGAATCCTATTGGTTTTCAAAGATTTCCAACAATTACTGCTAGAGTTCTGACCCTTTATCACTTTAAAGTATCTTGTGGATGCTTTGGAGGTTGGATGGTCGAATGGTTAGCATATGCCCGCTGTATCATAAATCTGTCATTGAGTCAACTGGCCTGTTTTCAATTCCCTGGTTGTACGTGACAAGAAGCAGGTCCATATTTCCAACCTTGTGGGTTTTCTCCAGGACCTCCGATTGTCTCCCACTGCTGAAGATCCCTACACACAAGCGAATTATTGAAATAAAATTGAACCATATGTTGCTCTCGAAATGGCCTAGTTCGTGTTGAGTGGACGTTAAACCCCATTTCTCTCTCTAATGTTATTGTCTCATTGAGTTTACACTTATACAGTGTTAAGGTTATGAGACAGACGGAGAAGCCTATAAATTTCCAACGATTTCTAATGATTGTGGCAATTGATATTAAATGTTAACGCCCTGGATGACTAGCTACAGTGGGTGTATATTTTGTTGCCTGGCACCCTCTCTTAATCTTCACTCAAATTCACAAATATGAACTTCCACTAAGCATAGCTTATTAAATGAGTGCTTTAGTTATAGACCACATTCTATACACTGCTAGTAAGTAAATATATTTCTATGTTTTAGGCAGCTATATATTTACATGAAGATGAAGCTGTGTATCCTAAACGTATTGTATTTTCTAACAGCCCACCTCATCTAGCTATAGAAGCTTTAGAAGTAAGTACCAATACTTGCCATAATTAATGTCAACTTACTCCATAGAATAATCTTAATAATATTTTTTTTTTAAGAAAAATTCGAAAAGAAAAGGCCTTAGCGCTCTCTGTGCAAAAAAAAAAAAATATGGATGTTACCTCTTAACTGGAACAAACATCACAATTGAAGGATTCATTCACTCTCTGCCCATGCCCAGTGAGCATTTTTTGTTTTTCATTCAATTATAACTTCAGTTTGCTATAGTATGTTGTACTATAGTATGAATAAGTTTTGGAACATTGATTCTTGTAGTTTATTTTGACATATTCTATCATTCAATTGTTATGTATATATGTTCCAGGTATACTATAGATTACATGCTGCCATATTAAAAAATTTACTGCGACAAGATGGTTTTCATGACTACCCACTATATGATCATTATGTAACAGAAGCTGCAGCCAGTCCCTTTGCTAAAGGTCGAGAGAAAAGACAAGAACGGTAAAATATAAAAAAATTATGCAAGCAAATTATTGAAATAGAATTGAACACAAAATCACCTAGTTTGTGTTGTTAGGGACATGTCCTTTGTCTCTTCTATTACCCTGGTTTTCGAAGACCTATTGGAGGGTGTGTGGCTGGCCTAATGCTTAGCACACGTGCACACTGTATCATAAGGTCTGTCTTTGAGTCAACTGCCATGGTTTCGATTCCACGGTTATACGCGACGAGGAGTAGGGTTGCCTGTCCAACTTTATAGGGTTTCTCTAGGTCATCTGGTTTCCTCTCACTGCTAAAAGACCCCTACCCACAGGTGATTTATTGAATAAATTTGAACCATGTGTTAGTCCCAAAGTGACCTAGTTTGTGTCGAGTGGACATTGAACACCATTTCTCTCTCTCACTGTTGCATGTAAGATTTATCTGTAAATTTTGAATTTATAGGATACTGATATACTGAATGCTATCATGTTACATAAGAAAATCTGAAATTTAGTTGTAAATCTATTTTAGATATGTGAGTTGGTTCTCTATTTTCAATAGAACTTATTTATTTCAGGAGGGAGTCCACAAACGAAGATAGTTGCTCTTCTAATTCAGCTTACAGTCAATCAAAACAGAAACTTGTATATCACATGACACCACAGGATCATACTTATTCCAAGAAAAAAAGCACATCAAGTTCTGATTCCGATAATAATTACTCTTCTGTTAATGAAAGTTCTACAGACAGTAAAATGGAGATCAATGCATCTATAAAACCGGGTCTTCAGAAACAAATAACAGAACCATTTGTACCTACTATTGATAAATCCTGTGTGACAAGTGTTGAAACAGATGATAAAACAGAAGTTAAAGGTAATGTTGAGGTTATGGATACCAGTGAGACCAAAGAAGAAAGCACAGTGAATAGAGATAGTACCATTGATGGTGTTGTTGGGATGGAGATTGATATCACTGTTAAATCTAGTGCTAGTGAAGCTAAAAATAGTGTTACAGATGATACTGCTTGTGATGGTAAAACTAGTGTTGGTGAAAATAAAATGAACATTGATATAACTAGTGACAAAAGTATTACTGGTAATAAAATTAGTGATGATAGTAATGTTGAAACCAAAACTAGTGCCACTGATACTAAAACTAGTGCCACTGATACTAAGACTCCTGCCACTGATACTGAAACTAGTGCTGCTGATACTAAAACTCCCACCACTGATACTAAAACTAGTGCTACTGATACTAAAACTAGTTCCACTGATACTAAAGCTTGTGCCACTGATACTAAAACTACTTCTACTGATACTAAAACTAATTCAATTGATACTAAAACTAGTTCCACTGATACTAAAACTAGTGACACCGTAACTAAAACTAGTGCCACTGATACTAAAACTAGTGCCACTGATACCAAAACTTGTGACATTGACAGAAGTGCCAGCAGTATCACTAGTGAGGTCAATCTCAGTACTGTAAATTATAAAAGTGGGGCTAGTGAGGATAAATTGAATGAAAGTAATCATGACAAACATGATGAAGATCCATCACATAACACATCCTTTATAGATTTGACAGCTAGTGATGATGAACCAATGCAAGAAACTAACAAAACAGATCCGGTGATTGAAAATAAACCTGACGATTTATCTACAAAAGAAAACACACCTAAAAGCGTTGTAGCTGCTCAGCATGATGTGACTGATAAAACAGGTAGCATATCTGATACAGAGACTCCTATCATTATTGACTCTTCAGATGTTTCTGATGTGGACATAGATAAATGTATTTTAGAAAAGTCTGAAAAAAACAAACTCCAGCCAGAAACTAAAAAAGTTCAACCAAAGAAACCTGAAGAAAAACCTCAATCAGTTTTGTCAGATGATCCAGAAACAGTACATAAACAACTGATTGAAAAGTGTATGGCTTCATTACATCTGTGCTTATCTCGTTTTCCTAATCATTATAAATCATTATATAGATTAGCTCATGTTTATGCTTCATCAAAGTATAAAAAGGTAAGTTAAGGAAATTAACTGTCAACATACTGTCATTTACACAAACATTTATCTATAGACAATATCAGCTAATGTGTCATGTGACCTGAATTAACTGTTTCTCAAATTTTTAACATCACACATTGGCTGTCTAATCTTTTTAAAATAATTGTTTGATATAGTTTTTGTGTACATGTTCATTTTATAAATGTTCTAAAAGGATTTTGGAAAATAGTTACATTTGTGTATTTTGAAATGTGTGTTTTGTGAATTGAACAATTTACCTTAAGCTATTTGTTGGTACATTGTATATAGCTGCATAGCATCCATAACCGATCTAATGACAATTCTATTATTTCATCATTTTAATTGCCAACATAATTGTATCATTCAGATATTTTGTTACATGTATTGTGTAAAATGCAGAAAAGCTCCTTGTTGAAAACAGTGCTATCTATGTACTTGTCTTTGTAATAATAATGATCTATTTGGAAATATTTTACAGAATTTACAGTATGCAAAGGACATCCTTTTAGGTAATGCTCATTGGCAGTCTCTAAGTCATATGGAAACACCAGGATTATTTCATGAAAGAAAAACAGCCAACTTTTTTCAGGTAAATACCCTCAATGTTAATAATGTATGGTTTAATGAGTAACCTCAATATAACTATCAAATACAGGTGATAAATTAGAGAAATGCTAACCATCATATAAAACATATATCTTGTTCTATTTACAGGGAATTTGGAAAATACCAGTTCAAGAAATTGATAGAGCTGGTAGTTTTGCAGCCCATATGAATCGATCAATATATTTATTATTAGATATATTAAAACAACTACAAGATAATAGAATGTTATATAATATACATGTACAGCTATTAAGAGTACCGGATACTGGCAGGCTAGTATATAACACAATTATTTTCTTCAGCTTTTTATATGCCCACGATGGGCGGTGGATGGCCGAATGGTTAGCGTGCGCGCGCTGTATCATACGGCCTGCCATTGAGTCAACAGGCATGGTTTTTGAATCCCCGGTTGTATGTGGCAAGGAGTAGGGTCACCTGTCTGAAGCGAATTATTGAAATAAAATTTTAAAAAACATATGGTAGTCCTGAAACGACCTAGTTTGTGTCGAGTGGACGTTAAATCCCATTTCTCTCTTTCTCTCTCTATATACTTATGGCACCACATATTGTTGTAACAATATCTGTCTAGCTGTTTCTGAGTTGCATTTGTTTTTTTTAAATTCCTGGGGTTCAGATTTAATTATTTTCAAAATAGTAAACACATTAAGATAGTGACAACCCTTTTAAACAGATAGGTGTATGTTTCATTACCTGGGGCCATGATGGCTAAGTGGGTAAGATGTTGGCCTGCTAGCCTGGAGATCAGGTGTTCAATCCCTGCATTGGCTGAGAAAGTTCATCTAGATTTTCTGGTGTTGTTTCCCCTTGTCAGTTATTCAGGAAGGAGGGCCTAATAAAGACAGCTGTCTAGTCATTCAGATGGTACAAAAAAACAAGGTCCTTTGTACACATTGGCGTGCACGTAAAAGATCTCTTGGTAGTTGGAATTTATTTGCGTCACTTTTTCGATTTTACAGACCTTATATTTGAAATGTGTTTGAGCAGTTCTATCATTCATGTAGTGATATATGTTAAATTGGTAGACACCATCATTGTCAGAGAACATAACCGATTAACATAGATGAAATCTTATTACAGGAAGTTTGTACGTGATGCTGAAAGAACATATCTATGGAAACTGGCATTTAGATATACAGTTGAGGTTATGATGATACGTAGTGAACAATTACTCAAAGAAACAGTGGAAGAAAAGAGATTGGCATTTCTGATGGATGTTTATAAAGTTTGGCACCATGGAATACACAAACTCAATAAGTTTGTAGAAAGTACTAACAAAGTTTTTATTAAGACGTTTAGGCTGGCACTACAGGACAAGGTAAGTATCTGTTAAATGTATTGCCCCTAGTTTTTGTTTCATATATACCAAAAGGCTTTGTCACATTTAATATATTCTATTCAGATTTTGATTAAATTGATAGATTAATACAATAACCACATTAATCTGAAAGTGTCCAGTAAAGCTGATTTTAAGTGTGCTGTTCAAAGCTTCTGCTTGGCAGGGGAACTTATACCCATTGGTTTTCAAATGTACATTACAGTTTTACTTTGATGAACATTTTTTCAGATAAACACAGCGTATAGCCAAATATAAACATAAATATGAAACAACCAAATATTGAAATAACATGACTGGTTGACTAGGGCCATATTTGAAGCTGGCTGATACCAGATTTTGGACTGACTTTGACCATGATAAGGCTGAGTGGTACCATTATGTCAATGACTATCGTATTTAAAATATTTATGCGCATAAATTAGTTTGAAGGGTATAATAAATAATATAATTGATCGTCAAGAGGAAAAGAATAAAATAAAAACTTTAGAAAAGCACTGATACAGCATAATTAATAATCTATAATATAAAAAACATTTGAACGACACTTTAAATTGTTTCTAATTTTTCAGGTGGATAAAAACTCTTCCAACTCTTCAATACTTGAACAAGCAACTCGATTTTGTCAACATCGACAATCTCAGTTGTCTGCTAGATTGCCTCAGGTAAAATTTACTTATTATTTTATTGATAAGATTTGGTGATCCTAAATGTTCTATTCAAAAATATCCCAATTATTTAGGAAATCTACAATCAGATGTCTACATAGAGTTGAAATGAAATAATATTAAAAATTCTAAATGAAGACAAGAATTTTAATCATTTCCCATAGTTATTTTTGTGAAAATAATATAACTGAATGGTTTGTTAGCAAATAGGTCTTTATATTTCAGATACCATCTCAGAAGCCAAGTCATTTATCAAAATCTCAAGACAGCCAATCAGATTCCTCTTTATTTTCACCAACCAAATCAGATAGTCAGTCAATTTTCTTCTCACCACCTTCAAAGAAATCTTTATCTCAAGGTGTCTCTATGTCACCTGTTCCATATTCACCAGATACTCCTCATGCATCAGTCCCTGGTACTAAAATATCTTCCTCCCCGTCAACACCCAAATCCTCTATGGTCAGCAGCAGTCTACTTTCTTCTCCTTCAACACCCAAATCCAGCAGATTGATCTCTAACAAGCCGTCGTCTACCACTTCAAATGTAGCCTCGCCTGTTATAGAAACTAAGAAAACAAACAGACTTCCAGTAACTCCAGCAACACCTGATATAGTGATGTCATCATCTACTAAACCTCCTTCTGTAAAACAAGTGTCTAATGCCACACCATCAACGTCTCCTAAAATAATACAGACAACTCCTAAAGCAGTTCCTAAGGAAATCCTATCGGCTCCCAAAGGAAGTCCTAAAATAGTACAGACAGCCCCTAAAGTAATTCCTAAAGAAATACAGACAGCCCCTAAAGTATCCTCTCATGTAACTTCACATAAACAACCCAGTTCAACAGTACAAGCAACTATTAGTAATATAAATGTACCCAAAAAACTTGTACCCCAAATCACAAAGATAAATTCACCAAAACAAATGTCCCCAACTTTTCCCAAGAATCCACAAGTAGTGAAAAAAGCAAATCTGTCAAATCCTCACGTTAAATCCACCATGCCTTGTACCTTGAGTAAAGGTACTCCAGCCATAGCAAAGAAAGCAACCATTGCCCATACATCCCAGTCTAAACCAAAACCACCACAGTCAGCATCTCCGTCTGATAATCAAGTTGTAGAAACATTGATTGAATCCCATGAAGAAGATGAATTATTAATATTATCTAATCCTGATCAATTAACTTTAGATATACAATCTTTTCTAGCTCATCATAATTTATAGAAATTTTATTTTGGTAAATTTATGTAAATAGTCAGACATGAGATCTGTTTCATTTGTAGTGATTTACTAAAAATAAATGAATTTGTAAACGCATTCAGTCTGTTATTGTGCTTATGATAAATATTATTCTGAACAGTATGCTACACAACATAAAACAACATAAAGATATTTGTAATTCAAGTCTTATTAATCAAGAGAATAGAAGTTTATTGACCCTATTTGTCAAAGCTGACCACTTCTGGCAACATAATTCTGGTCTGTTATTAACCATGGTGCACGTAACCATGGAAATGGAATTTATCATGATTAAGCTTGAAACTCTATTCTGTTAATATCAAGATAAGGTGCCAGGCAATGAAAAGTCTACAAAGGCTGTTGACTATTCTTATGTAGTTAATTGCATAATTGAAAAGGCAATTAAAATGGATTAAGAGTAAACAACCCATAAATTATCAGATATACTTAAAATTCATTTGCTGTGTATCAATTTTAAGCAAATTTGATAACTTAAGTCCACAAGATGACAGGTTTCTTAATCTCACAGAGGCAGATTTATCGTGTTACAAAAGGTGCTTAGTCTAAGAAATGGCTTAACCCCGAACAAGGTCAAGATAATCACTGAATGAACACCCAAGTTTGAAGATTATACATCAATTAGAAGATGGGTTACTTTCCCCAAAGTCTCAAACATTGAAATTGCTTAGCCTAACACAGATGCTATTTCGTTTCGTTTTTTATAGTTCAAAATTTTGTTTTACTTGGCTTTACTACACTAGAGAGAGAGAGAGAAATGGGGTTTAACATCCACTTGACACAAACTAGGTCATTCCGGGACTAACATATGGTTTAATTTTATTTCAATAATTCACTTGCGTGTAGGGGTCTTTAGCAGTGAGAGGAAACCAGAGAAAACCCATGAGGCTTGACAGGCAACCCTACTCCTTGCCACGCACAACCGGGGATGCACAACCGGGGATTCGAAACCACACCATTTGACTCCATGACAGGCTATCTATTTGGCCATCAAACCCCCCTTTACTACACTAGGAACTGGAAGAGTTGTTATATAAACAGCATTTTGGTTTGAGGGATTTGCCAATGAAATGGTCTGTTACAGAAATGAAATGAAATGAAATGGGGTTTAACGTCCTACTCTTTTGCACCTAACCTGGGCTAATGGAAGACAGGGGTCTGTTACAGTGAATTCTTGGCATGCCATGCATGGCAGTGTAAGTAAACCACTAGAAACATCAATGCTGATTTCATAGGGTCAAATGCCACTCATACGATCCCTGAAACGACCTTCCAGTTTCAGTGTAGGCCATCGAAAGTATAAAAGATAGGTTGCCAGGCAACGAAACATACGCCCACAGCAGCTAAATCGTCCGGGCAGTCAACACGGGTTGTCGCATATTTTTACTTTTTTCGGTAATGAAACATTTGTAATACACTAAAAAATGATTAAGAGTAACAACTCATTATGTAATTATCAGAAAATCTTTAGAATTTGATTGCTTTTTATAAAGTTTTACCCCACGCTAACAATTAGTATATACATGAAACATTTAATATCATGGATTTAGCTGTTAAGTTATCATTGAAAATCAAAATACTTGTTCGTTTCAACACCTTAAACTCTGTGTATCAATCTAAAGTCAATTGAATGATAAGTTTGGCCTCTCTAGCGTCACAAGATTTTTTGAAGTTATCAAGGGAGATAACTCTGGCAGTAATTATTTGAAATCTCTGAAATCAATAGGATTCTTCGTATCATGACCTTAAACACTGTGTGTAAATTTAAAGTCGATCGGATATTAACTTTGGGCCTCTAGAGCTTCCACAGAATTTTTTCGAAGTGATCAAGGGCTATAACTCTGGCAGTAATTATTGAAAATCACTGAAAATCAATATAGACGTCTTCGTCTCATGACTTTAAACACTTTAAACACTATGTATAAATTTGAAGTCAATTGGATATTAACTTTGGCCTCTAGAGCATCCACAAGATTTTTTTGAAGTGATCAAGAGCCATAACTCTGGCAGTAATTATCGGAAATCGCTGAAAATCAAAAGGCTTCTTCATCTCATGACCTTGGACACTGTGTATAAATTTAAAGTCAAACGGATATTAACTTTGGCCTCTAGAGCAATCACAAGATTTTTTTTACGTGATCAAGGGCCACAATTTAACTCTGGCACTAATTATCGGAAATCGCTGAAAATCAATGGGCTTCTTTGTCTTATGACCTTAAACACTGTGTATAAATTTAAAGTCAATCGGATATTAACTTTAGCCTCTAGAGCGTCCAAAAGCAATTGTGGACGCCGGACCACCGACGGCCGGACAGGGGCTACGACAATATAATGAGCGTATAAAAAAAAAAATGAAATCACATATATAGAAATGTATTTTAATCAGATTGAACTTATCACCGACCGCAGTAAAGGCATTCAGCTAATGAACACTAGTCAGAATGAAATGAAATGGGGTTTAACGTCCTACTGTTTTGCTCCTAAGCTGGGCTAATGAGGACGGGGCTACGCCATACAGTGTGTGGTGAGGAAAATTTTGCCGGGCAGCAGCGCTACAGCCTGCTCTTATATTGAATTTTAACTGCCAAGGGATCTTTTACGTGCACACCAATTTGTACATGGTACCTCCATCCTTCCTCACTGGCAGTGGAGAACTACAGCGGAAAATCTGGATGAACTTTCTCGGCCAATGCATGAAACGAACACCCAAACTCCAAGTCAGTGTCTTACCCACTAAATGGGTTTTAACATTCTAGCTCAATTAGACGCCAAGTTATTACATCAAAAAAGTGACACAGTTGAAAAAACTCATACATTTTAATTGTCACTATAAAAATATTCCTCATATATCTGGTGCTTCTTCATCAGAATCAAATTCAGCATCTTCATCTTTTATCCACTTTCCATCCCAATCTCTCTTCCAACCAGCTCTATAAATAGTAAAATAACCACACATTAATAGGTTTATTGTCTCAATGTCCTAAACAATATTTTAGGCAGTGGAAGTTCTGTTATATAAAATTACAAAGTATAGAAATGAGTTTTCCAATTTGATTCTTGAAAATTGAGTTTTGTCTTCCAATACCAGGTTCAATATATTTAAGAACTGATTTTTCCGATGAAAGTGATCAAAGGAAAAATACCCATTGACAAAACACTAGAAAGTGGTCAAAGACAAAAAAACACATATTTACAATTACAAAACACTACTAAATGATCATGGGCAACAACCCATTATGTAATTATCAGAAGTTTGAAATTCTTTTTCCTGATTAGTCCCGAAATGACCTAGTTTGTGTTGAGTGGTCGTTAAACCCCATTTCTCTCTCTCTTTTTCCTGATCCTACTGTCAACATTAACCAAACATATGCCAGTAATCCAATGATAAGTCCATAATATGAAAATCAACAGACTATTACATCTTGTGAACATGTACATTGCGAAGAACACTTTAAATTTCAAATCAATCAAATGATAACTCTAGTTTATACAGCATCCACACAATTTTCAGAGTAATCAAGTTATTCGAAATAACTGAAAATAAGTAGACGTCTTTCTCTCAATATAATCATTGCATATAAATTTTAATTGGATTATACCTCTATATAGCATTCAGTTGACAGCAGAGGAATGGACCAAAATCAAAGGTTGACAACGATATACACTGAGCGCCATAGAAAACGCATCACTTAGTTTTTTGTATAACAAAATGATTTAGCTTCTTAAGTAATTAGGAAAATATTCAAATGGGAACACATCAATAACAACACATTTGTACACTTATGGATGTTTAATCTGTAATCGACGGTACAAAGTCAGAGGGATCAAAACCAAAAGTATGACACAAAGTGTAAGTGTACAAATGTGTTGTTATTGATGTGTTCCCATTTGAATATTGTTCACAATAAGAAGCAAAATAAATAAGATATGTTTACAGGATCGTTTTGTTATACGAAAAACTAAGTGATGCATTTTCTATGGCGCTCAGTATATGTACATGTACATGTAACTATAATTGCATGCATATAGCAATGTCTTTTTGCATGATACTAACCCTCGAAGCTGTTTAATTTTTTCACAAAATTGCTTTTGCTCTTCTGTTTGTATTTTGGGTTCATTAGGTATATCTATGTCTGGTGGTGGTGCAGGAGGTGGTTGTGTTGTGAGGCTATTTATAATGTCATCTGTTAACACTAATCTTACATTATCTTTTTCATGAACATCTATCAATCCACTATCCTTGGCACTATTAATATTATCTGAACAACTAAGTGTCTGATTCTGGTTTTTATGTCTGTTACTTTTATATGGTTTAATCTCTTCAATTGTCTCCCCTTTCCTACAGAAAACATTTTTCAGTTGTTTATCATGAATTATGGGTTCAGAAGACTGTAGGCCACACCATCTCGCCTCAGCGCCTGGAATTTGGGGTGTTTTAGTTAGGTAAGTTGACGATTTTGAAGATGATTTGGGCACAACATGAACTTTAAGTTTTCTATCATATGGCTTTGATTTTTTACTTCTAGCATCATATGGTGCTGATGTCATCAAATATTTATTATTCAGATGTTCCTGTAATGATAGAACAGTCAATTATATTAAATGTAAAAATTTAAAGAGTTTGGTGACTTTTCACTCCCATACTACTGTCTATCCTGGGGTACCATTACATTGGGCTTGCAACATAGATGTATCATATTTAAAGCAGGCATTATTTTCAAAATTCAAATACGAAAAAATTATAAGCTTCCTTTATATCATATTCCTGAAGCAATAGCCCGGGAAATCCCTCTCTGGCCATTGCTGGATTAGCTTCTGATTCTTGAACTTTTGCGGGAGTGTGTCTTTTCTTCCCGTTCAATCAAAGGTATCACTTGAGAGTAGCAACATGACAGTCCTTCGTTTAATCTGGGTCTTCCCTAAAACTTTGGACAGTGATTTAAGGTATTAAAAACGGCAAAAGTATGTTCATTTCCATACAATATTGCTTACATTTTAATTGATTTGATAGCCTCGTTTGTCACACAATTAGTTTTACTGCATTCTGCTATGCACTGGTTAATTGGGCATAATAAAATTGTAAGCCATGGCCTAATGTTGTGTGAAACATGTTTGGTCCAATTTGGCGCGTTGTTTTAAAGGTAAAGCCTTTGTAACGCTGTCAGCTACTGGTTGTTAATGGGACTGCTGACCAATCATAGTTGTCCCCCGGGTTCGTCCGTCTGTCTGTCTGTCTGTCTGTCCGTCTGTCCGTCACACTTTTTGGGACACAATAACTCTCTTCATAATTGAGCTAGAATGTTCAAACTTGGTGTATGTGTTTATTAGGTCAATGCAGAGATAAGCAATTTGATTGGTTGATGCTTTGGGACACGATAACTTTAGTTCAATTAAGTGAGATTGATGAAACTTGGTGTATAGTTTCATTACAGTAATACCTTGACTAAGTTCGATAATGAGCATTTTCTGCTCAGGGTAAGCAGAGCGATACGCAATTTGATTGGTCGATACTTTGGAACACAATAACTATCCTTCTAATTGAGTTAAAATGTTCAAACTTGGTGTATATGCTTATTAGGTCAATGCCTTGATGGAGTTCGAAGATGAGCATTTTCCGCTTAGGGTAAGCCGAGATAAGCAATTTGATTGGTTGATGCTTTGGGACACGATAACTTTAGTTCTAATTAAGTGAGAGTGATGAAGCTTGGTGTATAGTTTCATTACAGTAATACCTTGACTAAGATCGATAATGAGCATTTTCTGCTCAGGGTAAGCAGAGCGATAAGCAATTTGATTTGCCGAGACTTTGGAACACAATAACTCTCCTTCGAATTGAGTTAAAATGTTCAAAATTGGTGTGTATGCTTATTAGGTCAATGCCTTGATGGAGTTCGAAGATGAGCATTTTCTTCTTAGGGTAGGCAGAGATAAGCAATTTGATTGGTTGATACTTTGGGACAAGATAACTTAGGTTCATCTTGATTGATGATTTTTATGCCAATACAATGACTGTATTCTCATTCAGTAATGGATTCGACAGTAACAGTGTATAGTAATGATTGACTCGGACATGAGGGCCCTTTCCCTTGGCCAGAGGGGCCATTTTGTCAAGCACGGGGGCCCTTTTGTCTGCCTTTAGGGACCCCTAACTAGGGTACATTTTTCATTTTTCTCGTCGGTTTTAGCATTTTTCTTTATAAAACACTTTTGGATGACACTTCGTGTACAGTTTGATTAATATGTGTCATCTATTTATTTTGGGATTTCGGCCGGGGACATCAGCCTCACTGTTGGCTTGTTTAGAACAAGAATGTTTGCTCTTTACAGCAGTGAGTAGTGGGATTAGCTCTAATAAAACAAAACACTGCGCTGAGTATGCCTTTATATGGAAGACTATATAGATTATCTGGGTGGGACAATAATTTATATAAAAATCTACAGATATCTTAGCTTCAAAGTTTAACAGTTTTATCATTCATTAATTCACAGGGATTCTTTTATAGACTGACTGAGTAACAGGAGCATTTTACAACACCATAAAGTGAGTTATATTCCATAGGCTTCTTTGTCTTCTGTGAGTCAACTTGAGCCTCCAAGGCATTCACAAGATTTTCCAAACTAATCAAGGGCAATAACCTCAAAAAATCAGATATCCGTTTTATGGCTACCACCCCAGTTGTCTCATCTCTACTTCTTTATTTCTCTTACAAAAACAATCCACACAAATTTCTAGCCAATCTATATGTAGTTAGTATTTAATTTTGTGGACACTTTATCAAGAACAATCACTCTGAAATTCACATAGGGTTCTTTATCTTACCAAAATTAACAATTATAAATTTTTACATTGGTAATTAATTGCAACCAAAAAATGTGTGAACAGGTGATGCAAAGAAATGATCACAGGTTTATACCTCAAAAAGAAAGTAAAATCTAGAATGATGAAAGATTATAGCAGAAACAGGACTACCTGACCTTAGCTATCTTTATATTTGTGTTTCCATATTTTTCGAAATGTTCAGCTTTCCTAACCTCTATAAGATCCTTTAATTGTCTCTGTTTTTCTAAAAATATTGCAGCACCTTTTAAAAAAAAAAGAATTAAATATTATTCAATAACCCTACCATGCATCAAATTTAGTGCAGTGTCAACATCACTTCCATCACATGTATAAGACTGATAAATATTTTAAATAAGGCCATTCAAAAAATATATTCTGGTTTACAGATAGTCCTGTATCACTTAAAAATATTTTACCTCAGTTACAGGACGAATAAATTTGATGTGTTCGTAACCCTGATAAATGTTGCTAGCAATCATGAATGACGCTAGATAATCACACATTCCTGTGAATGACATGATGAGAAAAATCCACTGCCTTTGAATTTTAGGGAAAGGCCTGTCTGAGACCCAGAGTACTGTTTTTTTGTATGTCCTAAAAGTCCATTATATTATTTTCATGATAGTGTTTATATTATCAGTCTAGTTTAAATAAATAAGTTATTACCCTTTCCATGTTTCTTTCCAGATCTATGTACCAACAATGTGTCTAAAGTGTCAAATATAGGGTTATGATGACAAACTGTACATGTAAATCTACAAACATAGAAGCAATAACAATTAATGAAATATTTGTCAAATTTTAGTTCATTTCACAACTTAACCAGCTAATACCAGTACATGTATTGATGGAATATTAAAGCTACAATTTCATATTTTTAAGTTATATTTTTAAAATGTATTAAAATAAAGCCTTAAAATAGGTGATATCTATAAACAGTCCTACCTTGTTAAAAAATAATTCTATTCATCCTATAATTCACTATGGCCAGTTGAGAAATTCGCAAATATATCATTTTCAACTTCAAATTCAAACGTTTGAAGATAGCTATTGCATGTGAGGAATAGAAAAACAAGGGAGGTAATTGTGTTTTTATTTCCTGTGTCAATGATTTTTAAGCGTGGGGAATAATGCCTATGATCGTATAATACTAATAGTGAGTTGACAACCTATTGAGCAAAAGACATAGAAATAATTATGTTTTGATTTTCTTAGAAAATATGCATGGAAATTCTCCCTTTAACTTCAATAACCGTGTTTCATTAATAATATAGACATATACATGTAGCATAGCCTTTTTAAAAAAGAAAAATACATTGTTGTTGTTCATAACTACTGTATTTAATTAGTAATCACAATTTGAGCCCCTTCAGTTCCCAAAATAACAAGAGTGTTAATTTTCCACAGAGTGGTAACACGTCTATATCCTTAGCTATTCTAAATGAAGTCTTGGGTTCATTAGAAGAACTATCTAATGAACTTGATAATTATTTTATTAGTACATTACATAATCATGTTCTATTTGGCTTTCTGTTTATTGGAGATTGATGTGTTTATGTCTTACCTTCCATTACTTAATAACTTGGCTTCATCTTCAGGTACACTTTCACCAATTAAATCTTGAATGCGTCTTTTCTTTAAAAGAAAACAAATAAATAATAAAAGCTTATACTTGGATAAATCAAATTTGAGATGACAGGCGGATCAAATGGATATTCAATGGGATCTAGATCTTGATGTGCACAAACTGCAGAACTAGATCTGATTCTGATTGTTTGTTTTACTGTACAATTATTATTACTTAAACCTCTTCCATATGTCTGCCTTATAACTTTATAAGTGTTTTTGTTTTGTTATCATTATATCATGCTGTTTATAATTTAATAATAACAAGCCAAGAGTGATGTTAATGTGCCCTGCCAAAATGAAAAAGTAATTACATGACATACATTTTTTAATTGCATATTTATCTTTTTATAAAGCATTGATCATTTTGCTTATCTGAGCAGAAAATTTGAACTTAGTCTGGAGGTAAGCTTACGGATGTATTGAAACTAGACTCTCAATCAATTAGAATCAAAGTTATGATGTCCCAAAACATCCATGCAGAAACTGTTTATTATTGAACTCAGTCAAGGTATTACTGTAATGAAACTATACTCAATTAGAATCAAAGTTGTCTAGCTCCAAATGCTTGACAAAACAAATTGCCCATCGTGAAACTTAGTCAAGGTATTCAAACTTTGATAAGGTATTGATTTTATGATGTCACCATGCTCATTCAATTAGAATCAAATCTGACCAATCAAATTGCTTATCACTCTACTTAACCTGATCCGAATATGCTCATTATCGAACATAGGCAAATCATTGATCTAATGAAACCATACACCAAATTTCATCACCCTAACTTAATTAGAAGCAAAATTATCATGTCCAAAAGACTATGCAGTATGCAGAAAATGTTTATCATAGAACCAAGTCAAGAAATTCACCTAATAAACACCCACACCTGGTTTGAAAATTCTAGCCCAAGTAAAAGCAGATCTATTGTACTCCCAAAAAGTGTGATGGACAGACAGGCAGATTAACGGCCTACTGGTACTGATAAGCACAAAACCTAGTTATTATGATGATAAAAAAAATAATAAATAAAACTGCATAGCAGTTCTGAACCAGCTTTCTGGAAGCAGACAGAACAGAATCAAGCAGAAATCCTACCTTCAGTCATGATATTCTTGTAACTAACAAAGAAATCTGACGTGGCACAGTAAATGTTCAATCCAGGTTTTGGACAAGAAAGTTCATTAGTGGTGCAGGACGGAGGGTCTGCCAAGGGACAATGTATGCCTACTTCATTAACCAAATCAGTACTTTTAAATTGCTTTACTAGATGTGTATTGTATACATTCAGAAATTGGAGAGATAAATAAACGCATGAAACACATCCTACTTAGCTGCACAAACCGGGAGTCTTAACGTACTAACCGCTTAATACGGAAACCACATTAGAAAATTATAAGAAAGAGAAATTTTATTGAATAACATTGAAATCAAACCCTGGACTGATGCAGGTTTTACAGTGGACGGTCTGTTATCTTGCCCAGCTACTTGCATCCCCATGTGTGATAGTCAAAGATATCACACAAACATATGACATGAAAGAGTTAATCAGACAAGTATTATCATTCAAAAGAAAAAGTTCAAATCGACTGGATTAATGAAGAAGGGCATATGCCATATAGTGTGTTCCTGTGTTATGAGATAAATTTGCCGACAGCAACGAATTCCATCTACTAAGGGTGCTTTTACAAGAACGCCAGAGTAAAAAAAACGTTGGCTGGCTAACCCAGAGGTTTCATGTTCCATCCCGGTGTTAATTGGGATCCTTCATCATGATTTTCTGGCATGGTTTCCCCCCTCCCACATCAGCGGTGTAGGATGGAGGACCTGATAAGGGACAAAGTATAGTTGTTCAGATAGGATGGAATCTTATGTACACATTGGCATACACACAGAAGAACCAAACAGGTTGACATTTGGAATTTAAAATAAGGTGGCTCTGTAGCACTGCTGTCCTGGCAAAATTTGTTCATATATATTTCCCTCTGTCCTGCAGGATTGACACCTAGACCTCCTGATAGTGATAAGTGAGCAAGCTCTTTCCTAACAGCTGTCGTTTTAAGTACCGTATTCCAAAGAATTCTTGACTATGATTCCAATTTTAAAGTAAAATACAAGAAATCACATGCCGACTGCCTGTCTCAAAGGTAGTAAGTCATTGGGATTAGGAAGCATGAGCGAGTATCATAATTCACAATTGCCTTAAAATTCATGTGGCAGCAAATTGAACAAGTCAGATGTACTTTTGTAGAGAGAATCATGCTCAAAATCCTATTTTCAGAAAATGACACAGTATATTCAGCACTAGTTCAGCTCTGAACATAGGTCTCATTACACTCACCCTTTATGTTCAGGGACTGTGCTATTGAATCCTTGTCAAATAGGTTTTGCTTTCCAGTCAATTTTACTGGGCAACAGCTAAAGGGTCGTGTGTAAGTCCCTGTGAATGCTATGGCAATTTCCAGCCAGGATAATTCTTAGCTACAGCTGCAACTGATACACTATTCAAGTAAAATTAGTTTCAGTTGCAAAATTTTCAACACATATAATAGTTTGCAGGGAAATAAGTGATTATGTTACAAATAGTGAAGAGTGGAACACAGAAATCTTACTCTTATCATACCAAACAGTTATTCTGTAATTCTGACTGAGTGATAAAATATCACATGATTCTGGACAAAATTTCGCATAGCAGTTGGGTTAAATCAAATCATATAATTATACGGTAAGGTTTCACCTTTATTTCAATGGGAATCGGTTTATTGTATGTTAAGCTATGCTATGTACAGTACAGTTTGGGGACAGTGTAATTGGAAATTACTTTTTTGTAGTCAAAAGCCTTGTGACGGTCCACTACTGTGGCTGGAGTAAGACAGCATATATCAGTAGTGGAACCATTTCTATGTAAACACCTGACCAATGTAACTGAACATCTTAGTGACAAAATATGATAGGGAGAGGGAGAGAAGGAAATGGGGTTTAACGTCCACTCGACACAAACTAGGTCATTTTGGAACTAACATGGTTTCATTTTATTTCGATAATTCGCTTGCGCGTAGGGGTCTTTAGCAGTGGGAGGAAACTGGAGTGCCCAGAGGAAACCCACAAGGTTAGGAAGACGCCCCTATCTCCATGCCACATATGCTCACACCAGGGCTCGAAACCACAGCCGCAAGCTAGAGGTTGAAGCGCGGCACTCAATACCACTAGGCCATCCCAACCCCCAAATAAGATAGGAGTATGTCTGGAGTGAAAGAAGACAGAAAAGGGGTTTAACTATGTTTAACGTCCACAAGACACAAATTATAGGTTATTTTGAAACTAACAATATATGGTTTAATTTTATTTCAATAATTCGCTTGTGCATAGGGGTCTTTAGCAGTGGGAGAAAACCAGAGGACCCGGAAAAAAACACACACCAGTTGAGTTGACTCAATAACAGGCTTTAGGATGCAGCATGCACATGCTAACCATTTTGGCAGACCACCATCAAACCCCATAATGTCTGACATGCAGGTGGCCTTTGTAATAATAGATTCAACTCCCAGAGTAACACAAACACACAGAATCTAACTGAAATGAAATGGGGTTTAAAGACCTACTGTTCTGCTCCTAACGTCACCTGGGCTACATGAAGACGGGCATACGCCATACAGTGTGCTTGAGGGAAATTTTGGACCAACGGAGACGTTACGGCCTACTCTTATATCAAATTCAAACTGCCAAGGGATCTTTTACTACTTTTAGGCTACCTGCACGCCAATGTGTACACGGGACCTCAGTTTTCCATCCCATCCGAAGGACAAGACAGCTGTCCTTCAGGAAGAATTTTCTCAAACACCGACATCCAGTCTAGCGAGCCAGTGTCTTACCCTGACATAGTGATCCCCCGAACACTACCACTAACTGACTCACAGTAGTGAGTGTACTATAGGCACTGTAGCCTACAGAAGATCTAAAAAAAAGTACCGGTAACTAGAATCCAACCCTTAGGGCTTAAAATTAAATGATTAAATGGGCTTAAAATTTCTGGCTGGAGGAAATGTATGTCAATTTTTCGTATATTTCAGATTTCATCATTTTGACAATAGTAAAATGAGCTCACACGTAACTGTTGTAACTGCTCTTTATTGTCACCTTCTCGTTTGAATGACATAGTTATAAAAGAGAACCCAAATACACACACAGTTGAGTTGGAGTTGCACAGTTTTGTCTTTATTTACTTTAGGTACACAACAAAATCTCGTATTATTTCGCGAGACCTCGCCGTTTTCTCCAGCCATCCGGGCAACTTGCGTCAATTTTATGCGCATACGATCAATTTGTGTCGTCGTCGAGTACTCGGTAGGGATTGGAAGAAATAATTAATTTTTGTAAGTACTGGAAGTGTCAGGTCTAAAAAGACCTGGCAAGAATGATAAATAAACATTTAAGTTTATCGTAAATAATGAAATATTGACGAACTTGGACGTTATCATGTAAATTATTTGACAACTTAACGTCCTTGGTTTACCGACATTTTACTGTGAAAATTCTGATAGGTCAAATAACTTGAAGTCGTTTCATCTGTAGGTCTGGGTTCCTGCCAAACGTCAAATTATGTAAACAATATTTTTGAAAACGATTTATTAAATAATTTAACTTATCGATAGCTTTAATTGTATAGATATATTTAATGTTGACTTAGGATACGTGATGCTCTAAAAGTCACTCTAAGTTACGCCTAAATCCCGAGTGATGTGGATGATAAATGTCAAATGATGAGTTGAATGAAGAATGGTGGTATTTTCATCAATCAAGGAATTAACTTATTTGATAAGAATGATAGATTTATGAATTATAACCCAATCGTTAGCAAATTTAATTTATTCATTTGGCAAAATGGCTGTTCGATTTACAAGTAGAACATTGTCAGTGATTGCAAGTATACCACCCTCACCAGCTGTTGGGAGTAGGCCTTATTGAATGTTTTCATTATTTACAGTATGTGGGTGTAATAATAAGTCTGGTTAATTTATAGTATCATTATACAACTTATTGAAGATGGTATCTTATTTTCTTCATTAGGCCAATGAAAAAGTCAAACATTAAAAAATAAACATTTATTTATTTCTTTTATTGTTATAGTTATACCGGTACTTTTTTTTAAAAATAAAGATTATTGTGTGCTGAGTTGACATGATACCTAGATGATCACATATTCTTTGGCTTCACAGTCACATGTATTTCAATTATTAATTAGAAAACTCTGTTTTTGGAAAACTACTTCTGTAGAATGTAACATTAAAGTAAGCTTACACAGTCAAAGTAAAAAATGCATACATACCTCAAAAGGTTAGCTTTCAATTGCTACACTTTTGTTGCAATTGAGTTACTCCCCTTTTAATGTGAAACCTCATGTTTATTAACTACTTCCTTCCTTATGAAAATCTTAATATAGTATTGACATCACAATAAAAACAAAATACCCAACTAGTACGCTTTAGAAGTACTGACTCATAAATTGCGAAAATTGAAAACAAAGTGCTCTTTGTTAGATTTAAAAGAAAACATCAAAGAAAGAAAATTATAAGTTACATTTTCATAATGGATTGAGTGGCGTTAATAAATATGCAGTGGTTTATCAAGCTATTTCGGCGTCTGAGGACAAAGATATGTTTGTCACATGCATACTTGTAGACATAGTTTTGGCCTATTAAATATTGTCAAATTTTGTACAAGGAAGAAAAAAGCACTTTACATGAGACATTTAATAATTACACTGAATAAATGTTGTAATGAGCATAATTTTAATGTTCTCAATCTCACTTATAATATATTAATAAGCTTCTTTACACATAAATATAAAGGTGATAAAGGAGAAGGTGGAGTGGGGGGGATTATTATAGACCAGAACAGAACCTGAATAAATATTTGGACACAGCTCCCCGTGAGGGACTGCTCATTCTCCTCTACCCTATCACTCAACTATACATGTAATTGTATATAGGTCTGTGGTTTAAAGATGCATTTCCAGTCTAACCAAGGAATGATGTAATTCATTTTGAATAATGTTAAGCTGAATGTTTGAGCCACCTAATTATTTACAATTCAAAATACTGACCTTCTCAATGCTATGGCATCTGTAACATACTCCTCATCAACATTTAAAATTATGACTTTTTAAACTTACAGTGATAGCAACAGGTCTGCTTTCGTCAAGCTGGGAATTAAAAAAATGTCTGTTGGAGAAGAACAAGTTGAGGTTAGTTTTAAGCCATCCCTCTATTAATGTTTAACCAGATATTGAAGGTAAATTACTGTCAATTGAGATGAAGTTTGTTATATTTAATTGATGATTTAACAAGTGTTTAAGTTTAAGGTATTCCATGTATATTCATAATAATAATACATTCAAAACTGTAACAACTTTTTCATTCATATATTTTTTTTTTAGTGTCCTCTGTGTATGGAATTATTAGAAATAGATGATATTAATTTTTATCCATGCACATGTGGATATCAGGTAGGTTTAGTAGAGAATATTAATACTGTAGTCATAAAGAATAAACTTCCTTGTAGCAGAAATGTAAAAGAAAATAATATTAAATCATTTGATACAAATTGTTTTGTTTTTTTTAATCTGGTCAGTTCAACTTCAAAACCAGGAAATGGGTTGAAGCTGTCTGATTTCTGTTTTTAAATGTTCAGTTTGAAATATATTTCCTTTGTAGAGGTTTGTAAAATTATAATTCAAAACTTTGGATGATGAATAGGGTTAGGAACCTTGATGAAATGGTTTTGTATTGTAGATATTCTGGATATTAACAAAAAAAACCCAGAACATTCAGTTTTAATTGCAATTTGCGCTGTACTTTATAAATTAAAGTCAGGGATATGTTTAATTTGAAATATATTATGTTGTAGATTTGTAGATTCTGCTGGCACAGGATAAGAACAGATGAAAATGGTCTGTGTCCAGCTTGTAGAAAGGTAATTACAAATACTGTCAATTAAGAATAATCAAGTATACAGACTAAATATATCATTTCATGAATTGCACATCATCTACATCAAACTACATGATGGTTCAACAATATGGTTAGTGTTTACTAGTTAAGCTTATATAGGTACACCGTGTAATCAGTTTGATTGATCAATGCATTACAAATATATAAATGTGCAATTAATTTATGAATATGCATGCTTGTATCAGAAAGGGCATTTAAATTACCATTACTAATTCTATTTTTAGCAATATCCTGAAGATCCTGCTGAATTTAAACCTCTTACAGAAGATATGTAGGTTCATTTGAGATAATTTTAAACTAGTATTGTTTTGAATATTTAGTTTGATGACTAGTCATCTTGTTTAATTTCAAATCCATCTCAAAGCATTTTAATCCCAACAAAGCTGTCCCATGTCACAAGAATCTATTTTAATAAACCTAGTTTGTCACATGATTTGGTAGAGGATAGAAGTCTTATAGAAGTCTCTCAATGTTCTCACAACTGTTAGCCACAAGATCAACTGTACAACGCATTAAAAGCGCCCCTTACGTTACTCATGGAGACAGTCTGTCAGTTCTTGACTCCCTTTCATTTTTATACGCCCACATTGAAATGGACGCTTGTGGACGCTCTAGAGGCTAAAGTTAATATCCGTTTGACTTTAAATTTATACACAGTGTTTAAGGTCATGAGACGAAGAAGCCTATTGTTTTTCAGCGATTTCCGATAATAACTACCAGAGTTATGGCCCTTGATCACTTCAAAAAATCTTGTGGACGCTCTAGAGGCCAAAGTTAATACCTGATTGGCTTTAAATTTATACACAGTGTTTAAGGTCATAAGACGAAGAAGCCTATTGATTTTCAGCGATTTCTGATAATTAGTGCCAGAGTTATGGCCCTTGATCACTTCAAAAAATCTTGCGGATGCTCTAGAGGCCAAAGTTGATATCCGATTGACTTCAAATTTATACACGGTGTTTAAGGTCATGAGACGAAGAAGCCTACTGATTTTCAGCGATTTCAAATAATTACTTCCAGAGTTATCTCCCTTGATCACTTCAAAAAACCTTGTGATGCTATAGATGCCATAGTTAATATCCGACTGACTTTAAATTCTTACACAGTGTTTAATGTCATAAGATGAAGAAGCCTATTGATTTTCAGCGATTTCCGATAATTAGTGCCAGAGTTATGGCCCTTGATCACTTCAAAAAATCTTGTGGATGCTCTAGAGGCCAAAGTTGATATCCGATTGACTTCAAATCTATACAAAGTGTTTAAGGTCATGAGACGAAGAAGCCTACTGATTTTCAGCGATTTCAAATAATTACTTCCAGAGTTATCTACCTTGATCACTTCAAAAAACCTTGTGATGCTATAGATGCCAAACTTATCATTCGATTGACTTCAGATTGATACACAGAGTTTAAGGTGTTGAAACGAACAAGTATTTTGATTTTCAATGAATTTTGATAACTGAACAGCTAAATCCATGATGTTAAATGTTTCCTATACTAATTGTTAGCGTGGGGCAAAACTTTATAAAAAACAAACAAATTCTAATGATTTCCAGATAACTACATAATGAGTTGTTACTCTTAATCAGATTTTAGTGTATTACAAATGTTTCATTACCAAAAAAAGTAAAAATATGCGACAACCCTTGTTGACTGCCCGGACGATTTAGCTGCTGTGGGCGTATGTTTCGTTGCCTGGCAACCTATCTTTGTCATGTCAGGTGGGCGTCCCATGTGCGTTTCTCATTAAATCAGTACTTATTTAGTAAGATTGAGTGTCTCTACCTTGCCTATGTAATAAATATGCCATACTGATATCTTTAATGGAAATACCTATCTTATAAATACTCTTGTGTGAAAATATCTTTAAGATTATGTATGAACTCCTATTTTATATTGATATGTGTTTATTATATTTATATCATACTTAAGACTCCTGAAAATCAAAAGAGAAAGACGACAGAAAGATGTTCAGAAAAAACAAAAAGCAGCAGAAAACAGAAAACATTTGGCAAATGTTAGGTAAGATAGTATAAAATACTGATGTTTTTTGAGAAAACATATCAAGGTTCTTGGGGAGTATGTTTAATAAGAGGATTACATCTATGTTAAAAGTTATACAGTATCCAGAAGGTATTTTTCTTTTTACAAAAAATATTAATTTCATCTGAAATCTTTTATCTATTTTTTTTTTGTAGAGTTGTACAAAAAAATTTGGTCTTTGTGGTCGGGTTATCACAAAGAATAGCAGAAGCAGAGGTTTTGAAAAAACACGAATATTTTGGCAAGTTTGGCAAAATACATAAAGTTGTGATTAATCAAAGTACTTCCTATGCTGGTTCCCAAGCATCAGTAAGTGATTATTAACATTTTTGTGGTTCTTTATTATGATTATGCCCAAGTTCACAAAGCATTCTCAGACTTAAGTTGAGAATTTGCTCAACTTTCAATCACTGTTTATGAGAAATACCTTTTATGGAGAAACACAAAATTTTGCACATAGTTTCTTATTCATGTATTTGATACATTAAAACTGCAGAATTATTACACTGAGCAAAATTTAGTTAAAATAAGGTGAACAAGTTTGAGTAAATTCTCACATTAAGTCTGAGAATGCTTTGTGAAATTGGGGCAAGATTCACAAAAATATAGGCAACTGCAGTGGAGATGTCTTTTTACCTTTGTTAAATGCCCACCCTTGTTTGTTATCCACAGTTTTTTTATGTGGATGCTCTAGAGACTAAAGTTATCAGGCCCTCCTGAATTTTATAAATTTTGTGGAGGATTAGAAGCTAAAGTCATCTTCCAATTAACTTGAAATTTCTACAGTGTTGAACGTCAAGAGACTTAATTAAATGAAGTTTATATTTTTTTATTGTCAATATGTAGGCCTGTAATTTAGCATTGATTTAAAGTTTATGTATTTGAATGTATAATATAAAACATTGAATGTATTTTAGGGGCCTAGTGCTAGTGGGTATGTTACATATTATAAATCAGAAGATGCTTTAAAAGCTATCATGCATGTCAATAATATCCATGTAGACGGTAGAACTTTAAAGGCTTCCTTGGGTACAACCAAATACTGTAGTCATTTCCTAAAAGGAACACAGTGTCTTAAATCAGTAAGTGGTAATCGTTTTCTGTTTGGTTTTTTTTTTTAAATCAAGCTATTTTAAAGTCACTATTATCCTTTCTTACTTGAAGTGTCCTCTCTAGAACCATTGTCTCTGACAACTTGTCAAGTAATTTCCTGGTAGCTTCAGATTACTGTCATTAGTGAGAACTGAGACAGATATCGAGAACTACACTGATATTTGTTTTCATGTAATGTTGAAGTATGACAGTGATATAGTTTAAAGTAATGTAGCTTTAATTGTAAATGTTTCAGGATTGTATGTATTTACATGAACTTGGTGAAGAAGCTGCTAGTTTTACTAAAGAGGAAATGCAAATGGGGTAAGTATTAAAATATTCAATGCAGTCTTATTCTTTTAATCATTTATTATCTTGACTCAATTGTTACCAGAAAGGCTTCAGTAGAAATTATCGGAAATTTTTTTGGCTTTTTCAGGAAACATCAAGAATATGAGCAGAAATTAATAGAGAACTTTTTAAACAGTCAAAATATGGCCAATAATCACTTGTCTTCTAATAATAAGATTAAATCTGGAAGGTAAGATTTATCCTACCCAGATATAAGTTAACAGTTAACAGTAATTAGATTCAGTGAAATAGTGATGCTATGGCTACATCCATATTATGAAAATGTATTAAAATTGTGTAGCCCCCAAAAGACCTCCGCCAGATGAGCAATCATACTGTACATACCAGTAAATGATTATCAAGAACTCATTCCTTGGTCAGACATATGCCAAATCTAATTTAAACTTAATGTAATTTTTCAGTTTGTCATTTCATTGATATCTAAAGACATTTGAATTATGTTGACAGTATATTAGTATCTATGGTGTGGATAATGTAAGATGATTTCTTTCCAGGAAAAAATCAACATCACCTATAAATGAACAACTACCTGACACACAACAGCATCAGTGTAGTAGTAGTAGTAGTAGTAATGATATAAATCACATGACATCACAACCTACTAATGATATAGATAATGGTCAACCTAGTCCAGTGTCAGGTACTAATACAGATACCTGGCCTACGCTACCAGGTGGTAATAATAAAATAGAACGTTTAACAAATGGTAACAGACCTTCCAATAATAGTCCAGATGTCCGTGCAGAAACTCCTCCCATCCATCAGAATAAAGCAGTGGGTAGTTGTCGACAGAAAAATACTAATGGTGAAGTTGATACTCAAAATTCTGTGTAAGTAAATTATTGAAAGATTTGGGTATCTTGGTTTATAGTGGAGCCCTGTTTTCCCATGGGCTGATAATCTAGAAACCGGACTAGTTACTACATAAACTACTTGCGGACCCAGGCCTTAACATTTAATAATCCATAGTACAAATATCATACATTCCAGCATTAAAACAGATGATGAAAAAAAAAATGGTTTAGAACTTTAAAGTCAAGTTTTGTTTGCTTTATCTTACAAAGGAAGGAAAATAAAAGACAATGTAAAAGGTATCTTTAACCTAGAGCTCCAGTATATAAATATAATGTTTGTATCTGTTGTTATTGTAGATTTCAAGCTGCAGATAGATGCACAGAATCAACAGAATCATTGGCTGTTAGTCCTCCTCAGTTCTCACCAAATAATGCTCCTTTAGATAGTCAGTATAATCAGTCCCCTTCACCCCCTACACAACTACTACTATCCTCAGAGTCCTCACCCCCAACCGCTCCCCCACCTCTATTACAAAATACTGTACCCCCCATAGGATTTAATAGACGTTCCTTTTTTGATAACAGTGCCGACAGTCTTTCATTCTTTAGTTCCAATACCTTCTCAAACAAGCCAAAAGTTCCGCCACCTCAACAACAAGGTAGGATTATATCTATATTTCTTTCAGCATCATTAATCAAAAACCTTGTAAATATTCCTTGTTTAATCAGAGCTCAACCTTTTCTTATCAATAAATGTGTTCATTGTTTGCTTTTCATAGCAAAACCACACCAAAGTAGTATTTGACATACATTTTCGTTTTTTAATAAAAGCATCAGTAGAACAAATTGTACGCCACTGAATTATATACATTGCAATTATACAATATAGCCGGCATACATCTGTTCTCATGTTTGTTGTATTTGAAATCAAGACAAATTACAGCTTAGAGTGGTTTAATATATCGTTCAATCGATGTATTCCGACTCATCTTCTCATGAATCAAGTATTGAATCACAAGATGTAGAAGTGATGTATCAAAAAAAATTTATTTTTGGGGGGGGGGGGGGTAGCTTCATTAAGTAACCTGTCGCACATTAAACATAGGTGATGTTTTGGTCTTTATTTTGATCTAGATCTATTATCTATCATGATTAAAACTGTTTTATTTCCTCTGACAGCATCAACAGATTAGAAATATCAATTATTCATTTATCTTGTAGTTTTCTTTGTAAATACTGAAGGTTATGAATCGTTATACAAATCTTTTTGTAGCACCTAAATCGCAATATGTATCATATTGTATCTTGACTTCATTGAATATACAAACACTAGTTGAATATTACATCCTGCGTAGAATTTGTTAAAAATGTGACGTTTACACATTACCTCGAAAATTATAATTTCCGATCACAGGGTTATAAGTAGATCAGCGCAAAATAGTATATTGTGTTGAGAATGCATATTGTGTGTGTTGTCCCAGAGACATCGAGCAGCAATCAGATTGATGTCTTTATTCATACATCACATTATTTTAACCAGATTAGTTTAAAATTGATGTGACATTTTTATAATAGACAGTGGCATCAAATATATACCACTTGTATTTGATCATTTTGTGTGCTGTTTAATGTGAACAAGTTAAATATCTTTTATTTTGTCATATGATTTTAAATATTTTTTCTTTAATGGAAGTCTAATTTTTAGACCAGCAAGTTTAGCAGTGTCTCAATTTTGTATTTGTTGTAAAATATTTTTAGAAATGCCAGTGCCAATTCCTCACACAGAAATGTCCGATACTATACCTGTCTCTAGTAGTACAGATTGGCAGGCTGCTTTCGGTTTTAATTCTAAAGATAAAGATCCCTTAGATGATGACCTGGGTAAGTTACTGTCTTGGTCCACACATAGTTCTGCAAATCTGTTTTCAAAACCAGAGTTTCCCCTTGAAGGTTACAGAAAAAAAATAATAAGCAAAAATGAATGATTCAATACTATTAAACTAAACACATGTTAATGTTCTTTTTAAAAAAATATTTTACAGGTTTCGATCCATGTAATGAGTCTTTCAAGGGTCTAGCTGATCTGATAGAAAAAGAGAATGGACTAAACTCTAGTAGGCATGCAATGAATATGCAACAACAGAGACAGTTTGGTTATCCCCCTATGGGTGGAATGCCACCCCAGGCAAGACCTGGCTCACAATTTAATATTCCTCCAGGGTTTTCGCTTAGTCACATTCAACAACAACAACAACATCATCAACAACATCAGCAACAGCAACAACAACAGATGAAACCAAATCCTTTCTATAGACCTGGTAATCTTTATATAAAACAATTCAAATGATATTGTCCGACTGTCACCTATCTGATAACACAATAAATTTGGGTCACTGTTGTCAGAAATGTTTTGTGCTTTTTATTTTAATAAGTCCACATACCACTGAATACTCAACTATTGTTATAGTCATTACTTAAGGCTTCAAAACAAAAAACACTATCTTCCATAATTCGTGAATATTCGACAGCTCAAGTATCCTGGCATCAGATGGCTGGCTTCACCATACTTCTATTGATTATGTCATAGGACACCATACTTCTATTGATTATGTCATAGGGTCTAGTCAAATCACCAACAATATTATACAGAGTTAGTTAGTTCCTGGTGTTTTATGTCCACTTCCACCTAGAGTAAAGCTTTGCATAAAGATTCATAGTGCTATAACCTTTGTGGGGGCATGTGTTCCGTTGCTTGGCAACCAATCCTTTATTATCATATTTATATTTTTTTCAGATATGACCGCAAATAAAATGATGGATTTTATGCCCTATTCACAAGGTTATCCTCGAGTTCAGAACAATTTTCACAATAGTTATCAAGATATAGGAGGAAGAGAGCATCCTCCCCAACCCCCACCACAGCAATCACGTCCACAACAACATCAATCTCAGGTTGGTGATTTTTTCACTCTTAAATAAGAGACTATGACAATCAAAGCTAGATTTGTTAGCAATAGTTCAACATGCTTTATGATTTACCATGCTTTAGTGATGTCCCAATATATTGATAATTATTAGATATATTGCTTACTCATATTTGCGGCCTTTCATCAAGTGATCCTACTTTTACCCTTCATGGCAAGATTTCCATTTCTGTTATTAATTTTTATACGCCCACATTGAAATGTGGTCGTATATTGTCGTCGCCCCTGTCCGTCCGGCCGGCCGGCGTCCACAAGCAATTGGCTTTAGATTTATACACAGTGTTTAAGGTCATGAGACGAAGAAGCCTATTGATTTTCAGCGATTTCCGATAATTAGTGTCAGAGCTATGGCCCTTGATCACTTAAAAAATCTTGTGGACGCTCTAAAGGCCAAAGTTAATATCCGATTGACTTTAAATTTATACACAGTGTTTAAGGTCATAAGACAAAGAAGCCTATTGATTTTCAGCGATTTCAGATAATTAGTGCCAGAGTTGTGGCCCTTGATTACTTCAAAAAATCTTGTGGACGCTCTAGAGACCAAAGTTAATATCCGATTGACTTTAAATTTACACACAATGTTTAAGGTCATGAGACACAGAAGCCTATTGATTTTCAGGCATTTCAAATAATCACTGCCAGTGTTATCTTCCTTGATATCTTCAAAAAATCTTGTGACGCTATAGAGGCCAAACTTATCATCCGATTGACTTCAAATTGATACACAGAGTTTAAGGTGTTGAAACGAACAAGTATTTTGATTCTCAATGAATTTTGATAACTGAACAGCTAAATCCATGATATTAAATGTTTCATGTATATACTAATATGCGACAACTCTTGTTGACTGCCCGCGGGCGATTTAGCTGCTGTGGGCGTATGTTTCGTTGCCTGGCAGCCTATCTTTCCCGGTTTTGTGTTCGAAATCTTGAGCAGACAACATACATAAATGTTCCTATAATACCTCATTTATGGGTTACATTTTCCTACAGGCTAGCCACTGGTTCTGAAAGGTGGAAATTATTGTTGCTCGCAAACTAACCAATAAGTAAGAGTATCAGTGTTGGCCAAGAAAGTTGCTTGGAATTTTCTAGCCTTGATTGCTCTTATCAGTAATGCACATTGGAGTGCATGGCAAGGAATAAAGTGTCTAGTCATTTGGATGATATGCAAAACCGAGGTCCACTTGTGTTAGGGTGCGCATAAACACCTTGTAGAATTCAATGAAGAGTAGGTGGAAATGCCACTATCTAGGCAAAAAATTGTTCTCAAGGCACACAACATGGTATACAGGTATATCTGTCTTCATTCACCCAGTTCTTTTATTTATCTTTTCTTATTACAGTCAGACACATTTGGAATGCAAGATATGCAGACACACTTACGATCATTGTTGCCAAATATAAATATAAGTTTCGGTGGTAAGATAAGCTCCAATTCTAATCATTTGCCACAAAATCACACCCAATTACAATCTACTGCTCAGTCTACAGCTCACAGATCTTCACCTCCAGGTACTGTTTTATAACTTTAATTATCTTAGAACCCAATCAATTCATCTTATCACTTTAAATAAAACAATATACAATTGTTTACTCAACATTACATTATTTTTGTTAATTTATAATCAATCATCAACATGACTTGAGCGAAGCTAGTAGCTATTAGAATAGTAAAACTAATAATGTCTTGCACCGTTATCAAGAACCGTAGCACATTTTGATGTACATGTAGCTATCTTTTTTTTATTATGATTAGAATTCCTTGCATCTCTTAAATGTTGTGTTTCCTTTATAATTAAGTTTTGGATTTTCAATTATTTTATTTCCATGCTGTGTTCACTAAATTTTGTTTTTTGATGTTGTTCTGTTTTGTAGTGTTTAAATTTTCTTGGGACTTTCTGTTAATTTAAGATATCAAATTTTATTATTCAGATGAGATAAGAAATATGTTCCCAAGTAAAAATATGCAGATTTTTCTTAAGATCATTGCCTTTTAAAAGTTTTTTGTTATTTTTGTTGCGTTAGGTTGGCCCAAATCTCCCGCGGACTCCAAATGGATGTATAACGATCCTGCCATCTTGTCATCTGGAACAATCTCTGATGGTATGTGCGATAAGTGATAGACAATTCATCATTTAACATTGCACCATTCCATATATATAACAAAGTTTACTGTGGGCTTCCACAACTTTTCATAGGGATGATTTGATATATATTTCTGAAAGCAATCTTCAATTTCTCTATCCAAATTTTTTTAATATGAGGAAAAAAAGTTTGTCGTAACAAATTTGATTTTGTTAGAAATCCTGCAGTAAACTATTCACATCACAATGAATTTGACATTATAAGATAACATGTAAATTGATTTAATTTGTAAAGCATGAATCTCAGTATCTACTGCTACATGAATTTGACTGATTTATATAACTTTGGTACAGTTTATACTAATACATGTTTTTGAATATTATGATCACAGGTTGCAATATGCTTCCCAACTGCACATCATATTTTTAAATAGATGTGTCTATTGAAATATAGCAAAATAACACTTGTCATGTTATTATTTGGAATTTAGTGCAAAATACATTTGTTAATTTAATTTATCTATTAAATTCATTGTGTAATTCTTATACCCAGTAGATTGATAGTTAAGCGGGCAGTCCCAGATATATATTTAGTGGATAAAACGAATGGATAATTATGGCAGAAAGACTTCTGTAAACCGTTATCTTAGTCTTTGCTATACTTTTTTAAAAAGAAATTCAACTTTCATTTCCCATATGGGGTTGTCAATAATTCCTCATTTCTGTATATTTGCTGAAGTTATAGTTTTAAGGGGTCATTATGATTATCAAGCCACTCTTACTATTGAAATATGAAATTGCTTAAATGGCAAAAGTTATCCTCATTTCCAGCTGCTTAATGAATTATTTAAAATTACACACAGTAAATAGAAAGTATCAAATTTTTTGTGATTGCTTTACACACTTAAACCCACATTTATTTACTGTGTCCTGCAATATTTGGGACTGCTCCTTTAAAAGATAAGAATAAATGCAAACCAAAAATAATAATATAATGTTCATCTTTATATTCCTGTGTTTCCTTTATTTATATTTAGTTGTTTTCTTTTTGATCATTTCAATCTTCTCTTATACACAAATATCTTATCAGTCTATGCTATCAGATATGGTTTTAAATTGAATTTTGTTAGTGTTCATGATAATTTTAGAACTAGATACCAAGCAAACTCCAATCATTTATTATTGCTTAAAACTATTTTGTATAAATTTTAATAATACGGTATACTATTAGTACTTGTTGGTGTTAAAAGTTAGGTTAACTAATTTTATCAATAGTACACATGGATTTAATATGACTATAACATGTCAGTATTGGTGAATATTCCACTGATAGTATTAGTATTTGAATAATTTAAGGAACTCACTGATTGTTCAGTGGATGAAACTTGACAAGTGAAAGTGAGAACTTTCTTTTTGCGAGACCATTTTGTCAATAATGTTAATATTCTAAATCATAGATTTTGTAGAAAAATAATTAATAATATTCTGGGGTATAATTGTTTGATATTAAGATGTAATATGTTCTAATTTCAGGGTCAAGCTTAGCAGACATTGCTCCACATTGGTTAAATTCTATCCATCAGTTAACAGAAACAGAAAATATCCAAATACCTAGCAACAGACTCCCTTTCTCACAACAGTTTCCCATGCGTACACCAGCATGGCCCCCACAGACACACAATCCTCCACCAGGCTTTCGAACATCTGGTAGAGCACACACACAACACACAGAGCCACACACATTAACAGAAGGTAAAAAAAAAAATAATGGACATCAAAACTATCCACAATGTTTCATTATTTTGAGAAAAATAATGTACCCTGTGCTTATAGTAACTCTTGGATTACTTTTGAAAGATAGTACACACAAATTATCTATTTGGGAATATCATTATCATAATAAGTAAAATTTCAAGCAACCAGACTAGACGAGTAATAAATTGCACTAGCAGTCACTGGGTGTGACATGTTTATATCAGAGCTTGTAGAAAACAGTTTGGGATACCAGTTGTCTACTTACTGGACATGTAATAATCAGCAAACTTATATATTTATGGGATTATTAAAATGACTATTTAATGTGCTAAATCTCTGGAGCAAGTCTGCATTAACACAATTATTTAGGATTGTAAAGATTTGCTGGAATATTGACTTCTTGAGGAATAAATAGCTCTTTGTGAATGAGCCAAAAGTACCTGGATTTATGATATCATTTGACTAGTTATTGTTTTATAAATCAGCTTATTAAAGGCCAATGAAACGAAAGATGATAAGGAGTCCTGGTATATGTTGTATATTATTATTAATGATTGGGTTTCTGGTTCGTCTAAATAACTTTGCTTGAAAGGACTATTTTTTTACAAAATGAAATTTGACATATTTCTGTGGTTTACATAAAGATTTATTTCTGGTTTATTTCAGGTTTACAGTAATGGAAAACAATGTGCGAGAATGTTTTGTGCTTTCATGCTCTTTTTTCCTCTTTTGATTAAAAGCATGCAGTATTTCTACTTATTTAGAGTCATGGTTCCCAATAATATCTATAAATGTGAAATGTATTCTTTACGACAATGGCATTGTATATTTGAAATATAATACATGAAAATTGACTTTTATTAATGCTTGAATTATTCAGTGATCTGTTAACACACCGAGAATGAAACATGAATAATTATTGTAGCAAATGAGAATAAAGTTTAAATATGGAATGGTTACTGATTACGTAACATAATTGACGTTTAGTATCAATGATTAAATATTGTGGAATATAAATTGGTGCAATAAAATACATGGAAGTATATTGTAAGTCAAGCATAAGATTAAACTGGTAATGCCATTGTCGTAAAGTATAAAAATGTCAGTTTAAAGTTAATTGAGTGAAGTATAATAGTTTAAAAACACTCATCTTTTATTTAGACTAGGTAAATTGATATATTAGGTTTAATCATTGTAATTAATGTATGTGACAAATTGATGAGCTGTTGGGGATAGCATTAGCTGAGCAAAAAGACAGTATTTTTGCAAACTTTTATGAAAATGAAACTGCGTTTTCTCCTTTTATTATATGTTGATGCTATTTATATGAGAATGAAATTTATGTTTGCCAGCAAGACTAGTCTGGAGTACTTGGGTAATTTATTTCATCTATGTTGAAATGGAACGTTAGAAGTACGGACATTATTACTAATGAATTTTTGCCACATTAATGATGATTAAGGTCTTTAAAGAAACAATGGTAATGATTGTGGCATGCTGGTAATAACACAAATGATATATAATTGTTTTTCTTTTGTTGAATTGTGAGTGCTTTCCACGTAATGGTCTTGGAGAAAAAGATGAAGACCAAATTAATTGTAATTTATGAATTCTGTTGGTGGAAATGTATTATTATTATTAACTACTTCAGCTATATGAAAAATTAAAAAATGTCAAGGACCTAAAGTCAGTATGGTTATTGTTGTTTTTAAATGCTCACTGTCTTTTTGTTCATATTTTGACGGTGCTCCTTTGGTGATGCATTCATTTGGCCCAAACGAGTAACCCTGTCAAAGTTCAGAATTTTTCAAGCAAAATTTGCAGAGTTATTTCCCCTTTTACATTAAGATTTATTCAAGTCCTGTAAACACAACACAGATTTTTGTTGCCTACGATTTTAGGGTAGACAGGGATTTCCCCGTTTACATTAGGATTTATTCATGTCCTGTAAACACAACACAGATTTTTTTTGCCAACGATTTTAGGGTCGACGGGGATATCAGCTTTATGCTGCTTTCAAATTAGTTGGAATTGTACATCCAACTTTTCTGCACTCATAAGGAAATCTTTATTGATTAAAAAGCAGGTTACTTTGATACCCCTGAAGTTTTGTAAAACAGAATGGATTTGTTAATTTGGGCATACTTCCCAAGAAAGACAAAATACCTCTTTTTACGTTTACTTGTCCCATAAAAATAAGGGTCCTTCGCCTGTCAGTTTTATAGTTCATTTCTCAAACTTTGTAGTTCATTACATCAAATTCAGAATAAATGATGTGAATTGGGTCTCGCCTACCATTATGGATTGGATGAGAAATTTCCTCGATGATTTTCCCTTGGTGGTACAGTGTCTAGTTGTTTGGATGTTCTGTGTGCTTGTGAAAAGAACCCTACACAATAGGGGGGGCCATGGTGCTGCTGTCCAAGCAAATTTTTTTTACTGGTCATCTGATGGGAGTCAAAAATGAGGTCCCATGTTCTTGTGGCCTGAATATAAAACAAGACCCTGACAATTTGAACTGCACTCCTAGCGCCCATCTTCATTAGTACAGGAGGGGCACAAAAGGAGGACATTAAACCCCATTTCAACTTCTAAATATGGCAATATTGAACCTACATATAATATGTGAATCGATTTCTGTTGATTTTCAATATGGTTTCATTTTTAAATCCTATCCCTACATATCTTCCAGTAAAATTATTCTCTCTTGAACGAGATCATCAGTAACAATTAGAATATTCCTATATGTTATCAAAACTAAAGTTTTTCAAAACCGAAATAATTTTATTTTTACAATAGATTAACAACATAATATCAACAATTCTTTTATCCTATAAAAGTATCGCATTAAGCAAATAAATTAACAAGACATCACAATTTTTAAATGACAATTATCAACACAAATCAAAACAGAAAACTAGACCTGCTACCAGTTCCAAATATTACTAGGAATAATTTATATGGAGACTAGAAATGGCATCCATTGAAAGAATCAACTTCCAGTGCCTTAGTTATTTATAAGATGACATCACTTTCGTTATTAACAAAACATTTAAATTTGATCATGGGAATAAACATTGCATTTACCAAAATCTGACAGAATTAAACTTTAATAATAAGCCTTATTGACATGCGAAAATCTTAAAAAGTAAAGGACAAACAAAACTAAAAGTGTCTTAAATAGCATATTATTGGCAAAACAACAAGTGAAACTAAATATTATTATCCATATGACAGTATACATTTAACCTACTTCTTGACTTAACATAAAAGCAAAGAAATTAAAAACCAAACAAATAATTTAAAGCCCTAATTAACATAATGATTATACTAAAAGTAGTACATTGTATTGAATAATAAACAAGATGACTAGTCATCAACCATCCCGTGCCTTGCACTTGTTTCGAAAAAATAAAGAAAAATAACTTCTTTATGCTATTGGTAATTAATATAAAAATGTATTATATTTCCCAAACAGTGTCACTGTACTGGTCCTAATATTGTGGCCCGTTTAGTAGATATTGCTCTTTATTTCTGAAAACTAATGACTGATTGCTATTTACTAGAAGATTGAGATAATGTATGATTAAGCTCTGGTTTTAAAAATTAGACATAGTAAATAAGAGAAATTTTGCAAGTGGAGAGGACTGTAGCACAATTTAAAAAAAAAAAAAACGGTTATATGTAATGTATAGCTGTTTGTATTAATCTTTTAGAGGCATTTAGTAACTGGAAGGATCATTAAACTATAACAGTATTCTCTCAACGTTTTCAAGCAAGTATTGTTACAAAGTTTTGAACCAATCAATGAAAGAATAGTACAATTGTCGAAAATACCTAAATAAATTAGAACAGGCATGATATTTATACTATAATTTATGCAAAGTATCATTAGGTATCATTGTACAGCAGCCATTTACACTGGCATGTAGATGGTTTAGTACAATCCCAACTTTTATTCATGTTTCCACCAAAAGCTAAGTCAAATTTGTTTCCATGGAAACACAAAAAAACTAAATCCCAGAAATTCCTTAATGGCAAAAGGCAATTGATGTGTGTACAAAGTTTCAGAAAGATATCTTGAACGGTTTATGAGATAAGCTCCGGAAACGAATTCTGGACGGGACGGACCCCATTTCAATATCCCTTGAAATGTTACGTTGTGAAAGGATGCAAGCATCTTCAATTATATAATAATACAAAATAAATCACTTTCATATTATTCAAAAAGGTTGAAATAATGACACAACTTGTATTCCTCATTTCAGACATTCATATTATTTAGGTTTTTAATGGTATTTTAAATAGGGGTTGATATATTAAAACATCATCAGTATAGTCTACGTGGAAATAATTTAGGGGGTGACGATGAAATAGAAGGTGGTGGCATAGATGTAAAATGCCAGGATGGAGAAGTAATATCAGTTTCTGGTATATAAACAGATGGTATAGAATGTAGATGTCTATACTGTCTGTCACTATCTAACATATCTAAAATATCACATCCTCTTGTCTGAAATAACAAAATCATCATATTAAAAGTCATCAAAATTTCTACAAAAACACAATATCTTTCTGTATGGCTGTGACAATAGTCTTTCAATAATTTTGTTAATATTAATAAACATGTAACTGATATTTAAGTTTAATCCAATGTTTCATGGTTATAAACAGGGAGAACACAATAATAATACAGCGTGTGAATGACAGACATTTAAATTTATAAGCTGGTCAGTTTTAATGCTAGTTGTCAGGACCGGTATATATAACCTAAACAAGAGTCCTGATTAACCACAAAAAGTATACGTTGATACAAATAGAAGGCCTATTTTATCAGAATACATTGAAATATAGTCACTTTATATTGTAAAATGTAACATTTTATTTAAAGGTCATAGTACCTGTGCTTGTTGTTTTGCAGGATTAATATAACTACAAGGCCATATAGATTCACTTGTAATTAAAGGATCCTTATAAAAATCACCATGAAACTGTGGCATATACTGTGGTTGCAATTCTGTTATAACAGCCTGAAATTAAATAATATAATTACAGCTTGGTAAACACATACTGTGCTAATTTTCTGTGCTGGCTTTTAAATCCATGTCAACAAATTCAACTGAGCAAGTTTTAGATATTTCAACTGCATTTTAAAAAATATTATGAACTCTTTCATAACATCTACAAGCTGGAAGAGGCAAAAAGAAAATCATTTATAAGATAACTCTATGGTTGACAACTGAAAAATCTTGAGTTTGCCACAATGAACAATTCCAAGTATTAAAAAAAAACTTACACAAACTATAAGAATATAAAAATGTTCACAGGAAAATAACTGATTTGCATTCAAAATTTGAGATAGAAAGGTTTTGATATTCAATAAGGTTTTTCCTTGTAACCCAATAACAATGTCAAATTGTTTTTAAAAAATTTCATCAATACTTTGTTCCAGGACTCCCACTTCAAAATTTTCACTTAGTCATTTTTGATAACTTTGTCCTGAAGTGATTCACAAGATTACAATCTTTAAACATAAACGAGGGGAAAAAGTCAACAGATAACTGCTATGACCATTGTAACAATCCATGTAAATTTGTAAAAAAAATTGATCAAGAATTTGGATTTGTAGAAATTGCAGGACAACAGAAGCAGTTCAAAACATTTTACATCCATACATTAAACAATTATAAAGTTCACAGTTTTAATACCAATTATAAAGTTCACAGTTTTAAAGTTCCAATTTCACATTTTCTAAGAAAGTCAAAACATAATTATTTCTACGTCTTTTGCTCAAAAGGTTGTCAACTCACTATTATACGGTCCTGGGCAAAATTTTTGGGGCATTATAAAGGGTGACACAGGGTGATTGAGGAAATAGTTACCCAATTACCTCCCTTGTTTTCCCATTCCTCTCCATGGACGGCCATCTTCAAACGTTTGAATTTGAAGTTGAAAATGATATTTTTGCCAATTTCTCAACTGGCAGTACTGAATTATAGAATTAATAGGATTATTCTTTAACAAGGTAGGACTGTTTATAGGTTCAATCTATTTTTGGGCTTTATTTTAATACATTTTAAAACAAGCCAACAGTGAGGCTGATGTCCCCCGCCGAAATCCCCAAATAAATAGACGACACATATTAATTAATCGCACATTTATTTTTTTCAGCGGTATCAAGTTACCGTGTCTCAAAGCATCAACCAATCAAATTGCTTATCTCTGCTTACCGAAAGCGGAAAATGTTCATCTTCAAACTCCATCAAGGCATTGACCTAATAAGCATATACACCAAGTTTGAACATTTTAACTCAATTAGAAGGAGAGTTATTGTGTTCCAAAGTCTCGACCACTCAAATTGCGTATCGCTCTGCTTACCCTGAGCAGAAAATGCTCATTATCGAACTTAGTCAAGGTATTACTGTAATGAATAAGCATATACACCAAGTTTGAACATTTTAACTCAATTACATTAGAAGGAGAGTTATTGTGTTCCAAAGTCTCGACCAATCAAATTGCGTATCGCTCTGCTTACCCGGAGCAGAAAATGCTCATTATCGAACTTTGTCAAGGTAATTAGAACTAAAGATATCGTGTCCCAAAGCATCAACCAATCAAATTGCTTATCTCTGCTTACCCTAAGCGGAAAATGCTCATATTCGAACTCCATCAAGGCATTGACCTAATAAGCATATACACCAAGTTTGAACATGTTAACTCAATTAGAAGGAGAGTTATTGTGTTCCAAAGTCTCGACCAATCAAATTGCGTATCGCTCTGCTTACCCTGAGCAGAAAATGCTCATTATCGAACATATTCAAGCTATTACTGTAATGAAACGATACACCAAGTTTCATCACTCTCACTTAATTAGAACTAAAGTTATCGTGTCCCAAAGCATCAACCAATCAAATTGCTTATCTCTGCTTACCCTAAGCGGAAAATGCTCATCTTCGAACTCCATCAAGGCATTGACCTAATAAGCATATACACCAAGTTTGAACATTTTTACTCAATTAGAAGGAGAGTTATTGTGTTCCAAAGTCTCGACCAATCAAATTGTGTATCGCTCTGCTTACCCTAAGCAGAAAATGCTCATTATCGAACTTATTCAAGGTATTACTGTAATGAAACTATACACCAAGTTTCATCACTCTCACTTAATTAGAACTAAAGTTATCGTGTCCCAAAGCATCAACCAATCAAATTGCTTATCTCTGCTTACCCTAAGCGGAAAATGCTCATCTTCGAACTCCATCAAGGCATTGACCTAATAAACACATAAACCAAGTTTGAAGATTCTAGCTCAATTAGGAAGAAAGTTATTGTGTCCCAAAAAGTGTGACGGACAGACGGACAGACAGACAGACAGACAGACAGACAGACAGACAGACAGACAGACAGACAGACAGACAGACAGACAGACGGACGGACGAACCCATTTTAATAGTCCCCCAACTTTCTTCGAAAGGCGGGGGACAAATATAACTTAAAAAAATGCTATTGGAGCTTTAATAATATTATTCAGCATAAATATCATGGACTTACTTCAGTTGTACGTATTGGAGGTCTAGATGCTCTGTGTAAAGCTGTTAATAGATTCTGTCTGTGATCATGTATATTACTTACAGATCTATCATTTTGTAAATAGTGATCTACAGTTGGCAGAAGAATAGGAGGATCTGTATGTACACTATGACATCCTGATGATTGAGAAGCAGACATGGCTTTAACTGGTTCTTCATGGGAATTAGAGCCTACATCCATCAAATCTATTCCTATTTCCTGAGAATTTGTCATTCTATTTACTTGACTGAAGGCCATGACATCGTTCATTTGTAACAAAGATTTAGCATTGGTAAAAGCAGTGTCTTTAGAAGAAACTGGTGATTGTGTTCTACTTAACATAGGTACATCAGTCTCTATTTGTGCTTTATTGATCTTTATTACATCACCATTTGTTTTGGGCAACTCAATAAAAATGGGGGTCTTAATTATTTTTGATTGTTCTTTGTCTTTTCCTGGAGAATAAAATAGAACATAATGAATAATTTTTTGTAACAGTGTTAGTATTCATAATTTTATATAGATTTTGTTGAACAGCCAGGATCATTTTACAATAAAAATAAATTACTCAGATGTTGATCTCATATTTTAAAAATAGGTTGCCAGGCAATGAAACATACGCCCACACAGCAGCTAAATCGTCCGGGCAGTCAACAAGAGTTGTCGCATATTAAGTAATTATCAGAAAATCATTAGAATTTGTTTGGTTTTTATAAAGTTCTGCCCCATGCTAAGTATACGAATCATTTAATATTATGGAATTAGCTGTCACCTCCACTGGAAACGAAACATTTAATATTATGGCGATTTTTCGTACAATCAGGGGCCATAATTCAGGAAGTTACGATCAGATATGTCCAAATATTGACAGGAACCAAGATCTTTGAGTTATGAACATGTATTTCAAGTTTGACCAAAATCGAATTAAAATTGTGACCTCTATAATCAAATGTTTTTGAACTCCAGACGGATCACAAGATAAAGGCGATTTTCAGTATAATCAGAGGCCATAATTCAGGAAGTTACAATCCGATATTCGCAAATATCGCAAGGAACCAAGATCTTTAGGTTATAAAAATATATTTCAAGTTTCATCAAAAACGAATTAAAATTGTGACCTCTATAGGGTCCACAACCTTGATATACCATATTTTTTACACCATTCGCATACAAACGGCGGTCATTTTGTTTGTCAATTTTGGTCTGATATTCATGAAATTCAAACTCAACCTAGATTACCCTGTAACAGTGATATAATCAAACGTTTTTTTTTAAATCAGGTAATAATTGTTACCTCCAGAGGGACCACAAGGTGATAAAGCCGATTTTTCGTACAATCAGGGGCCATAATTCAGGAAGTTACGATCCGATATGCGCAAATATCGTAAGGAACCAAGATCTTTATGTTATAAACATATATTTCAAGTTTCATCAAAATCGGTTCAAAATTGTGACCTCTATAGGGTCCACAACCTTTATATAACATATTTTCACACTATTCGCGTACAAACGGAGGCCATTTTGTCTGTCAATATTGGTCCAATTTTCACGAAATTCTACATCATCCTTTATTACCATGTAACGGTGATATGATCAAATGGTTTTTTAAATCGGATAATAATTTTGACCTCCAGAGGGGCCACAAGCTAAAAGATAGGAACCAAGATCTTTGGGTTATAACCATGCATTTCAAGTTTCATCAAAATCAAATTAAAATTGTGACCTATACAGGGTCCATGATATACCATTTTTTAACAGTATTCGCGTACAAACGGCGGCCATTTTGTCTGTCAATTTTGGTTCGATTTTCCCGAAATTTGAACTCAAACCTTCCTTAAGGTGAAACGGTGATATAATCAAACGTTTTTTTTAAATTGGAAAATAATTGTGACTTCCAGAGGGACCACAAGCTAAAAAGGTTGATTTTTCGTACAATCATAGGCCATAATTCTGGAAGTCACGAATCAATGAGCATAAATATCGAAAGGAACCTAGATCTTCGGGTTATAAACATGCATGTCAAGTTTCATCAAAATCGGTTCAAAATTGTGACCTATATAGGGTCCACAACCTTGATATAACATATTTTCACACTATTCGCGTACAAACGGCAGCCATTTTGTCCGTCAATTTTGCTTCGATTTTCACGAGATTCGAACTCAGCCTTCATTACCATGTAACGGTGATATAATCAAACGTTTTTTTAAATCGGATAATAATTTTGACCTCCAGAGGGACCACAAGCTAAAAAGGGCGATTTTTCGGACAATCAGGGCCCATAATTCAGGAAGTTACGATCCGAACTCAACCTCCATAACCATGTAACGGTGATATAATCAAACGTTTTTTTAAATCGGATAACAATTTTGACCTCCAGAGAGACCACAAGCTAAAAAGGGCAATTTTTCGGACAATCAGGGGCCATAATTCATGAAGTTACGATCCGATGGGCGCAAATATCGAAAGGAACCAAGATCTTTGGGTTATAAACATGCATTTTAATTAAGTTTCATCCAAATCGGTTCAAAATTGTGACCTCTACACTGTTCACAAGCTAAAAACGTGATTTTTCATACAATCAGGGGCCATAACCCATGAAGTTACGGTCTGATACATGCCAATATCGAAAGCAACCAAGACCTTAGGGTGATAAACCTATATTTTAAGTTTCATTGAAATTGGATAGACTGTTCACAAACAATTGTGGACAGACGGACGGACGGACGGGCGAACAGGGGCGAAGACAATATACGTCCATATGGTGAAAATATATCAGATTCCAGACAACTGTACATAAAATGCAGTACTTTATTTTTCTAGGTTTTATTTTAAAATAAATTGTTACAATCACTACCGGAATATATTGACATATTCTCGTAAATTAAATGAAATGCAACATATATATTTCAGATCAAGATATTTTCCAAAAATCTAAAGAGTAATGCCCAACACTGAAGTAGAGATCCACTCAAAATACATTGCCAATGAGGTTGGATACCACACTAACAACGGTACATTACTCTCACTTTCAAACAAAAATCTGTTAGTCTTAAATTTGTTTTCTTTCATAAAATAAAGACTGTAATACTTATTTATAGTCTACCTGTTTTTTCCTGTATGAAACTGTTTAGTAGAGATCTCTGTATACTATTGGTATTATGAGATGAACTTGTAGATGATAGTCTGCATGACATAGGTGTGGCTGATGGTGGAATACTATAATTAAATAATACGTTTCATTTTAATTAATTAGTCAAGTTTAGATCCAGTATTCATACAAGTACTCATCTTGTTATTACAAAACTTACTTTTGTTTCATCATTTTTTTCAATTCATCACAAGTAGTCTGTAGTAAATCTGAAAATTGATATAAGAAGTATACTTATGATTTGTAAAATATCTACAAAATTCCTGCTGGCAAAATTACCAGTTTTGAATAAATGTAAAAAAAAATAAGATTCATAGATAAAGAAATGAAATTTTCCATACCATACGGACCACTAGACAGCTGTCCTTGTCAGGTCCTCTGTCCTGCATCGCTGACAAGATGGAACCCTACGAGGCCATCATGACCCCCCTCATAGGGTTTAACATTGATTTGACACAAACTAGGTCATTTTGGGACAAACATGATTCAATTTTAATTCAATAATTTTCTTGCACATATGGGTTGTTATCAATGGAAGGAAACCTGAGGACCCTGTGAAAACCCACAAAGATGAACAGGCGACTAGACACCTTGTTACGTAAGGTAAAGTGAGGACACATCTTTGATCTTACTGAAGATAAAATTTCACAAATTTTGGTACCTAATGTTTCTGGTTATTAAATGTATTTATTTCACTGCATTAAAGATACATTATGAGAGATTTTTATAAGGAGTTAGCGATTGTTGCTATAACAGTTCAAAAATAGATGATGAAAGAAGAATATATTGAAAATTTCAGTCAAATTACTTTATTCTACTGTATTTTTGTCTAGAAATGTATAGAACTCCATCTTCACCGATGGCCGATCGTTTTGATTGACAGGCGTTAACTCCACCTATATAATCTCGATTATCAAGTGATGTTTTCAATGACTGTGGCAGGCCTACATTTAGCCTATTTGGTTTGAGACGGGGCTGCAATGCAACTCGTATAACATTTATTTTCTACTACAAATTAGAATTAAGACTTTTAATATATAGATAAGAAGAGAAAGTCGGCAACAGAATTTTAAAGTTTGAAAGGAATGGATCAAATCAATGAGGCAGCATTGTAAATAATATAGCCGACTTCTTCCGTTGCCAGCGTGTATTCTGGTACTTTAGGTAGGTCTACGTAACTCCTGAAGCAGGCGAACACGAAAAAGTTATCCGATGGGGCTGCAATTCAGCTGGTTGATGTTAGCTTCGATGTTTATCAATATCCATAATTTTACTGTAAACACAAGTGACAAAAGAGCGACAGGGTGTTGACCTAATTACCGCGGCCTCACTTCGAAGACTCTATCATTAATAGCCGTGATCTAGGAGTATGACGTCAAGCAACTGTTAATCTCCTCTCACGACGCCATTTATAATTAAATTAATCAATGAAATCCTGTTTAAATCCAAGATCAATCCAAGCCATGCGGTGTTCTGATTGAGGTTTTTTTTGAAATTGTGAAGTTCGCTCGATTAGTTTTAGCATCAAAGATATGCAAAAGTTTTCTTCAGCATTTTTTCGACATTAAAAAATTTGACATAGTTGTCTTTGCAATTACACCTAGCACGAGTTTGTGAAACTTTGACACCACGTATAAACTATAAGTAATGTGGACTTAAAAGTCAAATTGCAATATTTTAGTGTTGTTGGACCTCCATCCATAGATAAATCAAGGCAGTGTATAAAACAAATCCACAGTAGCAATCTTTTATTGAGTTATGGGACTATTATCCTAGTCTAATACTGTGGCAATGTACACCAAGAAAAGGTAGACCATATTATTAATTAATGTAAAAATAATAATCAGCTTATAACTTGATTAATATTCTAAGATTTATTCTTAGTTCATTGGAAACAATTTTTATTTCAATATATCCAATAAATACTAGACAATGTAGGCTCAGTTTCTAATCACATGTAGTCATAATACAATTAATGTTACTAAAAATAGAATAAAACAACAAAGTAGAAATTGTATGATATTGGTTAATTAAATTCAAAACTAAGGATAGAGATCAGAAAATTATGACGTGAGCAAAGGTGAAAAGATTCCATTTTGATGGTATTTTCTAGTGTTTATGATTAGAATTTGAATGGGGGTTATCTACTTAAATAAAGATTAAAAAAAAGCTAAAAATGTTAACAAATACTTTGATTGGAATAGTGTTTCGTTTTAGAACGCCTGAGTCATGTGATGTTATTTTGCAGACGATGTTACTCGGCATCGTGGAGCGACAGTAACTGACAAAAACATTTTTGGGATGTCCTTTTTATTTTCACTTTCATCCATATAAGTCACAGCGGAGCAAGACTCCTGCAGAAAAGGGTATCAACTTATATACCGCGAAAAATATGGTACTTACCATTTTTATTTGAAATTTTCTTATTGAGTAAAGATTTCATAAGGAAGTTAGATATCTCTTGTAATGGTGGTGACTGAAACAAACATTAGTAAGAAAGAGTGTAATAGGCATTCCTAGTTCTTGAATAATGCCAATTCAATAGGCTAGGTTAGTACAGTATACAGAGAGAAGAGAGAGAGAGAAATAGGGTTTAACCTCCACTCAACACAAACTAGGTCATTTCGGGACTAAGATACAGTTTTAATTTTATTTAGATAATTCGCTTGCGCGTAGGGGTCTTTTGCAGTGGGAGGAAACCGGAGTGCCAGGAGGAAAAACACGAGGTTGAGAAGACGCCCCCATCTCCATGCCAGATATGCTCACACCAGGGATCAAAACCACAGCCAGAAGCCAGAGGTGACCGACCAGCTAGAGGCCGAAGCGCGGCACTCAAGTTCACTAGGCCATTCCCCCACCCCCTGAGAGAAGAGAGAGAGAGAGGTTTAACATCCACTCGACACAAACTATGTCATTTCGGGACTAACTTATGGTTCAATTTAATTTCAATAATTTGCTTGCATCTAGGGGTCTTTAGTAGTGGGAGGTAATCAGAGAATCCAGAGAAAACCAACAAGGTTGGACACGCGACCCTACTGGAGAATCGAAACCATGCAGTGTTTTACAGACATGCATACAGTATGTAAATATAGTTGTCCGAATTGATGTCCTGATTCAGAATGATGACAGATTTCACAGAATGCCGTAGAATTCACATGTCGGAAGTGACAGAGTCCACTGAATATATTTTGCATTCTAATTCAATAACCAATTGACTTCATGATCTACTATTTTCTTGTAATATTCAATACAATACAGAAAATAAAAATGCTTCTTTGCAATTTGGTTTTGGGAAACAAAAATGACTTACATTTGGCAAAGTTTCCCCTGTAAAATTTGCTGTACTATGAGACACTCCAGTGGATGCCGCAGAACTAAAATAAAGGAAATGTATGTCATGACTCATATTTAAATATTACACTTGCTGGTCTAATAATCAGTAAAGAAAACAAAAAACAACTTAAGAGGTCTCCTTCACATTTTTCACCTTTCTAATATTTGTTTAAAGAGTAGAGCACTGTTTAGCCATTTAAAATTCATTTAGACAGAATATAACATAAAACAGCACAGCACAATACACAATTCATCTTAGTACATTCTGTGCATATATGGAGTGAAACTTTGGAAAAGAAAATATACTACCTATGATGATGTCTGTTAGGTAATGAATTAGATATAGGAGTTATATAAACAGGTTTAAGTAATACTTGTTCCACAGTTGATAGGTGATCTCTTGATGTTGATAACTGATCATGTATTGGACTGAAAGAGAAAATTGTAAGTCTCACTGACAGAATTTATGATCTAAAGTGCACTCGTCATCATGAATACAAGTACAGACAAAAATAACCAAATAGTATTTTGTTACTGAATTTTCCATTTTCAATCAAATGCCAAAAATGCAAATTCTTCATCAATCATCATTTCACCCTTTTATTTTTAATGTAAATATAGTGAGTTTAGAGGAAGTGAATATCTTACTTTGGTGAGTTAATATCATAATCAACATCCATTTGATTACAATCATCATCTGCATTATGTATTATCTTCCATAGATCAGCATCAGTCTTCTTACGTATTGAGTCAGATACTACAATAGGATCTAAAAAAAATATTTAAGTCAAGTTAATAATTGTATAGAATAATAAACTGCTAATTTATTGTTAATTTATTCTGACTGCAAGACTACATATCATCACTAGTATAAATGATCTGGAACTCCTCATATACACACATGATTTATTTGGTTCAATTATTATTATTTTTTTCAATTCTAACTTCTTTCATGTTTTATGTTGCTCTTACGAATACCAGACCATCAATATTCTGGAGTACTAATAGCAGTGTGGTTTCCCATTATAAATGAGAAATTGGTGACAACTGGATGACACATGACAGCGACCACTCTTGAAGTAATTTCAAATGGCATTCGCTGTCATCTGTTAATTAAGACTAATAGATTTCAAAGTCACGTTTGTTCCACTAGGTTTGAGAAATGCTTGCAAAATTCCCAGCAATAGATTTTCAATTTTTATTATAAATATTCAGATGAGAAAAAAGATAACAGACTTGTTGGATTTTTCTGTATACATGTATTAGACAATTTTTATATTTGTTTCATTGCATCAATATTACAGTATCAAACCATCATGACAAAAATAAAAATTGGTCTTCATTAGCCCAATTCAGAGTGAACAGTAGGATGTTAAACCCCATTTCAATTCATTTCAAAAATAAAAAATGTCATCAGTTCCATATATATATAGTGTCATATTACAATCAATTATAATTTACCTCTACCAATTTTCAAAGATTTCTTTCCTTGGTTAAATAAACCTAATCGTTTCTGTAAAACAAAATAAAACCATCCATAGGCTGCCAAGCAACAAACACACACCCACCATATGTACAAGTAGTTATAATTATGAGCTTAACAACTCATAAAAATATAAGATCATAATTAAAGCCTAATAAGATTTCATAAAAAAACTTGAGCAGTGGTAAATCTGGAAGTTATAATCGAGAATCGTTCCATTTCAATAGAATAGATAAACGATGTCGATATAAATTACAGAAATGCAGCCTATAAAGGGGAATTACTTGGGATGTGATTACTGAAAATGATGAAAATCAATAGTTTTCAGTGATACAGACAACCTGTATCAATTTCAATCTATAGCTCAACGGACACCCAATCTTTTAACAATTATCCATTATAAAAGCTAAATTTCTTTGATTTTGGTCAAAATACTGTAATGAAAAGGGTTTATTTGAGATGTTATAGAAATTGATATAGAGTTAATTATGTTTTGACTTTCTTATAAACTATCGCTTTAACAAACAGGAATCACAAGTTCAAAGCTTGAACATAATAATCCTAATTCTGATCAGTAAACATCTTCTTATCATACATAAACTAAATCATATGTACTTACAGTTAATCGTGTATTGGTTATTCTAGAAAAAGCTAAATCACTATCATCTATTGTTGTATTTACTGGCTGAAATTTAATTCAAACAAATATATAATAATATGTATTGGCAGACAATGAAACAGCAAACATAAAATTCCCCTGGCAAGATAAAATTTTGACTGGCCAGGAGAATTTTATATTACTAATACCAGTAGTACCAAAACTTTCTAACCATTTTCAACCTAAATGACAATGGTTGGTGCCTTTATTTGTTAATATCTGTCAGTTCAAATACTTAATAGATATGCATATCAGTTTTTAAATATATAGCAAGTCTGAATATTCAGTTGAATTTTAGACTTGCTTTGGTCATTTATTTCTGGCATACTTTTAAAAAAATATTTACTAACATTTGATAAATTTTGTGTACATGATAGGTGTTTAGTAACTGCTGATGTCTTTTCTTTACTTTCACACTGAAACAATTACAAAAAGAGAGATTGTATTAAAATAAAAAAAGCAAGCAATATAACCTTTTATTCAAGAAATATAATTAACTTTTATTAAATATTCAACAATATTTTTTACTTGAATTGAAATAAAAATAATAGTTTGTGTTACATACTAAATTACTGATGAGATTAACACTGTTTAAATATTTCTAGAAATTATTACAACATTCAGCAGGGAATTTGATTTAAATGTACTTGGCGATTAAGGCAAAGCAAAACTGCAGGGCATTTGATTTAAATGTACTTGGCGATTAAGGCAAAGCAAAACGTACCTTTTTACTTAGATTATTTGGTTTTAATTTGTTCCTTTCTGCTCTAGTTTTTCTTTTCTTTCTTTTTGGTCTGTTATTTTCAGGGCTGTCCATGCTTAAATCACTTGATTTATCTGATGTGATAGCTACCATATCATGTTGATCAAAATTTTCAACATAGAAGCTTTGCTTTTTCTTTGCTGGTTTTTCCAATTTTAACGCTTTTTTCTCATGACTTGTGAAATCCGATCTATTTTGAGACCGGTTTCTAACAATTTCAGAACCAGATTTTCTAGATTTTGTTAAACAATTCACATCTTGTTGTGTTAATTTTGAACCAACTTTCTGTATTTCTAAACAATTTGTTGGCATCAAGTTTTTATCAGTATTAACCAGAATTGCACCTCCTCCATTTGGAGATTGAAGTCTTGCCTGAAAAACTATTTAGGGAAAGGATAATAAAATTATGATAATTGTGCAATGTGCATGCATCATCTCCGGGAAAAAGTAACAACATTGTGCTTTTTGCTCTAACAGAATCTAATTGGTCTTAATTTCTTGAAAAAATTACTTCTGTCATAATTATATTCATACTTTGCTGTTGTTCTTCAAATAAAATTGTCAATTGTGGTATCTTACTGACCAAAATAGGGATTTTCAGCAATAATGACAAGGTGCTTGAAAAAAATCCTCTCCTTTATTAAGATGGCAATGGAGCAAGATCGAGCACCATAAAAAAAGACTACTGCAGCTTTACCTTTTAATATTGAATCTCTATATCTATTTTTGGATTCAGTATCAATTCTTTTTATATTTTTTAGCTTAATACCAGTATTTTTCATGAGTTACATTTCCATTAATACCTCTTCATAATTATATCTGTATCTAAAATAGAGAAAGGCAGTTTTGTCAATATAGTGAATGCAGAACTTCCAGAGTTGTTGTCTCAATAATTGAGAAAATTAACAGTAACACACTAAGTCCCTAATGAAGTTTGGATTGAAGCAGGACCAATGTCAAACTAAACATGAGCAGCAAGTAATAGAATTGATGTTTGATCTCAAATACTCTAATTATTAAGGGCACATACGGAAAATTTGGGCATGGTTGACTTGATCAAAGGCACCACAGTGAGGTGCCAGTGCCAAAGCAAAGGAGTTACATGTAGCTACAAGAATTTTGTTAAAACTGTTGAGATAAATCTACCAGTAATATGTTTATTTTTAGCTACGACACCATTTATATCAATTTCAAAACCATGGAAACTTATTTGGGCTTTAAATGTATTCAATTATTAAACATAGCTGACAGTGCCTGATCTGACAGTATCATTTTTATATAAATAATAGAATTCATTACAGTACTGGTGGCTGGATTTACCCAAATCAACCATTATTTCGATTCATATCATAATCGAAGTGTTTTTGTGCCAAAAACTACCCTCATAATACTTGGAAAACGCCTTCTGGGCTTTAGAGCCTTTGAGACCAAAAAAAACTGCTAAGATCTGAAAATCAATTATGACAATTTGGCATAAAGAAAGATATATTATTAAGTATCGATAAAAAATTAATATGATACGAATTGAAATAATTGTAGAGTTAGGTGTAACACTGCTTTAAGTTAATTATAGGCACGTCGGATAGCTTTTTTTAAATAATTATTTTTAGGCCTGTGTTTTTGGATAAATGACAATTATCAGTGGTTGTTTTGATTTAATGTTAAGTGATTGTTTTTTGCAGATGGTTCTTAATTATACAGTTATAGCGTTTACTTAGTCTTAGATTAGATTATATAGATTTAGAACTTCTGGGTAGTTTTTCTGGACGTCCCCAGCCCATTCTGCCACATGAATTTAAATTTAAGATCCGTGAAACATTCCAGGACAGCAGTTAATATTAAGTTCTAAATCTATATAATCTAATCTAAGACTAAGTAAACGCTATAACTGTATAACTAGTAATTATATAATATTATAATTTTATATAATAAATAAGGTAAAGTCGTGCTATTATTTGTAAGGTAAAGGAGATGACGTGGGACTATCGGGTAGGAGGGAACTACTGCAACCTATCGAAATTTTCAGAGAAAATCTGTTTGGTTTTCTCAACAACTGGGTAACATTTATAAGCTATGAACTTTAATTGACTTCTGAGAAGAATTAGTGAATTTAGTGATCAGGATAACTTTCTGTTTAGAACTGCCGCCTTCAAAAGCGACTGTCATTAGTTTCGAATAAATTCATATAATGGTAGCGAATGCAATACTATCAATATCAGTGTTATATTATGCAAAAATAACATTTCAAGATATTTTTTTCCAATAAGACCTACGGTATAGATATCTATCTATTGAAATCTAGTCTTACAAATTACGAAAGTAAACATATTAGATTCCTGTTATCAAAGCGCATGCGCTGTATCCTAGAAACGACACGCTGAAATTGGCGTACAAAATGAAAACTGAACTGTGATGTAAATATTAATTTCTATGCTTTTGACAACATGGCTTTAACAAGAATATCCGCTAAATACCCACCACAGATCGATCCTACGAGAACACCCCTTGCCTTTGGCGCAAGAGCCATACCCCGTTTAGTAAGTATCCTGTTTTGATATTTAAAAATATATACAATATTTTTATATTTTATTCGGACACTAACTGAGTTAAAGGCTCAATCCACCCCCTTGTTGAAACGGAATAATAATAATATAATGTCTCAATCTAATCTTTATACTGGTCAACAAATTGTATTATTTTACAATATTCCTAATAATTTATATGATTGATACAAATTTCATTTCAACACACCTAATTTATAAACAAAATTGGAAATGTAGGCTAAACCTTTTCAAATGTGACTTGGTTGGAATTTGGATTTTAAAATATTTTCGAACCCTCAGCTGGTGGATAATTTACACAACGGGTAGGACACTTAAGCAGGACACTTAAAGGCGCCAAATCGTAGAGTGGTTCAGGCTAAAAATGTTTTATAACAAACAGACACTATTTCGGGACAGTAAAGACATTATATATGATAAGACTTACTATAAAAACTTCATTGATCAACAATGGAAGTCTGGCCACTTCTGATTTTTGAGGATATATAACCATTTGGACATATGTTATAAATGGCTCAAAATCTTCCTGGCTTCCATAATCAAAGGAGTTAATCAGTTATCTCTTAGTGAGAATAAGAGCTATGTCCCTTGGTTGTACTTAAAATAATATGCTCCAAGCTACGCACGTCCCGGAAACGAAATAACTTTATCGCAGTCGGAAAATATCGTTTATTTCCATACTGCAAAGTAACCGAATACACTCTATGAGACGATTGGATTTGACATATGTACGCATGCGCAAACGCTTAGTTGTTTTAACAGTAAACCCGCGCCTTCAAATGTCTTTATATTAACTGTGTTTATAATGCTACAGTAGAAATTAAAATACATGTTCAGCTGGATTTGACATGAATTATTTCAAGATTAGCCTAATACATATATTAAAATGAACAGTGCGTTTACTTATTTATACCCAGACACTGGCCTATTTATAACGGCATGTTATACAGAGGGAGAGAGAGGGGTCTATAAATCTAATAATGTAACACTTTAATGTTAACCTCAAAGATAACTAAATATTATATTGTGCAGTACGATGTTTGTTATGAAAAATAAATTGCCGGGTAAAGTACGAGGAAAATATAATGACATGTAATACGGGGAGTGAGAGAGAGGGATAAACACCCCAATAAAACTATTAATTTAAGACTTATTTTTTGTCCCTAAGATAAATAAATATATTGTACTGCATGATGTTTGTTATGAAAAAAGAACACATTGCTGGATAAGTGGCGTATGCGCCGAGCCAGCGATTATTGCGTATGTACCGAATTTAGAGCCAAATTTTGTAGTTTCGTCTGTATAAAGGGTGGTATTTTTCGCCGACTTCAAGGTTCCCTAAACATGTGGACACCGACGCGCTCACATGATATTCTTTGAACTCTAGATTTTGATGGAGTGTAATTAGATTTAGTCCCACGAGAGCCAAACATGCGGTTATAACCACTACTACGTTACCATTGGAAACATTTAGATTTTCAAGTTTCATGACCAAATTATGGCATTCTGCTGTGTATCTTTGATTTTCGACATCAGAAAAAATTCCTTCGTTCATCTAAAATGGTTTGGACTTGCAACCATTCTTTTTACCTGCGAATTGTTTTTTATTTTCATTATTAGCCTTCATGCGAATCATTTCTTTTTTAGTCTTCGGAAGTTGATTTTTTTTAAAACTTGGCGATTGTGCTTTTATGACAATCGCCGCAAATACTTTTTTTTCTATCTAAATCAGTTAAGGTCGCATCGGCAGATGTCCGAGTCTCTCTGTTTATTAAATTAATTGCACTTGTGTCTGCCGATGGAGTAACGTAAACTATCCCGGAAAAAATGAGGTGTCAAGAAAATCGTCGTATGATTTCATACATTTAGTGGACTTAACCTTACTTTTACTCAGCTTCCTAGTCTTTTTCGTCAGTCTGACCAGTCTATTTTGAATGTATTTGTCACCAAAAGTCACACACTCGTCATGTAAAGCAGTCATGATAGACCGATGCTCCGAAGTTGTCGGGAATTTATTAACATTTGTCTAGCATAAAGCCTATTTGTGATTTTTGTCATAGGTAGTTTGTTATAGTTCCCAAATCATAGGGGTACTTGTCCAATCCAATGCTGGATAGCAAATCATCCGTGGACGATATCTTGCAGGGCTCAGTCTCAAATCTAGAAAAAAATAAGTTCGTCGATCAAAGCCTATGGCTACAGGATGGTTAGATAATATACTATGATTATAAAAATAATTCACACCATATTACCGAAAAGGGTCTGGAAAATAAAGACTACAAATAAAAGGTTTGTTTCGGTTATTTTCCGATCTCAAATAGTTCTGCGTATTTAGAGCTAGCAAATATTTATTTCCTAACCACAATAGATGCCAGCGTAAACTAAGAATGTAGCCACTTAATAAAAGTAAATCTCGAAAGGTTGTAGTGAATTTATCTGGGCGATTTCACCTGCTTGAAAGTTAGAAATAAAACGAAGCTATTATATAGCTAGCTCTGTATTTAAATCACCAAAATCGCCAAAATCAAAAATCAAATCAAGGAGTGAAATCGAAATTTTTGCTCACGTTCGCTATTAAATAAACACGTAAGTCGAAGCCCGTAATGAGTGTATTTTTTACTCGGCGTTATATACCAATACATGTTTGTAAAAATACCTCATGTGACGTATATTTGCTGCGACTTCCTAAACCACGTGCGCGGCGCTAACTTCTGCTCACTTCAGAAGATTTCTCGACGGAGCAATCACACAGATAAGCGGGTCAGTTTTTATAAGGACAAATATTGTGTCTCTGAACCATACTACAAATCGCTAACATTTGGTCCTAGAAATTGTCAGAAGTGGATAGCAACGCATACAAATTTTTTATAATACTGTAATTAATGTGACATGAATGTATGTAAATTATAAACTGATTTAGATTCAATGGTTTCCGTTTTTACTCTAATTTCAATCAAATGAGTTATGTTCCGCGAAATAAACCAGCACAGCAGTCTTATTCGGGTGCAAATTTCCAGCTTCTGGTTATTCCAGTCTACATAGGGCCTACACCATTTGATTTGGGGCAATGCCTTGTTCCCTGAGTCTCTTGCTAGATCTGGGCTGAAACGCATTATGGTACACAATTCGTGTACCAATGGTAAAATGTTTATTTTGTCTTAAATATTGGATATCAGGAGCCCATTTTTTCCCGGTAAGATCACAGCATCAATGTTGATTTAAATTGACAAATAATTCGTGTTTTCAAAGTTGAAGATTTTGGATGATATTGAGTTTGAGACTTAGCTACTTTAAACATTTAGGCCTAGTACTTAGAATAAGGCTATTATTTATTTTCTGGTGCTGCCAAGCCAGCAAGAGTGTTATTATCCCAATAAGAAAAATTTGTTGGTGATCGCCCTTTTTTTTCTCCAAAAATGTGTGAGAGAGGAAGATTTTTATTTTTTTAATGAATATACAAAGTTCAAGCAATATACTTCAGGAATATTAACCTTTTATTTCATGTAAAAACATCTGCAACTCATCTGCATATAAAGTCACTGATCGTTATTTGCATTGTTCAGATTAATTATTTAAACTTTAGATATTCTGGCTTGGATTCAATATTTAGGCCTGTAGGTGGTGGCGACTGGTTTAATGTTGCAGGATATCAAATGTTGCAAAATTTTCGATTCATATCGTGTACGTCTTTGGACTGATTTTTAGACATTCAACTTTTATGATATTGTAGTTTGAGAATAGTAAGACCGCCAGAAGAATCTGTAATAATCGGTCAATATAGTCATTCATGCCCCACACATGGCCATTCCGAAATTCTGTTGTTACATTTATTCGTTTCGAGAGACTGTTCCATGTAATTCAGAATCGGCGACATTTAATCCAGTCATATCATTACTTCAGCATTGAACAAAGGACAGTGAATATTTGTATTTTGATAATATGATCCTCTGAAGCTTGCAATAAAACAAAAAATCAATTCTATTGCAGAATAAAGAATTACAAAATGATACATTGCTTACCCGACAAAGGGCTGTTATGTCCTTATGTGATCATCTTCACGACCCTGAACATATAGCAACAGCCTTGAGAGAAGGTAAGTGATCAAAACAAGAAAATATAGAAATGATTAACAGGAAAGCAGTAAGTATGCTGTAAGTAGATTTAGTATTTTAACAGGGCTCTATGATTTATCATACATAAAATCCAGGACTGTGTCCCTGTACATTGTAGGCATTGTCAGATTTCAATGATACGCTTGGGTACCAAAGGAAAAAATGATATAGTATAAGCAGAGTTGGGATTTCAAAATCAATTCCCGTTTCTTGAGAGGTCTATACAGTGAATGACCCATGTACTGTACTTGATAACAAAAGATAAATTTCACCTACATATCATTTTTATAGAAAAAAGTCTGGTTTTATCCAGATACTGTATAATACAACGGTCTCCATTTCCAGATGAAGACTGTCAGTTTTAAGTTATGTACAAGCATATGACACATATCGGGTTAGTTGGTCGGCCTTAGGTAATGGGTTATAAGGGATTTTAACACAAAATTAAGCAGTTTTATTCCCCCAAAAGTTATCGGGGTTGGCCCTTTAATATGTCGTTCAAAATTTCGCGGCACACCTGTTGAGAATTACTGAGCTAGAGTGTAAGCCTTTATCAACTGGTTACAAAAATAATACTGTTGATGGGTCTATATAAACAGTAGAATTTTAGATTAATAATCCCTATATTTGAATTGTAAAAATAATCATAATTTAAACATAATAATGTTCATGTCAAGATTGTTAATAATGTACATGAATTTTTAAATAATTATTTCTTCATCATACATTTATAAATTATTTCAGGCATTGCAGAAAGTCTTAAAAAATTATTATGTGATCCTGACATTACAGTTAGACAGAAATCTACAGAATGCCTCTTTGTGATAGCAGGTAAATAGTAAATATATATATTGAAGTTTTTACAAATATTAATATCTCAAAAAAATATAAATCAACTTTGTGGTCTGCTGTTTTTGAAAATTATGTACGCACATTAATATGTATCCAATCAGATTTGGTTTGAAATTGGCAATTAAATAACATTGAGAAACATTTCAGATGACTTGTAATGCTAGTAGTAGTAGTAGATCTTAAGATTTTGGTCAGTAGTAAGTAGGGCTGTACGATATTGCAAAAAAAAAAATGTTGATATCGATATTGGCATTTTTTTCAACGATATAGTTAAATATCGCAATATTTAATAATAATGTCTCTTTGCTATTGAATAAATTAAATATAAATGCATTAAAGCTTACTACAGTGTGAGTAAGAATTGTGGATAAGAATTGCTTTATTTATACACTTTAAATATAGATTTATTAAAATGAACAAAACACATCTTTTTTAGATAAAAACGTTTCACCAAAAACGACTTGTGCATTTTCGTTTTTTCAACTGGGCCCTCCACTTCCATAATTTCCTGTGTGCGTGTACTAGTACTGCTAGTACTAGCTATAAGTTTTCCATAATTAAATTAAATACAACTGCTGATGTGTTTAAAAAACGTCTGCTTGTGACCCTGTGTAAGAAAATTCTCAAATATCACATGCAGCGGAAGTCAGTAGATGCGGTCTTCAATTCTTATATTGTAAGTTCAAACAGTTTAACAAATAACAAATACTAAATGATCCGGACTTTCTTCCATTCAAGCATTCGATTGGCCCAACAGTGACAGTAGTAATCTATTTATAGATCGTTTTATTCTTGCTTTCAGAAATTATTTTCGTAGAGTTTTCTAAAAATATTCTTTTGACAACCTATTTATAGCCTGGTAATTAGCCGCGGTAGTAAGAAATTTTAGGCGTTAAGTAGGCCAAAGCTTTACATGTAGTAACAACTGACAATTTATTGTCGACTAAAAACAATGTAAAAGTAACACATACACGATGTAGTGCGCAAGTGTTTTCAACATTTAATGATTCTCAAAACATTAGTTTTATTATAGTTTATTGCCAACGGCTAATTTGCACTGCTGTATAGTGTATTTATTATCTATTTTTATGGCCACATGATATCGTAGTTGGGTCTGAAAATACCATATCGCAATAGATGACTATATTCAAGTTTGATTGTGGACATTTTGTTCTCGGGTGATAAACAATTTGATTGATCAATGCTTTATAAAATATTTTTAAAAAATGTTGTCTATTTAATTTTGGATAGAGGCAGGGATACCCTTCTCAGATTGAAGTGAGGGATACTAGCCTTGTTGCTGCCTTATTTATTCTTGTTGCTTTGTTTTATATTTATTCTTGTTGTATTCTTGTTTGTCCTGTTTTATTCCTTGTTTATATGATACTTGATTGTTGGTTTTTGTATTTATTTGAAGGTCATGCAATTGGAAGAGATGCTTTTCTAGATCATGAAATAATTAAGCCGGTATCAAATTTATTTAATGATTCGGAAGATATTGCTCGTAAAAATGCTCATAAAGCTCTAGAAATGATTTCTGAAACTCCACAAGGTGAGTAATTTGTCACATCATTTATATTACTGATAGATGTTTATAAACCAAAGATCTTGGTTCCTTTCGATATTTGCACAAATCAGATCTTAACTTCCTGATAGTACGAAAAATTACCTTTTTTTTTTAGCTTGTTGTCATTCTTGGTTCCTTTCGATATTTGCGCATATCAGATCGTAACTTCCTGAATTATGGCCCCTGATTGTACCAAAAATCGCCTTATTTTAGCTTGTTGTCACTCTAGAGGTCACAATTATTATTTGATTTATAAAACCGTCTGATAATATAACCATTATACTGTAATGAAGGTTGAGTTCGAATTTTGTGAAAATCGGACCAAAATTGTACACGAATTGTGTAAAAAATATGGTATATCAAGGTTGTGGACCCTGTAGAGGTCACAGTTTTGAACCGATTTTGATGAAACTTGAAATGCATGTTTATAACCCACAGACCTTGGTTCCTTTCGATATTTGTGCGTATCGGATCCTAACTTCCTGAGTTATGGCCACTGATTATACAAAAAACGCCTTTTTTTTTTTTAGCTTGTGGTTCCTCTGGAGGTCACAATTATTATCTGATTTTAAAAAACTTGATTATATCACCATTACACTACTGTAATGAAGGTTGAGGTTGATTTTCGTAAAAATCAGACCAAAATGGCTGTCGCTTTAATCGAATAGTGTTAAAATATGATATATCAAGGTTGTGGATCCTGTTGAGGTCACATTTTAAGCCGATTTTGATGAAACATAAAATGCATGTTTATAATTCCAAGATCATGGTTCCTTTCAATATTTGCGCATTTCGGATTGTAACTTCCAGAATTATGGCCCTTGATTGTTCGAAAAATCACTTTCTGTTTAGCTTGTTCTCTATCCATCTCTTGAAAATGTGGGCGTATCCTGCCTGGCAGCTGCTTGTTATCACATATGAATAACTGTATGCTTTTACTGGTTGACAAGGCTAAACCTGCAACTATAAATTGAGCCATTAGATATTAAATTCCAGTAAAAAACATTACAGTATTATCTGCTCCCTCCCCTTACTCTTAGTAATAATAATTATTCACCCATGTGTGTTCATGTAAGATTTTAGATGCAATGCTCTGATGATCACTTCACTTAGTTCTTAATTCAGTTATTTTCTCTTTTTGATAATAAAATGAGACCACTATCTCAGCAACCCACTACCTCTTCTCAAGGTACAATGGCTAATTACTCGTGAAATGCCATCTCACAATCCATTGAACTTTGAGGTTAGCGACCCCCTCATCTAATGGTTTCAATATTGATATCAAATGAAAAAATCAAAATAAAATAGATTATGGTGCTTTAATTTTTACTGCACTAGTAATGGCAGCATTATAATTTATAGCAATTTGTACATATGTTTTTTTCCTATTTTTCAGGAGCTGAAGGTATTGTTGAATGTGAATTAGTACCAACATTAGTAGAAAAGCTTAAAACAGAACTTGATGAAATTAAGGTAAATATGTCTGTTTCAAATAAGATGTTAACCTAGCTGATATTGTGTTACTTCAAATACATTGTTCTATATTATTAACTACCTGTTACATTTATTGTTTATTATCACCCAATCAACACATTTGACAGTAAATATCACTTGTGTGATAAATTACAAAATCGATATCGCTTTTCATGAATTTGATTGGAAAGAAACCACTTATTTTAAATAAAAAGTAACTTCTTTTTTTGTTAAAAAGAAACTGTTTTAATTTAATTGACCTTGAAGGAAATACCTGGTCAATATGTAGGACCTTGCAATAGGTAAACTGTTGTCAAAAAATGATGTATCACTACGCTGTAATGTAATTAGATTCAGTAAAAGTGAAATCTATACCAAAGAATTATATTTGTGTCTGAAAGAAAGGATTGGGTGATAAATAAAATCCCCAACTCCTCTTTTTTGATATCAAAAAATTTCAACACTTGTTGATAAAGTAAAAAAAAAAATTGGCAGAGCCTCGTTTTTTTACTTTATCAATTTGTGTTGATATTTTTTGATATAAAGAAAGACTCGTAGGAGATTGTCTTTTTATACTTTAGACCTCCAACCCAATGGTCATTTGAACATATTCATAAAATGAATGTTTTCAATTGACAGGAATTAATACTTGATACATTACACTATTGTATGAGAGTTGATACATCTAAAGCGTTAGCATCTGATGCCATGAAAACTTTTACATCTTTACTCAAACATGAAATACCAGTTATACGATCTAAAGCTGCTAGAGATATAATGGATTTAAGGTAAACTTATAGATTTTTTCTGTCATTTTTCTGTCATGTTTTGATGTTATCCACGCCATGCTGTTAGGGCTGTCAAAAAATAGAAAATATGTATGTTACGATAGATACAGAGTTTCTGTGATGACACATGCATTAGTTCATTGCATTGACAAGTAGTTTTGAATACTTTGTAAATTTGACATTATTTCATAATTAAAATAATTTAATCTCTGAAATCATTTAATTATTAAAATAATTTTATCTGTGACATCATTTGATTATTAAAATGATCTAGTCTGTGACATCATTGGATTATTGAAATTTAATCTCTGACCTTATTTGATTATTGAAATGAGGTAACCTCTAACATCATTTTTGATTATTAAAATAATTAATCTGTGACATTCAGTTATTAGAATATTTTAATCTGTGACATCATTTAATTATTCACTGATTGTTAAAATAATTTAATCTGTGACATCAATTGATTATGAATGTCTTACAATGATGTGCATTGCCTGTTTAGACTAAGCAGAGTTGAGAAAACTGATTTTGTGATGCCTTGGATTGGAACACAATACATTGTAACTTCCTGTCTATATTATTTCAATGGCATTTAGTAATTGAACTGGAATACACAGGTCGTGATTCTATGGAATACAATTACTGCCAATTATTGATAGATGTTTCGTCAAGTCTTATCTAGTCTTTATCAAGCTAATATAAAATGTAACTAGGGAATATATGAATGTAAAAACAATACTTGGTTAATGCTAACCAAGCAGAAACGGCCCTCTAATAATCTAATTACCTTGAAGGAAAACGAAGATTTGATAAGTAAGCCCTTAGGTATTACCCAGCATCTCTGTAACACAGTAAAATGTGAGATTGACTTTATTTTGTAGTGTACCCTTAGCTGGTAAAGATAAAGCTGTTGAAGAAGAAGCAATACCTGAACTTATTAATTTATTAAATGATGAATCAGCAGATGTCATTGCTAATGCTGCTGGTGCCATTATGACGTAAGAATAAATTAAATGTCATTAGAGTACATTATGTATAACCATCTAATAATATAGACACATTTCTCATCAACCAGAAAATTTATGAAAATACATGTATTTTTTATGAAAGTTGAAAATTATTGTTGTAAACTCTGTTTAAAGATAGGTTGCCAGGCAACAAAACATACGCCCACAACAGCTAATTTATCCAGGCAGTCAACAAGAGTTGTCGCATATTCTTTCTTTTTTCGGTAATGAAACATCTATAATACTCTGAAATCTGATTAAGAGTAACAACTCATAAAGTAATGATCAAAAAATCATTAGAATTTGTTTGGTTTTTATAAAGTTCTGCCCTAACGCTTAGTATACGAACTATTTAAAATCATGGATTTAGCTGTTCAGTTATCAAAATTCATTTAAAATCAATATAAGCTTACTTATTCGTCTCGAGACCTTAAACTCTGTGTATCAATCTGAAGTCAATTGGATGATAAGTGTGGCCTCTAGAGCATTATAACAGATTTTTACCGCTATTACAGTTACGCACTATGTAAGCGAGATTGTTACAATCTTCGAAAAAAGGAAAATTAATATGAAGTACTGCTCTTCGAATCCAACCAACTGTCGTATTAAATATAACAGTATAGAAATTACGTAAATCCTTAACAACGTACATGTTGGGAGAAAATTGCATTATAATTTTTTATAGTGATATTACGGCCTTGTGGGAATTGTAGAAATAATATCTAGAGATTAGTTAACTTGCTTACCGACAAATTAAGAACATTACGTATTCCAGTGCTATTGTGTCGCAATATTGATAATTCCACGTGTTAGAAAAATTGTCGTGCATAAATACATTGTAAATCTTATACACGACGATATTCTAGGCGGCGCTGTTGTCGCTTGAAGTTAGCAAACATGAATGCCAAGCTATCTGACAGTTATTCATTCCTAAGATTTTCGTCAATATTCTGTGGCCCGTAACGCCGTAAGAGATGTTCTAAAACCAATAAATGTGAAATATATGCATTGATAATTATATATTTATCTTCATATCGAATATCAAAGTTATTGTATCACAACTCATAATTATCCAGGTCAGTGTGTTTTCTATTGAGCACGTGGTAATTACGTGTCAGCCACTGACATGGTTTTTCTTCAGCTATTTCGATTATTTAAGTAGCCGAAAGAGAATATTTAACTTATAAATAATTATCACAAGCCTTACAATAAATATTTCATTTTTAAGTCTAATATATAATTTTTTGTGACACTCATGCTGACAAAGTGGTATAGACACGTGAATTCACAATACCCTACCGTGAATAAAAAAAGTGAAATATGGATTTATTTTGCAAAGTTTTCGTGTGTTATCAAAAATGACCGGTAGTGAAAATTTTGAAGTGGAAGCCCTGTTCTAGAGCATCCACAAGATTTTTTGAAGTGATCAAAGGCCATAACTCTGGCAGTAATTATTGGAAATCACTGAAAATCAATAGGCTTTTTCGTCTCATGACCTTAAACACTGTATAAATTAAAAGTTAAAATCGGATATTAACTTTGGCCTTTAGAGCATCCACAAGATTTTTTGAAGTGATCAAGGGCCATAACTCTGACAGTTATAATAGGAAATCACTGAAAATCAATAGGCTTCTTCGTCTCATGACCTTAAACACTGTGTGTAAATTTGAGGTCAACCGGATATTAACTTTGGCCTCTAGAGCGTCCACAAGATGTTTTGAAGTGATCATTGGTCATAACTCTGGCATTTCAATCTGGGCGTATAAAAATGAATGTTATAAAATATAGTAAAAAGATGGATGTTATGAATCTCTTTAAAAATTAATGTTATAAAATTTGTTAAAAGATAAATGTTATAAAATTTGTTTAAAAATTAATGTTGTTTAAAAATTAATGTTATAAAATCTGTTAAAAAATTAATGTCATATTTCTAGGATATCTATAACAACAAAAGGGAAATATACATCTATTGGTGGCAATGCTGTAGAACCATTGGTTAAACTGGTTAATCATTCTACAAGTGAAGTCCGCGTTAATGCCCTCAAGGTAAATAAATATTTTTTTTATTTTGTGTGTTTTGTATAGAACCATATTTTATGTGTGGTTTAATGGTTGAGAGCGAGTTATTAAGTAATATACTGTAACAACAAGATATTTCTTCATACTTTCTATGATTGTTTAGCAGGGGTTATTGTGGTATGTCCTTGCTGCCCCTATCTCAAAGCTCTGCATAGGTATATTTTCTTAGCCTGGCATTGCTGTGTTAACGGCCAATCTAATTAAAATTCAGATCTATATTTCGTTCCGTTTTTTATAATTTCGATGGCCTACACTACATGTAGATCTATAGCGGGAGGTCACGTTCAGCCAGTTCAGATGTCAAGCATGCGACATTTGACCCTATAACCTCAGTCATTCGACTGACCAATCAGAATCGTTGTTGCTTTGTTTTGATTTCTATCTCTGATAATGCCTACCCACAATTCCATGCAAAAAAGGTCAAACCCTCGATTCGACAGACAATTTGATTGGCTGACCCCTCATTTCAAGCAGAACATGAGTTAAATAACAAGTCTTTCAGATCCTAATGTAGGTGAAGACAAGTAAAACGAAATTTTGAACTATAAAAACGAAACGTAATAGGATCTGTATTTTAATCAGATTTTATTAATGGCCAAGACAGCTCTGATTTTTATCATTGATTTAAAACTTGAAATTCTCAATGTATTATTTTGAATTGGTATTTTCTGGTTTGGCAGGCTTTAACTTGTTTATCGGAAGCGCCTGAAGGAAGAGAGGTGTTATTGTTGCATGTTGATTCGGTAAGTTTATTAATCTATTATTATTATATTAAGTATCATATTTTATTGTTGTCATCTAGGGACAGATAATGTGTTAAAACATTGTGGGTCTTAATGGTGACATCATTAGAAATGACGATTATATTAAATACTTGTCCTTACTTTTTCGACAAAGCAAACTTAAGATTTTGCTTGGTTATCATCAAATGTAAAGATAGCTTTTGTTATAATTCATCTATGCTGAATTATCATAAGGAAAAGTATTATAAATTTCAATACTGCTTTTGTTTTCTAGATAAAAGCAAGAACGAATGATGAAACACCAGCTGTTGCAAATGCTGCTAAAGTTGCGGTTAAAGTTATAACCTGGAAGCCTTGATCATCTTTTTGTCAAAATGTGTCTTCAGTGTTTTATCATTTTATAAATCAAGTATCTGTGATCTGCTTTTAACCATACCTGTTGTCAAAAATTAGACATGTGTACTTGTAAATGTTATATATTTAACTTATACCTCTTAAAAATATACTTGTATTGTTATCAGGGTTGAGTTTTTATACGCCCACATTTTCATGTGGACGTATTATGTCGTCGCCCCTGTCCGTCCGTCCACAATTTGTTTGTGGACTCTCTACAGGTCACAATTCTTATCCGATTTTGACGAAACTTGAAATATAGATTATGGTCCCTGATTGTACGAAAAATCACGTTTTTAGCTTGTGGACCCTATTAGAGGTCACAATTTTGAACCGATTTTGATGCAACTTGACATGCATGTTTGTAACCCAATGATCTTGGTTCCTTTCGATATTTGCGGCTATCGGAATGTAATTTCCTGAATTATGGCCCCTGATTGTCCGAAAAATCACCCTTTTTAGCTTGTGGTCCCTCTGGAGGTCACAATTATAATCCGATTTAAAAAAACCGTTGGATTATATCACCGTTATACCCTAAGGAAGGCTGAGGTCGAATTTCAGGAAAATCGGACCAAAATTGCCATACAAAATGGCCGCCGTTTGTACGCGAATACTGTTAAAAAATGGTATATCAAGGTTGTGGACCCTGTGGAGGTCACAATTTTAATTTGATTGTGATGAAACTTGAAATTCATGGTAATAACCCAAAGATCTTGGTTCCTTTCGATATTTGCGCATATCGGATCGTAACTTCCTGAATTATGGCCCCTGATTATACGCAAAATCGCCATATTTTAGCTTGTGGTCCCTCTGGTGGTCACAATTATTATCCAATTTAATAAAACGGTTGATAGTATTACCGTTACACCGTAAGGAAGGTTGAGTTCGAATTTTGGGGGAAATCGGACCAAAATTGACAGACAAAATGGCCGCCCTTTGTACGCGAATACTGTTAAACAAGCCAACAGTGAGGCTGATGTCCCCCGCCGAAATCCCAAAATAAATAGATGACACATATTAATTAATCGCACATTTATTTTTTTCAAACGTATCGACCAATCAAACTGAACACGAAGTGTCATCGAAAAATTGCTTATCTCTGCCTACCGTAAGAAGAAAATGCTCATCTTCGAACTCCATCAAGGCATTGACCTAATAAGCATATACACCAAGTTTGAACATTTTAACTAAATTAGAAGGAGAGTTATTGTGTTCCAAAGTCTCGACCAATCAAATTGCGTATCGCTTTGCTTACCCTGAGCAGAAAATGCTCATTATCGAACTTAGTCAAGGTATTACTATAATGAAACTATACACCAAGTTTCATCACTCTCACTTAATTAGAACTAAAGTTATCGTGTCCCAAAGCATCAACCAATCAAATTGCTTATCTCTGCTTACCCTAAGCGGAAAATGCTCATCTTCGAACTCCATCAAGGCATTGACCTAATAAGCATATACACCAAGTTTGAACATTTTAACTCAATTAGAAGGAGAGTTATTGTGTTCCAAATTCTCGACCAATCAAATGCGTATAGCTCTGCTTACCCTGAGCAGAAAATGCTCATTATCGAACTTAGTCAAGGTATTACTATAATGAAACTATACACCATCAAGGCATTGACCTAATAAATACATACACCAAGTTTGAACATTCTAGCTCAATTAGGAAGAGAGTTATTGTGTCCCAAAAAGTGTGACGGACAGACAGACGGAAGGACGAACCCATTTTAATAGTCCCCCAACTTTCTTCGAAAGGCGGGGGACAAAAATTGTATATCATGGTTGTGGACCCTGTAGAGGTTACAATTTTAATTCGATTTTGATGAAACTTGTAATGCATGGTTATAACCCAAAGATCTTGGTTCCTTTCGTTATTTGCACATATCCGATCGTAACTTCCTGATTATGGCCCCTGATTGTTCGAAAAATCGCCTATGGTCCCTCTGGAGGTCACAATTATTATCCGATTTAAAAAAACGTTTGACTCTATCACCGTTACACCCTATGGAAGGTTGAGTTCGAATTTCGAGAAAACCGGACCATAATTGCCCGAAAAAATGGCCGCCGTTTGTACGCGAACAGTGTAAAAGTATGGTATATCAAAGTTGTGGACCATGTAGAGGTCACAATTTTAATTCGATTTTGATGAAACCTGAAATGCTTGTTTATAACCTAAAGATCTTTATTCTTTTCGATATTTGCGCATATCAAATTGTAACTTAATGAATTATGGCCTTTGATTGTAGGAAAAATCACTTTCGGTATTGCTTTTTGTCTGTCTATCTCTCGAACACTTATTATCCGATTTAAAAAAAAACTCTGATTATATTACTGTTCTAAGGGAACTTTGTCACCCAATGCAGAGATCAAACACCCAACCTCAAGCTACCGAGCCAGCATTTTACCCACTTAGCAACATGATCCCCAGTCAAATTTGAAGGAAGCCTACTGAAATGCACCTTTATAACCCAAAGATCTTAATTCATTTCGATATTTGCACAAATTCTAACTTAATGATGTAGGAAAAATCACTTTCGGTATTGCTTGTTCTCTATCCCTCTCTCGAAAATGTGGGCGTATCCTGCCTGGCAGTGGCAGCCTATCTTTTTAATACACCCACAATTTCATGTGGATGTTCTTTGCCCCTGTCCTTCTGAACTTTCACATTTTGTTTGTGGACATTCTACCGGTTACATATGAAATGAAACTTCATGTCATGGCTGCTCCATGTACACAAATAGTGTAAAAGCATGTAATACCAAGGTTGTGGGGCCAGTAGATGTCATAATTTTTCTCCTATTTTGATGGATCTTGAAAACTAGGTTTATATCCCAAAGATCTCGATTCCTATCAATGTTGGCATGTATCAGAATGTATATTCATGGATTATGGTCTCCGATTGTACGAAAATCATGTCATTAGCTTGTGGACACTCTAAAGGTCACAGCTTTTATCCAATTTTAATGAAACTTAAAATATATGTTTATATCCCAAAGATCTTGGTTCTTTTTGATATTGACGCACATCAGACCTTAATTTATGCTTTTTTAGCTTGTTCTCCCGCCGTCTAGCAAAATGTGGGTGTATCATGCATGGCAACCACTTGTATATCCCATTGTTAAAATGAATGTGTTGTGACCACAATTGGCAGGTTTGTTTCTGTTTACCGGTATTCAGTTGAAAGGAAGAATTTTACTGAAATTCAGAAGTTTTACTTGCAAAATTTGGGGGTTGACAGTTGTCTGGAGCCCTGTTTCAGCAAATAATGATGTTTTAAACATAAAGGTTTAAAATAAGTTGATTGTTTACTTAAATGAAAGTGAAACCTTTCTACAGATACATCAGTAAAGCATTAACACGATTCAATAATATGATCAAGGGGAATAATTCTAGAAATAACTTTCGATGCTAAAGTGTTTACAATATTCTACAACGACCCTAGAAGAAAAAACAGGAATTGTTGAAATTTGAAAGACTTTTTCATCTCATGAATATGAATGAACAATGCATATAATTCCAAGAAGATTGGACATTTTTCGCTAAAATGTTCACACAATTTTACAAAGTTCAGAAGGGCACTGCCTCTGGAAATGAGAAACAAAATTTTTGAAATTCAGTTGGTTTCATTGTCTCACGGGGGAAGCATTATGATGTGTTTAGTAGTGCTGAACTGGGCCCCTTCAATATAATATGGAATAGAACAAAAATATTAAAAGTTGACAATTTTATTGTTTATCTTAAAGCTGTATTCATTCAAACAAACATAAAGATATATATCTAATATACATAAATACTACATATACAAAGAATTAGATTCTCTGAACTTATCCAAATAATGGCATCCATTAGTTCAGAACAGAATATGCACTATAAAACCATGAAACATAATATATGTAAAGCATTTAATGTACAAAAACCAGCCCCAAATTTACAATAGAAGAAAAATGATGGGATTAATTTAAGTAGATTTTCCTGAGTTAAAGATCTGCCAAAGATGTCTTATATTACACACTAGTTCACACTGTAAATATATTCCTGTAATTGTGCTAGGAGTTATATTTGCTTCAATTATTAATAAGAAATAAATTCTTCCACACCCCCATTATAATTAATTTCATAGACCGAGAAGTCACTGTTAAAGCAAATAAACCTTTTTTATCGAAGGTGTGCAAAATACTGAACTAGTGCGTGTATAATATACAAGGCATATAATATCATAATATTATCTACTATTTGCCTGAAACAATAATAGAGCTACTACTGCACTGTTAATATCAACATACAGTATATATGTCACTTCTAATTCACCATTTTGATTTAAACAAATATTTTTGATTAACTGAGGTAGCTTTAACACCATTATTAAAGCAAGACATAAAAATAGGTTCATTTATTTGAGCTAGCCATTTTAGATCTAAAATTAAAACTGAACTTATGCCATTTAACATGCAGCCTATTCTTCACATTTAGAAGGAATTCATTTTTTTTATACGTCCACATGGATTATTATCTTGGAACTTTACATATTTATTCGATACCTTAAGGACAGCAATTATTTATTTTGGTGCATGCCCTGACCCCCAGGAATATGGACGCATATTGTAGTGGTACCAATGCTCTTGTTACAACTACAATTCATATTAAGGAAACAAACGACCAGTACGTCTTAACATTAACACTTATACATGTACATAATATGTATTTTTTATTACTAAATATACATTATCTCCAGTTCAGTGACTTCAGTGACTAGGCACTATTTTGTGTTTGTACATGGCCATTTTCAGCGAGATGGCTTCCCATGTGTGGGACATTTCAGGCTTTTTATACAAAACATTAAATTGTGGAAAAACATGTCATCATTTGATTTTTGTTCTTTAAAAGTGAAACCTAATGTAATCCACTCACATTTTTAACAAAGATATAGAATAAGAAATGTAGATTAAGTGTTTGTCTGTGGAGAGAGTCAAGAGTATATAATATATTACTATAATAAACTATACATGTATAGGTAGCACTAATTATTACATGTATATATAAACATTCTAAAATAACTGAAATCAACAACAAAACATAATATACTTATCAGATATCCCCTCACTCTATATAATAGTCACAGACAAAATAAATTGTAAGTGTACATGTAAATGAAATTAGAAAAGCGAAAAACAGACAAGAAATATCTAAATTCAGATAAAATATTTAGAGTGAGGTTTTATCAATAACAAAAGAAAGAATAGAGATAACTGAGGCAATAACAGACACACAAACATACAGCAGTTGTATTTTGTTATTAGAAAGTAACAATGTAAATATACAAACATTCATAAATTTTCCATTAAATAGTTAAAGGCACTGGCTTTGGATTTTTGCAAGATGTAAGTACATATACATATATAAAAAGACAATACATATTAAAAAATGGTCATCATTAACCTTTCTTTTTATATTCTAATTTGTATTATTTTTAACATGTTGCAGCTGTTATGATATTCTTTCTTTCTTCGAATCCAAATTTCAGTAAAGAGGCTATTTTTAAGACTGGGGTTCATAAACAGTATTCATGTGTTCTACATGTATTTATTATTGAAGTGTGAATTAAAATAAATGTTTGCAATAACAAAAAGCTTATTCAAAATTGAAGCCCTGATTGCAAGATCAGTAACGGTAATAATAGTGCTTTCTTCAGAAGTCACCAATAGATTCTGATGTTTAGCCGCAACGCATTATGATAGATACATGTAGGGTTAGACACCTTTTCTTATTGTTGAACATGTATACATTATGTGACATCATCTGTAGAAAGTGCTACCAGTATTAAGATGAATGATTAATATTAGAATAGAACAATTTTATAGTCATATATTTCAAAAGAATAATGTGACCACTCTTAACTAATATGTAAATATGGTTATTTACTAATCTCAAAAAACATAACATATTTGTTAAATAAAAGAGATATAGACAAAACAAATATACATTATACGCCACACATTAAAAGATTGCTTGATTTGTTTTCTACACATTTATACAAGTTTGATGATAAGAATAGAAGACAAATGTTTCCAATAACATAAAAATGCCATTCAATGGCCAATGCTTCATGAATCAAGAATAAGTGATTTGAATACTGTAGTAATAATAATCTCAAAACATGATCTCTCTCTCTCTCTCCCTCTTAACTACAGTACGATTCTCAAGCTTGAAGAATGATGTACAATGTAAAGAAATTTTAACACAACTCGCTTTTTTTCTGACTATTGTACTAATATTTAGTATGTATTGATGTAAATTATTATAAAATTTAATTTAAAGATTTCCTTTGAACTTAATTTAGATCCAAGGGTGAGGAACTAAAATCCAGGTTTAGAGATATATAGTGTAGCCTACATATACATGTCCAGAGAGAGAGACCATGTCTCAAAATCTATCAGAACTTCAAAATGATAATGATGATATAAAAAGAAAAAAATCTAATAACATCTTGTGTATAATACAACCATGAATATATAATTTGTATAATGTACAATTGGCATAAAACATAAAAAAAACAAAGAGGCCATTATATCAAGTATTGTAATCTCTTCAGTAGAGAAAATATTACCATGATAAATATACAATAAAAATATATACATTTCTTTGAGCACTTTACAAAAGTGTTCCTGTTAAGGAAAATTAATAATTTTGATCTTTGGCAGTAAAATAAGGAGAAACCGTTATATATTGCTGTGTATCTATTCACTAATCAATTACACTACATTTGTTGACCTGTTTACATCAATAATCAACCATTTTTGACTTAAAATAATTTCTTCTTTTTTTTTTTTATTGAACTGTGTATACCAACACCATGTATATCTATTAGGAATATTATTGTAAAGATAATGCGTAGATTTCTTTGTACTGCTACTACATGTATCTCTCTTAGCATACAAAGTATTCTGTTAATCAACACCATGGACAGTGTTAATATTAAAGCTTTATGTTAGCTTGTCAATATTCTAAAATAAGAGTGGTTTAATGGTCAAAAGTGAGACATTAAGTTCCAATAAGTTCCAATTAAATTTTGACATTCTACATCTTTATACAAAGAAGGAATTATCACTTAATATGATGCAGAATATGAAAGTAATACTAGTATAGCCACAGATAAGGAGAAGCAAATAAAAGTTTTGGCATGGAAATCTTGTAGTCTTGACAGGTCTGTATTATAACAAGCCAACCGTGAGGCAGATGTCCCCCACCTCAATCCCAAAATAAATAGATGGCACCCATTAATTATTTACACATTCATCTTTTCATAGAGCAGTGGATACACAATCTGAACCGAAATACGCCAAGGTTGTCAACTGTCATACAGCAAAATGATTCGCCCCAATCAAACATGGTTAATATATTCGGCCAAATTATATTCACCTACATGTACATGTTGTCATGTAGTGCCTCCACTTCACCAAAGCATTCACACGATTGTTTGAAGATACCATCACTGCCATGTTTAATCATGTGACATGAAAGGTGATGTAATCGACTGGTGAATCAGGCAACAACTCCGCCTAGTGTGTCCATTCAAACAGCAGAATGAATTTGGCTGCAATTTAGCGATTTGGCTAATGCATCCACCACTTAAAGCTACATGCAGTGAAATCAAAGTTTTTGTGTTCTTACATCAACTTAATTAACACCAAGTTGGAACATTCTACCTCAATTAAAAGCAGAATTATTATGTCCCAAAAAGTGTACCAAATGGACAGACAGACAGACAAACCCATTTTAATTCTTTGAAAGGTGGGGGACATAAAGGGTCATAATACATGTACAAGAATCAAAGAAAATATTTAATATCAACAATCTGAATGGGCAACAGGAGAAGGCGGAGGGGGATAAGGATTAAAAAAACTCCTTTCAGTAGATGGAGAAGGGGGACAACTCATCTCATCTGAAAAATAATGACTACGAGGTGTAGGTGGTGGAGGGTATGGGTCCGAGTCGTAACTAAGCTCAACCACAGAGTTATTAAAATAGTATTTTTTACCAGGATAAGGTTCACTGTCTTCACAGACGTCTGTACTGCACGGTGTTGTATGAGGTGGCGGAATGTTATGTCGCACTTTGTGTGGCTTTTTTGGACGGCAGGAACGAACTGTTGATAGACTGTTTAATGAACAGTAAAAGTCTCCTGTATACACTGATCTGTCTGTAACAGGGCTCGGAGGGGGATTTAATGTTTCTTTTGGATACTGAGTCACTGCTGAACTACTCGACGAGGCTCCAGTCACATGATTACGATCGTATAAAGGTGGTCCACTCCCCGAGCCCAAAGATAAAATGGTAGTTAATGATTTATTGCCTCGTGATGACAGAGTATGAGGAGGCGTTGTCTGTTCCACATGAGGATTGAGTGGTTTTTTAACCATCATAATATCATGATCCTCATGTGGTGCATGGTTTGTCTTACGACGACAAACAAAAACAAAGGCTATCACCATAACTAAGAGAACAATACCAACAACAATAGCTATTGCATAGTGAGTTGTATTTGTAGGTGTTGAATTAGAAACATTTGGTGCTGGACAACTATGTTCATCTGATTCATCAGTACAATCAACAACATTATTACACTTCAGCTCTTTAGCTATACACTGCATATTATTACATCGAAACTGATTGGCTTTACAACACTTATTCTCATCACTATTATCACCACACTGAGGGATGCCATCACAAAGTTTGTCGGCGGCTATACAATCCCCATTAGCACATTGATATTCAGATGCTGTACACTTAGGACAATCTTCTTCATCCGAATTATCCTCACATTCACGTATTTTATCACATCGCCACACTAACGGTATACAATGTACATCTCCCTTTTTACACGTAAAATGATCAGGTGGACATGTAGGCGGGTCAGCACATGTTGTCTCGTCGGCTTTTAAAACTAAATTAACAGGACAAGAACATCGAGACTCATCTGTATTACCAGCTACCAAACAAATATGTGAACATGCGTTATTCTGATTAGAGCATGGATGATCTATAGCAGGTAGGCTGTGTTCTACAGATATTAAATCACTCAACCCAGACATCCTACCTCTTACATACCGTCGATTTTTTCTCGTACTTTTATCAATTCTCTCAATGACATCTAAACTTCTGTCTAACCAGTATAGATATCTACCATGTATGGCGATACCTCGCGGTGTATTCACTTTCTCATCTACAATCACTACTCGGTTCCCTCCTCCTAAATCAGCGCATTCTATACGATGTATAGCAATATCTGCCCAACATAATTTTTTCATCTTTTTATCAACTGTTAATGCTAGTGGTTGTTCTAGATTAGTATCAAATAAAGTTGTTCTTTCTGTACCATCCATCGCTGCACTTTCGATCTTAGCCGAACTTCCCATGTTAGTCCAATACATATAGCTAAAACATAAAACACAATTCATGGCAATAGTTAAATAATTATCAACACGTTATTATAAATGATGATAGTGAGTAGTTGTGAAGTTTGTAGCTGAATGCTAGTATTTGGATAGACAACTGCTTTAAATATCCTACTATCTGTTGATTTCATTGTAACTATTTTGTCTGATCTTGAAAAAGCTACTACCCCCAATGCTATCTCACATCAAATTTTCTGTATTAATCGAAGTCTAAACATACACACAAAAAGTTCAGATTTATTCAGTGAGAGACAAAGAGCTAATGATCAATTAAACAACCCGTTTTATCTCAAGATAAACATGAGGTTTACTTGCATATAGCATGTACATCTCTCTATTAGTGTGTGGAATCCGGAGAACTGATACCACTCAGGGTCCATGTGAGCTTCCAAGTGTGCACAAAAAGTTCCATTGGAATCCAGTAACATGATTTTGAGTATTGAGATAATAAACCAATAGTGATGAAAAAAATTTCTTTTTGATACATTGCGCCTGATGGTCACAATTTTTGTTTTTCCATTTGTTTGCTTGCTTAAAATTCTTTTGTCAAAGTTGTGTAGATCTGACTATTATTCCATCAGTAAAACGTAGTACATGTATTTGGTATGTCATATGTTGCATTAAATCTCAGTGTCAACGTTTTAGCAAAGTGGATTCCACAGTTTCCCAAGATATACACCAAAATGATGCTGAAGACCCCCCCCCCCCTTCACACACACACACCTTGAGTTGCTTGTCCCAGGGCTTTGAAGGCCCTTTCCCAGACCCTGATGCACTTACAATTATTAGACTGTACTTACAAGAGTTAAGCTTTTAATTTATTAGAATAAATTAATCTAACTTACCCAATCTCTGGATATAATGCTATAGATCTTGGTTTCATATTACCCGATCGAACAACAACACCTACAGGAGTACGATCTAACCGGGTAACATTAATAACGTTATTTTTATTACATGTCCAGTATAATGAACGAGAATAAGGATCAATAGCTATATCATATGGTTGTATTCCTTCTTCATTTAACACTGTTTCAACCTAAAAGATAAAATAAACAAAACATACAATTACATGCGACTTACCAATGGAATGAATAATATTTCTATAACAGTATACTGCTCAGTTAAAAAAAATCAAATTCAAAAGTATTCTGTAGCATGGAACATATGGCCCTTGGTTGTAGTCTTATAAAACAACTTTCCAAATTCAACGGAATTATCAGTCTGCATGTCTGTTATCGCTCGTTAGTTCAGTCAGTTATATAGAAAGACAACTCGTGTTTGTCATGTTTGACGTCACTTCCCGTATATATAACAGTTTGTTACACATCTCCAGTGAATGATCTCTGTGTTAAAATTATATTTGGAATGTATTTTACCAGTTCTATCATATATGTAATACTGACTGGCACCAATATTGTCCTTTAATTTACTGGTAATACAATTTGTAAACACTGTGTATAAGTAAATTGGATTTTAATTTTAGCCATTAGTAGAGTATCCACAAGATTTTTCCAGCTGATCAAGGGCTATCAGTAATTATCAGAAATTGTTTAAAATCAGATTTCTTTGGCTTATGAACATAAATACTGTGTATTAATCTAACTCGGTTGTCAAAGTTTTGAGGAATTTTCGGTAACACAAGGAAGGTTTAATGGTACATTTATCTTGTGTCAACCAACCAGAATTCTTAAACAAAGATGGTGTGAAGTAAACAATCAACATTTTGGCATAATTTTATAAACATAGACCTAAATATTTGAAGATGCCCTATTATATGTTTATCATTCAGCAGATATAAAAGATATTCTCATCTTCGATAAGAGTCAATTTATATATGTACCTTGCTTCCATTATCATGTGCTCTTTTAATAACTTTATTTCTACCATCAATCCAGTAAATAAACTCATCTTTGGGATCATACGCTAAAGCTTTTATATTTTTAAGACTTTGTATAGGTAAAACAACTTCTGGATTATCAGCATCCTCAGCATCATCAGGTTCCATTACTAATCTACTAATCGCAGTCTTCTGACTCAACAATAGATAGTATTTGGGTGCTAAAAATAAAAAAAACACTTCTTCTATTTCTACAGTTCAATTATAATTTCAATACAAAATTTACACTCATTCATTGTATGGAGTAGTCTACAATAATAACACTTGATAAACACTGAAATTACATTCATCAGATTATTTACTTCCAAACTTGTTCATATTCTGCAACAATGATAGTAGATTTGATTTATTAAAGAAACAAATTGAGTTGTTATTTTCATTTGTGGTAGGACAAAATCCATACGAATAAATTTTCATTCAAAATCAGTAGGTTTCTTCATCTCATAAAATTAAATACTGTATGTAATTTCAAGTCAACAGGATTATTATTTTGCCTGGACAGCGTCATTTCCACCCACATTTCATGAAATTCAACTTTTATGTGCATTTTCTTGGTTAACTCTAGGATCGAACCATTAAGACCTCCTTTAGTTAGCCAGCACCTGCTTCACCATGTCACTGTGGTTGCTACATGGCCAAAAATTACAAATTAATCCCTTTCATCTACTACCAAAACTTTTTAATCATACCTTCACAGGTTGTATTTTCTTCATTTAAGGTATAGTGAGTAGGACAAGCACAATGAAAAGAACCATTAGCCCAATCTTTACTGTGTGCTAAACATAGATGTGAACAACCACCATTGTTTTTACCACAACTATTCCAACCTGTTTAAATATAATAACAATATATAAAACTACTATACACAATACTGAATTTAAAAATATATCAGAAATATTTATCAATTTTACTTGTCCATCAATGTTTCTGCATATGATTATTCAAACATATATTATACAGCACACTAGAAATTTGAATTGGTGTAACATTTTTCAAATTTCATACATTAGCATATGAAAAATATAAATATATGTACAATAAAAACTACTTACCTGATTGTCTAGAGGCATGGAATACAGTAATATCAAACACTAATTTTAGATCTTTATGTATAACTGTACGATTATTACCAGTTGATTTATTAGCACATTCTATAGAATTACCCAATATATCAGTCCAATATATAAAATCTTCATACTGAGTTAATCCCATAGGTTTCTTCACATTACTACGTACAACAACTTTCCTGTTTTCACCTGTAAAATACATGTCATATAGAATTACTTAATGTCTCTTACAGATAACAAATTAACAATGTACCAAGAATAGTCAACTTAACACAACACAAAATGATAGTTAATATAGCATGGAACATTATACATCTATTATGCGAAACATTGATTCAACTGAAACTTTAAAGAGAAATATTTTGGTTATTATTTAGTTTTAATTATTTTCAACCTGGAATAAAACAGTTTTCCGATGGCCCAAACAACTATATAGACAATATGCAATAAATCTATGTTCTACTGGGGCAATCACTATTATCTTATCCTATGCATCTTATTCCGCATTTTGTCGACATTCATTCTGGGGTGGGATTTTTGATGGCACCCTAGATTGGAAAGCCCCCCCCCCACTCACTCCTCCCTCCATTCACAGCTTCTAGATCTACTATTTGTTGATTGTGATGTAATCAGGGCTCGAAATTCGTTTTTTCGATCGAAGGCCAACATTGGCCTACGATAGGCCAAAGTGCAACCTTGATCGTAGGCCAAAAATTAAAAATCCAAGGCCAAGTCATAAATTATTATATTATCAGCGTAATATGTAATATTACGTTATAAATCTGTTTATTGTAGATCTTTTTTCTCAGTCAAATGGTTGTTACAGGTTGTTATTTATTACTTTTACAAAAATAATGCATCCTTACAGTTTAGGGGGAGGGGGATAAAACTCTTATCGTACCGTTATTAGTACGATTTTTTATTCTAAAAAATATTTTTAAAAAATCTGCATTTTTATTAGGAGTTGAAAGTATTACTATATCATCGGTAGAGCTTCGTAAAATATCAATACAAATCGATAGCATTGATAAGATATGCCAAAAAGCACTATCAAGTATCGTTCTCTTCGTCTTTTTTTCGTGCGTGCGTAGGGGACTGAGGAGTCGACTCGATGTTTTCCGTGACTTAATCCTTCGTATATAATAATACAATAGCCTACATCGGTCACTTTATATTTATATTTCAAAGTCTCAATCCAATCTCAATAGACAATTTATGATAACAAGCTCTTTAGCCTTACTTTAGACAATTCATTTTTCCATAGTTTTTGCACGCGAATCGACAACAAATTATCCGCCATGTTGGTATTTGTCGCGCTCACGTACGCAATGCTTTGAGTCGACTCGTGCTCATTTTATTTTGGTTCCTCCACATACATCGGCGTATCAACGGTTTTTCGTCATTCAGAACCACGGCTACATTATTTAAAAATTAAGTACAATTTATACGTAATATTTATACGTATTATCAACTAGACGAACAAAAGACAACTATCGCAAAACATCGTATGGTTTTGACTTTTAAACACATAATCCAGCCTTGATTACGACCGTGAAAATAAGATTGTTTCGATATTATCAATCGACACTTCAATGCCGATTATCGATAGTAAGAATAACTATCCATACCCAGCTCTAATCGGCGGCCAAACATGGCCGTGGATAATTGAAATTCGGCCACGAATCTGAAGCCAAATTCTAAAATTCGGAGGCCATGGCCGCCGTGGCCGCCAGCAGTGTCGAGCCCTGGATGTAATAGTTGATTTCATCTGTCAATGTTACTTGAGTCACTGATATTGGTATGAAGGCCATCAATACAAGATATTTACCTAACATATCAGATGATTCAATTCTTTCTCTATCTATATTAGTCCAATACATTCTCTTCTCGATATAATCTATAGTTAAATCTTGTACACGACCTGGATCAGCTATTAATACTTTTCGCTTACTACCATCTAAATTAGCTCTTTCAATATGAGGTTCATTACCCCACACACTCCAGTACATATACCTAACAAATAAATTCATTCACTTAAATAGAATTCGAAGAAATAAATATCTTGCTATTATTTTCTGTCAACAAAACATATAAAGAAATGCTATGGATGTGCGTATCTATTTGATAAAAACATATTTGCTCACATATTTACGAAGATTTTGAGAAAGCTATTGCTGCCTGAATTGTTGGACAGTTCGAATATGACGAAAAAGTAGTAATTTTAACCATAACTATGCATAAAAACAATACACACCCATTAGGCGGATCAAGGGCTAGAGCTCTTGGATCAGTTAAATCTCTCCATACCAATACTTTTCTAGATGTACCATCTAAACGAGCTACTTCTATTCTCTGTTTACCTGTATCAGCCCAGTATATATTATGTGCCACCCAATCTACAGCCATACCTTCCGGAAAATCAACACCAAAATCTATAATATGTTGTACAGCACTACCATTCATAAAGGCACGGCTAATACTCTGTAAAATACATCATACACCATCAAAGTATATTCTGAAATTTACTGTTATTTATACCAGAGAGTCTATATATTCTGCTATTGTTATTACTCAAATTGCTTTATTTTTTATGTTTTATTGCATTAAAATCTGTCCCATGTTCTTTGACATCCTGTGAACGTATCAAATTGTCTACCTATTTGAGATACATTTCATGATTGCTACAGTTAATATAAATTGGTGTTTCTCATACAAGTTTACACGCTTACCACGAATATCATAATTTTAATGCATCAATATCCATCCCTAATGGATTCAATAAGTAACATATAACTTACTTTAACTTTTATATCAGTCCAATAGATACGATTATCATTGATATCAAAATCTATAGCTGCTGCATCCTTTACACCTTGTATAGGTATTGGCTGTATGTTATGGTTAACCTCTAGAGAAATGCGCTTAATATCATCTTTGATGGTAAATAAGAGAAAGGCATCCGGTATAATACAAGTACGACCATTACTTATCAACTCTAATCCCATTGGACAAGCACATGTTGGATTTTTAGATAGTGGCCGATGTAAACACAGATGACTACAACCACCATTATTGACTGCACATGGATTAGTACCTATAAATAATATTACATGGATTAACACCTACAGACAGTACTGAATAGTAAATATCACATACAGAAATAACCAGTCAACATCTCAAAATAAGCATATGACACATTAATTAATTGCACATTAATATTTTTGAAAGGCATCAAGTAATCTAACTTAGTCTTAACAGAAAAAACGTTCATGATCAAACTTAGTCAAGATTTGGTGTAATGAAACTATACACAAAGTTTAATAACTCAATTTGATACAAAGTTTTTTATGTCCCAAAGTATTGACAAATCAAATTGCTTATCTCTTCTGAGCCTAAGTAGAAAATGATGATCAAGATAGGTGGGAGGCTTGTCTACGCTATCACCCTAGGTGGAAGTGGAGGAAGGTGGGAGGACAATAAAGATTTTAGTAAGTCTTAACACTATGTAAATACACAGTAACTACAGCTCATAAAAGCATCAAGATGTAACAAATATCTAGATCTCAGTTCAAATTATGTTCCCATACCTTCTATTTTTTTTACATAAACAGCTTTTAATCCCATTAAATCAGGTAATTGATCAATAATAACTTCTCTATCTTTTCCAGTATATTTATTAACACGTTCAATAGATCGTCTCTGCCAATCAGTCCAATAAACATAATCACCTGCAATATTACATACATTATCATTCCATACCAACAAATATTGTTCTGTTATCAAAAATCTTTCACCGCAATACAGAATTTAACATGATTTCAACAATATATTAACAGCTTTTTACAAATGCTGCGAACTCTTTGTTAGGAGGTTACTCAATATCAAATAGAGTCGCACACCAGCAAGATACTTAGTCTCCTATTAAATGACTACAATGCAAAGTGTAAATATCTGGTCACCAGTACATGTACATGTATGTAAATTGAAGTATGATCAGGGGCCAATATTTCCAGACTTCCATAGAATTTAATTACAAATATGATCTATTAAATAACACAAATTTATATGGAAAACAATCACTGAGTTTATTTCACACTACGTTTCAACAAGTTCTTGTTGTTGTTCTGTGGTAAAACCAAGATAAAGAATATCCAAGACCTTAGTATTATATGTAAATTCTACTGGTACCGATATACATACAAGTATCATTATAACAAAATATACCTAATAAACTAAATCCGAATATATGTGGAATATTCTCTGAGATAACCGTTCTTCTGTTTCTACCATCAAGATCTGCTACTTCGATTGTATCTGTTTTTGCATCACCCCAGTAGATCTTCTGTTCATCATAATCTAGAGTTAACCCATTTGGCCAGCCTAAATCAGTATCCACTAAGGTAATTCTATCTGTTCCATCTAACGCAGCTCTTTCTATTTTAGGTACTTCACCCCAATCACTCCAATATAAATACCTAAAATAAAAACATTTCGGTCAATTTCATAAACCCAAAACATATTTCTTTTTTAAAAAAAAGTAATTTAATTACATTTCAGTTCATGAAAGTATTTCTGTGATTTTGTGATATAACTTACCCAGCAACAGGATCTAGACAGAGAGCCCTTGGTTCATCTAGATTATCTGATATTAACACCTTTCTGGATGTACCATTTAATCTTGATACCTCTATTCTATCTGTACCAGTATCTGTCCAATATAAATTCCGTGCTATCCAATCAACAGCTATACCATCAGGATGATAAACTTCTGTATTAACTATTACTTCTTGATCTATATACAAACAATCAAACTATTTAGTACATCATCATAAATTATACAGAACAGTGATACCATTAGGAAATGAAAAAAAATGGGGTTCAACTTCAACGTCTACTGTTCTGCACTGACTGAACATATGAAGACATGTGTATGCCAAATAGTGTGCTATGAGGATGTTTTTCTCTTACAGTGGCACTACAGCCTACCCCTTATATCTAATTCTAACAGCCAAGGGTCTGTTTACGTGCAAGCAAACATGTACACAGGACCTCCTAAATAAAGTGGATTAAAGACTTACTGGTCCCATCTAAGAGAGATCTTCTAATGGCTTCTACTTCATCATCAGTCCAATAGACATATCCATCTACTGGATCATAATCTATAGCTATAGCATGTCGAATATCATTTAATGGTAAAACTACATCTGTATAATCTGGTGTATCTAACGAAATTCTTCTTAAATCTGTACGACGAGCCAAAAATAAAATGTTCTCAGCACCTACAAATAAAAAAATATAGTATATAATACACAGAGATTGTAACAGAAACAAGTAGAGTATCCTTGAAGCACGGATTCTGTTTCGTCCCAACATGCTGGACATGTTCATTTGGATTGGCAAAATTAAATCATTTTCTCAGCTGAATTACAAACAGTTGATTGTTACTTGTTGATTCAATTTTAAAACAGAGACCCTACCTTGAACATAACCTTCAAACACATTGTTTCTGTATCAGAAGCTTTATTTGTATAATACATGTATTATAGTTTAATTTTCATAAACTTACCATCAGCACAGGTTTTCTTATCTGATTTTAATAGTACTCCAGTAGGACAGGCACATGTATAGAATGGTTTTATTGGAGACATCAAACATAGATGTGAACATCCACCATTATTATTACCACAAGGATTTTTACCTAGAAAATATTTATTACAATTAGACTTACATGTATATAATAAGTAAATGCGATATATACCTTCCTTAGGCTAGGTAACGGTCAAACAAGCATTCAGAATATATTCACACATCATGAAAGACTGCAACTACCTTTCTGTGAAAACAGAATAAATTTTTTGAAAAATGAATTTACTTTGAATTGGTCTGTATCTATCTCTATGATGTACAGAGAGGAAGATTGTACTAAATTTCAATCAAATACCTTAACGTTGATGTCCCCACTTCAGTCCATAATTAAACAGATGACACATACATGTATTAACTACACATTAATCTTTTTAGAAAGCATGGAGCAATCAATCTTTGCATCTAAGCTAAACCTAAGCAGAATATCCTCATTCTCAATCTTAGTCAATTTATTGATGTAATGAAACTATACTTCGGAATCACACAATTTGATTCAAAGTTATTTTTTTCCTAAGTGTCAACCAATCAAACTGAAGCCTCTACTTAGCCTAAGCTGAAAATCCTTATCATCAAACTCTGTCGTAAAGGTATACACTATATTTCATCAAGTGCTCTCACTCAATAAGAATCAAAGTTATTGTACTCTAAAGTATCATGACTTAGGTTCTTGCAATGTTTTTAGTCTTGAAATACATGATTAGCATTACTAGTGTACCAGACATGCATAACAAAGATATTTACAAATTTACGAAAAGAACATGACTCTTTACTCAAAATAAATTTAAAGGCACTAGAGGCAATATATGGAGGTCAATTCCACTGGGCTACAATATGTTTTATTCAGTTCTATCACTGCATTTCAAATGACAATCGATGACACTTTGAGATGTTGGGAATAAAACAACTTGTATAAAAAATAAAAGTAGATTACCCACATAAGTACTAAAAATATGTACAAACACTCAAACCAAGTTTAGCATGACTGAACCACATGATCATCTTCTTACCAATCATAACATTATACATGTACACAATATTTAGACAAATATAACATTACAGAATTTATACCTGATGAACCATTTGACTGGGCAATCAAAATGCATTGACTTTTTTTTTCATAAACTATATTTTATTGAATTTTAGGGAAGTACATGTAACAAATAGAAATTACGGAATTTTGATCTGATTTATTATCACATGAAGCTGAACAATTCATATAATTTCATTCAGAACTAATGATAAGCTATGCCACTACAGCATTCACAAAACCCTACAAAGTGAACATGAAAAATATGTTTTTATTAGAGATTGCTTTAATCCACCAGACCTCTTAGTGTCATTAATTCAAATAAAGACTAGATGATAAATTGCTGTGTCTTGTGTAAGTGCAGAAGGACTGCACCACTCATAAAAATATTTCAATTTTAGAAAAACAAGTAAATGTTCACAAAGGCGATGGTGATGACAATATAATGAATTACTATATTAAAATAGCTGATAGTCAATAAATGAATTATAAATAAACGACAAGGAACTATGTCCATCTGAAGAGGATAATGGATCTATGACTGTCCTTCAGATATGACTATTTGTGAGAATCGGTACTTTCTGTGGTTGGATAATGAGTAATAAGAAGAATTATAATGATATGCTCCATATCTTTTTTCAAGAATTAAATCTAAAGTAACATCAACATGCAACAAAACAAATATAAATACATGTAGTTGAGATCAGGGTGGAAATGTTGTATTTGTACATGAACAGTTGATTAAGACAACAATAATAATAGATACATGTAAACTAAGACAATGTGAAATCATAGTGACGGTCATTACCTCCAAATTTACTCAGATCTACAGGCAGCAATAAAAAATATACATACATATAATAAGTTTATAGTAGCACCAAAAGTTATCCCCAAATTAATTAAAAGACAGAAGTTAGAGTATTTTAAGGACTCATCATTGTAGGAATGGAAGTTACCAAGTGACTGTAGACATGCCTATTACAAAGATAGATTGCCAGGCAACAAAACATATGCCCACAGCAGCTAAATTATCTGGGCAGTCAACAAGAGTTGTTGATATTTTTACCTTTTTCAGTAATGAAACATTTATACATGTACCGGTAATACACTAAAATCTGATTAAGAGTAACAACTCATTAAGTAATAATCAGAAAATCATTAGAATATATTTGGTTTTCATAAAGTTCTTCCCCATGCTAATGTTTAGTATACGACACATTTAATATCATGGATTTAGCTGTTCAGTTATCAAAATTCATTGAAAATCAATATACTTGTTTGTCTTAAGACCTTAAACTCTGTGTATTAATCTGAAGTCAATCGGATGATAGGTTTGGCCTCTAGACTGTCCACAAGATTTTACAAAGTGATCTAGGACCATAACTTTGGTAGTAATTATCTGAAATCGCTGAAAATCAATAGGATTCTTCGTCTCATGAACTTAAACAATGTGTATAAATTTAAATCGGATATTAACTTTGGTCTCTAGAGCGTCCACAATCCAGACCGACGGACAGACAGGGACCATAACTTTGGTAGTAATTATCTGAAATCGCTGAAAATCAATAGGATTCTTCGTCTCATGAACTTAAACAATGTGTATAAATTTAAATCGGATATTAACTTTGGTCTCTAAAGCGTCCACAATCCAGACCGATGGACAGACAGGGAACGACAACAATATACAACCACAATTTCCGTCCTACTTAAACAACGGCCCCTCTCACATGTAGATCCGGTACCGAACACTACAGAGATTTATTTCAGATATATACCAGACAACCCGAGAGACTGTCTATTTTCATAAATAATGAAGATGATATAATAATAGAGTAAATGTTGGGAGTGCGATAGTAATGTGTGATATATCAATGTAAAAACGGCGATCTTACCTGTTGGTTGTCGTGTTGCTGTGTAAACATGTATATCCATGGGTGAAAAGATATTATCATGAACAACACTTTTCTGTAGGCCAGTCTTCTTATCGCACATATGTATAGAGTGGGTTTTCCAATCAGTCCAGAACAGAGAATCACCTTCTAATGTTAAAGCAAAGGGATGTGGTAAAGAACCTTCCACTACAACGCGACGATCAGACCCATCAAAATTACATTTATGAATATAACTTAATTTTCCATCGGCCCAAAATATTTTCGAATCATCATAGTCTAAAGTTAATCCATTAGGCCAGTAGACATTCTCTGTTATAATGGCTTTACGTGTTAGATGTTTACCATCCATTCCAGCTCTTTCAATTTTAGGAGTTTCTCCCCAGTCTGACCAGTACATATACCTTGAAGAAAAAGAATTATCATTAGTTGCATCCATGGGGTGAGGGGGGATTAGGGAAGGGGGATATGGTTGCTACGGCAAGAAGTGTGAAGGTTATTCCCTAAAAACTCTACTGCCAGAAATGATATATCTGGTACTGTATATCCTGGAGGGAAAATAAACTAACATACGATGAGAAAGTAGACAGTAGTTTTGGAATAAATTGAAACCTCTGATTTAAAAAGCGGATGTCTGAAACAGAAAGCACTGATATAGAAGCGCTGATGTTGGTGTTTTGTAAACTGTCGGAATAACAATTTATGCTCAGGAAAAATTTCTTAGAACAACTCTTTTTTGTCCTACCTGTCCCTCAAGGATTTGATACCAGTATATTTTCAGATCAATGCCCTTTGTGCCCCCTCCTCCCCCCGCCTACCTGACAATCTCAAGCATTATCGGTAAAATGACACTTTGTTTCACAAATTTGCATGTATCACCCTTGTCATAAACCCTCAATGGACCTGTAGAGTGTTTATAAGAATTACAGATTGACGGACAAGAGTGGAGATACTGTATCAAAAGAGGGTTAGCTGATGATTATCATTACATGTACATGTATATATTACATAAACAATAGTATAGGACTGTACAAATATTCTTAATACAGTTACATAAACAATTAGCTAAATGTTAAATTAGTGGATGAAAAAGCTATTTATTACAATTTCCATTGCATGTAATGTTATTTCTTATGTTCATGAATAATGTATGGAATTGTATTTGGATGATTGCCATAACATTTGTTGGTGATTGTTGTTTTTCTAACATAAACAATACACGTAATTTAACATACATGTAAATTGCCTGGAGGGTTGTTTTAGGAATCAATGAATCTCAATAGAGTGAAATACTTTCTCTATGACGCGATCTTTAAAATCAGACAATTAAATTCTGATCAATACATGGAGTCAAGTCAAACTGACTTGTTAACTACATTAAAAATTGTCTACATATACAACAATGTATCTATGCCGCACTGTAAAATCATTTTAACGGAACATTTACGTTCATCATATATTATATGTAGTATTACAATTGTGGTGTCTACAAAATTACATAACAGTACTTAAATGCCAAATGCCCCCTGCCACTCTATCCCATCATTTCCTTTTTCAGGGATAGAATCGCCTTCTTCTTGTTGCCGACAGGTGGCTTTATCTCAGAGATTAGTATGCAGTGTCCTTTACATCTACATTCAATTTAAAGTGCATGATTTTAAGACCTTCCTTTTTTCTAGTGCATCCCCACTTTTCAAAATTTCAATACATACATGTACATGTATAGGCATTTTGTAGCATCCCATTTAAATAGGTTCAAATTTGGTATGTTTATACATGTACATTAAATATATATTATGTAATCAAAGTTTAAATCATAAAGACAATTATACACTTGAGTCAACAGATATATAAACCAAACAGAAATGTATATAAAAGAAAATCAAAAAGCCTTACCCATTTAGAGGATCTAATGCTATTGCTCTTGGTTGATCTAACCCTTGCCAAAACAATACTGTGCGATATGATCCATCCAAGTTGCTCACTTCAATACGGTTTGTTTCTGAATCTGTCCAGTACAACTTGCGCCCCAACCAGTCACAAGCTAAGCCATCAGGAGACACAAGACCAGTAGTTATAACACCAATACTGTTCTGTGTATCATTCAAATATGTTCTTTTAATTACTTCTTCACTTACATCAGTCCAAAATATTGAGTTTTCATTATAGAGAAAATCAACTGCTGATGCATCTTCTTGGTTATTGACAATAATTGTGGAGTTACCTTTTGGATCAGCAGCATTTATTAGTCGAACATCTTTGCGGTTTGCAAAAAGTAATAATGGATAACTTGTTACATCTGTAAGCATAGAAATTATACAAATGGGTATTAATGTGGAATCTTTAATTCTTCAAAAAAATTATCATTGATCCATTTTCGATAATTATTTCATGGTGAAAGACTTACATGTACATGTTTATGTAATATGTCAAACATTTCAGATACCTGAGGTAATACAATGTACGTTAGGTACCTCTTTCAAATCTGATCATGTACGTGACAGTACAAAGATGCTCAAACCCACGAACCCAGATGTAGAATCCATATACACCTAACAACTAAACCAAAAACAATTCCACAACCAAGCTAGTATGTGGTATAAACATTTACCTTTAAAATTAAACTCGAAGAACACAAGACAGAAGAATCTACATGATGAATGTGTAGGCACCTCCAGATAGAATAGTCAGACAGCACCCCACATCATAAAATGACAAACATTACAATTGTTTTCCCTGGTGCTTCTAGACCACTCCATGTATGTGAAATTTAGTATTCTAGAACATGATTTATTTGTGCATATACATATCCTATTGTACATTAAGTGGTTTGAATCATATTTTACAGATAAAAAGTAATTATTTGTAAACGTAGTTTACATGCAAGTAAGCATCAAATTCGCTCTCTCTTATGTTTTCGATTCCAAAGGATCCCTGTTTGAGTACCTGCTTTCTCATGACTTACAAATGTTACTATACACTTCCACTCCTTAAAGTAGGGGTGTCACAATAAGACATTTTTTTTGCAAATCATTTCAGACCAGTAATTTCCTGAGGCGAAATTGCTAGCTGAACACGAATTTTGAAGAAAAAAAATATCTATGACGTCATTTTCGGTTGGAGTTTGTCTCATTTCCAAAATGGCCGCCAAATTTGGACGAAAAATGAATTTCAAGATAGGATGGGTGATTATCACGCAAGGTATGGCTGGTAATATATCAAATATATGGGTTTTTTTGTAACTGAACTGAAAAATAATCTCTAAAACTAGTTTTCCAAAATCCAAGATGGCGGAAATTCAAAATGGCGGCCAAAATTTACCTAAAATGGCCGGTTTCTCAGATTAAGGTCATTTCACAGTTTAATTTGGTGTGTTATATGTAATTTAAAGCGTTTTCAGTGTCATTGAACTTAAAATTCATCTAAAGAAAAAAAGAATTTCCAAAATCCAAGATGGCAGAAATTCAAAATGGCGACGAAAATTGATCTAAAATGGCCTATTTGTCAGCTAAAAGTCATTTCACTCTTTGATATGGTTTGTAATATGTTACTTTGAGGGTTTTCAATGTCATTGAACTTAAAATCAATCTAAAAAAAAGATTTTTCAAAATCCAAGATGGCGGAAATTCAAAATGGCGGCCAGATAAGATATCTTCGATTGGTTTACAATTGCAAAGTGTAATAGTTTTTTAGTGCAACTGAAATTGACCTGACTCTGGAATCTACCTGTTAGTCAATTAACCATTTGCAGAACTTTTAAACCAGCATGCTAATTAAAATTTCAAAGAATTTAACCTTAAGACACAATAAATGTAGCTTAATCGTTTTTGTGCATAAAACGTATGATGCTAATGATAATGTTAAGAGTTGACACATTCTTTGGAGAAAATACCTGGTTAATCCGACCCTCTGTGTCGAGTAACTTTTGTGGCATAGTCTAGATGTGGTCATGTTCCTTAAGCAAAGTCCGTGAGTTGTACGTAAGTAAGGCGAGATCAAGCCTTCTATTGAAGATGTGATGCGGTATACATATATCATTTTCGTCATAACAAGTTATTCATGTAAGAATAACACATTAGAAAAGAGGAAATCGTGATGACTATTTTTAAAATAAGAACTTGGTGTGCAATACATTACAGACAAAATTGATCTGTGGATACCATATTTAGACTATACCACAAAAGTTGCCGGACACAGAGACTTCGATGATTCTTTTTGCACATTTCACCACAAACGGTTTCCAGACGTTAGTCATCTGAATCAGAAATGATGCAATGGGATTTAATGTCCTACTAACAAAGTTAATGAATATTGCTATGTCCTATAAAGAAAATTGGCACAGTGGTGCTATGGTGCAATCTTATTTTGAATTCCAACTGTCTAGGGATCTTTTATGCTCACGTCAACGTGTACATAAGCCCCTTTGTTGCATCCTGACTAGGAAAAACCACACTGGAAAATCCTGAGGTACTTTCTCAGCAAATATAGGGATCGAACCCAGGACCTCGTTCTTAGCGAGTCTTACTTATAAACAATTTATAAATTCTTAACAACTTGATATATGCTTCACTGGTTTACTGGAATATTAAATCTTGCTTTTTTGAGATCCAGGATGACAAATCTCAAAATAACTGCTACTCTTTGCCATTACAAACCAATCCAAGAGGAAAATTCACGATTGTCCCGTTTTATAATCAAGCAATCATCTACCATCATCAAAATTCATTTTTGATGCAATATTCATTTTCAAAATTCATTTTTAAGGCAAAAATCATTTTCAAAATTCATTTTTTAAGGCAACAATCATTAAAGCTCATTGACTATGAAAACCTTATAAAGGACAGTATTACAAGCCATACAAAACTCAAAAAATGACGATTATCTGAAAAATCGATCATTTTAGGGAAATTCGGGTCGACATTTTGTTTTTTTCACCATGTAATTTTCAAAATTCATTTTTGAGGTTAATATTCATTTTCAAAATTCATTTTTGAGGTTAATATTCTTTTTCAAAATTCATTTTTGAGGTCATTTTACAGTTCATTGACTTTGAAAGCCTAACAAAGGACCTTATAACAAGCCATACAAAACCGAAAAAAATACGATTATCTGAAAAATCGTTCCTTTTAGGGAAATTCTGGTCACCATTTTGGATTTTCAAATATCTTGGATTTTGGAAACTTTTCTTTTGAGGTTGTATTTATGTTCGTTGACACATAAAACCCTTTAAATCGCATATCACAAGCCATATCAAACTTAAAAATGACAATTATCCGAAAAATTGCCTATTTTAGGGAAATTCTGGACGCCATTTTGAATTACCGCCATCTTGGATTTTGGAAACTCTTTATATTTGGATTAATTTTAAGTTCAGTGACACTGAAACCCCTTTAATATTGCATATTATAAACTATATCAAGCTGTGAAATGACTTTTATTCAACAAATCAGCCATTTTCGGTAAATTTTGGCCGCCATTTTGAATTTCCGCCATCTTGGATTTAGAGAAACTAGCTTTAGAGATTATTTCTCAGTTCAATTACTACAAAAACATAATACATGATATATTACAAGCCATACCTCGTGTGATAATCACCCATCTTATCTGAAAATTCATTTTTCGTCAAATTTTGGCGGCCATTTTGGAAATCAGGCAAACCCCAACCGAAAATGACGTCACAGAAGTGAAAAAATCTCAGAATTGTCTTCAGTGACAAATTTTGCCTCAGAAACAACCCGACCCCAAATTTTGTTCCCATTGTGACACCCCTACTTAAAGATGGATTCCCAGCAAAGTATTTATCGGGTGATTATTGCCAATAAAAGTAAAGCAATTTTGGTATATATTGAAAGTAGAGATATCCAATCTTACTAGAAAAATACTGGATTCCCTGAAAAACACTCATTGAGCGTATACAGGACAAAAATGTAAGGGTTCCCCTAATCAACAGCCCGACGATTAGGGCTATCCCCACGCGCGACGTCGAAGGCTGCACAAGTACATTGAACGCTCTGTGTACATGTTGATAAACTCTATAAAGAGTAAGACCTTCAACACTTTCTGAGATAAAAATCACGGAAAAAGACGCAGGTAGTGGATAATCCGAGAATTTAATTAGGATTCGATATTTGTAACAAATAGTCAGCGATTACAGACAACATCGTCTTGTGTCTGCAATGAATTCTCACCCGTCTCCGCCCCAGTTGCCATAGGGACGGAGAGGGGTAATCCCCTGGCGCAAACTTGGCCTCTTTTGATCGATTTTCATAGCGGGGTTTATTTGGCAATTACAGTGTTTTGAGAAGGATTTGAAGCAAAATTATGATAAATTAATTAATTTGAATATGTTTTTAGTCCTAAAATATCATCAAATCACCCAGTTTGTACCCGGGAAAGAAACTTTAAACAGCTAAAAATGCATAGAGACTTTAATTTTGATACAGTACATTATTTGAATTGTTTACAATTACAAACGAAGCAAACTTAAATCTATGCATGCTAATTGCTATTATAAGTTAATTTTTCCTTCTGCATTCTTTACATGTACGTACAAGCTACAGATTAGCTGTAAAATAAATGCTTGCAATGTTATAAATGGAATTGCTTTTTTGAATAAGTGGATTATACATGAACATATAGTACATGTTATCCATAATTCTAGGTCATATGACTTGTATCCACAACAGCATTATATTCTTCAGTTATTATCAGTGACAACTACATGTTAATATCAATAATATATGACCATATTAGAAACAATGTTGTAAAATGTATAATTCTTGCCAGAATATTAACAAGTCAATGACATTTACTCATTAATGTTAGAATCATACAACCATTTAATAATTTGGAAACCTATTATCTGTTAATTAACCAACATATTTTTAAATTACATTCCAGTGAAGCCATGTCTGACCTGGTTAATGTACATGGAGTGAGTTTCAACACTAACCCAATCATATACTAATTATGGTATCAAATGACAACAAATATGTGATAATGAGAGGAATAAACATGTTTTTATAAATACCAATATTATGACACCATCAGATCACGTGGTTCCAATTTGGCAACGTAAATTATTCCAAAAGCAAATATTCCTATAGTATATATTTTGAATCAAATCAAACACATACTGCCATTCCATTTTTTTTTTTTTTTTTTTTTTTTTTTTTTTTTTTTTTTTTTTTTTTTTTTTTTATTATTCATCCATCTTCAATTTTACAAATATAATAACATATATATTATTGTATATTACATACATATACATAGGTCCATCAGTAGCATTACAGTTCATCAATAGCAATATTCTGACAATATATTAAAGGGGTAACCTGGTATTATTGTTTTGACAATGGTACTTGTTCCATTTCTGTAAGAATATGTTTAATTTATCATTTTCAATAGAGATATGTTTTTCCACCTGGTATTGGAAAGCTATAATTCCAAGTAACCCCTGTAGACTAGGAATACTTTTTGATAAACTACATCTAAATATGTAGTACTTACAGCAGACAATAATATGATTTATTAGTGGTGGAGCCCCAACTTTACCGAGCATTACCTCTTCCATTGTTAAGGTGGTGTCCTTATATCCAATACTAGTCAAATATTTGGAAATATCATTCCATAACTTTTTAATAATACTACAATGATAGTAGAGGTGTTCTACAGTTTCAATTTCCGTTTTACAAATGGAGCAGCTGTTGTCGTCTACTCTTTTTATTTTATACAGAAATTTTTTGGTAGGGATAATTCTATGAAGGAATTTAAATTGGAATTCTTGGAGTTTTGTGTCCAATGTACAATTTTTAGGGATAGTATAGTATTTACTCCAGATATCTTTATTAATAGCATTGCATAGTTTTTTTTCCCACCATATTTCATTTTTGCTCAATTCTCTACTAGAGCTATCATTATCTGTTAATAAAGTGTATACGTGTTTACAACCTTTTTGTTCACTGAAAAGAAATTCCACTGGGATTGGTCTACTAGGTTGGGGTGGAGGAGGAAGGTATTGTGATAAAAGGCTTAATTTCCATTCTTTTGGAATTGCTAGTTTGAGTGCTTCGTATTGAAAGGATGTGCCTTTCAATTTATATATTATTTTAAGTTTCTCAAATGTTTTAAATGTTCCATTTTCCTCTAAGATATCACATATATTTCTAATTCCTTTATGATACCAATCTTTTATAAAATAGAACTTAATATCAGCATTAAACCATAAAGGTTGCAAAACAATATGTGTACATTTTCCATTATGGGTTTTACAAACTTTTAAAGCATAGTCTGCCCAGGCATTCAGGACGTCCTTCCAAAATGGGTTCATAGTCCCTAATTTTATTGACCGGAGCCATTCTGATCCAACTGCAAATATATTGTACGGTATTTTCTTCAAGCTGCAGTCAAGGAATTTAAACCAGGGTACTGACTCTCCTTTATGGATTAGCCTTTTAACCCATGTTAGTTTTAATGCTTTGGTAAAACTAGTTATTTCTGTTAAGTTTAAACCACCTTGTTGATAGTTTTTTTGTACTTTAGTTCTTTTAATTTTATCTATACCGTTACTCCATAGAAAGTTATAAATTATTTTTTCAATTTTCTTAAATATTGCATTTTCTGGGTTTGGTAGTGCAATTAAAAGGTGGTTGATTTTTGGTATAATAAGGCTTTTAATTACAGTTACCTTGCCAATTAGTGTCAATTTACGAGCATCCCATATTTGACATAGATTTTCAATGGCTTTTAATTTCGGATTAAAATTAATTTCAGTAATTTCCTCAAGGTTTGTACTAAAATTAATCCCCAAAGATGTAAATTGATTTTTACTCCACATAAATCCAAAGTTAGTGCATAGTTTCTGTTTAGACTCCGTATTTTTACCTATCCAGATTGCAACTGTTTTTTCTATGTTAACTCTTAGCCCTGACATTTTAAAGAATAATTGAAGTGTATTCATGGTTTTTATTAGAGATTCTTCACTGCCATCTAAAAACAAAGTAGTGTCATCTGCATATTGAGATATTTTATATTCTTGATTAAAGATTGTTATTCCCTTAATTTGTTTGTTTTGTCTGATCATAGCCCCGAGGATTTCCGCACACAGTAGAAAAATGTACGGGGAGAGAGGATCGCCCTGACGGCACCCTCTCCCCAGTTTAAAACTTTGTGATATAAAACCGTTTTGGGTCACAAAAGATTCTGAATTTTTATATAATGTTTTTATCCACTTTTGAATTGAAGGCCCAAAATTAAAATGTTTAACCGTATTGTCAATAAATTTCCATGAGACTGTATCAAATGCTTTTTCAAAATCGATTAAGAGGACCATTCCGCTCAAGTTTTGTTTCTTTGTTTCAAATAGAATGTCGTATAGTATACGAGTGCATTCCCCGATGTACCTTCCAGAAATAAAACCATTTTGGTCCTCATGGATAATACCTCCAAGGACGTTTTTTATCCTGCTTGCAATACAGGCTGATATTAGTTTATAGCAAGTATTTAAGAGCGTGATTGGTCTCCAGTTTTTTAGTAAGTTTCTACATTTCCCGGGTTTTGGTAGGCATGTTATCATGCCTTGTTTTTGTGTCAGAGACAATTCACCAACTTGATACGAGTAATTTATTGATCTATGTAGTAATTGTCCAATATCTTTCCAGAAGAACTTGAAGAATTCAGAAGTGAAGCCATCTAGGCCCGGGCTTTTACCATTTTTCATAGATTTCAGTGTATTACATAGCTCAATGTAAGATATAGGACCTTCTATTGATTCACTGTCTATGTTTGTTAGTCTATTGGTATTTATATTTTCCAAGTAGTTTTGAAATTTAAGGGTTTCGTATTCCAAGTCTTTATTGGTATACAAATTTGAGTAAAATTTTTTTATTTCTAATAGGATATTTTCTTGGTCACATGTTTTTGTACCATCTGTGATAATTAACTCTTGAATATTTTTATTTGTATAGTTCCTTTTTTCAAGTTTACAGAAATAGGCAGTATTTTTTTCACCATGTTCAACCCACCTTGCCCTTGAACGGATTATTATACCATCGATTTTATTTTTTCTATGATCTTCTAGTTCTTTTCTGACATTGTCTAGTTCAACAATTACATTATAGTCTTCCGGGTTTTCATAATTTGCTTCTTCTAATTTTGAAATTTGTCTCTCAAGATTTTTTTCTTTTTCAGTTTGTTTTTTCTTTTTGTATGAAGAAAATGATATTATTTTCCCCCGTAAGTGTAGAAGAAGCATTTCTAGTAAAGTTTGGTCATCAATAGTGAATTCAAGATTATGGATTGCAGATTGTTTTACAAAATTTAGGTCATATGGGCTTACCGCATACATTTCTTTTATATAATTTATATTTTCTTTTATCATTTCACTAAAGTTTTTATCATATAGGAGGGATTTATTAAACTTCCAATATCCTTTTGCCGTTTTGTGGTGACTTATTTTTACAGTTATGTTTACAGCTGAGTGGTCAGTTCTGTACCCTGATTGAATATCTGAATGTGAGATAAATGGCATCAAATTTTCACTCACTAAGATGAAATCTAAGCGACCCTTCTTTACGGGTTTATTCTTTCCCCAAGTATATTTCCTTTTTGTTTCATTAAAGGATCGCCAAACATCAACAAGTTCAAGTTTGTTGCACATATTCAGAACCTCTGACTTTGCTTTTGGATTGTTTTCATGTTTGTAATTATATGTGTCCAAAGTTTGATTTAACGTCAAATTCCAGTCTCCGCAAATGATTAAAGAGTCTGCTTTAAAATGTTTCAAGCTGTTTTGAAGCTCAGTATAAAAAGCAGGGTCATCATGGTTTGGACCGTATATATTAATCAGAAGAAAAGTTATGTTATTTGTTTCCATCTCAATAAAGATATAATTTCCATTTTTCCAATCTTTTTGGATTTTTAATATTTTATATTCAAAGTTATTATTAAATAGAACTGCTACTCCCCGTTGTTTTGAAGAAGTGCCGCTTAATTCTACTTTATTTCCCCATTCAGCTTGAACGTATTTTTCTAATTTATTTTCTAAGTGTGTATCCTGCAGGCATATTATACCTGCATTACTTTGTTTTAGGGTTCTAAATACATCTCTCCTTTTTTTGACCTCTCCTAGTCCTTGACAATTAATAGATCGAATCTCAAAATTAGCCATTGATTACAAAGCGTAGTGGATCAGAATGAGACCTAGCAATCACCCAAAAGTAATTTGGGCTGATTTGTAAACTATTTGTAATTATTTTTGCAACAATTGAGGATGGAATAAAAAAGTTATATATAACAAATAACCTAAGCCCCGCTGGAGTTATCTTACGATTACTCCACAGAACTAAACAAATTTCCATGTTTCTTCCGAACATGTCATATGGTATCAAATTTTTAGACTAATTAACCAGGAATTTTGATTCAGTCTAATTTAACCCAACTAAAAGGGGACATCAAAGCAATTTGTCAAACTAAACAACAAACATGGCATATATAAAATTCAAAAGACTAAGCTTGTTGTAGTCCCCTATAAATGCTTCTGTCACATACATGTACAGTAATTCAGAAAAATTGTGGCCCTGTGTAGTTATCTTTCTTGGATTTTACCTATTTTTTACCGTAGCCATAAAATCATTAAGTACCGGTATGTGTAATTAATGTGGTCGAAGCATTTATTAGGTACAAATCCTAATACTAAAATTGTAACACATATTTAACAAATATTTGTACATGTTTGTTAATGCGTAGTGTTCCAAAATGCAAAAGAATCTGTTAATCAACAAACATGACAAGTTTAAAAGGAGGAGACGGCATCCCATCACTGCATCTATGTTATCCCGAAATCTCCAGTACATTTCCATTGTTTTAAACCTATTACATTGCAATTAACCATTACATAAGGAATTTAATTTGATTGAAGCATGTAATAGGAACCAGTCTCTTCCCTTAAAAGGTAAACAAATTGAATTTACATATTTTTATGAAATACATACTGTATTGTTACCCTCCTGGACCTTTTGAAGTTAAGTTGCAGTATAAGCTTTATGCCTCCTTGTTTGGTAGGCAAGTAATTCTATGTTGGCTAAATTTCATCTTTATCTGCCAACACTCAAACTTGAAGTTTTAATGAACATATATACGTTTAGAAAATATGAAATGGGCTATCCATTCATAGCTATTGTGCAATAGCACTGTTTTACCTCCCACAGACATTTTCATACAAAGTGTGGGCACAGTTAGCTTTATACCTCCGTGTTCGGCAGGTGATCGAAGAAATTAGTTTGATTTAACTTTGCCAAGGAGGGTGACAGTATAATTGTTTTTTTTGTTGTTCTATCATATTTACATGTGTAACGTTAGATAGCGATGGCCGGTTCTACAACAAAAGGGTATTAGATTTTAAATTGTGTTTTTCTATCAAGATGAAACTCATCTTGATTTACATTTATAATATAAAGGTTGCACAATTTCTTTACACTAATACTTTACTTTCATGTGATGTCACCTGGTGCAGTTTTTATAAATGTAATTTTATTATTATTTTTTTTTTTCTTGCACTGATAGTTGTTCCAACTATGAAGGTATTGTAAATACGTTTAGTAGTGTCAGTACTGTTCAAGTGGGCAGGTCACTAGGTCAGTATTTGCATGATAAAAAAAAACCAACCAGGGAGCTTTAACTGATCGTAAAACCAATTCACAATCTTTTTAGTAGCTCCAGTTTTGTATTGGTACAGTTTTAAGTGTTTTTTCTCGCAGACCATTTATGTGTTTTATCCTTTCTGGTTTCAAGAATGAGTTTTATTCCTTCTTCTCTGATTCTGGTTTGTAGTTTCTCATCTTTACGAATTGTGTAAGCAATATGCGATAGTCTATTTCGTTCTTTTTTCATTGTCTTCGGGAGGTCACTCCATATCTTCATCTTCTCACCTTTTGGTAAGTTAAAACGTTTGGACATAATGAGTTCCCGGTGAGGGAAATGTAGAAAACGAACTATAATAGCAGGAGGTCCATATGTATCACCATCTGAACTTTTGTTTACTGACAATCGGTGGGCATTAGCAATTGCTAGTTTTTGAATTGTCTCTTTATCAATATTGAGTTTATCATTAAAGAATGTGTGTAGAGTTTGGGTAATGTTTTCCTCACCGCCCGTAGTGGCTGTAGGTACTGGCACTCCATATATCAGGATATTGTATTTCCTTTCGTGTTTTTCTAACATAATCACTTGTTCGTTCAGTTTTTGTAATTCGTCATTCTGTTTTTCTTGTTTTTCACTAATATCTTTTGATATTTTGTCTATTCTATCACTTTCAAAATGACAGTTGGACTCACATGCCTCTACACGTTTATCCATTTGTTTACTTTCTTCTCTCATCGTGTGAATTTCTTTATAAATTTCTGTTTCGAATCTCGAGATTTTCTCTTCAATATTTTCAAATTTTTTCTCCATGTTATTGTTCATAGAATCAATCTTCTGCACTAGGGTTGTAAACATATCTTTCACATTGGTCTCTATGTTGGTTTCTATATTGTTTTCATTATTAATTTGTGGGTGTGTTAGAGTTTGTTCACTCTCGGTATTTTGCTTATCGTTTTTGCAAGCGGAAGTTTGTGTGTTCGTCGCTGTGTCATCTATTATTATATTCGAATTCGGTAGCATTTCAGCTATAAGTTTCTGGCCACCACTCATGACATTAGCGTTTTTTCTTGATGACTGCCTCGTTTGAGACATTATCTTTGTAAATAAGACACTATTTTGGCACGGTTGTATTTTATTTTGGTGATAAGAGTTAAGGTTTGAAGCGGAGTTGAGGCAATCGCACGAGGAAGAGCCAATATGGCGGCTTCCTCCCATGCAGAATCGCACGTGTTCACACAATTTTGTACTCACGTTTATCCAATATTTTTGATATTGACGACCTGTTTTTCACATATGAATGGTCCCTATACTAAGATTTACCGCTTACAAGATAAGCTGGGTCATTAGGTTTCAATATTTTGCTGGTTTAGTCTAAAATAGAGCAGGTTCTTCCTTAGCCGATTTTTTGCGTGGCTTCCCTGTCTCTGCGCATACCGGAAGTCACTGCCATTCCATTTATTATAAGCATAAGTATACATCAAATTGAAAATTCAATTTAGGTTCTTTAAAATTAAATATATACCCATAACTGAATAAACATGAACGAAATGGGCATACCTCATACCATTTGAAAAACAAAAACATTAATAATTTGAAAGACTTGAAACATATTGGTATAATACTGTATAATGGAAATTCTAAGCTACATAACATGGAATGATGGATGTGGGATAATACCTACGTCTATTGTGTTTATTTACTGGGATAAAATTATGATCTGATTTTAATTCCAATTTTCTATTCTCCTGATTCCGGAATTACACTATAATTATACGTTTTGTCCACTAAATATTGCAGTGACATTATATTTAGTTTAAACAGTATCAAGATTGGGGCAGAGCTCCTAAAGTTAGCCTGCGGTAAATTTCCCTTCAGCAAACTTGACATGGCCAGAGTGAACCAAAATGGCTGACTTTTTTTTTGTCAGTTCACAAAAAATAAATGTTCTTTTTGTAGATCTGCATAAAACCGTTCCGAATGTATATAATAATTCAATAACAGATATATTTCAGTGTATTAACCTGTGGGGAGCGTTTAGTAAGTCATAAGCTGAATTCCCAGGGGTTTATGTCTACTGTTTCCCCGTTTTACTGCTATCTAAATATAACAGTACTGAGTGGAGGTCATCAATAATATAACACACAGGGGTGCAGATAATCTCTAACACTTACCGTTACATGCTGCTAAAATCCCATACAGAACCAAAAGCCTCGTAGAATAGGCCATTCTACCACTTTTCTATATTCCACTTATAGCAGTGGCGAAACTCTGGATGCAGTTTCGAGCCATACGTACTCATAATTCGTACTTAATTCTTAGTTATTTCAAGCATAACACATCGCCTACATTAACGGTACTATACAATATAATTCAGACGTATCACTCCGCTGACACGGCTTTGGCAGGTGTTGGAGGGATTCGCCAATTCCTCATTTGTTACGTTTTTCTGACCAAATGTCACAATCGTTTGACACATATCACTTAGTTCTTGTTAACATACTGCAATTATCACTATATTTATTTCTAAATAAAATGGAAATATTCGAACTACTTTTTGTAATCAGTATATCGTAAGTCATTTGCCTTTCACAAATTTGGGACACCTGTTTTTCTGTAAATGCTAAGGGGTCAAATTTGTATTTTGCACTTGTTTGACAAAAATTTAATTGACTGTTGATCATTAGCGTGTAAAAATTTCCCAATTGATATTTAGCTTAATTTGAAAGAGTTCGGAAAAGTTCTCGTGTTTTTTATTACAGGTTAAAGTAATTTTAACGCAATGGAATTGTTGACGTTTTAGAAGTGGACGGACAATGTATTGTTTCATGGACATAAGATTTACTATTTGGACATAATACAAGAGGGGGGGGGGGGGAGTCGTTGAGAAATATGGGTTAATTTTATAGATACTGCAATTGTATTCCCTTCGATTTCGGAATCTAGTTTAAACGTTTTAAATTAATTTCTTCCAATTAAAGATTCGGGATCCCCCGAAACATGCCTTTGTAGTATCAATCCATTCTTAGATTTTTAAATGTTAGTTCTGCAATTCACGATAAAGCTGTTTGATATATTATATGAACCGTCGAGATTCTAACGTATAAGATGTATAATCCACAGTGTATCATTATAGTAAACATCACACCAATATATACAAGTAATATACACTATGCCGACCAATATCTTACGTAAGTTACGGTCAATACACGTGCAACTCTTGATCTACCGGAACACCATCAATTTCTTTTATTGTGCGTTTTGTGTCACATAACAATATATAATATTATAATATAAAGACACATCTTGATAAAATAAAGATGCATCTTAATAGTATAAAGACACACCATTGTCATGAGCTTTCACGTTGTCTACGATATCACCTTAGGTGGAAGTGGACGTTATAGACCCCACGAACGAACGAACGATGAGCTTTCATAGTGGAGTAAGGGGGAGTTACGGTCAGACGGACTCGGCACCTAAACACTATTCCGCAAAGGAAACAGATACCACCAAACCCATAGAGTGGGATAGTGGAGTAAGGGGAGGCCACGCCGGATAAGACGGGCCTGGCACATAAACACTATAATCCCAAACGGTGATATCTACGGTGGCTAAGTGGATAAGGCGCTGGTTCGCTATCCTGGAGGTCGGGTGTTCGATCCTTGCATTGGTCGAGAAAGTTCATCTTGATTATCCGGCGTGATTTCCCCTTGACAGTGACGCAGAAAGAGGGCCTGACAAGGACAGCTGCCTAGTTGTTCGGATGGGACGAAAAAACCGAGGTCCCGTGTACACATTGGAGTGCTCGTAAAATATCCCTTGGCAGTTGGAATTCGATATAAGAGTAGACCGTAGCGCCGCTGCCCGGGCAAAATTTCCCTCATAGCACACTGTATAGTATTTCGTATGCCCGTCTTCCCCACGTTACACTGTTAGAATTTTTGGGTCGGGCCGACCCAATGATATTGGGTCAAAGGCATCTGACCCAAAATATCCTAGTCAGAAATTTTGGGTCAAAAATTTTGACGCCAAAATATTGGGTCAAAGGCATCTGACCGCATCTGACCCAAAATATACTGGTTAGAAATTTTGGGTCAACATTTTTGACCCAAAAATAATGAGTCATCCTACCTAAAATATACTTGTCAGAAATTTTGGGTCAAATATTTTGACCAAAAAATATCATATCGCCACTGTTTTGGTGGCTACCCGACCAATCTCTTTGGGTAAAAATTTTGGTAATTAAAATTTTTTGACATCCGACCCAAAAATTACTGGTCAGAAATTTTGACCCAAAGATATCATGTCGCCACTCTTTTGGGTCGCTAACTGACCCAATCTTGTTGGGTTAAATTAGCACCAGAGTTAGAATGGTTGACGTCATCTGTAGGCCTATTGACGTCATCTTATAGATGACGTCAATGGTTAACAACGACGCCATGTTAAATGTTTTGAAAATTGAATACGCCGTTATTGTTATGTTATCAATATACTTAATAGTTTTTCTTGCAATTCAAATAGTTTTATCAGTTCGGATTTTGATAAATTAATGCATTTTGTGGCTGACAAACTGAAACTTACAGACTTGGCTTTTCTATGTAATGTTCGTAGGTGAGTATTTTTATTTTGTCATTCATAAAGTTTTAGGCCATAGTTAATAGTAATAATAGTATATAAGTATAGCATTCAAAATCATCGTTTCATTTCAATCTTGATCTTTTGATCATGCATGCATTGCGATCCATAGGCTATCTTCACCTTTACACTTTCACAATTAATTTTTGTGTCTGTTATGTTAAGATTTAGGCCTATTTAATGAAAGCCGTGATCGACGGCGATGTTGTTACTCCCCAGTACCCCAGTCCGAGCTACCCCTGTGCCTATTATAGCCTATACTATAAGTAACATAACTAAATTTCTGCCTCGGGACAGGGCAGCCCTAGCTTTTTCAATCGACTTCTAGCCTCTTGGCTAAGGCCGTGAGACCTTTTCACGGTTATAATTCAATTGCTGAATAGCCTCACTCACTGGGTCTGGCAGATAAATAGAAATAATTATCTTCTTAATCTTAATCTTAGCAATTTTAGTGATAAAGTGATATTATTAATTATTGTTATTACTTCATTTTCAGACCAAGACTCCAAGACCCAAAGAGCTTGAAGAGGTGGATGGTGAAGTAGCCTACTCCTTAACGCGAGGATGAACCCGGATCGCCATCATCGCCACACGGCCTTAGGCATACTTGCATATTTGCATCTGGCGGTGACCTACCAATGACCAATACCAGTATTCCACCAAGTGATTATCACCGAGCCACAGACCAACTTTACTTTAAGCCCATCAAGAGGAGGCTTACCATGCCCTGTATTTTCACATATTGAAATTAAAAGTCTTTTTTTTGTTTCAGTCTTGTGACTTGTGATTTAACTTCAACCCAAGGTCGCGCATCATATTTTGCATTTCTAGAAACGCAAATTTCACCAACGAAGAGCAACCCATTTCAATTTCGACCCAACAAATATGGTTCAAATTTGACCCCCAAAATTGGGTACAGACATGACGTACCCAATAAATTTGGGTAGCTTTGATCCAATAATTTTAGGTAATTACGACCCAAATTTATTGGGTCAATGCGACCTGAATTTATTGGGTCAAAGTGACCCAAAATATTTTTTGGGTACGTCATGTCTATCCCCAATATGGTTGGGTCAAATTTGACCCAATATTTTTGGGTCAATTTGACCCAATCCTTCTAACAGTGTAGGTGCAAAAGAGTAGGGCGTTATAAACTCCATTTCATACCGTTCTTTATGAGTGTATATTTAGATTGCAAAACTGAATCCATTTTCTACATCGATAGCTATGTGGAAGCAGGTATTTTAACCCTATTTCATTTATTCAGTTGACAATCATTTCGCTGAATAGTTCAACCAAAGATTTATTTATGTTCATTAAAACAAGCACTTCTTTACTGCCACTGTCATAGAAGAATTCGTCTGATTACAATTAGGTAAGTTAATTAATAGAAAGATGTACTGTATGACATTAATTACCAAGTTAACTAGCTTTTAATTGTTGTTGATACTTTTGATTAGCCGGACCCTCCTTAAATCTGAGACAATTTGTCAAATGACAGATAAGTTAACAAAATCATTTTGTCAGCCACTCCATCATAATTTGAAGGTCAGGGACTTTATAATGTAACAAAATCACTAACATAAGTTTATACCAAAGGGTTTGTTCATTAACAGGACACTTTATCTCGTATACATTTTTTTATGAATAATGTAAGTGTAAGGATGGATTTAGATTAACAGCTCTATTGAAGAAACGTTTCCCAAAACCAAATGGTTCAATCCATTTAATTCGTGTAGATTGTACGAAATTCCAACTCGGCCGTGATTAAGGTGTAACGATGATAATTATATTCGAGTGTTTTTTAAAATCAATAAATTGTGACCCAGGAATTTACGGTCCAATACGTGCGAATATCGAAAGTAACCGGGATCTTTGGTATATAAATATTATATGTTCTATCAAAATCGGATAAAAAAAATTCTAACCTCTATAGAGGATCGTACTATCAGGAGCCATAATCCACGAAGTTACGACCCGATAGGTCGATACATGGCAACATAAAAGGAACCGCGATCTTTAGGATATAAAACCAAAAATTTAATGTGAACTCTATAGAGTCCCCACAAACACAATATGGACGGACCGACGTTTGGAAGAACAGGTGCGACGACATAATAGAAGGGTGGGCGTATAAAAATCAGACTTATTTTCGCCCCATTTAGACTCCTTTGCACACTACTACTTTGCCACATAACATCCATCACCTCATGTAGACTGTTGGTCGAAGTGTCAGAAAGATTATACATCATCTGTCTAATTACAGTTAAGGGAAAGATGAGAACTCCGGTCTGTGATACCGCTGTTGGTTGCATTTTCCAGTAGTACAGGAGGGAGTGCCTGGAAAGTGTTTTGTCGATCGGGCGAGACAAAAAAAACTAGTCTTAGCACACTGCATGGCTTTGCCCGCCTTCATCATTCTGGCTAAAGGAACGTTAAACCTCATTTATTATAATATAGGGGTATAATTTAATACAATATTTAGCAAGTTATGGTGAAACTTTGTTCGTTGTAAAGTAGATTAAACAATACTAAACTTTGATGGGACCCCAGGTCTTGAAAGGACATAACGCATTCTATCGATATTCTGCATTAAGTTTAACTTTTTTCCTATGCGACAACAACAATAAATAGTGAAAATGATTTTATTTACATTATGATTTTAGAAAGGCAAATACATTCAAATAATACTCACACTAACAAAACTATATACACGTAGTTCCTCTTCCGCATATAATCTGACAAGATAATAATACCAGTAGTAAAAGTACACATAGTTCTATGTTTAAGGAATTTACATAATATAACAAAATACCCCCAAGAGCATTCGGGTCATATTATACACGGAAGAGGAACTAAGAATGGCTATCATATTATTATATCATAGAAAACCATTGTTGTAATGTTATGTAATATTGCAGTAATAAGCTATTGTTGCCGTGGCAGCGTATCATTCTTCGCGTGTATAAAACTGTATATTATGGCTTATCTACAATACTTTATATGCATTATACATGTAATATCTAAAGACGCACAAGTCTTAGTGCAGACAGCTTCTTTCGTTTGTTTCTGGAGTTTAACGTCCACTTCCACTTGTAGTGATATTGTAGACAATACAGACAGCTAGATTATGAGTAAATGCATATCTCAATGAAGAAGTAAAAGTGTTGTTGATTGTTTTTAACCTTGACATTTTAACTATATCATGTCAGTCAATATCTTAAAGACTCAATGCACAAGAAGACTAATAGTCATTTACGTTATTTACATAATAATATAACAAAAAACGGGCACAAAGATGTTCTTTCAGTCAGATGTTCATGAATAGATGTGAATTAATCTTCAGTGGCTGACTGACATTCTCAAGATGACCTCATGTATCAATAGAACATAATGGAAACATTAAATCACATGGGTCCACTACTTTTTATTGTGCATGCTGTAAAAATGTATAATATTTGCCTTTTCATTGTGTCTATAATAAAAAAAAAAATGTTCTAAAGTTTCATGTTTGTCCTTATCAATTTGTAAAATTATTGGTAGCTTTCAAATACTGTCACAAACCTTCTAAAGCTATTTTATAGTTTACAAATACTTTCACAAACCTTCCAAGGCTCTTTTATAGTTAACAATTTATACTTGTATTTTATTTTGGGGTTATAAGTGTTTTTACATAATATTATATACATCCAAAACTTTTGGTATTAAATGGGCTGTCCCAAAGCGTTTATCCTAGTCCTGTGCAACTGTCTAACCCTCTGTGGTTGAGTTACAAGCTTTTTCAGTGTCATCATTTTAAATAAGAGAAAGTGAACAATTTATGGCTGATACCCCTCAGACATGACAACTGCATCGAAAACTTCAACCTCAAATTTTACAAATGCCACCAATACACAACATGCTAATTTTATGACCACAGCAAACTGAGCATAGCAGCAAGCTTAGATAACTGCAGATATTGAAGGTCTGATTCGCCTTCTTTTTATATACATAGAGAATCATTTAATTTCTACTGATAATTACATTAAATAATGGGAATAAACAGTATTATAGTCTTGATCAGTCTAGTCTAAATTGTCTCCACAACAGTTATTAGTCTGGGCAAAATAGTAAATGAAATGGGGTTTAACATCCTACTGTTCAGCTTCTATACTGGGCTAATGAAGACAGGCATACGCCATACAGTGTGCTATGAGAGAAATTTGCCCGGGCAATGGCACTATGGCCTGCTCTTATATCAAATTCCAACTAACAAGGGATCTTTTATGCACACGGGACCTCAGGTTTTTTTTGGTCACATCCGACCGACTAAACAGGTGTCTTTGTCAGACTTCCGTCCTGCGCCAATGACAGGAAATCATGTTCCTGATGAACTTTCTTGGGCAATGCAGGGATCGTACACACGCCCCCTAGACTAGCGAGCTAGCATTTACCCACTTAGCCACCGTGGCTCCAAGGCAAAATAGTTATACATAAGTTCTCCTATGTTGAGAGAAAAAATAACCGTAATCTTGTACTTGAAATGGTCTGATGTGTTGATACAATATCGAACATAGTAGTTGGTGAGCTGTATAGCTGAACAACCATCCAACGAATTACATACACAATAAATGCCATTTTGTACAGACTTATGTTTGTTGTAGTCAAAGTTGAGACTATTTAGGCTTAAGTGATCAAGACTAACCATAAAGGCCTAATATCATTGGGTAAAACCTGCTTTCCTGGATATAAAATAATATCTTCTAATCATGCAAATCGCATATAATTTACATGCTAATAAATGCAAAAACTTTCTCTACATTTTAAAAACATGATAAATATAATATATACATGTACAAAAGGTATATAACCTTAAGTATGAAAATATAAAATTTATCTAGTTAGAAAATAGACATGAAAACTAAATAAAATAGGTTGCCACACAACCCGCATTTGATGTTTGGCGGTTGTTTATTATCCTGAGATAATTTTTTGCGTAGATTAAAGAGCGAGTACAAGTAGAACTCTTTTGTCTCAAAAGATAGAACATGTTTTGTTTTTTTGTAATGATTATATTCACTTTAATTAATTAATTTTAAATAATAAAATAAAATCAATTGATGATAATCCCTCATCAATGACCATTCCAAAATTATATTTTTTGTAAGTGAAAGATTTGGTAATCTAGTGTTTGACAGAAATAAATCTGACGTCTTTGTTTGTTTATTCATTCTCTGGTTAATTTCATAATTATTCTATGATGCAGCACCGTATGAATATTAAACTACATATGATGCTAAACTTCCAAATAAAATAATTGATCACTTCTTTGTAGCAGGGTTACTTTTATAAATAACGGTGTCCAGATTTGGATATTAAGCTATCAAACACACTTTAAAGTCACATGTTTATAATACTGCATATTACAATCAACACAAGAGGGAAGAAAAGTGAAAGCCTAATAAGATGTCTAGAATATTGTTAAAGCATCTATGTCCTGCTCATACTCGTCCTTTCAGTACATCCCAAATCCTGATCTCATTTTCAAATGTGAATAAAAGTTTTGTCTACGGCAGTTTTGTAATACCATTATTAACATGGCACAACTTGACAGTATGTTGCACTGCTTATGTTCATAATGACAAGTATTGGCAACCCTATAAATGAATGAACTAAATTCAAGTTGATTTCTTGAAACAGAAAGTGATTTTGGTAATTGCACACAAATGGAATCCAACAATCCTCTGAATAAACACATCAAACAATTCATATCAATCACATATCATAATATTCAGTTCTATTCCGACAAAGACACACCGCAAATATTATACCTAAAACCTGAAATAATAAAAGTAAAAAATCTTAATACATATATAGAAAAAAGTGGCAATAGGTAAGGCGTTTTAGTGGGCAAGGATGACATAATTAAATCAAAAACTTTGATGGAGAGATTGTCCAAATATCTTCTGTTTACAAAAGCCAGGAAACTAAAAGTATGTCTAACCCTCAAGTTCCAGAGCAACAAGTATTTGAATAACCATTATTTGTGATCTCCGAAACCTATTCATATCACATTTATATAAAGATTGTGAATGGTTTCTATGAGAAATGAAACCGGGGGGTGGGGGGGGGGGGGGAAATCAGTGCTTGAAATGCAAGAGAGATAACTAATACAATAGTCTACAAAATCCAATATGATCGGTCCTCCCAAACGGGTGAACAATTTTTGGATAATATACTATTGAAACTTAACAAAGAAAATGGTTCAGATCAGTATCAATTCAGGTTTTACAATATTATATTATTTTCACAAACAAGTTTATAGTACTATCCAAATAGGCATATGCATGAGGAAGAAGCCCGCAAAATTGAAAGAATAAGTGAATAGGGGACAAAGTTTTTTGTGACAAATTCTTAGTGCAGTAAACTTCCAGACCTATTATGGCTAAACAAATTAATGACATTCAATTAAGTCACCTTCATAACTGTATCTTAAAGGTATCCTTTGCTACATCTGCTGAGCAAGGCCAATCAAAAAAAAACAAATTGTCAAAAATTGTTCCATTAACCTTTGTGTTGTAATGTTCAATCAATTCTTCAAACAATGGAAACATTGATATATATATTTGTAACCATAGGAGCAACTCTGTATATAAAAATGTTTGAGTGATACTTTAGTATTATACTGTAGTTATTGTATATTAATTACCTGTATTAAAGCTATACCAACACCAACACCTATCAGTATAACACTTTGACTAGTTAACCAATCCATTATAGACGGAAAACAACCCTATAGATATATAAAATATACACTATATAATTACATGTAATTGAAAAAGGTATTTTAGCATTTACTTGAAAACCAAAATTAAAACAAATACAGTGTCATTTTCATATACCTAAATTAAATGACACCTTAAAGATGCATTCCCACTAAAGTATTTATCAGGTGGTTGTTTCCAATAAAAGTATGGCAATTTTGGTATACATTTGTACATGTATAAGGTAAGTAGCGACACACAACTCACTGGATTTGCCAAAAAACACTCATGGAGCACAAGACAGATATTAAAGGGTGTCACTAACGTCAAAGGGTACACAGTAAGTACACACATAGATTGTCTGATGTCTTTGTATTGGGGAGCGCTTAATGTATATCATGTTGATAAACTTCATGGTGAGCGAATAGGGAAAAAGTGAGACTTGAACATACAGCCGTTTCTGAGATAAAAACTGCGGCAAAAGATGTGAACAGGGGATAGTTCAAGAATTTATGTCGGCTTCAAGTTTCATGTTAATGGACAGTGATTAAAGACAACATCTACTTTTATATGCAGTGAATTCTTCTCTTATCCTTTACTACTTTCCGCAAATGCCAAGTCCCATTGTCTTTTATATGCAGTGAATTCTCCTCTGGCTTGGTATCCGTAACTACTTTCCGCAATTGCTAAGTCCCATAACACAAACATGACTTCTTTAAATAGATATTTTATAGCTTGGAGTATTTCCTCACAAATACAATGTTTTGAGAGACATTTGAAGCAAATGTTTGATATATTAATTAGTTTGAATTCATTTTTAGTCCAAATATATCATCAAATCACCAAGTTTGTACATGGGAGGGTATCTTTAATATTTGGTTTGGATAGTAATGCATTTAAATTTTTTATTTAATTTGGTGTTTGATAAATGATTTATTTCATGATTTTTCATGATGATGGGAAGCTCTGCTTACAGATATTTAGATCTTCAAAATGTCAGATTATAATTTCACAAAAGAAAATACATATAGATACATTACAATACAGATATATTGAACTTGTATGGTCATAACTACGAAAAAGGACAAGGAATAAAACTACCCTTAAGCCTAACTTGATATTTTTAATATTTTACATATATCTTACTTTTGATCGCAGTTCTTCTCGTTTATCACTGGGTATAAGACTTCCTGGTTTTGCCTCTTCTTGACATAATCCTGTATTAAATGGCACATAATTTTGGGCATCACCAAGACCTTTGCAACATGTTTCTGGTACATACTCCTTCAATACAAGTATATACATTTAAATATATTATCATTTCATTATTGTTTTGAATAACCTTACCAAACTTTATCTATGGTAGTTATTCAATATATTTCAGAAATATAAATATTTACACATAACTTCATGCATAATCCACCATTCTTCTCTAAGAAGGCATAATACTAATTACCGACATTTAAACACTGAGTAGGGTATTTTTCACAATAATTTCTCAAATGCCTTGGCAAACAATCTAATTTGAACATATAATATGTGATGTAACTGTCTTACCAAATTATGTCAAACCTTTGAAGACCCCAATCTTGTTTAGATGATATCATTTTTTATTTAGCAATAAAGTAGTCGACAAATTTGAATGGAACATTGAGTATTACAGCATATATTCAATATGTACTTGGCTACCTGTTTTACTTTTAACATATTAGGTAGTGTAAGAAATAAGGCAATATATTAGTATTACTGAAACTGAAATGCAGAATGACATTGATATAGTATATTACCCGAAGTGCTTGAGTTTGTGATGTATACCAATAACTTGAACGATAATCGGTAAAATTATCAGCTCCACAGCAATGTAACTGAATTAATAAGATACAATATTAGCAATATCAACTTGGTGAGAAAAATGGATTATCTCCCTTTACTCTGCTAATTCATTAAAGACCTACAGTACATTTTATATTTCTAAATAGAAATCTCTTTAATTGAAATATTGTCTTTGGAGGAAAAATTAAAGATTTTTAGGGAACTCTGTTACGAACTCTGTTTTGTTTATTGTTATTTTGGACCCTTCTTTTTTACAATACAGACAGAGACACTATAAAAGTCTTACCTTAACTTGAAGAAAATCTACAGTAGAGTTACCCATTCCAGTATAATTTCTTACACTATCAGAAATAGTATCATGTACATTTTTTTCCAACTAAAAAAATAAAGAAAAACAATATGTTGAAAGGCCTATTATTGCTTTATATTGTTCCTAAGCCATAATTTAGTCTATTGCGAATTATCCGTAGACTGAATGCCACTCATGGTTTCTTCTAGAAACATACGCTTGAAATTTTGATCTTGTACAATTTTTTGTAAATTTCAAGAAAATAACCTTATTTTAAAGTTGAAATTATTAAAACATTATACCAGTTTATAGTTAAATTTCTAAAATAGGATTCCAATGACAGACGAAAAATGTTAATGTATTCACACATTTATACGAATTTTGTAAAAATAGGTTCAGCTATTTTCCCATAAGACATTTAGTCTGACCTAAAATTGAACTTTTTTAATTTCTTTAACAGATTGTCTTTCTAATCCAACCTTGCTCCCAGTTGTGAGAATATAGTCTAACCGTGCAAGATACGCCAACACATCCAAAGAGATGGACAGAAAACAAACTAAAAGAGTAATATGATTTTTTGTGCAATCAAGGGCCATAATCCAGGAAATTATGGTCTGATATGCGAGAATATCGAAAGGGACTGAGACCTTTTGGGTATAAACATACATTTCAAGTTTTATTAAAATCGGATGAAAATTGTGACTTCTAGAGGGCTTTCAACATTGGTATTACATACTTTTACTCTATTTGCATACAAGGAGCGACCATTTTGTCTGGCAGTTGTGGTTGGATTTTCATGAAAATTCGAAGACAAACGTCATGAAGGTGTAACAGTGACATATTGGAACGATATATTTAAATCAGATAAAAATTTGTGAGCTCTAAGGGGCCATCATCCATGAAGTTGCAGTCCATTATGTGCGAATATCGAAAAGAACCAAGATCTTTGGGTTATTAACATAAATATTGTTAAGATTCATTAAAATCGGATAAAGATTGTGCTCTCAAGTGTGTCCACAAGCTAAAAAGGTGATTCTTTGTACAATCAGGGGCCATAATCGATAAAGTTTCGATCCAATACATGGCAATATCGAAAGGAACCAAGATCTTTGGGATATAAAACTGTATTTCAAAATTCATCAAAATTAGATAAGAATTGTGACCTGTACAGTATCCACAAACACACTACGGACAGAAGGACAGACAGACATGGGTTAAAACAATATGCTCCACAAGAAAATATTGATGTATAAAAAAGCCTGCACAAGTTTTGAAAAATATTTTTGTACTTTTCTGATATATTATATAAAATTCAAAGTAACACCAATTTTAATGTGTTGTTTTGTGCATACAAATCATATTAAAGATATCTATGACACAAACTTATAGAGTGATCTATATACATAGCTGTGAGCACATTCTTAAAGTAAAAGTCAAGAGTGATCACATGTATTTACAAAGATTAATTACGTTGACTGAGCAGAAAAAATAATACAACATTTTCTTTATTCATAGATCCCTTGTTCCCTTCAGGGCTTATTCATAGTTTGGCTCAAGGCCCTGAAACGGATTTGCTGGATTGAGTTTGCCATTAAAAAGATTTCTACTATGTCACTGATGGTTAATTTAAATGTCTAAATATGAAAGTATTGAAATAAGCAAGCCAACAGTAAGGCTGTTGTCCCCCGGGACTAACATAATATGGTTTAATTTCATTTCAATAATTCGCTTGTGCGTAGGGGGTTTTAGCAGTGGGAGGAAAGCAGAGTACCTCTCCTGTAAGTCAAATTTTGGTGAAAATTGAGTTAGACTCATATTTGGACTTAATAATAGTTTTTTTTCTCCTTCACTGAAAAGGCATCTAAAAGGACAAAATAAAATTGATTTTATATTCAGTAGCTTAATTCTGAAACAAAAACACTTTTCCATTGTTTTCTAAAATCTAGATTCAACAGTGTTACTAGATTTTTCCAGATTATAGGAAACCTGAAGAAAACCCACGAGATTGGAGAGGCGACTTAGTCTAAACAGAAAATGTTGACAATCAAACGCAGTCAAGGAAGTGAAACTATACACACTATCAGTTAGAATCAAAGTAACCTTATCCCAAAGCATCGATAAATGAATTTGCTTAGCTCTGTCTAATTGGATTTAGTGGGAAACCTTAATCATTGGACTCGGTCAAGACATTCACCTAATGAACAGCATGTTTAAACATTCTAAACTGTTATGTTCCAAAGCATTGACCAATAAAATTGCTTATTGCTACTTTGTCTGAGCAGAAATTTCTCATCAACGAACTGAGTTAAAATATTGATATAATTAATATATACACAAAGTTTCATTGCTATCATACATTAAGTACCAAAATTATCATGTTCCAAAATATCAACCAACCAAAATGCTTATCTCTGCTTAGTAGAAAATGTGCATGATCGAACTCTTGTCAATGCATTGACCTAATAAACACCACCAAGTTCGAACATTCTAGCTCAATTAGAAGGAGAGTTATCACGTCCTGAAAAGTGTGACGGACAGACAAACAGACAGAAAGACAGACGGAAATAAACATTTCAATAACTCCCTGTTTTCTTAAAAAAGCGAGTGACAATAAAATACTTACATTACCCTTTTCAACAGCTACATATATCCCTGCTGCTAATTCTCCTAACATCACAATAACCATACAGAATATATACTAGAAAATATATAAACAACTCAAATAAACAGGAAATATTTAAGATTATAAACAAAATATGAGGATAATGATATATCAATCTATAATGTAAAGATAGGTTGCCAGGCAACGAAACATACGCCCACAGCAGCTAAATTGTCGCATATTTTTACTTTTTTGGTAATGCAACATTTATAATACACTAAAATCTGATTAAGAGTAACAACTCATTAAGTAATCATTAGAAAATCATTAGAATTTGTTGGGTTTTTATAAAGTTCTGCCCCATGTCAACATTGAGTATCTCATGACCATAAACACTGTGTGTAAATTTATTGTCAATCGAATTTTAACCTTGACCTCTAAAGCGTCCACAAAACCTTAAACACTGTGTATAAATTTAAAGTCAATCAGATATTAACTTTAGCCTCTAGACGGACGGACAGACGGAGGCGACGACAATATACGAACACATTTCAATGTGGGCGTATAAAAACAAATTTTAAAGACCTGCTTGGATTTTCCTTTCAAAAATTTTAAAGACCTGTTTGGATTTTCATTTTTACAAATTTTGAAGATGTTCTTGGATTGCATTTTTTTACAAATTCTTAAGACTGGCTTGGATTTTCCTTTTAAAAATTTTACAAAACATAGGCTACGAAACATTACGCAGTCAACAAGAGTTGTAGCATATTTTTACTTTTGTCTGTAATGAAACATTTATAATACACTAAAATCTGAGTAACAACTCATTATGAAACATTTAATATAATGGATTTAGCTGTTCAAGTTATCAAGAGAGACAAATTGGATTTAACGTCCACTCAACACAAACTAGGTCATATCAGGACTAACCTATGGTACATACTAATTTCACTGAAATTTTTAATATTTTCTTTTTTTATCATATATTTTGGAATTATTATAGCAAGAATGGCATAACTCTTTATCAAACTCTTAAATACCGGGATGGATATTGGTATGATGTAGCAATTAACTGCAGGGGCATGGGTATAATATCAAAATTACCTGAAAGGACACTGGTATGATTCTGCAATTAACTGAATGGACATAGGTATGATTTTGCAATTAACTGAAAGGACATAGGTATGATGTTGCAATTAACTGAAAGAGCATAGGTATGATATTGCAAATACATTAAGATGGCTGTGTGTAAATGTACTTACTATTCCCAACATAACAGAGCTTTCTCTAACAGCACCACAGCATCCACAGAATCCAGCTATGAATACAAATGCTCCAACTGCTATCATTATATAAGCTGCCGTATAGAGAAATTCCAACGGTATATTCATATCTATTAAAGTTGCTAGAAAACTCTCTAATTCATCGGATACTAGGATAAATATACCAGTCCCTAAAACAGCTCCTCCTGATATCTATGCAACAAACAAAAAAACCCAGATAAGTTATCTACACTTAAGTACACAACTAAATTTACTTCAGGAGAAATATAAATTAAGGAACAGTCTTGTGATGGATTTTCCTCCAATCTCAAATACGAAAGATATTGTTCAAGTATTATGGGATAAGATAAGAAAAGATTTTATTGTATCACAAGCCGCATACAATTCATATACACGACACAAGGAACATAAAAAAAATAGCAATATACATATTTTATAAAAATACAAAACATGAAATACAGGTTCTTGTTAAAAGTGAAAATATATATCAGAAACATTATTTCAAAATGTAAATATGTTAAAAAATGAAAATGGAGCATGAATTTTGCTTTGTAATACCTAATTATTGCGTGGAGGCTTGATTTCTATGTTGAAATGCTTTATATACATAATAGCATACATTCACAGAAACTATGTATTTTTCAACTAAGAATTCTAATAGTCTAGATATTTCTAACTAATGAGACAAAAATCTGGCAGTTGAAAGAAATTTATTAAGAATGGCTAACTTAGTATCTTACCCAGAAGATGAAGTTAAATATAATCAACATTAATCGAGAACATTTGGCGCAACCTCCTTCTGCCATCTTGATAACTATGGTGACTTCAACAATCAAAATCAAGTTGATTTAGTTTTCTGGAAAAATATATAAAGTAAAAAGTAAGAAAGTATGATAAATATGATTAAAGATCTAGTTGGTCCAACCTAACTTTTTCTTTTACAACTGTGACAAATATCATGCACATTCCAGGGGTACGCTTTTATATGAACACCCCATACCATTTTTGATTTAAATATTTTATAATACAATAGTTTTTTTAAGTATGTTAACTCAACGTAGAAGAGGTATGTGATGTTCTAGAAATAGTTGGGCATACCCTGTATAATATACATGACATATATCCATACACGCAGCTTACTGGACATAAATTTCCATTATAAACCATGGAATATGATAGTAATGTATAAATAATACATTATAAACAGTAATATATAAACAGTATAACAAAAAGAGACATCAATAGACCATGGATAATGAATATGACAATAAATTTTACATTAGGAACCATTACATGTATAGAACAATAAAATATACATTACAAACCATGATATATATAACAGTAAAATATATATCATAAACCATGGTATAAAACAATTAAATATAAACTATAAATTATAAACCATGATATGATGATGATGGTATATAACAATAAAATATAAACCATTGTATATAATGCAATATATATATAGTAATACAATATAGACTATACATTATAAACCATGGTATAAAACATAAACTATACATAAATTATGGTGTATAAAAATGAAATATTATAAGCCATAAAAAGCCATGGTACATAACAGTTGCATACAAATTATATAAAACAATGGTATATAACATTATGATATAGGTTTATAACATAACCTATTACAATACCAATGATATACCATAATTAATCTCTGTTTTACAAACTAGTGAGGTTATTTATACAAATATGCTGAATCTACTTAAATACTGATAGTACTCTTATTGGCTTACAGTGCCTGTTTTATCTCACTATTTATGTACTTTTCCGTCTGTTTTCTATAGTTAGTTGTTGTTTTGTCTTCCAACAAAAGCTACATAGGTGTCTGATAAGTAAACTATGCCATATCAGGCATTGTCAGTAGTAATATTATATTTTTACAAAGATCAAATATGAGGTGTTGTGTTCAAATAAAACAAATTAAAAACTCTCATCAGAATCTCTATAAAATCTACCTGGCACTATTATATATCCTCCTCGTCTGATTCACACACACACCTTTTTACTGATAAACCTGAACAACATCTCTAACAAACAATATTCACTATACTAAATGTCAGATAGCGTAAACATCAGTTTCTCGTAAAACTAGCATATGGAGGATTTTCAAAGCTAGGAAAATCTGTGAAGGAATGTAGCCAATTAGAAATAAATCCTTAATATTTACTTTTCTTCTTAATTTCATGTACAACTGAAATCACTGGATGTTCACAAATAATTTGTTTAAGTAAATTAGTTTTTGAAGTTCTTTGTTCTTTGTGTTTTGTTCAAAATCTATAAGAAGTAGAGAGATGATTTATATGTTTAGTACAACTACAAACATATTATACACAGCTTATTTTAGTGTCAAAAATTAGCTATCTTAATATACTATAGGTAATATATACTAATATAGGGATACCAATGACAAAATATGACATAAAACGAAAAGCAAAATCAAGAGTTTCTGGTTTTTAAAATAATAACATCCAATAATTGCGTTTTGTCTAATATTGGTTTATATAAAACTTTATGTAAACTAAAACATTAAGCATGCCTTCTAATGTAGAAACTGTGTGATTTAATGATATTGGGACCCAAAACTAATTCATCTATCAAATCATTTTAAAACTACCCAGTAGGACGTTGAACTTAAATCCCTTTTAATTTCATTTCTTAAAATTACTCCAAGCTGTAAAAACCATTCTTTAGCAGTCTTGATTGCCATGGGACTTGATTAAGGGTATGGTCATTATTCACTGTTCAATTACCATAAATATCTAAGCCTATAAGAAAATTCTTAGATTATCCTCTGCTAACGCATTTTCTGACATTTAAGCGCAGTCTGCAGTATGTTTAAGTCCCTCACTGACAGCAACGAACTATTCAATCAACAAAACCAAGTGCTCCCTATGTCATTTAAGGCAGACAGCAAGTGAACCCATCACCAGTTAGTGACACCATTACATTTTTGTCATGTGGGTGTTTTTCAGGGAATCCAGTAATTTCCCTTTCGTGGTAAAGCATCTTTAAGGATATTTAAGATTAGGCCTGTGTCATTGAAAATCAGTATGCTTCTTCATCTCATGAACATAAACACTGTCTGTAAATTTCAGAGGTATCTTGAGACTCGATAGTTTTAACAAGCAGATGTCAACGACAGATGGATGGACAGGGGTTGCGTTAATATATATTCAAATTTTATCCAGGCCCCGAGTTCACAAAGCATTCTTAGACTTAAGTTGAGAATTTACTCAAAATTGTCCGTCTTATTTTAATTAAATCATAGCCCTTTATCATAGTTTTGTTGTTTTAATATATCAAAAACATCAATAAGAAACTATGTGCACACTTTTGTGTTTCTGGATCAAAGATATTTCTTATAAAGAGTGATTTAAAGTTGAGCAAATTCTCAACTTAAGTCTGAGAATGCTTTGTGAACTTGGGGCCTGACTGAACTGTATTGTAAACAGGAGAAACAAATTATGATGATTATAAACAATAAAATTCTTATATAATTGGAAATATTTATTTCTGACAGTTTGGGATACATCTATATCAGAGATGCTGTTTCAAAATTTTGCTTGTAGAATATTTTTAGTTTGAGATAATAGAGACCAGAATTAGGTTTTGTATACAATACCGTAGTATAAGAATAGTCATTATTTATACAGTTGTTCATGTAACTGGCACACTTAACAATCTACACATAGATATAATGACTTTCTATGTAATAATTACTTACATGTATTATATAATCTCAATATTCTACAGTCATGTTCATCTGTTGGTACAAGGATCTAAATATTCACAGTTTATATTACATCCTTCATCCTACCTATAGCGTCCAGTTTATTATTGTTAATATTAGTAAAGCGCACATCCTTCATTCCAATGTTCAGAGATGTTATACACATTATACATCACTTGAAAAATAAAGCTCTAAACACATTTCTATATAAGTTAATAAAAAAAATGAAAATAAAATAAAAGCACTATAAAAATAGTTAAAGAAGCCAAACCTCTAATTCAATGTTTTGTACAATATTCAAAATTAAAAATAGGTTGCCAGGCAACGAAACATACGCCCACACAGCAGCCAAATCGTCCGGGCAGTCAACAAGAGTTGGCGCATATTAAGGATATATCAGAAAATCATTAGAATTTGTTTGGTTTTTATAATCAAAGTTTTTTTTTTTTAAATCAGATAATAATTGTGACTGCAGAGGCACAACAAGCTAAAAAGGGTGATTTTTCGTACAATCAGGGGACATAATTCAGGAAGTATTGACCCGATGGGCGCAAATATCGAAAGGAACCAAGATCTGTTATAAACATACATGTCAAGTTTCATCAAAATCGATTCAAAATTGTGACCTCTATAAGGTCCACAACCTTGATATAACATATTTTCACACTATTCGCGTACAAACGGCGGCCATTTTGTCCGTCAATTTTGGTCCGATTTTCACGAAATTCGAATTCAACCTTCATAACCATGTAACGGTGATATAATCAAACGTTTTTTTAAATCGGATAACAATTTTGACCTCCAGAGGGACCACAAGCTAAAAAGGGCGATTTTGGGGACAATCAGGGGCCATAATTCAGGAAGTTACGATCCGATGGGCGCAAATATCGAAAGGTACCAAGATCTTTGGGTTATAAACATACATGTCAAGTTTCATCAAAATTGGTTCGAAATTGTGACCTCTATAAGGTCCACAACCTTGATATAACATATTTTCACACTATTCGCGTACAAACGGCGGCCATTTTGTCCGTCAATTTTGGTCCGATTTTCACGAAGTTCGACTTCGACCTTCATAACCATGGAACGGTGATATAATCAAACGTTTTTTTAAATCGGATAACAATTTTGACCTCCAGAGGAACCACAAGCTAAAAAGGGCAATTTTTCGGACAATCAGGGGCCATAATTCAGGAAGTTACGATCCGATGGGCGCAAATATCGAAAGGAACCAAGATCTTTGGGTTATAAACATGCATTTCAAGTTTCATCCAAATCGGTTCAAAATTGTGACCTCTACACTGTTCACAACCTTGATATAACATATTTTCACACTATTCGCGTACAAATGGCGGCCATTTTGTCCGTCAATTTTGGTCCGATTTTCACGAAATTCGAACTCAACCTTCATAACCATGTAACGGTGATATAATCAGACGGTTTTTTAAATCGGATAACAATTTTGACCTCCAGAGGGACCACAAGCTAAAAAGGGCGATTTTTCGGACAATCAGGGGCCATAATTCAGGAAGTTACGATCCAATTGGCGCAAATATCGAAAGGAACCAAGATCTTTGGTTTATAAACATGCATTTCAAGTTTCATCCAAATCGGTTCAAAATTGTGACCTCTACACTGTTCACAAGCTAAAAAACGTGATTTTTCGTACAATCAGGGGCCATAACCCATGAAGTTACGGTCCTATACATGCCAATATCGAAAGGAACCGAGATCTTAGGGTGATAAACCTATATTTTAAGTTTCATTGAAATCGGATAAAAATTGTGACCTGTAGACTGTTCACAAACAATTGTGGACGGACGGACGGACGGACGGACGGACGGACAGGGGCGACAACAATATACGTCCACATGAAAATGTGGGCGTATAAAAACGTGAATTAGAATCCAATATTGGTCGATTTTATTGGTCTATTTCAATCAATATTGATGTTGTTATCTTGCTGTATGGGATTCTAATACCCAATATTTAAGACACAATAAACATTTTATAATCAGCACACAAGTCATGAATTCTAAGGTTTTGGGTGCCATGTGTAATGGACAAAGAATAGCATATCCTGCAAGACAATGGCTGATTCGAAAACGATAAAATATATCGAATTCCAACTATCAAGGGATTTTTATGTGCATGCCATTATGTACACGGGAACTCAGCTTTCCTTCCCATCTGAACGACGAGACTGGTGTCCTTGTCAGGCCCTCTATCCCACATCACTGATAAAGGGGAAGCATGCCGGAAAATCTGGATGAACTTTCTTGGCCAATGCAGGGATCGAAACACCCGACCTCTAGGCCTGACCTGAGTATTAATAAGAAATAAATTCCAGCTAGATGCTGGACTGATTAACAACCGAGTGAAAAGACAAAAATGTTGACATAAAATGTATGTTAATAAAATGAAGGCAGGGGCGGATCCAGGGATTTTTGCAGGAGTTGGTTTGCCATGTTTCGGTTACAGAAATCTGCCATCCTCGTCTCTAAATTACATAGGCATATACACAAATTGAGCTTTTTAAACAGAGAAATCGTTTTTATACTGATCTAGGATCACTTTGTGATGTAATTTCATTGATGGACCCCCCCAAACCCCCCCTATGGATCTGCCCCTGGAAGGTAAACATGATGAGTATATATAGTGAGTGTCTCAGTTATTGCACATTAAGAGGTCAAGTATTCTACAGTTATTTCTGATTTAACAAGAATTCCGTTTGTATAGAATTACATCCTTCCTTTTCTACAGGAAATATGACAATTCACTCTTACAAGCTATACTTATATCACTCTTTCAATTACATGTACAGTAATAGACACACATCATATCAAAATATTGATATACAACTGGATAAGGCAGACCTTGTTAAAGGATTAATATAGATCCTTTACTATCTTACTAGATTTAATATCTATAATAGGTTTAAAATTATTTAAACAAATTGTATGATTAATTTGTCATCCTATTCTCTCTTAAAGCAAAATGGCTTTGCTAATCTATGGAAAAAATCTTTAGATTATAAACCTTATCCTTGTGTATCATTATCACCTGTTTCGAGATGACAACATGAGATTATTGGAACATAAACATATAAAAGTATAGGTATCTTATAAATATAGTGCTAAAATAATGTTGTCATTACTATATCAGTGTGTAACACTACACATATTATGAAATATTATAATACTGTAGATATGGTGATAAACTATTAATATAGAATTTTAATTCAGTATAAACAATAATTACACACACAATGTGATACTGTTATTTGATACAAAAATTGCATTGACATGATGATATGAGAGACAGATGGGGTTTAACGTCCACTCGATGCAATTTATTTTGAGACCAACACATGGTTCAATTTTATTTCAATAATATGCTTGCACGTAGCAGTGTTCGGACACTGTAAGATCACGAGAAAGCTCACTGGGAGACTTTTATCAAATTACATTGGGAATTTTGTCAAGTACAGTGTTCATAAACCCTAATACTCCTTGTCACCTATACAACCTGGAATCGAAAACTACACCACTTACCCCAATGACAGACTTGATGATTTAAAACACCATCCAACCCCCTATTGTTTAATAGATATTCTGTAAAACAAAACTACAGTTATACAGACATTGTGATACACTGGTCTATTTAGTATAAGTATAGAATGTATGTAAAACATTGAAAGGTTAACTCTAGGTAATTTACACACCGGTATAAAGATGGTTACTTGTCAAGAATTAACATAAGCCATATGCTTTGCCTAGTTTTCATAGTACTAAAATAGCACCATCTTTTTTCTCACTTGTTTTTGTTTCCCTGAATTCCACTAAAAGTAATTGAATTTAAAACTGTGTAATAAAATCAGTATGTCAAAGACTAGATAGATAGATAATCAGCTCTATTCAGTATTCAAAAGTAACCTGTGTCATATTATCTAAACTGACAATTGACAACTATTGTTTTATAAATAAGAAACATTTAATATCTTTACATATTTATAATATTCCTTCTTTACAATATATAATATTCCTTCTTTACAATATATAATATCGTCAATACTTAATCTCTGTAAAAATCATCTCTACAAAAAGGAATATTTATATTATCAATTCCCTATAATTAAAATCTCTACCAGAGGTGGCTCCAGTGGGGGGCGCGAGGGGTGCCCCCCCCCCCCAAATTTTCGACAGTGCCCTTTTTTTACTGCTGAAAGTGCCTTTTTTACTGCTGAAAGTGCCCTTTTTTCAGACCCAAATATGTCCTCTCCGAATGTTTACTTTGACGAGAATATCAGCCAAATAGCTCTTGGAATGTCTACAGATGCAAGGAAATGACGGATAATTGTCTTGGGGGGGACCCCCTCTTGCAGCGGCGTGCCCCGTCTCCGCAGTAAGTGCCCTCATTTTGCGGCGCCCCCCCTCCTTTTCAAAATTCCTAGATCCGCCCCTGTCTACACTATTGAATTTCTTCTATAACTAATCTCTAGAATATCTATTCAATACAACACTCAATCTCTACACCATCTACAATATCTAATATCCACAATGGCGATCTATTCAATACAACACATAATCTCTACACTCTCTGCAATAACTAATATCTATTATAACTATCATCTACAATAGCGATTCTTTACCTAATTTTTATTACACCATCTATTTTTCTACAATAACTAATCTCTAAATACTACAATATTTATAGTAATCTCTACAATATCTACATAATCTAATACCTATCATATACTCTATATAACACTTATCATTGTGAGATCGCATAACATCCTCAAAATGCTGATAATAAATAGACCAAAAATTGTTATCCGTATAAATGCGTCATTACTTATCAATTACTAAAATACTACTTAAAAAAGAATTAAATGTTTATTTCATATGTTTTTAAAGGAGCTAAATTGCTAATATTATTTCAGACCTAGAAATTGACACAAATGGGTCACAACTCATATAATAATGTAATATGAAAGTATAAAAAATGATTTACATTACTGTAATTTCTAATCAGTTATATTCATCGAAATACGCAAGTCTCAACCAAATGGCAATCTTTATCATCTGGTTATTTCAGTCTACGCTGATACTCGTTCTTCGAGTCCCTTGTTATAAATGGCGCAAAAAAGGCATTATGGTACACGGTTTGTGTACCAATGGTAAAATGTTTTGGATATCAGCTTATGTTGATTTAATTGACAAATAATTCAATGTCGAAGACTTTGGATGACCTTGAGTTAGAGACTTAGCTACTTTAAGTATTTAAAACGTCTTCCTTTGTTACATTTCTCAGTACTAGGAACCATACATGAAACCTGGGGGCTGGCACCTATCATTGTCAAACCACTACATGCCACAGTTCAGTAGACCCAAGTGTCATTTTGAATATGAAAGTAGATAATATATAGTTCTATTCTACCAACTCCAATCATTTATACAAAACAACATTATTCATTTTCCTGTAAAAAAAAGTCTGACTTTCCAGGAAACACATTATCGTGCAATATTAAGTTGATTTTTACTAGGAGTTCAAATTTTATTCTCAAGATCTAATATAAATCTTCACTTATGTTTGAAATTCTATGGTACTGATAATAATGTCTGAAATTATATCTAGTTCCAATACCTACATACATACAAACAAAAATACACACATCAGTATATATAAGAGTGTAGAAATATGTCTGTTTTTACCTATATACTAGATATATATGCACTCACCTTTATGCTAGAGAATGTAGATATTCTATTATAGGAAACGCCTGACAATGTTACCCAACTTGTAAGCTGGATGGAATTGTTTCTATGGCTGATGTCTGCTACGTACTGTCTTTTCACCTGTCCGTTTTTCTTTCATTGCCTTTATCTAAAAATATCATCTTATATTTACAATAATGTTGTAGTGACCTACATGTAGTAAAGGTACTAAAAAATTAAAAACATATGTCAATAAACATACAGGAACTATACTTACTTACTCTCAAACGCCAAACTACCAAAGCATAGTATTAGGTCTCTAACAAAAATACTTAATGTAAATTGTATTAACACCATACTTCACAGAGAATCAAATAAATTTATAACTTATGTATGTGTCACACTATCCTTATATATATATATACAATAATTCCAAATTTACCCACATAGTAACTGTTTATCGATGATATCCTAGCTGTTTCTGCAAATAAATAGCCTAACTAGCATCTAGTTGTAGAGTTCTAAATCTCTCCTTGTCAATGATATTCACAAAATGATATTGCACCGTTTCTCACAGCCTGTGTATTTATAGATGGAGGCACAATGCATATAGGTCTTGTGTGGAAAACAGACTAAGAACAATTTGTACATAATGTACAAGAAATGTGTTGGCTCATTTTCAAAGATAGTATCTAATCTCCTTGACAGCTTTACCTTGATGACCCTACCCTATATAACCTACTACTACATGTATTACAAGGTTTAATTAATTCAATTACTGAAATTAATCTATATATTATGTAAGTATAGGATCTTACTGATAAACTTATAGTGGAACTTCACTATAACCTGATCACAGATTTTGTCTACACCAGCATTATAGTTATTTCTCTATACATTATACACTAAGGGCTTCTCAACAGTAATGTACCTAAGGAGGTGGAGGCAGCACATTGTGGGAGCCAAATTATTGGACCTACTGCATTGATGAAAAAGATAGCAGCATAGTATGCAACTACACCCACACAGTACAATATGTCACATAGATAAAAAGGAGAATGTCTTAAAAACAGTTTATCCAAAGGGAAAACTTAAAAGTTGACAAAATTTGATAAGACATCTTCAAAAAATTCTGATTTATATCAATTTGGTAAGCTTTTCCAGACACTTAAAATACCTCCAGAACAGAAAGTCCTAGAATAAGAAACACTGAAAACCAATGGGGTTTGCCCTCTTATAACCAAAATGCTTTACACTAAATTTATAAAAATCCTTTAAAAACTGCAGCCTCTATTGCGTTCACAAAATTACAGAAAAAAGGGGTAACTCCGGAATGCAAAGAGTGCCAAAAGGTGAAAATTGATAGGTTTTGAGCACCGATGACCCCCATGCTTCACATCAGTTTTGAATACCATCTGTTAAAGATAGGTTGCCAGGCAACAAAACATACGCCCACAGCAGCTAAATCGTCCGGGCAGTCAACAAGGGTTGTCGCATATTTTTACTTTTTTCGGTAATGAAACATTTGTAATACACTAAAAACTGGTTAAGAGTAACAACTCATTATGTAATTATCAAAAAATCATTAGAATTTGATTGCTTTTTATAAAGTTTTACCCCACACTAACAATTAGTATATACATGAAACATTTAATATCATGGATTTAGCTGTTCAGTTATCAAAATTCATTGAGAATCAAAATACTTGTTCGCTTCAACACCTTAAACTCTGTGTATCAATCTGAAGTCAATCGGATGATAAGTTTGGCCTCTATAGTGTCACAAGATTTTTTGAAGTTATCAAAGGAGATAACTCTGGCAGTAATTATTTGAAATGCCTGAAAATCAATAGGCTTCTGTGTCTCATGACCTTAAACATTGTGTGTAAATTTAAAGTCAATCGGATATTAACTTTGGCCTCTAGAGCGTCCACAAGATTTTTTGAAGTGATCAAAGGCCATAACGGTACTCTGGCAGTAATTATCGAAAATCGCTGAATATCAATAGGCTTCTTCATCTCATGACCTTAAACACTGTGTATAAATTTAAAGTCAATCGGATATTAACTTTGGCCTCTAGAGCGTCCACAAGCAATTGTGGACGCCGGACGGACAGACGGACGGGGGCGACGACAATATACGACTACATTTCAATGTGGGCGTATAACAACTGTAGCCTCTATCACTTTAACAAGACTATTGGAAATTGAAGTGTAATACTGTAGTGGACGGTTGCAGATGCTCCACTCTAAAATTTACAAAGAAGATGTTAAACTGTAGCCTCTGTTGTGGACAGGGTAACAACATTATACAGGCACAGTGATAATATGTATTTTGTTGCGTTTTGCACAAGTGGCTTGGGTGTCTATGCGGGCATCAAATAAAAGGACAACCCGAACTCAACCTGTGCCACTGTTTCTGTATACAGCAGAATAGATTGTATATCCATCATGTTCCTATGACAATCTACTATCAATGACATCTAACATCTGATGTCATATAATTTGTTTTTTGTATTTTGTATTGCCATGAAGTGTTATTGTAATCTAGATTGGTCTTGTAATAAAATAAAGGTATGTTTTAGTTTGTTATTCCTTTATTGATTTAATGAAACCTGTATTATGAATTCCCCATTTATTTTTTTTTCATAAGAGCTGAAACAAACTGTTTGCTAATAATTCCACACTAGTCAAATGTATGTCACAGTACATTGTTTTGTATATTTCAACATCTTGAAATTTGATCCCCAATACCTATGCAGATATTACCTAAATAAAAGATAGGTTGCCAGGCAACGAAACATACGCCCACAGCAGCTAAATCGTCCGGGCAGTCAACAAGGGTTGTCGCATATTTTTACTTTTTTCGGTAATGAAACATTTGTAATACACTAAAAACTGATTAAGAGTAACAACTCATTATGTAATTATCAGAAAATCATTAGAATTTGATTGCTTTTTATAAAGTTTTACCCCACGCTAACAATTAGTATATACATGAAACATTTAATATCATGGATTTAGCTATTCAGTTATCAAAATTCATTGAAAATCAAAATACTTGTTCATTTCAACACCTTAAACTCTGTGTATCAATCTAAAGTCAATCGGATGATAAGTTTGGCCTCTATAGCGTCACAAGATTTTTTGAAGTTATCAAGGAAGATAACTCTGGCAGTGATTATTTGAAATCTCTGAAAATCAATAGGCTTCTTCGTCTCATGACCTTAAACACTGTGTGTAAATTTAAAGTCGGATATCAACTTTGGCCTCTAGAGCTTCCACAGAATTTTTTCGAAGTGATCAAGGGCTATAACTCTGGCAGTAATTATTGAAAATCACTGAAAATTGATAGACATCTTCGTCTCATGACTGTAAACACTATGTATACATTTGAAGTCAATCGGATATTAACTTTGGCCTCTAGAGCATCCACAAGATTTTTTTGAAGTGATCAAGGGCCATAACTCTGGCAGTAATTATCGGAAATCGCTGAAAATCAAAAGGATTCTTCATCTCATGACCTTAGACACTGTGTATAAATTTAAAGTCAATCGGATATTAACTTTGGCCTCTACAGTGTCCACAGGATTTTTTGAAGTGATCATGGGCCATAACTTTGGCACTAATTATCGGAAATCGCTGAAAATCAATAGGATTCTTCGTCTCATGACCTTAAACACTGTGTATAAATTTAAAATAAATCGGATATTAACAATAGGCTTCTTCGTCTCATGACCTTAAATACTGTGTATAAATTTAAAGTCAATCAGATATTAACTTTAGCCTCTAGAGCGTCCACAAGCAATTGTGGACGCCGGACCAACGGACGGGGGCGACGACAATATACGACCACATTTCAATGTGGGCGTATAAAAAGATGCAATAAATAATTTCTGGATCATATACCATTTATAGACTAAAATCCATTAAAGTAGTGAACAACGCAATCCCTCAGTTAAAGGTGGTGAACAACGCAATCAGATACAGATGGAATCAATCTGTTCATTTGCTTATTGCATCTTTCAACATCTTCACAGTTATTTGGCACCAAATTTCAAAAGGTTGTCCGGAGCAAACCACAATATTTCTGGAGTTATAAAGGGTCATAAATCTGACAGTAATTTTCAAAAATTATTGACAATCGATAACTGTGGTCGTCCTAGAATATACAAGAAGTCAAGGACCATAACTCGTAAATTGTTGAAAATCAATCAGCTTCTTCATGGTAATGGATTTCATTTAAACAATTCTAAACACCAAATATACCAGCTGGTATTTATGCTTAGCTTTTTTAGAATATTAAGAAAGATTTTTACTGGTATATTAAGAAATATTAGATTTATTAATGTATCCAATAATCCCAATGATAAACCCATGTGCCAAACTATAAAGCAAGTTTATCAGATAAATATATAGTATGTAATATGTATCCTATTGACATTATTATTATGATAATAACAGAAGTCATAATCCATGTTACTGCCTAACCTATTGTCATTGTCTTAACAAATTATCATAGCTTTAATACTCACTGTAAAATCATATTTAAAGATCAAGATTGTCTAACACAACAAGTGTGCTATTCATCATATTATAATTTTAGATCTCAAGCACTTTTCATCATGCTTACCTACATGTATAATTTGGTAAATACTATACAATTCTAAATCATATTATACCTGAAATTTTATTTGGTAGCATTTGATTCTCTCTGGAAAAATGATTATTGTACACTGCAATGTTAACTTGCGGTCTATTAATCATTCAAATATTTTGTATTCTAGGAAATTTGTAACATAAATAATACTTATACAATATTTTGATAGGAATTATTGCAGTAAAATATACAAAGGCAGAACCAGGCATTAAACAAATATATGTGTGGATTGTACCAAAATTTCTAATTCATTATAAATTTAAATGAATATGAAAAATAATGGGACACATAATATAATGCTGGTCTGAATTCCTGTACAAATGCCTTTCAACAATTGTACAAGAGAGTTGACCGATTTTGTTATTGGACACTGCTACAGGGAAAAAACTCAAATGAAATTTTGTATCTGCAGCTCATTTCATGGTGTGAATTTCATTATATACATAGGTTCATCAGGATTTGTTGTACATCAATAAACTTAAAAATATACATGCATTAAAATATTTATACTGTAGATTCATAACATCCATGAGAAATAAGCATACTCTTGCCTCATTCATGACACTCACCACAACCATGGAAAAACAAGCGTTTTATAATTTTGTGAAAGAATTGTTCGATGCAATTACAGGCGTCATTATCACATTTATCTTAAATTGTTTACCCTTACCTCAGTGTGAAATATTGCACAACTGATGCCAGCATGGTATTAATAATAATATATATATATTATTTAAAACACAATATTTTGGTCCCAATGAGAATTCAACAAGCCACTGCCAGATTTATCAGCCACAAGTGTTCTAATAAAGACACATTATGTATGATTTAAATAAATAGCTAGTCATTCTTGCTATAATAGTTTGAAAATATTGCGAGCAAAGAAATTAGCTATTGAAGGTTTGACAAGATGTGTGCAACCACCGTACTGGTTGATAGAAGATAAGCATTGCTTCTCCATTTTTAAATTGAATCAAAATATGGCTGAACCGTTCTAATCCACTTAATATCAGAAATATTAAATGGCATGGAGAGTTTGATTAGGGTCTTGTCATGTTAATAAATGTCTAAATAATAGCTAACATAACATTTTAAGCCTAAAGAAAGAACTGCAATACGCAGATTTAGCTCTTGTATAATGTATGTTTAATAATTTCAAAGAAAATATCAACATTTGTATATTCTAGCTTCCCCATCTATAGCTATCGACAGAAACAACATTGCTACATAAATGTTCGTACATTTGCACAGAGCTTAATAATTTGAGAAACTTCATTTCAATAAAGCTGAATTTAATTAAAGGTCTCAGTTTGCTCCTTTGCCCGTCAAGCAACACCATTTGAACAGACACCACCTGGACAATATGCGTATTATATTTTGTTGACAATCTACAAAAAATCTAAGTCAACAATAATAATTAATTCAACAACTCAACGAATATAAATCTGTGGGACTGAAGAGGAATGTTTATTTGAGCATTACAAGAACAGTTATTGGATGGAAAAAACAATATACTTTTAAACATATACAATATAAAAATCTAGCTTTCAGAATACAAACTACTTTCTATATGTAGAAAATGTGTATATTCCTCTACACATCAGACCATTAAAATATGTACTATGTGTATATATAGATATATAATAAACATACATACAAGTACCATATATAGTCATGTTTAAAATAAAATAATCAAGATTATCATTGACATACCATATTACAAAATATATCCCCCAAATGTTTAAGGAACAATTTAGTAGATACAGCATACATACTTTCTACATTGTTTTATGTTCTGCCAATATAATCTGATATTAACTAACCAAACATCCAACATGAAACATTATAACATAGAGATGGTTGGAGTTCTTCAAAATCACTCCTTGAAGTGACCACAAATGTCTTGCAATGTATTTAAAGTTTGAAAGAATCACTCCTTGAAGTGACCACAAATGTCTTGCAATGTATTTAAAGTTTGAAAGAATTTCTGCAATTAAATGATCTATTAAAACATGAAACAGGTAAAATGTATGCATTTGGTACTCAGAATTTCCCATAATTACTATATTGTAGGATTGGCTCACTGGAATCTTATCGTGCACATTAATTGTACAATTGAACTTTTCATTTTGAATTTAATTACCAGAACTGATATTATTGATATTACTAAAGACGTCATACACCTAATACATACACAGCTAGTCACACAATCAGCAATTGCCGCTCAGGTTGGAATGACCCACTGACAAATTAACCAAATTAACCAAAATAACCAACAGTTTAGAAAACAGCATATTTACATCTTTCGAAAACAATAGTTTCCCTAAATATTTAAAAAGAATTTGAGTACCAGTAATTAAAATGAATAAATCAGCTTCTTCAATCAGAAATTTTATTTTTTTGAGTCAATCTTGTATATATATTTTAACGGATCAAGTTAATTAATAAATTATCTTAATATATTTTAACCACATTAAATACAAATAGCTAACTTTGCAACAGAAGCATGTAATGAAAATTTTATAACCTCAACTAATACTACAGGCAGCAGATTAGACTTGAAGATATATTACAATCTATATATAACATTCATAGTTAAAACAATTCATACCATTACATATATCTGTAATATAGTCGATTCCCACCAGCTTTTAGCTGGCATACCTTCATTGCGAGACATTTAAATATAAAGTATTAAAGCACGTAAGGCATACATCTAGTATACAAACATCTAATTAGAATTAAAATCTAAAATTTGTTATCCTAAGGTGATGCTTAAAACACAATATTACACATATAAACAATTTCTGTTTTCAAATTTCTTTCGAACCTCTGGTGTGCCATATCAGACAAATTACTTGAAAAGTAAGGGATGTCATTTTGGCATACCACAGGTACTTATGATCAACATCGAGAATCCAAACTGATGAGGACTAATCAAATATTAGTTGTGGTATAATGGAAATAAATTTACTAACAATGAGATCAACATAACTTTAAATAACAAAATCAATTTTTATGTATTAATGAGGTGTTGTGTATCAGGTGCATGTATCATACAGTGTAAAACAACAATTATATTTACAATTAATACATGTATCTTTTATCTCATAATAAACAAGTATAATTCTGTATGTGTTGGTTTTTAAGTATATGAAATATCTGTGAATAAAAAACATCTGTATTATATAGGTATGCTGTCTATTTTTATAATCTGTTATATGTTAAAAAGAATTAATTCTAAGTCAGACCTTTAAAACTAAACATGAACCTTAAAAACGAATCATATGCATTATGTTGAAACAGTATGTTGTCTGGATCTTCAGGCAGCAAGAGAAAGGTAAGCTAGGATTATCATTTCAAGAACACCCAATTCCATTTCTCATACAAGAATATCCTACGATTATGAGATGCAATATTATAAAATCAATGGTCATTACCCATGTACAATTATTTACAAGTTTAGCAACTTATCAATGTGTACAACTTGAAATCATGTGAAACGGGAGATAACTCTTCTTCAACCTATGATTACCTTATCTAAAAAGGTTACATGTTCCAGGCCTGTAAGTTTTATATATTATGGTGAATTGTTAAGGAAGGTTTGTTTTCTATGGTAATATGACTAGTCCTCATCAGTACATGTATATTCTAATAAAGTCTGTTTAAAATGCTCAAACAATGTTCACAATCAATGTCCCACAAATAAAGAACTGAATATTTACAATGTTAATGTTGTTTGAGTGATATATATATATAATATATATAATATTTATACGCCTTATTTTTCAATAGTCCTTTTTTCCATAAAAAAGAGGATTTGGTATATATATATACGGTAGTTGTACTGATGTCAAATAATAATCGGGATACAAATCGACAATCAAAATGTCCTCCATTTTATATAAACAATACTCAAGTTAAGAGAACTAAATACACAAAATATCAAATGGCTGTATCACACACAAAAATTATGAACAATTAATGACTATGATTGATAAAGTAATTAATTTCAAGGTATCAAAAGATGTGATTTTACATAAATTAATGTTCATAGTTGTATTTACATACTGAGATATTTATATGTTTTACAACTTTAATCGTTATCTATCCTAATCTATTCAAAATGATATTCCTATAATATCAGAAATATTCAATTCAATCTTACATTAGTGTTCTTATCATTAGGGATGGGGAAAATATGCATTTTTTTTGTTTTTGTTTTGGAAAAAGACGCTTTTATTAAAATTAATGTTATAATAGAATAGCTATTTTTATTAATAGTTATTCATAAAGAATAAAGATAGAAATATTCTACATGTTTTTATATCTATGTACATGTTTATCGTTAGTTAACTTTGGATATTTATAATACAATTAACAAAATTTGCTACATTTTCTGAGAAGCGAAGTAATTCAACTCAGAAAAATACTGTTATCACAGAATTATTTCACAAAAAAAAAGTAAAAAAAAATCTCCTACAAAATACATCAACTAATTTGAATGTTCTAAATAAAAACATTTGTTGGAAGCTTGATAACTCTTTTTTAGAATTTTCGCATTGTTTATTTAAGAAAAAAAAAGCAATAAACTTAATATCTGAATATAAATTCTATCCCTCTCCATCATTAACTCTCTCTAGTAAAACTATATTCCAACAAATTAAAAAGAATATTGATATCAATTACTCTAAGATCTTCTTAAAGGAAGAGAATCCCTCAATTTTTTCATAGATTAAATATTAGGTTCATTTTCTGGTATCTTTTACATTATATTCTCTCACCAGAAATTTTTCGATTTAAGTTTATGTATATCTGAGCATATTAAATTAAACACTGATCATCATTTAAGGGATTTGAAATCTGTTGCAAACTACAGTACTGTGAAAGTTGTATCTCTAAAAGAAATGTCAGCCCAAAAACTGTTCACATCCATACGTACAAAGATATGATGAACTGAAAATTTGTCAGGTTGCAGACGATATGAATGGTAAAAAATCAAGGAAATCTATTGCCACCTACAATTTTCGCACATATCTTAAACAAGCTGAATTTAAGCCGTGCGATTACCTACTATTGATAATTTGATTTTGTTATCTCAATTAAAGATAAGTTGTGTAAATTTTTTATCTTTTCAAACAAAATCCAAATGACGATCAGAGAGAGAGAAATGGGGTTTAACGTCCACTCGACATAAACTAAGTCATTTCGGGACTAACACATGGTTTTTAATTTTATTCCAATAATTCGCTTGCACGTAGGGGTCTTTAGCAGTGGGAGGAAACTGGAGGACCTGGAGAAAACCCACGAGATTGGAAAATGATGATCAGCATCTGTAATATGAATAATTGTTAAGATTTATTTAGGATGACCTATTAAGCGATAGGTACAAAACACTGTACATGCAAAATACAAACTTGGATCTCTTCCTTTAACTATGAGAGAAAAGAATAAATAAATTGGAAATTTTTCTTAAAAATATATAAAGTTTCAAGTAATATTAAACAATTATTGAAAAACAGCACAATAATAGAATTACATTTAATAAAAGAAAAAAATAATCAAAAAAGTTTGCATAGTCTCTTTCTTTTCTTCTTATCTTTTCCCTTCTTTTCTTTCTGTAAAATAAATAATATTAAACATCAGGCGAGAAGAAGGAAATGGGAATTAACATCTCAATAACACAATATTATGATTGTGATCATTTTGAGGCTATGTTCATTGCCCAATCATTGATATGCAGCATCTTGATCACCGACACTGGTCAACATCTGGCCTGTTCTTGTTTCATATGTCCGAAATTTGCTTACTTGACTGTTAATATTAATAATCACCATGTAGTTATCATGCCTAGAACCATGAAACCTGTGTGTTTTACAACCGAAAACAACACTTATTAGAATCGGATACTTCCGGTATTTCCATGTAATTGATAAAGTCTAACAGCTTTTGGTTGTTCACTATTATTAGTCTAACACTCAAGATCCTGTTTTATCTCAGGCATCCTTTCATAACATAGTCTGTACAGCCTACCAAATGTTATTAACATGTCGACCAGTGACATGACAATGGCCAATACAGCACTTTTGTTTTTCAATTTTATTTATGTGCAATGCATACTAATAAAGTAACTTTTGATTTTCCTTTTAAAAAGTGTGTAATCAAATCAAAAACTTCCAGTAAGAAAGAGTCTTGATAGAACTGTCAAGCATTCTCTTGGCTCAGCTCCGGTGGTAATTTAGCTTAAACAATTTCAAGATTATATCCATAAAAAAACAATAACTTAATTACTTACATATTTCCTGATTTCCCTAACAAGTGTATAAAATGCATCGTCAACCCCTTGTCGTGTTTTAGCTGAGGTTTCAACATAAGGTATACCATAACTATCTGCTACTTGTTTAGCTTGTTTACTATCAACATGTCGAGCTTGTAGATCTACTTTATTACCTACCACTAAAACATACAAAACCATAACAATCTTACATTTATTATGTAAAGCTTGAGATACAATTTGCAAATCTGCTCATAAAAAGATACATTCAAAGTAGCTAAGTCATCCGAGCAGTCAACAAATCTGGTCACATACTAATTCTTTTGAAGATAATGGGAGATAGGTTGCCAAGCAAAAACATGTACAGTACAACATGTACTGATATAATCAGATGATTAACTTTAGCTGTTGCAAATTATTGGAAATTGTTAAAAATCAATAGGCTTCATGTCTCATCAAGATAAAAACTGTGTATATGAATTGAAAACATTCGGAAACAAGTTTAGCTGCAAGATTTTTAAAATTGATCAAGGACCATTACAGTAATCAGTAATTATTGAAAAAGAATTAAGCTTCTTCATCTTATGAACTTGAACTCTGACAGTAATTATCATAAATTGTTGAAAATCAATCAGGCTTTTTCATAACGGGAGAACTGAATAGACAAAAAGGACCCATGAAGTGACTAGAAATAATCAAAATTTTGTTGGCATATAGTTTTTCCCATTTGTCATCAATTTCAAATGAATCATATAATAACATAACCAATATATGGTCACAAAATCAGGTTTCCAGTCAATGAAATACACGCCCCATTTTGGTTAAATCCGGGAACTAGGAAGACAAAAACCAATGAAGTAATTGTTAGGAATAACTTCAATTTAATTGACTTCTAGTTCTTCCTGGTACCAACATTTATAATACAAAACATGTACCGGTAATTAGATAATAACTTTTTAGTAATCTGAAATTTCATGTCAAGAACATAAACAGTGTATATAAATTTCAAGAAATTGTGGACCACAGTCAGACAGACGGACTGGGGTCACGACATGGTACAATCATATTTCATTGTGATTGTATAAAAACAGGCTGTTAGCTGAGCCAGCTGTGGAAGAAGATGTTAAACCACCAAGAGAAAAATACCATGAACCTTATTGTAAACTTTCCTCTAGATCTCATATCCCAATCACCAAAGTTGTTGAGTCCAATATATTAGACTAATAAAAATGCTGATGTAAGAATTAAGCCAAGATAATAAAGGGGATATATGAAGTGTTGATAGTAACTTAATAACATCATGAAGGTCGTGACTGAGGCTATTAATAAGTAACATATATGATATTATTTGACTTAAGTGTTTGCAAGCATAATATCACAAAACCATAATCAATAATGTTATAATGCAAACCAATCTCTTCAGACCTGAAGCTAAATGTCACATTACTTAGCTTAAGCCCTTAATAAATAACCAAAGGCTAGTACAATCTCTATAATATATTTTACAAAATATTTTGAGAGTACATAAAAGTTAAGCAATCAATGTCCTGTCCAAATTCAAAATGAATATGAACAATATTGGAACATCGTTGTCAAGTTTCAAAGAAATCATTTTACTTACAAACCATGGGCACCTCATCAGCATCTTTAACTCTTTTAATCTGAAACAATAATATACTAAGCCATTGACACTACCTCAAAAACTAAGAAAGGCAATACATTAATAAGTTGGAAATTTAATACTCCCAGAAAGTTTCTTTGTACACAAATCTGTCTATTATCAAAATTTATTCTATTAGTGATTTTTCCACAGTAAATATGATAAAACAAAAAATGAAGTCAACAATTAATCATGTTTAATTTTAATTAGCTTAGGTTTGAGACGTTTTATTTCTTAAAGAAGTCTGCAATATTTTTCACAAGATTTACTTGGTCAAATAGGCTTTAGTTTTATTTTATCAATATAAACACTGTTTAAACACAGTTTGAATCAAATGCCACCTTAATTAGAAAAAGCGATTTCACTTTAAAATCACGTGGACAACCAAGTCAAGCATTATCTCCATCTGCATCTGTATTTATTTATATGACTGATTGTGTACAAATGAATTACTTACTTGTTCCCTATATGTGTTGATATCTTCAAAAGATTTGGCAACATTTACAGCAAATACACATAAAAAGCCTTCACCAGTTCTCATATACTGATCTCTCATAGCACTATAATATATAATACATACATATAAAAATCAACATAAAAATAAAATGATAAAATCATAGAAACTTTAATCAGTTTTCAGTTAGAGTAATATACATTGAGGAGTTTAAGAATATAAATGCCTGCATTAAACAAAATCACAGCCAGGTGATATCAGGTTTTCGAGAAGAAATGACCACAAGTTTTACAACATCTAGCCCTTACTATATTAGTTTGAAATTCCTGAATTTATAGATACCTTAGATCCCATTACTGAGGATATATGAACAATAGCTTTGTCCAATCAGAAGTCACGGCACAAACACACTCAAATCAAACTTAACAACCTTAACGGAACCATTGACATTGAACGAACCTTGAACTTTGTAACTTGTTTATCAAAGGTAGACATTTTAGCTGGAAAGCGTGAGACTTGGTATTTGCGATGAAATTTTCTATCGAGGAATCTTAAAGGCCCCGAGTTAGTTCAATAGACAAGCGAAATTATTGATGAAATATGCAGGGTATTATGTGAAGGGCTTGATAAGATGTACAGATTAAGCCTTCCATTGAATATGGTCACACCTACACACTGGCATACAATTCTATATTAAAGAAAGTGATAATACATGTTATGTGTTTCTCCTTTCTTTATTCTTCTGTCTTTATTAGCCTAGTATGGAGAAGAACAGTAGGACGTTCAACCCTATTTCATTTCTTTATTCTTTTTTAATGTAAATGTTATCCAACATTTATGTAATTTTCATCTCATTCAGATATAATGTCATAATTATGTATAATTTACAAGCTGTCCGAAAAGAGTATTATATTATAAATATTTATCTGTTAAAGTAAAAGTTTGTATACTGAATGTAAGTATGTAATAGTAGAATGTGATTATATATTGATTATATTATATATATAATTTGATGTCTGCGTATATATTATTACAACTCAGACATTTCATAGTCATTTGATAAAATGGAACCAACCAGACGGTTTGATAACAGCTGTGATTGATATGTCAGGCATACATTTTTTTTTAATTTTACAAGTAAGGCCAACCCCATTTGATTTGCTGTTCTTCAGGGTCATGAATCACATGAAAGATTATTTAAAATCGAAAAATTTGGAACTGAAATTTCATAAACAGTGTAACCAAGTACTTTTGGTTTTTTAATAACAGGTAGTCTTTTTTCTGAAGAAATACGAAGAACAGATGTTCCTGAAAAATGGAAAATCAAATTGGCGAGACTTTAAGTAGTATTTAGGTAAGCCATGGTCAAAAACATGGTCTGCAGTTTGAAGCATGCCAAAAGATAGCGGTTGATCAAGTAATGTTTTGGAACATAATTTACGACATAATTCTTTCTTTAAACCTAGTAAATCATATAAATTGGCTATTTACTTATGTTACTATGAGTGCTAAGACTGCCCAAACCTTCACGCAAAATGGTCCTACAATACAAAATCTTTTGACATTTCTTGAAGAGTTTTAGGTGGTCTAAGGGACAACAGTTTTGAACTGTTTCAGTCTGTTATCACTATATCACTTTTCCCTAATTTTCTTCAGGGTTCTGGAGTTGTCAATATTTACAGGTACCAAGCAATCAAGGGTTATGGTAACTAGCCAATGGCACTGTTTTAAATTATATTCTACAATAACTTGTCCTTAATCATGGTGATTGACATGTTTTAATGTATAACATTGAACATATCAGAGTAAACTTATAATAATATCACTGTGATTGTAGTTGTAAACATAATTAATTCGCTCAAAAATATGTACAAGACAATAAAATCAAATTTAAATCAATCATACATATAGTATTATGAATGTGTTTAACAATGTTAATAGTTTGATCATTAGTTAAATCTAGTAGTTGAAAAGAATAAAGTGGTCTCTTTAATAATATTTCTAAATATTTCGGTCATATGAAAAGCTTGGGTGGGGTAAGTATCTTCTACTAGACAGTTTGGAAATAAGAGAATTTACCAAAGATAGATTAGATAACATGTATTGTTCATATCCGCCAATTTGATTTGATATAAAAACTATCAATAAGTTGTGGTTTCCTATTTGAAGATCATAATATTTTGTTATCTTAATTAGTTTATTACTACTCCTACATAAATACAAATCAACGCAAATCTCTAAATGATTAATAGACAACAGATAACCTTATTATTAATAATTAAAGGAGTGAGCATGTATAAGGGCTGGCTGACCGCGATGAAGAACAAAGAAAACTTAGGAAACTTTTTGCGAAGAAAATATTGGCACAAGGAAAAGGTTTTGGGCCAAAATTTAATTGACAAAAATTTATTTTTATTATGGTTGACAGCAAGATATCTGAAAAGATCAGGCCAGGAACAGTGTTCTTAATTCTGAGATTTGTTAAGAGAAATTCAGTTTTAATTATAACATGCACAAAATGGCAGCATTCCCCTGGCCACACACACAGCTATTTCTCTTCTATCAACCCTCATTACAGCTACACAAAGTTCTACCTGTATTCTTCTTGACCAGCTGTATCTAATATATCTAATAAACACGTTTCACCATCTATCACAACCTGTTTTCTGTACGAATCCTCTGTAATCAAAAAAGATCAATAAATGAAGAAAATTTTCAATACGGTACCTATATTCTTCTTGACCAGCTGTATCTAATATATCTAATAAACATGTTTCACCATCTATCACAACCTGTTTTCTGTACGAATCCTCTGTAACAATCAATACACAACAGTAAATATCATCAATGATCACAATGAGTGAACTCTGGTTTATAAATAGTATTTCAAAGTTCATGACATTTAATAATCAAATAATATATTAACATATGAAAACGCTTTGAATCTTCCATGTTCACCAATATGGTTAAAATCTAGAATAAATTATACCTGAAAATGAACAACCAAATATGCATACGTGATAAACCACATCTGCGATTGTTGAGTAATAGTTACTTCCTCCTTCTACACAAAGTTACAAAATGTCATTCAAATTTACGTACCGACCGAGTACTGACTACATAATGTGTCTAGAGTACAATAATGACCAATACTTCATGATTTACTTAATCTAACAAAGAGAATGGAATGTCTAAACGGGAATGATTAAAAGGAAAAAGCAGCAAAAAGTATCTCTACCAAATTGTTGTGCACATAAAATATTACAGCCTCTAGATTAAAGTTTTAAAAGAAGAACCTGTAGTCAAGATAACAGTAAATTTCCTCCTTTATCAGGATTTTTTCAGAGGAAGATTCATCAGATTCAGTATTGTCAACCCAGACTATATGTACAACTAATTTAATAGAGATCTTATAACTTTATTTCAGGATCTTTTGGTAGCAGCATGTTAATGTGCCCAAAATGTATGTGTGTGTGTGAGAGAGAGAGAGAGAGAGCGAGAGAGAGTGAGAGAGGGGTGTGTTCAATGTCCACTCATACAAACTAGGTCATTTCAGGACTAACATATGGTTTAATTTTATTTCAATAATTCGCTTGTGCGTAGGCGTCTTTATACATTGTCAGCTACTTAATGTTGAGTATAATGCTGCAAATACACTGTAGAACAGAAGTGAGACATTGGCAACATTCATCATTTGACAAGAAACTATGTATATTACATTATCGAACACAAGGGGAATTGGGGATTTAGTCTCCCCTTTCCTTTCAACATTTTACTGGTGTCTAATCTGTTTTGCCCTTGGTGCTAGCTTTGTAGTTTGAATCTTTCTTACAGATGATATCGTGTTGGTCATTTTAGTAATCTAGATCTGAAAGCAAATCTAGGTACTCTACCAACCTCATCAAAAGACAATTTTACATGGAAATCACAATTAACTTACTTGCAGATTTGTATGGTTTCAAAAATACCTTATAATTCATATTGTCACTGTTAATACCTCAAATATTGTTTTTTACTCTGATTATTAGTCTTTAGATAAAGCTGTAGTTTGATCGTATTTCAATAAAACTATGCATCCAAAAAACCAATTTAAGTCTGGGGTCTTAGAGTACCCCTTGTTGCTGACAATGTTTTTCGTGTGACATGTAAGTATTTTGGAAAATACTAGTGTTGGGTATCATGGCTACAGTCTCGATACGATACATATTGCAATTCAGGTACTATGTTACGTTTTGTAATGTGATTCATAACCAGGTCAATATTTTACCCAGAAAACAACGGGATAAATGCATAATTAATATTTTTATTGGAGTCACAAATTGCAATGCCGTCCAGGGCTTGAAATGTTTGTTTGTCCACTTACGTCTGACAGGCAGTAAGTAAAAGTACATATGTTGCTTGCGACAGGTGGATTCAATTTTATTTTATGTTATGTTCAGAACACAATACTCATATATCATGTCACAAATATTTTTTTTTTCTATCCAAAATGATTGTGCTGCAAGAATTAACTATGAATAAATACCTTATAAAGCCACCATTTACATTGTTTACACGGAGTTCATTTGTTTGACACTAGTTAATAGCATTATGATGTGTTACACATACATATCTGAATAAATTAGACGTGTAATCCCCCCCCCCCCCCAGTCATATTTAGCTGACCCAATTCTATTATGGCAGTAACGGCACTGCGATATAGATGTATATTGTGTTTTAAAAATCACTAATTCAAAACCTTACCTAAAACTAAAGTTTATGTATAATTCACTGGAAAATTGACAAAATCAAGTATTTTGGTCAGCAAAATATTTTATAAATCTATATAGTTGGGATGGGACAAAGGATTTCAAGAATAGTGCCATGAACAGTTGTAAAAGTCGTGTTTTAATATTCCATCTATTACGGATACACATTTCTTAACCGTGAAGTTAATGGCCTTTAATTTAAATTTAAATTATTGGATTTGGGTAAATGTTTAATTGGTAGAATCAACATTAATTCTTGTTATGTAACTGCATGAATCTTTCGAGTCACTGATGGTGAGAATTTGTAGTCCTGGCAATTGTGAAGAAATAAAACTATTTTCTATCACAATATTCACATAGATCATAATAACACCAAAACAATTTAAAGGTGTTTAATTAAGACAGGTAAGTTACTGAAGTGACAAAAAAATGAATGTAAAAGAATCATAAAAGAATCGATTTAGTTGCTCGCAAATCAATACACAAATCGTGAATAGGTGAATCACAATACATTCTTTATATGTTATATCTTGCCAGCAGTAGAAATAACATTGTCCTACATGTTATGTAAATTTCTCCAAATTATCAAATATTTAATACAATTCGATAATTCTGAAATGGACACTTTTTAACTATCACACAAGTAAGAAATATTTATCATTTGGTCTGCATGAGAGAAACCCTTCATCTTGATAAATTCCATTAAAATGGTCTAAATCATTTTTTCTGCTTTATGATTTTTTGGGGGGAGGAGGGGGAATATCTAATTACCCAACTTATGAGCTTTTACTAAAGGCAGTACTTGTCAGTATATTTGTGGTCCTTGTCTTGAATATCTATGAATATACTTGAGACCTCTCCGCTTGACAACATTTCGGTCAGCAGAATACAAGTAACTGGGACATTATATTGCGAGATCTCAATTAGACAATTGCACAGCATTTTTGGGGCCTAAAATGTTTAATGAATTATTTAGCCATTTCGTCGGTAGGTAGACAAAGTGACATATCTTCATTCTGTAACTAACTGACAATATGTCCCTTCGTCTACCTACCGACGATTTGTTCATATGACAAGCCTATATCTAACTCTCCAGGCCAGCTTAAGTTAGCTTTTGAGTTAATATAAAACAATGTCTGCCATATCTGCGCAAAGTGATTATATGGCTGACCAAGCACAAATGCAATAAGTCTCTCATAGAGACTGTTGATAAAATGCCTCACGATAGAGTAATAATCAGCTTTCTATTCTTATATATTAAATTAAATTGCATCCACTGTCATAAACCCAATAAAATTAGTCATTCACAACTTGGCAGAGAAAATATTTATTTTTCATTATCAACATGTATTTTTTAACTATTACAGCAAGAACAGACAGCTCGTTATCTAAATCTTACATAATGCATCTTTGAGTATCACAATGTTCTTTGAGAATATGTATGAAGATAAAGGGCTAGAGCAACGATTATCAACCAGGTTTCCATAAATCTCAATTTGTTCACGTGTCGTCAGTTGGATGAGATTCCGACCAAAGAAACTGTTTATTTGGATATTATGAATACGGAATTATGCCCTTTTGAACGTTTAATACACAAATCTGACACATATATTCACTCATTCTGAACAGTACGTTGTAGACCAATTCACGCCACACAGCTAATGGTTTCAATCACGTTTTGTTTGACACTCGCCAAGTGAGAGATATTTTGACTGCTTTGATGTTTTTATGCGTGCTGAGTCTGCTGACAATGTTTGTATTTAACTCTGGAAGTAATTTACAGAAATTTTGAAATTGACAGGCTTTTTCATTTTACTTATTTAAGTAATGCATATAAATTTCATACATATTGGATGAATACTTTTGACAATCGAATGTTCACAAGGTTAACAAAGTAAACCAAGGGCCACAGAAATAATGATGGAAATTGCTGAAATTCAATAGGCTTCTTCATTTCATTAATTCAGTTAAGGGAAATAGGCTTTATCGTTTCACTTATTTAATTTCTATAAAGATCATACTCCGCGCAGTGTTGCGTTTGATTAGAGGTAATCCAACTACACACTGCTATTATGAGTGGATATTGTTGTTTTAAATTTTGATTTGTCAGTAGTCCATCTACCAACCAATCACTAGCTCACTGCCAATATTGGACCAAATATGTTTACATAACGTTACGTCATGACTCACGATTTTATTATACCTAATTTACCTGTGCATAGCAGAATACTGCAGTAAAACTAATTGCGTGACAAACGAGGCTATCAAGTCAAATGAAATGTAAACAATACTGTTTGGAAACGAACATACTTTCAACGTTTTTAATACCTTAAATCACTGTCCAAAGTTTTAGGGAAGACCCAGATTAAACGAAGGACTGTCATGTTGCTGTACTGAAGTGATAGCTTTCACTGAACGGAAAGAATAGACACACTCCTGCATAAGTTCAAGAAACAGACGCTATTCCAGCAATGGTCAGAGAGTGATTTCTCGGGCCATTGCTTCTGGAATATGATAAAGATTGGATTATAACTTTTGGCGTTCACATGGTCCAATAAAGTGAAAAAAGGGCCATCTCCAGATGTAATAACAGGAAATTGCTGAAATTCAATAGGCTTCTTCGTTTCACTAATTTAAATAATAGTGCATATAATTTCAAGAAGATCGGATGATAGCTTTTGGCGTTAGAAACCACATGATGTAAACAATTAGCCATGTGGCGTGAATTGGGCCGCGGCGCACTGTTCACTATGAGTGAATTTACATGACAACTTTGTGCACTAAATGTTAAAAAAAAATCACAAATTCATGTTTATAATATCCTAATAAACAGCTCATTTGATCAAATTTTTGGCCAAATAAACAACACGTGAACAACATAGAGCAGTAAACATATGCTAAATCAGTATGCTTACTATAGAGAGCAGTGAGGTTTTTTTGTTGTTTTACAAAGGGGACTATATATGAATATATGTAAGATTTATGGAAACCTTATTGAAAATCGTTGGTCTACCACTTTAATTCATAGGATGGAACATGACCGTTAACCTTATCTTTATTCTTAGCAAGAAAAGCTACAGAAATTCTCAAAATGCAAGTTATTAGTAATCAGAATCAATACTTTGAACAACCTACCTATGGTTGGGTCATATTCTTCTACAAAACTGAAAAAAGAAAATAAAAATAAATAAATTATCAAGATACATTGCCACGGATGTATTTATAGGATAGTTATTTCCAAAGTATGCCAAAGTTGGTAAACATGTATGTGAAAAGTAAAGACACCAAATGTAATGTAAAAATTTAATTTATGAAAGTCCTTATTTGAAAAAAATTCATTTGATCATTTACAAAAATTCAACTGCCAAGAGTTCTTTTATGTCAACAACAATTTGTACATGGGTGAATCTGGGTTTAATGTCCCATCCAACTGACTAGGCACACTTTTCTTGCCGGCCACACCATTGACAAGTGAGAACAGAGGTCGAGAGATCACAATACATCTTCCCTCAAAGTTGGGAGTCAAAACAGGGTATTAAATTGTCTACAAATGTAAACTATCGACTTGTAATTAAAACATACCACAAAAACATAGCATTACAGACAAGGTTCTAATGTCAATTTTATTCTTCCCTTCTACGACCTATAAACTATCAATTTGTAATTAAAACAAAACTGATAAATTTCAAATATTCAAGTCTGTTATCAACATGTTGACCACAGGTGTTGCGCCACCCACTCTTGCCACCTTAACTTACAATTAAAAAGAACTCCATAGGTACATATATGTAGGCCTACAATAAATGTATATTCCATCTTAGCTAGTCAGAATATATTACAACCCCGACCAGGTTTTGGCCTGTACAGTTTATATTCTGCTATACATAGTACTGTATTCTAAGATAAAAGTAAAAGAAAACTTACTGATTTTGGATAAGCTGAATGGTTAAGGCACTTTTACCTACACCACCAGCTGAAATAGAACAAAAATTAAAACATTTAGACAATTGGAGAAATGCTTTAAGCAGAATAATTTAATCACACTATAGTTAAGTGAAATCAAATGTACCCACCCTTTTAATGAATTTACTGTTAGTGTGTATATATATTTTTACTTCCATAATAACAGAGCAGATATAGTGTATAGATAATTTTACTTTATCTTTGAATAAACATTACTAACATTAAGCTTGTCATATCATAAGTATTATCTAAAATATTCACAAAATTATGTCACATTTGAATCAACTGAATATCATATTTTGCACACTACTGATATGTTCGTGTACATGCATTCCAAAATTATTTTCTTACTAGTAAAACTGTGCATACTCTGTCAGATTCAGTCGCTGGTATGTTAATAATGACAACTTGGGGCAAATATAGTTTTACAGTTCCAAAGGATTTAAGATATCGGTATAGTATTACTGGTTTTTTGCTGGATAAGATGCATCAACATTGTTTCATAAATAAGATCAGATTAAAAAATAGAAATAAACAAAGAATTTGACACTATTTTGTCTCCTTTATCAGGAAATATATTCATTTGTAAGAAGCTTTGATTTGGATGTTCCACCAGAATTCTTTGTTCTTAAAAGCTGCATTAAAGTAAGTGAATAGTAAGTCTAGTTGTAATGAGTAAAGGTTCATATATCAATGTGAATTAATGCTGAATATTATTGGTCTTGGTAAAGCCTGATTAATTCCCTTTACCCCTGAACCTTTTATCACTTCAACATGTGACATGTTAGTAGTATGCATATGTTTGCTTTAATACATTAAACTACATTGTGTGTATTTATTTACAGCTGGGTAGGATGAGAATACACAGTCCGAACAGTGTCTAAACACCCAGCTTGAGAATCAAACATGCAAAGGTATACATCATAATTTAGGGTGTTGAACAAAACCATCAATTTGAAAATTTAAGCCTACTTTTCTGGATAAGGTGGAGTTGCCCTTTTACTTATTAACCAATACATCACTTTTCCTACATGTGGTATGTAATTTATATTATCTATATCAGATTCATAAAATATATGTTAATACTTAACATGCTTTCCTGATGACTCGACCCTTGATACCATCAAAATATATAAACTTCCTTGGGGGTGAGCTCATTTACACAAATATATTACAAATGAAGCGACCTTTATCCCGAAGGAAATTCGGGGGTAACTCCCTTTTTTTCCCCAATTCAGTCAGTTGGAGTTCAGATTGATGTAATTAATATTTGATAAAACTTACTACTTATATAATTATGATGAGTGTATGTTTAATTTTTGGGCAATTCGGTGTCCTTATAACATATTTGATGAATAAGGGAAATATAATTAAAGAAGTGTGATAAAGGTACCGGTATTGATTAATTCACTTTATACAAGTGGCAACAATATTCACTGCTGAATTACTCCACACACACAACATAGTTGTAACAATGTAACTTTGACAGGAATCTGGTAGATATAAACTATAATAAGGCTTCCTATTTGTCCTCTAACGTTAAAAGGAGTAACGACAGATGCATTGAAAAAGAACCGATTTATTATGTGCCACCAATTGAAGAGACGAACACACCAGTCTGAGCAATATTAGTATTACAAAGTCAGTGTATTCTCAATGACGCCATCTCTTTGCTGGTTTCATTCTTACCTCCAACAACCACCAGTTTATACTCTGTCATCTGGATTAAATACTAATTAATCGAACGGATTCCTGCGCCAAATACTCTTTCCTTTCACAATTTAACCGTTGAAACATACATAAACAAGTTGGGCCTAAATGGCCGATGTCGTTTAGTGTCAATACCGTTTGTGAAACTCTTGTCTGAGTGACCTCATTGCGCACGGAGCACACCCATGTCAGGGCTGTATATTGCATCGAGGATAGCTTTTGCGAAACGAACGGAAACTTTATCTCAACTACAAGAACCCCAAGTATGCTTTCCAAACATAGCTTGATCTGTGAATTAGGAGTTTTTATTTGAAAACGATTTCAATTAATTATGCAATTCATCCCAATATAAACAGAAACAATTAACTAACAGCGCATGCCCAAATGTTTTTGAATACAGAAATGGTGCAGATTCCATTCCTTGCGGGTTTCATCCTATTTTTAGTATCCAATGGGCGGTTAGGATTGGGCTATATATATAAATGTTGTAAATACAGAATTATTAGTGTTTAATCGTATCTATAGTGAGATTTTCAATACATTACATTCGGAGCATTTATACATGTATATTTAGAAATATTAGCAATGCAAAACATTTAGGCATTAGGCTTAGTTATTTCAACATATCTCAACGTAAGTTATAATTATCAAGTGGGAATGACAATTCACTCTTATGACCGACGATAAACGGGCAAATCATATTGGTGGCCGAGCGGATCGGGTGAGGCGGCGAAAATTGTTTTTTGGTAGTCCTGTTGCTTTGATTGAACCATTAAAAAATTACTTGGAGAGAGCCACTAATTATGTTCCTCATTTATAAATATGCAGCCAACAAAATACTCGGTACCCCAAAATACTTGCTATCTAATCCAAATCATTTTGAAATTTAGTTTCATTTATTTTTCTGAGATGGCATGAGCAAGTACGTATATACGTACGTTAAAGAAATTAAACTAAAAATATGACACCCCTGCATGTCCATTTCAATTTCAGTGGATATGTGGGTAAGACGCTGGCTCGCTGGCCTAGGGGTAGGATGTTCGCTCCCTGCATTCAGATTTTCCGGCATATGGTTTCCCCTTGTCAGTGATGCAGGACAGAGGGACTGGAAAGGGTGGGACGAAAAACCGAGGTCCCGTGTACAAATTGACGTGCACGTAAAAGATCCGGACCTTGTCAGGCCATTTCCCTCATAGCCCACTGTAGCCTATGGCTCATGGCTATTCCCGTCTTCATAAGCCCAGTTTAGGAGCAGAGCAGTAGGGCGTTAAACTCCATTTCATATCCCCAATACACACATTACAGTATAGCACACTGCACGGCATGTATACATGCATGTCCGTTCAACAATAGCAGATTTATAGTTGGTATAGTAATGTTATCTTATTTATCAACCATAGATACGAGGGCTGTCTGAAAAGGTTTAAACCATTCGCGTATGTACAAGGTCCGGATGCCGACCAGAAAGAAATTTACGTCAGCCACCCCAAACAAGTCGTTCCAAACTGACATGAATTCTTCATTACAAGGAAAATGATTACCGAATACTTACTCTGACTGGGCCAAAAAATTATCAGGATCTGTTTCAAAAGAGCGCAGATTGTCACAGGACGTCGAGAATCTGCAGACGTTTCTGATCCATGCAGATTTGACACCGATCTTGCAGAAACTTTTGTGATTCTTAACCCGTTGGTGATAATGTGCCCAGCCCTCTCACGAGAGAAACCATCAACACTGGCAATATGTGCAGTGAACAATCGTCGATAAGGATCAGCCATTAGGCTACCATGTTATGCATCTCGGTAATATTTTTTTTGAATGGTTGCTGTTGATGACATTATGCCGGTCCTCCCAAAGACTCTCTTTGCTCCTGAGGCTTTAGAACTTTCCCGCCTTTATTATGATCGTTTATTGCATGTTTGTAAATTTAACTTATGGCCGCAGACTAGTAGGCCCCCTATAGGTCTATATCAATCTGATTGAAATACAGATATATATATATATTTCGTTTCGTTTTTTAATTCTTTCGATGGCCTACACTACACTCCATGAAGATCTGATAAGTTAAAGTGGGAGTTCACGTCAGAGTTCAAACGAGCGGCTTTAGACAGTATGACCACAGTCCCGCGCAGAAAACGCCAAGAAGTCGCTGCAACAGACCGTTTCATTGGCTAATTCCTTATAACGCCAAAAATATACCAACTGTTCCCCGGAAACTTTTAAAATTTAGACTGCTGCAAACACAATTTCCTGCCTTGAAAATTAATGACCCATGGAAATTTCCCCAAATTACACGGCGACAAACGCGTTGTCCAACCCGTAAGTATAAAGCAATTTGAAAGTGGGCCAAAATAGTCTTATTTACGTGGTTTTTCAACCGAAGTCTCATTCATTGTCGATCTGAATTACAATCTAACAATCGACCAGAATGTAGGCATACGGGCTCGATGACAGTTGGGGGGGGGGCAGAACCTGAATTGCCCGAAAATTTTCGGCTTTACAGATACCCCCCCCCCAAGACAATTTTGGGATGTTTGACGGCTGCAAACACGTTTTCCTGCTATTTCAACCCGTGAACAAAGCAACTTCAAAGAGCTCAAATATAGCTGAATTGGGGTATCTGACTCGAATTTCAATGAATCGTTTACAGTCCACTAAGACGGGAAAATGTTTTGAAAATGTAACTGCCGCAAACGCGCCTTCCTGCCATTCCAGCCTGTGAATAAAGCAGCTTCAATTTGGTCCAAAACAGCCTACCTGCTTACCCGAATTCCAAACAACCAATCAATCGTCGCGGGGTATGGGAGTCTCACCCTCCCGGAGAAAATTTTGAATATTATACCACCGCAGATGCGTTTTCTGCTAGCATATTCTAGCCCGTGTAAGTAACTCCAAAAGTATCCAATGATTTTGTAACCGAAATCCCACTCCGAATTCCAACCATCAATCAGACAGTTGCAGCTGCATTCACAAATACTAATCGATGCCCGAAAAATGTCGCACAAAGTAGAGTGACTCCAAACAAAATGTTTTAATCCATAGTCAACACAGTACAATTTCGTGGTATTCAATTAAAAGAAGAGTAAAATTAGTGTTTTATTAGGGAAGTTAGGGAAGCAAAACTAAAAATGCCCGAAAAAGTTTCAGATTTACAGACAGCGGCGCCGGTTTTCTTCGAGAGGCGAAGAAGCGGGGCTGACCTTGTATAGACCCCCTAAGAAACTTTTGGAATATTTGACGACCGCAAACGCGTTTTACTGCTAATCCACCCTGGCGGATCCAGGAATTTTTGCAGGAGGGGATTTGCCAGGTTTCGGTAACGGAAATCTGCCATCATCGTCTCTAAATTACATAGGCATACATACAAATTGAGCCTTTTAAACAGAGAAATCGTTTTATACTGATGTAGGATCACTTTGTGACGTAATTAAATTGATGCAAGGCATTATTTTTTTTATGTGATAGCTGAGCGGGTTGGACCCCCCCTCTGGATCCGCCCCTGCCCCCCCCCCCCCCCTAGGCTCGTACGCCTATGAGCAGCTGCATTCACTGGAGACTAAAATTTATTTCCTCGAAAAACTGATTCCAGAAAATTTGATAAACAAAAAAACAAAAAAGGATCGATGCAAAAATAACATAAGGAAATACTGATTGATGTTCACAAACTGATAGGCCTGCAAATAAGCAAAGTGGCTCCGGGGCAGGCCAAAATGCTGATTTCCGGTACTTTATTATGATAAAAAAAAGGAGACATTTTCCTCAAATTAATACATGTATATCATTTTTGTTTTATTGCACGTTAATGAGTTTTAATTCAAAGATGTAAGGACCTCAAAAATACGAACGCTGCGGCTTAAGACATTGCTGAGATTTTTTGACCTTTGAACTAAGAGAAAACAGGCAGCTCAGAGCAAAGTTCATAGTTATTGTGTCTGTTTAACAACCCAGCTGGTAGTGTAGAAAGAGGGACATCCAAAGTATATCATTAGAAATGGCAGATTATACCAAGGTGAATCAATCCTTTGTATTTTATATCAACATTAAAACAAATGACATCCTGGACAGGAAATATTTGTCATAAATATAAATTACGCCTGCGAAATGCTTTACTTTCACTTTCAGTTATATCTCAATGAGTTTCGATTCGGGATGGATTAGACATTATTCATTACTGCTCTCAATTCCTTCTATTTCTATTCGAAATATATTTTTAGAAGATCTAAATGTAATCAACATCAAAATCAAATCAATTTATTATTTATTTAGCCTCAGCCATCAGGTCAAGATAATAAGCGTGTATCGTAAATTATAAACATCATATTCATAACATAACGTCGGGTAGCACGATTTACCCAAATCCCCCAAATCTACCCAAATCAACCCAAATCCACCACTATTTCAACTCATACCACAATAATTTATATTGATATTTGATAATATACCGTTCTTTATGTGGAATTGACATTTTTAATTTAAAATCTCAGCTTTTTAATGTCAAAATGCCCCTCAAAATGCGATTTCCAAGCAAGTTTGGAAGTCGTAACCAAGGGAATAGCTCGTGTAATACACAAATCTACCCAAAACCACGTTATTTCCACATATTTCACAATTATGTTTATCGCTTTTTACTATGCTATCATTCGTTTAGCTAAATATGCCATAATTACTCTTAAATTTTGTCTTAAAATCCAACAATTCATGCGTGTTTCGTCGTCGTATGTAAGGGACATAACTCGTGTATATACCCACATGGATGCAGACCACCATTAAATTTGTAGTTCTTCCAAATTTACGTGGAAATCACATTCTGACACAAAAACGCTACGATTTTAAATTTAAAATGACAATTTGACAGAAAGAACTGTATATGATCAATTATCAATATAAATTATTGTGATATCAGTTGAAATAATGGTGGATTTGGATAGATTTGGGTGGATTTGGGTAGATTTGGGTAAATCGTGCTACCGACATAACGTCAACGCCGGTGCACATTTACCACAAAACACCCAAGTTTGGTTTAAATTAAATGTTATGTATTATCCCAAACCATCGGTGACCCGTATTCTATGGAAGTATAACGTTGCCAAAAGTCTGAACAAAGACAACGTTTTCAAAATACATTTATCAATGTTTCAAAGTACAAAATGACATGGTGTAAAAATGCAAAGTAACTCCGTAATGTATACTTTAAAATACAAAGTACATTTGTTACTTTACATTTTACACATTGCATTATGCACTTTGCATTATCGACCTATGTATCTGCGACTTTGCATCATCAAACATATACCTTATATGGAACGGTCACGTGATGATCTACGCACTGAAAAAAATAACGGAAATTGGCGGAAATCACAGTAGCCTACTGCTTCCTGTGTACAAAATACACCTCAAACTGTGGTAACATGTGTCTGGAAGAGTAAGCTTACCCTGCCTGGTGCACCACACCTGCCGTAGCTGCATCCAAACTATTAGGTAAAATGTCAGTAAAATAGCGCGATTGGCCAATGAACTATCGGTATGCAATATGCACGTGATGAACTGAAGTGAGATCTAGAATTGATGGTTATGTTCTGGACTCAGGGGAACTCCCCGTCCATTTCCAGTCACGTGACCATTCCATATAAGGTATATGTTCGACGATGCAAAGTCGCAGATACGAAGGTCGACAATGCAAAGTGCATAATTCAATGTGTAAAATGTAAAAGCTAATTCAAAGTTTATTCATTCTTCAGAATATAAGTTCTTAAAAAATGCACTTTGTATTTTAAAAAGTATACTTTGCATTGTTACGCTATGACATTAGTATTATGAAACATTGAAAAATGTATTTTGAAACGTCTATATTCCGACTTTTGGCAACGTTATACTTCCATAGTATTCTACTATCTATGGCGGTATATTAGTGCCAAAATTCTAACATGCTATCGTCTAATTTCTAACCTCCATTCATGTAACTTCTAACCTTCATTCATGTAACTTCTAACTTCCATTCACGTAATTTCTAATTTAAGACAATGTATAATTCAACTTCTTTATTCGTTCAGTGTAAATATCAATTCTATTTCATCTTATTTCTATTATCGAGGCGAAAAATGTCTACTTCATTGTGGTATTACATGTTAAGCATGAACGGCAAACAAATTTAGAATTTTGATACTTCTACCTAGCAACCATCATTATGACATCGTTTGGTGTCGCCACTGTGTGCTCAATTGGATGATTGCGCACCTGATCGGGACCATTATTTGGTATAAACGACCCATTCTTCGTTTGATTGAAGGTTGGAAGGCGTGCTGAGAGAGAGAGGTCACTTAGTATTAAACTCAGTATCTGTGTAGGCCTATCCATAACATTTATACCCTGTGTTAATATAGACCAACTGCATATAAATATTAATTATTGGCACAACCGTAAAAAAAATAAAATAAAATTCTCCAAATCCCATTTAGCTTATATTTGAAATAGAAAATGAAATGAAATGAAAGAGGGTTTAACGCCTTACTGTTCTGTTCCGAACCGGGCTAATGGAGACGGACATACGCCATACAGTGTGCTTTAGGGAAATATTGCCCGGAGAGCGGATCTACGACCTGGACTTATATCGAAGTCTAACGGTCACGGGATCTTTTACGTGCACGCCAACATGTACATGGAACCTCGGGTTTTCATCCCATCGAAACGACAAGACACTAATAAGGGGGAACCACGCCAGAAAATCTGGATGAACTTTTTTCGACCAATGCAGGGATTGAACTCCCGACCCACAGCCTAGCGAGCCTGCGTCTTACCCACTTAGCCACGGTATTCGAAATAATATTTGCAAACCATACATTTATATCATGTTCAATGTTGTTTAGAGGGTTGGGTGGCCAAATGGTTAGCACGTGCACGCTGTAACATAAGGTCTGTCATTGAATAAACTGGCGTGGTTTCGATTTCCCGTTTTTACGTGACATGGAGCAGAGCCGCCTTTCCATCCTCGTGGGTTTTCTTCGGGTCCTCCGGTTTCCTCCCACTGCTAAACACTCCTACGCACAAGCGAATTATTGAAATACAATTGAGTGGTGTTAATACCGAAATGACCTGGTTGGTGTCGAGTGGATGTTAAACCCCATGTCCCCATCTCTCTCTCCCGATGTTGTTTTCAATTTTAACACTCAGGCAAGCCACTCAATCTGACGAAGAGCGAGTCGTTTGTATCAATAGAATGGTCCCGATCAGGTGCTCAATCGCCAAACTGAGCACACGGTGGCGACACCAAACGATGTCATAATGATGGTTGCTAGGTAGAAGTATCAAAATTCTAAATTTGTTTGCCGTTCATGCTTAACATGTAATACCACAATGAAGTAGACATTTTTCGCCCCAATATTAGAAATAAGATGAAATAGAATTGATATTTACACTGAACAAATAAAGAAGTTGAATTATACATTGTCTTAATTTAGAAATTACATGAATGGAAGTTAGAAGTTACATGAATGGAGGTTAGAAATTACATGAATAGAAGTAAGAAATTAGACGAAAGCATGTTAGAATTTTGGCACTAATATACCGCCATAACTATCTAGTAGAACTGTTCTATGCCCAAAGGAGTCTGTACAGAAGGGACATAACTCTTGTATGATTTTATAGGGATCAGACCAATATAAGGAATGGAGCAATCAACTAACCAATATTTGTACAACCTACACATTCTATCTGTTTCTTGGTGTAAAATATATTCATAAGATTTATTCTGTATGTGAGTTGATACAGGCCCATTTTTCAGTAATGAAATAGGACAATTATGTGTGTCAGATTATTGTAAATGTATAAAGTAATATATAAACTTGTGCAGTGGTATATATTATACCATTGATTTATGTATGGAATCACAGTGGCTCACTTTCCTGGGGGTCCCTGGTTTAATTCCAGTGTTGGCAGAAAACTTTCCTTCTTAGTTTCCCTTGTCAGTTGACGGTTGTGCAGGATAGAGAGTATGTCAAAGAACCGCTTCTTACCATTTGGATAGTACAGAAAAAACAAAGTCCACCTGTGTACATGTTTCAGTTACATTTGGAATTCAATGAAGTGTTGGTAGAAATACTGTTCTCCGGGCAATTTCTTTACATCCCTGTCCACCTGTGTCAGCCTGTGTAGCTTACTCACATATTCCTGAAGCAATGGCCCGAGAAATCCCTCTCTGGCCATTGCTGGAATAGCGTCTGTTTCTTGAACTTCTTCGGGAGTGTGTCTATTCTTTTCGTTCAATGAAAGCTATCACTTAAGTACAGCAACATGACAGTCCTTCGTTTAATCTGGGTCTGCCCTAAAACTTTGGACAGTGATTTAAGGTATTAAAAACGGTGAAAGTATGTTCGTTTCCAAACAGTATTGTTTACATTTCATTCGACTTGATAGCCTCGTTTGTCACGCAATTAGTTTTACTGCAGTATTCTGCTATGCACGTTTTAATTAGACATAATAAAATCGTGAGCCATGACGTAACGTTATGTAAACATATTTGGTCCAATATTGGCACTCGTTTTAAATGTAAAGCTTTTGTAGGGCAGGTAGTGAGTGATTGGTTGGTAGTCGGACTACTGGTAGTGGGATTACCTCTAATCAAACAAAACGCTGCACGGAGTATGCCTACTCTATACAAGTAAAACAAGCCTATTGATTAAGATTGGGTGGAAATTGCTGCAGTCTGGTAATGATTTCCCTCATAGTACATTGCATGGCATATACCGTATTTATTAGCCTTGTTTTGAAGAAAAGTAGGACTTTAAATCTCATTTCATGTCCTTTCAAAATATTTGTTGTTTATTAAAGATATAGCAAAGTAAAAAAAAAAGATTGGGGTGTCTCATTGATTCCATGATGTAATAAGGTTATTGAACGTTTAATACAACATAAGGCCTGCAGGAGTTAATATATTTAGGTACGGGTTAGTACCAAATAATTTAGTTATATGACAGTAAGATTTGGATTAAAATGCCTTGGAAATCTGAAGTGAAAGTGACTAGTTAGTATGTGTCTCTCTTTTGTGGACCTTGGTATGATAACTGTCTGCTCACTTATCTGGACAAGTAGACCTGTCATATTTTCGTTGCCTGCCATACTTTGGTTATGTTTCTTTGTTGAGTAAGTAACTCCTTTCAACAAGATCGGCTCTGGGTCAGTTTGATTCTATGATATCTCTCGTGTTTGATAAATGTTTTTTATCCAAGAGAATATCTTCTGTTTATTACAGATAGTTGGAGAAATAAGACAAGCGTTCAGAACAGGAAAAACTAAAACATATCAATGGCGCAGAGAACAGTTATTACAATTGTACAAATTACTAGAAGAAAGTAGTAAAGAAATAGAAGATGCTCTCTACAAGGATTTACACAAGGTACATATCATAATAGGTCATCTTTTTAACAAGGATAGTTTTATTGCATCTGTGTGATGAAATATTAAGAGATTTTGCATTCACCCTACTACAGCACTTATTTTATTGTTGCTCTGTTTGGCTACTGGCCTTAAAGTACAGTGTATAAATTTTTTTTGAAGAATAAATATATTAAATATGTATGATATATGCACAGGTTAAAGTTCTTGATAGGCCAAGTTAGTCAATAAAATTAAAATTTTGTGTAAAGTAAGATTTATGTTAAAGTCCATGACATTCCTTGGCAAAGCCCAGCTTAATCGGAGATGGGCCATGGGCCTAACTAGAATCGTGGGGCCCCTAACGCGACGAAAAAATTATTTCATATCCTTTTAAATGACAGGCATGCGTAACACACAATCTGTAATACAAGAATAATATCTGATCACATACGAAATCTATTCAGTTTCGAATGGCATAAAAGTCTAGAAGCATAGACCAATCACCGAGTGGAACTTCACAGAGAGGTAGAGGGATAGCTAAGTCTCTGCTCTCGCACGGCTAGATCAATTACCATGAAACTATCATATGGAATTTGCATCTTCCTCTTTTTGCCATGAATCACGCCCCCCCCCAGGCCCATGCCTAAGCTGGGCTTTGTTCCTTGGCCTATATTATTATTTTGAACATACCACTAAACTTAATCATTTTAACCACAAAAAAAACCATGTCACAACCATTGAAGGGGCTTGATCATTTTAATTTTTATACGCCCACATTTTCATGTGGACGTATTATGTCGTCGCCCCTGTCCGTCCGTCCGTCCGTCCGTCCGTCCACAATTTGTTTGTGGACTCTCTACAGGTCACAATTCTTATCCGATTTTGACGAAACTTGAAATATAGGTTTATCCCCAAAAGATCTCGGTTCCTTTCGATATTGGCATGTATCGGATCAAAACTTCATGGATTATGGCCCCTGATTGTACGAAAAATCACGTTTTTAGCTTGTGGACCCTATAGAGGTCACAATTTTGAACCGATTTTGATGAAACTTGACATGCATGTTTGTAACCCAAAGATCTTGGTTCCTTTCGATATTTGGGGCTATCGGAATGTAATTTCCTGAATTATGGCCCCTGATTGTCCGAAAAATCACCCTTTTTAGCTTGTGGTCCCTCTGGAGGTCACAATTATTATTCGATTTAAAAAACCGTTTGATTATATCACCGTTACACCCGAAGGAAGGTTGAGTTCGAATTTCGGGAAAATCGGACGAAAATTGCCATACAAAATGGCCGCCGTTTGTACGCGAATACTGTTAAAAGATGGTATATCAAGGTTGTGGACCCTGTGGAGGTCACAATTTTGATTCAGTTTTGATGAAACTTGAAATTCATGGTTATAACCCAAAGATCTTGCTTCCTTTCGATATTTGCGCATATCGAATCGTAACTTCCTGAATTATGGCCCCTGATTATACGCAAAATCGCCTTTTTTTTAGCTTGGAGGTCACAATTATTATTCGATTTAAAAAACCGTTTGATTATATTACCGTTAAACCGTAAGGAAGGTTGAGTTTGAATTTCGGGAAAATCAGACCAAAATTGCCATACGAAATGGCCGCCGTTTGTACGCGAATACTGTTAAAAATGGTATATCAAGGTTGTGGACCCTGTAACGGTCACAATTAATTCGATTTTGATGAAACTTGAAATTCATGGTTATAACCCAAAGATCTTGGTTCTTTTCGATATTTGCGCATATCGGATCGTAACTTCCTGAATTATGGCCCCTGGTTATACGCAAAATCACCCTTTCTTTAGCTTGTGGTCCTTCTGGAGGTCACAATTATTATCCAATTTAAAAAAACGTTTGATTATATCACCGTTACACTGTAAGGAAGGTTGAGTTTGAATTTCGGGAAAATCAGACCAAAATTGACGGACAAAATGGCCGCTGTTTGTACGCGAATACTGTTAAAAAAATGATATATCATGGTTGTGGACCCTGTATAGGTCACAATTTTAATTCGATTTTGATGAGGAAGGTTGAGTTCTAATTTCGTGAAAATCGTACCAAAATTGCCGGACGAAATGGTCGCCATTTGTACGCGAATAGTGTAAAAATATGGTATATCATGGTTGTGGACTCTCTACAGGTCACAATTCTTATCCGCTTTTGATGAAAAGTCACATTTCTAGGTTGTGTACCGTCACACCATAATCATTGTTGGTTTCGAATTTCATTAATATCAGACTGGAACTGACCAACTAAATGGCTGCTCCCAATACAGTATGAAATACAGGACTTAAAGATGTAGGAAAAATCACTTTCGGTATTGCTTGTTCTCTGTCCATCTCTCGAAAATGTGGGCGTATCCTGCCTGGCAGTGCCAGCCTATCTTTTTTTTACATGTGTTCAGTGGAATCTATGGACATTGCCATACAAAAGAGGTGTAAGGGGACAAAGAAAGAATTGCTATAAATAGACAAAATATATTCGTGTATCATAATTTCCAGGGAAACAATAACTAGTCTTAGTCCATTAAAATTTTGATACATGTATGGATAGTATATAAGGATTAAAGCCAGATTTATTGTCTGGAAGAAGTATTGATAAGCTTTATATTTATATTGATTATGTCTGTAAGTGTCTGTAAGGACATAGCCAGTGCACCATATTCTCAAAGCATTGTTTAATGATACATCATGTATATTGCAAGTCTTTCTTTCGGCCCCAAAAGTTATATAGATTATTAATTAGAGATTTATTCACATAACAAGCCAATGTCGAATGGTTGCATTTTTCAATGGATTAAATCTTGAATCCAATTTAATAATTCGATTTAAAATTGATAAACGTGATACTTTGTTTATTATCGTAACATCAATACTTGACAGTCTAGACAAGATTGGGAACACTTCAAAGCCTGATAAGCCAATGTTGGCTCATTATGAGTTCAATTGATGGTGTTCTATATTTACCCTTTAATTTGGAAGACGGGTGTGCATCAGTGAATGTCTATCATGTCCATGAACAACATACATGCAGTATAACGACAGTAGTAATCTATGTGAATTCTGAAACTGGTTGAATTTAAATGATCTCATTGTTTCATCTTTTTAATACTTAACAGCATAGGATAGAAGCCATTGTATTTGAAATTGCTTTGGTGAAGAATGATCTTGCAAATGCTATTGACAACTTAAGCGAATGGATGAAACCAGAAAAGGTAAGTCGAAATGGTGGCAAAAACAAAAATGATTCTGATTGTTTTAGTCATTTAACTCATAATTTGAGGACCTGTAATTAAAATTTAGTGTTGTAAACAGCATCTGGAGTCACACATGACTGTATGGCTTTAAAGGAACTAAACCTTTAACTCGGTACTTTCCAAGATATTCAAAATTAAAATACACGAATTAAAGTTCAGTAAATTTATTGGTCTATTTCAATCAAATCATTACACCAGTCGTATGTTTTATAAACATAGAAAAACCTCTATCCTACAAGACAATGCAGAAGTAATTAGTAATCACTGTTTCACAAATGATAAAAAAAAAATGATAATAAAATAACATTCAGAAAGGCCTAAGCTGGCATATTAAATAAGAAGGTTCTCCTATTTCTGGATTGCACCACTAAGCTAAATGTTTTTGATTTAGGTCAAACTAAAGTATTGAATTTGCTTGATAGAATTTTGTACTAACTGGCATGGTTTCAATTCCCTGGTTGTACTTGACAAGAGGTAGGATTACCTGTCCAATCGCATGGGTTTTCTGGAGGTCATCCATCCAATTTCCTCCCACTGCTAAAGACATGCACATGCAAATTATTGAAATAAAATTAAACCATATGTTATTCCTGAAATGACCTAGTTTGTTTGAGTGGACATTAAACTGCTTTTCTCTCCCTCTCTCACTTTTAAGTATTAAAATACAATGTAATATTTTTATTAGCAGTGTGATAAACTCTGTTCGATTCAATTTTTATTTTCAAGATATTTATTCTGTTATTAGAATTAATTGTTATACACTGTCAATGATTTAAATCTGTTTATACATAGGCATATGGGGAAATTTTTGACTGGATGGGGGCGGTGGTGGTTGGTGCCCAAAAAATGCAGTTAGGTTCTTAGAATGTTAATCGTGACTTACTGCACTCCAAACAATAGAGGGTTCGAGTCTTTAGATTTCTATTTAATTGCCAAACTATAGGCACTCTGAATTTAAATTCTCTGTTTAATTGGACACATTCAAGAACACAATATTTTTTATACAATTTTTACAAAGTAAAATTGTGTGCCCAAAATGGGCGGGCGGACGGGCGGCCCCTCCCCCCCCCCCCCAGCTTGTACGCCTGTGTTTTTATATTGTGTTGTAACATGGGACTTCATTGAATAAACACTAATTTACCAATTAAAATCACAACAATAAAATCAATGTTCTCTAGTTCAATATACATGTAGATTATATTTTCAGCCCCCCAAAAACCTACTTGTTGCTATGGATACATTGATGATACAACCTGAACCATTTGGTGTATCCTTAGTTATTGGAGCATGGAATTACCCGATTCAATTAACTTTACTGCCACTTATTGGAGCAATAGCAGCAGGTAGGGTGGATATTTTTAAAACTGTGATACCTTGTTGAAGATTAATCATCAAACCATCTAATTCTTGGTGTGCTATTTAAACGCCAATTGCTGAAAAAAAGTATATTTATTCATGTAAAATGTGGATAATTTATAAGATGTATAATTTTTTTTGTGTAGTTGCGTGTTAATAAATAAGATTCTTAATTTCAGGTAATTGCTGTGTAATAAAACCATCAGAATTGGCTCACAATATAGCCATTTTACTAGAAAAGTTGATAAATAAATACATGGATAATGTAAGTAAAAGTTATTAACTGTTCACATGAATCTTGGAGAAAATATAAATCTGAAATTTGATATTTTTTTCTGATATACAACATTTTTAGCAAGGCTTCGTGGCTTTGAACCAGTTCATTAAATTTTGTTTGTAATTTCGTTTTGTTTTTTATACTTTAAATGGCCTACACTACATGAAAATCTGACAAGTTATAGTGGGAGTTCATGTCAGGTGTTAAACAAGTAGCTTTTGACCCTATGATGTCAGACATTGATTGATCAATCAGCATTGACGTTTCTAGTGATTTACCTACAGGCCAAGAAGTCGCACTCATAGCTTGTTATTGGTTAATCCCTCACATCATTCAGAACATATCAATGATAACAACTCTTCCAGATCCTTGTGTAGTGAAGACAAGTAAAATGAAATTTTAAACTATAAAAAACGAAATCAGATTGAAGTACATTTGTAAATTGTTTGTTAATCTAGGAATGCATACGAGTTGTAAATGGAGGTGTACAAGAAACTACAGCTTTATTAAAAGAGAGATTTGACCAGATATTTTATACAGGAAATAATGTTGTAGCAAAGATTGTAATGGAAGCAGCAGCTAAGCATCTGACACCAGTTGTTTTAGAATTAGGTGGTAAAAGGTATTTTATGAAATTGTAATAAATACTAGATTGTTGTTTCATATTTGCCATAATTTGGGTTAAATTTATTAGATTGCTGATCTTATCATTCTCAAATATATACACATCTAAGGAATATTTCCTTGAAAGCATCTTCAATGAGCTGATATAAAAATCTAGTAGGTGATTCAGTAGAGTATAGAATTGCAACTGTCAAGGTTTCTTTTACGTATACACCATTGACGATTGTGTACACAGGACCTTGGTTTTTAGTCCCTTCCAATTGACTAGATTCTCTTCCTTGCTAGACCTTAAAGTTTGACAGTACTGATAAGGAAAAACCACTCTGGAAAATTCCTGACAACTTTCTGTGTCAATACCAGGATTGGACACTGGACCTCCTGCTCCTGGTTAGTGAGCCAGTATCAAACTCACTTAGCTACTTCGGCCTACCGTGTTGTCTAGGGCACAGGGACTTTTGACACTATAAATAACAGTGTTTGAAGCAGTAAGTCATTATGATAATCCAAGTTCTAATTTGGAATCCTGATTATATTATTGTAGGGTGGGTGGCTCGTCTAAAGTGTGTATTTTAGCTCATAAGGTCTGTCATTGAATATGGTTGCATGATTTTAATCCCATGCTTGGACGTGACAATGTGTACTTTCACCTGCCCATCTTTTAATTCTTCAATTTATGCACAGTGCTAAAGACCCCTGAGCGCAGCCAAATTATTGAACCATATTGACATCTCTGTCTCTTTATATTATTACAGCCCTGTATATGTAGATAAAGGTGTTGATATGTTAACAGTAGCGAAAAGATTGATGTGGGGTAAAACTTGTAATTCAGGCCAGACATGTATAGCGCCAGATTATGTCATGTGTACAGCTGAAGTACAGGTAAATATTGATAGGTGTGATTTATATCTCAAACCCCCAAAATATCATTTAATACAAGAAGTTCAATTTTACTTGATCATAGTTCAGACAAACACATTCAAAACAGTAATTTTATATAACAAAAGCACTAGATGTATAAAATAACAATAAAGAAATTGATACCCTGATTTAAGATTTTGAATTTAGATATTTCATAGTACACATCTTATTTAATCTTTTTTCAGAATGAACTCATAGAAAAAATTAGAATAGTTATTGATCAGTTTTATGATGGCAATACAGCTACATCTGAATGCTATGGTCGAATTATTAATGACAGACATTTTCAGTAAGTTTTATTCTAGTTGTATATTGTAGTCCCATGTCTGCTTGAAGATGCTCTAGAGGTGAAAGTTATCATCCTATTGAGTTCAAATAATGCACAGTTTTAAAGTTTACGGGATGATAAACCCTATTGATTTCCAATGTTTATTGTTCAAGTTATTTCCCATAATCACTGTAAAACAAGAAACTAATGCTTATGCTTTATTAATGCTATAGCAGCAGGTATTCCTAGACCACACCCTTATTTTATGCGGAAGTAATACTATATTGTAATTGCTTCTGTTCAAGTTATTTCCAATAATCACTGTAAAACAAGAAACTAATGCTTATGCTTTATTAATGCTATAGCAGCAGGTATTCCTAGACCACACCCTTATTTTATGCGGAAGTAATACTATATTGTAATTGCTTCTGTTCAAGTTATTTCCAATAATCACTGTAAAACAAGAAACTAATGCTTATGCTTTATTAATGCTATAGCAGCAGGTATTCCTAGACCACACCCTTATTTTATGTGGAAGTAATACTATATTGTAATTGCTTCTTATACTACAGATCATGCTACACCGTTGAGAAGCATAGTTTTATTGCACGGATGTTTTATTTTGTCTGATGTAATTATATTATTCTATAGGCGAGTGAAAAGTATGTTGAAATCTGGTGATATAGTTATTGGAGGCAATATTAATGAAGAAGAGAGATATATTTCTCCTACTGTTATTAAAGATGTTAAACCAATGGATACTGTCATGCAAAGTGAAGTAAGTGTGAAAATATTGTTGTCGCCCCCAGCCTTCCGTCAGTTCGGCGTCCACAATTGCTTGTGGATGCTCTACAGGTAAAGTTAATATCCGATTGACTTTAAATTTATACACAGTGTTAAAGGTCATGAGACGAAGAAGTCTATTGTTTTTCAGCAATTTCCGATAATTACTGCCAGAGTTATGGCCCTTGATCACTTCAAAAAATCTTGTGGACGCTCTAGAGGCCAAAGTTAATATCCGATTGACTTTAAATTTATACACAGTGTTTAAAGCCATGAGACGAAGAAGCCTATTGATTTTCAGGGATTTCCGATAATTACTGCCAGAGTTATGGCCCTTGATCACTTCACAAAAACTTGTTGATGCAGAGGCGAAAAAGTTAATATCCGATTGACCTTAAATTTACACATAGTGTTTATGGTCATGAGACGAAGAAGTTAATTTATTTTCAGCGATTTCTGATAATAACTGCCAGAGTTATGGCCCTTGATCACTCAAGAAATCTTGTGGACGCACTACATGTAGTGGCCAAAGTTTATATCCAAAGACACTTGAAGGGATTAAAATAAAACTTCTTACTACTGCTTGACTATAAAGTATAGTATAATAAAGGTAATTCAGACGCCATCTTTGTTATGACTGGTTTACCATATATCGTCTGTTATCATCTCACAATAATACTATACTATATAGTCAAGCAGTAGTAAGAAGTTTTATTTTAATCCCTTCAAGTGTCTGTGTTAATATCCGATTGACTTTAAATTTATACACAGTGTTTAAGGTCATGAGACGAACAAGTATATTGATTTTCAATGAATTTTGATTACTGAACAGCTAAATCCATGATTTTAAATATTTTGTAACAAAACGTTAGCATGGAGCAGAACTTTCTGATAATTATTTTATGAGTTGTTAATCTTAATCGGATTTCAGAGTATTATAAATGTTTCATTACTGAAAAAAGTAAGAATATGCGACAACTCTTGTTGACTGCCCGGACGATTTAGCTGCTGTGGGCGTATGTTTCATTGCCTGGCAACCTATCTTTGAAAAACCCGAATGATTGTGAACACCAGTCCTTGAGATTTGACGAGTGCGATTACGCCGCCCCCGAAGTGGGCCCGTAAATTGATACTATCAGATTATTCAATTTTTTAAAACCGATCTTTGGGCTGAAAATAGTAAGCAATATTGTCCCAGAAACCATGGATGAATTCTCCTCATCAAGTTATACTAGTTATACAAAGGATTGTCTTGAATAGAAATTTGGCAGTGTTAAATAGCTCCCGCAAAATGTATATCTAACACATTTTACCACTCCGGCACGATATCTAAATCACTAGGCCTGGTGGACAGTCTAGAGTCTAAAGTTATTATCTGGTCGACTTGCAAATTAGATACAATGTTTTTCTCATAATTTTGTCAGAGCTTTTGCACTATATATACACCCACATGGAAATGTGGTTGTATATGGTTGTCAGCCCTATCCCTATGTCCGTGGTCCACAATTTCTTGTGAACACTTTCCAACTACTTTTATCATCTAACTGTTTGAAATTAATATATTTCTACATCATTGAGACGAAAAATCCTTTTTAATTTCCATTAGTTTCTTCTGAATTTATGGCTCTTGTTTCACTTTGTGGAACATTCTGAACTGCCTAATGATCTGTATGAAATTTATATACGTCATTTAAATTAGTGAAATGAAGAATCCTATTGAATTTCAGCAATTTTCGTTAATTATGTCTAGAGTTATGGCCCTTGTTTTACTCTGCTGAAGCCGAATAATTTTCAATGATTACGATAACTACTGTGGATGTTGATAGTTAGTTTTCATATTTAATTCCCGTACCATATTCAAATTTATGTCAGTAATATTCCTACAAAATTATGTGATGTCGTAATATGATAGAACAAAAGCGTGCCGATAGACTGTTTGAAGATTAACTGCTGTTGGCCTAACTTTGGTTGCTTGGCAACTTATTTTTTTTTCTTGATAAGAGTGATAATATATCTTCAATGGTGTGGTATGTGTAGTTTTTATTTGTATATAGATATTTGGACCAGTGTTACCTATAATGCCTGTTATGAATGAAGATCAAGCTATTGATTATATCAATGATGGGTAAGATAAATATTTAATAATCCCTCATCTTATCAATGTATGAAATACACATCATGGCATGTTCATAATCAGATTTAAAATACTCTTATTCAAATTGATCAATTTGAAATTAAGCATCTCCATTTTATCTCACAATTTCATCTCACTTTTTTTTAGTAGAAAAAATTTGAAATCTTTTACACACAACAGCTAATTCTTTACGGTATTCAGATTTTTTTTTGTGTTCTTAAATTTGTTTTAAGATGCATTATGTAAGCGCTAAATCTGCCTATTACAGGGATATTGACTTCAAATTATGAATTATTATTTAGACATTTATTCATGTGACTAACCTAAAATCAACTCTCAAGATCATTGGGTGACTGAGATTCTAACAGATTAAAAGACAGTTGCCATTTAATGATTTAATCTAGAAATAGTGAATAACAAGAACATCTTGTCAAAACTTCACAGTGATAACATCGCTCGGTATTAGCAGGTGGAGTGTTCTAAATCTCCTATGGTATTATCTATTATCGTTTTTAAAGTGCCAATTACCAGGTCCAGGTGTTTCCTGATATATTTTTTCGGCGGAACTGCTTTCCGCATTCCCCACTCTTTGAGAAGGTGGGTTTGTGTCTTTCTTTAATGTTCTAAGTAGCACCTTTACCTACCAAGTCACTCTAGTTGAAATCTAGATCAGCAAATAATTAAACGATTGGGTACCAACCCTGACCTCCCCAAATCTACCATAGCACTTCACTGGATCATAAGATTAAAAACCTTTCAACCATATGGTATCAATGACATAGGTTTATTGTGTTGTGGTTTTTTATCTTATAACATGTACACTACTAAAATTTGGTTGTTGTTTACTAATAAAATATATAGTCTATCCCTGCACCTTTCAAATAAAAGACCTGAATATTTATGACCAAGTCTTATTGTTTTGAATGATAGTCCAATTATTGGGCATGTCTGTTTGAAAAAAAAAAGTTCATTTTCCCTTTAACAAAATTCAACATTGTCTATTACAGAGAGAAACCATTAGCTATGTATATATTTTCTAATAATAATAAAATAGTAGACAAGTTTTTACAACAGACAAGTAGTGGTGGTGTAACTGTTAATGATACTGTGATCCATGCAGGAGGTAAGAACTTTAATTATACTAATATTTATTCAAATAACTATGTGACCATCCTAGATAGAAGGAACATAATAAAGGTCAATATCATAGCATCTAAAATCACAACCATAAGTAAAATAGAGTATATTCTGTAAAAATGACCAAATAGTGTTATAGTATAGGATTTTTACCAGGCCTTGGTCGTATATTGCCGTCACCCCGTCTGTCGTCCACAATTTCTTGTGAACACTCTACAGAATACATTTATTTGAAGCAATTTCCTTTAATTACTGTCAGAGTTATGCCCCTTGATCACTTGTGGATGCTCTAGAGGCTAAAGTAGACGCTCTAGAGGCTAAAGTAAATATCTGATTGACTTTAAATTTATACCCAGTATTTAACGTCATGAGACAAAGAAGACCCTTAATTTTCAATCATTTCCAATAATTACTGCCAGAGTTATGGCCCTTGATCACTTTGAAAAATCTTGTGGATGCTCTAGAGGCTAAAGTTAATATCCGATTGACTTTAATTAATTTATACACAGTGTTTACGGTCGTGAGACAAAAAATCCCAGCGATTTTCAATGATTTCCAATAATTACTACCAGAGTTATGGCCCTTGATCACTTTGAAAAATCTAGTGGATAGGGCAGAACTAAAGGCAAATAAATTCTAATGATTTTCTGATAATTACTTCATAAGTTTTTACTCTTAATAAGATTTTTAGTGTATTATAAATGTTACGTTACAGACAATAGAAAAAATATGCAACTCTTGTTGCCTGCCTAGACGATTTAGCTGCTGTGGGAGTATGTTTCGTGGCCTGGCAACCTATCTTGTTTAAATTCGTGGAGTTATTTTTCTGCACCACAGGGCTAATCAAGACAGGAATTAAAATTATCAGTCAATTTCATTTTGTTTTATTATGATTTTGCCTTCTATTAATTAAATTGTTATAGTTGTTGGAATGCCATACTAAAAATGCAAGCAAATATTATTGCCACACCTAAGAAATACAAGCAAATTTTTCAAGACATGAATCAAACAATAGAAAATATAAGTCATCAAAACTAGAACCAAGGTCAATTGACATTTTGACAATACAGTTTCCATTTTAATTCAGTGATGACATTACCATTTGGTGGTGTGGGACACAGTGGTACAGGTTCATATCATGGAAAATATTCCTTTGATGCATTTTCACATAAAAGAAGTGTTCTGAAAAGAAGTCTAGCCATGGACTTTATTAATGCGTGAGTATATGGTATAGTTTCACAGTTCACTACCGGGTACTTGATAGTGAACATTTTATGCTTCGACTAAATGATAAGTTATGTGCAATTAATTATAGTGGCATCTGTTTATTTAGTGATTTTGGCAGGGAACTTCAGCATTAATGTTGGCTTTTTTTATACAACCACATTGAAATATGGTCATACATTGCCTTTAGTAATAGGAGGAAAGCGAAGGACCCAGAGAAAACCCATAAGTTTGGACAGTCGACCCTAATCCTTGTCACGTACAAACCAGGAAATCAAAACCATGCCAATTTACTCAACGACAGACCTTATGATATAGCGTGCATATGCTAACCATTCGGCAATCCAATTGCCCTATGAGGCAAAAAAGCCTATTGATTTTTAACGATTACTGATAATTACTGCCAGAGTTATAGACCTCGATTACTTCAAAAACACCTTGCTGATGCACTACAGGCTAAGGTGGATCATGCGATTTTCAATGATTTTTGATAATTCAAACAGATAAATCCTAAACGTTATCATGGGCTAGAACTATAAGCCAAACAAATTCTAAATATTTTCTTCTATAACTATTCTAAATCAGATTTTAGTGTATTATAAACATTTCATTACCGTTTCATTTCATTACTCCTCTGCCCGGCCGACTTAGCTGCTGTAGGTGTATGTTTCGTTGCCTGGCTACCTATCTTTACCACAAATTAGAGTTGGTGTTGATACAGGAAAAAATGCTGTTCTTATATCATTTGTTCTTGCTTGACAGGTCAATTTTTTTATTAATTAGTAATTTCCTGAAAAAAAAGAGAAAATACTGCTCTGGCTGTTAGCAAGACTGCTGTCAATATCACAGAGACTACAACTGCCAATTTGACCAGATATGTTTATACACATATTATTTTTAGGTATTATATAAACTTAATTGTTTTATTTCAGTGTTCGTTATCCACCCTATACAGACAGAAAACTGGGTGTCATCAACTTCCTGACAGGCAAGAAACCTAAGAGAACAGGAATTCTATCATTTTTACCATTTCTACCACTTGTATTATTTGGTGCTATTTTGGCTTTTGTCTATAAGGTACAGTATATTTGAACAGTTGGGTGGACTACTGAGGAACAGGAAATTAAAGATACTTTCCCACAAAAGTATTTTATTTATCATAGAAACATTCAAATCTTATTAGAAAATACTTGATTCCCAGAAAAACACCCATGGAGGGCATACAGGACACAAATGTAAGCATTTCCCTAACTGGCAACCTGATTAGGAATATTAATTGAGTGACGTCAAAGGTTGAGCACAAAGATTGTCAGATCTCTTAGCATTAAGGAGCACTTGATGTATATGTGAAAGACTTACACGTACAAGTTTCTGGGATAAAAACAGTGAAAAGATATGAGCTTTGAATAATCTGAGAATTTAATTAGGCTTCGATATATTTATGATAAATGGACAGCGATTAAAGACACAGAGAGAGAGAGAGAAACAGGGTTTAATGTCCACTCAACACCAACTAGGTCATTTCGGGACTAACATATGGTTCAATTTTATTTCAATAATTCTCTTGTGCGTAGGGTCTTTAGCAGTGGGAGGAAACCGGAGTGCCCGGAGGAAACCCACGAGGTTGAGAAGGCGCCTCTATCTCCATGCCACATAAGCTCACACCAGGGCTCGAAACCACAGCCGCAAGCCAGAGGTGACCGGCCAGGTAGAGGTCGAAGCACGTCACTCTAGACCACAAGGCCATAGTTGACTTTAAATTCATACACATTGTTTAAGGTCATGAGATGAAGAAGTCTATTGATTTTCAGCGATTTCTGATAATTATGTACTTTAGATCATAAAGTCTTGTCAAGTGCCAGTGGCATGGTTAGATTCCCCCACATGCATGTGGCAAGGAGTAGGGTTACCTGCCTAACTTCATGGATTTCCTCTGAATCTGTCAGTTTCCTCCCTCTAAATGTAAGTGAATTATTGAAATGACTTAGTTTGTGTTGAGTGGATGTTGAAGCCTGTTTTTCTTGCTTTTTCTCCTAATTTGCTTAGCTTTGCAAATTAATTATTGTTGAATCATATACATATATATTAATTTCAGAATGTTGGGTTGAGTGGATGTTAAGGTCTATTTTTCTTGCTTTTTCTCTTAATTTGTTTAGCTTTGCAAATTAATTATTGTTGAATTGTGAACATTTATATAAATTTCAGAATGTTGGGTTGGAAACTATTACGAACAAACTTAAACCACTCATTGGAAAAAAAGAATAAAATGAAGATTTAGTTGATACTAAAGCTAATGATTATATGATTATTTATCTGTTTTTGATCATAAAAATTGTAAAATAGTACTCTACAACATGATTATATATTGTAACAGAGATAAAGCTTTATGTAAGAATTCATAATGAACTGTTCCTACACTGTGGAGTACAAATCACATGTATTGTAAAACTACAGTTCAAGCAATCGTTATATTATCAAATGTTGTATTTAATATGTTTTTGTTAATAAATGTACTTGTTGGTTCAGTAAGTAATGCACTGGCTCACTAATCAGGAGGTCTGGGGTTTGATACTAGTGTTGGTCAGGAATTTTCCCAGAATTTACCAGGGAGTCAGGCAAGAAAAAGTGTCGAGTAGTTTGGATGGCACGTAAAACCAAGGTCCTGTCTATACTTTGACATGCACTTAAAAGAACCTTATTTTATTTAATAAATATACTAAAACTTCTCTCAAATATTACTTAGAAAACCCCCAGCAAATGGGTAACAGTTTATAACAAATAAGGATAGCTTGATTTGTGTTTTACAGTACCAGCATAGATGTGAAACATTATCTACAGTGAATAGACATTAGGAGGACATTTATATTATCATAATTGAATAACATTCACAGTAATTTGTTTCCGTTTACCAGTATTATGAATTTGAATGATTGATTGGATATTGGTGAGGGGCTCGCCTGCATAGCCTTGTGGGGTTTCCTACATCTTTCCCACCACTGCAACAGAAATTTATGCACTGTCAAACTATTGAATGCATTATGTCAGTCATGAAATGATCTGGAGATAAATGGACATTAAGATCTACAGTTGTATTAGTGAATTTGTTATCATGATACAGGTGTATATTTAATTTTTCTGTATAATTATTGTATTGTAACGAAATATTTTTAGTGTTAAATATGAAGACATGAAATGTCTCCATTTTAGTGTCTGTAATAATAACCATTTCATTTTTAATTGTTAGTGTTATTTCTTCTCATTTGAATCCTTGGTGCCATAGCCAGATTAAAATATTCCAAAAAATTGCATGCTCATTTGAAAGGTTAGATATCTAGGGAACAATGGAGAAGCAGGAGTTCTTTGTCCTAGGTGGAATTTTGCCAGGGCATTGTCCCACTGCTGTGTCAACAGATAAAGAAGCAGTGGGGTCAAGTGAAAATCATGAATACCAACTAGAGTCGAAATAAGATGTGAGATGAGATGATAATGTTTCAATGAAGAATTAAGATATTGGAGGAAGGAGGTAGCTTTCTAGCTACCGACACAAGAGTTGAGAATTTTACATTTTTTGTGAAATGTAGGTCAAAAAATATATAACCACATAATAAATTATAAACTACTTACTCAGGTAGACAAAAATATGCTTGAAGCACAGACATACAAGTATCATCAGCTTATGAGGGTGGAGTGGAGGCTTATTATGCTTAAAATGAAATTAATGCAAATGTGTTTTCCTGTCATACCAGCTTGTGAGAACAGAAATAGGAAAGTAGTCAACTATAGCCATGGAACTGAAATCCCACTCTGTGCCTACCAGAATTCCATATTTTGGGGAGGGAGCAGAAAGGAACTGGTGGAACTGAAAACCCATTCTATCTGTGCCCACCACAATTCCAGAAGATACAAATGAAATGGACCCAAAAATTCCTATTTTGGTGGGTGGGGGGGGAACATTTTTTTTTTCTAACACATTTAATATGACGCATGTATGCACCAAAATAAATAATAAGAAATATTGTCTCAGGAACACAGAGTTGATTTAATCCTTTTAAGATAACCGAGTGAACATGGGGTCAAGTAGTTGTTAAAAAAAGAAAAAAAAAATTGTAAAGGGGGTCGCTGACTTGTTTACCATGTGCTTTAGCCTATTGTCTTGCAATGATTCAAATGCTGTGGTTTCAATTCACCACTTCAACATGACAAGGAAATGGAGCTTAACATCCTACTTTTTTGCACCGACTGATCTAATGAAGTGGGACATATGCCATAATCATTGCACTATGCGGGAAACTTTGCCATCACAGCAGCATTACGACTGGTTACTGACCACAGCTCCACATGACTAGAAGAAGAAGAGTCTGTAAAACCTTGTGGGTTTCGACTCTGGTTTCCTCCCACTGCTAACACTGAACCATAGGCTTATATTTTGTGGACATATCCTTATCTCTCTCTGATAATGAATGCCAACAATAAACCATTTAATTTTTTGTTACAGTGAATATTACAATATTTAACTTTTTTTCTGTTATTTGATAATTTTTAAATGCAAATTAAAATGGGGCATTTGAATTTAAATAAAAAATTGGTGGGTGTTTATAAATTAAATATAAAAAAAATGGATTTATAGGCCAAGCGGCTAGCCCAGAAATTTATTTATTTTTTTAAAACTATTTTCATGTTAAATTTCAATGATTTATTCTATTATTACACATTTAAATTGAGCACAGACTATAATGTGCAGTCATAGAACTATGATATTATACGATCTATGGTGCAGTGAATGACAAAGTTACTGTTATTCTAAAAATAGATATGATTCATCAAGTATCGGACCAATCAGCTTTTTCCACCACCCATCTCATTAACAAGGGCGCGCAATTCAATGTGATCCGCCATTTTTATAATCTGAAAACTCGAGGATTTTGGCAGGAAAATAATGTGAATCACACCGTAATTTTAATATAATTTTGGAAAGGTTATGGATGCCAAAGTTAAATTAGATGGATGCACAGAGAATAATTGAGTTTGACCTTTTAAACGACGGGTGAGTTGACGAAACACATTTTTTTTATTATTTTTATTGCGAAGTCAACACGATGATAAATATCAACATGATGTCAGCTGTGCAGTTTTTATTCGTTTTCTAAAATATAAATATACATTAATTTCCTTGTGATTACTGCTAATGTACGGCACCTTTCTACGAGGATTATTCATAAAGATCAGTCAACTGGAGGCTGCCTGGTTTGACCATTATTTGTTGACCGTTTCCCGTTCCTGATCTGGCAGGCGTGAGTGTGACCGCCACTCGTCTCTCGATCTGTTGTGTTGATGATCTGACCTTGAGGTGATGCGTAAATTTATGACAACCGGTTCTTTGTTGCCACTCATAGCTGGTTTGTTTCATATTCAATCAAATATTTTAAAACCATGTCACATTTTCATCCATAACATAGGCTAATATTTCAAAAGTCCATGCGTCGGATAAGTATTTTTTGGTTGATTTTTACTCCTCCAATGGCGCTTAACAGCGCGTGCTGATGAGAAATATAACGTCACAAAAAGCAAGATGGATCTAATTGTCCCACATGACAGGAAATTTGTGGAGGAGCAATATTGAAGTTTACAATGTTCAACTACTCATTCTTTCTGAGTGACAGACGAAGGTTTTTAATATGAAAACAACAGGCATTGTCTGAGTAGGCTGCAGGCTAGAGCAGAACGAAGCTAGCCTAATTGTCATGTTGTCAAATAATGAAATATATAAACAATTTCATAATAACTAAATAAGGCCTACTGCTTAGCTTAGTAGTGCTACTCTAGGAGGCCTAGATCTAGCCTAATTAAATAAAATCTTCACTTAAATAATTTTGTTACAGCCTATTCCAATATGATTTTAATTCAAATCCTATTGCCATATTGGATATAAATTAAATTACCAATTAATTTTGTTTAAAAATTGAAAACTAAAAAGACATCAGCACAGTGCCAGTGGTGCAGCCAGGAGGGGAGGGTGCGTTGCTCTAACAATGACAGCTGTCTTGTCTGGTCATTCAGATTGGGCAAAAAAATGAGTTTCTGTGTATATAACTGGCCTGCATCGCATGTCAAAAGATCCCTTGGCAGTTGGAATTCAATACGGTATATTATTGAATAAGAGTAGGCCATGGGCATAAATGCCACTGCCTGAGCAAAAACATCTTCATTGGCCCAGTTGGAGCAGCAGAACCCCATGATTTCATATCATATGTGACGTCATTGATTAGACACGTAATCTTGCTTGGATGACTCGGATGAGATTTAATAGAAATTAGAACGGAGATAACTCATGTTGACATGTGCATTGAATGTTTTGCCCAGTGTATCTGGTTCCATTTTGTTTTATTTTAACTAACAGTCTATGACAGTTTCAGTTACACTCCTCCTGTGTTACCAGAAAAGAGCTTTGCTCTATATTATTTAGTACTGTACCGTAGACATAAATATAAATGAATAACAAAGATCAGACTCAGAGAGGGAAGTTTTATAGTGAAATTCCATTTCATAGCCCTCCCTCCTGGCTTTGAACCACAGTGGCTAAGTGAGTAAAATGCTGGTTGGAAAGCCTGGAGATTGCAGGTTCACTCACTGTGTTGGCCGAGAAAGTCAGGATTTTCCAACAGGGTTTTTCCTTGTCAGTGGTATAGGTGAGAAGGGATGAAAAACTAAGGTGCAAGTAAAAAATCCCTTGGCAGTTGAAATTATATGTATGAGTAGGCCTTAGTGCGCTGTCTAGCCAAATTTCGCTCATGAGTCAAAGTCATAGAACACTTCTGCATGGTGTGTCTGTCTTCATTAGAATAGCTCAGTTGGAGCAGAACAGTAGGGCATAAAACTTGCCGTGGGGCACCACAATAGGCTTTTTAGTGCTATGGGGCACCACATTGGCTTTTCAGTGCCCTGTATGAACACTGCATGGCGTATGCCTAGTTATTTTAATAACTATTAACAGTAGCTCAGTTGGAGCAAAGCAGTAAGAGGTTAAACTACTGTTGTTAGGCACCACATAGGCTTTGGATGACTCTGTATGAACTGCAAAGGTTATTGCAACCATTAATACCACCAGTGCTGAACAATACTTCATGGAACAGAATTAATTTATTTACTGTCAGTACAGTACAGTTAATGACTTGTGTAAAAAAAAAAAAACAACCAATAATACTTCATAATGATACAAACCCCCCAAAAAGTCATAATATTTGATAAAACATAAAAATATCATAAAATTGAAACATGTATACAGTAGGCCTAGATCTGTGGCTAAGGTGGTCTATAAACCTAGTTATGAGCTATTTAAACACTAAATTAATTTGTGTTTGCCCAAGCTTCAATGCTTAATTATTATTTTTCAGAGTGGAAAGTACATGTAGTCAGTCATCTTGTAGCGACGATGAATCAGATGATGGGAGACAAATCGATCATGATTATAATTTATCACAAGTAAAATTTAAAAAACACTATAACCGTGGGCGTTGGACAAAGGAAGAGGTGAGTTATTTACCATGCATTTTAAAGGGAGGCTTATGTCTACCCTGCAACTGAAAGCAACTAAATGCAACTGAAAAATGTCGACCTGAGCGCCTTTTACAACTAGTTGGAGTCAGTTGCACATTTTCAATTTTCTGCAACTCTTTGCAGTCACCATGAGCATTCTTGCAACTGGAGTCGACTCGCTTCCATGGAAATAACATCATCACGTGATAAGAGACATGTGTCATGTAACTTTATAAATAAGCAAATAGAAGTGAACACATACTTTTCAAATGTTGATGATGTCGACAATACTATACTAATAGAATTTTAATAAAACCGACCATGCCTTTGTGTTGCTTCTTTTAAGTTATTCGCCATTTTGTTGATCATGTGATGAATGAATTAACAGTTAAGTGTTATTGCTATCAGTTCCGTGTCAAAATAAGAGCTCCCAGTTGTCCTCAGTTGCTGATATGATCGACATAAGCACTCTTGCAACTGACTGCAACTAGTTGCTTTGGGTAACAAATCGACATACATGTAAGCCCTGCTTAAGTTCCCGTCTGATTAATATTATATGCCAACTTCTAGTCCAGTATCATTTGTTTCTCTCTTGAAAATTTTATTATATTTGACTTTTATGAACAATGAAGTAGTCAAGTACCTTAAAACAAATGATTGAAATTGAATGATTAATAAAGAATAAGAATTCTTTTTTTATTGCTCTAAATATTCACTTGGTATGAGACTGGGATGAAATAGTTTAAATTATTGTAAAATTATTTTCGAGTATTATCAAATGTTTGGTACAAATGTAAAAAATGTTTATTAAATTTTGTTGAAAGCCCTACTGATACTAGTCATCTTGAATTTTTCTCTAGTTCTATTAGTGTTAACCATTAATTGTAATCCCCTTAATCGATTGAGTAATCTTGTTAATAATCCTTCTTAATAACATAAACAAAACACCTTTACTAAAACTGGGTGTATTCCCGCGAAGGCGCAGTTACAGAGCGTGACCAAAATTAATCCTTCCCGCGAAGGCGCAGATATCAACTTGGCGGCTTTCGTTTGAAGAGAGACCTGTTGTTATTAGGACCCAATTAACGGTTAAAGATTTTATCAATTTATGTTCACTCTGAATTTTATTCACCAATTGGCAACTTATGATAAATATCATCAAATCATCCAAAAAGTGTTCACTTATTCGTTCACTCTCAATCAGTGTCATTTTTATACGCCCACATTTTCATGTGGACGTATTATGCCGTCGCTCCTGTTTGTCCGTTGTCTAAAAACCAATTCCCTCTTTATTTGATGAAGAACTGAGTAAGCTTCGTGGTGGTGAATGGACAGATGATATCTTTGCCAGTCGGATACAGTTTTTTGAGACAGTACCTTCTAGGTAACTCCCAGGATATTTTACCAACTCTACACAATACACGGCAGCATTAATGGCTAACTTTGCCCTTGGCATTTCTTTTCTTCCTGACAGATAAACGCCAATGTATTCGCATACAGACGAATGTTCCACCATATGTTTTTATTTCAATTAATTTTTGTTATAGTATATTTATTTTTTAATTCCTTATATGGCGAAATTAAATTAATTTTTGTTCTGGTATATTTATGGTTTTATTTCGTATGCCAAAAATGATGCTAAAATGTTGGTTAATTAGTTACATTGGGGATTATGAAAGTGTAAATTGGTATCATAACAACACCATTGTTACGTTTTTAATCCATTTTGATCCCTAGGAGCTGAATTCCTGCGAAGTCGTCGAAAACAACCTCTTTTAATCCGTTATGGTCAATAACTGCACCTTCGTGGGAATAAACCACTAACTGATGTTAACTCTAATTTACTGTTTGTTTTTAGGATGATAAATTAAAAGGAATTGTTGATACATATTCTGATTCTGTTGACTGGAGACACGTTGCAGGTCTATTTACAGATCGTTCTGACATACAGTGCCAGCATCGTTGGTTGAAAGCCTTAAATCCAGACTTGATCAAAGGTCCTTGGACCAAAGAGGTAGATAATGTGTTATACACTTTTATTTCCTGCCCTCCCATCAGTGAAATTTTGTCTTTCTGTTGTTCCGGTACACCCTTTTATTGGAAAGATTGTGATAAAATCTTGAAATATACTATCCCTAATCATCTTTATACAATACCGCAAAAATTCACTTTACGGTGGAACAGTCACATTACATGTGCATAAACCTACAACAGTCTGATCTGTTGGGGTTTTTTTTGAAACATAATTATAACTTAACTTCTACTTCTAATGTAAGAAAGTATATTTTATGTGGACAGCAGCACCCAAGACAAGATTTTAAGGCCGAAATATTTTTGTCAATAGCCCCGTAAACTTTAAGAATACTTTTAACTACCACCAAGGCCACTATAATTGTGAGTAATAATTGAATTTTGTGTAAATGCTTATTATGCATGGAAAAAAAATTGATGTTGATATTTTTTAAATAGGAAGATGATAAAGTTGTAGAACTGGTTATTACTTATGGACCTAAACGTTGGACATTGATATCTAAACATTTACGAGGACGAACAGGAAAACAGTGTAGAGAAAGGTATTTATTGACTTACTGTCTCTTCAAAGCTCAAGTTCATGCCAGAGACTGACGTGAAAGTAACATTAAATGAAGGAAGATTAACTTGAATGTGTTAATTTTTACCAGGGTGTCATATTTTGTCTAGTATGACCTTTAATAAATTGAAGAATTTTGATTTACAAAAAACACTTGATATTTCAGTGTGAAAAATCTGGTAAAATGCTGCGATTTTAGTCCAGGCTTTGCCACAATTTCTTTCGAGGCTTGACCAAGAATATGTCACCTTGTAGAAGTGGATACTATTGATGTGAAACATTGTAAATGAAAGAAAATTCTCTATTTTGCAGGTGGCACAATCATTTGAATCCTGACATAAAGAAGACAGCTTGGACAGAACAAGAAGATAATTTAATATATCATCTACACAAAACATTTGGTAACAGGTGGGCGGAAATAGCTAAATATCTACCAGGCAGGACAGATAACGCTATTAAAAATCATTGGAATTCTACAATGAAAAGAAAGTGTGAATTAGAGGAAGCGAGAGAGAAAGTGAATAACAATCCCCCTGTTTATACCCATCCCTATACACCTAGTTCAACCAGTAATATTATACAGGGAATAGTTCCAATACAACTTTTTCCTAATGCTGCTGATAGTAGTAAGTCTTTCTATTATATTAAGCTTATATAATACAGGACAAATTTCGCTGCATGTGACATTTAATACAGGACTGCAAATGATTATTCTGCCACCTGCATAATGGTTATATAACAACTTTATTTTAAAGATTTATATTCTAATTTTGAAATGCTGGTCATGAAAAAGATGCTATTTATGTAGCCTTGCCAGTTGCCAAACTTGAATCTGTAGAAACATGAAAGCTTTGTTGAATCATGTATAGGGTGCCCCACGTGCCTACTGAAAAGTTGTACTAGACACGTTGAATATGCACGCTTTACTTGGTTCACTACTACTAATTTTCTGACAGTCTCGCACACTAGTTGAGTCTATAAATAGCAACAGCCCGTGGAAATTCTAAACACACTGGTAACTATTACAGTAGTAAAAAATCTATTGTTGACGATTCTGAGTAGCAGTAATATTTATCGTTTTGGTTATTACGGCATCTTTAGAAATTACGTTCGTTTTATTTTTTAAATTGCTTTATCCTTCGCATAACCGTTAGAAGCGACATATTTTGGTTTAGTACAAATAATATCTATGAATAACTTGGGTTGTACAGAATCATGATACCAGCAGCAGTTTCGTTTTACTTTTACAAGGTTAGAAAAAACAATTGTTGAGTCAACACTGTGTGTTATTTATAAATTCGATTTCTTGTTCCAGCTTTCAGTCACGTTTCGTAAAAAGTAGTCTGGATTATCCCGGCCCGTCAATCAGACGGAGAATGGTCGGTAGGCTGGTGAAGTGAGACTAGTTTCAAAACAAGGGCACGTAACCTATTTTTTACTCGAAAGTGTCTGGATGTTATGGACGACGCTCCGAACCATTTTTCAGTGTATTATTTATGATGTTTAAATGGTCATAGCTTATTAAGTTTAACATGACCGTTTATTTAGTGACTATAAATTTGTGAAATAGTTTTAAGACATGTTATATATATAAATATTGTGGTGTAATTGTTTAGCTATTTGGAGATATTTATATATGGTGGGGCACCCTATCATGTAAAATATTTCTGAGTGGGGCGTGGGGAAACTCTTTTGCCTTGTAAGACCACACAAAAAAATATTCGGGTTCTCACATAAATGAGCTACATGACATATTTTTATTTTCAAAAAATCAAAAAAAAGTCAATAATCGCTGCATGTTCATATTTCCCTGCAATCAAGTTAAGTAACTCTTGCAGGTTTCTTAACAGAAAATGAATACTAGACTTGGCTATCAAGTACGTAACCATGGGAAACACTAATGACTATCAGGAACAGCAATGAAATGTTGATTTATCATGTGCAAAGATTGTGACAATTTTACAGTCATCTGTCTTTATGATCAAAATGTGTTACCTTTTCTGAGAAATATTCCCCATGGGTGGATTGATGGCGCATACTTTGATTTAAATCAACAGCAAAATCCACACTTTAACAATGAGTACGGTATCAATACCACGTAGAGCTACCAATGGTCGCTAAAATAGAAACACCAGATTTGAAAAAAAAATTCCAAGACTTAATTTAGATAGATAAAGTCCCCGAATTATATGGTTATGTTATTTCAAAGTCTTACATATTTTTTTGTTTTTCTTATTAGGAGTTGAATAAATATTAAATTTATGATAATTTTGTGTATTTTTGAAAATTAAAAATAAGCTAAAATTAGACAAAATAAAAACAAAAATACATCAGTTTTTCTAAAAGTATTATCTGGGAACTAGATTTTTTTTTTTTTTTTTGTATGATCTTATTTTTGTTAAAATTGGTACCTGTAAAAAAAGTGGATAAACATAGATTTGAATGACAGATTGGTGTGAATTACTTGATTCACAAATTCAAACAAAGAAATTGATTAATATATTCTACAAATTATTATATTCTCATTGAACTTTTTGTTTTAAAGTTGTTCTCACTAGCCCAGGACTAGTGAAAATCTAATATATAATTTACAGAGATGGCAACCACAGGTTATTTTTCAATTGCAAGGCTTTTTACAACCATGAACCTTTACTTATACAACTTACGTAGGTTTATTTTATATTGTCTTTCACATAGCTCTACAAGTTGATTAACTATTTATTATTATTTTTAAGATAATTTCGAGACAACGAATCCAAATGTGGTAAATATAAGGGATCATGATGAACACTGTACACCATTAAAGTAAGTTTCCTTTTGTGACATGCTTAACACTTTTTATTTGACTCAGGATTGCTAACCAGCTGATATTCAAATGAATCTGAATTTATTGTTGTCCCTTGCGTTGCCAAGAAAGCAGGGGACTATTAGAATGGGTTTATCTGTTTGTAGCCCCTTTTGGGAACACATTAACTTCAAACACATTAGGAGGTTGGCGCATACCGTTTCATAATGGCTGTCATTGAGTTAACTGGCATAGTTTCGATTCCTCAGTTGTATGGACAAGGAGTAGGGTCGCCTGTTCAACTTCATGGATTTTATCCAAGTCCTCTGGTTTCCTCCCACAGCTAAAGACCGCTACAAACAAGCGAATTATTGAAATAGAGTTGAACCATATTTTTGTCCCAAAATGTCCTAGTTTATGTTGCATGCACATTACCGCCATTTCGTTCTCTCTTTAAACACATCAAATTGAGGTAGAATGTTCAATCATAATGTAGTTATTTATTATGAATGTATCGATTAATGTAGTAATATAATGATAGTTACATAAAAAAGTCCCTTTTACATAATCCATGGAAATGTGTTACTTTTTTTCTGACAGATCATTTGTACCACTTGGAGTTAGTGATGGTATCAAAGATACTGGGTTTGGAGGATTATCATCATTAGATCTGATAGGAGGTACTCAATCTAGAACAGGAGTTACACCTATTAAATTTACTAGATTAAATGAGAAAGGAACAACAGGTAAAAACCTTAACAGAAAAATAAATTTGATATACCACTGTTGGCTTCTAGTGTTTATGAACACTCCTATAGAATAAATAAATAACCTTTGCAGATTTAGCGGCAGTGAGCGTATGTTTTCTTCCCAGGCAACCAACCCTTTTGTCTGTTAACATTTTGTGTCTTTCCATTATAACATAATATAATTAGATTCATTTTTATATGCCCACATTGAAATGTGGTCGTATATTGTCATCACCCCCATGCGTACATCTCAAATCTGTCCAGCGTCAAAAATTGCTTGTGGTCACTCTAGAAGCTAAAGTTAATAACCGATAGAATCTATACATAGTCTTTCAGGTCATGGGTCAAAGAATCCTATTAATGTTCAATGATTTCCAATAATTACTGCCAGAGTTTTGGCCCTTGATCAATTACTGCCAGAGTGACTACCATTGATAAAATAACTTTGAAATATCTTGTGGACGCTCAAGAGGCCAAAGTTAAAATTTGGTTGACTTTAAATTTGTACACAGTGTTTACAGTCATGTGACGAAACATTTTCCGATAATTACTGCCAGAGTTATGGCCCTTTGAAATATGTTGTGGATGCTCAAGAAGCTCAAGTTACTATCAGATAGATGTGAAATTTATACACAATTATGTCTTGAATCAAAGAATCCTGTTGATTTTCCATGATTTCTGATAATTACTGCCAGTTATGGGTTGCCTGTGCAACCTCATGTTTTTTTTCCTGGTCCTCCAGTTTCCTCCCACTGCTAAAAACCCTGTGCACAAGCAACTTATCAGAATAAAAATTCAACCACGTATTAGTCTCAAAATAACCTTGGAGTTAAACCCCATTTCTCTCTCTAGAAACCAAACAAATTCTAATGATTTTCTTATAATTACTTAATAAGTTGTTAATCTTAATATTATAAAATATGCGACAACTCTGGTTGACTGTTAATGATTAGCTGCTGTGGGAGTATGTTTCGTTGCCTAGCAATATATCTTAAGTGTTTGGGGTTTTTTTTTCATAGGGATTCGGTTTGATGGTCATGCTGTTGGTAAATTGAAGAGTCCAGGAACTTTAATACCCATTTTGTCACCAGCAGCCTCAAAACTTAAATCCCCACCTGCTATACTACGAAAAAGTAAACGTCGAAAGGTAGGTTTTGTTTTTATTGATAACCCCTTGGGTTTTTTTTTTAGTTTCTTCATTGTATCTAGGAATCTATCTGTTGGCTTTGATTAATATTCTAATAATATTTAAACCACAGAGAAAAGGGCACTATGGTATATATAGGTGCAGGACAAATTAAAAAAGTCAGCATTCTATTGAAACCCTTGTGTGGTAATATAACTTGAGAGTGTCATGTAATGTTATTTTTTGCCAGGTGTGATATTTCAACATGTTTATGTTATATAGGTGGTCACAGTGGCTAAGTGAGTAAGATATTGGCTCGCTAGACTGGTGGTCAGGTGTTTGATCCTTGTATTGGCTGAGAAAGTTCATCCAGATTTTCTGGTGAGGCTTTCCCTTGTTAGAGATGCAGAATGGAGGGCCTGACATCTGTCTAGTCGCCAGGATGTTATGAAAAACAAAGGTCCCCTGTACACATTGGCGTGCACGTAAAGAACCCTTGGCAGTTGGAATTTGATATAAGAGTAGTCTGTAGTGCAGCTGCCCAGGCAAAATTTCCGTAATAACACATTGTATGGCTATGCCTGTCTTCTTTAGCCAAGTTCGGAGCAGAACAGTAGGGCGTTAAACTCCATTTCATTTTATTTATGTTCTATAACTTGATGTGTTTTTCTATTATTTTAGAAACCTGGTAAAAGTGAAAGTATCAAATCATCCATTGTTGTAGACAAAGTTGTTGAGAATATTGAAAATGAAGGTCATATGTCAAATATGTTGGGAACTTTAACCCCTACAACAACACCAATAAAAAATCTACCTTTCTCGCCATCTCAGGTAAAATTAATTAAAACAATCCAAAATTCTAACAATATACCAGGCGTATACTCAGATGCTTATTGTACAGTATAGCTAATCTGCTGAGTCATGGACAAATGCTTAATTTTGTAGAATTTGAGCCAAACCCTGAAAAATGTGTCGTTGCTTGAAGCTAATTAAGACCTTAGTTTAAATGACAAAAACTTTGATGTAAAATTTCATGTGATGGAAAACAACCACTAGAACCTATAACAATAAAAGTAATTATTGTATTTATATATTTCAGTTTTTGAATAGCCCTGATATGTGTTTACCATTTTCTGGTAAAGCGACATCTACACCGGTATGTAGTCGTAGTCAATCATCTAGTTCTGGTATAGATACATTATATACAACTGTTAAATTTGATTTAAGGTAAGTTCTTCACAATACATGTAAATTTCATTTTAAATGTGCAGTATTTCTCATTGTAGTGAAATGTGATCATTGATTGCAATAAGCTATGTCCTCAGAATGATATAGATTGTGACTGATAAAAAAAATAAGCCCAAATTTAAAAGATTGATGGAAATTTGGTTCATATTAAACATATATTATGCAAAAGCTAAATCTGCCTATTGCAGGTCTTTCTTTGGCCTGAAATGTTATCTGAATTATTAATTAAGACATTAATTAACTTATCCAGTCCATAATCATGTCTCGATGTCATTGCTAGCCTGCGATATTTAATGGATTGGAATCTGATCTAATCGAGACTGTTTTTATTCTACTGACTTTTGTAATGATGATCTAAGCTAGTTTAGTTCAGAGTGGATCAGTTTCACTGAAAATTTCAGCATCATCGTAACATCAATTTTATACGCCCACATTGAAATGTGGTCGTATATTGTCGTCGCCCCCGTCCATCGGTCACGGTCCGGCTCCCACAATTGCTTGTGGACGCTCTAGAGGCTAAAGTTAATATCCGATTGACTTTATAAATTTATACACAGTGTTTAAGGTCATAAGACGAAGAAGCCTATTGTTTTTCAGCGATTTCTGATAATAACTACCAGAGTTATGGCCCTTGATCACTTCAAAAAATCTTGTGGACGCTCTAGAGGCCAAAGTTAATATCCGATTGACTTCAAATTTATACACAGTTTTTAAGGTCATGAGACGAAGAAACCTATTGATTTTCAGCGATTTCTGATAATTAGTGCCAGAATTGTAGTCCTTGATCACTTAAAAAAATCTTGTGGATGCTCGAGGCCAAACTTAATATGCGATTGACTTCAGATTGATACACAGAGTTTAAGGTGTTGAAATGAACAAATATTTTGATTTTCAATGAATTTTGATAACTGAATAGCTAAATCCATCATATTAAATGTTTCCTATACTAATTGTTAGTGTGGGGCAAAACTTTATAAAAAGCCAACAAATTCTAATGATTTTCTGATAATTACATAATGAGTTGTTACACTTAATCAGATTTTAGTGTATTATAAATGTTTCATTACCGAAAAAAGTAAAAATATGCGACAACTCGTGTTGACTGCCCGGATGATTTAGCTGCTGTGGGCGTATGTTTCGTTGCCTGGCAACCTATCTTTATCTTTAATCTCACATAATATTAATATAGCTAGTGTGACTTTATATTACAGTAATAGTAAGTTACATACACCTGTTGTACAGAGATCTATGTTAGAAATGTCACCTAGAACACCAACACCATTCAAAAATGCAATGGCTGAGATACAGAAAAGAGCTGGACGAATCAATAAATGGGTACGTTAGATCTAGTTCAACGATTATCTTTAAACTTAGAATAATTAAACTGAAATCTACATAATTGATATTAATTTGTGTAATACACCCTAATTACATCCTATTGAATACACTAGTATATTCACTGACATTTATATATCTGTGTCACTTTCACTGTTTTCTTGATGGCTGCTTATTGATATTACATATAATCAACATATTGCTAGCTGTACATTACTAGGTATATTTTATAGAGTCCAAATCAATTAGAAGATATTGGAGAAGTTATAAAGAGTGAATGTGATACAGGGTATGAAGCCGATATGTCTGTTATAACACCTATATCTGGTAAATCTTCTAAAAGAAAAGTCATCAAGATAGTAAGTTGTATTTCTTCTTCTGATTTCCATATTGACCAAGAAGAATTTTGTCCAAATGAGATACTATGTGATAGCAATGGAATAAAAACTATGTAAATATTGTTACAAATATGGAATTAGTATTGAAACATTACATCAGATATCAGTTCACTTTGTGTTTGTGAATCCTGGCTTTCTACAAAATTGATGGCGAGTAGATGAATACTTCTTGTCAGTACAGTAGAATCTGTATTAAGCAGCCACTCAAGGGAATTGTCATGACAGGCCGCTTAATGGAAGTGACCTCTTAATAAAATCTCAGTGTTTGTTAGTGCTGACATCAAGCAAATTTTACGCTTGGATGCATTGGAAGTAAAACATCAATACTTGCATCAGTAAATTTGGCTGTCCTTGAAACCTTAAAATGAAATTCTTTGTCTCAAATCTCTGATATATCTTCTGCAAACATGTCATTTTGAATCACCATGGAATTATGGCCCCTAATTATGCGAAAAATCATGTTTTTAACTTGTGGTGCCAATGCAGTCACAATTTTCATCCGATTTTTAAAAAAAACGTGGCTGTATATATATATCATAGTTACACCATGTCAGTTGCTCTTTGTACAAAGGTTGCGGCATCAATTTTTCTAAACTATGGCCCCTATCCATCTCTTGCAAAATGTAGGTGTATCTTGCTTGGCAACTGCTGGTTTCATACATTCATTTATATAAACTACAACATGTGAAGGAATTTGATGTCCGAGTTTTTAAATATAAACGTTCACTTTGTTTGATTTTACTTGCAGCAATCAAGTAATAAACGAGCCCGACAGTCATTAGAACAAAAGTGGGCAAGTCAATCTATAACTAAAATGCAACCAGAAGTATCATTATTATCACCAGAAACACCGGTAATCTTTCTTATTATCATTAGCTGTAACACTTTAACACACTATTGATAAACATTTTATTATAGTTGTTTATCACATAGAAAATGTGTGGGGATTTAAAGGTTTTAATTGATTTTAACAATGCCATCATGTTTTTAAAGAACTAAAATTAATATCGTTTCTGTACAATAATAAGTTTATCCAGGATGTGAAATAGTTGTGATAATATTTATTTTTTTAGAGCAAGTCATTGGTAGGAGATACTAGTTTAGTATTTTCTCCACCATCTATTATAAAAGAAACTTTACCAGAAGGTGTGCTAGAAGATATTTTTACACAACCCAAAATAAATACAGTAAGTGGGATTTTCTATGTAACAGACATTTTTATGCTATCCCACCCTTCCTTTTCTTACAAATCATAAGGTCTGTCATTGAGTGAAGTGGTTTTGATCCCCAAAATTGAAGGATTACACCCCCCCCCCAGCAACCTTGTGTGTTTTCTCTGGCTCCTCTGGTTTCTTCCTCACTGCGAATTATTTTTACTCCTAAAATGATCTAGTTAATGGATGGATGTCTTTCTCTCATTGTCTCTGAAAATGCTTCATAAATTTATTTAAACTGTTTGTTTAATGTTTGAAATAATAAGCTGTTATTAAGCTTGAAATTGTTTTTGTGCCATTTTTTGTGCTATCCTTAGTAAGCAGACATGATTTTTTCCCGCTTTAAAGCGGATTTCTGCTTTTTGTCCTGTCAGGTTCTGATTTTTTGCGGTCGGTAAACATTAACAATACCGTATCGTAGAATCGCGCGAGATTGAACGAGATCGCCTGTCATTGTTTACAACACAAGTGACATAGAGTTTCTCTATCGTGCCTATGATGGTACGGTACGTAATCATCGTCAGTTCTTTCGTGCTATGGCTAAGGTTGTATATCGAGATGTCGACACCAAACTATTCGACAAAGGACTTTAAAATGGATGGAAATGGTTGGATTAGAGTTGGAAGGCGAGCTTGTAAGACATTCTATTCGTAAAGTCAATTCCCGAAAGGTGGTGAATTATTATTATTAATTACGGTCGGAGGGAGGGAGAAGTTTATTCGATTTAGACTAATTAGAGCAACATATTTTCTAGTCTAGAAAATTATACAGGATAATCAAAATATCGGATGCGTAGTTCAAACATTATTATTTTATTTTTTTTTGTGTTTAGTAAGTATTGTGTAAATGAATTAAATACAAGAAAAATAAGAAATAAAAAAATTGTAGTAAATTTTTAGAAATATCGCGATAATTCACGTAAAATCCGTTCATAATACTCGAAAAATGGAGAAGAAATCAAACTTCAACAAGTGCCGATATAATATTTTGCACAACAGACGTCAGTTTTTAACGCAAGGGGTCGACTGACACTAGTTCACCTCATGTTTCAAGTAGGGCTATATTTCACTGAATAATAGTTTAGTATTAATCATAATTTTCCACGTGTAGGCAACAGCATCCACAATTTTATAATTATGACAGACTAGGAAATATGCATGTGACAATATACGTCGCCATAGTAACGGAAGTCGTGGTTTATCTTTGATTACCCAGTCTGTTGAAAATTACATTGATAATGTACATAGTAGAAAAACAGCCGGATAATATTTCCTTTATTCTTTGAATAACATGGCTTTTAAGGCATCCCAGATCGAAAATGCCTATGTTCCCGGTGATAGTTCGACACCGCAGACGCTAACAACGAAAAAGAACACATCTTCTGTGGTGTGGGAATATTTTAGTTTGAAAAAGTGTGTTAGAGGGAAATTTAAACGTCCAGTGGAAATACTTCAAATCTTTGGGCTTTGGCATCAGTTGCGAACTAAGCTAGCTGATTGCAGTCACGAACCTGCATGAATATTCTTACTCCAGAGTCCAGGATATACCTCTATCAATGCAACTCACATACATTGCAAAATAGTAAACAGATATACTTTATGCACCCGTTACACCACACTTATGTCAATTTTACATCAGTAATCATCACGATAATGAATTTTTCGAACCACGATAATTCTAATTATCGCGATAATTTACTCCAGAAGATAATCCATGATATCGCGATAAAATTTTTTTAACAATATCGTGATATATCGCGATACTTTTTTTCAGTATCGTTGCAACATTAATCCTTAGCTGCTTTTTTTTTATATCTGCCTGAAAAAAATATGCTTTTATGAAGCTTGAAATTTTTGTTTATTGTGCGATCCTTGTATTGATGTAAAGAATTGGTGCATATTGCACGTAGATGTTTATATAAATTTAAATTATTATTTATAGAATAAAGACAAGAAATCAAGTAAAAGGATAACTTTCTGTGAGACACCACCAAAATTTGCAAAAGTAAGTAAAATAGAATTGTATGATTTTCATCAGAGTATGTAGTTTTTTGGGATTTACTTTTTTTCCCCTCACATTAAAGTATTCTGATATTTATAAAATCAATAACAGGATTTAGTGCCATCCCATCAAGTAAATATGGGCCTGTAAAATGTTATATTTCAATGTGAAGGTGTTCTAATACTTTGTGTAAAACATGCTACATATTTATGTTAATAAATATTTGTTTTTGATTGTTTTTCAGTTGGAACATAACTATGAGAGAGTTGCTTGTGGAAAAACTAAAGATCAAACGGATATGACTGAATTGGCACGTCATTATCTTATATCACTGAAACCAAGAACTCTAATATTATAGAATTATACTATTTATTATCTATCATTCTGGGATTGTCCAACTATGAGTGATTAGTGCAGATACTGTATTCATTTCTAAATGATTTATGTGAGAATATGGACGATAAGGGATTTTTATATTATTAAGAATTGACAGATTTTCTTCAAAGTGAAATATTGCAGCATATAATTTGATGCATCTCTAGGGGGATATTTTGAAGTTACGTTAAGGTGGTATTTTACACTATAAGATATTTGCCTTCAAATATTTATATTATATTGATGCAACAATTAGTAATAAATTTGTTAATGTATTTATTATTTTATCAGCTTTGAACAGTTTATCAACCATTTCACAGCAGTAATATTCTAGACTATTTGAATTCTTTTCAATTAGACACTATTAGAAAGTTCCTCAATCCTTTTCTGAGAATAAAATATAGTTTATAAAAAAAAACACTATTATAAAACAATTTTATTACAAAAAAAAATAATTTTGCAATGTTAAAGATAGAGAAGACAAGTAAACTTGAATGATTCCATCCTAAAAACTTCTGACATGTATATTTGTTGTGCAAATGTTATTAAATATTGGCCTGTAACACATGTATTATAGACATTTTATTACCGACTCTCTATGTTGACTTATTTAATTTAACTGTTTTTCTGTAGATATAGTTTTAGTGAAAATTTGTCTTTATATTTATAATACGTGTAGTGTATACAAGTTATCCAAAAAAAAAATGTAGATAGCATTTTTTTTTGTAATAACTTTTGTTTTGTTTAGTATTTAAAAAAATCCTTTAGTTTTTGATATTTTTCCGTCAATGTGTAAACGGCTTAGATGTGAATGAAAGTATTTTTAACTCTCAACATGATATTTTTAGTTTGAATTATCTTTATATCTGCATTACTGTGAATTAACCATAGAAAGATTTCATGATACCATGATGTCCAGTTTATAAATATTGTTAGAATAATTTCTGTTATTCATTCTGATATTTATACAGGTTATTGCTTACAATATATTTAAGTTGTTATTCTCAAGAAAATTACTGTTTTCCTTTGCGTAAATAATTTGTCAAATGTTTCAAATCAAGTCATTGAGGAAAGGGCATAATGTTTTGATATTTTTTTGTTATGTTCAGCTTTGGTTAGTGGCTAAGTAGTGTTTTATTGGACTTCCTGAAAATTATAACTTTAATTTATACATACTACTATAAAATCTGTTATAAATTTTAATAATCACTAAAAAAAAAGTTTTTAAAGTAATTATATATGTATGAAGTATTTAGTTAAGTGTTTAGTATTTAACTTATTTTATAGTGATATGGTGTATCACTTGTATTTGTTGTATGATTTTAATTATAATATAATTGTATATTTTATGATGATGCGAGTGCTAGAATCTATGTGTGTTAGAATAAAATCTAAAAAAGAAGAAAAAATGAAATAAAGTTTTGTACATAAGGCATAAATTTATTTGTATATTGTCGTTGCACCTGTGAACCCTATTCTTTTAACAATTTCCAATGATAATTACTGTTGTAGTTAAGTACCTACACTTAACACTTAAAATAATTTGTTGTGGACACTATACACTTGAGACAAAAAGTCCTATTGTTTTTCGATAATTATTTTTAGAGTTATAGTTGGATTACCGTTAAATGTTAACTCAAGAACTAGACATGCAATGCATGCATTGATATCAGTAGATGCAATACCCTATTTGGAAGAAATTATCATGCCAAGTTAAAAAAAAAAAAGAAAAAAAGAAATCGATTAAGAATTGCAGTCTGTAGAGTGTTTAAAGACAAAATATTAACAAAAAATAGGTTGCCAGGCAACGAAACATACGCCCACACAGCAGCCAAATCGTCCGGGCAGTCAACAAGAGTTGTCGCATATTAAGGAATTATCAGAAAATCATTAGAATTTGTTTGGTTTTTATAATCAAACGTTTTTTTTTTTAAATCAGATAATAATTGTGACCTCCAGAGGCACCACAAGCTAAAAAGGGTGATTTTTCATACAATCAGGGGACATAATTCAAGAAGTAATGACCCAATGGGCACAAATATCGAAAGGAACCAAGATCGTTGGGTTATAAACATACCTGTCAAGTGTCATAAAAATCGATTCAAAATTGTGACCTCTATAGGGTCCACAACCTTGATATAACATATTTTCACAATATTCGCGTACAAACGGCGGCCATTTTGTCCGTCAATTTTGGTCTGATTTTCACAAAATTCATACTCAACCTTCATAACCATGGAATGGTGATATAATCAAACTGTTTTTTTAATCGGATAACAATTTTGACCTCCAGAGGGACCACAAGCTAAAAAGGGCGATTTTTCGGACAATCAGGGGCCATAATTCAGGAAGTTACGATCCGATTGTCGCAAATATCGACAGGAACCAAGATATTTGGGTTATAAACATGCATTTCAAGTTTCATCAAAATCGGTTCAAAATTGTGTCCTCTACACTGTTCACAACCTTGATATAACATATTTTCACACTATTCGCGTACAAATGGCGGCCATTTTGTCCGTCAATTTTGGTCCGATTTTCACGAAATTTGAACTCAACCTTCATAACCATGGAACGGTGATATAATCAAACGGTTTTTTAAATCGGATAACAATTTTGACCTCCAGAGGGACCACAAGCTAAAAAGGGCGATTTTTCGTACAATCAGGGGACATAATTCAAGAAGTAATGACCCAATGGGCGCAAATATCGAAAGGAACCAAGATCGTTGGGTTATAAACATACCTGTCAAGTTTCATCAAAATCGATTCAAAATTGTGACCTCTATAGGGTCCACAACCTTGATATAACATATTTTCACACTATTCGTGTACATACGGCGGCCATTTTGTCCGTCAATTCTAGTCCGATTTTCACGAAATTCAAACTCTCTCTTCATTACCATGTAACGGTGATATAGTCAAACGTTTTTTTAAATCGGATAATAATTTTGACCTCCAGAGGTACCAAAAGCGAACAAAAGCGATTTTTCGGACAATCCGGGGACATAATTCAGGAAGTTATGATCCAATGGGCGCAAATATCGAAAGGAACCAAGATCTTTGGGTTATAAACATACATGTCAAGTTTCATCAAAATAGGTTCAAAATTGTGACCTCTATAAGGTCCACAACCTTTATATAACATATTTTCACAATATTCGCGTACAAACGGCAGCCATTTTGTCCGTCAATTTTGGTCCGATTTTCACGAAATTTGAACTCAACCTTCATAACCATGGAACGGTGATATAATCAAACGGTTTTTTAAATCGGATAACAATTTTGACCTCCAGAGGGACCACAAGCTAAAAAGGGCGATTTTTCTTACAATCAGGGGCCATTATTCAGGAAGTTACAATCCGATTGGCGCAAATATCGAAAGGAACCAAGATCTTTGGGTTATAAACATGCATTTCAAGTTTCATGCAAATCGGTTCAAAATTGTGTCCTCTACACTGTTCACAACCTTGATATAACATATTTTCACACTATTCGCGTACAAATGGCGGCCATTTTGTCCGTCAATTTTGGTCCGATTTTCACGAAATTCGAACTCAACCTTCATAACCATGGAACGGTGATATAATCAAACGTTTTTTTAAATCAGATAACAATTTTGACCTCCAGAGGGACCACAAGCTAAAAAGGGCGATTTTTCGGACAATCAGGGGCCATAATTCAGGAAGTTACGATCCGATTGGCGCAAATATCGAAAGGAACCAAGATCTTTGGGTTATAAACATGCATTTCAAGTTTCATCCAAATCGGTTCAAAATTGTGACCTACACTGTTCACAAGCTAAAAAACGTGATTTTTCGTACAATCAGGGGCCATAACCCATGAAGTTACAGTCCGATACATGCCAATATCGAAAGGAACCGAGATCTTAGGGTGATAAACCTATGTTTTAAGTTTCATTGAAATCGGATAAAAATTGTGACCTGTAGACTGTTCACAAACAATTGTGGACGGACGGACGAACAGGGGCGACGACAATATACGTCCACATGAAAATGTGGGCGTATAAAAATGCCAGCGAAATACACCTGCAGATAACAAGCTGTAATCTAGAATATTAGAGAGAGGAATTGGTGTTTAAGGTCCACTCAACACAATCTAAGCCATTTCGGGACAAACATGGAGCCGGAGAAAACCCACAAGGTTAGACAGGCAACCCTAATCATTGTCGATCCCTGCATTGACCGAGAAAGTTCATCTCGACTTTCCGGCGTGATTTCCCCTTGTCAGTGATGCAGAAGGAGGGCCTGACAAGGACAGCTGCCTATTCATTTGGATGGGACAAAAAACCAAGGTCCTGTGTACACATTGAGTGCACGTAAATCGATTCAAAATTGTGACCTCTATAGGGTCCACAACCTTGATATAACATATTTTCACACTATTCGTGTACATACGGCGGCCATTTTGTCCGTCAATTCTAGTCCGATTTTCACGAAATTCAAACTCTCTCTTCATTACCATGTAACGGTGATATAGTCAAACGTTTTTTTAAATCGGATAATAATTTTGACCTCCAGAGGTACCAAAAGCGAACAAAAGCGATTTTTCGGACAATCCGGGGACATAATTCAGGAAGTTATGATCCAATGGGCGCAAATATCGAAAGGAACCAAGATCTTTGGGTTATAAACATACATGTCAAGTTTCATCAAAATAGGTTCAAAATTGTGACCTCTATAAGGTCCACAACCTTTATATAACATATTTTCACAATATTCGCGTACAAACGGCAGCCATTTTGTCCGTCAATTTTGGTCCGATTTTCACGAAATTTGAACTCAACCTTCATAACCATGGAACGGTGATATAATCAAACGGTTTTTTAAATCGGATAACAATTTTGACCTCCAGAGGGACCACAAGCTAAAAAGGGCGATTTTTCTTACAATCAGGGGCCATTATTCAGGAAGTTACAATCCGATTGGCGCAAATATCGAAAGGAACCAAGATCTTTGGGTTATAAACATGCATTTCAAGTTTCATGCAAATCGGTTCAAAATTGTGTCCTCTACACTGTTCACAACCTTGATATAACATATTTTCACACTATTCGCGTACAAATGGCGGCCATTTTGTCCGTCAATTTTGGTCCGATTTTCACGAAATTCGAACTCAACCTTCATAACCATGGAACGGTGATATAATCAAACGTTTTTTTAAATCAGATAACAATTTTGACCTCCAGAGGGACCACAAGCTAAAAAGGGCGATTTTTCGGACAATCAGGGGCCATAATTCAGGAAGTTACGATCCGATTGGCGCAAATATCGAAAGGAACCAAGATCTTTGGGTTATAAACATGCATTTCAAGTTTCATCCAAATCGGTTCAAAATTGTGACCTACACTGTTCACAAGCTAAAAAACGTGATTTTTCGTACAATCAGGGGCCATAACCCATGAAGTTACAGTCCGATACATGCCAATATCGAAAGGAACCGAGATCTTAGGGTGATAAACCTATGTTTTAAGTTTCATTGAAATCGGATAAAAATTGTGACCTGTAGACTGTTCACAAACAATTGTGGACGGACGGACGAACAGGGGCGACGACAATATACGTCCACATGAAAATGTGGGCGTATAAAAATGCCAGCGAAATACACCTGCAGATAACAAGCTGTAATCTAGAATATTAGAGAGAGGAATTGGTGTTTAAGGTCCACTCAACACAATCTAAGCCATTTCGGGACAAACATGGAGCCGGAGAAAACCCACAAGGTTAGACAGGCAACCCTAATCATTGTCGATCCCTGCATTGACCGAGAAAGTTCATCTCGACTTTCCGGCGTGATTTCCCCTTGTCAGTGATGCAGAAGGAGGGCCTGACAAGGACAGCTGCCTATTCATTTGGATGGGACAAAAAACCAAGGTCCTGTGTACACATTGAGTGCACGTAAATCGATTCAAAATTGTGACCTCTATAGGGTCCACAACCTTGATATAACATATTTTCACACTATTCGTGTACATACGGCGGCCATTTTGTCCGTCAATTCTAGTCCGATTTTCACGAAATTCAAACTCTCTCTTCATTACCATGTAACGGTGATATAGTCAAACGTTTTTTTAAATCGGATAATAATTTTGACCTCCAGAGGTACCAAAAGCGAACAAAAGCGATTTTTCGGACAATCCGGGGACATAATTCAGGAAGTTATGATCCAATGGGCGCAAATATCGAAAGGAACCAAGATCTTTGGGTTATAAACATACATGTCAAGTTTCATCAAAATAGGTTCAAAATTGTGACCTCTATAAGGTCCACAACCTTTATATAACATATTTTCACAATATTCGCGTACAAACGGCAGCCATTTTGTCCGTCAATTTTGGTCCGATTTTCACGAAATTTGAACTCAACCTTCATAACCATGGAACGGTGATATAATCAAACGGTTTTTTAAATCGGATAACAATTTTGACCTCCAGAGGGACCACAAGCTAAAAAGGGCGATTTTTCTTACAATCAGGGGCCATTATTCAGGAAGTTACAATCCGATTGGCGCAAATATCGAAAGGAACCAAGATCTTTGGGTTATAAACATGCATTTCAAGTTTCATGCAAATCGGTTCAAAATTGTGTCCTCTACACTGTTCACAACCTTGATATAACATATTTTCACACTATTCGCGTACAAATGGCGGCCATTTTGTCCGTCAATTTTGGTCCGATTTTCACGAAATTCGAACTCAACCTTCATAACCATGGAACGGTGATATAATCAAACGTTTTTTTAAATCAGATAACAATTTTGACCTCCAGAGGGACCACAAGCTAAAAAGGGCGATTTTTCGGACAATCAGGGGCCATAATTCAGGAAGTTACGATCCGATTGGCGCAAATATCGAAAGGAACCAAGATCTTTGGGTTATAAACATGCATTTCAAGTTTCATCCAAATCGGTTCAAAATTGTGACCTACACTGTTCACAAGCTAAAAAACGTGATTTTTCGTACAATCAGGGGCCATAACCCATGAAGTTACAGTCCGATACATGCCAATATGGCCCCTGATTGTCCGAAAAATCACCCTTTTTAGCTTGTGGTCCCTCGGGAGGTCACAATTATTATCCGATTTAAAAAACCGTTTGATTATATCACCGTTACATCCTAAGGAAGGTTGAGTTCGAATTTCGGGAAAATCGGACAAAAATTGCCATACACGAATACTGTTAAAAAATGGTATATCAAGGTTGTGGACCCTGTAGAAGTCACATTTTTTATTTGATTTTGATGAAACTTGAAATTCGTGGTTATAACCCAAAGATCTTGGTTCCTTTCGATATTTGCGTATATCGGAACGTAACTTCCTGAATTATGGCCCCTGATTATACGCAAATTCGCCTTATTTTAGCTTGTGGTCCCTCTGGTGGTCACAATTATTATCCGATTTAATAAAACGGTTGATTATATTACCGTTACACCGTAAGGAAGGTTGAGTTCGAATTTCGGGAAAATCGGACCAAAATTGCCATACAAAATGGCCGCCGTTTGTACGCGAATACTGTTAAAAAATTGTATATCATGGTTGTGGACCCTGTAGAGGTCACAATTTTAATTCGATTTTGATGAAACTTGAAATGCATGGTTATAACCTAATGATCTTGGTTCCTTTCGTTATTTGCGCATATCGGATCGTAACTTCCTGAATTATGGCCCCTGATTGTCCGAAAAATCGCCTATGGTCCCTCTGGAGGTCACAATTATTATCCGATTTGATAAAACGTTTGACTCTATCACCGTTACACCCTACGAAAGGTTGAGTTCGAATTTCGAGAAAATTGGACCATAATTGCTAGAAAAAATGGCCGCCGTTTGTACGCGAACAGTGTAAAAATATGGTATGTCAAAGTTGTGGACCCTGTAGAGGTGACAATTTTAATGAAACCTGAAATGCTTGTTTATAACCTAAAGATCTTTATTCTTTTCGATATTTGCGCATATCAAATTGTAACTTAATGAATTATGGCCTTTGATTCTAGGAAAAATCACTTTAGGTATTGCTTGTTCTCTGTCTATCTCTCGAACAATTGTTATCTGATTTAAAAAAAAACTCTGATTATATTACTGTTGCACCGTAAGGAAGGTTGAGTTCGAATTTCGTGAAAATCGTACCAAAATTGCTGGACGAAATGGTCACCGTTTGTACGCGAATATTGTATAAATATGGTATATCATGGTTGTGGACTCTCTGCAGGTCACAATTCTTATCCGATTTTGACGAAAAGTAACATTTCTAGGTTGTGTACCGTCACACCATAATCATTGTTGGCTTCGAATTTCATGAATATCAGACTGGAACTGACCAACAAAATGGCTGCTCCCAATACAGTATGAAATACAGGACTTAATGATGTAGGAAAAATCACTTTCGGTATTGCTTGTTCTCTATCCATCTCTCAAAAATGTGGGCGTATCCTGCCTGGCAGTGCCAGCCTATCTTTAACCATTCAGCTATCCATCTCCCCACCAATCCAGGATGTTACAGTACAACATGCGTCAATATCAAAATTGAAAAGGAACAGAGATCTTTGGGGTATAAACATATTTTAAGTTTCAACAAACCAGATAAAAATTGTGACCTCTAGAGGGTCCACCCACAACCTTGATATTACATACATTTACACTATCGTCCTAGGAGTAGCAGACAGTTTCACACAAAATTGAACTTGGCTGTCAAATAGTGTAACAGTGATAATGTTTGTACAGTTTTTAAAACTGGATAAAAATTGTGACCTCAAGAAGGACCACAACAGGTATGGCCCTTGTTTCAGTTATGTGTATGAATTTTGCATGTATCTTTTGAGTTGGTGAAGAAGTTATTTGAATTTCAGCAATTTCCGTCATTTACCTAATTAACGGAAATTGCTGATTCTTCCTATCACCAATGTAAACAACATAACAATTTCAAGACCATCAGATGATAAATGTAGTTTGTAGAGTGTTCATAAGAAACTGTGGACGACAAACGGACAGAGGCGAAGGCAATATATGACCACAGTTCCATGTGGGCGAAAAAGACAAAAAAGTTGTTTTTCAACAATTTTTATACGCACACATTACAATTGTTTGTGGACTCTCTACAGGTCACAATTCTTATCTGATTTTGACGAAACTTGAAACATAGGTTTATCCCCATAAGATCTCAGCTGCTTTCGATATTGACATGTATCGGATCGAAATTTCATGGATTATGGCCCCTGATTGTACGAAAAATCATGTTTTTAGCTTGTAGACCCTATAGAGGTCACAATTTTGAACCGATTTTGATATTATGTTTATAACCCAAAGATCTTGGTTCCTTTCGATATTTGCGCCCATTGGATTGTTGCTTCCTGAAATATGGCCCCTGATTTTCCGAAAAAATCACACTTTTAGCTTGTGGTCCCTCTGGAGGTCAAAGTTAGCTTGTGGTGCCTCTAGAGGTCTCAATTATCATCCGATTTTTCAAAAAAGTTTGATTATATCACCATTACACTGTAATGAAGGTTTGAGGTTGAATCTCGTAAAAATCGGACCAAAACTGCTGGACAAAATGGCTGCCACTAATACACGAATAGTGCAAAAATATTATATAACAAGGTTGTGGACCCTTGTTAAGGTCACAATTTTATTCCGATATGTGAAATTTAAGTTTATAACCAGAAGATGATGGTTGAAAATCAATAAATGAATAGCTAAATCCATAATAATAATTCTAATGATTTTCTGATAATTACTTAATATGTGACAACTCTTGTTGACTGCTTGTACGATTAAGCTGCCGTGGGCACCTATTTTTCTATATTATTTCCAGATTGTTTCAGTTTGTACCTTGTAAACCTTCAAAGGACAAAAATTACACCCTGTCTTTATTAGCCCAGTTCGGAGCAAATCAGTAGGACGTTAAACCTCATTTCATTTCACAAAAATCACAATCTAAGTTGTATGAAATTGTCTTGTAAATCCCATTACCTACAAATGATTAAATATTTATTAATCTAGTACTGCTCTGATGATTTAGCGGGGTATGTTTCATTGCCCAGAAACTTATCTTTTAAAATCAAATAAATTATGTTAAGTTCCATGATGAATTCAGAATGGCAGCAAGAAAGTGGGCTTGACACCTCCCCAGGTTAAGGAATGCACAAAAATCACGAAGTATTGAATTTAGGCTTCAAGCATTAAGTATGCCATGTTCAATTACCATACATTCAGAATTGTGGGGGAAAAAATAATGAGTATCGTACTTATGCTACAAGGAATAAGTATGCCAAGTTCCATAATGTCTTATTACGTGACTGCATTGATAGGGTTCAATCATGCATATTTTCCAATAAGGCTACTTAAGCCGAGATGTGCTATTTGACTTACAACTTTTGAACTCCATACTCCGCGCAGTGTTTCATTTGATTAGAGGTAATCCCACTACTCACTGCTGTAATGAGTGGATATTGTTGTTTTAAATTTTGATTGGTCAGTAGTCCGACTACCAACCAATGACTAGCTGCTCTACAAAAGCTTTATATTTAAAACGAGTGCCAATATTGGACCAAATATGTTTACAAAACGTTATGTCATGCCTCACGATTTTTTTTTGCCCAATTAACCCATGCATAGCAGAATACTGCAGTAAAACTAATTATGTGACAAACAAGGCTATCAAGTTGAATGAAATGTAAACAATACTGTTTGGAAACGAACATTCTTTCACCGTTTTAAATACCTTAAATCAATGTCCAAAGTTTTAGGGAAGACCCAGATTAAACGAAGGACTGTCACGTTGCTGTACTTAAGTGATAGCTTAATTAAGTGATAGCTTTGATTGAACGGGAAGAATAGACATACTCCCGCAAAAGTTCAAGAATCAGAAGCTAATCCAGCAATGGCCAGAGAGGGATTTCTCGGGCCATTGCTTCAGGAATATGAATAACTCTGGTACGTCAAAACCTGACTGAGTTTAACTGAGCTTTTCATGCGTATTAAGATATATAACAAGTTTGATTACTTGATACTTTTGAAAAAAAGAGAAATAGGGTTTAACATTCACTCGAAACAATCTAGATCATTTCGGCACTAACATGATTTTTTTTTTTCAATAATTTGCTTGCGCATAGCGTCTTTAGCAGTGGGAGGACACTGAGAAAACCCATGAGGTTGGACAGGCGACCCTACTCCTTGTCACATATAACCAGGGATTCAAAACCCCACGCCAGTTGTCTCAATGACAAGATTTATGATACAGCGCACACATGCTAACCATTGCGTCACCCCCTTGAAAACGATAAATGTGCAATTAATCACTACATGTCATTTCAATGGGCACCTCAGTCTCACTGTTGTTTTTTTTAGTTTGTAAGGATAAATTGAAAGATAAAACAAGTGTGGTTTTAAACTATTTATACATTTTGATAGTCATTATATTAAATAATATTACGATGCAGGGGTTTGGGACATGGCGGCTAATGAATGCAGACTGGCTTCTACATTAGACAGATTAGTCTGCCAACTGGCCAACTTTTGTCGCAGTAGTTGCCATTGTTGTTTTCCAAATGTACGATGTGTTGTCCAATTTATTATCACTTTTTTCTGCATTTGGTCAATTGTGGCTTGAACTGTTTTTGTCCTCAAAACTGAAATGAAACGCACAATTATAATTGGGACAATGCTGTACAAATAATATTTTTGAAAGATACAACCACAGCAGAGAAGTAATGAAATCAATACATAAACATTTTTGCATTGTGAATGCAAACTGATATGACTATGGTTTAAGAAATAACTTCGTTGGACAAAAAGGTAAACACATGGTTTTGTATTATGAAATGGAATCTATGCAAATATGTCGTAGACCACTGGATGCTCAACCCCAAGTAATTTGGAATAATTCTTGCTCTACTACAACCACCAGCCCATATGAAATATTAGGGTAGGGAAAGTCAGACAATTCTGACCAGTATTCATGTTGAGATTACAATACCATATCGGAATTATAATAAAATGTGTTACCATTGATTATAAATTCTTCAACCTCATCTTCATCTATCTGCATTTCTTTCTCTATAGTTGAATAGTCTATTTCTTTTCTATTCTCTACTGTCTGCATAAAGGTTAAAACTCTCATCTTCTGTAAATTATCTTCATGTGATAACCCTGCAATATAAATGAACTAGCTCATGAATAGTGTATAGTGGGCATACATCAAAGGGTAAATTAGTTTGGTACATCTGAATATTGTCAACAATGACCATACTTAATATTGCATAGTATCATATTGAAGGTAGTCTTAGACTCAATTACTGAAAATCACCCCCTGACCTACTTAATTGTAAGGAATATAACTTGTGCGACTCAGAATAATGAATTTTACATTTCAGCCATCAGTTGACAAATCTAAGATTTTACATAGAATCTAATTCAAACCTTGTGATCACATTAAATTGATAATAATTCATCAACATTTGAAGATTTTCAAACAACTAGTCCCTTGAAGTTTTTTTTATAATACAATTGCTATATTCTTACCTAAAAATGATGTGACGAAATCTGTGTTATTTTTATAAAATTGTTGATACTGAGCTAATCTTCCCGAAACAAAGATAGTGAGAAGCTGAAATATATATAACCTTTACAGTAGTTTCTACAGTATATAATCATAACCCATCAACAATATTCAAAAATCATTTGTCTGCTGGTCGAAATTAGAAACATATTAGTAGAACATGCTTCCCGGAAACCACAATCTTACTCTTGCATTTAACAGTTTTAGTAAACAAAAGTATTTTGTTACTAATAGTATATATAAATGCTTCTTGTTCAACAGATACATGTAGCCACTAGCTGTTGTGTAATCATTCTGTTTTTAAAATGAGTTGAGAAAGGAGAACATCAGGGTATGTTCTATGAGAATTCTGCCATGTGCAGATCAATTTGATATGTTTGGAAATGTGACAATGACTTTAAAATCAAAGAGCAACTTAAAGTTAAGCAATCCAGCATTTTTTTAACAAAATATGAAAAGACATTTCAGGACATTTTAAATAATAACCTCAAAGAAACTTTGATCCATAGAATGTTTAAAACATTGCTGTCATATGTTTGGGAAATTTTATCACTTCTTTGTCTTACAGCAATATGATTAATTCTAAATTATGCCTGCTGAAATGTGTGTGTTTAACCCATGTAACAATAATTTCCATTTACTTACATCATGTATTAGTTCTCCTTCTAAAAATTTGACTGGTTTTAAAGTGAGTAGATGATCCATTAAAAACATATCTTTATCAGCTAGACAAGTTACAATACATTTATGAGCATCTTCTCTTGCTTGTGAGGCATTATCTTCTGTATATGTTCCTAGTAACTCAATCAATACTTTAGTTGAATTTCTGTAAGCAAAGGCAATAGCATATCAAACTATTATCAATATATATATTTACAAACTGTAAAAGTTCTATGTTGAACTTAATGATGAGGAAAATATAAATGTATACTGTATCTAAATAAATACATTTTATTGAAAATTATCATTTTCTTACATTTGTCTGCTGGTCGAAATTAGAAACATATTAGTAAAACATGCTTCCCGGAAACCACAATCTTACTCTTGCATTTAACAGTTTTAGTTAACAGAAATATTCTGTTACTAGTATTATACATAAATGCTAAATCTGCCTGTTGCAGGTCTTTCTTTAGGCCTAAAATGTCATATAAATTATTAGTTAGACATTATCCAGACCATAATCAACTCTTGATGCCATTGCTAGTCTGCAATACTTAGCGGATTGGAATACATTTGTGAAGGATGATTAAACATAAAAATAGGTTGCCAGGCAACGTAACATATGCCCACACAGCTGCCAAATCGTCCGGGCAGTTGTTGCATTTTAAGTAATCATCAGAAAATCATAATTCAAACTACGGTGTAACGGTGATATAATCAAACGTTTTTTTAAATCAGACAATAATTGTGACCTCCAGAGGGACCACAAGCTAAAAAACTTAAAAGGGTGATTTTTCGTACAATCAGGGGTCATAATTCAGGAAGTTACGATCCAATATGGGCAAATATGCAAAAGAACCAAGATCTTTGGGTTATAAACATACATGTCAAGTTTCATCAAAATCGGTTCAAAATTGTGAGCTCTATAGGGTCCACAACCTTGATATAACATATTTTCACAATATTTGTGTACAAATGGCGGCCATTTTGTCCGTCAATTTTGGTCCGATTTTCACGAAATTCAAACTCAACCTTCAAAACCATGTAACGGTGAAATAATCAAACGTTTTTTTTAATCGGATACTAATTTTGACCTCCAGAGGGACCACAAGCTAAAAAGGGCGATTTTTCGGACAATCAGGGACCATAATTCAGGAAGTTACGATCCGATTGGCGCAAATATCGAAAGAACCAAGATCTTTGGGTTATAAACATGCATTTCAAGTTTCATCCAAATCGGTTCAAAATTGTGACCTCTACACTGTTCACAAGCTAAAAAACATGATTTTTTGTACAATCAGGGGCCATAACCCATGAAGTTACAGTCCGATACATTCCACTAATCGAAAGGAACCGAGATCTTAGGGTGATAAACCTATATTTTAAGTTTCATTGAAATCGGATAAAAATTGTGACCTGTAGACTGTTCACAAACAATTGTGGACGGACAGACGTCCAGACGAACGAACAGGGGCGATGACATTATACGTCCACATGAAAATGTGGGCGTATAAAAATGGTTAATCGAGATTTCATTCTTTATACAGACTTCAGTAAATAATGAAGCTAGCCTAAAATTCAAAAGCTAATGTCTCGGTTCAGAGTGGATTAATTTGACAGAAATTTTTAACATAGTCTATTTATGATTCCTATTTTTTTTATCTAATCTTCCATAATGAATCTTTAATGACAGAGGAAAATGAATTATATCATTGAAAATGCAATATAAGAATATGTGGATGTTGTGAAATAAGTGATATTAATTTCCAACTTGGTGATCTCAGTTGGCAGTCTATAGTTGACACTATAACACCAATCAAGTAAAATGTTAACAAGACCTTCTGTTACGCATTCCACATTTAAAAGAAATTTAAAGGAGCTAAACGTTTAACTCATTATTTTCTATAATATTTGAAATTAAAGTAAGAATCAGAATTGAATATTGTTTCATTTCAATCGATATTGATGTTGTAATCTTGCCATGGATCCTAATATCCAATATTTCAGACGCAATCAACATTTTATAAACTGTACAGGGTTGTTTATTCTGTTTTTCGCAACTAGTACCATGTGTTATAAACAAAACAAGCCAACAGTGAGGCTGATGTCCGCCGCCGAAATCCCAAAATAAATCACACATATTAATTAATCGCACATTTATTTTTTTCAAACGTATCGAGCAATCAAAGACGAAGTGTCATCCAAAAGTGTTTTATAAAGAAAAATGCTAAAATCGACGAGAAAAATGAAAATGTACCCTAGTTAGGGGGACCCTAAAGGCAGACAAAAGGGCCCCCACGCTTGACAAAATGGCTCCTCTGGCAAAGGGAAAGGGCCCTCATGTCCGAGTCAATAGTTTCTATACACTGTTACTGTTGAATCCATTACTGAATGAAAATGCAGTCATTGTATTGGCATAAAAATCATCAATCAATATGAACCCAAGTTATCTTGTCCCAAAGCATCAACCAATCAAATTGCTTATCTCTGCCTACCCTAAGCAGAAAATGTTCATCTATGAACTCCATCAAGGCATTGACCTAATAAGCATACACACCAATTTTGAACATTTAACTCAATTAGAAGGAGAGTTATTGTGTTCCAAAGTCTCAACCAATCAAATTGCGTATCGCTCTGCTTACCCTGAGCAGAAAATACTCATTATCGAACTTAGTCAAGGCATTACTGTAATGAAACTATACACCAAGTTTCATCACTCTCACTTAATTAGAACTAAAGTTATCGTGTCTCAAAGCATCAACCAATCAAATTGCTTATCTCTGCTTACCCTAAGCGGAAAATGCTCATCTTCAAACTCCATCAAGGCATTGACCTAATAAACACATACACCAAGTTTGAACATTCTAGCCCAATTAGGAAGAGAGTTATTGTGTCCCAAAAAGTGTGACGGACAGACAGACGAACCCATTTTAATAGTCCCCCTACTTTCTACGAAAGGCGGGGGACAAAAAAGAGAGAGAGAAATGGGGTTACTAGGTCATTTCGGGACTAACATATGGTTTAATTTACTTCAATAATTCGCTTGCCCGTAGGGGTCTTTAGCAGTGGGAGGAAACCGGGGTGCCCGGAGGAAACCCATGTGGTTGAGAAGGCGCCCCTATCTCCATGCCACATACGCTCACACCAGGGATCGAAACCACAGCCGCAAGCCAGAGGTGACCGGCCAGCTAGAGGTCGAAGCACGGCACTCTAGACCACTAGGCCATCCCACCCCCACCCACCTCCAAAAAAGATATACAAGATAATGCTGATGGCTGATTCACAAATGACAAAAATAAAATGTGTAAAATGGACTAAGCGAGGGGCATAAATGACTGTCGTTCAATTTGGACTGTTAGCGTATTTTACCAAACATTTAATAAGAAATCACAATAAATTCTTCAAAAATAAAATACAAATCACTTTATATAAATTGATAATAGTTTTAAGACCCCTTTTCGTCTATCCAAAGATTAGGGTCACACAAACTTAAAACCGAGGATTACTCAACGAAACATTTCCTATGCCATTCTGTCATGAGAAGTCTTATTCTACGGCATTGTTTCTTTACAGTTTTGGAAATTACCTATATATATACTTACGTGGCTTTTGCAAGTGTTAAAGCATTGTGAAGTGTTCTTAATAAGGTCTGTACTTTTTGTGCACTGATGTCCCATTTTGCTATCCACACTTTTATCTGAAAAATGGAATAGTAAATACTAATACCACTTGAATAAGTGTAAAATTGTCTGAGCTTTAATTAAATTCAGATTGTTATGTATACATTTCCATCTTGCTATTTTTCTTCAAAAAGCCTATGGCTCTGCTAATTCAAGTACGATTGACATGCTTGTTCATTGGACATCAAAACAACACAATTTAGATTTTTGGTATAATGCAACAATTCCAGATTACGTCATGCTTGGTTCCTATTCCATACTACACTTGTACTCGTTTAATTAAATTTTTTAATCAAATTGAATCAAAATAATAATCTACCTCATCTAGATCTGTAGGTGCCATACTCAACATGTCTGCTTGTCCCGCTAAACGTACTAGACTTAGATATACAACATAACGTAATGGAGAAGAAGCTTCAACACCATGGAATAGATTAGACAACCTGAAAGTTAAAAGACCAAATACAATTGATCTCATATAGTTTCAAATAGTTATTGATATATAATATAAATTGTTGATGTTACATGTATATATGAAGTGCATTATTAACCATTACCAGAAACATTAGTGTTTATATCTACCAAGAATTGTCTTAATCGGATACTCAAAAATTCCAGTTGCATATATTGATGTTGAATATAACTGAATAATTCTCACATGACTTGCATGTACTAATTACAAAAATAACATTTCAAATAACTGAATATAAGCTAATCAATTTACATTTTTAATCTGATGTTTATTCTTTTGTCTGTTGGTGGAGCTTTTCCTACTTTTTCGCAAAACAGTGTAACCACACTTTCAGCTTCATTGGGTGGTAGTAATAAAACCAGAGATATAACACCATTAAAAACCATTTCAATGTCTGTAACAGATAAAAAAGCCAACAGTGAGACTGATGTCCAACACTGTAATCTCAACCCAAGATAAATATATGTAGATGAGTAAGATGACACTTACTGTATTAGTAATATTAATTAAAATTTATCTTTTAACAATGCATCAGGCAATCAAATAGCTTATCACCGTACTTAAAATGGTCATTATGAATGTCAGTCAAGATATTGAGGTAATAACACTCTTATTTTTGATACAACATCACAACTCCAAGATGGCTGCAATTATGTCACAGAATTTAACAAAAATCCTTCGAGTAGGAACTACTACTACACCAGAACATGCGTTGACTGTTTAATATGGCACCAGTTCAAGATGGTGCCTATGATGCATAAATTGGAATATACCTCTGTATCCTTGAATAAGAAGTGTACCTCCGCAAAATCCAGCTGTGTAGTAATAAATCAAATATCTCCCAGTTTAAAAACAAAAAAGATAGGTTGCCAGGCAACGAAACATACACCCACAGCAGCTAAATCGTCCGGACAGTCAACAAGGGTTGTCGCATATCCAGGGCTCGAAATTCGTTTTTTTGATCGAAGGCCAACATTGGCCTACGATAGGCCAAAGTGCAACCTTGATCGTAGGCCAAAAATTAAAAATCCAAGGCCAAGTCATAAATTATCATATTATCAGCTTAATATGTAATATTACGTTATAAATATGTTTATTGTAGATGGTTGTTACAGGTTGTTATTTATTACTTTTACAAAAATAATGCATCCTTACAGTTTAGGGGGAGGGGGATAAAACTCTTATCGTACCGTTATTAGTACGATTTTTTATTCTACAAATATTTTTTTAAAAATCTGCATTTTTATTAGGAGTTGAAAGTATTACTATATCATCGGTAGAGCTTCGTAAAATATCAATACAAATCGATAGTATTGATAAGATATGCCTAAAAGCACTATCAAGTATCGTTCTCTTCGTCTATTTTTCGTGCGTGCGTAGGGGACTGAGCAGTCGACTCGATGTTTTCCGTGACCTAATCCTTCGTATATAATAATACAATAGCCTACATCGGTCACTTTACATTTATATTTCAAAGTCTCAATCCAATCTCAATGAACAATGCTTACTTTAGACAATTCATTTTTCCATAGTTTTTGCACGCGAATCGACAACGAATTATCCGCCATGTTGGTATTTGTCGCGTTCACGTACGCAATGCTTTGAGTCGACTCGTGCTCATTTTATTTTGGTTCCTCCACAGACATCGGCCTATCAACGGTTTTTCGTAATTCAGAACCACGGCTACATTATTTAAAAATTAAGTACAATTTATACGTAATATGAGACGGTTTATTATTAAGTAGACGAACAAAAACAACTATCACAAAACATTGTATGGTTTTGTCTTTTAAACACGTAATCCAGTCTTGATTTCGACCGTGAAAATAAGATAGTTTTGATATTATCACTCGACACTTCAATGCCGATTATCGATAGTAAGAATAACTATCGATACCCAGCTCCAATCGGCGGTCATACATGGCCGTGGATAATTGAAAATCGGCCACGAATCTGCGGCCAAATTCTAAAATTCGGAGGCCATGGCCGCCGTGGCCACTGGCAGTGTCGAGCCCTGCGCATATCTTAACTTTTTTTTGGTAATGAAACATTTGTAATACACTAAAATCTGATTAAGAGTAACAACTCATTATGTAATTATCTGAAAATCATTAGAATTTGTTTGCTTTTTATAAAGTTTTGCCCCGCGCTAACAATTAGTATGGGAAACATTTAACATCAAGGATTCAGCTGTTCAGTTATCAAAATTCATTGAAAATCAAAATACTTGTTCGTATCAACAACTTAAACCCTGTGTATCAATCTGAAGTCAATCAGATGATAAGTTTGGCATCTACAGCGTCACAAGGTTTTTTGAAGTGATCAAGGGAGATAACTCTGGAAGTAATTATTAGAAATCGCTAAAAATCAGTAGGCTTCTTCGTCAATTGGATATTAACTTTGGCCTCTAGAGCGTCCACAAGATTTTTTGAAGTGATCAAGGGCCATAACTCTGGCACTAATTATCGGAAATTAATGAAAATCAATAGGCTTCAATGACCTTAAACACTGTGTATAAATTTAAAGTCGATCGGATATTAACTTTGGCTTTTAGAGCGTCCACAAGATTGTTTGAAGTGATCAAGGGAGATAACTCTGGTACTAATTATCGGAAATCACTGAAAATCAATAGGCTTCTTCGTCTTATGACCGTAAAAACTGTGCATAAATTTAAAGTCAATCGGATATTAACTTTGGCTTTTAGAGCGTCCACAAGATTTTTTGAAGTGATCAAGGCCCATAACTCTGGCACTAATTATCGGAAATCGCTGAAAAACAATAGGCTTCTTAGTCTCATGACCTTAAACACTGTGTATAAATTTAAAGTCAATCGGATATTAACTTTAGCCTCTAGAGCGTCCACCAGCAATTGTGGACGCCGGACGGACGGGGGCGACGACAATATACGACGACATTTCAATGTGGGCGTATAAAAAGGAAAAACCCACAACCCTATTTTATTTCACAGCTATGATATTAGAAATTAAATAATTAAACAAATATTTGATTAATCTTAATTCATGTTACGTCAATAGAATCCATACCAGCATCGCTGTTGAGTTCTTTCCAGCAAATATCACTGGCTTCAATGATGTTTTTCAAGTCAACCAAAAGCCCAGCCTCAGCATTTTCACCCGATATTTCAGCTCCAGATGATTTTAAAAAACTTCTCAGTTCTGCTGTCTGTAACAAGAAATCAATATTTGTAAGAAACAACCTTGTGACTAACATACAATTACAGGCTAAATACCAGTATTCAACATATTTTAATAATTAAACCGGTTTTAATAACCATTGCTTGCTACAGGCTCAGGGGACATTTTGCCCGGGTTGCAACAATATGGCCTCATCTGTTCCGCACCCCTGACATGGAGAAACCACACCGGAAAGTTGTAGTGATTTAAATTGTCTTAAAACAGAAACATTTGGTTCAGTGCCTTTGACGCTATGTTCCTCGTGACTAATAATAGTAATTAGTACTAACCCTGTGATACTTGGTAGGCCTATTGGGCCTATCCTAAAAATAAGGACTAACGTCAACGATTGCCATACATACAGTTATCATAGTCACTGCATTTTCTGTGACATTGATATTTAGTGAATGGGAGTGAATTAATTTTCCACATTAATTTTAAAGAAACTTGAACATCCAACCACCTTTCAGATATCCAAATCCAGCATGGGCATTTCTCATGGTATAATTTATCCCAGATGGTTGATGGCAGATGAACGGGACTGGGTAGAACAGAAGATTGATTACACAAAAACAGTGGCTAATAATCACCCTAACTCAATATATTAATAAATTTTTCATTATTCTATTGTACTGCGGCATGTACATAAAAAACAGTAAATAAATACCTGATCTGGAACAGCAATATCTATTATCACTGGAATACTCATGCTGCCGATTAAAACCAATATGGCGGAAATTAGATCTCTCACATTAAGAAGGCGTGGATTGGATAAACTTGTCCAATGAAAGCCATCGAAACAAGAAATACATAAATTTATATGCTTCCGGTGTACACACGTGCCACTACTTCCCATTTCATCATTCAAAACAACATATTACATACTGTGTACATCAGAATTGACAGCTTGTCAGGTTATAGGATGTCTTCTACTCGAAGTAAGTAAAGTTATCAACGTTTATTTTACATATTTAAATGAATGGTATTCATGAATACACAATGGTAGTTCTATAATCGTTGATGTCAGTGAATAATAATGAATAACACCGGCAAATCTTTAGTTTTTGACAATCAGTCACTGAATCAGCTGCAGTAAAGGCCGCATTAAGTCAGTGGCAAAGCCCTGTAATCAGATTTAACAGGTAAAAAGTATATATTTTTTTTTTTGTCTTTTTGAATTTGCATACAACCTAACACAAATGCCAGTCAAGTCGTCCACAAGCAAAGTCATTCACACAAAAAAAATCTGGTGAAGATGTCCCCACTCGGTATGTATTGGAGTCGTCCCCACACGTTGGTAGAGTCATCCACATGGTATTGGTTGACTGGTCCACACAACTAAGTTTAATTTGGGGATGTAGAAATATGTTTGTTAAGTCGTCCACATGGCATTGTGTAATGTTAGTGACGCTGACAGTATTCATAGAAAGCATAATATTAATATGAGTGTTTGATATGACTATTGCCAATCTAGAGCGGTCACATTTAAAAATAACTTAAAGTTCAACAAAATAATAAATCAATTTATTCAGTAATTATTCAATAAAACTTTTATTAATGAATAATAATAACTATACAGCCAGTAAATGACTCAGCTCTATCGTCTTGATACACTTTTCTTCCCCAGTTCATATAATACCCTATAAATATTTTATCATGAATAGTGCCCAACTTCTTATTCCTTTGCATACGCTTTTCATGCAGGTTGGTTTCACTATAACAGAATTGCCCTGTGATACATGTATAACAGATCACAGAATAAAATTACACATAGCCACTTTTTCGACACATGTTATCGTCAGCTGGCACCTCAAATAACCCAATGTTAAAAGAAAGCATGCAGTGTACACCTTACAACAAGTTCAAATTTTGGTACTCTAAATTGATTCAGGATTCTTATACAAATTCTTATAATTGGACTTTTTTAGTTCCATTTCGTGTACAGAAATTAAATCAACGATTAGTTTTGAAATTAAGTATGGTGCCGAAATAATATCAATCTAATTTGCCTCATATAATGATGTAATCTGAATGTATATAAACTGATTTACATACAATCGTTTAGGTTTAAACTCTCATTTTAAATCAGTTGTGTTCAGCAAATATGCCTCAAGCCTCAATCGATTAGCAATCTCAAGAGACGAAGAAGCCTTTTGATTTTCAGCTATTTCCTAAACCTTTAAACCACTAAACTCATCCTATAGCATGTTTTGTATAATAAAAGTTACTATTGGGAAGATTTATATGTAGACGCCAAATGAATTCTAATTATTTACAATGATTAAGTCATGGGTTTGTAACTCTTAATCAGATTTAGTGTTCGGGGGTGGATCTAGGAATTTCTGCAGTTGGGGGGGGGGGGGTACCAGGCTCCGGTTAAGGAAATTTGACAGTTGACAATGCATGATGCTATCATCTTCTGTATATTACGTAGAAATACGTTTGATGTAAATGTTTATAATGAATTAATAAAAGGATCACATTGTGATTAAATTTCATTAATGCAAAGGATTATTTGTGATATCACACATATTATAATGAATTAATAAAAGGATCACATTGTGATTAAATTTCATTAATGCAAAGCATTATTTGTGATATCACACATATCATTATTTTCCTCTTTGAATGCCAACATGGTGATAAAGGATGAAGCACACGACCGACCGTTCTTGGTAGCTGAGCAGGGTGCATCGTTGGTTTTCCCCGGGTACTCCGGTTTCCTCCCACTGCTAAAGACCCCTACACGCAAGTGAATTATTGAAATAAGATTATTAAACCATATGTTAGTCCCGAAATGACCTAGCTTGTGTCATGTGGACATTAAACCCCATTTCTCACTCTCACTGTCTGAGCAGGGTCGGATTTGGACCCCACAAATCCCTCTCTGCAGGCCTCGAAATAACAATTTTAGGTGTACCTGACAAAATAAAATGTCAGGCACTAATGAAACAGTACCTGACATTTTCAACTTAGTGCCGGACATGTATTAATAATATCATTAAAAAAGACATATTTAGTGCCTGACAAAATGACAAGCACCAGAAGTTTTGTGTCTGACAAAGCCTGAATATGTGCCTGACATTGTCAGTGACAGGTGCCTTATTTCCAGGTTTGCCTCTCTGGATCCACCCTGGTGTTTTGTAAATGCTTGTATTACCAATGAAAAAATTACTATTCAACAGCCTTTGTGGACTGCTTGAATGACTTAGCTTTTGTGGGTATATTTTTCATTTCCTTGCAGTCCATCTTTTAATGTTAACAGATTTTCATTCAGCCAAACAATTTTAACATCCAAACTTACCGGTAAGAATCAATGAATGTATGAAAACTGAACCTTTTTGTGTGATTTCAGATAAACGATCACAGCCTTTATGGACACCACCTCCAGGCTCGCCACCAGTTCAGTTAAAACTATACAACAGTCTTAGCCGAAAGAAGGTAGGATTTTTGTTGGTGTAGTTCTAGATGCATGAAATCATGTATATAAATTTCAAATCAATAAGAGTAAACAAACGGACAGGGGTGACAGTTGTTTTCAAAAATGATATTCACATTATGATCCGATGCGAATTCAGAACTTCATTAAGATAACTACCTGTAGTAAATTTTATCACATATCGAATTGGATCATGAAACCTGACATCAGAAAATTACTTGATGTAGATGTTCATTCATCTCCCACTAAAGCTAAGCGGTTTCATTGGTCGATGCTTTGTGACAAGATAACATTGATTCTAACTGATAGAGAGTGATGAAACTTAGTGTATACTTCAAAATCTTGACTGACTTAGATCATGAACATTTTATGCTTAGACAAAGGATAGATAATCAGTTTGATTGTTCAGTTCTTTTGAAAAAGATAAATTAATTAATATGTGTCATCTATTTATTATGGGATTTCAGCCTCACTGTTGGGTTGCTAATCACTAATTTCGATTGGTCTAGGGCCCGCTCTGGATCTCTCTCAGATCCTTCGACAGAAGATATCGTTGCAAATACCAAAACTGAAATTTCCATCTGTGATAACGATGTTGCAAAGTTCAAGGATTTCTCAATGTCACTTTTCCAATTTACACTTCCGCTCTTTGGTTATGCTAATTAGTGTGCTTTTCACCTAACAGAAAAATTTCCATGGATTTATCTGTTTCTTTTCTTTGTGTTTGTATCACATCCTTTGTAAATGGAGATAACAGACCTAAAGGTTCGTGAATTTCAGACTAAGCTAGCAATGGCTAAATGTTGTAAAACTCATAGTCATTGCTTCAGGAACATGACCCTTTGCTGGTCTTGTAGCTCATACCTGACTGCTATATCACCCTCAGTGGTATCAGAGGTTAAGCCCCATAGTAGTAGCAGTAGTATGATCTTTGGTTCTAGAGAGCACACCTGGGGGGTTGGATGGCCGAATGGTTAGCATGTGCGTGCTGTATCATAAAGCCTGTCATTGAGTCAACTGACATGGTTTCGAATCCCCAGTTGTATGTGACAAGGAGTAGGTTCGCATGCCCAACCTTGTGGGTTTTCTCTGGGTCCTCCGGTTTTCTCCCACTGCTAAAGACCCCTACAGAAAAGCGAATTATTGAAATAAAATTAAACCATATGTTAGCTCAGAAATGACCTAGTTTTTGTCGAGTGGATGTTAAACCCCATCTCTCTCTCTCTCTCTCTCTCTCTCTCTCTCTCTCTCTGGAGAGAGCACACTTAAATAGAAACTTGACTGATGGGAATGTCTGAAGATGAAGGTAGGTAACATTAATTGTAACCCTTTTTTTTTCTTGCATTTTCTCTTTGTGTGATACAAAACATTCCACAAAACATGTTTGTTTTTAAAAATTATTTTATTTTTTTCTTATTGAAACGTTGACAAGACAAACAATGCTTGATGAGTGTCATTTTGTACACTAGTCTTACATATTGTTTTAACATGTATATATTAATAACAATATCATTGTACATTTTATAATGAATCCCATGAAAGGGGGGTGTTCATATGATGACTATTTACAATATAATTGTTTAACAGTTAATTAAAACAATAAACATATATTCGGCACATTCTGCAAATTGATACAAATACAAACAATTACAATATATAGTGCAGAAATAAACATTGTTGAAAATCCAAATTTTATACTGATTGTAATTTGAATTAGGTGATTTCATCAGATTTGATGAATTATATTGATAGGGATGTTATAATCTTGTGTTTGACGTATTCATATCTGTTATTTCTTCATAATATTCAAATTACTGAATAAGCACATGAAGAGGTGTATGTATGAATTACTATCTTTGTAAATTAAGGAAAGTAATTAATACCTTTCCTCCTCTAAAAAGTTAACTATGGCTTATCAAGATATTAATGAATGATGGTGAATGATGGTGATTCTCTCAGAACACATAATGTGAATTTACTACAAATAATATCAATAAGAGGGATTTTAAGTGTTTTTCATGTGCTTTACATGTTGTAGTGCATGCATCTATATGACATATATTATGAGTAAAGTATAGACAGACGCAACACTAAGAAAAGCACATACACACCAAAATAATTAAGGCGGCACACACAAATATACTGGACATATTTTACCTTTTTCTATTTTTTTATGTAAGAAAAATAAATTTGAAACTCAAAAAATGTACATATTTTTATAAAGTTATATACACCTATAATACATTATAATTTCTACAGTTATAAATTAAATTTCAGCTCTTAATATTATTAACAAAATGTACAAGTAAATGAATTAGAGTATTGATTCCTGTGTTCACTCATTCATCTGATATTTACTATGATATATAATTATAAACTACAGGCTAACTTATATTTTACTTACTATATATATATAAATATCTATTATCTTTATTGTTCTATTATAACATATTATTAGGAAGCTCTTTAATTTCTTCATAACAGAACAAATAAAGATGGAATCTAGGTAAATATAGTTCAGTCTCTCAATATATATATTATATATTTCACAGGCATTTACACAACGAAAGGAACATTTTCCCTAAGTAATATCTTAAGCACAGGTCTTAATGACCTTGCTTGAGAATTGCACTTTCTATTGTCAAATGCAATAAAATGGACTTGATCAGAATAAACACTTAAAGTATACATATTATATTTCATGTATGTCAATTTAGTTTAAGATAATATATTGTAAACCACAGGGGCAATTTCTCATTGTTAATGGAAACTGAATAAATATTTATAAAATAGGAAAAAAGATAATAAAATGTAGGCCTACTATTATAAATTTCCAAACAAGAGATTAATTTTAAAAAACCATTAAACTCTTACATGTATGTAGCACATTTATCTAGTAAACTAATCGATACTCAACTAACTCAAAGAAAGGATTAGTATATTATATAGATATTAATATGGAACTCGATCGTGTAGACTTAAGTGAAAAAAAAAGTATTCTACTTTTTTCGATTACATATTGTACATTGAATAGCAAACATGATAAATTCACATTTAAGCTTACAAAAGTGCAATGACCGTCGACATGCATTTATATAAATTCATGAATAAATGAAAAGAAATTTCAAACTTGCATACAGTGTTATATAATCAATGTAGAAAGGCAATAATTGTATTAACCACACATTGTTATACTCAATTTAGAACTCATATTTTACATGTAAAATGATATGTTCTTATACTATCACTTTCAATATGGTTCTATAACCAGTTTATTCTATACATCATATCTACAAGGACAAAATTTCATATATTGATTTTTTTGACATGATTTGACAAGAATTTTTAAGACCAAAACTAATATATTTGGAGATGGAACCAATGACTCTCTGATTAGTACCATCAATATCAATTATTATACTTTGTACAATTTATCTTAATCAAACTATATAAGAAGCCTGTACAGTCTCTATTTAAAATTACTCTTTACACCTTTAGATATAAATAATGGATCCAAACAATTCCATTTACCCACTGTTGTGTTAAAGGGGATTTTAAAACTGGATTCAGTGAAATAGTTTAACTACCTTGAAATTGTAAAAATGAATTACATCAGAATTCTGGGTGTGTGATGTATTCCAACTACATGGAAAGCCCCTTGTTTCCTTATCTCTTTTAACAGGATTCTCATTATCTTTAGATTGGCAATATCTCGAAAAGGTATATGTAAATTGATATTAATAAATCTGTTTTGTTATCAATATAACAGATACAGGTAAATTGATATTAATGGTATTAATCTGTTTTGTTATCAATATACAAGATAAAAGGTGTGCAGTCAGTATTTTTGGTTCCTGATTAAAGCTTGCAAGGTGTAATAGTTTAATATAAGGCATTTAAAAGTTCCAACAAATTATCACATAGTTAATGAAAAAAAAAATATTTAAAACTCGGTGGCCACATCGCACAAACTGGAATTTTCAATTACAATTTTAAACAGATTTTCATTACCGTGCCTGTTTAAGCAAACCTTAGTATAAGGTCACCAAGTTTTAAATGTACGGTAGTTGACATATATATCAAGGAAGAAAATACAAAGGTTTTACTCCCTGTCCCAATCATTGACAATTATATTCTAGCCTCAGTGCTGTATGTTTTTGATAAGAATCTTTAATTGGGTATTCTAAATACTAATTCTACACATTTTGCTTTTTTCTCCTTCCTTGATGATATATGTTGCTACTTATTGAATATTTACAGTGCAAAATAGTATGGTAATACAGCTATAAGAAACTATTTATTAAGCTCACACAAAAGCATACAATCATCATCTGAACGCTGGTTGAACAAAATAGTAAACCCATTAGAGAATTAAATAGTATAAAATGTATATAAGAATTATTTGAATGACCACTATTAAAACTGTCTCTTATTATCTTATCCACGATAATATTGCTATCTATTTTCCTCTCTGTGGTGGTTGTCATAGGGCGGGTGGTGGTTCGATACTCACGATCTCTCATTGGTACCTTAACAACAGGACACAGCATAGTATCTGGATCACGTAACCATACATGTATGCCAAACACTTGAAAATTTTTATTATACATACAGGAGGGTAGCTGTGATGTATCAAACACAAACTGCAAAAAAATTGAAAACCAAATTAAACATGCATTATGCAAGAGCTAAATCTGTTTATTGCAGATCTCTCTTTAGACCTGAAATGTTATCCAGACCATAATCAACTTATGATGCCATTGTAAGTCTGCGATATTTAGTGGATTTGAATAGAATTTTTGATGAATAATTTAAAGTAAAATTCAGTAATCAAGACATTTATTATCGTACCAATGTTAGTAATGACGATCGAGGCTAGCCTAAAATTGAATCGCTAATACCTTGGTTCAGAGTGAAGCAATTTTACTGAAATTTTTCACATATTCTGTTTTCATTATATATTTTTTAACTATTACAGCGAGAACCGTCAGCTCTTTATCTTATCGTGCCTAATGTCCATATTTGATACTTTATCAATGAATGTTTTGCAAAATTAGTTGGATTGTAATTCTGTAGTTATTCCCCTTTAATTGTTTTATTAAACCTGAACTTGCACCAGTTCCCATCATCCAATGTTACACCAACTGGGCCCAGTTTCCAATACTAATTAACAGAAATAGAAAAACTAAATAAAAAAATTAGGAACTGAGTATTAATTACCTACCGGATAATACTGAGGTGTTATTCGAAACCATGTCAGGTCATCTTCTAGGAAAGGTGAGGGAGCTCCTTGAAATGACCAACCGAATGCCCCGAGCTGTCCTTCTGAATTATACATCAGAAATACTGGATACATATCCTCACATTTCATGTTGGGTGTTAAATTCTTGAAATAGTGTAAGCCTGAAAATTGGAAAATAGTGATATTTAATATTTTGCCCAATTTGTACTGACTTTCTACTCTAGCTTAAACTATTGATTAACCTTGTATATACAGGTAGCCAATATGTAGGCCTATTAAAATCTTTATTAAATATCAACAATTCAAAATGGTAGTAGACATGTGTTACTGAATTACATTTTAAAAAAGCATAAACGTAAATCAGGCATGATTCGTTTTATGTCTCTAAGGAATTGTGTTAACATTTTTATTGGAAAATTGATTTTTCAATTTCAGTAATTTCAGTTACCGGTATATGGAATTTTAAACAATGGTCTTTACTTTCTGAATTTATTTTCCAATTTTTTTGTTGATTTTTTTAAAATGAAAGATTGTACCTTTGAGAAATAAAGTTCATTTACTGTTGAATTGATTTTTTTGCCTTGGAGCATTATTTGTCTAGAGTTATAGTGTATTGGCAAGATACTAGTATAGCCAGGACTTGGATAAATCAATAAACTTCGAGAATAATGGCTGTTCAACTATCGTTCAAGTACTTACCCATTTTTGGATTGCAGGTATGTGCTACCCATTCTGGACTTAAATGCCTAGCACTTAATGGTATTTGTTCATAATGTTCTTCCACATTGTAGCCTGTCTGTAAAAAGAAGCCTCTACCTGGACTAACATTCGGAGCATATGGACTGCATATCAGTTTTGGATGTTTGAAATAAGCTGAAAATGAAAATAAAAGGGATCTTTAATATTTTGTTGATTAAACCATCATTTTGAAATTCATTCTATTCACAAATCAAAGTCATCAAGATTTGAGTAAATAGAACTGTACTGAGATGCAATGACAATGCATCACTGATTTCACCAAAAGTAGACTGAACATTTATGACACCAGAAAAGTTACAGATACCATATCCCCATTACTTTACAGTGCTTCCAGTGACTCTGGTACTCATGCTGTAATGTGCAATGGCAAATTCTCATTATTTAGGTGTCAAATTTGGCATATTGTTGCGTCTTCCACAGCACAGAACTGTATGAGTTAAAATGACCCAAGCCTTTTAAAAGACACATTTAATACCCTACATCTGCACCATAAAATCATGATTCTCAACATTCATATTTCTCAAATTCAAATTGATCTGATGATGTCATCATTTGTGATTTGTTATTTTTACTCTCAGATTTTCAAAATTAAACTGTTCCCTCAAAAGAGATTTTCAATAATCTGTTTATTAAAGTGCTTCATTTTCATTGTGTCTCAGAACTGATTGGTATAATTCATACTTTACTACAATAACCAAGTTGTTGAAGTTCAAAGAAGGAAAAGGATATTGAAAGTGTATTGATTTATATATGAATATAAGAATTGTGTTTTGGTTATTAGCATTCTTTTTATAGTTTATAATCTATATTATATGAATTCAATAGACTATGTGAAACCTATAATAATAAACCGATGTACGTAGTCCTGTAGACAGGATGTGAGAGTTGTAGAGACAAAAAATAGATATATTATATTGTTCATCTTTTAACAATAGATGGAAGGTGTATATTGTTTGTTTCTATATCCCCTTTGTTTGAGAAAAAAACGCGCCAGCTTTAACTGTCATAGAATACCAGAAATACACTCTGGTAACTTGCTCAGATAAAAGGCCAGATATGCCAAGATTAAGCGATTCTAAATGCCGATAATTTGCCTCCACCTGTGAGATATTTTGTCTCAAAGCACAAGATGTTGACTTTCCTTGCTACTTATTTGCCCCTTGGGTCAGGGGCAGAGAAAGTAACCTTTGCCTCTTTCAACAGATGTATCAGTTTAATACTAATAGATGTGCTTGGCAAGTTTGTAATAATATGCCCTGAGGGAGGCATCACTTGGTTAGCCTCTCTCTTTGTATCCCAAATCGCCAGTATTTACTTCTTATTAACACCATAATTGAATTCTCGGCAGAGATGTGATTGAAAATTATGCATTGAAATATCGAAAAATATGGTATATTTTCTTAAAGTGACACTCAACAGTGGTGTCAGATTGGTTTGTTATTTCTATTTGTGATGTATTAGAGTGAAAGGGGAATACGGTCACGTCACTATGATTAATATGTCAACAAGTTTAATTTTCACTGGAAACATAATTCATATTAGATTGATCATACCTTTGATGTGCTGAGGAAAAAAATCTTTCATGACATTCCCTCCTTCTATTAAATGTAACTAATCATCGTAATATCAAAAATCATCCAAATTATTACAAAAAATTTTTTTAATTTAGTTTTTATTAACTCTTTATGTTTTTTTCATCTTATTGATGTTTTTTTTGTAGATATTTTTAGGATAAGAAATGGTATGTTTTAAAAACTTCTCCATGGTGCTATCAGGTTGAATTACCAAATGTGTAAATAAGATCTAATGAAGTGATTAGTAATGTTATCACAAGAGTTAACTCTAATGAATTGAATAAACCTGTTTTTAATGAAATGTTTGCCTTCACTAATCATGCATGTCCAATTTCAGTGCAAATCTAATTGTTACTATTGGCTTGTGGCTTATGAAAAATGATTTCCCCCTACATTGCTCTTCCTTTGTTATCTTAACAAGATCAAGACGGTGGTCCAATTGGCCAGAAGGATACTAGGCCAGCTGTCTGTGCCATGTTGATATTACTATAAGAAGTTAGTCCCCCCTCATATCAAGAGATTACCTATGCTTTGATTAAATGTGGTCAGATCTTATTTGTGATTTTTGTTTGTTAGTAGGATTACCATCTATTCCATTATCCATATCACTTAATTCAATGTCATATGTTTTATTGTGGATCAAAGATTTTTTCTATAAAAGGTATTAAAAAGTTTATTCTGCAGTCCATAAATTGAATCTATAATATTTGTTTTATACTTCAAAATCAATACAACAAACTCTTCAATAAATTATCTTTTTCAAGATAATTCCTATTAGTCTGAAAAGGATTTATTATTTTCTCAATTGTAATCCCAGTTGCTATAAAAGGAGAATTCTCGGAAGAGAAAGGGAAAAGATGCTATGGTTTCTATTACAAAAATAGATCTATTTATGCCATGACGTAACCTATTAGACTCTGACTGGCAAATCTAATTAAGGTACTTACGCAAACAGATTAGAGTTTGGACAGAAAACATTAGTAAAGAAGTAATTTGTGGAGATAAAAGGGATGTAGTGATCAAGTCTACCTGAGTTGCTATATATTACCTGTAACCTAATCACTAGTCGTATTAGACAGACGGAAATCTTTGATAGCCTTTATTTTCGGATTTAATTCTTCTCTCAAGACAATAACATGACTATTAAGATGGTTATCTGTGGTAATTTAACCAGTATTCTCTATATGTTACATGCATCACACAGCATAAAAGAAAGATAGAAGAACTTTTTTTTTAATTAAACATTTATATGAATGAGGCTGAGGTGGAGAAAGTTTGATTAAAACTAGGATGAGAGTCTCTAATTTCATTATCTGATTATTGGATAGACATCCAAAGAGATTCTGTGAAAGTATGGCTATTCTTTTGTGTAATGAAAGAATGCTGTTGATTTTGGTACTGAAAGCTGCTTGGAGTATCAGGGTTCTGTACAATGAAACAACCCCAAAAAAGCTTAAAATGTATTCTTGAATCCATTTCTAAAGAACTGTGTCGCTACCTAAAATAAGGTGTATGTATTCCAACTGAGAGGTCAAAATAATAAAAAAAAATATTACTTGAAGATGCTAGTTCAACGAAACTGTAATCCGTGTAATTTACAAATACATGTTTTAAATTCTAGAATATTGACAAAATATATTACCTGTTATAGTGTACATTTGCATTCCCTTTGGACCTCTTTCGACATCAAGTAATATCGGTGGTATGATACCAATTGGTGGTAGACGAATTGTTTCATTTCTGGAATTGAAACCTTTGAGATTGCCAGGAATCTAAAATATGTTAAATAATTGGATGAAATATCTGTTATTATATTCATTTAATGACATATCCAACCACAATCTATGTTTCAATTTTATTGACACTTTGAGCTCTATTGTTTTATCATTGTCCACATGATGAAAATAAGAGTATTAATCAAGATGGAGCTTGTCAGTGAGTAACAAGAATCACATAAATCATGACTTTTATACACACTAATCATGCAATCTTTAGTTGAGAATTAAGAAGAGGTTAATTGTATAAATCATCATTAGTCATACAACATAATCTGATTACATTTCCCAAATAGAGGAAATTTACTTCACGATTATTACTCTTTCATTATCATAATGACTACATTAAGTAGAAATACAAGATTTGGTAATGCTTCATGATGCTCTCATTGAATTAATTTTAAAACTGCTGGAATATCTTGTGCATAAAGTCTTTTTAACATGCACCTCATCTGAACTGGAATCATACCTAGTGAATTTAAGCAACCCTTTGATTGTCAGAGTTTGTGAGCATTGGAGAGACATTACACAGAGTAGATCCAGTCCCTTGCTCTAATATTTATTTTTATAATACTTTAATCCAGTCTGCAGATTAAAGGTTGCTCAAAGTTTATATAACTAACGGCAATGGATACATTTATTGTCATAAAAAATCAACCATTGATAACCTTGCCCAATATTGGTGGTTAATAATAGGAAGTCATACTGTAAACACTCCAGAAGCTAAGTTGCTTGAAGGATAATTGAGTTGCTCTTGTGCTTATATACACCGCCCCTAAGATGATTTGATCTGTGATTACTGAATCCATACCTTTCACATTATCATATTTAACACAGTGCCATAGACAAACAATTTGATATGTTTCCTAAACCTATTTAGTTACAAGTCTGGAAATAAGCCAGCTACCACCGCCACATATCCAGGCTTTTCCAGGCACAGTGTATTTGGTACCTGTTATATATTTCTAATTCTTGTCAGACTCAAAGTTCAAACTTTGTTTGTGCATTTTTTTTATGTAAGACTGCAGGAAACATTAAGAATGACATTGCTAAATTATGACTTTAATTTGTGGGACTTCACAAAAACAAGTTAGGTAGGAGGATCCCAAAAGGGATGCAAAAAATGACAAGAATATGGGGAACGATTGGTCAGCTGAGATAACACCAGTTCAAGAGATCGCGGCTTACAGTTATCAAATATGTCAAATTGCCAGTGTGGATTGGATGAGAGAAAATAAACCATCAGATTAAAGAATTTTTTTTTCTCAGAAATCTCCTGATATATGTTAAGAGCACTTTAATCAATCATCTTGTTGAATTGAATGATACTGCAGGAAGACAACTCTGATTGCCCAATAGAAGCAGTTGTATTTAAACCACGTATGTAACATTAGATAGCATGAATACAGCTTCTACAAGAAAATTGATTGGAATGACGTACAGGATGACAAAAGATGAGGAAAGATATTAGATTAACAAAATTTTATAAAGCCTGTCCCTGGTGATATACTAAGTGAATTAACAGTGTGTAGTGTTAGAAAATCTTACGTGTTTCAGTTCTTAATAGTTCATCATATCAAGTAACATCATAGACTGACATTGTGTTACATCATCTCATGAGGTTTCAAAATTGTAATTCACAAAATGCCTGCGCTAAAATCTGTTCCTTCCTCCAGAGAAATATGGTAATGGCCACTCTTATCTGACATATGTCTGTCCTCTACGGATTTCGCAAATTATGGGCATGAATTGTGAGCTAAACTTAGCACATATTTTTTGTGGTTTAATTTGTTTTACGGCCAATTTGCCTGCTGCTTTGTTGCATAACAGCAGTTTTTGACACAGGCAGAGATGAAATGATAATTTGTTGCTATGTGGTACGAGCCATGACTGGAAATTTCAATGTATAGCTCAAGAGTTAAAATGGAAGCAATATTTTATTATTATATTAATATTACACTCACCATTGTCTGCATTCCTGCTAAATTACCATTTAAATCAAATATAACTCTTGATTTGTCATTACCTTCTTGTACATACATAAAGCCATGGTACGTATCCACTGAAATAATAAAACAAAAACATGTTTATTATACTGTTTTACCTGTAACTTAAATGAAGTTTTTGAATGGTATTAACAATTTAACCCTTCAAATTAACGAAGAGTCATCTTGACATTATATTTTTATGGGGGCCTAATTTTTAATCTGGTTTTTGATATTGAGTTTGTCTATTCTCCCTTCTTGTCGTGTGACATCTTAAGATAGAAACAATTGTTGAAGAAAATAGAAAGGGCTTTCTAGTGAAAATACATGAGTGTATATATTTTCCTCTCTATTGAATTGTAAATTAGAAGAACAAATACTTGAAATATCTACAGCAGATTGATGACAGCTAAATGTAAGTCAGTTGCATGCTTAACCAGAATATAAACCCTTAATTGATTCAAGAAGATAAGTCTCCAATTTTAGGTATCAATTATTTCACCAGACAATTTTTCTCTCGTGGGAGATTCTTGCAATCTGTATAATCTTCAAGTCACCATCAAACATCATTAAATGGGATTTGAGTTTTGTGTAATTGAAGGTTGTTATAGTTCGTGAGACAGGCTTCTCAATTATTTACGGTGTGGGTAAAGCCAATACGCTGTCCACTAAAACACAGCTATGATGTTTCATGCATAATTTAGCTGTAACTCTGTAATTCTTGGTAATCTTGTTCAATTAAATCTATATATCAACCGCCATTCTTGTCTTAATGGGGTTGTATATAAGTTGAAATATGTACCACAAGACAACTTACATTAAATATCAGCTATTATTATCATTCAAGCCATATACCAAACTCTCATTTAAATTTAAAGTATGTAGAAATTTGTATGGAAATGTCCATCCTGAGATTAATCTGAGATGGGCTGTTGGTCAGTGGGGGATGCAAAATGTCTGAATTCACCTTGTTAACTTACATGAAAAAACTTCAAAACAGTATTATTTTGACTGATTAGGTCTTTTATTTATTTGGCATGTGTTGTAAAAAGAAAAGTAATGACCACCCCAAGATGAATTGCCGGAAGTCGAGAAAATCAAAATTTAGGTTAAAAACTACTTTTTAAAGTTATAAAAGTACCTTTGAAATTAATTTTATTGAGTTGCCAATACCTTGCAACAACAATGGTACAGTGAAGATTATCTTGATGAGAGACTGGTTGGTTAAATTGCTTATAGATTAGATATGGTAGGATTGTGTAGCATGTGTATAATATTTGGTGTTGATCTATGGTTGATGTTGTCAGTGATGTATGACACCATGTGTTCTACTAACAATAACCATATTGATATAAAGTATTACCAATATTCTTACAATAAACACACAATCCTACACTAGTTAATTAATACATTTTCTCATGTGTTCATGTTGTACCATGAAGGTCACCATCTGCAAACTCTCTTGTCCAGTAATTAAAATCTAATCTTGAACAACTCATTTGGCTTATCTCCTTCCTAGAAGGTCAACCAAATGGAATTCATCTTTTCTGCAATTTTCAGGTTTAGATATTCTCTCTAGATTTCAATTTGTTCAAATAGCACATCTGATTTCATCTGCATACACTTTTTTTTAAGTTTTATTTGATTTGCATTAAAGTTAAATTTTTTAGCTGTTTCCTAACCTTTATGAAAGTAGTATTCGCCTCATTAATTAGACATACAAAATCAATGTATCCATCCTCAAGACATCTGGAAGTCCCAACAGAATTGTTATCAAACGAATTATATTTTACATTTAAGCCACTCAAGCTTAAACAGACTAAAGGTCATTTACAAATCTTTCGAAATTTATTTTACTGATGACTTTGTTTAGCTCTTGTTTTAATTTTTGGAAGCAGAAGTAATGAAATTAGAATGGTCTCAATTGGGTTTTAGCGCATTATCATGTCTTATTGAGCAAAAGAATAGAAACTGAGTGGCATATGGCTGATGACAATGGCATCCATTTTTTTGTCAAAAAAAGTAGAATGTAATTTGTTGTCTTTCAGACTATTGAATTATTCATACTGAACCCTAGAAATCAAATTAGTTGTTGCATAATGAATGATAAGGAAATGATCATCATTCGCTCTAAGACACTTTCAACATTTTGTTGGAATTAGTTGTCACCTCTCAACCGCCTGGACCACTTTCTAAAAAAAAATTCTGCTTATTTCCTGCACTGATTGTCCAACTAAATGTGGACATGTTTTTATATACAAAGTTACCATGCTCATTACAAAATACTTTCTATTGTCAAATCTAGAGTTCACACAAACTGTTTAAAGAGATACCGTACATGTATTGTTGAGGTGAAGTCTGAAAATTTACATATTTGAAATTTGCATTTTGTTATTATTATTTAGTTTTGATAAATATTGCATGTGTAATATTTTACAATTTGACATATATAAAGTATGCATGGTAGTAGATATTACTGTTATTGTATAATTAAGAGTGATGTGTAAGTTGACTATCGGTATGTTTGATTGGTTCCAGGCAGAGTAAACAATGAAGTAAATTTGTTCGTGTGCAGCTCAATCGCACGTATGTAAAGTGAGAATATTACTTTTTCAATTATTCTATATCAAGGTTTTTGTCTCTAATGAACTTTGGTCTATGTGGGCAGACTAGATTGGAAGTTTCATCAGGGGGTCTTTTGTATCATTGACGAATGTCGCTCGGCTATCCGAAACACGGTGGAGAATAATTATGGACTTTTGTCCCTTGGTAAAATATTGGACCTTTTGTGTTTGCCAATACGTGACGGTGAATAATCAGGCAAGATATGGCAATGAACACACGAAGAAATCTGATTGAAATTAATCGAATATTCTCATTATCTATTGAAAAGTCATTGATATTTGCTTGAATGCAAGCTGGCATTAATTCAAAAAGCTGTCATAATCTAAAAATAATTGAAATTTAGGATATTTCATATTTCTGTTAAAGTTGATTTTCATGTCTGCCCATTTATTTAATGGCTAAAATAAAGCACAGTTTTATTTCTTGAAGAATTTAAAATTTGTACCAAAATATAACTTTGATTTTATAATTGGATACGTTGGGGTACATAATAATATAATAATATTATATAAATTACATATACACTAACTAATGAGTTATATAGAAACAGTTAAAATCATATTGATTTGTAAGGTATTTCAATGATTGTTAGGTGTTGATGCCTGTTAGGTGTTTGTCAATTCACATTAATAAAATTGTATGTGTCATTAATTCCTAACACAGACCAATTCACTTCCATCTTGGCTGAATTATTCATGGCAGTTCAATGTAACCTTTCTTTTAAGCTAATTATTTCTAACAATAACAATATTTAATTTCATATGGTGATGTAGAAAAGTTTCCTTTGATTATGATGAGCTTCTTAATACTGAAAGTCCATTTGGTAGAAGTTTATCTACACCATATAAAGCATCTAGGTTTTGATTATAGCAATGAAATCATGTCACAGTTTTTTTTTTTAACTATCAATTTTTTGTTTGATATTTGAAAACTTGAAAAATTCAAACTTAAAGTTTTTTTAGACAAGCAATAAAGTTCTTGTGTTTAATTGTTATATTTTTTTCTGAGCAAATGGGAACTAAGACCTTTTGTGATTAGAAACAAGTACATTTTGTTTAAATGTTTTGAGACAAGCAACGCCAATCTGATTGGAATACATATCAATATATCGTTTTGTTTTATATGCTTTCGATGGCCTACACTACTTGACGATCTGACCATTTGTAGTGGAAGGTAGCGGCTTTTAACCTTATTTATCAATCAGCGTTGACATTTGTAGTGGTTTACCCAAAGGTTGGTGCACCTCACACCAAATCACATGCCATTGGCTAATCCCTCACATCATCCAGAACGCTGGTTACATAACAACTCTTTCAGTAAAGACAAGTAAAACAAAATTTTGAAATATAAAAAAAACGCAATGAATTAGAATCTGCGTTTTAATCAAGAAAGAGGAAGCAAAATTTAACAAGTGTTCCTCAAGAACAAAAGTTTAAATTAGAGTGGCTGGGAATTAATATACCACTACAATATTTGATTAATACCAATATCTTTATATTAATTTTACATATGTAAATCATCAACATTGTATTAATGAAATCCCTTTTAACTGAGAAATTATGTGAAAAGATTGGCACATTACATACATATTCATCTTTCCTCGATGCTTTCTTCCATTATTATCACGTCATTTCGACTACATGTGTAGGAATGACGGATAATTGATACGTTTTCTCCAACATATGTCCTCATTACTGGTAATTAATTTCTTAATTAGGAAGGCCAAACCAGATGGATCTTTAGACATTTCTATATTTAATGCGGAAATGAGACACACTGGAGATGACTTGGGAATTGATGGAGCATACATGATCACAACACCACAAATATATAGCTTTAATTATTTTGTAGCGTATAAGAGAATGTCATCTATTATTGAAAAGTGAATCCACACCAGGAGAATATGACTTGGTATGAAGGTGCTGATTAGAATTAAGAAATGTATGGGTTGATGACAGTTATTAGATGTATAGCATAGAAATCTCCATATCTATAGAAAAACTAATATCTTTATTAGCCATACTTATTATCCTATCTGTCAGTTACCGTCATAAATAAGCCTTTTAATGTTTCTTTCTCCTAAACCATTTCTAAACCACTACCAAAATGATATATCATGACAAGAAAATAGTTACCACTTCCTCTCCGTATTTAATACATATTTCTTTATTAATAGAGCTATATCCATGAAACACAACCTGGTAGAGTTTTACCATGGTTAATATGGAGATAATATTCCATAAACATTCTGTTAATAAACTTATGTTTAAAGGTTCAATATCAAGTCCCATTAGGCATTACTGCACATTTATTCACTTAGCTACTTGGTTTACTATAACCCTTATATAACAAAAATCTTCAAATTCTAATATGACTCTAAAATACATGTACCTGTAGTTTTTACATGAAGCATCGATTTTGAAAACTATATTGTGTCCCTATTATTATGAACACTTTTGGCATATTTTCATGTAGGATAAACTGAAGATGATTTATGAAAGGAGAAATCCGAGATATATATAGGTGACTATCTGGATAGAGAGAGACCAAGGGTTTGACTAGCAATATTCATGTCATTTTTGAGAAATATAATTTTGCAGGTTTTGCTGTGTATTAATTACATTTTGAACAGTTTACAAAAGAGTATTATGGTACATTTGTCTTTTATCATGTTTTTCAATACACAATCGGAGGCAAGCACTCTAAAAGGGTAAAGTAGCTTGTATAACAATATTTTGAGCTCAAATTTTCAGATATTGTAAAAAAAAACACAAAAAAACAACAAAAAAAAATGCTATGCCCTCACATTTTTGTGTTTGATTTGCATATTTTACCAGACAGGGGCTTTCACGGATGAAAGCAAAATGATTGGGTATAAGAAAGATCAATGTACTTAATGTATATTTTATAGTTGAGATGTGTATACACAGTGGAACTATAGACATCAGGTAACTTGGTACAATTTGACACCTGCATAAATAACAATCTTTAAACAAACTCTTATGGGAACAATTATAAACAGGGGTATCCTATCATACACATATCAAACCATATGTAGATATAATATAGATTATTTACCAACTACTCTCAAAAATATACAAACATTATTACAGATCACTTTCTTTTAGAGCTTTATTCAAATTATGAAATGGTTGTTATAAATATATAGTTACACAATTAAATGTGATAATGATCTTGATAGTCTGTGACAAGTGTTTGAAGTTCTATCATACCATGTAAAACAGATGTTACACCAGTTGACTTGTCAATATCTGAAACTTGAAAAGCTCCAAAATATGAAACCACAATTGTCTTACTCAGGAAGCGAACATGCAATTCAGTAACATTAATTAGCCAAGAAAGCTTTTAGATGCATATTGAATAATCTTTCAAATAAAACCATGAAGTAAAGGAACATTAAAGTCTATACAAACTAAGAACCTGTTGATTACCTATGTACATGTATGCATGGACCAGTTCCTTGTAGACACATCATTTGTGTGCATATATCAGTTTTCAAGTATTTTGGGGATTATATTTATAAAACCCAAATAAGCCAGAGTTTCATGTTTCTGTAGTAATTTAGCAACTCCCATTCGGATTTGTTACATTTACTTTAATGCAGATATTAATTTCCTACAATCTATACGAAGTACCAGTATTTCAATCTATATCTTACTGTTAATCGCATAAAAAAAGATTTTATTTTTTTTATATCGTGACTTCTAGCAGTGGATTTAAATAGATAAAGCCAGTACCAGTAATTACATTATTGGTGGGCATTATATACATGTGATTGAACATCTTTTTCTTGCCGTCAGATCCTCAATATGTCTTTAACATGTCCAGGTTATGTCTAATCTGTCAGTCTAATACCTTAATATAGACTTTAGATGTTTGACTTCAAACAGAAATAATTAATTTCTCCAGTATAATAATCTGTCTACCATGCTGGGTACGTTAATTAACTTAAACTCAAATTTAGAAAAATGAAAATGTCACGAAGTAGACTCTTACTTTACATTATATGTATTAGATGAAGATCTAGATTTGTACAGACCAATAATTATAAGAAACAGAGTAAATGGATATTAGTTTATTATTATTATTTCAAACTTTAGTTCAATATTACTCAAGATTAGAAAAAAAGCTACATGCATGTTACATTCAGACTTTCAACCTCACATTTCCTCAATTAAAATTATTATTTCCAAGTCTGATTGTCTTGATTGGTGTTGAGGCTATTTGGATGGCTATTTATGGTCGTTTCACAGTATGTAAATAAATCGGTGACAACTGTTATGCTTCCAGACAAACTTGATCCTTCAACACTGTAAATAAAGTAATATAAAAAGATCTAGTTCTCCAGAAGTAGTAGAATCGATTGTATAAATTCACCTTGCAAAGTGACATTCAAAAGCTTTGAACCTAATTACTTCCCCTTTAGACTAATTGTGTGAAATCTAAGGTAGCTTTAATGGTTGTAAAAGTGATGTGCTTGTCATTCTGGAGGTGTCACTAAAAATTTCTGGGCTGGAAAGATCATGTGGACATGTTGAATCACCGAACATGTTACCAAATAAAATGTCTAGTCCATTATGTGAAAGCTATAGATCACTAAAACTTTCAGCTTTAAGCCAAGTTTACAGTTTCTTGGCTGGTTGGAGTACATGTTGCCTGGCAACTCTCTTAAATAACTGTTGTCAACCTGATCCTTTGCAGATCATTAATATTGGTGGAGATTGTGTTATTGAGATTGTCTTCATGCCCAAATGATGTTCTATTTGATATAAAAGAATGTTGATCACTGAAAATAGACTACTGGTACTGTGGTACATACTCTTTTACAATCAATATCTAAGTCAGAATCTGGTCCTTCATAATGTTAAAGTCAGGTACCTGTTAGAAATATAGTCTAACTTGACATAGAAATAGAGTAACCAGGTTTGGTAGAAAAATAAAAAAAAATCTTTTAACATAAGATAACGTGAAACAACACCAATATAGATCTACAAGTAACTGGTAATTAAGCCTATTTACGCCACTGATCTGCCAATTCTGATTCAATGCGGTACTGTATTGATTAGAACGTAGAAAGATTCGATGGAGTCTGAGAATCAAATGACACTTTATTCAATGAACGACAGATTGGTACCTGTCTAATCCCAATCAAATCCCTCATCTCATTTTTCTCATAAACACTGAAGGGTGTTTTTGCGGAGAAAGCAGTAAGTTGCTTGTATTTTTTTAAAATTTGTATCCTGCCTGTAGCAGACTCATTGTTTATGTTACTGTTAAGGGATTTACTGATGTTCTGCAAAACTACTTCTCTGGCCGCCTCCAAGGGACTTCATTAAATCATTTTTTCGATATTCTTTGATGTATCTCATATCACACATTGCCTCCGCTTGTGAGAGGAAATATGTTTTGACAGTGTGTTTGCTTAAAAACTGTTTGATCAGCAAGTTATTATAACAATACAAGATGAAATAAAATTGGTGAATATTTCAGGAAATTATGATATTAGACCCTGTCTTTGACTAGGATGTTCTATATTTCCATGTTACTATCATTTCGGGTATCAATACCACCCTGATTATAAACACACTAAATCACTAAATAAGTATTTACCATTGGCAAATATTTTTCTCAGCACTTGATGTTTTTGCTGTGGAGCTGTGCATAAAGCTATCTGAAGAGAATTTGGTTGCAGACCGAGATTAATACAAATAAGTAAATACTATGGCTCAATAATGACTAATCACTTAGTAATTACCGTTTCATTACAGGCAAATTAAGCAAACAACACCTATAGCCTTTTGGTATTTCTGGAAGACACTTAGAATGGATGTTAATTATTCAAAACTTCCGTAGCAGACGTGATTAAGAGAAATGTGTAGGGAAGAAGCATCAAGTGTCAGATGAGAATAATAATTATCTTACATTACAGGCGAAATAAAATGAATCCCAGATTACAATGATCTTTTGGAACTAAAAAACGCCTGCCTGATTCTTAACCAAACAGACAAAGCCTTTTGAACAATATACTTGTATTAAATGTTCTACGCTATTCCCCAGGCTAGCATACGTGAAAGTTTGTTCATGTAGAAAGTCTTCCATACCATTACCTCACAGAATATAATCTTCTGTATTCTGCCATGTCCAATTTCTCTGATAGCTCACATTCACTCAATCTGTCTGATATTTTAAAGATATCTTTTTTCAGCATTTAAAATTGACCAAAAGAATAGATCCTTAAATTTTATCATAACAATTATTTTTTTTTTTTATATAGTCTGTTGGTCACATAATTCAGATAGAACTACACCGTGAAATGATGCTTTCAATCTAATGTTTTGCACGCATTTAAAAATTTATAGTTTTCAGAAGTTAATTATACCATTGAGTTTTGATTGTGTTGCACAATGTCAGCTGGACGTGTTGTAGAGTTGTCTCATTTTGACAGGATTGAGAGATTAAAGCAATTAGAAGAACGATTAATCTAGATTATATGACATATAATAATAGCCTATAGGTAATCATTGTGATGTATGCTTGTTGTTGAGGACAGTATAATTATGAGCAGATGTTAGAAAAAGATGGAAACAAATTAACTTACAAGGGAATACAAGTTGATTACTAGCCATGTCCCTACTTGACATCTGTCTCCAAACCTGCCAATATACTCACTATACAGCTTCTACAACCACACAATTTGATTAAACCTCGAAATGAAGAATCATTGGCAAATTACAAAAATTGACCGCTTGTGCCCTCAAGTTTTCAATTGATACCATGTCTGAACAATTATAAGCTAACCTGATAAGTAAATGTGATTACCGTAATATTACTTCAGAACCTACTTTCTAATTTTCTGCCATTTTCTTACAATAATCCTCTAACTGACAATATTATCCATACTCTTTGACATTGGAAATATGAATTATAATTTAATATTGGTCCATTTCAATCCATATCAATGTTTTTATCTTACTGTGTAAAAGTATGAACTCTGGACACATGATACAATATTTTCTACTCAATGAACATTTTAAAATATGTTTCCGATGTCTCGTACTCTATGGTCTCAAGCTTATTTGCAAATAAAAGACTTGATGAACAAATTACAAAACAAAACATATCCCACAAGTCAATGTAGAAGTAATTAAAAATGGCTGAATCACAAATGACTAAAGATAAACCTGTAGCCTGGATTGTCATTCTATCTGGAATACGCACAGATTTTGACGAATATAACTGATGAGAAATTACAATAACAATTGTAAAAACTGAATGTAAATCAGTTTACATACATTCATATTACACTAATTAATATGTGTTTTTCGACCCATTTTCATTCATTCTAGGTTCCAAAGTATAGAAGTTTAGCTCTTTTAATTATCTTTTTGTTACCATGTTAGAATTAGAAACAAATGAAATTAAAGGGCAATGTTACTGTCCAATGATTTAGAATAGGTTAAAGGTCCATGCACAAGTTCCTGATGTGACACAAATACATGTAGACAGTTATTGTAAGTTCGAACCTAAATATCCACACCATAAACATTACCAGAAACAGTCCGAAAACAGAGAAGGAAAAAAAGCAGGTGTATTACCTTCTAGGCTTCTTTCGATAAATAATGCGCTACCACGAAAACAATGAGTCATACCGTTATACATATACTAAAGACATATTGGAAAAGAAATGATATTAATAAAAACCTTATACCTGGTAGCTAGACACATGGATTATAAATTGCAATTTGACCTACATTCAAAATTGGCAATCCAAACAATCTGTATTGATCAAATAATATATATTATGCATTTCCCAATCAACGTAATGAGTTTGTGCAAATCACGTATTCATGAACAAACTGACCCTGGGACAAAAAAATTATTTAAACCTAATATTAGTTAAAGTTACATTATGGGAGATAAGATAAAGAGATGGCAGTTCTCACTACAATAGTTAAAAACTAGATAGTGTAAAGATAATTTGCTGAAAATTTCAGTCACATTGATTCACTATTAGCCGAGAAAAAAGCTTTTGAAATATTCATAGCCTCGGTCATCATTACTCAAATCATTAATATAAACAGCATAGTCTCGATTATCCACTTGATTGATTTAATTATCAACCGCCATTAAGCGGCATATACGATTTTAATCTGCCAACATCGAAGGCTAGTCTTGACATAAAGAGTTTATTATGGTCTGAATATGTTAATTAATGTCTAATTGATTATTTAGATAACATCTCAGGCTTAAAGAAAGACCTGTAAAAATCAGATTTTGCTCTTGCATAATGCTATTTTAAGTAATGCTGACTTATTTCTACTCACTTCTGGACAATGTTAATGATTTTTTCAAGAATCTGATATTCTGTCAAACAGTCGATCTAATACCGTTAATATGTTTGTGTTGAGTGGGCATTAAACCCCATTTTTCTTTCTGGTAATAATAAAAATAATATGTACATCTATACAAAGCACATGTCCATGCTAGTTTGCTTGCTCAAGACGCTTCAAAGTAAAAGTGCCATAAAAGGAGGTAAACAGATGAGTTTTTAATTTACATTTTGAAAGTTTCTAGGCTGGATGATAGTTTAATGTTCAGGCTAGGAAATATCTGTATCAGTGACTAATGGCATTTACTTCCAAAGCTGCTATTACAGTAAATGAGATTTAGATTACCACATGTGTAATCTGAATCTTTAACTCAATTTTTACAAGTCAAGAAAAAAAAATCTTCTTTATACAAAGTTTCAAAGGGTAGTCAGCCCTTGGGTGTTTTGAAACACAGCTCTCTTCATTCTGAAATGTAACCATATCCTATCCAAGGGGATAATGTCAGAAAAAAACTGACTAGCATCATTTGATGAACACTTAGTGTCAAATCCAATCAAATTTTACAATTTCAGAGATGGCATGGTGTCCATGTCAACGAGTGTCTAAGATGCAAGTTGTGAAAAGTGAAATTTTACAATCTTTTGATGGTGACATTATATTTTTTCTTTTCATCACTGGTGTGTCTGCCACTTGCTGTGTGTGCTGATTACTGCTAATCAGGAAATCCTTGACCAAAATCACTCAAATACTGATTGAGATTAATGCATGCAATTGAAACAAAATACTACAAAATTCGCAGGGATTATACTTCACATGACAGTCTTTCAAGTCAGGGGAAAGAAAAGAACTTGAATAACCGTGAAGCTTTGTTTTGAATTTGGAAAAGATGAACCGTATATATGGATGGTGTATATGGATTTTGTATTTTGAAGATGAATCAATTTGAAGTACATGTATGTCTATTTTCATACACCTTATAACTACCAAACATTATAATTTTATTCTAGTCAACTCACTCACAAACACACAGACTTCTACTCTGACATATTGAAAGCTCTCCCTACAATTATATACCTAAATATGGAGTATGGACATATTAAAAGTCATTAAAGAGAATAAAATAAGTTCCTTCCGTCCACCTGTTTGGTGACAAACTGAACAACTGACCATAGTAATAGGAGTAGCTATCACGAAAATTGATCTGCCTGAACTAGTTCCTTAGAATGGTAGCCTAAGGGGTAGATGAGGGAATCGTGACTGTAATTGGATGGTAGATTACTATAATCCAAAGTTATCTCTGCCCAGATACCATCAACCACACATCTGGGCTTGTATTCCATTTACATGATTTTCACAATGGCTGCTATTTCTCCATTAGTTTAATGAGAGTATTTAAAGTAAATCCTTATTCTTTAACTATTTTAAACATGCCTTATTTACGATGTGATTTTCTTATAGAAAACATTTACGGGTAATAGAATTGACAAAATCTATAACATATATTCAAACTTTTCACGGAGTTGATATTCACACATTTGTACAGCTGTTGGGCTTAATAATATTATGACTATTTATGACTTTCATCAAGAAAAAATATATTTGATTTTAAAAAATATATCCCAAATAAAAGGAACACTCCTTGAAAACTACTACAAATGTCTGTACCAGATTGGTAGATTTGTCTTCAATTTTGTACATGATCTCATTCAATAATGTCCAATTTCTGTAAAATCAAATCAAGTCTTAATCTGAATTGACTACTTTGCTATTCTAGTACGATTATGTGGTAGCGCCTTTTGAAATATAAACATTCACAGAAAAATCACAACCCAATCATGGTGACTATTTTTTTACGTCAATGTTTAGTTGACTTGTCTTTGCTTTAAGAACTCTGCTAAATTAATTGTATTTTCTATGTGCTATTCACTGAAAATGCAGATCTTCAGAATGAAGATTTGGTTTGTAAATGGAGCTACAAAGATTCAGTTTTTCATTGTTGATTTAAAAGTTTTGCATAAAATTGCTTGTTGTAGCCCATGTGTATGTTCAATCTAAAATATAATGGTGACTTACTTTTACAGATATCATTGACTCTTGTGTATCCTTGTTGTAATGCCTCAGATGGCGTGCGAGGTGGTTTATACCATAATCCATAGCGTACTGAAAATAGAAAAATAATCACATTTTATATATAAATGTATGTTATTCAACACAATAAATTATTTAAACGGAAGTCAGAGCTTTCATTTGGTCGCTGTAATGTAACACCAAAATGTTAAGAAATGGAACAATCAACTTGTTGGAAATTTCAGCTTAGAATATTGGACCATTTGGAAATATCGTCAAAACAGTTTATAGGCCCACCCATATTCAAGTCACATCATTTATTTTTCTTGATACAGGAAACTATTTTATTCTTTTCCAAACTGTTAAATGTTAATTACTAAAAGACAGCAATAAACTGCCAAATTCTATTTCTCCCTGGAAAACAACAAAAAAAAATCCTGACCGGAAGCCCCATCTAACAACCTGATATTTGTGTTTCTCTGAAAACATTTCACAAAGACACTAGATTATGAGTTCTAAAAGCTTATCACACAGAATTAACCAAGTTTATTCACTGAAATATATCTGGGATTAAAAGTGAAGTAAAAATATGATTTTATAGGCATTTAAAAAAGGGATGGTGTTCTGTAAAAATGGTAAAATAAACACAAAACTTGTCATTAAAGCCCCCCCCCCCCCTCTCAGTTTGGATCCATGTGTAACCTTGTTTCCCTTTTTAGTGAGTTTCTGTAATAGAAAGATATATCAGACTAAAAAGTATAGTTGACTGTTGTTGATAATGATGTAAATTGATTGTAATTAAAGATTATCAGCTGCTACTGGAAGAAGTCAGTTAGTGTGAAAAAGGTAATACTGAATTGGAAAGAGATAAAACATGCCTGTATTAAAATATTATTAGGATGAATTATTTTAGAGTGAAGCGTTATCAATTCCTTGCAGTTTGAAGTTATGACACCTTGCTTAAAGATAAAATTCAATTTACAAATTTAATTATGTGACTTATATATTATATAAAATACTTCAACTATAACACATATCTATGTAATAATATGTACTTTGTTATAATTATCATGAGTTACAATTGATGAGAACAATACCTGTCAATAAGCACATTGTGTTTAAAACAATAGTATTCTGTAAGGTCTGTTCTATCTTTAATAAAGAGAGACATTTTTAAAAAGAATATTAAGGTTTTTATCAGCACATATAAAGAATATTACCATTATTTTTGTGTTGTACTTGATGACTTCAGATAAAGTATTTCTATGCAGTAGATTGATTTCATCTATTATCTATAGTCTTATATTGTTTACGTATTCGATTAATTCTATTTTTTCTAAACGGGTTACACAGAATTTATTTTAACAAAAGAAGCGGACCCACCTCATAAGTCATTGAAAAATTATGGTATTTTCTATGAACACAAGGAATTTATTGATTACTTAGAAATGTTGTAATATTCATCTATATTTAAAACAATACGACAACATAGAGGTGGAATTTCCTTCGTCTTTGTGTTATATTGGTTCTCACTAATTATCTAATCTGTCACTAATTAGTCTCTCCCATGTATTTTACTTTTTAGAACATTTTATACAGCTTTCGGATTATTCATATCAATAAAATGTCTTAAGGATTGGCTTCATTGTATGGCATCCTTGATATATAGATTTTACATGTACTGTACCCATAATATTTTGGTCATGTAGGAGTATATATATTCAAAGCCGTTCTACTGTACATAGATAAGGAGTCTAATTAATATTTATCTTAAATCTAGTAGCATGATTGCCTTTATTGACTATCCATAACGTCTTTGTAACTGTGTAAAGCATGGTTGATTTATTTTATAGTTCTCTGTAGCTGTTAATTACAAGAGCCCCATGAGGCTTCTGCAAACGCCCATTAGGTTTGGCCAAGAATTTATTAATATAAAGGCTTCCTTTCCATTCTTAATTGATTGTAACTACATTTATATGGAAAAGATCATAATTCATGATTTATTAACCCAAGAAAATGTTGATTTCGGAATTGAGGATGAATTAGTATTTTCTTTGTATGCTGAGGAAGCTAATTCCACTATTGTTAGCCCTAAGTTTTCTTCAAATATGTCTTCTATTTTATTTTTAATTGAAGCGTGTCTATTCATAAAATAAAACTGAATCAAGTATTTCAGTATAAAATATTCAATTGTAATCATATTTATAAAGAGTTGAATAGAACTTTGGGTAAAAGTATTGTAAGATTATATGCAGATTTTTGGAAACTTTATATCTGTTAGTTGAAATATTCGTGATATTTGTGAGTTTTACATTAAGTAAAACATGTCAGGGTTTTTGTAAACTGGGAACATAATTTCCTTTTAGGAAAAGTCTGAAAAACATACATCAAAATTCCTATAGTAACATTTTAGATAACATTTGAGTGATTTTCATAAGAAATTTAAGACAAATTCATCCAATCAAAACACTGTAATTTGAAAAAAGCCTAAAATGGGTCAGTAGCAAACATGCATATAATAGTGGTACCAAAAAATAAAATCAGGAGCTTACATTTGTGTCTTTTTTGACTGTAGAGTGCATTGAACGCTTACAGTTAGCCTCTGTATCCATTCACTTAATTTGATATGTACGTTTGTTTGTGATTTCTGCGTATTGTGTCTTGTCCATAGTTTTGTTTTTGTGTAAATTATGGGAGGTGCAGTCCAGCTGCACTTACTATTATTGTATATGATAGATATTTAGCTGATTATTACCTTATCTATTAATGGAGGAGGGTACTATAAACCGTCAGACACAGAAAAACTATTATTATTTGGTTGTGGTAAATATTTATTGTTCCGTTGTTAATATGAAACCAACTATATGGAGAATAGATGTGCTGGACGCAGACGCATTTCTGTATTGAAGACTTTTTGCTCCTAGAATAAGTCTCTTGATAACGATAATCATAATAAAGGCTAAGCCATTAATAATATTACATCGTCAGTGATATGATAAAGTCTAGAGAACATGTTTCAATGTCTTTTTAATTTAGTCAGGATGCCATAAATACTGGTCTTTCCTCAGCCATCCCATTACACATTGCACTTGATAATAACACTTAAAGAATAGGCCTGTTACCATACAGGCTTATTGAGGCGTACTAATGGAAATGTGTACGATTGAGTAATCTTAAGCAGTTGAACAAGGCTAGGTGTATTGCCTTAAATAGTGGGTTATTGCGCTTCATTAGTCACGCAAAAATTGATCTACCGGCATGTCATGGAGAAGATCACCTTTTTTCAAAATGGCAGCCAATATGGCAAGTTAATTTACATAAACCTCACAGATTACAGGATTAATTCATCAGCATTTCTTTAAAAGAAGCCTCCGGTTTCCATTAGCATATCTGTGTTACTTTATGTTCGTGCCATGTTTGAGTATCAATAGATGATAGTCGGAATACAATAATCCATTTGGTTCATGTCTTAATGTATTTAGGAGTATGACCATCTGAGATGTAATTAGCCATGGGTTCACCAATTAATTGATATGATTCTGATTGACTTCACTTTCATAATCAGCCTTTTATAATAACCAGTGCTAGCCAATAAGCAAGAAGCTTAAATTTTGAGATAAAACAGTTTTTAAAAAATGCCTGTCAGGGTTTAACTGAGATTTTTTTCTGTTTCTCTAACATCAATTTTCGGCACATGGTGGAATTACGAGCAGACATGATTTTATTGTTTCTGGGATCAAAGGTGTCTGTTCCATGTCTGATCTTTGATACCGTTCATTGAATTGAAATTTTATATGAACGAAGGAAATGCCATTCAAACAAGCAGCAAACAGTTTCATTGTATTAAATTCAGCTTCGGTGATCATATGAACTGATAGAGGAAGTCCACATATGTGGGATATGTTAGGATATGTTTTCCTCCATTGGCTTCATATCCATTTACACCTTTGATGTGACTTGTGTATTGAGAATTATATTCTGTGGGAATATATAGTACTGTCATGTACAGGAGTATAGTTCTATATTAAACAGGGTTATTACGTAGACTTTTAACAATAGAAGATGATTAATAAACTACTTGTTGCTATCAATTAACCAACAATCGATGGTTGGCGTAACAGTTGGCTGCGAGTTAAGTCACCGATGTTCCTGCTATACATCTATATGTTATAACAAAGGCCTATCAGGCATTATGTAGCTAGTTGCATTGAGTCTACATATTAATTGGAAATATTTCCAATAAAATTGATAATAATTTATTGACAGCCCTTTTAGTACATTATATATCTTTAATGATATTAAATTTACTTCTTTGAAATTTATTGGCGCATGCGATTAATTAATGTTGGCAGGTTTTACACAAAAAAAAAACATCTGAGGCCTATTTGTAAACAGATAATGGAAAAAAAACGAACTTCGATTAAAACAGCATTTCAAGCTGGTACACTTTTACCACTGTATTGACTCACAGGACTTTTTCTTCACATCACAGATATAATGCTGTTCACAATAATAAACAAGACAACACATTTCACACCTTTAACCAGGTGCACATTGCCAATTTATTATTGTGTTTACGATTTGACGGTATCAGTATACCCAGCACAGACAGTGATTAAAAAATCATCTCAAACATTATCGGGATGAGATGAGATGTAGGTTCAAACATTATCAAGATGAACAAAGATTTAGGTTATGTAAATTTACATATTCTTATCTTTATTCATGAATGAACAATAAATTATTTATTAAATCCTCACAAGCCTAATTCACTGAAGAAAAGCTATGAACTATAATGGCACAATATTACCCTTATCCAAAATAATTACATCAAGTTTTGTAAATATTAATAATATTGCTATCAATTACTGTGTTTTAGATCATCATACATGTAGTTGAACTCAGCAACGATGAATAGTAATCTTTGGAAGACTGAACTATGGTCATATTTCTATGTTTTGTCACTGTGTCAATTAAGAGGGAAATGTTTACCATGAAAAAATGTTCACAATCCTGTGTCAATCATGATGAAACAGGAAAGAAAAGAAAATGATTTATATTAATCCACAAATAAAAATCTTTTGTGTTTAGAATTTGGTACTTGGAAGTTATCCATCCAAATATTTCAATCAAAGACACTGTGCCAAAGGCATATTTTGATTATTTTTTTAAAGATGGCTGTATGTACGTCTATGATAGAGACTAGCTGTAAAGATTATTAAGCATCTTACAGTTGACATTATGATGAACATGTGTCACCTGTCGGATGTGGACCTCAGTGTACCTGAAAATCTTGCCACTATAATCAATGACTGGTTTACCTGAACCTAAATCAACATTGATATCCACGTCTGATTAGTATTGATTGAAGGTTAGATTTTCTGGGCAAGAGAATGGAAACTCATGTCTATCTGATTATAGAATCTCCTTCTAGACATTAATAAACTCGCCTATTATACATGCTTTCTAATCACTCAATATTCACCAACGTGTTTGCTTTTCATGATGGTATTTAAGGTGAAATTAGAAAGAAAGCTCTTAATTGATTCCAATGTTGAATTTCAGATCACATACCTTGATAAATAAAGCTTTATCCAGGCCCTGTCCACATTTTAAGATTAGAAATCAATCATTGTTATATATATATATATATATATATGTATAAAAAAAACTTAAATTGTCTAACGGAAACCCAAATTGAAGATAATCTATAAGTCTTATAATAATTGTCTTGTGGTTTGAGAGATATTTTTTGATGGTGTTAATATATATGGTGGGTGATAAATGATTGTAATTCAACTGTCTATACAATCTAATCTTATATTGAGGAAACTAGAAGAGCAGCCACTCCGGACTTCAATATCAGAAAATCAAAAACAAATTACTTGTATAGGAACAAATTGGCACATTTCACAGACGATTGCTCTAGCGTATTGACAGGTTTTAGTTAGTGAGCGGAAGGTATATTTTCTCTGTGATAAGATTATTGTTAAGAGAATTTATGCTTGTCATTTGCTTCAGTAGCTAGCTGATCGTCTGGCTGTAAAACCTCTTTCAACCTCCCTACCCTTACTACACTTTATGATTGCACATCAAAAATGTTCCTCTCTTCTTTTTTCAATTTTGATCAAAGATGACTATGGAACTGTTTGTGTAAACACTGCTTCACAAAAGACTATGACTGGGTTTGCTTGCCAGAAGTAATTCTGACCGATGAATGTCAACATGCAAGAAATGGGGATCGCAGAGCTGTTAATTTAGTTTGAATATTTGGTCAGAGAGATCGTAGTTCCTGCAACATGCAAACTTTCATGTTGACTTAGTCTCCAAATTGTATGGTATAAGCCAATAGTAATTTAATGATCATAATTGCCTTCTCAAACATGTCCGCTTTACAGACTCATTTCGGTCTATCTTCATTGTAAGGCAGATGCATTAAAAATAACAAATTTGCTAGCATTCTTTAAGAGGTGAATATAAAGGGAATTGTGATACCATCTGATTGAATATTCATGGTGAAGGAAATTGTGTGATATTGCCCACTGGGGTTAATTACAAATCTTCATGAAGTAAAAATTAAGCTTTCATCGTCTGATAAAACGAAAGATTGGAAACCAAAATTATAGTTATGTGGTCACATAGAGAACATCAGCTTCAACAAATATCTGCAATCTTTTTCTCGGACCTCTTTTTTTATTGCACATTACAGTTCATTGCTGGAGAGATTTACTTGAATCAAAACTCCATTAGAAAAAGTCTAGCAGTCAAAAAATAGTAGGTTTGAAATAACAGAAGTAGTGTTATTTTTGGGTAATGCCAACTGATTTTCCCAAACGCTTTGTGATTAAGTGCAAATTTTCACAAAGTGAATCAGTTTTAAATCAATTTTATGTGGCAGTGGTGGAATACTTGAGGGAACTGTTCGATTCCATTCAATGATCGAGGCGTTGTGCTCTTTGGCTACTATCTCTATATTGGCCTAGCCGTTCCATTGCTCTCTGTCTACCATCAATAAATGAGTCATGTAAAAAGCGGGCCATTTTTAACATGTTTAGTTTTAACTCTTGTCACTAACACAATATATGTCCTATAATATTAATATGATTTATTACCACAAATTATAGTCATCAGGCTTGTCATTGGCACCAGATTTATTTCTATGGAGTTTTTAACACATTTTTCTCTGCTTTGTTGCTTTTAGACAGTTTTCAGAAGTATTAATGTGTATTATGTAGCAAGCTGAGCAATGGAGTAAAGAATTTTTCATATGCAAGATACTTTAAAAGATATTTTATTTAATAGTCATTAAATTAGGCAGTTGGTAATATTATTGTATGCATGAGAAAATAATGGACCTGCAATAGAATACTAAACTTTTCTTATGAATGCGATTTTATCAAGTGATAGATGCCTTTGTGGTTTACAGCATTTGAATTTGCACTGTACAGCTTTTACTGTAGACAAGTAGAAGAGAGAGAGAGACAACGTCTATAAAGTCGGTCATTTCTAGACTAACATATAGTACAAACCCCAAATAAATAGAATTGTAACACCCTAAGACATAAACAGAACAAAAGGAAACACATAAAACTGGTATGCTTGAATGTGTTATGTTTTGATAAACCTCTTCATCCATTATTATATATAAAATAGCACCCGACTACAGTTGAACAGGACAAAGTTTGTTATGGAATAGATTTAAACATAATGAGATTGTTCACCGGAGGAATCCTGTAAAAATTCAGAAATGTTGGTCATTATCTCTCCATTTACAGGACAGGGTTCTTGATGGAATATTTTCAAACCTGGTGCGATAGTTACTAGGGCACACAGAATGTATCAAATATGGAACATTTTGGATTGTAAATTCTGAACGCATTCAAAGTGTTGATTTACAAACTTTTTGATTTGTTATCAATAGCATACCCACTAGTGGTAGTCATTGTACCTGAATGTTACAAGGTTCTCTTGACTAGTCTTCTGAGGTTTCTTGCAAAATCACCAAGTTGTATTGAAATGATGTAAAACCAAAATTCTCTTTTTCAAAGCAGATAATAAGGATAGGCTTTAGATATTGGTGAAAAAATTGATTGAAATGTATTTAATTTAAAAAAAAGTAATAGAAAAGAGAATTAATTCCACATGTTTGTGATTACGTTTACTATGTGTAATATTCCTGGCTTTACTTAATCAATCAAATGTGATGACAAATAAAGAGAAAATAATTCTTCTATACAGATTGTTCTGTGAGTGAAATCATTGTTCCCAAGTGGTGTCCTCTAACATCAACCAGTGGCTTTACTATGTGTGAAGTATTCCTTATCTAAACATTGTTTCTTTGTTTTTCTTCATGGCAAACCAGTCATATTCACAAGATGAGGACTATCCTCCAAGATTCATTCTCTGAACAAACTTGACCAATGATTGCATCAATATTTTCCTGTGGCACGGCTTGCAGGAATCACATTCTTTGTAACAAGAGTAAGACCCTCATTTGATTTTTTGGGCCACAAATTGGATGGATAATCATGAAACTGACAACTTGTATGGTCGGTAAGATCAATAGCATCAAGCCTGAATTTTGAAATTCTCACATTGTCTTTCATTCTTCTCATCCCCAAATATCAAGTATTAATATAAAAAACTAATGATAGAGGATTTCGAAGTCATGCACCTCAACTCAATATCCTGACTAATGTATGATTTCACAAAGCTCTCGATAATGAGTACGAAAAAACTTACAGACACACTGGATATCCTGCACTTAGACTTATTGCGGCCTCCTGGAGACAACCAGACCAGTTACTGGCAGTCAGCTAGTTTTTTACGGAAATTCAAACTGTTTCCATGGCTTTGCAGTAAAATGATAAAAATCTTGTTGATAGTGATAGATGATGAAGTAACATGATAGTCATGATAAAAGTATGAAAATGGCTGCCTTAAAGAGCAGAGAAAGTGAAATAGAAGGAAATACTGTGATGTATACTATTATTGTCTGATATGATGTGAATGACTGCACATTCACACACAACACCTTCACATCACACAAGCATAGAAACAGGGTCAGCAACCATTCTCTGGAATCTCTAATGTGAGAAATGGAATCTTGACATGCAATGTTTACAGAGTGACAGATACTTATTTGTGTGAGAGCACCTTGTAGTTGAGATGTGCCATTCTTATCACCTTCTAGTTACTCTTCTCACAAATTATCATAGCTTCCATTATCCTCAACCTAATAACATTTATTGTTTTGTCAGTTTTAGTGAAACTAATATATTACACATTTTTCTTAAAATGTCCTCCGGTATCATTATAATGGCTTTTCAATGGCATGAAACATTTGAACATTACTTCCTTAATTACTAACAATTTATCATAAATGCACATTATTTATAACGTCTAAGTTCCTATACATTATCATCATTTATTTAATCCTCACCAAAAGTTATTCCAGATAATACCAGACTCGCCAAGTTAATGACAAAATTTTAATGACCTACAAAGAGAAAACTGTTGCAAAGGAAGTTAACGTTGTCGTTAAAAACTGCTAAAAAAAAGTGTACAACTGGCAAATGTAAAACATTTGTATCTCTGCGATGACGTGATAGATTTATATCAAAATTTGCATACAACCAAAATACATATCAAAAATTGATTTTATTAATTGGTGAAGATCACCAAAGCGGTGATGTATCTTTAACTTCATTTCAACTGAATTACCCATCGTTGCACCTATACCAGAGTAAAACTGTTATATCATACATTTTTCTACACAGGAATACGATGCCTTTAATAACACAGCAGATAAATTTCATATCAACAAACTTACTCTCACAAGTAATTAAAAAACCATGCCTTATCTACATTAAAAAAAACCTCCAACAAACTAAGTCTAAACCATATATACCAGTACTAATATTAAAGACCTATATTAAGTGTTGATTTGGATTGTACCTACTGATACACATATTAAATATACATAAATCTCTTCCTTGCATGGCTAAAGACATTAAACTTGAAACTGCACACAGAATGAAAGAATGTATTGTTAGAAAGAAAATAATTAAGATAATGGAAGGTTATTAATTATTACTGATGTAGGTAACACTGATATACAGGATGAAGATGCATGTTTAATCTTGGGTTAAGCCAAACTAAGTATAAATTTGTCAACAGGAAATCTTTTAAGCTGGTTTAACTATCCGACAATCTACTGGTATATCAACAGCAGTACACTGTAGGTAATATCCTTAATGAATTTCATGCACGCAAATATCTCTTTGAAGTTTTCCTTTAAGATTTTAATTCAACTAAAATTGTGCCTTGTATGAATAATTGATTTTTAATCAGAATTTACCATGTTGTTTTGTACATCAAGTCATTTATCAAAGTCACAATTTTCTTACATTTTAAGACAATATTGATTAGTCTAACGCCAAGGAAATGATTGTGGAATTTTTTTCTGCAAGACCAGATTTCTTTTCGACCAATTGTATCTGATGACTGTATTATAAGACAACACATTCTTGCTTCTTTAGCTGACTGATTTCATCTCCATCAATGAATAGTTTTTCATTAAGGTTCAGCGTAAATTTTCACCTGTCAACATGTTGATATGTTAACCACACATCTAAATATACACCTGCACAATTGATCTTCACCTCCAAAAAAATAATCCTTTAATTTTTTAAAAATCGAGTCTATAGATTTATTTTCTGTTGACTAACTCTGTTGTAATTTAGAAATAAATTTGATGTGAAGTAAGATCGAATGTTATTCAAATTACCAGGAGTAGACTAGCCGCCTCCTAAAATATTACAGGCACCATTGAAGTTGTGCTCTAATTTGAAATAAATGGTACCTCAGATTCCAACACTGTGAAAGCTTGAAGAAAAGTTAGTGTATAAGTTGTGTGAAATTGATTTAGTTTATTAGATCTAGAAGAAAGTTACAAGCTATTAAAAGACTCTTAATTCTATTTCCAATATCAAATGTAGCTTTGTGTCGATATACATGGGGATAATTTTATGGCGTTTCCAAAATATCATTGACTAATTGATTTGGTTTCTTCATCACCGCTATTCAATAATTAACTTGATGTTGGTCTTACTTTGTCGTTTACCCATCTCCAACTGTTGCTATGTTTGTGAATTATTTAGCACTCGGTATTGATTGAAGAAAGAAGAAACCAGATTTGGGCTTAGAACACGATCATAGTTTAGTCAAAGGTGTGACATCTTACAATATACAGGAAATTCTAGCTGATTGTAATTTGTATTAAGTCCTAGCTAATCTAACAACACACATAAACCTTGATTAAAATAGACAATATCGCATTAGATGTTATTTGTGCTTTCTGATTCTGTACAGAATCGGTTATTAATCTTTTAATAATTAATAATATTTTGTTTACTGATGTATAATTACACACCTAACGAACTTGTATAGTTTTCACTAGCTTTTTACACAATATATAAAACAGAATAATAAAAATGTTGTTTTTGCATTCAGTATGAAATTCTGGAAGTTCATTGTGCTTCAAATTGGTATTTTGAATGATTATGAACAGAAGGGATTTTTTTTTGTTTAAGCCATCCCTAATCCATACTTCAGACTTTAACTTATATTGCGGAGATAGAGATAGGAATAGGATGTTTATATTGATTGCATATAATTCTTCTATTCCTCACTATATTTTTTAGCAAGGAATTATATGGCACATGATGCACAGATGTATGACCGTTTGGAATTTACAATCCGTGGAATAGAAGCCAATTCTGTCCTGATATTCCATAGCTTGGTATTAAAGGTCTTCAGCATGTTAGGCTTTTGACGTGAACTTTCAGATATCAACCATATTTGGATCCATATTGTTTCTGTTATGGTAAATTCTGTTCTGATAGAGATGTGTACAACATAAGAAAATAACCAGTAGACTAATAATTGGACAATAATAGAAGAAATAAACTAAAATAAATTACTGAAATTAGAAAATATTCTAGACCAGACGATGATTCACTGAAAACAATTACAGGTGGAATTCAAAGTTTAGATTATAACAAAAGAAGAAAATAGATATTTGAACTAATGATTAAAAGAATAAAGGGTGAAGATGATTAATGAATTCAGTTGCTCTATCTTACAATTATCACCCAGACATCTCCACAGCAGGATGAAAATGACCTTTTCATCTTATTAGAGAGTATTAATTTGCTAATATTGTGCGTAATTAGCCAACGTCATGAGTAAGTCGAAACTGATGTATCGGTTTGTGTATTGAAATAGAAGTCATTAGGTGATGGGGAAAAAAAAAACAAATATTGATTGAAATGTGTGAGTCTGGAAAAAAACAAAAATATGGGTTGTCAGGCAATGAAACATATGTCCACAACAACTAAGTTGTCAGAGGATTCCTCAAAGAATGGCTCAAATTTATTCTTTTGTAGGTAATTGGGGCATTTAAAAAAACCTGTTCTAAAGTAAAAACCCATGAAATATTATCAAAAATATTTGAGTTTAATTGACATTTATTACACAAAGTATGTACCGGTAATTAGATGATAACTTTTGAAATTGTTGAAACATATCAATAGACTTCTACTTCCTCTGAGCATAACAATTGAAAATAACTAAAGGCGCTAGAGAGTTAAGATTTAAAAAAAAATGATCAAGGGCAATAACTCTGAAAGTAATCATTAACTTCATAATCATGAACATAAATACTGCGTATAAATTTCAAGTCAAGTGGTTGATAACTTTAGCCTCTAGAGTGTCCACAAAAAATTTCAAATTTGATCTAGAGTCATAACTCCAACAGTTATTATCCAAAATCGTTGAAAATCAATAGACTTCTGGAACATAACCAATGTGTTTCAATTTCTTGAAACTTTAGCCGAAATATATAGCATCCACAAGCAATTGTGGAGGATGAAGGACAGAACATTAGGGGTGATAACAATTTACAGATACACTTGTAAGCTTTCAATCTAATCAAATATCATAAGAATTGACATGCTGATATTAATACCGGTATTCATTTTTTCTTGGAATAAGTTCAGTGTATTAATATTGTTTTAGTTGTTTATTTTACAACCACATTGTGATATATTACTTAATCTGTTTCTATATCTACATCTTTCTCAAATTTAGAGCTAAGTTATTTGAACACACAACAAAATGAAGGTCATGAATTCCAAATCCTCACAGAGTCATATCTGTAAGGGATTTTCAAACATGTTTCATCAGTACTATTGTTTGCATAGACTGACATGATGAAATATGGAAAAGTGCTTTTCATTTAGTTTAAACAAACTATTTTTTGGGTTACATGGAGCAGATTGAATTGATTAAATGGATATGGTGGAATGTTTCTTTTTTCAGTGAGTCAAATATTTAATTCCATGAGCATATGAAACAAAAATCGTAGCTTCCAAATACTTCCAAATACTCAAAGTTGATATAACATGTTAGCAGTGTAGCACCATATAGGGCCTAACAAGTACTTAGGTCTTTTCATTTTCCAGTATATCAAGTAAATGCATTAATTTTTATGTTCCAAAAAGTGTAAAAAATGCCCCCAATTCTTGCAGTAAAAAAAACTAATCCAAAACCATTGACAAATTAACCCTGTTTTATGAGTCATAAATCAAAGGAATTAGGTAAATTGCCAGTAATCAGGAAGAGAGAAATGTCTTTCTTCCTATTGTGGTTGCACATAAATAATCAAACATCACAGGAAATTAGGAATAAAATCTTGTGGTGATGTCACAGGAAATAACATCATCCCATAACAAGCTGTAGCCATTGTCTCCCTCCAGTATTATACAAATGCTATTTGCCAGATTCTCTCGATCAAGTTTTGTAAATTTCTAATTACTTAACTTGTTTGAAATCCACTTTACATGATAATTTCTCATATTTCATCAGATTTGTTCGACCAGTAACATATAAAACCAAAGCAAATATTATCAAAGACTTCAATAAACAGATTTTGCAAAACTTTTAACTGATTAGAAACGGCAACCATCAGGTCTTTACTTGTTTAACATGCAGTGGATAGATTTTTGAGGCGGTTGTCAGTGAGTCTAACAAGCAGACGACAGCATTAAGCTAGCTACATCAACCATTCTTAGTGAACCTCTAATGGAATAAGTAGATTTACAAGTTGATTCTTCTGATAAATCTCAGACAATTTGAAACCCCTGCAAATAGATGATTCTTAGTGTTTACATCTTACTCTAGTCTAAATCAAATTCTAGCCAATTTAAAGACTCTCCGGAGAGTAACACAAACCACCTCACATTTTAATTTGGCATCTAGTGGACTGGCACTTCTAGAACAGGTCAGAAACTATTAGATAAAGACTGCGTCACTGATGGAATCCCACCTTCTATTTAAGACTCTGTTCAGAATGGGATTTGTATCCAATGAAAACTTGTAATATTAATCCACTTGATAAATGTGAACGCTTATACTTCAGCTCAATTTGTTTAATGTAAATAGTCATTTTCTCATCTGATGATTATAGTCAAATTGCAATTTAAACACAACATTTCATTAATCAACCGCCGAGGATTCTGTTTCTATTAAGATGCCCTTGGCACCAGCAGATAAACAGTTATATATTTTTATAATGGTTTATCTGCTGTATATACAGAATATTTGCAACACAAGCAATTGTAATTTTGATTGTCTGATTCATCTTTAGGGCTTTTACAGTCTATTATGTTAAAATGGAAATGTCATTTCATATTAAAGAGTTTGCTAGGCATGCAGAAAATCATGTTATCAACATGCAGTTATATCATTTCTGTTCTATTATTGTCATATACTAGATACCGTTATTTGTAATTGAAGGGAAAAAATTCAGTAGCCAGTTAATCTTTAAGAATAGAAAATAGATGAAATCTGGAGCATATTAGTCTGGAGAAATTCCAAGTTCAGACCTTGAAAATTAACCAACCAAATTACTTTTACTAAATATTTTCTAAGTAAATATTACTTCTTCTATAAGCAATACACATTTAAAATATTCAATCTCTAGAAAAGGCGCCATTTTAATTTAAAATTTTGCATATCAAAGTGATTTATCGAGTACTAGATGGTTTGTGTTGATATGAATAATTTACAAAATATAGAGTTTCATCATAATATTGTTAATGTTTCTGTGCTTTTATTGAAGAGTTATGAAATACTAATGTATATTTTGATATATGTATTTTACAATGTGGAAAACCATTATGTAGATGGTTTACTGATAACTTTCAACATAATGTATCAGAAAAACATAGGTTAGCATTGATATACTTCAGATGACAAGTTTCAAACCATTTATATGATATTCTATGTGAAATTCTCATTATTTCTGCCAGCACAAAATTACTTGTGTGTTGATCTTGGTATTGATCTAGAGAGTAGAAAGCTCAGGGTAATATCACTTATTATTAAATTTTTAGTAGAAGGAGAGCCAAGATAAAAGAAAGGTATATAGATTGATGAGAGATGGAGGTCAGAGGTCGACCAATTGGGGAAATACATCTTTGATTGGAATGTTGATATAAAGAGTCTGAATATACTAGAGATGTTTTTTTGTCTGACATGTTTGAGACTATGTTAGAAATTGTCTAGTTTGGGGTTTTATTTGTATTATTGATACAATGTTTGATTTAGTTTCATTTACATGATGAAATCAGTGATATGTGTAATTCTGCTTTATAATATTGATAAAACGTTCAACCATCATTACTCACAAGAACTAATACCTCATAAAAAAAACTGTCACAAATAAAGATTGACATCACCCAGATGGAAACTTGATTTTATTTGGCGTCATCTTTCATAAGCTTGATCTGATTCAAACAAAACCTCAAAAACATATTGTCTAAAACGGGATAAGTAGGTTTTCTTATATAATAGGCAATTATAGCTATCTCGAGGGGGGTCTTTAGAAGGTAATTGAGTCTAGGTTTTTGTCCTCAGATATTCGTAATGCTATAAACCATAATTGTATAAGAAACATGAACATTCAGAGTTTAAGTTATGTTTAAAAACATCTTTAAAATGTCTTTGATGTCCTAGGTTATTTAATTGAATGAAAAATATATAAAAACCATTAAGAATACTATTAATATATTTCATTCTCAAAATGATAGTACATAATATTTTATGGGGCTATTTGCTACAGTCTGTTTATAATAAAGTTTTGTAATACCTAGATTGATTACTTGTTGGACATTTTATATTTTATGAATTTTACTTTTGTTATACTTATTTAATTAAAGTGTTTTTACTTTCTGTATGTATTTTATGATCGATGTGTAGTTGGTAACCAGTATTTACATGTCAGTAATCATGGTAATTTCTCTATAGTTTGGCTTAACAGCATGAAGAAGTTCCACCCTGATTACCTTTATTTATTTAGAAGAAAATATGAGACTAATTTATAACTAATCGTCCTTCATCTATATTTTTTTTTTCTGTGGGGTAACACACATTAAATAGAATATGAAAAATATTTTGATACTAACGAAGACCTTATTTGCCAAATTGAACTAGTTCCTGCCTTTTTTCTTTTTTTTTCTTTCTTATCTGAATTCAAAAGGGAAGACAACCAGGTGGTTTTGTTTTAACAGACAATGTGGTTCCACTGTTATTAACAAATGTCAAGTTTGAGAAATTGAGAAATAATTCTGCTATTGCGCAACTGGCTGCAAATTTTGCTGACTATCAACCATCGTGTTATACTTTTTATAAAGAAGGAAAATTAATTGTACCTTATTTTATTTGTCAGATTATGTCATGTCATTTTATTGTATGAAAATTTTTTTTAGCCAAGTTTATTCTTGTGTTGAAAATTGAATTGCCGTTATTTACTCTTGAAGTAATTGAAAAATCACTATGGATTTATATAGAGAATTAATCTGCATCTAATGGAAATGGTAGAAATGGTGGGAACTGGCAAAAGACCGAACAGAGAAAACTGCCTTGGGGAATGATCTTACATGTTTTACAAATTGGATTACTTGACTCTTAGTTAGCAATTTCACATAAGCTGACATATGTAAGAGAGACTATTGTTATTCTATTTACATAAATTGTAGAGAGGCTGATTGGCAGAGAAAAGTAAATTTATCATTTGAATACAAATTATGGGTAACTGGCGTAACTACTTCACACTTGTGGCTACGACCATATTTCACTGGTTTATGTAACACAAGTTGTTAGAGAAAATGAGATTTCATGTTTACAATCAACCGTAAGTGGTAGAAATGGTTTAAATTGTTTTCCTTTGCCCTCCAGCCATATTTAGATGAACAGACATGTTTAAATGATCTTTGTCACAGGCAAAAGGCAGAAAATTAATCTCATGTTCTCTTTGGTTGCCGTAATTCTTCATGTCATTACAATTGGATGTTCAGTGATTAAGGGTCCTTGGATGAACCTCTTGGCTCCAAAAATTCCTCTACTCCGGGCTAATCAAATTATGGACCCAAAGAATCTTTTTTTTATGAAAGATCGGTGTAAGGGATGTTAGCCTTGTCCTCAATTAGGGGACAATTGGTGAGCATACTCCCTGGGGAGCCATCATTAACTGAAGATGATTTGTTCACTTGGGGACAAGATCGTTTCATGCATAATAACTTTGCTCATCAGCAACTAAGCTGGAGTGCATTTATTTTCTATTAAATTTCTAAGCTTTTTACTTTGCCCATGTTGCTGCTTTTCTTGCTCTTTTTGCGTGGTCGTAGCTTAAAGCAGTTTTCTGAAATTCTTGTCAGGCAATTGAGGTGTGATGACAAATTAACAGAGCCTGCTAGGAATTAATAAATCTCACACTTTATATTAGAAAGGCAGGAAAAAAGCTGAAGTCTTGATTGAAATCAAAGTTTAATAAGTGAAATGGATATGTCATGAGAGTCACTATTAAGCAATCTTCTAATTGTTGTCATTCTCAAATATTTCATGACTAATGCAAGTGTCTTCTCAAGCCGTGCACAAGGCTTTTTATACGCCCACATTTTCATGTGGACGTATATTGTCGTCGCCCCTGTTCGTCCGTCCGTCCGTCCGTCCGTCCGTCCGGACGTCCGTCCGTCCGTCCGTCCACAATTGTTTGTGAACAGTCTACAGGTCACAATTTTTATCCGATTTCAATGAAACTTAAAACATAGGTTTATCACCCTAAGATCTCGGTTCCTTTCGATATTGGCATGTATCGGACTGTAACTTCATGGGTTATGGCCCCTGATTGTACGAAAAATCATGTTTTTTAGCTTGTGAACAGTGTAGAGGTCACAATTTTGAACCGATTTGGATGAAACTTAAAATGCATGTTTATAACCCAAAGATCTTGGTTCCTGTCGATATTTGCGCCAATCGGATCATAACTTCCTGAATTATGGCCCCTGATTGTCCGAAAAATCGCCCTTTTTAGCTTGTGGTCCCTCTGGAGGTCAAAATTGTTATCCGATTTAAAAAACCGTTTGATTATATCACCGTTCCATGGTTTTGAAGGTCGAGTTCGAATTTCGTGAAAATCGGACCAAAATTGACGGACAAAATGGCCGCCATTTGTACGCGAATTATGTTATATCAAGGTTGTGAACAGTGTAGAGGACACAATTTTGAACCGATTTGGATGAAACTTGAAATGCATGTTTATAACCCAAAGATCTTGGTTCCTTTCGATATTTGCGCCAATCGGATCGTAACTTCCTGAATTATGGCCCCTGATTGTCCGAAAAATCGCCCTTTTTAGCTTGTGGTCCCTCTGGAGGTCAAAATTGTTATCCGATTTAAAAAAACGTTTGATTATATTACCGTTACATGGTTATGAAGGTCGAGTTCGAATTTCGTGAAAATCGGACCAAAATTGACGGACAAAATGGCCGCCATTTGTATGCGAATAGTGTGAAAATATGTTATATCAAGGTTGTGAACAGTGTAGAGGACACAATTTTGAACCGATTTGGATGAAACTTGAAATGCATGTTTATAACCCAAAGATCTTGGTTCCTTTCGATATTTGCGCCCATTGGATCATAACTTCCTGAATTATGTCCCCGGATTGTCCGAAAAATAGCTTTTGGTCCTTCTGGAGGTCAAAATTATTATCCGATTTAAAAAAACGTTTGACTATATCACCGTTACATGGTAATGAAGAGAGAGTTTGAATTTCGTGAAAATCGGACTAGAATTGACGGACAAAATGGCCGCCGTTTGTACACGAATAGTGTGAAAATATGTTATATCAAGGTTGTGGACCCTATAGAGGTTACAATTTTGAATCGATTTTGATGAAACTTGACAGGTATGTTTATAACCCAAAGATCTTGGTTCCTTTCGATATTTGCGCCCATCGGGTCATTACTTCCTGAATTATGTCCCCTGATTGTACGAAAAATCTGATTTAAAAAAAAACATTTGATTATAAAAACCAAACAAATTCTAATGATTTTCTGATAATTCCTTAATATGCGACAACTCTTGTTGACTGCCCGGACGATTTGGCTGCTGTGTGGGCGTATGTTTCGTTGCCTGGCAACCTATTTTTTTTCTTCTTTTTGATCTGATTAAGAAAAGAGTGAAATGTGATACCCTAATAGTAGCCATTCATCATTTAGTAGTGATGGTTTAGCTATGAATGTTGAGTGAATTAGCACCTCTTTTATTCAAACTGATCAGTGATAGGAGATAACAAAGAAGATACAGTAGATAATTGAGACAAGTAAATGCATGTTGATATATATCTATTTTAGCAACTAGGTGTCAATCATGCTAATACAATATGATTGACACATTACAATAATGTTGATATGTAATGCATAGTATATGTGATTCATGTTTATCATATTTGAACACTTCTCTCAATGAACCAATCATGTGACAAAAAAAAGAACTGTTTACATTAGACAAAGGGCATGATCAAAAGAAACTTGCATACATCAATTTCGTAAAACATCCAGAGGTTGTAGTTATATTTTTATAAATTAGTTGATTAAAGAACACTGAGATAGGGGAAAGTAATGTTGTGGCAGTTTTGAATTAACTTGTATGATCTTTCTAGTTGAGTTGCACCTTGTCAAATTGCTGACAGACAAATTATCAAGTTGGTTAGATGCTTCTCTATACTGCCTGCATGCAACATTTCTGTAAAGCTAAAAAGAGCATTTACTGATGATTTGGCCAGATCATCTTGGAATTTACATTGAAAAACACCACCATGGTCTGAAGCCAAATGCAATTTCGGTAAATTTAGTCATAATGCAGTTTTATCAAGATGCAGGGTTATATGTACAAAATAAATCAATTGTAGCTTAAACCCTGTCTACATTACAAATTTTAAGTGTGCCAGGTACGGTACCATGCATGGCAAGGTTAATTTTTTTGTAGTGTAAACGGGTCAAACATAAGCGTGCCGTACTGAGTACTGTGCCAATCTGGCACACTTAAGTTAGGTGTTCTCGGCACGGCACAGTTACATTTTCGTAGTGTAAACGCTATCCGGTCTGAGCATTGCTTCAGTACAGATTACTGCACATGCGCTAAACGAACCTTGACATTCCCCCCACCCATCAATTATGTCAAAATGACTGCTCAAACTAAATCAACCTACATAATTGTTTTCATTCGGGTAATTTACAAAGGCTGAGATTAACTTATCTGTGAAGAGTTCCACATTAGGCGTGCCTGGCAGATAAGTGTAAACGGGACTTTACTGTTTAGTCATATTTTATTTTTTAAGTTCTAATAGTTCCACAAGTTTAGACTGTTTTTTTGATATTGTGTAATATACTCAGTATTTAAGAATTTACGACTCATTTGTTGTTATAAATATTGTGGCAACTACCCCAATGTTTAATGCAACTACAGTAGAATACTACAGTAAAAAACATTTCCAATATTCCTACTTTAAGTACAAAATATAGAACAAATGATGGTTTTACAGATAATAAAAATAAACCACTGTCACCATTATCTGGTATAAACCAGCTCTTTAAGACATCAGCACAGGTGTCCACACACTGTTCTTAGCCTATTAAATCATAGCTAATGACAAAACACACACACACACAAGTCCTCATTTCTTCATCTAAATACTAGTAACAGGATATGATGGCACTGCCTTTAGCACCAACTTGTAATGGCAGTGTATTATGTTGAGGTAGTCTTATTTCCTGTACACAGTCTTCAGGACTGGATGGACTGACCATTTTATGGTCCGCTTTTCATATCTCCATGCCAACAGCCATTTGCGTTTGATGGCCAAAATCAAATGCTATTAGTTTTAATTAGTTTTATGAATTTGGTTCATTTACTTCCTCACAGATATCAAAGTGATTAAGTGATGAATTAAAAGCGAGAGTATGTAATACACAGTACATGTATATGTATATGATTATAGACAATGATTAATACACTGTGTGTTGGTGTAGATATGATTATAGACAATGATTAATACACAGTATGTTGGTGTAGATATAATTATAGACAATGATTAATACCTCAAATTTATAATACATTCTTCAATCAACTGTAAGATATTGAAAGTCTTACAAGATTGATTTTGAAATATTGATCATGAAACTTTGTTGATAGTGCTTCAAAATCATATGGTATATGGTGAAATTTGTTGTGACATTTCCTGTGTTCAGTTAATCAACCATAGTAGGATTCTTCCTTGTGTCAAATCATATTTATATCATATCTGACCCAAATTATCTTCGCTCTTATTTCCTGCACTTCACTCGTCTTGTAATCTTGCCCTCAAGTATTGGACATTCCTTCAACATGATCGAATCTGATCGAATATAATATGTCTGTCGTTAATGTCTTATAATTTACGTGTAAAGAAAAATCATGCTAGCCCGTCAAGTTACTGGCTAAAAAACCCAGACATTACAGGTTTAAACTATACCTAAAATAACCAATTATTGGTTTTTACACATCAATGGTTACTTTAAGTTTGGTATGACAATGAAAAATTTCAATCAGTGAATGTAGAAATATTCTTACTTAACAATTAACAATTTAAATTTCACATTTGAGTCTGAAAAAAGGTCTGGAGCAATTTGGAAAGATCCATTCTCTTGGATATCTGAATATTTATGTTGATGTGATGTTAATGACCATGAGTGATTAGGTTGATGGCCAGGTATAAATAAGATCTACTTGTTATTGATAGCGTTGAATAAACAATGTAATATCAGTTTTATTTCATTTCTTATTGTCTTTTACTCTCCATAACATTTTCCACAGTTTTCTAATTAAAATATTTTTTATCGATCGTCCTTACATTTTTTACGAAAAACAAAGTAAATATTTTGGCACTATATAAGGTCTTTGTTTAAGGGGAATGTTTACCCATCCCATCAATTAACTGAGAAGATCTACTGTTTTTTTAGGCCAATATTACACTTTTTAAGCATCAGTGTAATGTTTATCTGAGCAGTAGTACCGACATTAGTCAATATTATTTATAAACACACTAATATCTATATCGTGGCTGGAACGTATGCTAAGGTATATAGACCTGCAATCTTGTTTTTGAATTAAATATTTTTCAGACCACCCAGTTTCAACTCAACAAAAATCAATGAATTGATATTTTTGCTGGAATGTCGTCAGCTCTGCCTCTTCAAAACCTTGTTGATGATAATTTAATGTAAATTTTGTTATTTAAGAAGCAGGGAATCTAAAGTTTGTAGAGAAAAGCAACAGCTTTGATGAAATTTTATGTGACAGTGGATTAAAAGAACCACAGAATATTCATATTTTGGTCTAATAAAACTAGGATAAAACATTTGTTGCTTCCATTAACTGTGACAGGAAGAAGTCTGCTGTTGAACATTACTAGTCAAATGTGATATTACTGTTATAAGTTAGAGATAATATAGAAAACAAGAAATGTGCATTATGATAATCTTGTATCTGCTATTAAACACATTCTAAGCCTTAGTACACTATTTAATTATATCATTATCAATTAATTTTCCACCTCTTCAACTTCTTGTAAAGGTGGACAAGTGTTAAAATTAAGCAAGGATCCTGAGATGTCAAATTCAAATTCTGCACAACAACCATATAAGAAACATACTAGAATAGCATCAAAGTCGTCTCAGCAGTCTATAAAGGTTCTCAAAATTGTGAATCGGTAATGAAATAGTAAAATCTTTAATACTGTTAATAAAGCATTAACAAGAATCTACAAAGGACTCTAACTCTAGAAATGAATAATGCAAATTGTTGAAATATAATATGCTTCTTTATTTGACTAATGTGAACAATGACAATGATTTATCGGACCATAAATGTAGTTGGTAGAGTGTTCACAAGAAAAACTCTGGAGAAAAACAAACTTGCCCTTTTGTCCTTGGACAGATTTTGTTAATACTTTTTTCAATTTTCTGTTTCATAATTAGTTATATTGATTTTGAAAAGGGATGGTTGATTGGGGGGGGGGCAGGGGATACATGAACCTGTTCAATCTCATAATAAATATAATACTTGATGATGTAACATGGTATAAGTCACTAATTGACAAGCCAAAATGGATATATATACCAAACAAATATGATGGTCTGGTTTGGTGCAAAGGTGCCAAAACACATTATACGAGCGTAGCACCAGCTGTAAAAATTGATCATTCAGAATACATAATGATTTATCAAAATCATTCTATACATATGGAAGCTAACAAAGCTAAATACTTTATTTTCTCACGATGATAAATCTTAATTTTATTGATCTCTGTGACCGGTAGTTTGTATAAAATCAATCGCTAGAGCTAGACAAGGTTTTTTATGGTACATATTAAGACACCCACTGTACGTACAATAGGAATTAACAATCAAGTAAAACAGATTAAAGAAATAAATCAGTAGTAGACTATAATAGTAATAAAATACTATTTTCTCTTCCATGTTCTAATGGATGATCAGATATTTTGGATTTGTTATAATCCTAAAGCTGAAGCAACCTTTGCGTTTCTGTCAAGCACTAATTATCAGTTGTCATGTTGGATTGATTGGACCAGAATACAAGAGAAAACAAAATGAACAAACCGAAAACCATTTATTTTTCTTGTATTTTGGATATTTTCAGCAAATATATGATTTATTCTTATAACTCCAATAAAAATTACTTTTAATATTGTATTGGACATCTGTTTTTGTAGCCATATTAAAAATCTATAAAACATAATAAATTATAATAGATATGGCTTTGCTGTAGGCCCTGAATTTAATGTTGGACTCTAATACAGAAACCATCATCAAGTATGTAAGATTTAATGGCCAGGAAGAAAGTTGCAGACTTTTATTTTTGGCTTGGTCTGAGGAATTTGTATGGTATAAATCCATTAATTATTGTCTGACTGTAGTTTTTAACTTTCCAGTGACATGCATTTGCATATTTTTGTGATCGCAAATGGCAGCATGCACGGACACCGAATAGCCATCCATCATCTGGTCTATCATGATTTATATGCATATGATATCGTGTTGCTATGGTGACAAGAACCTGTTTGAATATTGGTTGTCCTGTCATGTTTCTTGTCAAAAGAAATATATTTCTACTTAACCGTGATTTATACTTAGAATATAACATTTATTTTCACTTTAGAATCGTAAAATGGAATGGAGTTGAATGTCTCGTTAACTTGATAGTTTGGTCATATTAAGACAAACATACAATTTTTCCACCTAGTCTTTATCAAATTCCATGTCAAGGGTTCTTTAACAGCCAGCACTGCAGACCCTACCTGAAAAATCAGGAGGTTCATCTTGGCACATGCCGAGATTCAAAACTGGGACATTTTAGTCAAGAGTGCAATGTCCTTGGTCTAATGTGGCCCCACTTTCAAATCAGTAGGTTTGTGCAACACAGGCCTGCTCTTAGTAGTAATAAACAGTCAGTTCTCAGTTTGTCAGGAACTGAACACGGTTTGAAGGCTAGACCTCAAGCATTGAGTTAAAATCATTGAGTTTCTCTATAATTAATTGATTTTTATTTAATGATGATTATGTCTTGGGTAGAAAAGTTTCTCATGTCCAAGACTTTCTTCGATAATTATGTGTCTGATAATATTGGTGGAAAAGAAGTATTGTGTTGTTTCTGGTATGTCTTTGCATCTAGTTGGTCAGATATCCACAGACTATACTTTTACAACTTCTACTTTCATTCCAATTACTTATTAGGAAAGTGCCTTTTCTATAGGGAAATTAAAAAGGCATCTATATCATATGATTCCGGTTGAATTGATGTTTGCTGGAAAGACTTGGTAGATTACATGCAGACTGCGTCAAGTGATTGTTATTTTTCTGCTTAACTGATCACTTTGATCCACAGTGAAAGCAAATGGTGTTTATCAAATAGAAATATTAACAAGGCTTCATTGGCATTTTAGTCTCTTTAATATTCTTACATATAATAAACTTTCCTCAGAGTTTTAATACTACAGTATTTGTTAGTTTGAGGATACTTCATTCAAAATAGAACAATGTGAATTCCGTTTTTTTATTTGTTTAAAAGACAAAAAAGGAATGAAACTTTAATGCTAAGCATTATCAACAAATTAAGCAGGAAACAATAAAGAGAATTTATTCAATTATTTGGCCAACTTGACAAGCTAATTCAGGCAGAACATTTCTTAATTGCATTGCAAGTTATTTGAGTGATATTCTTCCTCGTAGTATTGACATTCTCAGATTACCAGAGAAAATCGTGTAGAGATTGAGTCAGCTAGGTAGAATTTTATTGGCAAAAATCACCCGAGCACCATTTCATTACATGTACAATGAGTTTCTTTTCCTTCTTTTTCACTTTCTATATTCTCTTTTGTTTAAATGTTTTTTCTTTCTGTGTTTGGGGAATTGTTTATGGCAAGCCACAAAACTTTTCATAGGCAATTGTCAGTCCATGACATTAGTCAAGCAATCTTTTTTCTCTAAGAAACTTGAGTTTTATATTCCGAGCAACAGGAGATTTTAAAGTTAATTGGTTTCCTTGCAGGCATGTTATGAGTAGAATTGTTCATCTCATTCTGACCAGCGGTTCAATAAAGCTGAGGTTTTACTGTTGACATTGTTTTAAACTAATTGATTGTAGAACTTGACATAACATCGGCTTAAATCTGACCATGTCTTTAATATGGAAACTTAACAATTTTAAATCTGGCTTTTAATGTTGTATATTAATGTTTCAAGAGTGTTAACCACGGAAACAGGACAATCAATTAAGGTTATGGAGTTCTTGATATCCTGAAGAACCAGTAACATCTTTAGGTAAATCACCCAGTTACATAAGGAATATTTTTGCAACATTTCAGCTTTTATCTCATTAGAATCATATCGAAAATTCTCTAAGGGCAAATCTGCTCAGCGTATTAGCGTAAATTTGATCAGTAAATTTATTTTTTCATAAAATTTGCAGATGTATTCAATTCATGACATCTTCAGTGAAATCAACAGTTTTGTACATGTAAGCCTCATTGTTGAGTTCCAAAAAAGGTTAGGATATTAGCCCTATTCATGCCATTATAACATATAGTACATTGAGGTGAAAAAAAACAGGATTGAAGCTAGTATTAACACTCATCCTAAGTGAAAGATGATTGAAGAATCCATTCAGTTAACAGAATTCTATTTCGATAATATTCAACAAGTTTAGCAGGTGGAATATACCACCTGAAATAATATCTCTTGGCAAAAATCTTTCTTTTACAATCTCTTTTCTCAACTTGTTACTCTACCATCAAACTACCAAGAGACAGCTCTTCTAATTGGCCGTTTAGTTGTGTTTACATTCCACAAGATCCAATATCATTTAATGATTTAAAGTTGAAATACATGTGTAAACTATTTAAAACCTGCCTCTACCCATCTGTACATCATGTAAACAGATGTCATAGATATATAATTCTTAACATGAACAACTTGATCAATCCAACTGTGCAATATGCTTATTTATCTTACACCATGACTTGTCATAATAACAAAAAATTATACACAAATTTACGTCTTGTTAGGGCATTGGTACATGATAAACCTGCTTACTTTTCCAGTTAGGAAGAATGTGTATAAGCTGTTTAGGAAGAAAATATATCATGTTTTCACACCCTTTATCATCAGACATTAGCACTTAGTGTGCGGTCCATAGACTTAGTATGAGAGTTACTTTAAGTACCTAATGATTGTTGATTACATCAATACTGGTTACCATTATTCTTTAACGATTGTATTGTCTTCATTATTATTTTAATATGACTATAATATACTTATATCTACATCATGGTGACATTTTGAGGATTTATTTTGCAGAGTGTCAATTCCAGTTTTCTCCAACATTCACAACATGTTGACCTGGGTTTGGCAATATAGGCTTTTATTTCAGGTTGATGTCAAATTCCGTCTAGCAAATAAAATCAGAGTTTCATTGATGTAGATGCTCCAATTCACAAATCTTTCCCATTCGGCCAACCAAGGAAAGATTTTGTATAATTCAAACATTTGACTTGAATCATGCAGACATCTTTTGAGCAATAAAACAGCTATACGAAATGAAAATTGTGATAAAATCTGATCTTTCATACCCATTTCTTCATCCTATAGATATTCAATGGACATTTACCTCACCCAGACGCTCATTATAGCAAACAATTATATAATATGATATTTCACAAAGTCTATACCTAATGTCATCATAGACTCAAATATTATACCCATGTCTCCTGCATTCCATATTCATACAGTTTCTATATAATAGTACTTTTTACAGTAGACAGATAATTTGGTAGATTGGTATCTTATTCCATCATATGTTGGTAGGATAAAGTAACTCCGGAGACAATATTTCAATGAATGGAGGAGTAATTTCTAATAGAATAAAGAAGCCAGTTACACGATATTCAATACTGATTGGGAAATGATGTCCTTTCATAAGCTTCTCCCATTGATCCAGTTTCCCCGATGAATTTTCAATTTCATTTTATTTTATGTATGTTAAAGCAAAGTTCAGTTTCCATCAACTGTTTTGATCAAAGTATGAACAATGAAATCTATAAATAGATTAATTTATTCATATGAAAATAAAAACATGACTGCTAGAACTAAATTTATATCATAAGATCTGAGAGTTTAATCCATCTTTAATGTCATTATGTGCAGTTTTAAGAAGCTATTGTTGATTTTGAGTTTTTGATATAATTTCAATGGTTTTAATAATCGAAGAGAAATGATCTGTCATGTAACACATGCCACATATCAGCTTTACGATTTATTATCACATGGGATGTTTTATAATTATTATATGTTGCTAGGGTCTGTCATGTCTCAAGTAAAGGATAATAACAGACATGTTTTAAAGATGGAATCTGAAAGCTACTAGAAGCAAGCCTCTAATGTTGTTATATATGGAGATTGGTGTCCATCTTGTCGCATCGATAATGGAGACTGTCATTATTTAATGTATTAATGACAAAGCCAAATGTTTACACGTTTACCCGCTTTATATTATACACAGTTTATGCTGATCTTCACAGCCAGATTTACAGCTTAAATATTGATAACTTTCACACAGATGATTTTAGCATAAAATGTGTGATTTAATTTGACCAATGGTAGATTGTGTCATTGAAGTTTGAAAATGAAACATGGTCTTAATCTAGTTCTGTAGGGGCAGTAAATTGATATTTTCATGATTACAATGATAATCTCATATTACACAAAACCAAGCACTTCTGGGAATCCAAATCAGAAATATTCTTCACCATTAATGTGATGAAAAACTTTTAAGATGGTCTTCAGTCAGTGAAATACAGGGTATCTAAATATTGATTTTGAAAAAGAAGTACTTGTTAAAGTCTCCAAATTTCAACTCTGACAACGGTAGTCAAAGAATGGAAACTCCTTATCTTGGCATTATTGGCAATCCTTGTGAAAAGGCTTTAGCAAGAAATATGTTCACACACATTGAGTTTTTGTAGTGATAAGGGTGCTTGAAGAACGAATGAAGCTTGATCAATTGAACTTACTCAATTAGTTCTAGAGTAAGTTTTCTATGCGGCAGTTATTGTTCTCATGGTAAATTCTAATCTCACACATTGATTTAATATTTAATAAGAAATTAGAATGACATGGCATCTTGCACCACGGTAGTGTTCAGTACATTTTTATTGACACCTTCAACTCTAAAGAATATAAAAAACTTTCAAGTTTCCACAAACAATATATAATATTAATGAAAGAAAATGGCAGTAAAATTGATGGTTAATGAGGGTATTATTATAATAGAATATTGAATAATCAATACAGTGAGTTTGTCTTATTAATTTACTCACCATGTCTGGTCAGAGGTTGGTTTATTCTTATTGATGAAGTGTTAGTTCTTAACCTTTACTTCAATTACTATATAGACAATCAATTACTATCAACAATTAAAGTATATCTTAGTCTTACATTATTTCATGTAATCTACATTAACTGATTTTACATCCATTATTCACTTACAAAGTATATTTACCTTCAACCGCATTGTTTGCTGTGATTCCTGTATATTTTTTTTCATTACCATGGAAACGGATAAATAAAGGTGAATGGAATCATTCTACCTTCTGTTGTGTTTTATATAATACATTTACAAACTTTGCCTTACAATCAGATTTTCTGTGAATCCTATATGATTACTAGCTCTGGTTCTTGACAGACTTTCCAGTTGAAGCGTTTGTTGTCGAATACAAAGTTTGTTTAAAAATAAATATTGGCATGTTTAATCAAAGACATATTTTACAGCTACTATAAACATGTGAATTACCAAATGAGGCATTATAATGACATGACAACAAGTTTTCTGGGTGGCTTCCAAATTACCGTCTGCTAAATTAACAAATGATTTTATGATCAAACCTTAGCACATTTCAATAGTTAGTGCCAGATGCTACATGTTATGTCTCATAGGATCTGCCAAGTTATAACACCAATCATGTCATTCTTTTTTTCACTCTCTAGTTTGTGTGATGCAACTACATGGCATGTCATCCAAGATCCTGCTGTATTCATTACATCTTTAATGGATAAACAATTGTTAAATATTTGGAGAATAAATGGAATAGGCAATATTTTCCAGTCTAGACCAAAAATATGTCTATATGAGAACGCCATTTGATTTTCTTTTCCCTAGGGTATCCTTCAGAGATTTTTTCTAACAAATTTTTTATTCTCCAAGATGTAATTGTTTGGTGTTAATTGATTTTTTTTCACCAGGGGCTTAAGTAAACATTTCTACATCTTTCGTAGATGGGGTTTGGATCCCATGAATCTTCCATAATGATCTCAGTAATTACAATAGCAGAGTAAATTCATTTTCTGTCCAAACAAAAGAGTTAAAAGTTAATGAATAATTGAAACTAGAATTGCAAATTGGGCAACAACAATAAAAAGTTATGGCAAATTGTTTTCTTGCCTTTTGGAACTTTGCTAAGTTTAATGTTAGTAATAGAATGTCATTGTCAAATGAATACAAATTAGCATTGTTATGGGATGGTTTCCAACTAATGGTGAAACCGTGGTACAACTATAAATTTGCTATCAGACAAAGAAAATTAACTATTATTTCTAGATGGGCAGCAATTTCATAGAGGCATTGTCAAGAATTAGCAGAAAGAGAAATATTTGTGCAGAGATAATTATGGAGTGAGCTCATAAACTGTCATTGATGGCCATGTTAGAATGACAGAATATTTCCCTGTTCTTGGAATAAATTGCTTCAGACAAGCAAACTATCTGGAACAAAGTTGTATAACATAATGTTTTGGTACTGGTACAGATAGTTGTGTTTGTTCCTTCGTATCATAGGAAAAGATATCCACGACAAATTTGTCGCTTGAATTATTTTGTGAGAAACAATGGGTTTTATTTCTTTATATCTTGTCGATTTTCATTTTAATCGGCGTCTTTCTCATCGAAATAACATAATGAGCTGCCCTGCTCATTCAATCAACAATTATTTGAAGAGAGAAAAAATCACGCAAATTCATTTAAAGGTTGCCGTGGAATATCACACTTCTTGAGAAACAGGGGTAAATTATGGAGTTAAATCATTTAATTTTGGCGTCTGGTTGATAAGAGGTTGCGTCTTCAACCTTTTAATGAAAAATCTTTAAAGACTGTTTCAGGTCATTAATGCCTTTAACCATGAAATGACTATTATTCACATATTTCATGATATTAAATGAAATTTAGAATCATTTTATCCATTCAAATAATGATGCCAAGGCAATTTTTAACGGAGAAGTGTTATGTCTTGAGATAAATCAACACTTTTGCTGAGGCATGGAAATATAAAGATTGTATGTCATTAACAAAAACGTATTCTCATAGCTCATAAACAGAACACAAACATCATATCTGTTCTTGATACCAAGTGATTCTTCTATACATCAGGCCCTGACAGAAACACTCAGTAAAAAGATCACAAAAATGAGCAAATAAATTTACAACATCAACACAATGGGTGGCAACTGTCTAAGCTCAACCAAAATGTTTTGCCAAGCTGTCTGTAACACTGACATATTGCTTTTCACCAAGGTTTTGTATTCTTTTGTCTTCAAAAGTTTTGTGAAGACAGAAATGTCAATGACATGTTACATTTATTTGTAACTGCTCGTAACCGAGCCTAGATTCTCACTGATCCTTTATCTACAAGTAGTGATAGGTGTCTTACACTGACCAGAGTATGCTTACTTTCAATTTAGAATGGCCGACATCATATTTTGTTGTATTTTCTTTAAAACTTTACTGTATATACCTTTAAAATTGTATGTTAACTTTTCTAAGTGTTTTATTAGATGGTGAATAATTTCAACAATTTCTTGTCAGATAAAGTATTATGATATCTCTAGTAGTCTAACATTAGAATATAGTAGAAACTAATGGTCTATACCATAGTACAAAGACATTAGTAGAATTCTTGGTTAGATTTGCACCACATAGGGACGGGATGTACAATGTAGTAATGAATGTCTTTGTTCTAATAGAAGCTCTATACTTAAGCACTGACAAGCTGATAGACAATTGTATTATTGTTGTCATGTCATATACAATCCCTGACATTATGGTATTACTACATCTAACTTATTTCACACCCAATCAATAGTCACACTGACACCAAATTCTGCAAATACTCAGCCAACATCTCCTGCACTTTACTTCTGCAGGTTTAAAATGCCTGATGTTTGCGTAAATATGTGGAGGAATTTCATATTCTCATAACTCATAACATCAGATAATGATAAATTTCTTTATAGTAATGCAAATATGATATTTTTTATGTAATGCATAATTTACATAAGAAAACTAACAAGTGTTGAGAAATTTCAACTAGCAAGAGACTAATACAAACACCTAGATATTATTGGCATCTTCAATCATTCTATACTCCATTATCTTCCAATGTTATTTTGTTCGTAATATTTTTGGCATCATCGATATTTCCATTGGATGCATTATTGTAAATTTTTATATCAATAATAATGAAACCTTGATGGTATAAAGGAAAGTAATATTATTAGTGCCAATCAATACATTAAGATAGTAGTGCTTCAACAGTGGAATATAGTTCATATTAACTCTAATATTGTTTGACTTGAATTTTTCACAATGCATGGTTTTAGCTGGGCTAAGTATTGTAGGTGGGCTATTATGGTGATCATCATGTAGCACAATGTAAACCAGCGTCAACACATTTTAACATTTGAAGAAAAATTGTATGTAATGAACCTTTTTACAGAATAAAGGCAATTATATTATATTATTCCTGACACAGGTTCATTGGCTGCATTGTGTTTTTGTTGCTAAGGTTACAGAACTAAGATTTCATAGAGATGTAAAAACGTGTGATCTTAACATGTAATGACTATTATTCTCAACTAATTCCATCAATTTATATTATCAACCTTTTAATGCCATATTGTATAAGCTTATACGTAATAGCAAGAATTTTAGTTTTAAATTACATATTTTCAAGTTTTGAATTTTAAAGCTGTTGATTATAATTAGATGGATTATAAATCTCTTGCAAACTACAATATTGTGAAAAATGAATCTCTAATATGTATAATAGTAAAAAATGGTTCAATTCCATTCATTGTTTACAAAGATAATGAAATTTTCGCAACATCCGGCATTATCAACATTCTACACATTATATAAACAAGGCAGGGTGACATAAAGTAAAATATTTTTATGGGTCTAATTTTAATCCAACTTTAGAGATTATCTACTGTTAACGTTATAATTATGTCGTCTTAATGACGTGTTAAATAATCAGTTTGAGTACATACATACTAGTGATGAAAAAAACAGAAATTGTCGAAAAAACCCAATTGTGGATTAGCTGTTGAAATCAGTAGTAAAAATATTTAAGAATGGATAGGTGGGTTAATTCAATATGTTGTAAACATATATGCTTATGGATCTGAAATCTGATCTTTACTGAATTAATTGAAGAGGGAATAGAATAGTACTGACAGTATCAGTTACAAATATGGATACCTTCCAGTTCACTTTTGGATTGTGAAAAGATAGGAGTATATGGAAATTGTATAATCACAGTTTCAGTTTGAAAGTTTCACTGATCAACTTTTGGTCATCAATGGAATGAAATATTTAATCTACATTTTAGAAATATATTGCAAATAACTGTTGTAGAGATTGTATCGTTATCTCTTCAGTAATCATGCTGCAGGAAATAAAAAGAGTTGGCATTCCCCAAAATATAATTCTTTTGGTAGTAAAATAAATGTTTGTGGTTGTATTTGACAGACAATGGGGTTTATATTATTCATCAGGGTAGGTTAATTTAGATGCCAACAAGAACAGACATTAGATCTAATCATATGTTATCTTGCTTACATCATAGCATTTAAAGATATATTTGCATGCAGAGAAGTAAGACCGGAATTCCTGTCATTGTGTCAAGACTGTTTGACTCTTTAACTGGAATCAGATCAGACAAATTTCTGTTTTTTGTTCCTTTGATTTTTATCAACATGTCTGATAATGTCTTAGAGAAGTAATTCCTTGTAAAAAGGTCAAAATCTCTAGTCTGTCTAACAGAAAAAAAAACTAATACTTTGTTCATGGTGGTATTGAATTCACAATGAACAATATATAAAGTCTCTTGTTATACCTCATTTAATTTGATAATTTATCAATACTCTACAGTTTATATCCCAGTCAAATCTTTTATCCATGAATATTTTTGATTTTTGTCTCATAATGGTTTTTAAATTGACATTTGTGTTTAATACTTTGGTCTAATTTTAAAATGGAAGGATTAATTTGCTGCTATTCTTTAAGATGAATTATTGCCTGGATCCTAATGGCTTTAAATAGCTGTAAAGCTCATTTTATTGAGTGTGACTGTTAAAACAAGCAAGAGGGACCATTGTTGACTTGACTGTCATGTGATCAACTGTACTAGGTGGCCCAGGATGCTTCAAGCCTTTTAAAGAATTAAAAACATTAGCAGACACAATCGTACCCTCAATAAATCAATCATATTACACAATACTTTTCTCACTGATAGCTCCCCTTATTTTGCATTACCCAACACAGAAGACAAGTTATTTTCACAGGTTTTTGTGTTAATGTCACAGCAAGTATATGATTAGTGTAAGTCAGAGAAGATTTTATTGTTGACCAGATGCCTTGAAGGCAAAACATGAAATTTATTCAATTGGGTAAACACCATCAGCAAGCGACACCGCTTTATAACAATAGATATTATCGATCACCTGTATTTACTTAAACTATAAGTGAGGCAATAACTTCTATACTCTACAATACAAGAAATATATCCCAATTAAAGAAAAATAACAATTCTTCGATCATGCTAAATATTTTTTTTTTTCAAAAGCTGTCAGTTTTACAATAAACGCATGCGCATGAAGTTTGGTCTTGAATTAAATTATCATTTGAAGAGCAGGTGCCAAAATATTACATAACTGAAGAAATATCATGTAAAGCTAATTATTTCTTTGACCATGATGTTATCATTTATTATATTTTAACTATAAGACTGTGATGAATTACCCTTTGCTAAAGATGCAGTAAGTGAATAGAAGAATCCGTGGAATAGCACCCAAAGACAGTGATACAGTTGGGGATAAAGAACTGCAGACCAAAAAATGCGTCCCAAGATTAAATGTTTTCCATTTCGAACATTCTTGCCAAGTCTGTTGCTTGAGGTTGCTTCCATTTGATTGATTATCTTTATAACAAGAATGTCTTACCATTATTCATTAATTGAACTCATAAATAAAGGGTTGTTTAAGACTGACACACATACCTTAAACCATTGTTAACATACTTTACTAAGATAATGTACTATGATGCGTTTTTTCTATTATTGATACAGATCAATATTAGTTGATGTGCTAATAATATAACAGGCTGATATATTGGGTTAATAAATATCTTATGTGCTAATAATTAGCCAATAAGAAGGCTTATTATTACTGTATCTGGACTCGACTTACATTCCTTTAGGGTTGTTATGTCACAAATTTATAGCACTGAGGCCCACTTGCTCATAACTTGGCTTGAACAATGTGCCAGTGGCAGATTCCAAACCTTATGAAAGATCAATAGCTCAATCTCATTGCAAAATTATATGTATCGGATATAGAATGCTTGACTGCTAAATATTGACATTAATAATACATGTATTTGTTTTGAAACAAATATTCCACTTTATCAGCTGCATTAAAAGGCTGTGTTTCTACCCTGCAGGTGTATAATAGAGTTGACAATCTAATGGTTCAGTTGTCAATTAATACATATAAAAAGTTATTATGAAGCACATTAAAGTAGAATGTTTGAGAGGTGTGAATGTTATATGGCAATGATCATAAATAAGGAATAACTTAGTAGATAACTTTTGATGTATGGCTATTAGCCAGTATTAACAGTGGTTGAGAATTGACCTTGTCATCAACTAATCTGCTCAAGAGGTCAGATTTTAAACAAACTTTAAACAGTTCAATGATGCTACTGTTGACAGACGCACATACAGTAGCTCTCATTATGGAAAAATTAATGGATGTTGTCAGGGCTAATCTTATCTTCCAAATTGACCTCTCCTAAATAGCTAAAATAACACCCCCTTTAGCAACAGACACCATATAAATGGCTTACGAGACACCATGTTGTTTTCCTTCTTTGAGATGAAGGTAAACAATAACTCTTGCCAGCTCCTCTGTCTGGCTACTTAAAAACTCAAACCCTCTATGTTTAGATGTGATGTGTGTGAACATTTCATTATCAATTACTTTAATTATTTACAATACCTCTTAATGAAGAGGGCCTTCCCTGTGATCTATGATCTGACATTTTGCTGTGTGATAAGTAACAGACATGATGCTGGTGATTTACCATGTGAAGCAATTTGATATGAGTATATATTAGAAGTTAATGGAGTAATTCTAGTAAATAAGACCTAATGGCATTTCATTTTCATATAAATCAAACTGTTTATAGTAGGTCATTTGATTTTTATACTCCAGTTAAAGTGGACTGAACTACAAAATTTTTATTGCCATTTTTCCTGCTTCAGATTTCTTTAGGGATGAACACAACATACAACATACATATTATTTACACAGACCCCAATCCGTATTGAATATATTTGCATGTGTATCTTATTAATATTCCATCTCAAATTGTTTCCTTTGATCAATCTTCTGTAGTATATTGTCTGGCTATTTTCAATACATAGAGACTACTTTCATTAAAACAAGCTTATCTTTAGACGTCCACAGATTATATCTCTAACAAATCATATTAACAGTCAGAATTTATTCAACCTGTATATCAAATAGCATTTCCTTATTCACAAATTTCACGCTTCAATTACTGAAGGCAAAGCTCCACTTAATCTACCTTTCAGAAACAGACTACTTTGTGTAGAGTTTCTCAATGGACATCAATCTGGATTAAGCCTCATTACCAAGGCCTTGTTATTTTCAACTAAGCCTTTCTTGAGGGCGTAATATTGTAATAAAGCTACGTTTTAGTACTATTAATCTTAGTTATTACTGTAAATAATGAAACTTTAAATAATTATATCGTCTTTAAATCCTTCTCTATGTTTAAGAAAATTACAGACGAATTTACATAGCTTAATTTAAGTAACTCAAAACAATTACTTTCTACATGGGGTGACAACAGAGACAGATGTATAGGGGTGCCCACTGTCTTTTTCTATAAAATTTGATTAAGTTATTATGTCTCTTTGTTGACATTCTGTTAGTGTAAATCCTTTTCTTGCCTTTTCAAAAATGGAATGTGGGTTAACGTTCTGCACCAACTGGATTGAAGACTGAATTTTTTTTACTGTACCTAGAAACTAGAAACACAATGGGATGCAGAGAAATGAAATGGGCTTAACATCCTACTTTTCTGTTACAAGCGGGGTTTTGAAGACAGAGGATGCAGGGACAGTCAGAAATCTGTTTTAATCAAAGATGGAAAATTAATGAAGACACAAACTGATAAATTTATACAAATTTGAAAGTGACAAGGAATAGGGGTAGTAATAATACAAGTCAACCAGATTAAACCACTTTATTTTTTTATTGTCATTTCTGTTTTCCTCAATTATCGGGTATTCATGTATGATATTTGACTTTACAACATTTCAACAATGAATTAGTTGACGAGATTGAACTAACAGATTAATCTTATTGTTTAGATGAATACAGTATTCTAATTGATTGGTCATACTACAATACAGATTGTTGTATTTGTTAATCCTTTTAGTGTAGGACTATGGTCAACCATTGTTACTTTTTGATGAGATGTCACTGGTCTTTTGAATAATTGATAATTTTCCTGCTTAGATCAACTTTAGAACCACCATCAATTCTTCAATTTACAGTAAATTGGGATCAGAACTGGGAATAATTTAGTTACAACAAAATGGCGATTTAAGGAAAAACAAAAGATGATGGAAGTGAATTAATAAATAATAACCATGATCAGTAATGCAGAAAAATTAAAACATAGTGCATCATATTTTAGTCCAATCGCAAAATGTCTTTTGGGACCCTGTCACTGATGCATACAATGATTGCTTAACCCTGATAGTCTTTGTTTTAAAACATTAACCTTTTGTCAGAAACACTCCAATCTATATCAGAATGAATATCTGACAGCAAGCTGTCGGCAAAAAAACAACTTGATAATGTTATTTTTTTTTTCTTTTGGTAAAATTTTAAATCAGATAATTAGAAAGAGAAAGATAGTTCAGCAAGAAATAAACCAGCAGGTAAAGTCATCAAGGCAACATTTTGATGGGGGCATTTAATAAAAACTGTAGTATTGTAATTAAAATTTGATACATGAACACTGAGCTTGAATTTCAAATCAACTTAATGATAAGTTTAACAAGATATTTCTAAGTAATCAAGGGATAACTGTAATAAAATTATGGATTCTTCATCTGATGGACATAAACACACCATATAAGTTTCAGGTCAACCAGAGGGGTGACAATAATACACTACTACATTTCAATTTGGGTGTACAAGAAGATATATGAGATGACAGAGAGTGTTAGTGTCAAATTAGTTATTGTAGACTCCTTTTACTTATATCTGATATCATCTACTTTATTATGTCTACTTCTTAATGTGGTATAGTAGAATAAAGTCTATCAAGATCTTGGTTTGAATCTACTCTAAGTCAAAAGGTGGCAATTCATACTCACTTGACAAAGAGCCAAACCACATACAATGATTAAAAGAGACAGTATCATCTTTACTATAAGACATTAAATGCAGTTAATTTTGTATAAAATAATGAACGCTTTATTCAAAATAACCTTTTCGATTTACAAAGAGTCAATTATTCACCTGTTTAGAAAGTTTCGTATGAACGTTTACTAACTTGCCTGAAAACTACTACAATAATACAATACCATATAGATCCTGAAAGATTACTAATTTGCCTGAAAACTACCCCAAAAAATATAATACCATAGATCCTGAAAGACATTAAACTTAGGTTCCATAAATACATCTTGACAATTAGTGAAATAGAATGTTGACTTTGCTGAGGGAATGGGCCTTTGAAAAAAAAAGTACTGCCAACTCATAAGTTGGGTAAATACAGAAACAGTGTTGATGAAATAGATATGTAAGATTTGAAATTTAAATTCAACAAAAGATATTTCCATCAATTGAGGACAGTCACTGTCTCTTTAAGCTGTGCGTCATATATCATAAATATGAGAAAGAGCAGTGTCTTTGTCAGATTAGCTAATGGCTACTCAAATCTACTTGATGATGGTCATAAGGTGAAACCATTAAGCGCTCTTCACATGAACAAACTTTGGCTTAGATTTAAAAATTTACTATTATCACACAGCTTGGAATGATAAGCTGCCATTCTTAAGGCTTTAAAGAATTCTTTATTGTTATTGTCACTTAAAAAAAATTGCTATGCAACAAAATTACTGACTGGGAGTAATGCGTAGACATGATAATTTAGTGGTTCTGTCATACATTGTCTCGGCTCAAAATCTATAGAATCATTTAGCAGGATTTATTAAAGATCTGATGATCTTTCCTTCACAAATTCTTACACTTTATTGTCAACTTATAAACATACATATTCATTTAAAATCAGGTATTAAACAGATAATCACAATTTATATTTATCTAGACTATGTTTAAAACATTCAGGATTGAAATTACATACACTAACTGATTCCTTATGTATATGACTCCATATAAATATATAAATGAAATGAAATTAGATTTAACATCCTACTTTTGTACACCGACTCGACTAATAAAGACGGTTATATATGGCTCCATATAATACAGGATGTAAACATCAAAGAGATTCTATGAAATAAGTTTACTTTGTCTTGGAAGTATCACTACATCACCTTAATGACCTGTCTTGGGAAATGCCAGCCAAATGGTAACTTTTTTCTCTTAAATCATTAAACTAAATGAATATTAGTCAATAAATTTTATGATCACGTTTATTGAATTCTCAGATTTCTAAAGATAAAACATTTTTGGTTCATTGTTTAGTACACGTATGAGCTACATGTACTTTTTTTTTCTTTTTTACTGTATTCGTGTATAGTGAATTAACTGATGTTATCCGGACTCCCATGATACCTTGCCTCAAACATCCACACGCTTTCAACCTTGGCTCTGTACTCGTCATCTCTACACATACTTAAAGATAAACCTTCTATGCTAAATTCATCTGAAGAACACAAATTTAAAGTAGAAGTTCTCTTTTGATTTTTTCCCTAGGAATTGTTATCGTCGTTGACAAAGTGCTTTTATATGAGAGTATTTTCGCAAAAGTCATTAGTAACTCTGATTGTATATATAATTTATAGAGTTATTCTCTGAAGACACTGTCACAATCTATCTATGTCTGCTCACTGATGTGTTTTCAATCATGTGACATTTATTTTAAGCTTTGATAACATCTCAGTAGAGAAATTAAAGAAAGACTGTTTTTGAAATGTCATTGCTTAACGTGGAACTGTCCGATGGAGTGAGGAAAGTGATATCTGTCATGAAGGTTTTCTCGTGCATTCTATTAATGTTGAGCAGAATATCGAAATATGTTGGGGTTTTTGTTTTTCCTGTAGAGTGCTGTGATTTTCTATGCTGTACGATATAAGCAATGATATAATTCACAGTGCAGGAAAAATAAATTGGACTGGTTGTAAATGATCAGACAATCAACGCCTTTCGAAAAATTCACTTCCTCTCTACCTGATGTGTCCATAGTTACTGCATGATTGACAGCCATAACTATATTCTAAATACAGTTCTTATAGCTCCAAATAAGTATGGCTGATTACTGGTTTTATTTCTGGTAACCAATTGTAGAGAGTTTTATTCAGTAAATAATGGTTATTTCTTCTCTCATTATCATCTTTTAAACTGGACATTACCAACTATAAAAATATTGAATGTAAACTGATAGTTGACTTGCACATAATTAAAGCTATTTTATAACTATAATCAATGAATAGATTGACTGTCATTACTTTCTAGTTTCTCAATCAGTATTCATAAACAGGCAAGATTTTCTCATTAGACATTTGGATCTTTTAATTCAGTTAGTAAAGAAAGTAGAATAGTCAGTGGCGAGGATTTGTGTTCCCATTATAGGCTTACATTCATTTGCGATTGGAAAAAAAAACATGTTTTGGAATGATTTTTTGTAGATACATTTACACATTAAGAATTACTCACTGTCTATAAATCTGTATTATATCTTGTATTCAAGGCAAGTTCAGGATAAAAATTAAAATGTTTTATATTTATACATAACCTTAATTATAACATGTTTTATAATGGAGACTTCAATGGTTGAAAGTAGATGACAAGTTATATAATATATGGCAATATGTCATATGGTGATATTGTATTGGAAGTACTTGCTAACATGAACTGAGGTGACTGTCAAGATAGAAGGTCATGGTGGCATAATTCTCATAATAATCACAACTATTGATCTACAAGGGCCAGTGTTCACCATTAAATTTTTTGGTTAATTTTTCTGTAAGATTGCGTGGAGCTACTAATTGGACAGTCAGTGATAACATGATTGTGATAATGTAGAAAAACTGGGATTTTTCTGACATGTTGTTGTAACTAATAATACTATGGATTTACATTGAACAATATTCATTATTAACGTTTTAACTACATGACAATAATAAACCCCTTTTAGCTATCTTAGCTCTTGCCAATCTGACTAAATTATCTTTAGTTGACTTATAGATGTCATCTGTAAGACTGGATTCAAAAACATTCAAACATTGCTTTGAATGCTTCCATTCCTTCACTAGGGACTTGATGTTACAAGGTGTCCAAGATATTGAATTTGCTACCTCCCCAACCACCCCATTCTCAGGACTGATTGACAAGTTTCCAAATAATTGGTCAAAGAGACAAACAGCTTAGATTAAAGCACAAACAGGCAGAGTCCCCATATAAAAACTGACATTGCAAAACTTGAAAATAACTAGGTCATGAGTATTAATATTAGGAACTCAAGGAGCTGTGAATGACACTGCTTAATTTAATTTCATATGTATATTATAAATCATTGAAAATGGAAGTAGATATACGTAGATTAACCATGCCTCAATCAGAAGACGGTTTAATGAGACAAAGGGTTAACGACAGACATTTTGTAGAAACTGATACACACAATTAAATCAAATGTTAAATTCATTTCTAAAGCAGTTATTCTAATTTTCAACATCTATGTAAAATTCAATAAATACAAGAAATGGAGGAGATTTAATTGTTGTTACTGAGTACAAACACATGTCATAATGAAATAAATCAGCCATCTCTGAAGCTTGATGGGAAACATTCAACTTGCAGCCATGTTGAACACCTAACTGTGTTTTAATATTGTATAGAAATATACCAAATGAACTTAAATGTATTGAACTGTAGCCTATATCAGTTTGATTACTAATAAAACATGTTGTATTCACTACCTTGTCTAAGTGATAAAGAAATTGTTAATGTCTGAAGTGATTATAGCCTAATCTTTAAAGAAATTTTTACTGCTCAATTAAATCCAATTAGCCTTGCAGCCATTTTAAGTTAAGGGAGTTTTCTCTGTGTCTGGGTGAAATATAAAAGGCTGATGAAGGAGAGGATGGATAGTATAACAATTGAATTGTTTATGTACTCCATGGGAATATCGACCTTATCTATACTAATATCATGTACATCAAAGGTGTAAAAATTGACTCTATAATCAAATTATACATATTTTAATAATCTGTTGAGAATTCACTAATCTAATCTAAAACATTCTTGTTTGGGTCATGTGTGGTACTTTTCGGCCATCACTGACAAATAGATTTTGAAAGAACTTGTTCTGAGAAAGGAAGAAAATATTTACACAAAACAACAAAACATTTAGAAATAAGATTACATAAAATCCTTCTGACAATTCTTCCTAATATTAAGAGAGTTGCATGTCACAGGATAATTTAAAATATTTTTTCATGAACGAGAGGGAGTAAATTAGAATTAGCCTCTGGTTGAAGACATCATAGCCTGATTAAATGAAGAAAGGGAATGTATTTAACACTATTTGGTTGAAATGTTTAGACTCCGGTTTGTCCCCTAATTGCAAGGAAATTAACGTAACTAGTTGTGCATGGTCTCAATCAATGTGTAACAAGACTAAAATCTCTAGCCAACTACAGATCACATTGACCATTGGTCAATAAATCTATTGCTTTCTCATCCTGACCTATGTCCACGAATCTTCAAGTACACAGAAAAACGTCCATTCAACATTCTTAATATGAGTGATACAGAGATGAAGACCAGCCCAACATTTCAACTGAGCAAATTTGATTAATACTGTAGATAAATAAGGCTAACTCTTTGAAGTAATGAAACATGTGAATCAAGCAATATTATTTTTTTTCATTTGTCCACAATACTAAGATATTATTTGTTTACTGGCTACTCCAACAAGTAATGGATGGCTTCATACTAGATAGAATATAACATTGCCACTAACTAAACCTATTTGAGTTCCTTTTAAGATGATACATTCGCTTCACTTGAATTATCAATGGTATTTATTTTCTAATATGTTTGAAGGATATTCGGTTGTAGTTTGTAGTTACCAGTGTCGAAGCATGGGTGGGGCCTGCGGGGCAGTTGTCCAGGGCTAATGCAAAATCCTTGGGTGCAAAATTTCAAACCAAAATGCCACATAAGTCTTTTGCTATGACTCAAACTAAATAAAGACACAGCTATGAACTTATATGTAGACACCAATGAATACTTCATTGGGATTGCACGGTTTCTCGTATTCTCTAAGTGTGTCCTGTGCACACTGGTTGAGAATCATTGCCCTGGGTTCTGGCAGCTCATACTACATCATTTGTAGTAACAGATCATTTATCCCTAAAAAACATGACCCCACTATTATTGCTAATCCAACTAAATAATGGTTCAAATGTTTAAGTATATTAATTTGGAATAAAACAATATGGATCTATTTATATGACCTATTAGAAGCAACCCTCCTGCTAAAACCAAGCTTGTTGCCAACTTTATTGTCAACATGTTGACAAATGTAATCTGTACAGTATTGTAAACAGTCTGAATTCTGTCCATCATATTGTACAGTATTGTCAACTAAATGTTTTTAGTATCCATATATATTGATCTACCATATTTTGACTTGTCTATGAAGCAAACAATTAAAGTTTATCTATATTGTAAGAGGAATTAGTTGTCTATAATACAATTGAGCTGTTCAACCTGTGACTCATCTCTTCTGCAGCTTCTAGTCTTTTTTAAATGATGATCAACATGGGTTAAACTTTTTGTAAACTTGTGAAAAAAATCAAATTCATTTGTCAGACAGGATTATATAAACATTTATATCTATTTGACGGACTTGTTCAATGAAGCGAGTTTACACGAGCCATTAGTAACTGTTGAATATAACAAGTTAATAATAACAAGCAGGATTCTTACCATGGCTAAATATTGTAGGAATTTATTCCTGCCCCCAAGGTGGAAGTGAATGCTGTTGATTGACAGTTAGTGAGATGTGATAAAGTGTCAATTTCTTTAAGCTTTCTATTTGTTATTCCAGTCTTGTGGAAGTTTTTTTTTTATCTCTAGCTGGGCGTGAGTTTGATACTAGTGATAAGTGTGGATTGTAGAGAATAACATCTACAATCTGTGATCAGAAAAATCAAATTTACAAAAACAATTTCGAACATTGAATTTTTTCATATAAAAGCAACAGGATACTGTTAAGATAACAAATTTGATATATTGTGATATTTAAGTAAAATGCAGTGATATTAGGGATTGTTTGAAGAAGGTACATTAATCATTGATATCTGTTCCTGTTTCCTAATTAAATATAAGTACATGTAAGTCAAATTGATAGAAAGTGACATTTAGAAAGTGAAATTGTTGAAACAGAAATGTAAATAGGTGCTAGACAAGAATATAAATATGTGAGTTTACAGTTACACGACAGATCTTATTTACAAAATTATTACAGTTACAGTAAAGTTGAATAAAATGAACTTTAAGGAAAGTCTTCAGGTCATTGTTTGGTTTATTTTACAACAGTTTTTTTTTTAAATTTTAACTTTAGATATTTAATCAAGGAACATGTACTTGTTTCATTGGCATCCACGGCAGGTTTCTCGTCATTACAACTAATTAAAATGAAGTTAAACATTCCCTGGAGAAAGTCAGCTAGTGTGAAGAGCATATCAGTTTGCCATTTACAGTGACTGCGGCCATGTTGCATTTTAAGGGCAAAAGAGAATGAAACATTGTTTAAGTGACAGGTCAGATATTGTAGGAAAAGGAGCGAATGATTAAAAACAGCGATGGCATTTAAATGATTATATCCCCTGTGGTAGCTTATATATAATAATATGTTATTTTATCTCACAGCATCAGCTGTTGTTTTTGCAGCAAAAGAAATCTTATCACAAGTAAACTATATTTCCTAACATTTAATTGTCCATAAAGATTTGCTGCACAGACATCAACTAATTGAAACTGTTGACCCAAATATTCACTTTAACTTGGGGTAATTAAAGCACACTTAAAGAGTTACATCATGGAAGAATAAGCAATCATTGATTTTCCTCTCGCCTTTTCAACACTGGTCTGATAATCAACCAAAATTTCTCTGACCTTTTTATGTAACATTTGAGCCAACATTATTAAAAAAAAAAGTGGTTCCTCTAACGACCGGACATATTATTGTGTGTACAACCATTATTATCACCATTGCCCAACAGACGGCTTTATTGTCACTTTCTCATATCATCATTCAACTAAAAAATTATTCCAATGCTGGCTTTTGAGAATGTGATGTTGCATAAGACCACACAGAAGCGTTCACTTTATTTCATATTAAAAATGGTGTAATTGTGAGATGGCGTTGTAATAATCATTGACTTGATAAAGTTGATGATAAAACCATCTGCTGAACTTGATGATATATGTTTGCTAACAAGACGGCTGGCATATCCATGTTTTACTTCTGTTAAATACCTCCTTTAGCATGTTAATGTTATATATCATACTTGCAATAGATATTGTTTAAAGCATATAGTCCTAATGTTTGCTCTATATTGTATTACCAGATCCAGAATGTAGTATAAGGCTATTCTTGCTATCTTCTCTCACCGAAAATATCATCAAATTAAATACAAACATTTGTCAAGTTGATATCTTCTGTTAGCCAAAATATTTTCTTATCTTGTTAAATGGAAATATTGAAAGTAAGTAAGTGCAACTGGTTAGATATGTTTTAAGTTCAGAGATAAATATTTGTTGTAAGAAAGCTTGATATCTAGCTCAATCTTCACAAAGTTTGAACCTAGTTGAGTGGCTGTGTAGATTTCTAGGAGAGAAACAAAAACATTGAAACCTATATTACAAGGATGTTTCTGTTATCAAACCAAAAAAGAACTAAGACATTGTATGGAAAGAACAAATATTGTTTGTTTCAAATATACTTAGACGAAAAAGCTTAGTGATTTTCACTTGAAAAGGATCTTGCAGTTTATTCCCTTACTGAGAAAATATTTGAATAAGCTTACTGCAGGAAAGGGTGTTAGGAATTAAGTGATTTTTTTGTGGATGAGATCACATTTTATGTACAGCATTTCCCTCCAAGAACAAAACAAGACAAATGGATTGAAGAAATGAGATCCCTCTATCCCACAGTATCAAAGATCACCATTTGATAGATGAAACAATAAAATTACATCACGAACTCGTACACCCTCTCATTGATTTGTTCAGTAGTGAAGGACCTTTTCTAGATGAAAGTGTAAAGTCAAACAGTGAAGGATTTCATACTTGTATGCTTTTTACACCTCCACAAGAACAAGTTCTCAAGTTAATAAGTCTGTATTTGGTTTAAGAGATTTTGCTGTATAGGTTTCAAAGAATCCATCTTCACATACTTTTTTTTATTATCATCCTCATTCATCAATTGTTAATTAAAATGGGTTTGGTTTTTTTCTAGACAAGGGGGTATATTATCAATAAATTGGAATTAACTACAAATAATTTCTGTATCACAAGACTTAAAAAAATCTTTCATTTATGTCATTTGATCCTTAATGGCACAATATTCCAGACTACAAGACAAATATAGGTTTTCCGTCCATATACACTAAGGACGTTTGCCAGGCAATGACTGAGTGATATACCTACAGCCGGTTGTCACATAGTTTCATTCATAGGTTTTGGATCATATACTAAAGACTAATTACAAGTAACAATCCATTAAAAAGGGGTATTAGTATTATGTCGTTATTGCTGTAGTATTTCAAAAATAGATAATGAATATATTGAAAATTTCAATTATATTTTCAATTACTTTATTTTGAGTGAATTTATCAAGGGTTGTAGTTTTGACAAGATTTGTGCATTGATCGTGTAACCATAATACTGGTCAATTGAGTCTTAGCCTTGATCTGAATTTTTGAATTAAATAATTAAATGGCAAAGTCAAAACTACAACTACCTAAAATCAGAGCCATACAATGCCACAAAGAGTTAAATATGGTCTTGTCATGTTAAACATACATTATGCAAGAGCTAAATCTGCCTATTGCAGGTCTTTAGACATTTATTAACTTATCCAGATCATAATCAATTACTGATCTTATTGCTAGCCTGCGATATTTACTGAATTTGAATCCGATTTGCTGCTCAGTGCTCATTGATGATTTAATCCAGAAATGGATAATCGAGAGTATGTTTTTTTATCGTTCGACTGTAGTAATGATGTTCGAGTCTTGTCCTAAAATTCAAAAGATAATACCTCAGTCCAGAAAGGATCAATTTTCAGCAAATTCCCTTTACATTTTGTTTTTACCTATTATAGTGAGAACTGCCAGCAGTTTATCTAATGTCCCATAATGTCCCTTTAATAGATGTCTAATTAATGATTTATATAACATTTAAGATTTAACTCTTACATAATATAATGCCTGTTTAACTAATGATCAGAAATGGTACCAAGATTGATTTAAACACAACCTATACCAATATAAATTTTATGTCAATCAGATAATAACTTTAGCCTCTATAACATCCGCAAGGTTTTTTAAAAATTGATCAAGGTTCATAACTCTGACAGTAATTATTGGCAACCATTGAAAATCAATAGGATTTTTTGTCTCATATACTTAAACATGGTATAAATTTCAAGTAAATCGTATGACAATTGTTGAAAATCAATAAGATTCTTTGTTTCATAAACATCAGCAGTGTGTATAAATGTATAGAGTCAATTGGATGACAGCTCAAGCCGCTAGATGACCACAAGCCATTATGGACAATTGACCTCAGACATGAGTAACAACAATATGACCATTTCAAAGAGCTAACTGGTCAAATTTAAAAAAAAAAACCTACCAGTTCTCCGAGCATATCAAACTAACTGTGCTACAAAATGCAATGTGAAAAAGATTTCCTATCTCTAATTTTTTTTTGGAAACTAGGGTAGTCAGTATTTACACATTCAAGCCCTAAAGGATTAAATATGCAAAAAAGACTATTAGCCTTCTGATGCATTGAAGTTTCAAAGAAGCATTATTAGTGCTTTTAGGTCTTGGCTGGTTGGTTAGACTAGTTAGAGGGAAAAAAATTTGATTTGACTACAACGGAAACGATTGAATGTAAATTAATTTCTATACATTCATATTACATTATTATATGCATTGCGACCCATTTGTGGTAATTTCTAGGTCCTAAATATTAGTGATTTAGCCCCTTTAAGGACAAACGGCAGTATTAAAGTGTTAAGAATGGTTTGTAAAAAAGCCAACTTAATAATACATGGATGAGTCATTGTTTTAATATAAACATTTATAGGTTAAAGGTACAAATTATGTCTCATTCCATATAGATTAAATCCCAGGTGTTTTGTACAATTTTATAGAAGAATCGGAAAAAAACAAGGCTTATTGATTTTTAAAGACATAGATCAAATGTGCATCCGGCAATGGCAGTTGACCATGTCTACGCCAGACACACACATACTCCACTGGCTATCAAACCATCCTTTTTATGGATGTGGCTATAGCTCACTTGGTAGAGTGTCAGTCAGTAGTAGGTTACATAGGTTTGTGTGGTAAATCAGGGGTTTGATCAGGAAAGTTAGTCAAGGGTATGATTTTCATTAGGTACAGGTTCTATCTCTTTCTCTCTTGTATATATATAATGGTTGGATATAAATCTATTACTAGACAAACTGAAACAGGTATTAAATCAATTATTAAATACAGAAATAACAGTGTGCCAAGAAGTGCCTAATGTCTTGGAAAAATGATTTTCTCCCTCCAGGGATTGCACTATAAAACCATGTAATGTTCATTTAACTCACTATGTAAGTGGAAGATGGTATAGTTATTATCATATGATAAAAACCATATTGCTTCAACCAGAGACCCCCACTTCTTAATTGCCAGAAGGGAATTCCCCACTTAAATAGCATAACCCCCATGGTCATCATGTGTTGTTTATAGGCGGTATGTTCTTGTACTATCTCAAGATGGTTTCAAGTGGCTTTAGATAATATTTAACACTACTTGTAATATGGGTGTATAGCATTTAACACAAAATTCTTTTTGGGCGCCTGAAAGACTGATAAAACATTATTTAGGAAAGAACATAAATGCTTCAATTGTAATAAGAGACACAGAGTCAATAGATACCAGCTACAAATTATCTGTGGCGAAATCATTCTTACAAAATACACTCGAAATATTTGATGATATTTGAATTGAGGATGCAGGAATATCTTCAGTAAGGTTTCTTTTGAAGCATTTCAAAATGAAGGAACCAGTAGTGGGAGTATGTCAATATCAGGTTATCACCAGGATACTTGACATATTAGGTCCTTACCTAAATTTATATGGTTAGTAATAAGATTAAGGTTAATTTACTACATGTGTTTTGGTTGATAATCTATTACTATGATTGACTGAAGTGGTATCAGACACAGTTGAACAACCAAGCAGGAATGTTAAACAGTTGTTTTCTCCTTTCTGACAAGCTCAACTTGTCACATTAAAATAAGTCATTTAGCACTCAACCAGCTGTCTGACTACAAATTGATACCATCAGTTTTTAAAAACCCAAATAAATCAATAAAATCATTAATTGAAAGTGAATAATAATTGATTGAAATGTTCAGCTATTGCTTGTAGACATTTTAAATGGTAATAAAATGTGACACCAACTTGGTAAGAGTTTTGCCGATTACTGAAATGTTATGGACTAGTTACATCTGTCTTAGTGTTAATTTTGAGCGCTGTCTGTTCAGCATTTTACCTCATGTTTGAATATTTATCCGTATTCATGTAGAAAAGTATCTGTAATAACTTTCTAGTATTTTAGAACAATAATATTAGAGATGAATATTGTATTATGAATTATTGACTTTAATGGATTATATAGAACCAGTTTACTGCTGTCTTAATAAAATAATTAAATCCAATCTTTGATGAACTTTTTTCTCTTCTACTTCAATTTGTAAGGCATTAACTACTAGGCCATATATTTTTTTCTCAAAAGAAGAATTTTAATCAGAGCATTATAACTTTGTCTTCAGGTGGTCAGGAGATGAAGAGAAAATTCCATCTGCTAGACCATTTTATCAAGATTGCTGTGATCAAATATTAGTAGAGAAGCATAAAAGGACAAACTGTTTTTTTCTCCATCGGCTTTGAATTTCGATCACAAGGAGTAGAATAACTGGTGATATAATAGATTTATCTCCCACAGCTTTCTATAGCATAAAATAGATTGAATTTGTAATCGTATAATATTACAGAAAATATTATACTATTAACTTATTTCACTTGTCTACCGTGTTCATAGACATTAAAATATAACTTTATTTCTTTACTGGAATTTGATTTCAGATATAGCCATCAATACAGTTTCCTTTAGATCCCACGACAGTGTCAAACCATGCTTATTAATTTTTCGCAGGAAAACAATGATAGTGTGATTGTAGAATGATTTATTAATATCCGAAAAGAAATTCTACTGAAAAATTGTCACTGATATGATAAAGGTAACATGATCGTAAAAAATAATGAATTGTCTTTCTTAAAGAAAAGGTCTAAAGGAAATGATGACATTGAATGATGAATGTCGTCTAAGTGATGATAGACAGAAAGAATAATATAGTCCTATATACCATATATAGAATGGTCCAAGAATATAGCGCCACAAATTATGGAAATGCTGTCACAAAGTAATCATTGTTAGATTTCAGGACTTTTATTACTTTTATCAGACAAATTGCTCTCTTACTGGACAATGGTCACTAAGTGAATTTTCATTCGATACACAAATGAATGGTTCAATGATTGAACTTCAATCAGTTAGCTTACTGACCGAATTAAAGTTTGTTGATTATATCATTTGTTGGTTCCCTTTAGAACTTACTGGTATACCAGTAACAAAACTAACCCTTATAAACACCATAGTTCAAAAGAACAAATTAGTACAAGCCATCATTTCTATGTAGTTTTTATTTAGTAATAATTATAAATAGGTGTTCAATTAAATTAAATGACAGACTATTATTTCTAATATTTATATCAATGTCATTCATGTAGACCATGATCAAGACCTGAATTGTTTGAAATTTATTGCCTCATTTTCTTGTATTGATCTGATGTAATGAATATCTTCTACAAAAACTCAACAATTTAATACTCAAAAAATAGAAGACAATTGTGAAAAAAACACCGTGTATAGGGAAACAAGACGTAATTGGTTGATATATGAAGTCATAAGTAAAACTGATTGTTGAAGATAGAAGATAAAGGCAATTTTCAAGTAAAAAGAACTGAAGTATTTATCTTTTGTTAAAAGAAAAAAGGCAAATCAAGATAATAATAATGATGTGATATTCCCAGGATTGTACTGATGTATGTGTAGGTGATATCAATGAGGCAGTGCCTCTTCCTGTTGTCTTAACCTGGACCAAGGTGTAATATATGTGAGTATGGTGTATTGAATGCCCATGGGATAGAATTTTACAGGGAATACTCTCCATACACAGTAAATCTTCGTGATTTGATCAGTAACTAAAAGATGTCCAGTGAATATAAAAATAATCATCAAGGGATTTTATCACAGTAAAGATCGACAGTTGACCACCAGAGATAGATCAAATAACAACCTAATCTATCAAATATTGACTTTTATGGGAAAGTATCTGACCAGAAGAAAAAACCCAACTTTTATTGACTTGAATAAAAATACATCCTTCATGTGTAGTGTATTCAAGTTTAGTTTAACATGAGAATAATGGATATCACTATAGTTTTAATAATACTGGAAGTTAATGTTGGAACTTTATACCTTTAATGAATTCCCTTTTATTGCTTTTTTTTATATTGTCCGGATAGAGAGGGGGTGAAAAGGAGGGCTCCTTTTTGGTTATTTTGCCAATTTATAGGTTTTTATTCTGTATAAATACAGGGATTTAAAAGTTATGAGAATGCACTCAAGAACAATAAAAAAAGGCCCTCTTTAACCTTTGGTAAACATGTAGCACGCAATATATTGAAGAAGTAGCAAAATTTATAAGTCACAACTCTGTATTTGGGCCTCTTGATCGGTGAGAATGATACCGGTACTTGAATCATACACTTTGAAAGATGCATGTGTAGCTTTAAATATTGCTGTATTAAATTAACTAGAGATTGTCTTATCTAACTCATGCCTAATGCTAACCTAGTTGAAAACCAATTTCTCTAAATTTATTGATGGGATGTGAAATTCACTGTCTGAAAGTGAGAAGTCATCATTGTCTTGCCAATGTTTATGCTATTTGTAGCTCTAATCTGTCTGGATACTGTCCACTGACCATGAATACGATATTGACCGGTAGTGACCAGTAGGTAGTGACCCGAGGGACAAATTAGCTTTTATATAGGTAGAATATAAAGAGCAGTGTGGGAAGCGTACAGGAATGAGCAGATGTCAAAGTGCTGTAAAAACTATTCGACTACAGACAAGGTATTTAATGACTATTGGTGAAGAGAGACAGGAACTAGCTAATTCCATTGCAAATAAACTTTTATATCCTATTATTTTGTAATAACCATTTCCATTCCACCACATACCAGCGAAGTCTCCTGGGTGACACTCACCACAGTGACAGTGCGTAACCAGTTTTATGACAAGTATTTAGATGGCCGACATTTGCATTAATGCCGCCGCATTCACACAAAGTCTAATCAAGGTTTCAGTAATGTGAACTATTAAATACCAACAGCCATGATAACCATAGTGAGAGCAAGCTCATCTAGTCCGTATTTATATCATCGATAATAAGTCAATGACGAGTTTTATGTTATGTAGTGCTCATTATAACAGACAACAGAGCTGACCATTGACAGAAACGAGTAATATTAATGATCATTGGTCATTACAGTTCAGACAACTAAATCACTAGGGCCAAGCATATTATTGTGGACATATAGCACAAACCATCACCCACATGGACTCTGGTCAATTGAATGACCAGAACTGATTAAGAAAGGCAGACACAAGCTTGCCATCCCAATAGGATCATAGTTTAATTGTCAATATTACATGAGATATTGTCAATCAATACTAGCTTATTGATCTCATTGCTCTTCTCTTCAACAATTTCATGCAGTTTAATCTTTCAGTATACCGGCTGCAATAATCTTTTACAATTTTCACCCTAGGAAATGATAGATGCTTCACTTAATATAATTGAAAAAAAAACCTTTGTGCTGAACTCTCAGTGGAGGAAAAAGTTTGATCTAGATTTCAAATGTTCATTACACCAGCATGTAGTGTATTACTTCTACATAATTTTATTATAATATTATATATGGGGCATGTTTGTAGTCTTTTATAATTAATTATATAGCTTTTGGGAGGATATCTTCATAGGGGGGTCCATTACATTAATTTTAAGATAAGGAAAATGGAAGATATTCTTAACACAAGTTTGGTTTTTAGATTGTGGTAATTTACTGATGCTGATGAGAGGATAATCATATGTATCATGCAATGCATTTTATGGTAAAACTTAACATAAAAGCCAGAATAATTACAGTACACATCCTTGTACATATCTAAAAAGAAGGAATAGATTAAAAATTTATAAGAAACTATCCACATAACCAAGCTACAGACAATTGAATCTGTTTTTATGGTCTTTTAACATTCTGATGCAGCTCATCAGTAGAATATTTTACTCTGAAACCCTGGAAATATAGCCATATATAGAAGACTTTCATTATAGACTCTAATGCTAAGCTTTTGAAAACCTATTCCACATTATTTTGTATTCAGTCTCATTACTTTTTCATAACTATATAAAAAATGCCAGAAAGAAAATCAGGGATTAGTGTACTAGAACTACAGGCTAGTTCTTAAAAACAAAATTAATTCTTGAAGCTAAAATGTCAAAACGAACTACAAGATTCTTTTTTTTCCTAAAGAACAAGATTTTATGTAAAGCTGTGAAAATCGTAAAGTAGAAATGGATGTGAGGATTATGGTTCAATGGCATTAAGATAATTAATGGTGACCAAACTGTCCTTCTGTAGCAATGATTGTAACGTTAACCTGTTTAAAATGATGACAATCACCCTATAGGTTAATTGTTGAACACGCACCAGTTTGACAGTGACATATTGCACCCCAAACCCAGAAACATGGCTACTTCATTTAAACTGATCTCTTTACGTCACATAACTAATTACCCTCACATGTTAATACAGAGACTGTCTTTGATAAAACCATGCACAGAACACTATTTTTACAAATCACAGGAAAACGCATTTTAAAAAAACATTTGCCACAGCTTAAAACAAACACCCATCCTGCTATGACAAGAATGCCCTTCTCCATTGCTTATTGTTACTATTGTGTAAGAACATTTGCTGGAAGGCTCATTTTAACAATGTTTTTCTGTATTCTTATAGCCTCAGCACCAACCGTTTCTTAAAAGGGAGATCATCATGAAATCATTTGTTTCGTTAGTTGATGATTAGCAAACGAGATGTTTGGTCCTAACCAAATGAAATGAAAACAATTGTGCTTTAATGTGATTATTTCAGTAATTAGAATGCTGATGAAATGTAATCAAGTTAAAATGAAGAAGTTTGTCATTTCGTCCTCTGAATATTAAGTGTTTTCTTTCATTTTTGAAGGAAAACAAGTTAAAGCAAATTGAAGAGGGTATGCTATTAATTGGAGAGTTGACTTTTTTAGACCAGTAGTTTAAAAGCACGTTTATAAAATCTGACATTTAAAGGTTTATATACTACAGGATTTATTTCTTTACCGTTTGTTTATCTATGTTTTATCTATGTTTACATAAATACAACTAGACATATACAGTTTATTATTTTCACATTATCTGCCTGGAAGTATATAAGTTAATAATTGTTTGATACAGGAATACAAGAGAAAGGATTGGTGTGAATATATTCTCTCTTCTCTGTTATTAACAATTTCCTTTTCATGTTGTGAGAAGAAAAGCTAAAGACATGTGACTAGTCATGTGCACAGTAGCATTGTTCTGCCTTTTGATAAGGATCACCGATACGGAAACAATACTATCATGCAAAACACAAACTACAAGACAATTAATGAATTTCAGTACAGCGAGCACGAAGGCTTGTCTTAATTGAGACTGTTGGTCAGTAGAAAACTGCTGTACAATAAAAAAATCAATGACCATATATTCCAGTCATCGCTACAAAGTTAAAATGATAACAAGTTTCATTTATTATTTCTTTCTTTAATGAATGCGTTTTAAATTGTTTATAAATTACTCACAAGAAAGATGTTCCCAAGTGGTATTACAGCAAACTACATCCAAACATTCTAATATTATAGCTGATAATAATATCAGTAACAGAGGTAATATATCCATTTGTACCGGTAGGACAGTGACTATTTAGGGTCTGTAATAACCTAGTCCAAGGTCTTAGCCCTTGTCACCAACTTGTAGTGTGAGTAGTGACTTGGAACATGTGCTGTCCGATAATAATAGAACACAACAGTCAGTGAAGATGTAATTGTAGCATGACTGGTAGCCAATCACAGAACTCCTGGCTTCTGTTACTCATTACCATGCCAACTGTACAGACCACATTTATTATTGCAGATGGCTAGAACAGTTATTTCCCTTAGCTTTAAATGCCAGTCAATAAAATAAGTTCGTTGACTCAGGTATTTTAGCTGTAAAGAAGAATATAACTAGAAAATAAAATACTACAATTCCATTATAGAATTTATTGATAAAGGTACACAATAATTCAATGAATGTGAATAAAGGCATGTTTAAGTACATTAACTGTAAAAATCAATATACATCTTGTAGTTTTTATTCAAAAATTCATTTTACGGCTTCAAATCAATACATTTTTTCCCATGTGTTTCATTGAAAAATACTTCAAGTTCCATTGTAGCAGGGCATACTAAGCTTTAAGTGAGCCTACGTTTTTTATAAGAATATAAAAAACAATGTATCATTATTCCTGGTATGATGCATGTCTGAATATTTGGATCGGATCGGATTGTATTTAAAAAAATTTTATATCCATTTAAAGATACATTCCCCAAAAAGTATTTAAATCAAGTGGTTATTTCAATAAAATTGTGGTATTTATGGAAAGAAGAAGAAGTCAATCTCAATAGAAAAATGCTGGATTCCCAGAAAAACATCCATGGATGGTGCTCGAGTGACGTCAAAGGTTGCATATATATATGTAGGTTGTCTGACCTCTTTTCATTAGGGAACACTTACTGTATATGTTGATTAACAGATTCTGAGACTGAACTGTGGAAAAAAAGTGCACAGGGGATAACTCGAGAATTTACTTGGAGTAAATGGACAGTGGTTAAAGACATTTTCTTTTATATGCAATGTGCTCTCCTTCAGCTTGTTGTTTTAAATTTTGATTGGTCAGTAGTGTGTCTACCAACCAATCACTAGCTGCCCTGCAAAAGCTTTACATTTAACATGAGTGCAAATATTGGACCAAATATGTTTACATAACGTTACGTCATGACTCAAGATTTTATTATGCCTAATTAACCCGTGCATAGCTGAATACTGCAGTAAAACTAACTGCGTGACAAACGAGGCTATCAAGTCGAATGAAATGTAAACAATACTGTTTGGAAACGAACATACTTTCACCATTTTTAATACCTTAAATCACTGTCCAAAGTTTTTGGGAAGACCCAGATTAAACGAAGGACTGTCATGTTTGTCATACTTTTGGTTTTGACCCCTCTGACTTTGTACCGTTGATTACAGATTAAACATCCATAAGTGTACAAATGTGTTGTTATTGATGTGTTCTCATTTGTATATTGTTCACAATAAGAAGCAAAATAAATAAGATATGTTTACAGGATCATTTTGTTATACGAAAAATTAAGTGATGCATTTTCTATGGCGCTCAGTATATCATCAAATCACCCGATTTATACATGGGAAGACATCATTAAAAGTGGGCATCATATACATTGAAATTAATGTCCTACTGGCACCCCATACACACATTTAATCCGTCACACATTCTTGATCTGAAATTAGTTATGTTAAACCAGTCAAGTTAGTATTTTCCAACTGATTCATGGATCTGAACTATCAATACTATTTCATATGAAGCATTTTGACATCTCAATACCAATTCAGTAGAATCTGAGTGTGGCAAGTAAACAAAAGAGTAAACAAAGGATTTAAGATGCTTGTAAAAGCAATAGTATTCTATTTTTGTCGGCAGTAACATACGTTCTTTGGAGATAAAAATTCTAACCAAAACATACCACTCTGCACAGCATAGTTAATTGAATAGCAAACTAAAAAATAAACCCTATGATATTCGCAAAATATGTTGTCACAAATGACAATCTAAATATTACTGTAATTAAGACTTGTTTGATAGATGTACAGAGAATATCAATTGCATGACTGTTTATTTATATAGATGAATAGGCAAGCTGTTGCTGACAATGTGCCTGCATCAGAGCTATTATGTAAACCCCTTTAGAAATTGTCATAAAGTTGAACATTGACTGAAGTAAGTTCAACTTTTATTATGGCCCATATCCAGCTGTGTGGAGCACCTTACTAAATGGGATTTTTTTTTTGAAGCCACAGAAACTGTTGTTCATTTTTTGAGGATTTTTTTGTTACCAGGGTTGCTCACCCATTTTAACTCTTGTTATTTTCTATTTGTATGTGAGTAGGACGACAACGCAAGACCAGATTTCATCTTCATAAAATAAAACTAATTTCTTTAACCTGATTACATGACAATTTGAATGAAGCAGGATAGAATAATCACACTCAGATGACAATAACTGACATGGCTTCTTTTCAAAGGCAATCTGTTTGAATTGAATTTATTCAAGGAGAAATTTGAACTCTCATTCTTGATTGTCCATTTTTCTTGACGAAAATTTCTGTCAGATCTTAAAAAATAGTTTCAACAAAATAAGAGAAGAGCCCCATAGTTCAACATTCATTAGTGTGTTGTTATTTATTTGACACATATTGGTCTTTAACATAAATACTATCTAATATTTTGACATTTTGAAAGCTGTGTAAATTATTAAATTCAATTTCCACAAATTTTCAGTGTCTTGAGTGCAATGTCCCCCTGAAATGTGTAGACAGCTTTTTAAGGGTTCAAAGTACTTTATAGGGCCAAAGTTACAGCAAATCTAATTCTAATTGTCAAGGGTTCAAGGTGTACATGGGACCTTGTTTTTTTGCCATCCCATTTGAACGATTGGACCATGTACCTTTCCAGAATCTCTGAAGAGGGGAAACAAACTAAAATACAGTAATGCTTTGTTTTGGATGATTGCAGAGGTAAATGTACAAAAACATCTATATATTTTACACACACTAAGATATTCTATGAATAAATCAGTTTCTTTTTGAAAATTGGAATAAACAAATATTTTGTAATATTTTGAATTATGTCAGGTATGGATAAGTTGACATTAATAAATAATAATGACCATGTAATATAATCATTAGAAGATCTATATCTATCATATCAATTTCTTTATTACACTTTTGATGTTCATTTTAATCAAGTGGTACAACAATATTCATGTTAATCAAATATAAAATAATCAAATTCATGTAGTTGATGTACTGCATCACTGATCACTTTAATGATGTGGTACATGTACCACCATATCCATGTCAATCAAATATAAAACATTTAAATTGTAATAATACATGTACCACATGCATTGCATCACTGATCACTTTCAAGTATAAAGCCTTCATTTATTAATAATAATTCTGTGATATGTACAGAAAGGCCTCAGCGAAAATATCTCACAATGTTCACAATATTAATTATAAATGGTCTGTGTCTTCATGAAAATCTCTGTTCATCTCCAATATTTTATCTGGTGTTTTAATGTAAAAAAGAAAACCGTGGCCAGGCATTGTTGTGGAACCTTCACTCTTTTAAAAGCTGTGTAATGGTTCAATATTTGTTCAACGGGAAACTAAAAAGATTCTGTTGTTCTTTTGATGCATGGACAAGTTTTGACAGCTGTCAATCCAGGCTACTTTACTCACCGATCTATAGGTTTTATTTTGGATGGAATATCAAAGAGTTTACATATGACTTGATAACCATATTTTTGGTGGGCAGAAATTGATACGGCCAACATTATATTTACATTTAGTAAAGTGGAGAGCTCACCAAATGTTATTCAAGCATGATATTATTCAATTTTACTGTGTATTCTCTGGTTCTAGTTAATATCATATTAAACATAATATTTTATACAAATATATTATATTGAAGTGGATAAAAGTTCAATAAAATGTTAAAAACTGTATTTACTTTTGTTCATTCCAAAATTGATACACATATTAGATCCATCTTGAATATTCCGATTGTGAATTCCTCCACCAATTTGGTAGCAGATGATCAGTCAATAATTTTTTTAACAATCCCTTATGGTGTGAAACCAGATTTTAGAAAAAATTAAATTTGATGACATTCCATTATGTCCTGATCACATTCCATCATGTCACATAATACCATGGCATTGATCACATTCCACCATGTCATGTGTCATTGATCACATTTCATTTACCAACCCAACAAGCCCAGATGATATTGCACATTCTCTCAATCATAGTGTACCATGTCCAGCAGAACGAAGTGATAAACCCTGTTTACATTACAAATTTTAAGCGTGCCAGGTACCGTTCCTGGTACGGCACGGTTAATTTTTTTGTAGTGTAAACGGGTAAAACACAAGCGTGCCGTACCGAGTACCGTGCCAATCTGGCCCACTGAAGTGATGTGGTCTCGGTACCGTATTAAGAACGGCACACTTCAAATTTTCGTAGTGTAAACACTAACCGGTCTGAGTACGGATTACTGCGCATGCGCCAAATGAACCTTGACCTTTTTTCCCTGCAAACCTTGATAGTTCTGTCATCAGTTCTGTCAAAATGGCTGCTCAAACTAAATCAGTCATCATAATTGTTTTCATCTGGGTAATTTGTACAGGGGCTGAAATTAACTTTTCAGTGAAGAGTTCCTCATTTGGCACGGTTCTGAGACCGGTTATTTTAGAGTAATTTAAACGGGTCCATTTCTTGAAATTTATCGCGGCCTGGTACCGTACCTAGTACGGCACACTTATCGCGGCCAAATGTAAACGGGGCTTTACACTCTGATCATCCAGATCTTAGTTCACTGTGTCCTATGATCAGATTCTACTTTTCGATTCTGATTACTTTGCTCCTCAATCTAGATCACGTACTGCCTTGTACTTGGTAGCATTCTACCATAGCCTGGTCAAGTTATATTATGGCCAGGTAGTATTTATTCTAAAATAAAAACTGAAAAATGATAATTACTGATAAGCCTGAAGCCTAATCAATCTCAACTCTATAATTATATGAGAGCATCACTGTTGTATAAATTATAATCAATTGTAGAGTTATTCCATTAGGCATTGATGTATTAAGCATAGGCGTATCGACTCGATGAATGTTAGGGGGGGGGGTAGAATCTGAAATGCCCAAAGAAATTTTGGTTTACAGATGGCTGTACCGGTTGTCTACGAGAGGCAAGGAGCAGATCTTAACATGTAGGCCCCTGATCGTGATATTCTGATTCTCGGATATTGTCCACTATATGCATGTCTCTCAACCCCTTGTTTTTAGAAAAAATATTGGGTTTAACATCCTATATTTCTACACCAACTGTGCTAATGAAGACTGAAAGTCTCAGAGTGTTATATTATATGTTATTTTCCTTAAGCTCCAGTTAATATGAACATACATTATCAAGTATATTGATGTCTGTGCATGAGTTGTTCTGTCATTCTACAGTCTTTGCGCTAGTACCTGCAGCATACTGTAAACTGTATACCTATCCCTCATTCTTGGAGAACTACCTGATGATGGTATTATCAACTATAAATATTCTCCATGCAGTTACATTTACAGAACTTTTCTGACAGTTTATAATTCAATTTTGACTATCAAGTGCGAGCATTTAATGAAATTATTTAACGTTAAATTAATATTTCATTGTTTTAAAAAATTGCAGGCTTGACATAAAATTTGTCAAGCAGGTGGCAGCTAACACCAGTAAGGGGAGATAATCTGTGAAGTGCTTTTTCTTAATGATTGGATTATATTATATCGATACGGAGTAAACTTTGCACATTATTATGAGTCATTTTAAAAAAGCAGATGGCTATTTGAAGAAGGAAGCTTGGACCATTAATTTTTTGTACAAATATGCCCTGATCTATGCCAATAGATGGCCGATTGTTCTTCTCTCTTTGATTGATATTGACAGCATCATATCCTCACAAAAATTGACAGCTGACAGCTTGCCATTATCACACCAGGCAACTTATTGAAAAAATAAATAACATCCTCAAAAGAGTCTATAAATATTTGACAAATTCACTTTTGGTTGTTTTAGATGTGATAATTATGTCATGCCTTGTCTGATACGACACTTCAAATGTTCATGAAGCATGACTAGAAATCTCATTACATATTTCAATGACCATTGATGAACCTTCTCAAAATATTATTTTATCTCGACAACTCAGACTTCTAGTTAATAAGACCTTTATGACATAATCTTCCATGCTTAATACTTGCTTTTAATGTTTAGAAACATAAAGATCCAAATTTGTACTTTTCTATTAGATTTCATCTACGTATATATTTCAAAATACAAATCTTGTCTCTCAGAAATTTATATGTCTCTTATTGAAAGCTAGAATCCTATCAAATTTCAACTATGTTCAATAATAACTTCAAGAATTATTCCCCTTTGTTTCAAAATCTTATAACACTTTTTGGAGGCATTAATTATCATCTGATTTTTTTGAAATTTTTAAATGATTGTCTAGCTCAAAATTGTTTGGAAGATTAATTAATTGCTGTTGTGTGTAGGTTTCATTACCTGGCAAATTATTAAATCGACTAATTTTTTTTATAATTTCAGGAAATATTTGTACCACAGAATGGTAAATTAGTTACATGGTATAGTTGTGGACCAACAGTATATGATCATGCTCATATGGGACATGCCAGGTAAATATTTCACATTCTAAATATATTAACTATATATACTGCTGAACTTTATGAAAGGCTTTATATTTTGGGAATTTTTAAACTTTTTTTCCAGCACAGCTTAATAAAACTTCTTTTTAAATGGCATCAACAAGAACATGCAGACCCCTATACGCAAGAGAATTAATGAAATAAAATTAAACCATATGTTAGTCCCAAATTGACCTATTTTGTGTCGAGTGATTGTTAAACCCCATTATGCCTAGCATTGGTATCCTTTTCAATTTTGGTCATTATCCTCGTGTTCCTTCTAGATAAGATACTGACTGGTTATATTTTCTTAATAAACATAACTGCTTGTGTAGGCATATTTCAGTTTCATGTTGCTATTTTCTTGAATGTTAAATGTTAATTTACTTTTCATTGAAGGTCTTATATATCATTTGATATATTAAGAAGAGTTATAGCTGACTATTTTGGATATGATGTATTTTATTGTATGAATATAACAGATATTGATGACAAGGTAAATATACTTTTTACCACATTATATTCACATTATATATATATGATACATTTAGATTCAATATATTCAACTGGTTACATCCTGACATGTAATAACTATACACCATACACATCTATTGTGGTTACACTTGTAAATTCCTAACAGAAAATAAAGTATTTTCTAACAAGCATATTATTATGATATTGTCCAGGAGCATTCCCCAATCAACAACTTTAGGTAGTCATCGTTTGGGCAGGTCATTTTTAATGGATTGGAGACTTCAAAATCTTTGTTGTGTCATCTTCTTAATGAACTTCTCGATATGTAACAGTCTGCAAGTAAAATTCAAGCACTGGAAATCATTGCTACTTGCTATTTGTATGATTAACAAACTAATCCAGCTTGTGGAACACTAGAGGTCACAATTTTTATCCAATTTTGAAGAAACTTGAAATACATGTTTATAAGCATTGATCTAGGGTCCTTTTGATATTTACACATATTGACCGTAACTTCCTGGATTATGGTTCCTAATTTAAAGTTACATTATGGGAGACAAGATAAAGAGAAGGCAGTTCTCACTATAATAGTTAAAAACTAGATAGTGTAATGGTAATTTGATGAAAATTTCAGTCAAATTGATTCACTATTAGCCAAGTAAAAAGCGTTTGAAATATTCACATAGCCTCGGTCATCATTACTCAAATCATTAATATAAACAGCATAGTCTCGATTATCCACTTGATTGATTTAATTATCAACGGCCATTAAGCGGCATATAGGATTTTAATCCACCAACATCGAAGGCTAGCCTTGAAATCAAGAGTTTATTATGGTCTGGATATGTTAATTAATGTCTAATTGATTATTTAGATAACATTTCAGGCCTAAAGAAAGACCTGTTATAAGCAGATTTTGCTCTTGCATAATGCTATTTTAATAAGAATTCACATATTTATCTAATTTAAAAAAAATGTTTAAATATTTCACAGTTACATCGTTATGATAGTTGATAAAATGGCCACTCCCTGTTCGCAAATAGTGTTAAAGTATGTAATATCAAGGTTGTTGACCCTCTAGAGGTCAAAAATTTTATCCAAATTTGCTGTATTTCCAGGATTATGGACCCTGATTGTATGTAAAAATCATAATTTTAATTTGTTGACCCTCCAGAGTTCACAATGTTTATCCGATTTTAAAAATTTTACCGTAACTGCTTTTCAAAATTCCCGCTTCTTGAACACAAATTGTGTAAAGGTATGTAATACCAAGGTTGTGAACCTGCTAGGGGTCACCATTTTTGTCAGATTTTAATGAAACCCGGAGAGTTAATACCCCTGCCACCAAAACTATTCTACCGGTAGAGCTTTTGTGGTATAGGAAAGTAGGTTGTCAGACCATTTTTAGCGTTTTTGAGATTTTATATTACTTAGTTCATACTTGCTGAAATTGTTTAGCTACACATAGGTTGTACATCGATAAGCTTATCTTTTGAGATTTTATATCAGTTCATACTTGCTGAAATTGCTTAGCTAGACATAGGTTGTGCATCGATATCTTTTGTACATTTGTTGCTCTTGTCGCTGAAACCTTGGCTTGTACACATTATAAATTTAAGATTTATTGATTATTTGACTGAGCCATCCTGTGATGTCATCCTTTACATGTGTTTGTTGCCTGGCAATCTTTATCATTAACTAACGGATGACATCAGCATTAGTAGTTTTCATTTCATAGGACTTGGTGATAAATTTGTAAATGATTTAAACTCGGCTACCAGGTGATAAATTTGTAAATGATTTAAACTCGGCTACCAGAGATAGAGAGAGTAATGGTGTTAAACATCCACTCAACACAAACTAGGTCATTTCAGGACTAACACGGTTCAATTTTATTTCAATACTTCGCTTGCATGTAGGAATCTTTAGCGGTGGAAGGAAGCAAGAGGACCTGGAGAAAACCTACGAGGTTAGACAGGCGATCCTATTCCTTGTCACATATAACTGGGAAATTGAAACTAAACCGGTTGCCTCAATCAAAAACCTTATGATTACAACCCTCACGCACTAACCATTCGACCATCCAACCCCCAAATCTCCTTGGCTACCAGATAGACTCTTATGAGTTATATGAGGGATGATATGTGAATCAGAGAGAGAGAAATGGGGTTTAAGTCAACTCAACACAAACTAGGTCATTTCGGGACTAAAATATGGTTCAATTTCTTTCAATAATTCGCTTGTGCGTAGGGGTCTTTAGCAGTGGGAGGAAACCGGAGTGGTTGAGAAGGCGCCCCTATCTCCATGCCACATACGCTCACACCAGCCCCCCCGATATGTGAATCAACCCCTGACCTGCGGTGATATACATGGGTGATAACCTCTGATGACGTCATAAAAAATAAGTTGATACGTCTTATCACATCCATCTAGATCAAAGGATATATTTATTATCCTAAGAGATGAAAAATCAAACACAACATTTGTTTATAGTACAATGAAGTGATTTTGAATATTACATATTTTATTGAGTGTTTCCTTAACCTTGATAATCTTAACTGATTAAATTGAATAACAAGTTTTTGTCTGCTCTGTTGTCTTTTTGTGGGAATCATGTTTGATTAAAAATACATTATGGGCGATTAGATAAAGAACTGTCAATTCTCACTATAATAGTTCATAACTATATGATGTAAATGGAATATGCTGAAAATCTCAGTCAAATTGCTAAACTCTAAGCCAAGAAAACCTTATTTTAAAATCTTTGTAGCCCTGATTGTCATTGTTAGCGCTGTCTTGTTTATTCGTCACCTCTGGCTTGCGGCTGTAGTTTCGATCCCTTTTGTGAGCGTATGTGGCATGGAGATAGGGGCGCCTTCTCAACCTCGTGGGTTTCCTCCGGGCACTCCGGTTTCCTCCCACTGCTAAAGACCCCTACGAGCAAGTGAATTATTGACATAAAAAAATAAAACATCCCAAAATGACCTAGTTTGTTTTGAGTGGAGGTTATACCCCATTTCTCTCTCTCTTTCTCTCTCTGTCTTGATTATTCATTTTTATTTTATTAATCATGAATGAATGTTGAACACCAGATTGGACTCACATCTCTGTTGAAAATCAAACCGATAAGATGGCATCGAGAGTTGATTATGGTCTTTTTATGTCAATAAATGTCTAATTAACAATTTATATAACATTTCAGGCCTAAATAAAAGACCTGAAATAGACAGATATACATCTTACATAATGCATGTTTTTGGAGTGACAGGCTATGTTCATCCTGTCCCAATTTGGTTTTATGACCTTTGGTACACACATTTACATACTAATAAAGTAGTTGTGCCTTTTGTTAGTTGGATATTTCTTGGATTAACAAATTTTTTGAGTTTCCATGGAAACAAATATGACATAGTTTTGGGTATACATTTATTATTCAGGATCATAATGAATCTTTCAAGATACTTTTATGGCACTGTCCACACACACCAACCTATTACTGTCTTTGTACTTAAGAAAATTATGTTTCCACCAAATCATATTTTATTGTTGAGAGACCGAGAGAGATTTGCACATTTTTGAAACACTAAGTTTTACATCAAAACTCTTCTCAGTTCAATTTCATCGCAAAATCTGTCATATTACATTCAAATCTAACAATATTGAGTTAAATTTTAATTAAAAAGACTTTTTGATTCAATTTTTAAATTGGTCAATAAGAATAATACCTGGAGTGTTTTTTTAAACTTGTGGGATAATTTTGAATGTTCATTTACATGTTTGATGGCTTGAAGTGAAGATGTTAATTCTGTGTAATGAATAGCATAGTTATCAACACCACTTTTGTGTTCATTCTCTCTATCAACTCATCAACAAGATTTTCATTAAACAACTTGCTTGTGATCACCAGTTGCTTTTGAAATTCTTGCATTTTTAACCCTTGGTAGCTACAATCGCTAGCTATTACTTCAAAGATATTTATTTCTTCCTAGGGTTTGTGAGTCATACTCCAGTAAGCTAAGAGAAAGGGTGAGAGTTGCTACATTTTCGCCAGAAAAATTGACCAGAATTCTATTGATTACGACAATCTACCAAATCGTCTGCCGATTTTCATGTCACCTTTTGCAAAAAGTGTTGGAACATATAGATTGGAAAATGATAAATTTATGCAGTAACAACATTGAATGACATTTGGGGCTGTCAATTTCTAATTGAAGCTGATGAGCTCATTACACATACAGAATTTTCTTAGCCACATTATGTTAGAAAAAAAGGGAAAAAAATTGTCTGCAAGTGAGGTTACTTGATTCATTGAAAACATTTTTTCAAATGCACAAAGTTTGGAATTGAAATGTCACCATTTAGATAATTATTTGAGAAATTGTATTATAGATGTCGGAGAAGGCAACAAGTGATGTCATGTCTTCTTTCATTATTTCAACAATTAAATGAATGTAAATAGATGATGTTTTCTCTCGGATTTAGTGCATATTAATGTTCTGATGTTTTGGATAACATTTTTGATCCTCTGGCTGTTGCATGTGTTTTTATGGTTTGACGTGTCTGTATGATGGTTAATGGCCCTGGTTTGTGTAATTTGTGTGTATTCTGAGAAGTTTTAGACAGATCCTCACACTGACAACACTTTTTTAAAAGTTGAAATTTTGATATTGAATCTGATTTCTATATATATGTCTGTGTCAAAAATCTCCAAACTATCAAGGCATAATTCCAGATATTGCTCAGTGAATAAAGAACCCTTATTTTTTGTCTCAAGCTATTATGTGAAAGTTTGTATATAAGCTTCTGAAGACATAGCAACACCCAGCAGTTGGGTACAATTAATTTTGTACTAATGCTTTGAATGATTTAAAGCAATTTGAAGCAATGTCTTTGTTGCCTTTGATTATGTATTGTTTGGTGTATGTGTTTATAAGGCGAAAGGCAATTTGATTGGTTGTATTTTTAAAATTGCATAGTTTGTGTCGAATGGACGTCAAACCCCATTTTGCTGTCTCCCTCACAGCCTTGTCTTAGGATGTCACACACACCAGGGCCTCATTTGACAGAGGGAAAACGATTGTCTTGTCTCTTACAGTATTTGTAAACCTTAGAATCCATGTTTACACTATGAAAATGGGAAAAATTGAGTGCAGACATGGATGGCATGGTACCACTAAATTATCAGCAGTGTAAATTGGCACAGCTGCTTGAAGTGTTTTAGGTCTGGGTTGAATATGGTTGGTTAAATTTCAGCTCAAGCATTTCAATGTGATCTTAACCTTATTACCTGAAGCTAACTTAAATTAACCATTCTTGAATTACGTAACAATGTTGCTTAAAGGTAGAACAGCTAATGTTATTTGGCACAACTTTTTTAATTTTATCATGGCTAGATCTGGATAGAATAATTTGAGAAAGTCTGTAAATATGCTTACATGTAAAACTATTATAAAGGACATTTAGATATAATTTTTGCAATATATATGGTAATATTATGCTGTTCAGACGACAAAGTTAAGCTGGTTTTAAAAGTTAGCAATTGTTAATAAGCCAGCTTAACTTTGTCATTCCAAATGCAAACACTACAGCTTGCTAACTGTCTTCGAGAAAAGTTTATTTCCCAAAATGGCTTATCTTGGTCAATTGAATGGATCAATTTAAATTTGCTGGCTGCACCTAGGGCATGTTCATTTGATGTCTGTGTGTAGGCTATGCTCTCATGACTTAAAAATTATGACACTTTTAAATTAATCTATAGCTGCCTGAAAAACACATTGTATTCGTTATATAATATGATATTATTGTAGAATAAGTTTGCCATTCATTTATCAAATTTATCTTAGTTAAAGCATCATATGATACTACAGACAACTATGGATATCATTAACTAAGTTTATTTTAATTGCTAAGTTTCAATGAGGATACACTCACCATTATTAAGCAATTGTGAGAATAATGAGAGTACCACAACTGAAACTTAAATAAACTTAATTAATGATATCCATAAAGTTGTCTGTATTATCAAATTTAAATATTTTATACGTTAAACAAAGAAATTGTGGATAGATGATTTTTAGTGTTTGTAAAAATTCACAGATACAAGATGGCACAAACATTTGTAAGAGATGGCAGAAGAAAGAATAAACAGGTTTTAGTATCAACCACATGTAGGGATCGCTTCGTTGACTCACCCTTCAATTGATGAAGTCTTGTGACTAATTTGGCGGGGAAATATTGTGCCTTAGGGAAAATCAACTCCTGTCTATGGCCGTAGAAGATTTGCATGCCGCTTATTTTAACAGCCAAGCTTTTGTGGTTACTGAGCAAGTCATAAAATTCCAAGGTTCCGTTTTTATCAAGCCATTACTGTTTTCTTTAATCTAAACAGTAAATTGTGTTAATTATGGGTTATCAAGTTTCACGCAACAGCAGAAATAATGGAGACAAAATTATATTCCCCCATAATCCATTTCTCCTCTCCATTCATTCATTTTGTAATAAAAATTACCAGTTGATTTCTAGTATTTGTTTAATTAAACATAAAGTATTTATACCGAATTATAAAAGTATAATATAATTATTGTTACTTTAATTGGAATTTTTTAAACTGTTTAAATTAACATATTTTTAGTTTCTGTGAATGTATCGACTGGCATCTGAAGTAGCTACTTAAATTTGATCAATTTTCTTAAAATGATTACCTGTGCCTGAAATTTTTAGTTTTAGTTTTAATTTATGAGAGAACATTATTGCTGTTTTCACAAAAAGCTGGAGAAAAGGAATAATTTCATTAGCACTTTCATATTGTACATAGTCTCATTATACAATTACTAGTACTTCAGCTAGCATGCAATAGCTATGAAGAAAACAGTTTGATTGAATATTTTGCTCAGACAATTTAGAAGCTAGATTTGAAAGAGGAAAGGAAATGTTGAAACATTTCTTGCACCAGTTACATTATACCTAAACCCTTGATCAGTAAAAATGTTGCCATTTTTAAATAGTTCAACTTATTATATTTTGTAGATAATTGTAAAAGCGAGATGTGAATATCTGTTGATGAAATATAAAGAAGAGAGACTTCCATGTGATAAGGTATTAGCTGATATCAAGGAGGCCATGCAGGTAAATCAAGTTTGATAGTGAAAACTATAGCATAAATCAAGTTTGATAGTGAAAACTGTAGCATAAATCATGTTTGATTGTGAATACATGTACTGTGTAATTACAAGTATGAGTACTTACACAATCTTGTGTTTGATATTGAAAAATGTAGCATAAATCATGTTTGATACTGATAGTTAAAATTGTATAGTAAAGACTATAGCATAAATGAAGCTTGATGGTGAAAATTTTAGCATAAATCATGTTTTAATAGAAACAAAACTAGTATAAATCGTGTTTGATAGTGAAAACTGTATCACGTTTTGTTTTATAGTGAAAACAGCAGTTAAATCGCGCTTTATAATGAAAATGAAGCATGACTCAAGTTTTATTGTGAAACTATCTCTTGTGGGTTCTCCACTTTAAATTATACACTTTTCAACAAGATGAAATTGTAGGTCATTCATTTCTAACAGTATTTTGTTTATTTACCCAAGAGAAATGATGTAAAACAGAAGAAATAAATTAATAATTTGATTATATATAGCACATTAAATTATTGCTTGGTCCTTCGTAACTTCATGATTTTTTTCATATTTTGTTGAGAATCTGTGAAAACTCTTGTCAGTTATGTTTAAAAGAGATCAATTATATTGTTCCACCAATTAGGTATTTTGACAGTAAGTTTACATAATCTCAAGTCTGCTTTTTCAAGAAAGAACCCTATAAAAATATAATTTGATCTTATTACAGTTTGTACATTATTGATCTGGGATGTGTGTGTCACAATTTCACCTTTTACACCAGGAATTATATTGGCTTTATATAACTTAGCATAATTTTCATTAAGTGTATCATAGTTGAATAAAATTTAAATTATGGCTAATATTTTTCCTTTAAAATCTTATACTTGATCGACATTGATCGTGAAAGATAATTTTAATGCCTGGTTATACTTACTGATGTTTCAATTTGATAGATTTATAAAATGTATGTAATTTGTGATTGAAGTAGTTTCTCGTTGATAACAACAGAGTTTATTTGTATGGTACAACAGTGATGTACTTGTCTAATTATTTTCTCATTTTATTGTGACTTCTGCTACGATGGTCAAATTACAAGATGTGCATAAAGGGGGATTACTCTAGGGACATTGTGTCTGTAGGCTGCTGAATGTAGTTGATGTTTTTTCCGATGGTCTTCCAGTCTAATGATCACTAATTAAATATCTTCTTTCAGATATTTTTAAAGAAATTGTCAGTTGAGGAAGATCCTGACAAAAAGGTCATGTTGGAAAGAATAAAGGAAACGGTTTCTGACTCAATTAAGCGTATGGAAGATGCTATTTCTAGCAATGCAACAGACTCTGAATTAGAAGAGACCAAGGAGGTACAGAATTATGATGTATTAACTACCCATCCTGTCTTCTGTTATGAAAGAAATTAAAAAATACAAAACAGCTGATCCAAGGCAATGTGTCGCAAGGGATATTTTTCATGTATTATCTAACTTAAATAGAAAAAGACATCAATATTAATATTTCCTTTTTCACCAAAACACATGTGTCTCTTTTAATTTGAAATTTGTTATATTTGTAAAAAAAAAAAATAAGTACTGAGGAAAAGATATGGATATAATTAAGTTGATATGGATATAAGTTATAAGATTTGGTATTATTGTTCAAGATATTGAACCTTTTTCTGGAACCATTTTCATTGCCATCTAGATAGTTGTGATGATAAAAAAAAAGAAAAAATAGTAATTAATTAGTTTTTAAATAAGATACATGTATGTATTAATATGTATTTGACAGGAATTAATAACAAAAGGTAAAGATGTTTTAGGAAAATGGTTAGACAATCAGAAAGGTGCAAATGTCACTGAGAATTCCATATTTGCAGACTTACCAAAAATATACGAAGAGGCCTTTCATAAGGACATGAAATCTTTAAATGTAGGTTGCTTGATCTATTTGTTGTCTGTTCTGTGTTTTATATCAAAGAAGAGATGTTGTTCTGATTTTTACTTTAAATTGAAATTCTTTTTTTGCTATAGATGTAAATGACTGTCTTGATATAAGACAGATTTCTTTTGTATGAATTAAATTGTCACTTAATAAATTTTCATTTAGCAATACACTATACAGATGTGGTGAGACGAGAGTAACACTGTATGAATCTGTGAATAAGATGCTGAGTCACTCACCAGGAGGACTCAGAGGTTTATCCCCCTTGTCAGTGTGTTTAGTCACTTGGATGGGACAAAAAACAAGATTGGCATGCACATTAAAGAACCCTTGACAATTGGAATTTATAATAAAGAGTAGGTTGTAGTGCTGTATGGTGTTAATGTGTTTGAACCAGTCTCGGCGGGTGGATGGCCGAATGGTTAGCATGTGCATGCTGTATCATAAAGCCTGTCATTGAGTCAACTGACGTGGTTTCGAATCCCCAGTTGTGTAACAAGGAGTAGGGTCGTCTGTCCCACCTTGTGGGTTTTCTAGGGGTCCTCTGGTTTCCTCCCACTGCTAAAAACCCCTACGCACAAGCGAGTTATTGAAATAAAATTAAATCATATGTTAGTCCTGAGTTTGTGTTGAGTGCATGTGAAACCCCATTTCTCTCTCTCTCTCTTCGAACAAGTGTGTAACTGTATATTGTATGAACACGTATATAATTATTATATTATAGGTTTTACCCGCAGATGTATTAACTAGAGTTAGTGAATATATACCTGAAAATATTGATTTTGTTCAAAAAATTATAGACAATGGCTTTGGGTTTGTATATAATAATATTTTCTTGAAACTAATAATTAATAGAAAAATTTATGATCATGAACATTTTATTTTTGTATTAGTTTAAGCTTTATAAACCTGATTACTGTAAGTTTTATTACTAATAAAATACAGAATAATGTCAATATTATAACAGAGTGATTTACTGTCATGAAATATAGTTAAAGATACAGTTCCACGGTTGTGAGAACATTGTGAGAATTAAAGGTGTAATATTAAGGGGCGGGAAAAAAATGTGACAGAGGATAATCCAGGAATTTAGTTCTGCTTAGATCTTTATAATAAATGGACAGTGACTAAGCACAAATTCAAGCTGGAAATGGAATATATACCTGAAAATATTGATTTTGTTCAAAAAATTATAGACAATGGCTTTGGGTTTGTATATAATAATATTTTCTTGAAACTAATAATTAATAGAAAAATTTATGATCATGAACATTTTATTTTTGTATTAGTTTAAGCTTTATAAACCTGATTACTGTAAGTTTTATTACTAATAAAATACAGAATAATGTCAATATTATAACAGAGTGATTTACTGTCATGAAATATAGTTAAAGATACAGTTCCACGGTTGTGAGAACATTGTGAGAATTAAAGGTGTAATATTAAGGGGCGGGAAAAAAATGTGACAGAGGATAATCCAGGAATTTAGTTCTGCTTAGATCTTTATAATAAATGGACAGTGACTAAGCACAAATTCAAGCTGGAAATGGAATTTTCTTCAATCGAATCATGTGATAAACAAAGGTAATAAAAATAGATACTCATGGCATGGGTTCGCTTTATCCTAATGGAATGTTTTGAGAGGGATTTGAAGCAAACTTTTGATAGATAAATTAGTTTGAATATGTGTGTAGTCCAAGTATATCATCAAATCACACAGTTTATACATTGACGGGTATCTTTAACTCATACCATAATCAAAATTATTCTACAAATTATTGATTGATTAGATTTTAATTATTTATTTCAGTTACAAATCAAATGGATCAGTCTATTTTGAAACTAATAAATTTGATCAAAAGGAGAATCACCATTATGCTAAACTAGTGCCAGAAGCATTTGGTGATGATAAAGCTTTAGCTGAAGGAGAAGGTAAAGTACATACACCAGTAATTAATTGTATAGAAATAAACCTCATTTCAAGATAATGAAAACATATGCCCATATTGAAATACTACATTATCATGATTGCCCTTACAGTTGTTTATATTGGTATTTTATTGTCCCCCGCCTTTCGAAGAAAGTTGGGGGACTATTAAAATGGGTTTGTCTGTCTGTCTGTCTGTCTGTTTGTTGTCTGTCCGTCACACTTTTTGGGACACAATAACTCTCTTCCTAATTGAGCTAGAATGTTCAAACTTGATGTATGTGTTTATTAGGTCAATGCATTGATGGAGTTCGAAGATGAGCATTTTTCGCTTAGGGTGTGCAGAGATAAGCAATTTGATTGGTTGATGCTTTTGGGACACGATAACTTTAGTTCTAATTAAGTGAGAGTGATGAAACTTGGTGTATAGTTTTATTACAGTAATGCCTTGACTAAGATCGATAATGAGCATTTTCTGCTCAGGGTAAGCAGAGCGATAAGCAATTTGATTTGCCGAGACTTTGGAACACAATAACTCTCCTTCTAATTGAATTAAAATGTTCAAACTTGGTGTATATGCTTATTAGGTCAATGCCTTGATGGAGTTCGAAGATGAGCTTTTTCTGCTTAGGGTAAGCAGAGATAAGCAATTTAATTGTTTGATGCTTTGGGACACGATAACTTTAGTTCTGATTAAGTGAGAGTGATGAAACTTGGTGTATAGTTTCATTACAGTAATGCCTTGACTAAGATCGATAATGAGCATTTTCTGCTCAGGGTAAGCAGAGCGATAAGCAATTTGATTTGCCGAGACTTTGGAACACAATAACTCTCATTCTAATTGAGTTAAAGTGTTCAAAATTGGTGTGTATGCTTATTAGGTCAATGCCTTGATGGAGTTCGAAGATGAGCATTTTCTGCTTCGAAGATGAGCATTTTCTGCATAGGGTAGGCAGAGATAAGCAAATTGATTAGTTAATACTTTGGGACAAGACAACTTAGGTTCATCTTGATTGATGATTTTTATGCCAATACAATGACTGCATTCTCATTCAGTAATGGATTCGACAGTAACAGTGTATAGAAACGATTGACTCGGACACGAGGGCCCTTTCCCTTGGCCAGAAGGGCCCTTTTGTCAAGCTTGGGGGCCCTTTTGTCTGCCTTTAGGGTCCCCCTAAGTAGGGTACATTTTCATTTTTCTCGTCGGTTTTAGCATTTTTCTTTATAAAACACTTTTGGATGACACTTCGTGTACAGTTTGATTGCTCAATACATTTGAAAAAAATAAATGTGCGATTAATGTGTCGTCTATTTATTTTGGGATTTCGGCATGGGACATCAGCCTCACTGTTGGCTTGTTTCATATACATTTTCATCTGATCTCTTACAAGTCCATTAAATTTCAGTAAATTCTATTATTGCACTTGATTTCATTGTAGACAATTATGAACGCTATTAAAATTCAACAGTTTCCATTAATTATATCTAGAGTTTTGGTTGTTTGCTTTGAAGTGAATCTTGTGACAATAGTTATTATCCAATCTCCTTGATATTATATACATGTACATTGTTCAAACTAGTGAAATGAAGAATTCTATTGCAACAATTTTCCAGAAATTGCTTACAGAGTTATTGCACTTGATTATGTTGTAGGATCTTGTCTAAAGATTGACAATACGACAACATTCATTGCCTGCTCATACGACTTAGCTGCTTTGGCCTTGCAATCTATCGTTTTGTGATCCATAGGTATTACATAAACAGTTTGCAAATTGTAGAAATATCAGCAAAATGTAAAATATTACACAAATACGTCATGTAAACTATATACTCATTACAGGAGAACTTACAAAATCTGATGGAGAGAAAAAAAATCCTTCTGATTTTGCCTTATGGAAATCATCTAAGCCAGGTGAACCAGCTTGGGATTGTCCGTGGGGAAAGGTACTTTATATATTACAAGTGTTTAGTAGATATATATAAATATTGACCTTTAAATATATTGATATAGATGTAAAGAGTTTCTAACTGCTACATATGTCTTCTGTTAACAATATGTTGTATATAATTTAATGATACACCCAGCTCTTGTATTGCCAAAAATAACATAATGTCAGAATTGGTTATATCTAAAAGAGATAGTTTACAGTATCTTATCAAATGTTGAAAACTTGAATTTTGAGTCAGTAGATTAGGCATAGAAACTTAATCCCAACACAATAGTGTATATGTATATATAGAAAGTATTTGTCCTCATTTTATCTACACATTAAATCTATTTTTCTCCCTATCTAATAGTTACATCCTCTCCAATTTGAATGTAATGGTTAAAAATATTATTATTAATAGGGTAGACCAGGATGGCATTTAGAATGTTCTGTAATGGCTAGTTCTATATTAGGACAATCTATGGATATACATAGTGGAGGATGTGATCTTAAATTTCCCCATCATGATAATGAGATAGCCCAATCTGAGGTATGTATTACATAATATACATTTTCAACTCACAGCATATTTCTCTTTTATGTTTCTGTTTTTTAGCCCAAAATATCTAAATTGGTCACTTATGTCCAACTTAACCATTAAGTCAATTTTGACTTCTGCTCCTAAACCGCTTGATGGATTTTAGAAAAATTTCATTGTTATGTTGCCATGGTGGTGTTCAAATGAAGTTGCTTACATGGCAAAATGGTTTTCTTTGAAATTTTGTAGGATTCATCCTTAGATGAACAATGTAGATCAGTTGTGCTTATCTCCATATGTTAAAAGAAAATTACTTGACTCTTTGGTGGGATAGGGTAACCTGTTGATGGATTGCAAGGATTGTATTTTTGTAGATTTGTTAAATTGATGTTGCTTTGGGCCATATTGAATATTTTAACATTTTTGGCAATAACATTTTGTTCAGATCACAATATTTTGACATGTCCACATTTTCATGCGTTTGTCCTCCTGTTCACATTTTGTTTATGGATTTTTATCCAATATTGACGAAACTAAGTGGATTCGGACCCCTGATTGTACAAAAAGTCATGTTTTTAGCTTGTGGGCTCTCTAAAGGTAACAATTTTTATACGCCCACATTTTCATGTGGACGTATTATGTCGTCGCCCCTGTCCGTCCGGACGTCCGTCCGTCCGTCCGTCCGGACGTCCGTCCGTCCACAATTTGTTTGTGGACTCTCTACAGGTCACAATTCTTATCCGATTTTGACGAAACTTGAAATATAGGTTTATCCCCAAAAGATCTCGGTTCCTTTCGATATTGGCATGTATCGGATCAAAACTTCATGGATTATGGCCCCTGATTGTACGAAAAATCACGTTTTTAGCTTGTGGACCCTATAGAGGTCACAATTTTGAACCGATTTTGATGAAACTTGACATGCATGTTTGTAACCCAAAGATCTTGGTTCCTTTCGATATTTGCGGCTATCGGAATGTAATTTCCTGAATTATGGCCCCTGATTGTCCGAAAAATCACCCTTTTTAGCTTGTGGTCCCTCTGGAGGTCACAATTATTATTCGATTTAAAAAACCGTTTGATTATATCACCGTTACACCCTAAGGAAGGTTGAGTTCGAATTTCGGGAAAATCGGACGAAAATTGCCATACAAAATGGCCGCCGTTAGTACGCGAATACTGTTAAAAAATGGTATATCAAGGTTGTGGACCCTGTGGAGGTCACAATTTTGATTCGATTTTGATGAAACTTGAAATTCATGGTTATAACCCAAAGATCTTGCTTCCTTTTGATATTTGCGCATATCGGATCGTAACTTCCTGAATTATGGCCCCTGATTATACGCAAAATCGCCTTATTTAGCTTGGAGGTCACAATTATTATTCGATTTAAAAAAACGTTTGATTATATCACCGTTACACCCTAAGGAAGGTTGAGTTCGAATTTCGGGAAAATCGGACGAAAATTGGCATACAAAATGGCTGCCGTTTGTACGCGAATACTGTTAAAAAATGGTATATCAAGGTTGTGGACCCTGTGGAGGTCGCAATTTTGATTCGATTGTGATGAAACTTGAAATTCAAGGTTATAACCCAAAGATCTTGCTTCTTTTCGATATTTGCGCATATCGGATGGTAACTTCCTGAATTATGGCCCCTGATTATACGCAAAATCGCCTTTTTTTTTTAGCTTGGAGGTCACAATTATTATCCGATTTAAAAAAACGTTTGATTATATTACCGTTACACCGTAAGGAAGGTTGAGTTCGAATTTCGGGAAAATCAGACCAAAATTGCCATACAAAATGGCCACCATTTGTACGTGAATACTGTTAAAAAATGGTATATCAAGGTTGTGGACCCTGTAAAGGTCACAATTTTAATTCAATTTTGATGAAACTTGAAATGCATGGTTATAACCCAAAGATCTTGGTTCCTTTCGGTATTTGCGCATATCGGATCGTAACTTCCTGAATTATTCGAATTTCGTGAAAATGGTACCAAAATTGCCGGACGAAATGGTCGCCGTTTGTACGCGAATAGTGTAAAGATATGGTATATCATGGTTGTTGACTCTGTACAGGTCACAATTCTTATCCGATTTTGACGAAAAGTCACATTTCTAGGTTGTGTACCGTCACACCATAATCATTGTCGACTTCGAATTTCATGAATATCAGACTGGAACTGACCAACGAAATGGCTGCTCCCAATACAGTATGAAATACAGGACTTAATGATGTAGGAAAAATCACTTTCCGTATTGTTTGTTCTCTATCCATCTCTCGAAAATGTGGGCGTATCCTGCCTGGCAGTGCCAGCCTATCTTTATGGTATATTGTTGAAAAAATGTTAATTGTCTTCTTGATTTAATCAAGGAAATAGGTTGTAAATATTCATATTCTCACTAAGCAAAATCGTAAATGCATACTCCTCCTAAACCATGGGCTATTAAGGCCGTTTTAGGCCTCTTGATTCAACTGGCAATTTTAATGTTTTATCAAGTTGTACTTTGCTTTGAAGAGAAATCGTGTATTTGAATATTTCAGGCTTATTTTGATAATGATAATTGGGTACGCTACTTTCTACACACTGGTCATCTTACTATAAACGGTTGTAAAATGTCCAAATCTCTTAAGAATTTCATCACAATTCAAGATGCATTGAAGAAGTATACATCTCGACAAATTAGGATTTTATATTTACTACATCCTTGGAAAGATACTTTAGATTTTGGTACATCAACTATGGAAGGCGCCATACAATATGAAAAATCGGTTAATGTAAGTATTAATACTAATATAGTGTGATTTTTTTTTAAGACAATATTTTTATTCAGGATATCTGAATGGGATTGGGAAACAGGTTTAGTTTATGTAAAACGCGTTTTAATCATTGGTTGTTAAAAATTTGTGCAGTCAAAGGGAGGAAACTCTATTGGAGTAGGTCTACAAATTATTTCCTTACAGTCTTCAGTGTGAAACCCCTTTTAATCGTTGATTGTTAAACATTTGCGCCGTTAAAGGAAGGGAACTCTATTGGAGTAAGTCTACAAACTATTTCCTTGCTGTCTTCAATGTGAATTTCAAGCATTATCTCGAAATTTTGGTGGAACAGCAGCATTTCCAGCTACTCTTCATTGAATTCCAGTTGTTAATGATTCTTTTACGTGCATGTCAAATGAGTAAAATTTTTACCCCATTGTAATGACTAGAGGCTTTTAGCAAAAACTGGACCTGTAACTTTAATTGAACATTTCCGTCGACCTGTAACATTTATTGAACATTCCAAAAACTCAGCATATCAGCAAAAAATACCCCAGCTTGATAAAAATCTTGATGTGAGTTGAATGTTTTGATTTACAAGGTCTAATGATCATGCTGTTATTCATATAGAATTCCCCAAAATCATTAATATTTCACAAAACCCAGCAGAAAATGTGAATTTAAACCCTTTTCATTAATTCTAGACCAAAATATAAAAAATAGACACGCCTTTCTTTCAGGAATTTTTTCTAACTGTAAAAGATAGACTGCGAAATGTCCCAAGTGTTGGTGTGGCAGCTTTTGACAAATGGACACCAGAGGAAGTGGAATTAAATCAAAAGTTAGTTTATATATTTAGCTTTAGATTTATATTAAATTGTCCTTTAGTTGATATGCTGAATTTAAATTCTGTATTTTATAAATGTTTAAATATTGGAAGAATAATAAATATGTAACAAAACATTATGTACCTTATTTGTTTAATGTAGTAAACTATAAATTTTTGTACAGGTTTTTAGAGAAGAAATCTGCTGTACATGAAGCTCTCTGTGGTAACTAATTTTCGTATCACATATACTGTTTAAAAAGCCGTAATTGACCATTCACCTGATTGGGTTATTTACGATCGTAGGCCTATGTCTATTTAGTGAATAAAAATTTGCAAATCTCACTTACTGTTACTTAAGCAGCGTTTACCAATACAACCAACCTATACAACAGTCTGATACAACAATTGTTGTATGTGTTTTATGGCAAAACACGAAGCCAAATGCAGGTGTGTCCTGCGTCATTTGTTCAATCTTTGTAACTGAATGAAGAATGTTAGTTAGTCATATTTTGTCATTATCTTCATGTCATTATCCCGTTCGGTGCAGAAAAGTGGGAAGTTAAATTAAACCCCATTTCATTTATTCAGTATATTCAGAGGAAGAGAATAGACAGTTATGAGATATTCTAAATCGGTCAATGATAGGTTTAGATCCAATTTACATAAAATCATAGTGACAGAAGAAGTCATTTTTTATTGCCAAGTCTGCAATGTGAAATCCAAATATAACACAATTTGAATGACTGATGCATCTGTACGTAAGATGAAAATAGAACTGGTTTTGTGCATACAGCAGATGGTCCATTATCTATATGAACACCAGTCTGATTACTGGATAAACAGATGGAGTTTGATTGAAATTAGTTTATTAGATGAAATCAGCTGATAGTTATCTTGTGAAATGTTATTAATATGTTTTATTTTATAGATAATATAGATACACCAGGTTCAATGAAAATTATAAAAGAATTAATATCTTTAACTCACATATATCTGAATAAATGTGATACAGATAAAAGACAAGTGAATAGAAGAGTTGTTTATTATATAGCTTCTTATATTACTCAATTACTCAAGGTTAGATCTTATTTTATTGTATTTACACATTTTTCTTTCAAATTTATATATTGTGAATGAGATACAAAATAGAGCTTCATGTAGAATGTTTTTTTGTTGGAATTCAGTACCTGCATTTTAGATTGCAAAGGCGTCTTTACTTCCCTATTTATGTTTGGAATTATGCAGCTTATGAATGGTATATTGAACAGAACAATAAATCGAAATTACAAAACTTGGTCGGGGTGTTTTAAATTAGCCGACAATATTTATATTGTTTTTATAGCAAGCATTTCCTGTTGTAGGTCTTTGGAACTTTTGATGAAGATGAATCAATTGGTTTTCCACAAGGTTCTGTACAGTCAGCGGATGTAAGTAATTGTTTAATATGTACATATTTTTATAAGATCCAAATTAAATTTGTGAATTAGTACCTGAAAGCGACCTATCCTCTTTGCAAGATTATTTCTTAAATCAGAATGACCTTGAAATATAACTTTATAATAACATTACTTCAACCAGATGAGACAAATAAAAACACTATGCATGTGTTCAACTCGTGAGATAATCTTAAGATTAGTATCTAATTTCAAATAAAGACAGATAAACTAAATTCTACACCTAGTCATAAATTCAGGATTTTTATTTTATTGTAGCTTGAAAATCTGGTGATGCCCTATTTAGAAGCCATGGCAGAATTTAGAGATAAAGTAAGACAAGCTACAAGAGGTTCAACTTCTCAAGGTAAATAATGTTTAAATGTTCTCATTAACATTATGTTTGTGATGATTTTAGAGAGTTGAGTAATGTTAGAATTATGTAATAACAATAAAATTGGATTAAGGCGGGTTCATTAGCCTAACTGTTGACTTATTTTATAGTTGAAGGAATATTAAAACTATGTGATGATATTAGAGATGAAGTTTTACCCAATCTTGGAGTAAGATTAGAAGATAAAGAAGGACGGAGACCCGTTATAAAATTAGTTGATAGAGAAATTCTTCTTCAAGAAAAAGAGGAACAAAGAAAGGTAGGTTTTGAAAGAAAATGTATAAAATAATATTATATACAATTTTAATTACAATTATATTCTTTGTGAAAGTGAAAAATCGTTCTTAAGTCCAAATATAGAATAGCCCTGAAAGGCAGATATCTTATTTTATATCAGAAATAGAGTTCAAAGTGAAAGATGTGCCTTCATGAGTTCCTCCACTGTAATTTTTGCTAAAATTTATGACAAACAGTACATTCATGATATTAAAGATGATTATGATTATCATTCTTCTTCAGGCAGAAGAGGCTAAGAGAAAAGAAAAGGAAATGAAAGCAGCTGCTCAGGTAAACTTAACTCAGTATATTTCCACCTTTATATTATCAAATATTGTCTTAGTTCTTATAACAATAAAACATAGAAGTATTATATAGATAAGAGTAAATATTGGTATTTTTATTTCTTTATAAAAATGAATTTGTGGAAGTATGACCACTGATACCAGGACAATTGTTGATTCAGTCATTATTTGTATTTACAGGCAGAGAAGAAAAAACAAAACATGATTCCACCATCTGAATTATTTAAACATGAAACAGAGAAATATTCAGAATTTGATGAAAATGTAGGTATTTTATTTAATATCTTTTCTTTGGATATATCATTTATATGGGTGACACAGATGTGGAGATTTTATGATAGATAACATTGCAGTAATAGCTAAGACTGTTATAAGTAATGTTGTTGTCATGCATATTTCAGGAGGGTGTACTTTCTAGAACACTTCATATCACTTCTTATTTTTGGAAGAAGTCAATAAAGTAAACAATTTTGGAACAACATAACCTTTACCCATAATTACCTCGATAAATTCTGAAACACAATAATAACTTTTCATTTACAGTAGCTGAAGAATAACTTTCCATTTACCATAGCTATAAGAATAACTTTCCATTTGGGTAGCAATAAAAATAAGGTTATGTTCACCATAGCTGTAAGCTATAGTTAATTTGTTTTATATTATTTGTTTTGTATATATATATAAGTGTTCTGTATTTCTCTACAGGGTATGCCAACTCTAATGAAAGATGGTACACCAGTAACAAAGTCGGCTTTAAAGAAACTGAAAAAAATGTATGATGCTCAAGATAAAAAATACCAAGACTACCTAAAATCTCAGAATCAGTGAAGCAATATAATATCAGCCAATGCAATTTAATAAGTGTCAATCTCTATCGTAGATGTTAAATTTTTTATTATATACAGCTATATTTATGTGTTATTTATTTATTTTATTGATAATGTCAATCATAGTCATCTTTTCAAAGTCATTAATCTCATTATACAAAAGTGCTTATTGCTTATTCATAAAAAAAAAATCAATGAAAAAAAAATCTATAAATCACATTTTCTTTTCATTCTAAATGCTGCTATAGGAACTGTGATGGGGTCCTTATTTTGTGAAATTAAAACAAATTGAATGAAGAAATACTTTTATAAGTTATGTATTTCAGTTTTGTTACTTGTAGACATGATGTTATTGCTCAATGACTAGTTACTCTTTAATTTTGTAATTCCACCACATACAATAATTAATCTGTGAAAACACAATCAAGAAACACTGTTTTTTATGATCTGTTTTTTAATAAAGAAGATAAACCACATTATCATTTTATGTAGCCAAGTGTATATGTATGGTGCTTTTTTATTGCTATGTAATGTTATTGCATTATGTAACATCAAACCTTTTTGATTTAGGTCAAAATAAAATATTGAATTAGGTCGATTTGTTGTTTCAGTGATTGGGTAAGCTCTACACCATTAAATTATGGTTTTAAAAAAATCAAGCAGAAGACTGCATGTTACTGATTGTCATGCCACAAATCAAAATCTGATGAAATAATCATCAAGGTCCACAAGAAATCAAGCTGATTAGAACCCTGGCTCATTCGGACCCAAAATGTCAAAGCTTGTTCGGAAAATATTCATGGCTCATTCAGGCCATCATACGGTTCATTCGGACCCCACCAGACTCATTCGGACCACATGTTAACAAATATTGGAAACCCAGAATTAGCCATCTTCCTTAGTTTAAAAGGGTTTTATCTAGGGTATGTAAAAAGATTACAGGACCAAAGTTGGTGTTTTTGGCGATTTTATTCATGATTTTATTCATGATTTCGCTTCAGCCAAAAAAAGTTGATGTTCCAGGGTATGAATACTCCCGATAATATTGACCCATTATAAGGATGATATGAGTGTAATGGCGGGCCTACTAAAAATGGTTCCACTTATGATGTCTTCCGTCTTGCCCCCAGACGGTACGATGATTCTGAGTACTTCCTTTGCGCATAGATAACACTAAAGTTACTAGCTTATAATTCCCGTAATTTCCAATTAAACTGACCCCTAATTCGACTGCAAATAAAGGTGAAAACTTACCCCACATAAATTTGTGATTTATTATAATCGAACGACTGCGTAATAATTATTCGTTTTTAAAATGGCCGCCAAACGGTGGAACAACTGCAATAATATAAAAGGGTGTTATGTTGAGAAAAAAGTATCGAATATAACTCACAAGGAAGTCCGGAAAGGTATAGGACGTCCCCATAGCTTCAACGCGTTTCATTTGATTCTGTGTTATCTAGAGTGATGAGTAGCGATAACAGTAAACCTTCTCGGTTAACACAGGGATCGAACACGGGACCTCCAAGTTAGCGAGCCACGTCTTACCCCAGAGTTGGGCAAAACATTTTTTTTTCTATACGCCAACATTTGTACGTGTTCTGTCGTTGCCCCTGTCCATTCGTGTTTCCATCCGTCCAACCAAAGATCTCGCAGTTCCTTTTGATATTCGAGCATATGCCTATGGAACCGTTATAAATTCATGGATTATGGCACCTCATTGTCCTGTCGGACCTAACAAGCTGGATTATGCAATGACTCCTGATTGTTCCCGGCTAGCAAAATGTGGGCGTATCTCGCATGACAACCGCTTGTTTCGGGCGATCATCAGATTTTTCTGGCCCTTGGGCAAGCAACTCGACGAAGCCCCCCCCCCTACTAGAAAAGGCACATGGTCTCTACAAGAGTTTCTAGCGTCCCTGTAGGCGTATATTTGGGGTAACTTTGCTGAAACACCGAAACTGAGATTCCAGGGGCGTACATAATGATTTTGTTTGGTGTGTGGGGGGGGGGAGCCAAAATGCGACCGACTGATGCACATACCCACCTCCCCCAGTACGAGTGCCGCAGCCAGGAACCGAGCACCACAGATGCGAGATGTGCAGTAGCGGATCTAGAAGCTAAGATTATGGTGGGGGGGGAGTGTTCTTAACCGGCCACATCCTCAGCCCCTCCAAAAAATCCAGTAGCCCCCCCCCCCTACAGCGGTTTCGAATCTAGGGCGCCATCCACAATCCCACCCCTCAATGAATGTCAACAAAATACTGGCCATACCATTAAGCGTCCCGGTAGTATTGTACATGTATAATTATATAGCTGTTATTTGCCGATCGCTGTGTCGCAGGAAAGCAATTTTAGTTAACAGGGAGTTTATGTCATATATATGATGAGTGTGCCTATAAAACTGAGCATTTGATGCCATTGCTGGGAGAATTCTTGTGGACGAGTGTACCAGAAATGTCCAGATTTGTTTTGCAAGAGTTGACAGAACATCTGTACAATCTGACGCACCACGACCCACAGACAGTAGTAATAGTCCACTTTAATCGTGAATAAGATGATGCTGAGACAGTATAAGACAACAGAGGAATAGAAGAATGATGTTACAATGAAATTGTGCGCCGCAGGCGCGAAAAATTTTCAGATATGTTACCAAGCTTTTAAATTTTTTGGGACTGGGCTTGAAAATTTTAATCAATGTCATGGCAAATGGAACCAAGGCGCACCCGGCGCACGCCTCCTCTTTTTTGCTTGAGGTGGCGAACAATTTTTAGCTCCATGTATGCTCGCAGGAAAGGAGAACAAAAATAGTTTTCGAGTGGATAAGAAATGGGACAGAATCTTGAGGCTTATCTGTCAATTTCGCCTGTTTTGTGATTGTTTTCATTTAGTCTGAGACCGACTATATTTTTGCCACGAGGAAAAAATTTTCATAGATCAACATACTCACAACAGAATAAGAGTGACAAACATTTTTTCAAACACAATCATGACAAGCAAACATGGTTATTTTATACTATAGTTTTGTGTAATTTAGGCTCACGGATTCACGCAAATACATAGTATTTGGGATCTATTCTGGTATTGTTTGTTTACCTTATTAATTCATTAAATCGCCGATGCATAGTTTTGAGATCGACTGCGGTGTCTTTACTTATTTTGAGAGTGAAACACAACATATGTTCAAACATGATAAGTTGACAAGGTTATTTTATACAAAAGTGAGTAGCCTGACGTATGCAGTGCGCACTTATTTTGATACCGACTTCTATTTTGTGACAGACTGCACCCGGATATTGACGAATGTCACTGGTCGGAAAAGGACCCGCAATTGACATAAATATCGAAAAACGTCGAAATTATTAGAGCCTAGCGAAACGGAGACAGATTTGTTATTTAAAATTTCACAACAATTGTTTTTTCAAAAACATTACTCGGGAGCCATAGGGAGTTATTTCCAAGAAAATGTTAAAATTTTAAAGTAGATTTTGTTTGCATCTGAGGCCATTTCTGAAGGAAATTTACTCTTTTAAATGAATAGGCACCAGTCCTGTTTGGGGGGGGGGGGGGTCGGAAGATTCAGATTTCACCCACAACTGACTTTTTAGGCGCCCGGAGACGAAAGTGGTAATTCCACACAACAGAAACCTAGGTGATTTTTCTATACTGACATATTCATATTTCAATAACTTGTTTGTGTAGATAGAAGGTAAAATGTTTATTCTGTCCTAAATATTGGATGTCAGAAGCCCATCAATGTTGATTTAAATTGATAAAATAATTCGTGTTTTCATAGTCGAAGACTTTGGATGATATTGAGTTAGAGACTTAGTTACTTTAAATGAAACCTTTCGATACTTTGAGAATTCTGAAATGTTTTATTTTTTTGGTAATACCATTAAGAGCCAAATGATTTTCACTGAGCAATAAAAGATGGTCAATAATAGATTTAATTTATTCTCTAGGGGTTGTATGATAGATTAAACCAAATGAAATCGAGGTGCACATTAATCTCTTGTCTAGTAATCAGATTTACACACTGGACCCTTTGTTCCCACTCGGGTGTTCAAGTTACTGACCAACCTGTATTGTGTTGTTTTAGCACGTACACAGGTGATCATTTGAGGAAAAGTGGGTGTTCATATAAATGAACACCCCGATGAACACCCCAACATACTAACCCGGTGATTGTCAAAACAGACAACCGTGCCTTTTCGTGCGTGCACTGTGTATTAGCAATAACAAGAAACACCGTGTTAATTTTAAAAAGATAAATAATACATGTACATGTAGTTAAAACGATAAATAAATATTTTTTCACAGTAGATTGTGAAATAATATCATTAGCTAGAAAACGCAACCAACATTATAAGAAACAAGTGCGCGAAACCTAGCGAATTGGGATGAATTTCTGTTTGAACATTTTTTTTAGATAATTGTCAGCTTGTAATATACCAATCCTACATCATCACACATGATATTTTTTTTTCGCACATGGATAGTTTGTGGCTGACAATTCGCGAATGTAAAACGTATTCCAGTCAATGCAGCATACCCCATTCGCACAAATTAAATATTACAGTGAATAAAGGGTGTTGCATATTTTTTCTTTTGTCGATAAGGAGAGAGAGGAATGGGATTTTGTGGCTGACAATTCGCGAATGTAAAACGTATTCCAGTCAATGCAGCATACCCCATTCGCACAAATTAAATATTACAGTGAATAAAGGGTGTTGCATATTTTTTCTTTTGTCGATAAGGAGAGAGAGAAATGGGATTTAACGTTAACTCGACGTAGCGGTCTTTAGCAGCCGGAGGAAACCGGAGGCCCTACACCTTGTCACGTACCACCGAGGAATCGAAACCACACCAGTTGACTGAATGGCAGACCTTATGACACAACGCGCAAGCGCTAACCATTCGGACATTTATCCATATACCAATCCAACTTTCTTAAAAAAAAATTTCAAAAACCTGACATTTGAATAATCTGATTTGTATGCATCGTAAATAAACCACCCGATCCGCCTATTTTTAGCCTGCTAGTAGTAGAAAGTTATTAGTCATTTTTAGATGCTAGTTACAGTAACAAGGGCTGCCCCTGCGCCTCTGGGGTCTGTTGTTAGCTGCTACAGTAACAGCTAACAAAGGCCACCTTTGTTGTCTACTAATACCAGCTAACAAGGGCCGTATTTATTTTCCCAATTTCCGATTAATCGAAATAAAATATCAGAATTGTGAAAATAATACATCTCTGACCTGCGGGGCGTTTACTCAAATTTTTTAAAATATGCATTACCACTGGGGGAATGTTCTTGCAATTGTGATGGAGAAAAACACATTACAAGACATAGTAAATTATGTCGATAAACATTTGACAAAAACACAATAAGTCACTGTTTGGGGTAGGCCTACCATTAAAAGTAAAATCGGAATCGAAAAAATAGTGGCAAAGTAAATCCTTAGTAACTCACAATTCGTCCCATCAACGTGTTTTTAATAATGACCCGTTCCAATATTATTACCGCCTTGAAGGGGCTAATAGAAACGAAATAAATCGGCCTTCAGGCGGTAAACGGCATGCCGTTTTTACCGTACGGAAAAATTTATTACCGCCTTCGGCATAGACGAAGTTTACCAGACGTTTTGCAGATAGCCAAGAGTTATCTTTCCAAAGCATTCTTTACTGTCGCCATGTTTTATTCGCGGCCTGTTCCACAAAATGACGATACGAAATAACTAAGTGCATTTAAGCCTATTCATAATGGCTGACAAAGAAAAGGTAGGTTGATATTTTCCACTTGTCTTTTGTCATAAAAACGAACTTCCAAAAGAAACGAAGCGGAAGACGGAGCCAATGTGAATGTCCGGACGGGATGGCGAAACCTGCTCGTAAATTTGTCAGGTTCTACTTCTAGTTCTAGGCCTATTCTAATCTTAGCCTAGCCTAGCCTAAACAATAAATAATAATTTGACTAGAGAATCAAGAATAGGAAGAAAATGAAATGAAATTGAGTTTAACTTCCTACTGTTCTGCTCCGAAAGAATAGTAGGAAGAAGGTCGTTGAATCCAATTAGGAGCTAAATCGCAAATAATAGGCCTATATAGTATAATAATCAGGCCTAGATTTGCCAAATTTGAAATAATTTCTTGGCATGGGAGTGGGACCTTGAATTTTAGTTGACCCAAATGAATCGCAACGCATATAATAATGTAATCTGATTGTCTATAAATTGTTACCGTTTTGACTCTATAAACTCTAATTTCAATTTCAAATCAGTTATCGTTATGTCCAGGCCCATGGGGTAACGGTGGATAAGGCGCTGGTTCGCTAGCCTGGAGGTCGGGTGTTTGATCCCTGCTTTGGCCGAGAAAGTTCATCTCGATTTTACGGCGTGATTTCCTCTTGTCACAATGTCAGTGATGCAGAAGGAGGGCCTGACAAGGACAGCTGCCTAGTCGTTTGGATGGGACGAAAAACCGAGGTCCCGTGTACACATTGGAGTGCACGTAAAAGATCCCTTGCCAGCTGGAATTCGATATAAGAGTAGGCCGTAGCACCATTGCGCCACTGCCCGGGCAAAATTTCCCTCATTATAGCACACTGTATGGCGTATGCCCGTCTTCCATTAGCCCGGGTTAGGTGCAAAAGAGTAGGACATTAAACCTCATTTCATTTCATTTCATTTCAGCTATGTCCAGTGAAATAGTAATACAGCATGAGACACAACAGAAATTTCTAGTGTCTGGTTATTCCAGTCTATTGCGTATGCTCTCCAGGTCAGTTATGGCGTCGCTGTTTGACATGAGTTTTGGAGTTTAGCCTGTTTATTTTGTCTTAAATATTGGATATCAGAAGCCTACCTTTCAAGGTAAGATCACAGTAATGTGACCTAAAGGTATCGTATATATATATGCATACAAAACGATTTTATTGCCACTTTTGTCTTCAACTCTACGCGCTCACGTCATACAAACGTCAACAAACAAAAATAATCAAGAATAGGAAGAAAATGAAATAAAATTGAGTTTAACTTCCTACTTTTCTGCTCCGAAAGAATAGTAGGAAGAAGGTCGTTGAATCCAATTAGGAGCTAAATCGCGAATAGACTAATAATAGGCCTATAATAATTAGGCCTAGATTTGCCAAATTTGAAATAATTTCTTGGCATGGGAGTGGGACCTAGAATTTTAGTTGACCCAAATGAATCGCAACGCATATGTAATCTGATTGTCTATAAATTGTTACCGTTTTGACTCTATAAACTCTTATTTCAAATCAGTTATCGTTATGTCCAGGGGGGTCACGGTGGCTAAGTGGATGAGGCGCTGGTTCGCTAGGCTGGAGCAAACTGATCCCGCAGTGAATATTCGCTTGGCCGCTACAATCACTGATAAGCATGACATCGACGAGGCTTAATGAGTACGGCATATTAACTTTTTAACTCCGACAAATTAAATTCTCAAACATTTTTTTGAGGTAAAAGAAAAATAAATAAAGACGTTTGAAGTATTTGGAGTTAAAAAATATTTCCTATTTAGTGTAAATGGGTATTAAAACGAGTAAAATGCATCATTTTGCCCGAAGCAGTTGGGTGTTAAGTAAACATTGCACGAGCCGTTGAGCCAATGACTAACGGCGCGTGCAGTCAACGCACCTGTTGTGAACTGTCGTCTGTTACAGAGATATTTCGTAAGTAATTCTCTGTGAAACAGATTGAGGCTGGAGGTCGGATGTTCGATCCCTGCTTTGGCCGAGAAAGTTCATCTCGATTTTCCGGTGTGATTTCCTCTTGTCACAATGTCAGTGATGCAGAAGGAGGACCTGGCAAGACAGCTGCCTAGTCGTTTGGATGGGACTAAAAACCGAGGTCCCGTGTACACATTGGAGTGCACGTAAAAGATCCCTTGGCAGTTTGAATTCGATATAAGAGTAGGCCGTAGCGCCACTGCCCGGGCAAAATTCCCTCATTATAGCACACTGTATGGCGTATGCCCGTCTTCCATTAGCCCAGGTTAGGTGCAAAAGAGTAGGACGTTAAACCTCATTTCATTTCATTTCATTTCAGTTATGTCCAGTGAAATAGTAATACAGTATGAGACACAACAGAAATTTCTAGTGTCTAGTTATTCCAGTCTATTGTGTATGATCTCCAGGTAAGTTATGGCGTCACCGTTTGACATGAGTTTTGGAGTCTAGCCTCGTTCTTTCTGGTCTCTTGTTACATATGAAGCTGAAACGCACTATGGAACATGATTCGTGAACCAATAGTGAAATGTTTATTTTGTCTTAAATATTGGATATTAGAAGCCTACCTTTCAAGGTAGGATCACAGTAATGTGACCTTCTATCCGTATCGTATATATGCACACAAAACGATTTTATTGCCACGTTTGTCTTCAACTCTATGCGCTCACGTCATACAAGCGTCAACAAACAAAAATAATGTAAATATTGGAAACACGTGGCTATGATATCGTTTTGTGGGGAGTATTTATGCAAATCAAAACAGCAAGGTTGAAAATAAAAACATATCTGAGTGAAATGGCAGAGGTTATATTATCTGACATTACGTATACATGTAGTTGAAAAAAAAGCGAAAGGAAGCGAAAGCAGGTAATATTGAGGTTTCAAAAGGCATTGCATTACTGTTCTGTTTTTTTATATATATATTGTCTAGTTCGATATGGGGTATGCATATAAGGGATAGAACTTAAAAGGTCAGATACCTGTGGCAAGATAACCACATCATTGTCTATTTGAATTGACAAATAATTCGTGTTGTCAACATGTAAGACTTTGGATGATTTAGAGACTTAGCTACTTTAAGATTTAAATTTTTTTGTTCGGTTTTTCTTACTTAAACTTACACACATATGTATGAAACTCTGCTAGGTGTTTTCAACCAATGATTTTGATGCGCCAGCCGCCTAGGCTAGTCTGACCAGACTACATAAAACTATTAGTCGAAATTCTGATTACCACTTCCAGATTTGGGTGGTGTGAATCCTAACCTGTAGGTCCAGGCCTATTTCCAGATTGTGATGAATTTCTGCAAATTACCATTATTAACGTTCTCACACCATTCCTGGCAGTGTTTAGGCTACACTGTTTAAAATTTGACAAAATAAGTTGAAAGCCAACACTGTCTTGTCAACAGGACCAACAGTTTAACGCATTTCATTGGTATTTCATGAAGGTATACCTATCCTATAGGTCCTATCATCATAATGTTAAAGTAGCTTTAAGTATCTAACGCAGTGGTTCTCAACCAGTGTGTTGTGTGCCGCAAAAACTTCCCAAGTTTGCTGTGAAAGTTTGAAAATGCGAAAAACCAGATGACCCTAATTGAGTATTCACCGGCATCTACTGTTCTTTATGTTGTTTTGTTCTTTATTTAGTTTGAGTCAGTCGATGTGCATATGACTAGTCTGTGTCTACGGTTGTATGCTGTGTTTTCATTTTGCAAAATTCAATATTTTTCTTATATATTTGTGTCCCATAGTGTGCCGTTGGCTTTAAAAGGTTGAGAACCACTGATCTAACGCAATCATCATTCAAAGTCCTCGACATTGAAAACACGTATTATTTGTCAATATTAATGTTGTGATCTTACTGGGAAAAGAAGGGCTTCTTATATCCAATATTACAAAACAAACATTTTATCATTCGTGTACCAGTACCATAATTATAATGCAATAATGGGTTTCAGCACCATTTGTAACAAGGGACTCGAAGAACGAGGCTAGGCATATTCCACCACAACAATCTCCCAAACATAGTTGTCTTCCCTTGCAATTCCACAACATTCTCCCAAATAACTGATAAAACATTTATTACCATTACTATATTAAAATAGAAATGGGTTCATATTTATTGCAAAATACTAAAGTATATTACAAACATACAGGGAACTCTTTCGTGTAGGATTTCATGGTTAAATGGTCATAAATATTAATTTCGCATGTCAGAGTCATGTCACCATGCTAATTTTAGAATACAATACATGTAGATTGGTTTACCTGTATTAATAACGTGATCGCAAGGCCTAATTCATTTACACGTATGAAACTTGCAAAATTAGATTGTTTCTTTCGAAGGGGTAGTAGTTGATCATATTTTCCTCTGAAATTGACTAAAACTCATCAAGTGTTTATAACGCCAGGAACTTTTCTCACCTTAATAGTGATATGGTTAATTTGTTTTCCAGGCAAAAAGGATTGACCTGACTACCGAAACCATTCAAATTCTAAATAAATCATGGCACGAGGGGATGATTTCCTGTGGTAAATCATGCAAATGAAAAGATTATCAAAGAGGTGCCATCCCAAACTGGATTGTCTCAAGAAAAGATAAAAGTAAGTATACTAAGTGATTTATGTTATTTCTTTCAACTATAAAATATTTTTTATTAACATCACAATATAATTATTTTAATAATATCATAATTGAACCCTATTGTACCAGCAACACAAAATTTAAATTAAGTAAATTTAAATTGTGTTTATAACCAAAAAAACAAATAAAATACATCCCTGGCACATTCATTCAGCCATTTCACCAATTTAAAGTTCAGGATGTCAATATATCACTTTCAATACATTCTTTATATGGTGCATTTATAACAACTGTTTTGGTAAGACTTGAAATTTTAATTATCCATTCTTTCTTTTCTAGTTAAATCAACGGAAAAAGACACAAGAGTGCCCTACAAAGAGATACTATATAATGGTGGAGGCATTATAACAATTCAACATCCAGCTGGACAAGCCTTTAAATTAAAAGTAGCTATGGAATAATGGTCATTAAAAAGATTTAACAGTTTACAGTCTTTCAAAGTAGGTTTAGTTTTCAGAAGCACTATTTTTTATGTAATGGGGAAGCTACAGATTGAAAATGGGTACAGTCACTGTACTACAGTGACATATTTTGGTCCTGAATTATGACCTGTCCACTCCCTATAAACGTTTTTATATACCCACTGGACGCATATTGTCACTGCCCCTTTGTAGAGTTTTGTTCAATTTTTTTTTCTTGTGGAACCTATAAATGTCAAAGTTTTCATCCGATTGGGATGAAATTTAAAATGTATGATTTTGACCATAACTAATAAATCTTTGGTGAGTAGCATTAAACCCCTTGGGAGTAATGTTTACACAGATATTTATTGTTTAAAAACTTTACTTCTTTATGGAATCAACAAAAAATCTAAACTTGTTAAAAAAAAATAGATAATGTGCAGGGAGCATGTTGAAAATTTCAGTAAAATTGCTTCATTCTCAGTGGAGTTATCATCACTTGCAGAACACTGTTGTTCCGATTGACATTGTAACCGTTGTTGCAATGAAAAAAGTCAGGCACACAATGAGGAAAGAATTGATTACTGCAATGGGCGCCTTTGGCACCCTTTCCATTGCTCCTCTATCACCCCCCCCCCCCTCTAAAATTATGTTATATTTTGTGTTTCTCTTTCAGAACATGAAGCTTAAAAAAATACCAAAGAAAAGGAAATGGGAGTACCTTTTGAGGTGAAACAATTGTTCAACATCCATGGATTCATGGCAAAGAGAGAAAGATATGAATGAAATACTAAGATCTTGTGCCAAACGTTTAAAACTGTAATTGTTTTCAAATTGTGTAGACTATATTGTTAGCACTCATGTCGGATATTTATGATCAGTTGGAGCGAGTTCGCTGTTCAATTTATTCAAACATTTAATTTAAAAGTTATATTACCTTTTATCGAAAATTATGATTAAAATCTTTATCATATTCTTATGAAACTTAAAGTTTTATGAGTCAATGGGTCCAGATCTAGTTTGTGTTTAGTTTGATTACTTTGCCACATTCCATTCCATAGTTACTAAAAGTTATAATTTTTTATTGAGTAAGCCTATATGTAGTTGTCAATATAATGTTTTGAATGATCTTATGCTATTATAAAGATGCATGTGTTCTACTCTAGTCCAGCAACCTCTGATAAATTATGTCATATAGGTTTAGAAGTTATTATTGGTAGATCTATGTTTTTGCTCATCAAATGTTATAAAGTGTTGAAAGATCAAATTAATGCTTTTATTTGCAGATTTCATGCTGAGATACATCTTTTGAGTAAAAAATGTTAGTATGAAGATACATGTTTGGCTGATCTGTGTATGGAATGATCTAAATTTAGTATTATGATAAATTTGTTGAATGATCTAATGTTTTACAGTTGACTATGTTGTTATAAAGATACATATTTTGATTAGTGTAATGTCAGTGTAAAGTTGTTGATGTTAAATGGCTCATATTTTAAAGATACATATGTTGAAAGGTGTTGAATATGAGGTTTGTTTAATAAAGTTTAAGTGTAGAGTATAGTTATTTAATTTTTATATGGCCACATTTTCATGAGCTAGTGAACTCAACCGGGCCGTTACAGAATTTTATTTTTTAATTCAACCGCCAAAGCGTACTGTGATCGATTCAATCTTAAGATTACCATATATGCAAGAAAGGGCTTATTTCCTTTCTGCTAACTGTGTCACATAACAAAACCCCATAGAACTTTACTTACTGTATGACCACACAACCTAGAGGATTTTTCCTTTAAGACTTTCGCTAGGGTTAATCACATTAGCAGTACTTAAACATTTCGAATAAAGAGTGTATTTTCATATCAAATGTTTGGATGGGGTAGGTTTTAATGTCTCTCTTCAAGAGAGAGGTCGGTTTTGGGCGGTAAACGGGGCTCTGTTGGAGGCATAAAGTGATGCACACCAAAAATATCAAGAGGTAACGGTGGATTTGGCTGCCAAGGGTAGCTCTGTTAGACATTATATATTTGTATAAAGCGATAAATTTTGGCGCAATGTCAATGTCGCTATGGGTGCATACATTACAAATCTTGGCAAAAGCCGCTCGTTTCAACTGATACAGTAACTGACTGGTCCGAGGGGTGGGTTTTGGCTGTAAATTTTGTGCCATGGCCACACTAGTCGAATTAGTAAATTAAATGTCACTCAGTTATATGCATTTATATCTGAGTAAATGTCTGATCAGAGGTAGATCTTGTTTGTTTCAAAAATCTTAGAATGCGCCGATTTCTATTTTGATGTGCAAGGGTTGAAAATGGGTGAGGGCCGAAATTTTGAAGAGCTTGGACCATTTTGAAAAGAGAAATTAGGAATATTCAATTGAAAACGTCTAGAAGGGCTAGAATCCGACACTTTATAATTACCTACCCTCAATTCGAGAATTTTAATAAAATTAGAAACCCCGGGGAAGATCGTGTCCGTACCAAAATGGCAAAAATCAACCTTTCCTTTTCGCCCTGTTCTCAGGTGGATTACCGCTACGCCCTACTCCTTTTCAGAGAGGCGATTGGCACCAAATTCTGAGGGCATGTACCTCAGCCTTTTGCCCCTGGCTTAGACAAATTATGTCACCGCCATAGGACCCTCCGCGGGATTGCATAACACTCACTTCCAATTCTGAACTCTACCAGTCGAGCGGTGGCCATTTTCTCGAGATTACCGAAATGTATTTTTTTTTCTCAAAAATCTTAGAATGCTCCGATTTTTATTTTGACACCAGATTCGGACGTATAAAAGTCAAAAATGGTGGGGTAGCCGTAATTTTGAAGAGCTTAGAATATTTCTGAAAAAAGTTATTTAAGATGCTGAAGTGAAAATGTCTAGTAAGGTTCGGATCCGGTATATACTTACCTACCCAAAATTCGAGATTTGCGGAGACTTTTACTGAAATTAAAACCCCCAGGCCGATCGTGTCCATTTTCGGTGGGTACATGCCCACGGACCCCTACCGGGAACCCTCCAAATTTTATGGACCTACTAACCTATAAGGGTTGAGTTATGGGCTTTTTCCAGGGGGTTCCAATATACCCAAAATCAACTTTTTTCCCTTTTGCCCTGTTATCGGGTGGAATCACCGCTACGCCAACCCTTTTAAGAAGGGCGATTGGCATTAAATTCTCAGGACAGGTACCTCAGCATATCGCCCAGACAACTGTGGATTGACTGGGTACCTGCCATATGTGACCCTCTGCAGGATCGCATAACACTCACTTCCAGTTCTCGGGGTTACTGAAATGATTTTAATTTTCAAAAATCTTAGAATGCTCCGATTTTTATTTTGACATCAGATTCCGACGTACAAGGGTCGAAAATGGTGGGGTAGCCGTAATTTCGAAGAACTTAAAACATTTTGAAAAAAGTTATTTAGGATATTCAATTGAAAATGTCTAATTAAGGTTCGGATCCGGTACTTGCCTACCCTAAATTCGAGTTTTGCCGGAGACTTTTACTGAAATTAGAACCCCCAGGCCCGTCATGCCCATTTTCGGTGGGTATCTGCCTACGTATCTCTACCGGGAACCCTCCAAATTTAATTGACCTATTACCTATAGGATCTGAGTTACGGGCTTTTTCCAGGGTGGTACCATATGCCAAAAATCGACTTTTTCCCTTTTTTGCCCTGGATTACCGCTACACCAGACCCCGTCAAGAGGGGTGATTGAAATTATTATAACGGGTAGGCTACCTCAACCAATCGCTCATCGCGTAGCAAAAATATGGATCTCTTCACGACGATAGCGGCTGAGTACAGACCCTTTATCAGAGCGTAATTGGTCATGCATGACAAGAGGTCAAAGTCCTGTGGGTGTGACCTCATGCATCCAGGGCTCGAGCGCTAGAGGCAAAAATCAAAAATAATTCCGAGGCCCACAGCGGATCAATGAGAGGACTTTTGGTTGACGATATTAAAAAATGAAGAACAATAAATGTTGTGTCGACCTATCAGGTAACCGAGTTCCGACCCAATCGGCCGACCTTGACCCACGACCCCAGGCTGGGTTTCGGGAACCCACGCAGTCAGCCTGGATCTGAACCGACGACCCAGAGCTCGCGGCCTCTTGAAGTAAATCGACCCCGGGGATGACCCTGGTGACCTAAATTTGACCTTTGAAGGTTAGGGTCAAGGTAAATCGCGACATTTTTATCGATTTCACCCACTTCCGGTACCCGGAAGTCAATTTTAACGTCACCAAAAGTCTTCTCGGGGTCGATATAGTACAAGAATACCAAGCCTTAGGCCCAGCCCATGAGCCCTTCTAAGCGTTTGAGGAAATGCAACCTAATCGAAAGTTAGTCGTGCACAGTGGTATACCCTTTGAACGAGTTCCTAAAACGATGAAATCTTTAAAGATTAACCGAGACCTCCCGTATTATATTATTATTATATCTGAAATGCCCAAATAAAATGTTTCTAAATGTTTTAACGAAATCCATCAACTCGTTCTCTCGATATAGACGGAAAACTAAAATTCTCAACTGAAACGATAATCCAAATGTGAATGGAACCTCTCGTGACCTTTGACTGGTCGACGTCACCAGTCACGAGTGTGCAATGTCAGTCGTAAACAAGGGAATCCCGAAGACAATGGCGAACGCTGTTGTCGTTGACTAGTTACTATAATGTAACGATAACTATAGCTGTGCCTGAAGTATGACGGAAGGCATCAGTAGTGGAACCATTTCTAGTCGTTGACATGAGGTGTATTGCTTATGGCTGTGATAATAAAACCCAATAACGTTCACTCTATAATTAATTTCCGTTTGAAAATAACAGTTATTTTAAAACGAGAGGCTAATTCTTTTGTCGTGACAAATCCGAAATTACCGAAGAAAGTAGACGTAGAGACTGCACTCGCAGCAGAGAGCAAATAAGAGGGTGAGTCAAATTCTGATAGTGATTATGATAATGATATCTCTCCTATTTATTTTGTAAAAAAGATATTTTGTATAAAATTATATTATGCTATTTTGGTTTTGTTTGGTATTCAGCCCCTTGATTCCAGGTATAGGGGCCTATAATAATCAGTAGGCTAATTCATTGAAGAGACTTCTTGTAATTTGTAGGCCTATTGCAATTGCATTAAATTAAATGTTAAGAAAAATTCTTTCCTTTTTTACAGACCATTTTTTAACATGCTGGTGAAGAGAAATAAAAATCAAGTCCAAGACTCCACCACCAGAGACATTGAAGACATGTTGTAATGACAGTGCTGATGAACATTTAGATTTTTCAGTATAACTATAACTAAGTAGGCCTATCCATTGTGATGATACAAGGTAGATACAGTAGGGCCTACATAATTATAACCATGATTTTATGGTGTGGTTCCATGTCAGTGGTGCTTGACGAAAGGCCTGGCAAGATACAATATTTAGGTACTGTGTAGAAATTGGTGTGCACATTAAAGAACCCCTGAACAGTTTAAGCTAAAAATAAGAATACATGTGGGTCATAGCGCGGCTATCTGGGCAAAAGTTTCCATGTAACTCTTTGCGTGTTATTTGGCGAATGCGATCATCATTAGTCAGAATGGAGCAGGAAAGTAGGACGTTAAACCCCATTTCATTTAATAATTTTATGTATACTTCGATTTTCCTTGCCAGTCATACATTTATTTCTTTCCCAGTGAAAGTCACAATCTATATTGTGGAGTTCTGTGAGTCGTGACTAGAGAAGAATTCATAATATGTTCCCTTCTATAGATCAAACTTGTATTTTAATGCGTAACTGTCAATATCTTTTGCAGGAATAATAGTTGAGAAAGAACATTTGCTGAACCTCTGTTCAAAGTGCCATATTTGTGACAGCCCATCACTAAAAAAAAAACATTTATCTCAATATGGTACTAAATAGTAGGCCTACTTGCATGTGGTTGATTGATGTAATTATCATATGGGAATCCTGCAGATAAATAATAAAAAATCGTCTGAATACATATTGTTTTTATTCTCACTTAAATCCTACATGGCATTTTCTTATACAAAGTACAAAGGTCTCTCTGATAAATTTTTACAATTGGTACACTGTCAGCATTTTGTCTCCCCAACACCACCTGGCAAACTGTCATTTAACCATGTTCAGTATTAATGTCTCCTGAAAATATAATTTTTCATATTGGTATATTATTTTCACTCAATATGGTTAATGTCCACTGCACAAGTTGGGTCATTTCAGGAATAACATACATACATATATGGTAGAATCTTACAGTGGTCTTTAGGTGTGGGAGGACCCAGTGCAAACGCACACAGTTAGGCAGGTAACAGTACAGATATGTGTGTTAAACAATTTAATCATTAAACTAGCTGTTTTAAACATTGTTTAATTGTCTTTTCTAAATTTGAAATTAACATATTATGTAATTAGGTAATTTCATGAATAACGTAATATGGTACAATCTTAATCAAATAATTCGTTTGTTTGAAAAAATGTGATTCAAATTTTAAAAATGTGATTAAAAAAACCCATAATTATTTTTCCCTAAAAAATGATTACAATTTTTTTTTTGTTGACAAGTAATAACTTGGTTAATGATTGTTTAAAAGAATCCATATCAAAGCCAAAAGAACGTTTGAATTTCAATTTGATATAAACACAATATTACTGATAGATAATTCAGGAAAGTTAAAATATAAATTGTAATGTAGATAATAAAGATAGGTTGCCAGGAAACAAAAGATACGCCAACAGCAGCTACATCGTCCGAGCGAAAGACAAGGGTTGACGCATTGGGAGGCATTTTCAAGAAATTTCTTACAGATCAGATTATTATTTTTGTCGTTTTAGGGTTCACAAGGTTCTACAAACTGAAACAAGGGCCTTAACTCTGGAAGCAATTTACAGTAAATTTTCAAATTTGACATGCTTTAAATTAAAATAATGCATGTAACTGTTGGCGAAAGAGCGTTCACAAGAAATTGTAGATGAAGGACGGGCGGATAGACAATGCCGACCGCAATATACATCCACATTTCCATGTGGACATTTAAAAAAACTTACCATTCATTGTAGTGGAATCCAGACGACCGTTGTTGCGTGGTTGTTCAAGCCGTTGATATCTCAACTTTGAGCGTGAATTTCTGGCGGAATTTTCAGGCCATTTTCGACCTCAAGGTCAAATTGGCCTGTGAGCCCGGGGTCCCATCAGATGCCCCGGAGCACCGGAGTCGATAGATATTTAAGTTATCTTTACCCTTTCAGATGAACTTTACCTACCAAGGTCACATGGGCCATGATGCCATGTTGGAAGGTCAAGGTCTCATGGTCCTGACTTTATTAGATGGGCAACAACCGAATTACTTCCGAGGAGCATAGCAGGTCAAGGTCCTGACTTTTGGTGGGCAGTTTTTAAAAAAATGAAGAGCATATGTGGGGTCGATCTATCGGGTCAACGAATCACAGATCGATAGGATGACATTTTTTGGGTAATATTCCCTGAGAAATTCATTAGCAGTTTTTTTTAGTGATGTGGTCCAAGGACAGATTACTGGCCAATCCCAAACTGCATCCGATAATCTTGGTTTCGCGGCTTCTTCAACTAAATCTAACCCTGGGAGGTGCGTGTTGACCTTTAAAGGTCAAGGTCAAATGACCATTATTCGCCATTTTGTCGCTCTCTCCGGTCCACACACAAAATTTCAACTGCACCATGCGACACGTAAGGTTAGATTTAGTGGGGGTAGCCGTGAGGACTAGTTGTGCAGAAGAACTAAAAAAATTAGAAAAAATAATGATTGAAATAGGACGTTGTGGGACACTGGAACCTCAAGGGACCACAATTTGGGGCTTTAGAATAATGGGGCCAGATGGTGGGACCGTTCTGGGCCAGGGTCCTAAATTTCATACCTCTCGGACTTCTAGTTCCGAAATTTGGCCCAAAAAGACATAAAAGTGCACCTCACAGCTGCTTTTTCCAGGTTAAAGTTCAGGTAAGATGGCAAGGGTTCCGATCACCATTTTTATGTGTCCGGGTGACTTTTCGGGATGTTTTCAGACGAGGGTGTGTGTCTGGGAATTGAATTTTTACCTAAGTTGCCACCAGGGGCAGGTTATGCCAGCCATGGTTATGACCTTGACCCAAGGGACAGCCCTGTCACCAGGCTTGTGGGTCGTGACCTTGATAGTGACCTTGACATTTCTGGTCAAAGTCTGGATGGTACATAAAGTTTTGGGAATTTTTCAACCCCAAGGTCAAAGGTCAGCTCAAAGGTCAAGGTTTCATATAGAAGGTAATTGAAGTGTCCACCCATGGTTATGACTTTTGACATGCCACCTGGCCCTGGGGCCCAGCCAGAGGTCTCGCAGCCCCCAAGTTGGTCGATATTTTGGTGACCTTGACCCGTTTAGATGACCTTGACATACCTGGGTCACGTGGGCCCCAATGATATGTCGAAAGGTCAAGTCAAGGTGGTTCTGACTTAATTAGTTGGGCCCCTGGGGGGCAAAAACCGAAATATTTCCGGGGCCGCTAGCGGGTCAAGGTCACGACTTTTGGTTGACGATTTTAAAAAACGAAGAACAAATGTGGGGTCGGTTTATCGGGTTACCAAATCTCGAGTCGATCGGAAGACATTTTTGGGGCAAAATTGTCTGAGAAAGTCAAATAGATATCTTTTTACTGCTGTGGTCCAAGGGCAGATAACTGGCCCTTCCCGAATCGCATCCGACGACCTTGAGGTCGCGGCCTCTTCAACTAACTCGACCAATGAAAGTCGCGTGGTGCTTTGACCCTTAAAGGTCAAGGTCAAATGGCCATCGTTGGCCATTTTGATCCATTCCCGGTCGCACCAGAAAATTGTCGATGGCAAGCCCCTCCCGCCCCTAAATCACTTTCCGTTAGGCCTATTTACCAGACTTCCACCTAGAAAAAGGAGCTGCAGGGTCCCCTTTTTGTGCTTTTTGGGCCAAATTCTCAACCCCAGAGACCCTTTGAGCCAATTGAGGCCTTTTGTTGCAAACAAAATCTAGATTTCACCCACTTCCGGTCATAGGGGTGACTTTTGAGGGTCCGGGCGTAACCAGGGGTCGATATACTTCAAGAATATCCAAACCCGCCGTCCCCCCTATCCACGTGGGTTCATGTGGGTGCTTACAGGCGGCAATATGGTGGGTTTTTTGTCAAAATTACACCCCCGCCCTTTTTGTAGGCCTACTAAAATGCTTCCCCTACCCCCCCTACCCAACTACTTAACGATGTTGTCCGTCTTTTACTATTTCCATTTGGATTTAGGGGCAAAGTGAGGTAGCCACGCGTAAAAATTATTTGACGCAAAACAAGGCGAGATAACTCCACAAAAAGAAAAAAAAAGGTATTGTGGATAACCGAGACTAAAACATACCTGTACTTGTTTTGGGAAAGCGAGCCTTTATGTCCCCATGAAGGCGGTAAAAACGGCATGCCGTTTACGGCCTTGAAGGCCGATTTTTTTCTTTGCTATTAGCCCCGTCAAGTCGGTAATAATATTGGAGCGGGTGGCAAAGGAAGGCGGGCCTACGCCATACAGTGTGTTATGGGGGATTTATTCCCCGAACAATTTCCGCCCCAGCCTGCTTTTATTACGAATACTATCCGTCCTCGAGGGATATTTTACGTGCAGACAAATGTGTACACATGCTACGGCCACCTCTTATATCTCTTATTTTGAATTCCAACTATCTAACTGGTTGTTTTGGGTCCATATGTACACGGGGTCTCGCTGTTTCGGTCCTTCCGAATGACTAAATGATATTCTTACAAGACTCTCGGGCCTAAAAGAACAACGAACCAAACCAATCGTGTAAATTTTATTTAATATTTAGTGTTGGTCATGTAGGCTGCAAATCGGTTTGCCATTGAAATAAGATATGTACCTATATTTTACCAAAGTAACTCGCCAGGCGCTGTGTGATTTTCAGTAATAATTGTAACAACATTCCCTTGGTGGTCATGAATATTTTATAAAGACTGAATTCAATTTTGGAATGATTTTTAACCGGACGTTATCAATTCATTTTAACATTTTTTTGTAAGCGCTTTACAGGTCAAAGTTGTTCATTATACTCACAATTTGTTCGGGATTCTTGTTCCTGGCATTGAAATAAAGGAATTAGAATAGCGATTTTACCCAGAACTACTGATCTTTTATTTCGATTAATCGGAAATTGAGAAAATAAATACAGCCCTTGTTAGCTGGTATTAGTAGATAACAAAGGTGGCCTTTGTTAGCTGTTACTGTAGCAGCTAACAACAGACCCCAGAGGCGCAGGGGCAGCCCTTGTTACTATTACTAGCATCTAAAAATGACTAATAACTTTCTACTACTAGCAGGCTAAAAATAGGCGGATCGGGTGAATAAACCGGTATACACATATTCAGTTATTTACCCACTCCCCAATTTGCTGAGTAAACAACAATATATGACGTGCAAAATAAAGCATATTGGTACCTGTTATAGACGAATTGGTAAAACAATTGTGTCTGATAAAGGGTCTGTGATAATAATGCGTCTCTCTCGTCCATTTTCATTCACTCGTTCAACTTCTTAAACAAAGAATCCAGTGTGTAAGTCAGTTATCAACTTTGACCTCGGGGTCAAGTTAGATAAACACCCGCGCCCGTGCATTGAACACTTCGAACGCTGCGCGTTCTCAGTGTACAACTTTGCACGAGCTCGGGTGTTCATCTAACTTGAACCCCTCTGTCTCAGTTGATAACCCTTACTTACTATTACACAGCCCCTGCTTGTATCGTGAATACATAGATGGGTGTTGGTTTCTAAGTGAACTGAATTGTGGTTCTAGATTATGGAATGACAAACTAACATTAAATCAAATCATTACCAATGGTTTATGTGTGAATTAAATGAATGAATGCGTGGTTGTCCTTCCATACAGCAAGACCCAAGCCAACAGTCAACTGGTAGCTGTGAGTAGTTTTCAGAATTAAACAAAGAAAGAAACATCCACCAATTGTTCTTCAGTTTCAAATTCGACGGCCGAATGAAAGCTTCACTTCTTCACTTTAGCCAAACAAGGCAAGTCCTTCGTCTCAAACTGGTTAGTAATTTTAACTTTCTTTTTAAAATTTTTATTCAAATATAGACTGGCATGTTCATAACAGATATTATTAATATCTGTTATCTACAAGTGACCCGACTGCTTAAAATACATGGCACACTATATCAGCGTATTTTTTTCCCGGTTTCCTCCTGCTGCCAAAGACCGACGCACTATAGAAATAATTGAATGAAAATTGTACCATATATCAGTTCTGAAATGAGCCAGTTTGTGTCGAGTGGACATTATAGAGCGTCGCAGACTATACCGATAAAATGGCGTAAAGTTTTCTTTCAAGCGCAAACATCATATACGCAGTATGCTAGTCTCACGTGCCATAAGCAATAGTTTTCGAATGTAGGATATGAAAATCCAGAAATCATTAGTGTGAGGCAGCATACTTTTCCAAAACATAGCCATTTATTAAAGTAGTAGTCCATGTTTTCAAAAAGTATCCGTTGATATTGTTGATTTAAGAATGCAAATGAATGGATAAAAATGTTAATTGCCCAAATAATTATCTGTTCAAAAATGAGGCCTCGATTTGCGTTGTGACTTAGTGTTGTTAGCGCTAAAAGCTAAGGTCCATTGCAGATGTCATCATAGATCACGAGATATATAGCTTTTAGCCTTTGTCGTGGTTTAGGCACACGATGTAGATGATATTGTTTTTCGGGCATTTATCATCATATGAGACGGTGTGGAATTATCGCAAACTACATATGAATAATCAACCTTTATTTCTTTGCCATAGTATTACAAAGGTTTAGACAGTTGTTCAGAGTAAGGTTGAAGTTTTTCACCCATAAATTTTTATTTTTGTCACTAAAATATATCCAGACATCTCCATGGCCACGATGAAGTTGTTCCTTGGTTAATCAACACTATTTCTTAAGATAAAAGATCTTTACCATGTTATATTTTTATCCAACTGTACAACTAGTTCCCGTCCAATATCAGACTATATAAATTTAACACTCCTTCAACAATGAAATTTTCAGTCACATTATTATTGATTCGAGTTTAGTAAAATAATGAATTCTTGGTTTTATCTTCAGACTACCTAACTGAAAAAGGAGACAAGAAGTTTATGGTATCATATAGAGACATCCACACACGTTATTATTTATCTTATACTGGACCTCTACTTATATATTGGCTTGCTGATGCTGTATAAGCTTGTCTTGTGCATCAGTTTCTTTTGTATATATCATGTGAAGGCTTCCATGATGTATGAATTAGTATGATTAGGTTTTGTTTGGAATGAAAGTAGATATGGGGTGTAATTAGATTGGGATATATTGATATATGCACCGACTAATATCACATCTCCTTACTAATATTTGTTTTGCATGATCTATTTCTCTTTGCACCATTTCTGCTTTGTTAAGTAATGGGTGCTATATTTAATACATTCTGATATTTGATTTATCTTTGATTTTTAATGCTTTTAACGTATATTGCAAATTTCTCCTGAGGGTCCAGTTAAGATAATCGGATATAACGTGGATGGTTGGATGTATTGCTGATAGTGAAATTCAGAGAAAATACAGATACAGTTATATTATGTACATATGGTCTGATTATTATATCATTAGAATATGCAGTGTTTTTTTTTTATCAGTCCGAAAAGAGATTGAATGAAAAGATTTCTAATTCTCGGCAACTCTAATTTACAGGAAGTTTATTATAAGTTTGCTAATAGAAAAATGACTAAACTGCTCTAGTTCAAACCGCTTTCTCCCCCATGTTTGTTTCAGGACCCATCCTGGATAGATACTTTACAGACTTGATAGAGAATCGAGAAAGCAGAGGTACAGATTGGAGAATACATATGGATGCGGCGGTACAGATTGGTGGATACAAAGTGGTGGATACAACGGTACAAATTGGTGGATACCGGAATGGCAGTGGCAGATGAAGCACACTAAAATAATAGGTGATTGTTTGTCGGGTGATTTAGAAGGTAAGTGCTTAGTTCATCGTTTCTGACAGACGTACCCCAGGGCAGTTGCGGACCGCAGTCCTGCGGATCGAAACCGTCTCTCTCGCCACAAGGAATCGGTAAAATGGATCTAAAAATGACACTTTTGACGGACGGCGCAGCTTATTTTAGTAGAAATTCCCATTTGACTTTTCTGGAGTTACCAATCTCGATCCCAGAGATAATTTTACCCCTCTGGTAAAAGTCGCCGGTTATTAATCAGCGCGAATTCGGTTGTTTATCCCCACCCCACCCGTGGCTGCTGCAGATTGTCAGGATTTGTATTTTGTTTTTAATATCTGTTTTGTTTTGCGTGTAGTGCGGCCCGCCTGCACATACTATTAGAATGAAAATCTACCGATGTCTCGACAATTAGGCATCGGAACATTTTGCACATCTTCACATCAAAAGTCCATTCGAGAATAGCCGATTTATGATTTAACGGGAACTTTTTTTTATCGCACGATGTGAGTGATTCGGCTAATACGTCAAATTTCTGGTAAAAAAACCCCGCTAGTTTGAGCTGTCATCTTTAAGAATCGACCGACGGAAGTAAAAATGAAATGAAATGGGGTTTAACGTCCTACTGTTCTGCTCCTAAACTGGGTTAATGAAGACGGGCTAACGGCATAAACTGTGCTATGAGAGAAATTTTTCCCGGGCAATGGAAGCTACGGCCTACTCTTATATAGAATTCCAACTGCCAAGGGGTCTTTTGCTTGTACGTCAGTGTACACGAGACCTCAGGTTTTCGTCCCATCCGTGCTTCTAGACAGCTGTCCTTATCAGCCCCCCCCCTGCATTACTGACAAGGGGAAGACCGAGGGAAGGATACATCACGTAAACTGATCTCTGGGTCCGAGATTGATAGATCACGTGTAATTCACTGTTGGGAATTAATTTAAAATATTAAAAACCCACTCATTCTTGTTGATTAAACCATCCCTGCAGCCCGTATACTGACACAAACTAACACATGGTTCAATTTTATTTGAATAATTCGCTCGCCTATACGGTCTGGAGCAGTTGGGGAAAACCGGAGGACCCGGAGAAAACCCACACAGTTGGACAGGCGACTCTACTCCTTGTTACGTACAAGCGATGTATCGAAATGACGCCATTTGACTAAATAATGACATCCTTATGATGCAGCGAGCACGCGCTAACCATTCGGCCATCCACGAACCCCGCCAGTTTAAATAACGGTGCTTTTTAATTACGGTCAAAATAAAGTACTGAATGGAGTTGATATGTTACTGTGATTAATAACAATGCATTAGTAACAAATTTTCATTCGTAAAACCATAATATGTGAAATCTGTTTAAATTAGCCTTATAATAGAAGATGAACTTATCATACTAAGACTTAAGCAAGTGGATAGATTTGTCTTGTTGCAAAACCATACAGTAATATGTCTTTTTTATGTGGACGTATGTTGTCGTCGCCCATGTCCGCCCGTCAACAATTTGTTTGTGGACACTCTACGGGTCACACTGATTTTGATGAAATTTGAAATGTAGGTTTATCCCCAAAAGATCTCGATTCCTTTCCATACTGGCATGTATCTGATCGAACTTCATGCATTGCAGACCCTGATTATACTAAAATCACGTTTTTAGCTTGTGGACACTCTAGAGGCCCCTATTCTACCCGATTTAGATGAAACTCGAAATATATGTTATAAGACAATGATCTCGATTTTTTGCGACATTGGCGCTTGTACCGCAACTTCCTACAATGCCCCGTGATGGTACGAAAAATTAAGTTCGAATTTCGCGAAAATCGGACCGAAACTGCCCGACAAAATCGCCGCTCCTCATACGCAAATAGTGTAAAAGTATGGTAGATCAAGGTTGTACTTGTAGACGAAACTTCTAATATGTCACAAAGATCTTGAACAGGGAAATTCTAGATTGGCAATAACAGGTTTGTGTATGTGTATACCGTTTGTGATTGTCATTTTGTCTGTCTGCTACACTGAAGCTGTCCCGAGGCTAAAATTTGGTGTAAAGCGGTAGCGGGGGTCGTGGTGTAACATAGGCCTGGTGACGTTGGTCTGACGCTTCTGGTTTCGGAATTATACAATAATACTTTACCCATGCAGCTAGTATTTCTTAACTTCTTCATTATCAGTCTAATATGTACAGTAAAAGGACGTTCTGTTGACAAGTTTGAAACACATTTTAATATAGGATTCATTGGAAACATCGACTTTTAGTGGGGACTAGTGCATAGCTACTTGATAGACCGAATCTACGTGTTATGTCTAAGTTAGAATGATGAACATGTCATAACTTCATCACCCAAACTCAATAACAGACTGAAGATGTTTATCTCTTTCAGGAGAAAACATAACAACGACATTAATTTTTCTAGTCCACATGATATGTATATTATACACCAGGTTTCAGTCGTTCTGGGTTCTGTTATTTTCTGGAGATTAGAATTCTTATAGGGTTTCACAAAGACAGAAAGACGGCTTGTCCACATACATAAATGCTTTTTCCTCTAATCCTAATACACAACATAAACAGAGAATCCGGATTTCTTGTAGCTTCTCGTGAGACAGGTTCTTCATGTTGTCTGGAGATTAGAATTTGATGTAATGGTTGTAGGCTGCAGACTCACCATTACTTATTAGAAGATGTACACAAACATATCCATACCCATTTGGAACTTCCGTTCTTTGGGAACTGTGATCAACACACAATTACAAACCAGAACTCAAGCGTTATGACAATGTTAATCCAACATGATTTTGTCTGATTTACATCTATGAGTAATACTAGAGACTGTCTCGCTTCTGTGGAGTTTTCTGGTGCGCACACCTCATTCATTTGTCCTCGACGAGACCAGTTATCATTGATGACTTGTGGTTGGCCACCCAGTTATCTCTGGTGACTGGTAGTTGGCAGTCCATATTAGTATATGGGCTTCTGATATAGAACAGAAGAAGATTCTTTAAAACTTACACATTAGGTGATCATATAAAGGCAGTCTGCTTCATTTCTCTAGAACATAACATTTGGGGTTGTTTCATCTTGTAGTTTAAACCGATATTCACACTAAAAGTCGCCAACGGTCATCAAAATTCTATCTTTATAATCCTGTTATTGCCAAAATAGTATTTTTCGAATGACGTTGTATCTGGTGTCTACACAGTTAATTGCTTTTTTTTTATTGTAAGCATGATTGTGTTTTTTACAATATAAACACCTCCAAGGAAAATCCTACCCTCCCCCTTCCTAAATGAGAGTTAGGGTAAGGTAGTCGGCTCACAATACTGACCACCCATATCTACATCTTTGTTTCAAATAATAAGATTGCCAGAAAAGCCCACAAAGATAATTATAAATATTCACGTGTTTATATTATTGTCAGTATTTGGGTAACATAACCCAACCATTTATTAATATTATTAGTGCATATAAATCAATATAATTTGTCAGATGCAGAAAAGTAGGACGTTAATTAAACCCCATTTCATTTCTATATAATTTGTATTTAAAAAGTTTGATGCCACGTATTATTCTTATAAATGTTTAAATTGTTCTTTGTTGCTGCTGTCTCTCCTTTCCCTTTTCAGGTAACTTTATCTGAGAAAAGTCATCTACAAGAAGAAAAACTATAATGAACTGCAGACTATATATGATTTGATACGTTGACATGACTGTATGGAAATAATCGCTCGAACAGTTTTAAATAGTTAATAATGTGTTTTTTACTGCGAGAACTTCTCGCTTTTCCACATAAGTCAAGCAGGTTGTTTGTCCCCATGTGTTTTTGGTATCCGCACTAATGACACCAACAGGGGCGGATCCAGGAATTTTTGCAGGAGGGGGTTTGCCAGGTTTCTGTCACGGAAATCTGCCATCATCGGCTCTAAATTACATAGGCATACATACAAATTGAGCTTTTTAAACGGAGAAATCATTTTTATACGCACTGTATCATTGAGTCAGTTGGTGTGGTTTCGAATCTCCGGTTGTACGTGACAAGGAGAAGGGTCGTCTGTCCAACCTCGTGGGTTTTCTCCGGGTCTTCCGGTTTCCTCCCACTGTTGAAGACCCCAACGCGCAAGCGAATTATTGAAATAAAATTAAACCAAATGTTAGTCCCGAAATGACCTAGTTGTGTGGAGTGGACGTTAACCCCATTTCTTTCTCTCTTATGGTAATTTGAATGGGGCAAAAATATTTTGAAAATTTCTACATATCAACACGATGGGAGGGTATTGTGCTGTGGTCCTTCATGCTACAGGTCAAAATTTTAAAATTTTCCCATTTCAGAAAGCTTGGAACACACCAGTTTAGGGTAATTTGAATGGAGCCAATCTCATTTACCTGTACCGACATATTTTATAATAGTGTTTAATGTAGGAAAACTGATAATTCATCAGTTGAATTAGATTATATTATTTCCTAATCAGAACCAGTTTTATTCCCCTAAGTATTATACATTATTTATTTTTTTTATACGCCAATATTAAACAATTTTATTTTATACGCCCACATTTCATCTTACAAAACACACATGTTGGGAGGGGGGTATGGAACGAGGAGATGCTTCTAATAGCTTTGCGTGCAACCCTATTTAATTTTTTTTTTATATCTATACATGTTTTAAATCGAAAATTTCATATTTTCTAAGAAAATAAAAACTCAATTATTTCTGTCTTTTGCTCAATAGGTTGTCAAGTCACTATTATACGATCATAGGCATTATTTCCCACCCTTAGGAATCGTTCACACCGGAAATAATAACAGAATTACCTCCCTTGTTTTCATATCCCTTTCCCCTCCCCGCATGGAATAGCTGTCTTCAAATGCTTGAATTTGAAGTTGAAAATGATATTTTTGCCAATTTCTCAGCTGACAATAATGAATTATAAGATGAATAGGATTATTCTTTAACAAGGTGTAATCACTGTTTATAGATACCATCTATTTTAAGGTTTTATTTTAATACATTTTTAAAATATAACTTAAAAATATGAAATTCTCGCTTTAGAGTAATATTTACTTTAGGCAAACTGATAATTCATAAGTTGAAATTGATTATATTATTTCTTAATCAATAAAATTATATGGTATAGATTGATAAGATGCGTTGGTTTATATTCGTATTTCAAATTGATATATTTTTATTATAAACAAAACACATTGTAAAAGATACATTATGGGAGATTAGATAACGAATTTGGGCGTGGCCGTCATACTACATAGGTCAAAATTTTAAATTTTCCATTTCTCTAAACTTTGAACATACTAGTTTATGGTAATTTGAATGGAACCAAATTCATTTCGAAATTTTCGACATACAAATATGTGGGGTGGGGTCGAGGATTATTGCTGCAATCCCATTTAAATTGTTTTTGTCTATATCGACGTATTTTAAAATATTGTTTAATGTGGGCCAACTGATAATTCATCAGTTGAAATAGTTACTTTAGTAATTCGTATCGGTAGAGCAGATACGATTTACGTTACTATTATAGAGTAACTACAGTTGAATATCGAAAAACGAGTAGCTCAATTTTCGAGATTCACCAATATACCCCCCCCCCCCAAAAAAAAACAACAACCCAACAGACCCCCCCCCCCCCAATTTAATCAAATGTGTTTTGGAGACATTCTGTAGATATACATGATTAAAATCTGTATTTTTGAAATTCAAGCTTGAATGTCGAAAAACGAGTAACTCGTTTTTTGTGATCCGCCAATATAACCAAAAAAAAACCCTTTTTTTATGTGAATCCACTGCCTAGGCATCCCCATTTATGATATCTTTAGTTGGTTTTAGAATACTTATTTAATCAAATGTGTTTTGGAAACATTCTGTAGATATACATCCATATTCTTTTTCGAAATTCAAGTTTGAATATCTAAAAACAAGTAGCTCATTTTTCGACATTCGCCAAGATAAAAAAAGACAAGGAAAAAGAGCAGTTTTTATGTGAATCCACTGCTCAGGCATCCTCGTTTGTGATATATTTAGTCAAATGTTTTTGAGACTTCCTGTAGATATATATCCATCAAATCAGCTTTTTTTTTTTAGATTAAATTCTGATTTATCAAATGGAGACATTCTGTAGATATACATGATAAAAATCTGTTGGTTTTTTTTAGATTTAAGCTTGAATATCGAAAATAAACGAGTATCTCGTTTTCGACATTCGCCAATAAAAAACCAAAGAGAAAGTGCAGTTTTTATGTGAATCCACTGCTCAGGCATCCTCATTTGTAATATCTTTAGTTTGGTTTAGAACACTGATTTAATCAAATATTTTTTTGTAGACATTAAAATCTGTATTTTTGAGATTCAAGCCTGAATATCGAAAAACGGGTAGCTCGTTTTTAGAGATTCGCCGAGTTCAAAAAACAAGGAGAAAGAGCCTTTTTTATCTGATAAGAGGGTTTGATTTATATCGTATTTCCTTAATTATTAAACATTATTTAATCTATACCAACATTATAGTAATACATTGTAATTATCTTAAAATATTGTATTATTGTGGGTCAATTGATATATTTTTTGTAATTATCTCAAAATATTGTATTATTGTGGGTCAATTGATATATTTTTTGTTAATCAATTATGTACTGATAGATGTAGTTAAAAATTGTTAACAAATAAAATATTTTACCGTCTTTGTTTTTATTGAATCTGTAATTCTGCTGCAAACAAGCAGGAGTGGACGTAAAATGAACTGCGCCTTAAATTAAGTTCCTGCGAATTATTCGTTTCTGTTCAATCCGAACTATGCCCAATTTCCATACCCGGACCCACCCCTCAGTTGATCGACTGTTGACGCTTGTGATTATTTGCGCAAGACGTCGCCACATCTACATGAAATAAACATTGGCTTGTCGTTACTGACCGTTCGCCCCAGAATTAGCGGGGGAAAAGAGACGTGAAATGAAATGTGGTTTAACGTCTTGTTCTGCTCCGAACTGGGCTAATGAAGACGGGCATATGCCATAATGTGTGTAATGAAGGATTTTTGCCCGGACAGAGACACTACGGCCTACGATTATGTCGAATTTCAACCGTCGATGGACCATTTACGTGCACGCCCATGAGTACACGGGACCTTGGTTTTTCGTCCTATCGGAACGACTAGACAGCTGTCATTGTCAGGCCCTCTGTTCTGACAAAGGGGGGAGGGCACTCCTGAAAATCGAGATGAACTTTTTCGGCAATGCAGGGATTGAACATCCGACCTCCATGCTAGCGAGCTAGGGTCTTACCCATTTATATAAAATGATTTAGATTCATAAAAAAAAAAATGTAATTTCTAATCACTTATGTTCGATAAAATACGCGAACGGCCCAAATTGAACGGCAGTCTTATTAAGTCAATTCTGCACGTTTTTTCATGATTTTGTCGTCTAGAAGTCCAAATTTTTATCCGATTTAAAGAAATACGTTTTAATATAACATCGTTACACCATCATGACGGCTGAGTTCGAATTTCGGGCCAAAACTGCTCGACGAAATGACCAGTAAGGAAATTGCCAAAATAGTTACTCGGGGGTGGGGGGGGGGTCCCTTATTAGTGGTACCATTGCCCATTGGGTAAATCCGACACTGCTTTTATTGGACGCTGGTTGTCCCAAAACACGAAACGCATTTATCCACACAAGGCTTTGCTTTTGCCAAACTATAAAATACAAAACAATACAGTTTTGCAATAATATGATATAAAAGTAACTATATTTTTTTCCTAGAAAACCTCTTCGATCGACTAAGATAGTTGATTTTTCAGTTTCGACGCACAAGAAACAAGAAAGGTGTGTGCCTATACTCTAAGATGAGATTCTCTATAGATCAGATTAAACACTTGCCGACAATGATTATCTTTAAAGATACATTATGGAAGATTAGATAACGAGTTGGCCGTTCTCAATATAATAGTTACAAAACGACATAATGTAAAGGCAATTTGCTGTAAATTTCAGTCAAATTATTGATCTACTATGGTCCGAGAACTAAGCGGATGAAAGTTCCGCTTAACCTCGATCATCATTACAGACGTCGGTAAGACAAAACTAATAGTCTCGATTATCCAATTAATCGTTAATCACGAAGGAAAGTTTTGCAGCAAATCGGACTATAATCCAACACATATCGCATACTAGCCTTGGCATCGAGAGCTGATTATGGTCTGGATAAGTTAATTAATGCCTAATTAATAGTTTTTATAACATTTCAGACATAATTTATGTTTAAGCTAAAAATAGAAATACACAGTAGCGGATCTAAAAGCTGTGGATAGGGATGGGTGGGGGCGGTTCCAAATCTAGGGAGTCATCCACCCCAAAATGAATGCCAACAAAATACTGGTTATAACACTGTGCGACCCGATAGAACATGGATCGTATTGTAGTTGTTCGCCGATCGTTATCTCGCCTGAAAGCAACTTTATGCGAGTTGACATAAAGTTCATGTCATATTATGATTGCTGTTGATTTTCACGCAACCTGAGAAAATTTTGAAAATTTCCTGGCATTGGTAGGATCAGATTCGTTTTAACGAGAGGATCAGACAAGGGGCAGAATCTAGTGAACTGCCTGTCAATTCCCCATGTTCAGTAAGAGTTGACAGAACATTTGTACAGTCTGTTGCCCCACGACCTAACACTTGTGGTAGATGTCCGACTAATTAGTCAGGCCGACTATTAATAGACTCTCTCTCTCTCTCTCTCTCTCTCTCTCTCCCTCCAAGATGAGGTTGATGCGAGTAACTGTCACAAAGTTAGCTACTGCACAAATGTTCTGTCAATCCATGAACATTTGCCCTTGAACAAGGTCTGTCCGTTGGGTGTCCAGAATGTTGACTGAAGAACAAAAACGTCATAGTTATAATCAACAGCTTCTCAAGGACTATCGGAGAGACCCAGGATGGTGCCTGGATTCACCAACGCCCAAAGAGTTCGAAAGAACGTCTTCCAGTGGCTGTTAGTGATGCAGGGCGGAGGGCCTGGCATCGACAGCTGTCTAGTCGTTCGGATGGGACCAAGAACCGAGGTCCCGTGTACATATTGGCGTGCACGTAAAAGGTCCTTCGGCATTAGGAATTCTATATTAGAGTAGGCCGTAGTGTCGCTGTCCGGGCAAAATTTCCCTCATAGCACACTGTATGGCGTACGCCCGTCTTCATTAGCCCAGTTTATATTAGGAGCAGAAAAGTATGACGTTAAACCCCATTTCATTTCATTTCGTTTCTTCCAGTGGCAAAGTCGTGACCCCAATCTTGATAGATTATCAAAAGAAAGGTTCCACTATAAATGGGGCATATTACGTCGATGAATTACACAGCTCGTGCGCTCAATTCAAGAAAAAGCGCTAAGGTAAACTTCCAAACTGATCCCGCAATTGGTAAACTTCGCCGAAAGGTCTGGCTGTTCACATCGCCCAAGTAAAGAGTTTGAGGCTTCAAAATTCTCCCTCACCCAACCTGTTCCACAGATCGGACCCTCCCCCACCCCAGCGCACTTTACCTCGTCCCATAACTCAAATCTGTGTTCAGGGGTTACAGCTTTGGGGGAGTTTAGTGGTTTTCTGGCGGATTCAATATGCGAGAGAAACGGTTGGAAATGGGGCATTAAATGTAAGGGGATAATGCTAAAAAAAATAAGTATAAGCCTATAACTTTCTCTGTCAACACAAGAATCGAACACGGGACATCTGCATGTTACTGAGCCAACGTCTTAATCACCGAGCCACCGTGACTCCTCGATTGTTTCAGAAAACATCATCAGTGTGCTAATGCAGAGCTAAATGCGAAATTGGAACCATAAATGATTGCAAACATTTTAATATCGAAACCGAAACCAAAAACATTTGGACACAGGATACAACCAGATGAAACAGCTGAGCGTTCGTAACTAACGTTTTGCTCAGAAATCCCAGTCAGAATTGCGTTTAAGTATTAAAAATTAGCCCACGCTAATAACATTTACAGAATTGATTATGTAGAGTGGGTTTGTTGTTGAGATTCCATTTACGGTGGGAGAAAACCAGCACCGCTGAAAATCGTTGGAACTATGGAAGGACAGCAGGAAGAGAGGTTACAATATTTTATTTGGGGCAACGGAAATAGGGTGGTATATCTTTGAGTATTTCTGGGAGGACAGCCGCCTAGCTTGGAAAAATTTGGGACCGGGCAAAAAGACAAACATAAATATATCAATGGAGAATTTAATGGTGGTCTGCATCCACAATGTTTTCAGATTACCTCCCTTGACGCATCATCGGGAGACAACTATTTCAAGCGGACATTTTTTTAAGTTGAAAGTTGGTGTCTTGAAGAAAGTGGTGATGAGAAAAAGAAGAAAAAAATGATAATGAACTGATGTCACCTTTCAGTTGATTATGAAGATAAGAATTTAAAGTTTGTGATTGAAGTAAGTTCACTGATCTAAATTTGTTTTCTCCAGTCTATTTTGCTAAAGACAAATTGATTCTGATAAATCAATTCTGGATAAAATAGTTTTTGTCCCATTCCTCATCCCAAGTCAGATATTTTTAAGGGTTTTCTGTTATTAATATTATGCTGAGGGGTATTGAGGAGCAAACAACTAAAGCCCCACAACAAGCCTATAACTTAGCCCTGATGGAGGTTCCAGGAAGGGGTACATGATTTATCAAAGGAGGAAATTAATTCATTACACTCGACCTGTACATTCAGGGATAGTGTACTTAACTCCTAGTGAAAAAGTTTGGGTTCCCAGTCAATTTTACTGGGCAACTTTTTACTGCTTAACGGTCACGTGTCAGTTCCTGTGAATGCCTGACCAATGTAACAGAACCAGTATGAGCGACACAACACGCTGTTAAAAAACACGTCCACGTCTTCTAACCGATTTGGCTGACTAAAAGTTGCCCAGTAAAATTGACTTGGAATGCAAACTTTTTCGCCAACGGGTCAAGTACAAGGTCCCAAAAGGTACAGGTCGTGTATAATCAGATCAACGTTCAGAACTGAACTAGGATCAAATGAAAGCCTTGCTAAGTGTAACGATTCTTACAATTGGATTTAATTGGTATCTGTTTTGAAACTAACAATAGATTTTGTGAGGTCAAGTTACATATAGTTTAGATAATCCTTGACTAGTAAGCTGAGAAAAGAACATTTTCTATGATGACGAGACCGAAGAAAATTAGAGACACCAGTATGCCTCATGCTACACGTCAAACATACATTTTAATGACAGACTTGTAGGGGGATCCTGCAGCATGTGCTTTAAAAGTTGTGTAACAGTGAGATTTCAGGATGATACAAATTGATAGGGCAAGTTTAATATTTATCAGTGGAACATATAATCGGTTGTATCTCAAGTAACTTTATCATTTGGTGTAAAATCTTTAACAATGACTCATTGTCCCACAAAACAAATAAAGTTACAAAATCTATTTAAATTGAAAATTTATTTTTGACTCTGAACAATATTATGGATAATTATTTTTAAAAATTCAAAAGCAATGAATAGTATATCTCATGACAGTTGTTCAATGAATGTCTAAACATTCTATCTCAATTAAAAGCAGTGTTATTGTGTTGTATAGTCTTGGAGATGAAATTAATTATCGCTACTTAGCGTAAGCTGAAAATTTTCATTATCAAACTTATTCAAAGTATATTGAGGTAATCAACTCCAAGTTTCATCTACCTCAACTAATTAAAATCAAAGTTACCATGTTTCCAGACATTCACCTAATAAACACCTATGCTAACTTTGTACATTCTACCTCTATTAGAGGGAGAGTTGAGGTCTCCACTTAGCCTAAGCAAAATATACTCATCACTGAACTTATTCATGGTATTGATGTAAAGAAACTATACACTAAATTCCACCACTCTTACTTAAGTTTGATCATTTTAACCCAGTTAAAAGTAAGAGTTATTGTCCCAAAATGTGTGATGGATTCTTTAAAAGGTATTGGACAATAAAAATGAATCACTTCTGCTATTGATAAATATGTAGTTTATATCAAAACTGATAATACCATTTAAGGTAAAGATAACAGATATCCCTCTGCCTCTGTAAGCTTATATTTTAAAAATCATGCAGATCATTATTATAAATATATTGGGCAAAATTCATAGGGTTTGATGTGGAATGGAGATAGGGGTGCCATCTCAACCTCGTGGGTTTCCTCCGGGCACCCCGGTTTCCTCCCACTGCTAAAGACCCCTCTGCACAAGCGAATTATTGAAATAAAGTTAAACCATATGTTAGTCCGGAAATGACCTAGTTTGTGTCAAGTGGACCTTAAACCCCATTTCTCTCTTTCTCATAGGGCTTGATATTAGTTCTCAAGCACTTAATGAATACTGGAACAAGAAGCAAAACTCCTAGAATCACATGTCTGAAAATAAGTCACTTGTCCAGACATTGTCAGGCACAAATTCCCACTTTGTCAGGTACTGCCCCTATAGTGCATCATAGATTTGTGTTTGATATTTTTGATGCATGTCGGTTACAAATTCAAAATGTCAGATACAAGTTCACTAGTGTCTGACATTTTGTCACATAGAACTTAAATCAGTATTTTTAGGTCTGAGGGATCAGATTGTGTAACAGTATATATCAGTTTTGAACCATTCTTACAAATTCTAAATGGAATATTTTACGTCACGCATCTGAAATTCTGAATATTGATGTGGAATTTCTCTATACATTTAAAATAAATGTAAAGATTATATCAAATGTAATAATGTGATTTATTATATATTTAATGACATATTTCAGGTGGAAATTATTATTGTGGGATGTAGAAACGCAATATATTAATTTTCAACCAATAATACAGCTAGTTGTATGTAACAGGTGTTTTGTTGATTCTAAACGGATATACACGGCTGTTTCAACAACAATCAATAAATATACTCTCACTACATACAGACAGCAACAACTTGCCCGATTAAGATTAACATCAACAAAAATATTTAGCCTATTGTGGACAAACTATATAAAGGTAAGTTTTCATTGTAAGAACATTTCAATTAGAGTTAGTATTTAATGACTAAAACTTGATGTTTTAAGATTAGTATTAATGTTATGGTGATCGATTATTAGAACGTAATTACAATGATTATGTTTACATAAATGGATATCTAGATCAGATTCCATCACTTTGAATATTTCAACCTTTATTAACTTAATTTGGAGTTTCATGACAGCATTTATCGAGATTATATCTGTAAAATTTTAGAACTTAGATTGCAGGTATGATAATACTTTTCAAATTTTCAATTTATTTTGTATATTGTAATATAATTTACTACAAAGCATTAAGGGACTTTGATCACTGATGGTAATCTAAACCTTGACAATATCTCGTTATGTTCAACAGAAAACAAATACTCAGATCATTTTGGATTATACAATCATGATGGAAACTTGATGGAAACTTGGTGGAAACCTTATACTGTTGTTTACATTTTATAATAAGAGTTTTATTATAGTGCTTCAATTTGAATTACTTTTGCCCTGAGTTTCTGACCAACATGGAATAATGCAGCTCAATGCTAGCCAAGAAAGTTCCTCTAGAGTTTCCAGCCACGTTGGTGTGCATGTAAAATAACCCTTAACTGTTGGAATTCCATGAAGAGTATGGGGATATATTGCTGTCCAGAAAATTAAACCATCATAGCAAACTGCATGACTTCATTATCCCAGTTGTTGCCGAAAAGTAAGATGTTAAACCCAATGCTTCTAAAATGGGTTTAATAAGCGAGACACCAAATTTATTTTTCTAGAAAAAAATATATGATACATGGATTTGCATTAATTTCAAAGCTCATGTTTGTTAACTCCATCTGCATGTCTCATGATTCATCAGCTGAAAGTTCTATATTTTTTACTGACCTGTATTTGTAGTAATTTATAATATTCAGAAAATTATTGACAATAGATACTATTATATAAATGGTTTAAATAGTGTCTGTAAATGTAACATATTGCGTACATACACACTATTATTGGTTTTTTAAGTCATTAATGTAGTGTATATTTCTAATTGAAACATATTAAAGTTAGGTATTTGAGTTATCATTTCCACTTGATTATTTTATGACAGTAAATGCTTTTGATAAATATATATATTGAGACGAAATTAAACACAACCCTTTTATAATTGGGTGGATGTAAATTTTGTATTAGAGATACACACTGATTTTGCAATTCTAAATTATAACATCACATCACAAAGATGAACATGATGTTGTCATGATTACATAAAAGCACCAAAGATAATTCTCTCAGACACAAATAAGTGAATTTGACAGAATAGGATTGTTGAAAATCAGGATTTTATAGTGCAGACATGGGGGTATAAAATGTGGCTTTAAAAAACTAGGGTTAGTACAACTCATACAGTTCTGTGAAGATACAATGATATGTCACGGTTAACATCAGAACAATGAGAAGGCACCATTGCATTAATTCTGACACTACCGTGAGGTGTTCAATGAACCTGACTTTTTTTATCGCTGAATGCACTATACCAGAGTGCATGCTGAGTTATTTGTCAGTTAATTGGCTTTTCTTCATTGTATTGTTTGACATGATTCATCAGTATCAAAAGAACCAATAATCCTGACAGTTCCAGAGCTTCAGAAAGGTACGGTTACACATTTAGAAATCAACAAAAGAAAGTTGAATTTTATGGACAACCTCAGGTTGTGTCAGATTTGAAACCAAAGGGAGATATTAACCTATGGTTATGGGGGACAGATGACAAAGTTGGGTTCCTACAAGACTGGAAAAGAACTCATTATTGGTAATCAAAGTTAAATGAATGAAAACAGAGATATATTTTAACTTTTGTGACATGAACTACCTAGTGATTGGTGGAACAATCTTTCCCTATTGATGTATGTCATATCGCTTCAGTAAATTACAGAAAAATCACACCACTAGAGATCCACTTAGGATAGAAGAGGGAGAAGACTTTAATATCAAACAGAGAACAATTGTCAAAAAAGGAGATTCAAAGGCTAATCCATACTCCGCGCAGTGTTTCGTTTGATTAGAGGTAATCCTACTACACACTGCTATTATGAGTGGATATTGTTGTTTTAAATTTTGATTGGTCAGTAGTCCGTCTACCAACCAATCACTAGCTGCCCTGCAAAAGCTTTACATTTAAAACGAGTGCCAATATCGGACCAAATATGTTTACATAACGTTACGCCATGGCTCACGATTTTATTATGCCTAATTAACCCGTGCAGAGCAGAATACTGCAGTAAAACTAATTGCGTGACAAACGAGGCTATCTAGTCGAATGAAATGTAAACAATACTGTTTGGAAACGAACATACTTTCACTGTTTTTAATACCTTAAATCACTGTCCAAAGTTTTAGAGCAGACTCAGATTAAACGAAGGACTGTCATGTTGCTGTACTTAAGTGATAGCTTTCATTGAATGGAAAGAATAGACACACATCCGCATAAGTTCAAAAAACAGACGCTATTCCAGCAATGGCCAGAGAGGGATTTCTCGGGCCATTGCTTCAGGAATATGAGGCTAATCTGGAATATTGAAAATGTGAAAGCAACTGGCCTTGAGGGCAACATATGGTCATTTTGGGACTAACTTATGGTAGAATTTTAGTTCAATAATCCGCTTTGGTAAGAAACCAGACGACAAAGAGAAACCCCACAAGGCGGAATAGTTGACCCTACTCCATGTCGCATATACTTGACTCGGTGACAGATCTAGAGGGCAATTATAAGCTTCTCTAACACAACCATGCTAAATATTCAGCAATGTTTTCGTTTTTCTGGAGAGGATCAGAATTGTTGTAGCTGCAAAGCCGACAGTTGAGAAAATTGGGAACATTAAGAATAATCATTGTAAAGTCCAAGAAAGTCAGTAACTGCTACATGTGAACAAATTTTGTGGATTTCAAGAACATTTTTGTAGTGGTAGACAGGTCAGCGTCATGGTACCAAGCTTAGAAACCCCTGTAATTTCTTCATGGCTCATACAAAAATTCAAATGTGAATCAGTCTAACAAAGAACTAGTTCCCTCATCTCGCAAATACTATGACCCTAATATCCTATATGTTCCCTATCGAAATAACTAATAAAATGTAACCTGTCCATTACCATAAAAATTCATTCATCTTAGCTGCTGTTGTACAAAGTTTCTGTACATGTCATTGTATCATCTTAGCTGCTGTTGTATAGAATTTCAGTACAAGTCATAGTATCATCTTAGTTGTTGGCTGTAAAACATTTTAATGTACAGTACATGGATGTTTTTTATTTGTTTACACACTAACTTTATGACTAGTTTACCTAGATAGCTTATCAAAATATATCTAGATAAACGTGTATTTTCATTGTTGTTAAAGTTTAATAAAGAGACGTTATACTGTTGCATCAGTTGCATGTTTTCAAATTTGTACCTCAATTTTGTTTAAGTATTTAGTGGGGTTAGAAGCTGGGGCTCGTGGCAAGATAAATGTATGAACGTGTTAGGTTACAAGCGAGAGTGGCAGTTGTGCTCTGACATCCTACTCCTTATTATGTATCAACCCTCTTTAGATTTGGTCAGTCAGAAATGGCTAACCATTATCCCCACAATCTTGATTAGGTTATGATTGTTGATTATTTGTTGATGTTGTTTCTCAAAAGGCACAATGTCACATTTAACCCATTGGATGGAGATTATGAAATTCACTTCTCGGCTTGTGCTGGACTGGCCTCTCAAAACACTACTGACTCTTTGGTTGAAGCGGATGAATGCACAGAAGTAACTGTGATATAAACTGCAGCTGATCAAAAGAGTTTCTTGTGAAGTCTCTTAAAGGATATAATGCTTTTGTATGACATATATGTTTCATTGTAGATTGGACATTGTAGTATGGACAGGGGCATACCCCCCCAGCAAAAAAAATAGTTGGTCGCAAAATCAGTGCAGTCGGTCACAAAATTGGGGTAGTCAGTATCAAAATAAATAGTCACTGTATACGTCACGCTACTCACGCAAAACTTTAGTATAAAAATAGTCGGTCGCAAAATCAGTGCAGTCGGTCGCAAAATAGGAGCGGTCAACCTTGTCAACTTATCATGTTTGAAAAGATGTTGTGTTTCACTCTCATTCTGTTGTGAGTATGTTATTCTAACAACAAAATTTCACCCAGGGAGAAAAACAGTCGGTCTCAAAATAAGCGCAGTCACTGCAGTCGGTCTAAAACACTATGCCAGAATAGATCCCAAATACTATATATTTGCGTGAATACGTGAGCCTTAATTGCATACGTCACTCTTATTTGCTGTGAGTATGTTGGTCTAACAACAAAATTTCACCAAGGGAGAAAAATAGTCGGTCACAAAATAAGTGCAATCACTGCAGTCGGTCTCAAAAACAGTGACAGAATAGATCCCAAATACTATGTATTTGCGTGAATCCGTGAGCCTAAATTGCATACGTCACACAAAACTATAGTATAAAATAACCATGTCTGCTTGTCACTCTTATTCTGTTGTGAGTATGTTGTTCTATGAAATGTTTTCTACCATGGCAAAAAATAGTCAGTCTCAAAAAAAGTACTCACCGCAGTCGGTCTCCGACTAAATGGATTAATGAGATAAACATACAATCACAAAATTGACAGATAAGCCTCAAGATTCTGTCCCATTTCTTATCAACCCCAGTCCCAAAAATTTAAAAGCTCTGTTACATATCTGAAATATTTTCGCGATTCCACTATAACATCATTCTTCTACTCCGTTACATATCTGAAATTTTTTCGAAATTCGGCGCTCAATTCCATTTTAAAATCATTCTTCTACTCCTCAGTTGTCCTATACTGTCTCACTCTCAGCACTATCATATTCACGATTATAATGAACTGCCCAGTTTGTAGTACCACTGGTGTGTGGGGCGTGGGACGTCAGATTGTAGTGATGTTATGCCAACTCTTGCAAAACACATCTGGAGATTATGTCCCATTGACTGACATTTCTGGTCCACTCCACAGAAATTTCTCCCAGCAATGACCTCAAATACCAGGATATTGAATCAATTTTTCAAAATTTTCTCAAATTACTCAGGGTTATAGGCACAATCATTAATATGACATCAACTATATCTGAACTAAAATAAAACTACTTTCCGACGAGAGAACGATCGGGGAACAACTATATATAATTATACTATACTATCTCTATGTTCTACCTGCCGCTTAATGTTATAGCCAGTATTTTGTTTACTTTCATTGTGAGGTGGGATTGTGGATGGCGCCCTAGATTTGAAACCGCCCCTACCCCATCCCCATATTCCCTAGAAAACTCGCACGTGGTGCTCGGTACCTGATTGCGTCACTCGCATTTGGGGTGGGGGGTATGTGCATCAGTCGGTTGCATTTTGGCTAAACACCCCCACAAACGAAATCTTTATGTACGTACGCCCCAGAGTATGGACACTAATGAGGAAATACTTATTAAAGCCAGATCATTTCATGCACATATATCTTCTCCTTATTGGAGTTAGTCCAGCATGTCCCAACAGGATTAATGGGTCTGAAGGCTTATTGCTGGTTGGTTTGATACATTATCATGGAATTATGACACCATCTGATCAATTGAACTTGCTCAAGATTATTTCCTCCATTGCACAAATAACCAAGAAAATTATTGCTTCATAGAAAAAAATAATCTTTACGTACATGACGAACGAATATTACAAGTATTTTGTTTTAATTATTGATAAAGGAGAATATGGTTTTATTTTGGTTATGATTATAGATATAGATTATGTAAGAGTATAATATGAACTATATAGATAGAGTGTAAAGATTAGTTAGATCATGACTAGCTGTAGGCATATATATCAGGATATTTTCTAACAGATTAAATCTCGGGTTTGCCTCACTGAGCATTGATTGTGTTGACTTCTTATAGTTTGTTAACCAAACGATACTTCAACTGCTGTTATTTTGTAAGACGGGTGTGATTTTGATGTGATTTTTTCAATGTAGATAATGAAGTAGTTGATTTATGATTGTCAAACATAGGTATATATATAAATATATAATCACAAATATATATATATACACGTTTGATAATCACAAATCAACTGCTTTATTACTTTTTTAAAGTGTAAAAATCACATCAGAAATATGTGCTACAGTACACGTGGAATTTGACCAGAAAGGATCTATACTGTTTGATTTATATTAAGTTAAGGAATTGTGTTAAGTATCCAGTAGTCATCTTATAGATTATGAATTAGGAGAATCAGATCATCTATAAATCTAAGAACATGTTACGACAAAAATACAAACATCTTCTAAAAAAGAACAGTGAGCGTAAATAGTAAGTATCAGTTTTATGATCCTTAATTAAAGTAATGATTCATCGTGTTCATTTTTTGATAAAATATCAAATTCTTCCAGCGTAATCCATGTAATCACGTTTTGGATTTTATCGGATTTAAAGACATGCTTATAACTTCTATTCACCCACAACAAAATGACAGCAAGCTTATTACATAATTTCAATTCAATGTAACTTTGTAAATACTTAACAGAATTGAACCATCTTTGGGCTGATATTCCTATTAGAGACCAATCTTTCACAAAAGTGTGGATTGCATAGAATTCATATTGCTTAAAATGGTGTAAAATTGTTTTCAAAAGCTGAATCAGATATAAGATCAGATCATTACTGTTGCTGGGAGTTATGATGGCAGCATGGTTTGCATGTGCACGTTGTATCATAAGGTCTGTTATTGAGTCAACAAGTGTGGTTTTGATTCCCCAGTTGTAAGTGACAAGGCGTAGGGCACTTAGGCTGTTTGTATAGACCTCCAAATTGATTATCAGGTCACCCATTGTAAAAATTGACTAGAAATCTTAAAATGGTTACGTGTCCAGATAAGCAGTTTTGACATTTACATCCAAACGACTCAATATTTTGAATTGAAATTTTGAGACAAAGTAAATACACCATTCCTCTGTATTTTGGTGCTTAAAATTTCATACGTACACAAGCTTTTTTGGGGGGGACACGGGATAGTCCCTTTAATCAAAATGCATTCCAAACTGTCTTTGGAAATTAACTTACTGGAGTTCAAAAAGATACTTCTACTGATAGCTGGGTATAGAAATGTAAATAATTGTAACAGCAAAAGATCAAAAACTTCTCGGGGCTTAGTGACTATGAAATTATAAATGGTCCCAAAGTTCCTCAGAAATTTCCAGCCTAGTTACCTGTTGTCAGTTGTGCAGGACCTTGCAAGGAACTGTCTAGTTTTTCGGTGTTGGTGTACATGTAAAAGAATCTTTGGCAGTTGGAATTGCCTCTGTCTGGGCAAATTTCCAGCCTGGCCATCTTCATTAGCAGGGTTGGTGTAGAAAAGTAGGAAATTATTAAACAGCATTTCATTGCACTTACTAGACCCTGAAAGAATGCTACTATGGAAGTAAAAGATAGAACTGTCAACAATTTTAACAACAAAAATGGTTTAAAATCTCAAAACATTTCTATGCTCCCCAGACTTCCAGCTGGCTCACCAGTGCAACCTTTCAATCTGCAGTCATTTGGTTTGGCTACTAGATCACAATATTTACCATCGTGTTGCTACTGAACTACCACATCATCATCAGAATACTTTTCACTTTCAGGTGAATAAGTCTGGTCTCAGGATAGAACATTTTAATTGTTCTTCTATTTAAAAAATCTAAATTGAAGAAGAAAAAAAGTTTCACATATATTTATTGTCCAATTTCTACAGATCAGCACTCTAAACAATATTTAAAATATATATTAATGATTTTTCTACTTTATTTATCATCATATAAATTATTCCCAATATGTTTTTAAAGAAACTATATTACTGTTTGCAAATTAAGCGTCCTATTCATATACACTCTTATAATAATACATATTTATGATAGCCCTGCAGGCTGTGATTATTACCATATTTTATTGAGTAAAAGTGAATTATAAATAGATTTTTTCACATAAATTATATGATTGTTTGCATCTTATTCATGTACTTTTATGATAATATATATTCATTATAGTCGTAGAGGCTGGGATTATTATCGTCTAATTGGGTATAATGTGTATTATCAATAGATTTTTCAAACAAATAAGTCTATATGTGCTATCATAAGATAAAGGTGTACATAGTTTAATTTATTCAAGGACTTTATATCAGAGAATCAGTAAGTTCTCTCATAGGTAAATGCTGGTATAATTGTTGAATTTATCTTTGAATCAAACATTTTATATTACTTTATGTCAACCTTGATTGACTTCATACTTGTCCAATTGATCATTTTAGGTTACCATGGTTTATTAGATGACTATTTTTATTGTTGTGTATATTATTTTTAGAAAATTATATTTTTTTATTTATGATGTTTTACAGTGGAATGGATCGATCAGCAAGTAATGATATATCGGAACCAAATCAAGATGATATGGAACAGTTGATGATAGAAAAGGCTCATGACCTCTTTCAGTCATGTGATACGGAGCAAAAGGGTTTCATTACCAAACGTGACATGCAAAGACTGAGAGCAGAACTACCATTAAGTCCAGATCAACTAGAAAATGTTTTTGACTCTTTAGATGATGATAAAAATGGCTACTTGACATTAGAAGAATTTACTGATGGCTTTGGTATGTATTCAGAAATAATGTGACATAGTTATCTCCCTTGAGATAACTTAATATATTTGTCAGTTTTGAAAAACGTTTAGATATATCACGTTTACACATCAAAGGTTGACTTTGGATTTCCTTCATATCTTACCCAAACTGACGGAAAAATTGGATGCTCCTTGTTTGCAAACAGTGTAAAAGCATGTCATATCAAGGTTGTGGACTCTCTAGAATTCACAATTGTATGATTATAATCCAAAGATATTTGTTCCTTTCAATTTCCATATCTGACCGTAACTTCCTGGATTATGACCCCTGATTATACGTTAAATCATGATTTAGCTTGTGAACCTTCTGGCGGTCAAAATTTTTATCCGATTTTATAAAATGTTTTAATATATCACCTTTACAGTTACACCCTAATAAAGGTTGAGTTTGAATTTTTGTGAAAATCGGTCTAAAACTGCATAACATTGTACACAAATAGTGTAAAAGAATGTAATACCAAGATTGTGGACCCTCTAAAAGTTACAATTTTTATCTGATTTTGATGAAATATATCTTTAAATTCCAAATATCTCAGTCCCTATCGATATTTGCACATTTCAGACCATATCTTCCTGGATTATGGCCCCTGATTGTACGAAAAAATGCTATTATTTTTTTTTTTAGCTTGTTCCTTATCCATCTCTTGCAAAATGTAGACATATCATGTGTGACAACCGCTGGCTATTAGCCCACATTCTAATGTGGTGGTATATTGACATTATCCTTTCCATCTACATTAAACCATTTACCGTGTGCAAGTGATCATCTATTTAATATATATGGGTTTTCTGTCTAATTTGTGGGGTTGGATGGCTGAATTGTTAGCGTGTGTGCATTGTATCATAAGGTCTGTCATGGAGTCAACTGGTGTGGTTGTGCGTGACAAGGAATAAGGTCGTCTGTCCAACCTCATGGGTTTTCTCCCGGTACTCTGATTTCCTCTCACTTATATAGACCTCCACGCGCACGCAAATTATTGAAATTAAATTGAACCATGTGTCTATACCAAAATGATCTAGTCTCTCTCTAATTGAAATTAAGAAGCCTGTTGATTTTCAATGTTTTGTAGCTGGGACGAAACCAGCATTTTAATTCCTTGGTGCAGTAAAGCAGGATGTTAAAACCCCATTTCATTTCCTTTGTTCAAATACAGGTAGTTTTCTGGGTATGAAACCTAGTAAAGACAATAGAGATGAGGATGGAGATGACCCAGAAGGTTATGTTTATGAAGAAGAGGAAGATGGTAATATAGGCAAACAGTTTGATGATATGATGGAACAAGTTGGTGCCAAGAAGATCCTACCAGAGTAAATTTATACTGTTTATTAATATGACACACTTTGGGCAGTATGCAGTGCCCTGAATTTAGCTAAAATCCTACCAATTCAGGTGCTATGAAACGATTTGTATCATGATTCATATCTAGGTCAATATTTACCAAGAAAAATGCAGGATAAAAGAATAATTGATATTTTTAGTCCTGCCAATGTCAAAGAAATAAAAATGTCTTATATCAATATATTGATGTGGATCAAAATAAGGACCAAAACAATTTAAGAATTGTTGTTTATGGATAATGTGTGATGTGGTTGATTAATTTTTAACTGACCCACAGCATCTTTTGTCGACACTATACTAGGGGTAGGGTATCATTCAGATTTGATGAAAAAAGGAAAGGAACTACGCTTACCATCTAGAATTTAATACACATATCCAGTTAATAGATTGCCGTCCAGAAAATGTTAAATGCTGTCAAGATTCATCAAAAATTGTCCAGTTTGTGCTACCGTGTAGTTAAAGAACACGACTTCTTGACATCGGTCGTCTAGTTTATGAAACCAATCAGACATCCAACAGAACCTAATTGTTACATTTAAAGCAATAATGAGCTAGCAAAAACATCTTCATTGAAAGTGCACAAATTATTAGGGGCCATGTCAAGCCCCCATCTTTAATTAATTCATTTACATGATTGAGAAATAATAAGATTAGTTATTAGTTTGTTGTGGCGCGGTTCTCTTTCAAGATTATATATTGTGTTTACAGTGATGAGACAATAAAAGCTTTATGGGTAAAACTGCAGAAAGATGAACCAGGATTATTAGAATATTACGAAGATTTTTTGTCTAAAGTCTCTACAGATATCAAAAAATCTCAGACAGATTGTGACGAATTAGAACATGCATTAAAACTGTAAGTAATTTATTTATATATTTATAGAAGCAAGCATACCCTCAAATCTTCATTTCATCAGAATTAATTGTAATATAGTTTTCTTCTAGTTTGTCATTTAGTTCTAGTATCATACTTTTCCTCTTTCATCCAATGTTTTATCCCCACGTCAAGTATTTTAATGCAAATTTGAGATCTGAAATTTCATGTTTGAGTAGAAATAACAGTAACTTTCGAAGCAAAATATCTTTTTGATTTGGTTTAGACAAATTCTTTTAATTGAAAGCAGATAAGCTGTCCTACCGCAGTATATCTGCTTGTTGTCCAAAAATTTGTAAATGGGTGAGAATATTCCAAGGAGATACAAAACAATGTGCATTCTTTATGATAATTTAAATATACCTGTCTTAATTTATATGAACTGGTTGTTAAGAAACTATTAATAGTTTTAAGTTCAATTTGTTGAATGACTTAAATTAAATAGTTTATTAAAATGGTAAATAAAGACAATATAAGGGTGTAGAAGGGATCTAGGTAATACTATTAAACAATTGTACAATAATATTATGTTGATGAAAGATCAAGATTAACACAATAAATACAATATATTGTAGGAGATATTGTGTCCAAGTCTGAATATACAAACTATAATATTTGGTTTGTAGAATTATTTATGGATAAACACTTATAATAAAAATATGTCTGCCTAGTGCTTAGCTTCATTAAAGAAATGCTTGGTTATAATAATTCTTATTTTCAATGGAAATGAGGTATGATTGTTATGCTGTTCGACAATTCCTTTAAATTGCACTGTGTTGCATGTAGAAAATAAAACTGTGTAATATTTATCTGAAATATAATATGATTATGTAAGACATTTATATAAATTAAAAAAAGTTCATTATGAAAAACGGGACATAAATCTGGCTGTAGTCATTGGAAATTCTTCCGTCTCTTAAAGACCACATAAAATAATAATTTTTAATTGCATATATTGAGAGCCAAGGGTTACTACATTCATTTTACGTCAAGTTCACTCCAATCTGATTAAAATTAATTGAGATATTAATGTTTAAACATCAGACAGCCAAAAACGGTTTTCAAATTTTCAATTACAACCTTTATCCGGTTGATTGGCTGGTGACGTCACAGGCACTACACATAATCTATACACATTATCTATACAATATAGCACTATCTGTACGATATATCACTGTATACACACCGCCAGTTAACACGTGTGTATTTGTCGGTCCAATTAACATTTGACTGGCGTAATCATTAACTCGTAATTTTACACATAAGCTACATATCACTATACCATAATAGTCAAAGCATTTCAAAAGCCGACCTTTCTCGTCTTGAGTTGTAATATAATAGATTATATATTTGTGACTAGAATATTTCGGAGTGTATTTCAAGATGCCGTATTATCGTTGGGTTATTGGGAGTTGTGGAAATTCCAGCAAGGAAAAAAGGGGGAATAATGTTACGGAAAAAGTGGATTGGCAACCTACAGTCACAACAGTGATATGCAGTGAACATTTTGCGAACAATTGCTATGGGCTGCGACCTAACTTAATTGAACATGGAACATCGAATACACGGAGAGAGAAACAGTGGATGTTTTCCCCGACACAATCTCCATTCGAGAATTCCAATGATACTTGACATATCGGTTGGCATTATGCCAATAAAGCAGTTCTGAATCTGAACGACAGACTCACCCAACCTATTACCATTTAATTTTCGTACGTTAGTTACGTACGTCTTGACAGGGTGTTAATTTTAACAAATTTTGAAGGCTATCATCATAGTCGTACAGAACTTTATATTATAGCCATTTTAGTTATGGTTGTCACGTGATCATTGTCTATCATCGACGGATGAATAAAAACGTTTGCAAGTTACATGACTGTTAAGTGAAGAACTACAAATTGTTTTATTAAGAAATACCACTGCATTTTCTGATTTTAACTTCGGCATTTTCTGATACTGACAATAAACACTAATCAAACAATCAAAATTGCTAAAATCATAACGCCAATTAACAAACAATACAAGAATACTTCATTAAAAACAAAACAATGATCATACGATCATACAAACAATACGATTAATATTAACTTTATTATAAAAACATCGGTGATTCGATCTGAAATCAAATAACAAAATAGTCAACGAGTACTAACAATTTCTTCCATATGATTAAATTGTGTACAATAGTAACTGTAAATTTTCCCGCGGTTAGACGCTTCTAACCAATCAAAAAATTGTTGTTTGATCACTTACACCCTTCAATCGAGAAATTAAGCTTCTCGTGCGATTTTCTATAATTTAATAGATATTATAAATTATTAAAATTTTAAAACTGTCATTCAGTCAACAAAAATAAGTGTGTAAAATATTATATATTCCGGTACGTACCATTTCAGAGAATCTAGTCTCGCAACAATGGGATGATTGTCATTGTTAGATCCCGTATTCTCTACATCGCCATCCTCTACGGAACTACTACAGTCAGATAAATACGGCTCAAACATATATGGCGCTATATTAATCATTTCTCGCGACGTATCTGTATCCGATACACTGCCCGAGCTAAAAGAACTACTGCTACATGATAACTCCAAATATTCTGCCTCCATTTCGCTCGGTGTATGATAAAATGATCAATAATACAAATGTTGGTGATCTAAGTTTATATGATTATTATTTGAAACCATTTCGTTTCTTAAAAGCCGACAATTGATTATTTCTATCGGCTTAAAAGATGTCCGTAGCGCCGGCTATAACAATTTCACACCAATCTTGTTTCAATCAGAAGTCAATTATTGTTTGCTTACGGTCGGCTTATTCTGATAAAAAAAAAACACATGGGGAATATGGCTACAAAAACTGTCTTTATAAAACAAATTCTAAATTACCAAACAAATTATTCCGTAGTCAATTGTTATTTAATTAGGGGGATTAAGGAATCAGTCAGGCGTTAACGAATACACACGCCGGGTGTATATAGGTAATTAAGGAATAAACATCCCGAATATGCATTCGGTCACTGTGACGTCACTGGCGTCTGAGGGGATTAAGAGTGTTTTCAATAATTGGCCAAGTCGTTTTTACGGGAGGCCAATATTTGCGACTTTGAGTGACGATATCTGAATTAATTTTCATCAGATCGATGTTAAACTGCCGTAAAATGCATATAGTAACCAATGTCTATAAGCTCAATGAATTTAATTTTCTCATTTCATGTGCTCTTTAACGTTAAAAGTAATTTACAAATTAAAAGTAAAATGTATGTATATGACTTGGACAGTGCTGACGACAATATACATTTCGTTATAGGTGTAGACAGTTTTTGGTGTTTGGTCATATCCCTAATCAAACAGTCTTGCATTTTTGTACTTCAGGATACATATTGATAATTAATTGTGTCTAAATTTCATAAATTCTATGATTACGTTTGGGTTAAGTACTGTCGAAGGTCGATCCATATAGGCTAGATGTCTGACAATGTCTGTATCTATACTTACAAATATATTTGTTTCAAATCAATGGAAAAAGCTTCATAGGAAACTTATAATTCATTTAAAACTTATCAATTAAAACAAGGTTTAACATAAATTAGCCTATAAAAGTATGTTTAACAGTTAATCTCTAGGCTACCCTAGAACAAGTAGGATGTCTCTCTGTTGACAGATTATACCATTCAAGGTTTTGAGGGGTAACAGGGACACTGGTGACAATATAGCCAATTTTATTTGTTTGCCTATTGGTCTGAAATAAGCTCAATGAAAAGTTTTTGCAAAATTGCCACGTATTGATTGTGAGATTTACCATAGTTTGAATAACACATCTTTAATAGAGAGATATGAGATATATAGAATACCTGTCTATTTATACCCCCCTCTCTCCCCTCTATGATAATAGTCTAGGCCTTTAAGTAAGTATCCTGTTATAAATAGGTCAGTCAATGAGTTGTATATTTCAACCAAATTTTAAGATTTTTGTAGTATGTGAGTATGTAAGTGTATATACCGGTACATTATAAGATGATTATTATTTATCAAGATGTGAATTTCTGTAATGGGAAAGATTTAACTTATGAAGACATTAAACTGAAACTGGCCAAACTTTATATCCATAACTTTTACTTTAAGAGTATGAATGAAGGCAGTGCATGATATGTATTAACATCTATAATGTTTCTTATTTGTGTTTGAAATGGTTTTAGGGACTTTTTTATGGTTATTTTAATACTATGCGTTTGAAACATGTTTATCTTCTAACATTGGTCATGTTATAAACATTCCTAAATTGTGCAGATACAATTGAATTTATGCAATTCTCTTTGAAGTGGTAAAAATTGTTTGAGAATTAAACACAGATGAAATAACTTGATATCTAAAGGAAGGAAATTATAGGATTATGTTTTCTTATTGAAAGGTGATAATGTCCTTGATTAGATTTGTGTTCGAAGATGGGTTTGTTTGTCTGTCTGTCACACTTTTTGGGACACAATATAGATTGTTGAAACTTGGTGTAGTTTAAGGGACCTCATGTCTTGAGCCCCTGTGTCTCGAGAGTAGAAGAAATAATAATATAGTTTGAGATGGCTGCGTGAATCAGACTGGTATTTAATACCAGATTTTTTTTGAAAGAAGGATTGATTATTGTTATTTATTACATTTCTGCCACACAATTAAGAATATGATGCTAGGCCAGACATTTTTTTATCCTTGTGTCAAAACATCATGAAATGACACTGGACACCCCCCTCCCTCCAAAAAAACAAACAGAATAAGCTATGCCTTTTTGCATATATGGTAAAGCAGGCATAAAAATGTCATTGATTGTATTAACTGTATCTATAAATAAATTTCCATGGCCGATCAAAATCTATATGTTTGATTTATTTAACCCATAATTTTTGCAGTTATGCAAATCTTGCATTGTTTAATTGGGCTGGGCGTATACATTATCCTACATGCTTTGGGAATCAATTTCTTTTATTCTTCTCAAATGAGAGTGTTGAAATTAGTTGTATAGTTTCATTAAATTAATACCTTGACTAAGTAGATTTATAAGCCCTTTGATTGTTCAAAACTGTTGTTTTCAGCAAAACTATGAGCCATGATAATGAAATAAAAAAATTATATGAAGAAATGGAGTTCCAGATTAAATCAGAGAAAGAAAGAATAGTAGCAGAGGTAATAGATTATTTTTATTGATTGCACTAGCCCATTAACCAGGAGAGCCCGAGTTAGACCCTGGTGTTGATTAAGAGGGTTCCTGTTGGATTTTCCAGTGTAGTTTTCCCTCGTTAGTGTCAATGTCTAGTCATTCGGGACAAATTAACTGAGGCCTCTGTGTACACAGTACCCATGCAACAGTATCCATGACAATTTGAATTTGATTTTACAAGTAGGCTGTAGCGCTGCTGTCCAGGCAAAAGTTTTCTCATAGCCCTCTGTATGGTGTACGCTCGTCTTTAATAGACCAAACGGTTTCTTGCACTGTATGACATTAAAACCTATTTCATTTCATTTTTATGTCCCATGTTTTCTAAACATTCGATGAAAAGTGGAATGCCAAAAAGAAAGTTAAATTTTTTTGAATGGAAACATAATTTCTTTTAATCTGAATACTTTTAAAACCAAAGTCTGTCAGACATTTAACATTTGGTCAACATTATTTACCTGTTAAGCCCCGCTTTTAGGCTGTAATATATTTTTGTTTCTAGGAAAGAGCTAAAGAGAAAAGTTTACGGTTAACTATGGAGCAAGAATTATCTGAGAAAGAAAGACAATATCAAGAAATGTTATCCAAGCAACAAGAGGTTAAGTTTTACTGGTGTTAATATGCTAAGGTCTTTAAATTGGTGGGGGGGGGGTGCATTTTATGTTCCAACTATTCTGTAGAATTTGTAATAGTTTTATATGGTAAATAATTTTTTGTTTATGTTGCTATAATTCTTCGGTTTGAAGTCAGATTGAAATAAATAAATTTGAGTGAGAATTTCAAGCAAAAAGTCTCATAAGTGGCTCAGTAATTACATGTAAAATGTAGGTTTACTAGCTCGGGGGTAGTTTTACGCTTGTCAGTGGGTTGGAGGTCTTGGCAAAGAATGGTGTATAGTCATTCTGGTGGGACAAAAATCTCATGTCCCGAGTACATGTTAGATTGCAAGTAAAAGAACGCATCAGGGGAAAAATTCATTAGCCTGGTTGGTGCAGAAAAGTGGTTGAAGAGTTTTAAGGATTCTAATTTGACATAAAAAAGGCCTTAGTCTAGAAATTTGAAAATATTTATGTACACCACTTGAAGTGAATATTGATTTAAGATAAATATATTTTTGCAGATGGAAAAAAGATTAGAAGCCATGAACATGATTGAAGCAGAAACAAAACAGGAAAATGAAAGATTGTTAAAAGTAATATTATATTTTATTAATTTATAAGCAAAGAATTATGATTTCATATAATGTATATTTTGTTTTTAAACTCCATCATGTGACAGGAGGTATATTTTCGTTCCCTTTATCTGTTGTCCTTCGTCAATTCTTTCGACAACTCTAAAGGTCAGGGATTTATGACCAGGCATGTCACCGTTAATGTGAACCAGGATAGAAGCTAATTACTTTATTGTTTATTTATGTTAATGTCTCTAGTGATAATCCTGTATAGTATATGTTGTTATATCATCACTTGAGCTTATCCACTGTTTAATAGTAAAAAAGCTAATGTAAATCGGTAGGCACATCATTAAGGCACCAAACTTAGTTGCAGTTTCATGGTTTATCCACAGCGCTGTAAGTGTGATGTATATTGTATGTATTTGAATTAATATCATTTGCCATACCTATGTTCTAATAATTCAAAGATTGAAGAACCATTCCAGTTTTTGAAGTACCTAGTGGTTATAGATTGTTGATTGGGTCATAAGGATTTCAGAAGTTTTCCCCTGTTTATTTTAAAATGAATTAAAACTCGAATTGATATAACTTTTTAAAACTGAATGGGATGTTTCTTAGGGAAAAAGCCTTGGGGTTCATAAATTAAGAACAACTCAGCAATTTTTCTGTTAACATTGTGGACACTGTTTTTAGATAGAAGCATTAGAGAATATATGAATTGTTATTGTATATTATTGCTATATATTATAGGAAAGAGAAGCATTAGAGAATATGTTATATGAATCACAAGAAAGCTTACAAGAATCTCAATCTTATATAAATCATCTGAGTTCACAGTTTAAAGATGATAAAAGACAAAGAGCCTTGTGAGTTCTATTCTTATCATTTTACATAAGCTTTTAGTTGATATACACCTTCGTTGTCAAAATTGGCACCAAGACTGTGGGTCAAAATGGATAACAATGTTGAAACCACCAACTAATGTTACTTGTTATGAATCCAATATCCAATGATATTTATTTACATTATATTAAATAAAAATTAGATAAAGCACAATATATTTACATTATAATAACATAAATATCAGAATGAATCAGATGACTTAGTTGCTGTGGGTGTTTCTTTGCCTGTCAACCTATCTTTGAAATTGATATAGGTTGTTACACACATATTTAAGTTTATTTGCCAAGATATGGTTTCATAACTTTATGCACAATATTATTGATTGAGTTTGTTTTATTGTAAAGTTTCTTTATCTATTGACATGTAGTCAATCAGATCACCCAATATATGTGAGCACGAGTTCCAACAAAATTTGTCAAGTTTTTAATTTTTATGCGCCCACATTTGGCTTGTGGTTGTGATAAAGACTACAGTTTTTAATAGATATGTTTGTAAATATATTTCTAATTGTATATTCCAGTGCAGCATTAAGATTGTCTGAAGGTATTGCTTTAGAAAGAGAAAGTTTAGTCAAACAACTTGATGTTTTAAAGTAAGTTATATTATAATATCTCATAAATGATTTATTTGGCTAGTTGGTGCAAAATTATTGCCTTTGAACCAAATGCTATATTTACCATTTGATGGATTTTAAACTACAATATTGTGACAGTTGAATCTCGAAAATTAATTCCATCCTCATGAGATTTCTATGGGTCCTCAGGTTTCTTCCCACTGCTAAAGACCCCTACTTTCCAAGCAAATTAATGAAATGAAACTGAACCATTAGTCTCGAAATGATCTAGTTTGCGTTGAGTGGATGTTATGTTAAACCCCATTTCTCTCTGCCTCTGCCTGTCTTTAAAAGTAATATCAAAGATATCATGAATTGAAAATTTTGCAATATTAGGTATCCTCTGATTTTGTAAATTTTAGTGAATGTAATAAGTTTGACTATAGAGGTAATTAAATGATATTATTGTAATATTTTTAGAGATGTAAATACCAAATTACGAGATGATCGGGATGAAGCTGAACAATGTGAAGCAAGGCGGGTATTATTTTGATTTCTGCTTCTTATATATTATATATATCTGCATTATGACTTATAGTTCAATGTATTATGCTATATATAGAAATTCTTTTGTAAATGTAATCTATACTAGTATAGACACAATCCCTACCATTTCCTCTATACACTATCATTGAAATGTGGCCAGACATTATCGTAACTCGTGTATGTTGGTTGGTATTTTCTTCTACAATTGATTGTGGATGATCTTGAGGCTAAAGTCATTATCCAATTACCAATTTTTATGGTCATGAGATGAATGGCATGATTGTGTCTCCATAGTATTATTGTTATTGTATATATCTACTGTATATATTAATCAGCCTGCAAATTAAATGTCTGTATCCGCTTTATATTATCATTATTAATATTGCCATATATAAAAGTCTGCACGTAGTATTTTATATTTTTTTACACTTAACAAGGATACTGACTTAAGTACAGAATTAAACCAGGTATTAGATGAACAGAGTCAAATATGATAAACTTTTTACCCTAAGATATATGTCAATGTCATTAATAAAACTTTGTTGATATTTTATATAATCACTGGATGAGACAGGGTCTAGTTTATTGAAGAATATGGTAGTCAAGATGGAATATTCTATTTACTGTTAGATATAAAAAAGATTAGAATGAAGCCATTGAAATATATATTCACATAATGTTTTTGACATTGACCTATGTCTCGCCCATATTTATCATCTATCATATTGGAATGTTGCCGATCCTTTAGCCTTGTGAATGATAGTTTAGTTAACTTCATGTGAGTGCGGTCGGTACCCTACTGCATGCTAAAACAAAAAGTTTGATGGAAAATTGGTCTTTACGATGAGTTAACTATCTATCATACATGATGTACATATAAATATATCAATGACCTTTAACCTTATTTTGGATGCCTACAGTGGAGTAATAGGTAGTGATCTGGTAAACTATTCATATTTATATTATTTTTAACTTTTTTTAGCTTTATCAATTATTACCAATAGCTATAATTTTATTTTTGACTTTTTTACTAATTTTTATAGGAAGTTTCGCAAGGTAGAGTTTAGAAGGCTGTAGTAAATAGTATTCTCTGTATAAATTTAGATGGTGAAGGGTTATTGCATGATAACACAAAATATATTATATTAACTAAACATAAATCATATATATACATATATTATATCAAAGCATGTTCACAATGTTGATAAATGTTATAATATAATCTCGCATTATCTCTCTTGTTTTTATTGACTATCTCTTCAAGGCTTGGTTTTTACATGTGGAATAATTTATTTATTAAAGTTGATGAGAGTAGTTTTCAAATAGATGAAATTTTATTCTCATTGAAATTCTTGTTCTGATGGAAATTACAGAGAAAGAAGTCGGTCTTAAAGACATACATTTCAATATTTTGTCATAATTCTTGGTTTTAAAACATCCATGGGTTAAAGTATTCTATTCTTGTCTGTTAATTATTTTTTTTATTCACAACCAGTTTAATTTTTTCTTCCACCAAAGCACTTTCATTCTAATGCTCAGAGGAAGGGGTTTGCCAAGTTCCTGTTGGGGAAATTTGACAATTGACACTCCTCCGTGGATCTGCACCTGATACAACTTTTTGATTTTTACTTTAATTTCAAGTTTTCATAGTGGAATATTTGACCACGGTGAAAAGTGTTTAATTTCCTGGGCGAAAAGTGTTAAAATATAAAATGACTACCGGTACTTGAAAGTGTTAAGTAGGTTTATTAAACAATATATTATATACTTCCCAATAGTGTTATTATGTAGTCTACACATTGTATAAATTTCATTAAAAGTGGCTAATAAAAGCCTTGCCAATTATATATCACTTAATGTACCCAAATGTATATGTTGTTACAGTAACCAAATGTTTTTATTAGCTAGGGAACCCTCTGCAACAGTATATCTGATTATTCAATTATTCTGATATAATTCCAACTGCGCCTTTTTTTTTTTTTAGAAATTTATGAAATGACAGGGGGTGGGGGGATTTTCATATTTCCTCTAGAATATAATTTATAATCACAGGGTTATAATTTAAAACAAATCAAAACTCAGTTGATTTAATTTGTATGCCATATTTGTCTATATGATAAGTTGAAAATAAGTAACACATATTATTTGCAGGCTTCATTCCCAATATGAGAGAGTTGTGAAGGGCTCAATACCACTCTTGTTGTAACTGAATAATATCTCCCAATATTCTGGTCAACAAATTGTATTATTTTGCAATATTCCAATTAATTGATGATACAAATTTTCTCTTAACACACCTTATTTAAAAAATTCAACTAAATGATTTAAAAAGCCTAACGTAAACCTTTTCAAATGTGACTTGGATTTTAAAATATTTTTGAAACCTCTGGACAAGTAAAATAGGATGTAATGGATAATTTACTCAACAGGTAGGACACGTAAACATCTAGTACTTAGAATAAGGCTATTATTTATTTTCTGGAGCTGCCAAGCCAGCAAGAGTGTTATTATCCCTTTTAATACCTTTCTTAATAATGAATATATAGGCCTATATGCTCTCTGTATTGCAATATCTCAGTATATTATCATATAAAAAAAGTGTGTAATTTTGTCAAAGTAATGCACATTCTGTTTAGTGAAATATTTGCAGAAATAGACTTTCAGAAATGATTTGACAATAAATTGTTTAGGTGAATATAGTGTATCTGTTTAGTAGTATATTGTTACTGGCCTAGTAAATACATTCTAACTCAGGAAATAAACAAAGTTAAAGTAAAAATCATTGTATTTAAGCATTAGTGTTTATAATTTATTTTATTGTCCCCAACCTTTTGGAGAAAGCAAAGAACTTTTAAAATGTGTTAGTCCATCTGTCTGTATATTTCACACTTCTTGGACAACAATAACACTGTTTCTAACTGATGTAGAATAAATGAAAGTGTTGAAACTTGACTAAGTTTGAGAATTTTCTGTTCAGGTTAAGCAGAGTTAAAAGTAATGTGTCCTAACTATACATAATTAAAACTTTAGTTTTTTCCTCAAACAAGAGTGCAAATAGCCTGAGAAAATGAGAATATGAATGTAGTTTTTATGTCTGTTTGTGGAAAGTCTAGAGTATAAGGGAAGAGGATGATGTAGAAATATTTGGTTAGTTCATGCACTCATTTAATCATAGCATTAGTTCATGATTTAATTCTGTACTTGTCAAGGTGTATAACTAGAATTGTGTATAATTTTAGGCATCAGAAATTAATGCGAGACCAGAGGAAAAGGGAAGGAAAGGGTCCATTCTCGCCAACTACTTCCCAGTTAGAAGGTTAGTACAATTATATGTTTCCACTGCTTTATCTATTGAAACGGGTTGTGATTGTATGAAATATGGTTTGAATTTACCAAGATTCCCATAATTTACTGATACTCAGTGGTCTGTACATGATCTGAGGATCGAATCAAAAAATGGCCAACTTTACCCTTATTTGTCTGATGCTACTTGTAAAAGCTTGTGCTTATTCATTTTTTTTTCATTTTTGGTGAAGCCTGTATCAGTACAGGCCTGGGACAGTACAGCTAGCCCCCAGATCCATAACCCATTTCATTTTATTTCAGCTAGACCCCTACATTTCAGTATTTATTAGTAGAAATATCTCGGTGTATATTGAGTGTCTTGTCCACGGGTGTATCTTGTGTAATTAAGCTTGTCTAGTGCTTTCCTTCTGGACAGACACTCAAGGTGTGTCAATCCTCAAATTGATTTTGTATTTGTTTTTAGATCGGAAGGGAGTATGAAGACAATGGATGAAGAGAGTATAGATGATGATATAGAATGTGACGACGATGATGATCCTAGTTTATATATAACTCAACCTATAGATAATATAAATAATATAAACAATAATAAATGTAAATATAAACGTAGTAGAAGACAAGATATATCTGATTCATGTAGTAGTGATCCAGAGAGTGAAGTAGCATTACATAGGTTAGTATGTTTTAACATAAAGATCATTACACAGTTCCCTCCCTTGCTACAAAAACTTGACCAGGAGCAGCTGATCACTGGTTTAAATAATTAAATATGTTTCTTTTACAAATAAACAATGTGTCAACCCCACATCCCCCTTTGTAAATTTATTTTTTTGGGAATTACTACCCCACATTACCCTTTGTAATTTTTTTTTTTTTTTTGAATAACCACATTGTTGCCACCCACATACCCCATTTGTAACTCTGATGCTGAATGTAAAAATGATTTGAACTGTTTTGAAGTGTTTTAAAACTATATATGTACATAATACAACTTTTAATAGAACACATGTACATGTACATACATATATATGATGGTGTGTATATATATGTATATATATATAATTATCAGATCAGCTGTGATGGCTTTTAATAGTGTAGAGGAACTAGCACCTGATGATCGAGCTTCTAGTGTAGTCAGGTTTCTATATAATAATACTACTACTGATCATAGATCAAACAGCATGATAAAGTTATATTAGCTCTATGGTGGTACTTCTTCTCCTCTTTATATAGCATATATATTTATGTACCTGTGCTGTTGGGGTTTAATTCCCTCATTGCACAATGCATGACGTATGACTGTCTTTATTATGACTGTCTTTATTAGCCCGGATTGAGCAGAAAACTAGGAAGTTAAACCCCATCTCATTCATTCATTTTATTTTATGTACCTGTATACATGATTTTATACACCCACCTTTCATTTGGATGTAGTTTGTTGTCTCCTCTGTCCATTTGGACGCCTGTCCACGACTGTTATCTGACTTTGACAAAACTTAAAATATAGGTTTATCACCCAAAAATCTTGGTTCCTTTCAATATTGGCATTTATGAGACGATAGCTTCATGGATAGTGGCCCCTGATTATACAAAAAAGCGTGTTTTTAGCTTGTGGACACACTAGAGATCACAATTTTTATTCGATTTTCAAAAACTTTCTAGTATATCACTGTTACACCCTAATGATGTTTGATTTCAGAGTGTTAAAGTATGTAATAGCCTACTAAGAAAGTTATGGACCCTCGAGAGGTCACAATTTTTTTCTAATTTTAATGAAACTTAAAATAACTATTTATATCAGATCCTGTCTCTTGTTAATATTCTCGCAGATCAGAATTTAACTTTCTGGATTAGGGCCCCTGATTGTACGAAAAGTTACATTTGGGGTCACAATTTTATATCACCATTACACCCTAATGACGGCCGAGTTCAAATTTCATGGCAATCGGACTGAAACTGTCCGACAAAGTATATGTTTATATTTCAAAATCTTGGTTTCTTTTGATGTTGTCACATGTGGGACCATAACGTCGTGGATTATGGCCTCTGATGGTACATATTTTTGTTTGGTTTGTTCTCTGTACATATCTTGCAAAATGTGGATGTATCTTGCATGGCAACCACTTGTTGTTATAGAATTTAATTCTCCCAAGCTTAGCTATTACCCCAAGCTTTACATACCTGTAAGTGAGAGCATTTTGTTATTTGCTAATCCTTATTAGTTGCCCACATTTAAATGTGGTATAGTTGTCATCACCCCAGTCTTCCTGTCGGTTGATTGATCCAACATCAGCAGTTGCTAGTGTTTCGAGAGGTTAGATATACATGTATCATCTGATTTATACACAGTCTTGATGTTCATGAGACAGAAAACCTGATTTCAGATACAAAACCTTGTGGATGCCCTAGAGGCTAAAGTTGACTTATATTTAATGTTTATGTTCATGGGACAAAGAAGAGAAAAATCCTATTTGTCATCGGTCATACATATTTAGCTTGATTGCAATACAGCAGGCTGTATATATTTGAATAATCCTTAGTGTGTACAGGCCTTTAGTTATAAAATCTTTTGACACTCTCATAGATAAATAGATTTAATGTTTAGAAAAAACAGAAATTATCAGTTGAGGTGGATGCATATTTTGTTATATAATAATTAACCTATATTTTTAGGAAAAAAACCTCCAAAAAGTACAATTTAGGGGACTGTACATGTACCTGTACAGTATCTTTCATTTTATTTTTATTGCATTCTACATAGTAATTCTCACAGCTGTATCAAAATTTGTATATAAGCATGATTTTAAATGGTTACCAGTAACAGGAGCAATTAAAGCTATGTTGTTTCTGAATATTCTTTCACTGGTTTGTACTGGTTTTATAGTAAACAGGCATCTAGATTTGTAACATTACCTAGTTTAATTACTTTGGTTCTTTCCCACTTTTCAAAGCTGCATACTGATGTGTGTGGATCATTGTCCTTGAATATTCTGAACTAATTACTTCCCTTTGGTAACACTTGCCTCTGAACATTAAAGGACAATATTGGTGCCAGTCATTATCACATATGTGATAGAACTGATTAAACACTTTCCAAATATAATATTAACACAGAGATCATCCCTACCATAGAGGAGTAATATAGGATTCATGAATCGGAAGTGACGAACGCCAAAGGAAAACACGAGTTATCTCTCTATGTGAATGACTGAAGTGACGAGTGATGACAGATAAACGGACGAATTTCTGCTCACTAATAATTCCTTCGAAGACAAAAAGTTGTTATATGGGATCGCAAGAGGTTATCTGACGATACAATAAAGTAATTAAGTGTCATAAGATAAGAGAACACGGGAAAAATAGAAATACTCCGTACAGCCCCTTGTTTTTATTCAGTCTATAGGGGAGACCGGGGCACATTGAACCACTTTGTTCACATACATGTCCGTCCTCATTTCATATCAAATGTTTTTATTAGAAGATCTCTTTATTTCATGATCAAAATTTAAAAAACAAAAATCAATATGCCCTCTTATATGGATCAAACCCCGGTTTATCTGGATTGTATAGATTATACATATATGAACTTAAGTAAGTACAAGAATTTCCTAGGCTAAGAAGTTAACATGTATGGAAAATGTTTCTCTTTTAAGAGCTTTTTTGAAAAATCCACTGCCTAAGAGAATAATTGACAGCATGTGACTTATTGATGGAGAAATGGGTCTAAGAAGTTATCTCACTTCTGTATAGTGTTGGGTTGTATAGTATTATTTATAAAGGATATATCCATGGTGGTTCAATGTGCCCCGGTCTCCCCTAGCTTATAAAAACATGGTAATGCACGGACTTTTAATCTGTTTTTCTTTCCTGTTCTCTTATCTAGTGGCAGTCAATTCTTTTTATGAATTGTAAGATATTCTCTCACAGTGTCACACAGCAACTTTAGGTCTTCGAGGGAATTATTAGTGAGCAGATATTCGCCCATGTTATCACTAGTCACTTCAGTTAGTTATATAGAGGAATAACTCGTGTTTTCCTTTGGCGTTCGTCACTTCCGATTCATGAATCCTTTATTACTCCTCTATGGTAGCGATGATCTCTGTGTTAATATTATATTTGGAAAGTGTTTAATCAGTTCTATCACATATGTGATAATGACTGGCACCAATATTGTCCTTTAAGTGATTTAGGCATGGGTTCATCAAAGAATTTAAATTCCATGCAATAATCTGTAGCAAATGCTTAATACTGCAAAATGCATGCCCCATCTCTTTGAATATCAATTGAATACTGTAACATATTTTTGTTTTAAAAAACAAAATTATTTGTATCGCTTAAAATGGAAAATTATTATGTTACCAATATGGAACAGGTAAGAAAATTTAAAGGTGAGATGAATTCTATAAATTTGTGCGATAGGATCTCACTTTGTTCACTTACATTGTCACCAATTTATAATAAAATGAAAGTTACATAATTATCTATTGTAGTCAGTCATTGGGTAATGAATTAGCAAGAGTACGAGATCAACCAGTAGGAGCAGCTGATGCAAGTAATTATATAGATACAGTAGATGTAAGTATTTATTGACTATCTATGATTACGTACTAAACTATTAAAAAAACTGTTGTAGGGGAGACAATCAGAAACACTTATTAGATGCAATATAGAATGGACTGTTTTAAACTTGGGTGATCTACATTGGGGCATAAGAAAGCTTCTCAATGCGTGCAGTTTAGATAAGAAGGTCTATCATTTCGTCAAAAAAAATTTATGTTAATCTTGAAATGAAAGAGAGAAATAGGGTTTAATGTCCACTCGACACAAACTAGGTCATTTCTGGACTCACATATGGTTTAATTTTATTTCAATAATTTGCTTGCACGTAGGGGTCTTTAGCAGTGGGAGGAAACCAAAGGACCCGGAGAAAACCCATGAGATTGTCACTTACAACCGGGGGATTCTAAACCACGTCAGTTGACTACTCAATGACAGGCTTAATTTATGATACAGCACACACATGCCAACCATTTGGCCATCCAATCCAACCCCCTTAATCTTGAAGTTTGTGGCGAGTGGACATTCAAACCCTTGTCTCTCTCTATCTTGTATTCAAATTACACCATTTGTAACCAAAATATTGTTTAACTAGTAAGTTTGGAGAAAAGTGCATCCGCTGATTTCAGTTTAAAATGTTTGAATTTGGTAAACCCTATACCAATATTTATATATGTTTATTTGATTGTTTATGTATTCTGTATTTTCAGTTTGTAAAACCTAAAGGTCCAGAAAGAATATTTAAAGTAGTGTTTGTTGGTGATTCTGGTGTGGGCAAAAGTAGTTTTATTCATCGCTTCTGCAATGACTCATTTAAAGGAACATTTGCAGCTACAATAGGTATTAACCAAGTCTTGTTTTTACATGTATTCTGTATCATCTACATCTTATCGTTGCCTATAGTTCTTACATCGCTCAGTAATTCCATGCAATTGAATTCCGTGGAATTGTGACTTGTTTATTTCCAATTCAGATATGTGACAATGAAGTCAATGGATTAAGTGTCCACCTGTTTATTTAATTGTTAGTGTGCACGTAAAAGATCTTGTGACTGTTGGAAGTCAATGAAGGGTCGGTGGATACTCCTCTGTTCGGGCATAATTTCCCTCATGCTGTATGCCTGTGTTCATTAGCATGGTTTATGCAGAGAAAGAATACACACATTTTCATCTTCTTCCTCAAAATTGAGAAATATAATTTGTTGAAGAACTGAACATTTAACTGATTATTTTAGTTCATTCTATAAATAAACAGAGGTTTACTATGTACATGTTTAGAAAGATATAAAACAATGATTCATTATTAACAGGTGTAGATTTCCAGATTAAAACAGTAGAACAAGATGGTCATATTATAGCTTTACAACTCTGGGATACAGCTGGACAAGAAAGGTAAAATCACTTCAATTAACTTTCAGTTCATAGCTTATTGTCTAGTCTCAATAAATCAGCATAGCAAGTAATCATTGATTTGGTACAATATGTTAGATGAGAAACAGAGTCTTATTACAGTAACTTAATAATTTGATGAGCCTTTATGCTTTAAATCCAAGCTCTTGAAAAGTACTCTCTGTTACTCCCTGCACTGGCTGAAAACATTTTTAGGTTATATTAATAGCCCAGTGCAAATGTGTAAAGCATCCTCTGTGTAATATTATAAATCTTCCATAACCTGAAAATGGTTACAAAGGGTTAACATTTAAGTTATTTAAGTATAAGAATGTTCATGACCTGCAAAAAAGTAAAATAAAAACACTATACTATTTATGTTCAGATTTCGAAGTATAACTAAACAGTATTTTCGTAAAGCTGATGGTGTTGTTATAATGTATGATGTAACATGTGAATCAACATTCACCAATATTAGAAACTGGATGCTCAGTGTTGAGGTAAGTACAGTATATTTTATTTAGACATCTTTCTATACATAGAAAATAATTTCCTTGATTCATTGTTAAGATATTTTGTTCAGGGATTTGAACAGGGGAGGGTACAAGGTGGAACCAACATCAAGTTTGCCATGAGCTTCGGGAAACTACCAGAGAAAATTTGATAAAATCAGCAGCTCTAGCTGAGACAATATTTCTGCTCATTTAGGTACAAACAAACATGTACAGGATTAGTGTTGAGTTAGACCAAAAGGGTGGCAATGCTTCGACGTTGATGGATGCAGAAGAAAACAAATATACTCTCTGCAAGAAGAGGAGGGTCTAGACTAAGTACTGTGTTGCCACTAACCCCAGCTGTTGACCCCTTTACCCATGATATTAACCCTAAAACAAACAAAAAATAATATATAGATTTTGTCAGTGTTAAAAGTGAACCTATGTTAATATTGGATGTATATTATACAGGAAGGAGTAGATGATGGTACAGTATTGGTTCTTGTTGGTAATAAAACAGATCTAATAGATCAACAAAATAGTGGTGTAGTGAAAACTAAAGATGGCAATAAATTAGCAGATGTAAGTCACAGTTATTAGTCATTCACAATACCTTATTCTATTTTGATTTAAATCCAGATTGTTGTGTTTGTATTATTTTAGTATCTAATAAAAGATGATGTGAAAGTGTGTGAAAGATACATAATTTATAATGGCATATATATATATATATTTGTAGGAATATGGTGCCTTGTTTTTTGAAACTAGTGCTAAATCTGGATCAGGTATAGAAGAGACTATTGATGGTCTTTCAAGGTAACTATTTTACAATAAGCTTTCCTCTGATATATTAAAACTTCACCTTGATTTCCTGTTTGAGTTGTTTGAAATTGTAAATTGGATGCATTGTAAACTGTATTTCTATGGGTTTTTAATAATACAGCTTGAACCAGTTTTATTCATTTAGATATATCTGAGACCTTTAATTAAACAGCGTAATGGAATCATTGTCTTTTTCACAGATTTGGGCAAAAGAATCCATTTCTGTTAGAAAGTGCAGATGGCCATGTTTTTACTTGGCTCAGTCTCCATTGTGTACTGTAATTGATTTAAGTTACTCTACTAAAGATAGGAAAGAAAGAAACACTCACTCCTCCTGTGAGATAACTCTGCCATGTAAATGTCAATTTAAAAAAATTGATATGTATTTTATTTACTTCTATTTAGTTTATTACAAGAGAAAGAAGACAAGGCTATAGAAGCTGCTCTAAGATTGGATGAATTTGTTGTTAAGAAGAAAGGATGCTGTAAATAGATCTAAACTATCTGGATCTACCGTTATAAACAACTTTACTTCGTTCATACCTTTAGTTCTCTAGCAAAGATAACTTCTATTTAGTGCTGCATTGATTCCAAGAGCTGCAATACAGTGTACATCGTGATTCAGGCCATTGTGAGTTAATATTCAGACTCACCACTTATCACTGTGCAAACGTTGACTGAATATTGAAAATATCTTCATTCATTCATCAAATTTCAATGCAGCCCTATTTTTTCACCAATGTAGATGAGATATACGTGCTATTTTGAAGATGAATGAAACTTGTAAAATATATCTATATCTATACAAGATGGCTCTCATTACAATGACTCTAATATTCAAGTCAAATGTTAAGACTAGTTTCCATATAGTTAACATACTACAAATAGTAGGTTTACTACAAGTGGTGTGGGACTATTGTAAATTAAAATTACTCACTAGTCCTAGTACTGCTTTAAATACATACAACAAAATGTTGTATCTGTTTTTAAGAAAAAGGATTATTGGCTCCAATATATTAACCTACTAGATCTGTTTGTTCTTGCATTGTTACATGACTAACAGATTGTTTCATTACAAATACATTAATAATGCAATGACAAACAAACTGTTATAAACTATATGGAAACCAGCCATTCCACTAATTACATTACCCAGTGCAATATGTAGTATATTTATCATTTTATTTATTATATATATAGAACTGTACAAATTGTAATATAAAACTTTGTTTAAAGGCTCAATACCACTCTTGTTGTAACTGAATAATATGTCCCAATCTTTATTCTGGTCAACAAGTTGTAAAAGTTTATAATATTCCAATTAATTGATGATAAAAATTTCATCTTAACACACCTAATTTAAAAAATTCAACTAAATGATTTGAAAAGCCTAACGTAAACCTTTTCAAATGTGACTTGAATTTTAAAATATTTTTGAAACCTCTGGACAAGTAAAATAGGATGTAATGGATAATTTACACAACAGGTAGGACACTTAAACATCTAGTACTTAGAATAAGGCTATTATTTATTTTCTGGAGCTGTCAAGCCAGCAAGAGTGTTATTGTCCCTTTAAAGGATTTTATTGTGTCTTATTTTATTCATTTTCCAATAAACTTAACAAGGTATGAGGTATGGCTACTTGTTCTATAACACCTGTAACCACTTCTGATATTAGTTCTTTTATCTAACAAGTTTTACACTGACATATTTATACTTCTTATCACAAACTATGATTAATAATATATTTTGTATATTTTACATTAGGAAGTTTATTGTTAAAGATGCCTTATGTGAGATTTAGATGCAAAATAATGAAAAATAGATATTACACCATATTAATCATTTATTGATGGGGAAGCAGGTTCTATTCTCATTTGAGCTAAGTTTTAGGTCTAGATTTCAAATTTGGCATTTCTAATTGTTAAAGATTTTCACTATTAAAATTGACATTTATTGTATCCCTTGGGGTACAAAATTAATCCAAAAATATATTTAAAGCAGCTGATAGTCATTTGCATTTTTTTGAAAATGTCTAATTTCTATCTCTATTCACCAGGCGATATACAATAATTATTATTTTCGCAGGGGTGTAATATGCAAATATGACGAACATGTAAAAATGACACTACTTTTAATTAGTTACTGACAATATATTTTAAAATATAACTATATGAGTTACAATAATATTTGCATGTATGTGTATTACTGTTAGCTTGATTTGATGATTTGTTTTCAAATCAACATTTGTATATGCCCAAATGTTAAATTGCTGTCACCCAGCTCTGTCAGTTGTCCACAATGATCGATAGCACAATTGATGTGGGCTGTCTGTCAGTGTATATCATTTAAAAAAGATTTAATGTTAACACCCAGTTATTCCCATTTGTTACAAAATTTTGTTAACATTTTGTGTAGGCGGCAATGAATAACATTTCTGAAATGTATATTGTGGTTTGTACTATTAAGAAGAATTTTCTATATGTTCAAAGTATCAAAGATTTATATATGGCCACACTGAATGTGGTTATATATTGTATTTTCCCTGTTCTACCATCTTTCTGAATGTCTGTCTTCTAGAAAAAAGAGGAATACCAGTAACATTAATAATTACTCCCCTTGTTAGGAAATCTTGTTAGTACCGTAGCCACTCCAATGTTTTAGTGTATAGTCTTCCAAATTATATAAATATGTACATAGTTTGTTTTTATAATTAATATTAAAATCTATTTACATCTTTGTTCTAGTATATTTTTACAGATGACTGTTAATCTTTCAAAGTTTAAATAAAATTCATCAGAACTTTACATGATTGTATTGTTTTTATACACCCACATCTTCATGTGGACGTATTATGCGGTCACTTGTTTATCTGGATGTCCGTCTACAATTTGTTTGTGGACACCTTACAGGTCACATTTTTTTATCTGATTTTGACGAAAATTGAAATATAGGTCTAGCTACCAAAGATTTTAGTTGCTTTCGATATTGACGTGTATTGGACCACAACTTCATGGATTATGGCCCATAATTGTATGAAAAATCGCGTTTTTAGTTTGTGGACACTCTAAAGGTCACAATTTTCATCTGGTGGTGATAAGACTTGATATGCTTGTTTATAACCCAAAGATTTTGGTTCCATTTGATATTCGTACATATCAGATTGTAAGTTCATAATGGAGACTGAGTCAAAATTTGTGAAAATGGGACCGAACTGCTGGACAAAATGGTCACTTCTTGTACACAAATAGTGTAAAAGTATGTAATACAAAGGTTGTGGACCCTCTAAAAGGCACATTTTTTTTTTATTTTGATGAAACTTGAAATGCATGTTTATAATCCAAAGATCTTGGTTTATTTCGATATTCGCGCATATCAGACTTTTTGGATTATGGCCCCTGTTTTTAGCTTGTGGATTCTCTGCAGGTCATAATTTTGCATCTAGTTTTAAAAACCGTATAACCAGGAAAATCTTTAGGTACATTTTCACTCAACACTTGGATCAAACCCAAGATTTTTTACTTTAAAGGTGTGCGAACCCTAAACTCACTGAGCTACCCTACTAACTAATTGGCAGCCATTTTAATGAAATCATGACAGTTAAAATTTGATGAAGAGTAGACAGAAAAGCAGCTGTCTCAGCAAACTTTCCCTCATTTAGCACACTGATCAGTAGTGAATATTCACAAGGCCGCTAAAGTCACTGATAAAGATGACATCAATGTGACTTAATGAGTCTGCAATATTGACTTTTTTCCTCCGACAAATTAAATACTAAAACTGTTTTTTTTTATGAATTAGAAAAATAAATAAAACTGTTTGAATTATTTGTAGGTAAAAAATGTTTCCTATTAGTGTATATGGGTATTAAAATGAGTAAAAGGCATCATTCTGCCCGAAGCATTTAATTTATGTCTTATGTTAACGATGCATGTGCCATTGAGCCAATGATTGACGCGGTGTGATGTGGCTGCACGTGTTGAAAACAGTCATCTTTTACATAGATATAAGAAGACTCTTGTAATTCTCTGTGAAACAGACTGAGCACACTGCCTGCGATACGCCTAATAACGGGAAATGCATAGTTTTAAATTGGTATTCAAAGGCCCACTTAAGTTTTAAAAAAATCACTTAAAGGGCCCTATGGGAGTTACATGACTTCACGGTTTTTCATGCCATCCGAACAGCTGTTGTTGTCAGGTTACCTCATCCAGCACCACTGATACCATGCCAGATGAATGGAAAGAAATCTACAACAACAAATCCTGATCACAAAAACTTACACATTTTTATTTACATCTCTTCATACATGTACTGTATATGCATTAATTACATGTAATTAAGACCATCTCTAGATGTCTATCTCAGAAGTCAGAAGACCCAGAAAACAGAAATTTGAAATAGAAATAAAAAGCTCAAACTCATGTTAGATTTTTGAATGTTGTAACATAATTTCCAATCTTTCCAATCAATAACTATTTGCTTTCATTTGTTTAATGAGGCATTTTTAATTTTTCCAGAATTTGGATTGTTTTATAACTGTATGTGTAATGATGGTTGCTGATTGCTATGGCACCAGAATTTTAAATTAAATCATAAGTCGCAAAATCTGCTATATACTGTATTTCTGGTTTGCATGCATAAATATTTCTTTAAATTTATCCCATCAATATACAGAATAAAATAAAAGAAAAAGAAACAAGAATGGAAATAAATCTGAATTTCATAAGATGGACATAATAATTTCATCATACATTTTTGTAATAAAGCTGCTGAATGTCATTTGAGTGTCCTTTGCAAACTACAATATTTCTTAAGCTGAATTCCTGAAATGAATGGCAGTCCTGTACCACTGACACGGAGAAATCTCACTCAAAAACAATGAGGCACATTGTTGAGCAACGCTAGGATTATACCTGGAACAGCCTGGTTGGTCGCCACTGTGGCTCCCAATATAAAAAAACCTGGTGTTCGCTGAATCTTTTGATTGTCCTTTTTTCAATACAAAATGGGAAGTTATCTACCATTGATATTTAGTTTTGGTTTTTGTAATTTTGATAAATAATTTGAATAGATATTGTCCGAAAAATTCAAATCTTGATCCACAGCTTGAATACATGAATATATGTATGTACAAAATTTCAGAAATCCTTCATGTGTAAAAATTGCAAAATAAATTAAATAACTATAATCTATAATTAAAATAGGACAAAATATTTAAACGGTTATGTATTAACCTGAACAATCATTTAATAAAGATTGTAGTTCACACTCTTGGTACCTAGAACACAATATTAAATATCATAAACAACATATTTAAAAAAAATATAATCAATGTATTGATACCTAGATATCTGAATATGACAACATATGACATTTTTTTTTTTGTAAACTTTATTAAAATGGGTATACTAATTTAACTGAATTATGCCATACCGAACAAAAATATTGTGGTTCTTGGACAATCCTTACCGATGCAGGAGCGAGGTTTTTATTTTGTCAAAGTATCTCTTCAGTTGAATAACATCAGCCTACACATTCAAGCCACTCATCATTTTGTTTATAGGTAAGTATGATTATCCAGTCCAGTATCATTTATGATTGTCATTAACATTTATTAGGGTTATGAACTTGATAAATTAGCGTATACATTATTAAAATTTTTTTATATAAATTTAACTCTGTAACCTGGGTAAAAATATCAACTCCAGTAATTATTGAGACTGATTTTTTATTATAATGAAATAAAAACAAGTCATGCAGATGCGGCCCTTTTTTAAATAATATATGGCCTTACTGAATGCCAGTAATATTTTGTTTATCATTGTCATTGGTATATGGAGTTCAATCACCTCTAATAACATATATTTTAGCTTTCGATTTAAACAGAGAGAGAGAGAGAGATTAGAGAGAGAGAGAGAGAGCTTTCAACTTCCACTTGACACAAACTAGGTCATTTCTGGACTGACATACTTATGGTGATTTTATGTCAATAGATAGTTTGCACATGGGAGGAAACCAGAGGACCCAGAGAAAACCTACAAGGTAAATACATCATTTGACTCAATGGCAGACCTCATAATATAACTTCCCCCCCCCCACACACACCCAACCTAGCTCACGACTCCAACAGATGAACAATGTGTAAGCAATATTTATTAAAATTGGAAATTATAGAAACAGACATATATTAGTACCGTATGGTATTTATACTTACAGTCCGTGCATTTGTCATGTGTTCCAGTATACTCTGCATTTTACTACCACCTTCAATATTATCTAGTTCTATTATTTTTGGTGAAACTTGTAATTTAGAAAATATTTTCTTAGCAGTATCACAATAAGGACAATATGTTTTAGAAAATATAACAACACAGTTGCTGTCTATGGTATTTTGAACATATACAGCCTCTTCAGAATTCATATCTACTGGAGTTGGTGCTGAATTACCCATTTTGTGTTAATTCTGTTCAAATATAAAATTTATACAATGTGTTTCTAGTAGTTGGATAAGTTGTTGATTCTCTCAGGTCATTTCATCTAGAAAAAAAAGTCGGCCATGAGTTAGATTTTGTCATGCAATTAGATAGTTCCAAAATAATTTACTACAGGTATAATTGTGTGTATTAAAGGGCGATAAATAATTGAAAGGGGGTAGATAGTGTTGTGCTTTGAGCTCTAGTTGGCTTGTTTCCTCTTTGCGGTTTAAATCTTTATGGTGAGCACATAATGTGGCTTGGAGATCGGGACGACTTCTTAACCACAAAGGCTTACTCTGGGTAATTTTGTTTCCTCCAACAGGAAAGACCCCTGCGTGAGTTCTAAGATAATAAACATTAAAGCCCCAATAACACTCTTGTTGTAACTGAAAAATATGTCCCAATCTTCATTCTGGTCAACAAATCGTATTATTTTAGAATATTGCAATTAAATGACGATATAAATTTCATCCTAACACACCTATTTTGAAAAATTGGAAAAATTAAACCAATTGATTTTCAAATGTGACTTGGATTTTAAAATATTTTCGAACCCTCTGGACAAGTAAAATAGGTTACGTTGTAATGGATAATTTACACAACAGTAGGACACTTAAACATCTAGTACTAAGAATAAGGGTATTATTTATTTTCTGGGGCTACCAAGCCAGCAAGAATGTTATTGTCCCTTTAAGACAACTTGTTAGAGGTGCAGGACGGTGGGTCATTGGCATGCACATTAGAATTCGATATAAGAGTAGGCCGTAGCGCCACTGTCCCGGCAAAATTTCCCTCATGAGTCATAGTACACTTTACGGCGTTTCCCCATCTTCATTCGCACGGTTGTAGAAAAACAGTAGGACGTTAAACCCACCACTACCAGAAAGATTGACAGGATGTACATCATAGCCTATACTCCTGTGTATATTTCGTCTAAAAATACACCAGGGGATTCCTTACTAAGTTTGATTCAAATTCGAGATTCCCGGTCTTAAAACAGAAACGAATTCACCAGATTCATCGTACGACACAAAACTGCCCCCCCCCCCCCGCCCTCCCAGATTAAGAAGACAATTTTATTGAAAATATTTTGATACAAAAAATGTTCATAATATAGATTTTCAAGTCTAAATACTTGCAACAATTGATCCAATCTGATTAAAAGACAGATCCTATTTAGTTTCGTATAGATCAAAATTTCGTTTTACTTGTCTTTACTACACTGGGAAGCATGACATCGACGAGGCTTAATGAGTACGGCATATTAACTTTTTAACTCCGACAAATTAAATTCTCAAACATTTTTTTGAGGTAAAAGAAAAATAAATAAAGACGTTTGAAGTATTTGTAGTTAAAAAATATTTCCTATTTAGTGTAAATGGGTATTAAAAAGAGTAAAATGCATCATTTTGCCCGAAGCAGTTAGGTGTTAAGTAAACATTGCACGAGCCGCTGAGCCAATGACTAACGGCGCGTGGAGTCAACGCACCTGTTGTGGATTGTCGTCTGTTACAGAGATATTTCGTAAGTAATTCTCTGTGAAACAGATTGCACTGGGATCTGGAAGAGTTGTTATCATTCATTCACATGTTCTTAATGGTGTATGATATTGATTGGTTAATGGCAGTGGCTAAATACCACGCTCCAAAATACCACGCCCGTCCCTATTGCTTCTATACAAATGTAACGTGGTACGAGATTTTGGTACCACGCTCTTTTTAATTATGGTGATTTTACCCGTTCAAAAGCTAATTTTGGAAATTACATTAATTATTTAAATAATTTTAATGTTTTATACTATTTATAGATCATATTTACACTTGATATTTAATATAATACAATTCAATCAGTCGGTTAAAATAATCGCCATTAATATACGGTGTACACGTTATTGTTACCTATTTAAAAAGGCCCCACGTGGTATATTGCACTACTGCGTAGATTTACTAAAACGTAGCAGTTAAAAACGTGGTATAATAAAGAATGAGAATGGCACGAAAGAACACTGAGTTGATAAGTAAAAAGAACGTGGTACAATAGAATCTGAGGCTGAGATAACAGTACCAAGTTCATTTACTGTTTCTATACAAACGAAACGTGGTACGCGACTTTGACTTATTTTAAATTATATAATGCTTATTTTTCAAATTATTTTGATTATTTAATTCATTTTGTTGTTTTATAGGCCCTATTTTCACTTTATGTTAAAATAAATTACAATACAAATAGCCCATCGGCCCGTTAAATACCATACCGTTAACAATATTGTGCAAACAAACTTCTTGATATATTAGAATCCGAAGCGGAGATAACCCAATCAACCTCACATTACTGCTTCTGTACAATTGAAACGTGGTACGCGACTTTGGTACCACGTCCTTTTTAATTATTGGGATTTACATTATTTGAAGCAAATTTTCCAAATTGTAATGATTATATATTCCATACAAACGTGGTATAATAGAATCCGAAACTGATAAAATCGTACCACGCTCGTCTTATGTGTTCTATGCAAACGGAATATGTTGCGCGACTTCGGTAAATAAAGGAGTGGTATACTAGAATCAGAGACTGGGATAACCGTGACACAAATGGAACGTGGTGCGCGACTTCGGTACAAAAAAACGTGGTATAATAGATTCAGAGACTGGGATAATCATACCACGCTCGCCTTACTGTTTTTTTTTAAAAAACGGAACACGGTACGCAACTTCGGTTCAAAAACGTGGTATACTAGAATCAGAGACTGGGATAACCGTGGTACGCTCGCCTTACACTGGCTCTATACAAACGGAACGTGGTACGCGACTTCGGTACAATAGAAACTTGGTATAATAAAATCCTAGACTGAGATAATCATACCACGCACGCCTTACTGGTTCTATATGAACGGAACGTGGTACCAAAGTCGCGTACCACGTCCCGTTTGCATAGAACTAGTAAGACTTAGGTCCAAAAAACGTGGTATAATAGAATCCGAAACTGAGATAATCGTACCACGCTCGCCTTACTGGTTCTATACAAACGGAACGTGGTACGCGACTTCGGTTCAAAAACGTGGTATAATAGAATCTGAAACTGAGATAATCATACCACGCTCGCGTTACTGGTTCTATACAAAGGGAACGTGGTATAATAGATTCAGAGACTGGGATAATCATACCACGCTCGCCTTACTGGTTTTTTAAAAAACGGAACGCGGTACGCAACTTCGGTTCAAAAACGTGGTATACTAGAATCAGAGACTGGGATAACCGTGGCACGCTCGCCTTATACTGGCTCTATACAAACGGAACGTGGTACGCGACTTCGGTACAATAGAAACTTGGTATAATAGAATCCGACACTGAGATAATCATACCACGCTCGCCTTACTGGTTCTATATGAACGGAACGTGGTACCAAAGTCGCGTACCACGTCCCGTTTCCATAGAACTAGTAAGACTTAGGTCCAAAAACGTGGTATAATAGAATCCGAAACTGAGATAATCGTACCACGCTCGCCTTACTGGTTCTATACAAACGGAACGTGGTACGCGACTTCGGTTCAAAAACGTGGTATAATAGAATCCGAAACTGAGATAATCATACCACGCTCGCGTTACTGGTTCTATACAAAGGGAACGTGGTATAATAGATTCAGAGACTGGGATAATCATAACACGCTCGCCTTACAGGTTTTTTAAAAAACGGAACGCGGTACGCAACTTCGGTTCAAAAACGTGGTATACTAGAATCAGAGACTGGGATAACCTTGGCACGCTCGCCTTATACTGGCTCTATACAAACGGAACGTGGTACGCGACTTCGGTAAAATAGAAACTTGATATAACAGAATCTGAGACTGAGATAATCATACCACGCTCGCCTTACTGGTTCTATATGAACGGAACGTGGTACCAAAGTCGCTTACCACGTCCCGTTTGCATAGAACTAGTAAGACTTAGGTCCAAAAACGTGGTATAATAGAATCCGAAACTGAGATAATCGTACCACGCTCGCCTTACTGGTTCTATACAAACGGAACGTGGTGACTTCGGTTCAAAAACGTGGTATAATAGAATCCGAAACTGAGATAATCATACCACGCTCGCGTTACTGGTTCTATACAAACGGAACGTGGTATAATAGATTCACAGACTGGGATAATCATACCACGCTCGTCTTACTTGTTTTTTAAAAAACGGAACGCGGTACGCAACTTCGTTTCAAAAACGTGGTGTACTAGAATCAGAGACTGGGATAACCGTGGCACGCTCGCCTTACACTGGCTCTATACAAACGGAACGTGGTACGCGACTTCGGTACAATAGATACTTGGTATAATAATCATACCACGCTCGCGTTACTGGTTCTATACAAAGGGAACGTGGTATAATAGATTCAGAGACTGGGATAATCATAACACGCTCGCCTTACAGGTTTTTTAAAAAACGGAACGCGGTACGCAACTTCGGTTCAAAAACGTGGTATACTAGAATCAGAGACTGGGATAACCTTGGCACGCTCGCCTTATACTGGCTCTATACAAACGGAACGTGGTACGCGACTTCGGTAAAATAGAAACTTGATATAACAGAATCTGAGACTGAGATAATCATACCACGCTCGCCTTACTGGTTCTATATGAACGGAACGTGGTACCAAAGTCGCTTACCACGTCCCGTTTGCATAGAACTAGTAAGACTTAGGTCCAAAAACGTGGTATAATAGAATCCGAAACTGAGATAATCGTACCACGCTCGCCTTACTGGTTCTATACAAACGGAACGTGGTACGCGACTTCGGTTCAAAAACGTATGGTATAATAGAATCCGAAACTGAGATAATCATACCACGCTCGCGTTACTGGTTCTATACAAACGGAACGTGGTATAATAGATTCAGAGACTGGGATAATCATACCACGCTCGCCTTACTGGTTTATTAAAAAAACGGAACGCGGTACGCAACTTCGGTTCAAAAACGTGGTATAATAGAATACGAGACTGAAATAATCGTACTGGTTCTATATAAACGGAACGTGGTGCGCGACATCGGATTCTATTATACCACGTTTTTAAACCTAAGAAGCGTACCAGTATACGGCCTATAAAACATCAAAATCGATTAAATTATCAACATAATTTCAAAAATAAGCCAAATTGGTATACTAGAATCAGAGACTGGGATAACCGTGGCACGCTCGCCTTATACTGGCTCTATACAAACGGAACGTGGTACGCGACTTCGGTACAATAGAAATTTGGTATAATAAGATCCGAGACTGAGATAATCATACCACGCTCGCCTTACTACTTCTATATGAACGGAACGTGGTACCAGAATCGCGTACCACTTCCCGTTTGTATAGAACTAGTAAGACTTCGGTCCAAAAAACAAAACGTGGCATAATAGAATCCGAAACTGAGATAATCGTACCACGCTCGCTTTACTGGTTCTATACAAACGGAACGTGGTACGCGACTTCGGTTCAAAAACGAGGTATAATAGAATCCGAAACTGAGATAATCATACCACGCTCGCGTTACTGGTTCTATACAAACGGAATAGATTCAGAGACTCTGATAATCATACCACGCTCGCCTTACTTGTTTTTTTAAAAAAACGGAACGCGGTACGCAACTTCGTTTCAAAAACGTGGTGTACTAGAATCAGAGACTGGGATAACCGTGGCACGCTCGCCTTACACTGGCTCTATACAAACGGAACGTAGTACGCGACTTCGGTACAATAGAAACTTGGTATAATAGAATCTGAGACTGAGATAATCATACCACGCTCGCCTTACTGGTTCTATATGAACGGAACGTGGTTCCAGAGTCGCGTACCACGTCCCGTTTGCATAGAACTAGTAAGACTTAGGTCCAAAAACGTGGTATAATAGAATCCGAAACTGAGATAATCGTACCACGCTCGCCTTACTGGCTCTATACAAACGGAACGTTGTACGCGACTTCGGTTCAAAAACGTGGTATAATAGAATCCGAAACTGAGATAATCATACCACGCTCGCGTTACTGGTTCTATACAAACGGAACGTGGTATAATAGATTCAGAGACTGGGATAATCATACCACGCTCGCCTTACTGTTTTTTTTAAAAAACGGAACGCGGTACGCAACTTCGGTTCAAAAACGTGGTATACTAGAATCAGAGACTGGGATAACCGTGGCACGCTCGCCTTATACGCGACTTCGGTTCAAAAACGTGGTATAATAGAATCCCAAACTGAGATAATCATACCACGCTCGCGTTACTGGTTCTATACAAAGGGAACGTGGTATAATAGATTCAGAGACTGGGATAATCATACCACGCTCGCCTTACTGGTTTTTTTAAAAAACGGAACGCGGTACGCAACTTCGGTTCAAAAACGTGGTATACTAGAATCAGAGACTGGGATAACCGTGGCACGCTCGCCTTATACTGGCTCTATACAAACGGAACGTGGTACGCGACTTCGGTACAATAGAAACTTGGTATAATAGAATCCGACACTGAGATAATCATACCACGCTCGCCTTACTGGTTCTATATGAACGGAACGTGGTACCAAAGTCGCGTACCACGTCCCGTTTCCATAGAACTAGTAAGACTTAGGTCCAAAAACGTGGTATAATAGAATCCGAAACTGAGATAATCGTACCACGCTCGCCTTACTGGTTCTATACAAACGGAACGTGGTACGCGACTTCGGTTCAAAAACGTGGTATAATAGAATCCGAAACTGAGATAATCATACCACGCTCGCGTTACTGGTTCTATACAAAGGGAACGTGGTATAATAGATTCAGAGACTGGGATAATCATAACACGCTCGCCTTACAGGTTTTTTAAAAAACGGAACGCGGTACGCAACTTCGGTTCAAAAACGTGGTATACTAGAATCAGAGACTGGGATAACCGTGGCACGCTCGCCTTATACTGGCTCTATACAAACGGAACGTGGTACGCGACTTCGGTAAAATAGAAACTTGATATAATAGAATCCGAGACTGAGATAATCATACCACGTTCGCCTTACTACGTCTATATGAACGGAACGTGGTACCAGAATCGCGTACCACGTCCCGTTTGTATAGAACTGGTAAGACTTCGGTCCAAAAAACGTGGCATAATAAAATCCGAAACTGAGATAATCATACCACGCTCGCCTTACTGGTTCTATACAAACGGAACGTGGTATAATAGAATCAGAGACTGAGATAATCGTACCACGCTCGCCTTACTGGTTCTATGCGAACGGGACGTGGTACGCGACTTCGGTTAAAAAAACGTGGTATAATAGAATCAGAGACTGAGATAATCGTACCAAGCTCGCCCTACTTGTTCTAACCAGTAAGGCGAGCGTGGTATGATTATCTCAGTCTCGGATTCTATTATACCATGTTTCTATAAGTCGCGTAACACTTCAGTTCAAAAAACGTGGTATAATAGAATCAGAGACTGAGATAATCGTACCACGCTCTATTGTACCGAAGTCGCGTAACACGTTCCGTTTGCATAGAGCCAGTATAAGGCGAGCGTACCACGGTTATCCCAGTCTCTGATTCTGGTATACCAATTTGGCTTATTTTTAAAATTATGTTAATAATTTAACCCATTTTGATGTTTTATAGGCCGTATATTGTTCGCTTCTTAGGTTTAAAAAAGTGGTATAATAGAATCCGATGTCGTGCACCACGTTCTGTTTGTATAGAAGCAGTACGATTATCTCAGTCTCGTATACTATTATACCACGGAAAGGAACGTGGTACGCGACTTCGGTTCAAAAACGTAGTATAACAGAACCCGAGAGTGAGATAATCGTACTGGTTCTATACATGGTGCGCCACTTCAGTTCAAAAAACGTGGTATAATAGAATCAGAGACTGAGATAATCGTACCACGCTCGCCTTACTGGTTCTATGCAAACGGGACGTGGTACGCGACTTCGGTTAAAAAAACGTGGTATAATATAGAATCAGAGACTGAGATAATCGTAAAAAGCTCGCCTTACTTGTTCTAACCAGTAAGGCGAGCGTGGTATGATTATCTCAGTCTCGGATTCTATTATACCAAGTTTCTATTGTACCGAAGTCGCGTAACACTTCAGTTCAAAAAACGTGGTATAATAGAATCAGAGACTGAGATAATCGTACCACGCTCTATTGTACCGAAGTCGCGTAACACGTTCCGTTTGTATAGAGCCAGTATAAGGCGAGCGTACCACGGTTATCACAGTCTCTGATTCTGGTATACCAATTTGGCTTATTTTTAAAATTATGTTAAAAATTTAACCCATTTTGATGTTTTATAGGCCGTATATTGTTCGCTTCTTAGGTTTAAAAAAGTGGTATAATAGAATCCGATGTCGTGCACCACGTTCTGTTTGTATAGAAGCAGTACGATTATCTCAGTCTCGTATACTATTATACCACGGAAAGGAACGTGGTACGCGACTTCGGTTCAAAAACGTAGTATAATAGAACCCGAGAGTGAGATAATCGTACTGGTTCTATACAAACGGAACATGGTGCGCCACTTCAGTTCAAAAAACGTGGTATAATAGAATCAGAGACTGAGATAATCGTACCACGCTCGCCTTACTGGTTCTATGCAAACGGGACGTGGTACGCGACTTCGGTTAAAAAAACGTGGTATAATATAGAATCAGAGACTGAGATAATCGTAAAAAGCTCGCCTTACTTGTTCTAACCAGTAAGGCGAGCGTGGTATGATTATCTCAGTCTCGGATTCTATTATACCAAGTTTCTATTGTACCGAAGTCGCGTAACACGTTCCGTTTGCATAGAGCCAGTATAAGGCGAGCGTACCACGGTTATCCCAGTCTCTGATTCTGGTATACCAATTTGGCTTATTTTTAAAATTATGTTGATAATTTAACTCATTTTGATGTTTTATAGGCCGTATATTGTTTGCTTCTTAGGTTTAAAAACGTGGTATAATAGAATCCGATGTCGTGCACCACGTTCTGTTTGTATAGAAGCAGTACGATTATCTCAGTCTCGTATACTACATGTATTATACCACGTTTTTGAACCGAAGTTGCGTACCGCGTTCCGTTTTAAAAAAAAACAGTAAGGCGAGCGTGGTATGATTATCCCAGTCTCTGAATCTATTATACCACGTTCCGTTTGTATAGAACCAGTAAGGCGAGCGTGGTATGATTATCTCAGTTTCCGATTCTATTATACCACGTTTTGAACCGAAGTCGCGTACCACGTTCCGTTTGTATAGAACCAGTAAGGCGAGCGTGGTACGATTATGTCAGTTTCGGATTCTATTATACCACATTTTTTGGACCGAAGTAGCGTACCACGTTCCGTTTGTATATAACCAGTAAGGCGAGCGTGGTACGGTTATCTCGGTCACGGATTCCATTATACCACGCCCTGTTTAACTATCAACTCACGGTACTCTCGTATCATCCACGTATTTTATCATCCAAGTATTTTATTATACCCCGTTTTACTTGTCACGTTTTATTTCATATCTACCCACTATACCACAAGGCTTTTTTTCTAGAGGGTACAGTATATGGCCTATAAAATCATCAAAATGGATTAAATTATCAACATAATTTGAAAAATAAGCCAAAGTCGCGTACCACGTTTCGTTTTTGTAGACGGAGAAAGTCGAGTGAGGTACTGATATGCACGTTTTCATTTGCCCAGTCGGAGCACAACAGTAGGACGTTAAGCCCCATTTCATTTCATTTCCAATATACCACGTAAAGTCTTTCTAAATAGGGAATAGTTTATTAACTTTTACTCAGTATTAGATTAAACATAAAGTGTAAATGTGGCCTATAAAAACATCAAAATGGATTAAATAATCAAAATTTACTACATATAATGCTAAATCCCTATAAATAAAAAGGACATGGTACCGAACTAGAATATACAAACGGGACGTGGTACGCGACTTCGGTACAAAAAATGTTTTATAATAGAATAAACCGTACCACGCTCGCCTTACTGGTTCTATACAAACGGAACGTGGTACGCGACTTCGGTTCAAAAACGTGGTATAATAGAATCCGAGAGTGAGATAATCGTACTGGTTCTATACAAACGGAACATGGTGCGCCACTTCAGTTCAAAAAACGTGGTATAATAGAATCAGAGACTGAGATAATCGTACCACGCTCGCCTTACTGGTTCTATGCAAACGGGACGTGGTACGCGACTTCGGTTAAAAAAACGTGGTATAATAGAATCCGAGAGTGAGATAATCGTAGTGGTTCTATACAAGAGAGAGAGAGAGAAATGAGGTTTAACGTCCACTCAACACAACTAGGTCATTTCGGGACTAACATATGGTTTTTAATTTTTATTTCAATAATTCGCTTGCGCGAAGGGGTCTTTAGCAGTGGGAGGAAACCGGCGTGCCCGGAGGAAACCCACGAGGTTGAGAAGGCGCCCCTATCTCCATGCCACATACGCTCACACCAGGGCTCGAAACCACAGCCGCAAGCCAGAGGTGACCGGCCAGCTAGAGGTCGAAGCGCGGCACTCTAGACCACTAGGCCATCCCAACCCCCGGTTCTATACAAACGGAACATGGTGCGCCACTTCAGTTCATAAAACGTGGTATAATAGAATCAGAAACTGAGATAATCGTACCACCGCCTTACTGGTTCTATACAAACGGAACGTGGTACGCGACTTCGGATCAAAAACGTGGTATAATAGAATCCGAGAGTGAGATAATCGTACTGGTTCTATACAAACGGAACATGGTGCGCCACTTCAGTTCAAAAAACGTGGTATAATAGAATCAGAGACTGAGATAATCGTACCACGCTCGCCTTACTGGTTCTATGCAAACGGGACGTGGTACGCGACTTCGGTTAAAAAAACGTGGTATAATAGAATCCGAGAGTGAGATAATCGTAGTGGTTCTATACAAACGGAACATGGTGCGCCACTTCAGTTCATAAAACGTGGTATAATAGAATCAGAAACTGAGATAATCGTACCACCGCCTTACTGGTTCTATACAAACGGAACGTGGTACGCGACTTCGGATCAAGAAACGTGGTATAATAGAATCAGAGACTGAGATAATCGTACCACGCTCGCTTTACTGGTTCTATACAAACGGAACGTGGTACGCGACTTCGGTTCAAAAAACGTGGTATAATAGAATCAGGGACTGAGATAATCGTACCATACTTGCTTTACTGGTTCTATACAAACAGGGCGTGGTACGCGACTTCGGTACAAAAAAGTTTTATAATAGAATCCGAGAATGAGATAATCGTACCAGGGCTGGGGTAATGGTAATGGGTAATGGTAATGGAATGTAATCATTACATTTTTTAAGTAATGGCCATGTAATGAGTAATGGAAGATTTTAAAAGTAATGAGTAATGGAAATGTAATTAATTACATTCCAAAAATCATGTAATGGTCAATTACATTTCAATTACTTTTCAATTACATTTTATTTTATGGCACGTATAAATATTTCCATTTGACAAACATGAAATTTTATAGCACCAAAGAAGAAAATTAAGTGTACCTGACACAAATCCAATTTATTATAATTTTCTTTAAAAAAAAAAAATTTAAATCAGTTTTAACAAATTATAAAAAGAAGGCATTCAACATTTTCTTTTATTACTTTTTATGTAGGACCCTTCTTTAGACACGTAACCTAACAAGTGAATCTTTGAAAAGAAGTATACTTTAATTAAAGATTAGTGTTAATTTACAGTCAATCATTCAGTCAATCAATCAATCAGTTAAGATTAAAAGACAATAGTCTTACTACACTTTAATCTTAATCTCAAGGTAACAAGTGACAAACTAAACAATGGCTTTCAAGTATCTCATCATTTTATGGATACTTCATAATAAACAATCATTTTTTTTTTAGAGTCTTGCTAAGTAATTTACCAGTTATACAATATATTATAGACAAAGTCTTTGGGTTGATTAAAAATCGTATAAAATTACTTAAAGGAGCTAAATCTCTAATTTTCTTGAATCAGAAATTGACACAAATGGATCGCAACGCATATAATAGTGCAATATGAATGTATATAAACTGATCAACATTCAAAACTTTCTGTTTTTGCTGTAATTTCTAATCAGTTATGTTCGACGAAGTACAGCATGTTTTGGTAACCAATAACCGTCACTTGAATATTATGATTTATAGAAATAACAATTCATACACAAATATTGATTTAACTGAAAAAAGGATTATTTTAAGTTTGGTTTTGTAGGCTCTTCATGGCAGAAAACAATGTTGTCTTTTTAATTTCTATGTGAAAAGTCATAAAGTAATGGGTAATGGTAATTAATTACTTTCAATGTAATGGGTAATGGTAATTAATTACATTGCTAAAAATGAGAAAGTAATTGTAATGATTACATTTAAAAAGTAATGGTAATGGTAATGTAATTAATTACATTCGTAAAGTAATGGCCCCAGCCCTGAATCGTACCACCCTCGCCTTACTGGTTCTTTACAAACGGAACACGGTACGCAACTTCGGTTCAAAAACGTGGTATAGTAGAATCCGAGACTGAGATAATCGCACCACGATCGTCTAACGGGGTCTAGAAAAACGTGGCCCGCGACTTCGATACAAAAAAATGTTGTATAATAGAATCCGAAACTTATATAATCGTACTACGCTCATTTTACGGGTTCTATACAAATGGAACGTGGTACGCGACTTCGGTACGAAAAAAGGTGGTATAATAGAATTCGAGACTGAGATAACCGTACAACGCTCATCCTACTGGTTCTATACAAACGAAAAGTTATACGCGACTTCGGTAAAAAAAAAAAGAGTGGTATTCTAGAATCAGAGACTGGGATAACCGTAGCACGCTCGCCTTGTACCGGTTCTATACAAACGGAACGTGGTACGCGACTTCAGTTCAAAAACGTGGTATAATAGAATCCGAGACTGAGATAACCGTATAACGCTCATTCTACTGGTTCTATACAAACGAAAAGTTATACGCGGCTTCGGTAAAAAAAAAAGAGTGGTATACTAGAATCAGAGACTGGGATAACCGTGGCACGCTCGCCTTGTACTGGTTCTATACAAACGGAACGTGGTACGCGACTTCGGTACAAAAAAAAACGTGGTATAATAGAATCCGAGACTGAGATAACCGTACCACGCTGGCTTTACTACTTTTATACAAACGAAACGTGGTACGCGAATTTGTCGTATTTCTCAAATTATGTTGATTATTTAATCCAATGATTAATAGAATCAGTGACTGAGATAACCGTGCCACGCTCGCCCTATACTGGTTCTATACAAATGGAACGTGGTACGCGACCTCGGTACATATGTAAATCCCTATAAATAAAGGGGCTGAATCGCTAATATCTGGGACCTCGACATTAACACAAATGGGTCGCAACGCATATATTAATGTAATATGAATGAAAATAAACTGATTTACATTCAATCGTTTCTGTTTTTACAGTAATTTCTAATCAGTTAGGTTCGGCGAAATCGAATGGCAATCTCTAGCGTCTGATTATATCAGTCTACGTCGATTACGTTTATTGCACATGTTCTCCAGATAAGAATATGCGGTCACCGTTTAACATGACTTGTGGAATAAGTCTAGCCTCGTTCTTCGAGTCCCTAGTTACAAATGGCGCTGAAACGCATTATGTTACACGATAATTTATTTTATCATAAAGTGTAAATATGGCCTATAGTTAAAACATCAAAATGGATTAAATAATCCACACAATTTGCAAAATCTGCTACGAATAATGTAAAATCTCTGTGATTAAAAAAAGACGTGGTACCAAAGCCGAGTACCACGTTTCAATTGTATATGAGAAGTAAGGCGAGCATAACACGTTTCAGTTGTATAGAAGTAGTAAGCCGGGCGTGGTAAGGTTATCTCAGTATCGGTTTCTAGTTACCGTTATCTTGGTTGCGGGTTCTAGTTTACCACGTTTTTGTACCCAAGTCGCGTACCACGTTTCGTTTGTATAGAGCCTGTCCGGCAAGCGTAGTACGGTTATCTCCGTCTCGGATTCTATTATACCACGTTTTTGTACCGAAGTCATGTACACCGTTCCGTTTGTATAGAATCAGTAAGACGAGCGTGGTACTGTTACGATTGTCTCAGTACATTTATTAGTATCCCTATGGTCATAAAGTGTAAATATGGCCTATAGTATAAAACATGAAAATGTATTAAATAATTAACACAATTTGCAAAATCTGCTTTAAATAATGTATAAATCTCTATAATTAAAAAAAAGACGTGGTACCAATTAGCCTAGTACCACGTTTCAATTGCATATGAGAAGTAAGGCGAGCATAATACGTTTCAGTTGTATAGAAGTAGTAAGCCCGGTGTGGTACGGTTATCTCAGTATCGGTTTCTAGTTACCGTTATCTTGCTCTCGGTTTCTAGTTTACCACGTTTTTGTACCGAAGTCGCATACCACGTTTCGTTTGTACAGAACCTGCCAGGCGAGCATGGTACGGTTATCTCTGTCTCGGTTTCTATTATACCACGTTTTTTGTACCGAAGTCGCGTACCACGTTCCATTTGTATAGAACCCAGGGGCGTGGTGAGGGCAATTATTGAGAAGAAATTATGAGTAACAAAAAAGATTTTGGCACAAAAACCCTTTTACTGACCGCGGAGCTGTGGCCAGCGCCACCGCGAACGCCGAAAGCGCGAGCCCGCGGCGGCGGGAAAATTTCGAAAATTAGAAGCCCAGAAACGCAATCTCCAGCAATCCGAGACAATTTGATTGTGATTTTGGCGCAAAAACTTTTTGGCGCATGAGTATGGCTACTCATGAACTCATTCTCACCACGCCCCTGATAGAACCAGTATACGGCGAGCGTGCTACGGTTATCACAGTCTCTGATTCTAGTATACCACGTTTTTTGTACCGAAGTGGCCTATAAAATATCAAAATGGATCAAAATATAAATAATCAACACAATTTGCAAAATCTGCATCGAAAAATGTAAAATCCCTATTATTAAAAAGGACGTGGTACCAAAGCCGCGTACCACGTTTCAATTGTATAGGAGAAGTAGAGCGAATTTACCACGTTTCAGTTGTATAAAAGTAGTAAGCCGGGCGTGGTTATCCCAGTCTTTGGTTCTAATTACGGTTATCTCAGTCTTGGATTCTATTTTACCACTTTTCTTGTATCGAAGTTGCGCACCACGTTCCGTTTGTGTACAACCAGTAGGCGAGCGTGCCATGGTTATACCAGTCACTGATTCTAGTATACCACCTTTTTTTTTTACCGAAGTCGCGTACAACGTTCCGTTTATGTATGGAACAAGTAAGGCGAACGTGGTACGATTATTTCAGTCTCGGATTCTATTATACCACGTTTTTGAACCCAAGTTTCGTACCACGTTCCGTTTGTATAGAACAAGTAAGGCGAGCTTGGTACGATTATCTCAGTCTCTGATTCTATTATACCACGTTTTTTTAACCGAAGTCGCGTACCACGTCCCGTTTGCATAGAACCAGTAAGGCGAGCGTGGTACGATTATCTCAGTCTCTGATTCTATTATACCACGTTTTTTTTAACTGAAGTGGCGCACCATGTTCCGTTTGTATAGAACCAAAGTCGCGTACAACGTTCCGTTTGTATAGAATCAGCCAGGCGAGTGTGGTACGGTTGTCTCAGTCTTGGATTCTATTTTACCACGATTCTTTTTTACCGAAGTCGGGTACCACGTTCCGGTTTTATAGATCCAGCAAGGCGAGCGTGGTACGGTTATCTCAGCACCGGATTCTATTATACCACTTTTGTTTAACTATATTCGACTCAAGGTACTCTCGTATAATCCACATATTTTATTATACCCCGTTTTACTTGCCAAGTTTTATTTCATATCTACCCAATATACCACGTAGGGTCTTTTTAAATCGGATACAGTATATGGCCTATAAAAACATCAAAATGATCCAATTTGAAAAATAAGCCAAAGTCGCGTATCACGCTTCGTTTTTGTAGACAAAGAAAGTCGAGCGAGGTACTGATATGCCCGTTTTCATTAGCCCGGTCGGAGCGGAACAGTAGGACGTTAAACCCCATTTCATTTCATTTCCAATATACCACGTTGGGTCTTTTTAAATTTACACAGTATTATTACCGATCGGTTATCTGTATTGTAATTAATTTTAGCATAAAGTGTAAATATGGCCTATAAAAACATCAAAATGGATTAAATAATCAAAATAATTTGAAAAATTTACTACAAATAATGTAAAATCTCTATAAATAAAAAGGACGTGGTACCGAAGTCGCGTACCACGTTCCGTTTGTATAGCACTAGCAAGGCGAACGTGGTACGGTTATCTCGGCCCCGGAATACCACTTTTTTTACTGTCAACTTATCGCCCTTTCTTATCGCCCCTATACAGGATTATACAACGTTAGTTTTTACCTTCCGGGTTTTGTTTCATATCTATGCATTGTCGCATACATAATATTCCAATATACCACGTAGGGTCTTTTTGAATAGGGTATAATAACGGTTACACCGTATTATAAACAGTATAGTATAGGTACGGCTCGATGCATTACCCGACCGATCGGCTATCTGTATTGTAATTTATTTTAAGATTAAGTGTAAATATCACCAATAAAAACATCAAAATTGATTAAATGATCAACATAATTTGCAAAATTAGCTTTATATAATGTAAAATCCCTATAATTAAATAGAAAGTGGTACCGAAAAGGCGTACCACGTTTCGTGTGTATAGAAGCAGTAAGGCGAGCGTGGTATTTTGAAGCGTGGTATTTAGCCGCTGCCTTGGTTAATCAAGTTAGATCTTAATGTAGTGTACGCCACCGAAAGCATAAAAAACGAAACGAAATGTAGATTGCAATTGCTGATTGGTTAATCAAATGCAAAAACCGAAATTTTAATTAGATTGAATGTGCGTCAATCTACAAAACAAAATATGATGGTCTGTATCCTGATTCGTTCTAAAAATAGAGTTGCCGCCCTTGGATGATACGCGTCAGTCAACTTCCGGGATCCAGTTTCATGTTGTTTTTTTTTTGACAGGCCGAGTCAGCAACTGTGCTTGTCGACGTGTTTCTTCACCATTCATGTAGATCCACACAAGGTCTGTTCTTTTACGAGCCAGCGATCGACGAATAATAGGTATCAGATTGATAGAAATGGGGAAATAAGTGATTACCAATGCAATAGTCTGAATAGTAGGAACTGACTAGCTAGGCTATCAATGTCTGACTATATTATAGCCTATATAGCCTATTACTATTAGTTGTATCAATTGACTCATGACTGGGATAGTAGTTGGAGTGGGCACACTGTCACTGTGTATATCAGTCAATACTACTAAGAATCTGGGTTAGCTTAGAAGTTTATAAACAACAGTCCAGTCGTACTGATCTTAAAAACATAATAAAACGTTTATCTTGCGATATCATTGCATCCTATTGCTCTATTTAATTTTCTTTTTCAACTGTAAAAAATGTGCCACAAGCAAAATTGATCAAAACTCATAGTTTCTGCTATCGAACACCTATACATTGTAATTATTCTATCTTCAATAGCCCAGTCCGTCCAGAAAGTAGGATGTCAAACCCATTTAATAATGATATTTTTCTTCTTCAGATTCTTACAACAGATTATGACATTAAAAGGGACTGAAATTTGAGGGATATCAAATTTTGAAATTTGATTTAATTGCCAGTACTTAAATTAAAAAGGTGTCAAAATGATGCAAGAGACAGATCAAGATGATGAACAGATATTGTTTGATCAGGAGGGGCTCTTGTCAAATTCTAATACACCTTCGTCATCCAGAACCCAGAGTTCTACATGGGGCAAGAAGTTTATTCAAACTATTGTACTATCTCTTGCTTTCTTTGCTCTGGTAATTACATGTAATTTATAACTTGATTAATCACTCTTCTTTCCATTGATTTATCTTTCTTATCAACTTGGAACAATATGACTCAAACATTTTGCATTATAGGTTTTTTAGTTCCATTATAGGTTTTTTAGTTCAGGTAATTAATGCATTCTTCTTTCCTTTGATTTATGTTTCGTATGGACTTGGCAAGTCTACATGTATGTACAGTTTCCATTGTAGACTATTTAGTATTGATACCTGACAGAGTGCCATACATGTGCATATACCTTGATTAGTTTTAAGTTCCATGCAGAGTTGATATGTTATGTGTAAATGTTAAATTTTATATTAAGCAGACAACTGATGCAAATAATTGAATGTAAAATGTACAGAATCAGACATGACCAAGGTCATGTGATTTTTTTGCCCTCAGTTTTTTTTTATCACTTGTTCCGTTATCTTACTCGTCTCATGGCCCATATTTTCATTATAGAATACCTTAACTGGTTGTCTCTAGGTTGTAAATGTGCTAATTTTACTGTTACTGACAAGGATTGTTTTCCAATTAGACAAATTTTTGAGAAAAAAAAAAACAACATTTAATATACATGTACTGAGACTTGTCTTTCTTGAATTATTAAATAAAAAAAACATTTGTCAGTGACTGTGATCATCCATGTGGACATCTTATAGAAATCCACTTTTGTGCATGATTATTTTCAGCTGGATATTGAGCTATTATAAAGTGTGTTTTAATTGTATTTTACAGGGTTTATGTATAGCCATACCAGGACCAACTCTATTAGATCTTGGTGAACGAGTACATGCTTCTATAGATAAGATATCATTGATATTTACAGCTAGATCATTCGGTTATTTACTTGGTTCAATCATTGGAGGATTTCTTTTTGATAGATTTGATCAGCAACTTCTGCTTTTCTACACACTAGTATTTACATCAGTGGCTACTGTTGCTGCACCATGGTGTACAGCTTTAATCATACTAGCTGTCATGATTGCCTTTCAAGGTATTTCTATGGGAGTACTGGATACAGGTAAACATAATAGTAAAATACCACAAATTCATATTTTTATTAAGTTATATTTATAAAATATATTAAAATAAAGCCTTAATATAGATGGTATCTATAAACAGTCCTACCTTGTTAACGAATTCAGAAATGGGCAAATATATCATTTTCAACTTCAAATTCATACGTTTGAACTTTTGAAGATAGCTATTCCATGGGAAGAATAAAAAACAAGGGGGGTAATTGTGTTATTTCCGATTTCAATGAATTTTAAGTGTGGGAAATAATGCCTATGATTGTATAATAGTGAGTTGACAACCTACTGAGCAAAAGACATAGAAATAATTATGTTTTGACTTCCTTAGAAAATATGAAATTCTTGCTTTAAACAACTTTATTTACCATCTGTTACATGTACCACCGAAGTGATATCACCTAAATTTAATGGGTATTAGTTAGGTAAAGTAGGAAATCATAAACTGATTATAAAAGTACATTTATTTAAAACTGATGATTTGTTTTCTTAAAAATAATTAAATGCTTTATTCCTCTTAAACTACCAAATAAATATTATATAAAACAATTTACCTTTTTATGTAAGTTTACTCTTTAAAAAAATAATTTGGACATTTTAGTGTTGACACTCTGAACTCAATTACCATAATATAAGGTCCCATGCCACACAAGGCATTGTTTACTATGAAGGATATAGTGATAAAGCTGTCCATCTATTTTTAATATACTTTTTATACGCCCCTGTGTTTGTCTGTCCACAATTTCTTGTGACCACTCTACACACTGCGTCATCCAATCTTTTTGAAATTTGTATATGTTGCTTACATTTGTGAGACAAATAAGCCTATTTCATTTTGAAATTTCTCTTAATTACTTCTAGAGTTATGGACCTTGTTTCATTTTGTGAACACGCTAACGAGAAAAGTTATAAGCTGATCACCTGTATTAGATTTAATGCTATGCTGTATTTGAATTAGTACAATCAAGAAGAATATTGAATTTCAACAATTTCTGTTAATTAATTCTTGACCCTTGAATCACTTTGAAGAGTCATGTGAAAGCTCAAATGACAAAAGTTATCATATGAGTTAAATGAAATTTAGTTAGTTATTTCAACAATTTCCATTTCTGTTCGTATGATCTTGTGAACTTTCAAATGACAAGAGTTATATTGTGATCTGTTTGAAATAAATGTGAAACTGAAAAGTGTAATGAATTCTGGTTTACACATATATCATTTGAAAAATACAAACATCGAAAAAAAGGTCTTCTATTATTACCATAGATACATAATACATACATTCATTCATAGTCTAATCATAGCTTCTACTCATTTCATTTTTACTCACATTATTAAATTACAGGATATTGTGTTTTTTATGTTTGAACATTTATTTATATTTCAGGTGGAAATGTGTTTTGTATTAAGATTTGGGGAAAGAAAAGTGCACCTTATATGCAGCTACTTCATTTTGCTTTTGGTGTCGGTGCATTTATTGCCCCTCTTCTTGCTAGACCATTTCTAATGAACCATGAATTGTTAGCTGCTAATAATAAGACTGGCCTTATCACAGGAAGAGCCCCTGGATTTGTTTACGAACACAGATCGTTGAGAGATATTAGTAATAGTTCATTTATGAACGGGACAGGTTTTGAATTAACAAACAACAGTACGTTATTAGATACAGAAAATTTGATGCCTACAAAACCTAAAAAACCAACTGTAACTGATGAAAATCTTTCTACGGGTAAGGATCCTGACTCTAGTGAAACTGCCAAAACAATTAAAGAAAAAGAAAAGGTGAATGCTGCATCCAAAAATGAACCTTCTACAGACAAAGATAAGTCAAGTTCAAATTCAATTTTAATGACAATAAATAATACTGCACTTTCAAATGGTTCAAACATAATTTCTACTGCGAACGTAACTTCAATAATAAATTCAACAGTCACGCAAAACAATTCAGAACTAACTTCTACAGCTCGACTTCCAGTAACTACTACTCCGCTGCCACCAACTACTACTCCACAACCATCCACAACTACGACTCAACCACCTACAACTACGACTCAACCACCTACAACTACAACCATACCACCTACAACTACCACCCCAACGCCTACAACTACCACCCAAACAACTACAACTACCACCCCAACAACTACAACTACCACTCAACCATTATCTACAACTATCACTAAATTAAATGCTAAAGTTGATACTACTACTACATTATCTTCAAGTACGAACAGTTCAAATAATTCTACCGAAGACAACACAGATTTAAAGAAACCTGGTACTGCAACCGGAGATCTTTTTAATAAAGCTCTTGATGCTATCACCAACATGTCAAAAATCCAGTTTGCTTATCTTATTATTGGTCTGTTGTTAGGTGTTAATGCGTGTATGTTTCTTGTCTTGTATTGTAAAGAGAAATATAGAAATATCCCATCTCCACAGGAGGAAAAAGAAAAAGATTTAAGAAGAGGGAGCCATTCTTTCCGAGTAACTATCCTAGCTTTACTTTTTATGTTCTTCTTCATATATGTTGGTATGGAAGTAACTTATGGAGGCTTGTTATCTACATTCGCATTTGAACATATGGATTGGTCGGAACAGAAAGGAGCGACAGTGACTGCTGTATTTTGGGGTTCTGTGGCTGTAGGTCGTGGTATAGCTATATTCATAGCTAAGGCTTGCTCGCCATCTTGTATGTTGATAACAGATTTAGTTCTAGTTATAGTAGGAGCACTTATTTTATGTTTCGGTATACAGAACTATGAGATTCTACTTTGGATAGGAACATTAACATTAGGTATCGGTATGTCTTCTATATTTCCCACCGGTATATCATGGGCTGATCATTATTCACCTCTAACGGGTAAAGCTACAGCAGTTCTAATTGTAGGTTCAGCTCTTGGGGAAATGCTCATACCGGTCATTACTAGTTATTTCTATAAAAATGAAAGCCAGATGGTATTAATGTATATGATGTTGGCTATGTCTGTCATATCTGTTATTATCTATATCATCATGCAAAGAGTGGCATCTAATAAACGTTCAGATATATCAACCAGAAACGGCTTTCTTCCTCTAAAAGATGATGATGATGTCCCATTAGATGTATTAGAGCCAGCATATTCAAATGGAGTGACTGAAAACACTAGAAACAGACAGAGCAAAGTTCATTTTAAACCTGAAAGTAACGGTGAATATAAACGACTTATAGACTTTGATGAACCAGAATTTTCTTAAAAACTCTTTGAATACAGATTTGACATAAGGTAACATTATTAACAGCTCTGTGTGGATGGTGCACCAAACGTGTTTTAGCATTCGCAGAAAACTTAATTCTTTTGGGTTTACCGAAGACATCAAGGTTTTAATAATAATGTACAGAATAGAGTATTTTGAATCATCCATTGTTGTAGCCATGATAAGATTCATAATAACTCTCTGTGTGTTTTCATATAATCACGAAGCATGTTTTTATGTTATGGTTACTGCATGTAACAGTGTTGAATGTGCCAATATATAATTGTAGTTTGTTTTAGTTCTATGTTTCAAAAATGTGTGTAAAATGTACAGTATACCCTCGCTGCACATGCTTCCTTATTAGGTTTATGTTCTGTTGAAAGGTAGATAAAAGGTCTTTGTGAGACAGGATTATTTAGACAGGATTTAGATTATTATGAAAGAAAGAAAATAAGTAAAGCATGGATTACAGTGTTTATTTGTTGTGTGTAGAAAGACAGTTTTTAGTTCTGTGAACTTCTAATGATTTGCCCAAGATTTACCAAGTACAGAACATTGATTAAGAGTTGAGTGTGCTGTTTTTCTAAACAGAAAATATCATATGAATTATAAGCCTTTTCAGTATTTTTATTATACCCCCTTTTTATAGTTAAATTTTTCAATTTTAGAACAAGAAACATTTGGGATACAATATCCAAATTAATTAGCCGTAATTGAATAAACATTAAGATATTTTTACAAACAATTATAAATTCAAGTAAAACTTTAATTTCAAATTTTCTTTATTCTTAGATTTTAAAATAAACTGTAAGCTTTGATATTTAAAATAATCGAGTTCTACTTGAATTATACATTTCTCTAAATGAAAGCTAAAGATTCTGATTAACTTGACTTATATTAAAACAATTAAATACATATATTTTGAAAAAGGAAAAAAAAAATCATATTACTTTTGTTATAGAAAAACCAACTCACTTTAAAATTTGTCACCCGATTAATTTTTGCATTGTTACATTTTATGTACCGTTAAAATACAGATGTGTCATCATCCTTTGATGTTGGCATATCTTGTACAGTATCAATATATTACTGAATGTCTCCTTCTTGACCATTAAACCACACATACTCCATAGTAAGAAAACAGATTAAAAGCAAGATTATCTTTTATTCAATTGATAAAACTGTTTTTAAGAGGTTTTATGCTGACAAACTGCAAATTTAATTGTATGTTTTTTGAGTCTGAAAAGTAGTTTACTTTCATTGTAACTTCATTGCCATGAGCATATCAAGTCATGGGCACTACTATAATGGTAGAATAATTTAATTTTGACTAATTACATATGCATGTATAGCTTAACGATCTTTTTCTGTTCTCTTTAGTAATATTAAGCGATGAAGGCAAATATCACATCTAATAAAGTTATGATACCAAAAATGGAGACACTCATTTGAGGGTATTGGTTGCAATATAAGTGTTTATATATGATAGAGATATTACTTTGTTGTTTTTGTAGTTAATATAAAACTTATGTGATTTATAGTCAAGGATACTCATTATTATTTGTGTATATTTTTATTTTAAATGTATGTCTCTCCCACCTTTATATATAACTGACATGTTCAATAGTGCTATAATATGTTTCGTAGTGAATAACTATTAAGTGTTTGTGATGTGAAGAATCACTTGCTTTTCAAATAGTCAAAGTTATTGGCTTCTTCGTCAAATCAAATAATTAAATTTGTATTTAAGGCATAAAGGACATTGTTGGTGTCTACTAATTGTAAATATGTGATAGAAATTGTTAAAAAGATTCTAAATATGATCTGGTCATGATCAGAAGTACATTAAGTATCAATTTCTCTATGAGTATCATACACTGTTTTAATGAACACAAGCGATTTGTGATGCATGTGGTGGAAACAATTGTAGTATAGTCACTTTCAATGAAAAAAAACCCTTCAAAAAACAAAACATATCACATCTGTTATGTGGTCTTGTGATGTATAGTTTATTTGTCCAGAATCTTGAAAGTGTGGTTACAGATCTTCATTAGAATTATATTCAAAATGTGTTTTAATGATTTCTATATTGCATATGTTTGAAGAGGTGAACACCAAAAACGTCCTTGATTATATGTCAAAGTCTTTTAGGCTTTAAACGTAAACATTTAAGATTGGAAGGTTTTTAATTTTAAGAATATCTCTTAATTATAACATGGGCTTTTGTATAATTAGAACATGTTTTAGTAGAATGTTTACAAGATTTGTATGCTGTTCAACATTCAAGACAATAAGAAGTAAGAAATATTATATATTTAAATACAGATAGAGTATTAAAGAAGGTACAAGCTCTGACTATAATTTCAAAGTCTCTTCTTTCTTGGAAGGCTTTTCAATCACCTGTTTTTGGTCTCCAGACAATGATACAACTTTTATGTTTGCAAAAATAATTGAACATTGTAGAATTTTGGGGGAATTGACAGCAGAGCACAGTTTTCTACATGTTTAGATAGATTTTTATTACTGTTCTGAAAATACCAAATAACATAGATGAAGTAGTTTAAAACATATCATTTAATCATTGAGGGACACAAAATATGGGATGAAATGGTCTTCAAAGTAGAAAGATAATTGAGGGATTGTGAAGGAGCTTCTGTTTCATTAATTCTACCTCTGTGGGAAAGTACTTATTTATGTATAATAATTGTTATATTTCTATATATCTTACTTACATGTTATCTGTGATATCATTGTACTTACATCATTGAGATATTAAATACCCAAATTAATATCAAGTTTATTTACCAAGAGACTGCTGTTTTATATATCTCGCGTCTAAATATATTTAGTTAATAAAAACATAATATAGATCTACTATTTTAACTATTTTTGAACAGAGAACAAATTTTGTTTTGATATGTGACCTTCATGCAATAACATTTACAAAATATTTTACCAACTATCATTACTGTGTCAGATTTAGCCCTGGTGAGGCCCTCCAGCATTAAAATATGGCTTGTGGAGGCCCTTGGCTAAAAAGTTACATGGTACCATGTTGCGTAACTGAAACCCACACATAGAAATTAGCTACACAAGTATTTTAAGAAATGGCAACATATGGAGCACAGTTTATAATGTAATTCTAACCCTTGGGAAGTAGTACTGTGTGTATGCCAATAGATTGGTCTTCAATTGCCCAGTTGGTGCAGAATAGTAGAATGTTAAACTCCATTTCATTACATTTGTATGCTAATATGCTTACTTCAATGCATGCAACTTGTTACACTTGTAAGATTCTAATTTATATACTTATTGCAGTTAGAATTTGTATTTTGTTCTATTTTCACTGTGATATATTTTATATTAAAGCAGATAGTAGTCAGTTTAGTTTTGTATGAGGTAAAAGTGACTTAAATCTAACCCTTATTTAATGGTAACAGATGACAACAATATCTGGGCATAGACCATGGACTGAACTTGTATCCAATTCATAACATTTGCTAAAAGCTGAATAATTAAATAAATATTAATCATGCTGGTACAAAAGCGAGAATATTGATTGTTTTAGCCTATTTTTTTCTCACCAAAATGTTTTATGCACAAAAGTGAATTATTTTTGATATTACTGGTATTTAACTAATCTAGAATAACGCCAGTTAAAAAAGTTAGTTTATTTCTTGAATGAGAAGTGATATCAGATGTTCTATATTGTAAGGCCAAAATCCAACAATTAATCATAACACCCTGTGTCATATCACTTTTTTATTTTTACATATATTAAATATCACCATTTATTATGGAATAAGCACATTGTAGTACCATCAAAATCAAAAGATAATTTTTATAGCTTTCTCAAGCAGGAAATATTTCAGTATTTATCTTATAGTTATATGTATTTTTTCATCTGTATTATAATAACCAAAACTGAAAAATATTATTTTTTTTATGAGTTATGTCTAAAAATACAAGTTTCCTCCTGTCTGTGTATTCTCTACTGTTATAAATCAATGACATTTACAAAATAATTACATGGCATCATGGCAGTTCTGATAAATAACGATTTTATCCATTTGTATATAATATGTATATATGTTTTCATAATATCTCAAAAATCATATCTTGGAATATATAATATATGCTTGACTTTGTGATTAAATGATTATCGCTGTTTTAAGATTTGAATTTTTATTGGTATTCACATGTGAAATGGTTTTAAAAGTTTGAATATTAGTGCTTCTGTCCACCCGTCAGTCACACACTATTTCTTGTGAAAACACAACAGACCACATTTGTCATTTGATCTTTTAAAAGTTCAGCAGAAATTATTAAAATTTGTTTAGCTTCATGTTCATTTCAGGCGAAAATTTATTTATGTTCCGGAAATTAGATAACTGTTTGAGTTATCGGAAATTGTTGAAAATCAGTCGACTTCTTTATCACATGAACTTAAACACTGGGTATCAGTTTCAAATTGACTGGAAGGCCAATGGATTTTTATACGCCCACATTTTCATGTGGACGTATATTGTCGTCGCCCTCGTCCGTCCACAATTGTTTGTGAACAGTCTACAGGTCACAATTTTTATCCGATTTCAATGAAACTTAAAATATAGGTTTATCACCCTAAGATCTCGGTTCCTTTCGATATTGGCATGTATCGGACTGTAACTTCATGGGTTATGGCCCCTGATTGTACGAAAAATCATGTTTTTTAGCTTGTGAACAGTGTAGAGGTCACAATTTTGAACCGATTTGGATGAAACTTGAAATGCATGTTTATGACCCAAAGATCTTGGTTCCTTTCGATATTTGCGCCAATTAAATCGTAACCTCCTGAATTATGGCTGGTTATGAAGGTTGTGTTCAAATTTCGTGAAAATCGGACCAAAATTGACGTACAAAATGGCCGCCATTTGTACGCGAATAGTGTGAAAATATGTTATATCAAGGTTGTGGACCTTATAGAGGTCACAATTTGGAACCGATTTGGATGAAACTTGAAATGCATGTTTATAACCTAAAGATCTTGGTTCCTTTCGATATTTGCGCCAATCGGATCGTAACTTCCTGAATTATGGCCCCTGATTGTCCAAAAAATCGCCCTTTTTAGCTTGTGGTCCCTCTGGAGGTCAAAATTGTTATCCGATTTAAAAAACCGTTTGATTATATCACCATTCCATGGTTATGAAGGTTGAGTATGAATTTTGTGAAAATCGGACCAAAATTGACGGACAAAATGGCCGCCGTATGTACGCGAATAGTGTGAAAATATGTTATATAAAGGTTGTGGACCTTATAGAAGTCACAATTTTGAACCGATTTTGATGAAACTTGACATGTATGTTTATAACCCAAAGATCTTGGTTCCTTTCGATATTTGCGCCCATTGGATCATAACTTCCTGAATTATGTCCCCGGATTGTCCAAAAAATCGCTTTTGTTAGCTTTTGGTCCCTCTGGAGGTCAAAATTATTATCCGATTTAAAAAAACGTTTGACTATATCACCGTTACATGGTAATGAAGAGAGAGTTTGAATTACGTGAAAATCAGACTACAATTGACGGACAAAATGGCCGCCATTTGTACACGAATAGTGTGAAAATATCTTATATCAAGGTTGTGGACCCTATAGAGGTCACAATTTTGAATTGATTTTGATGAAACTTGACATGTATGTTTATAACTCAAAGATCTTGGTTCCTTTCGATATTTGCGCCCATCGGGTCATTACTTCCTGAATTATGTCCCCTGATTGTACGAAAAAATCACCCTTTTTAGCTTGTGGTGCCTCTGGTGGTCACAATTATTATCTTATCTGATTTAAAAAAAACTGTTTGATTATAAAAACCAAACAAATTCTAATGATTTTCTGATAATTCTTTAATATGCGACAACTCTTGTTGACTGCCCGGACGATTTGGCTGCTGTGTGGGCGTATGTTTCGTTGCCTGGCAACCTATTTTTAAAGATAGGTTGCCAGGCAATGAAACATACGCCCACAACAGCTAAGTCGTCCGGGCAGTCAACAAGGGTTGTCGCATATTGTTTCTTTTATCAGTAAGGAGAACATTTACAACACATGATAATCTTATTACGAGTAATAACCCATTAAATAATTATCAGAAATGATTAGAATAGTTTTGATGGTTTGTCTCAAGGCCTTTGTCCACAAGATATTTCAAAGTGATCAAGTGCCAGAAATTATCAGATATCACTGAAAATCTAATAGGATTCTTCGTCTCATGACCCTGAACACTGTGTACAAATTTAAAGTCAATCGGATTCGGATATTAACTTTAGAGCATTCACAGGGTTTTTCAAAGTGATCAATGGTCATAACTCTGGCAGTAATTATCGGATATCGCTTTGTCTCATGACCTTAAACACCGTGTATAAATTTCAAGTCAATCGGATATTAACTTTAGCCTCTAGAGCGTTCACAAGAAATTGTGGACGATGGACGGACGGACCGACCGACCGACAGACGGACGGATGGGGGCGACGGCAATATACGACCACATTTCCATGTGGGCGTATAAAAATGATCATGGGCATAACTCTGAAAATAATTATCAGCATATTCATCACATGAATTCTAAGTCGATGATATAAATGCATGTAAAAATTTTCAAATTGATCAAGGCTGATAATAGAGTTCACTAGAACAGTAATTATCTGACATCTTTCAAATTCTTTGTATGAAATTTTCGCACTGTGTATAAATTTCTAATCAACCTGATGATAACTGTATCATTTGGGTATCCATACAAAGTGATCAAGGGCCATAGCTCTGGCAGTAATTATTTGAAAACGTTGAAATTGAAGAGCCTTCTTCGTCTCAAGACCTTAATCACTATGTATAAATTTGGAATCAGTTGGATGATAACTTTAACCTCTAAAGGGGCTACAAATCTGAATGACACCATCCAATCAACATACCTACCATGTGAAATCGAAAACAAGTGATTGGTTTACAGAGAAGTACAAAATGTCATTCATTCTAAACAAATATGAACTTCCTTTCAATTATGTATTTGTTAAACCAAGACGTAAAGGTGAATTTTACTAATTGATATTACATGAATTATTTAGAGATATCTGATTCTCTCAAATCCAACAAGATCAGACACATAATAATCTGTTCATCAGAAGTCCTGTCATTACCTTAATTTTTCTGCTTATTTATCTTCGAACATTATGTGAAACATTAGTTATAGTATTCAGTGACTATTTCAAGGCATGTTTGAAAAGTTTTAATGAATCTGGGGCAAAGGGTGGTCTTGCACTAAGTACATACCTTAGAGTGGATCTGGCATGCCCAAGAACCTCAACTGGGAAGGAAATGAAATGAAATGGGGTTTAACGTCCTACTGTTCAGCTCCTAAACTAGGATAATGTAGACGGACACGAGGGAAATTTTGCCTGGGCAGAGGCTGAAGCCTACTCTTTATCAAATTCCAACTGCCAAGGGATCTTTTACATGCATGCCAATGTGTATACAGGACCTCAGTTTTTAGTCTAATCCAAACGACTAGACAGCTGTCCTGGTCAGACCCTCCGTCGTGCATCTCTAACAAGGGGGAACAATGCTGGGAAATCTGGATGAACTTTCTCGGCCAATGCAGGGATTGAACACCCAACCTCCAGGCAACTGGGAAGGAGTGTAGAGGACTTGAGTACGGTAGGACTTTAAAGTCAACTTTCCTTTTCATAACAACAGGTATATGGGGTAAAGTAAAGGAATCCAATAAGTAATAAATGCTGCAGAAATTTCAAGACACTTTACATCTACCTATTTTATGATTCTTTCAGCTTTTACAATAATCATATTTCTGTTTAATCATATCATTTCTAATTCAAATTTGGTATTCATGCTTTGCTTTTGTGTATGCTACTTTCCCACTCCAATCAAATAGTAGACCTACCAAAAGCATGTTATTTTCACTTGACAACATTGTCAGTATTGCCAAGCACATACTAAGCAGCGGGTCTTATTTATTTTACGTGGGGTATTTATCCCTTAAATATACAAGAGAAAGTGAAATTTGAGAACAGATCAATTTTTATTTTCTATGTTAAAGAAGGGCATAAATTAAACAAAGATAGTTTGCCAGACAATGAAACATACGTCCACAGCAGCTAAGCTTCTTCATCTCACTAATGTAAATATACATTTTAAAAAGATTGGATAAGTGTAGAGTGTTCACAATAAATTCTGAATGCTGGACCAACAGACTGAGGCCATATATATTACCACATTTCATTGTAGGCATATAAAAATTACAATAATAAAAATAAAATGGACGGCATATGTTAAACAAATACAATTCATAACAAAAAAGAAATGCAAATGAAAAATAAAATAAATAAATACACCAAGAAAAACATTCTACAAAGTATTACAAATATTGATACAAATTATATTATACAAATAAATTAACAAAAAGATTGATAGAACTCTATTTCATCATGGTAGTCTTACCCTCCATTGAATATCCCTAAATCTTTCCATTAACTGGCCCTTTGTAAACTTGTCAAAATTCCATACAACTTTACAAGATTATTACAAAGTGAAATATGTTTCATTGAAGTAGGACTATTTGCCATTATTTATTTGCACTTTAACAATAGTATAAATAAACATTTCTCAATATACAGGGATGACTATGGCTGCTAAACTTTAACAATTCACATAGTGTGTATGAACACGTCTTATTTGGGACCTTAAATTGAAGGTTCAGATAAAAACTTAATATGAATTTGCTTAATACACATGACAGGACACCCTGTTTCTCACAACATATTGCTAGCTTAAAAATGGTAACAGTAACACATTACTGGTATTACAAATGATTTAAACACTAAAATGGCAAACAGGCTGGTAACATTTAAATGTAAGAGATATTAATTTTATATACATGAACAAAAATTCATTTAACAATTCTGCATCCGAATTTCCACAAATAATTAAACAGTATACAGCTTTAATTCAACATGAGACAAACCAAGAATTATCGTTGAAATGATCCTATAGAATCACTGGAACTAATATAATGTTTAATTTCACAACCAGTAGATATGTAGCCAATCTAATTAAAATTAGATTACAATTTTGTTTCTTTTTTACACAACATGATAATCTAACTAATACTATACTTTCTATTGCTCCTGTATTCGGTGCGTAATCATACAAAGAACGGTTTATGACCCCGAAACCCCTCTGGATCACTCTTATATACATTTGGGTATAATATAATTCAAACAAAGCACAGCTCTTAATATAAACACAAATAATTTTATTGTACAATTAAATCACTGGCTGAACACTGGTTTCCATGTTAACTGAAATCTAATTTCAATCAGACTGATATTAAGCATAACAATTCTATTATATTAATTCTCTTTTTGATTATTATCCAACTAAGATTTACATTTATAGTCCTGTACAAAAATCACATTAATGTTAGTTCTGCACAAGAATCACAGAACAAGGTAATTAATACTTGTACATTTTCATTTCATTTAATTTGAATATGATACAATTTAACTGGCAAAAATATTTTACACTGAAAAATTATACTTCATTTACAGAATAATGAGAAACATAAATACATGTACATAATAAAACTATTATTTGATATACACTGGAAATAAAGTATATCAAATATTTAGATGTACATAATATCATCTAATATGGTTGTCATAATATTCACAGGAAAAAATAATACCATTATCAGAATTTTCTTCATCAAGACAACACATACATGTAGTAGTAAAACAAATTATATTCTATTCATTATTTTCAAAAGTTTACTTTTAATTTAATACTAATATACTAAAGAAGGCATAATTGTGTCAGCTGTTTGACACCCAGTACTTACTTTTATCTGAAAGTATATTTGTATAAATACATGTACCAGAAAAATACACTGACTAACGAGTTAATTATTGTAGGGGTCAACCTGGTTGCTATCTTAGCATGTGCAGTTGTTAACTGCCATCTACGTAAAAATATTTGCAGAAGCCAAAAAAATGTTTTCCTTGCAATATCTTGAAAAGGATACTTTTTTAGAATTGGGGCTATTAAAGAAATACGTTTAAAAAATATAAGTTAGATGTAGGTAAGCATATCATCCAGATAATAGTAAACACTGATACTTGTTGAAAATAGACACATCTACATTACATATATTCACACAAATAAACAGCTGAAAATACATCAGTTTTATTTTTTATCATATATAAAGCTAACCATGAATATCATTGAGCTGTTTAGTGATCTATTTATCTTTGTGGTCTATATTCAGCTTCTGTATATTTTAGCAAGTTAAATGGACTGATCCTCTTTCCTTTGTTGGGACTATTATTGTGTCTATAAAAAAAATCTGCACTTCCAACATCATATTATTAGTGAAGTTTCACATAGAATTATGTATAAATAAAAATAGCAACATTTATATTTATTTTATTAGATGAAGCAATATCGTCGTTCAGTATATATGTTTATTATAGCACATAAACTATTTTGGAATGAGCCCTCGGGAAGAAGGAAAAACATTTGAATTGTCAACTTTCTTGGCTGTCCTTGGTCTGAAAATAAAATGTAAAACAATAGAATTACAGTTTCACTCAGAACATAATTATTTCTGTGTCTATTGTCAAATCACTATTATACAATAGTCATTCTAGCACCTTAAAAACATTCATTTAAAAATATGAAACATTATCTACTTGCCCACGGTACTTTGAACTTTGACCCTAAAAAATACAACTATTGCTTTAAAAGACAAACAACACCTTCATTATCACAATGGAGAAAATATTTAAAAAAAACAAATTAGACACACCTTCCTATTTTATCTTTTTTCTTTAATTTATTGGCTTTCGTACTGAATATAGCAGGACTGAAATATATAGATGTTGATATTAAAGTAGGTCATCTTATATTAATAAGTGTTTATTCATAAAGCCTGTTTTAGAAGCATTGCCAGATATAACACTGGTTTGTGTAGTATTAAATACAACTGGCATCATGTAATATCATATAGAGATGTACACATTCCATTTTGAGAATGTGTACATCATGCCATATATATTTCACAACAATACTCTTCAATGTTCTAAACAGGATTTTTCTATCTGCTGTTAACTAACTGTCTAAATCATGGCCCAGCTTATGAGTAAATTGTGGCCCAGTGTATAAGTAAATTCTAATAAATTTGACTGGTGTTTGAAAGCTATTGGATTGGATGGAGTAATCATTTCTTAGTTATTTACCTTCCATCAATATCAATATTTTCTTCTTCTTGTAATGCAGCATCTAATGCTGCTTGTACTCTTGGTGCTACAGTTGGTCCCTCATAATCTCGTGTTGTACGATTTGGCATGTCTAATTCTACTTGTAAAATATTCTCACCCTGAAAGATTATTATTACATTATATTATACAAATCTAACCAATCTCTAAACATAATTTCTTTGACATTCATATCTACAACAATCATAGTATTACTCAAAATAAACATTCATATCTACACCAACCATATTATTACCAGTACTCCTTTATGTAGGCTCCTGAGAATTATACATTGTCCTTATAACTAGCAATAAGCCATATACACAACACAGTATTGCTAATAATTATCACTCCGATTGTTATTGAACATATGCCGTTAGGGACCGAGGGTTACGGAAAATGATCGTAACTAAATCTGACCCAACAGTCATTTTGCACACCAGAAAAATAGCCTTTTTTTTTTCAAAACCCAAATTTTCAAACATGGCTATGATCAACATCCACTATGTAACTATAAAATTGTACGGCCAGTGCAGAATAATGCACACGTATAGAAAAACACATAATCTCATGATTGGTGTTTATAAAGTTGTATACATAGTCGTTCATACTGGGTGTTGTGGACAATTATATATTTATCTTCATATCGAAGTTATTGTATTACAACTCATAATTATCCAGGTCAGTGTGTTTTCTATACAGCACATGGTAATTACGTATCAGCCACTGGAATAGGTTTTCTACGGCCAATTCAGCTACATGTATTTCGATTATTTAAGTAGGCAAAACCGAATATTTAATAAATAAATAGTTATCATAAGCCTTACTATTTCATTTATAAGTCCAATATATAATTTTTTGTGTAGCTCATGCTGACAAAGTGGTATAGATACCTGAATTCCCAGTACCTGACCGACCGTGAATAAAAAACCATGAAATATGGATTTATTTTGCAAAGTTTTTGTGCGTTATCAAAAATGACTGGTAGTGAAAATTTTGAAACGGAAGCCCTGTTATTGATTGAAAGTATTAAAAGATTGGTTGCCGAATGACCAAATTCCAATTAAGTTTAATATGCTCACCAGGAATCTAGGATCACCACCCATTGCTGCAGCTACTCTAGCAAACTCTGTTACTGGTCTTTTATTACCTAGAGCTGATATAGGTCTTGTCATCATTGTGGTAGCACTACAATGTAATATATCAAATATACAGTCGATACAGTTGTAGTCCATGTACTGGACACCCATCCTCCTTAATACCACATATTCCTTACCACATATTTAAAGGTGGAATATCAATACACATAGCATGTTATACTGTTTAAATGGCATTTAATAATTGAACACATTAAAATCATTGTTGAAACGTAGCTTTAATAGAACTACAGTAATTGTTATTCTAGAACTGTTGTGTTTATTTTACACAGCATGTTGTCATATGAGTGGAAATGACATGATTTGCTTGGAAGTTCACACTGTAATAATGTCAGTAAGAAATGTATGAGAATTTTAATACCTTTTATTGGCTAATAACTTTAAATTCCATGTATCTGTATCTTCATCAAATTGAGCTCTATTTAATACTTTAGTTTTTTCTTCTGTTGGAATAAAATTCTCTATTATCAGCATTCTGCAATATTAAATATTATATTCTATTATAACCTAACTCACATTATCAGTTTCAACATTTTTATTGTACAAGTAATATCGTTCAAACAACTTAATGAAAGAACTTACTTGAGTTTTAATTCTCTTGTTAATTCCATTTGTGTTTGCTCCAATTCTTGTCTTTCTTTAACATGTTCTTCTTGTAAATCAAATATCTCTTGTTTAGTTGATTGGAATTTAGAAAATAACTTTCATAAAAAAAAAAAACAAATAAAAAAAAAACATGAGAATTTAATAAAAATCACAAAATCAGACTTCATATATACAGGTAGAGAGAAAGAAATGAAGTTTAAGGTCCACTTGACACAAACTAGGTCATTTCGGGACAAACAAATGGTTCAATTTCATTTCAATAATTTGCTTGCGTGTAGGGGTTCTTCATTAGCAGTGTGGGGGGGGGGGAAACCAGAGGTTGGACAGGTGACCCTACTGTTTGTCACATACAACTTGGGAATCAAAACCATGAGAGTTGACTCGACAGACCTTATGATACAACACGCATGCGCTAGTTATTCAGTCATCCAACCCCATATATGACATACATTTTATTTCTTTATTCATGCCTGTATCATATGTTTTGATTAAAGAAAATAATGCTAAAAAAATATTACGTCTTTAAAAAATGGCAACAATTCTTCAAAATAAACAATTACTAACATATATATATACAATTATCTATCATTTGACTGTACAGTTAAATAACATATCTTAATTAACTGGAACTTTTTAATCTATCAGACATAACTTATTAGTTATGGGTTCAATATATCTGAAATCTGATAATGGTCACAAAAGTTTTTTATCTTAGTTTTTCCACTGGTAATTAATGTACCTTTTTAAGTTTTTTAGTTTTCACATCAACTTCTTGTTGTAATGATGCATAGGTTTCTTGTAATTCAACAGCAGATTCTTCTTTTTCTTCCAATTTTTGTTTAATTTCTCTCTCTACTCGCTACAAATATATCAAAATAAAATAAGCATTCATTCTGAAAAAAAAAAATTTGTTGAAGCAATATTTCCGTTTTTCAACATATAACATCACAGAAATAAAATCCGTCCAGAATGTCTTCAGAAAAGTATCGAAAAAAAGAACACACCGCAATAAGTTGTGGTTTTAGAATTGTCTGGATGATATTTAACAGAAATATGGAAAAAATGGATATCAGGGATAACACCAAGCTCTACCAGCTCCTACAAATTTACAATGGATATACTTACAAGTGTCTGAAACAGACGAGTATAAATGGAATCAAATCTGTGTAGTTTGTATGTCATGTGTGTATAAAATTTAATGTACCTTTTGTTCAGCTATTTCTTGTCGTCTTTGTTCAAGAGCTCTCTGTTGTTCGTTTGTATGATCAATGATATTTCTACCACCCATCAGTAATTTACTCTCCATAGCCTGAAAAGCAAAATGTAAATCTAAGCACTGTAGAAGAATTTTGTAGTCAACATTAATTGACATTTATCAAAAGAAAAATAATAAATTTGAAGTTACTGAATTTTTTAGAGATATCAAACAGATTATGATAATATTTGAATGGCATTTAGCAACTGAACACATAAAACACAACAGGGTTCTATGGATAGTAATTACTATATTACATACATTCTTCAGTCAAAATTTAGATAACCATACCTTTATTTTACTTGACAAAGCGTCTTTCATTTCTCTTTCTTTCATCAATTTTTCCCCTTTTTCTTTCAATTCTTCTAGAAACTTTTCTTTTTCCTGAAAAAACAGTTAAATATAATTATTGACTAATATGTGTACAAATACAAGCACCAATCATTTCATTCTGTGTATTAAAAAAACAAATCAAAGCAAACTGTGAGGCTTACTGATGTACAATGCAGGGCTTCAACTTCAAAATTTTCACTGTCTGTCATGTCATGTTTTTTTTTAAGGTACGGTATTGTGAAATTATGCATCTATATCACTTTGTGACTTTACACAAAAAAATTATATAAGACTACAAAATAAAATATTTGTAAGGCCTATATAAATTGATTCCTGAAGTAAAATAGTACCAGCTAAGTGTTTCATAACTAACAATGACATGTAACTACATCGATTATCATGACATCAAGAAATTTTAATGTGCAATAGTTTATATCCACCACTACCGGCATTTGTATCGGCTATCTATTTCACTGTCAATAACCAATATCAATAAAGCCTATAGCAACTTTATTGGAACATCACAAATTAGAATCAATGGATCAACCGATGACTTTAATTATCAGTCTTCAACCTTATTGGAAAATATCAATTCATGTCATTGGCCAAATGAACATATACACCATGTTTGAACATTCACCTTACTGTGTTGTAATTAAATCGCTTATCGCTAGTTAGGCTAAGCAGAAAAATCTCATCACCAAACATAGTCAAAGAATCTAAGTTATTAATATTTCATATCTCTGTTTAGCCTTAGCAGAAAGCTCATATTTGAATTCCGTCAAGACATTAACCGAGGAAAAGCTACACCCAGTTTGCTTAGAAGCAGAGTTATTGTGTCCCAACAGATGGACGGGACAGAAAGAGCCATTTTAAAGCAGAGAAACTGACCTCTGCTATAAGTGTAGTGTCATTTAATATAGCTTTCTTTTCTTCATCTAATTTAGCCTGTTGTTCTGCCATATAGGCTTCAGCATCATCATCATTACCACCGCCTTCTTGTTCATCATCGTCATCATCTTCTTCTATTATTTCACCTTTAAAATATATATTACAATATTCTACAGTGTCTCCATGTGGTATAATGTAAATAGGTATATCACTAATAATTTTACAATAATAAAACATATTAATGACAGACATTCTAAAAAACATGAGAAACTAATAACACCAAATCAAAACTATTAAAAATCCATACACTATGTAGTAATATTGAATTGAAATGAGATTTTTCATCTAATTTTCTGTTTAATTCTAAAAAAAAAATAAAGTTTAAACAGTTGTAAATATATCACACCATCTTTATTTCTTCTCTGTCTTCTTTTCTTCTTTTTCTTTGGTCCACCTTTAGAAGTCAACTGATTTTTTAACCTATTTGTAAAAAATATAAAGAAAAATTGTTTAGATGGTAAATAAACATTATGCAGCAACACCCTTTTAAACCTTATTTATGTATTTTAATGTAATTGGAAGGGCCAGCAGAAAAGTTATCAAATGTCAAAAAAATCCTGTCCTGTATCAAACTCACAATTTTAATTCCATAAAATGTGTTTGAATATGGTTTCACCTTGTGTCCAAATGAAGAATTACATGAAGTTTTGAAAAATGTCATTGATCTGCTGACAGAAATATACAGTTTAGAAAAACAGGAAAATAACAAGAAAACACACATTAACTATGGGCATGTATAGACATTTTAATCTTACTGTAGGAGAAAAGAGATGACAGCAGACACTTTAAAATAGTTGTTTTCTTACCTAGCAATTTCATCTTGAAATTCACGTAGTAGAGCATCTTTAGGGTCTTCATTAATTTTTGGTTTATTTTTGATATTTTTAGCTCTATTTGCATACCTGAAATAAATATAAATACAAAATATCATGAGTTCTTTTGCTAAATGATAATAATCAAGAAATTATTTTTAAACAAAATTACAATGCATACAATAGTACTTTAATTGAGATACCGTACCAAGTACTATTTTCATTATAATTTATAGCTAGAAATGTGGTTTGAAATTTCCCATAGTTTTTCTTTGGTTTGAGACAATGGTATTAAGAGATATAATTACCTGAGTGTTGTAAGAGTTTCATCACAGTTATAACTAGCAGGACCAATATTAGCCACCATAACAGTTCTAGCATTACCTCCTAGGGAATCTAAATATAACACAATTATAATATTAATGTTATATTATATATGTACATGTATGAATAATAAAAATCAAGTACATCTGATCCTAACCAGTAGTTTAATAATAAATGTTCAGCTTTTGGCTGCATATGAGTATAACCCTGAGTATAAACTGGTCTTATTTTGATCCTCTAGTTGTCATTAACACTTTGTAAACGCAATGATAATTTTTATAATGAGTCATAAATATTGAAACACAGCTTACAGCAAAAAGGAGTATTCTGCACTTTTAATTAATGCAGAATATGCATAAATCTTTTCTGACAACTTCAACTTTGGCAAACTATGCATTTTCCTTGAATATTTCTGTAAGTTGCCAATGGTGGGCATATGTTAGCTACAGAATAAGACTTGGATAACCTCCACCACAGTAATTCATATCTTGTTAAAACTAAATAACATTGTATATGGACTATATTTGCTGTTTCAAATAAGATAGCAAATGTATGAATTAGACACTGATCAATGAAACAAGCTGTGTAAGATTAATGTACTACAAACCTTGCAATAATCTAGTAAGCTTAGAATCTCGATATGGTATATGTGTACTTTTACCATCAACTAAAGCAGATATAACATTACTTAGTGCTGATAATGATAAATTAATCTTTGTTGCTTCCTTTAACCTATCACCCTATAAATACAAAAAACATCATACAAAGAACAGAATAAATAATAATTTGGGATAAAATACACAAATCTATATACACTCATTTAGTAAATTCATGTTTACAATAATATGGAGTAGACACATTTTCCGCAAAGTTATATCAATTGTCACAGTAAGAACTTCATGCAATGCAATTTTTATATATTATTTTCATTATGACAATAGATAGCTACCAGCAGTTGTCCGAACAACTATGGGTATTGAACTTTTCTTGGACCACTACCACTGTGTAATTATTTGGTGGCACCTTGTAACTGGTTATAAAATACTTTTTATTGGACTTTTCTTGCTAATAATCTAAATTCTGTGAACGTTTTCTGCATAAAAATAACTAAATGATAACAGCATCATCTTGTTGCTATACTTACAGTTGCACCTGTTTTAGCTTGTCTTTCACTACCAGCTAAATCTACCATATTTAATTTACCAACACGAATATGATTTTCATTATCTACACCTATCTCACTACATTCCACTGTTACAATAAATATAGCATGAGATCGGGAACTATGAGCATTCATATTCGTAGCTCTGAAACATAAATACACAACAAATGTACACCAATCATTTATTATTAAATAATAATGCATCATGTGAAATGAAGGTGAAGGTGGATTGGAAAGCAGCATAAATTAATATGTCAGGAATAAACCATCATCCACAATAGGCTTAGAAATATCTTGGAAACAAAGTCATTATTCTCATTAACTCTTGAGCACTTGATATGCGAGTAATTTTCAGTATTCCAGGACCATTTACTAGTCCGTAGGAAGCCTTAATTAGAGCTGTTTTGGTCGATTTAAGTGCTAAAGGGATAACAATAAAATAAAAAATATTTTTGATAAGAAAAAATAAAAGAGTGCATTAACGCAATTTTGATAATAACAGCATTCCCAATATTGTTAATGATATAACATAGAGTGTCCTGGTAATGAATATACGATCACCAGCAGCTTTTTAAATTAACCAATGGTTGCCAGGCAAGATATGCCCACATTTTTCAAAAGATGGATAGAGAACAAGCTTATGCGCAAATATCTAAAGATTCTGGGATCTTTGGGATATAAAAATTTTTTTTAAAGTTTAATCAAAATTGGACAGAAATTGTGTCCGTTAGAAGAACCACAACCTTTGTGTATTAATATACTTTTACCCAATTTGCATACAATGTGTGGCCGGCCATATAGTAGGACAGTTTCACTATGGTCCAATGGCCATATATTTAAATGGTTTTTAAAAACGAATAAAAAGTGTGACCACTAGAGGATCAACAAGCCAAGAATATGATTTTTCGTACAAACAGGGTCCATAATTCACAGAGTTTTGATCAGATACATGCTAATATCGAAAGGAACCAAGATCTTATGGAGATAAACCTATACTTAAAACTTTCGTCAAAATCAGATAAAAATTGTGACCTGTAGAGTCTCCACCAAAAATGGATAGTTATCTGGATGGGCCTGGGCGACGACATAATACACATACATGAAAATGTTGCCGTTTAAAAATTGAGCAACAATGAACTCCAATATTAAAATGTGGACAACACAAAAAAAAAAATAAAAAAAAATAATAGGAAGAAATAATATACATGTATATATTTATTTTTCACTCACCCAACAGATCTATTCTGATTACCTACATGCATGACATGTTCAATTTCTTTAACACTTTTAGTTACAAATGATGATAAATCCTGTAAATAAATAATCAATTTACACAATAAAACATACAGAAAACAAAATGTGGATACTTTAGTACTTGGGGCAGAGGTTGCAGTGGATCAATTTCGAGTTGCGTAAAAATATGCAGACATTCTAAAATTTTGCTTTTTTTTTTGCACACTACATCTGCATGTCCTAGAACCTCTTAAAATACTTGATAGAAGCAAGTCAAGTCGTTTTGTGAACAATCCTTTTTTAAGCGTCCTTATTTCATTGATAGGCCTACTGTATTTAGAGTAATGATGACAGGAGGTTAACAGCATATCTTTGGTTGACGGCACATCCACTTTAATCTTTCACTTTGACAGGAAGTAAAGATAAAACTATCAATATTAAAGCCAACATTTGATTGGCTGAATGTAAACAGTATATCGTGTTCTAGTCAAGTAAAAGTCTTATATGAAAATAAATGTGCTTTATTGCATCCAATGTGGCAAAATAGGGGTGTCTTAGGATAGCTACGTATAGAAGGTTTACTGCCATGGACTTATAAATGAAATAAGAGGAAATATAAAAACCTACAGAGACTACAAGCAATTATAGAGGTATGTAAATGCCCCATGAAGCACATAAATTGTACAAACTACAACATAGAATAATCTCATTATTCTCATGTCGGCAAATTTGCGTTTATTTTGAAATACGCAGATTTTTGCGTAACTGCGACCTCCGACTTGGGGTGACACTCTCCGCCATAATGTTCCGGTTTCTTTCAGTGAAAAATTATGACTAATGGAAATATAATGGGTACGTTTTCATGTAAGCTTTCCAATGCGCAGAAAAAAGGTAGCTCGATGGGAGACTTTTCCGAAGTGTTTTTTCTCGTGTGCAGTGTGTACATGCATGCTCTACCGGATGTTTAATTTCTGGCGTATAAACATGGGTTCTCTTCTATGATTATGTCATACTCAGTTCCTGTTCCATAGTCTGTGTTACTTGTTTTAAGATATACAGATTTAAGTCAGTATTTCCTTAATGAACAGTCTCATATACCCATGTAGTTAGTTTATAATGTTATATTATTACCTTCACATAGATGCCTGTATCAGGTCTTTCTTTTAAATCTAATCTTTTAGACTGATCCTTTGACAATAAATCTCTTATATCCTCCTGTAAAATATTAATGTCTGTAGAGTCATGCCCAATAAAATACTTGAATACACAAATACATAAACTTTTTCTAGATGTCAACTTTTCACCTAATTGGTGCTTCATATAAAGTTTAAATGTCAGATTATCTACAAAATAAATTTGATTCCCTTTTGACAAAGAAAAGATTCCATATAACAATAGTCAACAACATTTATAACAAATATGGCTATCAGTTGCATATTTTAGTTCAGACATACATGTACTGGTAATGTGAAAACAGAAATTGGAAGTCAAATCAAATGAAGTTATAATATCACATGCTTTTTAATACAATTACAAGATCACAAAAAAGTTTCCAAACTATATTCAAAGTCATGTTGTCTAAGCATGTTTCTTAAACAGAAGTTTTGGAAAATGTTCTGCTAATTATTATGTCAATGCATTGTCATCTGAAGGCAATATAAGTGCTATAAGAACCATTGTATCTACTAGCGCTGAAATGTATTAAAATAAACAAACCTGATAAATTTCTAAGTATGATGCACGTACTAAATATTGTTGATTTTGTGAGCGGGAAATATGTTGAAAAATTTGTTCAAAGGAATTAGGTATAACACCTCGTAATTCTGGGTCTTCTTTTACACCTGTATAAAGATTTTGTAAAATACAACAATACAAGGTTGTTTAAAGAATTTATTTAAAGATACATTAATGCAGATAAGTTAACAAGTTGGCAGTTCTCACTATAATAGTTAAAAACTAAATAATGTAAAGGCACTTTGCTGAAAATTTCAGTCAAATCAATCCACTATGAATCGAAAATTAAGCAAGTGAAATTTTTGCCTACATTCGATCATCATAGTCTCGATTATCCATTTAAAAATTAAATTGAGATGGAAAGTATGTAGTAAATCGGATCACAATCCACCAAAGATCAAAGGCTAGTGATGCTATCGAGAGTTGATTATGGTCTGGATATGTTAATAGGCAGATTTAGCTCTTGCATAATGTAAGTTTAATTATCGATATCTCAATCAAAATATTAATTATAGTATAAATAAAATATGTCATTACACTTAAGAATATCACCAAACGGTATAACGTGTGTCTCGCTTATGTGAGGTTTAATGATTGAGAGCAAGACATTAAGTAATATATTGATACTGTCTTTTAATCTATTTTCTTACTGCTTAGTTTGTGGTTTAAAATTCAAGAATGAGACATATAAGTAATATATTAATACTGCACAAGGCCATTAGCCGATTATTTTTCTATATATAAACACAATGTCTTGCTCAGACCATTCATTATGTGACTTAAATACAGACAATATCCCGAACATGCATGTCAATGTACAGCATATTTCAAATTTCACCTAATATAAAATAATGTACGATTGGTATTTTGTCTGTACATTATTTCAAATAATGGCAGGCCAACCTCAAACAATGACATCACATCTATTTTAATGCTATAAAAGTCAGGACTATGATGTAAACATGTTTAATTATATCAGATTTTTTCCATTAACTACAGCAGGATGTACTTTATAACTATATGAAAACAACTAATGAAGGAGGTTATTTTGTCTTCTTGCACAGAACTCTTAAGATTAGCTTACCTTGCATAGTAAAGGTTTTACCAGTTCCAGTTTGACCATAAGCAAATATAGTTCCATTAAAACCTTGTAATACTGATTCAACTAAATCATGAAATGTTTCATCATATAAATCACGTTGTTTTGAGCTACAATAATAAAATTGCAACAAAACTTTAAAGTCTATAAGTTTGATTGGCATATATATAGATAAAATTTGACCATATTTTCGTCAGTTTGACTACGGTGTATTTCGTCATTTTGTTTTATGTCTGATTTGACCATATCCAATTTTTATCTTTGTTACTTCTGAATTGGACTGAACCATTATTAAACTGGTGTGGCTTTAGAGATTCAGTGAAATGAAATGGGGTTTAACGTCCTACTTTCTGTAGCTAACCTGGGCTAATGAATACGGGCATACGCCATACAGTGTGCTATGAGGGAAATTTTCCCTGGCAGCGTCGCTATGGACTACTCTTATATCGAATTCCAACTGCCAAGGGATCTTTTACGTGCACACTAATGTGTACACAGGACCAGGTCCTCCATCCTGCATCACTAACAAGGGGAAACCATGCCGGAAAATTCCGATGGGCTTTCTCGACCAATGCAGGGATCGAACACCCGACCTCCAGGCTAGTGAGCCAGCGTCTTAGCCATGTGCTCCTTCTTTAGAGATTCAACTTTTACAATACTGTAGTGTGAAAGGGTGCTCCCTTAAATAAAGTTCAGATGATATGGAAAGTAAGTTTTGAAGATAGGTTTACACTAATAAATCTATTAGACAATGTAATACATACTTCCAATCATAAACTGAATCAAATGTAAAAGTTTTAGGTGGATCTCCAGGATTATTTATATTTTTTACAGCTATAACACCTTTATTTACATCCATTTCTACCACACTGTAAAATATAAAACATGGCAATTTATATATATCCCATAAATATATTTACTCCATACAGCCATTATGAGCTTTAATGCAAGTTATACTTACTACTTCACCATCAATGTTCAACTCCAAATAACAATTTCTAAAGTACATGTAATTACAAAACAGGCCAAGTGAACATGCATTGTGTGCAGTAGTAATAATATAACAGAACCTAATTTTATGGGAAATAATCATTAGTTTTTTGTAAAAGGTTGATGTTTTGACTAGTACCTTATCCTCTTATCATTATCAAGCTTTACATTGTGCTTGATAACGTTAAGGGGATACTTGTAAAATATAATACATACCTGACATGGTGATCAGCTGTCTCTTTTTCATTCATTGGTCGGCATCTCACCACCACTTTCACACATTCCGCAGATTTAGGCTTCGACTAAAATAAATTTATACATAAAAATGAACTTACATTTATTATAAAAGCAGTTTGAAATTAATATCATTGAGATTTTTAATTTTATTTGTACTATGTGTAAAGACTTGATATATTAATACAGTCCAATAAAAGATTTTAAAATATTTGCTGTGAACGAACTTTTGCCTGGGCAGTTACACAATGCCCACTCTCATTCTGAATTCCAAGTGTTAACGTACATGTATACTAATTGTATCTTTACTTTAGGCAAATAGAAACATGTAATACAAACCATTATATCAATTTCTCAGTTTTTGCCTCGTAACTAATAAATTATCACAGATAATGCTATACCTTGAAAACAAAAAACAACAACAAAAGTTTATAGTTTTAAACAGAAGACATAATGTTGTTATATTTTCAGAAATGGTATCTTTTCGAACTAGTGAGAGCTAGCGATGAATTTTCAACTTTAAAATCTTTTCTTCAGTTACAGGGAGAAACCCAATGGAATGAACCTAAAAAGAAAATATTTCTACTGTTTATGTATGGGTTGAGTGGGTGTTTATCGTCTATGGTATTGCAAGGGCTCGGGTTCATCTTTTCTGTGCTGAAAGTAACAAACCCTTGTCTTATTACCATTTTGAACAATAGAAGACCACTCGGACAAAGACAGAAGACCACTTGGACTAGGATTAGAAGACCAACCAACAAATAAATCGATAGTTGCATTTGTTAATACATTTGTATTCTTTGAAGATCACATGGACAAAGATAGAAAATGACTCGGACCAAAGAAAGAAGACCACTCAGACCAATCTTTTTGAAATAATGAAGTGTTCTTTTTTTACTAAATTGATAGTGTTGTTAGGGGAGTCCTAGCTCTACAGTTCTTACCAGCAGAATATATTCTACCCACGTTTTATAAATCAGAGAAGAAAAGGCTGCTAATGATCAAATAAAAGAAGTTATGGCCTATATTTACGAAATTTGCCTAGTACATGGTGAACTATCCCTACGAGGAGCGTCTTTGGGATGACGATAAGAACCAACGACTTTAATTTTAAGTGGTGGCATAACAGAATTCTTTAAAAAGTGAAAAAAAAAAATCGGTAAGGAATCAAAAATAGCCTTAGACCAGAGGTGGGGATGAGCAGTATTTTCATATTGCAGATATAGCCTATAGCAAGCGATAGGAACTCAGAAACAATCAGAAACAGTCAGAACTGGCAGCAGACATCGTCCTATCAGAGACAGTTCCTACCATACTCCCGTGCAGTGTTGCGTTTGATTAGAGGTAATCCAACTACACACTGCTATTATGAGTGGATATTGTTGTTTTAAATTTTGATTTGTCAGTAGTCCGTCTACCAACCAATCACTAGCTGCCAATATTGGACCAAATATGTTTACATAACGTTACGTCATGACTCACGATTTTATTATGCCTAATTAACCTGTGCATAGCAGAATACTGCAGTAAAACTAATTGCGTGACAAACGAGGCTATCAAGTCGAATGAAATGTAAACAATACTGTTTGGAAACGAACATACTTTCACCGTTTTGAATACCTTAAATCACTGTCCAAGTTTTAGGGAAGACCCAGATTAAACGAAGGACTGTCATGTTGCTGTACTAATGTGATAGCTTTCATTTAACGGAAAGAATAGACACACTCCCGCATAAGTTCAAGAAACAGACGCTATTCCAGCAATGGTCAGAGAGGGATTTCTCGGGCCATTGCTTCAGGAATATGAGTTCCTACAGGAATTACCCACACTCAACACAAGGTTTATTAGAGAAAGAACCTGTAGGCTAACTATTTTAAACAGATTGAACGAACTTTTCGCTTTAGGGCATGTAGTTACGTATACCTTATCCTTATGACATACATAAAAGTCGAGTAGTCGGAGACAGTCGGAGTCGGCAAGTGACAGATTAGATTTAGATGAGCCCAAGACAGAATCCGATTTATTGTGATGAACCTGTTGTTAGTGTTACGAAAATTGCTACAATTCCAATACAAAATAAATATGTACAAAATGAATTCATATACCATATTAAATTTCATAAAATTTCAATCAGTTCATTAGCCCGATTATTATTATTTTCTCGACTTTTGTCAACATAACTATTTCTTACGCATGCGTTCTGTATAGTAAAGTACTTCCTATAATGGGAGACTACTACAAGGTGTATGGATACAGACCACTATAGATTTTTACATCCTCAGAGTCGTGCAAATCTTGGCTTGGACCCCCATGATGATCCCAAGCATCACCTGCATTCCATGCGGTAGCTATTGGTGCGTTTGGGCGTCACGTGTAACTGGAAATGTTTCTTCTGTTAGGTTCTATAGTGACTTTTTTCGTAGTCATTTGCATATTTTAGTATTATGCCCCCAAAATCAAATATCCCCTACTTTTTTTGAATAGTATATATAAGGTAATTGCACATGTTTCTTGTGTCCCAACAGGTTGAGTAAAGGCAGCATCCTACAATTAAATTCCGTTGTAATAACACAACTTTATGAAAAACAAGATTTAAAGTGGCTAGTGATTTTTGTCAACAAAGTTGTGGTTGAGTTCAGTGGAGGATCTAGAAGCTGTGAATAGGCCTTGTTGGGGGGTATAGGGGTTGAAGGGTCCAAATATAGGTCGCCACCCACAATCCCACCCCGCAATGAATGTCAACAAAATGCGTCATAAAATGCATAAAATACCCCCCCCCCCCACACACACACACCTCCGATCGAACAGAGATTGTATTGCTTATACAGTTGATTTTATTTATTCCACCAAGTTGGCATACGTTCATGTAAATTTATGATTGATTTTTTTATTGCTTTATTTGTGAGCCTTGAGGCACCTACTTGGTTTCAGGGGCGCTCACTTGGTCTCATTATAGTAAAGGCACATTGAAATTTTATGTCAAAAGATTGAACGGATGGATGACTAAGACGGGCTAAATCGCTAACATTTGGGACCTAGAAATTGACACAAGTGGGTCGCACCGCATATAATACTGAAATATGACTATATATAAACTGATTTACATTCAATGGTTTCCGTTTTTACTCTAATTTCAAAATAGTTATGTTCGGCAAAATAAGCCAGCATTCTCAATCGAATGCAAATTTCTAGCGTCTGGTTATTCCAGTCAACATACGCCGTTTGAATAATCAAATACCCCCCATCCTTGCACACCCAAAACGCACGCACATACGCTCACCATTCAGTTAATTCCTTTAGGATTTGTCTTTGACCACCCCAGTCTCATCCGAACGAATAGACACCGTCCTTGCCAGGTTTTCCGTGCTGCAGCCACTGACAAGAGGAAGCCACGCTGGAAAATTCCGGGGAACTTTTCGACCAACAACGGGATCGAACCCCGGATATCCTGGTCATTGAGTCATATCCCTACGTATTGAGCCACAGTGGCTCCCCTAAAATATAATTAAATGATGTTTCAATAGAGAATTAAGCTGAAAATTCTGCTTCTTACGTACACAATTTGTATTTGAAGCAGAATTTGAAAATTAAATCAAGAAATTCTGATAAATTATACAGGACAGGGGTTGTTGATGCATTTAATAAAATTTAATGCCTCAACAACCCCTGTCCTGTGTAATTTATCAGAACGTCTTGAAATGTATGCCCCAGGCTAAACGCAACTCCCACTCCTCTCCAGATCGTCTTGTAACACGCTATGCAAATTTAAGTTCACTTGGTAACTGTTTATAAACCGCGTCATTAACCAAATGCTATGAACACTTTTTATCATTAAATCCTACAAGTCTAAACTGGAAATGAAATGAGGTTTAACGTACTACTTTTCTGTACCAAACGGAATAACGAAGACGGCTATCCGACATACAGTAGAGGCTGGGGCCTACTTTTATTTCGAATTCAAACTGTCAAGGTTCTTTTACGTACGCTAACGTGCACGCGCTACCTCAATTTTGAGACTTTATGCTGCCCTGTTGGTCCCTCTCCATATATGCATAGTCTACTATACTAAAATATACAATAAATCTGTTTAATTTTATAGATCAGTTACATTTTTATTCTACATGCGTGGGTGTGTGAGTGACCAAAACTGTCTATCCTGTTATTTATTACATTTCTACCACACCCGACTATAATTAAGCATACATGTAATTATAAAGCTACCTGGCACGGACACAAATTATTTCTGTTAAAGTCAAGCGTTAAAGCCTGGTTATGCTCAATGATTACGGAAGAAGTTCAGCGTCAAAGGTGGGGATATATATGTCGTGTACAAAAGCCAATCAAGTCTATGATTAGACAATGGGAAATCGCAAGATAACCTGTATGGGTCGCGCATGAGTAATGTACAATATAACCTTCGATATCCGTACTAAGGGCCTGGTTACATGGAGGGGGCTAACCCGGTTGGGCGAAACGTCTTCTCTAAACGGGGGCCTCGGGTATGACGTCATTGCAATGCAATCAAATGAAAAAAAACGAAACACTGTTTATATCTAAACCAGGCTAGCCCGCTTAACCGGGGCACCCGTTTGTGAAACCGGGAAGCCCGGCAAAACGAGCCAGCCCTTCTTTCATATAAATAACATTGTGTGTTACAAGCAGGGCGGGCGCATGCGCATGGGAAATATTTTCATCTCGGTTCCAATCTTAACCAAGATTTTCATCACTGGCGCATGCGCATGGTACTGTTACAATAAACATGGCAACAAACAAAAGCGAAAGTTGTCAAGCGGGGTTTCTTTAACATCTAACAAGGCAAGGCGTTTTGTTTGGCCACAAGATATGATAAAATCACTAATTGACAGCTTTACGGACTATAAAGTAAAATGGAATACGAAGGCGTTTTTTTTTGCTTGTTCATTACATAGGAAGCATGCCACTAACAAATTAAAGTGCGAAACCAACCAAATACTCAAAGTTAATAAAACAATAAAAAGTTTTAATTTGATATGCAATGTGGTCACCATTTTGCTTCCTATATTACACCACGTGATATGTCCAAGGTGGATTGGGACTGTCCCAACCCACCTATCACTTCCATAGGCCTGTAAAGGACACCCGGGTAGCCTCTTGTTCATGTAAACCTTCAGACGAGATAGCTCCCCTTATAACAGTTAAAATTACGTTTTCAGACCGACGTCATATAAATAGTTTCGACGAGATAGCCCGTTGATTTCGTCGCAGCTCGTGTATATGGTCCGCTTTAATATAAAAACTACAGTACAAGGCTGAACTTGACGGGCCAACCCGTCTATCCGAGCTAGCCCTTCCCATGTAACCAGACCCTAAGTCGATTACGACACCACTTGGTTAATTTGTGACAATATTTGCAAAAGTTGTGCCCTTGTATTGGGAAGGGTATTAGAGTAGCTAAGTCTCTAACTCAATATCATCCAAAGTCTTCGAGAATGAAAACACGAATTATTTATCAATTTAGTCAACATTGGCGTTGGAATCTAACCGGGAAATGATGGGCGGCTGATATCCAATATTGGTACACGAACTTGTGCCCTGATACGTTTCAGTTCCATTTGTAACACGGGACTAGAAGAACAAATTTAGTCATATTCCACAAGTCAATTCAAACGGTAATGGCATATTATTCTTATCTGGAGAGCACGCGCAATAAATACTAAATCAGTTTTTATACATTCATATTACATTATCGTTTGCGTTGCAATTCATTTGTGTCATTTTCTAGGTCCCAAATATTAGCGATTCAGCTCCTTTAATTAGGTTAGTCCCGATAGTATAAAATGATCTTAAAGCTACAATTTCATATTTTTAAGTTATATTCTAAAAATGTATTAAATAAAGCCTTAAGATAGATGGTATCTATATCTATAAACAGTCCCGTTAATCCAATAATTATTCACTATTTCCAGTTGAAAAATTGGCAAATATATCATTTTCAACTTCAAATTCAAACGTTTAAAGATAGCTTTTCCATGGGGGGGGGGGGAGAAAAACAAGAGAGGTAATTGTGTTATTATTTCCGGTGTCAATAATTTTTAAGAGTGGGGAATAATGTCTATGATCGTTTAATAATGAGTTGAGCAAAAGACATAGAAATAATTATGTTTTGACGTTCTTACAAAAAAATGAAATTCTCACTTTAATAAAATATTAAGATGTTGTGCATTAATAAAGAACTTTCTGGGTTTGCCACTCCAGGTGAAACAAAAGGCATCAAATTATTGCCTTCTAGGGCCCTAATCCAAGAAAAGTAATTTTCTTAGCACAGCTAAAGTGAGATCAGTAGCTAACACTATTTTGTTGAAAAATAAATTTGTAGCATGTCCTCGATCATGGGCGCCGAATTAAGATGATATTAAGCACACTGATCTATTCTTATTTGTAACATCAAGTTCATAATGCCAATGCTGCAGTTGAATCGGATGTAACAAGGAGGTGTCAAATAGCCTAACGCGAGGGTTTCAGTCAGTATTTATGATTCTGAGTGAGGTAGCCTATAATACGCACAATTGTAGATAGACACCGTGGACGAATTATCTCTGTCACAGATGACTGTCTACAGCACCTGCATTGACTTAGTCTCTTATCATCCAAACAAATATTCTACGAATATTAGTCTGGATGGGTCCTCAAAATTTGACAGAAAGTCGGTCACTGTCTGGATTATCCAGTCTTTTAAGTTACCACGTGCTGAATCTATCAAAACATCTCGCTTGTCAACAATGACACTCTATAAAATTTTGTTCTAAAGTTTTTTAATTGAAATGGTAATTTTCTCTCGTCATGAATCAAACGTATGGCTTCTCACAATCTCCTTAATCACGATTCATGCTGTTGTATCGTCTCTATTTTGTTTATAATAATAGATGTGCCAAGTGAATTGTGGGATATATTTTATCCTCGCCTTATAGAATCTATCAAAATCGGCCCGGCTTCATAATATCTATCACGTACCGAGACGTTAGCCAAAGGGTTCCATTGCCCATGCGTAACCGGGAGTTTGGTTTTTTATGTGGTAGATTATCCAGTAATTTTCGTCAATAATTGAGAACCGACCCAGACCCTCCGTGCGTTGAAGACTAGGGGGGTCTGGGTGACCGAGACTAGCATTGACTTCACGTGGCGCCAGCCATTGTCTCAGCGGCTCGTGCATTGTTTACATAACACCTAACAGCCTCGGGCAAAATGATGCATTTTACTCATTTTAATACCCATTTACACTAAATAGGAAATATTTTTTAACCACAAATACTTCAAACATCTTTAATTATTTTTCTTATACTTCAAAAAAATGTTTGAGAATTTAATTTGACAGAGTAAAAAAGTTAATATGCCGAACTCATTAAGTCTCGTCGATGTCTTGCTTATCAGTGATCGTAGCGGCCAAGCGAATATTCACTGCGGGATCAGTTTGTTATTAAAGTCTAGCCTATTGTGGGGACAATAATAAATTGAGACAATAACATGATAAATTGTGTAAACGCAAGCTATGAGGAAATAAAAATCGGGACATTGTCATTCTAAACAATTATGTTAAGGTATATCCTTGGTAAGAAGAAACCCTCGAATCGTGTTGGCCGATGTCATACATAAACCGCTAAACAGAGCGACGCTGGATATCAGTTCCTCCAATCGAAGACGTATTTTGAATAGCTGCCCTAGCAAAATAAGAATGGCTGCAGACATATGAGGGAGCAAAGATGCGTACCAAATAAGTGAACTGGCATAGTGAACTAAAGCAAGGCTGACACTTGCACGATTTCGTGGCACGCATTGCCAATGTGGGAAGTGCGTAAACAATGCGCAAACTATGCGCAAACTATGCGTGAACTCGTCGTGCCAGTTCGTGTCAATGTGGACACTGATGGACACGACACAATCGTGGCCAAAAGTCGTGCAAGTGTCAGCCTGGCTTAAAATAAATGAAATGGAGTATATTAAATAACGTCCTACTGTAGTACTGTAGTGAAATAAAACTTGGGTGTGTACACTGTAAATCCAACGGACGCCTGACGCGTCTGAATGTGTTCATATTGGAACATTTTGCGCTGAAATGTGAACACGTTAATGTTCACATATGAACACCACAGTTCTAAAACGTACACAAATCCTTAAAATCCGTTCAAAACTGAACACATTGTGTTCATTTTCCGTTCAATGATCTTTGAAATCATTCACACTTGAAACACATCGGACGCAGAAGACCATTAAGGAACGCATGGCGTTCTGGGGTGTTCATAACGGAATATCAATTTGGGCACCATGTGTTCAAGTTCGATATCGGACATGCGCACGGTGCATCACGTGATGCGGGTTATTTTTCAAATTCGCCATTTGCAGGACGCTGGTTTGAATTAAAGGCTCTGATTGTTTCAACAAGTGTTATTTAAGGTAAAATATTGTTGTTGGGTTTTTTTCTTTTGATACGGTAGACAAGTTGTTTCAAAAGTAACAGGGGAAACTTAAAAGCTTAGATTCGAAGTAGACATGGAATGTGGGAAATATTGCTTCAGCTTGATTAACAATATGAATAGTGTCAATAGCCTTGACCTATATAAGCTTCTAGGCCTGGCCCTATCCCCGTATTTATTACCAAATCAACTCCGAAACTCTCGTTAAGCATATTAATTTGTGTTAATAATTATTCCCTCTTACCAAAAAGCGCATGTTATAGCCTAGAGATTTTGGGTCGAATTTGACAAATTATTTTCTTCTTCCATTTGTTTGAACACATGGCGTTCCTTATAGAACATATTCTGTTATACAGAACACATTATTTTACGTATACATGTATAGAACACTTGCAAGCAAAATAATAATCATCTGGCATTGGGGTTTCACTTACAACTTCTCTGCACCAACCGGGCCATATGGAAGACGGGACAGACAAGGAGGGTATAAATAGGCCTAAAAGACGCATTCGATTGTCCACATCTATGATTCTCAATAGGCCTACATGCATATACAACTGTCTATATATCTAAAAATATTAATTTATTAAAGCTCCAATAGCATTTTTTTAAGTTATGATTTTTAAAATGTATTAAAATAAAGCCCAAAAATAGATTGAACCTATAAACAGTCCTACCTTGTTAAAGAATAATCCTATTAATCCTATAATTCAGTACTGCCAGTTGAGAAATTGGCAAATATATCATTTTCAACTTCAAATTCAAACGTTTGAAGATGGCCGTCCATGGAGAGAAATGGGAAAACAAGGGAGGTAATTGAGTAACTATTTCCTCAATCACCCTGTGTCACCCTTTATAATGCCCAAAAAAATTTGCCCAGGACCGTATAATAGTGAGTTGACAACCTTTTGAGCAAAAGACATAGAAATAATTATGTTTTGACTTTCTTAGAAAATGTGAAATTGGAACTTTAAGCCATTTTGTCGGCAGAATATTTTGACCCGGTAGAATGGTTTATTTTATTAGCCTAGTCGGAGCAGAACAGTGTGATGTTAAACCCCTCTATATAGTCATCTTTTTTTCTTAATATAATAGTTCACGGTAACAACAGAAGATGGCGAAAAACTAAAAATTGGTACAGGCCACCGAAAGGACAGCCCAGTCTTCTAGAAAATAATTTTGTTGCAGATATTATACGTTCAAACGGTAAGTCTATATGCTTAGGTATTATATTCATTTATTATTAGTTTACACTTTCATTATAAGCAATCTTATACCGGTTTCCTGTGTTTTAATTGATGTTAATATTTCTATTGCAGGTGGGGAAATGAAATGAAGTTTATCTTCTTTGGCTCATGAAGACCAAAAAGCATCACGTGTGCAATGGGAGAAATTTTACCCAGACGGTGGCTTTTCCGCTTACTCCTGCCAAGAGTTATGGATGCCCCCCAACGACTAGAGAGAGACATTGTGTAAGAACTAGAAGACAGTACATGTGTACCACATGTCACGTTTTACTTGCCAATAATATACATTCCGATATTAATATGCGAATTGTTTTCATTGGGCATATTATCGACGTATGTTTTGTCACATTATCTATGTCCAAGTTGTATTATAAAATTTAGACAAATACAATAAAGTTGTAAACTGTGTTAAAAATTGTTTTAAATTTTTGTGCCACGCTTTTATCATACAAAATAATTAATGATTTAAGACTTTTAACCGATTTTTAAATTGTTTGTTAAGATTTCAGAGATTCTATCACAACAGAACATCCGGTGTCAGCTTAGAACACCATGTTCCCTCTGTGTGTGAAATTCTGAACGAATGGCGTTCATAATATGATCACCGAACACCTTTTAGTGTTCATTATCTGTTTCATTCAGTTGAACACCTTATTGTATTCTAAAAAGAACACGTTTTACGCGTCCGATATGGGGAAAGATCCAGGGGGAAAAGTTGAAATATAGTGTTCTGAAAACAGAACACATTTTACGCGTCAAATGTGTTCTAAAACCCGGGGGAAAAACGTTTAAAATTGAACACATACTGTTCTGAAAATAAACACACAGTGTTCTGGTAGAAAAAAGACGCGTCAGGGTGTTCAAAAAGTGTTTCAAAATAGTGTTCTAAAATAGCGTATTTGGTGTTCTAAAAGTGGACGCCGGGTTTAGAGTGTAAGATTAGTAGAAATCTAGGACATATTAGGTTCTTCCATTAACTCCAGTGGATATTGTCCTCTTTTCAAGCATGCCTCCCCCCACCCTTGACAGGGTCTTGCAAGTAACAGGGCGTTGACTTTTCAATGGGACGACAAACCGAGGTCCTATGTACAAATTTGCATTTATATAGTTGGAAGAAATCGATAAAAATATGTTACTCATTCTTTATTCTTTAATTCAAAATGATATATTTGTTTGATCCTGCCTATTAATGTACGAAACTGTAGCTAATATTTTCAGTATGTTTCATTTAATCTGATAATAATATAATATTGTAAGCTGTTGGTCTTATATACAGTGACAGATGATTTGTATAGCTACATGTATTTAAAATTACTGTATTGTTTTAAACTAATATACACGTACATGTAATGTGTTTTATCAATAGTGACTTGTTAATTATTTAATTCCTTGGATTCAATTTATTCAGAATTCTATATTATTTTCGTATAGAAATTTTCCACGTCAATTTAAATCTGCAGGGCAAGGTTTCGGTATTTCTTAAAGCCCCCCAAATTCTGCAGTATATTGTATTTATATCTTCGATTAGAAGATGTGTATTCGCTCATAAATCCTCTCAATAACACACAGATTGTAATATATGTATATATATATAAAACCCAACAGGCTTTCATATTTCAAGATCTAAACAATGATATGTTATATGGAATATTAATAATAGTATTTATAAAACAATTGTTTTTAAAAAGATCAGTGTGAGACAGGATGGATTAATACCACATTAATAGTATTAACCGACCTTATGTCATGTCAAAAAGAAAATTGAAAAAAAGTATATGCTAACAAATTCTCCAATACAATGGTTTCTTTAAACATTTAAGCCGGTGGCTCTGCTCGATCAAGGACACCTGATAAGACTTATTGCGATGCCTCGCACTTTTATTTATTTATTTTGGGGCGCGGGGGGGGGGGGGGTAATATATCGGGAGAACCGTGCCAAGCAAGTGTTATTGACTGAACACGTTATTGTACTACATTTATTTATTTGTAATTTTTACAATTTGAAAGAATCGCATGATAATATAATATATATATATATATACACACACGTAAATATTATAATGTCGGTTATGACTGATACTTATGTATAGGGTTCATTTATAATGTTATCATGCTTATTATAATAATATATTAACGTCCATTATCGTCTTCTCTGTGTTGCTACTGAGCAAAATTTTCGGAAATCTTTATAACACATGCAGCAGTGTTCATAGTCAGAGCCGAACATTGTTCCACATGGACCACATATCGCTGAGTGTTTGATAAATACCGACATAGGCACTTCATCGAAGTCACATGGTTGGCAAGGCATCAAAGAACTGCGACGAACCCTTCCATTACAAACAGAGACAAGCGCCACAATCAGAAGGCACAGCGCTGAAAATTTGGACATTTCTTGAGAGTGTTTAGTTTTGGTATGCTCTGAAAGAAAGAAAAAATAAGCAGTCAGGTTTTATAATACAGGTGTAGCCGGCGGTTGTCAGGCGAGATACGCCAACAGTTTGCAAGAGATCGATAGAGAACAAGCAAAAAAAAAAAAAAAAGATTTCGAACAATCAGGGGCCATAATCCTGGAAGTAATGGTCTGAAATATCACAAGGGGCTGAGATATCAAACGGGACTGGGATTTTTGGGCTATAAAGATATAACATTTTAAGTTGATTTTAAACAACATTTTATTCATTTGAAAAGGATTGAATTACCGGCAAAGCCTATATTAAGCCTATATAAGTTCTTTTAAATTTCATCAAAATCGGATAATTTTGACCTCTAGAGACGATCGACAACCTTCTTATTACACACTTTTACACAAATTGCGTACAAAGAGCGGCCATTTCGTGGGACAATTTCGTTTGGAATTCACGAAATTCGAATCCAATCTTTAGTCAATCTCACCATGCGTGCCGCTCCCAATCTATGGCGGGTTATACTGTACCCCATCTTTGGGAAGCCGAATGTTTATTTAATTAATATCAATATGCCTCATTACATATAACAGTGTTTTAATTTTGTACCATTATCTATTGTTTTTATATTACTTATTTTATATGTAGTACTTATTTGTCATTTAAAAGACATTTACTGATAATAAATGACCTTTCAATTGCAATTTGTCTTGTACATTTGTATATCAGTTAAGCATGGGGGGGGGGGGTTGTAAAGCCGAACATTTTCGGGCAATTCAAATTCAGGTTCTGCCCCCCCCTAACTGTCACCGAGCCCGTACGCCTATGCGTAGTTCAACCAGCATACAGACAGACGGGAAAGCATGAAAATTCCGAGAAAACCCCATCAAAAATAATGATTAAATTCCAGTCTTTATTATGGTTAAAATCACATCAAATATACACCTTTGTGTTCTACTTTCTAGAGTACACATAGATTCATTTCAGCGTCTAAAAAACGACAATGTTATACGGACCTACTCCGTATGAAAGCCGTTCGATACGGGCTGCCGTAACACGTATGAGAAATACACACACATTGATGACGTCACACGCAAATTCCATACGGATACGCGATACGTACTAGGAATTTACGCTTGCCAAAACTCTCTAATAGGGGCAATCATACCGTAACGCATCGCACAACAAACCAAGCATTACAAAGATATATCGTGTGTTCAAAAAGCTTGTGAACACGTCATTCTTCTCGAAACAGTTGCTGTGTGGCCGTATTTTCACGTCTTACTAATTTTATGTTAATGTACATAACTTCAGTAACAAGATTTAACCATTTTTAGTTTTCTTTACGACATGGTTACTTTTGATGAACCAATATAACCATTTGCGGACAAAGTAGCCAAGTCTCTTATTCAATATCAAGCAAAGTCTTCTACTATTAAATCAACTTCGATGTTATGATCTTACCGGGGAAAAGATGGGCTTCTGATATCCAATATTTAAGACAAAATAAACATTTTATCATTGGTACACAAATCGTCTCCCATAATGTGTTTCGCCATTTATTTTGTAACAAGGGACACAAAGAACTAGACTAGACATATTCCACAAGTTATGTCAAAGGTGACGTCATATTGTTATCTGGAGAGGATGCGCAATCGACTGGAATAACCCGACGCTAGAAATTGCCATTCGATTGAGACTTCTGGCGTATTTCGCCGAACATAACTGAGTCAAAACGGAAACAATTGAATGTAAATCAGTTAATATACATTCAGCTTACATATTATTTGTGTTGCGACCCATTTGTTTCAATTTTCAGGTCCCAAATATTAGTTTTTTTTAGCTCCGTTAAGTAATGACACGTATGTATATTTAATTAAAAGCAAACAAAATGTAGAATTCGCCTTGAGGACACGGCCAATCGCATTCATTTCATAAACCTTCACACTTTATGTTATAAAAAATGTGTATATTTCGGGGAGAAACATATCAGTACTTTGCTAAGTGTTGCGACGAACTTATGATGTTTTTGTCCGTCAGATTTTGAATTTTCTCTTAAAGATGCTCTTTTGTCATCTATTATTCTGACACAATACATTTGGATTCTCTAATCACATTGTTGTATTACAGTCATAAAATATGTATTTTACACTCTTTTGTCAGACTATGCGTATTAAATATCAAAATCGGATCGTTTTCTGATAAATCTAGGACTGTCAATGACAGTGTCATTCACGAAAGTTTCATATTTATCAAAATATTGCAGCCCAGGTCATGCCTAACAGACGGGGATTGCTGAAATTGAATATCTATTTAAAATTTATAAATGTAGCATATCAATAAGTTTCGTTACGTAAATTCTCTTTTTATGGGTAACCGTCCACCTTTCAATTCTATTTTCTAACAAAAAACGTTTACTTAAAATGGGAATTTCATTATTCAGAAGATTTGGGTTTCTGCGCTCAATGATTGCCATAGATGATTAGCTGGCTGACAATCAACAAATGATATGGAACCGCACAACACACATATGCTACCTGTATTTAACCCAGTTCTTTGTGTATAACAGAAAACTCATTTTAGAGAGTTAATTTTGTTGGTTCGCTTTTTATGCACCCTCAATTTAAATGCGGTTGCATATTCCGGTCGTCCTTGTCTGTCGGTTCATCCACCCAACGCCGGATTAACGACGGGGCACCACATTAGGGGGTCCCCCACAAAAATCTCAGTTGCACGCCTCGAGCATGGTCGGACCGAGGACCTATATTTAAGTTTTGTTTTTGTTTAACGTCAGGCAAAAAGACTATCAAATTTCAATGATTTTCGATAATAGTTGTGCGTTATATAATTTTATCATTTCGAAAAATGAACAATACGGCGTCAAGCTTTTTACGTTTCCTGACAGTCTTAGATAACAAGACATTGGATTCCGGTGACAGATGACCTGTGCCAACCTGTTTTACAGAGAATTACTAACGAAATATCCCTGTAACGGATGGCTGTCTAAAACACGTGCGTTGACTTGCACGCCTCGTAGTCATTGGCTCAACGGCTCGTGCAATGTTTACTTAACACCTAACTGCTTCGGGCAAAATGATGCATTTTACACATTTTAATACCCATTTACACTAAATAGGAAATATTTTTTAACTACAAATACTTCAAACGTCTTTATTTATTTTTCTTTTACCTCAAAAAAATGTTTGAGAATTTAATTTGTCGGAGTAAAAAAGTTAATATGCCGTACTCATTAAGCCTCGTCAATGTCATGCTTATCAGTGATTGTAGCAGCCAAGCGAATATTCACTGCGGGATCAGTTTGGACCTGTGCATCTGGAGGGAACAAGGAGAGAACGCGAATAGCGATTTGACCCCGTATGGTTCAGCTAGGACTACGGTGTAAAAAGTAAGGTCCCCGTCGGACCGGGGTTGCGTCTTTACGGCGCTACTGCGACCGTGAACACAATGCGAGAAAATGTCCCATGGACTGTAACATGGAAAATATCTTCCATAAATAACATTAAGCTGAAGCTTAGTATTACATGTACATGTATGTCTGAATTCTAATATGTCCATTTCCAGGTATGCGACCGTGAAAAATACACCATTTCGCCCAAACAATGGAATTATTTCAAATCCACGTCATATGTTTGTGGTGGTGACGACCTTGTTGGACCTCTTTGAATTCCTCCGCGGCTCCGATGACACGTTCCTAACCACAGCAAGCGTGTCATTGCTATCGCTGTGGATCGTTAGGCCTGTAATGTGAAGAGATCATATTTTGTTTACAATATTAATAATTTTGTCTTTATGAAGTCCTGCTATAATTATACTTCATTAACAAGACTTTACCTCGACAGCATTAACATGGTGATTAGTGAAATCAATAGTACTCATAGTTGCCCTTTAATTATTTAGCAATTACACTAATTATTTCGCCAAATCATGTTATAGGGTTTATTAGTGAAAGTGAAATACAGTGTAGGCATATTTCAAAGTTTAATACCATATCTTGCATATCACCTTAAGACAGTTGGTTTTATATATTTTATTCCAAGACCCATTTAAATGAGTCTGATGTCCCCCACCAAAGTCCCCAAAATAAATTGATGACACATATTAATTAATTGCACTTTTATTTTTTTTTCAAAAGCATCGAGCAAACAAACTGATTATCGTTACTTATGATAAGCATAAAATGTTCAAGATGGCGACCTTCTACACACCCTCCATTAATTAGAATCAAAGATGTCTTGTCCCAAAACATTGGGACTCCGCTTAGCTTCAGCGGAAAATGTTAATCATTGAACTCAGTCAAAATATTCACATATGTTCCAAAGTCTTGACCAATCGTTTTGCTTATCACAGAACATTCTCATCATCGAACTTGGTCAAGGTATTGATATAATGAATCATCGGTTGTACGTCCAAACTCACGTGTTTTCCCGGGGCCCCCGGTTTTCCCCTACAGCCAAAGACCCCTACGAACAAGGAACCATTGAAATAAAATGGTTTGTGTTGAGTGGACTTTACCCCACCCCACCCCTCTCTCTCTCCCCTCTCTCTCTCCCCACGACATTATACTCTTTTCCAATAAAAATATGGCATATTTGATGTGTATTATGGCAAGTATAGACACCCGGCCCCAAGTTCAGAAAGCATTCTCAGACTTAAGTTGAGAATTTACTCAATTTTAAATCACTGTTTATAAGAAATATCTTTGATCTATAAACACAAAACTTTGCATACAGTTTCTTATTAGGGTATTTGATACACTAAACCAACAAAAGTTTTATAAAGGTTTATTTTTTAGTTAAAATAAGGCGAACAATTTTGAGCAAATTCTCAACTTAAGTCTGAGAAAAAATACAAGATTCCCCGAAAAACATCTATGGGGCACATGTGAGGGTGTCACTAATTGACTACACTTCTTGTGTGTGATTTATGGCTAGCGACATTGAAAACATTGAGGACTTGAACATCTTGACACTGCGATTATACGGCGGATAAAGACGTTGGTAGTGGAGAATCCAAGATTCAAATAGGCTTCTATATTTATGGTACATTGACAGCAACAAACCATACAAACAAGCTGAGCATGGATTTTCATCACGTCATCAAACAAGGGAGCTCAAAATAGATTCTTGCAGCATGGTGTAGATTCATTGCGATTAAAATGTTTTTGGGGTAATGACATCCTTTTAGTTCCGCTTCATTAGCATAGACGTAGCGGACCAATCTTAGTTCAGGGATGGCGGCGGAGGCTATTAGCCTAAAAATTGTCTTTGTCACTCGTATTTTCAGAATCTTGCACCCCCCCCCCCAACAAAAAGAGCTCCCACGCCTATGCCCAATAGCCCTGTCGAGGCAGAGCAGTAGAACGAAACCTGATTTCATTTCATCTTTTTAGTCCACATACCAAATCACACTTGTCGTTGATGATCAATAACAAGGAAATTGGTCGCATAATTAAAGACAACACAACTCGAACAAGGAATCGGTGAAACCTTAATTACTGTTGAAAAATTTCCACCAACAGAACGTTAATGAAAACCTCTCGACTTCAAGAGTATCAGTGTCTCACCGTTGATTACTTACTGGACAATATATTTTGCCAAAACCAAAATTAACACTATATATTACCAAATCTAGAAGTCCTTGAAGACTACTCAAGGTATAACAGGAACTGGAAGCAATCACCGGATAGCAGCTAAGGATACCCTACACGTGCTGGTAATACATGACTATAGGTTATTTATCAATGGATTCACCTGGATCAATGTCAGAGACTACTGTTAAAATTATTGTGTATTTTTACTCTTTTTAAAGCCCCAATAACACTCTTGTTGTAACTGAAAAATATGTCCCAATCTTCATTCTGGTCAACAAATCGTATTATTTTAGAATATTCCAATTAAATGATGATATAAATTCCATCTTAACACACCTAATTTAAAAAATTGGAAAAATTCAACCAATTGATTTGAAAAGTCTAACGTAAACCTTTTCAAATGTGACTTGGATTTTAAAATATTTTCGAACCCTCTGGACAAATAAAATAGGTTGTAATGGATAATTTACACAACAGGTAGGACATTTAAACATCTAGTACTTAGAATAAGGGTATTATTTATTTTCTGGAGCTACCAAGCCAGCAAGAATGTTATTGTCCCTTTAACTGGTAGAAATATTGTCATTGTAATAACTGTATTTTAAATATTGCATATTATTTCACAGTCTGTAATGTAACTTTATCTCAAGCTTTTATACAACCAAGCTGAAATTACATATCTGTGAATGGAGTACATGTAAAAATAATATGATATAAAATTACACACATTGTACAGTAACATTTTAAAAAATCATGCTGTGCATTTTAAATGAGTTTATGTAATACTACCCCATAATAATGTTGTAGAATTACATATTATGTACTTTTCCAAGGTAAAAATTACTAAAAAGAATGTGTTTGTCCCTGCTTGGCTAATTAGTTCTAGGTTCGATCGAGCAAAAAGTTTTGCGGACCTTTCAACCGAGCATGTAAAACAACATTCGACAATATAAAGAAATGGGGTTTAATGTCCTACTGTTCTGCTCATTACAATGGAAATAGTATGTGGCATGACACCGTCCCAACAAAATGTCCCACACAACCCACTGTATCAGTATGGTCCATGTCTGTCTTTATTAGTCAGTTCGGTGCATTTAAATTTTGAACGATCTATTTCTCTAAAATGGTTCGACTAAACTGACCGACAGAACAGTAAATATTCGATATGTGGTGGGGAATAACCCAGTGTGACCACTTTGTGACAGTTAATGTACACTTTTTTTGTAAAAATAATATGTGAAATGGCATTTCTGGTAATATACAGATCACTTTGATTGATAAGTCCTGACAGCTCATATTGGTATATTGTAAATAACTTGTGAAAAATAAACTATTATCTGCATCTATTCATAAGCCTGTCAGTCGGTATATCCGCCGTACATACAAACCAATTAAGCATTGCTACAACAAATATCAATTAAACAACCAATGGTTTATACATTATTCAATTAAGATTTTCGGAAATGTATAGTTCATGTCAAAGCCGAAAAACTGGGTGTTTTATATACTATATATGGCGCTTATATCAACCCGTAAATATCCATAGACTGTCGATTTAGGAATGGGAACCAGGAGAAGAAATGCCAATTTAAACTAAACAAATATTATATTATAGGCTTCCCTGGAACATAATATGCCCACTTAAACATAGATTATCATGGTGGACGCCTAATGCATAATTAGTAACAGTAAGGGATATTTTCCAAATAGAAGTATATATTGACAATTTCCTTCACACAAGAAACAATACGTTCCATCTTCTTTAATTTGCTAAAATAATCAACTAGACGACTATAATTTGATAACTAGTATAATATGTCGTTTGATGGTACCATTACCAATTAATCATGCGATATATTAGAGACTACGCCATGGGAGTTTAAAACAAGATAACGTCATTAAAAGATTATACCAGTCATGTTCTCTATATTGTGTTGAAATCAAGTATTATTAACAATACAACCCATCTAATAAACAATAAAACAAGACAAAAATCTGGTTTAAAGCCCACTCGACACAAACTAGTTAATTTTGACCCGGAGGACCCAGATCCTACTCCTTGTCACAAACAAACTGGTAATTGGAAATACTCTAATTGACTCACTGAAAGACCCTATAATCTAAAGTCTACGCGTTAGACCATTCGCCTTCCCCCACAAATAAACTAGGCAGAATAACAATACAATGCAGTAAACCCATGCCATTTGCAATTTGTTTTTAAAATTGTCCCGAAAATGTTATTGCCACACAAACTAGCAACATTTTGAATATATACGAATATCGGGTTTAATTTTAATCAGATGTGATAAAAGACATAAAAAGTGGAAATCTGTTAAATGTGATTGATCAAACATGATTAAAACAGTCTAATACATAACGCTGCTTGATAACAAGGGTACAGTTTAAATGCATTTCAAACCCGCCCCCTTGACAATCTAAATCCACATTATTTTCAAAATATACTATTGCCTTGAAGACTCGTAAAAGTCATGGGGTTTTTTTCCTAAAAAATTGCACGGTTTTGCCTAAAATCACAAGAATGATGACTGCGCTTCGACATCAGCTTAAACAAAGATACTGGTAGCCGTATTTCTACAACAAAACAGAAGTTGTAATGTTTTACTCACCAGTTACTTGAAGGGAATGTTCAACTGTCAATAATTGTCGTAAAGTGATCGAATAGAAACACGGTTCTATGTTTTGTACTGAACTTTATGATCACATGACACCACGCCTCTCTTGGCATCAACGTTGCATTTACAGTTATTGATATTTCCTCCCACCACATATGACAGGTTTGTATATGCTTAAAGTAGAGCTAAAGGGAGAGAAATGAAATGAAATGGGGATTAACGTCCTACTTTTCTGCTCCGAGAAGGGGAGGGGGGTAAATGAGATTTAACATCCAGTCGACACTAATTAAGTCATTTCGGGAGGAAACCGGAGAACCAGGAGAATCCCGACAAGGTTGGACAGGCGATTCTTTTCCTTGAATCAGTGAGGAACCTTATGATCTAAAACGCGCGCGTTAGACTATTCGACCGCCCAAGCCACCAATATTATTAAACCCCTAGTTATAATATTCGAAATTAAAATAACGAATTATATTGATGTTTTTATCTTACCGTGAACATATGGGATCCTATTACCCAATATTTAAAACACAATCAGTATACGACGTCGTGTACTATGTATGGGCATTTGTAATAAAAAAAAAATGTTTCCCCAGAAGACAATGCTAAAGTAATTAAAACTGTCAATCTGGACGTAAAACTGGCTGATTCACAAAGGATAATAATCATAACAAAACGTAAAGAATGGACTATAAGCAGGTGCAAATGACTTCTGTTCAATTTGGACTGTTCATGTTTTTAACCGAACATTACTGATTAGAAAAGACAAAAACATTTTTAAAAGTTGAATATAAATCACTTTATATATACAATCTTATTACATTAATGTGTGCTTTTAGGCCCATTATACAACCAAGCTGAAATTACATATCTGTAAATGGAGTACATGTAAAAATAATGTGATATAAATTACACACATTGGTACAGTAACATTTTAAAATTTTTTAAATGAGTTTATGTAATACTACCCCATAATAATGTTGTAGAATTACACATTACTGATTAGAAAAGACAATAACATTTTTAAAAGTTGAATATAAATCACTTTATATATACAATCTTATTACATTAATGTGTGCTTTTAGGCCCATTTTCGTCTACTCCAAATAATAGAGTTACAGGCCCTTTAAACATGTGGGTTTAAATCATGATAAAAAAAGAGGGAAAAGTATGAACAGAAAAGTAAAACACGCATTATTCCGTTATATACATTATCTCACCGAGGGGATAGCAGAACTCACAGTTTTGAGACAAACTGACAAATCATTTAGATATTAAAAAGACATGCTGACAAGAAAAGGCGATTATTCACATCCTTGTTATACACTTGAGATTATTATAAGAACACAAATCGACATTTGCTATCAACTTTATAAACTTAGGTAAAGCAGTAACGTAAAGATTATACGGGTCATTAAATAGACAGACTCATAACGTCTTAATAACTATAAATATTTATTAACTAGAATAAAAAATAAAATATCTACATTAAAAGAAGAAAAAAAAATCAATATATAGAAAGCTTAATAAAGGCAAAAATATGAAGTCTGACTGAAAAGTTCTAAGTCTGAAAACGATTTATCAATTGGGTTGAAACAATCTTTTGTCACTAACAAGTAAAATCATAGACATAACTCAAGTGCTATTTTTGTCTTTGTGCCAAACCACATTGAAATCACCCGAAACTGAAAGAACTAACCCAAACAGAGATACATCTCGATGTGGTCTCCACGTAAGGGGTGATGTTCCATCCTTTTGCACTGTATAAAAATGTGGACCACTGAAATGAACCGTGGTAGAGATGAGCGACCACTCAAAAAAACATTAGCCAGTGTATGACATCGGTAGCTGATCAACGACCTACCACTCGACATAATATTATTGCTAATTTCATGGCCATCCCCCATCACACTCCGATTTAATTCATTGAATAAAATATTTTCAAAACTATCTCGCCAACGAGTTAGGACTGACAACCGTGTCTGCAAGATGGGTGTAGGGACTAAAATAACGTGCCTTGGAGCACGAACGTGCTTCGAAATGAAAAATCCGTGCTTTGAAAAACAATGTGATCTGTTGCACAGATCAGATCAGATCAACTTACGCTCGATCGAGGATGAGTCGTGTAAACTGTTCTTTATAGCCAAATAAAATCTTATGTAAACTGTGCCAGAATTATCCACAGATGCCGTTTTTCAAGCATGTAACCTAGATTTAGGCCCTGGGTGGGTCCAACGCACTTGAATACTTATCTGAAACGTGACTGATTCCCGGCGTCCTGTAACGCGACGTTTTGAAGAGTAGTACTATGTCGAATAATAAATGGAAACCATCGACTTTGTACAGATCTTTCGCAGTATCCAGATTCAAAGATTAAGTGAATACCAAGATGATCGTATAAGTTTAACCCACTATCGAAATTAACGAGAGATTATAGAACACATCAGATGACGATAGAATCACCCTCCCTTTTTCGAGGGAGATTAAATTATATACAAATGTGAGTTTAACGTCCTTCTGTTTTGCTCCAACCTGGGCTAATGAAGAAGCGCATGTACCTACTCTCTTTTAGGACCTGTATACATAGACTGCTCCCTTGTGGCGTGTTCCCTTGGAGCGTGTTCCCTTGTGGCGCGCCACAAAGACAATGAACCTTTGTTTTTTAATGTGTCCATTCTTTTGCAGCTGCACAAGAGGGAACACGCAATTACGAGTACGATATTGTATGGAGATACATCTACCGGACTGTTTCAAGGTCTGGAGACTTGTGTAAAATTCACCCAATTCATTGCGACTTCCAAAAAATAGCCCGAACCAGCACCATGGGCGTTGCCTGAAGACATGTTGTCTTCTGAGCTGAGCACGGTCAGCGAGGAAAATAATTGCAATAGCTGCATCCTCCTCATCCTTCCGATTTTCAGTAGTTGAGTTCATGATCGAGCTATCAATAAAACAACTGTTCGCATAATGATAGTTGTGTCTTGTGTTTATTTGCTTTCACATCAACGTTCGTATGTAGACTTTTCTTTTACCTATCTTCCCATCGTACATTGCACGCACCACAAGGGAACAGCCTATGGATACGGGCGGGTACAGGGTCAGGCCACAAGGTCACAATCGCAACACCACAAGAGATCACGCCACAAGAATACGGGGCCATACGTGTACGCCAATGTGTACACAGGACCTCGATTATTGGCCCCACCGAACGACTAGACAGCTGTCCCCGCCAGGCCCTTCGTCCTGCATCACTGACAAGGGGGAATCTAAAAGAAAATATTCTAGCTGTTTCCAAATCATCTGGCATACTACATGTAGTTCCTATCGATCTTTCACACGTGATCAGGCATTACGCTATATAGGGAGTTGTACTTTTGGTGGCAAAAGCTTATGTTAAATGTAGATTGCCCCCGCTAATCGGAAGTTTTATCGTCGCTTTAAAGTGAGGTGCCTATTTGACGCAATAGCTTTCATCAGTACCCATGGGTGGAACGAAATACACAGCGAATGTGTCTTGTTCAAAGGGCATACAAAATAGACATGTATTAGAGGTTAGTTCCAGATGTTTGTAAAATAGGTGGAGATGTGGATGCAATCAGGTTTTGAGAACGTCTTATAGTGATTCTCAAAGTAAATTATAAAGCGCAGTTTGGTAAAAGAGACCGTTCCGTATGTTTGCTCAATGTTTTTCTCCTGGTGTCAGTATAGTAGGGGAGCTAGTTGGCAGTTGTTTCTAAACTCGCGGACAAAATTTGCACCATGCCTTACGGAGGCCTCATGATGGCCTATGATCAGAATGGGAATTCTTAAATTGCACATCCCCTGGTTTTAGGGAACGTAGGCTCCCAAAATCACAGAAAAAGCCGATTTAATTCAAATTTTTGTGGACAATGTTAATCTTCGCTACATGTACGCTGCTAACAAAAAATCCCTTGACTTCTGGTTTCAGAACGACCCGTAGTGACTCGGGTACGTAGGGTTATTTTAAATATGATAGTGTATGGTTCCAAAGTAAATAAAACAAAACTTCAGAACAAAGAATCACCTGGGTTTCTACTCCAGAACAGTCGAAGACTGTTTTATTTCGAGTATGGCGGACAAAATTCTTCTTTCGTGAGAATGGTGCCACAATGGACCTGTGAAAAAGTGCCTTCAGAAGGGAATATCACCTGGTTTCTGTACTTCGGAACTCCTCCTACTGACTCGGATAGACATATGGCGGACAACTCTGATTCCTGTTTCAACAGCTGGGGTATGGTCCCAAAGTAAATAAAACAAATTTTCAGAACAAAGAATCCCCGGGGTTTCTACTCCAGAACCAGTTCCACGCTGAATACATACTGTTTTTTCTGCAAATTTCATACCTTCATCAACCAATGTAAATAGACTGAAGAACAGCATTCTTATAGGTTTCACAAGTAAGAAACCGATGGGTTATGGTCCCAAAGTAAATACAACACCACTTCAGAACAAACAATCCCTTGGGTTAATTCCTACTCCAAAACGGGCTCCAAACTGAACACATACGATATCCCGGTAGAAAACTGATTTGTTTCAAGTATGGCGGACGGTGCCACAATTGACCTGTAAATAAAAAGTGCCCGTCAGAAGAGAATATCGCCTGGTTTCTGTACTTCACAACGCCCCCTACTGTTACGGTCGTATTTCAAACTATCTCCCTGTAATATATTCAGGCCCCCACAAACTGTCTACCTAAGATGCGCGTGCATACAGGTAGTATATAAACCTTGCAATCCGGCTTGTTTGAGAGATGGATTATGACAGTTAGAGCGGAGGGCTCGATACTGCCACTGGGTACTTGGGTGAGTGAAATTATTATGCTATGAACTTTGGTGTCTTGGGTTGCTCTGTGCAGGATTCGTATATTTAACCCATCGTTGTATATTTTGTTAGTATAATTCATGTACAAATTATGTTGTCTAATGTTACAGGTTCCCTTTGGGTACTGTTAAATGTTAAGTGTTCACTTCAGTTGATGAATGGTATCGTCTATGAGTAGTGTATGGTCTTTCCGATGGAAGGACTGTTTGTTCTGTGAATGGTATCGTCTACGAGTAGTCGCCGGTAAATGGTATCGTCGATGTATGGTATTGTCTATCTGTTCGTAGTCCACAATCCGTGGTAACATAATCTCTGCAAACTATACAAAGTTCTTCTGGTGAGCCTATTACCTACAGGCTTATACCAAGATGGATCAGGGGGTAACCAACTTTGATTCATTGATTCAAAAGGGAATGTAATTGGATATACAACCGCTCTTAATTCTTTATATTGGTCTGTCTGAATTCCAAAACCACCATCGTTAGAGGCCGCAGAAGAATACCGATTGCAGGAAGAGACCACCCCAATAATATAGGCTTTTCCCCAATAATACGTTATAGGCTTCGTTGTAGACGCATATTCAAAGGAATTAGTAGCATAGTGTACTGCAGATGTATTCGTTGACAGGTTAATTGATATTATTTAGTAATTCCGATGTGACGGAAGCAAGCAGTCATCAATAAGTGATGAATATTCTTTTGTATATTAATATCATATAATTACTATCAAGCATCATCAATAAATATATCCATGTGCTTAATACAAGCTCATCATCTCCTTCAAATAACAATATTATATTTATTTAGTTGTTTTTTTTTTAAACAATATTTAGTATACCACCAGCATTTATAATTGTTACAGATAACATTATGAATCAAAATTACCAGAAAGCATCACAAGTTTTTCAAAGGGACAATTCCAAAGCAGCATTACACAAAACCTTGTTCTCATATTAGGTGATCAGAGAAAAAAGCCGCCAAAGAAGCGTAAGGGGAAAAAAGTCACCTAATTCGATATAGGACCATAATGGACATATTTTTCAAGTAAAACTTGAAAGTTTATTTTCATTTGGAGAGGTACTGTGGAGTAAACTGTGTCATGGTAATTCCTATCAATTGACATTGCGAGTGCAATAGTTGTTACCCCCCTCCACCCCACAAAAACACAAGTGCTCAATGAAATGCTGTAATTCCCAAACTTACCATTTACCAGTTGTCTCAATAGATTTACCAGCGTTCTCAATAGATGGAATATAAGCCACTTTAATATTTGCCAAATCTGGCACTGTATTGTTTCTCCACGCTAGTTGCGCAACATAATATGAAATGAAATGAAATAGGGTTTAACGTCCTACTCTTCTACACCTTACCTGGACTAATGGAAGACGGGCATACGCCATACAGTATGCCAAGGGATCTTTTACGTGCACGCCAATGTCTACACGGGACCTCGGTGTTTCGTCCCATCCGAAGGACTAGACAGCTGTCCTTGTCAGGCCCTCCATTCTGCATCACTGACAAGGTGAAAACACGCCGGAAAATGAAGGGATCGAACACCCGACCTCCAGGCTACAACATAATATGAACGTTGAGCCCCGATTCTGGTGAGATAGGTTTGTTGCCTTTGTAATCGGCGTGGTCATTTCTATATATTTTATATATATATATATATATATAAGAAACCTTCAAAATATTGATGGGCCCGACTATATATAGTTACATAATGTGGGCCTCTCCCGCAATCCCCACAAACAAATTCAAATTTGGTGTGACCGTGGAGTGATTTTCAAATTTGGTGTGACGCACTGGGGTTGAAGGGAATGTACCTTCTTGATTTAGAGCACACTGGGACTGGACACGATAAATATTAGATTTGTCGAAGGCATTTTTATGGTTATGTTTGTTTCGAGACATAGCTACTGCGTGGACGTATTTCCACACTTTGCGTGGCTATCTTTTTCTTTTGACTTCTGAGTCAGATAAGCTAGTACCAAATGTCATAGAAAGTAATTCTGTTATTAATCCATACCCAGACTCGAGTTATAATCTTCATCTTTTATATTAAGACGTACAGGTATCCCTTTGAAGGCTATCTGAAGCAATCCGTTTAACGTTGCCCTTCTCAATGATGCTAAACTTAACCTCCACTGACCCACAGAAATACAAAGATATATCACAATAAAACCTTTAGTTACTATACAACCGAGCATTAGTAGAATATTAATTTGCCCATGTAATTATTTTATTGTAATGTATAGTTGGTCTGTTCAATATATTTGAATAGGATATGAAATGAAATGAAATAGGGTTTAATTTTAATGTCCTATTGGGCTAATGAGGGCGGACATGCGCCATACAGTGTACTATGGGGGCTTATATAAAGTCAAGGGCTCTTTTATGTTCACGCTAGTACATGGGATCTCGGTATCGTCCCATCCGAACGACTACATGCACCGCTGGCAAAGGGAACCCTCGCCAAAAATTCATGTTGAACTTTATCGATCAATGTCGGGAGCGAACCAGATACAACCTAGTATCATGATATTTGTGGTGGAGCTAGAGTTTTCTAATGGATATAGAGATGAACATTACCAAGTCATGTATGTTTATCAGTCATATTCCTTCAATCAGACTTTTGCAAACAAATCAAAAATGATATGAATCTGCATTTCAAATTTTGCATAATGGACATCATGGTGTCTCTTCTGCCGGCAAATATGAAAACTTGACAAGTATCCATGAGGCGCTCGTAGAACAAAATTTTAAAGGGGTCACTCATTTTGTACGTGGGAAGCCATCTTCAAATGTGTTTCTTGGCAAAACTCTAACATAAAATTGTAATTATAGTCAGTGAGATATTTCACAGTTTCCTCGATCATTCTTGAATATTAACATCTTGGTGAAAGTTTCCAATATTTATATTTTCTGACATTATTAAAGTTTGTTACCTAAGCTGTGCGCCAATTTCATTTAGTTTGTTCAATATTAAATACATGTAGCCTTGTTTGGGATTTGTATACTGATATAAGATAACCTATAGTAAACATTTACGTTAAATCTGCCACATTCTTCCAAAGCACATTATTCCCAATATCATCTAATGTATGGCAGTATTGCATTTGGGTCCATGCATAACTTCAACATCCAATATTAATGTCATAGGTTCAACATTACAAAATTTAGTTTTACTTGTACAGTTTTAAATATGTAATACATTGCTTGGGTACCCGAAACGATACACAACATTATGTTCATCCATTTCCATTTCCATGTATATATCTTGCATGTGGATAGACTTCACTCTCTGTTTAGTAACAGGAGCTACTAAAATAACTAATTTAGAAGATAAATGTTATAAAAATGACTCAGTATTATTTCCAAGGAATATCAAACATTAATTTCACATACTAAACATTAATTCTACACCTTAAACATCGACATACTTTGATTGCGTAGGTTTAAGATGATAAACACCTTACAAATCGGATTACGAAAGGATGAGCATCAACACATGAATGGGTATCACATCAACGTATTGTATGTTGTATTAATGGACAGTCTGCATTAGCCAGTCGGGCGCAGAAAAAGAAGCACGCTAAACCTCATTTCATGTATTTATTGCATACCCTAAGCCATTATTATAACTTTCTTTAAAAATGATCTGTTCAGATTCTGGTGTAAACCCTTGCATGTGTTAATCTTTTTTCTTACGCGGAAGAATCAGTGGAATATATCTTAATAGTGAATACAGCTTAATGAAATTTCTATAATTTTTGCGGGCACCTGTTAATTATACGAAAGGCGAAAATGTATTAAAACGAAATGATATCATGCAAGGTGCTGAATAAACGTCTCCAGACAGGCATGCATAGAGGTCCTCTAACAAGAAGCAATCTCTTGGGTGGTCTAATAATGTCAATATTGGATATTGAAGAATTCGCTTTATGATGCAATCAATAATTTTTTTGAAAAAAGGCTTAAATTGAAGCGTGTTAGTTTTGATTTTATGACATTAAATTTTTGGTAAACATTTACATTTTATTCTATTCAAAAATTATGATTTTTTGATGTTTAGGGGCCAGTTTCATTCTTTTTCAAAATGGCAGATCCCCTGGGTTTAGGGGCCACACGCCCCCGAAATCGCGGAAAAAATCGATTTAATTCAAATTTTTGCGGACAAGGTTAATCTTCGCTACATATGTTCACGTTGCTACAACATACTTGAAAAGTGCTCTTCAGAACAAAAAATCACCTGGTTTTTGGTTTTAGAACGACCTCTAATGACCCGTGTGCGTAGGATTATTTCAAATATGATTTACAACTTTGATTCCTGTTTCAGCTGATAGGGTATGGTCCCAAAGTAAATAAAACAAAATTTCAGAACAAATAATGCCCTGGGTTTCTACTCCAGAACCGGTTCCATGCTGAATACATACTGTTTTTTTTCTCCAAATGTCATACCTTCATCAACCAATGTAAATAGACTGAAGAACAGAATTCTTATAGGTTTCACAAGTAAGAAATGATGAGAGTGCTAGCCCTCAAACATAAACAGTTTCGTCTCTAATCCACATACCCAATTAACATAAACAAAAAATCTGGATTTCTTGTATTCTTGTGGCTGCTAGCGAGAAAGGTTCCATAATATGTTATTATCTGGATATTACAATTGGTTGTAATATTGTAGGCAGCAGACTTACCATTACGTCTTAGAACATGGCCACAAACACATCCATAACTATTTTGAACTTCTGTTCTTTGGCGACTGTGATCAACATACAATTACAGACCGGGGGCCTATTTCACGAAATTTTAACTAAGATAAGATCCCAATTTTAGTAATTTGATTGGATAATATTAGATTGATTTTGGTGCTTAGCCAATCAAAATTGAAGTATCTACTAAAATTGGATTTTATCTTAAGTTAAAATTTCGTGAAACAGGGCCCAGTTCTCAGGGTATATGACATTGTTAATCTAATAGGATCGTGGCAGATTCACATCTATGAACATAACATATATTGGATACTTCTGTCTCGCTTCTATTGAGATTTCTGGTGTGCACACCTTATCCAATGGTCCTCGACGAGGCCAGTTATCTTTGATGACTTGTGGTTGGCCACCCGGCTATCTCTGATGACTGGTAGTTGGCAGTCCATATTAGGCTATGGGCTTTTGATACACAACACATTAGCCAATGATATATAGGCAGTGTGCTTCATTTCTCTAGAACATAACATACAGTTTTTTTCACGATGTAGTTCAAACAGTTATCTTGACCAAAAATTTCCCTATGCAAATATGTCCAAGACAGGTTAACACCGTTTCTTTATGGTAACATGTTGATTGAAATTGGATCTCTGTATATCGACAACGGTCATCAAGTTAGATTTTTAATCTTGTTATTGCCAAAATAGCTTTGAATTTATTTTTGTTTGTTTGTCATTGCACTTGTAGCTCTCAATTATGGAGATAAGACCAACTGAATAGTCCAGTTCAGATCCATTTAGCTCAGTTGTGAATTACGTGAATTTGGCTTTTAATTCATTGAAGATTTTTTGTTTGTTTGTCATTGCACACGTACTAATTGCTTCCGGCCACTTAGTTAGTTTTTCAGGACCCAGAAGGGTGTATGCAGAATGGTGGATGCAGAATGGTGGACACAGATGGAAGAGAATGCAGATAAAGCAAGGCAGTATGTGGTCTGTTTTGACGATTTGGATTAAAAGGAGAGTACAGTTTTTCTGATTGATTTTCTTCGGGTGGTGGCAGATTGCAGACTGGGCAGCTCTCATTTTCTTGGGAAGAAACCAGCTGTACAGTCCAGTTCAGTTCCATTTAGTTCCGTGGCCATTAAGTTAAGTTGGCTTGGGATTTATTTTTGTTTGTTTGTCATTGCACTTGTACGTATTGCTTTCGGCCATTTAAGTTAGTTTTTCAGGACACAGAATGGTGGATGCGGAATGGTGGATGCAGAGTGGTGGACACAGGTGGAAGGAGATGCAGGCAAAGCAGTATCGTGGTCTGTATGGACGTTTTGGCTTAAAAGGAGAGTACAATTTTTCTGATGGAAATTCTTGGGGGTGATGGCAGACTGCAGACTGGACAGCTCTCGTTTTCTAGGGAAGAAACCAACTGAACAGTCCAGTTCAGTTCAGTTCCATTTAATTCCGTGGCCATTAAGTTAAATTGGCTTTTAATTTATTTTTGTTTGTCATTTGGTGATGCAGGGAAGGCAAATGAATATATATTTACTGACAAATAAAACTTAATCCAATTATTAAAATTAAGAAATATAAACTACCTGAAGCTGGCTAAAATACATTTGTTATGTCAAGATAGAAGTTTCAAAATAGAAGAAAAGTATTTATGGAAAACAGCTCTTTATTCAGTGTTCTTAACTCATACATTTATTTCTACGTTTTTTTTTCGTATTTTAACAAATCAGACATTTGTAGAGCATTACATTGAGCGGTTTTAATTAAAAAAAAATATAATAAAATAATAACCAACCATTCAAAGAACTTCTTCACGTTGAGTTCAAGCGACTATGGTATATATTCTAAACCTTAGTTTATAATTAGTACACACTCCCTCAATGTATATAAATGTACTTTTCATCCACTTTTATGTAATTTTCATCCATTTATTATATATTTTTCATCCATTTATTAAATGTATTTTTCATCTACATTTATAATGTCTTTATCATGCTGACTAATGTATAATTTTCATGTTGCCTGAAAAGGGTGTTTTATGTAATAAAATCTATCTATCTATTCGCTTGCATTTTTCTTGACAATAAATCTGTTAATCGTACGTCTATGTTAATCCTTGTCGCTGCACGTGGGGTCTCCGTGGACCCTATGCACATGTTTTGTAGTGTTTTGTAATAACTACTGGGCACCGTTCTATGAAATTTAGTGACTTTGTCTCCTCTACATTTTTACACGTAGTGAAGTGATCGGTACTCATTTGCTTTCCACATGCAGAGTTATATTACATGCCAACCAGGCGTAACGCTTCGAGAGAACATGGGTTCCAATCGGACCCCTAACTGATAACAAAAGTTGGCATTTTGCTAATGCGTTTGCCGCTTGATACCATATTGTGTATGCTAGAATTCTCTCTTTTAGCATATGCATGTTACAAATACCAATAATTAAATGATGAATTCCAAATGTTCAATGGTTTTTGTATCAAGCGTGAAGCGCCACTTAACCTCTTTATCACATAGTAGCAATTTTGTGACAATTATTTTATCTTTTCCATACATCACTAAAATGTTTTAGGACAACAATTTAGTTGTTGTTCAGATGTAAAATGTGAATGCAAATAAAAACCAAACTGATCAAGTTCTTGTCTTGTACAGTAACGGCGATGCTCAATCGCAGTACCGGACTGGACCCATTGAGCTCATTGAAAAAAGTGGGCCTAAGTCTATAAAGAACTACAAGGAAAAAAACAACTTTATGAGATTGATCTCATTATACAGAGAACCGTGTATTGTAATTTTATCTTTTAACCTTAGTTCCTCATAAGTCATTATCACCGAAATGGTCGCCAAAAATTTGCCAGTTTTGAGTTTTTCGCCAACAATTTATCAGGAAATCAAAAATTTGCCATCTTCTGCTTTGGTCTGTTGTGCGGTTGTGTGGGCCTTGGTCAATGACCTGACAGGTGGGCACTGCTCGGGCGAAAGGATAAACTCTTTCTTGGCCTTTTTTGTATTCTATGATATTTTCGGCAGCAACACCCTTCATACTGTCTGGAATCACACAATCAACGATAGAACAGGGGTTGTCATGAACAAATGCTTAAGTTGATCAGATGCAATTTTGTTGTTTATCACCCCATACAAATGCCTTTTACCAGTAATGGCGATTCTGGGGGATCACGGGGCTAAGTGGGTAAGGCGCTAGCTAGCTAGCCCGGAGGCCGGGTGTTTCATCTCTGCATTGGCCGAGATACTTCATCCATTTTTATCGGCGAGGTTTCGACTTGTCAGTGATGCAAGAAGACCTGGCAGCGGTCTAGTCGTTCAGATGGTTCGAAAAACCGAAGTTCCGTGTACACATTGGCGTGTACAAATTAACGTACAGGTAAAAGATCCCACAGCTGGAATTCGATGTAGGAGTTGGCCGTAGTGCCGCTGTTCAGGCAAAATTTCCCTCATAGCAAACGGCACGGTCCATGCCAACTTCATTAGCCCAGTAGGACGTTAAACTTCATTTCTTTAGTATTGTACAAGTGGGAACCATCCATTTCTTGACGGTTTTGGTTAAATTATTACCCGCTTTTAGACAATTTTGTCTGACCATTTGGCCCAGGAATTCGATCTCCTACTGAAACAGTTCGCATTTTTGTTAGGCTTCAGGACTTCAATTTCATGCCATATTGCCGAAATCAATCTAATATCAATCTTAAATTTATCAAATGGTCATCTACATTTTTACCCATAACCATCGTATCGTCCAAAAAGCCAAGGCATTATTCCAACTGAGACCATTAAGAAGTGAACTAAATAAATACTCCTCCACAGCTCCGGTCTATGAGTATTGCTTGGGCATACCCATCGCAGTGTTTCGTTTGTTTATACCTAATCCCACTAAACACTGCTTTTACGAAAGCAAATTTTTGTTCCAAATTATGACTGGCCAATAGTCTGATTAATAACCAATAGCTAACGGCGTAACAAAAGCAATTAAACAGCCTATAAGACGAAGAAGAGGAACATTTTAAAAAAAATGTTAGATGCGAAAGTAATGCAACCGCTGAACTCCGACTGGGCATCTCCTGTTTTAATCCGTAAAAGAGATGGAACAGTCCGATGGTGTATAGATTATAGGAAATTAAATGTGGTTACGATGAAAGACGTATTTCCTCTGCCCCTATGTGTGCATTCTTTGTCAGACAATAAATGGTTCCCGAAGCCGGATGCACATTCTGTATTGGCAAATTCCCCCCAAGCACATATTCCTGAAGCAATGTCTAAAGCACCGGTCATTGCTGGATTGGCTTCTGATACCCGAGCTTTTGTTCTATACGTGAATCATTTCAGAAAATAAAATCAAATTACGGCGAACAAGAAATTATTTTGTACCTGATAATAAATGACAAGAAGGATGGTCTTGCTTTATTACCGACCGGCGCATGTCTAAAGCACCGTAACAATGAATGGACGTTGATGGCGGTGTATGTCAGATAAAACACCGCTTCATTAAATTAATCGCGAATATTTGGAGTTAGGCGACAGTTGTGCACTACATTGGCCTCTGTAAGTTTAGTTAGTCATAATAGTATATAAACTTATCGTATTTTAAATATTTTACAACCATTAATAAAGAATATGAGTTTGCCACTTGGAACTAAAGGCATCCAATCGTAGCTAAAAACAAACACATCAGTATTTTTGGGCCGCGTTTGGCGAACAACTTATATACCATCGTATATCAGCGTGCTCGTATCTTCTAAAAAACGTACCATAATGTATTCAACGTACATCAGTGTGTTTGCTAAATTTCGCATGCGTCACCATACACTGATGCTATAATAGCACCAATGCCAGTCCTCTACGTGATTGTAGCGGTCTAGCGAATATTCACTGTTCATCGGTTTAGCCCCAGTCATTGCCTCACCCGACCTCAAAGATTTCAATGGCACACGGCATTTCACTTTTAGTTGTTTTTTTATGGTGGGGTCGTAGAGAGTTGGGCCCGATTCCTGGAAAATTCTTAAGCACGTTCTTGTGCTTAGATTTCAAGTAGACTTTGCATTTAAGTAAACTTATCGTATTTTGTGTTCCTAGAAAAAAACTTAAGCGCAACTTTGTTCTTATCTAAGCACAAGTCTCAAGCAAGGTATAGGGCTTGCTTACCAACCTTAAGTCTGTTTCTGCTTCAAAAAGATGGCTGACAGTTATAGTTATTCCACGGCATTTCCTACATCTTTTGATACGTAGGAGACAATTTAAAGGCAGAGAAAATCCTTTAGAAAGATATTCTAGAGAAGTATGATATAGAAAATTTCGCTTCTGCCCTGAAACCATTTTATTTATTTACAATTTATTAGTAAACAACACAAACACACAGGCTGCTTTAAAATCAGGCGCTCCCGCAATTTTTCAGAGTGCTTGCGTTTTTTATTATTTTTTTTTAGCTTGTGTCACATTTCATTTGTGTATAAGGAAGATGTCAAATGCATCTAAATCGACCATTTGCCGGGAAGCAGACTACAAATTTATGATGCAATTCGCATACTCAAACTGTTTTTGTGATGTTTGAAAGCACCATAGTCTCATTTTACCAGTCACGATGTGCTTAGACTCGTACTTTACTTGTGCTTACGTAAAAGTGGTCTTGAGAATTTTCTAGAGACGGTGTTTTATTAAGATTCTTACGTACGAAAAAGTGAAGCATAACTTTGTGCTTACTTTAAGACTTTTCTAGGAACCGGACCCAGGGGCCTATTTCACGAAATTTTAACTAAGATAAGATCCCAATTTTAGTAATTTGATTGGATAATATTAGATTGATTTTAGTGCTTAGCCAATCAAAATTGAAGTATCTACTAAAATTGGATTTTATCTTAAGTTAAAATTTCGTGAAACAGGGCCCAGGTCTCTTAATATAAGCCCAGAGAGAGAGAGAGAGAGAAGGGGGATGGTGTTTAACGTGCAATTGTCACAAAATATGGCATTTTTGGACTGTCATGATTGTAGATGGTTCAATTTTAATTCAACGATGCTCTTACTCTTGCTTGTAGGAAATATAAAGGATTTATGTAGGAAATATGTAGATTTTGATATATATTTTTTCAACTCACTTCTATTATTAGAAGTATTACAAAAACCACGTCTTCGATTTCCAAATAAAACCCCCAGATAAATCTTTACTTGTCAGCTTAAGTTTATCATAGAAAAGCTTAATCTATGAAATAATCCTGCAGGGCAAAGCAACGAAGACAACATAAAATCCTACAATTTAAATTACGAAGCAGGCTTGCATTAGCCTGACAATGCTATGACTTTTCTGCATTTATTTGAAGAGAACATAATTTCCTGTGGGAAAGAGGCTTAGATTTTTGTTTTTAAAAATGCATGATGTTTGGTTTAGCAGTCAGTGTGGAGTTAAATCTTGTTTCGTTATTGGCGGACAACGAAATATAAAGTATTTCGGGATTCAAATTTTGAATAACGAGACAGAACGTTTGTCGCAATTCAAACAAAATTCTGTTTTTTTTTTATTTGTCAAGTAAACAGATTTTTTTCATTTCATATTCAGATTGCAGTATATGAAATGAAATGGGGGTTAACATACTAAATTTCTGAACTGACGTAACTAATGAAGACGGGCATGTGCTGTACTATTTGCAACTTTGCCAAGACAGCGACATTACAGCCTACTCTTATTTCGAATTCCCACTATCACAGTTTCTATTACCTTTTCATATTTATGATGTTTGTCAGACGAATAAAGGAGCTTTCGGTCAATTGCTTTTTCTACACTCCTTTGATATTACTGAAATAATAACAATATCTTCGAAAACTTGACAAATATTCAAAAATGTTTATATTATTGTCCGTTGTCTGGGGTCATTTAATACGCCATTTTATGACTAAGAAAAACCGTTTCAGATTCCCCCCCCCCCCGATAAAACGTGATGAGGTTTTAAATAAAATGAAATTACTATTCTTTCACAATTTCGATATGCCAACATGATTTTCCTCTCTACATATTTCAAAAAAATATAATTAGATAAATTATTATATATTTGGCAAACATTATTTTTTGTTTATGCGCCCATAACTAGACGAATTGATTATAATACATTATTTAGTTTTTGATACGCCCGTATTTTAAACATAATTTAGTTTTTTGATGTGTCCATATTTTAAAAATTATTTAGTTTTTTGATACGCCCATACTTTAAACATCATTTAGTTTTTTTACACCGATATCCCCGTCATTCCGCCAGGTTAAACAATTCCTGATCTTTGAACATTAACTTTTATGGGAATTCGAATAGATGAATGGTGGCTTGGGTGAATCATTGTACATCTTTGGTTATAATCTAAGCTTTAGATGGATTTCAATCAAAATTTGGCGTTAGCATGTTGCAGGGGTTCTGCTTCTTGTTATCGTCAAATAATTCAAACGTATATTTGCTTTCTCCCACAGAATCATTTATTTGATTGGTATTTATCATCCAAATTTGCTGAAATAAATTTGCTCTTGTAATAAAAGATTTAGATGTTTCATACTCCTAAAATATTTCTATTCGTTTTAATGAAACTCCTGAAGCAGTTTTATCTTTTCATGTGTGCGAAGGATGGATTACTGTTTTCTGCAGCATCAAGAAGACTAAGACAGAAGCAATCCTATTTGGAACTGCCGTTTTGGTCAATTTGATCTGGCGTGTGAGCTTTTATCTATTCTCGACAGACCATACCTATAATCTTTGGATATGGAACGAGGATACACTTCCCCATCTCAAGTTGATCTCTAAGCAGGGAGTTTTAGAATATTGTTGTTGGTGGTTCGTTTGTGTTAAAAATCGGCACTTAGGATTTTGCTTTGATTTACAAAATTTCAGCTCAAAATATTGAGTCGTTTGAACGTGGAGTCGTAAGCCTTTTAAGATTTCGGGTCAATTGTTTCGTTGGGTAATCTGATAATAGATTCTCGTTCTTTTAGATGCAAATACAGCGAATGATCCATTTGTATTGTTACATCTGTAACCCAGGAAGTTGGGATTTTTTTAAAGAAACGAGATGATGCGATGATAGTCATCGATGTTATTTTGTTATTGTTTATCAATCTGCTGTCAGTATAGTGCATTGTAGACTTTAAACATAATTTATATAATTAGAACACCTAAATTCCAAACTATCACAGTTTCGCTTATCACACTCACGTACTCGCGGCTCGATCCTCTTGCTTCGCGTAGTCCTACCGGCCTAGCATTCGACTACAAGGCGCCGGATGAAATGTTTGCATTTGCCCACAGCAGATATATGTAGGGTGCCTACGTACGGGCGCCTAAAATGTTGGTGCCTATTGTGTCTAACATAGGGTGCCTATATTGTGCAGCCTATGCTGTAATTCCATGAATAGAATATAGAATACCTATAGTTCACCTGAAATTTCATACTACAGGGTCTCTAGAGATAAAGTGAAAACTTATTTTTATTGTATATGCGAAATTAATGTTTTTTAGGAGCATAGGCTGTATCATTTTAGTCCGAAACATGAACCTACATAACTTTGCTAGAGCCCGATCAACAATCAGTGAAATTCGCTTAGATTAGAACTAAACCCCGCGGGCACCCCCACCCCCTTCCGACGCCTTTGAAGATATGTGTGGCTTTCCACAGGCAATGGGCTCTTTACCAGGGACCCCACAAGCTTTATACACGATTCGGCAATTTTCTATCCATATCAACTGGGATTTCTTGTTTGCACTTCGATAAATTGCCATTTTATCCCCAAGAAGTATCGTTCCCGGGCATAATGAAGAAATACGTAAATGCTATTTATACCCAGCCTCTCAGTAAATTCTGAGATTTCCTACAATTTTCTTAATCTCTGTAACCAACCAAAATCGATTGCCAAGGCAGTAGCTTTACATGTGTTTTCGGCTTTTGATAAGACATCTAGATTCGCGTGGCAACTACATGTAACTGATATATCCCTTATATACATGTACTATACTGTTTGTATGAATGTATGTGTTGTCTATATCACAAAATAACAAAGCTACATTTGTGAAACTAAATTTTTTCATCAGTAAATTTCGGGAATTTCGGATTTGCAAAACGTTTTGAAAATATATTGAAGGAGGTTAACGTTTTGAAAATATATTGATTCCAAGGCCACCACCCATCCAGTTTTGGAAGGTTAACCAGAAATTATGTGTTGAAGGAACTAGCATAAAATGTCTCTTGTTATATTTAGTCAACAAAAGTCCATTTAAAGTTTATGAGTGAAAAAAGAAACTGTTTAATTTCGCGCTTTTTATTTTGTGTTCCGGTACTTTGCAGCGTATTGCGGTGTGTTCTCGGTATATCCCGGTGAATTCCGGTAAACATTGACCCAGTCCACAAAATTGAAACAGGCGATTTGTTGTTTAAACGCTATCAGACCACTGACTTTAGGACCGAGCTGGAGACCGGCAACATTCAATGGCGCCTACAGATCTAATGGCAAGTATACTTTATTAATGTAATTTGTGGTGTTGCCATCATTGTCGTCGTAAAGCAACACTGTCTTGTCAAAGAATCGTTGAATGTGAATGTTCAGGCTAATCCATTACTAATTACTTGACTGCGGATTGCCAAGAATTAATGATTAAGGTTTGATTGCAGATCAGACTTAGGCTGCTATTGCTAATCATTATTGGGTCGTTTCAAGGTTTGGTGTAGTGATAGTACTGATAGAGGTGTTGCTATAACTTAATCCACACACTACCCGTCAGGGCCGAACTAATTACCTAATTACCCTACTGTGCATAGCACCAATTTGGTAAATCTGGCTGTGGGCTTGTTCCTTTACTTTAGGAACTCTCTCTAATCCGACAATCAGAGACAGTTCCTCCTAAAGGAACTAGGCCTAGCTGTGGGCCACTGTAGGCCTACGTCCGGTAACTCATTCCAAAAGAAGGGAGTGGAATTCCAATTCTTAAAGTGCCTACATGTAGCTTGGCTCTTATAACATCATATTGATGCTAACTTTATCTTTCTATGCAATACAGGTAGGTACGATTTAAGTTTATACACAGACTATCAGATTAGCAATAACTATGCCATGTTCGAAATTCAGCACCTTGACTCACATCACTACATGTAATACCAGAAAACAGCAACATATTTCCCCTACCAATGACCAATATTAAATCCTCTGCTAAAATGTCTTTTCCATTGATTATATTTGTGCTCTGTCGCATCTCATAAATTGTCCTTCATACTTTCTGCATAGCATCTTACACACAGCACTAAGTTTGATATGCAAATGTTGGATATCACATGAGTTAATGAGATCATACGGAAACGAGGCTGAGATCAACCTGGCACACTGGAAGCCAGTACGGATACACGATAATAGAAAATCAACCTAATATACTTTGATATTTACAGCGATACCCTTCCATACATCATGTTGCTGTACTGGTAGTGGTACTCCACTTTGTCTTCAAAGCGTTAACGGCCAGTCTCCAGTTTATATAAAGTCTTGTATCACCCTACTGGTACCAGCAGAAATCTCTCTTCCCAGAAAACATATTATGCTGGACCTTTTCTGTGAAATAAAGTACCATGTGCAGGCTTCAAAACAATTAATGTCAGTAGGCCATTTTAAATCTTAACTCAAAACCCTGATCTGTAAATAATCAGTGAATATAACAATCAACTGCACCATAGAAACACTTAGTTAGATTCTTTAGTATCAAGCCTTATAAATTACAATATTATTATGAGTTCATGAGATGAAGAGGCTCATAATTACTTTCAGAGTTATTAGCCTTGACTAATTTTAAGAAACTAGTGGATCCTTTAATTTGATAATAGCTACAGTGTTTATGTTCATGAGACAAAGAAGTCAATTGATGTTCAATGATTTGGTATAACCAGAGCCTTAATACCAGAGCCTTAATTATAATACATTGTAAATTATGTAGTATCTTGCACACTAAATTGATTAAATGCTTCCTTTTTCCTGCAGGGGGGTTGGGATGGCCTAGTGGTCTAGAGTGCCGCACTTGACCTCTAGCTGGTCGGTCACCTCGGGCTTGCGACTGTGGTCTCGATCCCTGGTGTGAGCATATGTGGCGTGGAGATAGGGGCGCGTGGGTTTCCTCCGGGCACTCGGGTTTCCTCCCACTGCTAAAGACCCCCACGTGCAACTGCAAGCAAATTATTGAAATAAAATTAAACCATATGTTAGTCCCGAAATGACCTAGTTTTGTGTTGAGTGGACGTTAAACCCCATTTCTCTCTCTCTATCTCCTTTTTCCTGCACAAGAATGAATTTGCAACAACCTTTGTGGACTGCATAGATGACTTCTGTTGGTGTATGTTTTACTTCTACCTTTGTTGACCTTTTTTATGCCTGGTGACAATTATAATGAGTTCGTCCATCTGTCTTTCTGCCCATTTCTCACACCTTTGGGACCGCATTAATTCTGCTTCTTATTGTGGTAGATTTTTCAAACTTGGTGTGGATGTTCATAAGGTGACTGTCTTATTTGATGATTATTCTGCTTATGCTAAACAGACACAAGCAATCTGATTTGTTGACGCTTTGCAGGACTGCCGATAACCTGCGATACAAATTTTGTCTGCTGCTAATCAAGAATTAAAATCTAACGTTTATGATTCACATTAACTACTGCGAATCATTAATAAGTCTGTCATTTTGGATAATGACACGAAGATTTATCCACATTTTGAAGTTTAAAATGCTTTCTTAATATTTTCAATGTGTATATAAAGATACATGTACATTATGAGAGATAACATAAAGTGCTCAGTTGGCAGTTCTCACTATAATACTAGTTAAAAACTACATAGTGCAAAGGTAATCTGCTGAAAATTTCAGCCGAGAACGAAGTGGGCGAAATTTCCCTCTAGCCTTGGTCATTATTACTAAAATCATTAATATAAACAGCATAGTCTCGATTATCCACTTCTTAAATTTAATTATCAATGGCCGTTAAGTGGCGTATAGGAATGTAATCCAGCCAACATCAAAGGCTAGCCTTGACATGCAGAGTTTATTACTGTCTGGATAAGTTAATTAATGTCTAATTGATAATTTTGATAACATTTCAGGTCCAAAGAAAGACTTATATAGGCAGACTTTGGTCTTGCATAATGCATGTTTATGTCAAATAAAATTTGTGTATTTCAAGTTTTCCATGGTGAACCTCACCATGTTGCTCAATCTGTAGTAGGAGTTCAACTCAATGGAAATTTAGGCTGTTGAAGAGTAAGAGATGAAAATTAACATTAAAGTCAATTTGGAAATTAGTAGAATCTTTGGCCATTTATTTTGGGATTATGGAAGGGGACATCAGCCTCACTGTTGGCTGGTTGGTCTTGGATTCACATTTATTTAACATAATAACTGTCACAAGTTCACAACTTATGGAAAAGTTTTCAAATGGAGGCCAGTTAAAATACAGTTTGAATGAAATATTTAAAGAAAGCATTAAGCTATTCTGAATAAGCCTCAAGTATTTTCCATTTTCTATACAAAGTATAATAAACAGTTCGACAGCTGGAAATTAATGTCATTCAGAATTACAACAGCTGATGCATGCATAAACTCGAAACAAATGTACAGACTTAATTACATGTACTTATGAGAAAAGGGGAATGGGTATTTAATTATATGTGGTATATAGATAAAAATAAATCCATTAATTGGAGGTTTATTGGGGAGGGCAGTTAGGATCTGATTAATTTGAACTGAATAAAACTAGTCCCTTCGTTAGAGAATTCCGGGATGGCTGCTGGATCATGACTCATAGAGTTCTGTAAAAATATGTAGTATAGGTGAAAATAAAACCAGTTTATTGAAGAGTTCGAACAAAACAAAACTAGTCGCTTCATGAGAGAAATCTCATAGATTCCTAATTATGTATATATAGTACGGGTAAAAATAAAACCAATAGTTAGGAGGTTTATAGGAGAGGGCAGTTATTACAATGAATATGGTAGTTGTCTCCATTTTATAGATTCTGCCCAGACCAGCTTAGTTGTTTCAATACATGTTATTTTTAGTATCATTCAGGTCACATGACTTATCCTGCTCATAACTGTGAGGTCACAAAAAATAGTCATATTTTGTCTGATCATTCACATACCTCACATTGGGCGAGTGTGTAGGCAGAGGGAAGAGTGTAAATTATTTTTGACATTCAGTACTGTTTCAAGATCATTGTTAGTGGACAAAATGTCAGGTTTTAGTAGGGCAGCAACTATTGTAAGTGTATTTGTTTGCTAAAATATATTGCCCTTGGTGAAGGTTTATGTGAATGCACAGCATATCCAGCCAACAATAACCTTATAATCCTATAATTTCTCTACATCTTTTCACAATCTATACATGCCACATGGTATTCAAACTACACTCTATAGATAAGATAGATTTAATCAAGCATGATAGATAGATTATCAATTACATGTCATATATCTAGTCATGTAGGGTAGGCCTATGTGCTTGATATAGCCTACACACACGAGATAACACTCTTCACTTGAAAGGAGAACCTACAATAAAATGATTGTCTATTGCCATTGGTATTCATGTTTTTAAATATCTCGGTATATTTTGATTCCATGCAAATAAATAATTATGTAAATTATCTTTTAACTTTGGGTATTTTCTATCTCTGATATTCAATTTGATGGCACATACATGTACCGTATATAAGTTCCACCTATTTACTTTGTTTGTGAAGGTGGGAGGGGGGGGGTAACAAAAATGAAACCAACTGATAGTGATACACAAGCCCCAAATATAAGTGATGTGCTTAGTCAGGTTTTAGCAATAATCGCTGATTTTGTCGATGATCAATCATGCCCGTCAGATGCAAGAGTTGATAGTCCATTGAGGCGTAACTGTTTCATTACTGAATGCATAACAATGTTACAAATTTGAGTCCAATCAAGGCTATCGTACGTATACACTTGAGTATTGGGATTTTTCCCTTCTATTTTGGCATTGTTTGTTTACCTTATTGATTCATTTATTTGCCAATGCATGATTTTGAGACCGACTGCAGAGACTGCACTTTTTGGGGGAAAATAAATTTGTAGTCCATGGCCACTGATCATCATTGCATTTTTCAGAACTTGATCTAAATTTCGATGTCTTAACCCACTCTAAAATGTCAGCTTACTTAAATAGACTTAACATTTAATTTATAAAAACATCTACTGTAGATAGGTCTCCTGGCATGATTTAGCTTATTGCATAATGCATCTTATTGGAATTTATTTAGTCACATAAGAGTGGTTGAATTCCAATAACAAGATATTTTCATTTTTATTTCAGAGTGTACCTATTTTAATAGGGGCAGGAGTTGTTGCAGTGACAGCTGTATTGGCAAAGATTTTTCTCTTTGGAGGTAAAAAGAAGTCAGCACCGGTTACATTAAAAGATCCTGATGTGAAAGTTCCCCTGCGTCTTGTAGATAAAGAGGTAGGAATGAGGTTATACACAATAATAAAGTTCATGCATAACCAGTTCAAACTATGATTTTCAGATGAAGAATTTTAATTATAGGCCTACATGTAATTTCATATCACGTATCAAGAACTATTCAAAATACATACTAAGGAAACTTTGAACACATTCATGTAACAGCCATTTTGGTCATTTGGATGAATAATTTGTATGTACATTAATGAATTTCTTACATGATTTACTGGTACTATAATAATGCTATAATTAATAAAAGAAATTTGTATTTTAAACTTTCAACATTATACATCTACTTTAGAACTGAACATTTAACTTTTCTGTCTTTTTATACTTTGATAGTTTAAAATATTAGTAATCAAATTCAATTTATGTCTACTAATTTGACTATCACTAAAATATGATACTTAATGTCATTTCATTTATTTCCTATTCCATTTACATGTTTTGCTGTGGTGAATAACTTTGTAAAATTACCTGTTAGAATGTCGAGGAATTGAAAACCCCAAAAGTGTTATTTGTGTTAAGTGTGTTGATCTTAGATCACTGGACAACCAAGTGTTAATTTTGAACATTGGACAATAACAATAAAGCAGCCATTTTATTTTTATATGAACTAATATTAAAATTGATTATTACAGGAGATCAGCCATGATACAAGAAGATTTCGATTTGCTCTTCCTTCACCACAACATATACTTGGATTACCAGTTGGTAAGCCATTTATTAATTATAATTAATTAGTATTCATGTCCTGTACACGTAGCCCAAAAAGCTGAATATATTTTGACTCGAACCCGAGTCGGAATGTCTTAACTGTTCTGAACAGACTGTCTAATGAAGACAGGGAAAGTGACATTGTAAACTGTGTTTACCTCCCTTGGAACACATGTCAAAGACAGAGCATTAGAAGTTATAGAAAATATATATGAACTGCTCGGAACACAAAACCAGGCTCTTGATCATTTTTATAAAAATATAGCTGGTAGCATATTTGAATAGTCTACAGCCTAAGTTTCCAAAAGTACAGTTCTTTTTAATTTGTTGTATGTCTGGAGTTTAGTTTGGCTTATTCACAGCATCAAGAAAGCATACAGTTTACGTAGTGCAAAATGAAGTTGTGTGACAAGTGTCTGGTTTTGTGGGAGTGGGTCACAAAAAAATTAACACGCTTATATGGATATACTACTATTTCTGGATTTTATAAACATGTTAATAAAATTCAGAAGTAGTTTATTCATATAAAGTGTGTCTCATATAAGATAATATAATACAAAAAAAATATTAAGTTTCTCGGGCAATTCGAGGAAGGAGGATTAGCGCCTCTCAGCAGAATTGTTTTTTGGTGTTAGGCAAAATTTCTTGGTGCAGATTTTTCGGTCACTTATAACAACTTTTTATGTAATACCGTAAAGGAAAGAGATTCGCCAGTTCTTTATTGTGAAAATTACGCCATAGTCCATACTATGAAGAAAGATTACAACGCTTTGCGGCTTTACCATGATGTAATATTATAAATATCTAGTCTAGTTTTTATCACTGGACAAAATGCAGCACACTTCCATGGGAAATATGTGAGAAGTGCTTATGTACAGTTTTATAATTAACAGGTACATACAAATATTACAAATTTATGTTGTTTCGAAGTTTGTTCATCCATAACATATACTAATTGTTACATGTCCCAGGATTACATATATGTACAATGTGTGAATCTATCTTAACTTGTTTGATTGAATTGGTTATTTCTCAATATGTGGCATCAATTTTACATTTTGTCTTCAGTCCAGCAAGGGTTTGTTTGTGTATTTGGTATTTATTTATTATAGGTCAACATATTTATCTAACAGTACGTATTGATGGACAGACAGTAATAAGACCTTATACTCCTGTCTCTAGTGATGATGATAAAGGATTTATGGATCTCGTTGTTAAGGTATATAATTTAACTGGTTTATGGTCATATTTGTGCAGTTCGGTTCTTCAGCTTTTTGATGTATAAACTACATAACAATTGACAATAATGAAAACTGCAATAGTAATTTATTTTAATGCAAATGTACAATGAAATATATTTTTTATACTTAATTGTTTTTTCATAATTGCATATAGAAATTGTTTTAGATCGGATAGATATTAATGAATTCTTTAAACAATAATTTTTACAGATTTACTTTAAAAATGTACATCCTAAGTTTCCTAATGGTGGCAAACTATCTCAGTATCTAGAAAATATGGCCATTGGAGATTATATTGATGTCCGTGGTCCTAATGGACTTCTTAAATATGAAGGCAAAGGTAATTGATTTTTCTCCATCTATAGCTTAAGTTTTTATTATTCTACATTTTTGTAAAAACAGATCTCACATGTGGTATATACATGTAGAATAGCATTCTTCATTTTTCATGAAAACATAGCATTTCAATATTTATTGATAGCTGTACTATTATTACTATAGGTGTATTTAAGATTAAACCTGAGAAAAAAGCAGAGCCTGAAACAAAAGTCGCAAAGAAGATTGGTATGATTGCTGGCGGAACTGGTAAAATTTTATTTTTACTGTCAAAAATGGTGAAAACTTAATACACCTAACTGTTGCTAGTCAATAAAAATTGACTTCTTAAAAATGCATTATATAAGAGATAAATTCTTTCTTTGATTTCATTAATTAGACATTTATTCACATTAATTATTTCATTAATTAGACATTTATTCACATGCCAAACCCATGTTCAGCTCCTTAAATCATTGGATGGTTTTGATTTTCTACAGATTTAAGCAGAATAGCCATTTAATAAATTAATAAGAAAATAGATAAGTGAGACTTTGTTTATGATCTTAACAGTAGCAATGACAATTGAGACTATACTGTTCTTCAATTTGCCATAACTCTGCTCAGAATGAAGTAATTTGACTGAAATTATCAACATACTCCCTTTTCATTATCTTTGATTTTAACAATAAGAGCAAGAACTGTCAGCTCTTAATCTAAATCTTACATAATGTATCCGCAAGTAAAATGCTACTGCTATGCACTGGCTGATTGAATTAAATGGTTTTTAATATTTAAAGGTATAACACCAATGTTGCAGTTGGTTAGACAAGTATTTAAAGATCCAGAAGACAAAACCGAACTTTATCTTCTCTTCGCTAACCAGGTAAATAATAATTTATAGCAAATGTGAAGTAAAATTTCTATGTTTCTATCACAACAAGTCAAGTGACTAACATGATTTTCTTCAAGATGCATTATCCCAAAAATATTTATCGGGTGTTTATTTCCAATAAAATGTTTGTCCAATTTGGTATATATGGAAAGTATATAGACACCTGAAATATACCCATGGGAGTTGCACATGGCAAAAATGTCAGGGTATCACTAACTAGCAACCCAACTGTTGTCTGTCAGCTTATTGTGTGTTAGCTTGACTGAGGGAGCTGTTATTTTTTTATCAAATGGTTAGAGAATTTTGGGAACATTGAGAGGTGTCAACGTACAAAAGACTGTAATTAAATGGGGGGAAAAGACGTTAACCCTGATAGACATGTATATTATGGTGTATTTATAATATGTTATTTACAAAAATAGATAGATCTGTATATTATAGTGGATTTATAATATATTATTTACAAAATAAGATAGATATATACCTTATAATGGTTTATGATAATTATGGTGTATTTATGATATTTTAGACTGAGAATGATATTTTATTACGACCTGAATTAGAAGACATACAACAAAGTCATCCTAATCGCTTTCATCTAAACTTTACATTAGATCGTCCTGAAGCAGGTAAATACAATGTATATTAAACATCAATTAGCAGTAGAAATTTGATATAGCTTGTTATCCCTACATTCAGTGTAAAGTAACCTTTGAGATATTTGACGCCGCTGCCCGAGCAAAATTTCCCTTATAGGATACTCTTTGAGATATTTGATTGAAATTTAGTACACTGTTTTACATAGTAAAGAAGTTGCAGGGCAATTCTGTGGAAATTATATTTTACAAAAATTATTCCATTGTCTTTGGACTTTTATATGCACAGAAATGTATCAATAGTAGTAGCAGGCGTTTTCAAATTGTATTGATTTTTAATACTTTTTATTTCTGTACCTTTCTTTAAGTTCTCCCTTTTTCATATCCCAATAATGACTTTTTTTATGTGCAGTGGTGGGTTTTATCGTCAAGATTTAGTTTGAATTATTCCATTGGTTGAATTAAGGACAGAAAGCAAGGCACTGTTACTGGGGATGCACTATGCAGTGGATATGAAATTTGATTGATAATACAGATAAATGGCATATTTTGTACTTGACATTTAACTGATTCAAATAGAAATCATTTCATTGCAGTCCTGCTTTTAAGGGGCAAATAAATCAGGCTGAGGCTTTACAAAAACTAAATGGACTGGAAAGTTATTTGTGACTGACATATTTTGATCTGCCATTTCCTGCAACTGCTCTGGATTGTCTAAAATAGCCAATGGAAAAATGTTTTTTTTTTTATAAGATCAGTAATCTATATGTCTCTATTGTTGTCATTTTATCATATAAGGTTATAATATGTGATTAGCATTTTTGGAATAATATCAATTTTCTCACTCTTAATCCATGCCAAGATCGATTATTTAACATTTAATTAAGAAAACAAAGTCCAAATATCAATGTTAGATAATCTTCTGTATTGGATTCAGTTAAGTTTAAAACACGCCCATCAATTTTTCTTCATGGAAAATAAAGATGTAGGTTTCAATTTGTTAAATCATTGTAAATACTGAAAGAACTGAACCATATCTTAGGTAATTTGCAAGGGATTCTATAGTGTTAAAATTATGCATGCCATATATAGTCTTTTTATGGGACTTCATATTATTCAATCCTTCGGATGTGCTGTTACAATAAGATATCACATCAATAAAATCAAAGGTATGAAAAAATTTATAGTTATGAAAACTTCAATATAAAGCTTTAAAAACATTTATGATATGATTTTATGAGAAAACTTAATAGAAAAACATCAGTTCTTATTACTCAATGAAAACCTACTTATATTAAGATAGAACAAATTTGTGATTTTTGAAACCTCTATTATCTATAAGCAGTCTGTGCCTTTAGGGGTTTCTTATTTATTTAAAATTGGTTTAATTGTCATTTTTCTATATTAGTGGTGATAAAAAATGACTAAAAAATATAATAAAAGTGTGTTTCTGCTGATCAGATATTAGGCATTAAATTAGTTGAATTAACTGATTATCTGTCAGTATACTGGTTTGTCGGTTATTTGACCAGATTATCCAAATGTGCCCCTTCCTCAAACATTGTGGAAAATTACCCCCAAAATACCCTAAATATAATAAATACAGTATCATGAGAAAACTAATTTTCACAACTTAACATTTGAAGCCAGAACCCATACAAACAAAATTAAAATTGTTGTTAAATATGTCATCTAAATACAACCAATGAAGACTGTGGTTCATTCATCTGCCTGTCTGTCACCCTTGTTTGTACAAAAGGCAATGTAGAATGTTCAACATTTGTGCATATGTTTATATGTCTTGTTAGAGATTTATGATAAGAGGAAGGGAGCAGAGGTAAGCTATTTAGGGAGAGTTATGAAACTTGGGTAGTGTTTCATTAAGTCAATATCTTGACTAAGTTAGATAATGAGCATTTTCAGCTCGAGTTAAGCAGAAGGGTAAACAATTTGATCATTTAATGCTTTATAAAAAAAAATGAAGTGAGTGTCATCTATTTATTTTGAGATTAAGGTGGGGGACTTAAGTCTCGCTGTTGGCTTGTTTGATTTAAAAAAGTTATTAACTAACCAGTTTAAATGATCTGTATTTATTTGTAGGATGGAAGCATTTCAAGGGATTTGTAGATTCAGATATGATTAAGAAGAGTCTACCACCTCCTGGCGATGACAGTCTAATAGTTATGTGTGGGCCACCACCAATGATCAACTTCGCTTGTATCCCAAATCTAGACAAACTGGGTTATCCACCTACTACTCGTTTTGCTTATTAAATTTCATGTTTTGGAGTCTATATTTGCTTGTTAATGATAAGTAAATGATAAAATAAAAACTATCTAGTTTATAAATTGATATTAAAAAATGTTATTATTCTTAAGTATTAGATTGGGTTGATTATGGAAACATGAACAAATAAAACAAGGAATACAACTGGTAATCAGCTCCATTTAATAAATAACATTTTTTACTTGTCTTTATTGTCACTTTAAACCGTGAATTTATTTCTTAATGATGATATAATGACCTTTAGAAATAATATAATGATTAAGTATTTATAGATATATCATTGATTTGTATGTTATTTTCTCAAATACAGTTTATAGATTTCATTGATTAATTATCCTTTATTACATTTCCACATTACATTTCTAATACAAGAACATGTATTCACCTGGAAGAGCCTTTTATACTTCTTGCTTCATTAAACCAATCACATTCTTGCATAATTTAAAATGGTGTTCATTAAAATGTGTCTGTAACAAATTGTGGTTGATAATTATTTGAAGGAAAACAGTACAAGATTTAGATGTAAAAAGATAAAAGTTGTTATTGATTATTGAATGTTATAAAGAACATAATAACACCATGCTTCATTAAAGCTAGAAAATGATGTAAAAAAAACAAGCACATGTAGGTGTGACATTTTACAGTATATATATATGTACGTGATGAATAGGGTATTATGACATTAAAACTTTTTTTTTAATGTTATTTTTTAATGTTTAAATCAGGTACAGCTACAAGATTTCTAAAATGTAAAATTTCCAAAAAGATGTGGGTCATCATGTTTCATGGGTTTTTTCCAAAAAGAAAATACGAAATTGCAGATATTCTCCTGAGATTCTGTCAAGGGCAATCAACCTTTGCTTTACAAAATGCACTAAAGTGAAAATAAATATTATATGCGTACATTTCTCCGTTTTTTGCTTGAAGACTCAAATAAATATGAATATCACATGGTCAAAAAAGTGTCTTATATTACTTAACTTTTACTGTAATTTGTATCTTGGTAACCAGCAGGAATAGGCATCTTTCGTGATACAAAATTGTGCATTTCAATCTGTATCTGTGTCTTGTTTACATGTATAATTATTTATTATTATAAAATGGTTATTTGGTGCATTTTAAAATATAATGGTATAAACCTTAGTATAATATCTACATCTTTACGTTTTTATCAAAAGATAATATCAGTACTGCTTCTGTGATATATAATATCTGAAAAATGTGAGTATGAGTCCTGTCTTTTTGAAATGAATGGGTGATGGTTGTTTTCACTTTTTCTAGTAAACTACAAATAATTATTATATTTTCCATATTATGCATATTTTAATCATACTTGCAGGCCAGTCAGATTGAAGAATTATAAGAAAAGTTGATAGTGCTAATATTATTTCCTGTGTTTAAATGTGCCTTTCCTAGTATTTTTATGTTTTGGCTGAAAATAAATCTTGTTAAAAATTAAATGAACTTATTTATACTATTTATTAAAAACTGAACGTGAGAGAATCTGTGTTAATTATAATTTATGGTTTGATACTTCTGATGTATCCACTTATATGGCAGGGAGATAGGCGGTTAGTGTACCAGACTACATAGGCGTAGGAGCCAGCCAGGGGGGCAGATGCCCCCTAACTTTCGTGCAAGCTGACTTTTCGGGCAGGCGGTTAAAATGAATTTTTTTTTTATTTCATCCTCTTGGCAAAATATGTACCTGAAATCTAATGAAACACTAACTTTGGAACAACTCTGCTTTTAATTGAGGTAGAATGTTTAAACTTCATGTATATGTTCATTAGGTGTATGTCTTGACTGGCTAATCAATTTCATTGGTCGATGCTTTGGGAAAAAATAATCTTGATTCTATCTGATAGAGAGTGATGAAACTTGGTGCATAGTTTGATTGCTCCATACTTTCGAAAAAAATAAATAAATGTGAGATTAATTAATGTGTCATCTATTTATTTGGGGATTTCGGCGGGGGACATCAGCCCCACTGTTGGCTTGTTTTGTTTTTTTTTATCTTATTGGGGTCATGACAAACCCATACATATGCAACAGAGTCAATAATTTTTTTCAAAGCTTGTCAAAGCTTTAGAGATCAGATTTCTTGTAGGCACCCTTATTTATTACACACGGTGAACAATTAAGCTTTCCCACTATAAGTGGCTCTATGTCTTATTCTTCTAAACAAGGTTGCAGTGTGGGCGTATTTCTATCTTGAAACAATGAACGATGTCATTGAAATTTTCCAACCAGTTTGATGTGATGAGCCCATTCAAATGTCAACCTGTCATCCAAATGTGGTATAGTGTCGTCATTCGCGTGTGCCCGTCCGAAGAGAGAATGAATTTCAACAATTTCCAATTAATATTGTTGGAGTTATCACCCTTGATCAATTTGAAAAATGTTGCATGCTGTAGACACTTTAACTAGGCTGACATTATCATTTGATTGAGAGGGACACAAACACTAACTCCACCACAGCATACATCGACATACGTGTTGTGGCTAACCTCTGGACTGAAATAAAATGCACCCGCAGTATTAGGGAATAAAATCAACCGGGCTATGATTGTTAACCCATCAGCTTCATGTCGAATTATTATTGTTGCCTAGTTATTGCCCATTATACTAAAACATTGTAGACCCTTTGCAGGTCATTAATTAACATTTTATATTCCTGTCTCAAGCGGGCGTGCGTTACTCTGCGTCAGACAATGTGACATGGGGAATTTAGCCGAATTACAGCTGCCAAGTTTCGTCAGATCACAGGAATCTGACCTTCTATCCGTATATATATGCATGCACCATTATTATATTGTCTAGTTCGGTATGGTGTATGCATATATATATATATGGATAGAAGGTCAGATTCCTGTGGTCAGATCCGCTAGACACTTCCCCTGCCTACAATAACGGTAGCCTCTGCAGATCACAGAGACAGAACTAATAATCTCAGAAATATTATAAAGCCCAGTTTTGCCATGTGATATAACCATAGACATATATAATTCTATGACATAACCGATTTTCTTCTGTGTGGTTCTCCCTCCTTTAGTCCTTTGATGGGTGTCTGGCGCGGACAGTGGCTTGTCGTTCAGATGGTATAAAGAGACATTTTTAGAGCAGTAATAGAATACATTATAGACGAACAGTATATAAATATTAATTGGTTCAACTGTAAAATAAAAGAAGCAAATAAAATTCTCCAAATCCTGCACTCATGTCTAAAAGAAAAAAAAAATGAACAAATGTTGTTTATTTTATCTATAAAATAGTATTTGCAAACCATACTATGTTCGATGTTGTTTTCAATTTTAACACTCCGCCAAACAATTCAACTTGACGAAGAGCGAGTCATTTGAACCAACATAATGGGCCCGATAAGGCGCTCAATCACCATTTTGAGCACACGATGGAGACTCCAAACGACGCCATGATGATGGTTGTTGCTAAGTAGATGTGACAGAATTGTAAATTTGTTCCGCGTTCATGTTTAACATGTAAAGTGACAATAAAGCAGAAATAAGATGAAAGAGAATTGAAATTTACACTGAACAAAAAAAGAAGTTTGATTGTACATTGTCTTAATTTAGAAATTACATGAATAGAAGTTAGAAATTAGACGGCAGCATGTTAGAACTTTGAATCTAACCACCATATATCTGCACCATATATCTGCCATTGCACCAATGGTGCATAAAGCTTTGGACAAGATAGAGTACTGACTTAACTTCCATGTCTCTTTACCATTCCGAATTTAAGCTCACTAAAACTGACCAACCATTAATCTTTGCTTACAACCAATCGACTGAAAGCGACCACCTACAAATCTATTTTTGTTTTTGCTGGTGACGTCTGCAGTGCCCGTATTAAATTTTATTGAATAGAGACAGATGCCTTCCACATATTCAACCATCTGAAATCGACTAGTATCTTAAGCGATGGCCCGGATTGTGATCTCTATATGGAGAATAAAGCTTTCCCATGTACATGTATGTATCCAGAAACTTGCCGCTCTTTCTGAATATAATATATGCTACCCCAGAAAAGCTACAATTGGTGGACCAATGTGTGAACGATTCCGCAATACTGTATCTGAGAGAGCGTGGATTGAAATTAACCAATTGAAATTTTCCATTCCGATTTCTGAAATGTCATCAATGCAATACCGAAGTTCACTTATCACCAATAAACTAATTTAAACGGAATTCACGTCAAAAGACAGTCCTCTTTAAACTATATTTTTAATTCTAAAATTTATGACAAATGTGGTAAAAATGTTTATATGCAGGTATACAATACGAAGGAACTGGTAATTGTGATGATGTATTGAATAACGATCAAAATGTGTTTTAAATTTTTGGGTATAATAGATGGTACAGATTGGCAGTATACTTCAACAAAATAAAGTAGCCATAGTTGATCCTCACAACCTATCTTGAAAATCTGGCGCCACAAGAAGCATTTATCAGCCGTAAGACCCATTAATCATGCTGGTTCAACAAATCATTGATAACACAGTCTATAAATTCAAAATAAATATCATATTCATAAATTGAATTGAAGGCCGAGCTTGTAAAAAAACTCATTAAAGTAGATTTTGGCGATTGAATATAAACTTTACTTGGATATTGTAGGCTGTGATAGTTAAAGTCAGAAATTTGATTTTTTTCTAATCAGATTATAATAAACCACTAAATATCAGAATTAAATGGGCTTATGACATAATATACAGGTCTTTTATTTTATATTAGTGCTTTTGGGGGGCAATAAAACCAAGAGTTATGTCTTTTGGCCCGACAAATTCTTTTTTTAATTGTTGTTTTATATGTATATTAAAAAGATAGGCTGGCACTGCCAGGCAGGATACGCCCACATTTTCGAGAGATGGATAGAGAACAAACAATACCGAAAGTGATTTTTCCTACATCATTAAGTCCTGTATTTCATACTGTATTGGGAGCAGCCATTTTGTTGGTCAGTTCCAGTCTGATATTCATGAAATTCGAAGTCGACAATGATTATGGTGTGACGGTACACAACCTAGAAATGTGACTTTTCGTCAAAATCGGATAAGAATTGTGACCTGTACAGAGTCAACAACCATGATATACCATATCTTTACACTATTCGCGTACAAACGGCGACCATTTCGTCCAGCAATTTTGGTACCATTTTCACGAAATTCGAATAATTCAGGAAGTTACGATCCGATATGCGCAAATACCGAAAGGAACCAAGATCTTTGGGTTATAACCATGCATTTCAAGTTTCATCAAAATTGAATTAAAATTGTGACCTTTACAGGGTCCACAACCTTGATATACCATTTTTTAACAGTATTCACATACAAACGGTGGCCATTTTGTATGGCAATTTTGGTCTGATTTTCCCGAAATTCGAACTCAACCTTCCTTACGGTGTAAAGGTAATATAATCAAACGTTTTTTTAAATCGGATAATAATTGTGACCTCCAAGCTAAAAAAAAAGCGATTTTGCGTATAATCAGGGGCCATAATTCAGGAAGTTACTATCCGATATGCGCAAATATCGAAAAGAAGCAAGATCTTTGGGTTATAACCTTGAATTTCAAGTTTCATCACAATCGAATCAAAATTGTGACCTCCACAGGGTCCACAACCTTTATATACCATTTTTTAACAGTATTCGCGTACAAACGGCAGCCATTTTGTATGGCAATTTTGGTCCGATTTTCCCGAAATTCGAACTCAACCTTCCTTAGGGTGTAACGGTGATATAATCAAACGTTTTTTTAAATCGAATAATAATTGTGACCTCCAAGCTAAAAAAAAGGCGATTTTGCGTATAATCAGGGGCCATGATTATTCAGGAAGTTACTATCCGATATGCGCAAATATCGAAAGGAAGCAAGATCTTTGGGTTATAACCATGAATTTCAAGTTTCATCAAAATCGAATCAAAATTGTGACCTCCACAGGGTCCACAACCTTGATATACCATTTTTTAACAGTATTCGCGTACTAACGGCGGCCATTTTGTATGGCAATTTTCGTCCGATTTTCCCGAAATTCGAACTCAACCTTCCTTAGGGTGTAACGGTGATATAATCAAACGGTTTTTTAAATCGAATAATAATTGTGACCTCCAGAGGGACCACAAGCTAAAAAGGGTGATTTTTCGGACAATCAGGGGCCATAATTCAGGAAATTACATTCCGATGGCCGCAAATATCGAAAGGAACCAAGATCTTTGGGTTACAAACATGCATGTCAAGTTTCATCAAAATTGGTTCAAAATTGTGACCTCTATAGGGTCCACAAGCTAAAAACGTGATTTTTCGTACAATCAGGGGCCATAATCCATGAAGTTTTGATCCGATACATGCCAATATCGAAAGGAACCGAGATCTTTTGGGGATAAACCTATATTTCAAGTTTCGTCAAAATCGGATAAGAATTGTGACCTGTAGAGAGTCCACAAACAAATTGTGGACGGACGGACGTCCGGACGGACGTCCGGACGGACGGACGGACGGACGGACGGACGTCCGGACGGACAGGGGCGACGACATAATACGTCCACATGAAAATGTGGGCGTATAAAAACGAAAATGACAAGAATAACTATATTGCAGAAGGGTTACTAGGAAGATATCAACAATAATTACTAAGTCGGTTACATTGTACATTGTATTTAGAAAATCTATTGTGAATGGGTAGTGTGATATGGACTTGTCTTTCATGTGACTGTACACAATTAGAGGTAATCTCAGTTGCAAAGGGTATATAAAAGAGGAATCCTGGACAAGTTTCTGTCCACCGTATTCTCACAGGGCCAATCTTTATGGACGACAACGCTAGACCACACCGTGGCCATTGCTAAACTACCATTGCCAGTTAGAACGCAGGTTCACATGCAACGTTTCATGTTTTCAATGAAGAAACAGAGTTCAAATTCAATGAAATGAAGTGAGCTGAACGGTATTATTTCGTATTGACCTGTACTAGCCACAAATCTTTGGATTTCGTTTCATCCGTATTTCTGACCATCTCAGAAGAGACTATATTGTACTATAAGTAGCATATTGACCATTTGAGAATAGACTACACCGTATTACTTGCATGTTGACCATTTGGGAATAGACCATACTGTATTACTAGCAGTGGCGGTGCCAACCTTCGGTGTTTGGAGGGTTAAGGCGGGGGCAAAGTCTAACGTTAAGGGGGAAATGCAGCAGCTTCAACTAGGGTAGAGGGGTCTCCCCCAGAAAAGTTTGAAAAACGGGCTGCCGGAAATGCAGTCTGGCTGTATTTCAGGTCATGATCGTTGAGATAAAGTCTTAGTGTTAAACGACCGGATTTGCGAACCTCGATGAATCCCACTCACGAGCGCCAAAGTAGAGAGCCCTTATGGAGGGTATGGGGACCTTCACCAGAACATTTTGAAAAATAGACTGTTGGAAATGCTGGCTGACTGTATACCCAAAAACTTTGAGGATCGTAAAAAGCACTTCTCAAGTAGGTTTACAGCAAGATGGGCTTGGTAAGAAATCACTAAAAATGTAAGTCTATGACTGAGTGGTGATGTGGGATTTAATCGCCGCAGAAGGTATTGATTATCACATTTTTTATATTTTCTAAAATTATGGGGTGGGGGGGGCAAACAGAGGGCAGGCCAGATTTATGGAGTGCCCTCTTGCCCCCCCCCCCCCGGGCGCGCCATTGATTACGGCAACATTAACATGGTACATTAAGACAATCCCTCTGCCCCGCTGGTCTCTGCTCCTCTCTTCTCCTCCCTGCTCACCTCTCGTCTGTGTGTCTTTAACTTGTGGTTATATACATTTTTGGCATTAATAAGTTATTTTAATATCGCTGACTGCCTATATATTCATGTGGAATTTCCGTACTATGAACGGAATTGACGTACTTCGATCCTACTAGGGGCGTGATCGAGCATCCAACAGCAGTACGGCCGGGTCAATTTGTAGCTCCTGAGTACAGTCCGTTTGCATTACGCTGGGGCAAGGTAGAGTATAAGAATATGGGCTGTTTCCTCACTGGTTCATCATTTGACTCGCGATGTTTTGCAGTGAACAGAACCATAGAGCCTGTGAACATTGGTTTCACGCATCTTCTGTTGGAAGCTAAGCAACAGGACAATGAAATGGGAGAATAGGCAAGAAAAAAGGAGAAAGCCAGGAAACTGTTGGATGAGGAACTGACTGAAGCGTAAGAGGAGAATAGCCGTGGGACATTATCATCAGCAGATGGAGGAGCTCCGTCTGAATGATCAACGTCTGGGCAATAACCCCACGAACTTCTGGAACGTACCCCCCCCACTTCATAAAACAAACAAAACACCAAATAGAAAGAGGTACTGCAACCAGGGGCGAAGCCTTCACATTGCGTCATCTCGCAACATGAGATCCGCATGCCACCATGCAGTCATATTCCTGAAGCAATGGCCCGAGAAATCCCTCTCTGACCATTGCTGGAATAGCGTCTGTTTCTTGAACTTATGCGGGAGTGTGTCTATTCTTTCCGTTCAATGAAAGCTATCACTTAAGTACAGCAACATGACAGCCCTTCGTTTAATCTGGGTCTTCCCTAAAACTTTGGACAGTGATTTAAGCATTAAAAACGGTGAAAGTATGTTCGTTTCCAAACAGTATTGTTTACATTTCATTCGACTTGATAGCCTCGTTTGTCACGCAATTAGTTTTACTGCAGTATTCTGCTATGCACGGGTTAATTAGGCATAATAAAATTGTGAGTCATGACGTAACGTTATGTAAACATACTTGGTCCAATATTGGCAGCTAGTGATTGGTTGGTAGACGGACTACTGACAAATCAAAATTTAAAACAACAATATCCACTCATAATAGCAGTGTGTAGTTGGATTACCTCTTATCAAATGCAACACTGCGCGGAGTATGCCATGCAGTAGGATTTCAGGGTAGCAAGAAACACAATATGTTTGTGGTGCCTTGGTGATGAAGCTCAAAAATGATGTCATCATCTGATTTGCCATATTGGTTCATGATTCGCTGGAATCTCCCACATGTTGTGGTACCCTGAAAGGGAAACATGTAGTCATCAGAAAGCCCCCCCCCCCCCCCTCAAGACTGGAAACTTGTAACACATTTAAATTTGCTTTTGCTGAATAGTGTTATGGCCTTGGCAAATATAAATTACAAATTTATGTGGATAGATGTTGGTGTAGGAGCCAGTCTGGTGCCCTGATCTACAACCATCCAGAACATTGAGCTCCCTCCAGATTAAATTATAGAAATAAATAAATTAAATTGCTTATCAATACATAATTAGAGCAACTCAAGTTATTCACCTGATTGACAGCTACACAAGTGTGAACATTCTGCCTCAATAAGAAGAAGAGATGGTGCCTTGCAAAACCTTTGACTTTAGGACGAACCCATTATAATCGTCCACGGAAGGAGCAGGATGTAAACTATTTTCATTTCAAGACTATTACTTCACTATGAAACAACAGAAAATCCATGACATACGAGTGTCATCAAACGAATGTTTAATATTATCCAGAAAGAGAGAGAGAGTGAAATGGGGTTTAACGTCCACTTGACACAAACTAGGTCATTTCGGGACTAACATATAGTTTAATTTTATTTCAATAATTCGCTTGCGCGTAGGGGTCTTTAGCAGTGGGAGGAAACCGGAGTACACGGAGAAAACCCACGAGGCTTGACAGGCGACCCTACTCCTTGTCACGTACCACCGGGGATTCGAATGGCAGGCCGTATGATAGAGCGCTCGCACGCTAACCATTCGGCCATCCAACCCCCCATATTATCCAGAATATAACCATCTCATGATATAGCAAATGTGCGATATGTCTGCAACCCTTAGGTTATTTATCATTGAATAGCTAAATGATAACAGGGCTGTTAACAATATCATGTCTTTGATGTGTCCAGAATGTCTCTGATTTTATGGGTTTATATTCTGTATTTGGATACCATAGATTTAATAAGAAGTAATAGTTTATTAAAGTCTCACCAGTTATAACAAACATCATAATATTCAAAATGAAATATACAAAGTATTAAAAAACTGCCATTCATTAAGAATTATGATCTGCATATTATATAAAACAGAAATACTGTATCGTGGAAAAGTAAAAAGGCATATTAAATTAAATCAAAATATAATATTATGAAACAATAAATATTGATTTTTTTATTCTGAAATAATTAACGAACATGGATACAAAACTTGCCCCCGTCAGGTTTTGTTAATTCAATCCTTTCCTATAGACTAATGCGTGTTAATTTACTGCCCTTAGAACAACAGGTTTGGTTTAAGGTACGTCCGTCAAATTTGTAAACATGTACACGCAATCTGGACTAACTTCCCTGAAACAACGAAGATATAGGCATATATTAAAAATATTTTACAAACTAGTCCCCCCAAAACTAATGTCTTCTTGCCCCATCTGACATCAATCCATATTTTATGTGCGACTAACTCCCCAAGGTCTGTCCATTGTTACATTGACACCAATAAATCTTCCTATACGTGTCCCACTTACAGTTCACGACTGGAATGAACTCTCTGCCAACGTTAAAGATTCCTTTTCACTTAAACAAAATATCTCCGAACTCCGTAAAATGTTCATACAAAACTTAAATCGACAAGGTGAAAGCTCTTTAAATTATCAGAAAATTTTAATGCATGTCTCTTAAAACTATTCATGGGATTGCCGCTACTACATGGAAAATACAGCACACCTTTTCTTCTGTTGCCCATTGTACACATAGAATAGTGCCAATATGCCGACGTCAAATCGAGAGTAGTAGATGTTATTTCTGTGAAAAATCATTGGAAGAAGCAATCAGATTATACAGACCCGAAGGCTGCAGGATAGGCTATATTGTTTACAATGTAACATTGTGTCTTGTAATGTTGATAATGATCATAATGAAAGTGTTGACATTTTGTTTATTGATGTGACCTCGTGACCTGTGACGTTTAGATAACGTCACATGGATATCATGTCTATTCAGTGTGTCAGAGTCACTTCTCTGCAGGTAGGGTGAGTCTGTCGTTCAGGTTGGTAGAAAGAGTTACAATCGATAATCTCCCGTTCCATTTCCACAATATGTCATCGATTCTTGACGGAAACCCGAATGTAAATTAATGTGATAACCAGGCCCGTTTGAAATTGTTCATTCATATATACGACTTAATTTTCTCAATTGGATTGATTAAACATGCCGCTGATAGGTAGTGAACTGGAGAAAACCCAAGCTATTGTCACGCACTAGCCGGGAATCGAAACCCCATCACCCGTCCACCTCGTACACCATAGACAATACGCAAAATGGGGCCTTGTTCGAAGTACGCGCGTTTGAGACGTAGCTGTGTCAACAACTGATTTGAAAAGCTGTTAATTGTTAATGTTGTTATGTCCAGAATTCTTTATAATACAAATATATTTAATTCACTAATATTAAAAAAGTATGCACAATTCAGAACCCGAAGAACATTATTTATCATGTAACCTCTAACAAATGAGACATCGCCTGTGAGTGGCGTCTCAAAGTTAACTGTAAGTGACTTTTAATAAATGACGGTATTGACGCAAGCTATATTAGCTATATTTTTTACAGCAGGTGACAGCTACCCTAATAAAGTCACAGTAGATCGGTGTGTTAATTTGTTATCTATAGACGAAACGATTTTGAATTCGGGTTAAGCATGGTAGGAACTATTTCCATAGTAGATAATGAATAAAATATAAAGAACTTTTTAACACATTAAGTTCTCCGCTAAGGTAGTTAACTCGCAAATTATAAGTCTATTTTTACAATTCACCTATAAAATATAGATAACTGGAATAAGAAAGCAGTATGAATGTGTTGTATATATTTTGCATGGATGCTGTATTATATATTAATCTTTTGTTCTTGTACCCCCGGCTGTCTGTTTTTGTTTGCTATCTATCAATAACATCACAATATGCAGTAGACGATCATTTCTATCCCCAATTAAATATCGTATGACAAAAAGAAAAAATATATTTTATTTCCATAATCGATAATAGTGTTCTTGGTCTGAAATATAACCTTTCCTTTGTTGTGGTTCTGTTTATTTCTTTTTATAGAATATTTAAAACTGCCATCGGAAAAATTAAACGATTCGTTAATTTCAAACTTTTACGGTTTAACATAATATAAATGAATAATTATCGACTATATAAAACTGTTCTATGAACACTCCCAGATTGTCGACGGAATCAAACCAGTAAACATAGGCGTACGAGTCCGGGGGGCAGGGGGGTCAGATGCCCCCCCCCCCCCACTAACTTTCGGGCAAGCCGTTTTCGAGCAGACGGGTAAAGTGAATTTTTTTTTTATTTCATCTCCTTGTGGGGTCTATACAAGGTCAGCTCCGCTTCTTCACCTCTCGAAGAAAATCGGGGCCGCTGTCTCTAAACTTGAAAATTTTCGGGCATTTCATCTACTTGTCAAAATAAAGTGCCCGAAATCTAATAAAACACTAATTTTACGGGCTGGAATAGCAGTAAAACGCTTGTGCGGCCGTCAAATATTCTTTGTGGACTGTAAACGATTGATTGGAATTCGAGTTAGCCACCTTAATTAGGCTATATTAGACTACTTTGAAGTTGCTTTGTTCACGGGCTGAAATAGCAGGAAAATGTGTTTGCAGCTGTCAAATATTCGAAAATTTCACTTCGGGCATTTCGGGTTCTGCCCCCCCCCCCCTAACTGTCATCGAACCCGTACGTCTATGCCAGTAAAGGAAATAATGTATGACTTCAAACAGAATAGGTAAAAAAGTATTTAAAACGGCATCCAATAATGGCATGTGATGTAAAGTCGGTCAACAATCGGTACATTTTTACAGAGTCAATGAAAGGCAAAACGCTTTATCGGGAAACTAATACAATCTCTTGACCTACCTAACTGGGTTAGTTTCAAGATGCGATTGTTTGGAACAATGTCAGCTTACCTTTTTACTGTTTGAGTAACATCAAGCCATAGGCCCATATGAAATAAATCTTGTCATATATCTGTATATCTTAGACCCTTGTTTGGCGGAAGGACTGACGTATTTGGTTATTTTACGAACATAATTTGGTAACGAGGCGTCAAAATCAAGAAAACGACACTAAAAAGCTACACAGCTTCAAAATAAACACAGTTCGTTTAAAGATTTTATAGCCAGCATGGCAGGCATTGAACTTGAAGTCATTAACGATGATCAAGACAATGTAACATTACTAACAAGTAGAAATGGTTCCACTACGGATGTCTTCCGTCTTCCTCCAGCTGCAGTAGTGGCTTTCCCTACAGCATTCCTTTGCGCAAGTTTTTTAGTCAAAAGTTTACTGGCCTATAGCTCCCTTAATTTAGAAATAAACTAACTGTACTGCACATAGCTTAACATATAATAAAGGTGAAGCCTTACCGCATAATCGTATGATTTGATGAAACCCAATTGTTACGAGAAATTTCAACTGGCCGGTGTCATAGCGGATTGTGTACACGGGGAGCAGTCCATTTGCTGAAAACACTATTTTGTCTAATAACGTTTTAGGACTTCGAATTCTGTCTAATGGTTTGGATTGTTCGTACTTGGTTTTATCTTATATCATTACAACGTAAACATCGCTATGCAGATGTGAAACGCATTACCATTAAGAAAGTAAGGTGACAAATTTAAAATATGTAACTTAAAAATTAAAGGTAGCATTAGGTAAAATTACATAAAAAGCTGACAGTTCTCGCTATAATAGTTAAGAAATAGACAGTGAAAAGAGAATATGAAAAGAAAATTTTAATCAAATATCTCCCTCTGGGACGTAGATATTAGTGATTCAGTTTTACGCTAGCCTCGATCGTCATTACTACCATTGTTACGATAATAAACAGAGCCTCGATTATCTATTTTTACGTTTATTTAATCCATTACAAAATGTGTTCAAATCCACTATAAACATCGTAGGCTTACGATGACATCGGTAGCTGATTAAGATCTTAATAAGTTAATTAATGTCTAATTAATAAGTTAGATATCATTTAAGGCCCAAAGAAAGATAATATTCAGATTTATCTCTTCGCATGTTTAATTAAGAATTTTAATGAACTTTTCATTGATTTTCGCCTTTCTTACAGTTTGACCCAATAAATTAATTTTGACGCGTATAAAATATAATATCGTTATAACCCAACGCAGTTCTATTTGTAACAAAACCATATCTTTAAGCCGAACACAGGCGATGGGACATTTATGTCGCTAACAAAAAGACCGAAATAATATATTTGTTTTTCTCTTCCGCAGATGGTATTGTAGACGAATGGGTGTTTTAGGCCGAACAATAGCGCCACATAAAATCACCTTAGGCGACCTCTCGCAAACTTCGCTCAAAATTGCGTCCTTCCAAGAGTGTGTAGAATTTTCACCGCAAAGTTGCCCTTTGTTTAAGAAAATCGGATGAACTTCAAAGAAAAACAGCTCTAGGCACTGAAAACTTTGTATGATAAAACAGCCTTCACACGCGTCTTCATCCAGAAACATGACAGCAGTTCCAGGAACATGACAGTATGTTCAATTACTAAATACCAATCAAAGAAGAAGCGGAATTCGTGTATAGCCGAGGCTAGATGTGCGATACTGGAGTCTGCTGAGGTTTGCCGAATGAGCGGACGACGAACATGGTAAAGCAGACGAACAAATTTTATAGCTCGAAGAATATCTATCGCCCAACGACGTATCGGTAATTTTCGGTTTCAACGAAGACGACGAACTGAGTTCCAAATATCTAACACGTTCAATTTCACGAATATTTTTCGGAACATTTTTTTTTTTGGGGGGGGGGGGGGTGAACTGACAGACGGCGAACAAATTGATTCGAATGTTGAACTGACAGACGGCGAACAAATTGATTCGAATGTTTTCATGAATGTTCGGCTAAAATATTCCATAGTGTGCGTTTGGCTTTATAACACAACCCAGATCTATGGATAAAATAATCATATCGTTATAGCACAACACAGTTCTATATGGCCAACAAAAACAGTTCATAATAAAAACAATCATTATATTATAATACGGACAACGTTACCACAAGATCCTGATAGTAGTTATAGAGCGTATCATTAGATTATTGTTTGTTGAATATTTTCGAATCAAATATACCAGTAAAATGCCACTTGGTAATTAGATAAATGCCGCTATAATTCGGAATGGAACCTACGACTGTTTAGCATGACCCCGTGAAGATGTGGCCATATTACATAATTTAAACTAAAAGAGGGGAAACAAAGCAACTGAATTAGAGGTGCCTCAGCAAATCTATAGATTATGCCGAACAGCTATCTAATTTGAAATCCCGATGTGAATAAACCAAAGAAATTGTTGTCTCGCCTGGAAAACTCGGAAATATGATTTAATTTGCGTTTAAGTAAAAGCCAACAAAGATTGAAATTGAAATATGTACCATATGAAATTTCTCAAATTCAGCAAAAATTAATCACTAAAAAAATCGACACACGGCTTTCAGTTTTGATACCATTCCGCTCGATTGCTAGCCGGCCAACCACAACAAAAGTTCCATACAAACTCACAAAAACTCAGGCTTATACGAAAGTCACGTGCGACACTGAATCCCAATACATTTTCTACTGTCGTATTTCGTAAAGAGTAATCCCCGGACGTTCGTAACTAACGTACGAAATGGTAGCTGGCTTTTTTTTTTCGCACGTATATAATGAAAGGCCATTTTGCTCATTAATCCCAGCCAGAATTTGGCTAAGTTTTTAAAATTGCGTTAAAGTTAAAGTTAACAATTAGCCAATTCCCACGCTAAAAACATTTAACAGAATTGATTGTGTATATCTGAAATAGACACGACCGAAGCACAAAATAGTGCCAATATGCCGACGTGTGTCTTTTAATGTTGATAATGATCATAATGATGGTGTTGATGTGACCTCATGACCTGTGACGTTTAGATAACGTCATATGGATATCATGGCTATTCACTGTGTCAGAGTCACTTCTCTGCAGGTAGGGTGAGTCTGTCGTTAAGATTGATCCCGGAGTTACTCGAGTAAGGTATATAGTGTAAGAAATCACTTTACCAAAAACTCAAGGTTCCACCCAGACGGGATGACGATATCATTGGCCTTTTTGAGGAAACCAATCGAAAAACTCGTTATACTCACACATAACGTATACGTGAAACATATTTATTTTTTTTATTTTGAGACCACATGGGGGTTGGGATGGCCTAGTGGTCTAGAGTGCCGCGCTTCGACCTCTAGCTGGCCGGTCACCTCTGGCTTGCGGCTGTGGTTTCGAGCCCTGGCGTGAGCGTATGTGGCATGGAGATAGGGGCGCCTTCTCAACCTCGTGGGTTTCCTCCGGGCACTCCGGTTTATTCCCACTGCTAAAGATCCCTACGCGCAAGCGAATTATTGAAATAAAATTGAACCATGTTAGTCCCGAAATGACCTAGTTTGTGTTGAGTGGACGTTAAACCCCATTTCTCTATCTCTATCTTTGAGACCACATTTTTTTCGATTACCCAAAAATAGAAACTTGTCCCTTGCTTGATTTATTGACTGGGATTTATTGACCTGATTAATTGTTTAGTTCTAATCGTGTCACATAAAACAGGTACGCTACAAAAATATAAACGTTTTTATGAAATTACATAATAAAATTATGTTTAACAAATAAACTTTTCGCATTTCTCTGAAACTTTGAAACGGCCATATTCTCAAGCAAACCTTAACTATTTGCAACAGCATCGAAAACTCGCTCTTTACTAATCATTCTACTTACCCTGAGCATTTAACATGCTCAATATTGGACTTAGTCATAGTTTTGATGTTGTGGAATTAACACCAAGTTTTCTGACGGTATATCCACCACAACGCAAATTGGAGAATAATCGACAATGAAAATGGAATCTTGAGTTATCTTGAATGTTGACTGCACAACGTCATGTCCAAATGTTGACCCGGGCTCTTTGATCTCACTAGTGTATTCTTGTCTTAAGAGACATCATATTTCAGATAAAAAAAATTGGATGATTTGTATAAGAAGCTGCTTATCCTTCAGGGATATATTTTTAAAGTTATACGCAGTATATATAGGACTTGGACTCACCTAAGGTAGTTGACTGAAATTTAGGCTGATGGAACAGAAGATATTTTGTTTTTATTAACAGGTTAGGTCACCTCCTACTATAAGCAATGTAAAGTTTACTGATTTAAATGTAATTCAATTAATCTTAAAAACCGGCGATGAAGTTAAACCAGGAATGAGGCAAATCTGTGCAGTTTGGTTTATATTTATTTCTTCATATTTCTACACCGATAACAGTGTATTCGAATAATGTATAATGATCTTATCGTTTTAGAGTTATAACAGATCTGGCAATACGCATGTAAAAACATTCAGTGTATCAATTAGAGTAAAATTGTGTTCTTCCTGAAGCTAATGGAAGCATACATTGTGGAAGATATTTTCCCGGTGAATTCAAGAAAAAAAATGTCAATAGGTTTATACACGATGACTTATACTATTTTATTATACAACACAAACAAACAAAAAAAAAACCCCAAACAAATAACAAAAAAGAAAAAAAAACCCAACAAAAACGTGTGTTTAAATTTAATCTAACTCTGCATTCAGGCCATCAGCTTTCTTAAACTAAACGACGAAAAGAAACATATTAAAAGGACAGGAAGTTAGTTTAGGAGATCGTAGATACATGAAATTCATGAGTTACATAAGACCCAGAATAAGGCAGTCATTATTGTCATTAAAACAGAACATAGTACACCTGTACTGAAGAACCTGCATTGGTTACCCTCTCCCCCACATATGGAAAAAAGTCCTTCATACTTCCTGTTTACCACGCTGGAAATCCCCGCAGGGATTGAAGGGTCAGTGCCTTACTCACCGAGAAATTACATCAAAATTGTTCTATTTAATAGAAAAGACAACTTTCCTTGTGCAAGACACCCTCACTAATTGTACTAAATGGTGGGACGGTCGGTTTCGATCTTACACACAGTAGTAGCTACTTGGTAGAAAAGAACCTCTTCCAACACCACAGAGCAGTCATCTAGTCATTGCTGAAATCCCAAACAATATATATTTATAAGCCGTGTAAACCCTGTCTCACAATATGACTCGTACCTCAGACGTAGGTGGTATTATTCCGATCAATTTAAATAAAGTTTTCTCCACTACCCTCCGAAATCTACAAACATAACCAATTATGTTGCCAAATTATTGCCCAGAATTGGTGAGTAATCATAAACTCTAGTATTTGGTTCAGTGTCAATATTAATTCTATTATTACCAAACAGAACTACTTCGTGGTGTGTTTTATGGAACCAGTTATCTTCCACAAACATTCTCTTGTACATTTTGCCGTCGAAACAGAACCTGAATAACTAAGTTATAACCGATTTTAACCGAATTAATATTGCAGTCTGAAATAAAGTGCACCACTGCAGTTCAATAGTGACGTTTACTGCCTGTGTCCGCCCTTTCATTCAATTCACTTTTCATATTAACTTGCTTCAAGACGAACATATTAATTATGGGAAATTTGAACCAGCCGTCTCTTAAAATCACACCATGCCTATCATTATCTACATCATACCGAGTCTTGGCATCGTCATGATAATATGTCACCAAAATGCACGATAACAGTTTTTGAGAGAGGGAGAGAGAAATGGGGTTTAACGTCCTCTCGACACTAACTATGTCATTTCGGGACTAACATATGTTTTTTAAATTTTATTTCAATAATTCGCTTGCGCGTAGGGGTCTTTAGCAGTGGGAGGAAACCGGAGGACCCAGAGGAAACCCACGAGGCTGGACAGGCGACCCTACATGCCACGTACAACCGGGGATTCGAAACCACGCCAGCTAACAGATTTTGAGATACAGCAAAACGGAATATAGGTTACAAATACACATTGAAAACACAACCTTGTCTGCATACTATATGTAAAAATCATACACAGATTAAAACCAATAACAACTTGTGTTCACGTTCCTTGGTCAAAAATGTCGGTCGGAAAATCTACATAAAAACAGACCTGGAAAATGATCCCCCTCCCCCGCTGTGCGTGATCAGAAAGTAGATTTTCTGGGTATTAAGTTGGTTGGGGGAGGGGGAAGGTTCTTGCTTTTGTATGATCTATTGGTTCAGTACTTTAACCATAAAGCATTACAAAACGTTTTACTTCTTTCTTGCAATGCTAATAGTGTGGTATGACATGTCATCCCGTAGGATTTGTATGATAAAATTGATTTTTTTGTTGTTTTGGGTTGATTAGGGACCAAGCTATCCAAAAATGTCCGGGTTCAAATTTTCCGACGCCTTGACCCCACCGGGATGGGCTTTTTTGAAATCGGGACCCCTATGAACATGGACATGACTATCTCCATGATTGAATTTCCATGGTCTGAAGTTCATTCTCGTGTTTGTTCATCATGCCGCCCCCATCTATGATACACTTAAAGCGATTGGAAGTAGGTAGTTTTCATTGACTTCCGGTGGGGAATACCAATTTCCGGTGTTAAACTTGGATTATTTCAGCCAATAATCTTTGGATTTTCATGATCTGAAGCTAATTCTGTTTTTTTTCTCTCCACCATGCCGACCCATCTATAGTACTGCTCAAGCGAAGGGAAGTAGTTTCCATTGACTTCCAGTGGGAAATAGAAATTTCCGGTGTCAAACTCGGATTGATTTCAGCCGATAAATTTTGGATTTTCCCCACCAATTTCATCCCATATTTTTTTTATTTTCATGATCTGAACTTCATTCTGGTGTTTGTTCAACATGCGGACCCCATTCTAGGGTTCCAATTTTGTTACCCTTGATCCCTCAAGGAGGAGCCTTTTTGAAATCCGGACCCCTCTGACCGGGTCCATGGCTATCTCTGCCAACAATAATTGGATTTTCATAATCTGAAATTTATTCTGGGATTTTGCCTTCATACTGATCCCATCTATGATACACTTAAAGCAAATGGGGTTAGTTTTCATTGAATTCCGGTTTGGAATACCAATTTCCGGTGTCTCAGCCTAGCACTTTTTGTGGCTTTTGAAGCAATTTAAAATGATTAATATGGTCACTTTTGGGTGACTGGAATGTTCTGTCATGAGGTTCAAGATACAAAAGAATCTTAATTAAATCAGGTATTCATTATACTCGTCCCCCTAATCATATTGGTACGGTCCCTATCAAAACATGTACAAAAAGATGCATAAGACAAACCATTTTTGCTGCAACTGCATCGAACCTGGTGAGCCGGATTTGTGAATTCAGTTACAACACGATGGGCAGGCAGGTCAAGATTTTCTGAACTGAACAATTGAAATCGAAGTGTCGGTAGGTTTAATGGAACTTACGAGGAACAGAATTGGCAGGCAAATCTCTCCAATTCCTTAACCTGCGAAGGCAAGTCACCGTTCACCAGCTCAGTTGAGATGATACATTCTCCAAGCTTCTTGAAACAGATGATAACGGGGTCATCACCATCAAGCCCTTGTTTTCTTTGTGATGCCCACAAGTTTATCTCTCCAGTCAGAACCAGAGAAGCTGTGAAGTCCAGTCAGAACCAGAGAAGCTGTGAAGTCCAATCAGACCTTGGGACTTATTACTTCCAATGACACGCACTCGCTCGATCACATCTATCTCTAGATCTCTGTGTTTTGTGGTCTTCTCAGTTACAAACCTCGAAACCTGAGATGACAGCGAATACCGAGACGACCTCGGGAGACAAGGCCCATGAGAATTGTGAGAGCATCGGCGTCACGTGACCAAACACGATCTTCCCGCCAGTAACTATCAGCTACAGATGCAAGGTTTAGGAGTTTCTCAATGATGAGAACCCTGTGTGGCGTAGCCTTTGCCGAATCAAACAGGCTGGGATATGCTGTTGAAGGAGCAAAGGCTCAACCCGTTTCGTATGCTAGCCTGATTGATACAGCACAGGCTACACCACCCAATGGCTGTACGTCAGGGTATGGTGAAAACATCACTCACGCAGAAATTCTCTGGCCTGCAAGAGGCATTCACAAAGCACATCGACTCAATTCTTGTTCCAATACCTTTGAGAACACCATCAGATTTGTCTTGAATCTCATGACAGAACATTCTTATGACCCAACAGTGACTGCACAAATCATTTACCATGCTTCAGACACCACAAAAAGTGGTACTGCGTAATAGATTTCTCTAATCTGAAATAAAAACTACTCCCATTCGCTTGATATCAATCGGAGTTTGACACCGGAATTTGGTATTTACCACCGGAAGTCAATGGAAACTACTTCCGGTTGGTTTTAAGTGTATCATAGATGAATAGATTGAGTCGGCATGGTGAAAAATATAGAATGAAATCCAAAGATTATTGGTTAAAATCAATCCAAGTTTGACATCGGAAATTGGTTTTCTCCACCGTAAGTCAATGAAAATACTTCCAATCGCTTTAAATGTATCATAGATGGGATCAGCATGACACGAGAATGGACTTCAGATCATGCAAATCCAAGCATTATTGGCGGAGATATCCATCATGTCCTTGTTCATTGCGGTCCCGATTTCAAAAATGCCCCTCCCAGAGGGTTCAAGGGGTCGGAAAATTTGAACCCCAACATTTTTGGATAGCTTGGTCCCTAATCAACCCAAAAAACAACGATAAAATAAATTTTAGCAAACAAATCCCACGGGAGCTGTTTTTATGACATGTCATACCACACTATAAGACAAATATGGATACTTAAATTGGGTTGACACCCATTATTTGCATCAGTAGGCAATATTCCCAAAATGTCAAGTACCTAAATTAATTTTAAAAAATATTAATATATTTATTTTGAATGCTTGCAGCGATCTTGATGCAGTATATATATGGAGCTACAATATGAGCCCCCCCCCCCCAACACCCACAAAGTCTTGCAAGTTATATTCCTACACATTTGACATAGTGAAAAACCCCAATTCTATTGATGGCTTAACAGACCCACTAATAAATGACAGGCACGTAAGCATCTGAACAACGGTTTATGCGGTAATGGGGAATTGACGATCACTTTTTCTGTCTAACTCTCCAAATAGTAATAATGTTTGCATTTCTTGTCCTTGAAAATTTGTTTGCACATATATCTTATTTTAAAATATTTCAGTGTTGAATTCCATCATTAACGTTTAACTATGTATTGTCAAGAGGCACTTGTAATATTCCGGTATTGGTCGGAAAAAGGTTGGGATAAAATGCAATACATACATTTCAATCAACCAGATCACTCCATATTATCGGATCAATGAAAATATCGGTATTGGCCATTCCATTCTATAACGACCTGATAACATACCAAATATAGGCAATCTTTCTAGTCCTGCTAGTACTTAATTTATCTTATTTCAGTATCTTATTTCGATACATTTTCATGCAATATTTTGTAGATCTTTGGATATAAATGAAATGGGGTTTAACATCCCTGTTCTGTTGCGACTGGCTAATGACGATGAATTTGAGAAAAGCATTGATGTAAAAGGTTTGAATTTTAATAGGTATCGGGTTTTTCGAAATAAATATACATTATGGGGACGGTTAAATAGGTAAACGGCCTCTACAATGGACAACTCCTTAATTAAACGAGGTTTGAAATTACAAACTTCTATTATTTATACGGTCGTGGTTAGAAATTTGATGTTCAAACAGGTTTAAGATCAAAATGATTGTACATTGTAGTTCTTCTATTTATAGTCTTTCTCGAAATGCAATGAAATGGGGTTTAACGTCCCACCTGTTTATAGTCTTGTAAGTGTATTGATTTGTTAGTGCAGAATGGAATAAAGGTGCCTAGATTTGAGGCGGAAGGACAACAATCGCTACATTATTTATTTAGTATGCTACTTTCAGTTTGTGTCTCCATGGTAAATATCATACAGTTTAATACTTATTGAAAAACAGCTACTTATTGTGTTTTTGTATATTGCTCTATCCAGTTACTAAATGCCTCTAAAAAATTATCATACAGTTTGCTTTATCTCAATCTAATTAAAATATAGATCTATATTTCTTTCGGTTTTTATACTTTCGATGGCCTACACTCAGGTAAACGTTTTTTTCCGGCCACCGGAGCCTGGTCTTATGCCGTCATATGTGGATTGTGGGTTAGGATAAGGGTAAGGCTTGGCCCAGGGTTAGGGTTAGGGCTAGCCCTGTCTACATCTCGAGACTGTGACGAAATCTGCAGGCCACAGCCCTTATCCTAACCCACAATCCACATATGACGTCATAAGACCAGGCTCCGGTGGACGGTAAAAAACGCTTACCCTACACTCATGTAGATCTAACAAGTTATAGTGGGAGCTCACGTTATATGACGTCAGGTATCAAGCACGGGACATTTGACCCGATAACGTCAGTCATTCGATTAACCAATAAGCGACCGCCATGCTTTTTAAACTCTACTTTTGTTTTGTTGTGATTTCTATCCGCTGGTAATATCTACCCACAGTTCCACGCATGAAAAGGTCAAACGGTCGATTCGACAGACCATTTGATTGGCTGTCCCCTCATTTCAGACAGAACACGAGGTAAATAACAAGTCCTCCAGATCCAAGAGTAGTAAAGATAAGTAAAAACGAAATTTTGAACTATAAAAAACGAAACGAAATTGGATCTGTGTTTTAATCAGATTGGCTTTATCTGTGATTATTTATAGTGTCCGAGCCCTCGTGGCTTCATTACTCCAACCAGATCTGAAGCAAATGTTCACAAGGTTTACAGAACATTTACTCTGGAGCGCAATTTACAGACCTTTACAATCATTCATGTTAACAGTATTCTTGGAAAAGTTGTTTAACCCCGGAACGCTAAATATCGATAGACTTCGTCCTTTCATGACCCCAATGCTACACACCTAAATTGAAAAAATTTTTTTTTGTCACAACAGAAGCCGCTATCGTTTTGACACAATGGGTGGTGACTTAGATGACATCACAGGGTGTGTTGATATGTCCAATTATTAGAAGCCCATCAAAGAAAATAGATAAAAAGTATGAGTCACAAGGTTTTCGGTAAAGTGGAGGTAAGTCCAAAACGGAAAGTTGTGGAGCGCTGAATATGGACACTTTACACACAATTTGAAAAAAAAAGATGTAGCTCTATTGCGTTCACAAAGTTTTCGAAAAAGGGGGTATAACTCATGCCCCCAAAGCTTTGTAGGTGGTTTTCTCTAGAAATGCGACCCGCTGAAACGAATGAGCATTGGGATTCCTTCAAACTGTGACGGCTAATCCCGCAAGGGGCCCAAATCACAATGGAGGCTCATTTTTGCGTGCAAATCATAAAGTTTCAGAAGTTCCCTATAAAAGGTGTGTGAAATATAGGTTTTCGATAGATTTTACATCTTCAATATGTGTAAATTCAGAATCCGGATACTGACATCCTTGAGTAAATTCAAATAATTTGTGAATTTCAGACCTCTTTCTATAAGAATTCGAGCCGCTGACTGAATCCAATGAACTTGGGTAATCCTCCTAAGGTGACAGCTAGGGGGACAAATTCAAAATAGATGCTCATTATGGCGAAAAACTCATAAAAATCTCTAAAAAGGTGTGTAATAGTTTGAAATATAGGCTTTTGGTGTCAGTTACTGCAGATATAAACATAAAAACATGTTCCGACCAAAAGTTGTTCAAGCCTGAGCTCATATTCAAAATGGCGACCATATTTGGCTGGACATTTTGATGTTAGTCATGTGATATTGTAATACGTCACACTACATCTGAACAACTGAATGTCATGTGATCAAATTAATGACAATATGGTGCTCAAACTCGACATTACAGCTAAGGTTAGGAGACCATGGAAAAATATAGTAATGTAAAAACATTTGTATCAAGAACAACTAACCCGAGGATATTCTTCCTCTTGTATTCTTATAAGTACCCAACCTCACATTATTTGTCGCTTAAACCACTGGAGCTTGAGTCTCGTATGACGCTCGCAAACATTTTCTATATCTTTTTCTAGCAGAGAAGGTGACACGGACGGGTGTCATAGTGGATTATAATGTATGCTTGGCAATTCGCAGCTTTTGTTCATATGACCCTGTAATTTGTGGTAAACAGCAAAACCTCTTGGTTTCATATAGAACTCCATTTAGAAGCTCAGAAAACCTCCACGGTAATACTCTTCTGATCATGGAGCATATGTATTTTGCATGGATGTATTCGCATGTCCGTGGATAAATGGTACTATTCATACATTTTGACTTTACTGTTGAGTCCTACATGATAACCAAAATAGCCAGAAACACTCACCCGCTCCAGATTGAACGTGTAGCTAAACTATGAAATCAGAAGTTAGCAAAAGTTAATCTTTAGAACCACTTGCATCCGACCATAGTCCAATGGTGGATCGTGTTTGGCTGTGAAGCTTTTGTGTTCTTATAAGAACCACTTGCATCCGACCATAGTCCAATGGTGGATCGTGTTTGGTGTTCTTATAAGCAGTACTCTTACTATTTCTTCCGTGGTGTCCAAAATTTAGCTATTTTGTCGAATTTGGGCACCATATTGGCGTTTCGTTCGTTCGGTCATGGCACATTTTGCGACCGAGATATGACATCGTCGAACACGAAATGAAATGAAATAAAATGGGGTTTAACGTCCTACACTTCTGCACTTAACCTGGGCTAATGGAAGACGGGCATACGCCATTCATTGTGCTATGAGGGAAATTTTGCCCGGGCTACGGCCTACTCATATCGAATTCCAACTGCCAAGGAACCTTTTACGTACACGCCAATGTGTACTTGGGACCTCGGGTTTTCGTCCCATCCGAACGACTAGACAGCTGTCCTTGTCAGGCCCTCCGTTCTGTATCACTGACAAGGGGAAACCACGCTGGAAAATCGAGATGAACTTTCTCACTGTCAGCCAATGCAGGGATCGAACACCTGACCTCCAGGCTGGCGAGCCAGTGCCATACCCACTTAGCCACGTGATCCCCCTGTCGAAACACGAAAACCTATGGTTTGATGTATTTCACAATAACATTACTAACATCGTTATGTCTCGCCAAACATTAAGCTCAACCTGGAATATCTTTTGGTCAGAACATGTTTTTATCCGAGGCAATTGGGAACATTATTAGTTTCTCGCCAAAATGAACTTCAATTTGAATTTGGCTTCCAAGTGGAATTAGCCGTCACTTTTATTAAGAATACCCAAGCTCGTTGGATTCAGCTGGTCAAATTCTTATAGACACCATTCTTATAGAATCTGTCGCAAAATCGATGCACCATTGTCAAAGTAACAACCATGCCAAATTTCAGGTCATACGGAGGCTTACGCTTTTTTTATTCGAAGACTGCCGTCTCAAGACGAGGAACAAGATGAGTAGTACCTGGTCCAAGAATTGAGTGGTGAAAATTGGAATACGTCGATGGAACTGGATAAAAAATGCTCATCCTCTCATCACCTATAACAGTCGTCGACCGCTGTGATATTGTGTGATGTTAGTGTACGACAGAAGGGGCCTGAAAGTAAATGTTGCAGACACGACCTTAAGAGAAGTTATATGTTTTATTTATTTATTTATTATTATTGTTTGTTTTATTATGCGTAAGTTATTACATTTTACACGCAATAAAGGTAAGCCTATTTCTAAATGCCCCTATACGACGATCATCCACATAAAGAAATCAGTCAATACATTAATCTTATGACCACCTATATCAAGTTTGAAGAGCAGTTGTTAAATTCCAAAAAAAAAAGTGTGACGACTACACACGTCTGAAAGCTGCGAGGAATTTTTTCGACTCCCAGATTAAAATACCGCCGTGTGCCTACTATGATCGCTAAATATTAATCCCGACTATTTAAAACCGTCTGTAAATCAGACAGAAGAATGTTGAACTAGTCAATATTCCCCTACATCTATCTAAAGTAATATTCAGACGACACAGTGGTTATGTTTAAAATGTTTAATTGGCGAACCATTTTAAAAATCAGAGAAAATAAAGGTGAGGCATGTAAATGGTACAATAAAAGAATGTGTTTTTAAATGCTTGTGTAGTGACGTATAACACATTATATAAAATATTACTAGTGTACGTGTCACATCAGGTGATCAAAGAACACCTAATTAATCGACCTTTTCACTGCTCCTGTGTACTGTTGTTAGGCTTCGTCTACTGTAAAAATTCAAAGATTGAATGCAAAGGATCTTGCACTCCACGAACTCTGAATCCGTGAATACACCCGACAAACAAACCCACAACTCTTCAAGTTCAAATATCTCTTCGAAATATTACTATTCTGTATCTGTTTGATGTTGGCCGATAACTTTTCCCGGGATTTTCCAGGGTGATTTCCTCTTCTCAGTGCATTCTTAATTGAAAATAAGAGGGGATGCTCGATTCACAGTCCAGAACGTCCCGAATTGACAGAATTACAATCGAGTGACGCGGAATTCAGTCCTGTCACAGTTCTGCCAGTCCCGACAGCTGAGGTGGAGTGGGTAGAATCGTGACGTATTCCTAGGTAAAAAATATGTTTCAGCTGTCATGATTGGTTGAGATATTTATATACAGTCGACGCATGCGTTGTACTCCGAAATTCTCCTTTTCACTCGATTGACACCAGTTTTGGAATTTAACTCCGGAACTATGAATCGAGCATTCCCACAGTGTGCCGCTTTCCGGACAATGTTTGACACATAGCACACTGTATGGCGTATGCCCATAGCCATAAGCTCCACCGTTCTTTGGTCGAAAGTGTCGAAAGAATTACAAAAAATGACCAACAAGGATATATATCAATATGTAAAGATATAATGTCTTATATTTCGGCTGACTAAAATTTAAATAATATCGTAATGAAATTAGATGGGTTTCACCGGTGCCACGTTACCTTTGAACTTATTTCACTTCCGGTGCAACGTTACCTTATGTCACTTCGGGTCCCAATGAAACCATTAAACAGGTTTCCACATAAGCATTGCACACATAAAATAAAATGGACCCAGAATCAACCAAATCGTAATGTAATTAGATGGGTTTCACCGGTGCCACTTTACCTTTGAACTTATGTCACTTCCGGTGCCACAATACCCTAGAACATATGTCACTTCGGGTCCCAATGAAACCATTAAACAGGTTTCCACATAAGCATTGCACACATAAAATAAAATGGACCCAGAATCAACCAAATCCAGCAATATCAATTCATTTTATACATGTAAGTGATCCTTACAAAATTACAGTACTTCCGGTGATAATGAAAATGTTCAATTAGTTTTATGAAATTAGTAATGGCATAAGACATCACATGGTGAAAATTTATTTAAATCGAATGATAATTGCAACTTTTATAGACCAAAAACCTTGAAAAGTGACTTGTAGAAAATCGTCTATTTCTTGGCATCAGTAATGGCATAAGACATCACATGGTGAAAATTTATTTAAATCGAATGATAATTGCAACTTTTATAGACCAAAAACCTTAAAAAGTGACTTGTAGAAAATCGTCTATTTCTTGGCAACCATTTTGTGGTATCTGTATCATCGTATGGGTCCAATCTATTTGTTGATTGGGATCAAATATGATAATTTTAAAAAACATTACAAATCAGACTCATTTGAATAAAATATCTGTTTTGAAGGCTATAAAACAGTTTTTTGTAAAATTTTAATGACGTTACTACCGGTAATAATGAAAATTTCAAATTACTTGTATGGAATCGTAAATGGCATTAGGTATCACACAGTGATTTTTTTTTTTATGAAAATCGAATAATAATTGACACTAGTAAAAGTTTATGAAAATTGCGAAGAAATATTTTAAAATATGAAAAACCTGAATGGGTTGTGAATAGACCATTTTGTACATCTTTAAATCGAAACGGCGCAAAAATGAAATTAAAAAAATGCTTCCGACATTATTTTTGCGCCTTTACATATCTTTTTAATTATTTTAAAAAAATAATATTTGCTTGCAAAATGACGTTCCTAACCGCCAAAATTGTAGTTTTTGTTAAAATTACGTCATTTCCGGCACCGGCTGAAAACTTTATCGGTGATAAAAAAAAAGTTCAGACTTTGCACCACCAAGCATTATGAGCTTTGTTTTTTTTTATAAACAATATTTTATTCAGAATGTCTGAACGGGATTGAGGAACAGACTACGCCTATGTAAAACCCCTTATAGGTAAAACGGCATCAAGAATTATTCATAAATAAAAAAGTTGTTTGTCAAAATTTAAATTTTCAAAGTTTTGCGCCTAATATCTGCGAAGATTTGTCGAAAATCAAAAATCTAAAAAACCGTAGCAATGTGGCTAGGTCAAAATGTATCGAAGGTTAAAATCCGATGATTATTGTAAATATTACGGCAATATTTCAAAAAACGACAACTTGGTGATTTCGGACATTTCGCATTGTCGCAGGAAGTTTGAAATAGCTTTAAATGCTAAGTCATACCCACTTTTCCAGTAAAATCGAAGACATCGAAGCGATCTGGCAAGTAGTTTCTGAGTTATAGTCAGGTCGAAAGAAAACAAAATTAGAAGAATAATAATCTTAACAAAAACAATAGTGTTTCACACAAGCTACGCAGTGGGAAACCCTAATTACAAAATTATGGATAATTGAAATGTTGACGAAGAGGTTTAATATCAACTCGGGGAATATGTAGATTACCCAGACCGACAGGAAGGAGTTACATTGACCGACAGCGAAGAAGTAAACTTACACTGGATAAACTATTTATAAAACTCATAGCCAAGACCTAAAGTGTGATTAATAGATACGACAAGGGCTGGTTGAAAGTTCTAAGCCCGAAAAGGACAGATCAGGTGAGTTGAAACAAACATTTGCCACCAACATGTACAATCCTTGAATGAATCATAGACATAAGAACTGCAATTGTATTAGTGTCTTCTTACAAGGCCATCGAAATCGCCAGAAATGGACAAAACTGTCTAGAGGGCAGTCACAAAGTAACTGCAACCACAACACAGATGTGGTCTCCAGTTTAGAGAATGACGTCCCTTCCTTTTCAGCGATAAAGTAGTGGTCTGAAAGATGTAAGCTTGGCTACCAAGAGCAATCATTCAAGAAAACATTTCCCGGTTGCATGACATGGAGGTCGCTGATTGACCACTCGACATATTACCAGTGTTATGGGCATCTCTCATGAGAAGGTTGATCACATTACCGCCAATGACGTTTCTGCGTCACAGTTCTTGGCCGCAGATCAGAAATGTATCAGATTTCTGACGCCCCGTGACAATCCTGATAATCTTTCGGCCAGATTTGTAACCATTGGGTGATACCTGAATTCATCCGCTTCATTCTAAATCCAAAATTTAGTCTAAACAATTGAAGAATCACCGGTCCCTTAAAAAGCAAAGTCGATTTCTTCAGTCTTTTGGTATCCCAAAGGGTATTCTGACAACAATCTTGAAAAGGGCCAGACTATAAAGGAAGGTATTATGCTGACTTACTGAGGCAGGTGCGAGGAATGCTCACTAAAGGCATCCAGTTCCACGAAGGCAATGCTCCTGTTCATAAATCGTTGATTGCCATGCCAACGAACAATTCTTATCCGATTTTGACGAAACTTGAAATATAGGTTTATCCCCATAAGATGATCTCGACTACTTTCGATATTGGCATGTATCGGATCGAAACTTCATGGATTGTACGAAAAATCGTGTTTTTAGCTGAAGCGATTTTGATAAAACTTGACATGTATGTTTATAACCCAAAGATATTAGTCCCTTTCGATATTTGCGCCCATCGGATTTTAACTTCCCGAATTATGGCCACTGATTGTCGGAAAAATCGCACTTTTTAGCTTGTGGTCCCTCTGGAGGTCAAAATTATTATCCGAATTAAAAAAACATTTGATTATATCACCGTTACATGGTTACGATGGTTGACATTATTTCGTGCAAATCAGTCCAAAATTGACGGACGAAATGACCGCCGTTTGTACGCGAATAGTGTGAAAATATGTTGTGGACCCTATAGAGGTCACAATTTTAATTCGATTCTGATGAAACTTGAAATACATATTCATAAACTAAATATTTTGGTCAAAAAGCAAAGTCGATTTCTTTAGTCTTTTGGTACCCCAAGGGTATTCTGATAACAATCTTGAAAAGGGCCAGACTATAAAGGATGAGTTTGGCTTCGAACTCACTGACCACCCACCTACTCGCCTCATTTGGCCCCGTCAGACGCCCACTTGTTTCAAAAATGAAAGACAGGTTGCCAGGCGACGAAACATACTTCCCCACCGGGCAGTCAACAAAAGTCGCATATTGTTTTTATACACCCACATTTCATGTGGACGTATTATGCCGTCGCCCCTGTCCGTCCGTCCACAATTTGTTTGTGGACTCTCTACAGGTCACAATTCTTATCCGATTTTGACGAAAGTAGAAATATAGGTTTATCCCCAAAAGATCTCGACTACTGTCGATATTGGCATGTATCGGATCGAAACATCATGGATTATGGCCCCTGATTGTACGAAAAATCATGTTTTTAGCTTGTGGACCCTATATAGGTCACAATTTTGAAGCGATTTTGATGAAACTTGACATGTATGTTTATAACCCAAAGATCTTGGTCCCTTTCGATATTTGCGCCCATCGGATCTTAACTTCCTGAATTATGACCCCTGATTGTCTGAAAAATCACCCTTTTTAGCTTGTGGTCCCTCTGGAGGTCAAAATTATTATCCGAATTAAAAAACATTTGATTATATCAGCGTTACATGGTAACGATGCTTGACTTTGAATTTCGTGCAAATCGGTTCAAAATTGACGGACAAAATGACCGCCGTTTGTACGCGAATAGTGTGAAAATATGTTGTGGACCCTATAGAGGTCACAATTTTAATTCGATTCTGAAAAAACTTAAAATACATATTCATAACCTAAAGATTTTGGTTCCATTCCATATTTGCGCATATCGGATTTCAACTTATGGCCCCTGATTGTACGAAAAATAGCCTTTATTAGCTTGTGGTCCCTCTGGAGGTCAAAATTATTACCCGATGTAAAGAGACGTTTGATTATATCACTGTTACAGGGTAATCTAGGTTGAGTTCGAATTTCGTGAAAATCGGACCATAATTGACGGACAAAATGGCCGACGTTTGTACGCGAATCGTGTAAAAATATGGTACATCAAGGTTGTGGTCACAATTTTAATTCGACTTTGATGAAACTTTAAATACATGTTTATAACCTAAAGATCTTGGTTCCTTTCGATATTTGCACATATCGGATTGTAACTTCCTGAATTATGGCCTTTTGATTGTACGAAAAATCGTCTTTATTATCGTGCGGTCCGTCTGGAGGTCACAATTATTACCTGATTTAAAAAAAACCCATTTGATTATATTACTGTCACACTGTAATAAATATTCGATTTGAATTTCATGAACATCGGACCAAAATTGTTTTTACGCGAATTGTGAAAAAATATGGTATATCAAAGTTGTGGACCCTGTAGGCCTAGAGGTCACAATTTAAATCCGATTTTGATGAAACTTGAAATGCATGTTCAAAACTGATTGTACGAAAAATCATGTTTTTTTTATCTTGTGGACCCTTTGGAGGTCACAATTTTATTCCGAATTAAAAAAAAAACGTTTGACTGTATCCCCGTTACACATTAATGATGGTTGAGTTTGAATATCTTGAAAATCGATAATTGAACAGCTAAAGTATAATATTAAATGTTTCGTATACTAAACTTTAGCGAGGGGCAGAACTTTATAAAAACCAAACAAATTCTAATGATTTTCTGATAATTACTTAATATGGGACAACTCTTGTTGACTGCCCGGACGATTTAGCTGCCGTGGGCGTATGTTTCGTTGTCTGGCAGCCCTTTTTTCCTTTTGAGAGTTAGTTAAAACATTCGCAACACGCTAAAATCTGGTTACGAGTAAAAACTTAATAAGTAAGTATATCAGAAATCGTTAGAATTTGTGTGCTTCTAGTTCTTTCGTATAATAAGGTTTAGTAAAATAATATAAACCATTTAATATTAAGGGCCATAACCGTGGAAATAATAATCATAAATCGTTGAAAACCAACCTCCACAATATTTTTTTCTGGCACTAATTATCGGAAATCAATAGACTTCTTCGTCTCGTGACCTTTAACACTGTGTAAATTTAAAATCAATCGAATATTTACTATAGCCTCTGGAGCGTCCACAAACAATTATGGACGGCGTATCGACGACAATATACGACCACATTTCAATTAGGGTGACAGATGAAAACTTCTTCCTAATCGGCATCCAGGCGTTGCAGCATCGTTAGCGAAAGTGAGTACACCTCGAAAGGGACCCTGTAGAAATAAAAATGGAAACCGTCGACTTGTTGTGGCATGACCACAATAGGTATTAAAGTATAAAATGTTATTGGAAAACACCAAAGAACAAATCAACAAAGTTTAATTCTAAAACAAATGTTGTTAATATCTTTCATTTTTACAACACTATTTATATTCTATGTATAATTTATTTATAACAATCAAGAAACTTTTAAATATATCGGCTGCTACATGTCAGTCATTAAAAATATGTTCCAACTGATTAGGGTTAGATTTCACAAGAGTCTTTTTATATATTAAGAATATTGTTCCAGAATGTTTACTATTATCATATATTGCAGGATTGGCGGCAGGATAACAGAAATATCACTAATCAACATAATACAATAAATGGCCCAGGAACTTAATAACCACATGGAATTACGGTTTAACCGGGTCATTATTTTGTTCTGGTGTGTGAATTTGTTGTTGCGACGCCCAATCTAGAAATACTGCCATCTCTTTTTCATCTATTATTTCATCACCTACAAATAGAAAAAAAGAAACTAAGTATGGGTTTTGGATTTACAAAGACACTGTAAAGTTTTCAAGACAGAGAACCGTGTTAGACAGTTGTTATGTGCCCGCTTTTTATGCCACACTTTTATGTAAATGGCCCGTGCTTGTTTGTGAGTCGATACAGATTTGGTATGGACACAGATCACCAATTATTCCTACGCCAAAGCTTTATTTCTCTTTCCCCTTTTTGTATGATGATCTTTGTTTAATCTTTGGCGAAGAATTGAAGAAAAGGGTTGGAATATACATTTTCTGTCAAGTTTTAGTGAATATTCATGATTTTAAGGCGGAAGGATACAAGAATTAAGGACTTGGTTAGGTTGAAATGTAGGACGGAAAATTGCATGTTTATTTGTCTCTACTTCCTGCTTGTGTATCTCATGATGAATCTCATACTTGCTTTTGGGCATAAGGTTTCTCCATTTGTGGTAGAAAGCGTTATACCCAACGGAAAGTTTGGAAATACTTATATCCGGTCTAAGAGACGAGAATTAAAATTAACCTCAACGAGGAAATCATTGGTGATTCTTGGCCTACTTTAACTTTTTTTTGTGTGGGAGGGCAAGTTCAGGACCGCAACCTTAAAATATTTACTACCCAATACCTAGTTACCAGTTAACCATTGTACTTGCCCATGTTTAACATATTGGAAAGAACTTATCATTGGGAGAGAGAGAGAAATGGGGTTTAACGTCCACTCGACACAGACTAGGTCAATTTGAGACAAACAAATGGTTTAATTTTATTTAAATATTTCGCTTGCGCGTAGGGGTCTTTAGCAGTGGGAGGAAACCGGAGGATCCGGAGAAAACCCACGAGCTTGGACAGGCGACACTACTCCTTCTCACGTACAACCGAGGATTCGAAACCACGCCAGTTGACTCAATGACAGGCTTTATGATACAGCACGCCATCCAACCCCCCACTCATTGGATTATTCGTCATATTAGAATTATATCTATGTAGCCAGCTTAATATAACCGTACAAGACAGATTCTAATTATATCCTCTTATAATGTCGGCACTTCTTTCTACCGTCACATCATAGTCAGTCTAGTTCTAACAGGATAACTGTGCTATTCGACCGGACCTTTTTATATAAACAACCTTCCTCCTGGTAATAACTTCAAGTAGACAATTATAATTATTTAGAAACCTGTCGCTCTATTGGCATCGTCTAATACAGACGTCCAGCTTAGTAAATTGTCGGTTGACGAGGCCTCGTCTTAATGTGTATGAAAACATTTCGACACACAGTCTGGTCTGAGTTGCAGACGTGTTAAGTATTTTATATCTGCAGGGTATTTGCTCTTGTATTAAATGGTTGTCAGTTTGATAGTCCGATGGTTGCTAGGAACTGGGCCACAATTCCCGAAATTAATAATACTCACGCCACATTTTAGACTGAAGAACCAAGTAATTAACATATAATAATGTGCCAATATGAAACTGGAGTTATGAACATCATTTTAAAATTCTTTTGACATGTGATACCAAATATAGTCATGGATCTAACGGAGTAAAAAAAGATCGCTACCACTACCAAATCATGGACTACCTCAGTCCAATCCTAACAACAAACGTTACTGTTTAAAAAAAAACCAAAAAAAAAACAAAAAAAAAAACAAAAAAAAAAAAAAAAAAAAAAACCGCCTCACCAACAAGAAGTATTATTAGAGACACGTTTGTCTTCAAAGGGCCGACTCCCGTGTTCATAAGCGCCTGTATATTATTTGAATTTAGTAATTTGCTGATAATTTTGATATTTGTACGGGGTTAATAGTTTCAGGTTTTGATAATCTGTAAAAAAAGATTTGATTTTTTCTTATTGTTTCTTAGATGTAACTTGTAAGTACATCGATTACGATCTTTCTATTTCCTGATATTAAGAAACCACTCAAAGGTATTTATTTTTGAAAGTAGAAACTCACCGTTAACATCAAATTTTTTCCATAATTCTGCCGTTTGTTCTGGTGATCTCTTGCCCCATGACGTAAAACCTTTCCAAGAATTTCCACGTTTCTCCCATACTGGTACTTCATCCAATTTATGATCTTTGCTGTCTTTACCTGATCGTTTACCCCATGTTGAAAAACTAGACCAGTTCCCCTTGTCAGCGCCAGATTTTTTCCCCCAAGATGTAAAGCCTTTCCAATCTCCATTTGCACGTTTTCCCCATGTTGAAAGTTCGGCCCATTTTTTATGAGGTTCATCAGCGGCAGCCCTTTTACCCCAACTTGTAAATCCTGACCAGTCTTGATTTCCTCTTTTGCCCCAAGTTGTCAGAGCCGACCAGTCTTTGTTAACCCCCCTTTTCCCCCAAGAAGTGAAAGAAGACCAATCCTTATTGCTTGGTCGTTTCCCCCAACTCGTGAATCCAGACCAATCCTGTTTACTACTTGGTCTTTTTCCCCAGCTAGTAAAACCAGACCAATCCTGGTTACTTGGCCCAGCTCGTTTGCCCCAGCTCGTAAATCCAGACCAGTCTTGTTTACCCGACCGTTTGCCCCAACTCGTAAATCCAGACCAGTCTTGTTTACCCGACCGTTTGCCCCAACTCGTGAATCCAGACCAGTCTTGTTTACTAGGTCGTTTTCCCCAGCTTGTAAAACCAGACCAGTCTTGTTTACTAGGTCGTTTTCCCCAGCTTGTAAATCCAGACCAGTCCTGATTGCCTCGTTTACCCCAGCTCGTGAATCCAGACCAGTCCTGGTTGGACCTTTTGCCTAATGTTGGTAAAGACGACAAACTTGAATCGTGATCGTGGGTATCATCGTGAGATAGTTCACTAGGTTTAGCATCGAATTTTTCAGTTGCAGTAAGTCCGTTTAATTTAGCATCACTTTTATCACTAGCATCAGTAAGGCCGTCAAATGTAGCATCATTGTTTGTATTTGCGACTACTGTGGGTTCACTGTTTAATGTTTGACGTTTACCCCAGCTCGTAAAACCTGACCATTTTGAGCCCGAGCCCCGTTTACCCCATGTTGACATATCACCCCAGTTACGTTTACCCCACGTTACAAATTGGTTCCATGCTCTTTTATCGACTGTTTTGTCGTCACCACTTCGTTTACCCCATGTAATTAGCCCAGAGTTCGCCCATTTTTTAGCCCAGATGGGCATCCTCTGCCATCTTTGACCCCAGGTACCTTTAGGGTTCCACCGCTTCCCCCATGTTCCTAGTAGATTCGAACGCCACCGACGTTTTTCTATTTTATTTGCAATGTCTGTATTTGAAAGTTCATCAACAGGGGAGAGTTTATCTTCAGCTTGTAATAATTGCAAGCTCAGTGTATATAAAATAAGGCAGAGGAAATTTTTCAGATCCATTGGTTGGTCTTGTCTGAAATGATATAAAAGAATGTAATTAAATATTTGCTTGTAAAAATAACATATAGTCTAGTGACCCAGCTTTAAAGATATACTTTATATATAATGTATTAGAAGTCCAAATGTCAGCTATGACGTCACTACTTTGAACAAATATTGCTACATCGAGATAAAGCAAAGACAATCTAGTTAAACACTAACTCATCTATTTTAGCTAAACAAGTACTATAGTACTATGTATCACAGGAACCGCGCAGATATCAAAGGAACGAATATGCCAAATATATTCTCGATCGTATTGAATTGGCGGAGCCTTGTGCCCTTTCGGAGAGTGTCATCCCAAGAAGAATAAGATGATTCTGCCCATGCCCCAACTCCGCCCAAATAATAAATTCCATTTTGCATTTTGCACATAGCTTCTTGGTGTTAGCTATAAACACTTCTGTGGGAATCATAAAGACATGTATACTGTAAATTTAAAACAATAACATGCTAAATGGAAATTGAATGAAATGACAAGATGTTTAACGTCCTACTGTAGACTATTAGTAAGAATAGAGTTTACATGTTAGTGCTTATCTGTGTAATTACTTATCATTCTTAAAATTTTAAAAACCCAAAGGATTACACACACGACTTGGTGTATCGTTTGTTGTCTGGCAACCTATATAGGGCAGTTTTATATTTATTGGTTTTTGCTATACACTTCAATATCGACGATACATGTGTTTGTGTATGCTGTATCGAGAATTGAGGCGTGGATTGGCCGATTCTGCATGTATTCAATATATTATAATAGCAACAACTCTGATTATCACCGCCAGCGCTGGCTATTACCGTTTAAGTCCACATCTCCAGCATTAACTCACAGAAAACATAATTATTATCATCAACATAATCGTAATGATTACTGATGATGACAACTTGGCCGTGTGGTTGACAAACCTATGAAATAGAGTTATAGTCCTACTGTTCTGCTTCGACTGGACTAACGGAGACGGAGTGAAAGTGAAATAAACACTCCCCAAAATGGGAGTAATTGCACAGATATCAGGTTATTTAATATTAACGCTTGTTTCAGATTTTAGGTGATTAATTCAAACTGTAATGGGCCTCCTATAGCAGATTTGGGGTGATGAATTTAAACTGTTATCCGCCTGTTATAGCATGACAATTATGTCTTTATTTTTGTAGTAATAACTTAACTACACCTTTTAACTTCGTGCCCCGCTCCCAAGTTTCTTTTTATTCCAAGGCCATCGGTTTAAACACTGAACGAATAGTCCATGGTATATAAGACAGAAACCGATGTTAATCTGTACAAGCTAAAAGCCAAGAACTGCTATCATTTGTGTTATTTCTAATTCTATTAGAAAGGGAATGTGCCCAACTGAGTGACAGTTAGAGGATATTGTCAAATTATTGGTGTTAACCATATCGACATGTTTCTAATATTCACCGGTTATATCAAATATTTAGAAGACAAGTATAAAGATTTCCAGCATGTAATAAGACACTTATTATCTACAAATTGATTTCATCTACATTAAGATAAGGCTGTTTCTTGTTTAGTGGATTAGCCAGCTCAATAGCTGGCACGTCTAACCTCCTCATCAATATCACATAGAAATCTTAGCTTTCAGCACATGTTAACGGCACGACATTTAATTCGTCTTTATTATCCATGGCATTGGCACCGATGGTCGAGATCAATGTACCAGCTATCACCTATGGCATTTGAATGGCCCATAAGCTGTGTAATATCTATAATCGAACAGGACGTATTACGAACGAACGGGTGCTTTAATAGGCGATCAATTTGTTGGGAATTACCCCTGAGATCTTTCACTCAATGAAAAACCAAACCGTAAAGAAGAAAGATATAATGATCTGTCCTTCATCATGGAGTTAAATCTTTATCTGTTATAGTGGCCAATGTCTTAAATCAATTACAACTACTTTTATCATATTAAAATAGCACCCCTGTCTTGAACTTGGTGTATATAAAACCTATGAAACTTGGTAGTTCTATTTGAGTATAACTAATTAACGGATCGCAGCCATGGCGTGATTTGGGCAGCAGCGTTGGCATTGGCTGGCTACAGTTCAAAACTAACATGACGCCATGAAGAACCTGAGTACGGAAACATAAAATACGGAAGAACGAAAGAAAGATTTAATCGGAGACCTACATGCGTTAATCTTCTCTTAGTTCCAAGTATAATATAATGAATTATGATAGTTATAACACTTGATTAAATTTAAAGTTATATACTTCAAATAATACAACCTGAAATAATCAAATATAAACATATTTCTTATATTCTTCCTGGTATGTAATCAATCCATATTAGTTTATGGTCAGTAGGTTCGGATACCTTTAACGCGTCAAATTGTCAAATCTCATAACGCATGACTATTTTCTTTTTAAACAAGTGTCAAAGATATCTCTTATGTGTAACAAAATATCTAAAACAGGCCACCACGTCAATTATATAATTTGGACAACGAAAGAAAAAATATATGATATTTTGTCATAGACAAAAAAAAATTAAAAATAAATAACCACGCGTCGTCTGTAAATCAATAAAATATAATAATGACTTCCTCAAAATAGTTCTTAGAAGGTTTTTTTTTCTAAAATGTATAATACATTTAAAAATGGTTTAAACAAAAACGAGGATGGTTTTAGTTTTTAACTGGATTCTTGAATTGGTTTATTACTGAATAATAAGCAGAATGGGGATTTGTTTTTAAAAGCGCAAATTGATGTTATAATATAATAAATATGGTTAAATGGTCTAATGATTATCTGTAGATGACTCAGAAGACAACCGCGAATTGGTGTCTGTCTTGGTAGTATCTATCATTCGGACGAATATTCAACGAATTTTAGTCTGGATGACATGGCAACATATAAGTATATCTAGCTCATTGTCTGGGTTATCAGACTTTTTTTGTCCGATTTAAGAAATCTGCCCTTTTCAGTCATCGAGAGTAATAAGGAAGGTAAATACTCCCAAAACATGGCCTTGTCGTTTCAGACAAACCTATTTCATTGCCTCTTTAACATTCAACATTGAAGTCTTTCATACTGTAAAATTATTTTCTTTGAGTTCTATATCTCTGGATTTTTATCTTTATTATGATCCCAAGACATAGTACAGCTACATGCTTGACCGGGAGTTTGGTTATACGTGTGGTTAGTTATCCAGTCACATTCCTCAAATGTAGACAATGACAGAGATCCCTCTAAGTGTTGAAGAATTGGTTCTGGGTGAAACGTAACGAACCCCTGGTTTTGTATAGGAAATTTCAATGGGAAAGCCCTTGCTACCAAACAATCAAATTTAAAATCATAGTTTAAAAAATATCGTCCTAGAATCAATTTTACGAAATCATTACAAGTAGACTGACACCACTCTAGTTATCTGTAATTATACACAGAACTCATTTCACTGAAATGGTTGGTTAAATACATTATTAACTCAAGACTGGCTATATCACGGTTCATCCACTACACAATTATATTTGTAGAACTTATTTCTGTTGTATTGATACTCAATACCATTCTCGATAACAAATTCTGAGTTCGCAAAATGTCAACAGGTTTTTAAGAACTGCAAATACGTATTGTGTATTTTGTTGGTTATTAGTTTGGGTTATTACTAAACGTCTCTCAAATGCCAGCATTACCTTGCACACAAACAATTACTATATGATTGATAATTCAGTCTATCAAAACATAGAATGCACAGTGGATATTGCAGAGGTCCCAATGCCCTTCACAGTGACATAAAAGCAATTTTCTAAAAATCCAATCAAATTAGAATTCGCATCCACATTTCAATTAAAACCCTTAATCATCTTTTGAATTGCTTTTTTGTCCAGACTTATGGATTTATGTTGCCTCTACTTGTAAAATAATAAAACAGCTGGATTTTAATCCAGAATGACATTTGGATTCAAATCAGAAGCTATTTTGGGACTCGGGAAATTTTATCAGAGAGTCACGATGTAAAGAAAAATCACAAGATCCCCAAAACCACTCCGATAGGCCAGACTAGGGATGCACCCCACCCCCATTTAAACAACAACACTATATCCACCCGCTGTGTAAACGATTTAAAATAAAGAAATGTAATTGAACTAAAACAGAAAATATTATTAGACAGCTGCAAGGAAGGAATAATAATATGATGGTTGATTTAATACGAATACGACACGACAGGGCGGTTACTTAACTATTTATAAATGTAATTTGAGTGTGCAATCAGAATAAAGAATCACGTTTCTACGCGGGGGGTGGGTTATACACTTGCAACTAACACTTTATTGTCACTATATTAGCTTGAGGCAGAACTTTTATTTTATTAATACCATAGTGCATACGTGTTTTTTTTTTATTTCAAGTCTTTGTATGAAATTAATAGAATATTATCTCGTTTGCTATCAGGTTTGGGTCATGATCACAGTACGATAGAGAATACTTTAAATCAATAAATATGTATTTAATTCACGTTAAGTTAAAAATGAATGAAGCAACCATTTTCTGTTTCCTGGATATTTTCTAAACATTAAATATTGTTGTCATTTATTATACTTCAAATGGCAGCCTTACTTTGATTTCGTTCAATGAAATAATTGTCGATCTGATGGCAATTCATGCAGCACTGTTAAAATTATATGTATATTTACAGTCATAAGTATACTTAAAATATCACATAGTTTGTTAACTTAAATTTAAAATGATGTAAATGCATATTAGTATTATGTAATATTAAATCAAACTGAATGTAGTAATACAACCATGTATCAGTTTACTGTAGCTGTATATTAACAGAAATGCCATTTGAAATATTATTTTTACAGAATATTATTCCCCGAATATTTATTGCTCTGTCAGTCAATTTAGTCGATCCATTTTATAGAAATACATTATTCAAAATCTGGATGCAAGGAGCTGGCTAAAAGAGACAGGCATTTTTTTTTACATGCTCATCTGAAAGGTCCACAAAACTTATGTATTCGTCGAACCTAGAACAAACACATTCCTTTTTAGTAACGTTACCATGGCAAAGTACATAATGTGTAATTCTGCAATAGTTATGCGATATTATTACACAAACTCAGTCAAAATACACAACATGATATTTTAAATGTTATTCAACCAATGTATGTAAATTTATGTCATGATATTTTTACACGTACTCCATTTACCTTGGATGTATAATAGCAAAGTTACATTACAGATTGTGAAATAACATACAATGTTAAAATACAGTTATTACGATGACAATATTTCTGCCAGTCAAAAAAGGGTAAAAATACATAATAATTTTAATAATGTATGTATCGATTTATTTTATGAGATGACATCAGTCTTTTTCAAAATTTTAATTCCGTAGATAAAGCACTTATTGATCTATTTGATTATTGAAGTCAACATGAAACTAATCGACTTCCTCTCAATTTCTAAACGAAAAATTTATCGTTCAGTGTTATCCCAAACACTCATGGAAATAATGTAATATTTTGAAAATCCGCCAATAGCTAATGCAAACAATGTTTCTTAAATTAGTCATTTTAATCCGATCTGGCCTGTACCGTGTTCGCTTGTCATCACTGTGCGTTATTTCCGTCTATTGTTTATTCATTGTTTAATTCCATGTGCATTGGTCACCACGAAAGGTCGGGTTTAATTACTATATTAATTTAATCCTATTATTTGGTTTATCTTAAATATAACGAAATCCTAGATCAAGTCACTAGTTGGAGCCTTAATGTGTTGCAGTTGCTGGCTTGTCAGTAATGTGTGACGAAATATACACATTCCGGTTTATTAAAGAATCGAAGAATCACCCGAAGACTGTGGTATCCCACCTCAAATATATCCTCCGAATTCAATTAAGCCCCTTTAAACATTATGATGATCGTAGATTTGCCATTCAAAAATTGTGTAACTATTGTTTGCCGATTGAACCAACTCTTCCCTATATTGTACGCATTTGTTGTTTAACTATTATAATTACTTGCCGATTGCACAAGCCATTCACAACAATATACGTTCATGTCTTTGTCGTGTTACTTGCCGATTTTACAAGCCATTCTCAAGCCATGATCTTAGATCAGTGCTGTTTACAGTTTACCACTCTGACCACAAAGTTGTTACAGTTTACCACTTAGATCAGAGCTGTTTCAGGTGAACAGCATCGATCATTATAATATAATGCTATGTTTTATGAGGGCAGATCTCTTCTACTTTACATTAACTACGTCGATGTGTTCATCTTACAACATTATACACAACCTAACGAGAAAAGCCTTGTTCTTATTTCCTTTTAACTCGCGTTTTTCATGAATAAAATCATTAATTATTAGTTGCGTGTTTTGTACGCCCTCCTTTACTGCACCAGCAGATTGGTCTACTAAAACCCCTGTCAGTGGTCGTAAAACATGAATAAAGGTAATAAAAGACTGCTATGATAAGAGTTATGACAAAATAAAAACCAAAATTAAATAAAAACCGCATCATTTCGCACACTAGTAGACCATATGATAGCCATTGGCATAGATGGCTGGCTCCAGGATATGGCGGAACATAGTTCATCGCAGTAACAATAAGTGCAAGAAATGTCCAATCAATTTGTTTATTGGCCAGCACAAGGAGATCCTAACCCATGTCTGAACCATTTAATGAGAAACTTTACAATAATCAGAGATATGACTAGTTAATGATATACTCACTAACGATATTTAACGCTTGAACCATAATGTTGATAAATAAATCTGATTTAAGGCGTTTTCACCAAATGTATCAAAAAATCCAACTGGACAGCTACTAAACCGATTTGAAATTGAGTATAATTAATAATCAAAATTTATATTTCTAAAACAACCAAATTACTAAATATACACAAAAAAGCAATCTCTTGATGTTTATTAGAATATTCGCCTTAAATAATCCTATGTTTTGTTGATCGCCGAAACCCATAAGTCATTCAGAATTAATGGTCCATGAAAACTAAACTGGAGATTTAAAAGGTACTTCACAAAATTACCGGGAAGAAAGGGGGGCTAATATCTTCATAAGTAACAAAACTGCCAATAAAATCCTTGTCTTAACATAATCAGAGTAAACTGTGCCATCACTAAAGCAAAATGTCAAACCAAGCTTACAAGTTTACAAGAAACAACCCTTTGTAGCTAAGTGTGGCGGGTGTTCTTGTGAGATTAAGCGTTTTGGTCACAAAAAACGAAGTTGACATGCCCATGACTAATACCACACGTGTACGCATATCATTAAACTATGCCCTTGCATATTAATTACAATGAATATGAAGAGCACAGGGGAAGAACGACCCGAGTCACTTTTTCAACGAACCCCAGTTAATGGCGCCATCCGGTAGCAAATTGTACAAACTTTCTGTGGAAAAATCAATTTCAGGTAAAAACGATCGGAGTCACATCGAACCAAGGCCCTTCTGAAATGACCTCCCTGACAAATACGTCCATGGTACCCTTTATCTGAACTTAATTTGGCTGAAAAGTGGAAGTTGTTGTACTGCTATTACCATTCGTATTAAACATCATTTTGAAGTTGCAATTAAACCCATTTGTTCTTCTGTTCGTGTCAAACATTCTCGTCCAAAACTTTGTTTTGCCTTTTATACGAAAAGACAAAAATGTGACTTAGATCGTTCTTCCCTTGCAGGACTCTTCATATGGTTTCGCGTAGTTTAGGCTGCAAGCCTTTTCGTGATTTCTTTACTATTTCTTTGAATTCGACAATTATTGACATAAAAAGAAAAGACGTACCGTTTAAATATAAAAATACTGGATGATTGTTTATGTTTAGTGACTGATCAACCAGTCTTTGGTATCCACCATATGTTACCAGTTTCCAATAATTATAGAACTATATACTATGTACAGTAGACTGTAGAAGAGCTAATTAATCAACTAACAGAATGATTTCAATATTGTCAAATTGCACCTTATATACTTTCCATTCCATTAATAAGAGCGGGGTTGAAAACACCAACTTAAGAGTTCTTGTTATAATCCACGGGCGATATAAATATAACAAATAATCCGTTTTACCGAAGAGAAAAAAAATCTTTTCAGCACGTTTATGGAAACATTTTGTATTATGCTGTATTAATCCAAGACTGTCTTATTTTGCTAACTGTAGTGGGAATTGGTGGTTTAGAGAAGAACAAGTTATAAGCTATTAATCACACACTAGGTCTAAATCAACAGATTAACCACACTAACATTAAGTAGGATGAGCTAAAAGATCCTTATTGTTTATTGAATAGATTTAAGAGGCTTTCGCGTTATTTTCTCTTCAAAAGATTAAAACAAGAGAGATTTTTTAGGCGATCCGTAAGAAGCAAGTGTCGTGATTTGTTTTACTGACGTCTTGTTGACAGGCGGAGAATGAAGATAATATCTCACCTGGAGAAGCTTATATTTAAAAAATATCATCCCTAAATAATAATCAACAGCTGTTAAAAGATTTCCGTATCTTGAACAGTTAAAGAAATAAAATTCCAATTGATACAATTAAATGACTTTAGAAATTAGCCATTTATCCACAAAGTTTTTAAATTTTTGTAAGGAGTTAAAAAAAAAAAGTGCTGGTTCAAAAAAGCAAGATATTGGATGATGATGGTAGGACAAGAATTCGTGTTTTGGGTAATCACTGAAAAACGTACCAAGAAATCAATTATGGAAAAGTTTTAAATACAAATTATAATTGCAATGGTAAATAATATTTCTTCATCTCCCAAGGAGTATTTTCTTTATTTTACACCCTTTCAGAAAGCTAGCCACAACTTTTCCAATATCAGCCACTTTGGAGAAACAATTTGCTTAGGAATTTCCTATTTGAAATATCACCGCATATTTTAAAAGAAGCCTCCATGCTAAGATGAAACTGTATAATGAATGAAAAGCGCGATTTCGAGGAGTATAATTATGCTCTTGTTGACAATGAAAATGAAATTTGATATTGATTGTAATTGTAATTGGTAGTTTAAAACCAAAATAGTATCAAAACATAAATCTGGTGTAAAAGTAAAAAGGGTTTAATCCAAGTTTGCTCCTAAACTGGGCTAATGAAGACTGGCATACGCCATACAATGTGCTATGAGGGAAACTTTGCCCGGGCAGCGGCGCAAGGCCTACTCTTACAACGAATTCTAGCTCCCAGGGGATCTTTTACGTACACGCCAATGTGTGCACGACTAGACAAGGGGAAACCACTATTGTCTATTATAGCAAGACACGGTTTTATTTAACTATACATCTTCTTGTAAGCCGGCTCGTTTTTTTTAACTGCTAGTATAAGTTGTTTCAGTGATAAACGCTTTTGATAAGAGAGACATTTTCGCTTGAATTTCACACGTCAGTTTACATTAGATGTCCCAGAGATCGATCAAATGTACTGCAAGAATCTTTATCAAGAGTTCGCCCGTTATATTTTATAGGACACTGGGTAGTATGGCTTATCTTTAACAAAGATTTGTGGATTGCCGAAGAGACGCAAAAAAAAAAAAAATAAAAAAAATAATGTAAATATGATATATATTGTCATCGAATGAGAGGTTATCTATTCGAAATCAACTAAAGAGCTGACTGAAACCAGATCAGAAACCAGGCAGTTTGGATTAATTCTCTTCTTACATTTTAGTAATATTTATAGTATAAATTCCGGATTTGGTAATAATTTACCACTGTCTATGTCACGTGAATAGAAAATGGTGATAATAAAACTCTGTCGATGCCCCTTAATATAATATATGTATAAAAATTACTATAAAAAAGAACAAAAGACATCTTTATGGACCCACATTTCATTACTATGTCGTTACCCGTTCCTTTGATCCAGGGCCATGAAGTAACGAACCTTGTGATTACGATAACAGCTAACAGTTTGCTTTTACTTGTTTAAAATTCAACACATGTCTTACCCTCCTGATATAATATATCATTCTGCAACCTACAATTCCAGAGTTACCCCTCGTCGTTAACTTTTTAACATAATTGTTTCAAAAGTGGAACTACACATTGAGGTGACAAGAGGACAAACCCTATCGCTATTCTGCTATTGAGCGCTTCCCGACTCCCAGTTCCAGAGTTACTCACCCTTGGCCGAAAACGCAATAGGCCTAGAGGCTACAGTTTTTAACACATATTTCGTCCCATTGGCGTGAACCATTGGGTTCATTCTAATATTAGAAGGCGAGGGTTTCATGACTCTGAGATCTTCTATTCCAGGGTTATTCGCCCCTAACGACATATTTTTTTGAAGGCACACGTGAGACAAGGCTGTTGTGGGGCGTGTTTTCGGGCTTTGTGTGGCTATCATTATTATATTGGCGAAGAAATGAGCATGAAATCGAAATGAAAATCTGGCGAAAAAATTGGACCAAGCATACATTTTTGAGACATTTGGTACTTCCATAGATACATATAAATAAAGGTTTTTTTAAATAAGTTTATTAATGCCCGTACATATTGCAGATTATGCTTTGTCTAAATCCAGGGCCTCTATGGCTCTGGCTAAACCTTTATTGATTTGTCTGCGATATCATCTCGGTGGAAGCGGACGTAAAATACAACCAACCCAAACACACATCTATATTGATCCAGTGTTTATCTACAAAAAAGTAAACTTAAATCTTGTAACCTATCCAGACTTTATTTCAGGCCTGATTTTCACAAATTTAAACACATTTATCAAAGCTGTAATTTTTCAGTTGTTGTGGTACTTCATAAATACATATTGCCTCGTTTTCAATTATTGTAGAACTTCATAAATACATATTGCCCCGTTTTCAGTTGTTGTGGTACTTCATAAATACATATTGCCTCGTTTGGGGCTGTGGAATACTGACAAAATTTGTAAATTGTATAATTTGTGCAAATCGGACGAGAAGTGCATACTAATCCAAAGAGACCAACGTTTCTATTATTACCGTTTACATTTTATATGTCGTATTTGGTATAATAAAGATCGCCTAATTACAACAGGCCGAATTACGGTTTGGGGCATGTGACAGAGACAGTAATAGGTAATTATTTAAAAAATAAATACTGATATGGGTTTATTTATACCGAAACTATAAATTATAATATACATGTAAGCACTGAATTAGTCAATTCCGTTGTATTTTGCCCGATATATATATATATATGGAAGTATATTGTAAAAGTACCCTTTCTGTCGGTCGACCCATTCCCTTTTGGCTTCTACGACCTCTACAGACTAGAATTCTTTTGATTTTAATTTTGTGTCAATGTCATTATGAAGATGAACCCTGTCGCGTTTTGTGAAGGTCAGATAATTCTTGTCAAATATCAATAATGTAGCAACTCGCACTCAAGAGACCAAAGAAATGGTGACACCTATCGATATTTTTTTATCATTGTCCGTCTCCTTCGTCAAATATTATGGATTTTCTTTGGATCATTTTTACTCTTCTTTTTTCCGTCGACTATCTGTTGTTCAGGTTCAGCTTTGTCCGGGCATATATACATCTGCACAATAATACCCCCCCCCCCCGAACTTTTTAATATAATATTATCCTTCAGCTGAAGATTGTCTATGTAGCTGTAACCCCTCTCTACTTAATCGGTAACAAAATTGGTTACCATGTTAACGACAACTTCCGGATTCTCAAATCGATGTTTCGGATGACCCGTGGAGATCTCCATGTTAAAATTAGATCTAGATTGTGTTTAAGCAATTCCATCACATGTCAAATTGGCGGACACCAACATTGCCCTTTAAATGACGTGTTAAATACTAAGACAGAAGCGTTAAGACCATCTGAACCTTACATTAACATGGTGTAGGTCAAAATTAATACCAAGATGATTATTGATTAAACATTAACAACAACTTTTGGACCGGTTAATTAAATCATCATTTTTTCTCCTGAACGTTTTTCATCTCTCACTGTGTCATCTATTAAGTGACCACCGACCACTACGGGTAATTTTTGAGTATATGATACAATGGTGTAGAATTGCCCGAGCTATTTTTTTTCCTCGTGGTAATAATAAACCCATTGCTTTTAATGGCTGTGGTTATTATGGCGGGTTGGGAAGAACCAGGTCTGAACCTGATACCTTTGCTACCGAGTGTATGCTTAGCTTGGTGGGGTTGGGCTACTGATTTGTCTAAAGCGTGCCCATTAGTCCTTAAGACCTGTCTTTGAGTCGATTAGTGTGGTTTCTATTTCTAAACACCTTACAGTACACACAGGCGAATTATTGAAATGAAATTGAAGCTTGTGTTAGTCTTGAATAGACCTGTTTTGTGTCGAGTGGAAGTTACCCCCATCCGCCATCTACTCTCATTGAACATGGCTATTACTGTGGGAATTGGGGAACCACGATATGAGATCATATGTCAAGTTAAGGATGTCGTACAACCGTGTGTAAGCTAATAAACACTGAATGTGAGCACTTAGGCTGTGGGTGAAGTTTTATACCTATAGTGCGTGTAAGGCTAATATTTCTAAACATTGACAAATATATATTAAATTAAAAGATATTTTAAAGAAACATTCTAGGAATTCGGATTATCTGTATCACGAGATCCAGACAATTTAATTTTATATTTTAGGGAATGGAAAAACTTATTCCATGTAACCAAAATCAAGAATCCAAAAATACTCAACGACAATTTAATAACACAACAGTTCAGCCAGAGAGGAAACACAATCCGTCTCTCCGAGAAACGTTCAGTTAGAAAATTGTTTTCAAATTTATATAGTTCTAAAAAGACGGAAACTACGGCGAATGAAACTCGTAACAAAACGAGAAGCCCGGGTATTTGTTATTTCTACACGCCTGTACACAAAAACAAAGACTATTTACAAAAATCAAGTTATGTTTCGGTAATTGACCAGATAAACAAATGTCGAAACAATAAACTTCATTTAACAAATACGAATATCGGAACAACGTAATGAAACTTCGTCACTTAAACAAATATGAGTAATCTAAAGCAATTTTAATCTGATTGAAATCCGTCGAAGTCAAAAATAAAATAAGTGCATTAGCATTGTGATATTGGAAGAGAATGTGATTAATACCTGTGCAGTAAATGTGTCTAAACTCCCAGCAATCGTGGAATTTGAATTCAAGGTAAACTGTGAACATGACGTCGCACATTCATTCTTGATGTGATTGACATCAAGATGTGATTGACATCCAACAAGGACCATAATCCAGGAAGTTACGGTCCAATATGCGAGAATATAGACAGGTACCTAGAGTGTTTGGTTATAAACATAGATGTTAAGTTTCATCAAAATCGGATAAAAATTGCGAACTCTAGCGGATCCACAGCTTTGGTATTACATACCTTTACACGATTTGCTTACGGGGATCGACTGTTTTGTTCGGCAGTTTCGGCCCCGTTTTCACAAAATTCGAACTCAGCCATCATTGTGGTGTAACGGTGATACATTTAAACGATTTATTTTTCATCGGATAAAAAAATTGAGACCTCTAGCAGGGAAACCACAGGCTAAAAACATGCCAATATCGAAAAGAACCTGGTCTTGGTCACACGATATGTAAAGACGCCGACAAAATGGACATATGAATTCAAAACGAATTTGAACCTTTGCAACTTTTTACCAGGAGGTCATGCGATGGCTTAAGATGCTTTCACGAATGGTCTGATGTTTCACGAAAGGTGTGATGTTTTTACAACCAGGGCCGAATTTGAACCCTTTGCTCTATCGTGCGTCCATCTGGTGTCAGTTTCGGGACCGAGTGACACCCGCTTAAGGAACTAGAGTCTTCAGTCAGCTGATCGTCTACTTTGAATTAACCATTGTAAAGATATTTACATGTACTTTAAAATTATATTTGAAATCCACCTCATATATGTAATTACCATCGGTGGACATAACTCACATTTCACAAATCATAACATCATTTTATTACACGATATCATTTATTTCGCAGTTCGAAGAAACCCCGTTAGAGATATGAAAAAATAAACTGAACTAAGTCCAATTATTATTATCAATCGCTCCGTTTGCCGGGCCTTTCCAAATAACTTTAATATTGGTGAATTTCTACACGCCGCCAGAAATAGGCTATCAATACATGTAACAAATATGAAACTAAATTACGCTAGGCCTTATATTTAAATTATATATAAAATTAGAACATTATATTTAGTTTTAGTTTCTGCTTTCATTTTATTATCAAGCAAACCATTTTGTGTATAAATTGCCACTAAGTGCCGCTGGGGATATTATGTTTTTTGCTGCATTTTGAATGTACAGCATGGACGTTTTTTAACGATGATGTCGATGATAACGGAGGAGGGGTACAAAGGTGTGTATATTAATGGGCCTCCACCCGAGCCCAAATTTGGTTGATTCGGGACTAACATGGTTTAATTTTATTACACTGATTCAGCTGTGGGAAGAAACCAGAAAAGACACAGCGCAAGGGGTGTAATATTCGGCCCAGACCCCCTTGCGGTTACAATTATATAAGGCTTTTCAAAACGATATTACTATATTGTGAATGATTTTAATGATCTTACTGTTCTGTTTAAATTTAAACAACTAATAAACCTGAACAGTCCGGCAACTGGACATACACCAAGAGGCAGTTATAAAATTTCCTTAAAGCGTTTCTACCTGTATCACCAAAATACTGTGGAGTATCACAATTTCCATACTTTCTTTGTCAACTACATTACATATTACTGTAAATTAAAATTTCAAAATGTCGAATGATAATATATACATGATAAGTCATTACATTACATCCTTTATTAACCAATTAGGATACAATCGCCATCAGCTTGGTAGTAAATGTTTCAAATTTATTAAAAATATACTAACAATGTTGAGAATGAAGGGGGATATACTTATCCAGGCAGATTTATCCCCTGGATCCCACTGCTAAAGACCCCTACGCACAAGCGAATTATTGAAGATTAAACCATGTTTTAGTCCCGAAATGACCTAGTTTGTGTTGAGTGGACGTTAAACCCCATTTTCCCCGTCTCTTCCCCTGGATACGATATACATTCTATGAAAGATCCACTGACACCGTGGAAATGTTATTTGAGGTTATTCTTAGCAGTAATACACCTTCGATGTTATAAAACTGCTAATGTGGTCGTATACTGTTTGACTTTTCATCAAAACAAGACCTATTCAAATTCAGTTTGAGTGTAGAAATGGAGCACTTCAAACTCCAAATTCATTTCACCAACCTCAGTTGTGCATCAATTATTAACTGCCCAAACGACAATATGTTTTTGCTTTGTACTTTAATCTTATTTATTATTTATGATTAAGCCGTGTTCTTTTCTATGTGTTTTAAAGGTATGTATAATATTCAATCTTTAAGCAGCTTATTTTTAATTTTGTCAAGATTTATTGCGAAAATTAAAAAAGATTAGAAATAATCTTAAATTAAATATCAATCTTTATCATGATATCATTACTAAGGACAGAGCAAAATTAATCCTCTACGTGTATGTACTTGACATAATTATCCGGATAAACTAAGCTAGTAGTGCATTAAAGTGCAATAGCTAAACAAAAGAATACGCATCAAATTAATGTTCATCTGAATATGGACTGGAGCTGTATCCACGTTCAAGTGTAAACTATATGACGTACCGTATGGTCACACAGTACACCCTTAATTTCCCCATTTACTCTAATCTTAATACTGGCCTAATTCTCCCAAACCTTCGTTGGGTTGAACACTTTTGACCGTAGATGGAACAACACGTGGCAATCTCTTGCTCAAAAGCGGACATGTATGAAGTTCATCATAGAGATAAATGAATTTTGATATCCACTCGATACAATTTTGCGACTAACATATGGTTAAATTTTATTTCAATAATTCGCTTGCGCGCATGGGCCTTTAGCTGTGGGAAGAAAACGGAGGACCCGGAGGAAACCCACGAGGTTGGACCGGCAACCTTATTCCTTGTCACGTACAACCGGGGATTCGAAACCATGCCAGTTGACTCAATGACAGGCTTCATGATACAGCACGCACGTGCTAACGGCACCCCCCCCCCCCCGTTCACCATAGAAATCTTCAGATAAATAAACTGGAAGTAGCAATAAACATGCATCTGCCCACTTGTTTTTCAACGGAATCAACAATTTTATTGCAAAAGACATTTAAAAAAATCCAACAGGGTTGGTTTAAGACCATATATGTATAATGTACATACATGTAATATAAGAATATGATATAAGATGTCAAATAACCCCATTACAAGTAATATGTCGTCACATAGCCATACAATGACATACTGTGACGACCGGTACATCTACGTACTAAAACATTAATTTAAACTTTTGGTTTTATTCCCTATAATGCATATAGAGGTTACCAGAACATGACACTGGAGAGTCTTTAGACCATAACAATTACAGCTGGCATTACAATGACGCAACATGGGCAGTTTATGTATAGAAAATGGTTTAAGTTAATAGCATTTAATGTATTTTTGTAAATTAAGACTCGCCCGACAATTTATAACACAATCTATAAGAATATTTTTTTCCGGGGATGTTTGGGTTAAATGAGTAGGAGAATATTTTGCACTATTTGTTTTCGGAAATAAAATCAAGATACTGTTGGACATGTCTTTCTGGGGTTGTCATCTTATAGCGAGTGTAAACTGTCCTGGAAATATCATGATAGTTCGTGAACACGATTCCTTTGGAGACAAGAGGAAGGTGCTTGTAGCGCAGCATTGTCACTTCCAAGATGGCGACCATAGAAAGACATGACGCAATAGCACGGAATAAATGGTCTATATTTCAAATTCTTTTATTGTTACAGGATCTCTTTTAATAAGCTTAAACAACAATTTTTGGTCAATGTCATGGATCCTGCATGTGCTATCACACCCACTGAACGCGTCAAAAAACAGGGCTTGGAAATGTCTGAACGAAAATATAATCTTGCTGCATGTACACTGTATACCATTATTTGCTCCTGCAGTATCAATTTCATGTCATATCTTCAAATGACATACTGACCATCAAAACAGTAGTTAAGATACCAAATTTACCATATTATGACGAAACAGTGCAGAGTTTTACCTTTTCGTAAATTTTGGGATTTTGGCCACAGGTTATGGCGTTTTGGTCGTAGGTTGTGGCGTAGGGTTACATCTGAAAATGGTGTAAGGGACCAGTTAACCTCACTAGGTAGATAACAATTGACAGAATGTCCACATGTGCTATTTTGTGACACAACAGTGGGTTCTCGGTCTTCGGTTTCTAGGCATCTAGGGTATGGTTGCTCCCGAAAATCGCACAAGGGGGCATCAAACATACATGAGAACCATTTCATATGAACGATTGGCCCTGACACCCTGAGGTCAGTTGTTCGTTTCATTGGTTTCTCTTAAAAATTGACGTTTGAAGTTTTCCCTTTTACAGGAAAATGATTTTTAGCATTTACACACAAAATTTGCCACTTTCCGGTATAAGGATGTGATTCAGTACATCGAACCTGTACCAGACACCATCAAAAACCCTTTCCTTGCAATTGTGACTTCGTATTTATGGGACGAAAGAGATGGGTTTTACTGTTCACTTGACAGCACGTGATTATTCCGGGAATAACATATGGTTCAATTTTATTTCAATAATTCGATTGCGCGTAGGGGTCTTTAGCAGTTGAAGGAAATAGGGGACCCGGGTTGGACTGACGAATATACTCACTGCCCACGTACAAGCGGGGAAGCGACACCGCACGACTCATTCGCTGGCATTGAGATCCAACACACGCGTTCAACAATTCGGTCACCCAACTCCCTTGTATTTTGTTCCGAGGTCCTTCTTTTGAGAATAAGTTTAAGTAAGTCAGTAATAATAATATATGTACAACAACGGGGAATAAGAAGTGTCTGAAACAGAAGAGCCGCTCGTGCTCGGTGAGTAAGACACGGACTCGCTATCTTGGAGGTCTCGAGTTCGCTGCTTGTGTTGGCCGAGAAAGTTGTTCAGGATTGTTCGGTGTGGGTTTTCCTAGTCAGTGGTGGAGGACGGATAGGACGAAAAATCGACCCAAATAAAGAAGGTCCTATGATAGAAATTCATAGACAATTTAGTGTCCGGCCACCATTAGTAAACCAATGGGTGCATTTTTCTATGAATATTCAAAACCATCGATCCCGTAAACTGAACATTTTTACATCCTAATAATTCCGAACAATTAAAACAAAACTCTACAATAAATAGAAATGATACGTTACATACTTTAGTAAACCCTCGTATTAATTGCAACTTTACTCATGATCATTGATCAATTAATATAGATTTAATTTGAAACTGTTGAAGGGGATTAGGATTATTGGTTGGGTAATCAAAGAAGCCGCCACAGCTGTAAGTTTGTTCTGTAATCTTAGTAACACGACGACGACGAGGGATTAGATGGCCAAATGGTTAGCAAGTGCGCGCTGTATCAAAAGGTCTGTCATTGGGTCAACTGCATTGGGTCAACTCGATTTCCCGGTTGTACGGTACAAGAGACAAAGTCAGTTGTGTCTAATTGGTGTATGTAATAAGGTCAGAGTTGTGTCTAATTTGTGTATTGATACATGTATGTAATAAAACTGGTGCCCTCTGCTTTATGTGTCGGTTTTACGTTTTCTAACATCGATGGTTGATTTAGCCCAATTGGGCTCTTGCCGATTTCTATTGCGCTATAGGTACATTTTAATAAGAAAAAACAAAATGCCTACAGGTTTTAAATGACCCGTTTCCAAGCTCTAGGGGCTATCTTACAATCCTCTGAAATGCACGTTTTAGTTATTTATTACGTATTATAAAACAAGCTGTCAGTCGACCTATACCGTTCGTCGTGTCAAGAAAGTAAACAAAGTATTATGCAAGATGCACACAATAAATCCAGTAAACACATATAGTGGATTTATTACAAAAGTTCGATTTAGTACTAAGATGAATTTGTTGGCCATTTTGACCTGCTGGTAACATTTTTTACTAGTTGCTTTAGAATTAGTTTGTTTCGGCCACGACATAACAATATTCGGTACGTTAAACCAGCTTCTGTCACAAGTTTTGAAGCGCCATGATGTTATGCCCATTTGGAATAATTAAGTATATTATTTCCGACTATAAAAATGTTTTAAATACATAATGCATCTATCCCAATTGTTAACATTGTTTTTGAAGCAAAACAGAATGGTAGTTTCCATAAAAATAACCAAATTTAGATTGTTTGAAATAATAATAATATCTTTTTCTTCTGTTAAAAAATCAACACCCCCACTTTATTGACTATTGCTCTTTTCTGTCCTCTATACTACTTTAAAAACTATTGACAGATAAAACCCAACTTCAGTTATGATTAATTACCAAGTATTACATTCTTCCTCAATTAATTGTTTAGAGTGAAACATCATGTAAGTCAATACGTAGCTCGAGGATTTTTGGTCGGATAATTCAATGGACTTGCGTTCATTTAATCGATTTGATTTCAAACTCTGCGCGGATTGCTGTATTTTTGTAAAGTTAATAATGTATCAATATCCCGCAGGTCCACAGGCTGTAAAAAAATGACACTGAAATTCATACTAAATATATGGTGTTCTAATGATTGATTTTATTTTGTAAGATTTTATGAAAACCCCCGTGTAAGGTATAATAGTAAGCTAGACTAACAATCAATATTAGTTAATAGATGGTTATAGTTGTATGAAAACAAATCCCCTTCTTTTAGAGGACAAAAACATATCTTGTAATATCTGCTGTATCTATAAGTGATGATTACTACTTAGTTGAGTTTAGTTTAAACAGTACTTTATTCATTGAAAAGGATTGAACAACGTTCAACTAGGAAGTGGGTATATAGAGTTTAGATAACTATCCGCTCATTTGAATGCAATATTAATGTTGCTATTTAGACCTTGTCTTTAATATATGTTATTAACAAACACCGACATCCTAATAATTACTGTCCAATTCCATGTTATAATGTAACATTAACGCAACAGTGTATGTTACAAGGAGGCGTTAATTTGTGGTTATAAATGTGTTTTCTATAACAGTTACCGTGTACCATATAAAGTAAAGACAAAAAAAAATAAGAACATATAAAAATTATTTCAACCAACAAAGCCTTCGCCATTACAACCTTTTACCGTCAATTAAAACCGTTTATTTTTGCTCTCATGAAAGTGCACGTGGGCATGTTTTTGCTTTAAAATTTGTTTTTAGTAAAATAGCAAATTAGATTTGTTAAAATGTCAAAATAATTCAACTTATGTTAGCATTAATAAACATGCTGTGATGCAGGAAATAGAATTCCGGTAGAAATGCAATCGTATCTTGAACATCCGAATTAGCAGTAGACATAAATTATTTGATTGCTCGATGTACACATGCTGTCTTGGCAAACAAACAACGTCTGAAGTGAAATAGATTATAGAATGACAGCAACATCTTTCGAATTTGTGGCAAGAGAAACGTACTAATTATTGGAGATCGTTGGTGGGAAAAGTATACTGATATAGGCAAAGAAGGGTTGTTTCGCTCAGATAACGTATGATATATCTCACATTTCTTGACGTTTTAATTATACATACATAGTAATTATACTCAGTTAGCCCACCTGTATCTCTCCTTGTCAGACACCTTATATGATCAGCTATTTATCTTTTGTTTACACCGGAGAAATACATTCAATAAAATAACTGACTTTCTTCAGTACTATAAAACTCCATATTCTCGAACGTTGATTAGGACTAAACATACAAAAGAACTCTAAAAATCATTTAACACTTTATGTTGAAGAGGAATAAATCGATTTATATCGTTCAACTTACGTGTTTTACAAATATGACAAGGAAGATGCTGTGCCCAGACATAAGGGCTTTGTGCTTACTGGAATAGACATAATACACAATTTTGTATCGGGACCGAATTAAGTTAGTGCGAAATGTGCACGTGCAAGAACCCTTGACAGTTGGACGTTAAACCCTATTTCATTTTCACACCCCTCGCCTAAGCGAATATTTATACCGATTAGTTTGAGTTCAACTATGTCGTCCGTTTTCATTTTAATCTTTGGACTGCGGCCATGAAATCTTTTTCAGATAACTTCGTATTTAGGCTTTGTATGTGAAACATATGTATACCATACTCCCATAAATTACTACGTTAAAATAATTACCCAGTTGATAAAAGGTTAAAATCTTAACTTTAAATAATATATTCTATAAAGTTCAAGGCCTTTTAGTACAATAGCAGTTGACCAAGTGCTGAATCACAGAATCGGAATGGGAAGCTTGCAAGCCTTTAGCGCTGGTAGCTTGAAAATGGCGTAATCTAATTTTGCTTGTGAGTTAATCCGACACTGTTTGAATTGTCTGTATTCTTAGTTGATTGTGATCGAGCAATTTCGAGACTATACACCCATATTCCCGAAGCAATGGCTCGAGAAATCACATTGCTGGATTGGCTTCTGATACTTGAACTTTTGGGGGAGTGTGTCTGGAGTCTCCCCTAAAACTTTTGGACAGTGATTTAAGGTATTAAAAACGGTGAATGTCTGTTCTGTTCGTCTCCATACAGTATTGTTTACATTATGTCAATGTTGATAGCCTCGTTTGTCACGCAATTAGTTTTACTGCAATATTCTGCCATGCACTGGTTAATTGGGCATAATAAAACGTGACGTAACGTTATGTATTTGGTCCAATTTGACGCTCTATGTTAAGGGTAATACTTTTGTAACGCAGATAGCGATTGGTAGTTAATCGGACTATTGATCAATCATAATTTTGAACAAGATTTCTCTTCCTTTCCAGCAGTGAGCAGTGGGATTAGCTCTAATCAAACGGAACACTGCGAGGAGTGTGCTTTCACCATGCTTCCAAACGTCATCGGTATACGTTACAAATGTTTAATAATAAATAATAATGGTTGACACATGCTCAAACCACAAAAACACATGTTTATCTGAAAATATTATAACGCCTTTAGCGACCAAGATACGTTATAAAATAATAGCCTACGATAAATAAAATAATAGCATTTCAGTCTGTCAACTACTAAAATGGCTGACATTTTAATACCGTATGTCAGATTATAAGAAACCGACCACGATCTAATTATTGACGACGCAGTGACTGCACGCTTTTTGAAAACAACAAATGGTGAATGTTTCAAAATTCAAACGACTGTTAAATTACTTGCCAGAAATTAAATTATTTTTAAGGTTTTATTCAACATCGTAATTATAATAAGTATAATTCTCAAAGAAATATATCTTTAAACGCCTTTGATTTGGATAAAATATATTAATGAATTGGGTTGATAGATGTTTATTTATTAACGATAGGGAAAAGTCTATAACATTAAATGTTTATTTCATAAGATTAAGCGGTAATTGACTTTGTTTGTATGCTTGGCTTAATATGTCGACAGTGGAACGCATAACTCGATAATATCTCTTAAGATAGGCACTATAGAAGTAAAATGTTTCTGGTAGACAGAAAGCAACATATAAAACAGTCCAAAATACGGTTATGGTTTGTACCGAGTGGACGTTAAACCCCATTTCTCTCTTTCTCTTCTCTCTCTCTCCTTAACATTGGAAGATTTGCACTATTGTCAACTGATAGAACTAAACTAGTCTGTAAAACATGACAACGATAAGAGTAAAATGAAATGTTCAAAGCCTATTGGTAATTAGCATGTCTACGAACATTCCTGTTTTATAAAGTTGACAACTATTATACCAGTCATTATAACAGAGTTTAGTCGCAATACGTGAAATGTCAAATATGATTTGACATTGCTAATTGTAGATGTTTTGTTATACTGTATATGCGTGAAAAAGTTGATAGATTACTTTTTAATATTATGAGAATATGATATATACACGTATGCTATTTCTGTCAATGATAGATGAATGGCAATATAATGCGACTCAATCATCCAGACACCATAATAACACAATGTATGTCTATTAGATAGTGCAGAACTAACTGCCTTACCCGAAACAGAATATACGATATATTGTCTGCGATACCTCACTTGTTGTAAGCAGACGCCAAGTTCAACGAACGGACGAACGAACCAGGCAATCTAAATGGCAATGAGTGACAAAGAAGACACAACTCACTCACATCCCTCAATATTAGAATAAACCGAAGGTATCCTGCTGTTATTCGCACATTTTCTTCAGCAACATTTCAGGAATTGAACTATACTAAATCCTTTTGCGGTTGTTCTTCTTAAACATCCCTTCTTTTCTTCCTGAATATAATATAATTCATCGACGATATTGTCACCTATTTGGCCTTCGAAAATCTGCATTGATCTGAAGAGACTACAAAGTAAATATAATACCCAACAGACTCATGATAAATTCAATAACATCACGTCAGCCACAACTAGCACTTGTATGAATGTGTTTGTTCCGATAAGACTTGACATGTGCTGTTCCTTTCTTGCGTATTAAACTTGTAAATAGTAACAACCACAAAATTTTACTTGACAGTTATTATAGACCACGGTCATCTACTTCAATTACAAAACAACATTTGTATCTCTTTTAAAAAATTTGCAACGGACCCTTGGATAAATGCATTATTTTGGGTGATTTCAATATTGATTTGATAAAAAATCTAAAAATATTACTCACAATGCGATTAATAATTTGACATTACAGAGCTGATGAATAAACTGCTCATTATTCTGGCAAACACCACGCTTCTTCGATAGACTGAAAATGGCGTACTTGATAATTTCTGTAGTACTATTGTCCAGTATAATATTGCAAACCACCATTTATCGTATAAAACGAACGCAGCCTTAAGCGAACAGTATGGAATTACGAAAACGAAAACCGCGGGGGCATAAAAAGGGACGTTGTAACTACTAAATGGTAAGTCTTATAAATAGTACAAACACAGAAACATCGTCCGTCCAGTTTAAATATCTCGTTGATTAATATAGCAAAACGGAATATACCCAGCAAAATAGTAACAATAAGGAAACATGATAAACCTTGGATGAATGTTGCAAAGACGCATGATCAAGAAGAGAAATAGATTACACAAACGCGGCGAATAGAAATGACTCTGATTGGTATAACTTCGGGAAAATTAGAAATGATTACATAGACTTAATCAGAAAAAATAAAATAAAACGGTCACTTTGACAAAATAGACAAAAATATTAGTGACACAAACCTTTGGAATAAAAACTCATTAATTCATATAGTAGAACAGATGCTGCTGCTTCTACAAACAAACCACCGACATTAACAGTACACATTGTTTACCCAATCCAAAAAAAAGCAAATGCTTTAAATTCATTATTTATTTATCAATCAATCACAACTAAAGGATACTAATAAATCTCTAGCACTGCTTGATGTGGACCCTACCAACATTGATAGGACTGGACCAAATCAAGAGGACGTTAAAGGCATAATAGATAGACAAGGTACCACAAAAGCCTCAGGACCGGGCGAATTTTAAAATATATCTTAAAAGAAACCAATCATTAGATCTACAGATTTTACTAAAAAAAAAATGAAAATAAGCCAACGGGGTCGCTATATACAAAAGAGGGCTCTGTAAATGACTGCAGTAATTATTCACCAATCTCCTCCCTCTTAGGTATAATAGTCAAAATATAAATATTCCGCACTACTATATTCCAACTAATCGACCTAACATATTTCTTCTGTGCAGCCATCGACCAACTTCAATATCAAAGTTTTGACAGGGTTTGGCATGTCAGACTCTGTCATAAGCTGGATGCTGCTCGGGCTCAACAAAAACTACTGCTCGTGTTCGAAAACATTTTGAAACATTATAAAATTTAGGCAGCAATGTGTAATAATAAATGGTATCCTCCGGACTCGAGAAACATCACTGCTGGTGTTCCACAGGGATAGGTACCTGTCCCTCTATTCTTTTTAATATACATGAATGACATGTAACTCTATACTTGAATATGGAAGATCCAGCATGAGATCCACCAAACATTGGACTGAGACATAGCTAGTTACTTGTAGCCCCCTAAAACAGAAACACTGACAAACCCCATATAGTTAACCCCACCATTATTTATGAATCAGGTACAAATCAAAGAAGTAAGTGAACATAAACATCTAGGACTAATCTTTCACCATAACCCTAAAAGGTAAACTCAAGATATCATTCATTGTAAGCAAAGTATCAAAACTAGTAAATTGCCCTCGCTCTCTAAAATATCGATTGAATAGAAAATCTTTAAGCGCAATAAACTGTTCTTTTATTCTTCCACACTTTGATTGTGCCTATATTGTCTGGGATAGATGCAGCGATTACATAGCAAACAAACTACAATCCCAACAATTAAATCCACTTCGTACCATGTGTGGGGTGTTTAGAGGTACTAGCCATGTCGGTAGGTTGGATGGCCATAAGGTCTGTCATCGAGTCAACTGGCGTGGTTTCGATCCCAGGTTGTACGTGACAAGGAGTAGGTCGCCTGTCCAACCTCGCTGGTTTTCTCCGGGTCCTTCCTCTGCTAAAGACCCCACGCGCAAGCGAATTTTCTAAAAATAGTGAACCGAAATGTCCTAATTAGTGTCGTATGTACCTTACCCCCCTCCCCACCTCTGTCTCACCACCTATAAAGAGATGTGGTTGATCCACTTAATGACTGACGCCGGCGTCGTAAATTAAAATTAATGAATAAAATTAGTAACAACCCCGAGCCATTATATTTCTCTGGTATTCGTATTATAACCTCTCCCTGGTATTTATACTCCTACAAACAAAGATATAATAAAGAAAATCTTTTATGCCTTTAAATACACGAGAGGGGACAAACTTAACTCACGATCCTTCACTATCTTTGGAAATTCACTAAAATAATTAGATAACACGCTGTATAAACTATGATTATTCTGCTCAAATCTACAAGGCCGTATGTTCTATATTAATGTATTTATATTGTATGTGTGTATTTAAATCAGAGAGAGAGAGAGAGAGAGAGAGAGACGGGGTTACACATAGATATAGCCTGTTACCCAATCCAAGTTCAGATATTTACCGAATAAAAATATTTTTTATAAAAAAACGCTCCATTTCGATGACGGGCATCCCGAAACCTGCAAATTCACATTTAAGCTTCCACAAAGCGAATGAAATTCGAGATTTCCGTGCGGCGCTGTATTTGGTCAGAGAGATCCGCTAACACAGTGTTTCTTGCTAGTTCCTATAACTAAATGCTCAGTAGCGTGCAGAGATTTGGACATGTCTGAGACCAACTCATTGATTACAGCCCAGTAGCCTACTCGGTGAAAAGGAAAACATTTTAAATATCTAAACACATTTAAAAATTGAAAAAAAAAAAAAAAAAAATCAAATGTACTCTGTTTTCACATTACCCTCATGCTGTTTTCAATACATTAAAGCATTTGATGGCGAAGAGTTGTTCCAAGTTTAGTAACATTCCAAACGAGAAACATAACGCGAAATTGAACTGCAACCGAAAAAATAATTAAAAAATACTAAGCGTGTAAAAATATGTAATTTTTTTTTTAGCAAATACTAATCACCAAAATACTATGTATGGTAGCTGCCATAATCTAATACAATAAATGCCAGTTCCTGGTTCCTAAAAATCAATGGGTTTCATACTCGAGTATTTGCTCTTAATAATATTTCCCATCTTTTTGTTGCTTATTATTAGCATTTCTTATTTTCATAAATAATAGAAATCATTAGATGCCAATAACGTCTTTGTCCTGTTCGGGTTTGTTTTGCATTTTATCATGTTTAACTTCAGAAGATTTTATACTTTTTAACATATTTTCGTGATTTTTTGAATTATGTTTTTGTTTCAATGTGTCTTTGGTAAAATCATGTATATTTGGATATTTAAGTAAAATCGGCCTTTTCGTAGACAATAAGCAACCTAAAATAACTATTACAGAAAGATCAAAACTTTTTGACTATTTCCCAGCCAGTTAAAAACCTAGGATTCAGTGAGTAAGACGCTTGCAAGCTTAGCAGGAGGTCTCGCGTACGCTCTCGATGTTGGCTGAGAAAATTCCCCTCAATTTCCGGAGTGGTTTCCCCATATCAGTATTACTAGAATGATGACATGGCAAGGGCAATGTCTAGTCGTTCGGATGGTACAAAACACCGCCGCGTGTACGTTGTAGAACCCCTGGCAGTTTTAATCCGAAATAAAAGTAGGCCGTTGCACCGCTTTCCACCGCACCCCCACCCCTGTAGCACACTTCTTGTATACACGTATGTTTAAACGTCTTCATTAGTCCAGTCGGTGCAGAAAAGTAGGACGTTAAACCCCGTTTGATTTCATTTATAAAACTGTTATATACTTATCAAGAGAATATCTACGAACAGTAGGATTAAGTCAAAAACTGACTTGCTTGATGAAATCAATGTTTGATCAACATTAATCGTTTAATACCCCGAAAGCAAGATCTTAATCTTCCACGCCATCAGTCAAACGCAGAAACGGATCTTCTATTGTGGCACTTTAATGCTTGACATTTCTAACTTTAATACATAAAAAAGATGAATTGATATGAAATAATAATTTGGTTTTGATGACAGTTACCTTAAGAAAGACAACATAATACTATTAAGCACGTAAGCAGCAATAACATTTATATTCTGTTTTGGGTTTTCTTTCTTTGGTTAAATACACATAAGTAACTTTCATACCACGAATGTTTATAAAAGAAATGCAGCTTTGTTTGTTTCGTGATTTGATGAGGGGGCACATAACTGGGCTTGTATATGTCCATTTAGTCGCTGTCCATTTTCCATAACTATCGAAGTAGTTTGTGGGATTATTCTTTGCCAATTTCATAGGTGTTTTACAGGCAATCCAGTATTATTGCTAGTAAGATTAAATATCTCTACTTGGCTACGGGCCCGAAATCAAACCTAGTTTGTGTCGGGTGGACGTTAAACCCCATTTCTCTCTCTCTCTCTCGCTCTGGATTAGGGGGACCACGTGGCTAAGGGGGTAAGACACTGGCTCGCTAGCCTTGGGTTCGGGTGTTCGATCCCTGTATAGGCCGAGAAAGTTCATCCAGATTTTCCGGCATGGTTTTCCCTTGTCAGTAATGTCAGTGGTGCAGGATGGATTGTCTGACAAGGCCAGCTGTCTAGTCGTACGGATGGGACGAGAAACCGAGGTCCGGTGTACACATTGGCGTACACGTAAAAAAATCCCTTGGCAGTTGGAATTCGATGTAAGAGTAGGCCGTAGCGCAAAATTTCTCTCATAGCATGGCGTATGCTGGTCTTCAATAGCCCATTTTAGGAGCAGAACAGTAGGACGTTAAACCCCTTTTCATTTGATGGATTATGTTTGATTGTTGTTGGTGAACGACCACGATATACGGTTTTATGGTGATTTCTAACTAATGTTTGATAGTATTGGTCGATTTAAATAAATGTTGGGCCAATGTGTTGTTGATTGTTGATTGCATGACATCTCACTTTTGTCATTTGTTGTCCCTTTAAAAAATCGAATGGCGAGAATTTGACATAGGTCACCATAGTTGTTGATACAATCTGCTAAATTTTATTTGATTTTCAAGAAAATACGAGATTGATTTTGTTTACCCAAAAGGCTTCATCGACGTACATTACCGACTAAGATGTATTTTTAATAATTAATTTAAAAAGGCGAACCACGAGACAATAAAAGTATGACAAAGGTTATAGGCATGTATTGATTTATGTCAATTTTTATTATCAACTGTATAACGAAGAAATATTTTCTCAATCATTATTCAATAATATATATAAAACTTCCAGTTTAAGCAAGGAAGCAGCAATTGGATATATAAATAACCCAGAAGGCAAATGCCAAATATACTTGTTCGTTCATGTTTGAAAAACTACCACGATATATTCTTGATACGAATTAAACATGTAATTGATGCTGATTTATTATAGTAGCAAACAATTCACAGACTGTTATGGTTTATATTCCCTTTTAACTAACACTTGCATAACAAATGTCCGGAAGTATATTATTATTGACCGGAAGTTAATGATGTTTCTAGCACCAACCCATTAAAAGTTGTAATATTGTCATTTCTTAAATGAATACAGTGTGTCTATGTAATCTGTATGTGCTCACAATTTATTTGTGTTGGTCGATTGTTTCAATTGCGGTGATAAACCATATTCTTTGATGTATTCATTTACACAAATGTGGTTGTTTTCCCCACACCTTTATTACTTGTTTAATTAAATCATAGTGAAATATCCATAGGGCCTATATAAAATATCAAAAAACAAAAACTAATCATACCTATATACAAATGTAATTGCTGTTCTTAGTTCAGATGATAATATAAGGTAATTGGAAGGAAAATCTAGAGAAATTACACGAGTAAGCAGATAGTTTGATACATTCATACAAATAATTCTATTTGGATTACAGAAATATTTGTTCTTCAACAGCCGCTACTTTCACACAGCCATCAAATGTAGGAAACTAAATCTTGTACATGATTGTGTCGATAGCTACAATTCATTATTATTTTTTGTAGCTTCGTTTGAAATTAAATCAATGGCGTTAAGCGGGGAATAGTTTACTTAGCAGTTCGATTTTTATGTTTTGACCATTTCAGTGAAAACAATTATTGGATAAATATGATAAATGGTGAATAGGATCAAAGGTTACCGACTCGTGGAGAAATTGGTCGTCTGCGAAAGTCCAATATTTGATATCGTGTCAAACCAACAGGCGGCAAGAGCAGTGGTGTCTTAAACTGAGTATTATGAGTCTAAATAGCGTGTAATTGGTTTATGAATGAAACTCTATAAGACGGTAAACATCGTGCTGATGTTACATTATCTTCTTAAAATCACAATGTCGTTAGACTAATGAAATATAGTTTGGTCTGTCGTTTTAGCTGTAATAAAGTGCTGTAACGGGACCCGATACATATTCCCGACTAATACGAAACATTCTTTTACTATGTTAGTCAAATATTAACACTCGCCATAGACATGAAGGCCAAGGACGCCTTGTGTCAATTGGTTTTTGTCATTTTGTAGAACGTGGAAATGACAAAGACGAAATTACAACCGTTTCGATATGACCACAGTGATGGCTTGGGGTTAATATTAAAGATAATACTATAGCCAGTGCAAAATAGACACCAGATTAAAAATAATAATGTTTTTTTTTTATCTTATTACCAGGAATGAAATATGCCTAAAACCGATTTTTAATATGTGTGAATTAGACCTATAATTTGTGCGACTATCAAATTAAAACCGTTTACTCATTCATAATGTCTGTACATTTTTTCTATAAACCCGTATTCAGTTTCTTATAATTTATACCGATTTACGAAAGCTTTGTCTATTTTTAATTATCCATACCGTGACCCAGCAACATACTATACGTATTGGATGCATACGTTCAAAATTGCGCCGAAAATTTACTATTGAAACAGATCGTGAAATATTCTTATACACAAATAGGACACAACTGATATTTATTTTGTCATGGGCTCGTTCATCAAGATTTACCACTGCTACCTAAAATATATTTTATCACAGGCATTATTTGATTAATCATGTCAGAATCAAGTATGAAAGTGATATATGGACTTGGAACCGAGCAAGCCGTTGTTGTCGCCGCCATTTTTGAATTGTAACGTCAGATAAAATATCGATGTCCCTGAATCGATGCACAATTGTCCACAGAACAATCATGCCAAGTGTCATGTCGACCGTACTTCAGTTGACAGAGCCTTAGGCTTTTCGTCTTAGAGCTTCACCATACCAATGTAGAACAAGTTGGGTAGCGCTTACATGGGTCTCAGTTTTGACCAAAAATGTTGTATTCGTTTCATGTGTCGTTTATTCTTTTGCATATAACTGTTAATACTTATGATGATTAATTCTAGGAGATCCAGTAGTCAGAACCAACCAACAAGTCTTACGTCCTAAAATTATCTTTATAATCCCTCTAATCTCAAATTAAATATGGCCTAAATAAGATGACATATTATCAATGAAACAGATACACTGACGTCAGTTGCTCTTACTCAAGATATCGCTTGTGCATATTTCCGATGATTTATAACGAAGTATAAATGTTTGTCAAGAAACATTATATTGACGAATGTCGTTTTTCGTTGATAAAGAAATTTTATCACAGTTAATATTGATGGATACAGCTATTGCTATCGAATTACCGATAACTTTTTATTTTAAAACCTTTCGCATGATGGTTTTATCTATTAAGATTCTTTGTCGACTTCTTTTTACATGTTATGCCCAGCACAAGGTACATGTATACTCGTATTAATTTAACAAGTGTTGTTTTTTTTCTCTCTTGAAGTCGGTTTATTTATCCAAAATAGTATCCTATTATATTGTAGCAGTTTTGAATAAAATATTTGCCTCAGTACATACCGATAAAAGAAAAACGGTATCGATTTCTTGAAAACTCAAATGGGAAAAAATTAAATTGAGTCCATTGATCTTAAATATAACATGTCTATTTTTTGATAATATACCCGACTTAATAATCCAACAGCAGAAGTCTATCACAAGTGGCTCCTCGATTTATTAACATTGTCCATCCGAAGGGACAGTGTCTACCTGAAATCTATTTTTTAATCTAAAGTTGTTTCTATATTTAGCCAAATTGTATAATCTATCTATTATCTATGTTTTATACATATCAACACATTTATACCTGACACAAATAGTATAACCCGTGATTCGATGTCTAATTTTCATTAAAAAGTATATTTCATAAGCTTTAAGTGACACTCACGTTTATCAACAGATGTAAAACAATTTCTTTCACTCATGAACCAAAAGAAAACCTTTGAATGCCATAATATCATAGATTTGTGTAGAAAGAATTCAGCTATCGTGGAAATAGATTATTGACACCCCAAAGTCTGCTTTCCCAGCTTAACCAGTGATTCAAAACAAATTTAACAGGTGATTCAGCTGATAAAATAATCTAATTTGATGACAAGTATGACATTTATTTTCAAGAAAACATGATCCAGAATAGAGAAATATTTAAATCATCATGACCTTTTTCATTAAATAGATTATATCTTTACCTGTTAATGTATTTTAGTAGTGAAGACTAGAATATTCAACAAACTTCGAACATATATTTACAAGGCATTCAGTCAAATGTCTAATGACGGCAATATGAAATGCCTGAACTCCAGACATATGGACTGCAACACATTATGTCAAATACGAAGTACTCATCGTGATTATGGTTATTTACCCCCCCCCCCCACCAATAAAGTCGTCAGCAGTTGCACGTCACATCATTATCATGGTAGCGAATGTTACATTCCAGGCGAAACATGACAATTAAATGAGAGAGAGATAGAGAGAGAGAGAGAGAGATATATTTAACGTCCGATGTACACAAACTAGGTCATCACGGGACTAGCACATGGTTCAATTTTATTTCAATTATTCGCTTGTGTGTAGGGGGCTTTTAGCTATAGGACTAGGAGAAATCCCACGAGGTTGGACATGCGGGGAATCGAAACCACGCATTTTAACTAAATGAAAATGACAGACCTTGAGATTACACTCGCACGCGTTAAACACTTGTATAGTAATGTTGATGTCAATATTTATGCAAAAGAACACATATGTATAATATTATTATGGAATTGACCAATTATTGTTTAAAGATTCAAAGACAAGCAAACTAGAACGTGAAACAACGGAAATGTCTTCGACAATGTCAAAATATTAAATTTGGTACGAGTTGGTTTGAAAACGTGATAGGAAAATTACCATTACATCATTGGGCTTAGTTACCAATCACCATCACCAATTAAATAATAGACAGCAGAAGTCAGTGCATATAAACCGCTAGAGCTGTCGGCGACTTTCAGACACCATGTGGATTCTAAGATGAGAGGCAATTCAAAAGACACTATCTAGATGCAGAATGCCCCGTAAAGTGGTAGAAGAAACAGCCATATGATGTGTAGTGGGACCCGTCAGTAAACTTGTTCTACGAAATGTTGGGGTTGAAAGCCTGTAACCTATGTATCCAGTGCTTGACATAAAAATTTAGAACCGAACGTTTAAAGTGGGAGTAAAGAATTACAAGTAAAGAATTATAAAAGAACTAGAGACAATACTATTGGAAAATGTAATAGGGGCTATCTAATTATAACGAGATTCCCTCAATTCTACATGTAGACTGGGAATACATGAATTTGACCTATAATTCTCCAATTTCTAATGGCATCTTTAATATTTATCTGGATGTATGTCCAATTCTTCAACTTCTTTCAATTTACATATTATCGTGCTTTGAAATTATTTTGTATGTGGTTAACTTTTTTTCCCAGGATTATTTTTTGTTATTACTCGGTCTAGTTACCGTCAGCGGGGATGTGTTTTTCTTTTTTATTGTTTGACAATTAATGGGAAGGAAGAGTTACAGACAAGATGCTCGCCTACAGAAACAAACACTGTTAATATCCTAATTGGACCCGACATCCCACTGAATGTTTTTGCGCTGATTTTTAGAATTTGGTATAACTATATATCACACAATAATAAAAGAAGATAGGTTTTGCTTCAAATTCGCACCGACTGTTCTCAAAATACTGTTGTACATATTGGACGTTTACGGTATATTAAACCTTTTAAAATGTCAGAAGCTATTAATATAAAATACGTTCCTCGAAGCTTAATCCAAATTTCCATTTACATTTATAGACCGACGAACACAGAAACATGCTTGATTAATACTCAAGTAAGGCTTAATACAATTTGTATTTTGTACATTAAAATATAATTTTGACTTTGAGGGCAAATGATTTCAAGATACATTTTCTTTCTCTAATGTATCTTTGTAATGTAAACACGGTGTTTCGATATAGTCTTAAAGAAATCAACCAGTCCCCATTCATGACAGAACAGTTCTGGTGCACGAGAAGGCACCACAGAAAAGAGTCCCTTATATTATTAGCCTTCATACCCTTTTTGCGTGTAAAATCAGGTTCTGGTGAGGAAGCCTTAAATTAAGTTAAAATAGGTTGACCACACACGTTCTGGTGAATAACTTAATTAAATCAACTTGGTCTATAATATTACATAATATATTGTACGTTAAATTTGTAATAAACAACTGAGGCGGTTTGGTTACCTGCAATATTCTAGTGTCGACATGTAGTTGGAGTCAAAGACACCAGTAGTGGAACCATTTCTTGTTTATTAGAACACCACTTCCGGTTTGGATATCTCAAGATTTCCATGGTGAACATCATACAAGCTTTTGAGCAAGCGTTCAACCTAACGGAATTTTGGGAAAATCTTAAAGCCGATCGAATAGAATTGAAATAAATGAAATGAAATGGCGTTTAACGTCCTAATCTTTTGCACCTAACCTGGGCTAATGGAAGACGGGCATACGCCATACAGTGTGCTATGAGGGAAATTTTCCCCGGTATGCGGCGCTACGGCTACTCTTATATCGAATTCCAACTGCCAAGGGATCTTTTAGGCGCACTCCAATGTGTACACGGGACCTCGGTTTTTCGTCCCATCGGAACGACTAAGCAGCTGTCCTTGTTAGGCCCTCCTTCTGCATCACTGACAAGGGGAAATCACGCCCGAAAATCGAGATGAACTTTCTCGGCCTCCAGGCTAGCGAACCACCGCCTTCTCCACCGTGACCCCCCCCCCCGAATTGAAATAACATTGGGGAAATCAATGGTGTATTGATCATGTGGCACCAATAACAAGAACGAGTCGAGGGTAAAAATTACTCACTGATCCAGGAATGCATCATATTAGCTAAATTTATATAGGTAATTGTCTCATGTAGATATACGAAATTAATTTCAGCAGAAAGAGCCAAAAGACATTTAAAGTTCACACTTTCATTTAAAAAAGATTAAATTGTTGTCTCCAGCAATTGAGACATCACTTAAAAATCTCATTTTATATAAAAGACTATTGTTAAAACTTCTTTCTCATTTACAATGTTGGAACAGTTAGAAATAGAGTGTCGGTATTTGTAATCGAATATTGATACACCTCCTCATTTGGGAGTTCACAGAACAACCAGAAGCGAACAAATTGCAGGCAATTGTAACTAGGTATGCTGTATCTAAAATCCATGAATCCTGTGTTGTAAAATGGCTGATACGATTTAGTATATTTTGCGTATATTTGTAAAGAAAACAGGATTAATTTGAATCGAATTGGGGTGATAAATCATATACCATTAAGACATTTTTGGGAAAATAATGAAATAGAGACCTTACATTAATTGCACAACTCATATTGAGTATTTCTATTGATTCGTTAATAAAAGGTGTAAAATATACTCTTCAAAAAAAGAAACGCACAACCCATTTATCATCATTTTTTTATTTGAACCAGGCCTTTGTTTCGGTAAATCTTACTTGTTTTTAACGCCATTGTGTAAGGATAAAAGGAATTCATTATTGATTTTAAAGGTAGGGTCTCTAATTGTGACTGGTCATCCTTTTTGTCGAATGTTTTTATCGCTTGATTGCACCAAGAAACATGAATTTAACATGGAACCTAAATCTAAGGTCTTTAAAATCCCGGGGTTCTCGGTTTCCAAATCAGTTGCACATGTAAACACTCAAAGACCCAAGTGACGCCAGATCCGAACGAAGACCAACGCAACAACGCTATTGGTGGATTACAAGCAGGTGACTCCAAGACGGATGTAGCCAGGCTGCTGAATGTTTCCCTTAGTTCCATTTCTCGCCTTTGGGATAGGTACCGACAGCGAAGTTCAACACGTGAACGCCCTAGCTCAGGCCAAACAAGTGTGGTCCCACTTGTCCTGGATCGTCACTTCCGGTTACGTCATTGGCGTAAATGGTTTTCAACAGCGACCTCTACTGCAGCAGCAATTCCCGGACGGCGTAGAATCTCGTACCAGACAGTAGGCAAACGCCTTCGTGAAACCGAATAACGAAGCAGACGTCCCCGTTAGAGCTTCTGTTTTGAAATACGCCGACACCATGAAATCCAACTTTAATGGGTTCAGGCACTGAGGGTATGGTCACAGCAACACTGGAGAGCAGTTTGTTTCAGCGACGTGTCGCCGTTCTTGTTGCAACAAGGCGATAGTAGAGCGAGGATATACTGACGACGAAATGTAACGTTGCGTTTCTTTTTTGGGAGAGTATAGTTGTGATTTTGCCATCCACCGACCAAATATATTATAGTTAATATTAATTTACGTTCCTGTCCAATATTATAACTTTCTAGTTAGAATTTGGCCATTTCTGCCTCTTGTCTTATAGACATTCCCCCAGTTACTTTGAATTCTAAATTTCACATTTCGCCTATTTTCTTTAAAGACATTTTTATCCTTCAGTTACCGTGAATTCTAAATTAAAGAGAGCCCTGGGTACTTGCTAACCAAATAAACCCTAGACCTTTTTGTAATTATATTTTAACGGAAGTCGTTCACCGGGCAGGGTATAGATAAGCTTTCGTGCACTGCAAGACCTCATAGTTTTTGTTCTACGTTTTATTGAGGAGTGACTATTTCATATTGAAGATTATTGCCGAACTTCAATTTACGAATACTACAGTGGTTGTAAACAGTAAAGGTATCTTTATTAAGATTTTAAATACTATTATATTAGATAAAGTAACCTTAGAAGACGACACGAGCGGCTTTTAGTCTCTAACTTATTATATTAGGTATTAAGTTAGCCATATAGAAGTTGGAACACGCGAGTTCCATTAGAGCAGCCTGCTAGCATCATTCAAGTCATTACGGGGACACCATTAATAAAATTTGGAAACCCAAGACGACATGGGCCCTGGAGATATGAACATGAGAACACGTACTTATATTAAATAAGGAGAAAAAGAGTTTTACAAACTTTGGCAAATTCGCATTCTTGTCAAGAATAGACTGAACGTCGGGACCTAAAATAAATTTCGAACCCTAATATATGAACTCAAATTTTCACAATTCTTTAAAACCGAAATAAATTCAATTAGCTTAAAAAGTATCAATAAATTCTCACGAATTCTTGTGTAGACGTTTTAGTGTTAACTTATTAGAACCGATCCATGTCTACTGATATTTACAATGGACTCGTGACTCGGCATTTGAAGTGAATATTTAAAGACTTTATTATTTTTTCAGTACGAAAATTGAATGGTTAAACCTCGAATATTGAAGTAAAATGTGTATATGTTCTGTATAATTATTTAATATTTTTTCCAAATAGCACTTATTGATGGTCTATCTGTGGATAAAAAAAAAACAGAATCAAATACCTCGCATGAAGACATTTGCAGAACTTTCTTGTTATTTTTGAACAAAAATTACCGGCCTTATATTTTTGGCATGTCATTGAAATACACCAAAATATATTATTATATTTCTTGTTCTATTTCAGCATTCTTTTATAAATGCGTTTTCTATACTTTTATGCTATCATTTTTGATGATTTCTATATTATCAACCAAATTCTCACTACGGGGTTCTACCAAGACAGGGCGTCTCGATCCGTTACCCTACACAAGACAATTAGCCTAAAGGTCTAGTAATTTCTAGCGACAAAAGGCAGTAACTGAATGAGTGGCTTAGCTTGCATTAGTTATAGAAGTTACTTTGAAATTCCCCTGGTTTAATAAATCTCACTTACTAAATTACAATTCGATCGTATGTTGTTTTTATAGCTGATCTAATGTTGGCATTTGTCAGATTACCCTGTTATCCTAATATTAGTAGATAGTTGGTGATCACGTGCGTAAACAATAAAAATTGCATTAGAATGTGAATAATTATTATGCATATTACTACACGTATGCTACCGGGACGTCTGGACTTTGTTAAGTTATTCACTTAATGCAGGTTTCGAAACGGCGATTTAACCCAAACCTTAACATAACCCCGGTTGGTATGTACTAACTTGCAAAATCTGCATCGTCATTAAGCATGAGCAGAATGTCGACTCCGTGAAAATATCGAGTTTAATATCAAATATATTTAATTTTCAAGTGTATTATGATTGCACATGCTGCAATTATTGTGGTGCTATAGCGCTAATATCTGCTGGCTTAAACGTCCACAATTTGTGCATGTCTACAGACACAGGAGATTTTTTGTGGACACGTGATGTGCTTGGCTATCTCCAGGTCCGTATTTGCTTTCCTTTATTTTTTTAAAATTGGCCATGATTCTACGACTTTAATTTGCAAGATAATGCACATACTGGGGTTTCCATTTATCCTATACGATAGGTTACACTATCCAGATTGATGTCAGCTGGTACATAAGAGCATAGGACTTCCGGTCTGAAGCCGAGCAAATGGTGCTTTTGACCAAGACTCCAGTATAGTTACAGCTACATACTATATATGGTAACGGAAGTGACCATCACGGAAAGCTAAAATTAAATTTGCACCATGCTATGGACTCTTATGAATCATCCATCCTTATCAGGTCCTAGAGGGTTGTTTTATGGGTATTTTCTCAATTTCAAAATTACTTGCCTAAGGACGGCTATCAGTAGGAAGTAATTTTGTGTGTGATAATCGCACATGTATTGTCACACTAACCATGTGCAATATTGACCGTACATTTTCAATAAATAAATATATATACCTTTTACTTGGCGAAAAAAATTGTTGTAAATTTCTGGTATAGGCCGATAAAGTTCATTGTGATCACCCCATCCCCAATTTGTATGGTGCAGAACGGGGGGTCGTAAAGGAAAAGTATACAGTCGTTCGAATAGAACGAGAAAAAACTGTATGGTGCACAGAGTAATATGTTAAACCATAATTCATTTCATGTTGTAAAGTTATATCTTTTATGTTCTTCGGGCGCGATCTGTTTGTGTTGTTAGTGTTTTATCTAACATTTTCCTACATTGTGTATCAAAATTATTACGGTGTGACATTTACAGTTTTGTTAGTCTGAACACAAATAGGGTGGGCCTAAACTGTTACATCTATCAATCTATATAAATAAAATCAAAGATGTCTCTATGTATGTTCATCTTTCGTCGCTCGACACCCCCCCCCCCCCCCAAATATTAATGTGGTTTCAAATAAACCAACATAAACCCGCGAAGGTTTTTGCCAATAGAATAATGACCGCTTCACTCCGTAATAATCAGGTATCAAATTAAGCAGCATGACTCCACGAATGTTTTAGAGGGTCCGTGACGAAGCCGGGTATCCTGTCTGTATGATATAAGATCATATTTTATTTATTAAATATCAAAGTGTTGATCATTATCCATTTTGTGTTCTTAATTGATATTATCTTTGAATTTACAGGAAATCCCAGTCCTCAATATCAAAGTATCTTGCAGAATGTTAGAACAATTTGAACACAGAAATTTCTCACAGGTATGTCTACGGTACATTTTATAAAACCTTCTATAAAGTAGTAAAGCTGAAAAAAAATCGGCGCTATTTATTGATTATCATGTGTTTAAAATTTTCCATGACGTTAGTATTTCAGAAAATTTACGATGATTAACCTTTGTATTCCAATATTCAAAGATATTCATACTTGACTGAATGTACCGACCGTTATTTACCGATAGTAAAAAAAGTGAACATAAAATGGAACAAAGACTCAAACGATTAAGCTTAAAATAAAATTGACAAACGGAAGATCAAAATTGTAACCATTATTCAATAAACATTTCCCAATTCTACCACAAAAAGGACGGTCTTCTAGCATTATTTAAAAGATAAAGTTGTGTCTATCAAACTGAAATAAATTTAAACACCTTAGATTTTGAATCAGACAACTTTATATTCTAGAATCGTAGACTTTCTACAAATCTTAGTAGTAAATGACAGAACTGCACTGCGAATCGAATTGAATTCCATATTCCTGAAAAAATCTCTACAATTTAGTCACAACTATAAAGAGTAGTGCTATTAAGTTTCTAAATGTTATAATATATACATTTAGAGAAGACTACCGGTAATTCCATCTATAAGTAAAACTTTAAGGAATTGGAACCAACATTTAATGCATTTTACATTTGGTCGAATAAGTGAATACTAACGGCCTCCAATTAGCAATCTTCAATAAATTCCCATCAATATGTGAATTAAAATGATTGATGCATTTATATAGAATTGTAAAGATTTGTATGCTTAGGCGGATTTATTCAATATATCAGAAAAATTATTATCTAAAAATAATTATCAAATTGACATATCTGATTCTAGAAAACGGGGAAAAATGGAAGAGACTTCTTACAAAATGACAAAAAACTGCTATACGCATACCTGTTTCTAAATTTTTGCGAACAAATGAAGAAAGGGGAATGATGTGTTGACCGAAAAGAATTCAAACATTCACAAAATAATGCAGATTTTGAAACTTAATAAACATTGATCAACTTACTTTTCTGTGGATACAGATTCCTTTAATGTATATAGTTTGATTAGAAAGAACCAATAACTGGTAATAGGCTTTAGTTCCAAACCAAAATCTTTAAACTTCTGCTTCGCTACCTGCTTTTACGCAAACAAAATGTCATCGACCCTATGATATTCTAGTCCAGAAGAGTTAATAAACAACTTGTATCTTTCCTATCAGGGACTCACAGTATAACTTATAGCACCTTTATTTTCTCACAGCTACAATCTCTTAATTCAAAGTCCCCTCCGCAAGCAATAATCGTGGACTTTTCACCAATTCTGAGACACGTGGGTTTGTGAACAGGGCGGGACTAAAGCATGTCAAGAGATATGATGGACGGTGAAGGATTTTCCCTTCATCAATCAAGCAAGGTAATATTATTGATTATCACAACCCCAGGATTAACCATGCTGTAAAAGAGATGGCACAAAGAGGGAGAAAAATTGATCGGATCGGGGCGTAGCTGTAAGGGCGACATTAAATGTCGGATCGGAAGCTGGTGCGGAAACGCAGACTAGAAAGCAAGTGATCTTAGACGATTTTCCATCGATTGGAGGTAATTTATGAGAAGGTGATGATAGTAATTATGGTTTCGAGTTGAGCTTTTTACAGTCCGTCAACAGGAAAGAACGACAGTATGCTTTATACTTGTGAATTATCAATGAGTCAAAAGACACAATTCTAACATTTCCACAGAAAATTTCTTACGGGGTGGCTTCTACTTATGAACACAAGAAGAGATGTACCTGTTTCTGCTAAAGCATTACATAATTCGTTTGACCGTGGTCTGTTTTACTATCTCACGATCAACCATTACTGTCGTAAAACGAAATGCTCATTTTTGTTAAATGTGCGTGTGTTTATCAAACAAAATTGACACCCAATTTACAACCAATTACGAACGGCTTAAGAGAAACTTGTAAGTACAAGAATACTGTTCTGAAAATAACACTAAAACACATCTCGCATGATTCATTCTTTAATCGATTTATAACCACATACACTTAATACTGAATAAAACGACGGTCACAAATTTAACATTTACCATAATCACAGAATAGCTGGACCATTAGTATAACAATATTAAATTGCCAATATTCATTTTAGAAAATATTAAAATAACTTAACATGAAAAATAAAATCGTATCTATAAAAATGCAAGCTAAATAACTGACACCAAATTATATCACAATTACAAAGTTTTGTTCTTATAACCACTCTCACTCTAAAGACGTGGTCGGTCCCCACACACTCTCCTTCAAAATCATAAGTACTTACATAGATATATAACAACCACCAAAGCTAATCATAGGATTAAAAGCACAATAAATTGTTTCGAAACGTTCGTCGTTAATAGGAAATCACATAATTGACTGTATTGCCCATGTTGACTTGGTCTCACAAAATTCCTCTGTACAGGACCCCCCCCCCCCCCACGTCCGCCTCGTCTGTACAGGACGCCCAAGTTTCAACACCCGGGAAATAAATGAATACATTTGTGGATACAAAAATTGAAGTTAAAGGTGCAGTACCCGGCTTAGAATATGTTGAACAAATGACCTAATCAGATTTTCGTTTGGGTTTCATCATTATGATAAACTATCAACTATATTTTCCGCAAATATCTCAGGGCTTAGATGAAATTTCGGTACGAATAATAATAAATAATATGACTGTACTAATTTTAAACAGACCCAGATTGTATTAAAGGATTTTAAAGTCAATCATAGTTGATTTGGATGACGGGTAGATGTGTGACAAAATTGTACAACTGTCGTAGAATTTCAGATTAAATGCAGCAGGATATACTTTTAATGTTGTAATTGCAACTCAGAAAACTGCGGATTAAGTAGGTTACATTTTTAATAACGCTCAAACATTTATCAACGTGTATCTTTAATAGAAGGGGGTAGGGAAATTCCATTAGTTCTCATTTACTGTACTTTGTTTAGACATACATATAATTGTGGCCAAGGAAGGTTAAAAAAAAATCATACAGATTCGAGGGATTTTGTTGGCGTAGGTGTTCTTCTACTAATATAGTTTTTCATGTTATGTGGGAGGATTCAATTTTGGATTCGTATATGTAGTTATACTCATAATTTAGTTATAATTACTCAAGCGGTAAGTAGGGGTCTTAAATTACAGAATCTGACCTTTGATCCCTGCGCCGAACGAAGTTAAGACGGTATTGAAATGGGTTCCGTCTGCCCATCCAGATTTCGAGCATATCTCATAAACTTTGTACACACATCAACCTATTACAACAGTTGTGCCTTTTACTATTTAAAAATTTCTGAGATTCTTATTTTTTGTTTGCATGAAAACAAATTTGACTTTGTTTTTTGGTGTGCCGTTCTTCTGATGTTCCAATTTAGTTTCCGGGGCACATTTCATTATCCGTTCAAGAAATCTTTTTTGAAACTTCGTACGCACTTATATATTATCGTAGTTTATTTTCTGATGCATAAGCCTATTGTTTAACGTAATGCAGCTGATTGGGGAAGATAAAGGATGTTATACAAACCTTACAGAGTGTAGCGACGCTGCCTTGCGACCATTGATATTCCAAGTGGCTGTTTTTCTTATACCTTTCAAACAAGTGCAGGCAAGGTGATGAGTAGTCATCTTGTTTTAATGGTGTGAAGCAAGAGCCTTGGCATTAGATTCCAGTATGTATAGTGGGGTTGTTTCCATTGATATTCCAAGAGGCCGTTTTTCTTATACCTTTCAAACAAGTGCAAGGGATGGTGATGACTAGTCATCTTGTTTTAATTGTGTGGGTTAGTATGTATAGTGGGGTTGTTTCCAGTTTTATTTACGACTAGGCAGCTGTCCCTGTCAGGCCCTACTTCTGCATCACTGACAAGGGGAAATCAGTGATGTAGAAGGAGGCCAAGGACTGTAACAAAGACCTTTTATATTTAAAGGCGTACAAAGGATGGAGAAATTAAACCTAGGCACCGATTAGCCCTCATATCGTTAAATTAACAAATGTACCTTTCGATGGTCTGTACACATTACATCAATTAACATTTAGAAAAATAGATGCATTAAAACAATTGTGGTTTAAGTATCATTAGGTATTAATATTGTGGATTTCCTACGGAATTAACTGGTAAACAGTTTATTTAATAGCCAAGTAGCATCTGGATTGTTTCCCTTTCTCTTAAAGGGCATGAAATTTTCTAATGATTTGCCACCTGCCAGATATTTGTATTACTCAAACTGACAATATGTGCCTCTTAAAATAATTTATTAAATCATTTAGTCAATTAGTTATCTTTGAGGATAGATTATCGAGATAGTATATCTGGGTTGTGGGCTAATTGGAGAGTGTTAATCTTGGAGATGACTGAATTTAGTACTACTATTTACAGGCTCTTCATTTAACTCCAGGGATTTTGCAATAAATGGAAATTTGTACTTGATCAGTCCTCGTCTATTACCCTGTCAATGTAATTTATTGATTCTTAACAATGTATACCACAGCATTAATGTAAGTGTTAAGATGTCGATTTACAATTCTAACAGACACGTGTATTTATCTTTATTAATAATACGCATGCATTGCCGCGCAGACTTCGTAATATGGCATCCGCGATGACTCTGTGCGTTCCTGAGGTGAATATGAATATGACTGTTTGAAGGGACTGACCCAGTCACATGTTAATACTGAGAGGTGAGCAAATAAAACAAGACATTAAGTTCACCATCGACCATGTCGCGCTATTATAAATCATACGACGGAACCCGATTGCAGGAAAGCCACGTGTAATAATTTAGTTGTCAGTGATTTGAAGTGTAAAATTACAGTATGTTTTATTGGCGGTTATTAGTAAGAAACTAGTCACCAAATATCACCTATTGATGAACGTTTATAAGTGCCCCTCTTAATGACTTTTATTTGTATTCGTTGATTGGATTAGGTCGATGATTGCCAATGCTGCGCGTAATTAATATCAATAATTGTAGGGAGATGTCACTAGTAAAAGGAGAATTAGAGACGTGGGCAGACGATATTGATAACAAGATCGGATGAGCATTAAACTCACATTAACAAGACTGCGTCCAGCAACCGAATTCCACAGGAAGAGTGATGGAGACGACCAATTGCCGTCTAATTATAATGTATATTCCTCGCAGCAAAAGATGGGTACAGTAGTAAAATACACGAAAGCAATGAGTTTTAATATCTTTTTATTGTAAATAAAAGTTAAAAAGGGAGAGAGAGGGGGTTGAGGTGACAAGGCTTCTTAAACAAGTTTTGGAGAAGTATGATTATGTTTTGTCCTAAGCATGTTTCCTAGACCATATGTCGAATGCTGTGTCCAAAACAATACCGCCTATCGATATCGATTTAGCAGGATATATATACCTAAACTGATCTGGCGATCATCAACTTTACACGACCGAAGATGAAACAAAAATCATTAAATAAATATTCAAAAGCATTACTTAATAAACATTATGCATTTTATATTGTTCGCCATATTGCGATTTGTAATTAAAGATACATTATGGGAGATTTTTTATAAGGAATTAGCCATTCTTGCTATAACAGTTCAAATATAGATGATGAAAGGAGAATAAATCGAAAATTTCAATCAAATTACTTTATTCTGAACATAGTTATCGCCGTTGTAATTTTTGACTAGAAATGGTAGTTAACCGCATCTTCACCGATTCTTAGTGTGACCGTTCGTTTGATTGACAGGCGTTAACTCCACCTACATAATCTCTGCTGTCTGCTGTCATCATATCAGAATTTGTGATTTACCTTTTAGAATTTTTATAACAATTGGACAAAATGAATGAGAGGATAAATTTTCATTCCTACTTGTATTTTGGACATGCATTAAATCAATTGAATATAGGACATAATATTATAATACAATTATGATAAATCTATAGGTATACACCAGTGGCGTCGTGTCTATTGGGGAAATAAATTGATATTATTAAGACAGAAGACCTGTCCGTCTGTATTAGTCATCACAAGGTCTCCAGGAATTGTATGATTTGTCATTATCTGTGTTTAGTTTATTGCACTTTAAATAGTTTAGATGTCATTTTTTAAGGCCTCATTCAACAGCGGACTCGCTTCGTACACATTATCATTTAGCTTCAAACTGGGAGTATGGCGTCAACGTAACGGTTAATCTCCGTTCACGACGCCATTTGAAATTAAATCAGTCAACGAAATTCTGTTTAAATCCAAGCCATTCGTCTGTCTACAGAGTTGATTTTGTGCTTGTTGTGTAAATAAAGATCTAATATATAATTTCTATGACATCTGAAGCCTAAAAAAATACTTGCAATAATAATCAGATTTAGCTCTTGCATAATGTATGTTTAATGTGTAGGAGAGTATAACATAGTAGCCTATTTAGAATGACTATATTCGTATCATAGTGTACCTACGACAATCATTTAAAATGTAATATTATTCGAGAATAAAAACCGGGCGCTTTTTCAATATTTCTCGCGTTTTCTGCTTTGGCGACAGTTCTTATTATAAAATGAACTAATATCCTCCCAATGTCCCATATAACAACTCTCCATCTCAAAGTACTATTTAACAACTTTCCATCTCAAAGCCTCATTAAACAACTCCCCATCTTCTCGGGAATTTCCATGTAACTGTAAGCTCTTTCAGTTTTGTGTGTCAGTTCCAGAATTGTCTTTACATCATTTCCAGAATTGTTTTATTGATCGAACATAGCAAAGATTTCTGTTTTAAAATTCTATTTAATAATCTATTTCTATGATGTGTAATATTAGTGGACTCTTTGGTAGTAATGTTCTCTGACCAGACAATTTTTGCGTATGTTAATTATGTGCTTGTTAGAGAAGCCGCCCATTTAAAAAGTTTACGCCTCTTAACATTGCACACGTGAGTACCGTTAAATACAATGACTGTACGTGTGTCTAACGTGCCAACAGTGAGTATAGTATCTCCGACGTTAATCCCAAATTAAATGCATTACTTGCAGCTATTCCTTAACAAAGCATTCGACAATTTAATTACCCAACACTGTCCAACCTTAGCAGAAAATGCCCAGTATCGAACTATACGCCAAGTTTCACCAGTCCCACAAAATTAGACCCAAAGTTATCGTGTTCCAAATCTGCTTAACCTTGAATCAAATTTAACCAAGATCCAAACACAATGAAACTATACACCAAGTTTCGTCACTACGAATATCCATTGTTGTCATGCACAGTTTGTATCTTGTTGCAAAAAGATAATAAATTGTGGTCACAAGAAGACAAGCGGCCAAAAGAAAATGCGGTTGCAACAAGTAGACTACGTCGTAAACTAAAACCAACATTAGGAGGCAATACACGGAATGGATTAATAAGATTGTATTTTAACATATGGATTACCAAAAGAATCATTAACGTCACCAGAAACCAATTGAATGAGTCAAGTAGACTGTTTGGGTGTAATAAGTAAGCTGATGCTAACAAAATGAAATGGGGTTTAACGTCCTACTCTTCTGCACCCAAAATACTTAGAAGTCGGGTTAACAGTTAACCAAGAGGACGTTAGATTGATTTTGTATGAAAGGGGAAGACCACCAAGTTTCAACAAGGTGACCATTAATTTTAAATATATATTCAGAAATAATCCCCTGTAAGCGAGAAATTATTTTATTTTTTTTTTAATGTTTTCCTTGCGTTGATGGTGGTGAGTACATGTGGGCCAGTTGATCTGAGTTACCATTCGGCATTAGGACGTCCGCAAAGACTGTAAGACCCACAATAATCCACTATAAGATGATTAAAGGATAGCAAAACATTGGTAACCTTTTTTTTATCGCCCATTTATGTATATAGCCTTTACCAATATAACACACATAAATGTACCAAATTATTTTGAGTGACATTAAACAAATGTTTATTTTTAAAAAGAATGCACGTGAGACACGCATTGCTTAGCTATCTCGTGATCACGACTTCATCTCGTGACCCTGATATATTAAGCCGTGGCCACAAACTATTATATCGAGACATCGTGATAAATAAAAGTGCCTGCATGACAATGGCGAGCCCCCACTCATCGCTCTCATTCGATAACAATCAACATATTTTATTTTAATGTTTACCCTTCCGACAATAACTACAAATTTGTTATTTCTCCACTTGATATAAGGGGAATCAAGATGTAAAGGGTAACAGCTCGTTCATGGCATTTGTGGCACAAGAATAAACTAACTCGTTGGTTTACTAATAATTTCATTATCTATATTTCTACCATGTATTTGAGGTAATCCGTTCGCCTGAGGTTAGTCAAGGGTCATGCGTTTCATAATCTGTTTTATTTTGATCAATATCAATAATTAATGTACATTTCTTGTACTTGTACATTGCATGCACGTCAATCAGCAATGAGGCAGTTAATGTGTTAAATAAGGCAAGAAATTGCATTAATTTACTGTTTGTTAATATTAGTATGGTACTTAATAAACTTCGGTAACATGTATAATTCGATGAAAACGTCAATAGTATGAGAAATAACTAAATTACAAATCAACCATTTTAACCACGAAAATCATGTTAGGGTGGTACAAAGATAAAGGTTACTATTCAAATAGCATATAACACTTTGCGATTACGTAGTTATCTACCCACATAGCCTATAATAACTCTGGCATGTCTGCACAATCACCATTATACCCTATCCACACATGTATGTTATATTTATGTTGATGTAAATTATATCTTAATGTTTCTGCGCTATATTTATGTACGGTATGGGAAATAAATAAATTTCTATCTATGACTACAATCAACATGCTCGTTCTACAAACTCTTTGAAATTCGTCGGGAACATATGTCGACCTTCGTTCAGTGCGACTAAAGTCGCCATGCATGCCGTTCTTAACCGTGACAGTTTCCGGTTTAAACATAAATTGTGTTACAAAAATGGCAAACCATCGCTTTGTTCCTCAGATTATTGTAAATGATATTATATGCTTCAAAGACATCTATAAAAAATGTACTTCCACGTTCACATGTTGTAATTATGTCGAATTACGACTTTCACACGGGATACGCGCCAGAGAAGTAGTGGTCCATTATTATGAATGAGGAACAAGGTCCCTTCCGGTACCGTCCAGAACAATATTTATATATGTCTACGGGAGAGGGGTGGGGTGGGAGCCCCCCCCCCAGTGCCACCAAGTAAAATTGGGCTGTGTGGAGCATACTAGCGTCGGTTTGTACCATATCTCACCCACGGTGTATGTTTGATATCGGTTGCGCATTATGATTATGATGTTCGAAACCGATTGAAACCGCATGATTTTTTACCATTCTCGAGTGGGCAAAAATACTTTAAACCATGACGCAAAGCTCGTCATTGCGTCCCTCTCAATTAACCTTGTTACGTCCGCCGCTATCTACAGTGATGTCGCAGACAACTTTTTACGAAACTAGTCCAAAACGATGTTACCGTCTTGAATGGTTGAAATCGTATTTTTAAGGTCCCACTCCAGTTGGTTCTTATCGGTTGACAACGATCGGAAATAACAACCCTGGCATGTGGGTATCTCAAGGATCGGGATAAGGTCGACCCTTTTTATCCCGTGCCGAACTAAGTAAGGGAGGGGTATTGAAATGATGTCCGTCCGCCCGTACCGATTCATAAACCGTTAAAGTTATCTTGATGAAACTTTGTACATACATCAACAGATTACAGTAGTTGTGCCTTTTTTCTTCCATAGACACAAATTTGACTTAGTTTTTGGTGTTCAATTTTGTTTCTGGGGCATATCTCATAACCCATTCAAGATATCTTCATGTAACTTTGTACAAACACCAACCTATTATAGTACTTATGCCTCAGATTTTGTGGTGGCGAATTAACATTGTTCCACTCACAAAAGTATTGATGGAATGAGTCCAATGCATTATCATCTCTAAAGGCTAAATAGGGCTCTGCAGATTAAATAAGACCGAGGGCGTGAGTCACAAAATAAAATCAAACTCAAAAGAGGTAGATTTATGTATCACAAAATCACCCAAAGCATGCTATGCACACTTCCTTCAATAGCAGGACTGACTCGGTGAGGTCAACATAAGGACAACTAGACTATTCAGAAAAGTTCAGAGAAGAGGAATCTATATAGTGTTTTGGCGAATAGGTCGGGAAATAATCCCCATAAACATTCTTGTTTGGAGTGTAAAGATCCTCCCTGTTTATTATTCCCGTGTATTTCATAGATAAAGCATGTATACTATTTTAATGTAAAAATGCATGTTATTATATAATGAAACACGCATTATATTAAATTTTTGTGTACAATTCACCACCTCGGCATCGCAAATTATTTTGTGTTAGCCCCACACTAGATGTAAAAGTATATAATATTCAATTAACTCCTTCCAATAACATATAAATTTATTTAACAAAGAACCAGAAATAATTTTATAGTGTAACGAGTTTTAAGAAAACCCCATTTAGTGAGGTCCTTGTGCTTGGTGTTTACTGCAGAGTGTTTTAGTATTAGGTTCTAATTTAGTCAGTGCGAAATCAAGTTAGGGCCGACAATGTTGTATTATTTTTAACAAAATACTAGGATACAATGATTGAGGCCAATGAAATTGATATTTATATACATACAACTTGACTTGATGGATCTTTAAAGTCATTGGGTATCAAACTACAATTTCAAAGATAAACATATTGAAAAACATAAAGTACGAAAGGGTAATCAGAAAATTGATTTGATTAAACCTCCTTGTGTAAAGCTGGAAACAAATTGTCGTAAAACTTGTGTCAGATACAAGAGACACCCGTTTCTGATAGTTATGTGTTTCAAAAGTTGTTTTGGTGTAAAAGTAACATTTGAACAAATGAAATCATTTTCAAATTGCCCCTCTAATTAAATATCCAAATTGGCCCCGTGTGGAGCCCCACGTTGCGAATGACTGATCTAGAATGAGCTGGCTATTACGAAAAAAAAAATCATTTTTACTAGACACGGAACGAAATGACAATGAAATGTGGCCTAACATCCTACTGCTTTGCTCCGACCGGGATAATCAAGATGCCTTGGCACAAAACGATTTTGCTGTAAAATCAATCGAAGCCAATGTAACCACCGTCTACCATTAGCCCAGGTTAGGTGCAAAAGAGTAGGACGTTAAACCCCATTTCATTTCCAATGTAACCACACAAGTAAGTAAACAGTAATAAAAGATATATCAAATAAAATACTTGAGAATGTAGGTTGTCTTAAATTATACATTTATACATGCATTTTATTCCAGTATGCTGGATCATTCATCAAAGTTATTTCACCTGGGGTGGGGGAGGGGCATGTTATACTGAGTGTGATATTCCTATAATATTATATCAATATTCAAATTGTGTGTGTTTCAAAAGTAAAATTGAACTTTTTTAATTTACTGAGTAGCTGAACACTTCCACGAAAGACTATTGGTTTCTGACCTTAGGGATCCCATGGGTGCTCTATCAGCCCATTATTATATCTAACTAAACGTATAACATTGGCCTGCCGCTTGTCACTGATTATGATGTAAGAATATTAGATGTTTATATAAAATCAATATTACTTGATGGAGGGTTTTACAAAGCCCATTCATACTTTCTATTTCATAGTTAGCTTCAAACATTTCCCAATTTGTACGTTTGGTGTGTTATTAAAATTTCAGTCTCAATGGAATGTTTAATTATTAATTGCACATTGGAAGTGTTGGCAAACAATCTTCATCTAATCATTTGTAATTACCATAGGCGTATAACTCGATATTTCAATGAACCAAGTCCTTTTCATCTTTGCAGGGTTAAAAAATATTTAATTGGAAAAACAGCTATCGTTTCCGGAAATTCATTATCCATTGAGTCGACATAAGATAAATTAAATGTTAGAACCTTTTTTAAAACACTATTTAAAATTTGTACTTTCCAGAATCTGAATATCTTCAAATCACATTATTATAACGCAAACCATCAAAGTCCTTCACTATAAGAAGCTGGTTTTCAATAATAATACGCCAAAAGTGAAGCTTGTCGCCCCCGTCAAGATAGTTAGGTAGCTTTGCGCTAATGTTTCCCAGATGTCTCCCATTGTACTATGGCGGTCATCTTAGATCTTCAAGATTTCTGCCACGAAAAAAAACCCTATATCTACATTTTTTTCCGCGTCAGGGAAATGAATTATATTATCTAGAAACGTATCAGATTGTTGTTATTAACGCAACAAAAGACAAAGTTCATATAAAATCCAAATTGATTTTTATATCTCAGCTTCTGAACCAGTTGGGATCACAATCTCGGTGTCTAAATATATATTTTAAGAGCCAATGAATACAAATATACCATCTTGGTTATAATGTAATGGAACTACATTAATTTCCATCACTGCCACTCGATTAGAAGCAGGGTTATTGTTTTGAAAAGTCTCGGTCAATTGCTTTTCTCTTCTCCACATAGAGTTTAACTAAACACGCCCAGCATCGAAATTAATCAAGTAAAGAGAAAAAAAGTTAATATATTTTTGGGGAAGAAACCCTTTTCTGGTCGGCAAAATAAGGTGACCGAAATCCCATGTCTTTATGATTAGTAGCCACGCGGCTTTATGCGCGACATTGTTTCGTGGAGCATCATTATTTGTTTCATCAGTTTTTCGGGGTGTGAAATTTATGGTGTCCTGTGAATGGAACAGTATGGTTGATTGGTGCTTCAGGTTGGACCACTTTCAAGCTGCTGTATTTGACAAGAAAGAGCGCTTCCGGCCGTCCAATTTTCTAAAACGGGAGGGACATCATAAAACACCCCCCCCCCTCCCCGACTTCGACGGCCACGGGTTCTATGCATCAAAGTCGGAACTTTTTTTTAGACATTTTATTCCTGCTCCCTCTACACTTAAATCTAAAACTCAGATGGGCACATAATGGATTGATGTTCTCACAGGCCGTCTAGTTGCAAAATCTTTTTCGAATGAGCCCCTTATACCAGCGAAGAAATATATAGCGCCTTAATATGGAAATTTTCAACAAATATTAACATTACATATCCCCATAAATAATTCTCAACAAAGAAAGTGCCTGTACAATAGCCGCCTCAGATCTTCTTTATGATAAAAGGGTCTATGTGTCGGGTTTGAAGAAGCAAAATCACCTTTGCATCACAACCGTCTTGGATTCATGTCATTTCTTGACCTACAGCATTTGTTAAAGAGTCCGACGATCTTTATAAATATGGAAATCTAATGGATGTGACGTCAATCTCGCAGATGATTTCCCTGAATTATTTATGTTTATTTCCTGATCCTTCCGCCGCAAAATCATGAATATTATCATGAACATTCACCAACCATCATTAGGGTGTAATGATGATATATTCAAACGTTTTTTCTTTAAAAAAATCGGGTAAAAATTGCGACCTCTAGAAGGACCGCAACCTTAAACACGATTTTTCGTACAATCAGGGGTCATAATTCTGAAAGTTACCATCCGGTATGCATTTTCAGTTTTATCTAAATCGGAAAAAAAATTGTAACTTCTAGAGGGTCCACAGCCTTAGAATTACATACTGTTACACTATTAGCGTAGAAGGCGCGACCATTTTGTCGGGCAGTTTTGTGCTATTTTCACAAAATGACGGGTGTAATGATGATGTATTCAAACTTTTTTTAAAAAAAAAAATCGGGTAAAAATTGCGACCTCTAGAAGAACCGTAAGCTTAAACACGATTTTTCGTACAAACGGGGGCCTAGATCATTGGGCCATAAATGCATTTAAAATTTCAAATTCTGATGAAAAGGGGCTATATGCCATGAAGTTACAATCCGATACATGTTAATATCGACAGGAACCGAGATCTACTGTCCACAAACAGGGGCGACGGCACAGCACGTCCACATCAAAAATGTGGCTGTATTAAAAAGGAATAGCTAATTGCTTCAACTTAAATAGATATGGTCGAAATCGCGTTCTTCTATCCGAAATAATTGATTTTTAATTCTGTTGAGAATGCGTCATCATCAGGGACGCTTTGACGTATATACACTGATCTTGCTGTTTTAACTGATTTATGGTGTTGACGTAGTCGTGAAGGACCATTAGCTGTTGTAAGAAATGTTTTATGTATGTTAGTGCCCCAGAGACAGCTGGGTGTCTTTTGTACTCTCGTGTATATGCGTAATTTATGTAAGTTGAGTACCACGTATTTTTGTTTTTCTTCATCAGACCAGTCTGTACACTATAATAGAGCTGGATGCTGTTACTTTAAAACTGGATAATCGAGACTGTATTATTATCATAACTTATTTATGGCAATCGCGGAGTGAAAGAATTTGACTGAAATTTTCAAAATATTCTCTTTTCGTTATCTTTTTAAGAACTATTATAGCGAGGACTGTCAGCTTTTGTCTAATATTGCCTATTGCCGCTTCAAGTGTTACATAAATTAAAAGTTAGACATTAATAAATATGACATCTCTATTTAAGGATTTAATTTTAAAAAAATGATAATCGAGACTTTGTTATTAACTTAACAACGGTAACATTTATATAGTTTTTATAACGGTTTTAATTCTCATTTTCAATATATTCCCATTTCATTATCTATTTTTAAAGGGACAATAACATTCTTGCTGGCTTGGTAGCTCCAGAAAATAAATAATACCCTTATTCTAAGTACTAGATGTTTAAATGTCCTACCTGTTGTGTAAATTATCCATTACAACCTATTTTATTTGTCCAGAGGGTTCGAAAATATTTTAAAATCCAAGTCACATTTGAAAATGTTTACGTTAGACTTTTCAAATCAATTGGTTTAATTTTTCCAATTTTTAAAATTAGGTGTGTTAAGATGAAATTTATATCATCATTTAATTGGAATATTCTAAAATAATACGATTTGTTGACCAGAATGAAGATTGGGACATATTTTTCAGTTACAACAAGAGTGTTATTGGGGCTTTAAAATACTATTAAAGCCACAGACCTGTAAGCCCTTAACTAATCTCACAATGACTCTCCCAAGAGATATAGATTTCATGGCTAAGCAATGTAAAACGCCCATTTGAGCTATAGAAATGAATAAAATATACACATTTTGTTTTCAAAGAGTTTTTTTTTTTGTGGAATGTAGTCAGACGTTGGAGTCGATGGGGTTTAACGTTCGCTCGTCACAAACTTGGTCATTCTTTGGTAGTGGGAGGAGAAAACAGGCGACCCTATCGTACAAACACAGAATCGAAACCACGCCATTTGTCTAAATGACAGACCTTCTGATCCAACGCGTATGTGTTAACCATTCAAAGGCAAGCACCCCTACCGCCACGTAACCCAACTGAGCTTCATATATATATATATCAACAAGTCCATAAACATCAAACAAATCAGAGATTAATACACCGCACCATGTTTAAGCACATTCTTTACCTATTATGAACCAATCACACGCCAGCATCCTTTTAACATAATTATAAAGTGGTCTTTAAGACTATACATTATACATGCCCTGTCTCGTATAAAATAGAACCATGCCCTGTCTCCGATAAAATAGAACCCGTTTGCTAAATGGTATTTAGTAATCATTTACAGAATCACAAAACATTATAAAATTCTAAATAAGAACATGACCAAAATGAAAATCAGCATTTTGCTAAATGACGAAACACTGTATATGAATAATTTCAAGTCGGTCGTTTCTCGTTTTCTTTAAACTGGTGAGCAGAATCACAAATTGCTGAAAACTACATTGTGTTTTTCACTAAGACAGTTTTTTCAAGGATGGATTTTTTTCATAAAACATAATATGATAGTAATGTAAAATGTAGTCATATCTTAAAATGGTGAAAAAGTGGAAGATGTGCCATTAAGAGAACCAAATGCTGGTAGATATCTGTTTAAGGTGTTTTTACTCTATGATTACAGTGATTATAAAATCTGATTGCTAAAATCAATAAGATTCTACAATTGCCTAGCGGGATTTTCCGAGAACGATAGTTTTGGTGCCAATTGTCTGCCGAGTTGCCATCTTCACTTTCCGGTTTATATTTCCTCGTAACAACCAATTTTGTCGAATTGAGGCGTCCAAGTAAAAGACTCATATTGTCTGTAAATGTCACCATCCCCTTTTATGATAGACATACGGCTAACAAATAGAACATACAGATTAAACATAAGCCCATCGTTGCTTATTATTTTTATGTATTATCTTTTCGTATACTTTATTTGAAATGGAAAAAGAAACGTTATAAAAAACCTAAGGCATAAAAATCAATATAATTATCAGACTTGTAACTACACGGGCTATTCAAACCGTATACAATTATTTTGCAAGTTAAATATTAATGAAAGCATATTTCTTATGTTACCAATTATATTGATATTTTTTTAACCATAGCATCAATTTACTATTTCTAGATATGCGCCCTGGCACAAGCAAATTAAGGTATACTGTTTTAACTATGTATATTGTAGACCCATAGCGAATGCAGGTTTGTCCACGCAATGGAGACTATCGTACCAACCATATCTATGCCCCCGTTTCCGAAATAAAGCTGGGAAACATTGGGGCCAAGAGATGACGAACCCTATCGATATTGAGCATTCCGTGACATAACGTGCAAGGCCTCTTTTTCGAAAAGTTTGTGAACGCGATATAAGCCACAGTTTCAAATTTTGGTATGAAGAATTTGGAAATATAGTTTGTGACGGATTCTGTCCATACTTGGTGTAAGTTAGGTCGATACCTTGATTGAGTTCGATAGGATAAGCCATTTGATTGGCTGATGTTTGGGGCCACGATAACTTTTGTTCTAATTAAATGAGAGTGATGAAACTCGGGTGTCTTACATCAATACCTTGACTAAGTTCGATAATGAGCATTTTCTGCACAGGGTAAGCCGAGCGATAGATAATTAGATTGGCCGAGACTTTTGAACACAAGAATGTTTAAACTTGGTGTAGGTGCTTGTTGGGTCAATATCTTGATGAATGTCGAAAATGAGTAAAATTTCTGCTTAGGGTAGCAGAGATAAGCAATTTGATTGGTTGATGCTTTGGGACACTATAACTTTAGTTTTAATTAAGTCAGAATGATGAAACTTGGTGTATAGTCTCATTACATCAATACCTTGACTAAGTTGGACAATGAGCATTTTCTGCTCAGGGTAAGCAGAGCGATAATCAATTTGATTGTTCGAGACTTTGGAACACAATAACTCTCCCTTCACTGAGGTAGAATGTTTAAACTTGGTATAAGTCAATGCCTAATGGAATTCGAAGATGAGCATTTTCTGCTTAGGGTAAGCAGAGATAAGCAATCTGGTTGGTTGGTTCTTTGGGGCACGATAACTTTGGTTATAATGAAGTGAGAACGATCAAACTGTTAATATAGATTCGTCATATCATTACCTTGACTAAGAATCATATCATTACCTTGGTGAGAATTTTCTGCTTAGGCCAAGGAGCGACAAGCAATTTGATTGGCCAAGACTTTGGAACATAACAACTGAGGTAGAATGTTTAAACTTGATGTAGATGTTCATTAGGTGAATGTCTTGACTGAGTCCAATGATTAAGTTTCATTTCATTTACTTATAAAAACAAAAAATGTGCTATTAATTAATGTGTCTTCTATTTAGTGGCATTTAGCGATCGGGAAAACACACTAAGAGGATACTTGTCGAAACGTTGTGCTTTTAGAATAAAACTAGTGATTGTATGCCATAAAAACTGTGTTCTGTTAATGTCTTCTATTTATTTTGGGAATTTGGCGGGGGACAGACTATAAATTCTTACGCATAGCAAATATTATTAAGTCATTAAATACCAACAATCTTTTATGCAAGTGAAAAGCATAACCTGGCAGATTATTGCGAGTGTAGTATTATTTCCCAATCTAGTCCCCTCCCTTGAACAGGATTGTTGGCGATGATGGAGTTTGATAAATCTATTTCACAACATACAAACGGATTTTCTTTGCTTAAGCGTACGCGTATGTTCGGGAGAAAACTTTTAATGATATACTTCAAGGATAATCCGAAATTGACATCGAGCAATAGGGAATTCTCTCAACCGATAATGCTCAATATCAACACCGATGAAATGACGACCACAGGCAATCGATTAATTTCGGCCACTAGAATTCGGCCGTCATCGAAAAATAATGCACTGTAAAATGACCAATTAAAAATGTTAAGTAAAATACACTGATTCGGTGCCATGCAGGTGGTGGTTTTCTTAAATACCTATCGTCGTCTGAACGTTGTCTTAGGTTGGTAGAAATATTTGTTGGTTTTGCCCCTATGTCTTTCCACAGCCGACAATGGTTTGTCCATGATGTGTACACGATAACTATCAATGATTATTAGTTAGAATATTTGTTGTATGGCAGGTGTTTCTACTGTTGTCTACCGTTAGAAAGGTTAATCCACGTTGCTAATGATCATAAGCACCCTTAGCCTCTTATCGGTAAAGGACAAGGAGATGGAACGACGCCGAGAGAATAATCGCTGGGTCGAAACATACTTCATTCAATTTTTGTTCATTCAGTAAACTAATACTGCACTGATAGTGTTAGGATTTTTGCTAATTAGGAGACTTAAAGGTTATTATTATAAATATAACATTCAAATACTTTCTTCGTGGAAGTGATACTGTCCCTTTATAGTCTCATTACGTCATTTCAGCGTAATAAATGTCTAATAAAAAATCTTGTCGGCACACATGTCCGTCCGTCAACAATTAGCTAATTAACCGGATAGAGAGACCAAAGTTTAAACAGGTTTTGGTGTGAAGCATTCCTGCTGGAATTTACCCCGTTTTACGAAAATCTTGATAAAGCGTGGGGGGGGGGGGGTAGGATGAAGCCAGTTTTTTTTTAAAAAGTATTCTAAAAAGTTTTGTTTTTAGAGATATATGTGTCAATAAGCTTGTACCAAACATGTACCCAATTTCACTTTATACTTCACTTCGCTTGGTAAGAATCGGGTTTGCATTATACTTTCTAAAATTCTTGTGTAATAGTCAATTCAAGTGGAATAATTAAGAAGGTATTGTACCTATGTCATTAACGTTTCACATGTAGTACAAAATAGATATTGGACAACTTCACTCTAAATAGTAGGTCCATCGGTCAAATAGTGTTAACATCGTGCGAATCTTTTTCCGGACTGAGATATCACATCACACTTGCATATATAAACAAATTCCACCCATTTCGTACTTCTTGAAGCTTATTGTTATCCATTGTGCCTGAATTGTATCCTTCGGTTTTTTTTCCGTAAACTGATAAGCGTTTTCTGAAAGACTGTTCCAGATGCCGTAATCTATCGGATTCAGGTCCTGGAATTGTGGCGGGGCTATTAAATGCTATACTCTTGTCAACCAGTCCCAATACTCGACAATTCGATATATTTATTACGACGCTGTTTGGGAAGTATTATCTAACAATAGTGAGTATTACGACCGGTCGACATAAAGTAAGCACTTTGGGCCAATGAAATCTTCAATTGTATAAAAATGGGTTAATATGTAGTAGGTCGATACCTTAGATCCCGCCTTTCTCTGAAAAAATTAAAACCATGAATTTATTTCATTACCACTCTGTATTTTAGTGGTGGAACCGATCTTCCTAGAACGTGCCATATAATTATCTTTAAGAACAGCATTTGATGGCCTACTGGAGTTATTCTGTTTCCAACGTTTTCAAATAGTTCTACTGATAAAGAATCAGTTTCAGAAGAGTTATTTGCCCCTGAAATTGATAATCACATTTAATATACTTTAGGCATTTAAAATACGTTACTTAGCTTCGGTTTAATGTAATTTTTGAAACAGTTTTCATGTGACGAGCGCCTATGATTAGTCTAAGGGCCAAGTTGGCCATGTACGTATAGTGTTAAGAATTAATATTGACAACGGCACGTGTAATGCGTTTGACGTGACATGCCAATCTTCCTTACGTAGGCTTCCGATAAATTGTTCTATAGCTGCACTAGCACATTAAGAAGAACGCACTGTTCGGTTAAACTAATAAAACATTTAATCTTGAGTTTATACAGCATTCACAAGACATTAACCAGTCTGCACATGATCCTTATGTGGTAATTAACTGGCAATTTCAGATATCAATTAGAGACATCAACATATCCCAATTATAACTGGCTTCTATACATCATATAATTGTTTTCATTGTGCTATTTTTGGCTATAGGCCTACTATTTCTTTCGAGTAGTTTGAGAATAATTTCACAAAAGGAAATGTAATGGCAATTGATAATGTCCAACTTGGCTACACAAGCCTGGCTATTGCGGACGGACTTAAGACGTGCAGTGTCTTTTGCCAGGACAGCAGCACTTCCGCCTAATGTTCACAGAATTTCTAACGCGACAATTTCTTCGTACTAATCGTCGTCTGCCACCCTTTCCATTTAGACTATTATTTTCGACCGTTTCACATAACCATTCACTCTCGCTTTGTTGCGGTGGTTTAGGTTTACATAATATAATTGAAACAATTAAGGTCCCTGAACGTTTAGTGATATGAGAATACATCATTTTAAAAGTTAAATTTCTAATAGGAATATCATCAAAAAATGGTTCAGTTCAGTATTTACACAGTTATGATGAATTGAAAATCTATCGATCTAGGCTGCCCCTTATGTGATATTGTATCAAATATCACTCTCCTCGTCCTATGTTACTGCGCTGTTTTGTTGGTCTTTCGAGACAGTTAAGAAGATCAGACTACCAGCTTATTTTCCGAATCAGTAAATTACTTACACTTAAGTCACTTATATTGAATGGTCAGAAATATATTATAAAAGTGAGATAATATCGATACATGAAAACAACTTCACCGATAGGACTTTATAATTATTGTGAAAGACCATGTTCGCATCTGACCCAATAGGTGACTCCCAGATAAGAAAATCTCGTCTGGTGACCTACTTTGCACTTTACATGATCAAACTCGGTAGGGGCATTAAACTGCGGTTGCAAGAAATTTGATTTTTGGACATAAAACGTTTTATAGGTCTAAAAATGAATTTTTGAACAAAAAAATCTTCCTGCAAATTTATCGTCTCTTTTATTATTATTCTACGCATTATGGCTAACATGTCCGTGGCATTTTGCTCGTATCTGTTAGGGGTAACCCATCGCACTTACTGGCCGGCAGTGGTCATTCATGCTTTCTGTGGTGGTATAGAACAACTGAAACGCAGTTTTAGGTGCTACTGATTATAGTTAATCTAGTCTAGATGTGTCTGGAAATTAGACGACTCTTGTCAGAGATACTTCTGCAAATTACCTAGTTTTGTCAGGGGTACCCCACCACTAGAAATGTTTGTCGGAGTGTTTTTGTAATACCTGAAGATGTACGGTACACTGTTGTACGATTTTCATGTGGTACAATAATTTTGAGCTAATTTAGCCTAGGTGGGGGAGATGTCATTTTGAACCCGGCAGACCTAAATTCTGATGGTACCAGATACGCATGCAGCTAGGTTGAGCCCCTTGACTCCCGCTCTAATGGGTTCCACAGTAAGCAACGTAGTTAGTCACATGGCCCCATTTTAGCCTTATGTAAAACCATGGACCACCCATGGGTCATCGTAGTTTCCCAATGCTATTCCAATGGACGAAGGAGAGCGGGAGAGGGGGGGGGGGGTAACTTCCGCTCGAAACAAACAAGGTTATTTCGGGACTAAAATATGGTTAAATTTTATTTCAGTAATTCGCTTGCCAGTATGTGTCTCTAGCAGTGTGAAGAAACCACTGTAACCCATGCAATTGCACGGAAGTTTCCAGAAGGGTCATGTTACAGTGTGAGGAAACCACACACTTCCTATGTAACCCATGCAATTGCACGGAAGTTTCCAGAAGGGTCATGTTAATGTACATTTCATTTCCTGTGAACCTGTTTCACGGCAGATCTGAAAACAAGATTGCTCGATGGAAGGGGTGAAAAAGACAGCTCTGGAACATCTACTGTAAAATACTATGCCACTGAGAGCCCAACGACGACTTAAATGTATTTGCATTGTGTTTAATAACATCCAAATTTTGTGTTATATACTGCACTGACCATTAAAAGATTTCAAGTCACTTCCAAAAACAGATTGTTTACTTCAAAGTGTAAAATGTCTGAACGTCTTTAAGGAGTAGCATGTAAACACAGTGGTTCAATTACGTTCAGTATTAACAAAGATATGGTGAATTAAAATCAGTCAACATACGAAATTCACTGCAGACAATACAAGCCAACGCGAAGCATAATTTTCTCCGACATCTTTTAATTCCCTCCGAGAGGTTATCTATCGTTGATATTTTGGATATTAATTACACAGCTTTAGCTAGGAGATTTGAAGTCGTAAAAAAATTCTTGTTTTCCGAAAAATGCCAGTGACTTTAACCAACAAAATAATAATATATACTTTAATCACTGTTGGTGTATGGCATAGTATTGTTCGCATATCTGCGATGCACTAATCCAGGAAGTTACTTAAAGATTCCCGAAAATCGGATAACATTTTACGTCGGATATATGTAAACTTGAACCCATCCGAGATCTTTGGGATATAAACATAAAGTTTTAGTTTCGTGAAAATCGAATATTAATTGTGACCTATTGTCCATAAACAAATTTAAACGTATTTCCCGAACCCAGGCCGACATGGGAGACGACATAAAGAGCCCATATCAAAATGTGGGCGTATAAAAATACTTATACCCCCTTGATTTGGGTCATTAATAAAATTGTCGACTTGGATATTGGATTTCATGCTTTGATTGTTTTAATTATTCTATTACGTCGAAATGTAAAAAAAAAATGATAATAAAAAAGTTACCGAGGTACCTTTCAAAACAATATGTTTTAACATAGAGTTTGCGTAATCAATAATCGAAATAATATATCAGATAATAACATGTAACAAACAACGTTAACTCTTACTAACAGGTTGCGTACTATTTTCATATAACAGGGGGGGGGGGGGAAATTTCATTTGAAAAAAAAATGTTATTATGTTGAGTGTAAACGTTACCTGCAAAATTACACTTCGCGAGTCAAAAGGGATTCTAAATTGAAAAATAAATCCAGCTGTAATTGAAAGGTATATATTTTCAAGAAAAATCGCTTCCTGGTAATGCGCGGTGACACAGACTCACTTAAAATGGTTGTCATATAAAAGTTTCAACTGATTAGTCGATTTAAGTGGTTTATGTGCACTTCTGTTTGTATGCTATGTATTATGAACGGAAAATGTTGACGTAGAAATTCAATTACTGCGGAGATCAGAACTAAATCCGAGTTACAAACACTATTGGACATTGATTAAGTGAACATTAAGTAAATCTAATCCCTACCCTTCCCAATAAAACTAGAACACATCCATGAACAGGAAAATATATGGCATACTGAAAATCGGCTTGTTAGTAGGTCTTTCTATCAGATAATCATTATAACCTAAACCTTGATTACTAAAATTTCCAGACGCATAATGGACTCTAATTATAAACACACCAATTAACTTGTAGATTGGCTGTAGATTGTTCCTACTGTGTGGGTCGGAATGTCGGTTTCAAACGGATTCATTTTATATGCCACGGCTTAAGAGTGGTGAGCCCCGAGCCGTATGTTGCACGATTATTAAAAGTCATATAAAAGGGCATACGATTCAGGGATGCATTGTATTATAAAGTTGCAAGTTGCAGTTAGTTGATTCATTACAAAGTTATGACCCTAGCATAAAAATACAATAAAGCATTGGACGAGTGTATGAAAAAAGACACATATTATGCTCCATTTTGTAGAACACTCAGATCTACTGTGAGAAGATCGCGTTTAAGATAAATCTTCTCTTTGTTAAGTTTTTTCATTATTTGTGGTTTGAGTGCCCTAAAAGGTATGTTTATTCGGAATGTGAATAGGATACCTTCCCGAGCATGCATTGTATACCTATATAATATTACCGAATATCGTTAAAATCATCATGAATTCTAGTAATTATCAATAACAAAACTGACAACATCAGCCATACTTTTCCCAGAGAAACAATACGTTTGGAGATTATCGTTATCATTGCATAACGGTTAGTTATTAAACCCAAAATGTTTCGGAGATTGCAACGAAATCTTTCTACTAAATTATATACATTATCACCAAAGTTTCCCATAATGAATTTCTAGGCGACTGGTCTTTACCACTCATAAGTTGTAAAATTTTAGCAGCTGTGAAAATGTGTGGAAAATATATTATATACATGTAAATATGTTTCAGCCTGTGTTTATCTTTCATCGCCATTAGATTCATTGATTAGTGTTTAATTAATGACTGGATAACTCGACCATAATGCATTGACACTATGAAATGTCTTATAAAGGAATTGCTGGCTCGACGCGTGGTATATATTATAAGATATTATAAGACGACATGTTATAGTGAATTCAAGGAACGGGGGGGTAAATGATATTTTACCTTTTTTTTAAACAAAAAACCCCAAAACATACCCCCTAGCGACATTGCCAGTTACACAGAAAACCTTAAGAATGCGTTCGCGAGACAACCATGCAAAATTGAAAAAAAGCGGCACAAGCGATATCGGGCGATTTTGGTCAAACTTTGTGGAATTGGTCATTGGGTACCCCGCATACATCACATGAAATTTGGGGGTCACCAACCTTTTAGTTAGAGAGAACCAGCTATGACCAGTTTATACTGAAAAAACGTTATTTTTTTTATGATTTATGGCCTAAATTCAAATAATTCTCATAAATTGCCTGATTATATTTTATTATTTCTCATTATTTTTCATGAAAGGTATTGTCAACTACTCTCATAAAAAAATGACCAATAAATTTTTCCGACATAGTTTGGACCATGAGAGATTCATGTAGATAGGTAGTTTTTGCTCTAAGGTGATACATATGAACTTTATGGTGCTATATCTCCACCACTGCGGGGCTGAGGATAAATCCATTAATAATGGAGGTTGAGGTCAACTAATACTAATATTTGGTTTTGAAAAAATCACTAGCACAGATCTCTTTAATACTGAATTCGACGATCGAAATTAAGGAAAATTACTAATTTTCTGACATTATTTCACTAATAAAATCGGTCCTTGCCTGTGTTTTTAGGTTTGAATTAGCCTCATTCACCATCGATCAGTCGGGGCCGGAACAGATCATCGGCCAGGTTGTTGAAGTTGGGATTGGAATCCAGCCTGTCAGCATCCAAGATGGCGGCGTCCCCCGTTTGCTCGTTTTCCCGTCTTTTTCCACGAATAAAATGCGGTTTACTAGCCAGTTATCCTTCAGAAACTACAATTGTGAATTTACGCGCATGCAACAAAGACATTACAAGCCATTTACAGCGGCTTCATTTGCCAAAGACTGATGTAAACTCGGAATGGATGCTTTTACTCGCCAGATCTGGAAATTTTGATTTTCAGAATGATGACTTTATAAATAGTCTGACTGTTTGTCCGGCCCATAGATATCAACTTGGACTGTGCTGGAGTCCCTCTAAATTATGCTCTCACCCCCTACATCATGGTAAAGGCAAACCAACACAATCTGCAGTAAATGTTGAAGCCTCGAAAATCATACAACGAAAGTGGAATACGTTATTGCCAGTTGGCTCTGGTAGGTAGCTGATTTGATGATTTTCTAATATATTTTATAAGTTTGGAATTTGTGATTTTCTCGTGGAGGTGTGTTGAAATTGTGGGTTAGATAAGAGGCCATTTTATCATTCATTGCTAGGTCAACTGGCGTGTATGAATTCTGATGTTATGGGCTCATGACCAATCTCTGTCACTGAGTTTACAAGGTTTTATTTCACTGAAAAAAAATCAACTCTGTGGACATTAGATCACAAATTGCATGTGCCATTTGACCTAGCTAGGGACAAATAAATAAATTAGCTGCTTACATAACTCGTGATTTAAGTTATTGACAAAATTAAAACCTGAGCTCTGATAGGCATGCATATGTAGCACATAGCACATGCAGTGCTGACTAGTGTGGTGTTGCCACACTCACCTATATGGGGCAGGTTGCACGGTGCATCCATAGGAAAATTTTCTGATATCAACCCCACCATATATGGGCCATTGAAATTTCTGATGTCAAGTCTCTGAATGATGGCATGGCGGATAAATGGGCAGTAAATTTTCCAAATACCCCCTGTGTGGGGCTGGTCAAATGAACCTCAGAATGTGATGTTTGACCTCCATCCATTGTGAGCCTCAAGAACTAGCACTACACCCCAGTTCTAAAAATATTTTAGGCTAGGAAAAATAATCACGCCTATTCAACTGCAATAGTTATTTTCTTTTCCATTTCAAAAAATTCTGTTCAGCATTTCGAACTCCATGGTATACACTTTCGTTAACGGTATTTGTATTTTTCAGGAATATGCCGCGCTTGCTGGAATGGCCACAAACAAATGATGGCGTCAGAAACGCAACAAACAACTGATACTTCTACTCCTATGGTATCCACTCCGTCTACATCGATTGAGCCATCCACGTCATCAGATCCATCTAGTGTTCCATCCACGTCAACAGCTGCATCCACGTTGAGTGCTCCGTCTAGTCCAAGAAGTGATCCATCCACGTCAACTGCTCCATTGCGTATTTCATCCATTTTGAGTGCTCCGTCTACGTCTACACCGTATGTTGAACCATCCTCACTACTGATGGATGTATCTGACGAGTCGCCTATAAAATTTCCAAATATTGGAGTAGAAATGTCGCCAGATGTTTCAATGACTGAATCCACAGACGGGTCTATGTGGGCTCCTACACCCGCCCCTGAGAATAGACTGAAAGTTTTAAACGATTTTTTTGAAAAATCTGGTTATGAAACTGTGCGTTCTCAGCTGACTACGCCTCTTGAGGAAGCATCTGAACGTACAGTTAGATATTACAAACAAAAAGCATTCGAAGGTATTTCGTTAGTATTGAATTATTTGGCTCCTAGACAGGAAGAGAACTTGATGTGTATAGTGAACCAATCGAAAAAAACTGCCAAAGTGATAGAAGAAGATCCAGAAATGATAGAAACTTTAGTAAAATGCTACCAAGAAGCAACCACGTGGCAAACAAAACGTCAAATTCTATCTATATTTGCACATAAATTTACCAAGTTAGAACTTTTAAACCTGATCCCTGGAATAACCACCTATAAAGTGGATCAAGCGAGGAAGCACGCTACCGAAACTGGTGCTGCTCAGCCAGTTGAATTGGTGCCAATCACTAGATGTCGACTTGATGCCACCAAAGTAGACCATTTTCTGGACTTTATCACTCGCCCAGAGTTTTTACAAGATGTGGCATTTGGGACAAAGAAACTCAAACTTTCGCATGGTGAGCGAATAGAAATACCAAATGTTGTGCGAACGGTAATTTCTTCACGCATCATAAAACTTTATGAAACATACTGTATTGAAGTAAACATTGCTCCCCTGAAACGAACGACACTGTATAATATATTACAAGTTTGTGGCGCATCTAAGAAGGTTTCGCTCGCCGGTTTAGATAATATCGCGGCTGAAGGAGCTAGTGGATTTGAAACTATTTCTAACATTGTGAAATTGTTTACTGAAATGGGTAAAAGTGCAGTTTGGGAGAAAGAAACTCAGACATCTCTTCGTACCGCCCAGTTATATTTGAAAACTGACTTTAAACTCCATGTGAGTAAGGAAAATGAATGTGCTCACCACTGTCTAAATTTTGCATTATCAGAAAAGTCAACATGCACTCATGAACACACCATCTCATGTTCGAACTGTGAAAACCTACTTACAATTCTGAAAGAAATAGGCGGTGTTTTCAATGAAACGGACATATCATATAAATATGATAAGCAGAAAGACGAAATGATGTATGATTTTGATTACGCAAAGAAAAGCATCATATCTCTCAAGTCCCATATTATACGTACTATCAATCAGGATATTTGTAAAGTAAAAACTCTCGAAGGACTTGGCCCAAACGATACATTGCTAACCATGGACTGGGCGATGAAGTTTCTGCCGAGTAAATTTAGAGAAGCCCAACAAGACTGGTTTGCTAAGAAAGGGATTTCTTGGCACATCTCTGCATTAGTTACTAAATCTGCCGTTCCAAAGACCCCGTACAACATCCACTGTCTAGTACAACTTATTGACAAGTGTATACAAAATTGGTACAGCGTGGTAAGCATTGTCGAAGCTACTGTATGTAAAATGAAAGAACTTTTACCCCAAGTGAAGAACATTTATACCAGATCTGATAACGCGGGTTGTTATCATACGGCTAGTACTGTATTGGCATTGCCATCCGTTGGACAACGTCATGGAGTAAAGTTCATCTCATATGATTTCAGTGAGGCCCAGGCAGGAAAGGACATTTGCGATCGTAAAATTGCCTCGTTGAAAACCCACATCCAACGTTACATTAATGAGGGACATGACGTTACTAATGCCGAGCAAATGATGAAGGCGTGTGCTTCCTATGGAGGTGTACGAGGATGCTACGTCACCGTCATGACTATCGATGATTCTGCGATGGCCGAACCTGTGGAGTGGGCAGGTATCACTAATCTTACGAATTTTTCTTATGAAAAGAAGGGAGTCAGAGTGTGGAATGCTTACAATATCGGGACAGGAACTTATTATTCATATGGCGATCTTTTCAAAAAGTCTAGTGCTCAGCCAGAAACTAATTTCTCAGTAGAACCGTACAGCCAACCAGAAAATACAAGTGGCTCGGCGCAGTCTAGTGAGAGCGCATGCAAGTTCAACTGTACAGTTGAAACTTGTACAAAATCGTTTTCTACTGAAGATGGACTCACAAGACACCTGTCAGTCGGCAATCATAAAAATGAGAAGGTATTGGACACTAGATTCGACAAAATCGCGCGAAGTTGGCAGACGAGAGTGGGAGAGATGTCTGAGCGTCAGACTGTCAGTGAAGCTGCTGTTGTTTCCTCTCCACTAGAGACAGAACTGGCTAAAAAGACTGTTTTGAACCCAGGATGGGCATTGAAACCACCTGCTACCCGCCGAACATTCTCTCAGAAAACGAAAGATTTCTTGATGAAAGAATTCATGAAAGGAGTTGACACAGGTAAAAAAGAAGACCCTGCAAATGTCGCCAAGCGGATGAAATCGCTACCTAAAGAAGACTGGCTCAGCTCTCGACAGATTGCCTCTTATTTTTCGCGTCTCTCTGCATTACAAAAGTGCGGAAAATTGAATATTCATCCTGACGAAACCGATGAAGTTCAACTGCAAAGTGTTAGTCAAGTTGTTGGGAGGACACGTCTGCGAAGAAAGGTGATCACTCAAATCGACGAATGAATAGATAGGACAACACATCTTGCATGAACCTACGTGAATGTAAAAATCTTACTTTGTATTGGAACTATTCAGATTAGATCTTTTCATCGTTCTGATAAGACCTGAAAATGTTCATTTCTGACATTTTTTGGTGCTATCCATAATATGATTCGTAATACTTTCTTATTTGATCTCAACACTTGTAAATAAGTAACGACTTCTGAGACCATATTCTGATATCAAAGTCTCCCCTCCTTATCTATCCAATCGGAGACTTGATATCAGAAAATTCAATAGCAGATTAACGGTGGGGTCGATATCAGTAATTTTCTCACAAGTGCCCCCTGCTGATACAGATCTCGGATTTTTTTTTGAAAATCGCTTCTAAAACTCAGGTCAGCTCAGATTCATGAGTCGTTATTCCACTCGATTTCCGATTGAATTTTTCTTGTATTTGGATCAGTACCCCATACACCAGTCATTTTTCGTTCGAACTTGTTTTTTGAATATGAGGACTCTCTTCGGGTGTATGTGTGGTGTTTGGTATACCCCCTCAATTTGCATTTCAATGCTCTAATACAAAAGTTTATAGGGCTTAAATGGTGTTTTATCTGTCAAAAAATGGGAAAAAATCATCATTTTGGAATCGAAATAGTTATTTTTTTACTGCTAAGTGGTTCGAGTGCTACCCAATTTTTTTCTTGATCGTAATACTATAGATAAATACCTTTTCACTCAGCATTCCAAAAATATTCATATACCCGCAGTGGGTGAGATATGGTTAAAATGCTATCACCTACATAATTATGCTATTTTTGGTACCTTCCAGCACTAAGACCCTAAACCAGGAATCCCTCTAAGGGGGTCCATCAAACTTTCAGGAAATACACCGAAGGCCCATATCTACTACCCTATCGAGTTTCATTCATCTACCTTATCTACTTGAGTTGTAACAAATAACTGAAAAATAGCATTAAATTGTTGATTTTTCATGTTTTTTTCTATCTTATAATTTCAATTATTTTTCTAGGGTCTAATAATTGTTCAATTGATCTCATATTATGTCGGTGGACTTTTGGGGGGTTAGCCATCATACATAAAAAATTTGGTGAAATTTGGTCACCCACCATGTGCCGGCCCCTGCATGGTGCTCTCGCAGACGCGTTCTTAATTACACAGATTACCTGTAACACATGTTGTATAGTGCTGATTTCTGTGATTGTATCTTATTCCAACACCAACGAAGATAACTCAGATCACGGGACTAAAATTCCTGTAGAATATTTATACAAGCTTATGTTAAAGAAAAAATATAATATTATTTGATCAAAAAGGTTAAATGGTACATAGGAAACAAATTATTTTTAAATACATAAGAAGATATGTGATATATTTCGTTACGTTCAGTATAAACGAGTGGTATCTTGCCTCAATTGTTATTTCTAGAGTGTCCACAACCTTTGTATTGCATACATTTATACTATTTTTACGAAATTGGAATTCAACCGTCAATTGAAACGTTTTTCAAATTTGATAAGTTTTGATTTCTAGAGGGTCCACAAGCTAAAAACCTGATTTTTTGCACAGACAGGGGCCATAATACCAAGAAGTTACGGTCCGATATGCGCATATATCTAAAGGAACATACATTTCAAGTTTCATCAAAATCGGATAAAAATTGTGACTTTTAGGGTGTCTACAACCATGATATACCATAATATGTTTACACTATTTGCGTACGAGCGGCGACCAAATACAGGGAACTGCACCACACACAATTTACACAAAAACAAATATATGGACAAGCCATCATACTTAGAAATCACAAACAGACGAACAATTCAAATAAAGTGAATGGATAGGGGGGCTAGCGGTAACCGTCTACTGCGCTGTGCCTTCCCTAATCTGTGTGGGTCACGGTGGCTAAATGGATAAGGCGCTGGTTCGCAAGCCTCGAGGTCTAGTGTTCGATCCCTGCATTGGCCGAGAAAGTTCATCTCGATTTTCCGGTGTGATTTTCCCCTCGTCAGTGATGCATAAGAGGGTCTGACAAGGACAGCTGCCTAGTCGTTCGGATGGGACGAAAAACCGAGGTCCCGTGTACACATTGGAGTGCACGTAAAAGATCCGTTGGCAGTTGGAATTCGATATAAGAGTAGGCCGTAGCGCCGCTGCCCGGGCAAAATTTCCCTCATAGCACACTGTATGGTGTATGTCCGTCTTCCATTAGCCCAGGTAAGGTGCAAAAGAGTAGGACGTTAAAGCCCCAATAACACTCTTGTTGTTACTGAAAAATATGTCCCAATCGTCATTCTGGTCAACAAATCGTATTATTTAAGAATATTCCAATTAAATGATGATATAAATTTCATCTCAACACACCTATTTTAAAAAATTTGAAAAATTCAACCAATTGATTTGAAAAGTCTAACGTAAACCTTTTCAAATGTGACTTGGATTTTAAAATATTTTTGAACCCTCTGGACAAATAAAATAGGTTGTAATGGATAATTTACACAACAGGTAGGACATTTAAACATCTAGTATTTAGAATAAGGGTATTATTTATTTTCTGGAGCTACCAAGCCAGCAAGAATGTTATTGTCCCTTTAAACCCCATTTCATTTCATTTCCCTAATCTGTAGTGACCCAGACTTCACTCAAACTTGACAACTATCATGAATATGACCCAGAGAAATCATTGTGTAATGCCAGCATGGGCCATGATCTGCTACATGTTACAAGAAATATGAATGTAAGCATATTGTAACGAGGGGCGGCCATTTGTTCCGTCAGTTCTCGTTCGAGTTTCACGAAATTCGAACTCAACCGACATAACGGTGATAGTGAGCGAGCGCAATATTTATTGTGCCACCATAGCTCCCGATCAGCTCGTGTATGAAAGGAATTATTTATTCTGAAAAATCGGTAATGACATATATTCTTTTTTTTTTTTGAACGTTGTAGTTAAAAAATGCCTCTTCGCCCATCTCATTCAGTAAATCTTAAATATTTTTTTTCTCCATCACACCATTACCTTTTCAATACAACGATAAAATGAAATATAAAAAATGCCCAAAACTTCCCAACTAATCACAAAACTTTGATTAATTCTGAATACACATGCACTGTGAACGATCTGAAAAGAAACAAATTGCACAATCTTTTGAGACGTCATTCAATCCTACATATAATCATTTCACATTCCATCTGATTAACAAGATTGAAAGGGGACATAAATTTCCAGGTTAAAGCTAATAAATGAAGCAGAAGGTTGCTCGTTTTATATTTTATGGTATAAATCTGTAAAGGTCTTTGATGCCTCTCCAAGCTTCTCATGGATAATATTGTTGTTCGAATTATGCAGGGTTTTATAGGTTTCAATTTCAATTCATGAACTTGATTAAAGTCTTATAGTTGCGATGAACGCCCGGGGCTGTTATTTGTTAAAGTTGGTGCAATTCAAATACAAAACTGACCGCCATCAGCCATCCTTGTAAATTGAATAAGATTGCAGAGACACAACTTACCATTAATCCCCATTCGTAACGAAGGGTGTGACTTTCCGTGATAAAAGATCTGCTGTAATATCTTTTCCGTAAATACATCATGGCAGAACAAAATGTAAAAGAACAACTGCAATGTATTAATGCCAGATACGATTTATTTATTACACCGTGGTAAACTCCCAGGTCACATTTTACACATTAATTTAACAACTGGTTTGTCTGAAGGGTGTCAATCGACGACAGTTCAACTGACCACAAATGGCTCTATCAATCCAGTGGACATTGTCCGATATTAGATCAAGTTAAAGGGCGTATGACTGTTTGTAACGTTGAATTAGACGGAAATGGGTCTAATATCAATGTATTTCAGATGACTGACCGAAATTTAAAAAAATAATATCTTCGCAAAGAGTCTAATTTATTATGTAAACTCTCAAAATATTTCAGAGAAAAACCAAAGGTTGCCAAACAAGATTCACCTGAATTTAACCCGTATTGCGATCATGACATTCAAACGGTTTTCAGTGGGGGCGGATTAAACTCCAGAATATGACTTCGACCTCTAGCTAGCCGGTCACCTCTGGTTTGCGGCTGTGGTTTCGATCCCTGGTGTGAGCGTATGTGGCATGAAGATAGGGGCGCCTTCTCAACCTCGTGGGTTTCCTTCAGGCACTTCGGTTTCCTCCCACTGCTAAAGACCCCCACGTGCAAGCCAATTATTGAAATTAAACCATATGTTCGTCCCGAGATGACCTAGTTTGTGTCGAGTGGACGTTAAACCACATTTCTCTCTCACTAAGGGGCATAACTCTGGAACTAAAGGTTGCAGAAACCCAAATACTGACCGAGTTCGTCCCTTCGTGATTCGACGGTGGTTGGGTTGTCGAATGAACTGACGCTTGCCCTTAAGACGATAGGGTCTATCATTGGGTAAGATGACGTGGTTTTAATTCCCAGCTTGAACCTTACCGGTGCACGGTCTCTTGGCTAACATCGTGGGGTTTCTCCGAGTCCCCGTTTTCCTCCAACTGCTAAAGACTCATACGCTCAAATTACTAAAATAAAATTGATACCATGTTAGTCCTGACATGATCTAGTTTGCGTAATAAACCCAAGTTCTCTCTTTCCCATGCTTCTAATTAAATTTGAAAATAAATGTTAAAAACTATACCCTCTATGGCTTTTACAAGGTTTTGTGGAAAGGGAGTATAACTTCAGAACAAAAGGTCCGATTTGTACCAAAATCAAACTCATTCGGTAAAATATTAGATGCTCAGGGAAAAAGTATAATATTGGATATTTCTCAATAAAGATAGTAAAAGCAAGGTCAATATTGAAATACCTCTTAGATCAGATAATGATTATTTTAGTGATTTGACCACAACGCAGAAAAAGGACAGTAGTGTGTATATAAACTTAGCCATAAAAATTGCTTATGCAGAGTTGTAAAGAATATTGAAATGAAATAAATTTCGATTAGAAGATATTGTTATAAATGATTATATGAAAATTAATATTCATAATACCTACTTAGGCTCTGATTTTTAATCTTGTATTTGACACAGAAATAATTCCGCCCGATTTGTTAATCGGGTCGTTATCCCCATTTATTAAATAAAGATGCTTTTAAACTCAGGTAATTATAGGACTATCCCTAGACTGAGCTGTCTGGGAAATATACCTCCATTTTAAACAAACAAACCAATCCGGTGAAACTAATCGGATTACTTTAAAAAAAATCAAACATGTTTTCGGAAACATTATTCCAAAGTTGATCATATTTTAACTTCTATATCCTAACTGAACTTTATACAGGATTTCTTAAAGAAATAATATGTATTTATCTACATTCAAGGGTGTTTGATCCCGTTACTACTAGTAATTTATGCTATAAGTAGAAGATAGTCACGCACATACGCCTACACAGCAGCTTTTATCTATAAAAAAAGACTAGAATCAGAAGGTTTACTTACAAGGGAGCACCACCCCGCCATTCTTGACAACGAATTTGTGAAAAAAATCCTTTAAAGACTATACCCTTTATAATTAACCAGTGATTGGTTGCCAGGAAAGATACGTCCACATTTTGCAAGAGGTTCTGTACAATCAGGGGCCATAATCCAGATAGTCATGGTCTGAAATGAGCTAATATGGAAATGCACTGGGATATTTGGGATATAAAGATACACTTGAAGTTTCATCCAAATCTAATAAAAATTGTGACCTCTAGAGTGTCCACAGCTTTCGTAATATATACCTTTTTTTACACAATGTGCGTACACAGAGCGGCCATTTTGTCGGGCAGTTTCGTTTTGATTTTCCCAAAATTCGAATTCAACCTTCACCCTGGTGGAATGATGATATTAGTAAACGGTTTTTAAAATTGAATACAAAGTTGTGATATATTTTAAAGTTTCTTCAAAATCTGATCAAAACTTGTGACCTGTAGAGGGTCCACAATCAACGTATTACACACTTATACACAATTTGTGTACACAGAGTGGCGATTTTCCCGTAATTCGAATTCAACCTTCACTATGATTGAATGGTGGTATTTTTTAACGGTTTTTAAACTCGGATAAAAATATTGAGACATGTAAAGACTTCACAAACTAAAAAAAAAACCATGATCTGATACGGTGGTTTGAAGAACATTGTAGTCTCTATCGGCATTGCTGACGTTGTTACGATAATAAACAAAATCTCGATCATGCTAAAGAACATAGTAGCTTCGATTGTCATTGTTGTTACGAAAATAAGCAAGTGTCGATGTTTAAATCCATTCAAAATCAAAACCATCGGGTAGTTTAGAAAATTGATTTTGGTTAGGCATGTGTATAAACGAAACATCTACATTAGACAGATTAAGATCGTACAAAATGTCCGTTTTTATCTTCCGGAACGCTGAATATCGATAAGGGTCATCCTCTGGTGGCCCAATGGTTTAGACCAAAAGGTAAGTTTCAAATAAATCCGTTAACTTAGTTGCAGTCCATAACTCGAACAATATCATTTTATTATCTCAAAAGGCAATAGAATCTCTTGTCATAAAGTAACTTTTACTAACGTTTAAGAACAATTCTATGAAAAATGTGATTAAAATTCTGGTCTCTTTAACACTAAAACACAGTGCGGTCATGTTTTCGCTAAAAAGGGACACGACTCTACGAATATTATTCCGATTTTGATCAAAAGAAACGGCGAACCTTGTTTAGTCAGAATACCAATTACCTAAACTTCCTATTGGCAAGAAAACAAGTCTGGGCGGACCAAAGGGGTGATTGCTATATTATACGTCCACGTTGACATGTGGGCTTATAAAATAGTTTAATGTGGTAGCTATTATCAATAAAGAAAAAAAAAATGGAAGATTAAGCTAAACGTTGAAACATCATCTAGGTTTGATTTCGGCATTAGAAAAAATCATTACTCAAGTTTCCGTTTTCCACATTCTTAAATGCTTTTATATAATTTAAAAAAAGGTTAACATCATATTTTTTATTATGTGGAAATAAAGTAGCTTACGGTGAGGGATGACTAAAATGGTATCAATGGGTCACTATCTCTTTAACCATTCGAACGTCAAAGTCGGAAATATGGTCCTCCGCTAGTCCTTATAGTGACCGAGTGCATATTAGAAATATATATTCCTTTATCACCATAATACACGGTCGGGATGTGTACTCATTGGCGATTGGTCGATACCTTAATCCACTACTAAAATAAAGAGAGAGAAATGAGGTTTAACGTCCACTCAACACAAACTAGGTCATTTCGGGATTAACATATGTTTTTTTAGAAAAAAAATTATTTCAATAATTCGCTTGCGCGTCTTTAGCAGTGGGAGGAAGCCGGAGTATACGGAGGAAACCGACGCGGTTGAGAGGGCGCCCCTATCTTCATGCCACATACGCTCACTCCAGGGCTCGAAACCACAGCCGCAAGCCAGAGGCGACCGGCCAGCTAGAGGTCGAAGCGCGGCACTCTAGACCACTAGGCCACCCCCCCCTACTAAAATAAAATAATAACTGTGGAATTATTTGTTTTATATGAAGGTATTAAAAAAACAACAAACTTACTACTACTTGACTATGTATTACAGTATATACAAAGTTTTTCACCCGCCATGTTGTTTTCATGCGTTCAAGACATTTCGTCTGCTATCATCTCACTATTCCTAACACTTCCCGTCGTCTGTATTGCCAACGAGACTTTATTTGATCATAATACACCTTCACATCCAATGTAATTAAATTGGTCATTTTACAGCGTTATTAATTACAAATAAATCTTGAAGCTACATGAATCTTCGACGGAATTAAACGAGGTCAAAGGAATTCCCTTTTGCTTTTGTTTGTAGCAGTCTGGATCACCCAGTCGATTTATAAACCTATGCGTTACTCGAAATTTGCCTAGGTACTTGGTGATCAAGACTGCACCAAAACACAAACACGCGTGTTTGTCGGGTGAAAATGTCTGGCTTTTGAAGTTATAGTGTGGCACCAGACACCTTTTTTTTTTACAATGGTTTTAAATATTTTAAATTTATTAGTCAATTTAAAAAATAACGGCTTCTGAAACAAATAAGTTTTTATAATGATCGATGCTTGAAAAATCTATTATAGCAGATATCTGCCGGAACCTGATAGAAAATGTCCGTTTTGTTTCCGGCACTTCATTTTTGCCGAGTAAAAGGCAAAATATTTTTTTCCAAAAATTATATATTAATTTTTGATCACTTGACTCCCCACCCCATACAGGTTTAAGTCTAAATGTAAGTAATTTGCAGATATATTCTTGTTTAATTGTAGATATCACTTTATTAATTCAATTTACTTTTGATCAACTAAAATTTCCTAACTTAGTATGTTACCTACCAACTAAGAGTATTCTGAGATTCTTAATTCGCCATCAGCAACGAGAGGGGGGGGGGAGAGACGGGGTTTAACTTCCACTCGACACAAACTAGGTCATTTCGGGACTAACATATGGTTTAACTTTATTTCATTAATTCGCTTGCTCGTAGGGGTCTTTATCAGTGGGAGGAAACTGGAGGACCCAGAGAAAACCAACGAGGTTGGACAGGCGAACCTACTTCTTGCCACGTACAACAGGATCAGCAATGAAGGTCAATTTTAGTTTTAGTTACACGCCTCGACCAATCAAAAATCAAGACTTCCTCTACATGCCGTCGTTGACCACACGAGAAACTTTGTATATACTGTAATATGTAACAAAGCAGTAGAAATAAGTTTTATTTTAATCCCTTGAAGTGCTATATTTTTTTATCAATGCCACAATCAAGATTCCAACGGTACACCTATAATAATAGACTTCCGATTAAAACAAGATGGGTGTGAATTTGTTAAAAACACCGGTATTTTTATTTGAACTGTTATAGTATGTTTCCTGTAATGTATACTAAGCAGAGGGAAACGCCAGGTTGGTATGTTACTCTGAATAGATGCATGTAATTGCAAAAACCTTGCGAAATATTTTTAATGTGTATTTGTAATCACAGCTCCAACTGTGCCTGGACATTAGGGCTATTTCCCAAACACAGAATTGAACCCAGGAATTGTTCTGAAAAACGCAACCTGACTTCTGAGATGGTAATGTGTGCTCCATGATTTTCATATAAGCCGGGACCAGCCGTATAAAATGCACATACCCGGTTGGATCGTTCACACTACAACGTCAGCAGCATGCCACGATCCATGACAGCTCAGAGGAACCAGGCGCTTGGAAGACTCGACGCTAACTACACTGCCCAAGCCGTTGTCAATCATTTCACTTCCAGGTCAATGTTCGGATCATCTACAGGATTCAACAACGTTTGTGGGCCAAGCCGTTGCCAATCACTTCACTTCCAGGTCAATGTTCGGACCATCTACAGGCTTTTGCCCCCGAACTAGTAGACCAAGAGTTACCACAAGATCGCCATACTGTGCGACTGTACGAGCAGAATCCACAGGTATTTTAGACAGTGGAATGGGATTTAACATCCTACTCTTCTGCACCTAACCTGGGCTTATCGAAGACGGGCATACGCCATACAGTGTGCTATGAGGTAAATTTGGTCCGGGCAGCGGCGCTACGGCCTATTCTAATTTCGAATTCCAAATGCCGAGGGATCTTTTACGTGTACGCCAATGTGTACACGGGACCTCGTTTTTTCGTCCCATCCAAACAACTAGACAGCTGCCCTTGTCAGGCCCTCCGTTCTGTATCACTGACAAGAGAAACCACGCCGGAAAATCGAGATGAACTTTCTCGGCCAATTGAGGGATCGAACACCCGACCTCTAGGCTAGCGAGCCAGCGCCTTACCGACTTAGCCACCTGGAGGACCCATCAGTACCAATACTGTGCGCCGACCTTACTGTGGACCAATGCTCACCCTTTGCCATCGACGTGAAAGTCTACAGTTTGCCCAACAACACCAGAACTGGAGACACAGGCAACCGGGAACTATTATGCCAGTGTTACTCTGACCTAGGTCTCACGGAAGGTCTAAGCAGGATAATTTGGGGTGGATAGGCCTGAACCAGAGAGCTGGTCCGGAGGTATTCCCAAATCTTGACCCAGGGAGAGGAGGCGTCAAGCTCTCAGACCCCATGTCATACCATATTTCGCACGTCATCGAAACAACGTTTGCGATCATGCCAACGCCCGTGCCCACACCGCCAGCCTTTCTACGGCAGTACGGTGTCAACGTTATGTACCGGCCAGACCTTAATCCGGACTTAAAAACCCAATTAAACATCTTTAGGTGCAATTTAGATGACAGTCAATAACGCCGTACCAAGATCAATCACAGGCGATGGATTGCGCCAGGCTTTTCTGTGAGTGTGGTACCATGTGCCAATGGCTTTCATCATTCGTCTGGTCCATTCAAGCTACAGACGCTGCGCTGTTTCTAACGACACCCGCGGTGGACTAACCGGGCACTGATGTCTAGACTGTGTACAGACACTTAACCTTCTCGTAATGTCTAGGAATTGTGATGAATTGATCTCTAATGTTCACAATAAAATTAGTAAGTCGTGTTCAAGATTAAACAAGCCATTACTGAGGTGATGTTCTCCGCCGAAATAAATATATGACACATATGAATTACTCGCACATTTATTTTTATACGACCAAATTCATGTGGACGTATTATGCCGTCGCCCCTGTCTGTGTGTGTGTATGTATGTGATGGTGTGTGTGTCTGTCTGTGGGTCGCCTATTGTTTTGGGGGCATGCCTGGCCCCTGGGACAGAGCCACGCCCACTTTTTGTATTTGATTGTTTGTCGTCTACAGACTGCATTTTTTAACATATCATCTGCAAACTTATTCTTTGTACCCCGAGGAACATCTCTATCATTTGGTGTGCAACGCCCATTTTCTTTATTTGTGGCACAATTCTTAATTGGTCGCCTTAAAAACTTTTTTTTATACTTAATCCTTATACCCTAAGACTGAACTCTAATATTTTTGGTGCATGTCCGATCCCCTGGGACAGAGCCACGCCCAATGTTTGTATCTTGTGTTTCGCCTACAGGATGCAATTCTTAACAGATACATATTCCTTATACCCTAAGGATGACCCGTATTGTTTTTTGGAGATTGCCCAACCCCCATGGGCAAAGTCGTACCCAGTTTTTCTTCGTGTCTGTGTGTGTTGGACGGCAACGGCATGTCCCGGCCCTCGGAGGCAAGCCACACCCAATTTTTGTGCTTGTCTTTTAAAGGCCGCAATTTTGAATGAATCAGCATGGTACATGGCATGTGTAGTCCATATAGCCTGCGGGCACCCACTATTGATTTTGGTGAATGTCCCGACCCCCAGGGACAGAGCCTCGCCCACTTTTTGCCTTTAGCGCACGAAAGCAACAATTCTGAATAGATTATCTTGGTATACTTATTCCTTATACTCTAAGGACGGCAACTATTGATGTTAATGCACGATCCTCAATGCTAAACAAACCAAACGCCTAGCACTCTTGAAAAGGTACCATATCAATCAAAGCATGAATGTGGACTATGTAGCGTTAGCATTATGTTTTCTAAAGTAACTAAACACTACATTTCAGCACTCTGTCAGATAGAATCAAGATTATCTTGTCCCAAAGCATCGACCCTAAGAAATTGCTTAGCTTTAGTTCGAATTGTTACTCAGTCAAGACATTCACCTAGTGAGCATCTCCATCAAGTTTAAACAATTTATCTCAACTCAATTAAAAGGAGAGTTGTTATGTTCCAAAGTCTTGACCAATTAAAGGGAGAGTTATGTTCCAAAGTCTTGACCAATCAAAATGCTTATCGCTCCTTAGCCTACGTAGAAAATTCGCATCATCGATCTTCGTCAAGGTAATGATGTTCCTTGCAACAATTGGCTATATGTGCCTTGAAAAGGAACTTATATAATAAGTATTATCTGACGAAAATACCAAATGCAACCCCTACATCATATTCCTGAAGCAATGGCCCGAGAAATCCCTCTCTGGTCATTGCTGGATTGGCTTCTGATACTTGAACTTTTGAGGGAGTGTATCTATTCTCCCCTTTCAATCAAAGCTATCACTTGAGTACAGCAACATAACAGCCCTTCGTTTAATCTGGGGGTCTTTCCTAAAACTTTGGACAGTGATTAAAGGTATTAAAAACGGCGAAAGTCTGTTCGCCCCCATACAGTATTGTTTACATCATGTCCATGTTAATAGTTTCGTTTGTCACGCAATTAGTTTTACTGCAATATTCTGCTATGCACTGGTTAATTGGGCATAATCAAATCTTGAGCCATGACGTAACGTTATGTAAACATATTTGGTCTAATTTGACGCTTTGTTTTAAAGGTAGTGTCTATGTAACGCAGTTAGCGATTGGTAGTTAATCGGACTATTGATCAATCGTAATTTAGAACAAGAATTTTCCCTCTTTGGAGCAGTGAGTAGCGAGATTAGCTCTTATCAACGGAACACTGCGAGGAGTATGCCCCTAAATCGCCCTTTCAATGCCTTGTGTGAAAGGAAACCTGCCGAAATACACACATGGAATCGTTGTTTGTTGTCTTCAATCCGACAATTTTCCTGTTGCCAAGGTGACGTGTCCGTGCCTTCAATAATCAAACTAAGATTTGTTTTTATTCTGAATATTTGTTTAATATATGTGATATCGATAGGGTTCATCCTTTATGACCCCATTTCTTGTCACCGAAATTGAAAAGAAGGTTAACAATAACCTCTTTTGCGTGAACAAGGTTTGTGACATAGTTGGGTATTCCCGGAACGCTGAAAATCGATAGGGCTCATTCTCTTATGACCCCAATGTTTTCGGAAAAAGGAGATACTGCCGGAAAGGAATTTCGTGGACAGCTGAAAATGTTGCTAATGCTCGATTCCCACCGACGTGCGATGCGTTACGATATGATTGTCAATCACCACGTTGACCTCAATATATAAGACTTGATAGCATCATCACGACCCCCCCCCCACTATTAAAACCTCGATTTACTGCGAATAGCTCCTTACCCGAACGACTAGACGTTGTCCCTTGCCATGCCCTGTATCACTGACAAGGGAAAATGCTCATTGGCGAACTTCGCCATAGTCCCTAGCCTCTTTCGTAAGCCTGGCGACTAAAAATAACTCGATTCCCCCTCGACATCATTGTTGTCGGTTCAAGTGTATATCGAGCGCTCTCGGAAGTCGTCGGAGTTTCTACTACTTAAGCCAAAGAATACTGCGCTCCGACTGACTGGGATACCTTTTCAGCAACAAAAAAGTCACAAGGGTCTAAACCGTTGTCATATTTCCTCAAACTATGCAACAGCCGTTGTCCTACGGAAAGACTGATTTGACGTGTTTCCTTTTAGCGGTGAGGATGATTTTCTCCAGTGATGCAGGGAAAGAGTTTTACTTCCACATCTCTTGGATGTTGATCTCTTTCTTGTATTTACCACGAGCTAGATCTATCATCGTGCCTCTTATCTCTCTTTATTAATGCTAGGATTATCCCTCTTTATTAATGCTAGGATTATCTTGATTGAGTCCAGGATCTAGTATGTGCAGATACGTAGTGCCAATCGTGCGTGGGAACCTATCCTAAATCTATCCGAACATAAACGATGCTTCTGGTTCCTTCTGTTATTTGCTCTCTAGTTACCGCATCGTACCAGTTCAATTTCGTAGATATCCGGAACGCAACAAAAAAAAAAAAAAAAAAAACCAAACAAAAATAGTTAGGGATGAACGTAATCAACAGCAGCAAAAATGAAATTATCAGAGACATCATGATCAGATTCTTGTACAACAGTTATAATCCATGGTATCCGGATGTCTGGTCCGATACTGTCCGAGGCGATTCTTGGTTGTAACTACATGTATTGTGGGTTGCGTCAGGGATTTTCTTCGCGATGTTATACGGACCATTCCAGTCGGTAGATGATTCAGGCCAGGTAGTATTGCAACGCTCTCCTGTCACAGAAAATCACCATAGTATTTTCAGGATTTCTTTGGTCATATGCCTCTAAACTGTTACCAGTGGAAGCTTACAGTTAAAAGACCATGTGACAACACAGCTCGCCTGATACATAATTTAGCGCAATAACCAGTTGATTACGAATCATTCTGTTGGACAAGAGGTTGTAAGGTCACCATTTCGTGTTCGACATTATGCTTGAGCTACATTTTCTCTTGCCGAAGCACTGCGATATCTTCGAGAACGTTAACGGTCCTCTCTACCAGTTTCTTGATGGATTTGACTAATGGTTGTGTCATGGTAACCCAACTCTCATGCAACCTGTCTCTTTCGCTGTATAGTTAGTTGCCGAGGTCCTATGGTGAAATACAGACAGCGAATGCGGCAATATTAAACCATTCCTCAATAGTTTGACTGTTTTCCCAAACATGCGATGGGTTCATGTCTCCCGTGGGATTATACTGGTAAGTATGGATAATAGACTAAATGAAAATTTTCATTTCACATATAATATTTCTTTCCGTGATGAATGTCGCTTGAGCGCATTTTGATGTTGGGAGTTGGGGGTACATTTTTCGATGTGTAATCGTCTTTGTAGTGATGTATTTTTACTGACATGGTTGTTAAGGAAATGTGCATGAAGTCTCGATATCTTATTAGTGGGTTTATTGTGATTTATCAACGGATTGGTGAGCCAGGGTCCCAGAGCCGATTCTTATATTGTATTTTTCATTTTCAATCAGATTTCTTTTCTCGTTTAACTTTATCGATTCCACTAATATGATGACTTTTAAATGCAATTTCAACCTCAACCTTTGTATGATAAATATAATCAATCATCAACCGTTCGGTCTATTCCCTCGAACAAACTTGTTGGCAAGTCATAAAAACGTTACTGGCAGGAATAATTGGTGTTCAGATTCTAAATGATATAAATAACAATAATAAAATTTCTGAACTATGGTACTGTAACCGTAAATTGGCTTAAATATTCACAGTCCACAACATAAATTTTCAGACACAATCTTTTTATTGCAAAATGCGTTTTTTGGAAACAAGCAGGATACTCGACTTCGCCCATGTTCGCTTGCGGCTTAAATTCGCTCTGGCCTTGGTTGTCCGAGGGGCCCAAATTCACCGGCCTAAAAAATTTACGGGGTCAAGTTGGTTAATTTTAAATCATCTATGTGGGGGTGATGAGCGGCTACGAGGCCTTATTTTCCCACGAGTCTTCTAGTTTCATTTTATGTTGAAGCTGCCCACAGAGTCGTCAAGACGGTCAATATCTGGTGTAGCCTGGATCGCGTAATATGTCGCATGAGTCTCAAAAGCACGACATCGTCTTTTCAGACACGCTGCGAGGTTTACCAACACGTTGCCGGCCAATTTACATATAAGTATTTGGATGATTGACTAATTGTAACCCAGTATTCCATAACGGTTTTCACTCATTTCACTTAAATTTATCTTGAACGCATTTATAAGCACTCCGGTGTTGCGATACTTACTTTTACTTTGAAATGTCGAAAAAGATCTTGCATAAGGCTGCTCCATTCACTTGATTTGATATTTTCCGCAGGTTAATCTTATAGGTTTTTGGTTTTCGTGTAGTGCGGTCCTCCTGCACTTACTAATAGGGGTATACTTGAGTTCGTACATGTAGCACTATCGTCGTTGCGACATTGGTGACCCGACATGGCATACTGAATCGGGATGAGTATTTTTTGAAAATTGAGTTCTTGTTATTTTCACATTCACCAACTCATTACCTTCAATTTGACGTATAGTTTGTTTGAATTGGACAAAAATTGACTGAGCTGTGTACATTTGAAGCTACCTAACTCACAAATGTAAGTTTTGAGAAAAAGCAAGTTAAAGGTTTGGTTATGTTCCAAAACAAAATCCCATAGCAACCAGGCCATTTTTTTTGCTGTTTTATCGTAGAATATATATATTTCCATGGGTTTTGACGGGTGCTAAAAACGAAAATCGTAGTTAAAATTTGATCCGACGATTTCCGCCATTTATTTGCTATTTTGTCGTTTAATATATTGTTATTTAGGATTTCAAGGCTACTGACGACCAAAATCGTAATAAATGCACTCTTTTCGTAACGAAACATCCACAACACATGCGACATATTCACATGATAGTGTTAAACTAAAGAACAAGCTATACCTTAGTAGTCTGTTTTGTATATTATAACTTTGTGAAATTAATTTAATCTCATCAATTAATTAGCACCTTAATGCCAGCTAGTGGTGAGGAGATTAAGGTTGTTGATTGGGTAATCTTCAAAGAAGTCGCCACAGCTGTACGCGTGTTCATTTAACACGCGAATTAAAATAAGATTTTGCATGTACGATAGGTCTATTAGATTTAACCCCACTTTCCCCACATTTCAATGTTTTGATAAAGGATTAGGAAGTTAGTAGACCGTGGGTGTAGGACTATAGTCTGTTTTAATTAATTAGTATCACTGGTGAAAACTTCTCACTTTAATTATTGTTACCGGTGAACCATTCCCACTATCAGTTGGTTGGGTAAATTAGTGAAATCCGTTTACTAATAAATTAACATTATCAGCTATTTTGATGTAATAATTAATTTGAAATATAAGTAAATAAACTACTGATATTTAAACACAGCTTATCAATTGATTTATATAGCTCCTCTGAATCGCAAATATTCATTCCAAAATGGCGAACGCTTTGGTTAACGTTAAACACATTGCTAACTAAAGGTGGTCAAAATTTAGTGCTAGATGGTTTTAAATTCAGAGACGTAATATTATCATATACGTGGAATAATTATATATGCATTATACAACTAAATAAAAAAATATTATTATATACCAATCTGTTTATAAATATTTATACTATAAAAAATGTATTTATTTATTTATTTACTATGTTCAAGTGTCACAAACATGTTACAGACTATACTTTAAATCCCCTTAAACCTCCTTTGCTGGTTAATTAGTCATGGCCGGGTGGACCTAGACAATAGATGTGGGGAAAGTGAGGTGTCCCCGTCTATTATTATTTTCAGGTACCGTAACGTTATCAAAATATGAGTCCCTATAGAAATGTCAATTTTTATTGTCACGAAATACTTACATTCACTTCCGTGCACTTCAGCTTTAACCCTTGTGGGTGCACGTGGTGAGAATCACATAGCAGGTAACAAGGGGTCCGTATGGACCCCAGTTGTAATTCAAAGTTTTTACGTACAGATGTGTTTGAATTTAAAAGCAGCGGTTAAGTTTTTATTTGCATTTATATTTGACAACAAAACATTTTAGTGACATTTTGAACAGATTTAATAATACTCACAAAATTGCTACTTTGTGTACTGTGTTATAACGCGGTTAAATGGCGATTCACGCTTGATACAAAAACCATAGAATTTTTGGAATTCATCATTTAATTTTTGGTATTTGTAACATGTATATGTTTAACGAGAGAATACTCTGGCATACACGGTATGGTATCAGGCAGCAAACACATTAGCAAAATTCCTACTGCGAGTTGTAAGTTTGGGGTCCGATTGGGCCCCTTGTTCCCTTCAAGGGTTGGGCCTGTTTGGCATGTAACATAACTCTTCATGTGGGAAACAGATGAATACCGATCTATTCGCCATGTTTAAAAATATATTGGAGACAAAGTCACTAAATTTCAGAAAGCAGTGCCCAGTAATTATTACAAAACACTATAAAACAAGTGCATGGGGTCCACGGAGACCCCACGTGCGGCGACAAGGGTTAATGTAATTAAACAATGACAGACTCGAGAATCGTCGCATTTCGGCTCGTTGGTCGTTCACATTTTTTCGACCCATGGTGATAAGAGAATTTCAAACAATAATATCCAAGAACGGAATTCAGCTATCAATAAAACTCTCCTCGAAAAGAAAATTATTGACCATTTTGTTTATTTCCATTTAAGGCCTATAAATTATTTTTTTTAAAGATGATATGAGTTATCAAAAAATCACCGCTTGGATTAATTATTCGGAGTAAATAATGAGTCGTCGACGGCTTTATCATTGACCCGTGACAGTTGATTAGTGTTACTCCTCTAAATACCACGAACCTTTTCCTTTTAATGTATGCGGACGACAAGGCAGTGTTCTCGGAAACTCCCGAGGGTTTACAGTTGCTTGACTCATTATGTAAATATACTTGTAAATGGAACCTCACTGTAAATACGAACAAAACTAAAATTGTTGTTTTTAGAAATATTGGAAAATTATCAGAAAATGAAAAATGGTTTTATAATGGTAATGAATTAGAAATTGTTGACACTTTTAACTATTTAGGATTGATTTTAAACTATAATGGTAAATTTTTGAAAACCCAGAAACATGTAGCCGATCAGGGAAGGAAGGCTTTATTCTCTGTACTACGAGTATATAATGATAACTTTTTTAACTTTGAAACTAAATTGTCAGTATTCGATACTTATGTCGGAAGCATTTTATCATATGGATCAGAAATATGGGGATTTCATAAAGCCGCTGATGTGGAGAAAGTTCAATCAAATTTTTGTAAACGAATACTAGGAGTTAGACAAACAACTATGCACAGTATGATTTATTTTGAATTAGGTCGATTCCCATTATATGTAATAAGAAGAATTAGAATTTTTAAATATTGGACAAAACTACTAAACACTGATAATAAGATTTTAAAATGTTGTTTACAGGACCAGGAAGCGAATAAAAGTAAATGGATTATAAATGTAAGGAATGAATTATTTCAAATGGGTTTAAGCTATATTTGGGAACATAGAAAATCATGTAACTCATCATATTTCAAAACCATTAAGCATAGAATTTTAGATATTTTTAAACAATTATGTATAGAACGTATTTGTAATTCATCAAAAGGACTCTTTTATCAGCATTTCATTTCAAACTTTACCTTACAATATTATTTGGCCAAATCCATCCCATATAGATATGCTAATTGTATTTCAAAAATCCGTTTATCTGCCCATAACTTATTTATAGAAACTGGTAGATACAACAGTGTTGCTAAAAATAAAAGACTATGTAAATTTTGCGATAATGACGATGTCACCCGATTCAACTGATGTTAGTCGCTTCAAGAGGACTTGGGTTAGTGGTGTTAGCCGCTTCAAGAGGACCTATATTATTAATTTATCATATATATTATTAATTTCCCTTATTGAAGCGGTTAACATTAACACAATGTATTCTCTATGGAAAAACTTTGACCAATCAAATTTAATTGAAGGACAACTCCCAGCAAGGATTTGTATGGTCACCAAGACCTAAAGATTTTTAGATTCCCGCCAATTCCAGCTGAAATTATGTCGAATAGGCGACACTATTCCAGGTTACCCCCCAAAATACCCAGGATTTCTTACCCAAGTGGCCGTAAATCTGTTACATATGTTAACAGATTTGGTAATGATAAACCAGATGAATGCAGTAAGTTACGATAAATAATATTAAAATTAAGAGGACAGTGCCTACAGGCCTTGGTGCAATGGCTTACGATTACAATAAATGCATAGCAGTGATTAGGCCTTACCACTGTACCACTTTCCCTAGTCCTTTCAAGAATAACTTTTGTTAATCGCCATACTCGTTATGGATATCGTTAACATACAGAGTATTGATATAAATCAGCGATATTGACTAGAGGCTAAGATAATACGACTAATAATAAGGCATTACAATAGGTCTTAGTTGTGCCCTGTTCTTGGTGATTAGGCCCTAGAGTAGTTAGTAGGCCTACTCGCAGCCGTCGCAGGGCCTGACAAGAAACAGCATCTAGTCGCTCGGATTGGACAAACAAAACCCCTGTTCTTATATCTTCCGCCATAGATCAAAGTCAATTGGGGGTTGGGTGGCCAAATGGTTAGCGTGTGCACGCTGTATCATACGGCCTCCTATTGAGTCAACTGCCTACTGGGGTGCTTTCGAATCTTTACGTGGCAAGGAGTAGGGTCGCCTGTCCAGCCTCGTGGGTTTTCTCCGGGTACTCCGTTTTCCTCCCACTGCTAAAGAACCCAACGCACAATTGAATTATTGAAATGAAATTAAACCATAATATGTTAGTCCCAAAATTTGTGTGGAGTGGACGTTAAACCCCATTTCTCCCTCGCTCTCTCTCCCTGAGTCTCTCTAAGTCAATTATTCGTTTTATGACTGAGGCTAATATATCCAATAGGCCTAATTTTGATTTGCACACTGCACAAATTGTATAGTAATTAGTATAATATTATATTATTACCCTATACCATGACGCAGTTACACCTGTCCAGCCATGTGACATTTTTAGTTGTTCTTTGGTGTCCCCCAAACGTCCATTGGGACCTGCAGTGCTACCGCTGGCCTAAAGGGTAACCGAGTTATTCAAGTAGGATTGATCATTGACCCCTGTGCCAGTTCAAGAATGAGCCCCTCGCCCTGCCCCCCCCCTCGCTCTCTCTCTCACACACACACACCATTCTCACGTGCGGAGGGGGGGGGGGCGTGCACGGGCTATCATACGGCCTGTTCATTGAGTCAGCTGGCGTGGTTTCAAATCCACGGTTGTACGTGGCAAGAAGTAGGATCGCCTGTCCAACCTCGTTGGTTTTCTCCGGTAACTCCGGTTTCCTCCTACTGCTAAAGACCCCTACGCGCAAGCGAATTATTGAAATAAAGTTAATTAAACCATATGTTAGTCTCGAAATGACCTAGTTTGTATCGAGTGGACGTTAAACCCAATCTCTCTCTCTCTCTCACTCTTATCATTTGTAACTTCTATTTTGTTTCAGATTTACTTACATTACCACCTAGTGACGGTGCCGGTACATCAGGACCAATAAGTAGTCCCCAGGTTAAAGATGAAAATTGTATTACTCATGGTCAGCATCAAGGTATCCTCATTTTTGTGACCCCGAAGACTCATTCTTTTTATTTATTTTTATTGAGACTATGTTTATATTCTTCTCTGATAGTGGTACAATATACGGAAGCCCATAAGGGTCAATCAAATGAAAAAAAAATATCTGACTATCTTGTAATTACAAGATAGACTATCTTGTTATTACAAGATAGCTATCTTGTTATTACAAGATAGCCTAAGATAACCTATCTTGTAATTACAAGATAGACTATTGTAATTACAAGATACCGAGACGCCTATGAGTGACAATTTAAAGGTCACCATACACCGATTTCATACTCCCTTAAATACCATTGACTTCACACACCCACCAACTACATATTTATATCATACTCATTAATTTTAATGCGCTCTTTGAAGCCACAGACCGCTATTTGTATTTTTCGGAAAACTTCTTTAAATTTTGATTTTTGGAAAGTAAGTAAGGAAAAGGATATTCTGAAAAATGGACCCTCCCTCAATGAAATGAGTTGACTGACATAGCGTCTAAAAGCTGTTTTTTTATAGCTTGCGGTATCTCCTGACGAATACAATGTTTTGAGAGGGATTTGAAGCAAACGTTTTATAGATTAATTAGTTTATATATATTTTTAGCCCAAAATATATCACCAAATCGCACAGTTTGTACGCGGGGAGGTATATTTAAGGAGAACATGAAATCAATGTATCATAAATGATTTTAATGAGGGAATGAAGTTAATGAGAGTATGAATAGTATTTAATGAGGGCACAACCAGGTGATGCCGATCCTGTGACATACAAAAGTACTTCGTTGGGCTGGAGGGTTTATGGTCAATTTGTTAGCACTGCGTGCAAAAGTCTATCATTGAGTCAACTGGCGTGGTTTCGAATCCCCATTTGTACGTGACAAGGAGTAGGATCGCCTGTCCATCCTCGCCTGTCCCCCGGTTTCCTCCAACTGCTAAAGAGAGTGAGGGGAGGTGTAACGTCCACTCGACACAAACTAGGTCATTTCGGGACTAACATATAGTTTAATTTCAATAATCGCTTGCACGTATGGATCTTTAGCAGTGAGAGGAAAGCGGAGGACCCGGAGAAACCCCACGATGTTGGACAGGCGATACTACTTCTTGTCGCGTACAACGGGGGATTCGAAATCACGCCAGTTGACTCAATGACAGGCTTTACGATACAGTGCGCATGTGCTAACAAATCGACCTGCCAACCCTCCAGCTCAACGAAGTATTATTGTATGTTACGGGATCGGCATCATCAGGTCGTCAGTCCTCCGGTTTCCTCCAACTCCTAAACAGAGAGGGGGGTGTGGTTTAACGTCCACTCGACACAAACTAGGTCATTTCGGGACTAACATATGGTTTAATTTTATTTCAATAATGCACTTGCGCATTAGCCTACAATTACCAGTAGTGGGTACTATACATTACACATTAAAGATACATGTCATTGTTAGTCAGGAAACGAAAATGAAATGGGGTTTAACGACGCACTACTGTTCTGCTCCTATAGAACACTTGTCACTATTTTATCTTTGAAATCAAACCCAACGCGATGTTTCTCTGAAAGAATAATTGAGCCACGCTTCATACGCAGTCATCCAATGTGAATTAAATTACTTGCTCAATGATAAATCAAATATCAAAGCGGTAGCTTCCCGTCTGTCGTGTGACCTTTTCTTGCTGTACGTTAATGCCTGTTTGCACATACGCAGAAATGTTATTCTTACAAACAAAAAACCCCCGATTCGCCTTGCTTGAATAGACGGTTGTTCTTTTATATTATTGCTGTTAAAAGGGGCCAAGTTAATAATTCATAACTTAAATTATAATTTGCTGGCATTGCTGGCTTCGTAGGGGCAGTGAAGTTTTTAGGAGGGGCTCACCCGTTACAGTCTACAGTAGTTATTTTAGAGTTATGGTTGGCGGGGTTGGCAAATTTTCTTTCGGGGGGCTAAATATATTTTCAGGGGGGCAATGCCGCCACCCCCTAGCTACGGGCCTGTCTTGAAGGGGGGGGGGGGGTATTGAATTTCAGTTGAGAAAGTTACAGCCAATCAAACGGGATTATAGGTATAACGTCATTAATATAGGCTACGGCTCTGATGGTGAAAATAATAATAATAATAAGATTATGAAGAAGAAGAAGAACAACAACAATAAGAAAAGAAGAAGACTGATAGTAGACCTACTGATAATACCAGGGGCTACGACTTCGATGATAATAATTATAATAATAATACTATGACAGATTAAAGGCCTACTGATAATTACAAAATAAACAATTACAAAGTACGACTACGCGGAGTAAAGGAAGGCGTGTCCAGAAATTTGAGCATAGGAATGGAAAGGGTCGGTGGTGTGTGGGACGGGGAGGAGAATACAACGCCAAAGTAGGAGGACGAGGAGTTTAGCTGAGAATTTTATAAATTCGGTACTATACTGACTGCTCATTTTTAGGTGCATACATGCAGGGGTCGGACTCGGGGGTCGGGGACATGAAGTCACGTGACGGGATATGCACCGCCATTCACCAAGTGTTTTAATACGACAACCACCTTCCAGTTTAGTCTAATGACTAGCCTAGTTTAGGAACAGTGATAGCGGACATAGGCCTAAACATAAAGATTATAATGATTAGAATAGTTACTGAATGTCGTTAGCCTAAAATTGAAAGTAGCGTTGTAGATATATAAAACACTCTGCAAACCTAGGCAGATTCCGACGGTAAAAGTGATATTTGCCTACGCCTATACAATTTCGATGAGGCACCAGTTTACTTATCAAGAAAACTTGCCGCTTTTACATAAGAAGTTCTCACAATTGCTCCCTTATAAGAGTGTAGAATTTTCAGTGTAAACTTGTCCTTCTCTAAAGAAAAATAGTCTCAGACTTTGAAATCTTTGTATATATGATGAAGTGCAGTTTTAAAATTATGAACTGTTTATTCCATAAAAGAGATCTGCATTAAATGTGCGATGCTCCAATTATCATATTTACACTAGTGTACTGTATAGAGTGGAATTTATTCACAGATTGGTGGGGGGGGATCCAGTTAACATTCAACTTATACTTTGTATTATTGTATTATAGTTTCTTATCACGACAAGAAAAAGAAGTTTGTGGAGTCATGGGAGCGTATCCGTTATCAACTTTTAGATACCAGAATTGAAGAATTCTCTCCCATGACTCTGGTTTGTGATTACTGTGGACGACAAGAAGAGAACATTATAAAATGTGATGATTGTGGGCCAACGACTCACTTTTGTAAATCCTGTGTTATAACACAACACCAGCAAGTGGTATTCCATTCTCCACGTATATGGAACGTAAGTGTATACATTAAGTAAACATGTTATTTTGTTTCAGTCGATTTCCGGGATATAGTTGAGCGTATTATTTGGCCTAGAAATATGTTTTAAAAATTCTAATCCATTGAAAATCCTGGCCTTTTAAATAGTAGTATGATCTGTTTTTTCAGGGCAAGTTTTTTTTACCATTTCCCCTTGATAAAACAGTTTTACGGAGAAAAGACCATGAGTGTAATAATGGCCAATATTTAACTGACATTGTAGCTGTTGACTTAATGGGTAAGAAGTTGCGATTCAACCAAGTTACCCACAAGTTTAGTTTAAATTTTCTGGATTCAAAAAAAAAAGAAAAGTTAAATGTATATGTATCAATGTGTAAGATTCGCCTACATGAAGAATATATATGCATGGTTTTTGGTTCCAAATATAATTCAGACAATTATAGTTCTCTATAGTTCTTTGAAAGTGAATAATTTATGCAAACGTTCTGAAATGCCACAGGTGTCTTTGATATCCGTGGACTTGAAAATAAGATTATCTTTTTTGTTTTTTATATCTTTATAGGTAGGAAGAGTGTGGTAGGAGTACAGTTTTGTTCGTGTGAAATGGAGGCTGTAACGCTTATCAGATACAGCCTTTGGCCGGCAACCCCAACATCTCCAAAACTGGCATTTGACTTCAAGCTGATGGAATTATGCACTGTCCTACAGCTTGAATGTCAAATGCCAACAAAAAGCTTTGTTGAAGCACTGAAATTTTTTAAGACCTATCAAATTCATTCAGAATTTAGTATTGTGAGTTGGCAAAACATTGTCTTTTTATATTTAATTGCTTATTACAATATGACAAGACAAGTGATTTTGTCATGAGTTTTGATATTCCACGGACATGGGCGTCAATTGTTTTTCTGGGGAGTCTGAATATACTCCCCCCGTCCCACACACACAGAGAAAAAAATTACATAGTGGACAGAAGATTAAGATTGTTAATTGCGTAATCATCAAAGCAACCGCCACAGCTATACGCTTGTTCATTTCACACGTGAATTACGACTTTGCGTGTTCGATAGGACTAATCTTATTTTCATTTACCGTAACGTTATCAAAATATGAGACCCTATAGAGATGTCAATTTCATCTAGTCAAGAAAGCTTACGTTCACTTTCATTTTTACGACCCTTGGTGATAATGGAATGAGGGGGTTGGGACGTCTTTGAATTACCCGGTAAGCTTTTCAAAAATTGTTAATGACAAACCAACGGTGAGGCTTATGTCCCCCGTCGAAATCCCAAAAGAAATAGATGACACATTTTAATTTATCACACATTTATTTTTTTCAATTATCGAGCAATAAACTATACACTAAGTTTCATCACTCTCTATCAGATAGAATGAAGATTATCTTGTCCTAAAGTATCGACCAATGAAGTTTAGCTCTGCTTAGCTTAAGCTCGAAATGTTAATTATTGAACTCAATCAAGACATTCACCTAATGAGCATCAACATCAAGTTTAAACATTCTACCTCAATTGTTGTGTTCCAAAGTCTTGACCAATGAAATTGCTTATCGTTTCTTAGCCTTAGCAGAAAATTCTCACTATCGAACTTAGTTAAGGTGATGATATAATGAACCCGTATTCTGAGTTTCATCGCGCTCACTTGTTATAACCAAAGTTATTGTGCCCCAAAACATCAACCAATCATATTGCTTATCTCTTCTTACTGTAAGTAGAAAATGTTAATCATCGAACTCCATCAAGGCATTCACCTAATGAATGCCTACACCAAGTTTAAACATTCTAGCTCAGTTAGAAGGAGAGTCATTGTGTTGCAAAGTCTCGGACAATCAAATTGTTTATCGCTAGACAGAAAAAGTTCATTGTCGAACTTAGTTCAGGTATTGCTATAATGAAACAATAGATCAAGTTTCATCACTCTCACCTTATAAGAACTAAAGTTATCGTGTCCCAAAAAGCATCAACCAATCAAATTGCTTATGTCTGCTTACCCTAAGAGGAAAATGTTCATCTTCGAACTCCATCAAGGCATTGACCTAATAAACACATACACCAAGTTTGAACATGCTAGCTTAATTGGGAAGAGAGTTATTGTGTCTCAAAAAGTGTGACGGGCAGACAGACAGACGAAAGGCGGGGGACAAAAATTAGCCATATTAATAAACAGAGTGAAGCAAAGCAGTAAAGCAATATAATCTGTATCCTGTCGTTTTGGAGCGAATGACAAAAAAGTAGAGTTTATATGGTATTTTAAGGAATCTTATAAGTTATTGTGTGCATACATACCTTTATTATCTTTAACAAAAAGGTTAAAGGCTGATACACCCTTTGTATACATTTTTTGTGGGGGTATGTTTTTTCATTGTGTCTGTTTTGGTTGCCAATCCAATCCTGAAATGATAAGCTTAAAGTTATATTATGGGAGATAAGATAAAGAGATGGCAGTTCTCACTATAATAGTTAAAAACTAGATAGTGTAAAGGTGAAAATTTCAGTCAAATTGGTCCACTATTAGCCGAGAAAAAAGCGTTTGAAATATTCACATACCCTCGGTCATCATTACTCAAATCATTAATATAAACAGCATAGTCTCGATTATCCACTTGATTGATTTAATTATCAACGGCCATTAAGCGGCATATCGGAATTCAATCCGCCAACGTCGAAGGCTAGCCTTGACATCGAGAGTTTTTTATGGTCTGGATAAGTTAATGTCTAATTGATTATTTATATAACATCTCAGGCCTAAAGAAAGACCTGTAATAAGCAGATTTTGCTCTTGCATAATGCTATTTTAAATAATAAACAAACAAAAGGCACATGGATTGCTTCAGGGAGAAAAGTAGCTCTAAGTGTAAGTCTGTAAGCTTTACTTTATACATTTTAATTTGTTCATTTGCAGAATTTTCATTTCCACAGGATTATTAATCAAATATATAATTGAATCGACTGGTTATAAGCATGGTAGGCCTATAGATCTTCAATGAATTATGGGACTTTTGTGAAATTGATCCAGTTAATTTTATCCTAAACTTTAAATAAAATTAAATTAAAGTAATATCTAGGCTTTAAAATCATGTAGACCTATATTTGCCGAATTACCAAAACCGTCTTCTGTGATAAACCAGTTTCGGCTGCCGCCTCAAGATGAAGCTTTTGATATACTTTTGATTTTGAATTCATCCCCATTTTTTGGTAGTAATTGGTTAATATTTTTCTGTTTTCGTGACAAATATTGGTTCTTTTCAACTTCAAAAAAAAAAAGGTCTCATTTAAGAAAAAAATTAATCTCAATAATGATGCTTCTGTCACGCCGAAGTATGAATCAAACACTTTCGCTGAAATAGGCCTTTGAATCTTAATATCATTATCAATGAGTAAACAAACTCAGTTACGCCCCTTCATTTAGCCCTGTTTTTAGTGCAAAAAGGCAGTCACGTGACTCGATCATTGTTAGGCAAGGCTACACCATTATCTTACGTAGGCTACATGTCTTCTAACACTCGACGTCAAAGGTGATATATCTTTCTAACCGAGAATTCTTCCCTCAACTAATAAATATGCCTCTGCTCTAGTAGTACTAAGTCAAGTGCACTAGCCTAGGGCCTAGGCACACCATAAATAAACCATTGATATTGATTGAGTCTAACGTGGCTCGATCATATATCCAAAATATATAATTTTGTTCTCGGCAAACTTCTCCCTAATTACATGTAAAAAGATGTTAGGATTATGATCAATGGAATCAATATAAAAATGTCTACAAACTATTATTAATAGACGTCAACTGTCTTACCTTCCTAACGCATTCCCCCTCCATTTTGCCAGAAATAAGGCGCGAACGTTGGCTGTTCGGAACCATTCGGCTTATTATTATAAAACAAGGTCGCAATCCGAAGAACAAGCTGGAGCGTACAACACGAACCAGCCAGGAACTGGCCATGCATGGCGTCATTATGACGTCATTTCAAAAATAGAACTCAGTCAGTCGATACGCATTTGTTCAAAGAACAAGCATGTCAAATTTCAAATTGATCGTACTTTGGCGGAGCCTTAGTCTTTCTCTGAAGAGCGTCGCTAAGGCCTGTAGCTAGCTAGCTGGCTGCGGAGGGGCAGTGAAGTTTTTAAGGGGGACACGTGCAGCACACTTTATGTAGCCTATCTTAGAGTTATGGTCGGCAATATTATGGGAGCATGACTGGGGAACAGGTGGGGGGGAAATGACCATTAAACTATGTCTAGGCCTACCACCAGGTGCCCACTGAATACAAATATTCAACAATGAAATAAACGCCTCCTAAACTACGTTGACTCCATACTGGCAACATTAACACACGTCGCACCCTAGCAACGGGAATGTAGATAAAACGTTGAGATGTATAGGCCTACTGAAACACGGAGGGTAGAGACATGAGGTTTGTTATCTAATCGCAAGGTCCACCCTCACCAGGCCTCAACGGTCGTAGGGAACCGTACCTGACACTACAAAAATCGGACCGTCTGGACGTGCGTGAAAAAGTCCACATAATGATTTTGATTGGTCAAAGTTTCTCCATAGAGATTACATTGTGTTAATGTTAACCGCTTCAATAAGGGAAATTAATAATATATATGATAAATTAATAATATAGGTCCTCTTGAAGCGGCTAACACCACTAACCCAAGTCCTCTTGAAGCGACTAACATCAGTTGAATCGGGTGGACGATGTTGAGGATGAGTACCATTTTGTACTAATATGTAAAAAATATAAAGATATCCGCTGTAAATATATTAAACCATATTATAGAATTAACCCAAGTGTATATAAATTTATTCAACTTCTGACTGTACATAATATTAAGGAATTGACAAATGTTGGAAAGTATCTTTCAATAACTTTTGAATCGAGAAACAAATTACTCCAAATCTAACAGTATAAATTGACATCTTAAATAGAAATAATGCAGTGTCTACTCTCCCATGCACAACAACCTTTTAAGAAATTTAAAATGTAAATAATTTCATATTTGTATGTTTTGTATATTGTATTGTATTGTATCTGATGGGCTGTTAGCCAAAGGAATAAAGAACTGAAAAACTGAAAACAATGACACACAGCCGCTCGTCGATTTATTTACATAATTATAAACGTGGTTTTGATTAACAATCAACGGCAATCTATATGCGATCAGAATTCATTTTTTCGGCCACTTGTCAGAGTGCATCGGATGTAGGTACCCAAAAACATCATCGCCAAAACCAAATACTTATCGCCCGATCGAGCCAGCCAAGCAACCATAATGCTTTGCATACGGTGTCTGGGCCAGCCAAGCAACCATAATGCTTTGCATACGATGTCTGGGCCAATCAGCAAACGAGTTGTGTAGACAGCATAGCAACAAGCGGAGTATGTTTATATTTTTAGGGGTTTTAAAACTCGATTGTATCCGTTCAAAATCAATTCATCGACAATATTTTGATCATATTGGTAAACTAGAGATTCTCCGCTTTAAAACAATGCTAATTATTATGCATGGGGAATTACCGATCGTCTCGCTGCGAGCGAAGAAAAATAAAGATTTAATAATACGGTACTCTTACAAATAAAGGAGTTTTAAAATCTTTTATTGCTATTTTGATCTTTTGTGTCGATAGATATTATATTTATAGACTGACTTTTGTGAAAATCTCAATTTCGACCAAAATCAATATTTTCACTTATTTTGTCTCAAGTCCAAAATTATATTTTGCTCATTCCGACTCTATTTGATATAAAAGTGAAATTAATGAGTTTCCTGTTCTTCTGAATCCACTCTGTCTGGATATGAATGAGGATACCAAACCGGCGGGGAAAATAACTGGTTGGACTCAAACCTGTGGATTGTCGGGAATCCCGATCTGGGAAAATATTCAAAATAGACGTTAATATGTCACCGGAAACACGTATCTAACGACGTGCTTAAAACTCTGCAAACTAACCCGACAATCGTCGCCCTCAATTTGTCGACTAATACACAACCCGATAAGTCGACAAAATACAATTACTTCGCTTCTCGACTTGTCGCATCGGAAGTCAATCACGCATGATTAAGCATTCTTTCGCTAGGTATGGAAGCCTAATCTCGACAAGGCGAGGGTGCATTTTATTCAGCATTTGATTTTGTTTTGTGTTATCTATCGTAATTGAGAATTCGTACGCATGTTCACTAATTACCATCAACAGCACAGTTTGTCCAAACACATACAAATAATCAATCTTGTCAGTGGTGCAGGAATGTGGGCCTGATAAGGCCAGTTTTTTAGTCGTTCGGAGGGGACAGAAAACCGACGTCCCGTGTACACATTTGCGCGCACGTAAAAGTTGGAATTCGATATTAAAGTAGGCCGTAGCGCCGGACGAAATTCCCCCATAGCACACCGTATCGCATATGATGGTCTTCATTAGGTCAACCATTTCATTTACAATCACATATCATTATATGTCGTTATTTGAACGTTCCTGATGATAATACCCATTATTGGGATAAAGCACGTTTATTTAAACTAAGACTATCAACCAATTTACTTTTCTGCATCAACGAAGACGGCATACGCTATGCAGTGTAGGCCTTTTACTATGGTAGGGTGACCCACTATAAATAAATATCTCCAAATAAATATCTCGACAATTACGCCACAATATTTATATATATATATATATATATATACCAAGCCATACATCAGTTTCGCACATTTGTCACTAAGTAAACGACTGTGTTCTACTTAATAAGCTATGACCATTTAACCATAGACTGGAAATTGGTTCCCTGTGTCATCCATAACATCCAGACACTTTTGTGTCTTGTTTTGAAATTAGTCTTGCTTAACTAGTCTACCGACCATTGTATGTCTGATTGACAGGTCGGGATAATCAAGACTATTTTTTTACGAAACATAACAGAAAGCTGGAACTAGAAATTGAAGTTAGAAATACGCACGTTAGGCAACGCAACAATTGTTTTAAGAACCTTGTAAACGTAAAATGGGGGTTTGGGTGGCTGAATGGTTAGCGTGCGCGCGCTGTATCATACGGCCTGCCATTGAGTGAAATGGCGTGGTTTCGAATCCACGGTTGTACGTGGCACGGTGTAGGGTCGCCTGTCCAACCTCGTGGGTTTTCTCTGTAAAAGTAAAATGAAACTACTGCTAGTATCATGTTCTTGCTAACGAAAGTTTTTCAGAGATATTATGTGTACTAAACCAAAAGATGCCGCTCCTAGCGTGACAGTTAATGATAAAGCAATTTAAAAAATAAAACGAACGTAATTTCTAAAGCTGGTGTAATAACCAAGAAGCTAAATTTTACTGCTATTCAAAATCGTCAATAGATTTTTTACAGCTGTAATAGTTGATATGTTTGTAGAGAATTCCACGTGTCATGGCTATTTATAGTCTCATAGACTCGAGACCCAGCCACCGAAGCGTGCACATTACCCGTCTCGAGTCCAACTTTCTGTATGGGATAAATTCTGCCCAGACCGCGGTGATACGAGCGGGTATTTTTTTCTGCCAGCTTATTGTGGATAGAAATAAACTTCTTTGATACAGATCACGGTTCTTATAAAACTCCAATGCAGTGTGCTATGAGGGAAAGTTTATCCAGTTTCCAGCCCCACGACCTACTATTATTTAAAATTCCAACTGACAAAGGTTCCATTATTTCGTCGACATGAGGGCAACGATTGTGGGTTTTTAACAGTACAAACGGCGGCCATTTTGTCTGTCAATTTTGGTCCGATTTTCCCGAAATTTGAACCCAAACCCTCCTTAAGGTGAAACGGTGATATAATCAAACGTTTTTTTTAAATCGGAAAATAATTGTGGCTTCCAGGGGGACCACAAGCTAAAAAGGGTGATTTTTCGTACAATCAGGGGCCATAATTCAGGAAGTTACGAATCAATGAGTGCAAATATCGAAAGGAACCAAGATCTTCGGGTTATAAACATGCATGTCAAGTTTATCAAAATCGGTTCAAAATTGTGACCTATATAGGGTCCACAACCTTGATATAACATATTTTCACACTATTCGCGTACAAACGGCGGCCATTTTGTCCGTCAATTTTGGTTCGATTTTCACGAAATTCGAAGTCAGCCTTCATTACAATGTAACGGTGATATAAGCAAACGGTTTTTTAAATCGGATAATAATTTGACCTCAAGAGGGACCACAAGCTAAAAAGGGTGATTTTTCGGACAATCAGGGGCCATAATTCAGGAAGTTACGATCCGATAGGTGCAAATATCAAAAGGAACCAAGATCTTTGGGTTATAAAGATAAATGTCAAGTTTCATCAAAATTGGTTCAAAATTGTTACCTCTATAGGGTCCACAATCAGGGGCCATAATCCATGAAATTTTGATCCGATACATGCCAATATCGAAAGCAGCAGAGATCTTATGGGGATAAACCTATATTTCAAGTTTCGTCAAAATCGGATACGAATTGTGACCTGTAGTATAGAGAGTCCACAAACAAATTACGGACGGACAGGGGTGACGACATGTGGACGTATAATAAAAACGAAGAAGTATATTTGTATACATTCAAGATTCAACGGGTTAGAAAAATGTATTTGGCTCAGTCCACTCAGCGTTCTTCATCTTTTTTAGATTTCTATATCGGAAATGAAAAGGCGTTTCCACACATAGGTAAGAAATCAAAACTTCACTACGGGCAATATTGGGCGGAAACGGGAACTGATTATATGCAAAACTTTAAAATAAAGGGTAACATTATAATCTGAGGAGCAATGTAAGGCAAAAGAAATTAACAAATTGTTTTAAATCATTATTAAGGACCACACAACAATCATTGTTGGATTAAAATGGCTCACCAAAAACACTAATGGTACCCAAGCTGTGACTTTCATAAATGCTCAAATATGGATTACAAGCATGAACGTAAAATAAATGTAAATATTTGTCGCTCAAGAAGACAAAAACAATATGCGATAAGAAATGTCTACAAACTGATACCGCGACCAGTCATTTTCGAGATCGATAACTTGGAATCTATGAGTGAGAGTGGTCAAACTTCGTGTATACTTTCAAACCAACCTCTACTTAGGTCGATGATGGGCATTTTCTGCTTAGGCCAAGTGAAGACTTCAATCTGATTTGTCGAGACTTTCGAACAGAATCAATCTGCTTCTAATTGAGGTAGAATGATCAGAAGTGTCTGTGGTTATGCGATGGTGAACTTTTTTTCTAGGGTTAAGCTATTTGATTGATTTGGAGACAAGAAAGTGTTGATTGTAATCGGATGAGAGTCTATTACAGTTCCATTACATCAATGACCTGATGATTATGACAATTTTCTGCATATGGAAAGTAACGATAAGGAACTTGATTGGCCAGGACTACAGAACATAACATTGATGTTAGTTTTCAATAGTGCCCCATGATTGTCTTGCAAACAATGATTGGCATTTTTTGCCAAGGCTGAGCTATTTCATTTATCGATACTTTGGAACACAATAACCATGAATATATTCGTAGGACAGTGATGAAACTTATGAGTATATTTTCTGTTTAGATAAGCAGTTTGATTTCCTAATGTTTAATAAAAAGACATGCACAATAGGCCGCAATTTTTAATGGGTCGTCTTGAAAATGTTTCATATATCATATTCCTAGGGATGTCCGAATGGTTGGCGCGTGCGCGCTGTATCATAAGGTCTGGCATTGAGTCAACTTGCGTGGTTTCGATTACCCGGTTGTACGTAAAAAGGAGTAGAGTCACCTGTCCAACTTCGTGGTTTTTCCCCCCGTGTCCTCCTATTTCGACCTACTGCTAAAGATCATTACGCCCAAGTGAATTATTGAGGTAAAGATTGAACCATTCCCGAAAGACGTAGATTTTGTCGAGTGGACGTTAAACCCATTTCTCACGTATACCCTAAGGGTGATCCCTATTGTTTTTAGCGAATGTCCGATCACCAGGCCCAGTGTTGCTTTGGGTTTCCTACGAGCCATAATTCTTAATGCCTCGACTTAGAACTTACCATATTTATTCCTTATACCCTAAGAACGGCAACTATTGATTTTGGTGCAGGTCTCCCCCCCCCTTCTTGGGCAGAGAGAGAGAGAAGGGGGTTGACGTCCGATGTTTATCTTTATCGTATCCATGCTGCAATTATGATTGGATTATTTTGGAACTTGGTAAGCATACATGGACAGTAAACTGTGGAGCATCCCCCAACACACACACTTTGGCTGGTACCTTATCTACCTTTTGTTAATGTTTGGATTGAAAATAATCTGCAAGTTGCAATTATTTACAGATTTGGATCGATTTGGGCATGATCCATCAAAAGGTTGTATCTCTTTATATTGATCCAAGGCCAACCCCCGTTGCACAGCCACTATCAATTTTAGTGTATTTTTCTACAGGCTGTAATTCCGAATGGATCATCTTGAAACTTGGTACATTTATTCCTTAAACCGTAAGGATAGCAACTAATTATTATCCTGGCACGTATCTCACCCCACGGGCGGTGTCACTCAAACTTTTTGTTAATTTTTGTAAAGACAGCAACTATTTATTTTGAAACATGTCCAGGCCTCCTGCTTTCGTTGCCTCTACAGTCATCTAAGCTATTTCATATTATACCATATTATATCAATCAAAGCAGGAACTTGGACGTAAAATGCAGCGGTAGCGTTGCTCTTGTTGTAATCAGGGGGCTACAATGTTTTCATTTACAGATGATTAAGCTATGTTCCTGGTGGCTCCTTCTCGTAAAGGTAAAACCCAACCCCCGCATTACCACCCGATATGATCAAGCCCTGGGACCTGCTGAATTGCACCAGATTGTGTAGTTCTTAATGTCATGCAAATAGACGGCCACTTTTCTGCTTTTGCTTTTTAATGGCCACCATCAGCGAGTCTGGCTGGATGAGGTTTGGAAGAATGACTTTATTACTCTATTATGCAATTTACCATATGTAAGCAGCTTGATATGTAAAACGTAAACACAAACGTCTTAACTTTTTAAATAAGAAGACAAAACACAACGTGAAGGGAAGCAAAGACGAATACTAGACGATCACATGGCTACTGGGATGTGGAGTAAGGACAGGTGCATGGACCGTACCGCGTCTGACAGAAAGACACATGGTGCTATAAAACGTCCGTGCATTATCTTGTTTTAATTCATTCGCTACTTAATAAAAACAAGGTTGTGGCCCATCTGCTGCCGTTAAAATCAACGTTTAACAGGTGTACCTAATTGGGGAAAAGTTATCGACGTAAAAACATGATATATCTGGATCTGTGGATTATTTACAAATTAAAATCTGTTCCAAGTTCATTAAATCATTCAACTAGACTTTAACATTTAAATCTTATCAAGTTTGCAGTCCATTAAATGTTGTCTGGTTGTGGATACCTCTCCTCAGATAAAAGTTACCTGCAAAAAGAAAGGACAGGCAGCAGCCACAGTTCCCCTGTATGTAAGACTCGGCAGTTTGTTGGTTCTCGTTGGATAACCAATGGAAATTGCTTTTGGGGGCGTTACCTCTTACGTTCAAGGGAGGCTGTGTGTGGCCATTTTGCCTGGCGTAAATACACGCAACTATTTACATTAAACAAGTAATTATCCAAGCATCGTTTTTGGATTATGCATTTGGTTTGTCTTTAAAACAGCATTGGCAGTAAGACGAAATTAAATGTTTGACTATTTTTAAAACACTATCTATCTTTTTGCATATTTTATGGTCTTTAATTCGCCAATAAAACAGGACACTTTTTACATATTGACAGTAGATAAGAGTTAAGATAACATACGCCTACCTGAACGAGCTATCCCCATATCTTAAGGCGAGAGACACTGGATCGTTATGGCGCTATTGAATTTTTACAATAATTACTGGCTAGATATCGGATGCTTACAAAGATTAGATCAAATCTTAGTAGATTAGAAGAACTGATATGCTCAACATTGATTTTTGTGTCTAATTTGGACACTTCAACTGTCGGGTAACAATGGCACGTTGCGTTGTTTATTCATTATGGAAGTAGGATCGGATTGAATGTCAACGATATTCCTCTCGATAGCTTCCTTTCTATCTAACATACAAAAATAAATCACCGAGTAGCCTATGCATGCGTTCCATCTTCATTTTATTATACACACGGAATGCAACGACCCCTTCCATGAAGCTTCTAAATTTATATATAATGCCATAATTCAATAAACTACAATTCGCAAGGGTGTATACATGTATACTAAAATGGATTTAAGAGAGAGAGACGCGGGGAGGGGGGGGGGGGTAACGTCCACTGGACACAAACTAGGTAATTTCGGGACTGACATATGGTTCAATTTATTTGCACGGGCGACCTCGCTCCTTGTCACGAACAATTGAGGAATTGAAACGACGCCATTTTACTCATTGACGGACCTTCTGATACAAAGCGCACGCGTTAACCATTCGGCCACACAACCCCCGGGTTTAAAAGCACATATTGATATAGTATGAAGGTATATATAAAGTGGTTTATTTTCATATATTTAAAAAATTTAATGTGATTTACAATTAATTATGTTCAGTGGAACACATGATCGTTTACGACGGCTTAGTCCATTCTACACGATTTTTTTCATGCGCCCTTAATTTCACGTCGTCGCCACATTTGTGTGTGGGCAGTCTTACAGGTCACAATTTTTATTCGGTTAAAATATCTGCTCCGTTACATATTGGCGTGAACTATGGCCTCTCACAATTTCTGTCCGATCTGGATCAAACATAAAGATACGCTGTCACGACTGTATTTATCGGGTGGTTATTTCCAATTTAAAAAAAAAAGTTATAGCAAATTGGTATATATGGAAAGTATAGAGGACCAATACTGGATTAGGGCACTTAAACATCTAGTACTTAGACTAAGGCTATCTTTTATTTTCTAGGCCTGCCAAGCCAGGAAGTGTGTTATTTGGTTGTAATTTCGGAGCTGGTTACTGGCTTGCAAACTGTCGGAATTCTTTTGAGCCGAACGGCATGTTGTCACTGTAAAAGCGAGCTGGAATTCCGTAAGTGGCGAATATCCACCTCGTTTTTTTAGTACTTCAGACGCAGTTTTGTCATACAGGCGGCCAATTTCAAAGTAATACGAAAAGTAATCAACCGTGCACAGATAGTCCTTATTTTTGAAGGTAAATATATCCGAAGCAACATCTCGACATATGATAAACCATAGTAATTGTTATTCCATAAAAGTGTGTTTTTTGATTATGTTCCAATTACTAAATGCCATTCAAAGAATATATGATTGGCTCTTTTTGTTGCTTATTTTGGAAGGTATTGCAAGTTTCGCATTTACAGATGTAATCTACCAAATCCCCGTTCATCCCAGGCTAATACACTACTTCACGGACTCGTCTAAGGCATAGCTGTATACTAGTATGTGAATTGTGTAATTTGGTTCGAATCTTTAGGCGGAGACTTGCGGGCACAATACACCCGTGACCATTATAAATTACGCCACTCTGAATAGCCAACTTATCCCGGTTGGGATAGTAAACTCTCAAAAGTTCCAGCAGACTGGAAATGATGTTATCTGGCCACCCTTTCAAGATAATGTCCTTGAGGAAGAGTAGGACTTGATCGTCTGAAGTTTCCTTCTTGATTTCCTCGACTTGAGGTTCTGACATGGGAAGTAGTCCAACATGTTGACACTTTCGACATCTCTTTCAGCCTCCGAGATTATAACATCATTCTGTATTGAAGCTCTTAGACAAAGTGTCAGCTAGCTGCATCTCTCTTCCACTTTTATACTGTATGATAACATCATTGTTTTGAAGACGTAACATTAGTCTTTGAAGGCGACGTGGTACATGATGTCAAAACTTCTTGTAAATTGTGACTAGCGGTTTGTGGTCTGTACATAATACTACTTTCCGACCATATACATATCGGTGGTTCCTCTCCATTTTCTGTTTGAGAATACTTTTCCTCTGCCTTGGTCAGGGTGCGACTAGAGTAACTGATTGGTTGATCTCCCTGCAATAATGCGAATCCCAATCCCTTCGACGAGGCATCACCTTGGCCCTCAGTTGGAGATTCTAGGTCAAAATATTTAAGGATAGGAGCAGAAGTAACTGCATCTTTTGAAATGAAAGATCTTGTTCCTCACCCCATGTCCATGGGACACCCTGTGAGTCAATCGTTGGATCGGCTCACAGACTTCAGACAAAGCATTGAGAAATCTTGATAGACATTTTGCCATTCTCATGATGCGTTGAACATCAGGCACATCATCACGATTTTTTTCATTTCTATAATAGCCTTAACATTGGCTGGATCAGGCTTAAGACCTTCATGGGTTAACAAATGTCCAAAAAATGGAATCTGTTTACAATTCAAGAAAGATTTCTCCCTGTTCAGCTTGATAATCTTCTCACGACATCTCTGTAATAAACTCCTAAGGTTTTTGTAGTGGTTTAAAGTGGCTTCATCGACCGAGTCACCAATAAAAATTTCTCCCGGTTCAGCTTAATAATATTCTCACGACATCTCTGTAAGAAACCATTAAGGTTTTTTGTAGTGGTTTGAAGTGGCTTTAACGACGGTGTCACCATGACCAAGTATAACGATGTCATCAGCTAATTTGAAAATACCAGGTACCAGGTAATATGGCAGAAGTTGCGACCCACTTCCGTCAATTTCTAGGTCCCAAGTGTTAGCGATTTAGCTCCCTTAAATATTTTTTTGTTTATTTGTTCAATGCATCAACATAGCTTATAAACCTGTATATAACAAGAAAGCCGACAATCGCATCATGGCTGGTACATCGCAGATGTTTCGAGGAATGAATGAGAGCAGCACTTGTTTTTCCAACTAACAGGATACACGGCTTAGCTCAGTGGCCAAATTCTCCCGGGGCTCAATTCGTGCGGGACCCCAAAATCTTTGAAATGTTCGATCGGGGCTCAAATTAGCCGTATGAATGTGTGTTCGCCCATCACGCCTCGCACGGGGCCTGATTCGACATGAGACCAATTATGTCTGAGACTAAGTCACTGACCCCCCCCCCCCCTAGTAACTATACTTGTTACCTTAAACTGTGTTTAAGATAACAACTGGTACAGTCTAAGACCCCTTACGCAAGTTCAAATAGGTTCAAACGCACAATTGTCAACACACATCATTACAGTTTGTATTAAAATAAGTAATTCTATCACAAATAGTGAAGACTGGACCATTAAATTAGTAACCAAACAGTTTTTGACGTATTACGCAACTTGCGGCCATGACGGTCGGCCAGTTGAAATTTCGCGTAGGAGATGAGTTTCATCAAATCATATAATTATGCGGTAAGGCCTCACCTTTATTTCAATAAGAATTGGTTTACTATATGTTAAGCTGCGTGCAGTACTGCTTTGGGTCAGTTTATTTGTAAATTAAGCGAGCTATAGGCCGGTAAACTTTTTGTAGTCATTTGACTAAAAAACGTGCGCAAAGGAACTCGGTAGGAAAAATCACTACTGCAACTGGAGTAAGACGGACGACAGCAGTAGTGAAACCATTTCTACACCCCCCCCCCACCCGGGTGAGAAAAAGTCTTCACAGACCCCGTCCCAAATTGCATTGACTCCCATTTCTGATCCTTTCGTTCACAAGAGTCAGGATAGTGACTCAAATCTTCCTCATGGGGAATACGATCTATGTTCAGGTAGTGCTATTGCCAGTATTTTGACATTTGTTGTGGGTTGGGGTTGTGAATGATGCCTTAGGTTGCCGCCCCCGGCCCATTCAAAGTGTATGTTCGCCCATCACGCTTGCAGTATGAATCTATGTTCGCCCATCACGTTCGACTGGAGCAAAATTCACCCGGGGGCCAAATTCGCCGTAAGTTTGTATGTTCGCTTATTAATCAAATTCGCCTGGGGCTCCGATTCGATGGCATAAAACATTCATGGGGTCATGCTGTGATATCACATGGGGGTTGAAGCGCTGCGACGAAGCACGGTCCGCTCGGGCCAAATTCGTAAGGGGCCCAAATTCTTTAATCATTCAAAGGATAATAATAATGTTGGGTAGAGCGCGGACACGCAGCGTGATGGGCGATTATACATGCAGAGATCTTTGATCATATTTAATGACGAGCTCGATACCTGGCTTCTCAACATCTGCTTACTCCGGTATTATCTATGCTCTAGCCTACTTTTTGTCTGATCAAAATCATGTACATGTAACTTTTCGTTCCTATGGTTACATCAGTCATTTCTGTTGCTACATTTTGAAAGCTTGTCGGTTTCACACACTGGGATTTGATGGGCAGGAGGAACAGAAAGCGTTACATGCACAATTTCAACATAGCCATACAAAGGTAACTTGTTCGACATAATAAATTTCATCAGTAGTTGCACTGTCAAAATTAACAGCAAACATTTTCATAAAGGCACATAAAGTTTCGATCGCGCATTTCATTATTCCATTTCCTTTATTCGAGCTCGTTCACGTTCCGAACAAAAGAAAGCATGTTTCGATGTAGACCAACCCTTCTGGTAAGTTGTCTAACGGCCGTATGTAGGATTTTAAAAGTGGGGTTGCAGCAGAGTGGTGGGGCGCCTTAGGATCCGCGTAAGTGATATTAGAAAGTTTGGATCAGGACAAAGGAACCCATTGGCGTGAGGGCGCCCTTAAAACTACCGACTGACCAGTGCCGTAAGAAATCATTGTGTGATCAGAATCAAGTGTATTATTTTACAATTGAAACATTGTCAAATTATCTTTTTGGATGGGGGTGCAATGTACGCCCTGCAGCACTTCTAGGTGCGGCCCTGATGTCCAGACTTTTCTGCGCGTTGTCCCTCTTTTATAAATTTAAAGAAATGACACCTCCTTCCAGATTTAGTGTTGACTATGTCTATTCTTCCAGTTAATCACCAGCGGCTGCCAGGCAGGATGCGCCCACAATTTCGAGAGATGGATAAAGAACAAGCTAAAAAGAAAGTGATTTTTCCCACAATCAAGGGCCATAATTCATGAAGTTACAATTCGATATGCGCAAATACGGAAGGAACCAAAATCGTTAGGTTATAAACATGCATTTCAAGTTTCATCAAAATCCAGGGTCCACAACCTTGATATACAATATTGTTATAGTATTCGCATACAAGCGACGGCCATGTTGTCTCTCAGTTTTGGAATTTTCACGAAATTCGAACTCAAAATTTATTACGGTGTACCGGTAATATAATCAAACGGTTTTCTAAATCAGATAATAATTGTGACCTCCAGAGAGACCACAAGCCATAAAAGGTGATTTTTCGGACAATCAAGGGCCATATTTCAGGAAGTTACAATCCGGTTGGCGCAAATATCGAAAGGAATCAAGATGGCATTTCTGGCAGTCTATTTTTCAAATTTCCGGGGCTTCGTTGAGGTTCGCAAGTCAGTTCGTGTAATCGGGCAACAGGCGTTCTCTGATCAGCTATATTCATTTACATCTACACAATGGGTGACTAAATACTGTAAGACATCATTTCCAGGAATCTTGTTTTTTCAAAATTGTTTGTGGTAGGTCGCCGATACCCTCCGTAAGGAGTACGAACTTTGACGCTCGTGAGTCGCCTGAAATACTGCCTAACTGTATTTTGGGCAGCCTGTTTTTAAATAGACTTGAGGAGGCGCCCCTCCTTTCCCCTTGAAGCTCGTGATTTTGCTCCAGCTTTATCCCTCCAAGCACCGGTGGCTTTCGTCGCCACTGCTAGCTAACCTAAAAGAAAAGAAAAAGGTCTTTTCGACCCAAAGTTTAGGGGATAGTAATATTGAAAACAAGAAGTTGACGTAGAACAAAAAAACCCAAATACTGATGCGAGTAACAAGAAGGGCAATAAAGTTGCAATACTGAAAATTCCAGTTGTTGCTAGATGGTCCCACCCTTCAAAAATTCCATCATTCTGACGAAAATCATCGAAGGCCGAAATGGCATTCATGAGTACATTTTAGACCTGAAATGTAATGTCAAACCAAACAGAAATGATTGTGTACACGTAGATAAAATATAATTCATCTGTCAACCTTCCGTGTTTCCAGATGAAATTTCTTCCCATCTACTTTAACGTTGCAAGTGCGATTGTGATCCACAATCGCTAATAATATGCCAAATTGACAATATTTTTACATCAAAACAACGATTGATTATTGTTATTCATAATATTTCTGCCACACCCAATTACAATTAAGCATATAATCGTATTGAAAATCGAATGGAACGGGTATAAATCATCGTATTGAAAATCGAGGCGTTAAGCCGTTAATAAGACCGCCATCATTTTAGACCAGAGACGTTTAGGCACTGTCATCACGGGGGCAGAAGGTGTTAATGTTCGAACTCCTTCAAGGTATTGGTGTGATAAAAGTAGTCCCCACTCTCACTTAACAAGAACCAAAGTTATCGTGTCCCAAAGCACCAACCAATCAAATTGTTTATCTCTGCTTACTCTAAGCAGAAAATGTTCATCTTCGAACTCCATGAAGGCATTGACCTAATGAACACTTACTTAGTGTCAAGTGTGAACATTCTAGCTAAATTGCAATGAGAGTTATTGTGTTCACAGTCTCATCCAATCAAATTGCTTATCGCTCTGCTTACCCAGAGCAGAAAATGATCATTATCGAACTTAGTCTAGGTACTAATGTAATGAAACAACTATACACGTCACTCTTAACTTAATTAGAACTAGAAGTTATCGTGTCCTAAGGCGTCAACCAATCAAATTGCTCATCTCCGCTTATCCTAAGCAGAAAATGCTCATCTTCGAACTCCATCAGGACAAATAAACACCTCAATTAAGAGAGTTAGCGTGTCTCAAAAAGTGTGACTGATAGCCAGACGGACGAACCAATCGAAAGGCGGGGGAAAATATCTTAGCTGTCATAATTTCACAACCTATAATTTGAATGTGACTTTTGGCATGGGTGAGCCTCGCCAGAAAATTTCGGAGACAAAACGTCCGGATAATGGAGCCATCGCCGTACTTGCTGAGCCACCACGGCTTCCAAATTACCAACCACAATATTACTTGAAACACAGAGATGAAGCGGGTTAATAATATTAATATCGTAATTATTGAAAGGATAATATGATGAACTCACAAGTCCCCTATATTAAAATTAAATCACATTAATTAGCTTAGAGCTTTTAAACAACAAATCAAAGCTATATTTGAGCAATATTAGCTGTAAAATTTAATCCCAGTCACGAATGAAATTAAACTAAAATGTTGTTTTTTTGTGTGTGTTTTTCTCAAAATCATGAAAAATGACTTCCGAGGTTTTTCCACGTCACCTACGATATTTAACATAATTGTGTGAAGCATTTGGGTAAGCAGATGACGAGCCTTCAGCGCTCTGCAACCTTCTGTACTTCTGAATATAGGTTAAATTTCTTTAAGACACTTTCCTTATCAAAACTCCTCTCTGGGCTTATATCCACGCTTTACGTGGCTATCGTTAAATGAAAACTATCAGCGAAGTCCTATAAACAACGACCATGTTTGACCTGCCCCCGACCTTCCCACAACGTATATATGGCATGATTTGGCGACTAATTTATTGTGGATAATTTTTCAATAAATGCGACAGATTTCTTTTATGTCAATTTATTTTCCTTCCCAATAACGTTTTATAGTTAGTTCTGCAACAGGACATTCCAATGACCTAATAAACCCCGACATTACCGCAATACGTGCAGATTAATTTACGGGCGTAACACAAACATAGCACTCGTCATATGAACTAGCCAGGAAATATCTCTGATCTATCACTTAAGATCGAAGTGTGATTGATCAAAATTTAAGGAACTCTTAAACAAATCGTTTATACCGATGATGCTGTGTTAATGATGATTGGACAAGTGAGTGCACAACCCCTTGACAAACGAGTTCCTAACGATTATCTACACACTTAAAACCCTCACACATTTTTTTTCTTCTTGGACGGTATCTCGTTGCAATCAATCTTTTAAAACGTTTCCTACAATTAATTCTAAATTACTACCCGAAGAGTCCGTTCTTTTTGCCATTATGACTGCTAAGTAAGAAAAAAGTAAATACCAACATTTCACCGGTCTATTTCTTTATTTACTGTAATTGTTAGTAAATGAATCCATACAGATCGTTATTTCGTTTTTCACACTTTCTATGACCTACACGACATGAGGATCTGACAAGTTATAGTTGGAGTTCACGTCAAGGGCCAAACGAGCGGATTTTGACCATATGACAACAATCAGCGTTGTTTCTGGTGGTTTACCCATAGTTCCGTGCTTGAAAAGGCCAAGGCAAGAAGTCACCGTAATAGACCGTTTCATTGGCTAATCCCTCACATCATCCAGAACACGTCAATAACTCGTCCATATTCTGGTGTAGTAAAGACAAGTAAAACGAAATTTTGAACAATATAGAATCTGTGTTTTAACCAGATTGCAAACGTATCACAACGTTTAATGATCGGTCCGGCCCTGTTTAAGCATTGTCTTTAATTGAATTGAAAAGTCCCCCCCCCCCCCCGCTGTAAACTTAATTTGTGGCTGACATAATGTCACTTTAAGTCTACGATTCATACATCTCCTGTACACAGGTTTTACGCTGTGGCACCCGAGTCCTCATTGCACGACATACATAGTAAACTTGCACTACAGTGTTCCTAGTCATATTTCATATAACACCATATTTAGATAATATCATGACCTACAGCAATTCATCATTTGGTATACGCATTCAACCCCTGTGGTTTAACGTGTGATATAGATTATAAGGTCTGTCATTGAATCAAGTGGCGTGGTTTGCAGTGAACGTTTGCAGGATCACCTGTCCTATCCCGCGGGTGTCCTACAGCTAAAGCCCATACGTACAAGCTAATGATTGAAAAAAATATATATATATTTGTCCCGAAATAACCTAGTTTTTGTCGAGTGAACTTTATAACCCACTTCTCTCTCTCTTCCTTTAGGAGATCGATCTTAAAAAGAGGGATACTAGCTAACGGTGTTTGTCTCTTTCTAGAGAGTGAAAGTCGGAAGCTTTGTCAATATTCCGCTGAAAGTCTTCAAATTGCAATCGTAGCGGTGAGAGAGGGATTCTGAGTCAGACAAAGCCTGTGAACATACCCAGAGCAAGCAACATGGCGGACTGACTGTCTTTGACGCAGAAGAACTAATATTTTCTGAATATCTAACTTTGTTGTCAACATGGGGATTCCCTTAGATGCAATTGATTTCTGTTGCATTGTAAAGTCATATCTTGATAAATGTAAGAGAACTGAGAAGAGGTTGAAGAATAACTTACCGAGCAGTGACTTGGTAAATTGTTTTGTTAAACGTCACAAAGGCAATCTTACTTCTCGATTTTGCCAAAATATATAAGTCAAGCGAGCAGAGGTATCTGCAGAGTCAATAAATCAATACATCGACAATCTTAAGTTTAGTTTAGCTGATGTTCCAAGTAGAAATATTCTGAATAATTATGAAACGAATCTGACAGATGACCCTGAAAAAATGTATATTTCGTAGAGGATCCAAAATCCTAAAAAGATTATGAATTCAACGTAACTTATGTTTACTGCTTCTGGTAGATTACTCCCACTGTATGTTGTTCATAGATCCAAACATCTGATGAACACTTGGACTGAATCGGGTCCACAAAATGCAAGATATAACCGATGGTTTACAGATTGGCTTAAGAGTGTTGTCCTGCCATGGACACAGGAGCTTCCAAGGAAAAGGGTTGTTCTTGGGGATAATTTGTCATTCCAATTTTCAGTTGAAGTATTAAAACTTTGTCAAGAACATAACATTGAATTTAATTGTTCCCAGCTAATAGCACTCACCTGTATTACCACTAGATGTGAGCGTTTTTATACGCCCACAATTTCAGAATTGTTAAATAATTGTACATAGAAACGTATCAGTTTAAATACAGCAAGAGGACATGACAAAGCAATAACGCGTGTTATCTATAATTACTTAATATATATATTAACCCAAAGAGTTAAAAGACTTGAAAGATTAGTGAGATATCAATTCGGTCATTTGGTATTTTGGCTAAAATTCCAAAGTAATAAAATATATACAAAGATACACTATTATGATGATTTAGTTCGAATTTCACATAAATCGCATCGAAATGGCGGTTCCATGAACACAAATAGTGTTAAAGTATGTGGACCATCTAGAGGTCACAATTTTCATAATACAAAATATATGTTGATCGGACCGTAATTTCCTGGATTGCGGCCCCAGGTTGTACGAAAAATCACGATTTTAGCGCGTGGAATCTCTAAAGATAACAATTTTTTCTATCAATGTTACACCATAATGATGGTTGAGTTCGAATTTTGTAAAAATCGGAGAGAAATTGCAGGACAAATGACGGTTTCTTGTACGCAAATAGTGTAAAAGTATGTAATACCAAAATTGTGGACCCTCTAGGAGTCACAATTTTTAATCGAATTTTATGAAACTTCGATGCATGATAACATCCGGAATATCTCGGTTCTTTGAATATTCAAGCATATTGGACAGTTACTTCCTGGGTAATGGTCACTGATTGTGCGAAAAATCGCTTCTTGTTTAAGTTTGTTCTCCATAATAAATGGGCATTTTCTGCGTAGGAAAAGAGATAAGCAATTTGATTGGTTGATGCTGCGGGCCACGATAACTGTGAGGGTGATGAAACTTGGTGTAAAGTTTCACCACATCTATACCATTATAAGCATTTTCGGGTATGCAGAGCAATAAGCATATTGATTGGTTGGGACTTTGGAGCTATACATTTTTTATTATCCCAATTTCGTTCTGGAGCATATATCATCAACCGTTGAAGATATCTTTCTGAAACTTTGTACACACATCAGCCTATCACAGTAGTTTTGCCTTTTGCTATTTAAGAATTTCTAAGATTTATATATTTTGTGTTTCCAATGATAAATATAATTTGTTTCCGGGGCATAGCTTTTGTTATATAATTTGTTTCCGGAGCATATCTCATACACCGTTCAAGATATTTTTTCTGAAACTTATTATAATAGTTGTGCCTTTTGCTATTTAGGAGTTTGACTTAGTTTTTGGTGTATAAATTTGTTTCCATGGCACATCTCATAAACCATTCAAGATATCTGTCTGAAACTTTGTACACACCTCAACTTATTACAGTGTTTGTGCCTTTTGCTGACAAGGAATAGGGTCGCCTGTCCAACCAAGTGGGTTTTCCCCGGGTCCTCTGGTTTCTTCTCACTGCTAAAGACCCCTACGCACAAGAGAATTATTTAAAAAAAATTAAACCATATGTCTGTGTCGAGTGGATGTTTAACCCCATCTCTCTGAGGTATGCGAAGGTTGTTGTGCAAACCTTACAGGGACTAGCGACCCTGCCTTGCCAAGCTACTGTGATCCGAGTTTGTTTCCGGAGCATATCTCATAAACCGTTCAAGATATTTTTCTGAGACAATGTACACACACCAACTTATTATAGTAGTTGTGCCTTTTGCTATTTAGGAATTTCTATTTTTTGTGTTTCCATGAATTTGACTAAGTTTTTGGTGTATAAATTTGTTTCCGGAGCACATCTCATAAACCGTTCAAGATATCTTTCTGAAACTTTGTACATACAACTTATTCCCATGGGTTTTCTCAGGGTCCTCCGGTTTCTTCCCACTCCTAAAGACCCCCACGTGAAAGAGAATTGTTGAAATAAAATAAAACCATATGTTAGTCCCAAAATGACCTAGTTTGTGTCGAGTGGACGTCAAACCCATTTCTCTCTCTGTGCCTGTTTGAGGTAGGCAAGGGTTGTTTTGCAAACCTTACATGGATACTCTGCCTTGCCGAATTTCGGTGATCAGAGTATGAAATTATATGAATTGATATTCGATGTGGCGGAATATTAGATTCGTCTGAAGATTATGAGTCTGAGCACAACTGATGGTGCAACTGCTAAAGACCTCTAGGCGCAAGCGAATTATTGAAATAAAATTAAACCATATGTTAGTCCCGAAATGACGTAGTTTGTGTCGAATGGACGTTAAACCCCATTTCTGTGTGGGGTAGGCAAAGGTTGTTGTAAACCCTTACAGGGAGTAGCGACTCAGCCTTGCCGAGCTACTGTGATCAGAGTATGAAATTCTAGGAATTGATATTCCACGTGTTGGAAATATGAGATTTGTCTGAAGGTTTAGAGTCTGAGTACAGCTGATGGTGCCACCCTGACTTGCTGAACTACTATGCTCAGAATATAAATATTCTGTCTGAATGTGTCAATTATTACATTGTCTACATACTTACAAGTCTTAAATTTGACAATTTTGCCAGGCTTCTTATCGCCAATAAGATTCGTTGTAATAATGAATATTTGGGTCCTAAATATGCTTTCGTATCAGAGGGTATTAGATTTTATTTCAGAGACAGTTTACTTAACAATTCTTTGGATGCAACATTGTTGTGTATTGTGTTTAGCTATCTGAGTCCACGTGGCACATCCCTCATAGTTTTAAGTACATGATACCTACATATGTTACCTATAACATTAAATCAGGACTTACTTTATATTTAGATTAGTGTTCATCTACATTATTTCTTACATTCTTAATCCTAATATTATATGCTCCAATTCAATGTCTTATTTCTTTCTGTAAGAAGTATCAAAATGTATTATAATTTTGTTTTGAAAGGGTGAATCAGTATGGGGGAAAACATAATCATTCCTGTAAATCAGTACAAAAAAAATACCAGAATATGTTCTAAGACCTGGTATCATGTAATTGGTGTCCTGTGTGGATTCAATTAGTACTTTAAGCATTTTCTCCAGAAAATAACTTAAAGGAGCTAAATGGGTAACGTTTGGGAACTAGAAATTAACACTAGAGGGTCGCAACGCATATAATACTCTATTATGAATGTATATAAACTGAATTACATTCAATGGTTTCCACTTTTATACGCCCACATTTTTATGTGGACGTATATTGTCGTCGCCCCTGTCCCTCCGTCCGTCCACAATTGTATGTCAACAGTCTACAGGTCACAATTTTTATCCGATTTCAATGAAACTTAAACTATAGGTTTATCACCCCAAGATCTCGGTTCCTTTCGATATTGGCATGTATCGGAATTGTAACTTCATGGATTATGTCCCCTGATTGTACGAAAAATCACGTTTTTAGCTTGTGAACACTGTAGAGGTCACAATATTGAACCGATTTTGATGAAACTTGAAATACCTGTTTATAACTCAAAGATCTTGGTTCCTTTCGATATTTGCGCATATCGGATCGTAACTTCCTGAATTATGGCCCCTGATTGTACGAAAAATCGCCTTTTTTAGCTTGTGGTCCCTCTTTAGGCCAAAATTATAATCCGATTTTAAAGAATCGTCTGATTGTACGAAAAATCACGCTTTTAGCTTGTGGATATTATGGAGGTCACAATTTTGAACCGATTTTGATGAAACTTGACATGTATGTTTATAACCCAAGGATCTTAGTTCCTTTTGATATTTGCGCCCATCGAATCGTAACTTCCTGAATTATGGCCCCTGTTTGTCCGAAAATTCACCCTTTTTAGATTGTGGTCCTTCTGAAGGTTAAAATTATATTCCGATTTACAAAAACGTTTGATGATATCACCTTTGCTTGGTAATGAAGGTTGAGTTCGAATTTAATGAAAATCGGAACAAAATTGAGAGACAAAATGGCCGTCGTTTGTACGCGAATAGTGTAAAAATATGTTATATCAAAATGTGGATCCTATAGAGGTCACAATTTTGATTAAACTTAAAATACATGTTTATAACCTAAAGATCTTGGTTTCTTTCCATATTTGCGCATATCGGATTGTAACTTCCTGAATTATGGCCCCTGATTGTCCGAAAAATCGCCTTTTATTGTTTGTGGTCCCCCTGGAGGTCGCAATTATTATCCGATTTAAAAAAACATTTGATAAAACAAACATTCTAATGATTTTTGATAATTACTTAATATGCGACAACTCTTGTTGACTGCCCGGACGATTTAGCTGCTGGTGGGCGTATGTTTCGTTTCCTGGCAACCTATTTTTACTTTTAATTTCTAAACAGTTATGTACGGCGAAAAAAGCCAGCAGTCTAAATCGAATGCAAATTTGTAGCGTCTGTTTATTCCTCGAGTCTCTTGTTACAACTGGGGCTGAAACGCATTATGGTACACAATTCGTGAACCGATAGTAAAATATTTATTTAGTCTTAAATATTGGATATCAGAAGCCCATCTTTTCCCGGAAAGATCACAGCATCAATGTTGATTTAAATTGACAAATAATTCGCGTTTTCAATGTTGAAGATTTTGGATGATATTGAATGTTAGAGACTTAGCTACTTTAACCTTTCATGTTTGACAATACAAAATGAATTATCCATACAGTACTCCAGAAAAACGCGGCACTCAGCACCAGCGACTTACAGCACACCAAAAATGACGTTTTAATAGATTTGTAGATTTTAATCTATCGTTAAACTCTGCAGTAGAAGATATTGACACAGTTCTGAGTGCCGCCGTGTATAAGCTAAATCAAAAGAAAACTGATGAAACTTTGTCTAGTTTATCTATTTTTACAGACTTTCCAAGGTTGAAGGATGAGTACAACTATGTTCATCGCACCATTGCCCGAAATAAACGAATAGCTACACTAAAACAAAGTCAAATGTATCTACAAAAAATAAAAAAAATTGGAGATGAAAAACAAACATTGACACCCCCAAAAATTGAATTGTACCAGCAGCACCAATATATAATATATATATACAGATTTTTTTAAACTGATCTCCAGTCCTCTCCACTTGGGGATTCCACAAGGTCTGACATGACCATCACAGATTTTGATGACTTTTGTTGTGCAAGTTAACCATGGCGAATAAAAGTGATGTGCACAATTTTAACGCTGGGAGCCCCATGGCGCCCCCATCAGGGACATCCCAAAATTTGGGCCATTTCGGCTGACCTTCAAATTTTGAAAATCCATAATTTCGTCCCTAGTAAACCTACTTACATGAAATTGGTATCAAATTGTCCAGAACAAAATCCAGGCAGATCGTGTTGATGTTGACCTAAGAACCCAAGCCCCTGTAAAGGGGCAGATTCAATTTGGCCAATTTTTCGTGTAGACAAGATAGATGGCCAGGCAACGAGGCAGCTAAGTCGTCCGGGCAGTCAACAAGGGTTGTCGCATATTTTTACTTTTGTCAGTAAGGAAGAAGTTTACAACACATGAAAATCTAATTACGAGTAATAGCCCATTAAGTAATGGTTAGAATTCGTCAACAAGTGATCAAGGACCATAACTCTGGCAGTAATTGTGACCTGAAACAATGTGTATAAGTCAATTGCATATAACCTTCAGCCTCAAGAGCATCTACAAAATATTTCAAAGTGATAAAGGGCCATAATTCTTGCAGTAATTATCGGATATCGTCTGATGGCCTTAACACTGTGTATAAATTCAAAGTCAATAGACTTCTTCGTATTATGACCGTAAACACTGTGTATAAATTTAAAATCAAGCGGGTATAAACAGCGTCCACCAGATATTTCAAAGTGATAAAGGGCCATAACTCTGACAATAATTATCGGATATCGCTGAAAATTGTCTTTTTTGTCTCTAAAGCGCCCACAAGAAATTGTGGACGACGGACGGACGGACAGGGCCAACGGCAATATATGTCCACATTCCCATGTGGGCGTATAAAAAACATGAGTGTAAGTCACCATAGTGAAATTAGAGTTCAGAAATCAGCTTGCACAAAACAACCTACAGTGAATTCTAATAAAATCGGCGTCTGTTTTTGCGACCTAGATGGACTTCATGTCCATGAAATGTTCCCGTGGAGATCCCACTTTGATTTTTTGTGTGTTCGTAATTTATAGGTGGGGCAATGTTCAGAAAGATCAATGTTTTCTGAACAATTTGATACCAATTTCATGTAAGTAGGATTACAAAGGGCGAAGTTTTGGATTTTCAAAGTTTGAAGGTCAGCCGAAGGGGCCCCATGAGGGCCCCCAGCGCTAAAATTTTGAACATCACGTGCTTTCGTCATGGTTAACTGACACACCAAAAATCATCAAAATCTGTGATGGTCATGTCAAAATCGCCCAAATTTTGTGTACTTGACATGGATGCCCCCACTTGCAAAATATCTTTATTTGCTATGTAGTCATGTTTATTTTTGTAACACCATAGCTTAATGTCATAAATTATCTCAAATCTTCTAGTAAATAGCAATCAGTTATTAGTTTTCAGAAATAATGAGCAATGTCTACTAAACAGGGCCACAATATTAGGACCAGTGACACTGTTTGCGAAATTTGATACACTGTGATTATGATTACCAGTAGCATAAATTACAGATTTATTTGTAAATCATTTTTTAGGTGACGTAACCGTTCAACGTCCTTAACCTTTGACATTGCCTCGCTTTGAACTTTAAACTAACGCCTTTTTAATTACGCTTAATGCCATGCGCCCATGTGTTTAATTTGTGCTATGCTTAATGCCATGCGCCCATGTGTTTAATTTGTGCTATGTCAAAATCTCTCTTAAAATGGCATCCTCAAGAAATAGACGATCTAATGCCGGTGGAAAGATGAAAGATGGCATGAAGGCGATCACCGATGAGTCGGACGACGATCTGACGGACAATGAAATTAGACCTGATATTGGCGATTTCTTTACTCAGCCAAGTTCCGATCCAACCTCGACCGCCATTCCACGTGAAGAGGGCAAACCCGAACACACTCCTAGTTCAGCGAGTGCTCCTGAGATAGATCCGGAGCTAGTTGCTCTTCAGTTAGAACTTCACACAGTGAGAGCTGAAAACCAAAAAGCCACCCTTCGACGTCAGATTGAAGAGGAACGCAAGCGTGGAAAGGAACTGATTTCATCATCACCATCGGAAAATCCTGTCAATCACAATGTCAACGGCGGAAAACAGCCTGGGCATGACGGCCTCTTCAACTTTCCTTTGAGTACCGGTAACAACGCTTCAACAAGCGACATAAATCAAGGTGAGCTGCGTAATACTATTACTAATAGTAATATCTCGTCGGCCACGCCCCCAAGTCTACAGGTTTTATCAGCGCCAGGCATCGCAAAATCCGACAAAGCATTACAGATTTTAAATTTTCTTTGGCTGGATCCTGTAGCGACATGTGATACTTTTGCTATTGGTACCGATGTAGAGTTTCGCATAGGCAAAAGAAAGTCTTTGGACAGAGTAACAATTGAGGAATGGGGATATGCAAATACACGCATCCTGCAAGAACTTATGAAGCAAAATCCATCATTTAGTGTGGCCGCTTACTTGAAATACTCAGCCGACTTCTTCCGTCTCGCTTCTAAATATGTATGGTATAGTGTCCTATTATACGACAAAGAATACCGCGATCGACAAGCGGATGAAAACTTTGAATGGGGAACATATCTCCAAGAGTTGCGCGAATTTCAATTGGTATTAAAAAGAGATCACCCCTCGGCTAGAGCCCTCTCTTAACAGAATAACAGGTTCTCATCCGTGCCGTATTTTTTAAAAATCAAATACTAAACCAATGCCGGTTTTCAGCAAACCATGGTCATCAACTACTAGTGCTAATCGACCGAAGGGACCATTTTTGCCTGACGGTAGAGAAATCTGTCGCAATTATAACAGTAATGTGTGTTTTCGTACCGATTGCAAATTAATGCATACTTGTACTTTGTGCTTCTCCAATTCGCATTCAGCAATTGATGGTCATAAACAAAGTGCGGTTACGGGTCAAATGCCACAAACTTTTCACCCAAAGACTGCTTCGATCCACAGTACAAATTAGGAGTTACCTCCCTTTCGTCTGCTGACGGCGTTGGGCGCCGGTGCCTACACTATGCCGCATGGACGCGGCTTTTACCTGCTACTTGTACAGACAGAGACTTTATTTTGAGCGGTGTAAAACATGGATTCAATCTAACGACCAAATTTGGCCCCTACCTACAAATCGAGCGTGATAATTACTCGTCAGCATTCAGGGTTAGAGAAAAAGTTGAGAAACAGATTAAATATGAAATTGCGGCTGGAAACTATGTAATAACTTCAGTAAAACCAACAATAATAAGTGCATTGGGTGCTATTCTTAAACCTAGTGGTGACATTCGCCTTATCCACGATGCTAGCGCACCTGAGGAAAATTCCTTGAACTCTTTTGCATCCGAGACCAGCTGTTCTTACATGGATTTATAAGATGCACTTGCTCTTATTACTCCTAACTGTTATCTGGCTAAAGTTGATTTGAAAAGCGCGTACAGATCGGTCAGATGTCACAGCTCTGATTACCATTTAAATGGCACTTTTTGGGCGATACTAGCCCTGTGTATTTTTACGATTCAAAATTACCTTTCGGTCACGCTAAGAGTCAGACAATTTTTCAAACTCTTAGTAAGGCAGTATGTAAGATAATGTCTGTTAAGTTTGGTGTCACTTGTATCGCTTACCTCGACGACTTTTTAGTTATCGAAAACACTTTTGCATTGTGTAACCGGGGATTATTATTGTTGCTCCAGACTCTGCGCAAATTGGGATTCGCTATTTTTTGGAACAAGGTTGCAGGGCCGTCTCAAACGATGCTTTTTCTTGGCATACTGTTAAATACCAAAAGCCTTACTCTCTCCATGCCACAGGATAAACAGTCTGAATTTCTGGCCCTTTTGCTTGTGTTTCAAAAGCGGAAACGGGCAAGTTTAAAACAATTACAGTCTCTTTGTGGGAAACTAAACTGGGCGTGCCAAATGATCAAGGGTGGGCGCATATTCCTTGGGCGTCTAATAGACATGATAGTTACTGTTAAACGAAGAGCAAAAGTAAAATTATCTGCCAAATTTCACCTAGACATTACATGGTGGATAAATTTTATGAGTGTTTTCTCAGGAACTGTAAAATTTCTAGATACAAAACCTACAACCTCATTACAAACTGATGCATCCTCTGGAGGGGGTGCTGGTGTTTACAACGGTGATTTTTTTTTATGTGAATTGGGCAATTGATCTACCGTGTGTCGAACGTGAGCATATAAATGTTAAAGAGACAGTTGCAGTTGTTTTATCAGCTATGTGATGGTGTCCACTTTGGACTAACAAAACGGTTATTGTGTTTACCGATAACATGACTACCAAATGTGTAATTAATAAAGGGTCATCACACAACAAACTTTTAATGGTGTGCTTACGTATATTGTTTTGGATATCGACAATTTATAATTTCGATATTAAGGCGGTTCATGTTGGGGGAAGTCGCAATTTGATTGCTGATGCCGCTTCCCGCCTCCATGAACCTGGACAGCTCGCAAAGTTATTTTATTATTTACCTTGTTATGATTATTACTTTAGTACTGTTGAGCTACTTAACCATGTCTCTTGTCACTTCTACTTTTCTAGGTGGTGCAAACCTGGAAGATTCGGTATTACGGCTCCAAAAACTGGGGTGGGCTAAATCTACTATAATACCCACCTCAAGTGTTATATAGAATTTTGTTCAAGAATGAAACTATCACTGCTTCCAGTAGCTCAACATACTATTGAATTGTTTATTGCGTATTTAGTTGATGTTAAACAATTTAAGTTTAGTACTATAATTTCTTATATAAATATTATTTCGATTTTGCATAAATCCAATAATCTCGTCGACCCTCTATCTAGTTGGCCCATAAAACACCTTCTAACAGGTGTCAAGAGAGCACTGGGTACGGCTCAAAGTTGCAAAGCCCCGATTACACCTGATTTATTGCTACGTATTCATGGTGTTTTGGGAAAATCGTTTAATAACAGTATTTTTTGGGCTGCATGTCTTTTAGGATTTTTTGGATTTTTGCGGCCTAACAATTTCTTGGTCAAAACTAGCTTTGACCCTATTTTTCACATCCAACGCAAGGATGTAACATTGTTATCATGGGGATTCATTGTGCGCCTTAAAGTCACAAAGACCATGCAATTTCGCGCCAAGCCAGTCATCATTTGTTTACCAAGACTTCGCAACCACCCCCTCGATCCTTGTTCTGCACTTCAGGTGATTTTGTCAAATCCGTCTACCCCGCTTTTCCTGCTCGGTGATGGCAGATGTCTTGCCTATCGCCCTTTCCTCAAGGCACTTCGCACCACGCTTCGCGCGTTGGGTTTACCGTCGTCTTCTTATCGTGGACATTCCTTCCGTAGGGGTGCTGCCACCTGGGCTAGTTTTTCGGGTCTCACCGACCACCAAATTCAGGCTTTAGGATATTGGTCAAGTAATTGTTATCAACGTTATATCGATACAAATTATTCATCGCTTCTCCGCGCGCTTCATACCTTCACATCCCACTTCCCTTCTTAATCTAAATACAACGTCTTCACCCCCCGTCTTGGGGTTTGGGAGTTTTATTTTGTAAATAATTGTATTACTTTGTTGTAATTTGTTTTCATTTAAGATGATTAAAATGTTTGCCATCCCGCTGCTGCCTTTTATTATCGGTGAAGTCAAGTAAATTACAGATTTATTTGTAAATCATTTTTTAGGTGACGTAACCGTTCAACGTCCTTAACCTTTGACATTGCCTCGCTTTGAACTTTAAACTAACGCCTTTTTAATTACGCTTAATGCCATGCGCCGATGTGTTTAATTTGTGCTATGTCAAAATCCCTCCCACCCTCCCGGTAGTATTACTGTAGGGGCGTGTTATTTGTTAACAGCTACTTCCGAACTTGCTTAGGGAGTTTTATTTTGTAAATAATTGTTTGACATTGTATTACTTTGTTGTAATTTGTTTTGATTTAAGATTATTAAAATGTTTGCCATCCCGCTGCTGCCTTTTATTATCGGTGAAGTCAAGTAAAGAAGTTATTTTTCCTTTTGTTGATGAGTAGTCATCTTGTTCTAATTGAGTGGTAGTGGTGAAACTTCGTGCACAGTTTGATTACAACAATACCGTAACAAAGTTCGATGCTGATCAGTATAATATGCTGCTTAGTCAAAGTAGACTTCAATCTAATTGCTCGTGACTTTGGAACACAATAACTCTGAGGTAGAATGTTCAAACTTGGTATAGGTGTATATTGGGTGAATGCCTTGACAGAGTTTGATAATGCGCATTTTCTACTGAGCAGAGATAAGCAATTTGATATTCTTTAACCTTAAAGATACACTATGTAAGATTAAGATAAAGAGCTGACCATTCTTTCTATTATAGTTCGGAAATAGATGATGTAAAATGAATAATTTGATAATTTCATTTAAATTAATCTATTATGTGTCAAAATATTAGTCTTTGAAGCTTGGACAACACGTGTACAATAATTTCAACCACGGTACTGGTTGTTCGAAGCAAAGTCTCCATTTTTAGCTCAAAACAAAATACGGCTCAACAGTTGTAATCTATTTAATACAGGAGAAATCTTATGGCATCGAGAGTTGATTATAGCCTGGACAAGTTGATAAAGTCTAATTAATAATTTTTATTACATTTCATGCCTAATGAAAGACTTAGCTCTTGCATAATGTATGTTAATGATCATGTTAACTAGGGTTCTAATTATGCGAGAGCGATATAACTTCGAGTATAGATTTATAAACTAAGTTCGATCGTGAGAATTTTCTGCTTAGGTTAAGCATTGACAAGCAAACTGGGTCGGTCAAGACTTTCTGGATCTTCACTGGATGAATGTGTTGACCGAGTTCTATGATTAACATTTCCGTTAAAGCTAAGCAGAGCGAAGCAGTTCATTTGTCGGTGCTTTGGGATAAGATAACTTTGATTCTGACGGAGAGTGTTGAAACTTAGGTACCAATCTCGTTCCCAGAGGCAGCCGCGGAGCCGAAGGCCTCTGGCACATTCGACCGCCCATTCTGACCGGTCAGTCTTTTTGGGTCGATTTCTCGAAAACTAGAGGTCGGATCGTTGTTTCGTTTGTTGTAAAATGATCCATGAGTCAAAGTCAACTCGCTGACATAAAACATTGGATCCTAAACGAACAAATTCAAGTTTTTGTAAAGATCTATTTTTCTACGCGTGGGTATATTTTTAAGTGATTCGGTCATCCAGGCACGTAAAATCAGGAGCGTACGACGCAAATAAACGAGAAATTTCGCGCGTAGGAATTACATGTCACCTTCCGGGAAAATGGCTACCCCGATTCACCAGAGAAATTTCTTCAAAATTTTTTCTGGTTTCGAGATTGCTTAGATACTTCACAAAACCTTGACTGAGTTTGATCGTGAAACTTTAATGCTTAGACAATCAAGTTTTTGGGATGATTTTTTTTTTAATTTAACTTATCTGAAAATTGGGACTTCATATCTTCAAAACTATGGCATATCAGATGCAGTCTAATGCCCCACAGACAGGTCTCAGATTACTAATAATTTCCTTATTGACCTTAAGGTTTATGTTTTGTCTCTTAGACGCGTCTTACCTTTCCCCAAATTTTCGTTGTGTAGAACGCCTTCTATGACACATCTGGTGGAGCAGCATGTAGCAACATCTTGCTTAAAAGCACGTATGGGGTTCATCATGGAACAAAACCATGCAATTTTCCGCCTTATATTTCAACCTAACCTACCTGATAACTCTTGTTTCCTTCCGCTTTAAACTGATAAATATTTACCAAAATCTTGCAGAAAATGTATATATTCGATCCCTTTTCTTCAATTCTACACGAAAAAGTCATGGGAAAGGAGAAAAAAAGACAAAATTGGAGATCTGTTTCCAACTTAATGGGAGATAACTCCATTTATTCTTCAACACTACTGAGACTACCAATACGAACAATAATACCGCATATAGTCCATCTATCATGGATGATTAGCACGTTCGCGCGGTATCATAAGATCTGTTGTTGGGTCATTCCGCGTGGATTTTCTTTCCTCCCACTGCTAAAAATCCCTATGCACAAGCGAATTATTGAAATAAAATTAAACCATGTTAGTCCCGAAATGACTTGGTATGTGTCAAATGGACATTAAACCCCATCTCTCTATTAATCTTCGTTTACGTTCCTCTCACGTTATTTTAGGAATAAATATTTGCAAGCTCTAAATATGCAGAACTATTTAAGAACGGAAAATAACCGAAACCGGATTTGTATTTGTTTTTTTGTTTGTGAAATTCAGAAGTTCGGTAGTATAGCTTGGGTTTAGAATCAAATATTTTCTAAAATTGTCCTCCGCATTTTATTGACATTCAAGATAGCGCATCAACGTCACTATACGAACTGATGTATCAGGTTGGAACTTGGCAGGGAAAGGAACATGTCAGGGCATAATTATTGCAAATTTATTTGACGGCATCCTGGAAGATTGAAAACACCAAATACGAGTCCAAACGTCAACATGGTTTAAAGCAGTAGTAAGTTTTTACAAGCCAGAATAAATAAATCAGCTGTTAGTTATTCATATAGTTGAATATGCATATTGAATCTTTGGAACCTTAATATAAACCTTAATTTGGTCAAAGGGTACAATACAGATCGAGCATCGAGTTGATTGGAAGGGGATTTGAATTCGAAGTAGTTTCATTACGTCAATACCTTGACTAAGTTCGATGACGTGCATTTTCGCTCAGGGTAAGCAGACCGATAAGCAATTTGATTGGCAGAAACTTTGGAACACACTCTCTTTCTAATTGAGGTAAAATGTTCAAACTTAGTGTATTTGTTTATTTAGTCTCTATCATCCAGAAAAATATTCTACGAATATAAGTCTGGATGTGTTGTCAACATATGGGAAAAATCAGTCATGGCCCAGATTATCCGGTCTTTTACGGGCGGTAATTCGTCCTTAAACAAGATGATGACGCCTATGTAATTAATTTAAGAATGCCATTTCAAATGATCCATTTGATTGCATGCCAGTTCAATATCCAACACTATTATTTTTTTATTGTAAACTTTCACTCTTCATGGGCCTTATGTATGGTTTTTTTTGATTTAATACTATTTCGTCGTCACGATTTATGTTTGTTTATATTAATTCAAGAATTATGGGATTTATTGCGGGAAGGGGTGCAACTCTAACTTGACTTGGCCAGAAGGTACTGGACAATCAACCACAGTAAAAACCAAACTCCCGGTTACGCATGGGCAATGAACTTTACGTCAAATATTGACAACTTTCCCAGACCATCCGTACGTTAAAGACTAGGAGGTTCTTGGTGACCAAGACTAGTGTTTAGGAGATCAATGCCTTGATAAAGTTTGATGATGAACATTATTTGCTTACAGTTAGCAGAGATAAGCAATCTGATTGGTTGACGCTTTGGGGCACGATAACTTTGGTTATAATGAATTGAGAATTTTCTGCTTAGGCCAAGGAGCGATAATCAATTAAACTCTGCTTTTAGTTGAGGTAGAATGTTTAAACTTGATGTAGATGTTCATTAGGTGAATGTCTTGACTGAGTTCAATGATTAAAATTTCGAGTTGAAGTTAAGCAGAGCTAATCAATTTCATTGGTCGATGGTTTGGGACAAGATAATCTTGAATCTATCTGACAGAGAGTGATGAAACTTAGAGTATAGTTTGATTGCTCCATACTTTTGAAATAAATGTGAGATTAATTAATAAGTGTCATCTTTTTATTTTGGGATTTCGGCGGGGGAGATCAGCCTCACTGTTGGCTTGTTTTTTTTTACTAAATTTAAAGATGCATTATGGGAGATTAGATAACGAATTGGCAGTTCTCACTATAGTTGTTAATAACTAGATGATGTAAAGGAAATCTACTGAAAAATTCAGTCAAATTGATCCACAAAGAACCGAGGACTAAGCGAATGAAAGTTCCGCTTAGCCCCGATCGTCATTACTACTAAAGTCGGTAAGACAAAACTAATAATCTCGATTATCCATTTAACCGTTAGGTCACGAAAGAAAGTTTTACAGCAAATCAAACCATAATCTATAACAAATATTGTACACAATTCTTAACATTGACAGCTGATTATGGTCTGGATAAGTCAATTATAGTGTCTAATTAATAGCTTTTATAACATTTCAGGCCTAAAGAAAGATGGACAATAGGCAAATTTTCCTCTTGCATAATGTATGTTTAAGTTGTCACTCATTTGAAGTTTAATTCGACAATATAATTCCAACTTATTAGCATAGAATTAGACTTCAATTACCTGAATTAGAGACAAGCTTTGGATACATTTCATCAAACACAGAGTAAACTGGTTTTTCCGAAGGGATGGGTGTCGAAATGTACTTTACATGTTCGCATAAAGAACGCATCCTAAAGAGGTTGCAGTAGCGTGATGGTTCTGCGATCCATCGCTTATAACAGAAAACACAGAAAGACAAAATCATGGAGCAAAATTAAAGCATCCTTGTGTTTCACTAGTCATATGATTCGTTAAAAAAATACCCGATTGGTTGGTTCCAATTGTCTTTTAATCCAACATAAAGTGGGACTAAACTAAAACTTCTGTTGTTAAAGTGTCCGAAGAATCAACTTCAATATGTCCGTAATTAACAATTCCAGTATATTTCTTTAATTTTGCATCATATGTGAACTATAAAAATAAAAATAAAAAAAAAAAAAGTACGAACCATCCAAACCATTAGACAGAATTCAAAGTCCCAAAAAACGTTAAAGGCAAAATATTGTAATCAGCAAATGGACTGCTCCTCTTGTACAAAATACACGACAAACAGTGGTAACAGGTGTCCGGACGAGTAAGCTTACCCTGCCTGGCGCCACACCTGTCATAGCTGCATCCAAATCACTAGGAAAAATGGCTGTAAAAAGCGTTATTTGCCTATGAACTATCGGTATGCAAAATGCACGTGATGAACTGTGTTAACGATGTAATAGACATAATCAGGGGGATAATAATAGTGTACGTGTAAATTAAATATATCTAGAATAATAGCCGAGAGAGACACTTTATATTTACCAACCAAGTTTATATGACGGCCGTAAATTTATTTAAATGTTTTATAAGTTTAATGCGCACGTATCTTTGTAGTTGAAGCTTAGATGACAAATGCCTCGATCTACTTAAAAAAAATCAGAACAAAAGGAACAAGCTCTTGCGTAACGCTATAGTTGATACACAAACACTCCATAAGCTAATGATCTGAGATATTCAGAATATCGCAAACTATGGGGATGTTACCAAGAGAATTTAGTTCATTTTATAATATTATAAGGGTGTTTTCGCTGAAGTATGAATTCAAGAGATCAACATGACTTTGCTTCATAATAGTGAGATCTTTAACCTTTTGTTACAAATTTGATATTTTCTCATTTCTTTCTTATCACTTGACGTTTCAAATTCTTGTTCTCATTTATCACAGATTTTAATTTCTCGTGTGTTTTCTACAAATCAGAATGAACATCAGGGGCTGTCGCTGCATATACATGGTCATCTTTTGAAGAAAGTTTTAACTGTTTATTCGGTTTTGGTGGACAGGGGGGATTGGCTTACAAGCACGTCGAACTGTTCGATGAGAAAGTTGTTTGTGAGGTGGGTGATTATTAAATAGTGAAGGAACAATTTCTCCAGAAAATTAAAAGTCTGATTACAGAAAATGATCACTGCAAACACTTGAATAATTTGAAGGTTGACACAGTTTAGTACCACCTTTAACTAATCTACTTATATTTCTCGCCCATTTCTCACTTAAAACACCATTCTTGGAAACTTGAAATTAAAGATTTAATAAAATCATCATCGAATGCATTGTGATTATCAAATTGGCCTACAATAGATAGTAGTCAATGAGGGGTTAAATTTCACTAGGCCTACCCTCACGTGAATTACTCGGGTTACTGACAACATTAGTGTACATTAATAAGTGGTAGACGCCGGATATTTTGTACGGGGTGGGGGGCTATCCGGTAGTCGCTGTTCACCGGAACAGCGAAAAGAGTAAAAGTTACATGTTAACGTTTGTTTATTCAACACTGACGACAACAGAATATAAAGTGAATTTTTTATACTGTTAATTTGAGAGCGTGGGGGAATAAGGTGCTTGGGCCCCCATCTAGAACACCCACTGACAATAATGTTAATACAAGGGTCCTGTCGATAAAGACCTGACGTTGATTGACGTGTTGTTAGAAACAGAAAATAGATGATTATTTTACATCGGACGCTTTTTCTTTAGGAACTTGTCTAACAAATATATATTATTAAATAAAATGTGTAACGAATGGTTACTGATGGTCGAATTCTTAGAAAAACGGTTGTAGCAACCGAAAACCCAATGTCCCTTTTCAACTGATGCCAACACGTCCATTTTCAGCTGATTCCAACTTGACCACTTAGAAAATGGTGGATCGCACCCATTAGTTGACCAAGGGCCTACGTAATTGAACTCCATCTAGTTCTATCTGTAACTCTATGCCATAGACCCATTTCTGGCATTCCCAATTTTTGTCTATAATTCAACGTAAGATTCCTGGATTTTTATTTTCTGAAAGGATTTATTTTGTTGAGGATACAAATATGGCATGTAAGTTACCACGAAATATTTAAATAAAGTAATAAAATACCACGGACTTATTTTAATGTTTGGAGTTACTTCCCCTCACCTTAATTTCTTACAATAACATGCATAATTTGGATCATTTGTTTATTCGTCAAACTTAAAGCTGAACTCTGGGTAAGGCAGTTTTCTGTTATCTTTAGAGCAAAAGTATGTTGTGGTTTATGGAACGCCATTACTGCCTTATGTGGCTATTTATTAGATGATTATGTAGTTTTGTCATTACATGGGGTGATTTTATCGTTAAGTGCGCTGATTTCGACATTATATGAGGTGGTTTTGGCATTAAATTTAGTTGTTCTGTCATTATATGCGCTGATTTTGTCGTAACATGCGGTGATGTTGACATTATATGTGGTGGTCATTTCATTACGTGATGTGCACATTTCATCACGTGATATGGCTATGTCATTACGTGATGTGGATATATCATTATATGATGTGGCTATGTCGTTACGTGATGTGGCTATGTCGTTACGTGATATGGCTATATCATTACGTGATGTGGCTATATGATTATATGATGTGGTTATGTCATTACGTGATGTGGCTATGTCATTACGTGATGTGGTTATGCCATTACGTGATGTGGCTATGTCGTTATGTCACGTGGTTATGGCATGAAGTGATGTGCATTCTTGATTAGGTAAGCGTGTGGTGAATTATCATAACTACTATTTACGTTATTAGTAGCCTACTGGTAGCGCGTGACGTAGGACAAGCGCGACGTCATTTAGAACAGGTTATCCAGTCTAAAAGGGAATAACTCACAACACCTAAGCAAGCATGGCGTCGATTCGAAAAGTGCTTCTCATATCCAATATTTAAGACAAAATAAACATTTTACCATTGTGTACCATAATGTGTTTCAGCACCATTTGTAATAATAAGTTACTCGAAGAACGAGGCTAGACATATTCCTCTAGTCACGCCAAAACGGTAACGCCATATTCTCATCTGGAGAGCATGCACAATAAATAATATTGGTTTAGACTGGAAGAACCAGACACTAGAGATTGCCATTCCATTGCGACTCCTTGCGTAAATCGCCGAACATAACTGATTTGAAATTAGAGTAAAAACGGAAACAATTGAATGTAAATCAGTTTATATACATTCATATTACAGTATTATATGCGTTGTGACCCATTTGTGTTAATTTCTAGGTTATTAAGATACCTTACAACATCCATATACAAGTCGATGCCATGATTTTCTGACAGTCTATTTACAGGATACTGAGAAAATAACTGACGTTCAAAATTTAAATTAATTGGGTTTAATTGAGGCCGGGGATTATCTATTACATCAATGTCGACTTGGCCTTCTACCCCATAGTGCGAATTATCTTCTGACATTGACACTGGTGGTACCGGTAAATTAAATGATCCAGCCAGGAAAAGACGAAGTGGTGACGTACCAACAGTCCTCAGTCTATGGCGTGCCCAGGCATTTTTCCAGATTTCCAGTTTACTATTTATTCCCAACAAATACACATAATGAATAGCATACAGATGAACTTCATTTAGAGGATCTAAGATTCCGCGCTCTTCCCCCAAAAAATAAAACAGTTCATAGTAAAATGCAAGTACACCTTCGAAAACATCTCTCCATAAACGTCCAATTCGCTGATTGTGTGTACTCTTACCAGTGATCATTGATGAAGGTCCTCGTAATTGCAACATGCTTTCTGCAACTTTAAAGTTTTCCATACCCTGGTCGGAATGAACTCGTAAATGTGTCCCATATTTTCCTGTCGCTTCCTTAAAACAACGAAATATAGTGTCAGCTTTATTGTCACCAATACATTTGAGGAACACCACAAACCGACTGAATCCATCTATCCCACCGGCAATAACAAAATGCCATCTTATCAACTTCTGATTCGTGTCTAAGTGCCATAGGTGCATAGGTGCTTGTACATTATAAACCCGCCTGTGAAGTCTCCCCCATCTTCGCTCTTTTATTCCATCACTGTCAATTTTATGTAAGATATTTCTCAACATACTTCTTGTAATCTGTAAAATAATTGTACACACCAGTGAAGTATAGCAAAGACAAAACCCCATACACTAGATGATAGAAATAAGATTAAGTTTAATTGTGGACTGATTTAATAGCTATTAATTACCAAATAATCAACATCTCTTTTGTTGTGTAAACACAGCAAAAAGATAAGGAGTGTATTAACGACCTTAGTCTACTGCATTTTACGAAAAGTAGAGTAACGGTTAATATTATCAATGAATTAAATTGACATCGAAACAGACTCCTACCTTAATTCCACACTCTTGTAAAACTGCTCTGACCATTGTTTCACCATTTCTGGGAAACTGTCTGAGTACATCACCGATCTTGGAAATCAATATATCATCTTCAATATCAGAGAAATCGTAAACAGATATATTGAAAGCCGCCATTCTGCGCGATAAATAGTTCGTTCCGACACCGACAATAATTTAGATATTTCGATCACAGTAAATCCAGATTCGATTAATTCGACCAAGATCGTTCTATTTATTTCAAACTTAACATTTAAGTGATTTTTGTATTCTAGGTGCAGCAAATTTTAAACATTCATTTCTTAATTTCATCATATCTGAACTATTTGTTAACCCTAAACATCTCATATTATATATCTATAGTTTACAAACAATATCAGGGGTGATCTTTTCTCTTTTGAATGAAGCAATATGAATTTCCAAATTTATTTTTCGTAATACAGACTCCATGTTGACAAAGGGCTATGCACATCCCATAATGATAAAAATATGCACATCACGTAATTGTAAAATCACATCACACAATGGCAGGATAATATCACGTTATGGCCAAATGACGTCGCATAATTACAGAAGCACATCCCGTAATGTAATATGCACATCGCATAATGATATAGCCACACCACGTAATGACATAGCCACATCACGTAATGAAATAACCACATCACGTAATGAAATAACCACATCACGTAATGACATAGCCACATCACGTAATGACATGGCCACATCACGTAATGAAATAACCACCACATAAAATGTCAACATCACCGCATGTTTCGACAAAATCAGCGCATATAATGACAGAACTACTAAATTTAATGCCAAAACCACCTCATGTAATGTCGAAATCAGCGCACTTAACGATAGAATCACCCCATGTAATGACAAAACTACATAATCATCTAATAAATAGCCACATAAGGCAGTAATGGCGCTCCATAGTGGTTGACTTATTTCGTCTAATTATTAAAATAATATGTACCTGGTCAGACATAATAACTTTGTAGCAATAATATTTTCTGTGAGCTGATAGAGCACTCGGCAAACATCGACAGATTCCGGAACCTACATCTAATCTCGGCTGTATGACAGTAAGTGATATGTACCTACGCCCATATATTTGCGATGCGGCTACCGGTTTACTTTAACAGGAAAACATGACGCTATTACATACAAACAAGACATCCTGGACCTTTAAAGTAGTTCCACGACACCATGCGCGCAGCCATGTTTCACCCGGGACCTTTGAAGTAGTTCCAATACGGCGGAATTCGTCATACAGCCGAGAATATAATGATGTAGGTTCCGGAATCTGTCGAGGTTTGCCGAGTGCAGTCAGGAGGTAATTGGTTGTGGACGCTTCGGTTGACACGGTATACAATTGAAGTTGGCGTGGCCTACTTGCGTGTTTGTCCACCCAAAGCGATCGCCATGTTAGTTCTAGAAATTGAAAACCAGTATTGCGGTTGCTTTGGGCGTTACCCTTTTTTAGTAAAGTATTTCTGTAGTTTTGTAATTGGAGTTCAGCTTTAACTTTTCCATTCTTGCGATTTAGACGAATTGAACCCATGCCTATACCAGGTATATATGCCAGGTAGGTGCGCATAACACCCCACAATATGACGACATATTTCTTATTGTTGAATAAACTAAATCAACTCCATGTCGTGGCATACAATAACAAATATTACCAGTAATTAGGCACCTTTTTAACGAATAATATTATGCTAGTTCTGTGCACCTGTTGCCCATATGAAGCAATGTGCCAAATGGGATATTTCAGCAGTTACATAACGGTATAAGCGAGCTATAGCTGCCATCATCAGATGGGCGAACCATTTTGTTATCTAGTCATGCCATGGACACTGCAAGTCAAATACGTTTCGGGTATATTGAACCGGTTTGAAAGATTAGATTTTTACCCTCCGACAGACCAGGGTGGCGCACTTACTAAGCAGTGACGAGAACGGAAAATGGTTTTGTGCTGTCTTCTCCTTGGTCGGAAATAATCGCCGACTCACGACGTTTGTTTTGATCGCCATATGGACACAGCAGCGCAGTACAGGCGCCACCCTGGTCTGACGGGGGTATAAATCTAATCTTTCAAACCAGTTCTATATACCCGAAACGTATTTGTCTGCCTCAATCAAAGAATCAACAAACACATCCGGGTCTAGTGTAAAATGGCATTTATATTTAACAGATAAATCACTGTAACAAAATTAAAAACATTAATCAACCGAGCATTATACATGGTATTAAAATTAAAAACATTAATCAAATGAGAATGCAATCGTTAACATGCAGCCATCCCTACCTATAAATCTTGTTGGGATTAGAGCCCCCATTATGCCAAAAGCATCCACAGCTGGAATCCAGCACAGGGTGTCTAACCCAATTTTTATATGTTGTAGGAAACTGACTTCACACCAACATTAAATTATCACCAGAGTCCCCGGCCACGAGTCGAGGTGACAGGATGGATGTCAGAACAATATGTGTGCCGCATGTCAAGGTGTTACATTAAAAGTTAGTGTAACTATAATATATTAATTTGAAAGGTGATTAATAAATGTATAGGGTGGTGCTAAATTATTTATACACACCAAGAATAAAGTGCTAATGTGAAGGCAAGCTAACAATTGGCAGTGAGAATGTGTGCAACTCTTAATTTGCTAAAATTCACAGATGCACCCACATTTTGAAAGAGATGGAAAGAGAACAAGCTAAACAAAAAGACATATTTCGTAGAATCAAGGGTCATAATTCAAGAATTTACGATCCGATAAGAACGAATATGGACAGGAACCAAGATATGTGCGTTATAAACATAAATTCTACGTTTCACCGAAATCAGATCGAAATTGTGACTACTAGAGGGCCCACAACCTTGATATACCATATATTTACACTACTTTCAGTTAGTCAAGTAAGGTGCTTTCAACCCGTACGTGGCATGGAGTAGGGTCCGGTAACATCCTACTGCTACCTAGGGCTTACACATAAGCCAATTATTGAAATATAATTGTGCCACATTGTCTGTGGCGAAATGACATAGTTTGTGTTCAGTGGAAGTTACACCCCCCTTCTCTCTCTCCCTCACACACAAACGGATAACTTTCACGGTTGATTTCATCAATGTTTTATTTTGTGTATGACGATATTTTTTATAATATGTTTTATTTTGTGTATGACGATATTTTTTTATATGAGTGTGTTGTCAAAATAATATCAAAGGATATTACGGACAATAATTGGAAATATCCTTGTGTCTTATTACACTGTTGCATATTTTCGTTTGCTAATGTTATTTTTATCACCTGCCACATTTTAAAGACAATAAATTCACGCCAAACCTATTTACAGATATAATAGGCGATCATCACCCCTCTTTCATCATTATTTGTTTCAATTTCTCGCCCATCTAGAATATAATTCTAATGACAAAGGCTGTATTCTGTGAGAAATTGGTTGAATAGAAGATAAAATGTGAGAAAATAATTGCACATCAAATCCTCGTTAATCATTAACTTTTTGCGAACATCATTGAGATAATTTGTCTAATTTCTCCTTTACGCGCACCCGTGTTAAATTCCTGATATTTAGTTAATACCTGTAACCGAATGTTGTAGACAGTGGTTTTACATTTTACCGGAAAATTGCAACCATATTGACTAATGGGGCTATCAGATTTTTCAGGCAGAGGAGCAAAGTGAAAAAAATAAATATATCTTGCGTTCTTCTGGAATCGTAATTTCTTTAAATTCACTATTGGATTACAACTTCCCATTCTTATGTATGCGCGACATTTTCTTGGGTGTTGCCATTTCATGTTTCTGGGCTCAGTGGATTCTAAAGGAGATTATTTTCGGGCATTTATAATTCTGGTGCTAGGTGAATGCAGTCGCAACAGTCTAATTTAATTGATTGGAAGTCAAACTGGCCTAGAGTAGGATTTGGGTTGCAAAATCACATTCATGGGGCTAGAGCAGGAAAACACTTTATCGCGGAGACCGCCAATGTCTTCCGACGTAGCACTTTGCATCTTCGGCGCTCGCGGGCGATTGGTTTCGCTCGCCGACACTCCGTGCAATGTCAAGGATGATGTTTTTGACATTTCATTTATGCCCCCGTCATCCAATACATCATTTTAGGATGGAGTCGAATTTCGGTTGCAAAACTACATAATTAAGGTTATATTAGACCACTCACTAGTTGCAGTACTCTAGTTTTTTTTATGTTTTCCAGGATAGGTCCCCAATCTGTGGCTTTTGCAAATTAAGTTCCTGCTGGTCAACGAGTCTAAACATAAATTTTTGCGTGCATTTCATTTTTACCCCCTGCATTGAGCCCGTACGGATATGGTTTTGGTTCACTGGCATACCATATTTTTAACTGAATCCAAATGTTTTCCCCTTGTTACCGATGTTTTAAGTACACGTAGATGCAGACAATGACATGGAGCCTGCCAATGCATTCTCGGAATATTTCTCGAATTCGAGCAACCACATCAGTGCAATTCAGTAAATGGAACTCTTATAAAGGCTTTGCCTCTTGTTCAGTCCTTTTCAAATGAATAACATATTGTTTAAACTATTAAACTAACTCTTATTATTGCACTACCCAGGCCTTGAGATCTGAAAATCACGCTGGTGTGATAAAATGTGTTCGCCATATATTTTGCGGGAGCTACTTAACACCACAAAATTTATATCTGAGACAATGCTTATTATAACTAGTTTACATTAAATACAGAGTGTATAAATAAACTCTTTTTAGTTAATAGGTTACGTGTACTACTAATACCGTTGTAACTGTTCATAATAAAAAAAAAAGCATTTGAAAGAATTCCATTTCTTAATTAATTGATATCATACATTTGATTACATTTTGACAGTTCCATGAATTCATTGTTTTTCTTAGAACGGTGGGACAAGCTCAAATTATATTTACTACTGTTATTACGACGTGTTGTCATCTGTATGATGCGAGGGCTACGACCTATGCCGTAGGTAGTCCATTAAAGTTTGACACATAGATACTACTGGGCTTCCAATATATGCATTTCAATCACAAATTATGCTGATGTATGTCAGCTTGTATGTGTGTTATTTATTTACTATCAAGTTACATGAATGAACAAAAACAAGCCTCTCTTTGATAGATTATAGTACTATATCGTCTCTACTGTCATGTTGAATGTACTGGTAAATCGCTAATTATGATTGGCTACTATTTTTGGAGTTACATAGAGGTTGTAATGGAGACAAAAGGATTACATTTTTTCACTGTATTTTAAATATTTGTTGGTTTTATAGTCTTGTAAGTAATTTTACAAATAATTGTCAATGTTTTTAAATAGTTTTAGAAAAATTCTGAAATAAATATGCAGAAATGCGCATCTATGTATTTTTTTTACAACTGATCTAAATTTCACGTTTCCCTTCAAGCCTCGCTGGTGTTTCCATATCTCGGAAGATAACTTTGCTCCTGAATAAAAAAACCCCCAGCGATGTGATGGTGACAGGGCTTTTGGGGGGAGAATTCATCCATGATCAATGTTAATAAAATTGAATAATTTGCTGCCGCGATAATTCGTGTTCGCGCTCTGCGGGCACGGTGCGATCGCGCCCGTCAAATCTCAAGGCCTGACTACCACCGTCATATTCCTGAAGCAATGCCCCGAGAAATCCTTCTCTGGCCATTGCTGGATTGGCTTCTGATACTTAAACTTTTGAGGGAGTGTGTCTATTCTTCTCGTTCAATCAAATTTATCACAAGTACAGCAACATGACAGTCCTATGTTTAATCTAGGTCTTGCCTAAAACTTTGGACAGTGATTTAAGGTATTAAAAACGGTGAAAGTATGTTCGTTTCCAAACAGTACTGTTTACATTTTATTCGATTTGATAGCCTTGTCTGTCACACAATTAGTTTTACTGCAGTATTCTGCTATGCACTGGTTAATTGGGCATGGTGAAAGTATGTTCGTTTCCAAACAGTACTCTTTACATTTTATTCGATTTTATAGAGTCGTCTGTCACACAATTAGTTTTACTGCAATATACTGCTATGCACGGGTTAATTGGGCATAATAAAATCGTGAGCCATGACGTAACGTTATGTAAACATATTTGGCGCTCTGTTTTAAATGTAATTCTTTTGAAACGTAGCTAGCCGTTGGTTGTTAATCGGACTATTGACCAATCATAATTTAGAACAAGAATTTTCTCTTTACAATAGTGGGATTAGCTCTAATCAAACGGAACACTGCGAGGAGTATGTACCACCGTATGATAATTATCTGACTGATTTTGAGCCTTACAGTGAAGATCCAAGACGACAACTTATCTCTTTAACCCCATACAAATCAAACTTTTAACAGAACACCTAGATCTTCTTCTGTCGACCATTACAGTGATTTTAACACTTGTTTGAAAACAGGTTATTTTAACAAGCTGTAGTTGGACCTCTAATCACAAAATCTGTTGCATCCTTATTTGGAACGGCAATGCGTTGGTTATCATCATATCTGTCCAATAGAAGTCGACAAATCCGATTGTAGTGTTGCCCATGGGTCCGTACTCGGGCCTGTGATGTAATAGACAGTTTCCGGATCGCTCAATATTCCTACGCTGATAACACCCAATTAATAAGTGACGCATATCAAAATGAAATTGATGAATCACATCTGTACAATCGTGGATGAAAGAGAGAACGCTCAAACTAAATGATAACAAGATGCTTGTAATTCCAACGACTTAGGTCTGCTCCACTCCAAATTCATGTGTCGTAGGTCTGCTCCACTCCAAATTCATGTGTCGTAATCTGCGAAACCAACATTCAGTTATCATAATGTGTGGATTCCGCGTTAACCATGGAAAAACAGGTCGAACTGTGTCGTACGTTTTACTACTATCTACGATGTATTTTCAATTTTCAACACCCCTTGACGTTGAGGTCTGTAAGCTTCTTGTGCGTTCCTCGGTATACTCAAAGAATTCTTTACACATGCGCCAGAGTAATGAAAATAAAAGTACTCTCACACAACTCCCTTCTTACATAAATTCGCTACATAGGTTACCCATATAAGCCGGGCTAACTTTGAAAATTCTAACATTGGTTTACATGCGTACCCATCTTACCAGACTCATCTCATTCAGTCAAATCGACCACTTTTCTCACAAAAATGTCATCATTCGCTTTGCTGCAAGCTAAACTGAAATCCTATATTGATAATGCCTTCAATGTCGGTGGACCGGGTCTACGGAATAACTTACCATTTGAGATACAGAGTTCCAAACATTAGAAGTGTCCAAATCCAAACTCGTGTGTTTGTTACTTACTATCAGGATTAGCTATTGTCTTCCATGAAGTCTAGAATTTCCCTTTGTCTTGAATTCAGAATAACTTATTTGAGTACAAGCTGATAACATGAACCAATTCCCTCTGTAATAACGTCCATTCATATTATTGCAAAACTATAGTAGCAAATTAATTCCTTTATTTGCAAAGAAGATTTTACCGTTGATTTTCTATATAAATACTCAAAATTAAAATCGTCGCCTCAAGCATGGTTATAACTGACTAATGTCCCCCGCCGAAATCTTAAAATAAATAGATGACACATACGTCTAAATGGGTACTAAAATGAGTAAAAGGCACGATTCTTATGCAAACGATGTACGCGCCTTAGGGCCAATGATTGACGTGATGTGACGTCACGTGTTGAAAGCAGTCATATTTTACAGAGATATTACAAGACTTTATTAATTCCATGTGAAACAGATTGAGTCGTGGTATTGTTCTCATGAAACTATATCCAAGTTTCATTACTCTTATTTTAATTAGAACTAAAACTCTCGTGTCCCAAAGCATCAACCAATCAAATTGACTATTTAGTCTTACCCTAAGTAGAAAGTGCTCATCTTCGACCTCCACCAAGGCATCAACCTAATAAACACATACACCAAGTTTGAATTTTCTACCTCAATTATAATGAGTTATTGTGTCCCAAAAGGTATGACCGACAGACAGACGGACCCATTTTAACAGTCCCCCGCTTTCTCCAGATAATCTCAACGAAAGGTATTCACAGTTGAAGCTGTAAAACATTTAAATTGTCCATTACTTCAACGTCCATATTCGTCTTTGTACGTGACCAGGAGTGGGGTCGTCCGTCCAACCTCGTGGATTGTCTCTGGGGCCTGCGGTTTCCTCTCACTGCTAAATATTTAACCATGTTCGTCCCGAAACGACCTAGTATGTGTCGAGTGGACATTAAACCAAATCTCCCTTTAAATACCCCCACGTGCATGCAAATTATTGATTTGGTATTTAACCATGTTCGTTCCAAAATGACCTAGTATGTGTCGAGTGGACATAAAACCAAATCTCCTTCTCCATAGCCGTCAATTCTTAGACGATCATAATGACAAAACTGACATGGACGCAGATGATGAAGAAACCGGCTATAATAAATGTGGTAATGGCCGAGCCATTAATTGTGACGAAAATGGCGACGAATATAATGTTGATGATGTTGATGAAAATGGTGGTTCTGATAACTATTATTACAAACTGTCGATCTTGATAAGCACCAGACTAATTACATAAAAAAAGTGGCGATAATGGTGACAAACGATGATGTTAGTAATGATTTTTAAAGGTAGGGGACCATCATCATGATGATGAATACGACGATGATATTGACTGCCATGGATGAGGAATGACAATATTACAATAGTGATGTTGGTGAACAGTTGTTGATGGTGATGACGAGCAATTCAATAATAATGGATCCCCTTAGATAATGAAAAAGAAAAAGGGGACGATGGTGATAGACATTGATAAATTTTGGCACATACGATAGCGATCAGTGTCATGACCGATAAAGGTGGATTTTGCCGTTACCATTACGACACAGACGATGACCATGGCGATCAACTAATTCTAATAAAAAGTATTGTAAATTAGTTTCCGAATAAAATTGTCTAAAGGACGGACCGATCCATGCAATGACAATAATTTGTGAAAATGTGGATATTGTATCGTTGAGCAATGTAGTTTATGCGTATATGCGACATAACTGGTAATAAATTTTAGCAAGCTAAAGCTTTCGTAAGAGTCTTTTGTGTTATTTGTAGGAAGATTTGTAAACAACATTGTTATATAAACATGAAGATTTTTTTAATATCTTAATACCTGACAATCGTTGCAGTGCCATGTGGGCTCTATGCAGTTGGGTGGAGGGATGGCCGACAATTCCAGGCTTCCATTTTAGGGTGGGGGAATTAGTTTTTCCAAATCTAAATTTAAGATATATATGAAAAATTTAGAAAAAGGCCGTTTTTGCTACAATATTTCAAAAATAGATAATGCAAAAAATGAATATATTGAAAGTTTCATTCAAATTGCGTTATTCTGAGCGAAGTAATCATTGTTTTTAGTTTTGAGTCTTAATCTGGCTTCTTCATTACACCAGTAAATGGCCGAACTGTTCTGGTCTACTTTAAATCAGAGCCATCCGATGGATTCGAGAGTAATTTATGGCTTTGGCATGTTCGTAAATGTCTAATAGGTAGATTCAACTCTTGTATAATGCCCCTTTCAGCAGTCATTCAGTCCCACACGCCGGTGTAAAAGTCGATCCATTTTTTAATATCTCGGAATTTGTATTTAAATAGAATGAAAATTAATTGATGTTAAACATGTTTCGACATCCAAATCCTGCTCCTTGGATCCTATTCCAACCTGGCTACTTAAGATGTGTTTGATGATTTACTACCTGTGGCACTGGAAAGAGTGAAAATTCTTGTTCTAAATTATGATTGGTCAATAGTCCGATTAACAACTAATCCCTAGCTGCGTTACTAAAATGTTAGTCGTGAAACAGAGCGCCAAATTCGTCCAAAAATGTTTACATAACGTTACGTCATGGCTCAGGATTTTTTATGCCCAATTAACCAGTGCTTAGCAGAATATTGCAGTAAAACTAATTGCGTGACAAACGAGGCTATCATCAAATCGAATAAAATGTAAACAATGCTGTTAAGAAACGAATATACATTGTACTTTCACCGTTTTTAATACCTGTCTAACGTTTAAGGGAAGACTAAGATTAAACGCTGCACTGTCATGTTGCTGTACTCAAGTGGTAGATTTGATTGAACGGGAAGAATAGACACACTCCCTCAAAAGTTAAACCATCAGAAGCCTATCCAGCAATAGCCAGAGATGGATTTCTCGGGCCATTGCTTCAGGAATGTGTACCTGTGGTTATATTAAATGTCAAAATTATCCCTGTCAACATCTTAAGTCTCACCATCCTTAAAGCCTGCACTCGCTAACCCACGTCTGAAAAAAAAACAACATCCGACCCTAAGATTTTAAAGACGTATACACCCGTCTCCAATCTGTCATTTATCTCACAATTGGTCGAAAAGATTGTTACTGAACAATTTTGTCGTATAGAAAGAAATCGTCTAGAGGCTAAACTCCAATCAGTCTACGGGCTAAACTCCAGTCAGTTTTTCGAAAATGTCACAGCACGGAATCCGCATTATAGTGCGCGTATTCAATAATGTCGCCTCCTCTACTGACAACAAAATAACCATTGTCCTAGTATTCCTAGTCCTGTTGAATTTGAGCGCAGCAGTCGACGCGATTGATCTACACGTCTATCTTCTATGCTCGGCGCTGCGCTAGACTTGTTTCTGTCCTATCTTATAGGTAGACGAATACTTTGTTCAGAGGCGGATCCAGGATTTTCAGAAAGAGGAGGCGTGCTGCACCCACTTGGGAGTGGGAAGCCCGGAACAGTGATTTTTGAGTGGAAAAAATGCCCACAGGGATTTATTTCATACTAATACTATAAATTAGAATTTCCAACCTAAACTGTTTTTGTTCTCCTTTCTCGTGAGAATATATTGAGCTAAAATTTGTTCGCCACCTTAAAAAATAGAGGGGGCGTGCGCCGGCCCTCCCGATACTTGAAATTGAGAATAAAGATTTCTCATCAAATATGAATTTGTGTTATTTCAAGTTTTTATGATAATTCTATTTGAAATCAAAATCAAGTTTGATAACTTTGAAATATTTATTGAATAAAAGATATTGCTGTTAATAACACAATTATTACCTGAACCGGAATTTCAATACTCTAAACGCTCTCTGGATTGTGTTTCTCGTTTTCAGGTGGGACGTGTTATACCTTTGCTCCCCTCGACGCTTTGGGTCAAGAAGTGGTGTCATAAGCCACTTTTTGCATCCATATCTTTGGAAAATAAGCATTAAAATGTTACAAACATTTCAAGTCTCCAGTAGTTTTACAGTTAAAAAACTTTGAAAATTTATTACTTAGTTATATGAGTGTATAGTTTTAATCATATTTGATTTTTCAAAACATACTTATGGGTTACAAAGATTTGTATTTCTTTAAATATTGAACATTTTTGTCAACTTTATTTAGTTATGGGATGCTTACCCAGAATCGCCAAGCAATATTTCAGACAGATTTCCACTGTCAAGGACCTCTGCAACCCTGCTGTTGCTCAATATGGCTGGATCCGGGCCATCTCACTACGGCATTAGTGAATCTATAAATCAAATAAAACAACATATAGAGTTGTTGATAGTAATAAATTCACAGCAATTTATATGTATATATACAACCGGGATATGTAAATTTTTATTTATCATTTTATCCATCTATTTATCCATAGACAAACTAATAACATTAAAAACATTCACAAGTTATTTTGTCAATTACATCTTGCTTATGTTAAAGGCCAACATTGCCCAGCTGTGTGAAAATAATAGGTACGAATTCCTGATTGGGACGAGTTTGTTTTGGGTACGAATTCACCTACATTCTACATGGTGTTAATTTAGAGTTATCTGCTCGTTGAGTAAACTCATTACAGTTACAGTAACAGTTATAAACAGCGGATGATTACCGTTTGTAATGACAAGTTTTGTATACTCACCTCAGGGTGTGGTCACAAATCCCTTGAACGTTGATTGCGTGGTACCCTTTCCGGCAAACGTAAGCTTGTTCCGTTTTATGGGAACGAGGGTCCCGTCAATGCACCCCAACACCTTCGGAAATCCCCCGATTTCGTAAAAAACGATCATGGTTTGTGGGGCGGTCTCCAACGTGGGAAAGGAGATGTTGTCGAGGACATCGATAATCCCCTCGACTGTTGGATGAAACACCCGAGAGACGCTCGACTTCGCCGTGCCGTGGATGTCCCCCAACTCCGAAAAAAATCCCCCTTTCGCAAGAAATCTTAGCGTTATCAAGACTTTGTTTTCAACGCTGAGTGCGCGAGAACGCTTTGTGTCGGAAGACAGACGTGGTTCCAGCATGTTAATCAGCTTAAAAATTGACAACCTTGTCTCCTATAGTGGGAGAATATATCAACATCAGAGAAGACATCTAAAACACGGGTCCTGTCCCTGAATATCCTATCAGGACCACTCTTTCCCTTCTTTTGTTGTTGTATTGCAACAAATAACGCCATTTTGCATTCCACTACAATCGATTGTAAGTATAGGTTACAGACGGTCATAGGAACTTACAGAATTGATTGTAACTTACAACTATTGTAACTTAGAATTGCTTTGAGGGAAAATGTAGTGATTGTAATTAAAAGTTACAATTGGATTGTAGTGACTTACAACTATTGTAGGGTTACAATCGTTTTGAGGAACGGGGCCCTGTAAAAAAAAGTAGTGTAATTCTATGCTGGACACATGCTCAAAAGGTTTTTGATGGCACACAAACAGCTCAAAAATAGTAACGACGCGTTGGCTTGTATAAACGCCTACAACTTATTTACCGATTGTATTCCATTGTGATATAGTCGTTATAATCTACAAAGGTCTCAGACTGAAATTTTGACTCCCGTGCCATCAATGCTGATTTGATTAAATCACAAACGTTATGTGAGTTTGTGTTATCGAAATCCTACAATCGTTTTATCGGATTTTTTTTCTATCTTACAACGTTTAAAGATGCCCTGGGCCCTGTTTCACGAAATTTTAAGTTAAGATAAAATACAAATTTTAGTAGATACTTCAATTTTGATTGGCTAAGCACTAAAATCAATCTAATATTATCCAATCAAATTACTAAAATTGGGATCTTATCTTAGTTAAAATTTCGTGAAATAGGCCCCTGTACAAATATTTTATCCAGATATGTCTATATTTAGTAAACCTATGAGCATAATCGCCATACTTGTTTTCAATTTGCAGAAGAAGCATGGCGATTGTACAGCGTACGAAAACATACAGTGTATAACAAAAGTTTAGGGACACCTTGTAAAATTGCCTCATTTTTGACTCGATCGAAGAATTCTAAGAGCTCATTTGTCCTAGTGGAATGAAACTTTGTATATGCTTTTTAGAATATATGCGTCGTCAACTGACTTTAACGTTCGATACGACGACGTCGCGGGTGATGACTTCACAGCACTAGCATGACGTCATCGACCAACCTGCATAATTTGGCCAATTTGAGTGAATATGATGTGTTGTGGACACAATATGCATGTGACAGTACGCTGGGATATGTCAGTGTCATATTAAGACGTCCAAAGGTTGATTGTGAAGTCATCAAAAATGTTAATATGTAATGTGTTTCCGATTAAAAAAGAATAATAGCTCACGTCAGAAACAATACTTATGACTTGTATTTTGGATTAAAGTAAAACAAGTAGGGGAGACCGGGGCAGATTGAACCAGTTTTTTTCACATGCATGGTTGGCCTCCTTCCACATCAAATGTTTTTATTAGAAGATCTATTTATTTTATTGTATTGTTTGAAGACATATCTTAGTTGTCATAGTCTATCAAATTGAATTAATCTTTAACTTTTAAAAAAAAAAAAAAATCATGTTTTAATACACCGGACAGTAGTGGTTCAATCTATCCCATTGTATGAAGTAGTCGGGGCAAGTTGAACCACATAATGGGGCACTTTGAACACTTACTAAAAAGTCGATAGTTATCAGCCAGTTTAGATCACTTGTTTCTAGTGATCTAATGAATCTTCAAGTATGAGTGTTTGTTTGAGATAAAAAAAAACAAAAAAACCCACAGATTTGATATTTTTGCAGTGATTATAATAAGCGGGAGTACAAAAGTCCCTAGGCTCCTATAAATCATCATGGGCCCCCTGAGCTAACATTTTGTACTGGAAACCATTCAACTAGATTTTTGTATTAGTGAATCAAACCAAAATATGTCTCAATATTCGAACACGGCTTCTGTGAACTTTTAATGCTGAAAAATTGACATTTAAGATCTATTGTTTCAATTTTCAAATTTTATTAGTTTTTATACGCCCACATTTTCATGTGGACGTATTATGTCGTCGCCCCTGTCCGTCCGGACGTCCGTCCGTCCGTCCGGACGTCCGTCCGGACGTCCGTCCGTCCACAATTTGTTTGTGGACTCTCTACAGTTCACAATTCTTATCCGATTTTGACGAAACTTGAAATATAGGTTTATCCCCAAAAGATCTCGGCTGCTTTCGATATTGGCATGTATCGGATCAAAACTTCATGGATTATGGCCCCTGATTGTCTGAAAAATCACGTTTTTAGCTTGTGGACCCTATAGAGGTCACAATTTTGAACCGATTTTGATGAAACTTGACATGAATGTTTGAAACCCAAAGATCTTGGTTCCTTTCGATATTTGCGGCTATCGGAATGTAATTTCCTGAATTATGGCCCCTGATTGTCCGAAAAATCACCCTTTTTAGCTTGTGGTCCCTCTGGAGGTCACAATTATTATTCGATTTAAAAAACCGTTTGATTATATCACCGTTACTCCCTAAGGAAGGTTGAGTTCGAATTTCGGGAAAATCGGACGAAAATTGCCATACAAAATGGCCGCCGTTTGTACGCGAATGCTGTTAAAAAATGGTATATCAAGGTTGTGGACCCTGTGGAGGTCACAATTTTGATTCGATTTTGATGAAACTTTAAATTCATTGTTATAACCCAAAGATCTTGCTTCCTTTCGATATTTGCGCATATCGGATCAGAACTTCCTGAATTATGGCCCCTGATTATATGCAAAATCGCCTTTTTTTTAGCTTGGAGGTCACAATTATTATCTGATTTAAAAAAACGTTTGATTATATTACCGTTACACCGTAAGGAAGGTTGAGTTCGAATTTCGGGAAAATCAGACCAAAATTGCCATACAAAATGGCCGCCGTTTGTACGCGAATACTGTTAAAAAATGGTATATCAAGGTTGTGGACCCTGTAAAGGTCACAATTTTAATTTGATTTTGATGAAACTTGAAATTCATGGTTATAACCTAAAGATCTTGGTTCTTTTCGATATTTGCGCATATCGGATCGTAACTTCCTGAATTATGGCCCCTGGTTATACGCAAAATCCCCCTTTCTTTAGCTTGTGGTCCCTCTGGAGGTCACAATTATTATCCAATTTAAGAAAACGTTTGATTATATCACCGTTACACTGTAAGGAAGGTTGAGTTTGAATTTCGGGAAAATCAACCGAAATTGACAGACAAAATGGCCGCCGTTTGTACGCGAATACTGTTAAAAAAATGATATATCATGGTTGTGGACCCTGTATAGGTCACAATTTTAATTTGATTTTGATGAAACTTGAAATTCATGGTTATAACCTAAAGATCTTGGTTCTTTTCGATATTTGCGCATATCGGATCGTAACTTCCTGAATTATGGCCCCTGGTTATACGCAAAATCCCCCTTTCTTTAGCTTGTGGTCCCTCTGGAGGTCACAATTATTATCCAATTTAAGAAAACGTTTGATTATATCACCGTTACACTGTAAGGAAGGTTGAGTTTGAATTTCGGGAAAATCAACCGAAATTGACAGACAAAATGGCCGCCGTTTGTACGCGAATACTGTTAAAAAAATGATATATCATGGTTGTGGACCCTGTATAGGTCACAATTTTAATTCGATTTTGATGAGGAAGGTTGAGTTCTAATTTCGTGAAAATCGTACCAAAATTGCCGGACGAAATGGTCGCCGTTTGTACGCGAATAGTGTAAAAATATGGTATATCATGGTTGTGTACTCTCTACAGGTCACAATTCTTATCCGATTTTGATGAAAAGTCACATTTCTAGGTTGTGTACCGTCACACCATAATCATTGTCGGTTTCGAATTTCATTAATATCAGACTGGAACTGACCAACTAAATGGCTGCTCCGAATACAGTATGAAATACAGGACTTAAAGATGTAGGAAAAATCACTTTCGGTATTGCCTGTTCTCTGTCCATCTCTCGAAAATGTGGGCGTATCCTGCCTGGCAGTGCCAGCCTATCTTTGGCATTAAATGTCGTTAACCAGTAACTTGGCTCAAATCCAGCTTAGAAACCAGAACTAAAAATACTGCTACCCATGCATGGTAATATTGTTTTTCACTGGCAGTTTTATTTTGAAATGATCAACAGAAAGAATGAATTAAAGATGATGCAGATTAAAAACCATAACTAAACATAATATTATCTTCAACTCTTGCATGATAATACAGTTGTTTTACTGGCAGTTATATTTCGAAAGATCAACAGCAAAATGAATTAAAGAAGATGCACGTTTAGTTGTGCCTGAATCAAGTGGTTTAGGAAGACACATCAGAATAGTATTTCTGTATACAGGTGAAACATCATCCACATGTGGTTTAACAAATTTCCCTACAGCTATAGTAGATTGCCGGTAAAAAGAAATAATCAGAGAATTTGATTCTTCTTCTTTATCCACAATTTCACCAACATAATGGACAGACCTCAGACTGTTAATGGGTATGAGTTTAATCAAGACAAAATCTCCTACTTCCAGATCTTTGTGAAATTCAAAATCTATGTCAGTTTTCATCATAATCATCTGAATCCTCATCGATTTCAAAACTACCACCACTCTCATCACTTATTTCACATGCAATTTTTTGTTGTTTTTTTCTTATTTGATTGACATCTTTTTTTACATTTTTTTTCCGTGGACAATCTCAAAGCTTCAGCCAATTTCTCCTGTTCTGGGCACAGGCACTTGAAGGGATTAAAATAAATTAAAATAAAGCTTCTTACCACTGCTTAATACAAGAATACAAGGTAAGTCAGACGCCATCTTTGTTTTGACTGATTTACCATGTATCGTCTGATATCATCTCACAATACTCACTAGTTCTAACACTTCATGTCATTTTTATTGTAACGAGACTTTATTTGATTATTATTCACCTTCCGATGTAATTAAATTGGTCATTTAACACTGTTATTGATAACAAATCAAACTTGAACCGCTATCATTTATCGATGATCAACTTCCCGAGACCGGAAGTAACCCGAAAAAGGTCAAAAGAAGTCTGTATCACCCAGTCCCTTTATAAACCTGATAGAACTTAAGAAGCGAGGCCGCTGTTGAGCGAGACTTGATCACCCAGTTCCTATGCACATATCGAGTAATGATAGGTTTATAAAGGGACTGGGTGATACAGACTACTTTTGACCTTTTGCCTGTGGTTCTGGGGTGCTGGTCATAATTTTTGCTTATCCCCTCTTTCTTGATTTTGGTCTCATGACTGTTTTTGGGAGCTTAGGATATGGTCTGATGTCCTCTAGTGTTGATTTCTCCAAGTTTTTTTTCTAAATTTGGGTTGTGGAGGTCTCGGCATAAGACTGGTCTTGCAAAAGATAATTGTCGTTCAGTATGATTGGCTTGAAGACTGTTGATGGAAGAAAATCTGATTCATCAAAAGTGTCAGTATTTAAGGGCCAAATTCCGCTTTTACTAAACCCCCGAACAATGTTTGAGTATGAACATCAATGCCGAAATGCCACGTCAAAGCATGCTGGTAAATCATATATTGTTATTCGTTTGCCAGGATTACTCAAGTTCCATTCATTTACAGCTTTATTGTAATATTTTTTGACTGGTCCAAACACAGCAACATCGAGGGGCTGAAGTCTGTGGGAACAGTGAGGTGGAAATGTGATAATACTTAGTCTATTTTCCTGTACAGGTCCACCACATCTAACCCAATATGGCTTTCATGGTTATCAAGCAAGAAGACAGCTGGCTTCTCCTTGCTACATCCCATATGTTTAATGAAATGCTCCAGCACCAATGGAAATAGGTCGGAGTTCATCCAACCAGATGCCGAGGCAAGTCTTAACGTACCATGTGATGCTCCATTTAGCATATATTCTTTAAAATTCACTCAAGGAAAAATCATAGCCGGAGGCAGAGATTTACCAGAAGCCGACACACAGCAGCATACAGTTACCAGTGACCCACGTTCAGCCGCAGTTATCTGCCCCACCTGTTTTGTTCCCTTTTCAGTAATTAATTTAGGAACAGATTGGACTGTTGTTATTCCACTTTCATCAAAGTTAAAGATAGATGATGCATCATATGCATGATTGGACAAAACTTGTACCAAAAGATCAAAAAATTGCTTAACAGCAAATTTATTAAAACCTTGAGCACGAGCAATACTTGTTTTTTCAGGTGTTCTAAGACTTAAAGCAGGATGTCTTCTCATTAAAAAGGACATCCATTCCTGTCCAGCCATACAATTTTGAGACCAACCATCTGGCATTACTGTGTTGAGAGTTTTGGCATAATCATAGGCCAGTCTTCGGGCTTGAGTGTACCCTAGACCATGGAACATTTTTGAACAGTGGAGAAGATAATCTCCGAAGGTTTTTTCCTGAGTAGATGAAAATACTTGTCTACTATTATAGTTTGACTTAACATCGGCATCATATATTTCTTGTTTTGATTCCAGTTTTCTTAACGTACCGACCAAGTGTAATTCTATTAATTTTCAAATCCTCTGCAACACTTCGAATGGATTTACCACCTCGCACCTCTTCCACTGCTCGCTTCATGGCAGCACAATCACGACTACCGCGGTCAGTTTTGGGTTTGCGAACCATCCTGAAATGACAAATTATTAAAATATAAATAGGCTAATATACACGGGGGTACATTGAACCTACCCCATTGACAGTGGTTCAATCTGCCCCATAACAGTTTTAAATTTAAAATGGCGTACATGGATCAAGTCCTTGTTTATCTGGATTGTAGATTTCATATATATGAACTGATTGTAAGTACAAGAATTCCCTAGGCTTAGCAGGTAGTGCGTATAGAAAATGATAAATGGAAGTAGTGAATATTCACTTTTACTCACCTGTTTTGAAAAAATCAGCACCAAACAAATAATTCAAGACCTGTTGCTTCTGCCTATTTATGGAGAAAAAGGTTGAAGAGTTATCTCCCTTCTGTGTAGCCTTTGTTTGCCTGGTATTATTTATCAAGAATATATTAATGGTGGTTCAATGTACCCATATGCTCAATGTGCCCCGATCTCCCCTACTATTTCCATTCCTTTGAGACATCTCAATAAAAGACATGACCTTCAATTTTCTTTATTATTTCATCAATGAAAAGAACAATTTATCAAATATTTCATTTTGTATACTGAAGAGTTCATGTTGTTGGCTTGATCGCGTGTGTAACTTCAATATTTGGTATGTCCTCCACGACTGGCAATCACTTGTTCCACGCGGTGTGACATGCTGTCGATCAAGGTCTGGCAATATTCCTTAGAAATATTAAATTAATCCATGTCAATTTTATTGCATTTATAAGTTCATTCATGTTTGACGGCTGTCTGTTTTGCGACCTGGTCTTTCATCTGTCTCCACAGGTTTTCGATCTGATAAAGATCCGGACTGCTTCCGGGCCATGTGAGCACCTGAATCTTTTTCTTCTTCAGGAAGTCACTGACCAACTTTGAGCGGTGACAGGGAGCTCCATCTTGCATGGAGATGGAACACTTATGGACCTCCATATGCAGCAGCAACTTTTCCTCCAGTAACTCCACATACCGTTGCCCGTTCATCGTTTGCCCCTTTGGAAGAAAATAGAGTCCGGCGTACCACATGAAGAAAACGCACCCTAGACCATGATGCTAGGAGGATGCTTCATCGTTGGTACCGTAAAACGCTCGTCGAAACGCTTGCCTACAGCTCTCCGAACGAAACGCTGCCTAGACGTGAAGTGCTCGAACATTGACTTGTTAGAGAACAGCACACGGCTCCAATCTGCAACAGTCCAGGAACGGGGTTCCATGGCGAATGCCAAGCGCTTCGTCTTCATTGTCTTTGTTAACAACGGTTTTCTAGCTGGCTTGTACGATTTCAATGCGTAGCCACGCAACCGACGACTGATAGTCATTTTTGAAACCTTTATCCCTTTTTGTAGCAGAAGAGCATGAAGTTTTGGTAGTGAGCTGTACGGTGACCACTGAACAACACGTTTGATTAAGTGATTGTCTCTCTGCGTGGTCTTCCTAGGTCTTCCAGACCGTTTGCGATCACGAAAGTTCCCATCGGTATTAAACTTGAGGACAGCATTGTGAACAGCAGTCTTACTTATGCGTAACCGGCGAGCAATATTCCGAATCGAGAATCCCTCTTCTTTCGGTGTAACGGCTTGCGCGCCCTGGATCTCCGTTAGCGACGATTTACGTCCCATTATGCCAGGAGATACAAATTCAACGTCGAATTTCGAAAACAATTTTCGTCGGTGGGCGATCAAAACCTCGTACATCACTTTTGGCGCCAAAACATGGTTAGAATCGTATATTAATGGCGCGTCGAATGCTCTATTCGCGGTAGTTGTAATCCATTTAGAACCCAAGTTATAGGCATGTGACTAAACGTCGTATACCGATTCGTGAAATTTTCTACAAACCAAAATGTCGTATCTTATATACGCCAATTTGTCATAATACATCTTTCAAAGTCACGTGGTTTATAAGAAGCAAAAAGTCGTTTTGAAACTAAATGGTAGAGGAATTAACGTTAGAAAGAGATTAAACGTGTAAAACTGTGTCCCAAATCTAGATGAAAGAAAAAAGAAAACAATAGTATTGAACTTTTAGACACTCGGACGAACCAGCTTACTTAAGAATTTAATTCACGTTAGAAAGAGATGAAACGTGTAAACCTGTGCCCAAAATCTAGATGAAAATAACCCCAAATAGTGTTGAACGTTTAGACACTCGAACAAACCAGCTTACTTAAAGACTCAGCTTGAAGGACAAAGAACGTGACATGAGTTGACCTAATCAATTAAGCGTTGCTCGGCCTTGCTTTAAAAGTTGTTCAAATCTTATCAATTGAACTTCAGTACATGAGTTAGTAGATATAGGTTTAGTGGAATACATGCATAATACTTAATCTAGTTACCCGCCGTGGTGTTTGCTAATGTGTGCGCTTTAAATCATAAGGTCTGTTATTGAGTCAAGTGGCGTAGTTACGTGGAACAAGCAGTGCCGGACTGGTTGGCGAAAGGCATACCTGTCGGGTCAATGACCAATGCCCACGCAAGTACGCGCGGAAGGGTCGGGGGGGGGGCGGGGTTCTCCACCCAGGAAAATTTTGAAAATTGACAATCGCAATCCCATTTTCCAAGCATTTCAGGCCAAACCTTCCTTTCTCCTGTCCTGTGGTCTGTCCTCTCCTTCCTTCTTTCTCCCCCTCTCCTTTCTTTCTTTTTCCTATTTTTTTTTCTTTCTCTTTTTTCATTTTATAGCCTAAGACCCACTTTTTTAATGAGCTTAGGCTATAGACAGGTGGGCCTACTCCAGCACTGGTGACAATGAGTAAATTGTCTGCTTAATTTCGAGGGTTTTCACCGAGTCCTCCAGTCTCTTTCCACTGCCAAAGACCACACTTATTGAAATGAACAGTTAACCATGTTATTCCCGAAATGACCTTATATCACTTTAACCCTCTGCCTCCCCCCCACCCCGTTGATGTTGTACGTGTATTAAACTGTTTTATTCTTAGTCTTATTTTTTTCAGGTACCCATTACAATGGCGTATTCCAATCCGTCTTTGTCAAGAGGGAAACGTATGCTTCAGATCTCCTTAAATTCGAATACATCGAAAGATAAGTCACAGGAAGTACATATGCCACCTACTTTAAAAATGATAAAGTTTCCACCACAAATTTAAAACATTTCAGTAGAGAAGATAGAAACGATTCACGTATAGATCCCGATTTGTTACCAGAACGAAAGAAATCACGTTTATATTCCGATAAAAATGTCCTTAAATTAAGACACAATTTTTCTATTAATCAAGGCCGCTTGAATGCTATAGTTATACCGGCATCGGAACATAAAGCTATACCTGAAAGTCCATCTAAATATATTCTATCGGACTCCTGTAACTCTATTCCATCTGGTACATCTAGTCGGAGATTTACAATAAATAATGGAAGGCTTAACGACATTTCAAAACCTTCTACAGACCCCTTAGTATTTAACTGTGATCATGAGTTAGATTGGCTGTCTTCTTATCTGGCCCCAGCACCATGTGCAGTTACTAACACGTACCTTTCTCCAACACCAACTCGTGCAACCAGTACTTACTTTGATTCAACATCATCTCCAGACCCAAGTACTTACCAGGCCCCAGTGCCACCTCTTGAAACCAGTACTTACCTCGCCCCAGCACCACCTCCAATAAACAATAATTACTTCGCTCCAGAACCATCCCCACTAATCAGTATTCACTCCGCTCCTGCACCACCTCAGGTAAATGGTACTTGCATACCTTTAGCACCTCCCTCAGTAACCAGTACTTACAATCCTTCAGCTTCACCTCTGGTAACCAGCACTTACCTCGCTCAAGGACCACATTTTGTAACCAATGCTTACATCCCTTCAGCATCACCTCTGGTAACTAATACTTACCTTGATCAGGCATCACCTCTAGTAACCGATACTTACATCCCTTCAGCATCAGCTTCGGTAACTAGTTCTTACCTCGCTCAGACACAAGCTCTAGTAACCGGTACTTACAACCCTACAGCATCACCTTCGGTAAATAGTTCTTACCTCACTCAAGCACCACCTCTAGTAACCGGTACTTATAACCCCCCAGCATCACTTCCAGTAACTAGTACTTACCTAGATCAAGCACAACCTAGTAACCAGTACTTATATGAATTTAACACCACCTTCAGTTACCAGTTCTTACATCGCTTACACACCACCTTCAGTAACCAACATTTACCTCGCTCCAACATCAACCAAAAGTACTTGCCTTGATTTCGATTCGCAGACAAATTCTAGCCTCGTTTCGTCAGCGTTGGAGAGTACAGTAATTGCTTCCACACAAGCTACAAATGTTAACAATGCTTCAGCACCAACACGGTCCAGTCGTCTGTTGACAGTTACAGGATTGCCATCGTCAGACATTGCAGCCACAGTCGAGTCGGTCGGAATTTCAATCGAAGAAAACAAAGCAATAGAATCCACTGAAGAATCAATATCAGCTGAGATACAAAAAAGAGCTAAAAAGGTGTGCTCTGATCCAGCAGTTTGGCTTAAGAACAACAACCAACTATTACGCATGCATGGTAAACCATACATGGGTTTAGCTCATAATGATGGACATTACAAATACGCTGCTAAGAGATCAGGAAAAACACTTAACCCATCGTCTTGTACATCAAAGGGTAAAGCTCTAAATCCTAGCAAATTATGTTCAAAATTTACAGAGGATGACAGAAGCATTCTGGAAGATGTGTTGGGACCAAAAAGAGGTATATATAGTAAATCTTGTAAAGAAATGTAATGTCAAGGATAGAACCGTATGCGAAACAGAAGAAAAGACATACAGAAAGCAAACTACTTACCATTACCACTTAATTAAAAGCAATGACCGGTCTGCAAGAATATGTTTTTATCGACTTTTGATCTCGGAGAAAAAATGGTGTACAGATGGGTCGACCGTTCCGAAAACGGTACAGCACCTGGCTCGACCGAAAAGAGAAAAAAATCCAAGAATAGAGAATCGTCTACATTTTTAACCGCTAAAAGATTTACCTAAACTGCCGTCCCATTACTGCCGATCATCGTCAGACAAGATGTACCTAGAACCAGTCTTCACAACATTTATGTCTTTGTATAAAGAATTTGCGAGCTACTGCCAACGCCAAGACCACCCGGTTACAAATCGAAAGAGCTTTCGGCAGGCATTCGAAGATATGAACCTGTCTATCTTCACTCCGAAGAAAGATCAATGTGATTTATGCTGCTCATTTGAAACTCAAAATATATCAGAGGAGGTGTATGCAGAACACATAGAACGTAAGAATGATGCAAGAGAGGAAAGGATAAAGGCCAAGGAATCAATAGATGAAGATACCGCAGTAATAACGATAGATTTGTAGGTTATTTTATTGTGCCCCTCGTTAAATGCTAGTTCTTTATAATATTACAAAACTAAATTGACATGCCATAACTTTACAATTTTTGATTTGGGTACCAAAAACACTGTTTGCTATTTTTGGCACGAAGGAGAGGGAGATTTGTCAGCCAATTCATTTGCATCTTGTTTATGCGTTTATTTTATTAATTATGTACCATCTAATGTCAAAACCCTGATTATTTATTCTGATGGGTGTACTTACCAAAATACAAATTGTATATTGGCAAATTCGTTATTAAAGCTATCTTTTGATAGGGATATTATCATAATTCAAAAAATACTTGAACGTGGGCACACTCAAATGGAGTGTGATAGTGTTCACAGTACGTTCGAAAGACAACTGCGCAATAAACCGATTTATACACCATCTGACTATGTACGAATTTTACAATCAGCTAGGGCATGTCCGTATGAGGTTAAATATCTGTCACACGATTTTTTCAAGCAGTATTCATCTTTAATGTATTATACATCCATTCGCCCTGGAATTCGTACGGGGGATCCGGTAGTAACAAATTTGAGAGTCCTTAAGTATCTCCGAGTCCTTAAGTATCTCCCTAGATGTGAAATATTATATAAATTAAAAAAATAAGGAGGACTATCGGTTTCTACCAAGAAAATCCAAACTTAATAGCCCATCACAAAACGACGAAGTTGAACGATTATTTCACGAACCTCTTAAGATAAAATGTAGCAAATATCAACATCTTCAGGAATTGAAAAAGGTAATTCCAAGAGATTATAATTCATTTTATGATCAATTGAGTCAAGATTAGGACTAAAAGCTTTGCTTGAAAATTATAAAATTGTTCATTTGTTTATGAAGTGTTTATTACAATTATTAATTACATGTACCCGGTATTATCAAAATAATATAAAAAAAATCTTAATTCGAGAGCTATTCTCCAATAGATTCTATGCTCCTGGCTAAACGTACCTTGGGTTTTTGTTTATTACTCCTGTTTATGGAGTAAATATCACGACCCTTGATATCTCACCTTAGGTTGTGTAGTCAGTATCATTCCGATCCAAGGGGTGTGTTCCAAATATGCCGGCAAACTGTTAATCCTTTAATTGATCTCAAAACTATACTCTGTTTAAAAGTAGTCACCCAAGAACTGCTCACTAGTGTTCAGCGTAATTAGCTCTTAATCCCTCTTAATAAAATTTATTAATAGAAGTTAAATGTGTAAATTGTAATGCATTTTTATATGCCTAAATTATTTAATGTTATTTAATAAGTGTTAAATTTGTTTAAATCAATAATTTTTTATATGTGTAAATTATTTTATGTTATTCAATAAAAGTTAAATTTGTTAAAATCAATACATTTTTATATGTGTAAATTAGGCAATGTTATTGTGTAGTAGATGCTATGGCCCTGGCTCACTTACCTTTAATTATGTCGTGGATATTAAATTATAGCCCTGGATTACTTACCTTGAATTATGTCTTGGATATTATGCCTCAGGGTTATTTGCCTTGAATTATGTCGCCAGAATTACAGCTCTATAGGTTACTTTACCTTGAGTAATGTCGTGGATACCACCGCCCCAGGTAAATTACCTTGAATTGTGCAGTGGATATCATGACCCCGGTTAACTAGCCTTGGGATATATTAAAATTATGGTGGATATCTAGACCCCGAGTAACTTACTGGGTCGGTGGTGGATCGAGGTGTCCCGTCCCGCCCCCTTAAATAACAATAACATTATAAAAAATAACTCATTATTCTGTATCCACGAAACGTGTAAATTTCAGCACTTTATTTGGGTGATTGATACAGACGGTGAAATTGAGTGATATATTCGGGTGCAGATAAGCTTGACAATCCATCACTGACACCCCGATTTTTCCCAATTTGCTCCGCCCCCACCTCTCGGCCGATAAAAAAAAATATCCTGCTCCGCCACTGTACTGAGTAAATTGCCATTACAAAACCAATCTGTGTAAATAGTTTATTAAGAACAAAACGTCGTATATTCCCAGAACAGGCCTATAGTTTGTGAAAAGAACGTCGTATATCATATACGCCGCCATTTCACAAGACAAAATCATGAAAATGTCGTATATCGCCACAGCAGATAAACCCCTAAAATTATCCCCAAAATAACCTTACCATATTATTTTTTCCACAGTTTAGTTCATAAATTAGAAATATAATCACATTCAATAAAAAATCCGGGCCCGCAGATAGTTTTTTGTTCCTCCTGAAACTTACTAATAATACTACTAGGCCCAATCTCGAAACCAGAACAATTTTTGAAGAAATTTCTCTGGTGAATCGGGGTAACCATTTTCCCGGATGGTGACATGTAATTCCTACGCGCGAAATTTCTCGTGATTTTACGTGCCTTGATAACCGAATCACTTAAAAATATACCCACGCGTAGAAAAATAGATCTTTACAAAAACTTGAATTTGTTCGTTTAGGATCAATTTTTTTTATGTCAGCGAGTTGACTTTGACTCAAGGATCATTTTACAACAAACGAAACGACGATCCGACCTCTAGTTTTCGAGAAATCGACACAAAAAGTTTGACCAATCAGAGGTCAGAATGGGCGGGGCTTAGGTTTGAAAAAAATTGGAAAAAATGGACGGTCTAATGTGCCAGAGGCCTTCGGCTCCGCGGCTGCCTCTGGGAACGAGATTGTACTAGGCCTATACGAGGTTTTGATCGCCCACCGACGTTTTGAATGATTTGTGATGTGACGGTGTTGCTAGACAACGCAAGCAATTATGACAACGAAATTATTTGTTACGTCACAGTGGGGAAAGAGTGAAGGCAAATTTCGCGTCAAGCATTTTTGATGACTTCACAATCAACCTTTGGGCGTCTTAATGTGACGCTGACATATCCCAGCGTACTGTCACTTGCATGTTGTATCCACAACATCATATTTTCGTTCTTATCCGTTCGTGTCTTCCTACAAACAGTGAATGAATTCACTGAAATTGGTTATATTATGCAAGTTGATTGATGACGTCATGCTCGTTCTGTGACGTCATCACCAGCGACGTCGTCGTGTCAAACGTAACGTCAATTGATGACGCATAAATTCTAGATCGCATACACAAAGTTTCATTCCGCTAGGACAAACTAGTTCTTAGAATCCTGCGATCGAATTAAACTTTTGTTATAGACTGTACAACAATATAATTGTGACAATGTGATCTATATCTTTCATAAACTGAACAATCATTTAGGTGCAAAGAACTTTATGCCCTCTGCTAGTTTTGATAATATATTATAACTGACGTTTTTCAACTCTCTATAAGGCACAATGTTATTATCTATCTAATTTATCCAATATGTGCTGTACAAGCTACACATGATCTGTATACAACACGCGACAGAACTTCTAAGAGAATGTAGTAGTGGTCAGTGCAACATGCAATGCAATTACAGATACCATAATTTATAAAAATACAATACCATATATAATGGTCACTCCTATCCATCTTCTCTAATTGCTGGAGGCTTTATATAGCAGGAGTTTACTGACAGTTAGCAGACGAAGAGACAACTACAGACAGAGGGTCAGTGACGAGTGCGTGGACTCAACCGACTTCAGTCGCTGCCTATAGGCAGCTGGGCGGAATGGTGGAGTTAATATTCTTATAGGCGTTTCGGTTGTATCTATCGTTTCCGGTGTAGTGTAGTCTTGCTGTATCTATGTAGCTGTTTCATAATTATGTTACCGTTGTAAATAAACCACATATTATTTATCAGACTAATCTCTGTTACCACCTAAAACAGTGTCCCTCAATTCAACGAGACTCCGGGCAACTTTATGGATTAAGTCCCTTAATAGTATTAAAAGTTGCGTTTTTCAGCTTGTGGACACTCTACAGGTCGCACTTTTTGGTCACAACTAAAGACAGAGGACCAGTGACGCGTGCGTGGACTCATCCGAGTTGAGGTGGAATTAGTAGGCGTTTATGTTGTATCTATAGTTTCGGATGTAGTGAACTCTTGTATCTATGTAGCTGTTTTATATTTATGTTCCCGTTGTAAATAAACCACATATTTATCAAACTAATATCTGTTATCACCTACAATAGTGTCCCACAATTCGACGAGACTCCCATCGATGTCAACAGATGTGATTGGAAAATTTAATGGGGAGACCACTCTAAAATAAATTTAAACTGTTTTAATAACGAGCGGTCTTAAATACGAGGATCCCCGGCTACTTCATGGATTATGTCCCTTGATAGTACGAACATTTGCGGTTTTAGCTTGTGGACACTCTAGAGGTCACACTTTTCACACAATTTTGATGAAACTTGAAACGCATGTTTATAAATCGGATCGTAACTTCCTGAATTTTGTCCCCTGATTGTACGAAAACTCGCGCTTTTGGCTTGTGTTTAAAAAAATATGGTATATCAAGGTTGTGGACCCTGTAGAGGTCATAATTTTAATCCGATTTTGATGAAACTTGAAATGCATTGTTATTACCTAAAGATCTTGGTTCCTTTCGATATTTGCGCATATCGAATCGTAATTATGGCCCCTGATTTTACGAAAAATCACCTTGTTTTAGTTTGTGGTCCGTAAATCACCGTAATGAAGGTCGAATTTCGTGAAAATTTGACCCACACTGGCAGACAAAGTGACCGCCCCTCGTACGCAAATAGTTTAAACATATGGTATACCAAGGTTGTGGAATCTCTGGGGGGCACAATTTTGTGCCGATTTTGATGAAATTTGAAATGCTTGTTTAAAACCCCCAAATCTTGGTTTCTTTCGATATTCGGTATATTAGATTGAAACTTCATGAATCGTGGTCCGTGATTTTTCAAAAAATCGCATTTTTAGCTCTTGTGGACACTCAAGCAGTCGCAATTTTGATAACACTTGAAATGCATGTTTATAAGCCAAAGATCTTGGTTCCGTTCGATTTTTCGTGCATAGTGGATCGTAACTTCCTGGATTATGGCCCCTGATTGGTCGAAAATTCTCATTTTTATCTTGTGTATTCTCTAGAGTTCACATTTTTTTCCGATTTTAAAAACCGTTTAGATATATCACCATTCCACTATAATGAAGGTTAAATTGGAATTTCGCCAATATCAAAATGAAACTGTCTGACAAAATGGCCGCTCTTTGTATGCAAAGTTGTACTTCAAAGGTTATGGACCCTAGAGGTACAATTTTTTTCCAATATTGATGAAACTTAAAACATACCTTTATATTCCAAAAATTACAGTCCCTTTTGATATTTGCGCATTTCAGACCATAACTTTCTGGGTTATGGCCCCTGATTATACAAAAAAAAAATGTTTCTTGCAAAATGTGAGCGTATCCTGCCTGGCACCCCCTGGTTTTCTTATTTCTTTTAAAGGTCTTTGAACAACAGCGTAGAAACACCAAACAATTTCTGGTATTATCGTTCTAAATATTATATTCGAAGCAGCAATAAAACTGTTCTCTTCATCAAAGAAGCATATCACTTCAAAATATTCTTCATCTTGTTATTTATGACGATTAAATTATGTCCCTTGAATATATGTCAACAGCATAGAATTGATTGGTGTTCGTAGATTTGTTGTTGTTTGGGGTAACGAAGTTTTCTTTCATTTTTAAAACAAACGTACACTGTGGTTTACTTATTTCGTCTAATTCGTAATATATACATTGAGCGCCATAGAAAACGTCACTTAGTACTTCGTATAACAAACTGATCCTGTAAACATATCTTATTTATTTTGCTTCTTATTGTGAACTATATTCAAATGGGAACACATTAATAACAACACATTTGTATACTTATGGATGATTAATCTGTAATCAACGGTACAAAGTCAGAGGTTTCAAAACCAAAAGTACGACACATAAATAAGATATGTTTACGGGATCATTTTGTTATACGAAAAACTAAGTGATGCGTTTTCTATGGCGCTCAATATATGTACCTGATCAGACATAGAACAACCGTGGTTTACTTATTTCGTCTAATTAGTAATATATACTCTTCGAAAAAAGAAACGCACAACCCATTTTTCATCAATTTTTTATTTGAACGAGGTCGTTGTGTCGGTAAATCTTACTTGTTTTCAATGCCATTATGTAAGGATAAAAGAAATTCATTATTGATTTTAATGGTAGGGTCACTAATTGTAACTGGTCATCCTTTTTGTCGAAATTTGTTGTCGCTTGATTGCACCAAGAAACATGAATTTAACAACTTCGCGAACTTTTCGCATGGAGCCTAGATCTAAGGTCTTTAAAATCCCGGGGTTCTCGGTTTCCAAATCAGTTGCACATGTAAACACTCAACGAACCAAATAATGTCACATCTGAACGAAGACCAACACAACAACGCTATTGGACGATTACATGCAGGTGAATCCAAGACAGATGTAGCCAGGCTGCTGAATGTTTCTCTTGGTTCCATTTCTCGCCTTTGGGATGGGTACCGACAACAAAGTTAAACACGTTACCGCCCTAGCTCAGGCCAAACAAGAGTGACCCCACCTGTCCTGGATCGTCACTTCCGGTTATTTCATTGGCGTAAATGGTTTTCAACAGCGACCTCTACTGCAGCAGCAATTCCCGGACGGCGTAGAATCTCGTACCAGACAGTAGGTAAACGCCTACATGAAACTGAATAACGAGGCAGACGTCCCCGTTAGAGCTTCTGGTTTGAAATACGCCAACACCTTGAAATCCAACTTTAATGGATCAGGCACTGACGGTATTGACACAGCAACACTGGAGAGCAGTTTGGTTCAGCGACGTGTCGCGGTTCTTGTTGCAACAAGGCGATGGTAGAGCGAGGATATACCGACGACGAAATGTAACTTTGCGTTTCTTTTTGGGCAGAGTATATATTATGTACCTGATCAGACATAATAATGTGTTGGCCCCCAATTTTAAGTCTTAACCTGGAAATATAGTCCACCAAATGTTTTTTGGTGGATTATATATCTTCAGCATGTGTAGATTAAGAATCCGGATGATGCCACCCTGGCACCCTTGGGGAAATTTAAATATTCAAGATGGCCACCATGTGGCATTTTCTGGTTATTTACTGGGGTAAATATGTGACAGATTCTCTCGGACCTCGGTTTGAAGATGGGTTTTATAAGAATTCGACCCATTTGAATCAAATGAGCATGGGTATTCCCCCTACAAGTAACGGTTAATTCCGCTAGGGGGTTAAATTCAAAATGGTGGCTTATTTTGGCAGGAGATTTATAAAGTCCCCTAAAACGGTATTATCATACTCCCCAGTGTTTCATTTGATTAGAGTTAATCCCACTATACACTGATTTTATTGAAGCAAATTTTGTTCCAAATTATGACTGATCAATAGTACAATTAACAACCAATAGCTAACCACCTAAGAATTTAATTACACTTTAAACATAGTTCCACGTTGGACCAAATATGTTTACATAACATTACGTCATGACTCACGATTTTATTATGCCCAATTAACCAGTGCATTTCAATATATGACGCACCATTTTATGGAAGTTTCCTGTCAAAATAAGCCACCATTTTGAATTTAGACCCCAAAGGGAATAAGCCGTCATTTATAGGGGGAATTCACAAGCTCATTGGATACATTGGGTAGAAAATATCAAAATTAACAATTACAATGCATCTTTTACCACCACACCAGCAATTAATTAATCCACTTATTTTTGGCATACAAAATCAGGCAACATGTAATAACATATTTAAAATAGTACATGAATACTCCTATGTTACCAGACGCTTTATATCTGATTCTATTTATATAGTCCCTTTATCATTTTCTATGTTCAGCGCTTCCTCCTTTTTATTTGTTTTAAATAGTATCTTTATTAATTATTTAATTTCAAATGAATTTCACCACTATTGCATAATATGTACAAAGGAGATCTGTATATTATATGTTTTATAATCCTTGTATGAGGTGATGGGTGATTTAGGTCTTTGCCTGTTCCCTTTTCACGAATTTCTGAAATACAATATTGTTTACACAATATTCTTATAGAAACCATCTTCAAACTGAAGTTTGAGAGAATCTGTCACATATCGTGAATATTTAATTTTCCCCAAGGGTGCCAGGGTTGCATCATCACGATTCTGAATCTACATACTGAATAATTCATCAAAACATTAGATGGATTATATTTCCAGGTTTGTCAACCTGCTGCCGGACTATGTAGGAGTACTATTTTTTAGTAAACTGATAGTGAAAACACGTCAATCAATCAATTGGTAGTTGAAATATTGCCAGCAGGGTGTGGACAGCGTGGTTGCAAAGGTATACACTGGATGTGGGCATGGCCTGCCTCTGTTTTCGCACGCCGTACAATGGCAATGCTTATTCTGCAAATTGAATGACGATTATGTAGGGCAGTATTTTTTTCAGTTAATTATTTCTGTAGTTTTTAATCGGGGTTCAGCTTTAGAACACCTGACTGACCAAATAGTCCAACTTTATGGCTTCTTAGTATTTTAGTATTCTTTATTATTATGTGATCATCATATTAACACGGACCCGTTATTCTGCCATGTATTATTATATACCAACCTTTTTTTTCAATTTAATATTTAAATACAATTGATTACATGACTAAAGTTAACGACCAAGATCTTGACGCTTTTAATCAGTTTTTTTTAAATTATCTAATTGAATGGTTGTGAAAGATAATTTGACAATGTGTGCCAAATATTCTTAGTGCATACTAGAAAAGGGCTGCCAAATGATTCAGTAGAAGCTTTAGAATCATCTACTTTCTAAAAATGAGAATTGACTCATTAATGTTCTTAAATGTAATGTACTAGCATATATTTCTGTATTTGTGAACCATAATATAAGTATAATTTTATCAAACAATTTGATAGACATACGCTTTTATGGATTGAAAAGTTGCTCGGAAGAGCTTGTCCCTAAAGCGCAACGACGGTAGGCATACCCCCAGGTTATTAAAGGGACAATCCCGATAAGAACAGAGTCTCAAAAATTAAAGCCAGTGCCTTTATGAAATTTATGGACCAAAATATAGAGGCATGGCGTATTTACCTTGGCTCAAAGTTTCAGCTCAAAATATTGAGTCGTTTTGACGTTAACGTCAACACTGCTTATCCGGACACGTAACCCTTTTAAGATTTTGGGTCGATTTTTTGAATGGGTGACCTAATAAACGATTTCCGTTTCTTGAGAGGACTATACAGTGAATGACCCATGTACTGTACTTGATAACAAAAGGTAAATTTCACCTACATATCATTTTTATAGAAAAAAAAGTCTAGTTTTATCCAGATACTGTATAATACAACGGTCTCCATTTCCAGATGAAGACTGTCAGGTTTAAGTTATTTACAAGCATATCACAAATATCGGGTAAGTTGGTCGGCCTTAGGTAATGGGATATAAGGGATTTTAACAAACACAAAATTAAGCAGTTTTATTCCCCAAAAAGTTATCGGGATTGGCCCTTTAAAACATTTCTATTCGACTTTGGAATTTAAGGTGCTGGTACGAAGTGTCAGGTTGGATGCGCCCCTCCCACCTTCTTGTTGGACATTATAATCAATGAAAGCGCCTCTCGGGATTAATGAAATGAAATGGAGTTAAACGTCCTACTCTTCTGCACCTAACCTGCATGGGCTAATGGAAGACGGGCATACGCCATATAGTGTGCTATGAGGGGAATTTTGCCTGTGTAGTGGAGCCACGGCCTACTCTTATATCGAATTCCAACTGCCGAGGGATCTTTTACGTGCACGCCAGTGTGTACATGGGACCGTGTCAGCTGTCCTTGTCAGGCCCGCCGTTCGGTAGGAATCGAACACCCAACCTCCAGGCTATCAACCAGCGCCTTACCCACTTCGCCACGTGACCCTCCTTTCAAGATTAACATTGTTTGCTATGGTATTATATTTCCGGATTTAGACTGACGCTGTAATCAAGCTTAAAAAGCATATATATGTTGTTATTAAACTTATGTGTGATACCTGTTGGGATTCAGAAAGGGAGAGAGAGAAATGGGGTTTAACGTCCACTCGACACACACTAGGTCATTTCGGGACAAACATCATTTAATTTCAATAATACGGTCTTTAACAATGGGAGGAAACCGGCGGACCCGGAGAAAGCCAACTAGGTTGGATTCATAAAAGGGCCGCCAGAATATATATGTATAGCATAGCGTTTATGATGTTTAACAAAGGACGTGGGTAGTAAAAGGAAAAACACCTGACACCTCTGACAAAGAAAATAGACAACGCCAATACGGTAGTCAGTCAACATGCGCTTAAATTGCACTTCTTGGTCGAAAAGACAAGTAGATATTGTAACGAGTAATACTTAATTGAGAAAGCAAGAAGTCGACGAACCGAGAAGTCAGGGAAAATAATCTTGTGGCGAGATCTTGGATTCGCGTCTCGCCCTCGTTTAATAAATGGTCGCTCTTGGCTTCCATAATTCTTAGAAGGCGGGGATATCTGTGCTTTCGTTTAGAATTTGTCAATTTTTTTGTTGATATATTCTTATTTTTGAGAAAGAGTGGCCTGTAACAAAAGTCAGTTCGCAGTCAATTCAATCAAAAATGGGTGTACTTTTATGACGATCATTAATCAAATGCTACTACCAAACTCGCTGCCGCATAAATATCAGATAATGTTTTGTGAACCATTGTCAGTCGCATACAACTTAAACTTTTGTCTTCAACTTATATATTTTGCAAGGCACACACATCCATTAAAACAGGACTGTCATAACACGTTACTCTCTACTGAATATCATATCTGAGATTTCGATGGTGAGCATTTAAACATGTATTATGCAAGAGCTAAATCTGCCTATTGCAGGTTTTTCTTTAGGCCTGGAATGTTTTCTGAAGTATTAATTAGACATTATATACTGATCTAGACCTTAATCAACTCTCAATGGCATCAGATTTCTCCGATATTAAATAGATTAAAACGGTTCAGCGATACTTTGATTTAATCAAATATTGAGGCTCGAGACTACTAAGCTTCCATCAACCAGTGCGGTGGTTGAAATTAATGCACACGTCCGTCAAACGCTAATAACTTCGCTTGCAATAGAGTAATTTGAATAAAATTTTCAAATTATTCATTATACACTATTTACTTTCGAACTAATATAGCAAGAATGGCTAGTTCTATATCTAAATCTTACATAATGTATCTTTAACCTAACTCAGGCACTTTATACGACGTTACCCGTAACATCCACTGTTAGCTTTATGTTTGACACGAATGGGTGGTCGAACAGGCGCGCTTTAATTCATAATGTCTGACATTTTAGCCAAGTGACGTGATTTTGATTCCCCAGCCCAAGCCCCCATCGCGCAAACGAATTACTGAAATAAAACCAGGCGCGGATCGAGAGGGGGCGCACGCCCACTCTATTTTTTGAGGTGGCGAACAATTTTTGGCTCCATATATTCTCGCGAGAAAGGAGAACAAAAATAGTTTAGGTTGGAAATCGTAATTTACAGTACTAGTATGAAATTAGTCCTTGTCTGCATTTTTTACACTCAAAAATCACGGTTCAGGGCTTCGCACTCCCAAGTTGGTGCAGCACGCCCCCTCTTTCTGAAAATCCTGGACCCGCCCCTGAAAACTGTGTTATATGTTAGTACTCGAATACCCCTTTTGATGAGTGGGTGTTTCTTTATTCCCCCCCCCCTTTAGTATTAACAATGTCAACACGACTTTATGTGTAACCATTTATAGAAAACAAAACATTAAGGCCACATTGCCAAACTTTAACGGAGTCTTGGAAATCACTATACTATGTTCCATCTTAAGGTACATACAGCCGTTAATATTCTTGGTAATTTGTTGTCTGTGTTTAAACGACACTAAAAGAGCACGCAAATGTCAACGATAGCCATGAAATGACCCAAGAATTGCGTCGTTATCGCGAAGTACACTCAGGTACCAGAAACTCAAAGCCATTTGGTTAGCTTTCTATTTTCGATGGATGAAACTTAATTACATGTCGTTGCTTTACTAAATCAAATATAATGTGATATCAATCAGTCTCTTGAAAACTAAACCTGATTTACGGTGCTCCTGAGAATCACTTCTGCTTTAGTGATATTAGTAAAGTTGACACGCGCATCTTTCTCACAACAAACCTAAACCCCTCATTGGGAGAAGCAACAAGTCTGAAGTCCTTCCTGTCAAAATTACATGTCATGTATCAAGGTATCGGCAAATACTTATACTATTAACTGACGAAATGAAATCCCTATTTCAGCTCAATAACATCATTTGGCCGACACAGCTTGCAGAATGTAATACCAGTATGATAGTAGCATGATGGTAATTGGAAAACGACTTATATAACACTGTTTTAACATAGGGAAAGTGAAGGACACCATAGAGATTGTGTTTTCATGTTTGTTTTCAATCTTGGGTATCGTAAGAGGTTTTGGCTTTCTAGCGTGGTTATTTAAGACATTAGTCTATAATAAGATGAACAATCTGATGAGGGCGAGAGGAATGAGATAACGGATTCTAGCACGAACGAAGAGATTGATTAAACAAAGAATCTATATTCACTAGAAACACAAAAGCCATGTAAGCAATTTTTTTATTTGATAGTGAAATGAAATGAAATGGGATTTATTATAACATAACCTCTCCTGTTTTTCTTTAAAATCCCCGAACATAATAAAAAGGATCCATTTCAACATGAAAAAAACTTTTCCAAGTTATTTAATACAGGTGTTATCATTCTAACCAAGAAAATAAGTGTAATTAATTTATTATGGGCCAAAAGATATAAACTTCAAAATCATCTTATTTAAATACATACTTATTTTAAAGTGGCATTATCACTCTCACCAAGACACTAACTGTAATTAATTTTGTAAAGTTAGAACTACATGTACAATAATAGTTTTCTAAATTTTGAACATGCTTGATGTTGTTCAGTCAAAATTACTGCATTGTCATTTTAGCAATGAAGCAATGCAAGATGGATCTATGCTTATCTTAATCATCAATGGGCATGACAACATCACAAACAAGGGTCAGGATACGACAAAATCAACACCAATTATCAGTATTGGTTTAAGCTTTCTGTTAATTAATTAGAAGAAAACTACAGATGGATTGAAAAGTTGCTTCTTAGTTAGGCTGACGTCTTTGATGGCTTAAACAAAGACTTCCTTTTAAGAAATCAAAGTAGGTAGGATACAGAAGATACGTATAGTATAAACAGAATGTTGCCTTTTATTTAGTTGACGACAGACTCAAGACTTCACGTTACCTGAAAGGGGAAAAAATTTAACTCACTTGAATGTAACAGTCTTTTAAAACCCAGACACACTTAGAATATAAAGAATGTTGCAATGTAGGTAAGCTGATTGCATTTTTGCACATAGTATGTAAAGAAAAGCCTTTAAACGTAATCATATCCATCTAACCATAGAAATATGAGAAAGAATTTTGGAGAGAAAAAAACACTTATGATAAAAGCTCTGACATTCTTGACAAGGCTGTGGATTATTTTTACTGAAAGACAGAGTTACCTGTGGTTTTAAAAGTGGTTAGAAAAGGATGCTTGGTTGGTAGAGTACAGACCTTTGTTTAACTGTCAGCTGTCTGCCGATCAAAATCAGAGACAGCTAAAAATCCGTTCAAGTACATTCCGCCATCTTGGTTTTCCCATTCCAGTGACATGTAAATTAATTTATAATTTATTGGCTTGCTCGGACTGTGACAAGCATGGATAAACTCATGTCACATAAGGTTTGGTAAATAAAAAACTGCAACCGTTTGAGTAAGTAAGAGGATAGAGCAACAATAACACACATACTTATGGAAAACAGCTACTCGTGTATTTAAAAAGGCATTATTTAAGAGCTAAATCTTTTGGGGGTCTTAAATGTTATTATTATTAATGAGACATTTATTAACATGACAAAACCACAATAAACTCGCGATGGCTTTGATTAGACCGGTTCTGCCATTTAATGATTTAATTTAAAAATTGAAAAGCGGGGCTAAGACTCGAATGACTATTGCGATGAATGCACATACCTTGGCAAAACTACAACCATTTCGTTTTGCATTATATATTTTTGAAATCTTAAGGCGACGTTTACCGTTATTTAATAAACGACATAGACTTGATAATCTAACTACTGTCTGTTCCAGGAAACATTAAGACTCGAAAATTGCTTGCTATTTCTTCAATTTTTAATTAAAATGGTTAAAACTAACGACCTACCTGAAATTGTCAACCCTATACTTTCTACCGCATGTTAACTAATCCCAGATCAATCTTTCTCTCTTGAAAAATCATTTTTTATTTACTTCGTGGTAATGAAGACAGCTATTATTTCGAATAAACCAAATCGAATAGGGGTGAGGATTTGGCTTAGGGTTTAGATAAATGTTTCGACCCAGTATAATATAGAGTTTTTTACGGGAAGTAATATAAATTTGTTGTTTCTTCCACTGCTTTAGATATTAAAATGGAGGCCCAAGTCCGATGGCTTTTAGATACTGATATAAACTACATGGATTTATTTTGTAAGAAACGTTTTGACACAGCTTTGAAAATAATCGAAAAAAATATTACTGCTGCAAAATGAACGTGTGAAACCTCCCGCAAAAAGCATTAATAACCGAATGCACCCGATTTGTGGAATATGTTATTCCCCTACGCAGACGCAGTGGTAATGTTTATGTTCTTAGAAATTGACTAGACAATGTCGAAAAATGTGAAATTAATGGGGTGACCATTCCAGGTAGGTCGTTAAGTTTTAACCATTGAAGAAATAGCAAGCAATTTTCGAGTCATCGTGTCGCCTTGAACAGACAGTAGTGATTTTAAGCAACATCAACAATATCTGACAATTGGGCCTGTTAAAAGACGCACATCAATCTCCTTGGTCGTTGGCTATTATAATCAATGTTATCGCTGACATATTTCACTTTTTACTGAAAAGATATGTTACGCTGTTGGAGTTCACAAATACGTTTTGCTAAAATGCACAAAATCGACTATAAAATGACACGATTCGTAAATTGAATCCAAAAACAAGAGGTTCGCAGATCATGTGGCACGGTTTACATATAATCTAATTTGAGAATGCCTAATATATCATTGTAAAAGCTGATTCTATCAAACTGAAAAATAAATGATATAAATAAATACAAATTTAATTTGTATGTCAAAGAGGAAAGAGCCTTCAACCGCTTGGAATTCGGCGATATACATTAATACGTGCTTAGTATACGCAAATGTACCAGATAATTATACATCATGAATTGAAATCCGAGTAAATTCACGTGTTAGATGTGTACACATTGTTTATAGTGGAAGCCTAGTTCAGCTCTGAACGTCGGTCTCATTACACTCACTCTGAATGTTCAGGGACTGTCCCATTGAATCAATGTCGAAAAAAACTCGAGAACAGACAATTTTACTGGAATAGATAAGTAGGTACTCTTCCGAGGTCTGAAACACTGACAATTATGCCACGATGCGTAAAATACTAAGATCTAGCACGTATGGAAGATCCGATAAACTGCGGTTTCAAGAACTTCTTTTTTTCAAAAAAACATTTTTAGCCCTATCAAAAATCAATTTCTTGCAACCGCAGTTTATCGACGTTTCCATACGTGCGAGGTATTATCAATTTCTTGCAACCGCAGTTTATCGACTTTTCCATACGTGCTAGGTATTAGTATTCTATGCATCCGGAGGATCACGTGGCTGAGTAGGTAAGGCGCTGGCTCTCTAGCCTGGAGGTCGGGTGTTCGATCCTTGCATCGACCGAGAAAGTTCGTCTCGATTTTCCGGCGTGGTTTCCCGTGTCAGGGGTGCAGAAGGACAGCTGTCTAGTCATTCGGATGGGACGAAAACCCGAGATCCCGTGTACACAATGGCGTGCACGGAAAAGATCTCTTGGCAGTTGGAATTCGATATAAGAGTAGGCCGCAGCGCCGCTGCCCGGGCAAAATCTCCCTCATAGCACACTATGGCGTATGCCTGTCTTCCATTAGCCCAGGTTAGATGCAGAAGAGTAGGACGTTACACCCTATTACATTTCCTGGCAATAAAATCTTCTTTTTTTTCAGAAAACAGCGACAGTGCCCGCAAATCTATCCTAGTTGGGGCGTGTAGTTTAGCTAACTAGAATAGAATCCTAGATGTGGTCTGGAAATTAGGTAACTCTTGTCAGGGATACCCCCCCCCCCCCCCACACACACACACACACACACAAATGTCTGTCAATTACATAACTCTGTCAGGGGCACCCACCACTAAAACTGTAGGTCAAGAGTGCTTTTTATGGGACGTGGAAATTGACAGAAGTGGGTTGTAACGCATATATTACTGTAATATGGATGTAGGGCCTATATTATTTGTTACTGTTATTTCAAATCCCATATGTTCCACGAAATAAGCCAGTAATCTCGATCCAATGCAAATTTATAGCGTCTGGTTATTCCAGTCTGCATACGCCGTTTGATTTGGTGCAATGTGCCTAGAGTCGTTCACCGATGTTCATGTTAGAACTGAGGTATGGTACACGATTCGTGTATCAAAGGTAAAATGTTTATTTTGTCTTGTATATTGAATATCAGAAGCTCATCCTTTTCCGGTAAGATCACAGCATCAATGTTGATTTAAATTGACGAATAATTCGTGTTTTCAAAGTTGAAGATTTTGGATGATATTGACTTAGCTACTTTAAAGATAGGTTCCAAGAAAAGTATTTATCGGGTTGTTATTTCCAATATTGGTATGTATGGAAAACAGAAATATCAAATCTAACAAGATTATGAGTGTCTACTCGCGTGACGTCCAAGGTTGGACGCGGACATTGAGCGCTTGATGTACAAGTTGATAAACTTTATGACGAGTTAGACGTACAACACTTTCTGTGATAAAAATCACGGAAAATCCGAGAATTTAATCAGGCTGCGATATTTGTAATAAACAGTCCGCGATTAAAGACAACATCGTCTTGTGTTTGCAAAGAATTCTCCTCCGACTTCGCACCCGTGGCTAGTACCAATAGAGGTAAATCACGTGACACAAACATGACCTCTTTTGTATAGCAGGGGTATTCTTTGATAATTACAATGTTTTGAGAATGATTTGAAGCAAAATTATGATAAATTAATTAGTTGAAATCTTTTTAGTCCAAATATTTCACCAAATCACCCAGTTTGTACTCGGGAATGTATTTTTTTAAATTGTTAGAATGACAAATGCTACTGTCTCTGAGTGCGCTGACATAAACTATAGATTGGATCTGGATCAGGGAATCCCGATGGTTAACATTATAGTAGTCATTTCAAACATGGCCTTCCTTGCTTTATAAATGTGTTGTAAATTCAAAAGAGGCTTTTGGATACTATGTCTGCCCCAGGGGCAACTCTTCGTAGTAAAACCACACATATCTAATTGATCCTAATTCACCTATCGTTGAATACGTGTGTAAAGTGAAGCAAGGGCTAGACTTTTCATCACATTTTGTATCAATTTAATGTTATTAGTGGAGAGGTACTGTCAGTGTCCCGATTAAGAGAAATAAAACAAGTGAAGGTGAAGCCAGTAACTCTTGCCTCAACCGAAAATAAGGAGATAACACAAATTACTTAATTCCACAATTTATGTTTGCATACACCCAAAAAGCACATTTTATGATTTTAAGCACTTAGTGTGTCCCAATGATGCGATGGGCAGAATGTAAAACCTATTTTAGTAGTCCTCTGAAATTATTGAAAGGCGTTGAACAACATCGAACAATCTCAGCGTCTGTAGACTTGACATATGTGATAAAATAAGTTAAACAGATCCAAAATCTAATTTTGAAAAAAAAAAGTTCTTCGATATTGTTGATCCGTCATGTCTACCCGAAAGTTTTATTAACAGAAATAAAGAGTTTTATGTTACAAGAGCGAAATAAATAAGCAGTGCCAGCGATGATCTATTTTGTGCTGCCATGAAATCGATAGTTTATATGGACATTGATAGAAGAAAGTCACGGACGGGCTCCGGACCGCAAGTCGACCTGACATCTTACTCTGTTTAAAACCGGGTTCCGCAAGTACTACCGACATTGCGCAGTAAAGTGTTTCTGAAATACAACACCCACTAAAAGGGTTACATCTTTGAAGAATAACCTAAAATTGTATAAACCAAGTTGGAAATACACATAATTAGGTCGCACGATTTACAGCAACTAATACAATAGGCAAATACAATATTTGATCAATAAAGAATGTCTGGGTGACAGTTTTAATCCATGTAATCCCGGTGTTGGAGATTTTAAAATACACCGATATTAACAAAACTCAGATCATTAACTATTCATATGGAACGGTTTTCTTCGCTACGACACGAAACTCAAAGAAGTACGCATAAGTGAACAAGTGCATGTTCTCTACAATCCTGTTTGTCTTCACTATGCGTACATGATTTACAAAGCACCTCTAACGTCGTATGTGAAATAAATTGTAAAGTCAGTAAACAATGCTCGTATGAATGATCGTGTTAATAATGCTTTCATCGAAGATTTTAATTATATATATTATATTATCTTGTTTTTAATTTTGAAATATTCCTGTACATACAATTATGTGATATTTGTTTTGTTTTTGTTTTACTTGAGTATTAATATTTTTTCTAAATAGTATGTTAATGCACCATTTCATTCATCCATGCATTCGTTTTAATAACAGTAGAGTGTATATGCTGTACTGATAAGTATCTATTTTTTTCGGAAATCATAGCAATTAGTTCTTCCTGTAGATATTAGGGACTGGACAGTTAATCTCAAATTGAGGTTTTTGAACAGATATATTGATTCCATAGGGAACGATTAAGAACATCGCACGCACAAAAAGAGAGGGAACAAAGGACCAAACTGCGCCGAACTTCAAACTGTCATACCAGGGCTGGCTGAAAAATTCTAAGCCTGAAACGGATAGATAAATTGGGTGGAAACAAACTTTTGACACCAACAACTAAAATCTCTGAATCAATCATGCTACAACTGTAGTGTTATTGTTGCAAGACCACCTTGTGACTAACCCCAACACAGATACACCCGTTGATGTCCCTTCTCTTTTTATAGGGGGAGTCTCGGCAATGACCCCCACTCTGGAAGGTCATAAACAACAACCATTCAAGAAAACCGCGGGTGCATGGTGATAGCTGATCGACGACTGGCCATTTATGAGAGATTTGAGCACATTGTCGTCAATGAGTTAGGAAAGGCAAACATTTCTGCAAGATATTCGCAAAATGTGTAAGATTCCTGGCGCCCTGTGACAATCTGTGTCGGTTTGCAACAGTTCCTGATCATTTTTGACCAGATTTGTAACCATGGATTTAGCCAACTTTTCGCCATTTTCCTGGTAATGATGACGTCTTTTTTTAGGGTGGCTGAAGAAAAAAAATTCTTCCTGGCCGGCATCCTATCGGGTTCGTCCCGTCCCTGATTTTTGATAATTAATTTAAATTTTCTCTAAATAAAACAATTTTGATATTGTGAGGGCCCACAACAGTAGAATATAACTGTATTACATAGTTTGTCACTATTTGCGTAAAACAGATATTGGTAAGAAATTTCTCACGACTTGTAAAATACACGCTAATTTGTAACTAGATTGATTATGCAAAATCTAGACCGTAAATTATATGGCGGTGGTCGCTTTATTACGTCATATGACAATAATCATACTTGTCAGTCTGCAAAAGAGTCGAAGGTTCAACTTGAAGGAATATGCAATACTGTCAAGATAAAGAAGAAAGAAAATAGAAAATGTTAAGTGTGTCATTTATAAAAAGATGCATCATAGATCGAGCTTGGGTCTAGTATAATTCTTAAGGAGATATAATTGCAAGTACATGCTATCTTTCATCTAATTAATTTGAAATTACGTGACATCGGCCTCTTCGTTGCTTTGTTTTATTTGCAGTAGGCAATTCCCACAGCCATTATGAAATAAACAATTGTTGAATAAATAATTAAATAACCAAGAACAGTAAATTGTGTTTAATTCATAAAATAGATAGACCAAAATAGACATACCACATTAATATAATGTTAGTGCAATATTTTAATATTGAACAATACCGTATTATCTTACATGCCAATGCAATGACGATAAGTCTTATTTTACATTTTATTTCTGAGGCGTACAAAGTACTAAATCATCATGAATTCAAAGTAGCTCATACTTAAGTTTCATTTGTGTCAGATGATAATATTAGTAGGATACTGTACATAATAAAATCGTAAGGCATTCATAATAGAAAAGGCCTAAATCCAGAAAAAAATTAAAGATACATTATGTAAGATTTAGATAAAGAGCTAGCCATTCTTGCTATAAAAGTTAAATTGAATAATTTGAAAATTTCATTCAAATGACTGTTTTGTGAGCGAAGATATTAGCCTTTGAAAGTTTGACAAGGCGTATGTAATAGTTTCAACAACCGTACTGTGTTCTACTCTGTGAAGACTTGAGGACATACTCTAAGCGATCACCCTGAGGGACACCGCCGCACGGACGGCCCTATGTGAAGGGACGTTGAGGACCCTGCGGCCGTTTTCTTTGTTTTAGACGAGGGCCAACGGCTAGTAAACGGCCCAGCCCGGAGAACATTGCTGCACCCCAAACCCAGGATCATACGAAATCACTTAACACTCCAAAGTACTCTAGCATGTATAGCAAAGCGGACCAGATTGCGTCCACATGCCATTACTTTCCTATTCTACCAACCTGAGCCTCTCCCCCGGATGAGACCAATCATGGCTGTTACCCCCGCAAAGACACTATGTCTTATCCAAAAAGCCAATCCAGCCATTCCTTTGTGGCTGATACAGGCTTGTTTCCTAGGAAATAATTCGTCTACGGTATCACCCTAGGTGGAAGAGGACGTTAAACCTCAGAAACGAACGAACGCGTATGCCCGTCTTAAATAGCCTAGTCGGAGCAGGACGTTAAAGGCCATTTAATTTCATTTTCATAAGAGGTGACATAAAATGAAACTGCGCAGTACAAGGCCGTGCTAATAACAAAGGGGAATGCATTTTCTAAAAATTGCAGGTGCCTTAATTAACTTGAGTAATTCTAGCTTGTAAAGACTGTAACAAATTTCATCTAATCTCGGAATGTCAGTAGTGAGGATAGTCTGGTGTGAGAAACAAACTGTTATTGCCTTTTTAAATAAATGTCTAGTACAATTTGGGGAAAACATCCATCGAAATCTGCCTTCGGCAAAAGAAGTTACAGGCCTTCTGGGTTTAGTACTCATCGTCCTTCTACCCCCACCCCACCCCTTGTGTAACATTTCCTCTGTTTTCTTCACAATTTAATCACTGACTCGTGAATTACCCTCTGTAACATTTACTCTGTTTTCTTCACAATTTAATCACTGACTCTTGAATTACCCTTTACAGAACATTTCAGGCATAATGCATTATACAATTAGATGGTTATTTCTGGTGAGTTTTCGATGAGGGGTTGTTTCGTATTTAACAAGGAATGAAAAACAGTGTATGTTCAAAATATCTAAAATTCAACATCACCAGTGCGCCTCGACATAACTCTCTGAAACATATAACGTTCTTCGCAAACAATATATCCTCGTGAAAATCCACTAAATCCATCCACCAACAATCAATCTGAAACATCTCAGAACAAATATATTTCCAAAACTGCTGCCAACCCACCCTCATCACTGATGACCAGATCTCTACTATCACTCGAAATTAAGTTTGTATCCAGAAAGAAACCAACGATCCAGTATTGAGAAGAGACTACAAGAGTTGTCACCAGGGGGTAAAATCGACTATCCACTCTCATCTAAAACAACCTGATAGCCACATCAAAACAGAATATGAAGAATTTAAGGAAGGCTGGACTATCGCCGTAGCACTTCTGGACACATGGAATACACTTGTAATAATCAATATAGGGAATACAGCTGTAATAATGGATACACCTGACTACGTAACAGCCATCATTATGGAGTCGTTTGGTGTCGCCACTGCCTACTCAATTAGGTAGGTGATTGAACACCTGATCGGGAACATTATGTTGATATAAACGACTCGCTCTTCGTCTGGTTGCATGATTGGGTGGGATGCTAAAATTGGATACAACGGTGGGTGCAAACGTTATATAGTTATCAAAATAATATGTAGTCTCGGTCACACAGATCCCCCTAGTGCCGTTGTTAATATTTCACTGAAAATTCTTTTGCTCACGCCTTTTTTTTTTAGATGTGGTTGATTAAGCAGTATCTTTGGCCAAATCAATAAATCCCATAAATTTTGGTCGAAAAACTGCAAATGATAATAAATTATTATTTTATCAGCGTATAATTATTAACATATACAAGCGAATATTTAATGAATTGTGTGAATAGAAGACATGTCTTTAAATGACAGTTAAAACATGCGCCTTCTTGTATTATCGACAGTGACATTTCTTCGTTTCGGAGTGAATTTACCGGTAGTTCTAATTTTTATATTAGTATAAAGAAAATGTGCGAAAAATAAAGGAAACCCGGTCATTAAGATGTATTATCCCTACGATTTTGACGTTCGCCATTCGCCGTTCTGGGAGAACCACAGACGCCGGTCACATGTCGGAGATATATAAACATGCAATAGTCGTAATTTCCCTATTATGTACAACTTGGACCGTCATCATTACCAGTACTGTATATGAATCAGATTGCGATCTTTAGGCATTCCGGGGTTGAAACTGCCGTGAGCGGTAATATGTAATACCAAAGCATGATTTGATTCGCGTGGAAACCAAAAATGAAACCTATCAGTTATAAAAATATTTCCCATTTCCACTTTTTCTTTTATAAAAATAAGTTCCACTTAGTCACACAGGGTACATCATATATTTCTTGAAAGTAATGATATTGACACTGTAAAAGTAGTCGATTATCCATGAAAAACCTCTACCTTGTAACAATAACATTTCATTAATTAATTTGGAAACGTCGGTATTAATTAGAATTTAATTAAATGTACTTTATTTTAATGAAAAACATTATGTTGGTTGATTCCGATATTAAGAAATATTAGGTACTCTTGATGCCGATATAATTATTCCGGTTGTAGTAAGCTTTTAAAACTGGCCTCTTCGCCTACATGTGTGTTTATTGTATAAGAAAATCTATCATTGTTAATGAATTTCATTTTGAAAACCACATAGCACTTTAGCATTCCGAAGTTTTCACACTATAGTCATAAGTTCCTGTCCACGTAGGTGGTCATACACACTCATATAATTGGACAACAGCTATGGCGTCGATATTTGATTGACAGGTGAAAGTTACAGATAGTATTGATCACAGAATTATTTCTCATTGCCTTGCTGGTACCGCTAAACTCTCAACTATATAAGATTTAGATTACCGCCGTTAGAGGTTTATGGTGAGCTACCGCGTCCAGGCAAAGGTTTTGTAAAAAGGTGTGACTAGACAGAACATAGGATACCAAGTAAGATCTCCATACTACCATATTGCACAACAGTAAGTTAATAATTTTGATTTTCTTTCAATTATTTTTTGTTGGTGTTTTTTTAATGTTCTGTGACGCTTTCAATTTAAGAGCACATTGGCGCTGGGCGTTTTTTCTTCAGCCCTTACTTGTTGAACTACAGAAAGATTTAAAACTTCGCCTCTACTATGCAGGACGAAGAGTCTGACAACGACAGCTGTCTAGTCGTTCGGATGGGAATAAAAACCGAGGTCCCGTGTACACATTGGCGTCCGCGTAAAAGATACCGTGACAGTTGGAGTTCGATATAAGATTAGGCCATAGTGCCGCTGCCCGGGCAAAATTTCCCCCACAGCACAGTGTATGGCGTATGCCGTCTTCATTAGTCTAGTTAGGAGTAGGACGTTAAACCCCCATTTCATTTCTATCATGCGTCCCGGTAACAGTTAAAGGTCGTTCAGGATTCCTGAACATTATTATGCATTAAAACTATTCGAATTTATATTGGCATACGGTACTTTCTCATTCGACGTTTATCAATTGAAGGAAATGTGTAAATAGTTATTATATTTAAACTTGATTCGCATACGTTTAACTTTAGGAAACTACAAATTTTGTCTTATAGGTTTCAATTTTTTTGTTGTACTGTTGTATTTTATCCCTCAAAACCGTCTTTGTTTGCAGTTAATGAATAGTTGCTTATATTTTGCTTTTAATTGTGTTCACGGAATCATAAATCTCATTCCCTCAGTTTATCTGAAATTGTTCCTATATAGTTTGTAAAAAATATATCTTATTTTCATTTCTCTTTTGTTTAAATTTAAATAAACCGGTAAAATATATAATCTAAACGACTTCTTCAGATATCAGGTTTCAAACTTCCTTTCATGCCAAAAGTCGATTTAATTAATTTTTCCTGACACATTAATTATTAGAAAGCCATTTGTATAAATGTACGCACCAAGCAGATACATATGTAACTGTTAGAGAAATATACTTGATTTAACTGAGATAAGTATTGATGGTGACATTTGCCCGTGTTTAACAGATATTTTGGGACTAATGATATCTATGTAACTTTAGAAGTTGACCTAAGGATCATGAATGTCTATACAATCTGTCTTTCCAACAAAGTCAATATTTGTTGCATCTAGAGGCTGCCATACAAATGCGAAAAACGTCACGTATATGTTAGTAGAATAATGGCAAGCACCGTGTTGAAGGTTTTCTGCCACATAACCTACAATTCAATTTTAATACATTTAGAAGAAATCACTCCCAAGTACCGATATGACATTTACTGGAGCCTTGGTTGTAAACCCTATAAATTACTATGACGACTATTTCACACTGTTAAGGTTGATTCTATATTGATATATATTGTTTTCTCAAAAATCGTTTTCTGATATAGATTTAATTCGGAAGTAAAAACTGGTGAAAACTTTACGCCACCATTTACGTGGTTTAGTATAATATATTCAAGGTTTGTATATTAAATCGGAGAGACATCTCAAACAGATATATTAAAAATTAAAGTAACACGACTCTGGTGTCAAGATTTTCTTAAGACGTGTCTTAGGAGGATGAACATAGCGTGTGAGTTTTATTTACTGTTTTTGGCAAGTTTTTATTTCCAGTCTATTGTATTAATATATATCCATCTGTAGTAAAAAAAATAATAGGTTTTATTCATTAACGAAAGAAATCAAAAAATGATTCCCATACAATATGTGTTGTGAGATGCAAGGCATAGCTTAACCGTTTCATTTTCCCCATAGCTATGTCAGTTTTAATTTATTAAGTAGAAATCTGTGTCTATGTAAGTTCAGTGTAAGGAAATGACGTAAAAATGTTATTCAGACACGAATTTTAAACCAGTATTTACGAATTTCGTCACCTTTTGATCCGACAGGGGGTAGCATTACTACTTTTTAAATAAAAAAAATATTGACTTATCTTTTATTTTAATTAATCTTAAAATTGAGAGCAAATCACGCTTGGCTTTATTGTTTAGGGTAAATATGTTCGTCGTAGATCCTAACAGACGTGCATGACTAAAACTTGTTTCAGAATTAACGCCACACTAACATATGTGTATGTACCAAGAAACGGGCGCTATGGGGTGGTCGTCTTTATTGGGATGAGTCACGATACATGCGGTCTAAAAAGTTGGAGATTTGCGTTTGTGTCAGTAGTATTATGCACTGTAACATCTGAATACGTTGATGATTTCATGTGGATAGAATTAAAAAGTAAAAATTGTTGATTTTGTTTACCTGGACTTACACATTCAGAAAAAAATATTCAAAACTTAACATAAACAGTCCTGGTTCACTATATAGTTGTTGAATTCGCACGAAAATCGTGAATAGTCCGCACTGTTTCTATTTGATAAAACCTTGACATAGTCCTCTTTTAAATTTTTGGTCCTGTTAACTTCCATTATAAATAAACAAATCATATCTTCGAATAGAAAAGGGCTGACCGGTTGCCATTACCCATAACATTGTAACATAAAGTTAGACAATTTCACAAAACCTTAAAATAAAAAACATTAAATCGAACAATTAGTCTTGTTTCGAACTAATTGTTATCGTTATATTAAAAAAACACGAAAAATAAATATAATGATTATTAGAGTGAATATTATATGGAGGATTTTGCTGTCAGTGGGAATGAAAAACTACAGGAAAATCTAAAAAATATTATAAATGTCAATAATTATGAGATAGTTAAAAAGAATAAATAGCCATATTTTACAATTGTGAAATTTAGATATTAAACATTATATTTACAAACCCAACATTGATGTAACAGTTTTAAGGAGAAGGGCTAATATTTTTTTTAGATTTAATGAATGCAAATCGTTATGTTGATCGAAACATTCTCATTATGTTGCCATGATGTTTGATAGAACTGGCGTGGAATAAAAATCTTTATAATGTAAAACGAAACTAGGGGTCATTTACTACAGAAATGTAAGGCTAACCAGATTTGTCGAGCATTCTGTACAAGGTAATCTATATTTTATAACAACGTAATTAGGGAATGTCTTTTTATAATATTCCATTTGTATGCCAAAATGAAGTACCTACCGCTTTTAAGAGTTAAATGGTTTACTATTAAATTCAATGGACGGTACATAGAATGTCATTTTGACAGTTATTCTATTTTCAATTGAATAAATTTAATTGTAAATGTGAAAGATAAAACTATATATCTGTAGCTAATCCGTTTTGTCATGTGAATTAGGTTATCCAACCTTATTTATGTAATAAATTTTGACGTCGTTATATATTGTCCAGACTCGTGGTTAATTTCCTTCAGAATATTTGTAAAGGGGATTTTGCAGGCGCTTGTCTACTTTCGTTCAAATTTTTGGTTAAATGAATTTTAAGATTGATTTCACATTTAAAGAGCAGGAAAATAGAGAAAGGCATCTTGTTTGCACGATACATACGTGAAATTATTAAAGACAAGAAAAGATGCGAAATATATGAAGAGAAATGGTGTAGAGGAATGTATCTAAATCATGATTAATGAAAACGAGCATAAGTACAAAATAATATCCGAGGACTGTTCCAATGTGCTCAAGAATCTTGAAATTATAACCCCTTTTGCAACTATTTTACGGAGAAAAAATATCGGAAGATTGCTAGAACGGTTGTTGTGAGGTATAGGTTAAGAGCCCATCTAAAATACAGGAGAATTTAGTTTATATTTCAGACTTATGACATTTTTGTTTGCACGTGTGAAATACCATTGTCTATTGACAGTGAATTATTTAAAATGATTCTGTCGTCAATAGCCTTTTTTGTAGTTACAAAGATTGGGCTCATCGGAATGTTTAAATATATGTTACAGGCCAAGGGGTGTCATCAATTTAACATTGAAGTAAAAAGGGTCTGGGCCAGGTATTAGACCTAGTCTATAATATGACTACATTGCTGCTGTGGTGCGTAAAGCACATGAAAAACCGTTCAGGAATAACAATACCAACATGGTTAAGTCTCCTGGGCAGACTATCGCATTAAAAAAATTTATGGGTAACTCGAGCAGTTACAACGTAATAAAGGGATATCCCGGTAATTTGGAGATGCCATTAATCAAGGGCGACAACTCTGATGCGTTTTACCAGAAATCGTAAATTGTCGGACTGCTTTGTATCAGAGACATGAACAATTACGTATCATTCCTACAACATTCTAAATATTGCATTTCACTAAAATGTAACTGATATCCGATAAATAATCTACATCAATATGTTTGTGGGGAGTAAGGTCAAATGCGTTGTTAAATACGGAAAGACGAGAATCATCTCAGTCTGCCATATCTAACGATTAAACCCTTAAATAATTGTACTATTATTCCTGTCATCCCACTAATAAGCACATACGATTATGTATAAATATTTGCAACGCACGGTTTCGATATGTGAGTTGAGGATTTCAAGCTTATCTAAACACCTTTCTTTGCTAAGATTTTGGAATTAATAAAAGCCATTTAATCTATCATTCTGATATGATGATTTCATGTTTAGTTTACCTGCTGAACGCGTCTATAGTTTGCATAATCTTTGAGGATACCAAGCATAAAATACTTGCCTAATTTTTAAAAAAAAAATCTGCAAATATCCTTGACGTCTGAAATTCGAAGTAAAGAACTCCGCTGCCCATTTCCTTTAGACAAGATGATGCAGAACCGACAACCCCATGGTTTTACGATGATTTCGTAATTGGCCATTATACCACCAGAAAAGTGCTAAGTACAAAATGAATGTGTGACAAATGCTTGCATTTATGTCCATAATTCAGTTCTAAATTTTAAAATTTGAACAAAAACATCACACACTAGAACTGAGTGGGTTATCTATTGATCTACACCCGACAGAACTTTAATTGATTTGGACTAAATACCAGTAATATCATTTTCCATGTATAACACATTACTTGAACAATTCTAGGTTAATGTGGTACGTTTCTTCCCTTGGTACTAGCTGGAATGTGTCGTTCCCCCTTTTCAAAATGTTAACACGTTATAGTATAATCAGGTTCAATAATTTCTACTTATGGTACTGTGGTTGTCAATCACGTTTGAGTGTATTTCGATATTTCTTTCATTTCAAGCTTTCATATCTTTTCCAGAAATCTCTGGTTTGTGTTGCTTATCTAATTGGCAAGTTCAAACTGATATTTAGCGTGCAGTATATTAAATTAACGTCGACAAACACAGTTCTTGGTTTACTCTCTGTCTTGAAACGGAGTCACTGTATACTGTAGTTTGGTGTACAACCGTTATTGTATGGCGGTATATTAGATTCGAAATTCTAACGCGCTATCGTCATATTTCTACTTCTATTCATGTATAATCAAACTTTTTGTTTGTTCAGTGTAAATTTTAATTCTATTTCATCTTATTGCTATTATTTAGACGAAAAACGTCTTCTTCATTGACGTTTTACACGTTTAGCATGAATATCCAGCAAATTTAGAACGTTCACATTTCTGTCCAGCAATCATCGTTATAAAGTCGTTTGGTGTTGCCACTATGTGCTTATTTGGTGTTTGGACACCTGGTCGGGACCATTATGTTGATACAAACGGCTCGCCCTTCGTCCGATTTAATGATTGGACGGTGTGCTGGAATCGAGAGAAGGGGGGGGGTAACGTCCTCTCGACACAAACGATAATTTCGGGTCTAACACATGATTCAATTTTATTTCAATAATTCTCTTTTGTGTATATGGGTCCGGAGGAAACGGAAAATCCCACTAAGTTGGACAGGCGACCCTACTCCTTGAAACGTACAACCGGGGAAATCAATGCTGAAATTGAAAACAACATCCAACGTGATATGGTTGGCAAAACTATTTCAAATATTATCTAAACAACATTTGTTCATTTATTTTGAAGACAGGTGAAGGATTTTGAGAATTTAATTTTATTTCTTTTTTACAATTAAGCCAATAATGATATTTATATACAGTTTGTCTGCATTATTACTACTTTAACAAAAATATCACTTTATAATGACAAGGAGATCGGGATAATCTGGATATCGATGCCATATTTGAAACCCATATTGTGGGGATGAATGCCTTCAAAGGAGATCGGGATAATCTGGATAGCGATGAAGTTTCCATTTCTGATGCCTTCATTATACCGAACTGACTGACTTTAAAGTAGTTTTTCCAACAGTATATTATTAAAGTTGCATGAAGCGATGCAGAATTTCATAGAAAACGGTGTTCTTGACGAAATTAAACCAAAATAGAATGGGGTTTATCATATTTTTTTCTATAGCAACTGGGTTAATGAAGATGGTGTGGGGAAATGTATCCCGGGTAGCGACGTCACAGTCTACTTTTATTACGAATTACAGCTCCCAAGGGTTTTAGTCCGATCCTAACGACTAAACACTATCCTCGGCAAATCACATGAACGTAGCTAATAATGTTAGAAATATAAGGCTTGTATATGTATACTAGTTGATGATGTATTTATGTAACCCATAGAAATATATTTATATGATATAAATGATTTCTTCCGGCGTGATTCTCCCTGTAAGAAAATAATCAAATACAATTCTCCAAATCCTGCACTTGTGCTAAAAATGAATGAACAAGTCATGTTAAGCTTATATTTAAAATAGTATTTGCAAACCATAAATGGTACACTTTACTTTTAATTTGGACGTATAACATACTAAAACATTAATTGTCCTGCTAGCAGATGACCTCACCGGTAATTGTCCGGCCGATAGATGGCATGTCAGCAATTGTCATAGATCCAATTGTCAATACATGTATATACTGAGCGCCATAGAAAACGCATCACTTGGTTTTTCGTCTAACAAAATGATCCTGTAAACATATCTTATTTATTTTGCTTCTTATTGTGAGCAATATTCAAATGGGAACATATCAATAACAACACATTTGTACACTTATGGATGTTTAACCTGTAATCAACGGTACAAAGTCAGAGGGGTCAAAACCAAACATATACAACAGGACCTGATGTATGTAACAAGAAGAACGATCTATAATTTGACCAGTACTAGATAAAAAGGAACAAATGGAGGTGTTAATAGAAATGCGACAATCATCACGAAGTTCTAATTGAGATTAACACCTGGTCAAACAGAAATCACCAAGTAATATAATTAACACTATTATCGAGTCATATTCGCGATAAAGGAGAAATCTTGTACGAAAAACAAATATACATAACAACTCTCAAATGTGCAGTTTAAGGTTACTATCATTAATCATTAGTCCAATACACCAATTGGTTAATTTCATTTATCTTTTAATTAAAATTTTCAAGACGTCAGAAGTCGTTATGGCATAGTGCCAATCCCAATTAATACTGTTGCTGGAAATGGTGAGATATACACTATTCTGTTTGAAAACGATAATAAGAGATCGTAAATCTGTCTCTGGCTATGACATAATTGTTCACCACATTCTGTTTGAAAACGATATTAAAGGATCATAAATCTTTCTGTGCCTATGGCATAATAAAATTGTTCACTACATTTCTTAATGGCGCATGCCAACTTTACCAAAACTTATGCAACGACCATAACCGATGTCATTTCGATGTTTTGTTAGTTTACGCAACATTGATCCCCACTGCTTCATTGATCTTTTCGGTTAGAAGCTTGATTTAAGCTATTGTTTTTGGGGTAAAACCATTACTGCCAAATAAAAAGCGTCACTGGCTTACCGAGGGGTCATGTTAAATGAACATAGCCTTCTTAAATATGATGTTAGACTGTAAATATGGTATGCCTCGAAGATGACACCATCGTCAGTAATGCTACTAAGTTTGGATTTCAGAAGCCAAAATTTACTGGATAAACTATAACCCCGTGATCATTGTTCTCTGTATAGAATCATGACGACAGTTAGCTATTTTGACCTCCCCCAATCCTTTGTTGATAGTAGGAAAAAACGCAATTAAATGTACGGATATGGAAGTATATGTACTGAATCGACACTATTGCAATTGGCATTGTTTGGGTCTTGAATTAATGACAGTTTTCCCTAAAAGTACTTTTTTTGGTCCAAAGACCCATTAAACGTCCGATGTCGCTCCTACTCCATTCGTTTCTTTTACTAGAAGATCCCGATTTCAATATTTCAACAGAATAATTACAACTAATCAGAATACTTTTCTGCGCCGAGTGGGCTAATTAAAGTGAGCTATACGGGAAATTAGTGCATGTATCATATATGTTTTTAGATTATTATTTGATATTGTCTCATAGCTGACGACAAAGTTATTCGCATATTCAGCATAGAAAATAGCTCACAAAGCGATTAAAACATAAACCAAAAATACAAAACAAAGAAACTGGCATTTTGTACTTAAAACTGGGATAGCTTTATTATTCTAAGTTTCAAATGTTTTTCTTTCTACTAGTAATCTGTTTTCAGTGATTTACATATTTCTGTCATAGGCGTACAGGCTCAATGACAACTGGGCGTCAGAACCCGAAATAATTTCGGGTTTACAGACAGCGGCGCCGGTCTCCCTCGATGGACGAAGAAGCGAAGCTTACCTAGTATAGATTCCAAGAAAATTTCGCAATATTCAAGCCCGTGAACAAAGCAACTTCAAAAACCAGTTAGGATCGCAATCTTGGAGTCTACACATACATATTAAGGGTCGGAAAATATACTCTTCAAAAAAAGAAACTCACAACCCTATTTCATCAATTTTTTATTTGAACGACGAGGTCGTTGTTTCGGTAAATCTTACTTGTTTTCAATGCCATTATGCAAGGATAAAAGAAATTCATTATTGATTTTAAAGGTAGTGTCACTAATTGTGACTGGTCATCCTTTTTGTCGAAATTTGTTATCGCTTGATTGCACCAAGAAACATGAATTTAAGAACTTCACGAGATTTTCGCATGGAACCTAGATCTAAGGTCTTTAAAATCCAGGGGTTCTCGATTTCCAAATCAGTTGCACATGTAAACACTCAACGAACCAAATGATGCCACATCTGAACGAAGACCTACACAACGACGCTTTTGGACGATTACAAGCAGGTGAATCCAAGACAGAAGTAGCCACGCTGCTGAATGTTTCTCTTGGTTCCATTTCTCGCCTTTGGGATGGGTACCGACAACAAAGTTCAACACGTTACCGCCCTAGCTCAGGCCAAACAAGAGTGACCCCACCTGTCCTGGATCCTCACTTCCGGTTACGTCATTGGCGTAAATGGTTTTCAACAGGCGACCTCTACTGCAACAGCAATTCCCGGACGGTTGAGAATCTCGTACCAGACAGAAGGTAAACGCCTACGTGAAACCGAATAACGAGACAGACGTCCCCGTTAGAGCTTCTTGAAATCCAACTTTAAAATGGATCAGGCACTGACGGTATGGACACAGCAACACTGGAGAGCAGTTTGGTTCAGCGACGTGTCGCGGTTCCTGTTGCAACAAGGCGATGTTAGAGCGAGGATATACCGACGACGAAATGTAACTTTGCGTTTCTCTTTTGGGAGAGTATACTTTCATACCCTCCAGAAAAGGGCCAGATTGCTGATATTGACACAAACAAGGAAATCGCTTAAATAATTTCTTTTTTGTCTCAATAAAAGGAACCAGATACTTTACCATATCGCATAATTGTGTTCCCCGGCCCTCAAAATGTATGATTAATTTCAACACCAAGATAGCGACCCCACGGTGACTGGTTAAGGACAAGCAAAAAAAAAAATATCTCGAGCGCCACATGCGCCAGGGTAAATAAGGCAATGATCAGTTTCTACATACCAAATAAACAACCTTGGAGATAAGAGGACATTTTAGTCTCTCCAACAGATATTTATGGTGCTGATGTGATGAGCGCTCGAGATATTTTTTTTTTTTTGCGTATTCTAAACCAGTCACCATATAAATCAGCCACCGTACGATCCCAATCGGTTCAGAAGCTGAGATATTAGAAGGAATAATTACACTAATTTGTTGGGTTTTTCATAATATAATATGTTTGACGAAAGTGGTGCCTATCAAAACTGGGAAGCTAAGGTAGTAAGTAGCATTTGAGAACAACATGGCGTTTTTTGTCCGTAACGTTCACATCCATCTCAAATCTGCTTCTAACTTCACGACTGGGAGAGCCGTTAGTCATTCAGCCTTTAGCTTTGTGTTGCTTTCTTCACCATATTAATATTTAAATAAACGCTAGGAGCAAACCATCAGTTAGAATTGGAACATTAAACCATAAATTGTATGTAAAAAGACGTCTAGGCGCGTTTTCTTGTTGTCAGACGACAGTCTTTATAGCACATTGTCTGTAATCGTGTCCTTAGGTGCTAGCTAATCGACACGCGATCACGGTGCTACATTAGTTACAGTGTTAGATTTTAATAATTTCCTTAATAGTTTATGCATCACGAGTTGCTGTCACCTTATCTAGTCCATTACCAGGATTTGAAGAAAAATGAAATATGACATAGCTCAACCTAGTAGTTGATTGATTTATACAACTCTCGGACATGTTTGACTAAATTAATCTTCAGAAAGGTGTTCTAACGGAAAAAAAAGTGTATCAACATAATAATGCATATCAAATATGGACTGGACTGGACTTTCTGAACGACATTTTTTTCTCAGCGTATCACTCGTATAACACTTCAAGATTTGTTGTCATGGCTTTTATATTAATATAGCTACAAGTTGTCGACTATATTCCCCAAGAGACACCCATTCCTTCTTTACATACAGTTTTAACTAGACATAGTTGTTGGTAATTCAGTCTTGTCTTTATTAACGGACATCAAGGCACCGTAACTTCTTACTGGATACATGTAACAAACGTTTACAATTACGCTGCAGTTTTATATTTAAAGAGTTATAGATAATGGGTCAATCTCAGATGTGTTACACAAACCCCTTTGAACATCACAGTACAGCAACCCATTCGTTTATTAACCTACACAGACAATTTAATTTTGTTTCCTAATTAATGGGGTACGTTTATTAACCGACGAAGATATTGGACATTTACATGTATTTACCGTTAGCTCTTCTACCAGTAAGCTTAACTGCAAATCGGGCGTTATCTGCCTTTTTGGCGTCACCGCCCACATTCAAGGGATAATTAACCACCCATCAGCGAATATTCAGAAGGGTACCAAAAGATTAGCTACCGAGATACTGACTGAAGTAAAACCATCTTCTACAAAGTAGGACGTTGGGTTAGCCAAGCGAAGTCGCCTTTAGGTGCTGCCATAGATTTGGATACCACACGCCTTGTAAAACATATGTCGTAGGAAGAAACCAAGAAAAAGTGTATAGCCCACAAATCTACATAAAGTGCGATGTCCCAATGCTTCTTTGTTCACCAAATTTTAATACCCCTTTTTAAGTAATATCTGCTCCAGTTAAAACTGGTGGAAAACATGTAGCTACACATCCAAATACTGCAACGTTTCGGGTCCATTCTTCATCGGGGGGGGGGGGGGGGGGCGAATGGTTAGCGTGCGCGCTGTATCATACGGCCTGTCATTGAGTCAATGGTGTGGTTTCGAATCATCGGGAGGGGGGCGGATGGTTAGCGTGCGGCTGTATATTACGGCCTGCCATTGAGTCAACTGGTGTGGTTTCGAATCCACGGTTGTACGTGGCAAGGAGTAGGGTCGCCTGTCCAACCTCGTGGGTTTTCTCTGGGTAATCAGGTTTTCTTCCACTGCTAAAGACCTCTACGCGCAAGCGAATTAGTGAAATAAAATAAAACCATGTTACTCCTGAAATGACCTAGTTTGTGTCGAGTGGACTTTAAACCCTAATATCTCTCTCTCTCTCCCCCTTCATCTATTTACCGATCAAATAAAATGTTACATAAAAGATTTATCCAAGTATTCTCTTTAAATTATAGCAAATACCGAAATGAACAAACCAAGTTCATTCATTTAATTTAGTGACATGTACTGTAAAGCAATCATTTTTTTAAGTATAAAACTACGCACTTTTTGAGTGTTACCGATTATTAACTTGCCTGTTGGTAGCTTGGCAATGGGGCTAAAATTTGCATGCCGTGTGTTATGATAGACCAATTGGCTGAGCAGGCCGGTTTAAAATAATATAACTCTACGGTTATTACAACCAACATTTGATAATAATACATATCATCATCTCCACAGTTCAACATGGCCCCTGCTGCGAAATCTAGTTCGAAAGGCCTTATTTTTAGTAACCAGCAATGTGTACACGAAACCGAGTTATTTTCGTCCAGACTTTGCGCTTAAACGGCTTCGATACGTATAAAATACAAGGCTTCTAAAAATATATTTTTACAGCTTGGGGTAGTTTTATTCCGATTAAATTGTGTAGGAAATATTGAATCACAGTTTGCATTTTTAACAAGACGTTGTGGCCACATATTGTTACGACCATGAAGGGTCACATTAGAAACGTGACGTATAAAACGTAGCTAAAAATCAGGCATTTATTTTTTGTATATTTTACAGTTTGTAAGTAGATAATAAATTTCCCAAGCGTTCAAAGTTCGAACTGAATTAAATTTTCTATCATAATTATATTTTTTTATGTAGGCCATACTACAAACTTCCAACACAAATTGAATAGTATAAATGACAAGGTAGAAATACTAAAATAAGAAAAAAGTTAATAGCTAGTATATCGCCCGTAGCAGTATTAATGTTGAATCTATGTCTTTGATGTTTAATGGCTTATACTCAAAAATCAACGTATTTTTTTTTTAAAAAAAAAAAGAAAAAAGAAAACAGCCCCGTACCCCGGCTGCTAGATTACGTGGCAACCCTACTTAAATCATCACTAGGTATTTAGCTGTTTCATATACGTAAATGTGGAGATAATGTTTAAAATATTCTGCCGCTCCTTGAATCCAGGTGGTAAGAATCTGTTCTAATCGGAATTCGTACGTAACTAACGTTGGAAAATTAAATGGTAGCTCACTTCTTTGCAGGTAGGGTGGGTCTGTCGTTCAGATTGATCGGAATTGTGGGGTAGATTTTGATTACGTCCACATCTAATATTGCCGGACTATCCAGATTTTGTCTGAATCGATCGTTCCGTCATTGTGGCCTTCCACTTCCATTACAGGTTTTCTTTCACAGAAGTTCACAAAATGAGTGTAGTCGGTATAACTTTTTACAAAAAAAGACCAAACCCACGTTTATAGCATTTTAGGGGTGGAATCGATTGTAAGTTCATTCACCTGGCAAGCTGTGGATTCGCGTTTCAGCGATTGATAATCATATAATCACATATAGCTGATTACTACACCAAAAATTGCCTTAAGTTACAAGACAGATTGGAAGATAATATTTAACTATGTTAATTACTGAACCCTAAGTTCGCCTTTCTTTTTATTCATGGTGTTTTGATCTAGAAGACAATTTACAAATTTTCGAAATTACGTTGCCTTTCCGAAAGTAACTTATTTCTGAACAGAAATACAGTTTCTAACATTATAAATAATGACTATAATTGCATTTTCCGTCTCCCTTCCGAGTAAGATTGACGAAAAGTGTCTTTGATATTTTATGGAATAGCCAAATAACTCACATTTATTCGCGAAATTACAACACTGACGCTGATTGACTTTCAAGACGGCTTAATGTCAAATCCTTTAAAACAATCGCCTACTTTGTCTCCTCGGGTTTGAAAGGGATGGTAATTTTCATTTCTATTATATAAATCCGCAGTTTTGATACCGTTCACATTTCGTATTCTTAAATGGTTAGATATGTAGAGTTCCTTTTCATAATCAAAATGCGTTGGTATTCATATTAGCGGTGGCTCGGTGAATAAGACGCTAACCAGATGCTTCCCGAATCGACCCCCGTGTTGACCGAGGTTTCCGGGATTTTACGGCGCATTTTCCATTGCCTTTGGTGCATGAGCGGGGTACTGGCAAGTAGAACGTCTAATAGTTCAGATAAGGCACCAAATCGAAGTACCATGGGACGTTACACCCCCTTGTAATTTCATATTACATTGGTTGGTCAGCAGTGAAGGATCACATACTGAAAGGGTTAATACCGATAATATTTTGGAGAACTCTCAATGAACGAGAATCGATTATCAGGTCATCCAACGAAAAAAATAACCCGAAATCTTAAAAAGGTTACGTGTTCATATAAGCAGTTTTGGGGTTCGCGTTCAAACGACTCAATATTTTGAGCTGGAATTCTGAGACAAGGTAATTACACCATTCCTCTATATTTTGGCGATTAAATTTCCTACGTACTTAGACTTTTATTTTTGAGACTCTGTTCAAATCGTTATAGCGCCTTGAACAACTGTGTGCTCAACAGAGTTAAGAATTCAGTATAATAACATACATTTTCGTCAGTTATGGATGGAAATTATATTTTAACCGACATTAATTATTGTCTGTCTGTGGCTAAATCAAATTACAATAGCGTCTAGTCAAACATGATTTTGATATCTACGAAATTTAATATTTCTATATGCAAAAACCATATACATGTACTAAAAGCTTCAAGTGAATTCTGAAACTCAATTACAATAATGGCCGATGTTCGTGTTGTATTACTGCTCAGATGTATTGTGCATGGATTACTGCAAATTTAATATTGATTAATCCCACCTCATATTTCTACCGGTACTAGAAATGCTGGCAGAGTGTATCGTTCCTTATTTAACTTGTCACACAGCCATTTCGTCGCTTCTGTGTTATTTGTTATGCTCGGCAGGAGGAATTTTTCCCTCCTTGTAAGACATGTCAACTGTGGACAAAGAGATTATCTATGCTTGATATAACCTTCTACGCAGTATAGGCTGTTAGAATTGTTCGGTTTGTCATTAGACTATCGGAATTCAGAGTCGAATGGAAATTGGTGACAGTTTCAAATTCAGATTTCTTTATTACCGCCTTCAACTAAACTGCGCATTAATCTATACTATATTCACATTTTTCTATCTCAAACTATGAGGAACAGTATTTTTCAATTAATTCGCTGGAATTATAAGTAAAGCATGTCTTGAGTAATGTTTCATTGAGGTAATTTGGCACTGACATAAATGTCGAGGTTGCATTTTATTTACCATCAAATTATATTTCACAAACAATTAGTGTTCTATGGCTATCCTCGTGGATTTCGCCCACGCTTGCTCATATAATTGCCTTAAAGGTAAACTGCGATCTGTGTGTTGTATTATGCCTGAATGTCGTCTCTCTTTTTGTGCCCAAAGAATACTTCAGCTCTCTACATTTCTCTAGGTGTTTGTGTAAAGTACAATTGACTAGGGATTCCGTTACGATGCATATCATTGAGTCATAGTCCAATTATTAATAATAAATGTCAGTACTAACTTGTAACTTCAGCTGAGACGTGAGCTGGCGATATGTTAGACATACATGTATATACATGTACATGACATGTGTACATCAAATCCCTATACAATGTAATGAATTCTTGACGAGGATTATTAAATGTGTTATGTTATCTATTGTCACTATATTATTTAAAACCTTAATCAGCAAAAACTTATTCCAGTTGATGACGATGATCATACGTCAAGACTAAAGGGACATTTTGTTAGGAGGTGGGGGGTACGTAATTTATTCAATATTTACAGAATTACCACTTTAGATAACAAATACTGGGCAATTTTGAAGAAACCGTTTAAGATTTTTAAAGTAGTTAAGTATCTAAAACAATATTATCCAATTTCTTTGACATTGAAAACACAAATTATTTGTCAATTTAGATCAACATTGTTGTTGTGACCTTACCGGAAAAGATGGGCTCGTGATATTCAATAATTAAGAAAAAAATGAACATTTCGCCATTGGAGAGAGAGAGAGAGAGAGAAATGGGGTTTAACATCCACTCAACACAAATTAGGTCATTTCGGGACTAACATGGTTTAATTTTATTTCAATAATTCGCTTGCGCGTAGGGGTCTTTAGCAGTGGGAGGAAACCGGAGCGCCCGGAGGAAACCCACGAGGTTGAGAAGGAGCCTTATCGCCATGCCACATACGTTCACACCAGGGCTCGAAACTACAGCCGCAAGCCAGAGGTGACCGGCCAGCTAGAGGTCGAAGCGCGGCACTCTAGACCACTAGGCCATCCCAACCCCCCTTTCGCCATTGGTACACGAATGGTGTGTCATAATGCGTGTCGGTGCCATTTGTAACAAGGGGATCGAAAAAAGAGGATAGCCATATTCAACGAATAATGTCAAACGGTGACACCATATTCTTATTTGTTGTTTTTCTTAGTGTTTGACGTCCGCTTCCACCGAAGGTGACATCGCAGATAAGTTTTCTTATTTTTTTTCATTTTGGTTATCTTTACACACGCGCAGGGGTCTTTCTTGTGGGAGGAAACCCGAGTACCCGCAGTAAATCCACGAGGTTGAGATGGCGCCTCTATCTCCAAGCTAAATACACTCAAACCAGGGATCGAAAGCCAGAGGCGACCTGACAGCTATAGGGGACGAGGCGCGACACTCTAGACCACCAGGCCATTCCGATAGATACTTTTAGTGTAGACGTCTTTGGGTCCATTCACATGTGTAATTTGTCTTTTACATTAACCGTAGATTTCGGGTTCACCATGGGTTTTGGTCAAGATGGTTCCTCGGAATTTTCCGGCGTGTTTTCTCGTTTGTTAGTTGTGCAGAACTGGGGCCTGAAATGCAAAACTTTCCTGTTGTTCGGATTGGACGAAAAACCGAGGTCACGGGTACACATTGGAATTCGATATAAGAGTAGGCCGTAGCACCACTATCCTGGCCACATTTTCCCGCGTTACACACTACATGGAGTATGTCCGGACTACACAGTGAAGAGAACTGGTTTGTTTACTAGTATGATATCCACATAATTAAAAACGCCGTAACTGGCAAAAACAAATCTTGAAAAACCAAAGACCGTATTTTCTCACCATGACAACGTATGAAAACTGATTATTTCCTTTTATCTGTTTACAGTTTGCTTTTAAATTTTTCACACGTATGTTGATTGAAATGGGGCGTATACCAACAATTGTTTTATCTTTTTTTTTCGTGGCATATTTTTTATATCCTGGTATTGAAAAAGAAGTCTTGAAAAACTAGACTCTTCCTAAGGTACCATTTTTTCACCATGACAACGCATGGAAACTGATTTTTTTTAATTGTTCACAGTTTGCTTTTAATTTTTTGCACACCCACGATGAATGAATTGTCTAACCTTGTTTTTCGTTACTTGTATTATACCCCCCCCCCCAAATAGCCTCTTCTACATCCGGCCACAATTGCCTGTGACGAAGAAGCATTGTGGTTAAACAAATCGAAACTATCATTTGATTATTAATTAATGTATCGTGTGTTCTAAATGCTCTCATTACTTACAAGAAGAATAAATAAATCCAAAGACGGTCGCTTACCATAAGGAGGGTGAGAAAGCCACCCATTAACTTAGCAAAGAACCCAGTTCCGATGAAAAGCGCCCATGAAAATACAAACAAACAATAAATAAATAAATTCAAAAATAATAAAAGAAAATCAAGGAGTATTGATATTCGAAAATGGCTAGACGTTTTTCGATTTTTGAAAAAAAAAAGTTTGTCTGTGTTCCGGTTTCATTATGTTTGATTTGTTTTAGGTCCAAATATGGACATTGTTGAGATATAATAGGTTGTGTGTTCGTCTTTCCATCTAAGTCAAACGGGAATTAAAATTTCCATACGAAAATAGAACCGTTTTTCTACAGAGCTTGCCCACCCAATCATTTACAGAAAGAAATAGCAGATCTAATCACCCCAACTCAATTAAATTATTTATTTTGAGTTAAATCATGGAAATTTATCTCGTTTTGATAAATTTAATCCTCATTTTATTCCTTCTCTTTAGTACATTTTACACCAATAAAAGGATTTATTTATTAGCTAAAGGAGATATAATGTCATTCTGCACATGGGGAACTAATACTATCTACTTTGAGAATAGATCTCTGCCCCCAATAGCCGCCATATTCAAACATAAGTTTGTTTATTTGCCATGCGTTTCTAACCCGGTTTACATCTTTCATACAATACATAAATATGAAGCAGGATACTTCGTGTTTTCAACTAAAATCGTCAATAAAGTAGTTAAATAAACGTTGTTAACCACCTTCGTGTCTGTTCTCAAATGGGGCTTTTTGTAGACAGCGTAACTTTCCTAAGCGATTATGCCTCAAAAGAGACTTTACAGACTCTTAAAGCTGCTCTGTTGTGTAATTGTTAAGGAAATAACAACCGAATATGGAGGGAAAATATGGCCTAATTAATATAAGACTGATATGTATGTATTTAACAAGGGTAATATTATGATGTATCATAGATATTTCTAAAGTATTCTCTCCAGGCTAGTAGATGGAAGGGTTTGGTTAGAGACAACAAATGTCTAACTTTAGGATGGGCATTTCATAGAGGCGCGTCAAAGTTTTAGGCTATAAAATGCAACTCTTCACTTAAGCCATGCCCTGATCTCTGTCTGAGTCTCTTAAGTGTTTTGTACGACATCGGTGAGTCGGTTGTTCAAGAGATCAAATAAATAATGTTGATAACAAAAGTGAGCCTTGAAAGGAAAATTATTCAGCATGACGTAAAGTTATATCTGCATGTATACTTCTATGCGGTAATCGGTATTGGACGCATTGTAGAGCTGTTATAAAAGCGAACAAAGGAATATTGTATGCTACCGGGAGAAGAGAGGCCATAGTTAGCCCCAAGTGTCTTGTGTCGTAAAGAAAATGACAAGGTGTTTGTTAAAACAAGCTCTACAAAGCCTGCAAGCATTTTACACTTGGGCTATGGTATCTTTGAATCTTCTGACATCAATTATATAATTATAAATAACTCCTAGTTACACGGCTCACCTTTCTGTAGTATGTTTTTCTTCGCGTTTTCTTGGTGAAATAATTAACCTTATAAACCATTTTCTTCCATAATGTAATAAATGGTTTCCGTGTCTTTATCTGTTAAAATCTTCTGATAATTGAGAGGAAAAACACTATATCCTTCCGATTGGAAATCTTTTTTTCAATCAATTTAAATTAATTTCTAGCTTTCTCGAGGCAGTATCTCTCTAATTCAAAATACAATACAAGAAAGACCGCGGTTGATAAATATTAGGTAATGTGAACAGTGATAAGAATATATGGAGGTAATGTTTTAACTCTGTAACGGTGATAGTGTAATACATCTTAATTAGAGGAAACTGAAACCAGTCTTCGTTAAATAGGACTGATTTAATTTAATCTAAAAGAATACAGTCTGGGAGAAAAGTAACATTTTTTATAACCTTTGTTCAACTCTATAACGTAAAACAGTAGGATAGAGTAATATACATATATTTTAATATATATATACATATATATATATATATATATATATATATTATACAGATCTATAGTTTAAAACAGAAAGAAGTACAAATATATAGTTTAAAATAGAACAGTATACCAGTGTGTCCATGACTACGGACTATAGATATACAAATAAAGATACACTCAGACACATAGGCATACAGGCTCGATGAATGTTACGGGGGCAGAACTTGAGCTGCCCGAAAAGAAATCGGTTTACAGTGGGCGGTGTCGGTAACCCGAGAAAGGGTGGAGTTTTTACTGTGTAGACCCAATCCCCTCACCCTTTCACAGGGCCGTACCTCGCGGGGGTGCAAGGGGTACATTACACCCCCAGAAAAATATTGACGTTGCTGGCTCGTTAGTAACGAGTAATTACAATATTTAATATAGCTAATAAGGAATAAGACTATGAGTGCGTAAGTCTCCAAAGTAGAGGGAGGTTGGTGGTCGAATGGTCTAAAGGTATGATTTACATCATAAGATCTGTCATCGAGTTAAGTGACGTGGCTTCGTTCCCAACGAGTAGTGTTGCCTGTTGAACCTCGTGTGATTTCTCCGGGTGCTTCGTTCTTTAACTGTGGCACTTTACAAGCAGTTCTCTCGGGTAACACCGGTATCAAGCCCTGGGATTATTTGCTTGTAAATGTGCAGCGAGACTTTCACAAGAGTGCTCCGATGCTCGTTTGTGCAAGAGGCGAATAATGTCTGTCATAGTTATATCCTACTTTAGTTAATTCAAATCTCGATATCGATACGTTCCCAGAAGTCTTTCTAATCTTCAGTTTTGACTAAAGTGGAATTTGTTCTCAATGTATTTCAATGTTTGTGTGATGAAGTGTGCATGTGCTGTCTTTTTTGATTGACAGATATACGCTTTTTTGTGTTAACCAGGGCTAAATAATTTTAGTTGAGCATATTCTTTAGATTTAAGTAATAGAAAAGGACTGTACTGTGGCCTTTTATTGTTTCATAATGTCGGAGTCAGATTTCCTAAATTGCCACTCCAAACTGTAACAACCCCAACACGATAAGACAAAATTAGATGTTAGAAATGTAAATAATATAGTACAGATAAAAGTTAAAAATGCATTATGCAAGAGCGAAATCTGCCATGTGGCGGTTCTTTTTCGGGTGGTGTGGGGCTTCAGATGTCATATAAATCATAAATATTTTATTTTTTCATATGACACGCCCAATGAACCCTGTAGTCCATCGAATGGACTGTCGTGATATTGAAAGGATTAGAGAACTCGCGTCATTGAATAGCTTAACATTAAACTTGATAATCGAGACTTTTATTATCGTTTGGTGGTACTTGATAACCGAGACTATCTTTTCAAACTTCAAATACTCATAACAAGGCACAGAATAAAGTAATTTGAACGATCATCTTTAACTTATTGTCATATGCAAATGCTGGCTTGCTAGCCTGGAGGTCGGGTATTTGATCACTGTATTGGCCGAGAAAGTTCATCCAGCTTTCCCGGCGTGGTTTCCCCTTGTCAGTGATGCCGGATGGAGGGCCCGACAAGGACAGCTGTCTAGTCGTTCGGATGGGATGAAAAAACCAAAGTCACATGTACACATTGGCGTGCATGTTATTGGTCGCTTGGCAATTGGAATTCGACATAAGAGTCGGCCGTAGCTCCGCTGTCCGGGTAAAATAGCCCTGTTTAGGAGCAGGACAATAGGACGATAAACCCCATTTCATTTCTTATGCAAATGAAATCAGATTTATTAGAAACATTTTGCCCAAATATTATTGAAATCTTCCAGTCCTAAATGAATTATGGTTTCTACCGATTAGAGGCCGCCATCCTTGTGTTTCTCGAACAAATAAAGAAATAGTAATTCCGCTATCTTCTTATATACACAGCCGTGCTTAATAATAGTCTTTACTACATATTTTCTTTGGTGAACTACTGTTATATTGATGAATAAAATCTTAGCGTTAAATTATTAAATGGCGAGAGTATTCTGATCCACTTGATATCTCGGACACCCGATGCCCTAGGGTGACTTGCCATGTGAATAAATTATAATTTATACAAGACCTCAATCCAGGAAAAGATCTGCAATATGCATATTTACAGAATGCACCTTTATATTATGTCAAATTTGAAAATATTGCCGTAACCTCGCTTTATCTGATCTGCTTTTAATTTGGAAGCTCTTAGAACAATTCTGTCGTCCACATAAATATACCCAAAGTTAGTGACAACTGATATACTCTGAAAGGTAAAGCAAAACAAAAATGTAGTCGGTGGTCATACAGATACGTAACCGAATCACAATGAAATTACCAATTCCCAAACACCCTGTTATCTTATTTTGTAAGGCTTTAATGGCTACCGTCGATGTGTGACAGTTTCGAATACCGGTGACCAAGTGGAGATCGACATGCCAATCTATTCTGGTTGTAGGTGCTTGGCCAAAATCTTCCATTTTTTAAAACTATATGAAAGCTCATATTATTGACTGCAATCTGTAAATAATATGAAAACAATGCCAAGAAACAAATCCCAAGTAGGTCACCAGTATCTGTTAACTCATGAAAACGCTCAACAAAATGTTGAAAGAAAAACTAATTTACATGTAATAAGAACTTACTTGTTGGTTCTAGACAAAATTTCCGTCTATCCAGTTCATGTTACTAGTTAGAATGCGTCGTCTTCATGTACTTTATAATCTGTATGGAGACAGATAGATTTGTGATTAGAAGCCGATTTTAAGATAATGATTGTGGTTCCTAGACCATACTGTAAAATAATATACTTGGTAACATTAATGATAATAGAGATCTAGATACGTATATTGATGAACCTATATATAATAATATCTGAACTAGACATAATTAGGCATTGGATTTACATATCCCCCACACTTTAATGAAGATAGTATAAATCAATGAAACTCTTCATTGATTTTATAAGAGAAATTAGTTTAAACGTCCAATTTTAAGTGTGCAGTAACTACCGTTCTATTTGTCTTACATTAAAGGTTTTAAAGGTTTTTTTCTTCAAGATGCAATATGTAAGAGCTAAATATGTTTATTGCAGATCTTTCTGTTGACCTCAAATGCTATATAGATTATTTTTATTAGACATGTATTCACATGACAATCCGATAATCTAATCAATTCTCTAGGCCATCAGATGGTTGTGATTTGAAACGGATTGAAACACGATCGCTATAAAATAATTTAATTTTCATAATCTAATCAACTCTCTAGATCATTAGATGGTTGTGATTAGGAACGGATTGAAACACGATCGCTATAAAATAATTTAATTTAAAAATTGATAATATAAACTTAGTTTATTATCGTATTTGCTAGCCAAAAGGAGAATTGGTTCGAATTTACACCTACTAGTCAAAGAATGAATCTCCCAGCATGCCCCTTTTCAACTTATTGCGGCCAAGCTGGTAGACGCTGGCTTACTAGCCTGGAGGTCGGGTGTTCGATCCCTGCATTGGTCGAGAAAGTTAATCCAGATCAAGGATGGATAGGTTGATTATTCCAGAACGGGGAGTTTCGGAAAGATGACTTTCGATAGAATTCGCCCCTCATAAACCTAATGCTTCACACAACATGTGAAAAAGGTACTTTTAGCTAAGGGAGCATAACTCTGGAACGAAATGTCATGGATCACTGATTTTGACCACAATTCTTCTTCAAAATAATTTTGTATGGTTTTAAAAAATATCAATGTGCTTTGAAAAAAGTCTGCAAGTAAGTTAAGACACCTGTTACCACTGTTTGTCGTGTATTTTGTACACGGTGAACAGTCCATTTGCTGATTACACTATTTTGCCTCGACCGCTTTTAGGACTTCGAATTTTTACTAATGGTTTGGATTGTTCGTACTTGGTTTTTATTTTATTTCATTCTGTTCCATCAAAAATATTTTGGTTCGAGATATTACAATTCTGTTCGGCTCACGGGTTGGGCAAACTGGATAAGGAACCTCTTGAGGTGAAATGGACAGGAAATTTTATACAAAGTTATATTTATTTACTGGTAGTTTCTCCCAAATTGTCCTTTATTAAAGAAAAGTTACACCAGGATATAGAACACGTTAATAATTAAAACATTTGTCTAGTTAATATTAAGCCTACGATATATTGATAAAATTATGAAAATAAGAAATGAAATGGGTTTTATCATCCTACCTTTCCGCACCGACTTCGCTAATGAAAACGGACATACACCATACAGTTTGTAACACGTATAAGGGAAATTTCCACGGATAGTGACGTAACGGACTACTCTTATTTGGAATTCTAATTGTCGGGGGTTCTTTTACTTGCACACCAATATTAGGCCCTTCGTCCTGCACCATTGATAACGGTGAACACATCCGGAAAATCCTCAGGTAGCTTCGCGACGAACACCGGAAGCGTACCTGATACCTCCTAATTAGCAAAACAGAGTCTTACTCACGGAGTCACCTCGGCTTCCAAATTAGAAATGGCATCACCACAAAGACCTCCCTTATTGATCGAACCTATTGACCATCTTGCAAAGTTCCGACTCGAATTCCTGCCAGCAAAATTTACACCCAACAGCTCTGAGGAACTAAAGATTCGTGTGCATAAGACCAAGATGAAGTCTTTTAAGTTTTACCCACTTCTTACATGGTTTCTAAAAGGCAACTTGTTTTTATTTCCAACCAATCCTTTAATTTTTGTGAACAAGTTGCGTCTAGACGGTGTATTTTCAGACGCCCTTAAGCAAGCCATAATATTACACCCTCTATTAAGAAACCATCCTTAGTAGCCAATTCGCTGAAAAACTACAGGCCTGTGAGAAATCTCGGCTACATGTCAAAACTCATAGAGAAATGGGCACTACAACGTCCTATCAGCTTATATTTCCATATTACGGAAACTGCGCTTATAAAAATTAATCAACAACGGAGCGTACGACTGACATCTTGGACTTATCAACTGCATTTGATATTCTCGTCATTGGGGATCTTTTGGACACAATATGGGTTGAATTTGGTTTGTGCAACGAGGTGTTAACTGGTTCCCATCTTAATTAACCAACAGCGAGAACGCACTAAAGGAACTTTTTCAATGTTTCCTTAAAGATCCGCTCTGGGCTTGTTTCATTTATAATATTTACGAGATCCCGGAATAGCCCAGACATGCATTTTGTTTGTTTATGAACATACCTCAGCTGTATCGTAACGGATGGGGTTGCATTTTACAAAACTGAAACTTCACTATTGCTCTTGAAATTGATCAAATTGGTTAAAATATTCCATATACAGTACACTGAAATGAGAAATCCTGCTGCAAACGTATAAGCATATTGTATGGTTTAATTGGATTGTGTGGCTTATAACTGCTGGTAGCCGTATGTTTCGTGTGTATTGTTGTAAATTTAGAAGCGCACTGGGCATAAGGATTGGAACCAAGACGAACCCTGCATCGCAAACAATCAATATGAACTTAAGACTCACATTAAAATGTTCAGAATATGGAAGAGGATAGTTTTAAAATAAGAATTAAGACAATCAATGTATTCGCCCGGCTATACTTTGCCGCTAAAGTACACACTTCGTCCAAATAATATTAGTAAACGCCCAAACTAGGATAAACTTGAGATGGATTAAACAAATTGTTAATGCAGCTATAAAACAACCGTAAAATTGTTAATGCAGCTATAAACAACCGTAAAACTAAAGTTAAAGGGGCAAAGTGATTATTCCTGAATTTATCATCTTTGGAGGTGCATGGGTGATGTCTAATACAACAAGTTAGAATGTTTATTCTTTAATATTCTGATGGCGTAAGATCTAACATCCGAGCAGTCAAAAGGTCGGCGCCAAAGTTGATAACTTGTATACTTATTTCTATGGACGGCATTTCCGTGGTGATTTCAGCAAGAGCGTGCTTTATCATAAAGCCTGCCATTGAGTCAACTAGCGTGGTTTTGAATCCCCGGTTCTACTTGGCAAGGAGTAGTGTTGCCTGTCCAACCTCGTAGGTTTTCTCCGGATACTCCGGCTGTTAAAGACCCCTACGCGCATGGTTTCATTTATTTTATTTCAATAATTCTCTTCTGCGTGAGAGTCTTTAGCAGTGGATGGGGGGAAGAATCCGGAAAAAACCCACGCGGTTGTCACGGCATTTGACCCAATACCAGACCTTATGATGCAATGCACACGCGCTAACCATTCAGACACCCAACCCCTGGTCAGTAAATCAAAGAGTAACCTGCTGGATACCGTCTGAACCGTTGAAAATTTTAGATGGATTTCTTCGATTATGAACGAACTAATAAAATTAGGGGTTTTTTTTTTATACAAAAACCAAACTTTGTCATGTATTGAAATCACGCCCAACTAACTAAATGTCCCAACGATTAAAAAAAATCTCTCCGGCCAAATTGAACTCATCACAAACTTTGACACCGATAAATACAAAAATGGAAGCTAATTACGTCACTTTCGTATAAGGGGCTGGTAGCAAGGCGTTTCTATCCTAACGGTATGTGGCTCTTTTACGACAATTCAGATTTCGTAAATGAATGAGCTATTACGCTCGGACCCAGTAATGAGTTAATACGCGTGTAGTTCGTTATTAATTTTGTTCCCGTGAGAGTTTGCATAATAAAAGTAACGACATTCGTTTGACGGGCCTTTAATATCTGGTGGATTATTCAAGTGCTTAATCTGCCTATTGTGGGTTTTTATTTTAGCTTCAAACGATATATAAATTATCATTTAGACATTTATTCAAATGCTAATAATCAATCCCCTAAACCATCAGGTGACAGAGATTTTAACCGATTGAAGAGGGATCGCCATTTAATGATTTAATTTAAAAATGGAGAAGTTATGGTTAATGAAGTAATGATTCGACAATAATAAACAATGTTTGCCGCATCTTCAAACAGTGCTACGAGGCTCAGAATTAAGAAATTTGAATCAAATTTTGAATATATTACAACCAGAACGACCAGCTCTACCTTCATGTTATATAATGCATCTTTAAACCGTCATGTCAATTAGCCTTGGAATTCTGCTGTTGCCGAGGTAAATCAGTAAATGTCGATGCATTTTACATTTTCCTCGGCAAAAATAGCCAAGGGCATTGAATACACATATATATATATATTCATTCATCGATAACTATCAGAAAAATATCAGCAAATCATACCGCCCATCGGTTTAATTATCAGCAGATATTTTTAATTCTCTTCGTATATTTCCGTTGACAAGATTTGATAAAAAAAAGATGGTAATGCACGGACTTTTTCTATCTCATTCGTTTTCTCTTATCTAGTGACAGCCAATTCTGTTAATGAATTGTCAGATATCGTCTCATTCTCATATAACAACACTTCAGAGGAAAATTCAGTGAGTAGAATTTCGACCGTGCATCTGTTATAACTCGTCATTTCAGTCAGTTATAGATAAGGATAACTCACGTTTACCAGTTTTTGCGTCACTTCCCGTTTCTATCGAAGCAATGATCTCTGTGTTTAAAATTATATTTGGAACGTATTCTGTCACATATGCGATACTTGCTGATACCAATATTGTCCTTTAAGTGTTGCTACACTCGCCCTCTACGTCGCCTCTTGACAAGTAGCCTGGGCGTCGTCATTGCAGTCTCTAGATATGACAACGTCGGCGATATGAAATATATAATCAGAGGAATAAAATGGACTGTTTTCAATTGTTTCAAAGCTAAAACACTGATGTTTTAAAAGAGATTTTGTTTTTATTCGATGGGATATTTAATTATACGGAGGTAGACCACCATTAAATTCCCCCATCTCGGTACCCAAATTATAGTTCCTCTTTTTATAGCAAATCTCTCTCTGTCCCTTTTCTCCCCTTTTGCATGTCCATTTTTTTTTGTTGGTTTTTTTGGGTCTAGAGTGGACGAAGAGGGTTTGAATTAATATTTTCTGCCGGGCTTTGGTAATTATTCATGATTTTGAGGCGGAATGATATACGACAACTAGTTACATGTTTTTAGTATGCTTCTTCAAGTTTGTGTATTTAAAAATTTTGGTGGTCAACCTCATACAAATTTTAGTGCGAAGACATGGCCATTTGTTCCTATGTCTGTAGTGAAAAGCATTCAACCCAACGAGAATTTGAGGGAAAGCTGGAGGTGAGCGAAGAGTCGAGAATTAACTCTTTTTTTTTCTAAACAATATTTTTATTCATTAAATCTGAATTTGGATTGGGGAACATTGAAGTCAATGGGGAAATTGATGGTGGTCTGCCTCCATACACTGGATTATATTCAACTGGGGGTGATTTCAAACACATGGGCAAGTTTTTGATAAGCATAATTAAGTAGTTTGTTCACAATCGAAGAAATTCGTTTAAAATTTACGACGGTTCAGGCAGTAATTTATTGAGATAGACCAACTATTCGCAACGCGCCTGTCAGTTATCCTGCAGATTATATTAAGTATATTTCTAGGGAACGCAGTTACAAAAACCTACAGGACAAGCCGTTGGTGGGACGGTGTATAATAAGTTTGTTTTAAAAAAAACAGTTGTTACACCCATGTTTTTTCCCTACCAACTTTACGAAGAAGGCAAATGACTAACGGACTAGACAGTATCGCCAGTTTTAGTGGCTCTCAGCGTTCTCTAGTATATGTAGAATAAATAGCGAGCAATCTAAGAATAATTACAACTATTTTATGTGAACCTTCCAATTTTCCTGACGAGTTGCCTTCCGATAGCATGTATGATATACGCGTCAGAAGCATGTATTTTCCCTCGTGGCAAACGAATCTTTATTCAAGGATGTCAAAGCGTCAATAGGGGTTACTGAAATCTGGATGAACGTTTGTCATATCTTCCCTTCAGAAAACTGTAGGTTGGACAGCTATAATTTAATCACGCTAATAGCTTGTTGATTCTGCTAATGAAGTTAGTTGAATGCTCATCATGATCATCTTTGGTACTGCCATAGTGTATTTCTATCCAATGACATTGATGTGTAACTGACAGAAACCAATACAAAGCACTCGCCAATTAATAATTTTGTTTATAATCTAGATTAGATTTGTGGCGGTTCACAAGTAATAACGTTTCATTAGATAGCAGTAATAGTGTAAATTCACACAACCATAAAGATTGTAGAAACCAGATTGCCTAATACAAAAATATAGAGGAATGTCAAATTTTACAATAACTTGGTATTTCGGTTGTTTCTTTTTTTTTTAAAAATTCTATTTTTTAGAAACCAAACGTACAAACAGAAACAGTCTGGATTATATTCAGAAGAACTAATGAACATTTATAAGCTAAACAAAGCGTTTTATTTGCTGACATTTCGTGTCTTGTATATAGATTAACCTATTCTTTGGAAAAGGAAACAATATTATCGATAAAAGCACATCTTGTAGGCAACGTGGAATATAGATGACATTAGCAAATATATTTTATCATCAGGTTCTGTCCTTTGTTTATAAATCTTTAAGGTGAAATCATTGTTTAATTTCCATTGTGTTAAACAATATTCAAAACGTTTTAATATAAATAATTAATACAAAAAGTTATCTTAAAGGGATATTTTCGTGTTACAAACTTAACTAACGATTTTCTACAGCACGTTTTCTCCAATAGAATTTCTTTTACGGACTAGATATTCGATTAGAAGAACTCGAGTGCGAATTGTAATTGGGTGCTCAGGAATATCAAACTCTGAAACCTATATCGCAAATAATGTTTATCTACGTGTACTCATGTTGAATTGAAATATATATCCATTATATAAGTAATAATAAATATAATCTGTTCTATTAATTTTCCAAAGGATATACTAATTTAGTTCTGACAAATATTATCATTGGAAATGGTTTTGGCATAAACAGAAGTTTAGATTGCATCGGAAATGAGACACTAATAACTTGTCTTGTTGACCCGGTTCTTAAACGTGGAGATCCATCTTTAACTTAGCAGTGCAAAATATTTCAGAATGTGTCATTACCGAAACTGGAGGTAAGGTAATATCAAGGTCATCCGATGTTCTAGAGAGTTCACCATTGGCTTGGTATATGAATGAATATATGCGTACTTAATATTCCATGTAACATTTGCGGACAAAAAAATGAATGTGCTAACCGTTTAGTCTGGACAACCGATCCCCGACAGTTGCGGTTAAAACAATGGTCTTTTATCCTGTGCTCTTAATGATCCAGATTCCACTGAGAAACGCTGGCCGAGGGATGCTAGAGTGGCGTCGCCGTAGTAAATGGTATTATGACTGCATTGTGCAAACGGTAGGCGAGGATGTTTGAACATCCAATACTACAACAGTAGAGACAATATGCAACGTCACAGACGTGATCAGCAAGATAATGAAACAGCGCGCGTTTCCATCAACTTCTTGAAGCTAAACTAGTGGCAGTGCTCGAATGACCAGTTCTCTTCCAAGGTATCTCACACTCTGAAGTAAAAGTCTGTGTACATATACAATTGAAACGTCAAAATATAGACGAATGGTGGGTTTACCTTGTCTCGGAAATTTAGATCAAAATATTAAGTCGTTTGGACGTCAAAATGGCTTATTTGGACATGTTACCCTTTTCAGCTGCCGTTTCTTAAGAGGATTATACAGAGGATTTTAACACGAAATGAAGCAATTGTATTCTCCAAAACATAATGTAAATTAGCCCGTTAACTGCAGAAGAACCACTTCAACGTTCAAATTTCCATTAGACGCACTATAGCTTTTCATATTGCACTGACTCAAATTTCATTGTTTATAATTTTGACTCATTTTGTCAGTGTCTTAATCTTTAACGGCATTATTTAAAGCGGTATTATGGAGGAATAGATAAAGAGCTGACAGTTCTCGTTATACAGTTTAAAAAATGATAATGATTATCCATTCGCGGTTAATCATAAACGGCTATCGAACAGCAGATCGGGTTCAACTCTGAAAAATCGGACCCAATAGATGGCACAGAGGGTTGATCATGGTCTTGCCATGTTAATAAAGGTATAATTAATAGTTTATATAACATTTAAGGCCTAAAGAAAGACATGCACTAGACGGATTTAACTCTTGCATAATGTTTAATTATTTATCTTGAGAACAAATAACATACCCTAATATTATATATTTTACCATTATTCGATATAAGTAAACAAAGGTGTACATACGAAGGTCGATAGCTGTAGACTGGTCTTAAAGGTTATGGAATGAGGTCATCCCACATGTTTGGTTCCCAAGGGATGCAACAGAGGGAGGGAATATATTATTACAGCTAATGTTATTCTTATATTAAGTGGACCAACTCGGCTGATATTGTAATCTCCCTAGAATTAAAATACTATGAAGTACATTTATAGTAATATTGCATAAATAATACTGATTTCCACGACTCATGGGGGTATTACTAATATAGTAAATTTATCTAATATACAATAATTGAAGAAGCGAGACCCTTTCTTCCATTACATAAAATCCCATTGGCGTTTATTTTAAACACATTCTAACGCTGGGTCAGTGGGGCGGGAGGCTATTATCCAAGACTACCACGTACCTTTAGTTCAAACTATAACTGCAACTAGCGAGGGGTATCATTCGCAAGGCAGGACATGCTTATGTTTCTTCTAGAACATCTGACGCACCAGTCTTGTTTGGGAACTGAACGATTTTTGTTCCAAACAATCCTCGTCTCACTTCACTAACCGCCTACAACTTCCCGTTTAAATATTTTTACAAAAAAACATGTAAGTTTAAAATTGCTTTCTTGTGATGTTTCCAATTAATCTCCGTTCTACTGGTGCTGTCTGTTCATGTTTATGTATTTCTCATATCTATCGTACATATACTTTCAAGATGCTTTCAAGTATATAGATACAAAAGGGTTGGGGAAGGAAGTGTCATCTGGATTTATGTGGAATGAGATTTAAACCAATACAAATTCCAGCATTCTTAGTGGTAAATTGTGAACTGTATAGCTTGCTATCGGTACAACATTAAAAGGTTGAGCTAATAATCTCATATAAAAATATTTACGCTGAGAAACGAATGAATCCCAAGTTCTGACTATCTGGTAAAGAGAAGTATTAAAGTATTAGTGAAAATCAATTGCATGGCGTTGATCAGATCATTTTTTAGGGAGTAATGAAGTTTTTAACACGCCAGATTTTCTTAATTAGCCATTTGATGTAGCGGCTTGAGAAAAGGGTCTAGTTAAGAGTTTGGGAATCTGTAATCAATATTCTGATAGAACTACTGAAACGACCAGTTCCAAGCATTATTAAAGCTCACGCTTCAAATAGTTCAGCTTCTTTCTCCATCTTCTCACTTCTCTGTTAATAGTGCAGATTGCCATCGTGGATACTTAATACCAACAATGGAATTTTCTGGGGACATTTCACGGTCAATTTGTAATTTATAAACATGCTGTGAACAAAAAGCTATTTCACTAATAATAAAATAATCGGTTAGCGAACACCCGGATTAATCATCACACTTATATCAAACCTGAAATCTTTCCTACTGTGTGAGTTGTTATTTGATATCATTTCAATATAGAAAGTGTAAGTGACTTCTGGAAAATGTAAGCATACCCTGGTTCTTGTAAGACACCATTCAGTTCATTTCCACTGGACATATGCAGACTAATTTGACAGTGTCTTCAAACGTATCCATAAGAGCGTCTTTAAAATCGAAAACAATTTAGCGTGTATTCATGGGATAGAGGAGACGAGGGCCACGAACCCTACACAATCTAGGCCATTTGTCGGAAGCTGAAGGACCAACATAAAACAGATGATGTTGGACAGGTGACACTACGCCTTGTCACGTATGAGTGCGGGGTCGAAAACACGCCAGTTCAGTGAATAGTTTTGTGATAGTTTTAAACCTGCTTCCGTATAATTTGACGTTGATCTGACATAAATTGTCGTCATCATACTGAATTAGATGATGATAACTATTCGCTTGACTGAACAATTGATTAATTAACGAGAGGATGCCTCGTGGATACTGCTTTCCTTCGGTCATGGCTATGCTAAATGCAACATTTTATTTCTAGAAAAAGAAATAAGCTATAATTTTCTAATACACGCATATTAACACGCTGCTGGTTTGCTACAAATTTACGGTTTCTTTTTGTAGATATTAGCATCAGAAACTGTTCGTTCTTACTTTACAAAAACTGACTGTAAATTGTGCTTTTAAAAGTATATCCTGAATATCAAAATTTGACAGGACTACAAGCCACCAAAGAGACTATTTAGAGTGTGGTAATCTATCAAAAGCCCGGTAAAGAAATATCTTTGCAGAATAAGAAATAATAATAATACGCCATCAGTGTCTTTCTAGTCAAATTACAAACTGTGAACAATATTTTTCATTCTTATATTTATGAAACGAGGGTGGGGAACAGGTATAATTCTTCGGTACATTCATTTGTGTATTACACAGCTTCCATACATTCTTAATATTACAGGACTATTGGCGTTTGATAACGGCCAGAATCTGATAATAAGTTTGGTCAAGCAATGATTCTCTCCTAATATTCGCTCTACATTGACTCAGAAATTGTATTGAAACCTTAAAACCATTAACTGGTAAAGCCAGTGAAATGCTGTTTACCCACTCAAGCGAATGGAATTTCTACCACAACCGATCAACACAGTATTAACTATTTCAATGGTTATATGTTGGCGGGAATGTGGTCTGCATAACCGGTAGTTTTGCGCTTCATTCAGATCAAGATCATTTCCGTAGTACTTTGTTGTGGATTTCTCCTAGGAAATGAATGTGAAAACCCAACTCAAAAGTTACATCAACATATTGTATTAGGCAGAAAAGCAAAAAGATTTGCTTTAGTCCGTTTTAGCGAAATGAAATGGACAATAAATTGTGTTTAGTTTGACCCTAAATGCTCCGATTTTGTATATTTTTGTAAACTTGTATACTTTGTCGGTCTGTTTGACTGACCCCACTGTGTTCCACTGAAGTCCCAACAGAAAACAGGTTGTCCTTGATATAGTGCACTGAGTTGTTTAGGTCTTTTAAAAATTTGAAAAAAAAACATGCTACACTTTTAATCCCATTTGGTCCCTCACTTTACATGTAATTGTTTTTAAATTTGTGAATGTATAGTTAGCAGCTCAAAACGTTTAAAATCTGATGCTATTTACGTTTCGTTTCGCTTTATCTTTTATGTTGTTCTGACAGAAAATGGTTTTGATGGAAAACAGATTATATGGCAATACAGTATTACAATCACAAAAAAATAAACGAAACGAAATTTTAATAAGATTGAAAATCAACTAATCTGTTTTAAATAGACATGAAGCTGTCGAATTTGATTTTCAGTTTGGAACATTTTAGTTGTCCTTCCATTCTAATGAATTTTAAATCTTATTTGTTCTCAATCGGTTGAGAATTGGCGGAATAAACGCATTTTTAGAATATTGGCTGATTTTTTAAAAAAAAAACTATACTCGAGCGTGCAGTGACATCGGTACTAGTGTAAGCGAAAGGTTTTGTTTCGTTCGTTCTTAGGCAGGGCTCAACTTGCAGGAATGGAATTTCAACACAGTATTAAGCGAAATCTTTTCGATGTCATTTCGAAATGCGTCGTTGGTCACTACTAACTGGAACCCCCCTTTTCAATGGCTGCTGATCACTTGTCAGACAGCTGCGTCTTTAAACGAACATATCCATGCATATGCCACAACTCCAAAAGTACTTATTTGTGTACTTGTAGTAAATCGAAAATTCATGCTTCATTTACAGTTTTCGGTTATTTTATTATTTATTTGGGATTTACTAATCACCGACATGTACATTTGTTGTCAGTATTACACAAAGTATTGCAAAAAAAGTGACCGACAAGAAAAGATATGATTCTGGCGCTCTTCGAAATACAAAACGTTCTTGTAGCTGAGTGGGTGTGCTTAATTTAAACGTTAATGTTTCAGTTTTACGATAGTGCATCTTGAAATCAAAGCCATACAACTGCAGTGGATGTTCTTATTTTTGATTTTTTTTTGGTTGTGTGTATTAAGATACATAATTTTTTATAATCTCTTTTTTCCAGACCACCTTTAAAAAAACAGCACACAATGGCACAGAAAACTCGTGGCTTATTTCTGTGGATGACATCTACCCTATGTTTTATTAGTGCCACCTTAGCCGAAAGTAGTTCTTCGGGTGAGGTTTCCGAAGAACATGCTTCTTCTTTAGACAATTCGCATATGGACAAACGCAGCATGGACAAATTTGGTTTCACTGGACAATTAGGAAAGCGTGGTTTAGATAGATTTGGATTTACAGGGCAGCTGGGTAAACGTGCAATGGATGCGCTTAGCTTCGCTGGACAACTCGGTAAAAGAGATATGGACACTTTTGGATTTACAGGACAACTAGGGAAACGTGGATTGGACCATTATGGCTTCACAGGACAACTCGGAAAGCGTGGATTGGACCATTATGGCTTCACAGGACAACTTGGGAAACGCGACATGGATCACTATGGCTTCACGGGACAATTAGGAAAGCGGGGTATGGATCATTACGGTTTCATAGGCCAGCTTGGTAAACGCGGGTTAGACCAATATGGTTTCACAGGACAACTTGGAAAACGCGGACTGGATCATTATGGCTTCACAGGACAGCTTGGCAAACGCGGTATGGACCAGCTTGGTTTTACAGGTCAACTTGGAAAACGTGGAATTGACCAGTATGGTTTCACAGGACAACTTGGAAAACGTCGCATGGATCAATATGGCTTCACTGGACAACTTGGAAAACGTGCAATGGATAGATTGGGTTTTACAGGACAATTAGGTAAACGACAGGTTGACAGGTTGGGATTTATCGGTCAATTAGGAAAGAGACAAAGTATAGATAAATATTCATTCCTTGGTGCGGGAATAGGAAAACGTTCCGTTGATGCTACAGTAAGTAGGCAATTTCTTACTGTTTCTATTATCTGTTAGTAAATATAGGGGTGCTTCGTCATATCCCTTTTCTTTTTTCAACAAAGGTATAGAACTATATTTGAATCCTCAATATACGATATTTTTTTTCTTCTGTATTTAAATCTCTGGGATGTTCATTATGCTGGTGGTATGTTTTCTCGGGGTTGAAGTTTTCCCGGTTTCTTAAATCCAGGAACTAATCATGGCCAATTTAGCAACCAGTGACGGTTATCATGCACTAAGCCGACTGTACATGCTATTTTTAGACTAAATTGTACAATTCTTAATTTGAGAAATTTACAGGGAAATTTAGATGCACTGGAAACGTATAGCGCTCATTCATGATTACGCTCATTAAAATTTAACAGCTGTCTGGAAGTTGGATGGCCGAATGATTAACGCGTGTGCGCTGTATCATAAGGTCTGTCATTGGGTCAGCTGGCGTGGTTTCGATTCCCGGTTGTACTTAACAAGGAGTAGGGTCACCTGTCCAACCTAGTGGCTTTTTTTCCGAATCCTTTGGTTTCCCTCAGGACCTTAAGAGCAAACGAATTAGTAGCCCGAAATTACCTAGTTTGTGTCGTGTGGGCGTTAAAACCCATTTCTCTCTCTCTCTGTAAATATTAACTGTCACTACCCGATTAGTTTGCAAGTACCATAATGACTCTTGTTTTATGTCATTTAGATATATTTTGTATTATTTCTCATAACTAAAATACAAAGTTTGTTTTTAGTTAATATTACGTCACAAGAACCCTGACTGTAATGGTGAAAAAGAAAGTCAACTCAGAATATGCTTAAAATTTCATGGAAATTGCTTTACTTTGAACCGAAACATTAGCGATTAAAATTTAGTCAAGCGTCGATCGTGATTACTACCGTTGGTATGATAATGAACAAAGCCTCGACTATCACAGTATTCATATCCACTAAATATCGCAAGCCCATGATTGGATCATGCATCGAGAGTTGATCAAGGTTTTGATAAGTTAATTAATGTCTATTAAGAACTTAGATAGATTTAAGGTCTACAAAATTACCTGCAATAGGCAGATTTAGCTATTGCATAATTCATGTTTAATTTGCGTTCACATTCTATTTCAGAAAAAATATAACCAGCAAGAGACAATTTGAAAATATTACTATAAGTCGTGAATTAGAGTATGATGTATATATTCAAGCATTTGTTCAATAATTTACATAGTGCTAAATTTGCATAATTAACCTTGTAAGATAAATGTCTTCATCGAAATCGCAAATTATTTTTTTTTACTTTCCCACGAAAATAACAATCGAGTTTAAATCTCGTAATCTTGTTACAGATTGTTATGACATTTCTCTAAATTTGTTTTTTTAGTTATTAGATTTCCATAACCTTACAATTGTTTAGGTTGCATTAGTGATTCTCACCACCGTCAGCAAGATAAACCAGTTACTGATCATAACCACACTCAGATACTGTACCTTCAGAAAAACTATGTTATTACAAAACATACTCTTAACATGGTCTTGGACATTTCCATTTGCCATCTTGTAAGAGAAAAACGTGGAAAATCGGTAAACAGCTATTTGGAACGATGTTCAATCCAATTCTTCGAAGAATAAAAAAAAATCTTCCGGCACTTATCAAAATTATTCCATTTCGTGTTCATGCAGTTTAGATGGCAATTACAGCCTTGGTAAGCTCAATAAAAGATATTGAAAATGTCCACGTGAAGTGTTACACGTAATCAATCAGCGTGAGATTCACACTAAAAGTAGAGAAGTGACGTGGAAATACTCTGAAATTTTACACAGTCTAAGATAATTGCTAACATGTATTAAATTGATATTTTAAAAAATCTTCAATAAAACCATTTATCACTCCGGCATTTCGCTGATGGCAGACAAGATAGCTTTTAAATGTCATTTTCTATTATTCATATTTATCACATTTTACAACATGTATACTTATACATGTACATAGCGTATATTGGATTTAAATAAATAACAGAATATTAGACAAGATTCACTGATTTGTAATAGGACAAATCCTGAAAGACGATTCTGCTAATGTGAACTATTTTACATTGGATTCATTTTTATTTATCACAGCATTACCCTATTAATTCAAATACACTTGATGACATGAATTATAATATATTTAGAAGTAAAATGTATAATCTTCTTATTTCGGTCAACAAAACATTGTAATAAAGCAATGTTAAATTGTTTTTTTTATAGTACCAGAGGTCGTTTGGGGAAATTCAAACTCTTTTGCCTTTTACGTGCCGGATTTACGTATTGGCTTGGCAGGCTGAAGCTTACGGCATCGCGTTATTTGGCCCTAGACTCCCTTGCCTCCGGCACACAATATTTTAAACACTGTAAACAGGCTCACGAACACGCACTGTAGTCTTAAATATTCTCAATTATCCTCCACTTTGCTCTTTTGTGTTTAAACACACTTTCATCTACCTCTAGTCGTGAGAGTGGAGAAATGGGGTGGACCGCATAAGTGAAATAGCGACGACCTGTATTCATTTGAATCCGGCACTGATTTGGTAATGTTATCATTAGCATCACAGACATTTTCATCTCTACAATACGTGTCGCTTTCACAAAAAATTATGAACAAATTTCTAAACTGTTCACAAAATAATCTCAGATGACTCCATTGTGCCTTTTTATGAAAACGCTTAATGTCCATTTACCTACACATGACGACGTATCCAATAATATGTACTTTTATGGAATGCCATCCTCAGCCACACACGCGAGCAGTCACACCCAAAGAAAAAAAACCCAAAACATATTAACTTTTCCTTGTTCAACCCTTCTCCATTCACTTCCTCTTTGTAGCCTCAAATGTCACCATCGCTATCGACGTAAATTATGAATTGCGGACGTCCTGATTACCATACTCATCATGATTAGAAGAAGGTTATAAAGATGATAGTAATGTTCGTCTTACTTGTTGGGTGAATGGTGATGATCATAGGTTTGTGATGACGCATACCAAGTCTGTGTCGGTGAAAGCCATGTGAATTTGTCGCTCCATGTAAAATATGTTTAATAGCGCCGATGACAACGATGATGCTGATGATATGGTGGTGATTGCTGATGATGATTCCAATTTCGACAATGATTTCCAAGATGGTTACAGCGATAATCTCAGTATTAAATTCCCGTTGTTAATTTTTCCCGTAAATGGTTATTACAAAATTGGATTAAGCACGAGAACAATTTTGCAATAACACCCCGTTTTGTAATCACGCTGCATGACTGAATGAAAAATCATCCTGTCTTTAAGATACATTCCCACGAAAGTATTTATCGAGTGTTTGTTTCCAATATATAGACGTCCAAGCTTACTGGAAAAATAATGCACTGGGCAAAAATGTGACGGTGTCACTAACTGACGACCCGATGGCTTATTGTCCGCCAGCCTGAATTAGGGAGCCGTTGATATTTCTTGATCGAATGGTTAGGCGGGTTTGAGAAGATTGAGGGGTGCAAACACCTACCAGACTCTGCAATTAAGGGACGAGAAAAGAAGTCAGCCGAAAATAATTCAAGAATTGCTAAGGTGCCAATGGGGTAACACTTTTAAACGATCCCTGGTTCATTAATTTGTGGGAATTAATTAAAAATTAGTAAGTACGACTCCTTAATTTATAGTCCGCGCATTGGCTATATACATGTACCACTGCAAGAACCGTAAATTAGAAATTCAAGTTCCCGTGAAAAGGTGGCGCATATTATATCAAGCTTTAACAATTTACTATTTTCAACAGCCATTTTGAACCGGGCTGGATAAAGGAATGAAATGCGGTTTAAAATCATACTGATCAGCTCCGAACTCATGGATTAATGAAGACGGACATACACCATATAGTGTGCTATGAGGGAAATTGTGCCCGGGCAGCGGCACTACGGCAAACAGGTATATCGAATTCTAACAGTCAATGGATCTTTTATTTGCACGCTAATGTGTACACCGGACAAACGACTAGACAGCTGTCCTTGTCAGGCCCTTCGTCCTGGATCAATAACAACAAAGGAGGGGGGGGAACACGCCGGAAAATGTGGAATCCAACATCGATAAAGGAATGACTTACTATGCGATTTCGTAAATCAATCTTAATTTCTCTTTAAACGTTTGAAATACATTTGATTTGCACCTACTAATTCGCCTTCTCAGCCTCTTATGTGTTCTCCAGGTACACTGGATTCCCCCTCGTACAAGACACCTATGCACAAGCGAATTACTATATAAATATAATATATACCGTTTTTTGTTCTGAAATGAAATAGTGATGAGTAGAAATTTAACTCAATTTCGATGTCTCTCTTAGTGAGGTAATAATCCTAAACCTAAATATTTTACAGTCTGGCTATGCTCGGCCAATAGCTATTACATTCAAGACATTTTCTAATTTATCGACCTCAATGTCTTATACTACATTTAATCCTTTTTACCTTTGATCTGTTCATTGCCACTGTTATTCAAAACGGATTGCCCGTCTCTTTTTTAAGGCTCGTCATACCTTTAAAGTGAGTAAGACAAATGGAAAGTTGGCAGTTGTAATTGTGAATTACGCTGATCAAAGGTATGAGACAAGAATAAGGTCCTGGTGATAACTGGCTATATCCTGTTATAAGTCACACAACTAAAGTTTCCAGTTGTTATTAATGCATTGCCTATCCATTATCTACCCGTTTTATAGAATAACACACTCATCAGGCCGATTCTCAATGACATCAATCACGTGAAGTATCTATAGATCTGTGGAATATGTATGGAGGGGTGGACTTGCATTTCATCTTCTGTGTTGAAGGGACAAATTGCATTTCTGTCAGGACAAATGCAAAAAAAAAAAATAAAAATATTTTCCAGATTAAACACTTAATAAACTATGACCTACTTGCGGAAAGTCGCACGAATAAATTAGTGTTCTTCCATTAGAATGTGTTAATAGTTTATTGTTCTGGCAAGTTACTAAATGTCTTTCAAGGAAGATCATGTACTTCCTTTTGTATATAAGCATATTTCATGCGTGTTGTGGTCGTCGTGGGATAGTTAGGTGCTATTGTTGAATGATAAATACAACACAAGAAGGTATTTATTTCAATTTGATCGGTTTGTAGGGGAAAATCAGGCATTTTAGTTTTTATGTATGTGAAATGAAATCTTTTGTGCACTAACCGACCTAATTTAGAAGTACATATGCCATGCCGTATATTATGAGAGATATTTTGCCCCAGCAGCTTTGATTTCTGCTCCGTCCTAATGACGCGATAACTTTCACTTGCTATGCGATCCAGTAACCAGGTTGCATACAAATTTCTGTTTATATTTCTTAACTTAGGAATCCTAGTGTTAGTAATGAAAAGGGTAGCTAGAGTTGCACGGTGGTCGGATCGAAATAGAGAGTTACGTGATTATTGTTTAAGGGGTTGGAAACCGCGGACACGCTTACTAGTGTTTCCAGATACGAAAGTTACGCTGGCTATATACAATTAGCTCCGCTTGAGAACAAATTCTCCAAGTAGCTAGTTCTCATTGTGCGGAATGGCGTTTCGAGTCAAGTAATTTCCTTTATTATAGTTTAACTGTTTCTTATCTCTAACATAATGCTGCACATGAAATAAAGGATAATGGTTTGTATTATTGTATTATACCCGAAACAGTTATACATCCTATTAAATACAATAGTGATCATTGAGTGGTTTGATCAGTATGCCACGAATCTAAGGAGACAAGATATTATAGGTCTTCTGTTATTTTCCGTACAAATTCTTATTTTTTTTAAATAAGATATTTTCAAGTCGCTGTTCGTGATTTGCATTTTCCGACAATATCTAATGTTTCGAGTCTGAATCCAAGCTGAAATGTACTCCGATTAATCACTATCATTTAAATAAGAAGACAAAATCAAAACGATAAATATTCCTCTGGAATTTAATCGGATTCAAAATAAATTATAGATTGGGCTGTCTTGTTTTCCCCATAGGGATCACGGTGGTTCAGTGGGTAAGACTCTGGCTCGCTAGTCTGGAGGTCGGATGTTCGATCCCAGCATTGGCCGAGAAAGTTCATCCAGATTTGCCAGCGTAGTTTCCACGTGTCAGTGATGCAGGACGGGCGGCCTGACAAGGACAACTGTCTAGTCGTTCGGATGATATGGAAAACCGAGGTCCCGTATGCACATTTGCGTTCACATAAAAGATCCCCTGGCAGTTGGAATTCAATATAAGAGTAGGCTGTAACGCCGCTGTCCGAGCATAATTACCTCATAGTACACTGTATGCCTGTCTTCGTTAACAGAGTTTAGGAGCAGAACAGTAAGACGTTAAACCCCATTTCATTGTTTTACCATAACCAGTTTATATCGTAAGTAGAGGTTGTCGAAGGTTGACAAATTTTAAGTGTATCATATCTTTAAGAGACCTGAACTATTTTGAACATTATTATACCCCTGTAAGAGATTCAGCTTTCACAATATAGTAGTTTATGCAAGAGATTTAGAATCAAAAGATAAGAAAAGACTGCAAAATACTCAAGGGCGTCTAGAATATTATCGTTCCATGTGGGTATTTGGACGCTTTCTCCGACGGACTATTTGGTAGAAAAAATATTCACGACACAAAATGTATTTCTGCTTTATTTTATCAAGCATTTTAAATCGCATTTTTCTTTTGGCTGCAATTACTTAATTCAATCTTTAAACTTGTGGATGAATTATTGAATTCCAGTGTCAATGACTTCAGCTTGATGTGTTTGAATTAAATAAGTTGCCTTTTTTTTATCGCCATGGTATCGCCGATTGTAAGCTTGTGTGTTTAAGTGGCCACCTGTTATTTTCCAAGGACAACGGAAAGAACACGACGTATCTTACGAGGACTACTGCTATCATTTCTCGATGTCTCGTAACTATTTATGTTATTAAAATACCATTTTGTAATTTTGGCATTAACTTCGACCGGATTTATGATTTTTTCTCGTTACTTAAGTGGATAAAGATAACATTTCTAGTGGTGGGGTATCTCTGACAATTAATAGTTATCCAATTTCAAGACCACAGCTGTCTGGCAGTGGTCATTCGTGATTCCCGTGGAGGCACTGAACAACCCCAGAGCTGACTTAGCCGTGACATAGAAATTAGATAACTCTTGTCAGGAATACTTCACTACAAATGTCTGACAATTACATACCTCTGTCTGGGTGTTGTAATACGCGAAGATGTACGCCTATGGTTAGATGCTATCAAAAAGTGACATATAACTATCTCACACTGATTATGCGAATACTACTTCAGTGGTACCGAATAATTTTAGCTTATACCCGTGTCAATTCTGGGTGGCGTTTTTACTGTGCTGCTACGGTTGAAACACGGTTGCTGTGGTTTCCATGGTTGTCAATGATCGCCGAGTCAAGGCGTTTGTTTTGAACATGTTCAAAGCAAACGCCAAGTTTCTACGACATGGCTTGAAAACGCGACATACTGGCAGGACATCACCATGGTCTGACGAGGGCAATAGTAGAAAACATGTCCAATGCTGGTTTCGCTTTCAGTTTGCAGGGAATTTCAGCCTCGAGAGAAACTGTTTTATAACATGCTAGGATTGGTCGGCGGAGCCATGCCCAATTTAAGGTCAGAGTGTCGCATATATTCAGCACAAATACGCTGTGATTGATTGGCTGGTTATAAGTTGGAGCAATATCGAAAATCCGAATGACACATCTTTTTTTCTCTTGCTAACGGGGTAAAAGATTATTAGTTTGCGGTGAGGGTGAGGGAGGGGGGGGGGTCTTAGAAAGCACATTACTGGGCGTAAGTCAGCTGCTTCCTATGTCCCACTTACGAATTGTTGGTTCAATGATCCAATTATTCTTTTATGCGGTAGTTAGGCTGGTTGGTTTTGATATAGTGGTTCACGCTTCGAAAACACTATCCCTAAAAGTAAGGGAACAAAAAGGGATGTTTTCACTGCCCAGAAATATCACTATCATATGTCTCGTTTATATTTTACGAGATGACTTCTACCAGGAAAGGTATGGGAATAGCACATACGAAACAAATGTAATCAATTCCCGTACGAGATTTCAACGGTTAGCTCAACTGTGAGAAAAAAAATACCTGACGGTGCGTAGGAACCGGTAACATTTTGTTAATTATAATTAAAATGAAATATGACAATATTCAAGGTATTTCTTTTACATCACCATCCTAATACTGTGATTAAACCTTTAACACTTCAATGATGGGTTTCATAAGCAGAAGTAGAAGAACTATGTCTATTGTCATAGGCAAATAGGCAAGAAAACGAGAGGGCAGATTTTCCGTAAACATAATAAAGAGGGCGGGGCTGTATTCTCAAAGCATTCCTTTCAGCAACAAATTAAACAAAAACATCTGTCTCTATATCTGTAAATATAGCGTACTCTGCAATAATTTAATATGTAATGCCATGTTTTGAAATGTTTTCGTCAATGTTGTAACGGTTATTTTTTTAATACATCTAAACCCGCGAGTTATGTGAATCCCATTTTAAGAATGTTTGAGCTACACCACATCTCCCGTACAATCACAGAGACATACACAGCAACATTCGTTTCCGGTGTCTATGGGAAGATATTAATTAACTTAATCCAATACCACCATGTCCCTTTTCAAATTCGTTTCTATTGCAAGTACACTGCTGCTGTTGTATTATGCAATAGGAGCCTTAAGTATAGACAAGAATATAACCACAACAATATGACTTCCTTACACTAGACCACACCACTTTTACTTTCTGTTCTTCCGGAACACCTATTACAAACTGGATCTTTAGGAAAGAAATTAATTCATAAACAAAAGTTTTTAGTTCCAGACCTTTATGATTTTAAACGCATCACAATATTGCACGCAACAATATTCAGTGGGTTATTTATTAATCAAGACCGCTGAAGAATTGAAAATGAAATTTGTTTGGCCTTATGAAATAATTATAGTCGTGTGATGGATATGATAACTTCTACACAATCATTAATTATCTTCTATTCTTTTTTCTTCCAGGCTGAAGAGACGGAAAAAGCCTAAAGGGCAGCTATCTACGTCTGCATAATACTCTCAGCAGACGCCGAAAAAGTCAACTCTCTCGGTCTGTAAACAACCCTTGTTCTCTAAATTCTTAAGGCTACTGTGCTGGTAATGGTTCCATGAAGTCGACCATGATTATCAAGTATTCTAATGGTGCTTCGTCTCTTGAATCAGCATAATACTGAAGACGATGTTATTGTTTAAACTAAGAGAGAAATTCTGCCAGAGGCGTCTTTGCTCTTCAGTAAATCCTGACTTAGGTCAAAAATTTCACCCATGACATACACATGTAGTATTCGCTAACTATTAGATTTTGACTCTTAAAATAATGACAACAGACCCTCACGAGTGTCCCTGAATATACACTCCGAAAATGAAAAAAAAAACTGTGAGAATAAGGCAATAGTGTTATTGTGTTTCAGTCAATCTACCTATCACTACAAACTCGTATGTGAATGATTAGAGTGTCTTGAAAACCTTGAACATTTTCATTCATCGTACAATAATTTCAAGAATAACTCATTTTAATAATTTTATTTTATTACTAATGTTTTAATTATGATTTATGTTTTATGACTTTTATGTCCAATTTAGAAACCTCGGTGCTCGAGCAATATGTTACGTCATTTTCTGCTGGTGTATCTGTGCATAATTAAATTTGTTTTAGCTGTTGTTTATTAAAATACTACCCGAAGATCGTTACAATTGTTTTCCTATCAACTCTTTTACATAAAAATATTAAATAATTTTTTTCTGTCAACTACATTCTTTCTGTTTGCTTAAATATTTATCACGAATGTAATTTACTGGATTAAATACAAGGGTGTTATTAAAAATGTTATTAGTATATAAAAAGTAATATTTTTGATGTTGTTCCCCAGATAGATGCTGATGTTTAATTTGGGGAAATGTCGCGTGTTGTGCGTACTCGTTTTAAACCCTGATACGACATTTGATTCTTCTATTATTTTAGCACGTTACCATCGCACTGTCATCTACTTTCTTTGTAGTTATGGTCTTTGAATATGAATGACCTTCAGTATCGATGGTGGGCTACTGTATTTTATTGTGTTTCAAGTCTTGCTTTTTGATCATGGATTTTTTTTCGACATGAAAATGCAGGGCATCTATAAAGTATCATTAGCGTTCTATGTAAACAACGAAAGATATATCCGTTATTTTGAAACTGATATGTTTGTTAAACTTGCAGTCCTCTTCCAAATGTATTGTTCTAAAGGAAGTTGGGTTATACCATTCCTTTTAAAGACAAATCAAATGTACCATCCAATAGACGATTTTAATTCCATCTGTTCCCTTGACCAGAGCAATATTTCGCTTAATGTCGGCTTACAACAGTGAAAAAGTTAACATCGGTCACCACCCCAACTCCTAACACAACCAAATTACATGTATATTGAGGAATAAACCGTGGGCAGACAGCTTACTGAGTCGTTATTTTGTGTCATTTGGGAGGACACCGTTGGTGTCCATCTATTTTAGATATGAAATAGAACCGATTAAAACACATTCCAAATATAATTGTATCATAGAAGTCTTTTCTCTATATGGCTGATCCACAACACCGATATGAAGAGCACATAAGTAGACATTGCCACAAACTGAAAAGGGGCACGAGGGTCACATACACAAACGATTCCGGCCCATTGTTAATTCATTAGCAGATTATCAATCCCATCATTATCCCGATCGGTGCATAATGTAGTACGCTAAACCCCATTTCATTGCATGTATCCACCCGAAACCCAAAAACAACTGCAGACGGGTTAGCCTTAAACTTGATCAAAAGCTTTCAAATCATCTGTTTGGTTGCAGCAAGGGTAAGGGTGGTAAGTAAGCTTTTTGTATTGAACTTATCGTATATTCTTAAGCTTGGTTTCAGCAGTAAAGCCATCAAGGCCTAGATAGTTGAAAATAGGCCAACAAATGTTTATGCTTTCACAGACCTAACACTTTTTTTTTTGTTCATTGAAAAGTACTATAAAATTAACAGCAAAGGAAGGATAGAAAGGGGAAATATAATACATTTCAACCATAACAAACTATTCCTTCAATTGAATCATTATTTAACTGAAAAACATGACAAGCAGGCGATCAAAGACGCTAGGCAAATTACATCAAGTCGGAAAAGTTATATAATCAAAGATTAAAAGAAAGTATGTCTTATTTATTAAAGCAACTACAGAAAGCAATGACATTCAAGGAACAAATTTTGCAAAAGAATAAGCAATAAAGGTGAATGTGGTCTAAGATAGAATATTGAGTAAACTTAGCGCTGAAAACTTAAAAATTGGCTACAAATAATGAACCATTGGAGTTACATGAAGAGAGTCTCGGGTTGTATTTGAGCCCCACCCCCCACCCGTAATCTGATTAAAAGTCGGTGATGATAACGGTTCTTTAAGATTGCAGTACATGTAAGCGAAGCCTATAATCCCCAACCTTTAAAGTCCCAAGACCACAAGTAATTCCGGCACAAGTTATGCACACCATTGTGATATTTGTGACACCAACAACTGTTCAAAGTTACAAAGTAATCCCTTTTAAAACAAAATCAAAGAAACAATCCTAATATCATCCATTAAGAACCGTAAAACTTTTTGACCTAAGATTTCGCTGAAATATTGAAAAGGCTGAAAACTCCAACGCTACGTCTTGTGTCGATCGCACATGAAGTGGCGGGTCCTAAACCTTTTTTCGAAAACCGTCGTCCGCATGAATAAGAAGAACGCTTGTGATCCAATTGCTGATTTATAAAGTATTACAGCTATAGTATGTCTTTAGTATATTTATACCAGAATTTTTTTTTTATAAACAATATTTTTATTCATTAAATCTGAATTTGGATTGGGGAACAGGCTATGCCTATGTGTAACCCCTCTCTCTGATTTAGATACATGTACACAGTATAATTATTTACATACATACATAAATATAGAACATATATGATACATCATGGATAATGTAGAGACTTAGATAATTGTACAGGGTGCAGTACTTGGAATTGTTTACGGAGATTTAAATCTTTTTGATAAGAGAATAAATTGTTGGACTTCTTGGAAAATAAGTGTGTTTATCTCAGGACTAAATTTTGTTGACCCATACAACAGACACCTAATTGTTTTATGATTGTGTTGAAGGTTGTGGATTGTCTGTTTTCTTGCATCTGAATATAAGCGGCATACGAGTAAATACTGTTCGGTATCTTCAAATTTGTGACCGCAGAGGCAAGCAGGACTATCTTTGATTTGAACCTGGTTCATAAATAATGCTGGGTTAGCTATGTACCAGAATAACTTATAGTGTAATATTTATAATTTAAGCACAAAAAAAAACCAAACTATATATAATGATACACAAACTACCTTTTCTATTTTTCTCGCTTTGTCTATATTTGAGCTCTATTGGGCAATGTAGGAATAGGCAAACGGGGTCCCTTCAAAAGAGGTTTTGGGCCGTCTCCCGGAAACGATGATTTCGTTATTGATAATGAAACACGCCCTTGTTCCGCTACAACTGGACTAATGAACACGGGCATACGACATGCAATCTCTTATGAGGGAAATTTTGCCCCACAAAGACGGGGAGCTGTAATTGGAGAGTGGTGTTGTAAAACGTAATTACCCACTCCTTGGAAACAAAAATGACACGTAATACCCCCGTCAGACCGGGGTGGCGTCCTAACTGTGCTGCTACAGCGACGAAAAATGATCTCAGAGCGCGTCAAGGTCCCCATAAGTGCGACAAAAGCGTGGTGGAAACGCTAGATATCGTGCTGTGGTCTCAATAGTCGCCAATGATCGCCGATCCACGGCACGGCGTTTGCTTTGAGCATGTTCAAATCAAACGCCAAGGTTCTGTCATATGGCCTGGGAAGCTGAGAGGACGTGGCGGAGCCGTATATGTCGCAAGACAAGCGGGGTAAAATCTCTATGAACGTAATACACGCGCAGTACACACGTTGCAAAGACGCTGCGGAAAATGTAACATTTCCAACGGTGCCTTCCTGGCGACCCCACCAAGCGTTCTGAGTCCTGATGGCGTTGCCATGGCGATGTTTTGATAATTTCAACACTTTTGCACGATTTCACCACGACCTCATAAGGCTACCATTGCTCCTATGTCGACGTTATGTAGTTATGTAGTTATTAATACGACCATGGAGAGGCTACCAAGCTTGCTCCTATGGGCGTAGCTACGAGAATGTAGCTAATAACGTTGAGATATACTGATGTGTTGTTTTAGCTACGATTTGAGGCCTTTAGTTCCAAGTTGCAAATTCAATTTCTTTATTAATGCATATAACATCTTTGAAATAAGATAAGTTAATACTATTATCACTAATTAAACTTACAGAGGCCAGTGTGGTGGCACAACTATCGCTTAACTCCAAATATTCCCATTTAAATTACTGATGCGGTATTTTTGTTCAACATTTACCGCCATTGAAATCCACGTGGATGTCATTTAGTTTGTTTACGTTTTTCCACAGGCAATTGCGTTTTTGATTGGCTGTTATAAAGCCTTATATTTAGACCCCGCCTTCATGTTGATAACACTAGACATCTCTGGCTTAAAAAAATATAGAGGTCTTAGTAACGGCTTAACGCCTCGATTTTAAATACGATGATTTATACCCGTTCCGGGTAGGATTATTTGCTTAATTGTAATTGGGTGTGGCAGAAATATTATGAATAACAATAATTTGATGAAAAATATTGTCAATTTTGCATAGTAAGCGCGATTGCGATTCACAATCGCACTTGCAACGCTGAACCAAATGGGACGATGACCGCCATAAGATCAGAGAGATCGTGACGAGCCCGTCGCGAGAAAGCGGTGTAATCGCACAGGTCGCAGTAAGAAAGCAATTTTTTAAGTTTATTATTTTGGGAAATTTTTCCGCGTTGTGTTCACGCTTACCGGCGACCTTGTGCATTTTGTGGTCGCCGTACGTCTCTTCAACGCAGTAAGGTCACCACTCCGGTCTGACGGGGGCATAAAATACCACACCATTAATTATGACGCAATGAACAGGCAAATACTTCACAATATATTACAAGCTTTCTGAATTGGGAAAATGTTGATGACTGCCTCTAGGTCAATATCATCATTAAGTAAAGCAAAGTATTTGGATATTAATTGTGCTTAACCACACAAAAAATAATATTTTCAAACGCCCACAAGCAAAACTAGAAATGCCCGAAGCGTGTTTACTGACAGCGGCGCCAGTTTACTTAAAGAGGCAAAGAAGTGGAGCTGATCTTGTATGGATCTCCCAAGAAATTTTTGGAATATTTTACGGCCGCAAATGCGTTTTACTGCTATTCCAGTCCTAAAATTAGTGTTTTATTAGATTTCGGGCTCTTTATTTTGCCAAAATTTGAGGGGGTACAAGTTTATTCCCCCCCCCCCCCGAAAAACAATTAAAATTCGAAAATCTGAAACTGCACATTAAAATGATGTTTTCAAGGTACTCAAAGAAAACAAAATGGGTTTAATCCACAATCACCACCCATTCTTGGGGGGGGGGGGGGTAGGTCAAAGTTTCAGAAAGATTTCGTTGTTAGATTCCGACATTTATGGGAAAATAACAAAATTCGAAAATCTGAAACTGCACATTAAAATGATGTTTTCAAGGTACTCAAAGAAAAAAAAATGGGTTTAATCAACAGTCACCACCCATTCTTGGTGGGGGGGGGGGGGGTAGGTCAAAGTTTCAGAAAGATTTCGTTGTTAGATTCTGAGATTTATGGGAAAATAACAAAAAATAAGGATAATAATAAACTTAACAGAAACAATAAGCTTTCATATGAAATGTGAAAGCTTAATAAAATAGGCAATTTCTAATCAATTATGTTCGTTAAAATACAAGAATAGTGCAAGATGACTGGCGGTAATTTTCGCGTGTTTAATTTGTGAGTCATCCATTTTGATAACTTCCGCATTATCCTGTGGGATATGTATTTCTTCATTATAAATGACGCCCGACACCATAGAGTACTCGTGTACTGACTATAAAATGTTCACCGTGTCTTAAATGTTGAATATTAAGATCCCATATTTTCACAGTAAGATAACAATACCTATATTGAATGTATGAACCAGCATTGATTTCTAATCAATGCGATTTTAATTTTAAACATTATGGATAATATTAAGTTAGAGGTTTAGTCCCTTTAAACTCAAATCTTATCTTCTATAAATACCTCTCGTAAAAAAATTGGTGTAATTGGCCTGTTTGTTTCAAGCAATTACAGCAATCTTTATAAATATAGCAATATAATATCACGATAAAAGTATATTATCCTAATCATGTTCATTCGTCGATTTCGCATCATGACTGTTGATTAAAGGATATTCCCAAAACCTATTGGGCAAAACTAGAATCGTTATCATTATACACAGTACAGGGTCCGTATTCAAAGGTTTTCTAAACGTTAAGTAAAAATACTTAATTTTTCCACTTAACTGACTGTATTACTCTAAATCGGTATTCAAAGGCTGTATTTTACAAATACTTGGCTATGTGAAAATCATAACTGCACACTTAAATTATGGAATACTCAAATTCGCCAAAAATCATGAATTTTGAATTTATGGAATACCTTCCACTGCCAAAAATCACGAATTTATAACATTGCAGGCAAGTTATGCCCCATTAAGAGAACCATTATACTCTATTACATTCTTAGTTTACATTACTAGGAAAATATTTGTCGAAATATTATATTGTAACATATGAAAATAGTATGAATATAATTTAGGATAAATCATGATAGTGTGCATCCTTTGTCGGAAGGGCTGTTTGCATAGACTTTGAAAAAAACCCAATTCAATAGATTACAATAAATAGTGGTAGTATAATGATGGATATCGTAAACTTTAATTTTTTAACCAATGTATCAAGAATAGAAAATAACATATTAGCAATACACAATGACCTTTGCCTTATAAGTTAGACTGGATAAATCATTCGATGTTGTGTATAAATTTAACATAAATTTTAGAAATTATAGACATTGTGTAAATACCTACATTTTAGATTTTCAAAGGGAATGCATTGCCGGTACATTGTGTGTACGAAAGATACATGTTACATTATATTTTACCAGAATAAATACTACCCATTACGTATATATGGGCCTGAATTGTAAAAAAAAGTCATATCTTGCTTCTAGCGGTAGTATAATAATTTTAGAACTATATAAAGTCATTGCCATCACAAATGGATTCAACTTTAATATATGACAGTCGTGGTTAAGCAATGTGAACATGATAAATGATCGGAAAAAATATCACTAACTGTCGCGGTGGTAATAGCCGTATACCTTATTATGGCACTACAATATCAAACTTGAAGAAGGAAAAAAACCAAAAATGTCCAGCTACGCTCGGCAACTTTGTCTTTGTTTCAATCCGAATCTCCTAACTTTTAAAATCGTCATTATGGGACTGCTACTGCAGCGTTAAAAGAAGTCATTATAATCTCACTTAACTTTAAGATACCCCCCCCCCCCCCCAAAGGTCACTTAAAGTTAAGCTGATATTTCTCACTTAAATTGGCATTTGAATACCACTTAAAGACTAACACTTAAAAGTTAAGGCAACTTAACTTTAAGGGAAAATTTGATACTTAACAACGCCTTGGAATATCAATTGCCCTTAACTTACAGGAAGTTACGTATATTTAAGTGAAAGCTAGTAGTTAAGTGACTATCTCTATAGACTTAAAATATCCTTTGAATACGGACCCAGGGCCCGATTCCTAGAAAATTCTTAAAAGTAAGCACAAAGTTATGCTTCACTTTTGCTTACGTAAGAAACTTTATAAAATACCGTCTCTACAAATTTTTAAGACCGTTCTTACGTAAGCACAAGTCAAGTATGAGTCTTAGCACATTGTGACTGGTAAATTGAGACTCCGATGCTCTCTAACGTCTTAAAAACAATTTTGGTATGCTAATTTCACCGTGAATTCGTCTGCATAGAGTTATAAATAGATCAATGACATTTACTTCCCGGCAAATAGTCAATTTAAATGTATTTTGACAAATGACATGACATGAAATAAGTGTGCTTTGTGGTGGGGGGGGGATTTTGCCCTGGCAGTGGCGCTACGGCCTACTCTTATATCGAATCCCATTTGCCAATTTGTACATGGGACCTCATTTTTTCGTCCAAGCCGAACGACTAGACAGCAGCTGTCCTTGTCAGGCCCTCCGTCCTGCACCATTGACAAGGGGAAACCACGCCGGAAAATCTGGATGGACCTCCTCGGCCATTGCAAGGATCGAACACCCGACCTCCAGGCTAGCGAGCCAGCGCCTTACCCACTTAACCACGTGATCCCCTGATGCCTTTGACATGTCCCCCATAGGCCTACACATTTAGAATGTGCCACAAGCTAAATAATATGCAAGTACGTGCAAACAAAAGGGAATAATTGGGAGAGCGCCTGATCATAATATGTTTCTAAGGGATTTTATGTAAATTATGTCACACGGATGAGGGTCAACGTAAAAATGACGGGGAGAAACGACATGCTCCTCAGCTTACAAATTCCAATAGTGCAAATTCCGAAAAACCACACAGTTATCCGAATGCTAAACCGCTAAAAACACGCTCCAATATCCCCAACAGATGATTTAATGACTAACGCTCATTAGCCAAGAGAAACTCACAAATTACTCACTTAACTGTTGAAGAACAAACCTAAAGTTTGCGTGGTGTGGTTTTCATGCAGTTAGAGACTGCGGAAAACCGCCACGAAGGTTATAAAAGGACTCGAACACCAATCATGTCCTATCTCGACGCCATCACTCAACGACCCCCCCCCCCACCACATAGGTGCGTCTGGAATTCGGATGTGGAACGTGTTCAAAGGATTCACACCACAATTAACAAAATGTAGCAAATTCACATGGTAGCCACACCAGCCCCTACATAAAAGCCTAATAAGAGGATTTCTATGTACATAGATATACAGTAGCTACCATGCTTTACATTAAAGGGAAACAAAATAACTTCATTAACTGAAATTTAAAAGATATAATGATATAGATATAGATGATTTAATGACTAACGCTCATTAGCCAAGAGAAACTCACAAATTACTCACTTAACTGTTGAAGAACAAACCTAAAGTTTGTGTGGTGTGGTTTTCATGCAGTTAGAGACTGCGGAAAACCGCCACGAAGGTTATAAAAAGACTCGAACACCAATCATGTCCTATCTCGACGCCATCACTCAACGACCCCCCACATAGTTGCGTCTGGAATTCGGATGTGGAACGTGTTCAAAGGATTCACACCACAATTAAAGCCCCAATAACACTCTTGTTGTAACTGAAAAATATGTCCCAATCTTCATTCTGGTCAACAAATCGTATTATTTTAGAATATTCCAATTAAATGATGATATAAATTTCATCTTAACACACCTAATTTAAAAAATTGGAAAAATTCAACCAATTGATTTGAAAAGTCTAACGTAAACCTTTTCAAATGGGACTTGGATTTTAAAATATTTTCGAACACTCTGGACAAATAAAATACGTTGTAATGGATAATTTACACAACAGGTAGGGCATTTAAACATCTAGTACTTTGAATAAGGGTATTATTTATTTTCTGGAGCTACCAAGCCAGCAAGAATGTTATTGTCCCTTTAACAAAATGTAGCAAATTCACATGGTAGCCACATTTTATGTCTTTCAATTGTCTCTTAGGTATCAAAAGATGCAGCAAATGCTGCGGTCAATCATATTGTTTGAAGCCGAAACAGGCTTATGGTTGGTAAGCAAGCCCTATACCTTGCTTAGATTGACAATTTTAAGAACAAAGTTGTGTTTAAGTTTTTTCTTGGAACACTCAATAACGTGCTTACACCGAAGTTTACTTAAAATCTAAGCACAAGAACGTTCTTAAGAATTTTCTGGAAACACAAAATAAGATAGGTTTACTTAAAATCTAAGCACAAGAACGTGCTTAAGAATTTTCTAGGAATCGGACCCAGATCTATACTGCTGAAACCTATGTACACTAAACATCACGAGATGATTTTTTCATTCCTGATTTGGTTGCTATATATTTAAGCGGAACCAATGTAACGAAAAGGGTGCACTAGCCCACAGGTACATTAGTCCGCCGCTATAAAAAATACTATAAATATGAATTAGGTGTCAGGTAAGTTCCTCGGGAATTTACAGCGTAGTTTATCCCTTGCGGTAATTCAGGACGAAATACGCGCGCCAAAAAAGTGAAAATATGTTTTTGTTTATTTTGTGTTTACATTTTAAAAGATATTTGTAGTTTATTCCGGTTTAAATAGCAATATATAATGTGGTGCGTAAAATGGAGTTTAATTAAACTAGCTCTTACTTATTTCTCCGCTGTAGATTATACTAATACCCCCTGGTGGACGCCCCTGAATATTCATTACATAGTCTTCAAGTTAACCCTATTACAGGAATCTAATCAAAAGACCATATAAATTAAGTTATATTGATAACCTGTTCAAGCGGAAATAATTTATAAGATACTAACAACAGTGTATAAATCAATGACAAAGAAAGAAATATTTTCCTTTTCAGATTGGCGTGGATTAGTTTGAATTTTAACGACATCGTCAACCATCCCCTCTACCTGTATCAATTTATATAAAATAAAAATAGTAATAACTACAACTCCAAAGATTACTGACGTGTTTCTGTAGGTCAGGTCACACCTTGTCACGTCAACAATCAAGTTACACCATGCATTATTGAGTATAGTAAGATACAATACCTATTAAAGTGGAAAGCCTGTCATTTTGAACCGTTGATAAAACCGGAAGTGTACATCAAGGCTGAATATTTTGATATTAACTGTCATATATGAACAGGTCAGGGGTCATTAAAAGGTTAGATCACCAGGTAGGGGTTAGACAGTCGAAGAAATGTCACAGTGGAACCGGAAGTAAACGGAAACAAAAAACGGCTCCCTAAGGATCGTTACCATTTCGATAGGTTCAAAACAAAAATATGTTTTTGAAAATCGGAATCAAAATAGCGGCTGGAACATTGATTTGATCATTTTTTGTAAAATCCAATCTGGCGGCCAAACGGTTGTAAGTGTTGGGAAAAATTCTCCTAAAGATAATATCTGGGGCTAACACCGCTATGTGCCATTTATTTTGGTCTATTTCTAAAATGGAAAGATATATTCATCACAAAATGTTTTGATGGTCCATTATTCCTACCCTGTTTCAATTTGATACCTCAAATACTAATAACAAGTCTTCTCCATGTTGACATGCTCAAAACGCTTTTAGTAATGGCTCTACTAGTAACACTGTCGAAACAGGAATGTTTTTAACGATGATTTCAATTGATTAAAAGTCTGTTGATTCTTGATCTGTTGTGGAAGTTCATTCCATCATCTAGGGCCATGACCTATATCCATATGACTTTAAGTTATGTCTTAGAACAACTAGTGACTCTTTGTTTTGAGAGCGGAGTGATCTAATGGGGTTGTAGTCATTTAAGAGTTCAGATAAGTATTGAGGAGCTGCGATATTGCGACATTTATACACTAATGTTAGTATTTTGAAACCAGTGCAACGATGCTAGCACATTCTGGATTTGATCAAACTTATGTGCCCATGTCACTATTCTGGCTGAAGTATAAATAACTTTCTGGATCTTGGCCAGGAGTGCTTGTGGAATTCCAGACAGTAAATTATTACAGTAACCAATCCTGCTGTATTAAGAACTTTCTAGATTTTGGTCAGAAGTGCTTTTGGACTTCCTAAGAGTAGACTATTACAGTAATCAATCCTGGATAAAATCAATGATCTTACAAGGAGTTTACAAGTGTCAGCCGTGAGATAGTTTCTGATGTTGCGTGTACAGCGTAGATGGTAGTAGCATGTACGACATAACATATTAACCTGCGTTTCCATTGTCAGAGAGGGATCACATATCACTCCAAGGTTTCGAACATTTTTGTAGAAATTTATTTCCGAATCACCAATGGTGATCTTAAGGTCGGTTGGTGATTTGTTGTGATGAGAAGGGGCGTAGCCGTGAAATATATATTGGGGGGGGGGGGGAAATTATATAAGATGTTGACAATCTGTTAGGCCGAGGGCACGAGGCTGGGGAGAGGGGGGGGGGGGGTACCCCAATAACTTTGTTTAAAGTTCCAGTCTTCTGTAAACAATGTTTTGGCATATTTTACGGGGTTAAACTAAAACATCACAGCAATACAATGTTTATCATGTTTACAGACAGCGGCACCGGTCTTCTCCGAGAGACGAAGAAGCGTTGATTACCTTGTATGGACCCCTATCCCCACCCCTACCTAAGAAAATTTTGGAATATTTGTCGACTGCAAACACCCTTTCCTGCTATTTCAGCCCGTGAACAAAGTAACAAAGCAGAGTGGTCGAATATAGCCTTATTAAGGTGGCTTGTTGACTCGAATTCCAATCAATCGTTTACACCCACGAAGACAGGACCGTTTGGAGAAAATTCCAGCCTGTGAATACAGCAACTTCAATTTGTTCCAATATAGCCTACCTGGCTGCTCAGAATTCCAAACAACCAATCAATCGTCGCGGGCTATGGGAGCCTCACACTCCCGGAGAAAAATTTTGAAAATTTAACCACCGCAAATGCGTTTTCTGCTATTCAAGCCTGTGTAAGCAACTCCAAAAGTATTCAATGGTTTGTAACCGAAATCCCAACCATCCAATCACACTGTTGCAGTTGCATTCACAAGTAATAATCGATGCCCGAAAATGTCGCACAAAGTAGAGTGGCCCTAGACAAAATGTATTAATCAACATTAAACTCAGTACAACTTCGTGGCATTCGATTAAAAGAAAAGTGAAATTAGTGTTTTATTAGGGAAGCAAAACCGGAAATGCCCGAAGCAGGTTTACAGGCAGCGGTCAGTTTTCTTCGAAAATTGGAATATTTGGTGGCCGCAAACGCGTTTTACTGCTATTCCAATCCTAAAATTAGTGTTTTATTAGATTTCGGGCACTCTATTTTGCCATTTTTTGTTATTCGAGGGAGGGGGGAAGTATATTCAGACCCCCCCCCCCCCAATTGTTTTCCTGTGACGCCCATGGTGATGAGTCTACTAAAAGAGCTTCGGTTTTATCGTCGTTCAATTTCAGTTTTGTTTGCTTTCATCCACTGTTTAACTGCGAGCGAACAGTAGTTTTTTGTAAGGCATCTCTGATGAGTTGAATATCATCAGCGTAAGAGTAGTGCTTTTGATCATAGCTATCAATCACAGGCCCCTAAGCGGTTGTATATGGGGTCCTATTACACTGCCTTGCGGTACGCCACAGTCAAGGATATATACACCCCCTTGAATGTCGAAGAAATTAGGAAATTTTGTAGTCTCTACACTCCAGGTTACATTTGAATACATGCAATTCACGTTAACAAAATACTCAGTCTGATCTCTGATGGCGATATTCGCGACGTTTCTATACCACCGCCAAATACTACTCTTAAAGTGAACGACGAGTGTGTTTTTTTAGCATTTCCCAGAAATAAGAATAGATTTGATTACTGGCTCCAGTGTTAAAAGATGGCGGATATTGTCCATATTGTTAGGTGAAAATAACCAACTTGACACAGGTGATCTATAGGGTTCTCAAGTGTTTACGAGGAATACATTATAACTCCTACACCCAGCACAGATTATGCAAAAGTTAGACCGATGTCTTCAATTAAGATGCTAAACTCTGTTATAGTTCAAAACCTGAGTATAGATCCAATGAGTAACGCCTCAGTCTTGTCATCATTTAGATTCAGTCTGCTACAGTTCATTCAAAATTTTATGTCACTGGCACATGTCATGGGTTTCTTTAAAGACGCCAGGATCTGAGAAGAAGCGGAAAATAGATATAGGGATAATGCATAACATGATGTTCTTTAATAACACTACCAAGGCTAGGGATGTAGAGTACAAACAACACAAGTCCAAGTACACTACCCTGGGGAGTACCATCGTTTAGAGTTATCTTTGTTGACTATGTTATTGATTACCACTTTCTGGCATCTGTTAGATAGATATGATAAAATCCACAATAACACTGTGTCTGGGATATTAAAGTGTGTTTGTGGTCTGCTGAGGGGTATCTGGTATTCAACCATATCAAAGGTCTAGAAAACACAGAGTGAAAAGTTTACCATCATCAACAGAAGACAGGAGGCTATTCATCACCCGGACAATGGTGGTTTCGGTACTGTGATGCTTTCTGTGCGCAGATTAGTGTTCGTCGTAAAGTTTGTTGTCGGACAAGAATGCTTCAAGTCTAATGTTATCGGCTCTCTCAATGATCTTAGAGATGATGGTTAAGTTGGATACCGGGCAGTAATTCTTAGACGACTTTCAGCGAGGTTTTCATAAATCTTACATATATATTCAAAAATAAATCCACCCCTTCCCCCCCCCCCCTCCCGTAACACAAGCAAACATAAATTGTAAGTGAAAAGTTATCTATTTTATCAAAACCGGAAGTGATGTAGTTGGTTCAACATGCTCGCTGGTCTCTAAAGTAAGCATGCATATTTAGGGTATATTAAAAGTTATATTTTGTGCACGCATGATCATGATCCACAAGTATTGTTTAGAAACAGGCTTGACATTAAGTTTCAGTGGTATCTCTTTTACCTCGTTACAATGTCTGTTGTTGGTGTGAGAATAAGCTGGGGTATAAATTTCAGTCCAAAAAAGTGTTTGTATAATATTTTATATTTTAGCTGCTATCTGAAATTTGATTTTTGTAAATAAAAACTCTATATACCTCGAAACCCAATGCTTATGTTTTATTCAAACTTAAGCAAATAAATCCGTGTAAACATAAAAAGCATAAATTGACTCTCTCGAACTCTCCTCTTTAATGCCCTTCATTTACTATCTTATGTATAATTTCGGGGAGTCAATTCTATGACAGTATCGTGAAGATGGGACAATTGACACTTATTTTAAGATATTGGTAACAATTATAGTAAAAAGCCAATATTTTTCAGCTCAGTAGCGTAAATACGTTATTTTAACAGGATCTACTTGATCTTGTGTTTCCCGTTATTTCTCGACTTCAAACGGCTATAAGCTTCGCTATATTATTAGATATAAACAATTATCTTTAAAAAAACAGCATTTAAAATCTCAATAAATACTAGTGATTTCGTCACTTTAACATGATGTACTTGATCTTACATTTCCCCGTTATCAATCGACTCGGAAATGAAGGAGACCGGGGGATTAAACAAAATGGCGACAGCTAATTGGCCTAGAAAGCGGTTTCAGATGGTGAACAAACTGGTATCATTGTATCAAAGGATGGGGTGGGACTACAGTTTCCTGGAAGAATATTAAATTTACCACTACATTGGGAGTGGTGTAGGACGCTGTTTGTATGTTTCCATGTCTCCCCTCAAAAGGCAACACCTCGTAACTCACTTTTTTGTTATTGAGTTAGGACCAAATTTGTAGTTACTAGGGTATACTGTGCTTCCTGTTGTTGCGCTAGATATTCCAATCTTTTGATTTTGTAAGCAACCTAGCAACTAATAGTCAAATTAATGGATAAGCTGGGGTTAAAATTTTCATTCATTATGTTTTCCATAGTTTTCTCAAAATAAGAAAAAAGTGAGCTACTAAGTGTTGCCTTTTGACGGATGATGTGATATTTTCACGAAAACTAACAAACGTCAGATCATTGTCTAGCAACAAATCCATGTTGTCTGTTTTCTATAGTTTCTAATTATTAGGCAATATGACTGACAGCATTCTCCAATACTAATATCAAGAATTCAAACCTGGAGCATATTCCTGAAGCATGGGCGCGAGAAATCCCCTCCAGTCCAATGTGTCCAATCAAATCTCTCCTGACTCCTGAGTACAGTAAATTAAAAGAATTGTTCATGACTGCCGCCTAATGGGGGTTGACTTTTTAAGAAACAAAACGCCCGGTGTTTATTAGTGCTGATTTCAAGAAATAATTTATCCTGGAACTGGATGCATCAGGAGCAAACATCGACACTCGCATCGGTAAATTTGTCCGTCGCTGAAACTCGCTATTAGAAGGAAAATTATGTGACTGAAATCCCCTATATAACTTCTATAAATGTGTCTGTACTAATTATTACTGCATACCTTAAAGATACATTAGTTAAGAATTTAATAAAGAAAAAGTTGTCCATTTTTAAAAGTAGGTAATAAGAATTGAAAATTTCAGTCAAATTAGTTTATTTTAAACGAAGTTATCACTGTTTTCGAGAATTTCCAGTCGTTTGATTATAATCCTTGAGTGCAGGCATTTAGTAATTGAGCACATTAAAAAAACACAACACAATTTATATGGAAAACAATCACTGGTTTATACACATATAAAACTACGTTTCGACAAGTATTCTCAATGGCTATGGTACCCTCACTTGGCAGGCCTTTCATCACCAGTCACCGGCAGTGACACCAGTGACTAAAGGCAAACGTTTGCTTGTCCGCTTTTTTTTGTTTTTTTTTTATTATTTATTTATTTAATTTTAAATGGACGACTGTATAAACCCAAGCAGTATTCAAGCTACCCGAGGGTCAACATAACATCTGAAGTCTAAATAAAGACTTGCAATAGGCAGATGTAGCTCTTGCATAATGTATGTTTAAGAATTCGATGTTTATCTTTGTGTTGAAAAAGCACATTTCGTATTTCTATCCAGTTTGGTGAAACACAAAAAATAACATGACAGACCTTCTCTTTGATCCGGGGTCTACGGACAGTTGATTAAATGTATTCAAAACAGGTGCAAATAGTGTTCGTCTGCTGTGTGCTTCAAGGGATGGTAAAAAGATGACGCGCGATTACCCAATTTTTACATTATATCTATATTTAATAGCCTCGCTTATCAAAGTTTCTTCGTAATATTTTGTTATGTACTGTTTAATTGAGCGTAATGTCATCAAAAACTTTGCGGTTAATCCCGATTGATTTTGTTACGTAGTAATGTATCGGTTGTCGATCGGACTCATAATTTAGGACAGAAATTTGCGGCGAGTACGGCAGTGTTTGGGTGGGATTACGATTGCAATAAACTCCCGCTTCTTTCTCTAACACTCCTATTCAAATAAGGCATTGTGCATAATCATGTGCATATCTACTCAACAACAGATAGCCTAAATTTACCAATCTTTAGGTTGTCGTTATCTAGTTGCTAAATTAGGCATTGTGCATAATCATGTGCATATCTTTAAACACTCAACAACAGATAGCCTAAATTTACCAATCTTTAGGTTGTCGTTTAGCTAGTTGCGGTTTGTGAAATTTCAAACCATACTATGGACATGACGGGTTTTTGCTAACAGCAAGGTACACTATAATGTCACACCTCGTTATATGATTATTCTGATGCTTACAAACTATCGTTGTATTCTTATTGTAACTCTATTCGTTGCATCTTTCCGGGAGTCATAACTGATATCCATGTTCCAATTATGACTCCTTAGGTATATCGTGTAAACCACCTACCCACAATAACTTTAAATATTGGCCGAGAAAGTAAACCGGGAAATTCTGACGTGGTTCCCCACCGACATGGCAAGACGCCGTGCTTAGTCATAGAAATAGCTCTACAGACTGAGGGTAAGTGTACTAGTCTGTACTACTGTCAAGGGGGAACCACGCTGGAAAATATCAATAAACTTCTCAGCCAACGTTAAGAATCGAACACGGGATCTTCACCAATGTGTTGCTCACTGAGCCATGTAAAACTCCAAGTCGCTGCTTCAAGGACATGATTCCAAACAAGTCAACTTTTTTGGTAATATAATAAAGTGCCGCTTGAGAAATTAGCGTAAAATTATTAGTTCCTGAAATTAAACAAAGAAAAATCTTGATATATTAGTTTCTAAAGGTCGATTAAAGAATAATGAGTATTATGTTTAGGATATTAACCAACCCGAGGTTGATATGATAGAGAATGTTTATATCGGAAATATACTTCGTCATGGTTTTAATCACCCTTAAATTAAATAATCGAAATGTGGACGAAAGAAAATTCTGAAAGATATCTTTGACATGAATAACCGTTGTGAATATGTTGATAAGTACACCGTCTGTTTCGGTGCTGTATGCTACAAACTGTACCGTAAAAAATTTAATTGTCAAAAGAATATAAATGCATTTCTGTGTTCTTTTTATTATTTAGGTCATGAACGGTTGATATGAACCGAATATTATATCAATTTTTGATGGCATCATGACAGGTTGATATGAGATATAACATCTATGCACAGCAAAAGAACAAAAACTACCGCGAGCTGTATATGATAATATTTCCCTAGTTTTATTTCATTTATATTCCTATATGCCCATCTAAACGTTTCCAATACATTGATTTTTTTTATGTCGCCGCTAGCCGTTTTATTTTGGTCCGTCCGTCAATAGCGGGCCCTTTACAGGAAAAGTTCGCCTGAGCTCTTGTTATTTTGTTTTAAGGTTTTTGAAAAATTAAGTTATATATTTCTATGACTAGCTTTATAGATGCCAGGTCTGTATATGCAGCCTTTTGCTTGTTTAAACAGACTGTGAAAATCGAAAAGTGGACTATGTTCAAATCCCCAACCCAATCCAACCCAATCTGTTTGCTGACCATTGGTACCGGTGATAAAGGACAAATTTAAGTTCACCGACAAGACTGTTTTCCGGTCATTTCGACAACCATAGTTGTATGCGGGGCTTACTTGGTGAATTGGTGGAGATACATTTAGTTTAAATAAACTTATAAACCAGATCAGTCCGATCGTTAATTGGCAACCGAAAAATATGTCTTAAGCAGCACACTATTCTGAAGGTAAATGTAAGTGCACTATGACATCACACTTTTGGATACGAATATAAAGTTTATTAATACTATTTTTTCAGTGAAAAAAAAACAAAACACATTTTAAATATCATAATATATACGTTATGTATTTTTTCTGAGAATAATAATATATATTTATTTCATACACAAAGGTATACATGCAGGAGTACTAATAATAAATTTTACAATTATTTACAGTTCCATAAATACATATGATTAATTAAATTAAATTGAGTTATTTTGTACATAAATACCCTATAATCTCGTTTATTTGCTCTTTATCACAGACTTTATGAGAATTTTTTATAAATAACATGTCATTTATGGCCGCAGCAGTTTGCAGGTCATTTTCTTCATATTTGTTAGTGGCAACATTTGTCATTTTACTTATTATTTTAGTTTTTTTCATTGAACAGAAGACATTCTTATACATTTCATATTTTTCACAAATATTATTAATATTTTCACTTGCATTTGATTGGTTGCCATTTAGTGTAAATAATCCACATATTTGTGTGCATTTATTTTTACTGTTTAAAACAGATACAATAAATTTTACAAAACGTTTATGAATTTGGACATCAATAGGTAGGTCATTACAAATCAAATGTAAAAGGACATTATGAGTTATATATGGAATATTAAATATGCGTCTTACACTTTTGCGCCAGGCACAGTAAAATTTCTCGGTAGATTTGTTTGTTAGATTCCACAATTGACATCCATATAATGGCATACAAAAAGACTTAAATAGTTTATACTTAAAGGACACTATTGGTGCCAGTCATTATCACATGTGTGATAGAACTGATTAAACACTTTCCAAATATAATATTAACACAGAGATCATCGCTACCATAGAGGAATAATAAAGAATTCGTGAATCGGAAGTAACGAACGCCAAAGGAAAACACGAGTTATTCCTCTATATATTAACTGAATAGTGATAACAGATACATGGGCAAATATCTGCTCACTACGGAAGCCCATAAGGGTCAATCAAACGGAAAAAAAAATATTCTGACTATCTTGTAATTACAAGATAGCTATCTTGTAATTACAAGATAGATAAATTAGTTTTCTTTTATTACAAGATACGGAGAAGCCCGTTAGGGTCAATCAGATGAAAAAAAAACTAATTTATTTCAAGGTCGTCCCACACTAATTTATCGGATAGTTATAGGCCAAAGAAGTGTGTGTGTGGGAGAGAGAGAGAGAGATAGAGAGAGAAGGGGGAGGGAGAGGGGGAATTGGGTTTAACGTCTACTCGACACAAACTAAGTCATTTCGGGACTAACATGGTTCAATAATTCGTTTGCGCGTAGGGGTCTTTAGTAGTGGGGTGGGGGTTGGATGGCGAATGGTTAGCACGTGCGCGCTGTATCATAAAGCCTGTCATTGAGTCAACTGACGTGGTTTCGAATCCCCCGTTGTACGTGACAAGGAGTAGGGTCGCCTGTCCAACATCGTGGGTTTTCTCCGGGTCATCCTCTTTCCTCCCACTGCTAAAGACTTCTACTACGCGCCAGTGCATTATTGAAATAAAATTAAACCATATGTTAGTCCCGAAATGACCTAGTTTGTGTCGAGTGGACGTTAAACCACATCTCCCTCCCTGTTTAACAGTTGGAGGAAACCGGAGGACTGACAACCTGATGATGCCGATCTCGTAACATACAATAATACTTCGTTGAACTGGAGGGTTGGCAGGTCGATTTGTTAGCACGTGCGCACTGTATCGTAAAGCATTTCATTGAGTCAACTTGCGTGATTTCGAATCCCCCGTTGTACGCGACAAGGAGTAGTGTTGCCTGTCCAACATCGTGTGTTTTCTCCGGGTCCTCTGCTTTCTTCCCACTGCTAAAGATCCATACGCGCAAGTGATTATTGAAATAAAATGACCTAGTTTGTGTCGAGTGGACGTTACCCCCCCCCCCCCACTCACACACACACACATTCTCTTTAGCAGTTGGAGGAAACCGGAAGACAGGCGAGGTTGGACAGGCGATCCTACTCCATGTCACGTACAAACGGGGATTCGAAACCACACCAGTTGACTCAATGGCAGGCTTTTAAGATAAAGCACGCACGTGCTAAAAAATCGACCATCCAACCAACCCTCCAGCCCAACGAAGTACTTTTGTATGTCACGGGATCGGCATCACCAGGTTGTGCCCTCATTAAATACTATTCATACTCTCATTAACTTCATTCCCTCATTAATGGGCCGGTCACACAGGCTTCCGCGAGTTGATCACGTGTAATTTTGCTATAAATTTTGCAAATTTTTTCTACACGCGGTGAAAATCAACCAATTTGTCTCAGACATGCTGGACACGCGAATGACAAGTGGACCACACGCGCGCGTGTGCATCGCGTGTCCACCACGAGTCCTCCGTGTGTGAGCGCTTGTGGTCAGAAAATGGGGTCACACGCAGCGCGTGTGTATCACTTGTGCTCCACATGTGCTCCGCGTGTGAATCACGTGCCGATCACTTGTGCTCCGCTTGCCGCCCGCGTGTATAAAAGCCGCCGCGTCCGGTGTTCTGGATCAGTATCGATCAATATTCCGTAGAGTAAAGATCAAAATCATGGCACCGAAATCAAAGAAGGGCAACTCCACGCCCAAGAAGATGAAGAGGCAAGCAAGGCCCAGGCCGAAGGCAAAAGTCTCGGAGCCTGAAACTGCTACCGAGGAGGTGGAGAGCAGCACCCCCGAGCCCCCCCCAGGGCAGCAAGAACAGGCAGTCCAAGAAGATGGGCATAAAGGTGACGGCTCGTGTACATGCTGCTGCTGCCGCTGCTGGTGTCCCTGGTTCCAAAGCATTACGATGCGCCGGATCCATGTTGCCTCTTCAACGTCTTGATCACAACTGATGAAAAATGGCCCACACGCGATCTTTTTATAGCAGAAATAACTAGTGGTACAAACGAGATTGGGTCGTGGACGACACGCGAATCAGTCGTGGTTCAATCGCGATTCAACGCGAAAACACGCGAATGGCCCGCGGATGACTCGTGACACAATCCCTGAGGAAGCCTTTTACACGTGGAGCACACGCTATCACAGGTGGTAGGAACGCTGTAGACACGCGGATCACAAGTGGATGACAAGTGCTACACACGCAGTCACACGAAGAAATTTTGCGTTTGCCCGCGAGTGACCACTTGTCGTCCACTTGTGATCCGCGAGTGTACCACGTGTTATCGCGTTTGGCCCGCGTTTGTACAGCGTTTACACCACGTGTGCGACACGCGGTGGCCGTTGCGCCTAATTTTTGTGCTGCTCAAAAATAAAATCGGACTCCGTGCGCGTGTAAAATTTTTCGCGCGTGTGCGCACTTGTTATTCGCGAGTCCACCACGTTTCATTCACGTGTCATTCACTTGTGACCGCGCTTACTTCGCGTTTGACAGTTCTTCCTCGCGATACACTCGTGATCAACTCGCGGAAGCCTGTGTGACCGGCCCTTAATATCATTTATGATACATTGATTTCATGTTCTCCTTAAAGATACCTTCCCCGCGTACAAACTGTGTAATGTTTGCTTCAAATCCCTCCCAAAACATTGTATTCGTCAGGAGATTCCGCAAGCTATAAATAAACTGCTTTTAGGCGCTATGTCAGTCAGCTCATTTCATTGAGGGGGGGGGGGGCATTTTACAGAATATCCTTTTCCTTACTTACTTTCCAAAAATCAAAATTTAAAGAAGTTTTCCGAAAAATAGAAATAGCGTTCTGTGGCTTCAAAGAGCGCATTAAAATTGATGAGTCATGATATAAAGATGTAGTTGGTGGGTGTATGAAGTCTATGGTATTTATGGGAGCATGAAATCGGTGTATGGTGACCTTTAAATTGTCACTCATGGGCATCTCGATATCTTGTAATTACAAGATAGGTTATCTTAGGCTATCTTGTAATAACAAGATAGCTATCTTGTAATAACAAGATAGCCTATCTTGTAATTACAAGATAGTCAGAATTTTTTTTTTCATTTGATTGACCCTTATGGGCTTCCGTAGCTCACTAATAATTCCCTCGAAGACCTAAAGTTGCTGTGTGACACTGTGAGAGAATATCTTACAATTCCTAAAAAGAATTGACTGCCACTAGATAAGAGAACACGAAAGAAAAACAGAAAAAAGTTCGTGCATTACCATGTTTTTATAAGGTAGGGGAGACCGGGACACATTGAACCACCATGGATATATCCATTATAAATAATACTATACAACCCAATACTATACAGAAGTGAGACAACTTCTTAGACCCATTTCTCCATCAATAAGCCACATGCTGTCAAGTATTTTCTTAGGCAATGAATTTTTCAAAAAAGCGCTTAAAAGAGAAAAAAAATTCCATACATGTTAACTTCGTAGCCTAGGAAATTCTTGTACTTAAAATAAGTTCATATTATGTCTAATCTATACAATCCAGATAAACCGGGGTTTGATCCACATAAGAGGGCATAATGATTTTTTTTTTTTAAATTTTGATCATGAAACTGTGATGGGGCAGATTGAACCACTGTCAGCAGGGTATTTTGAACCATGGTTCAATGTTCCCCAGTGAATTAAGACTATATATCATTTAATAATTTGTTTAGCCTAAGAAATTCTTGTATGTGTAATCTACAATCCATATAAACAAGGGCTTGATCCATTTTGAGTTTTTTAAAAATATCTTTGAAAATAAAAACAAAAGATTTAGAATATCGGTTTATCCAACTCTGTAGGCCTATCGTATAAAAGCAATTAAACTTGTTCGAAACTTGGCTGTGCCATGCATGGGCGCAATGCGTCTCTCGGACTGGAGTCGCTCGTCAGCAAATCAGGCTGTCTGAATATTGGACCAACTTTTGTTTGAATCACTACAAAAGTTGAATTGATCCCACCAAACTGCCAACTTATGTGCATTTTACGGCTATTTGTAGGAGCCTAGGGAATGCAGACTCCTGCTTGTTTCGATCGTTGCACCGATATCAATTCTGTGGATATTTGTTTTTAACTACACCCGCTAATTGTTTGCATATTCATTAGATTACCACGAAATAAGTGAGTAGGTTTAAGATCTAAATCCAGATCTATGTTAACATGGAATTTTTTTTATCGGTGTTCAATTTCCTAATTATTTTGTTAAACCTACCCCGACTATTTTGTAAGAGGGATACACTGAACCATTACGGTCAAGTGGATTAAAATAGGTTTTGATGGGGGTTTTTTGTTGGGTTTTTTTTGGGGGGGGGGGGGAAATAAGTTAAAGATTAATTTAATTGAATCTGATACACGATAGCAACTATGATATGTCTTTAAACAATACAATAAAATAAAGAGATCTTCTAATAAAAACATTTGATATGAAATGAGGACAAACATGTATGTGAACAAAATGGTTCAATGTGCCCCGGTCTCCCCTATAGAAGGAATAAAAACAAGGGGCTGTACGGAATATTTCTATTTTTCCCGTGTTCTCTTATCTTATGACACTTTATTACTTTATTGAATCGTCAGATATCCCCTTGCGGTCCCATATAACAACTTTTTGTCTTCGAAGGAATTATAAGTGAGCAGAAATTCGGCCGTTTATCTGTCATCAGTCGTACTTCAGTCATTCACATAGAGAGATAACTCGTGTTTTCCTTTGGCGTTCGTCACTTCCGATTCATGAATCCTTTATTACTCCTCTATGGTAGCGATGATCTCTATGTTAATATTATATTTGGAAAGTGTTTAATCAGTTCTATGTGATAATGACTGGCACCAATATTGTCCTTTAATCCATAGCGAGACACACTTAAATACATATGAAGTTACATTGAATCTTACAATAAAGTTATTTATACAATTGTCTATATTATTTTTGGTTTGATCACTAAAAATTAGATTACCTAAATGTAATTCTGAAGTGGAGATATTAATATTTTTTTCACCAAATTTAATTGGACAAGTACTCGTATCAGGTTTGTTATTATGTCTAAATATTAGAAGCTTACTTTTATCAGGGTTAAATTTGACATCGTATTCATTAGAGTAAGACTCTGCAATGTTGAGTAATTCTTGTAGGGCTTTTCTTGTTGGCGTGATTAAGGTGACGTCATCTGCATATGCCAGGGCTCCTATATAAACATGCTCAATGTGACAACCAAATTTACTGTTTTTCAGGCGCACTAATAACTCATCTAGATATAAACTAAATAATATGGGAGATAAAACCCCGCCCTGTTTCACTCCATTTGAAACAGAAAATGGTTCATCTGTGAAATTGCCCCATCTGGTCCTAATTTTTTGATTAATATACAGATTTAAGAGAAATCTAGCAATTACACAACATATATTTTTTCGTAATAATAATCGATGTAATTCAAATGTCCTGCTGGCATCAAGCAGGCCAACAAATACGTCAGACTTCCGGTTATGATAATACTTAATAGTTTCATTCAATACAAAGGTACACTGGGTGGTCGAGTGTTCACTCTTAAAACCATATTGTAATTGCGAGGGGGGGGGGACGATTTACCCAATACTACCCAATTCTACCCAATACTATACCCAATACCACCCAATACCACATCAATACCACCTCAATATCTCCACATATTACATAATACTACAATATAATGATGCAAAATATACATTTCATTTGATTTTTTCAAAAAAAGAAGAGATTTATATCGCGGGAAATGTACTTCAAATACGGCACATGTCTGGCTGCTCCATTTGCCTCCCTATACCACCCAAAACTAACCAATAATAACCTAATACTGCCAATTATTCATCAAATACTACCTAATACTACCCAATATGATTAAATAACAACCCAGTATTGTCAAATAACAGCACATAAGTATAATTACTGCAACAAATATTCGATATTTCGCAGAAAATAAAAATGTTTACCCAGTTATCTCCCTTTACAACCGATAAATAGATTTCAGATCGCTTCTCAGTTTTGTCATCTTCTTTGGCTTTGCAATTGGTTTCGAAGACGACAAACTCATAATAAGAAAAACAATAGTTTATTCCCATGAATGACCCATATATATCTTACCGCTAGATAATGATAAGGTGTGGGGTCGTCTTTAAAACAAGGCTGGTTTTCTCTTGTCCACCGGTTTCCCGTCGCTGTTAAACACCCCTTCGCGCTAGCGAATTAATGAAATAAAATATATTGAACTATATGTCCCGAAATTACCTATTTGTTGTCAATTGTTTGTATTTATTTTAAAATTAATGGGGGTTGGGGGTTACAAAACAATTGTATAATATTTATATTTACTTAGTTATTGCATATTTACTTACTGCACGGTGTTTTATTTTAAAATTGACGAAATTACACATATTTCTTTCAAGTGTGTAATTCTCGACTCGACACGTCTCAGTCCTTCAAAACTGTCATTTGTGGCGTGTTACAGCTCTGTCGGTTTCTTTGCTAATATAAATAAACCAGAGCTTGATTACCCGATCAACAATCTTAACTCCGTTGATTAATTGTTAAATCGGATGGAAAGTATATTCGAGTAGAGCATTACACATTTGTGATAAACATGTGCAATTTTTCGTTAATTTCAAAATAAAACATCGCCCATTAAGCATATATGCAATAACTTAATTGTTGACATGAAAAAATACATATAAACATATGCATATGTGGGAAGTAACTGGAGACCGTGTCTATTAATTTAGGTGGTAATGACATCGCCGCGACATCGCCACCTGCGGATATATACCGTAGAATAATTAGAATTTGTTCAACAGTGGCAATATTCAAAGGCGCCTTGCCAGAATCATTGAGAAGACAAAGAACACGCGTTAATAAGTCATTAAAAGACAGATATAAAGATAAATTCTTGTCCTTTCCTGACATATTATACCCAAATGATTTTGACAAGACTTTTGAGTAGGCCACCTGACCGTTGAATGAACATTTTTAAATCAAACTCTAAAATACTCTTTTATTTGGATGATTGGCTGTTTATTTGATTGACTAGTTTTATTTTAATGCAATTTTAAATCATTGTTAATTTCTTTTAAAACTCTTTTTATTTCATGTTATGTTATAATATTGATATCGTAATATTGTGTGAATAAACTATTACGGGAGTATCTATAATAACCTGTTTTTCTTATTTGAATCACACTGCAAAGCCCAAATAAGATGATTAATCTATGTAGTAATCTGAAATATATTTATCGGTTGTAAAGGGAGATAACTGCGTAAATATTTCAATTTTCTGCAAATTATCGAATATTCGTTGCAATTATTATACTGACATGCTGCTAATTGACAATATTACTTTTGTATTCTATAATATTTGGTAGTATTTGTAAAGTATTTGGTAGTATTGGGTTATTATTTGCTTGACTTGGATGATATAGGGAGGCAAATGGAACAGCCAGACATCGGTAATCACATTTGAAGTATATTCTCCACGACAAATCTCACTATTTTTGAAATAAAATCAAGTAGTATGTTCATTTGGAACTATTATGTTGTACTGTTGGGTAGTATGTGGTGATATTGGAGTGGTATTCGGGTGGTATTCGGTAGTATTGGGTAGTATTGGGTAAATCGTCCCGCCGATTGCGAGGAGTTAAATATATGAGGATAACTATCTAATAATATCAAGTCAATTAATGTCCTGTTTATATGAATAATTCCTTTGACAAAATAGAGACTAGTTTTTAATGCATTGTTTTCTTATTTGGTGCAAATCATTGGGGTCACATGAAGGCAAGCGCTGCACGGATTTATCCCCCACAACCTTTCCGCAAAAAACCTAGTTAACGCGATAGAGGCTACAGTTATTAACGGATATTTTGAAACGTTGGTGTGAAGCAGTGTGGATGTCAAGGAGCGAAGAACACCGATTATATCCCAAAAGGTGTGAAATATTGGTGTCATAAGAGACGACCCCCCCCCCCCCACCACCGAAAATATTGTTAATTTTTAAAACATATTCTGTTAGAAATAGTTGTTCGACATCGGAGTTACTTCACTTCTCGAAAAATCGTGTTAGCTGCAGTTTTTAACCATATTCCTGAAGCAATGGCCCGAGAAATCCCTAATCAAACGAAAATCTGCGCGGAGTATGTTTTTAACAGACTTTTTGTAATTTGACATGAAGCATTTTCGGTCATGAGTTTTGAGGGGCAGAATTAAAAATTGAAAGACGACCGCGAACGCATTCTTCATGCAATTGCAGACCGTAGTGAAAGCGTCAAGAAGGTAGTCTAAAATAGCTTTATTTATGTGGCTTTGGAACCGATATCTACTCTGTGCTGACCTGATTCGAGATTTTTTGATTTTTTTGGGGGGGGAGAGGGGGGGGGGAAGAAGTGAAATATCACAGCCTCGGGAAAATTAGACGGTCACAAACACGTTGTTCCCACAGTTATGGTCCGGGAGTAAAGTAGTCTAATATAGCTATATTTATCTTGCTTTAGAATGGTAAGAAAAAAAGATAGAAAAAAATCCTGTTTAGATTCATGGAGCCTGTCAGCAACAAAGCGCCGTCAGGAAATATGTTGGTGCATATCTATCCCGGCTAAATATAGCCATATTTTATCTTGTTTTGTACTGACCTGAATTCGGTGCATGTCTACCCCGGCTAATAAAGTTTTCCAGCTATTCCGGCCCTAGAGTACAATTACAAGAAAATAGTGCAATATATCCTTAGCCACTCTGTAATGGGGGGGGGGGGCAGAAATGAAATCGCCTAAAATAAGAGATTCCCGCTCAGATTCCTCGGAGTCGTGATCAGTAGATTGGGTCCCCAGCTCCAGTGGTATGTGGTGTAAGGACATAAACCACAACCCCACCCTCCGATAATTGAACGGTCGTAATTGCGTTTACCTGCTATTTCAGTCCGTCTGAATACAGCTACATGAAAGATGTCCAACATAGCCCATCTGTATTCCAATCAACATATCAATCATTCAGACGGTTGCCGTGGCATTCACGTGGCACCATATATTTCACTGATGAAACAAATGATGATGCCCGAAAAACATGTCGTTCTAAGACTACTTTACATTTAGCGTGGCGACCGGCATCCATTATCAAATTGATTTATCCATTAGTCAATTTACAGAAATTAGCGAAATATTGATGACACAAGTTTGGAAATACAATGACCTATATTTAACAAATGTCGCACAGCAGGGTCATGCGAGTTCGGGCACTTTTTTCTGCCGACCAGAATTCAACAAGTTGTATTATTTTCCTAATTTACTCTTCTGTCTGAAAAGTCTGAGCGAAAAATTAAATAAACCAAAAATGATCGACGTTCAAAAACTGTTGCAAAAAGTAGAACGGCTTCAGACCAAAACGTCCAGATACTTCGATCACTAGCTTTTGCTGACAAGAAGGCGACAATGTTTTTTTCTCCCAAGAAATATTACACTAATTATTTTTATATTTAATTCGCCTGCCCGTAAAATCTGATTGCCCGAGTTTTGCGGGCAACTGTTTCTCCTTTCCCCCATGTTCCGTAAGCAACGTCCGCTCGTTTTACCACAACTAACCGTTGCTTCAAAACTTAGCAATTCCCGAACTTTTGCGCCCGTTGTGTAGACGCGTGACTAATTGGCATTGTCCAATCCGAGGTCGTGGCACATAACACACTGTAAACAAGCGAGTATGCAGCCGTTGAGATACTCACGGAAAACCAGTAACCTTGACATTGATTGATCTTTGAACTTTGCAGCTCGATTGTCACATGTAAACATTTTAGCTAGAATTGGTATTCACGAAGACCGATGAATGTGATAGGTTCCCAAGCTGGGCTTGTTACCCAACCGGCGAAATATGCAGGGTATTACGCGAAAGGGCTTGATAAGATGTGCGTAGTTAAGGCGAGATCAAGCCTTCTATCGAAGATGCCTTTCCCCCTACCCTTTACCGGCATGCACGCCTGTGATGATAGGGTGAAACCCAACAAAGGGGTAGGATGTCTTTAACTGGTTCTATTTTGATTCCGAATATTATAAACATGGGTACAAAAGAGAAGGGAGAGCGCACGCGCAAGAGGGGGTGGGGACGTCCACTTGACACAAACTAGGTCATTTCGGGACTAACATATGGTTCAATTTTATTTCAATAATTCGCTTGCGCGTAGGGGTCTTTAGCGGTGGAAGGAAGCCCGAAGACCTGGAGAAAACACACGAGGTAAGACAAGCGACCCTACTCCTTGTCACGTACTACCGTGGAATCGAAACCATACGGCTGTTGACGTTATGATGTATCGCGCACGCGCTATCCATTCGGGTGCTCCCCACCCCTAGATGATGGTTATATAAAACCATTACAATACCACGAGAAATTTGCTATGATATGCATTTCCACATTTTGCGGACCAATCTTTCCGGAAAATAAACGCATAAGTAATCTTCAAGTTATTACGGCCATCCCAGCTTTTTAGTAACCCTTTCCACTCCCGTGGCGTATCTTTTCCGGTGGAATTCATTTTAATTGGATAATGTATTATATATATTGCTTTAGGTTAACTGAACGAAGAAATATGGTTTGGCATACAATACCCGCTTAAATCCCAGGAAATAAACCAAATATAATCATCCTAATGTGTATTTTAATCCAAAAGTCTCAGACACCAAATCATTGCATAGTTAATTTCCATTACCTGCAAGCCACCAATTGTACTTCTTCCGGATATTCACTGCCTTAATCTAGTAGACTGGCATTAAATGACTTTAATTACATCAATTAAAGAATAATTATTGTCGCTACGTGCTTTAACTGAATAATTTCCGCAAGTATTTAGTTTAATCATTAGGTAATTGTAAAAACTATACCAACGATTGATTGTCACCACAAGAACGTATGTCAAATAGTCTATATCATTAGGAACCTGGCGTGAATTGTAGTCCACCTTATTAATGTGTAATTGTTACTGTAACGAACAAATGTATCTAATGTTGCAAAACGAAAAGGTATAAACATCTCAGGAAACGTATTGTTCGTAAAATTTAATGGGGTATTAGTAAAGCTGAATTCTGAAAATTAATAAATAAATTCAATTTTAATGAAAATGTTATTTGAATATACTTTCTAAAAAATCAATGAAGCAGGGCGTGTGGATTTTCGATTGACCAAAGACGTGGCGTGTGAAAGGGGGAGGGGGGTACCTTTCCATGTCTGCAATGTATGCTGGACATGACATGCCGCTACATATTGAAATATTTATCCAAAATGTTGTAATAATATAATTGTGTTTTAAACAGGCTTTTAAAAATACAAAAAACTCTTAGATGGTTAGATGTTTAATGACACGAAGTTCCAATGGACTAACTAACAGCTTATTGTTTTGTGATCATAAACTTCTAGAGGATTCATATTTTGTCAAGAAGGTAGTTTTAGTAGAAGAGGGTACTCAACTTAAAGCTGAACTCCGGTTACAAAACTACAGAAATAATTTAATAAAAAAAAGAAAAATACCGCCGTACATAATCGCCATACTTGTTTTCATTTTGTAGAAGAAGTATGGCGATTATGTACGGTGGTGTTCTTTTTTTTTTATTTAATTATTTCTGTAGTTTTGTAACCGGAGTTCAGCTTTAACGCAAAACGTGAAATTCACACATCTCAGGTGTAAATAATGGGTGTCATAATATAGACATAACTTGAGCGGAGATAAACGCGTCGACGGGATTTGTCGCCATGTGGAATTTGTTGTCATATATAACTATGAAACTCGTGGGACCTCCTCAGAAAAGCTGCCTTTCCTTCTACGGACTCTTTCTTCTGTGGACTTCCGGAGAACGGAATAAAACTATAAGGACTGGTAAACACTTAGACGAAGTTCGTCTATAGCGAGAGAGAGAGAGAGAGAGAGAGAGAGAGAAATGAGGTTTAACGTCCACTCAACACAAACTAGGTCATTTTGGGACTAACATGTTTAATTTTATTTCAATAATTCGCTTGCGCGTGGAGGTCTTTAGCAGTGGGGGGAAACCGGAGTGCCCGGAGGAAAAACACGATGTTGAGAAGGCGCCCCTATCTCCATGCCGCAAACGCTCACACCAGGGCTCGAAACCACAGCCGCAAGCCAGAGGTGACCGGCCAGCTAGAGGTCGAAGCGCAGCACTCTAGACCACTAGCCCCCCCCCCCCTCGTCTATAGTAATTTTCTGTTTTCGCTTTTTCATCCCTTTGAACTATGTGTTGATTTGTTAAATTCAGAATCTACAATAGATCATAATTAACATTTTCTTCATTGAATATTCATCATTTTAAAGCTGAAACTGTACAGACATCTGACGGGGAGATCCTCCCCAAAACAACTGAGCACAAAATATGTCGCTTAGCAAAATATTGAAATTGTTCCCCCAAAATTCACGATTTTCATGTGAACGTATATTGTCGTAGCCACTGTCCGGACGCCCGGTCGTCCGTTTTTGACGAAACTTGATACATACCTATCAAAGATCTCGTTTCCTTACGATGTGTATTGGACCGTAACATCATGGATTATGGCCCCCGATTGTTCGAAATATCCCGCTTTTACTTTCTGGTCCTTCTAGAGATCACAATTTTGATCCAATGTTTAAACCTTCAAAAAACTTACACCCTAACGACCCACGTCATACCACATTTGGCACGTCATTGAAACAACGTTTTCCAACATGACAACGCCCGTGCCCACAACGCCAGAGTTATTCGGAACTTTCTACAGCACGTTATGCACTGGCCCGCTCTTGGTCCGGACTTAAACCTGATCAAACATCTTTGGGATGAAATTCAGAGGACTCTTAATAACGTCGCACCAAGACCAAACATAGAAGATGGATTGCGCTAGGCTTTTCTGGGAGTGTGGTTTTAGGTTTTAATGGCGTTCATCAATCGTCTGGTCCACTCCATGTACACACCAAGATACTGATATATAGACTGTGTACAGACTATAAACCCTTTCGTAATACCAAGATAACACATTTCTGTTGATCTATAGCTCGGTAGATATTGTTGGTAATTTTGAGTAAAGCAGTTTCTGTGCTGTGGTATTGTTTGTAGGCAGATTGTAATGGATTTTGAGGGTTATTGGAATAAATATGATCATTTTATTGATGTAGAACACACTAGTAGCTTTGGGATATTCGACAGAATATCAGGATCCATGTTTGATATCTTCAATAATGGTTTAACAAGGGCTTTTGCTAGTTCTGTGGGAAAATGACCTGATGAAAGGTATCGGTTAATAATTTCGGATATGATAGGAACAAATAGATCGATTTCTTGTGTAGGAATAGGGTCTAGATTACATGTTTTTGAAGAGCTTTCTGATATGATAAGTTTAATTTGCGTTTCAGGCAGATTGGTGAATGATGACCACAATGCTGTTGATTTGCTTCTATATGACGGTACAGGTTGAGCATTTGATTTTCTTTTAACTATTTTATCATGAAAATAAGAAACAAATTTATTTGCAAGTTCCTGTGTAGAACTGTTCTCTGGAAGTGTGCTTGAGAACTTATTTCTATCTAATAAATGATCTGTTACTTGCAACATTTTCTTTTGATCAGTTCCAGATTGAGCCAATTTGCTGTTGTAAAATTCGGTATTTTGAGGACCTACAAGTGATGCAACACGCTTACACTCCATCTTAAATATATCTTTGTGGATTGTTAATTTGGTCCGTCGCGGTGTTCTTTCCGCCTTGGGGGGTTGGGATGGCCTAGTTGTCTAGAGTGCCGCGCTTCGTCCTCTAGCTTGCCGGTCACCTCTGGTTGAGAAGGCGCCCATATCTCCATGCCACATACGCTCACACCAGGGCTCGAAACCACAGCCGTATGCCAGAGGTGACCTCTATAATACCAAGAATAATATGTAACATCGCGGCTGTGAATCCTCCCTCTAGAGGTCATAATTTTTATCCGATTTTCATTGAACTTACATATTTATATATCTCAAAGATCTCAGTTCCTGTCGAAACTTGTGCGTATCAAATCCTAACTTCCTGCAGTAGCCGCTGGTTGTACGAAAAGTTGTTTCTAGCTTGTTCTCTGCCCATCTCTTGTAAAATGTAGGCACATCTTGCATGACAATAGACTGGATAACCTGCTCTAAACGACGTCAAGATTGACGTCAATGTAGAAGCGAGTCTGACCTATTACAGCAGGTTATCCAGTCTAGCATGGCAACCGCTTGTTATAAATGAAATGGGATTAAACATCCTATGTTTCTGCTCTATCCAAGCTAATGAAGACCGGAAAATTTTGTGACACTTTGAGTTTTTGTGGTTATACAGAATAAGATCATTGGAATGTTTAATTAAATGTTACAGGCCAAACCCTACATGAAAATAATCATTGAAATCAATCATTGAGTCAATAACTATGGGCAACACGTAACAATTAGATTTGGAGACTACCATTATCCAATGAAATAGTTATACAAACTTTTGTCATTAACAATATATTTCGCAGACTATACTGCGTCACGAAATCATTGCTCATTGCATGTTAATGTGTTGAATTTCAATCGATTTTATTAAGACCAACCGCTGTCTAAGCTAACAATGCCTATACAACCCGGTACCACGCAGATATGTACATGTATTTGTAATTACTTATTAACCATCCAGGTACAATTATAAATAATTATAACTGTAAATATCATCGTACAAATATTTTCCTTGATAAATAGTATTAATAGGCTAAGATATAAAACGTGTGTAGTTTCATTTCATCTATTTGATTCTTCTTTTAAAGAACTAATAACCTAAGCGGTTTTCCATCTTAGTTGATTAATTAATTAATATAGAATAATCAAAGAGAATTGTAATAGCGTTAACAAGTGGAGAAGATGCGTGTGATTTTCATTAGAATTTGTTTTAAAGTCTATGGGATACGACAGATGCTGAATTTCGTCTTCTAAAGAGGAACGATATCACGTGCTATTAGACAGCTGTAGAGTATAATGGGATTTTTAGATCATTCCCTTACATCATCAATAATTGTACAGAGATTAATCTGTGGTAGAAATGCTTCATTAATTCAACATCTTTTCTGATTATTTAATTAAAACAGAAAAAAGAAAAACTCGATCTCTCTGAACCCACGTTGTACGTTAAAAGGAAGTAAATTTGTCTCCGTGTTATAATCAAAGAAAGAATTAATCATTCCACAATTGTTACATTGAAAAGTTTTTTTCACCCCTCAGAAATAACCGGCATTGTACTGTGTGACATGATGGGAACAGAGCCACAATTCACTTACATATTTAGCTCGCTACTGAAAACCGTTCAACGTGACAAATTCCGCCTTCAAATAAAACACATGGAGAACAATTACCATAGTTTATTATACTGTGACGTTTCAACAAGATTCCATAAGTGATTAATAAGCATATCAACACAAATCAATAAAACGAAAATTGTGTTGATTATTCGCGTCTACTTTGACGACAATTTACAGTATATCAATTGCCGGTTTTGAAATCCACAATGTTTAAAGTAAACACATTCACACTTCATACGGAAATGATAATTCCCCAATGGTCTACAATAAGTAGTCCTTGGTGAATTCCTAAAAGATGGTCAAAAGTCCTTGGGCACCATATTTAAAAAATCTTTCGATTTTCGTGGTAAATCAATACATAATTTACACTTGAATTAAACTACAAAAGTATAATGTAATATGAGGTCTATATTTTGAGGTCACTGTTATCTCTGTGAGTTTCTATTTTGTAAACATTTATTAGGAACATGTACTATTTATGTTGAGGATGTTTGCAATTGTGTTTAATGTATGTGTACATGTATAACATTTATTTTTTTCAATCAATACGGGAATGGAAACGAGACCATTATGTGATACTCGACATTGGAAACTACACACTCATATTTTATTTACAATTCGGTGTAATGTATAGAATAGGCGTTCGGTTTTGGTTTAACTCTTTTTTTTAAATTGAAGCCATGTATTCTAATAACATGACCTTTATGCGATACTTTATACTGGACACTATACAGTTTGATCTACAAAATTGATATTTTCGGAACTATATTCGTCTTCATTCTGTGTGGGTTATTTGTGATACTTGCCAGCAACTTATGTTCGATTGATGATTGACCATCATCTAAACCCTGGCCATTATATTGACCCTAGACGAAGATTACAATCGATGGGCCACCTACCACTACTATCCTATATTTAAACTAAACCCAGTCTAGAGAAAAGGACAGAACATCATCTAAAATCTATTATCGCCCTTTTTCTAACAAGAAAATATTTCACTGTTCAATTTACAGATTATTTTTCATGTGATGAAATATAATGTGTTCTGCTACTTCTATGCGGCGACATTGATTAAAGAATTAGTATGCCATCATTATCTTAAATCATGCTTTCAGGTTTTGATGGCATTGCTTTATTGATTACAACTTATAAAAGTTCCATGTCCCGTAACTTACTTTGGTAGATTAAATATAGATGTACATTGCTGTGCTAACTGCCCTATATTATTACAGCAAGCAATTTTCCACCAATCTCCATTTTAATATAAGTAGAATCATACTGGATGTATAACTATCTTCAATCTGAGAAAAACCAAGCCTGTCAGGCTTACATAAATAAATAGACATTCAGACCTTATTATAAATAAGTGTAAAGGACGTTTTCTATACGTTATAGTACCATGGAATGAAACCACCCTGTTATTTGGGTGAAGACAAGGTTATAGGTATATAATAAAAGTTCATACCTAATTTGTAGCTTTTTGATTGTGTGGATGATTATAACTAATTGCCCCTTGCCAGAAGTCTTATCTCGAACTTTCTTTTAACACATTTCTGTGATATAATTGCAGGCAAAGTTATAAGAATATAAAAGTTCATGTCGAATTCGTAGGTTTTTGATTTCGTGGATACTTAAAACTAATCGCCCTTTGTCAGAAGTCTTACCTCGAACTTTTATTTGATCTTTTCTATGATAAAATAATAGGTTTTTATATAAAATTATCGAGATCTATAATGTTGTAATGGTTTTTTTTTCTATCAAGTGAATTTATAATGATACAATTCGCCTAGTATCTAAAATTTTATTACAGTATAAATCATTATCATGTCATAAAGCAAGGGGTTGAGATTGGTTGTTTAATGGCCATAAGATTCATAGTAACATTGTCTATAATATTGACCATAATATTATACCAATAAAAAAGGTCTAGACACCTTTATCATTAATTGCGTAATACAAGAAGTCTTTAAATAAAGTAATTATTTATCCTCCGCTGAAAAGGGAGTGTGGACAATTTAAATATCTAGCACAGAATGTCATTTTGGTATAGTGGATATATTGGCTTACCATTGTCCATTATACACAATAGACGAATCCGTTTACATAACTGTGTTGAAAGTTACTGAATCCTGATTTAAAATGTGGAATGCCGGATTGCTTCGATTTGCGTGGGAAATGAAATAATGAAGTTAAGAACATGTAGATGCGTGTTGGGCGGGTAGGCAAATGGATCTCTTGATCTGCATAAAATGGACTGTCCAACCGAGCCCCAGTTCGCCCCTGAAAACAGATGCCCCCGCCCACTCCCCGAAGCGCCCTACGCTTGATCTGCCTGGAGGCACCAGCGCGCCTCTGGGAACATGCCGATGTGTAAAGGTTTGAATTATTTGTCCACGCACACACACAAAGAGAAATACACGTTAAAATACCCTTGATGTCATACCGATAAATTTAGTGGAATGACAAATAATGAACTGGGAACAAATAAAACGATTAATACTTAATTACAATACGGATCCTATTTCGTTTCGTTTATATAGTTCCAAATTTCGGCAATCTCGATCCCAGAGATAATTTTACTCTTGGTTTTACCAGAAAGAGAGAGGGGGGGGGGCGTTCACTAGATAAACTAGGTCACTTCGGGAATAACATATGCTTCAATTTAATTTCAATAATTCGCGTGCGTGTCGTAGGGGTCTTTAGCAGTGAGAGATAACCCACGAAGTTGGACAGGTGAGGCGACTGGGGAATCGAAACCACGCCGGTAAACTCAATGACAGACCTTACGATACAGAGCGCACGTGCTAACCATTCGGCCACCCTCTTTACCATTGATAAAAGATGGGTAAAGTTATCCCTGGGATCGAGATTGAAACTTGTTTTACCTGTCTTCCCTTCAAACCATGTATGCCGGAGACCGAAATATAAAAAAAGCAACAAACAAAATATAGATCTATTTGGCGATATATTTTGTCGATTGACAGATAAAGAACTGAGCACAAATAAAACGATTTCGTTTCGTTCATATATAGTTCAGAACCGAAGTTTACCTGTCTTCGCTTCAGACGACGTAGTGAAGTATAAAAAATGATCTAAATATAGATTTGAATTTTACTTAAGCGGTGGACACACTAGTCAAATAAAGTGCCATAAAAATATTCAGACCACTACTTTATAATGTTAAAACATGGCTAGAGATTGTCGATATGAAACATTCGCCCACAAGCAGATGTGTCGTCTACGTACGATTAAAGGACAATATTGGTGCCAGTCATTATCACATATGTGATAGAACTGATTAAACACTTTCTAAATATAATATTAACACAGAGATCATCGCTACCATAGAGGAGTAATAAAGGATTCGTGAATCGGAAGTGAAGAACGCCAAAGGAAAACACGAGTTATCTCTCTATGTGAATGACTGAAGTGACGAGTGATGACAGATAAACGGCCGAATTTCTGCTCACTAATAATTCCTTCGAAGACAAAAAGTTGTTATATGGGACCACAAGAGGTTATCTGACGATACAATAAAGTAATTGAGTGTCATAAGATAAGAGAACACGGGAAAAATAGAAATACTCCGTACAGCCCCTTGTTTTTATTCCTTCTATAGGGGAGACCGGGGCACATTGAACCACTTTGTTCACATCCATGTTTGTCCTCATTTCATATCAAATGTTTTTATTAGAAGATCTCTTTATTTCATGATCAAAATTTAAAAAAAATCAATATGCCCTCTTATATGGATCGGACCCCGGTTTATCTGGATTGTATAGATTAGACATATATGAACTTAAGTACAAGAATTTCCTAGGCTAAGAAGTTAACATGTATGGAAAATGTTTCTCTTTTAAGCGCTTTTTTGAAAAATCCACTGCCTAAGAAAATAATTGACAGCATGTGGCTTATTGATGGAGAAATGGGTCTAAGAAGTTATCTCACTTCTGTATAGTGTTGGGTTGTATAGTATTATTTATAAAGGTTATATCCATGGTGGTTCAATGTGCCCCAGTCTCCCCTACCTTATAAAAACATGGTAATGCACGGATTTTTAATCGGTTTTTCTTTCCTGTTCTCTTATGTAGTGGCAGTGAATTCTTTTTATGAATTGTAAGATATTCTCTCACAGTGTCACACAGCAACTTTAGGTCTTTGAGGGAATTATTAGTGAGCAGATATTCGCCCATGTATCTGTTATCAATAGTCACTTCAGGTAGTTATATAGAGGAATAACTCGTGTTTTCCTTTGGCGTTCGTCACTTCCGATTCATGAATCCTTTATTACTCCGCTATGGTAGCGATGATCTCTGTGTTAATATTATATTTGGAAAGTGTTTAATCAGTTCTATCACATATGTGATAATGACTGGCACCAATATTGTCCTTTAAATAAGACTTGCAATCTACCACCGTTCACAGTGCGATTAGGATTTAGGAGTATTGAAAATGAAATTGGGTATAACGTCCTTCTGTTCTGCTCCGAACTGGACTAATGAAGACGGGTGGGAGTATTGGGGGTTATACTGAAATTATCAAGATATATTTTGTGGTTACTCAACTTTTACAGAATTAGTACATCTGTTAACCAATGGCAATGTAGGTGAAAAGCTATAGTACTTTATCTACAAATCGAAGGGAGTCATCTATAGGTCAATATTGACTATTTCTGAAAAAAACATAATGAATATTGAACAGCAATTATATAAATAAAGGCAATAATTCTATAATACTTAGGTAAATACAAGAGTTTAAATGATAGAAAGGGATCAGTCTAAGTCCAGTGTGACTAATCCTCAAATGTTGATAATAATATTCACAGATCGAACTATGTAAGGTTAAGCAGAGCAACGGAAGATTCATATCAGCCAGGATTGATAGAACCAATTATAACACATAGTTCTACAGAGAACACATTTCATGGGACGTATTGGGGTCACAAAGTGTTTGGGTAGGCTTTTGCCACAATTATAAGGACTGCGGCGGCAACTTTGTAAAATATTATGACAAACTTATGAAAATCCCATTAAACTTACGTTTGTGAATACTGTACCCGATCCTAGACCCATCTTGACATTATTTTGTTACACAGTGCTCTGTGCGAAATATATATTAGTTAGTAGGTATTTGGACGGAAAATAAAAATGTCGTTGAAATTTAGAAATGGGGTTAGTGTTCACTCGACACAAAGTAGATCATTTCGGCCCTAACACATGGTTCAATAACAGTGGTGTGGGATAATCTTGTTGAGCATGAGTATGTGTACTCGTAAACTCACTGTCACGGTAGTGTTGTTTCAATAATATACAAACATTGAGGTCTGGGGTCAAGACGAAATCAAGCTTTAGACTGTACTTCACAAGTTACAAAAGAAAACTGAGCAGACAAATTTAGGATAGGTCTTAAAGTTAATTGCGTCATTGGTCACCAGATGTAATTAGGCTTAGGGCACGGGTTAACATGGCCTATGACGAAATTTGCAATGGACCTTAGCTTGTAGCCTTAACGTCTATTGTACGTTTATATCCTCATTACATGTTGAAATACATGGTTTGGCCACACGGTTGTGGATACTTTAGATAACTGACTGTGGTCGCTATTACATTCTCTTGGGCTGTAACTTCCCCTTAGGCATGTTGCTAACTAGTTGCTACTATTAGCAGACTCGTTGGTATAGCTACGAAACAACTGGGCATAAAACCTTCAAACGGTAAAATCTACATGTCTATAAACGACTATTTGAGCTTTCGATTTCCAAGTTGCTAAAAACATACTTATTCTGAAAGATATTGTGATGACGTAATGTTAGATTTGACCGGGATATATCAATTATTCAGTTGATTCACTTCACAAGCAGCGTGTGAACGTATTTTTGCGATCCTATTGCATTTTTTCAAAAGATGTAAATTCAAATTAGATACTATCTCTGTATATTTTTGACACACATTGAAAGTTAATTGTCTGTTATTGTCATATCTATTTCAAAGTGCATTAGTTATACTAAAACCGTTCATGCAACGTCTCTTGCAATATTCAACAAAGACCAAAATTACAAAGTGTATAGTCATCTAAATCATCTTCCTTGAAACCTTAAAATATATATTAATGGATCAAAGGGCACAGAGTTATGTAATATTAATGTTTTTTGAATACAACTGTTTTTATTTTATTTCTAATCAAATTTATGTTAGATGGAATGCATGATATATGTCGTCTGAAACTACCAGTCACACAACTCCCCAGTCCTCCGCGGTCATCGAGGACATTTTGCCTGGAGATGGTTTTGACTACGGTGTAACCACGGCTGTTCCGACATTTTTCAACGAGAAAAGCATTAGGGTACAGACATAAAATACATGTATGTGTGATAATGTTATAATTTCTCGCCCCGAGAAGTTCATTCCCGAGAAAGCTGTTTTTGTGCGTAAAAACTATAGTTTCTAATTATTGTCAACAATAGTTTGGAAGGAGGTGTCCATCAAATGGGCACAAAACCAGACCCAACTGCAAGGTCTTTTTCTACATATTATTAATTAAAACAGGTATCACTTTAGTTTTCATATTTTACGCTGACATTTTATTGCTTTAAATCTTCCTAGTAGTGCAAAATCGGAAAATTTGACCTCGTCCTCCGCCGTCAGTAACAAAAAAGATGAATTTAGCAACTTTACATTTTTATTGAAAGGGTGATTACTTTCGATTGTTTTCAGCATATTTTCATGATACAAAAATGTCTAAACTCATTTGACCTTTGAAAACCGAACATCTCGAAAACACCCCAACGGCGGACTGATTACCACTCGGCATCTTATTCTACGCAAAATTTTACTCTAGAAATGTTGGGTCTGATTTTGTGCCCATATGATGGACACCCCTCCGCACGTTAGTCGTTCGAATGTAAAGAAAAACCGAGGGATATGAAATGGGGTAAAACAAAATCGTTGTAATACCCCCCCCCCCAACTCCCTCTCCAAGTCCTTAATAAATTTAAGGCTACACCAATTGCGGACGATTGGTGAACGTGCATGTTCGGGTTTGGCCGAAGTCAAAATATGATTCAACTTTGTCAATCATTTTTTGAGATATTTGAATTCTCTATGGTTGATTTGAATATATTACATTTATTTCTTAGTAAAACAAAGGGGTACTTGGCATAACGTTCATCTGTAATATTACAGGGTTTCTGTAATTTGACTTTGGGTGTAGCTTTACCCGAAAACAGTAAATGGAAATTAACTATGAGTTTTTTTTTTTAACTTCGGTCCGTACATTCGCAGCAACACGGGAAAGTGATGATTACAGTATGTTTGTCTTTTAACTTCCAAATGTAAATTTACCCTAAAGCAGTAAATGAAAGATTACAGACAAATTTTAAAAAACACAATGACTGTTACTTCCGTTTACCGTTTTTGTTAAACTACAATTTCACCGTAATCTTATTACTTTAAAAATGAAAGAAAAATAAGATCGCAACTGAATAATATGCATTTGCATCCCGCTTATTGTATCGTAACAATAACATAAGACTAATCATGTTTTGTAGACGATCGCAAATTTTCAGCCTAAAGGTAATGCAGTGGAAGCTTGTGGTACTGCCTCTCTGGCCATTGCTGGAATAGCGTCTGTTTCTTGAACTTTTGCGGGAGTGTGTCTATTCTTTCCGTTCAATGAAAGCTATCACTTAAGTACAGCAACATGGCAGTCCTTCTTTTAATCTGGGTCTTCCCTAAAACTTTGGACAGTGATTTAAGGTATTAAAAACTGTGAAAGTATGTTCGTTTCCAAACAATATTGTTTACATTTCATTCGACTTGATAGCATCGTTTGTCACGCAATTAGTTTTACTGCAGTATTCTGCTATGCACGGGTTAATTAGGCATAATAAAATCGTGAGTAAACATATTTGGTCCAATATTGGCACTCGTTTTAAATGTAAAGCTTTTGTAGGGCAGCTAGTGATTGGTTGGTAGACGGACTACTGACCAATCAAAATTTAAAACAACAATATCCACTCATAATAGTAGGATTACCTCTAATCAAACGCAACACTGTGCGGAGTATGTTTTACACTGGCCAATTGGTATAACTAACCATCTTCAAGAGAGCTTGATTACGACACAATACGACCAACGATCGATGTTGTTATTTATATCATTTAATATTTTTAAGGTTTATGAACAGACTTATAATCTGATTAATGCTCGAGGAATAATCATACACTTTATAGATCGTATAAATAATGTAAATCAGATACACGTGACATGCTATATACCAAATTTCATGAAATGTGACTGTCCATATTATGGTTAACAAAATGGAATGAATACTATAAGATTATAATTATTACGGATGATTGTATGGAATACTATAAAATAAAATAAGTGACAGTAAATTTACCGATTTCGCTAACATAAGTAAATTTACAAAATAATGTAAATGAAGGTAAATCTGTAAAATTACATTATGGCTCTGTTATTTTGAGTTCAATATTGAAATATTACAGAATGTATTTTACAGCATTTGAATGCGCCTTTGATTTTATCAAAGTTTATTATGAAAAAGAATAAAACTTGGTAAATATATTTTGGTAAATATTCGAAACATTTCAAGGTAAAATCAAATACTGTATATTTCTAACCTAGAAGTATAATTACAAAATAATAAACGTAAGATCTGTAAATTACCTGACTGCTTATTTATTACAGTTCCATTTGGAAATATTACATATGAAAGAATGTATTTTTAATGATTTTGATGGGTTTTTTGATTTCATCACTGTTTATTGTAAAAAGAAAGACACGAAACTCGGTAAACATACACCAGACTTGGTAAAAAGTGCCATATTGTGGAAAATATACCGACAATTACTGTTGTTTACTGTGCGGTGGTTCAAATATAGGCTTTCCTAGAAAACCTGACATGTGTATTGAGTGTATTGGTTATTCTAACCATGATAAACAATTCGTATTAAAGTTCAATTTATCACACCCGAGTAGCTCATTACAATAAACCTATTAAATACGTTTTATTTAATATTTCATATCTTGTAGACACAGGCTTCAATGATATTAAACGAGGAATTTACATTTATATTAATCTTCTCACAGTTCGGTTTTCTCATAATTAATTTTCTTTTTTATTATTATTGACCCCGCCCTCAAAGTTCAAAGTTTTATTAACAATAACGATGGGCAGACCAGAATGGTGTATGATTTGGTTACAAGACTTTAATCATACCTTGGCTATGGTCTATAGATTGCATTAATTTTAACTATAGGCTACAAGCTTCTAATTCCATTCGTATTCTTTTAAAAAAGAATGAGTTACTCTGCTGCTCGTTTTGTAAATGTATGATTGTCAAAGACAATGTTATCAACGAATTTCTGATAAATTTTGAAGAGTTATTTTTTTTATATTTTGGAGCTTTTTTCGCGTTGTCACTTAAACATTGGGTTTGTATTTTCGTGAAAAATTAATAAAAGTTTAATAATAAATATATGTTTCACTTTACTACGCAATAACAGCTTCGTTTTGACATTTATTTCATAGAAATTGGCACAAAACTAGAGCAGGTAGGACAAAATTGATATAACGTCGGCGGCCATCTTTGATGACGTCATATGGGAATACTCCACCAAGTGGTGAGCGTCCATCCAAGTCCGAAATACTGACTAAGCCACCTACTTAACATTTCTACAAAAAAGATTCTCCCTACTCAAATTTTCCTAAGAACCATAGTCAGGCCCAGGACTAATGCTGTTTACACACACACATCAGATAAAACCATAAACATTCAAAGGTGCTCTCACCCCGTTAAAATTGCAAACTAGACTCTTGCCCACCCATTCTGCTTTGGACCACATTATTTCGAGAGCAACCAGGACATCACTTTGCAATAATTCAATGAATGGCAAATTCGGCCACCGTGGATTGTACCAATTTTTACTGGGTCAAATGAAAGAAATGAAATGAAATGGAGTTTAACGTACTATTATTCTGTTACTGTCAAATGAAAGAATAACCCCACAACATTCATTTTTATGTTCATAATACATGATATGAAATTAAACCAATAGTTTCGGATTTTCTTGCACATTCATTTAAAAATTCATCATGTAAGAGTCAAATTCTTTAGGCCTGAAATCAGACCATATTAAACTCCCGATGCGACCGCTAGCATGTGATATTTAGCGCACTGGAATACATTTATTGAAAAATAATTAAAAGGATAATCGAGTCTTTGTTTTATAGAAAATCGACTTCAGTAATGATGATCGAGGCTAGCCTAAAATTCAAAAGCCAATATCTCGGTTCAGAATGGAGCAATTTGACTGAAATTGTCAGCTATTCTATTTACGTTATCTAGTTTTTAACTATTATAGCGGGAACCTATAGCACCATGAGTCGTTGAGAAGAGTGATGGGATGGGTCAAAAGGCCTAGGTGCCGTATATACCAAAGATAATACGTTACAGATCCCTGACAATTGGAAATCGAAATAAGAGGTCGCTGTCGGGTCACAATAATTATCACCACCATAACACACTTCATAGCGTATGCCCGCCTTCAATGGCCCAGTTTGTGTGTAGAAATTGTGTAGAATATGTTAAACCAGTTCAGTTATAATATATCGATATTAGCTAACACCAATATTGTCCCTTCAATCAACGTACTATCGCACCGATTTCCCTTTTACATTTATAGACTTTGTTCGGAGCCCCTCAAGTGCACGATTCTACTCTTACATATTTTTTTCGGGCATAATTTCACTCTTATATAATTACTTCGTCATAATTTTTCGATTAGGGGTTAGTGGCGGTTGGGGGCGGGGGGGGGGGGGGGCACTGACGAAACTATGTCTGTTGATTTGTGGCCCGAGCACCTCTTAGTTATCAATGTAAGTTTTTTTCTTGATTAACACCCTCAGAATGAACGGGCGAATGAAAGGTACAGTTTTGTAGATCCGGGGACTATAGTTGGATTACAAGACTATGGGGAATCACGCGGCTAAGTGGGTAAGACGCTGGCTCGCTAGCCTGGAGGTCGGGTGTTCGATCCCTGCATTGTCCATAAAAGGTCGGATGGGCCAAAAAATCGAGATCCCATGTACACATTGGCGTGCGCGTAGAAGATCACGTGGCAATTGTAATTCGATATAATAGTCGGCCGTAGCGCTGTCCGGGCGAAATTTCCTTCATAGCACACTGTATGGCGTATGCCCGTCTTCATTAGCCCAGGTAAGGATCAGAACAGTAGGACGTTAAACCCCATTTCATTTACAAGACTATGCGGATGACATATGGTTGTAGCGGGAGGAAATTGGAGAAAAACCATCAGGTGGGACAAGCGAAACCTATATTTTGCCGCATTCAAGCAGAGAACACACGTTGAACCACACTAGCACCCTACACACATAATCGTGTTGTCAACCTACTGCGGGTAACGGTCCAATTCAATGAACGAAACACCATTCAGAGAACCAAATAAACCACACATAAATTAAAATTAATGGCATTTGGAATGTGATGAAGATGACTACTACACGAAGTTTGACATTCTGGGAAGACGAAAGCATGGAAGAAATGGTTGTACAACTGTGTTTATTACATAAGTACAACTATATAGAATTGTATCTTACAGTTCTCGAATAAACTAGATGGAATTAATCCAACTAACAAACTGGGATACTCGAGTATAAACACTAGGATAATTTCCACCACAACCTGAAATACCCCACGATGTAACACCAGCTAACATACCATTACATATCATAGGTCCACCACTGTCTCCCTGTATAAAAAGCAAAGTTTATATATCATAGGTTGCCGGTTACCTCTGCTTTGCGGTCTCGGTTTCGATCAATGGCGTGAACGTCGGCAGATATGTGGCTTGGAGATAGACAGGGAAATGGGGTTTAAAACGTTCTCAACACAAACAGAGTCATTTCGGGACTAACGTGTTCAATTTTATTTCAAGAATTAGCTTGTGAGTTGGGATCTTTAGCAGTGGGGGGAAAACGGAGGATCGGGATAAACCCCACGATATCGGCAGGCGACCCTACTCCTTGTCAAATTCAAGCTTGAAGTCGAAACCACGCCATTTGACTCAATGGCATACCTAATGGTTTCAAATGACGGTAAACCACTACCACCCCGCCCCATGATTTGAAGGAAGTATTTAAAACTGAATAAGGTATTAGATTGAACTGGTTGAATTGCACACTGGTTCGTTTTGATTTAACATAATTTAGAATCCTGTCGTATATCTACGAACTATATAGTTAACTCACATTGCAGGCTGATTTTCCTGATTGATAGACACAGATATGTCCACTATTAATGGTAGCCCCGCTGATACCAGACCATCTACTAGAACAATCAGCATTAGAAATCTTGCCCATCGCTACATACTGTAAGATGTTGGGTAGACTGCTGCTAGTACCTATGAAAAGAAAACTAAGGTAGTATTTCAGCAATGAGCAATAACACATTTATAATATGTTAAGATAAGACTGTTTTAAATTCACAATATTTTTTTCGGAATTGTACTTTTAGATAATTTACCCAGATTAGATATTATTTGTTAAAAAGCGACGAGTGGCGGAAATTTAAATATTTTACAGCTTACCGGAGGTTCTACCCCAACCGCTGATGGTACATGTCTGTCCAGTAAAACTTGATCCAGAAGGAGCCAAACCAATTGTGCTTACAGCTGAACTTCCGGTGTTTGCATTAGATGAAAGTCTCATAACAGAAATATCATTGGGATAACCAGCAGCATTACCATTGTAGTTTGGATGCTGAAAGAATGAATAATATCAACCACTATATTACTTGTACTGTAGATGAATCTAGAAGGGTATACTAGCTGAATTATACATACTACTGTAAATTGATCTGAATATAACTTGGGTTTATTTATAAATCAATTACCCAGATAGAGCCTAGTTGGAATAAAATGTCTGTTCAGGGGCATTACAGTTCTGCCGTGTTTACTAGATATGAGGCTATGGTTGAAGAGTGATTGTGCATGTATTCTTATAGTCAATATTTTAGGGAGAGGGGTTTTATATAGGCCATACCTGTTCCCTAATCCCTATTCAGATACAAATCTGAATAAAAATACAGCTTATAAAAAAATGTTTTATTGCTTTGACTGAAAATAAAAGTGATGGTGGATGTTTTCGGACTTGATTAATACAAAAGATACGTCAGAATATAGTTACTTCCCAGATGAACATAAGAATTATAATTGCTAATTATATCGTATAACCTTATTTACAAACAATATTTATTCACAAAAACTGGATCAGAGAAAAGATTGAAGCTTAAGGGCACTCTCTCAATTGTACTACAAGTATATAAAAGATATTTCAATATCAATAATCGCAGTAACGCGAATAATGATGCTAAATGATAATGTCGGTGCTGAATTCAGAATATAATATTATATTGTATCTATTTCTGAATTGCATTCTGAATGTTAAAGATCACTTACATTTACAATAGAACTGATGTAGATAGTCTGCTCTGTGCCATCAACATTGTTGAGTCTGTGGTTACCAAGAACAACTCTGTAGGATCCAGGACTAGGCAAAAATAAAACAAATAGATACTGCTGTATATAGTATATATCTATTATCTATCTGTGGTGAACAAAATAATAAAAGTGAGAAAAGATTCACCCAAATATTTTAGAAGCAGAGATCCTTTCGTATATAAAATTTTATTTGAACACATTTTAATGTGAGCGTATATTGTTGTCGTCCCTGTCCGTCCGGACGAACAGTTTATTTGTGGACACTCTACTGTCACAATTTTTATGCGATTTTGACAAAACTTAAAATATAGGTTTATCCCCCAATGACCTCTGTTCTTTTCGATATTGGCATGTATCAGACGGTAACCCTGATTCTACGAAAAATAACGTCCATATCGGACCGCAACTTCTTGCATTACGCATATCGGACCGTTACTTCATGGATTATGGCCCCTGATTCTACGAAAAACGCGTTTTCAGATATTTCCCTTTTACTGAATATGATTATAATGTTTTGAACCTGGTAGCAGTAACACAATGGGCAGCAGTTAAAACTCGGTTGTTAGCAATCAAACTTCCACCACAAATGTGAGCCCAACTGAGGCCAGAACTTCTCTGGAGAGAAACTTGCCACGGGAATTGTCCAGCATATGCATTACTTCCCCCAACGATTCTCTGTGATGATTCACTAGCAACAAGACCTTTAGAGAAAATATAATAGAGATTATTTTTTTAGGTGTACTGGTAATTTGATATAATTTTGAATATCATAACAATCGTATTTTTCACGCGAAGGACAAACTTTTCACAAATTAAAAACTTACCAGCTAAAGCAACGAAGCACAACAAAAGTTTCATGTTTGGATGCCTATATCGGATAGAGATTAAAGTTAAATTTGTAACTATATATACAAGTTTTATTTTTCAAGTTGTCTCCTCTTTATTATTTATGGCACCAATTTATCGTTTTTTTAAAATGATAAATATATTTCAAATACACACGCCTTGCAATGAAATCATCATTAACTTTGATGGGAAATTACACGATGGCATTACCATGAACTCTTGAAACTGTAAGAGTATATTGAAGTAGGACTGTCTGTGCATTTCTCAAATCGAAATGGTTTTGGGACATTTTTCTGAACACAAAAGATAATCGGATGGACGTAATATAAATACTTTCTAATGGCGAAGGTTTGAACACAGCCATTTATCTGGAATTTTGCCGAATCTAAGATTTTCATGGGAAACTGTATAAATCAATATTCACATTCAGCCAAATTGTCAATTCTGATTGTAAGATTGGGAAATACGGTGATGGAAGACTGGCGAATATCCAACTGACTTAGAGAAGAGAATGATGAAGAAAACCGGGCTCCCTCACTCAAAAAATCCTAAAGACTGTTGGCATAAGGGACTGAAGATAAAGGTCTTTCTTAACTTTAAGTCTGTGTCTTGGGAAAGAAGAAATAGAATATTATGATACTCTGATAACACATCATGTTGTTGCTACAGTACAAGGCTAGTCACATGAGTAGAACTTAATATTACTTGGCTGATGGAGCTGGAGGACAGGCTAAAATTCTCGCATTATGTTTATTGCCACTGTAGGTATTGCAAAAAAAATAAACCAGGATAGCTCTAGAAAAGCTGATAGATCTCAAAGGATAATGGAACCTGAAAAAATGGTGGGTAGACAAAAAAGTATCCACCTTGCGTAAGTCCGATAAAGATGTCCTTACTTGCCGATGGATGTTCAAGCCAGAACAAAAATTCAATAACGCCAACATTGCTCTTAAACTTTGTTCATTGCAGTGTCCAAACCTCATTGCTAGCCAGACATTTTTTTAAAACCAGCCATAGCCAGATAACCCTACATTGCTTTGAAACCGTTCGTGGTCAAAATATGGATAGTGCGGTTCACAGTATTATTGAAAAGTCTGTTCAAAGAACTATTGAGATAATGTTCCCAAACGAAGCTGTCTCTACGTTGAAAGGAATGAAACGACATATCACACGTGTATGTTGCTTTTGTTATTGAAAGAATACTTTTCGAGCCAATGACTGTCGCCATTTTGGATTTTACCTGCCATATTGGATCAACCGTTTGTGAAATGAATCGTAACCTGTCCAAAATTAATCGAGTGACCAACAAAATCTATAAAATGATATATTACATGGGTCATTTCGCCAACAATGTTTGTCAAGGTCAATGTTAGGCCATTTTTGGCCGCCATCTTAGATTTTCGGCTGTCCTGGAATTAGCCAGTAGATTTCAGAGGTAGCAAACTACAAATATCTTCACTAGTGTCCATTCTATCAGAAACCATCGCCAAACCTTGTTCCCCAAGAAATGGTCACGGATCTGGGGGTTGTGACCCGACTAATATCCCTTCGTTGATGTCTAAACTCAAAATATCCTGGACTGGAAGGTCATTTCGCAACAACTTAGTGTTTTGCGAGTTCGACTGTCCGAGACAGGGGCCCAATTGACTGAACTCGTCAGAGTTTTTTCAAATCGGTCAAGGCAAGTAATAACTAGAGCGACAAATTTTTTTATAAAATAAGTGGTGACCAAATGTCAGGTACACAACTAGTTAGTAGGTCTGTCATGCTACATAAGTTTGGTCATGATGGATGTAGCAGTGCTGGAGATACACCCCAAATAAAGAAACCAACCCATATACTGATCAGTTATCAAGAGCATAGCCATGGATCAATGTCCATCATCCGTAATAAAAACATATCAATGTTTACTATCAATATTGTATTATCTTCAACCATGTGTACAAAGGGCTTAAGGATGACACCGACAATATTTATTGAGTTATCCGTCTCGTAAGTGCATTTTTTGTCGATTTTTAATATCTTTATAGAATAAAGAAAAGAAAGCGGCAACTAAATGCACTGTAGCAATATTAACAATATCGATGGTGTTTAGCTACTAGACGAAACAAAAAATATTATACTATATCGGATTCATAAAATCTAATTAAATTGACCTTAACCGTGGGAGTAAAATCGTATTTCAAAACATTTTACGTTGTTTTGTTTGACATTCAGTATGAAATGAAAGTTATTTTAACCCACGTTTCATCGAACAAATTTAATTTATCGGTTCAACCCTCTAAACCTATTTTTATCTGTGAATATAGTATTTTGAATGATCACGACAAATCCAATAGTTTAAAGCCAGGCTGACACTTGCACGATTCCGTGGCACGCATTGGCACGACCCGAGTCGGCACGACAGCGTCCGATTTGCGCAAACTCGTCGTGCCAATGCGGGAAGTGCATAAACAATGCGCAAACTATGCGTTAACTCGTCGTGCCAGTTCGTGTCAATGTGGACACTGATGGGCATGACAAAATCGTGGCCAAAAGTCGTGCAAGTGTCAACCGGGCTTAATAAACGCACAATATTCACGATTATCATCCATTCTGGCGTTGCTATCTTCGCCCTTGCGTTATTCACACGTGTTGTATGGTATCTCAATCGTTCGTCCGTTCATCGCCGTGCAAGTTCATCACATGGCGACAGTTAAAATTTTACATTGTCAAAAAGTAAGAAAATGAAACGATGTTTAACGTCTTACTATTCTGTGCGACTTGTTAATGAAGACATGCATACGCCATTTAGTGTGCTAGGAGGGAAATATTGCCCAGACAGCGACGCTTTTGTCCACTCTTTATTATATCGAATTCCAACCGCCAAAGATTCTTTTAAGTAGGCCTACACGCTAATGTGTACACGGGACCTCAGTATTTCGTGCCATCCGAATGACTAGACAGATGTCTTTGTCAGACCCCAGCCCCTCCGCCCTGTACCACTGGGGCAAAACGGAAAGACCCATTAACTTTCTCGGTCAACACTGGGATCGAACTTATTAACGTGCCAGCGTCTTACTAACTTAACCACCGTGACTTTCCTGTCAAAACTCAAGATGTGTTTAGTAACAAATAATTTGTAGGCCCTTGTTTTCTAATAGGCCTATAGTAGGTTATGTTAAATACATCGGCATTTCAGGTAGGCCTGGAAATCGTGGAATAAACTGTAAGGGTAGCCATTTTGCGATAATATTTCAACTTATTATTATTTTCAACTTATTATTAATGCTATCGACATGTTAACTCAGATTTGGCATTGTATTTGTAATAGTATATGCAGGGCTCGTGAAGTTATTTCCAAGATGGCGGTCATTTTTAGTGGGAAAATGGGACGATGTGCAGATTTGTGTTTAGTCGTCATGTTTTGTGTCAATATAAATGTTTTCGGGGCACAGATTTCATTTCTGCCATTTCCCACTGTCCACCTATTTAGTATTTTTCCAAGATGGCTGTCATTTGTCGTGGGGACTTTCCTTGATATTTATTAATATTTTTATACGCACACATTTTCATGTGGATGTAGGCCTATATTGCCCTCTCACCTCTTGTCCGTCCGGACGTCCGTCCATGATTTGTTTGTGGACACTCTACAGGTCACAATTTGTTGAGCCATTTTGATATTGGCATGTATCGGGTATCAACGTCGTGAATTATGGCCCCTGATTAAAAACTCACGTTTTTAGGTTGTGGACACTCTCAGAGGTCATAATTTTTTTTAACCAATTTTGATTGTCAGGAGCGGACTCTGACCAATTGGTTTCGTTGGGCCCCCCATCGCGTTGAAGAATACGTGATATTACGAGGAAACTAGTTTGCTTTACTATTCCTGCACCTCACCCAGGGATCATTCAGGCCATTAGTTATTTTGAAGAAAAAATATGTTTATTTTTATCGTTCCGACTTTAGAAATGATGGTCGAGGCTAGGCCTAAAATTCTAAGCTAATATTTAAAGATAGATTGCCAGGAAACGAAACATACGCCCACAGCGACTAAATCGTCCGGCGGGCGACAAAGGTTGTCGCATATTATATTGTGGTTAATTGCGGGCATTCGCAAGATAATTTCATACAGATAAGATTATATTTTTTGTCGTTGAGGGGGTTCACAAGGTCCTACAAACTGAAACAATAGCCTTAATGGGAAGCAAATTACAGAATTTTTTTTTCAATTACAAGGCTTTTCGTTTGATTTATTTAAATATAGCAAATAAATTTCATACAGATCAAATTAGCATTAACAAGGTTGGACAAAGTGAAACAAGGGTTATAACTCTAGAAGTAATTATTGTAAATTGCTGAAATTCAATAGAATTCGTGGTTTCACTAATCTAAATGGTACATATAAACTTCATACAGATCAGGAGATAACTTTTGACGTTAGAACGTTCATAAGGTTCAAAAATTGAAACAAGGGCCATAACTCTAGACATAATAAACATAAATTCTTCGTTTCGCTAATTCAATTAACGCATGTAAATTTCACAAAGATCGGATGATAACTTTTGGCGTTAGGGCATTGACAAGGTTCAATAAAGTGATTCAATAGCCATAACTCTAGAAGTAATAAACGGAAGTTGATGATATTCAATAGGATTCTTCGTTTCACTAATTACATTTATATAATGCATAGGCCTATAAATTTCACAAAGATCGGATGTTAACTTTTGGCGTTCACAAGGTTCAACAAAGTGAAACAAGGACCATAACTCTACGTGCAATAAACGGAAATTATTGAAATTGAAGAGGCTTCTCCACCTCACTAATATAAACAACATATATTAGTTTTAAAATAATTGGATCACAACTTTTGGCGTTAGATTAACAAACAGTTTGGTTTGATACCTATTTCTGTGGGATTCACAAAATGGAGTAATTTCCCTTAGTTCATAAACTCATAAACTGAATTTATCTGTTCATGACGCAAGATTTTGATAAGGGCAGGGGCCTACATAACGATTTCGTTTTTATTTGGGGGCGGAGGGGGGGTGTGTTTAGCCTAAATGCGACCGACTGATGCACATACCCCCCCCCCCCATCCCCAGTGCGATTGACGTCAAACTGATCCCGCAGTGAATATTCGCTTGGCCGCTACAATCACTGATAAGCATGACATCGACGAGGCTTAATGAGTACGGCATATTAACTTTTTAACTTCTACAAATTAGATTCTGAAACATTTTTTTGAGGTAAAAGAAAAATAAATAAAGACGTTTGAAGTATTTGGAGTTAAAAAATATTTCCTATTTAGTGTAAATGGGTATTAAAACGAGTAAAATGCATCATTTTGCCCGAAGCAGTTAGGTGTTAAGTAAACATTGCACGAGCCGTTCAGCCAATGACTAACGGCGCGTGCAGTCAACGCACCTGTTGTGAACTGTCGTCTGTTACAGAGATATTTCGTAAGTAATTCTCTGTGAAACAGATTGGATTGACGTAATCAGGAGCCGACATAGAGTTATCTATATATAACTCTATGGGAGCCGAGCACCACGTGTGAGTTTTCTAGGGAATATGGGGGGGGGGGGGAACATTTCAAATCTGGGCTCCATCCCACAATGAAAGCAAACAAAATACTGGCTCTAACCTTAAACGTCCCGGTAGAACATGGATAGTATTGTAGAATTATATAGTTGTTCGCAGTTGTCTCGTCGGAAACCAGTTTTATTTAAGTTTACATATAGTTTATGTCATATTAATGATTGTGCCTATAACACTAAGTAATTTGAGAACATTTTGAAAATTTGATTCAATATCCTGGCATTTGAGGTCGTTGCTGGGAGAAATTCTTGTGGACGAGTGGACCAGAAATGTCAGTCACTAGGGCAGAATCTACAGGCGCGGATCCAGAGCGAGCGGGGGGGGGGGGGTCTACCCCCCCCCCCCCCCGTGCTCCGCTACATAAAAAAAAATAACGCCTTGCAGCAATGAAATTACATCACAAAGTGATCCTACATCAGTATAAAAATGATTTCTCTGTTTAAAAAGCTCAATTTGTATGTATGCCTGTGTAATTTAGAGACGATGGTGGCAGATTTCCGTAACAGAAACCTGGCAAACCCCCTCCTGCAAAAATTCCTGGATCCGCCCCTGATCTAGAGATCTGTTTTGCAAGAGTTGACATAACATTCGTACAATCTGACGCCCCACGCACCAGGGTTACTACAAACTGGGCAGTTCACTATAATCTTGAATATGAAAGTGCTGAGACAGTATAAGTCAACTAAGGAGTAGAAGAATGATTTTAAAATGGAAGCGCGAAAAAATTTCAGATATTTTACCGAGTAGAAGAATGATGTTATATTGGAATCGTGAATATGATAGTGCTGAGACAGTAGAAGACAACTGAGGAGTAGAAGAATAATTTTAAAATGGAATCGAGCGCCGCAGGCGCGAAAAAATTTCAGATATGTTACCGAGTAGAAGAATGATGTTATATTGGAAACGCGCCGCAGGCGCCAAAAAATTTCATATATGTAACTTAAATTTTTGGAACTGGACTTGAATCAATGTCATGGCAAATGGAACCAAATTCTCGTTAACGAGAGGATAAGAAATGGGACAGAATCTTGAGGCTTATCCGTCAATTTCGCCTGTTTTGTGATTGTTATCTCGTTAATTCATTTAGTCGGAGACTGACTGGTGAGTACTCTTTTTGAGACCCGGCTATTTTTTGCCACGGTAGAAAACATTTCATAGAACAACATACAACAGAATAAGAGTGACAAGCGGACATGGTTATTTTATACTCTAGTTTTGTGTGGCGTATACAATTTAGGCACACGGATTCACGCAAATACATAGTATTTGGGATCTATTCTGGCATTGTTTTTGAGACAGACTGCAGTGACTGCACTTATTCTTCTCCCTGGGTGAAATTTTGTTGTTAGACCAACATACTCACGACCGAATAAGAGTGACGTATGCAATTTTAGGCTCACAGATTCACGCAAATACATAGTATTTGGGATCTATCCTGGCATTGTGTTTGAGACCGACTGCAGTGACTGCACTTATTTTGAGACCGACTATTTTTCTCCCTGGGTGAAATTTTGTTGTTAGACTAACATACTCACAACAGAATGAGAGTGAAACACAACATAAGCTGACAAGGTTATCTTATACTAAAGTTTTGCGTGAGTATACAGTGAGCACTTATTTTGCTCCTATTTTGCGACCGACTACACTGATTTTGCGACCGATTATTTTTATACTAAGGTTTTGTTGCGTGAGTAGCGTGACGTATACAGTGAGTACCGACTACTCCTATTTTGCGACCGACTGCACTGATTTTGCGACCGACTATTTTTTTGCTGCGGGTGTGGGGGGGGGGGGGTATAGAGCTTGTTTTTACATTGATTTTGAACTTAATCCATTAGTTAATTGATGATACAAATAATTGCCGATCAAAAAGGCATGATATTTTGTCGGCAAAATCAGATTGACAGAATATTGCATTGCATGCCTTCATTAATTTTCATTACATTCCTTTGTTGCTCATTATTGACCCCCTCCGTTACCAAATCTTATTTCTTTCATGTTTGTTTCAGAACTTGACATATTCATCCAGCCTTAGCTCTAAACATGAGTAACACCAAGATTTTACTGTGTATTCTGGAAATCATTCATCAAGCGCAAGGAACATTATATTCGTCTATTTATTTTATATATTCTGAAACAAATAATATTTGAATAATTTGGAAATCACGAAAGATACCGGCAGGCATTCCGTCAAAATATGTGACGTCATCTGTACAAATACTTTAGCAACGATTACAAGTGACCCTGGCCTAATTGTAGCCTGCAAGAGATTCCACCGAGACTTTAACATAGCATGGAATGTATCAAAATGACAATATAGTTATATGATATTTTTGATAAACAATCATGAAGTGGCATCTTTTCTTACACATAGTGCTTGTCACTGAAGACTTTCCAACTCTTCAATTATAACAAGCCGTTAAAATACAAGATAAGTCCATATTTTCCAAGATATAAAGGTTCATCTTCTCATTAGCCCACTGTTTCATATTGAAATGAAATGAAATGAAATATATAGTGTTAACAAGATTGTTGGAAAAGAGGGGTAACCCCAGAACAGAAGTTCACAGATTGATGAAAATGGATAGCCAATATATTTGTCAGCTCATGACCTCAATGGTGAGATATGGATTGTTAGTTTTTTATCACTGTAATCTTACTATGCTAGTCTAAACTGGGCAGTCAAATGGAAAAAAAAAAGAAAACTATTGCCAATCAGTGGTGATCACCAATGTCTATTGTAATAAATGTTTTATATTATGTAAAGAAAAAAAGAGGTTGGAATTTTACACATCTGCATTTATTCAAGATAACATGTTTTCACGTAAAAAATCGTATTCTGTAAAATATTCATATTAATCCTTATAAATAGGCAATTAAATGACATATTTTGAGTAAAACAGGCATATGGCATAACAATTTAAACTTGTTTGTGTTGGTATAATAGATATTATAGATTATAGCAGCTATATGTATCTTAAAACAATTTTGGTTTTAAATTTGGTTTTAACTTATTTAAGTAATACCCTTAACATTCCTGAATACTACCTGTAACAGAAGTATTGACATTTGTAGGAGGTTTATGTATGATCAATGAATAGGAGTAAAATAAGTCCAGTCATTTATTTCTAAATTCTAAAATTCTAAATCTGTATATGATCAAATATAAATAAATAAATACTACTTTCAGTACAAGCCTGATAGTTTTAAGATAAGATTATAATTTAATTACATTAAAAATTAAAAGTAAGTTTATGTTAAAATGATTCATATAAAAAAATACATCTTAAAAGTGCCTTGAAAGTTTAAAAGTAAATAAGCAATTACATAAAAAACAATAACAATATTCAATCCTTTCTTCTTTCTCTTCTTTTGCATCTTGGACAATTTCCTTCTTGGGCAAAACAGTGTCTGTAATATAGATTTAAGATTTTAAAACAATTATCAACAAGGGTAATAACTCTAAAAGTAATTGTTGAAGGTTTGATTCTTCGTCTCACTAATCTGAACAAAGTATATAAATTTCAAGTATATCAAATTCAAAGACTAAATTTTGATGCAATCGCAAAATTCTACACAGTGAAAAGAGCGAGAACATCACAGAAATATAAAAGGCCTTAATGCTTTACTAATTTAAACAAACCAAAGGGCTGGGGATGTATTCCAGAATGGAAGGTTGCTGAATACTGAATATCGATAGGGTTCATCATCTGTTAAAAAAAAGATTTTCCCTAATAAAAACAATTGTACCTGTGTAAAACATTAGAACACTGAGAGCAAACAACCGCAATGTTATCAAACGGAAATAATACATCACTGTCTTTGCATAATTCACAAACAAAACCTCTTCCTTGACAACGCTGGAAAAAAATATTTTATCAGTTGAATGATCAAGCTTTTGATTTAGGGTTCATTAAAGGGGAATTAATCCTTCAGTAGTACATGTACATTAAAGAGCAGTACCTTAAGAGTTAAACATGATTGCCAGGCAATCAAACATATTGCCATCAGTAGCTATTGTGTTGTAGCAGCTGGATAATTTTGTAACAAAGTCTGGAAAATGTGCTGATTTGTTTTACACGATGAGATGATTTCTTTGAAGACAATGTCAGTTAATTGAACATTCCATCAGGTAAAAACGCGACCAGTCCAGTGTCCACAAACAAATTTGAACAGATGTCTTCACAAATGGTTGTACAGACTCAAGTGTTGACATTAGGAAAGTTAAAATGCATTATGATTTTTATCAAAGTATTGTTTGCGCTATAAAAATTCTTTGTTGATTGATTGGTTAAATACATCCACAAGAAAAGATGGGTGTATTAAAAATGTGGATGTCTGTAAAATTAGTATACGTCCACATTAAATGTAGGCATACAACGAAGACCAGTACAACCCATAATTGCTCATAAGCTATTCATTCTAAAAGTTTTGTTATATTTCAGTTAACAAACCTATACCAGCAGCTTATCTTAATTTTGTACAACAGACAAACTGTGAGAAAATCACAATGTTCTATACTGACTGAATTCACAACCAAAAGGAAAGAATGAAAATGTGAAAAGCTAACAGACAACTGAATAGGATACAGATTAATAGTAATAATTCTTTATTTTAAACACCTTACCTCACAATCAGTTTTAATGTGTTGAGCCCAAGTAGAGTGAACATGGGCTATTTCTGATAATAATGCATCATTTTGTACTTCCATTAAATCTTTCATACTGTAAATGTCACTACTTTCTACAAAATGTTGACGACTGCTCAATTCCCTCAAAAGCTTTAACTCCATGGCTTGAGGACATATTAAAATATATTTCTTCATTATCAACAACTCTTCTCTTAGTTTCTAAAAGTATTCAACAAAGAAAATGCATAAAATTTTTAATAATAATATAATTGTCTATACACTGAACAATTGTAATACATGTGCTATAGAGTATTGTTGTACAATGTGCAGTTCGTACTGGTAATCTAAAGGGGTTTCTTAGATGTATACTTTAGTATTAGTGATACCCAGGTCTTACCCTATTGGTATTTGGTGAGAGGTTATTAACCTGTCAATAAATAGTATAACTTTGAAATAACAACTAGACCAATAATATAAGAGGTGAGTACTACTTATTTGGTCCTAGGTTTTTATACCTGTCAGAATGACTTATCCAATCCTTTGGATGGTTCCTTACTTTAAATGCAGAAGCATTCACTCAAAGACATCAGACATAATTCAGTACCGATGCATAGTTCTTACAAAGGATATCACTTGTAAATAGCCTGACTATTAGCAACATAAAACTGGTGTTTAACCAAATATAACTATAAGTTATAGTGCTGTACTGAATAATGGTTATATATTAGTAAATAGACCATATAAATTTTGTACTATATAATGGTAATGTATTTGTGAACACAGATCAGTTTTGTACTATATATATAATAAAGGATGTGAATTGGTGATGTTACTTACTTTTATTTCATTTAATTCATCTACAAAATTAAACAACATGGGATTAATATCATTTATTCTTATCACCGCTCTAGTATACATCAGACGTAGAAACTGTTTAGATGCTCTAGATACCTGTTGATAAAACACAGAATAAATATATACCGGTACATTCACCAGGAGCCTTTATAACTGGTGTGTGTTGAGCATGCATGCATTGAGTCAGAATATGAATTCATGTAAAAATACAAGATAAAAAGGTAACCTATCTTAATAAATTACTCAATATTAAAAGTTCAAAAGATAACCACACAGCAGCTTTGTCTTGAAAAAAATGAAGATTGCCATAGACTCCAGCTTATTTGAATGGTTAACTAAATTTGCTGAGGATGCTTTATGCATTCAGGAAATTTGATCTCTGTATCTTGGGAACAGAAAATCCTAGAATTTTGGAAATCAACATTGCTCATCCTCTCTGATCCCAATGCTTCACAACAAATTTAAAGATAGCCATGCAATGTGTGGAAATATGCCTATACAGCAGCTATGCCTTGAAAATAACATCTACATCAAATTGAACTTTCGATCTCAATTAGATGTAGACTTTTTGCGTCCAAAAGTTTTGATTAATCAAACTGCTTTTACGTAGCTACTTAGGCTAAGCAGAAAACATTCACCATAGAGCTTAGTCAAGACATTCACCTACACCAGGTAAAAAGATTCTTCCTCAAATTGTTGTACCACGGTCTCAACCAATCAAATTATAAGTGTATGGACATATATGGCAACATAAACTATATATATTATAAAGGGACGGTTATATTACAAATACAATATAATTAAGTTTCATGATATTTCGACAAAAACTTATGACAGCTTTGATACATTTGCAAAAACATAACAGATAAGAATTTTTAGAATAATACATGGGGTTTTACTATCATGTTTTATAAGACGATTACCATAAGAACAACCTTGATGTCCCAAAATATAAACTAAGCTCATTTGTGGAACTTGCAACCTAAAAATCTTCGATCCCGTCCATCATTAGACTCCTTTAAATCCAGAGTGAAAACATACTTATTTGAGAAATATTTGCAAGAGTGATTGTATGTTTTGTAGCACTATGAGCACATCTATATGTGGAATTAGCATGATATAAATGGACTTATTATTATTACTTGTTATTAAGTTGACAGTAAATGCCTCTTATTGTGTTCAATTCAAGAGGTGGATCATACCTACCAAATTTGATAACAAATTGTATAAAATCAAGCAAGCAGTTGAGTAGAAGAAGTTGATAATTTAAAACAACTGATATATTATTATAGAGTAATGCTCTAAGCCTTTATCAGTCCGATGAGCTTAAGGCAATTAGCTACCTTTTTAGATTCAAAATCCCAATTATGTAACACCCTAGCAGGAATAACCATAGTATCATTCCAGTGACAATATTCACAATAACTCTGTCCACTATAATCACATAACCTTGGTACACTACTACCAGTTCCTAAGTTTAAAATACAAACAAAACATTAATCAAGGTATATCCCATTGAGTTCAGTAGAGAAATGAAACAATTGTCAACACACCTAAACACTTTTAATTACCCAGGTGTGTATTGATTCAACAATGACCAATGTCCATTTGACTTAAATTTACTTATAAATTCTTTCTGTCTATGAACAAAATCTACATTTGACTGTTTTTGCAGGTTTAAATTAAAAATTGAAAAAGACCCCAAACTATGTGAAAACTATCAGTTCTCTTGAGGGCCCTGGTGGAGCAAAGCATTTTCACAGACTCCTTCTCAGTCCAAACCTGCTGCTTTCTCTGAAATTTTGCAGAAAAATATAAACGGGAAACTAGATTTAATTAATGGAAATTGTTGCGTCTCACTAATGTTTATAATGTATATATATGTTTACAGATTGGATCATAAATGAAATGACGTTTCTGGATGGACAGATTGATATACATGGGCGACAACAATTTCAATTGCATATTATTACTCATAAGATATAAATGACAAATTAGATTTTATACATACTATAGGAAATTTGCTGTCGACACTCAAAACATCTGTAATTCTGAGATGCTAAACTTTTCTGTGGGCAAATAGATAACCAATAGGTGGGATTTTCTTCTACCTGTCAATGATAAATGTTATCTTAAATGCCATTCTACACTTGGTACACTGAGCCTTTTTGTGTTTTTTTTCTTAAACAAATATAAATGGTGTCACACTATGTACAGTGGAAATATATAACTGTTGCCACGATTCTTTAATAATACATGCTGCCACTTTCAAAACATAGACCCATGGGAACCAATCCAACTTTTCTTTGTAGTGTTGACTGTGGATGCTACTAAAACACATTCATGAAGATGATTTCTATTCATCAGTAAGAACATCCTGGTGGAAAATCTTATAACCAAAATACAGGGACTAGTGACAATATCATGATATCGTTCAGCAGAATTGTTTGCTGCTTTGGATACAGCATCACAAAAAATATTTGTTTGCTTTGTGAAGACCTTCGTTGGTCTTTTTTTTTATGAAATGCAGACTTATTTTGTTCACTTTTGATTTACGTACAGACTAATAATAGTAATAACCTGACCAATGTTCTTTTTCTTGTAATTATTTATGGTACTTTGCCTGTAGTGTGACATGAGTGGTTTTAAAGAGGTTGTCAAATAATGAATGCACAATTTCCATTACTAGTACTTACTTTTAATTTAGCACAAGTTCTTGTAATTTGGTTTAAGCATTTGACATGACAAGAATAACCACAATCTAAACAGAAAAACAGGTGGTGAATGAAAAAGGACTATCAATCAACAAGTTTTACAGTTCTATTTCTATTATAGAATAGTTTGTCTCAACTGCTGGATATCAATAAATATCCTCCTAATACAATATTAGGGCGGGAAAAATTACCCAATACTAGTATTACTACCCAAAACCACCCAAACATCACCACATACTACCCAATACTACAACATAATGATACAAAATTGACATAAATTATTGGGTTTTTTTTCAAAAATAGCGCGATATATCGCTGGAAATGTACTTCAAATGTGATTGTGATACCGATATGTGGCTGTGCCATTTGCCTTCCTATATTTGGGGTAGTATGGTTAAATTGTGCAGCTGCAATATTCTCTGCCAAGAATACTAATCACTACTCAGTTTAGAGTACACTGAAGCATACTGGTCCTGAATCTTACAGTAATTGGAAGTCATGACAATAAATTAGCCACGATAACTACGGAATCGGTGTATCTGTATTAATAGCTAAGTTAGTTTTTGACAACAGCAACATCAATCCCATTAACTTCAAATTAATTTAGTCAAATTCATGTACAGCAAATTACAGTTACCATAATATCAAAGGCGTCAAGTAGAAGTCAATGGGTTCAAAAGGGTCAAAACTAGAAATGAGATCAGTAATAGAACTACATGTATTCAATTTTTAGAGAAATGTGATATATATCCAAAACAATAAATTTTTTGATAGTAATCAACAGGGTTTAAAACATTACATGTGTAAGTGATTTTAATATATCAAACTGTAATCAAGTATAATTTATAGCACAAGTTTTATGAGTTAAATTATTGGAGTCACAAGGGGGCGTAGCCCCCGAGTGTCTTCAATAATTTAATGAATAAACGTGCTATAAAATACTTGTAACATTTTGATTGACAGGTGACGTATAGACAAGTGAGTTGTTCTTAAAAACTACACGTGCATAACGAGCGGCGAACATATTAAAATAGGTCATCAACACCTGTTTACATCAGTTGATATATTTCAATTCGCGACGTACAGACGCAATGTCGCATTGTTTATTTAGTGATAACGACGATGAAGATATTATTCTTTCACAAAATTTAGACGATATAGAAAAGGAATTAGCAGTGATAAATAATATTGAGAACGACGATGATGATATTATTCTTTCACAAATTTTAGACAATATAGAAAAGGAATTAGCAGAGAAAAATAATATTGAGAAAGATGTGGATTACGGCGAATTGAACCTTATTTCTACTGCAGAGGAATTTGTTAAAGCAGAGATGGAGAAAGAATCTGATTATGGTGAATTTAACCTAATTTCTACAGCCGAGGAACACGTTAAAGAGGAAGTGAAATCGGTTGTGGTTGAAAGGTTTCAAACGCCAGTATCTCAGGTTGAAATAGACACTTTAATACATTCACAAACAAACGCTAAATACCAGAAAGAATACTAAATGGTCACTAAATATATTCAATGAATGGCGGAAATGTCGATCGAAGGGCGATAATGATATACCTGAATTGCAAGATATGACAGCAGAAGAATTAGATTATTGGTTACAGCGATTTCTTGTAGAATTGCGTAAAATGAATGCAGATGAGTATTCCCCTAAATCAGTTTATTATATCATTTGTGGGCTTATGAGACACTTGAAGGACCATAATATTTACAGAGGAAGCTGATAAACGTTTTGTGTTAACCAGAAAGGTGTTAGATGCCAAGATGAAGGAATTAGTAAGCAAAGGAGTCGGTTGTAAACCGAAAACCGCTGACCCCGTATCAAACGAAGATGAGGATAAGTTGTGGAATTCTGGTGTCTTTGGTTTTACCAACTCAACGAGTTTACAGTACACAGTATTTTTTTACGCATGTAAACTGTTTGGACTACGAGGAAGAGATGAGCACCGCCATTTAGAAGCTGACCAGTTTGAATTGGGTAATGATAAAAATGGTTACTACATACGATACATAGGAAGAAACAACAAAACATTTACTGGTGGTCTAGCCCATTTGAAGTTAAAGAACAAAGATATAAAGCACTATTGCACTAATTACGGAGGTGAGTTCTAAAATCTGTATAATAAAATAATCAAAGTAATCATACACCACAAGGTTATGTACCCTTATCAAAGTGTAGCCTGTAGAAATGTTAAAGGGATAATATGCGAGATTTTTGACAAAATTACTCATTCTGACTTTTATGGCCTTTTTAGTCACATTATGAAATTTGTATGCTGTCTGACAATTGGTATCCTTTCTTATATGGGGGCCCGGTGTGGCCGAGTGGTTAGGACGCTTGTCGCTCATGCTGGGGGGTCCCGGGTTCGCATCCCGGCGAGGCCGAGGTCAACCTTGTGGATTTTTCCGACTGGGTTCCTCCTTGTCAGGTGAGGGCTGACATGGAAAAGCGTTCTAGTTCATCTGAGACGACGATAAACGGAGTCCCGTGTTCATTCGATCGAGCACGTTAAAGACACCTCGGCAGTTAAAAATCGGTTGTAAGAGTAGGCCATGTGCCGCTGCCTTGGCAAAATTCACCCTCATTGTACACACTTGGCATATGCCCGTCTCTAATTAGCCTTACAGTGCATAAAAATGGGACGTTAAACTCCATTTCATTTCATTTCATTTATTTCTTATATTTGTGTATTTTAGGTCAAAGATGTTTGTATACAGTATTTAAAACCTATTTAGACGCGATAGAATCTGGAATTTTTTATAGAAAGCCATTACAGAATGGCATAAGATACGGAAAGCAGCCTGTTGGGATAAATAAATTAGGTAATTTCATGAAAGAAATGTGTCAACAAGCTGGTTTAGTCGGAAATTACACTAACCACTCCGGTAAGAAGACCTGTGCCACTGAAATGTACCGCAATGGACAAGATGAACAATCCATCATGGAACGCACAGGTCATAGATCTGTCGAGGCGTGTAGGGTTTACAAAATTAAATCCGACGAAATCCAGAAACAGATTTCAAGTGTCTTAGAGGCGCCAATAAGTGCTAAAGAAAATAGCGAACCTGTTTCTAAAAAAGCGAAAATTTCGGCTTCCTCACCCCCACTGAAGGACACACGTTTTAACGAATTTATCAACACTTGCGGACCAGTACATTTCAATAATTGTAAATTTACTTTTATGTAATAAAATACTGTTTATGAGGTGTTGAAAAAAACACTGTTTTGGAGTTCATTTATTTTGAAAAGTTGTCACCTTGAGTTAACAAGGTTTGACTTCAAGCCAAGTAAAACTGGGCGGGACCTTGATGCTTTGCCAAGACACTCCCAAAAAATGGCCACCGTGCAACAACTAGTGAAATTTCGAAGTTGTAGCACACCTAAGCCCCTCCCCATGAAAACTAATGATTGTAGCATGGGTATGAATAAGAAAAAATCTACTGTATATGTTACAACTGGGTTTAAATCATTATAAGTGTAAGTATTAATCAACTGGGTTTAAATCATCATAAGAGTAAGTATCAAACAGTAATCAACTGGGTTTAAAACAATATAAGTGTTACCAAACAGTAATCAACTGAGTTTAACCATTGGTATAAATCGATAATATGTGATGTAATGCAGTCATGTGGTAGTTATATAACCCATGAAATGTATAAATACGTGAACAAACAGACATACATTACATATAAATACATACCTAAACATCTATACCACTGTTGTATCATACCCCATATAACACCATTACATTTCTCACAATAATATTTGGAACTACTGCTTTGTTTTTCTTTAAATCTGTGTCCTGTAACAGCTTTAATCTCTGGATCTATAGTATCTGGACCTTCCTAATACAATAAGTAATGATTTGACACAAAGTACTCAAGAAATACACATAAATAAAATAGACATAATATTTTAAGTATGACCCGGGGCATGTCAGACCCTAATATACACCTAATTTCAGCCAAGTCATCTCTGCTAGCTATGAACACATCCAGTTTTAAAGATACATAACATAAGAATTTGATACTGAAATTAAATAAAATAGGGTTTAACGTCCTACTTTTCTGCTTTGATAATGCTAACAAAGACGGGGAGTGTGCTCTGAGAGCGCTATAACCTACTCTTATCAACTTTACCCTCTAGAGCATCCACAAGATTTATTTAAGTGATCAAGGGCCATAACTCTGATAGTAATTATCAGAAATCGCTAAAAATCAATACCCTTCTTTTTGTCTCATGACCTTAAACACTGTGTATAAATTTAAAGTCAATTGTTGACGCTAGCAGACGGGGGCAACAACAATATACGACCACATTTCAATGTGGGCATATAAAAAAGACTTGGCAGAGTTTGGTGACATTTCCAAAATCAATCTCAAACTCTTTGAGTTGGATCTTTGGAATCATTTACATGAAGCATAACATACAATAAAAACTTGAACAAAAAAGAAGCGAAAAAGGACTTCCGGCATCCACAAGGCAGGTGAATGGCAGAGATTTGTAAAACAGCATTGGAAAATTGAACCCTTAAGGCTTTTTATTGTTCAAGACACACAGTGAGTTAAATGAATTTTTGAACATGGCACAATTCCAAGTAAGGAAGTTGATGATGTTTTAATTTCTGGAAACCTTAACGATGTCAGAATTAATAAGAATGTTCTATAGAAAGTGGCAAGTGAAAGTAACCAGATAGGGTGAATGGAATAATGATAGTTGACATAGGCTTCGTTCAGAATATTGCATATTATGATTCTTTTCTTTGTATACTTGTGGTCAGAAAGCAGTATCCTAACTTTGGAATAGCATTGCAGAGACACAAACTTTTTATTTGATTCACCTGTCAATATCTGTAGGAAGACGTCTGATGGATCAACCATATATTACTATGAACTCTTGCAAATTTCCAATATGCAGAAGAAGAGGTTAATGGCACAACCAAAACAACTGACCTGTGATTGGGGAATGCAATAATTCACATTTGTTTATGCCATCACATGAAGTTAATAAACAGAAATTATCTCCACAGGTTTGCAAGATTGCCACTTTTTTTTATATCTTCTTGGACACTCACACAAGCAAGAGAAATTCTTGTTGATGGAATCATTATATTATCTTGTCAAGTAAATATATATCCCAAGCAATTCGAAGATCACAGTATATGTTTAGATGCATTCACCACTTTGACAAGTCAGCTTATTTACAGCTTGATCTCTTTCTTCATCAACATTGGAGAAATCCTTCAAGTGAAAGTTGTCAAAACTAATGTAAGACATATGTCGCATCTTCAATTCCTGCATTTGTCGAGAAAGTTCATCCGGATTTTCCGGCATGGTTTGCCCTTGTCAGTGGTGCGGGATAGGTCCAGTGAAGGACAGTTGTCTAGTCATTTGGATGGGATGATATACATTGACGTGCACGTAAAAGATCCCTTGACAGTTGGAATTGAATATAAAAGTAGGCCAAGTGCTGTGCCCATGCAAAATTTTCCTCATAGCACACTGTGTGCCGTATGCTCGTTTTCATTAGCCCAGTCGGAGCAGAACAGTAGGACAAACCCAATTTCATTTCATTTCACATTTCTAAGTTGAAGGGTTCACTATTATTACCGGTGGACATTTTCATGGTGTTTGCGAAGGCAAAATTAGTTCTTCTTGTAATGTTTTTTAGAATATTTCTACAATTACCCATCATGTAACTGAAGTTGACAAGGATTATTATCGTGAAATCCACAGATAACTTTCATCTTTTCTTTCTTCTCCAAGGTATTGAACTCTCAGCATCTTTTCTCTACTCTTAAGGTGAAGAATTTTCAAAGGCTTGATCAATGGTTTTCTTTTTGTAATCATTACTCTTCAGTTAATCAGAAAATTTTCAAAGATTCAAATTAATTAGTCCATTATTGATTAGTCTCAATGAGCTTAAACAGGAATGTTAAATAATGCCTTTGAACTTTGATGTTCAAATAAGAAATGAAATATAGTTTAATGTCCTACTTTTCTGCACCCGTCCAACTAATGAAATAAAATGAAATTGTGTTTAATGCCATGTCAGCACTAACCAGGCTATATTGCACCACCACCAACAGAGATTCCGCATAGTATTGATCGAATTCTCATTGTCAAAGTTTCTTTTACACGTTTATCCATTCAATTGAACCTTTCAGACCCTTTATCCTGTGCCACCGAGAAGGGGAGCCCAGACTGTAAAATTCTGAGGAACTTTCATGGCCAACGCCAATACCTAGATCAAACCTGGAATCCTCTAGTTTGTGACACAGTGTCTGTCATACTCACTCAGTCGGTAACCAGACAACTTGGACCAAAGACCCCTCGAACCAAGACCAGTCGGACCAACTGAAGACCACTCAAACCAAGATGATAAGACCACTAGGATCTAGACACTGTCAGAGACAGAAGACTGCTCGCACCAAAATTAAAATAAAAGACTACTCAATATATTGTTATTTATTTATTTAGAATACCGCTCGGCTCACGACAAATTCTGAGAAAAAGACTATTCAAATCAAATTAGAATTAAAAAAAAATACTCGACATATTATTATTTATTATTAAATCACACATCATAATCTTATAAGTTCACTTGGACAAATATTTTGGTTAACAGTTATTATCTTTACTATATTTTACGCCCAAGTATTTTTGCATATTTAATATAAAAATATTGCTGATAAATTTACTTGAAATGGGTCAACTTAAAACACATAAGAAAATAGTAACATGAAACACTTGGATATCAAAATGCTCTACCAAACGATAAATCGTTAGAGGCCCTTATGGTTCTTTGATAATCATAGTTTCCCATAAAAGTAATATTAAAAAAGGAATAATATGCTGATGAATTTATTTGAAAATATTTAAATGACATGCATGGTTATTCAAAGTCCTTTACCAATTTTACATGTATACAAATTAATAACTACAGTACTCAGTTGTCAATGTTTTGTAAAAATTGATTTTTTTTTTTCAGTGCTTCATGATGAGATAACAATACAGGTAAGTAGGCTACAAAGAAAATAAATGTTTTTAACCAAACACAATTATCCATTTATTAAAACAACACTTTATTATTTCAAAAATATTGGTCTGAGTGGTCTTTTGTCAAAAACACTGAAACCATGATGCAAAGGGTGCCATCCCTCCCATTTAGTTTGTCCCTGAACTATTCTTTTCAATGAGGTAAAACTTTAGATGGCCATAAATCTAACAATCATACAAAATGTCAATCCAAAACATTTTCAGATTTCTTTCATGGTATAGTCTTGAAAGTTGAAACAACAATGCCATAAATCAATGCCTTGTCATGTAATGTTTATCAAACTAATCTGGTGTATCTGTACTCTACAGGGGGTTGGGATGGCCTAGTGGTCTAGAGTGCCGTGCTTCGACCTCTAGCTGGCCGGTTACCTCTGGCTGGCGGCTGTAGTTTCGAGCCCTGGTGTGAGCGTGTGTGCCTTCTCAACCTCGTGGGTTTCCTCCGGGCACTCCGGTTTCCTCACACTGCTAAAGACCCCTACGTGCAAGCGAATTATTGAAATAAAATGAAACCATATGTTAGTCCCAAAATGACCTAGTTTGTGTCGGGTGGACGTTAAACCCCATTTCTCTCTCTCTGTACTCTACAAAATATATTATTTTTTCACTGATAATTCGTAGAAAATATTAACTTATTATTGTGCTTCAGAAAATCAAGCTTTCTCTCAGGTTTTGTGTACTAAGTATCTATGTTTATGTTTGGCTTGCAGCTAATAAAACTAAACACTAGAAATTCAAATTATATGTGATAACGTCCTTTGAGAATACACAATTTTATATTTTACTATGGTTATCATCCAACCGTAAGGATGATTTTCATTTGTAAATATATCTAATTATGCATTTTACTTATGACACAATTTATAAAGAGTTAATGGATAGGTTTAATTTTTCCACATTAAATATTGTGTATAAAACATAAATTCATGTGCAGTCTCTAATTATGAGTTTCAATATTACCTTCAACTCTTGTTTCTTTAATCTTAACTGTATCAGCTTTTTCACTAAATTTTTGTATTTATCGGAATTAGGTTGCACTGCTTTGATCAAGTGTTTGCAAGTATTGATTGCCAGATCCAGTTCTTCTTGACTACTTAGACCAAAGTGCCCCTGTAAAAAAAAAAAATGTTGTAAGAACTTTTTTTTCAAATCTCAATTTATGACACCACACCAAAAATTAAATAGATCATATCTACAGTCTAATTAAAAAGATCAATAGTGAATGGTTTCCCAAAAATATAAGAATATTATAAATCGGATAAGAAGTCTTGAGAAGATATATTTTAACCCGGGCAAATTCTTTGTTTTTTATAAGTCATACACAACCCGTGTCAAAGGGCATATGACTCTATTCTTTTGGACCTTATATACTCCTATAGGTAGACGAAAATGAGTCTAAAAGTAAAAGCACATATTAATGTTAAAGTTAAATGAATTAAAAGTATGTGAACATTCAACATATAAAGATTATTATTAATAATTAATTATAATACTTTTCTTTTAAATAATTTAAAAAAAAGTACAGAAATAAACTCCATACTATCTAAAAGGTATTCAATAGGGTGGATCAAAAGTTTTCTGGATGTTTTTATACGCCCACATTTTCATGTGGACGTATTATGTCGTCGCCCCTGTCCGTCCGGACGTCCGTCCGTCCACAATTTGTTTGTGGACTCTCTACAGGTCACAATTCTTATCCGATTTTGACGAAACTTGAAATATAGGTTTATCCCCAAAAGATCTCGGCTGCTTTTGATATTGGCATGTATCGGATCAAAACTTCATGGATTATGGCCCCTGATTGTACGAAAAATCATGTTTTTAGCTTGTTGACCCTATAGAAGTCACAATTTTGAACCGATTTTGATGAAACTTGACATGCATGTTTGTAACCCAAAGATCTTGGTTCCTTTCGATATTTGTGGCTATCGGAATGTAATTTCCTGAATTATGGCCCCTGATTGTCCGACAAATCACCCTTTTTAGCTTGTGGTCCCTCTGGAGGTCACAATTATTATTTGATTTAAAAAACCATTTGATCATCACCGTTACACCCTAAGGAAGGTTGTGTTCGAATTTCGGGAACATTGGACGAATATTGCCACACAAAATGGCCGCCGTTTGTACGCGAATACTGTTAAAAAATGGTATATCAAGGTTGTGGACCCTGTGGAGGTCACAATTTTGATTCGATTTTGATAAAACTTGAAATTCATGGTTATAACCCAAAGATCTTGCTTCCTTTCGATATTTGCGCATATCGGATCGTAACTTCCTGAATTATGGCCCCTGATTATACGCAAAATCGCCCTTTTTTTTAGCTTGGAGGTCACAATTATTATTCGATTTAAAAAATCGTTTGATTATATCACCGTTACACCGTAAGGAAGGTTGAGTTCGAATTTCGGGAAAATCGGACGAAAATTGCCATACAAAATGGCCGCCGTTTGTACGCGAATACTGTTAAAAAATGGTATATCAAGGTTGTGGACCCTGTGGATGTCACAATTTTGATTCGATTTTGATGAAACTTGAAATTCATGGTTATAACCCAAAGATCTTGCTTCCTTTCGATATTTGCGCATATCGGATCGTAACTTCCTGAATTATGGCCCCTGATTATACGCAAAATCGCCTTTTTTTTAGCTTGGAGGTCACAATTATTATCCGATTTAAAAAAACGGTTGATTATTATATTACCGTTACACCGTAAGGAAGGTTGAGTTCGAATTTCGGGAAAATCAGACCAAAATTGCCATACAAAATGGCCGCCGTTTGTACGCGAATATTGGATCGCAACTTCCTGAATTATGGCCCCTGATTATACGCAAAATCGCCTTTTTTTTAGCTTGGAGGTCACAATTATTATCCGATTTAAAAAAACGTTTGATTATATTACCGTTACACCGTAAGGAAGGTTGAGTTCGAATTTCGGGAAAATCAGACCAAAATTGCCATACAAAATGGCCGCCGTTTGTACGCGAATACTGTTAAAAAATGGTATATCAAGGTTGTGGACCCTGTAAAGGTCAAAAGGTCAAAATTTTAATTCGATTTTGATGAAACTTGAAATTCATGGTTATAACCCAAAGATCTTGGTTCTTTTCGATATTTGTGCATATCGGATCGTAACTTCCTGAATTATGGCCCCTGGTTATACGCAAAATCCCCCTTTCTTTAGCTTGTGGTCCCTCTGGAGGTCACAATTATTATCCAATTTAAAAAAACGTTTGATTATATCACCGTTACACTGTAAGGAAGGTTGAGTTAGAATTTCGGGAAAATCGGACCAAAATTGACAGACAAAATGGCCGCCGTTTGTACGCGAATACTGTTAAAAAAATGATATATCATGGTTGTAGGTCACAATTTTAATTCGATTTTGATGAGGAAGGATTGAGTTCTAATTTCGTGAAAATCGTACCAAAATTGCCGGACGAAATGGTTGCCGTTTGTACGCGAATAGTGTAAAAATATGGTATATCATGGTTGTGGACTCTCTACAGGTCACAATTCTTATCCGATTTTGATGAAAAGTCACATTTCTAGGTTGTGTTCCGTCACACCATAATCATTGTCGGTTTCGAATTTCATTAATATCAGACTGGAACTGACCAACTAAATGGCTGCTCCCAATACAGTATGAAATACAGGACTTAAAGATGTAGGAAAAATCACTTTCGGTATTGCTTGTTCTCTGTCCATCTCTCGAAAATGTGGGCGTATCCTGCCTGGCAGTGCCAGCCTATCTTTATTTTGAGACATGACAAAAAGAAAACTGTGTAAATATTTCATTGAAAATAGGTAATTTCAGGCACAACAGCCACTTTTAAACTCTTCAGCATTTCCAGATGTAATTTTCTGATCATTAACAACTAATTGTCACATATCAATAAATACAAAAAGAAACTGACAACAATGTAATCACTTTGGATTACATTGTATTGTTCTAATTTTATTTTGCCTCCAAAATGAGAACAAATGGTTTTTTCGCTTCACAGGTTTTGAGATCGTAATAAACAATTTTTTTTCTCATTTGGGAGGCAAAATACAATTAGAACAAGACAATCTAGATCCAAGATGATTGCATATTCGTGATCTATGCAAACATTTATTCTAAATAGAAACGCTTGAGGGGTATAGGTCATTTAGATGTAATTTTAAAATCAATGTGAAGAGTCAAGAATTTTGATAATAGCCATTAAAACTTCATCACCGGACAGGGGATCACATGGCCATGTGGGTAAGGCGCTGGCTTGCTAGCCAGGAGGTCAGGTGTTCGATCCCTACATTGTCCAAGAAAGTTCATCTCGATTTTCCTGCGTGGTTTCCCCTTGTCAGTGATGCAGAACGGGTGGGCCTGACAAGAACAGCTGTCTAGTCATTCGGATGGGAAAAAACTGAGGTCCTGTGTACACATTGGCGTGCACGTAAAAGATCCCTCGGCAGTTGGAATTCGATATAAGAGTAGGCTGTAGCACCGCTGCCTGGGCAAAATTTCCCACATAGCACACTGTACGGCGTATGTTAAAAAAATTTTCAACTTATCTATCTCCCTTTTGAAAAAGAGGTCAGATTTTCATCTCCTTTAATTTTGCCTTATTTAAAATTATTTGTAAATAGGAATCATCTATCAGCTGTTTGGAGTAATCTCGTCAAGTTAAAATTCAACGGAAGTGCCACCATTTTGAAAACATGTGTCATTCTTTAAAATCTATCTCTTCTTACAATTCTTATCCGATTTTCAATATTTTTGACTTTATATTTTTGGAAACCATTTGAGTAAGAAAAAGGTTGCCCTTGAATTAATATGGCAGGTATTTTAATTTCCAGAGGACAGATTTTTAACATTTTTGAGTAATCTCTTCAAGTTAAAATTCACAAGAAGTGCCATCATTTTGAAAACGTAAGTTAATTTTTAAAATCAATCTTGTCCTACAATTCTTATTTGATTTTTTAATATCGTTATATTTTTGAAAACCATCCACTATTAGTAATCAATTGCTGAGATTTAAATTTTGGTATCTGAGGTCATAAAATTCAACTTTGAAAAAAGGTCAAATGTTCATGACAAACAATTATAAAGACAATAATAAATGTGCGTATTCTGAAAGTTTTATCAAAATTGGTCCAAAAACAAAGGTTCTGTGCCATTTTTGATAAAAACCAGGAAATTTTGCGAGAAGCATGTTACTAAGAGCAAAATATTTAAATCATATCCATATTCTAATTTTAGAGATCGATTGAAAATTGTGAACGGTTTCCCCAAAATATAAAGATACTGAAAATGAGATAAAAATTTGATGAACACATAAACTTTCTGTTTTTTAAAAGTTGCAGAGTCTTTTTGTTAGCATATCAATTTTGATCAAACTGTCAAAACATACGCCATACACAATTAATCCTTGACATCAAAATTTGACTGAATTTTATGACGTCGCTTTAAATAAATCTAGGTTAAATATCAAAAGTCTGATCAAGTGATTGATTGCAAATTGTGAATGGTTTCCAAAAAAATAAAGATGTTGAAAATTAAATAAGAATTGTGGAAAGAGACTTTAAAGTTTGACTACAAATTTCAAATTGATGGCACTGCCTGTGAGTTTTTAACTTGATGACATTACTCAAAACAGTTGCAAGATGACATGGCAAATATTGTTAAATATTATAAAACAGTTTTATAAATAAGAAGACTTCTGTACAGTCATTAACACGTAACAGTAGGCATCACCAATTCAATAATTAATCATTACAATGAATATAAATTTCAAGCTGATCAGATGATAACCTCTGTTGCTAGATCATTCAAACGTTCTACAGATTGAGCAGGGGCCATAAATGGAAACTATTGATATTTGATAGATCATCCTAACAATAAACAATGCATGTAAAAAAAATTATTATTCACAATATTCCACAAAGCAATGAAGGGCAATAATCCTGGAAGTTACATGTATTATTAGAAATTGCTTGAATTCTTCCTCTCACATATTTGAGGGTGATAAATATTGTCTGTAGAGAATTCATAAGAAATTTTGGGAAACATACCAACAAACTGCAATATTTGACTCACAATTCAGTATAAGTATATAAAAATGAATCCTTTACCTCAGGATGTGAAAAATGGTCTTCTGCAAGTCCAAGATCAGCAAAAGTAATTTCCTCACTATCTGAATTGCCATCTTCAGTTGGTGTAAATTCATTACTGCAAAACGATTCTACCAAGAAAAATGCTTTAATAATCAATAAGTTTATCCATGAAATATACCTCTCACTCAGTATAGAAATCAAGCGAAATAACTCTGGGTGTAACATTTAGAAACCAAGAAATCAAACTAAATTAGTGTTCAGCTTTTTAAAACAGTCCCATCTTTCAAAGATTAAATTGCAGAAAGCTTATTGTAAAAACACAATCATCGATGATTCTTTAATTATTCTCATTTTTGACACAATACATGACGGCATATATAATAAAACACATTAATATTATATCTAAATAATTAAAACTTATTAATCCTTCGAATACTGAACTGCTTATTCGCCAGCCATGTAAGTTACCAGACCAAAGCTACTTGATAAGCAATGACAGACAGCAGGGGTGACGACAATATACTGCCACATGAAATGTGGGTGCAAAAGCAACAAGTGGTGAATCGAAACCATGCCAGTTGACTCAATGACAGATGTTATTATGCAGCACGCACATGCTAAATATTCGGCCATCCACCCCAAAACCATCAGAAAAGACAAATCTTATGATGGATGTTTTAATTAAAAGCATGATCTATAAGTATTACCTGATCTTGCATTATTTATTAAATCCCCTTGATCTGGAGTTAAAAAGTAATTATCTTTGAAATCGTCAAAATATTCGTCATCAACATCTAAATCTCTATCAAAAGGGTTGAAACGATTCAACTGTTTGTCAGGACTAGCACTAACCCCATGCAATCTACTTGATGGAGAAGAAGGTGAACTCAAATTTCTACTGTCACTTTTTTTAACAGGTGAAATATCCTTTCCAATATTAGATGGTTGTTTCAGTTTGTTATGTGGCTGTTTATCTAAGGTATTCTGCCAAGAATTAGTTTGCAAATTTGAATTAACAGCACCATTAAGTAGCCTACTTGCTTCATTTGACTGGCTCTCATCATCCGATTCAAACTGTGATGCTTCTGTAAGAACAGCTCCAGTCATCTTAACAACTGCTGTTTTAGTTTCAATTCTGTGAAATTTATTATCCATTTTCCGTTCTGATTCCACTTTCCCTCCACTTGACCTGTAATAATATAACCCAATTAGAAATAAGGTTGATAATCTAAGAACTAAAACATGTATCAAATGCCTCTACATTATAAACTTTATCAAAAGCAGTTTTAAGGGACTTTTAATGCTTCAAGACAGTCAGACACCATTCATTTTGAAACCAAAATATTATACTAGTATTACCCTGATGGAGGTGTTTCTATTCTTATTTGAATTACATGAATACATGATGAGGTATTTTATGTGAACACCAATCTTTGAAAGAATTCATAATCCAAGAAGCCAAAATGTCTGTTTACACTATAACAAAATCAAGCTGAATAATCTAATATTGAAGCTGATGTACCATGCACATGTCTGTTTCTCAGATTAGAGCTACATATATACACACAAACGGCCTGTTTTCAGACATAGATCATTGGTGGCAGGGAAATTACCGGGTGTGGGTCCCAATCAACTAGTTGCAACAGATCTCCGCCACCCAAATTAAATTACTGCTCAATTTCTTGGCAAATTGCTACAATTATTTTGTAAGTTTAAATGATTTCGAATGCTGAGCAAATTGGTTTACAACAATCATCAATCAACGATAGATTTGAAGAAAAAATGTCATAGTTTCTTCTTGGTTAAAGGTTAAATCCACAGCTCGTAAATTTGAGGGACTTTCTTACAAAAGAATATCCATCAACATGGTAACGTTCATGTTCTTAAGTACAGGGTATTTGGAAAGATATGATGTATATAAGATTTTGCAAAATTTGACATGCTCTGCAAACGTCATAAATAATCAAAATCTATGTGAATATTTATCATTGGCTTCATAATACATGTAGGCCTGGCCTAATCAATATTTAGTTGGTCCATTTGATTATTTTTTTTATGGTCGTTATGAATGACAATTCGGCTATTCGGCACATTTAAAATACCCAGAAATATTCAAGGTCGTATACTAGTTGTGAAGAAAGTCTAATAAAGGGAGAGAAATAGCGTTTAATGTCCACTCCACACAAACTAGGTCATTTTGGGACTATCACACTCTTCAATATTTCAATAATTTGCTTACGCATAGGGGTATTTAGCAGTGGGAGGAAACAGGAAAACCTGGAGAAAACAAACGAGGTTGGACAGGTGATCCTACTCCTTGTCACGTACAACCAGGGACTAGCCCTAGGGACTTGGTAGAGTAGGGTATCAAAAGTCTAATTATAATTATAGCACCGAAAAATTATATGAGACATCGCGTGGAAATCATGTGAGGTCATAACTTAGTAATTAAAAAAACGCCATCTCTAAACATCCTTAGAACTTAGATCTCTGACTGAATACAGAATTAGAATAGACATCTGACAGTGGGAGTGACATCACACACGACACAGTGACAGTCAAAACGATCCGTTAATTGCTCTGTCTCAGTATCAGGTAAATGTATATAAATTGTGATTTCATAAAATAAAGCAGTATCGTGTCACTCAGACGAGAGAGTGGATAGAAATTTGTTGCTTTTTCTGTCTATTAATTACCGTAACGGTATTGTGATTTACTTCAAAAACGAATGTTTTTCTAGCCCTCTCGTCCTGTGTTTACAAAATATGAACCCAAGAGAGTAAGCTAGGGGACGTTACTCCAAATTAAATTAGGATTGGGCACACATAGGAAAGTCATTGTTATATCCTTGTGTGTTATTTGATTATGTGACAATTACTAAACAATTAAATGTCAATCAAAGAAAACACATGTATTTGTTTGGTAATTTTTTAAATGAGAATTAATCTGGAAAATGGATAGGATAGTGACGACTCCGTGCTGTTAACCTTGAACACCTTGTTATACATGCATGTTATACTAGTGACTACCTAGTATTTAGTGTGTTTTCCGGTATTTAGCATTTTCCCTGTGTTTTTCGGTATTCAGTATAAAATGGTGTTTTCCAGTAGTTTTCCTGTGTTTTCTGGTTGTTTTCCGGTGTTTTCGGGTATGTTGCTCGAACATCACTTGGGCATCGGATGTATTTTATGAATCTGTCTATCTACGTGCCACATATTGTCTACTCTAGATCAAGTGAAAACATCCCAAAACTACGGAGCCCGGTAAGGGACGCAAAAAATAAAAATATAATGATAATAACTGGCGCGCGCCGGATAAATAACTGGCGCGCGCCGGATGATAACTGGCGCGCGCCGGATAATAACGGGCGCGCACCGGATAAATAACGGGCGCGCGCCGGATAAATAACAGGCGCGCGCCGGATAATACCTATTGCATGGGCATCGCCACTGCGTCCTACACATATTCCGAATTCCATCTGCAAAGTGTCTTGTTACGTATTTTTATCCTATCCAAACGACCAGATACTGCGTCTTGAAAGACCCCCACCCCACCCCCACCCCGTCCTGCCCAACAGACACGGGACACCTACGTCGGAAATCCTGAGCACGATTTTATTTAATATCGTAACAATGGCTGCAAAGACCAAAGAAACCACGGTACTTTTATCAAAACTTTAAACAATGATTATTGACTGGCATTTTCCATTGAGTATTTCGAACTTATTACAGCGAAAACGGTTTAACTCTTACTGTATCCACCTCTTTAAGAAGGGTGCCCGAGTGGTTTGACGCGTGTGCGTTCAATCATAAGGTCGGACATTGAATGGAGTGACGTGGTATCGTCTTGTACGTTACGAATGTACGGTCGCCTGTCCAACGTAGAAGAGTTTCTCCAACTGCTAATGACCCTTATCTTAGTCCGAAATGTCCTAATTTGTGTCACGTGAATAAATGTTTAATTATTAATTTATATAAAATTTGAAGCCAAAATAAAGGTTCATAACCCGGGTGTTGGCAAAGAAAGTTCCTCGGGATCTCCGACGTATATGTCCCTTGTGTTTTGGGCATGACGTGGTGTCTTACAAGACACAGCATCACAGTATCTAGTCGTTCGGATAGGACAAAAGCACGTAACAAGAGTTTTTACAGTTGGAATTTGAAATATGAGTAGGGCACAGTGCCGCTGCTCATGCAAAATTTTCCTCATATTCTGGCATTCATTAGAGCGCAATAGGTATTATCCGACGCGCTAGTTAATTATCCGGCGCGCTAGTTAATTATCCGGCGCGCTAGTTAATTATCCGGCGCGCGCCAGTTATGTATCAGGCGCGCGCCAGTTATTATCGTCTTGTACGTTACGTCTTGTACGTTAAAATGTAGAGTCGCCTGTCCAACTTCGCGGAGTTTCTACAATTCTTACGATTTTCTGCTAATGACCCTTATTTTGTTCCGAAATGTCCTAATTTGTTTCGAGTAGACGTTCCTCCCACTCCTTCTCTCCAATCTGAGCTAACAGACAACGTCTTTTCTTGAGTTTTCCATTTCAAGAAGGGGTGTTCTTTATAAATGAGAGGAAACCGAGTGAACCGGAAAGCCTACAGCACAAGTCCCCACAAATGCCCGATTTCCCATTCCGTCTGATAATGCCCGATTTCCCATTCCGTCTTAACGTCCGCATCCGATGGAGATATCTTATTCCATTTTCTTAGCGCACGCACAGGGGTGTTTCCCTAGGGAAGATACCGGAGGTACTCGGAGTAAACCCATCTACAAACCACATAAAATTATGCTCACATCAGGGATGAAAACCACAGCCGCAAGCTAGGTGACCGGCTAGCCTGAGGTCCATGTGCGGCATTCTAGATCACTAGCCCACCCCCACCCCCATAATCGTAATACTGTGATAAACCAAACTTTATGTTGGGGTCTGTTAGCTCAAATTGGAGAGAGGCGGTTGGGGTAACGTCTACCCGACACAAATTAACACATTTTAGGACTAACATATGGACCATTAGCAGTCGCAGTAAACCGGAAGACTTGGAGAAACTCCGCTACGTTGGACAGGCGACCGTACATTCGTAACGTACAAAACGATAACACGTCACTCGATCCAATGTCCGACCTTATGATTGAATGCGCACGCGTCAAACCAGTAATCGTTTTCGCTGTAATAAGTTCGAGATACTCAATGGAAAATGTCAGTCAATAATCATTGTTTAAAGTTTTGATAAAAGTACCGGGGTTTCTTTGGTCTTTGCAGCCACTGTTACGATATTAAATAAAATCGTGCTTAGGATTTCCGACGTAGGTGTCCCGTGTTTGTTGGGCAGGACGGGGGGGGGGGGTCTTTCAAGACACAGTATCTGGTCGTTTGGATAGGATAAAAACACGTAACAAGACCCTTTGCAGATGGAATTCGGAATATGTGTAGGACGCAGTGGCGATGCCCATGCAATAGGTATTATCCGGCGCGCGCCCGTTATTTATCCGGCGCGCGCCCGTTATTTATCCGGCGCGCGCCAGTTATTTATCCGGTGCGCGCCAGTTATTATCCGGCGCGCGCCAGTTATTTATCCGGCGCGCGCCAGTTAATATCATTATATTTTTATTTTTTTGCGTCCCTTACCGTGCTCCGTACAAAACAACCTATATTTTTTATGCGCTGTTATTTCTTTTAAATATGTTTAATATTGAATAAATGCTATGAATCAAAACAACTTAAATAATAGGATAGAAAAAAAACAAGAATGAGAACATAATTATTGTCATTTGTAGCGATTATATATGTACCATACTTTATGAAATAGAAAGGCGCATGATAATGTTCAATATTAAGCAAAATGGGACCTAGCTAGCTGTAGGCATGAAATTATAATGTTCCATAAAACTTGATTCCATTTCATTAATTCCTCATTAACAATAGAAAAATTAATTAGATCCATATGCCTATAATTAAATACTAGGCCTAATTCTATTGTGGGGGTGGTAGATGGTCGAATGGTCAGTATGTGTGTATGCTCCCCTGAAAAAAGTGTTTTGCCCCCGTCCCTTCGCTGTATCATATTATAAGGTCTATTAGTTATTACTGAGTCAACTGGCAGGGTCTCCATTGTCTGGGTGTATGTGACAAGGTAGAGTGGGGGTCGCTTCTCTGTCTCCTCCGGTTTCTTCGGCAAGCGAATTATTGAAATAAAATCGAACCATGTGTAAGTCGCGAAATGACCTTGTTTTTGTCGTGTAGATGTTAAACCCTATTCCTCTCTCTATAAATATGGTGGTCTGAAACCTACTTGACTTGTCGGAGTTGCATTCCCTGCTCCACTCTTCAATAATAAGGCAAAAAGATACATTTTCTTATATCCCTACGCTCGAGAAGGAGGAAATAATTATAAAAGTAACACGGTGTTTTCTTTTATGTTAACACGCATGAAGCCGGGACAGTATTAACCGACCCCTCTGCTAACTAGCACACGAAACTAATATGTGACAAAAGAATAAAGAAATAAATTATATTATATAGTGCATAGAACTATTTCGCACTGTTAAAGCGGAAGCACAAAATCGTGGCCGCCATTCTTATTTAGTAACGTCTTTTAGGTGAATAATATTCATAAACATTCTTTTTTAAGAATGAATTTGATTTGTAGTCCTGCCTTTGTGTTTCTGTTATAAGGAAGTATATATTTCAATAGCTGATACCCTTTTCTGATTATAAAAAAATTGCAGGAGGCCGGCTGATTAAAGCTAAGACATATATTGTTATTAAGCGTGAAGACTTCACGTTCACTTTTAGTAGAGAGAAGGCGAAGGTAAGTTCAAAGTTGGGATGTCACTCGGTGAACAGGGTGTTTCAAACTATCGGCCTAATCTTTAGAATAGGTGACCTTAATAATAAAATTTAGTAACTTGCAAGCTTAATTGCGATAGGCCTAGTAGTAATGACACATTCCATTCTATGAAGAAAGGGCGGTCGGACGATTTACCCAACCAATCCCGTCCAAAGCAGGATACACCATCTCTGACGTTTGTTTTTACTTAATTTAAGCTACGATTGGTGCCCTTAGTTTCACCCAGCAGCCTCATTTGTTAATTAATGTCTGTAACATAGATCTTGAAAATAGCATAGGCTTACTGGAAATAAAGTTGAGTAATTAAACATAGATAGTATTATTAGTAAACATACCCAGCCCGATGTCATACATGTAAATTGAAGTTGACATTGTAGGCGTTTACATGTCATTTGGGACTCGCGTCATTTGGGACTCAAAAAAATATGACCGCGACATTTGGGACTCGGGTATAAGACGTTTGGGACTTTGGTGGTACATGTATACGTCGTTTGGGACATTGATAATCAGTCTACCAATACCTCACAAGTCACAGTATACTTAGCATTATTCATATTTCTGCCTATATGAAATATATTTTAATCAGAATATCAACGATTCCTTTGAAAAATTAAGAAGTTTATTATCCAATGCCATATTTTTAGCCCAATCTTCCTGGGGCGCAGGCTGTTTCGTAACCTGGCTTTTTCGTACTTAGTTCTTTCGTACCTCGTTTCGTACCTCAGATTGATTCGTACCTTTTCGTACGTGTTGTTGAAATAAAGTTGAAACATATGATTGAATGATCGTACCTTTTTCTACGTGTTGTTGAAATAAAGTTGAAACATGGTTCGTACCTTTTCCTCTACATATGTTGAAATTAAGTTGGAACATGACCACTTAAATTAATAATATCCAACCACTACGAGAATTTTATTAAACTTTATTAAACAAAGATGACCGCTTGTGCGTGAATTTGATACAAATTGCTGCTGATACAAATTGCTTTGTACTGTTTTAAATATGTTGAAAGAAATTTAAAAATATAAGCTGGCAAACAAAAACAAACACTGCGATCTGCCTTTGTTGTTTATAATCTGGTGTTGATTACTGAGTTGTGATTCTTGACGATAATTGATTGGCCATTGTTAAATCGGTTAAATAGAGATTGAAAACTATGTAATCTGGTGTTGATTATTGAGTCCATTCGAGTGGGGGAGGACCATTTTTCGGACAATCAGGGGCCATAATTCAGGACGTTACGATCCGATGGGTGCAAATATCGAAAGGAACCAAGATTTTCGAGTTAATACTGTTAGTTTATTTCAGTAAAAAGGAGAAATACAAAATGACGATCTTCATAATTCAGTTAATACTGTTAGTTTATTTCAGTAAAAAGGAGAAATACAAAATGACGATCTTCATAATTCAGTAGGCTATAAAAATTGAATATTCCCGTCCACATGTGGAAAGAGAAAACAGCGGCCAGAGTATGCAATGCATTGTGCATGCATGTTTGAATCCAAAAGTAAACTGTAAAAGTTTAAATTAACCAAGGTACAAAACAGCTCATGTGAGACGGGTTAAGTTTAAGTACAAGTAAAACTTGAAATTCCCGAAGGTACAAAACAGCTCACGTGAGGTACAAATGAACTAAGTACGAAACAGCCAGGCTACGAAACAGCTGACATCTTCTTCCTGACTATTGATGAGGAAATTATATAGATAGAACTCAATGTCCATTTAATACTGCTGCTCAGGTTATTTAGTGGTTCAAGATAGTGTATCCTTGCACGTGTGTGTGTGGGGGGGGGATGGATGAATGGTTAGCGTGTGCGCAATGTATCATAAATCATGTCATTGAGTCAATTGGCATGGTTTTGAATCCCCGGTTGTACGTTACAAGGAGTAGGGTCACCTGTCCAACCTTGTGGGTTTTCTCCGGTTTCCTCCCACTGCTAAAGACCCCTATGCACAACCGAATCGTTGAAATAAAATTAAACCATATTATGTTGGGCCCGAAATGACTTAGAGTGTGGATTTTAAACCCCATTTCTCTCTTTCTCTCCCTGGTCAAATGAACTATTGAATAGCCCAAGCGGCATTCAACATTGGACCCTGCAATGTGAAAAGTACACAATTAAGGAAAAATTAAAAGGAGATTAAAACTATCTCTTAATATATGTGTAAGTTTACACATGTACTTACTATCAAGCCTCATGGCTGCATGTAATAAACTTTGACAAATACCTTTTTAAAATTAAAACTATCTCTACGAATATGTGTAAGTTTACACATGTATGTACTGTCATGCCTCATGACTGCATGAATTTTGACAATTTCTTTTTAAAATTATATAAGCTTATGCTTGTATAATATAGTAGGCCTACATGTACTTGCCGCTTTATACTATCATATTGCTGCTACAGATACATGTTATATTTCTCTCTGGTAGTCCACCATCCACAATTTCTCATGAACATGCTACAGACCACCAATTTATCATTTGATCTTTTAGAATTTATTTTGTGTACATTAATGAGGCTGAATTGATAATAACTAATAAGTTCATATATTTTTTCAGGAAAGCACATCAGTCAAAATGGGGAAGATGTTATCAAAGATTTTCGGCAACAAAGAGATGAGGATACTCATGTTGGGTTTAGATGCTGCAGGAAAAACTAGTATCCTTTAAAATACATCTGAAAAATAGTTTTCTGTTCATACATCTACACTGAAATGTAGTCGTATAAGCTTACTTATCACTCTCGTCCATTTAACATTCTCTCTTTCACAATTGCTTGTGAACGTGCTTGTGTACACTGTAGAGGCTGTGATTGCTGTTCACTATTCGATTGTCTCGAAATTCTTGCTTGTGAACATGCTTGTGTACACTGTAGAGGCTGTAATTGCTGTTCACTATTCGATTGTCTTGAGCCCTGGTGTGAGCGTATGTGGCATGGAGATAGGGGCGCCTTCTCAACCTTGTGGGTTTCCTCCGGGCACTCCGGTTTCCTCCCACTGCTAAAGACCCCTACGCACAAGCGAATTATTGAAATCAAATGAAACCATATGTTAGTCCCAAAATGACCTGGTTTGTGTCGAGTGGACGTTAAACCCCATTTCTCTCTCTCTCTCTCTCTCTCTCTCGATTGTCTCGAAACTCTTGATAATTACTGATTGCCTTGATTCATTTGATATAACTTGTGGACGATCTAGAAAGTTATTATCCTATTGACCCGATATCTATACACAATAGCTGGGGACATACGAGCAGCAATTGTTAAAATTGCTTGAAAAAATGCCTGTGTGCCCCTTCACAGCGACGATGCATGGATTCTGCTCGGCGAAACATTCCCCTGATAAATCGCTTGTATCTTGCATGTTAGATATTTTCGGCCGAATATTTTTCGCCATTGATAAAATTAGTCCTTGTCCAGCATATACATTGTGTTGTTGTGTGAACCATTTTTATTGGCCAATCATAGATGATTGATATCACATGATCTCAAAATGTCTGCCTCCTCCACTGCATGGAATCTAACTTATGTACACAACAAGTTGCAATTTGTCCAATCGATGCAATCAAGCGAAATAATACCCTCGTCTGCCCGTAGCATTGGAATGATCAAACTTGGTGTACATGTTCATAAGTGTAGTGTCGGGGCAGAATTTTATGATAAACATTTTATGCAGTTTGATTTGTTGACATTTGTAACACAATAACTCTGAATGGAAGTCGGAACTGATATAATTTGGTGTACAGTTTAATTTCACAGCCCACTACTGTCCAGAATTTACATGTTATTTACGGTATACTTAACCATATTTAAGCTGTTTTATATAAATTGAAGTTAGGTCAACCAGTTACCACCATACCAACAGTAGGATTTAATGTTGAAACAGTAACATATAAAAACGTCAAATTTAGTGTATGGGTAAGAAGTTTAACTTTACAGATATTTTTAACTTTGACTATAACACATATTTCAAAGAGTAGGTTTATTCAGCCTATGTCATCAAGCAAATCAGATTAAAATACAGATAAATATTTCGTTTAGTCCCTTTTACTTTTGATGGTCTCTACTACATGAAGATCTGACCAGTTGTAGGGGGAAATCATTTCAGGCACAAGCGGCTTTTGACCTATGGCATCAGACATTTGATTAACAAATCAGCATTGATGTTTCTAGTTGGATACTCAAAGTTTCGTGCATCCCACGTGAAGAACTGGCTGAAACAGACCGTTTCATTGATTGTTCTAATCCCTCCCATCAATCAGATTGTGGGTTACATGTATTTTAATCTTCCAGATCCTAGTGTAGTAAAGGCAAGTAAAATGAAATTTTGAACTATAAAATATGCAAAACGAAATAGCATTTGGGTTTTAATCTGATGGTCATCAAGCTACTTAATACAAATATATATGTAAATATAGATCAATCGCCCAAAACTCGCAAGGTATGTCAGGTATGTGTATGTACTATCTTCAATAAAAGTTGAAAGACACTGATGAACTTAAAAGCGATAAGTATGACCAATAGGTAGTAGTTGATATGAACTTTTTAAGTAAAAGAGTGTGAGTAGGAGTAGTGATGAATAATGATAGAGACAGTACATGAACATAATTTGTAACAACAATCGACCTAACATTATAATATTTATATAACTAGATGAAACCTACTATTGATATGTAATGTAAGGGATACCACACCATAAAAAAACCAACAAAAGAACTACAAATGTACATGTAAGATGAAGGGAATGATCAAATCTGTACCTTGCTGACAAATATTCTATGAATTTTCTGAGTGTAAGGAATTACACTAAGCAGTCAAGTATCGACCCTTTCTTGAACTGATGTTAGCTAACACTTGATTACATTCTTTCTGTAATCTTATTATATACAGTATGTAATTCAGCTCTACCTACATATACATTTATGTTGACCTGTTATATCATTCATTATTTATTTATCTGGGTTTGTGGAAGCCGATTTAGATAAACTATTATCCTGTCAATATAATTTTGTTTGCTGATAAATCAATATACATACGTATTTAACGTATTGTATAAAAATAGACAAGAATAACTAATTATGTGCAAGGTATAATAATAAGAGATGATATATTATATAATAGATCAAATATGATGATAAAGGTATGATGAGGCAAGTCCAACTGGTTGATTACTAGGTACAAAATTAAATGTTCTGGGAGAAGAACATTAATATATATAAATCTTGATTTATTTTTACTATAGGATGTGGGAGGACAAGATAAAATTCGGCCATTATGGCGCCATTATTTTACTGGAACCCAAGGATTAATATTTGTATGTGATACAGCAGATCGAGATCGTATTGATGAGGCAAGGCAAGAACTTCATCGTATTATCAATGATAGAGAAATGAGAGATGCCATAATTCTAGTTTTTGCAAACAAACAAGATTTGCCTGATGGTAATGTATACTGTTTTTGTACACTATTATTTCTATAACTACATGTATAAGCTAGAAACAGTTGGTCCCCACTGTCAGTCTCATTATTCCTCCTTTGCATTGACATAGTTGAATAATAGTTAATAGTTATTGTAGATTGAATTATCTTGTAAAACAGGATTTTTATTGGGGGAGGCAAATGAAATAATAATCACCAACAATAATGTTACAAATGTACTTTACTCTATGAAAATGTGATCTACATGTACACGGAGCTTCAATGCTGTTAAAGAAATAATTATTTGACAAGATATAAACAGCATATTCCTGAAGCAATGGCCCGAGAAATCCCTCTCTGACCATTGCTGGAATAGCGTCTGTTTCTTGAACTTATGCAGGAGTGTGTCTATTCTTTCTGTTCAATGAAAGCTATCACTTAAGTACAGCAACATTTACAGTCCTTCGTTTAATCTGGGTCTTCCCTAAAACTTTGGACAGTGATTTAAGGTATTCAAAACGGTGAAGTGAAAGTATGTTCGTTTCCAAACAGTATTGTTTACATTTCATTCGACTTGATAGCCTCGTTTGTCACGCAATTAGTTTTACTGCAGTATTCTGCTATGCACGGGTTAATTAGGCATAATAAAATCGTGAGTCATGACGTAACGTTATGTAAACATATTTGGTCCAATATTGGCTGCTAGTGATTGGTTGGTAGACGGACTAATGACAAATCAAAATTTAAAACAACAATATCCACTCATAATAGCAGTGTGTAGTTGGATTACCTCTAATCAAACGCAACACTGCGTGGAGTATGTATAAACAGTAGCCACAATCTTTAATATGATGTACTGTAGTTTAGGTCCATGTTATTTAAGAGATGATATTATAAATGGTCTGATATAGAGCTATAACCCTAAGCCATGTAGTTGTCAGCTTATTACCAGCTATTATTAAATAGGAAAATTGAAAACAAGTTTTAACTACAAATGCTACAGTACAATGTACCTATAGTAGAAATCAGGGATTAGCGAAAGAAAGCACTGATGATTTTGTATGAAGTACATGTAAATTATGACCAATAACCCAGATTTAGTGCTTACATTAAATGAATGTTGTATATTGTAGCCATGAAGCCACATGAAGTTACTGAGAAGCTAGGATTAACAAGGATAAGGGATAGAAATTGGTACGTTCAACCAGCTTGTGCTACCACTGGAGATGGACTTCATGAGGGTCTTGCCTGGTTAACATCGAACCATAAATCTTGACCTGTGTCTTGATAGAATTTGTTTTTTAAGGGATTGCATGGTGCACTTTGTGGAAAGACTGGAAAAAAATAATATTCTTCATATGGACCTTTTTTATTTTTAATTCAAATAGGAATATCACTTAGTTTTATAAGAGATTGTAAACCTTTTTTCTCTTTGTTAAATTTATCCATTTTGTTGAATTTATCCATTTTGTTCAAATTTGAGTATATGAAGTTTATGATGGATGAACTTAGTGCAAATAGAAATATACATTGTATAAAGATAGCATATCTGTATATCTTCATGAATTCATGGTGTTATTTTTGTCTTAATTAAAATTTTCAATTATTAATATTCTATTTAGTATATCACATATAATGGGAAGAATGGAGAATAGACTATCAATTCTGCAGAAAATACAGATAGAAATAGATGTTAGGTTTTAAAACAATTTTACCCAAAAGGCCATTTTTTAGCAAATTTTCAACTAAAGTTACTTATTTTAAAAAATAGACAAAGAAAAATATTCTGTTCAAAATATTTGATTAATGCAAATTGTAAGTTGGCCTGTTGAAGTATACATGATATTTTACATTTGTAAGTAATAATGTGAAGATTACTTGATTTGTATCCACTGACATTGATGTTGCTAGGTTAACTTATGTCTATTTTTTTTTTCTAAAGTTCTATTTAAATACTATCTAAATAATAACTCTTATCGGAACTTCGAAAACACTATCTAAATAACACTTATCTCTATCAGAGGTTCGAAAACACTATGTAAACAATACTTATCACACTTTCATCAACACTATCTAAATAACACTCATTTGCTTATGCGCTTAATTAAGTAATGATGTCGACAGATACCGAATTCACCATAATACAAAATTGGCTATTTTCACTAATGCTTTGATAAGGTTAATTTGTTCATGGAAATACATTTTTTACTCTTAACATTACAACATTTCAAAACAATATCCATAAAAACCCTTTTTATTGGCCTAAATATACTTCAACTGGATGTAAAGATGCACAAGAAATTTCTGATTCTGATGCAGCAAAAAGGTGAATTTTGTAAAATATGCCAGATATCACCTTGCGACCCCCTACCATTATTCTCAAAAATATCGATTTAAGTCTGGATAAATTTGTCAGAGGTAATTTAAGGTGTGATTCGGTAAAAAAAAAATTGGGAACATAATCTTTTATTGTTCTTAAATTATAGACATATTCTCAAAAAAAGTTAATTTCTAAAGGTGTGACACTTCCAGTGCACTTTCGAATTTGTCTTAAAAAATAAAATAAACAAATCATTAATAAGAAAGGACTGTAGACAGTCTAGCATGTAATTACATTGACAAGTTGTATTTATTAAAGAAAAATGTAACAAATTTGTTCAATTAAATATTCTTAAAATGTTTTAATGAAAGGCGAATAGGAGGATCCAGTTTGATGCAATAGCTAATTATAAACCTGAATCTCACATCAGTTTATGCCAACCTGGACTTGACCTAATTAGAGACAGAACATTGACCAAAGTAATGCTACCACCCATATTCATACACAACTTTGTAAGCAGTTTTAGCCAATGGCTATTTGGATTTATTAAAACAGAGATTATATTTAAATACCAATAACTGCAAAGCGTTAGTTTTATTTCTACTTGGTGTCTTTGATTAGGTCAGTGTCTTCAAAAAGTAGTAAAACCCATTTAGAATATTTAATATGAATATATAGAACACGATTATTAGGATTTTCCATCAAATGCAGCCAGAAATGTGAATTGTTTGTGTACATAATGTCTTGTCTTTATATATATTTATATATATATATGTCCTTTTTATACAAGTATGTTTAATATTCTGTTAAGATTTTATATTGTTTAACGAGGTAAATAATAGTTTATATGTGTGTATTGTATATTATACTGAAAATTATTTAACATTAACATGGCAGAGCAAGTTTTTTTTATTAAAGTATTGTATGTCAATGTACCGATTAAGTCAATATCTTGTACAAAAATATAATTCCAATAAGAATCTAGATAGTCATATTGATTTTTGAACTTGGTAATCTTTTTATTTTTAAGGTGATACTGTTCAAAAAAAAAAAGCCTGATGCTCTGCCAATTTGCTTCTCATCAACATGAAACTTTTGCTTTTCACAATTACGCTTTGATTACCCGACTTCTATTTATTTTTATTTGGTATAATGTCACAATTCCAATATGGCTGGGATGTGTGTCTTAATTGTAAAAGCTCTCAATTCGAGTTAGAAAGACAGGAAGCTTGGCATGAATGTTCCTTGGACTAATATACATCGATTGAGTTGGGTTTCCTAATGTCATCACGGCAGGATTGTTTTTGGTACAACTGTGCATCAAATTTTTAATCAGGTGTCACAATTCCAAATGGTGGCGATGACATCACAACTCGAAAAATGCCTAAAGCTTAACTTTCTGTACCATTATCGATGTCATCGAGATGACCATCTTACGTGTTGCATCTGTTCCAATGACCTGCATAGTTTTAATTGTCGATCACGTTATGCAAAAATAAAAGACAAATAGAGTCAATTGTCATACTCAATCAAAAGTACGAAATATTCCAAGGACCCTTAATTTCTCATTTGTTTTGCAGATTTCTATTTAAAAAACTTTGTCTTTTAGATCAATAAGCACATTTCTGTGTAAAATGTATTATATTACAACTAGTAAATATATTATTATACATATTAGAGTTGATTTGCTTATCATCCTAATACAAGAACCAAGCCTTTTACAACAGATTTGTTTAAAATTGGATCCGGTTTCCTATTAGCAAAGTAGTAAGGTAGTCTTTGGTCCCAAGTGTGATTTTCATTTTGTGAATAGGTGTGTGGTCCAGTAGACATCCAGGATTCAACTTCCCCAAAATTGGTTGGATCAACATATGTATGCAAATACATCACATAGAATAGACAAATATTCCCCTGCATAAGGTCTGCTAGATCTAACACATGAAACTGAAGTCAATTGTGAACAGTTACTCTACTTAGTGTAAAATGCTATTCAATGCCAAATAGATTATCTGCTGCATCAGACGCAGAAACACCCCTAAAATTGGGGCCTGTAAACATATGTAAGCAGAAATTTGGCTAGAACATTGCATAGTACATGTATATAAAAAATAAATGGACTGGTACATCAATTTGAGAAATGAGGTTTACTGTCCACTCGACACAAACTTAGGTCATTTCCGGACTAACATGGTTTTAATTTTATTTCAATACAACCGGGGATTCAAAACCTTGCCGGTTGACTCAATGACAGGCTTTATGATATAGCACCATTTGGCCATCCACACCCCCCCCATCTATTTGAGAGGGAATTAGGTAGATATTACACGTATTACCCAAATGAAATGATGTCCTGTTATTCAGCATCTACTCCACTAACAATGGAGATGGAAATAAGGGTGTTCTTTATAAAACAAAACATTGCTGCTCAATATTTATTACTATAATACTGAAATTATTACTTATTGCCTTCAATTAAAATATGAAAATACAAACAATAATCTATTTAACAATATAAAATTATTAACAAGTAAACTTGAGCAATGTAAACAACAAGTAATTATTACAACAATAACATCCTTCCTTTAATCTCTTTGGTATTTTTATATTAACAAATAAAATAACATTTAGAAACTGAGTATTTACACAGAGTATGAAAAATTGCATGAAATATACAGCAAATGTTATGTTTGACACTTAAAAAACATAATCCACAAAGGACTTTGTTTGTGCTGTTTTCACTGTGTATTTAGTTAGGAGTGTGCTTATAATGATTGAGGTCAAACTTTCATGAAAATTGGTCAGTAACTCAACTAGAGTAAAATATAGAGTCGTTATTAAATAGCTAATATCTTTTGATCAATAATCATATCTTTAGTCTGTGAAAACCCTCAAAATCAATAAGAATTATATTTCACCCAATACTGATTAGGTATTCCTGAATATTTTATGAAAAACTGGACAAGAAATCAACCATGTAGTAGAATGAGTGGGGTAATATATATATCAGAAATCTAGTTCTTTACACAAATCCTATTCCTAAAAGTTTGACCATTAAATATTCAGTTTCAATCAACCATCTGTGAAAGAGTACACTGATCTGACTAAGATAAGAAATGAATTCCTACACATTAAAATGCTTTAATTATTACAATCTTCTTCAAAAGAATGAGAGTTGATCCTTAAAACCAAAATGAACAGTCCCACCAGTATTAAATTCCTTCTACAATACTGTCTAATAATAGAGACAATTAATAGATAAATTTCAAAATACTACAAAGTGATCAAGGGCAATAACTATGGCCTGATCAGAAGTCTCTATCATTTCACGCTACTACATGTCACTGATGAAAACAACATACTGCAGGGGCGGATCCAGGATTTTCAGAAAGAGGGGGCGTGCTGCACCAACTTGGGAGTGCGAAGCTCGGAACCGTGATTTTTGAGTGTAAAAATGCCTACAAGGACAAATTTCATACTAGTACTGTAAATTACGATTTGAAAACCTAAACTATTTTTGTTCTCCTTTCTCGCGAGAATATATGGAGCTAAAAATTGTTCGCTACCTCAAAAAATAGAGGGGGCGTGCACCGGGTGCGCTCCCCTCTGGATCCGCGCCTGTACTGTATACAGTAAAAAAGACTGGATGATAAATGTAGTTTGCTGACGCTCAGCAATCCTCGACAGATTTTGGAACCTACATCTAGTCTCGGCTGTATGACAGTAAGTGATATGTACCTACGCCTATAAATTTGCGATGCGGCTACCGGTTTACTTTAACAGGAAAACTTGATGCTATTACAAACAAACAAGACACCATGGACGCAGCCATGTCCAGGACCTTTAGTTTAAAGTAGTTCCAAGACACCATGGGCGCAGCCATGTTTCATCCAGGACCTTTAAAGTAGTTCCAATATGGCGGAATTCGTCATACAGCCGAGACTAGATGTAGGTTCTGGAATCTGTCGAGATTTGCCAAGTGGTTTGCTGAGTGTTTTCCAAGAAATTACAAGTTGATCGGGATCGCAATGTACCACCACATTGTGTAAGTATACAACAACAAAATTTGTACAACATACCTATCATAATGTAGATAAATTTCAAGAAATTTAATTAAAAATCTTTTTTTTTTATAAAATTAGCATTCATAAATTAGAAGAAAGCTGTTCACTTCTACAAAAAATCTGAAAGTTACGCCTTGATTTGCAAATAAAGCAAAACCAAACAAATATCCTAGCTTTTTTTAACCAGTACTGTAGAGTTATGACTAAAATATTCCATAATCATTTTATTTACGGTTCTCTACACTCTGCCATAAACAAAGCAATTTTTTTTGCTAGATCTGTTTTGACATCAGTTGGAAACAAACACACTTCGTTCTCTGTAGATGACACAGCTTTAAATGACAGAGCACATGGTGAAGTCTTTTGCGTAGCATTTACATATTTCTCCAATTTAGCACTCTCATTATCAACAAACACAATTGTTTTCTTTGCAAACTGAAGAAGAAAGAGCATGACCAAAATTTTGTTAATCAAAAACTCATAGACTAAAACCTACTAATCAAAATTATAATAAAAAACTTATTCACAGTTTCATAAAAATAATATCTATTCACAATGCATTATGTATAGATAAAGAGTTGGTCGTGTTTAAAGTTTTGACAAGCTATAGCGTAGATTGTTTATTATTGTAGCAAAGGTATTTGATAATTTAGAGTCCTTTTTATCACTTTTGCTGCTGTTCAAAACAATTTAAATCTCGACCATCTGATAAAAGAGAGTTGATTTTAGGCTTGTTATGTGAATAAATGTCTAAATAATAGTTTGTCGTAATGCATCTTCTATGTCATTTTCTAGCCTTAATGATTATATTTTGAATGACGGTTAAATTTTAACTAAATATAAAACAACATAGAATATGGCTAGAAATGCTTATAAGTATTTGTATTTGGCTTGGATTACAAATAGCAAAAGTCAGAACAAGGTCTGTTGACTTTGTCGGAAGATTAAGAATACTATTAATAATAGTATTATTATTTTTTAGCAAACAACATCATGGGGCGACAGTTACATTCTACACTAAGAAGTAAGACTTTCAAACATCAAATGATCTAGTTTGTGTCGAGTGGACGTTAAACCACATTTCTCTCTCTATTTCTCTCTGAAAGAGCCATCTACAAAATGTATCAGGAATCTTGGTAAGGATATCGACTAAAAACTATACAACGCTATGCAACCAGATATTATGTAAGCACTTAGGGTTATTTAGACCCGAGGCTCAGTGCACTGGGATGTCCATCAAATTGGCACAAAACCAGACCCAACTCACATGACCTTTTGACCCTGAATATCTCGAAAACGCCCCGACGGCAAACTGATTACCACTTGGCATCGTATTTTACGCGAAACTTTACTATAGAAAAGTTGGGTCTGGTTTAGTGCCAATCTGATGGACACCCCTCTGAACTGAGCCTCCAGACTAATTGCTATAAAATTCTTCCACAAAAAAAGGTGACATGACTTACATCAATATTAATTTTATCTACTAAACAAGTATCAGTAACATCAACAACATAGGCCTTCATTGTAGGATTACTATTGTCAATAACTTTACATAATGTTTTTAACACCTTCTCCTAAAAAAAATAAAAAAATAAAGAAAATCAAACTATTGTTGTAGGAAAATTTCACATATTTTGGTGTATTTATTTATTTCAGTAACATGAAAAGATATCTATAGTATCAACTTACAACCGGGTCTTGTAAATCCTGTAAATGATCTTTCAATACTATTTTTTCCATGCTATAGCTGCCAATGTTAATCATATTTATATCTTGTTCTTCTGTAAAACAAACAAGATTAAAGTCAATTTTTTGCGTACAATCAGGGGATATAATTCAGAAGTTACAATCCGATATTATCTGTTGAATATCAAACGGAACCAAGATCTTTGGGTTATAAACATGCATTTCAAGTTTCATCAACATCAGATTAAAACTGTGACCTCTACAGGGTCCACAACCTTGATATACCATATTTTTATACGCCCACATTTTCATGTGGACGTATTATGTCGTCGCCCCTGTCCGTCCGGCCACAATTTGTTTGTGGACTCTCTACAGGTCACAATTCTTATCCGATTTTGACGAAACTTGAAATATAGGTTTATCCCCAAAAGATCTCGGTTCCTTTCGATATTGGCATGTATCGGATCAAAACTTCATGGATTATGGCCCCTGATTGTACGAAAAATCACGTTTTTAGCTTGTGGACCCTATAGAGGTCACAATTTTGAACCGATTTTGATGAAACTTGACATGCATGTTTGTAACTCAAAGATCTTGGTTCCTTTCGATATTTGCGGCTATCGGAATGTAATTTCCTGAATTATGGCCCCTGATTGTCCGAAAAATCACCCTTTTTAGCTTGTGGTCCCTCTGGAGGTCACAATTATTATTCGATTTAAAAAACCGTTTGATTATATCACCGTTACACCCTAAGGAAGGTTGAGTTCGAATTTCGGGAAAATCGGACGAAAATTGCCATACAAAATGGCCGCCGTTAGTACGCGAATACTGTTAAAAAATGGTATATCAAGGTTGTGGACCCTGTGGAGGTCACAATTTTGATTCGATTTTGATGAAACTTGAAATTCATGGTTATAACCCAAAGATCTCGCTTCCTTTCGATATTTGCGCATATCGGATCGTAACTTCCTGAATTATGGCCCCTGATTATACGCAAAATCGCCTTTTTTTTAGCTTGGAGGTCACAATTATTATTCGATTTAAAAAAACGTTTGATTATATCACCGTTACACCCTAAGGAAGGTTGAGTTCGAATTTCGGGAAAATCGGACGAAAATTGCCATACAAAATGGCCGCCGTTTGTACGCGAATACTGTTAAAAAATGGTATATCAAGGTTGTGGACCCTGTGGAGGTCACAATTTTGATTCGATTGTGATGAAACTTGAAATTCAAGGTTATAACCCAAAGATCTTGCTTCTTTTCGGTATTTGCGCATATCGGATCGTAACTTCCTGAATTATGGCCCCTGATTATACGCAAAATCGCCTTTTTTTTTAGCTTGGAGGTCACAATTATTATCCGATTTAAAAAAACGTTTGATTATATTACCGTTACACCGTAAGGAAGGTTGAGTTCGAATTTCGGGAAAATCAGACCAAAATTGCCATACAAAATGGCCACCGTTTGTACGTGAATACTGTTAAAAAATGGTATATCAAGGTTGTGGACCCTGTAAAGATCACAATTTTAATTCGATTTTGATGAAACTTGAAATTCATGGTTATAACCCAAAGATCTTGGTTCCTTTCGGTATTTGCGCATATCGGATCGTAACTTCCTGAATTATTCGAATTTCGTGAAAATGGTACCAAAATTGCCGGACGAAATGGTCGCCGTTTGTACGCGAATAGTGTAAAGATATGGTATATCATGGTTGTTGACTCTGTACAGGTCACAATTCTTATCCGATTTTGACGAAAAGTCACATTTCTAGGTTGTGTACCGTCACACCATAATCATTGTCGACTTCGAATTTCATGAATATCAGACTGGAACTGACCAACAAAATGGCTGCTCCCAATACAGTATGAAATACAGGACTTAATGATGTAGGAAAAATCACTTTCCGTATTGTTTGTTCTCTATCCATCTCTCGAAAATGTGGGCGTATCCTGCCTGGCAGTGCCAGCCTATCTTTATAGTATTCGTGCACAAGCGGCGGCCATTTTGTCTGTCAGTTTTGGTCCGATTTTCACGAAATTCGAACTCAACATTCATTACATTGCAACAGTGATATAATCAAACGGTTTTTTAAATCAGGTAATAATTTTGACTTCCAGAGGGACCACAATCTAATAAAGGCGATTTTTCGTATACAATCAGGGGCCATAACTCAGGAAGTTATGATCCGATGTATGCACAAATATCGAAAGGAACCAAGATATTTAGGTTATAAACATGTATTTCAAGTTTCATCAAAATTGATTTAAAATTGTGACCTCTACAGGTTTCACAACCTATATACCATATTTTTACACTTTTCGGGTACAAGCGACGGCCATTTTGTCTGTCAATTTTAGGTCCGATTTTCACAAAATTTAAACTCAACCTTCATTACCATGTAACGGTGATATAATCAAACAGTTTTTTAAATCGGATAATAATTTTGACCTCCAGAGGGATCACAAGTTAAAAATGGCAATTTTTCGAACAATCAGGGGCCATAATTCAGGAAGTTAAGATCCGATGAGTGCAAATATCGAAAGGAACCAAGATCTTTGAGTTATAAACATGCATGTCAAGTTTCATCAAAATCGGTTCAAAATTGTGATCTCTATAGGGTCCACAACCTTGATATAACATATTTTTCATACTATTCGCGTACAAACGGCGGCCATTTTGTCTGTCAATTTTGGTCCGATTTGAACTCAACCTTCATTACCATGTAACGGTGATATAATCATACGGTTTTTTAAATCGGATAATAATTTTGACCTCCAGAGGGACCACAAGCTATAAAGGGCGATTTTTCGGACAATCAGGGGCCATAATTCAGGAAGTTACCATCTGATGGGTGCAAATATCGAAAGGAACCAAGATCTTTGGGTTATAAACATACATGTCAAGTTTCATCAAAATCGGTTCAAAATTGTGACCTCTATAGGGTCCACAAGCTAAAAACATGATTTTTCGTACAATCAGGGGCCATAATCCATGATTTTTCGATCCGATACATGCCAATATCGAAAGCAGCCGAGATCTTATGGGGATAAACCTATATTTGAAGTTTCGTCAAAATCGGATAAGAATTTTTACCTGAAGAGAGTTCACAAACAAATTGTGGACGGACAGGGGCGACGACAATATACGTCCACATGAAAATGTGGGCGTATAAAAATAGCGAAATTTTTACACTGTGCAAGTATCACTCGTCTGAGCTGTTCAAAAGGTTTGCCATGTGTTTATAAGCAAATATAAAGCAAAATCATGATAACCAAGGGCATCAAAGTGGGTTTATAAATTTGTTAGCATTAAATAATATATCCTCTACTGCAAAAAGCAAATTTAATAACCAAAGATCAACTAAAATATTTCTATATTTTTCCTTTTCTCATGGAATTGCCATAATTATTTTCTTAAAGCCATTTAAAATATGACATTTAATGATGTTATTATTATTACGGTATGTTAAAATAGCATTATGCAAGAGCAAAATCTGCTTATTACAATTACAGGTCTTTCTTTAGGCCTGAGATGTTATCTAAATAATCAATTAGACATTAATTAACATATCCAGACCATAATAAACTCTTAAAGTCAAGGCTAGCCTTCAATGTTTGCGGATTGAATTCCTATATGCCGTTTAATGACCGTTGATAATTAAATCAATCAAGTAGATAATCAAGACTATGCTGTTTATATTAATGATTTGAGTAATGATGACCGAGGCTGTGTGAATATTTAAAACGCGTTTTTCTCGGCTAATAGTGGACCAATTTGACTGAAATTTTCAACAAATTACCTTTACACTATCTAGTTTTTAACTATTATAGTGAGAAATGCCATCTCTTTATCTTATCTCCCATAATGTAACTTTAATAGAAAGACTTACTATAGCAGAATATTATCACAGTTTCAATATTTTGCAAATTTTGTAATTCCAGATCAGAAAAAACTTCACAAATTTTTCCCCATATCAAATCAACCACGCCTGATGAGGTATCAACTGTGAGTAGACGTTCAGACCTCTGAAAGTAATCTAGGAATGGTCTTACATTCTTGTCAAACAGAGCAGCTCTCCTCTGTGAAATAAAAAAAGAAAGCATAAAAAGATACTTGTAGTGCCACATATACATACACCCACCACCCTAGCACATTTATAAATTTGGTCTGAAATGGGTGGGTGGTAGCACAAAACATCAGTATTTCTATAAATGCTGGATCCAAGATGTTTCATCAAATTATAGAACCTTGCCAACTCCACTGTTAAGTTTTAAGAGTGAGTTAAGTTAACATAATTGATATGTAGTTCTATATTCTAAAATAATAAACACTACATGACCTGAATTTCTTGTGCTTTATTTCAAGTAATACTGTTCATCATGCCAGGAAATGAAACACGAAAATATACAGAGAAAAGAGCGACTATTTAACGTGTTTTGGTTATATGGTAAGAAATGAAGAAAGATGAAACACGGTAGGTAGCTCAAACAATAATTATTGCAAATGATTGAAAATTAATAGGCATATTCATTGTATCAATTGGATAATTGCGTTAACCTTCCAAAGATCTTTCTATGTGATCATGGGCCACAACAGACAAAAAAAGGTGCAACAACAATGTATGATAATATTTTAAATGTGGATGTAAAAAAATGTAATCCAAGGTGATTTTCATAAATTAATCAATACAGCTGTGTACTTACCTTTGTTCGGAATGAATCTGCTTCATCACTCTTTACATTTGCACCATCTTTTTCCTTTTTATTGTCTTTAGCTGGTTTCACTGGTTTAGCACATTCTGGTTCTTTCTTCTTTACCACTTTATCCAGTGGTACAGCAAAATTAATAGCAAAAGATATTGGATACTGCAATTATTGAAACATATCTTAAAGATAGGTTGCCAGGCAATTAAACATACGTCCGGGCAGTCAACAAGGGTTGTCGCATATTTTTTCTTTTGTCAGTAAAGGAGAACGTTTACAACACATGAATATCTTATTACGAATAATAGCCCATTAAAGTTCCAATAGCATATTTTTAAGTTATATTTTTAAAATTATTAAAATAAAGCCCTAAAATAGATTGTACCTATAAACAGTCCTACTTTGTTAAAGAATAATCCTATTAATCCTATAATTCACTATTGCCAGTTGAGAAATTGGCAAAAATATCATTTTCAACTTAAAATTCAAACGTTTGAAGATGGCCGTCCATGGAGAAGAATGGGAAAACAAGGGAGGTAATTGTGTTACTATTTCCTCAATCAGGAAATGCCTGTGAAATTTTGCAAATGATCGTATAATAGTGAGTTGACAACCTTTTGGGCATAAGACATAGAAATAATTATGTTTTGACTTTCTTAGAAAATATGAAATTGGAACTTTAAGTAATTATCAGTAATGATTAGAATTTTTTCGATTGTTTGTCTCATGGTCATCCACAAGATATTTCAAAGTGATTAAGGTCCATAACTCTGGCAGTAATTATTGGAAATTGGTGAAAATGAATAAGATCTTTCGTTTTATGACCTTAAACACTGTGTATAAATATTGGATTAGCCTCTAGGGCATCCTCAATTGAATATTAACTTTAGCCTGTAACTCTGGCAGTAATTATCGGATATCGCTGAAAATCGACAGGCTTCTTCGCCTCATGACCTTAAACCAGGGTTCTTAATCCATTAAGGCTTAAACACTGTGTATAAATTTAAAGTCAATCGGATATTAACTTTGGTCTCTAATAGTAAGTGCAGGAGGATCTCACTACACGAAAACATCCACAGGACTTCATGCAATGACAAATTGCACATATTTAAAGGTTTGTTAGTCATACAAAGATTCACTCTAGTCCAACAGAATTTTGAAATAATTGTGCATTTTGTGGTAAAAACTACAAATTTGGCATCACATATTTGATGATTTAAGAAGGGTCACATGATCTATCAACAATGAAACCCTATGTTTACCGTATCTAATACTATGAACATTCTATAAAAGAGTTTTTCTTAAAATTTGGTGTAAAGTATTGGAACCCTGAGAGGAAGAACGCCATCGCTATCCACAATCTTTCATACAAATTTTTACTTCCTTTCTGAAAACCTTGCTACTGTTTTTAATATTTTTATACAAATTTGCCGTGAAGTATTGTAGTCATAAAGAGTAGGAATCATTTTTGCAGCCTTCTTTCCCCCCCCCCCCCCCGAGTTATTTATTATACAGCACACTGCCCGCATAGCCTCTGTCAACAGAGGTCTGAAATTCCTAAAATTTACCTATCTTGTAGAAGGCCAGTAGGGAAAATGGTAAACTCTTGCAGTTATTTAAACTTAAGAACGGGTAACAGCAGTTGGTTTTCCACAAGAAATTGCACACTGATAGTGGAATCAATTATATTTATATACTTTCACAACTGAGTGTAGGTTCAAATCAGCATGTGAACCAGTAATGGAATATCAAAATTTTTCTTGTTGAACATTTTTACCGAAAACAAAGGGGCATTGCATTGTTATTTAAGCAGGCGGTTTCAGACCAGGATTAAAAATCATGAGTCAACAAAATATTCAAATTCGTACGTAATAAAAAGATAGGTTGCCAGGCAACGAAACATACGCCCACAGCAGCTAAATCGTCCGGGCAGTCAACAAGGGTTGTCACATATTTTTACTAATGAAACATCTGAAAATCATTAGAATTTGTTTGCTTTTTATAAAGTTTTGCCCCACGCTAACAATTAGTATAGGAAACATTTAACATCATGGATTTAGCTCTTCAGTTATCAAAATTCATTGAATATCAAACTACTTGTTCGTTTCAACACCTTAAACTCTGTGTATCAATCTGAAGTCAATCGGATGATAAGTTTGGCATCTATAGCGTCACATGTTTTTTGAAGTGATCAAGGGAGATAACTCTGGAAGTAATTATTTGAAATCGCTGAAAATCAGTAGGCTTCTTCGTCTCATGACCTTAAACAGTGTGTGTAAATTTAAAGTCAATCGGATATTAACTCTGGCCTCTAGAGCGTCCACAGGATTTTTGATGTGATCAAGGGCCATAACTCTGGCACTAAGTATCGGAAATCGCTGAAAATCAATAGGCTTCTTTGTCTTATGACCTTAAACACTGTGTATGAATTTAAAGTCAATCATATAAAAAAATAGGTGCGCCTCGCTATTTTTCATATTTCATTCCTGTACAGTATTCAAATTTATGTCAGTAATATTCCTACAAAATTACTTGTTGTCATAATACGATAGAATAAAAGTGTATCGACTACTGTAGACCTGTACTTTAGTACAAATTCACCTTCAAAATTACCGTATTTTTCAGGGGCAGAAGATGATACTTTTTTCAACAGATGGAGGTAAAAAAAAAAAAAAAAAAAAGACATCCCGAAAATTCTTTGGCAGTGACCGTCACTCCACGATACCATGCCAGTAAATAATAGCACTTACACAAGCTATCGTGTAAAACAATTAACAACTTACATGTACACCAAGTCACTATTCTAATCGAAATATTTATCAACATTTCTCAGCTTATCTATTTCTTTTTGTTAAAAAACATAAACCCCATTCAAAATATTATCATTAACCAGAGAATATGCCCTCAAAATAGAATCATCTCTACGACGTGATAATTGTCACATTTACATCTCTTGTAATTCCACGCGTCTCCCGAGATTTCTACTTCGTTAGTTTTCGATTATGGTATTATACCTTTATTTAACGTTCGCTTCCACTGAGATGATATCGCAGACAAGTTAACGAATATATTGATTTACAAGTTAATGGATATATTGATTTACAACTAAACGGATATATTGATTTACAAGTTAAAGGATATACTGATTTACAACTAAACGGATATATTGATTTGGGATGTTATATACTCTTACAACATGTGACATCAATGACTAGTTGATACATAGTGTCGGCTCATATCAATGCGATTAAAATGTACGACCCGTGAGAAACCACAAGGTAAACACGTAGATTGAAATGATAATCACTCTTATTGGATTGATGAATAGCCCGACAAAGGGGAGGCAATGACTTCTGTTTATTAAGATTAGATTGATGAATTGTCCGACACAGGATTAAGTCAGTCAATCAAGGCAGATTAAGTATTAATCAAGGTAGGTGTATAGACGGTATAACACGATAAACAACTCAGCCTATTATCAACCATAATCGGGTTGAATGGTAATTATACACTCAGTACACTATATTAATTTTGGAATTTTGAATATTATTCACCATGTCTTGATGTCCGATTGGGCATATTCTGGGTCGGACAATTTAGGACGTTTGGAGAAGAGTGTCGGACATGTCCGGAATATACGGGCGAAATCCCATCACTGATGTGAACCGATGCTTATAAATTACAAGCATGCTCCTACTCACCTTTTGTTCAAATAGTTTCATTTCATTCGAACATTCTTTAACAAATCCAGCACTATTTACTAAGGATTTGAGATTAGGCATAAGATCTATTATATAGCCACCTTTTGGATTTTCATCAATATGTTTTGAAATTTCCCTTGTCACCCAGATCAATTTTACTGCCAGAGGATCTTCCTACGAACACAAGAAAAGAGTAAATAAGTAGGTATTTATAAATATATATGTGCTGACATTGCATGAGAGACAAACGTGACCTACGATGGTCAAAGCAATAAATTAAATATTGACTGCAGTTTAACTGGGACCATAATCCAGAAAGTTACATTTTGATAGCAGCGAATATCAAAATGAATCGAAAGCTTTGCGTTATAGATATACATTTCAAGTATCATCATTTTTGGCGACACACCATTCCAAATATTTATACAAACCTTTATTTGTGCTTGAACTTTAGCGCGCAAACTTAAGATTTCTGGATCTTCAATCTTTTTAGACAATTCTTCAATGATCATTTCACTAACATTAATCAGCTTTAGTCCAAATGTTTGGGCTAAATCGTTAGTGAGTCTACCTTTCTTTGATCCAGGACCACCTAAAATAAAAGTAAATTCATTTTATATAAAACATGTTCAAAATTAGCATCATAAGAAATGCTAGGTCTCTTATATTAGCATCGATAAGTCTTATTCACTCACTAAGGTAGATAGTGTGTAAGGGGCTGACTCGCTAACTTGGAGGTCCAGATTTTGATCCTGGATGGTGTTAACTGTGAAAGTTTCACAGGAGTTTCCGCCATGGTTCCCCCTAGTCAGTGGTGCTGAAAGAACTCTTGACAGTTGGGGAATTGAAATGCTGTCTGGGCAAAATTTCCCTCATAGCAGACTAAGTCATGGTGTATGTCTGCCTTCATTAACCTGGTAAGTGCTGAAAAGTAAATCATCAAATCCTCACACAATCCTACGGTTATTCGAATAACAAACAGTCCTAAACGTAGAAGCACTAGCAGCAAATGTTTATGTTACTATTATTACCGAATTCTTGTTATCTTACCGAATACAAATATGAGAATAGGCTCAGATTTCAGCAGTTTCACAGCATTTCCTACTCTAATGCTAACTTTTTGTCTGTGGAAGACTTTAACATTGGCACTATCAGTTGCTACACTACTACTGGCACACCCCATCTTCCTTTATTATCTGAAAAGTATAAAATAATCCATTGACTCTTTACGTATTTCATGGTATTGTCTTATATTTATAAGCAGTTTATAGCAACACAAAGCAGTTACCTGTACTTGTCATCATTGTATACAGACGACGGTGTGGTACCCATGACAGACAAAATGACATGAATACCGGTACTTAAATATTGACCAAATATGTGATTAGGATTTATAATGGATCCTTCCAGAAATCTGATCTCTTTAATGTTCACAAGCCGTAAAAATATTATAAGTATAGGTTGTCAGACAACTGGAAAAAAAGCATACCTGGGTTATTATAAACATACCTTTTAAGTTTCATGTGTCCCCAAGCTAAAAACACGATTTTTCATATACAGGTAATCAGGGCCAATACTCCATGAAGTAAAGGCCTGATACATGCCAATATTTGCAAAATCAAAAGGATCCAAGATCCTAACGATAATAAACATTTATTTCATTGAAATCAGGTAAAAATTGTGACGACTGTCCACAACAAAATGTTAACAGATAGATTTATGTCCTAATGAAAATGTGGGCGTATAAAAATGGGTGACTCAAATGTTTAGACTGGGGCGCAATTCCAGTGCTTGCCATGCAGTGTAGATTCGCCACTGACGTAACAGAGTTCTTTTACTTTTGGTTAAAGCGAGAATTTCATATTTTCTAAGAAAGTCAAAACATAACTATTTCTATTTCTTTTGCTCAATAGTGACAATAGGTTGTCAACTCACTATTATACGATCATAGCCATAGGTATCATTCTCACACCTTAAAAATCATTCGATGTAAGATAGATCTAAGAATGATATTTAGTTAGAGACTTATGCCGGCAGCTACTTTAATATACATTTGACATTTAGGCCTAGGCCTACATCACTGAATTTTTAGTACCGGTCGATAGTCGGGTGGTAGACTGATGCTCAATCTGATTGACTCAATGCTTGTCAATAAAAAAGCCTAATGGCTAATTAATGAGTAATGCCAATGGTGGCATAAATTAATATCAATTTGGATATTTTCTTTATGTATGGATGGGGCACCGTATAGCTTAATCGTATTAAGGCTAAGGCCTAGGGTCGTGCCTAATGTTATGTAATGAATGGCTAATCTGTTCTCATTTTTTAATTGAGTGTGAATAATAATAGAAAAACATTTACTTATTAATATAATATAATATAATATAATATCTCAAAATGCGGTTTACCTCTGACCTATGAAGTGGTTTTACGGGCCAGTTAACTTCGATTTATTCTAATGAATTGGACCGTGCATAAAAATGAGAATGCAATAATAAATCATAGCTCTTAGTTCTGCACTCTCACTTGACGGCTGTGTATTAAACCTGTGGTTATGAATGTTGTTGTCAAGTTGAGTATACCATAGTCTTTGAGGTACGCAGAAATATCAAATCAGATTTTTACTTCCAAACGGCCCACCATGAAAGTTACAACGGTGAACACGTCATGTATACTACATGTTTAGCTCGTTGGTGTATGATGTTGCAGATTGACTCGGTGCCCAGTTTGGCTATAGGTTCACAGGGCATTTAACTCGAATAAAACAATATCGTATACACATCTATAAATGGTTCCCCGTTTTCTTATAAGAACTATGAAATTTACCTAGGCCCAGGGCCGTATGTAGGATTTTGAAAGTGGTGGTACAGCAGAGCTATGTGGGGCGCATTCATAGCCATTGAAGAGACGACCATTGTCACGATCGGTCGCATTATTTCTGTTACCTCTTTTTTTTCAAATCATTTTTAGTGAAGCCTGTACCATAACAGGCTCGGGACTGTACAGCGCAGTGGACGCTTACGGCTGGCCCCCGGATCCATTCACTTGATTTGATATTTTCCGCAGGTTATTTTATAGGTTTTTGTTTTTCGTGTAGTGCGGTCCTCCTGCACTTACTATTAGAGTAGAGTTTTAACCCTTCGTACTGTAGAATGTTCTCGTTGTCGGGTTTTGCTCCTGTTTGCTCACTACACTTATTATTTTAGCGTTTTCCGAGATTCTATCCGGATTATCGCCCTTATTGTTGAAATTGTTTGACGTTCTAACATCTGACGTCAACTGGCAGACTATCGCCATTGAAGAGACGACCATTGTCACGATCGGTCGCATTATTTCTGTTACCTCTTTTTTTCAAATCATTTTTAGTGAAGCCTGTACCATAACAGGCTCGGGACTGTACAGCGCAGTGGACGCTTACGGCTGGCCCCCGGATCCATTCACTTGATTTGATATTTTCCGCAGGTTATTTTATAGGTTTTTGTTTTTCGTGTAGTGCGGTCCTCCTGCACTTACTAATAGAGCTGTATACATTGTCAATGGGCGCATTATTGAAACTGAAAGGATTGTCAAATTATTATTTTTTTTATGGGGGGGGGGGGGGGACATTTCTCGGGGCGCCTTAAATGTACACCCTACACCCCCGCCAGATAGGGGAGAGCGGGGCTAGTTCGCACACCATTCCAAATAAAACCAGCATATCTCGATAACTGTTGAAGCTACATTTCCGTAGATTAAAGACAGTGGAGTTGGCTAATTTACGGCATACATTAAATGGCTTTATTTTCAGGCGTATATACAAGTAATTTCATCTTAAAGTCACCATGTCCGATTGGGCGAGCCCTGGTTGGGTGAGTTCGAACAACGGAGAAATAAAAAGACATTTATTTATTCAGTTATTTATTTATTCAATGAAACTGAAATAATATTACACATATATCCACCTTCTCGATACAGTTTCGATATAGTATCTATTTCTGGTAGTATTAAATGAACTTTTTGTAGGTTTTAAACTAAATATTAAAAGTAAACTAATATAGAACTATTATAAAACCAACATGTTTATTCAAATTGAACTAATAACTTCTTTTACATGAGCTGTAGGCATATCCGTTGTATAAAATGTTCTCTAATAATCGTTCCATATCAGGACTACTATATAATGTTCTAAGGCCTGCCGTTATGGGGCGCCGTTTGTAAAATAATTATTTAATTTTTTTATAGCAAAAAACATTAGATTTAACTCCGAATATATATATTTAGATAAATATTAGAACAAAAATGGCATATATTATGTAAATATCAAAAAATATTGTAGCTAAAAGTCGAGTTTTTGGTCTATGAAAAACTTTAAATGTTATATCTTGATTTCACATCTCTTAGTTAAATATATAGCCTAGCTAAATGTGCTGTGTTTCGTAGAATGATAAATACTAAATCACTGAAAAATCTAAAGTTCAATATTTAGCTTTTAACTAAATATATATATTTAGTTAAATATATAAACAGTTAACTTAATATATAAATATCATGCTAAATATATATGTTTAGCTAAATATAGAAATATCATGCTAAATATATATGTTTAGCTAAATGTTGTATAAATATTTAACTAAATATATATTTTGGTCCCGCCAATATTTTTCTATTATCGTAAGTGACACAAAAAACTGCGCATAAAATGATGACGTGTACCCGACACGTGCTGACCACGAACTTGTAACCCGAATCACGGCCGCGGTACTCCGTGCCGTTCGCACAGATCAAGGCAATGAGGACGTCCTACCCACAGGTGAACTTAAAGGGACAATTCCGATAAGAACAGAGTCTCAAAAATTAAAGTCCGAGTATTTATGAAATTTATGGACCAAAATATAGTGGCATGGTGTATTTACCTTGAGTCGTTTGGACGTGAACGTCAACACTGCTTATCCGGACACGTAACCCTTTTAAGATTTCGGGTCAATTTTTTCATTGGGTGACCTGATAATCGATTAATGTTTCTTGAGAGGTATATACGGTGAATGATCCATGCCCTGTACTTGATAACAAAAGGTAAATTTCACCTACATATTATTTTTATAGAAAAAAGTCTGGTTTTATCCAGATACTGTATAATACATCGGTCTCCATTTCCAGATGAAGACTGTCAGGTTTAAGTTATTTACAAGCGTATCACAAATATCGGGTTAGTAGATGGGCCTTAGGTTATGGATTTTAAAGGATTTTAACACAAAATTAAGCAGTTTTATTCCCCAAAAAGTTATCGGGATTGGCACTTTAAATTTATCTCGTTATCTTATTTATTGTTGTACACTACGTCATCGTTTACAAACGGCGTGGTACGGTTGCGCTTTGTAAATTTAACTATATGTTTAGCTAAATATATAATTATTTAGCTAAATATATAATTATTTAGTTAAATATATTTAGCTAAATATATAAATGTTTAACTAAATATTTTAACATTTATTTAACTAAATATATATTTAGCTAAATGTTTAAACATTTAACTAAATATTTAGCTAAATATTTATATATCATCAAATCTCTTGTTTTGGTCTTAATATTCAATGCTAAATGTTAAATATGAAAATAGAGACAAATCAAGAAATATTTATATATTATATTAAATATTGAGTTTTTGATGTATTTTTAGTTTAAATATTAAAAGTGAAAAATTTGCACAAAAGTCGAGATTTAACTATACATATACATGTAAATTTAAATTAAATCTAGTGTTATTTGCTATATAAAAAGCTAAATAATTAATTTATAAACGGCGCCCCATATGCCGTTTGATCTCCTCTGTCGTGACCTCTTGTATTTGCGTATTACTATGGTTTCGCTCGATCGTTTTAAATTCTAAAAAAATTTAAATGCAGATCTAAGTATCTTAGGTTATCATTAAGTTTTAGGCGCCAGTAAACAGTTATGCATGCAAAGAATATGGTGAGTTTCAATACCGTTGTGGTATGGGGCACGTTCGCATCCACACGTTCTCACCTACGCACCCACCCGGGCGAACTTGCCCCGAGCAAAAGGTTCGAACTAGCCCCAAAGGGACTGAAGGCAGCAATTAAGAGATGGGAAGAAAGTGCCAATTTTATTTTGTACTCACGAAACTGTCGATCTATACCTTACCCTAGTATAACTCTAACCCTAACCCTAACCCAGCCCTATAGCCGATGGAGGGCTCTGAAAGCATCGTCGTAACAATAGCCTTGAAGACTATTTTCGACTCGTCGTAACAATATCCACTATTAATATTAAAATCGGCTACAGTTTAGCGTTGATGATTAAAGATACATTCCCACGAATAGGGTATGGTTATTTCCAATAAAGGTATGGCAAATTTGGTACATACGACAAGGGGAGTTGCCCAATCTTACTAGAAAAACACCCATGGGGCAATCACTGGGAGCGACAGTGAATGCCAAATGAGCTGGTCATCACAACCAAAAGGACGATTAAGGGTTTTTTGTTTTTGTTTTTTTTTTTTTGGGGGGGGGGGGTAAATTCATACACATAATTAACTGAATTTAATACTTCGTGTAAAAAAATCAAAATTTTCAGGAGAGCTGCCAGTCGAAAACGGGTTGCTTTAAAGCGAGAATTTAAAAACATCATTATTTCTATGTCCTTTGCTTAATAGCTATAGGTTGTCGAATCACTATCATACGATCATATGCATTATTTCCCACACTTAAAAATCATTCACATTGGAATAATAACCTCCCTTGTGTTTCTACCCCCCCCCCCCCCCCCCAAGTAATAGCTATCTTCAAACGTATGAATTTGAAAATGATATTTTTGCCAATTTCTCAACTGGCAATATGAATAGTGAATTACAGGATTATTCTTTAACAAGGTAGGATTGTTTACAGATACCATCTATTTTAAGGTTTTTATTTTAATACATTTTGAAAATATAACTTAAAAATATGAAGTTCTCGCTTTAAAGTGCATTCCGGTATATTTCGGTATATTTCGGTATGAGCCCATACAGACAGTGGTATCAGACTGGTTATCATTCATCCCATTAATTCCATTTCATTTCTTTCCAATGATATATTCTTTACAACGACAAAGAGTTTAACATATCACAAGCATAAAGACATATTGAAGGTGGTTGACCCGGGTTGATTAATCTCGATGTTTTTCAACGATAGACGAAAAGAATCGTTTTCATAGGTGATTTCCGGGCTTGTCATTTCTCTAATTATTCATGTCTGTTTACTTCCTGATCCTTCCGCCCCAAACTCATGAAATTCACCAAAACTTGTTAGAAACTGTAAATTCAAACAACCTTTTACTTTTGGGCAAAATGTCGACCAAAAATACCATGTACAATGCGGGAGAGGGGGAAAAGAGAAAATTACTATAAATGGACGAACTATCACGAAATCAGGGGAAATAATTACTAGTCTGAATCCATGCGACCAACGAGTCTGGATGATTCTGCTATAGTTTTCTGGGTGATTTGGGTTAGTTGATGGGTGACTCGCCATATTTAATCGATTATAACTTCCTGAACTAAATGGAATAACTGTCATGTCAATGCAATGAAGATATTTACCGACTTAGTTTGATTTGTGCCAACATGGCTTCAGATTTCGATGCAGAAAATAAATACAGGCAAGTAGATGTAGTTAGACCTCACCGTTCGTTCAGTACGTAACAGTAAATCTGAGATGACTTGACTCGAAGTTGAGTAGGATTGGATTGAGATTAATGAAATAGGACATATTATATTCTTATTTATATTAAGGACACTGTTTAGGCCATGACATTTCAAGTACAGTAAGATTACTAAAATGTTTTGGGTCAAACGAAAAAAGTTGGCTATGAGAATAATATGGCTAAAGAAATAATACTGAGTTGAGATAATTGTAGTATTGTTTGTAGGCTTGGAACCATTAATTTCATATTGCAAGTTATTGTTAGCCCTTTACTTTTATTTGATTATTTATATATCCTTTAGGCCTACGCCCACATTAAATGAGGATGTTGATGTACACATCAATTTTACTTATGACAGCTTCTGGAACTGGTTAACACATTCCATACCTTATCTAAATATATAAATAAATATCTTGATGGGGTGGATCCGCAAAGGTTTGAAGAATCAGGAAGTAATGCAAATAAAGTACCCATCATATGACTAATTTGGACTGAAGAAGAGACTAGAGAGTGATGGTAGCATTAATCAGCTGATTTGGACCTGGCTGATTTCGGACGACATTCTTGGCAGATTCGGACCTATGAGTCCATGACAAGGCTCTTTCGAACAATTATTTGAATGACGAGTATTTAAAATATGTTTGTACATATTCAGTAATATAAAATATGACAAAAAGTGTAATTAGTAATTAATCACTTCAATAACAATAAGTTAAATCATGGAAAAAGCGCTTCAATTGTGATTGGCGATGTCTCAATAATTCCATATACTACCCAGTATTATCTAATGATAACCCAACATCAGATGGCTGCATTAGTAGGAAATAATCAAGTATCAGTATCATGAAATAGTGGCATATCAGTATATTTACTTCAACGTACCGGTATAGGCCTATGCGATAATTTGTAATGAATGAAGTTAAAAGAGGGAAAGACAATTGTTTTTTTTTGTATTTTATTTTAATCGTTGCAAAACCAAATAATTTTGAAGATGTGTACCGTATTATTAAATTAGTTGACCATCAGTCAAAATTTAGATGACTGTGGGTTTTTTTTCTGTAAAATAACTATTTCAAACCCACCATGGTTATCTTCAGGCGGTGGTGACCACAAAAAGTTTTTGTCTCACATGCAATACCCTGATATGCCTATGTTCAAAAAATCTGTTCTGTCAATTCATACAGTAGCTGCACTAACTATGTGATAAATGTAACATCAGCCTCAAATGGATAGCTTCATGTTATTTAACTTTTATTTTTCAGTTGGTATTTTGGGCCATTAACGAGAGAGGAAGCCAATGAGATTTTAATGGCCCCTACTCTTGAGAGTGGAATATTTTTGATAAGAGACAGTAAATCTATTAGAGGAGATTGTGTATTATGTGTGCGGTAAGAATTGAATAGTGCTGTTGTTTAAAGCTTCAAATCTAAAGCCAGACCATAAAAAAGGCCAAATGTCTCAGATCATTGTCTCTCCAATCTGTCCACGCTTACTTATACCGACTTTACAGACACAAGTTCTTGACTATTTGTAAAGCTCCCACTATGTGCGAAAAATACAGAAACACACTGATCAGCAGTGAATATTCGCTAGGCTGATACGGTCACTGATAAGGATGATAACGATGCGACTTAATGAGTCTCCAATATCAGTCGTTGTTTTTTGTATTTTAGAGGAGAGTCGAAAAAAGCTCCCCTTAAATGAAGAAATTGAAAAAATCGCTCTCCTAAAAAAAGCTCTCCCAGTTTCGATAAGAAGAGTGATTTAGAAGTTAAGGAGAGTGATCTGATATTAAAGCCCCAATAACACTCTTGTTGTAACTGAAAAATATGTCCCAATCTTCATTCTGGTCAACAAATCGTATTATTTTAGAATATATTCCAATTAAATGATGATATAAATTTCATCTTAACACACCTAATTTAAAAAATTGGAAAAATTCAACCAATTGATTTGAAAAGTCTAACGTAAACCTTTTCAAATGTGACTTGGATTTTAAAATATTTTCGAACCCTCTGGACAAATAAAATAGGTTGTAATGGATAATTTACACAACAGGTAGGACATTTAAACATCTAGTACTTAGAATACGGGTATTATTTATTTTCTGGAGCTACCAAGCCAGCAAGAATGTTATTGTCCCTTTAAGAAGAGTGACTAGTTTTCTGTATATGGAAAATGGTTCTTAAGATCAATAACTTGGTGCAAGGGGTCATTCCTGTTTACATAATTGATAATATACATCGTCTGCTAAATAATATCATTCGTTCGTAGTCGTACGGTCAAGTAAAACTTCTGCTATCGTCTATAACTACTTACGGTATTCCAATAGAAATACTTGTCAAAATTTCTAAATATATTTAGCTTGTATAAATATTTTTAGTAAACATAACCCCCATTCAAAATATAATCATAAACGCTTGAAAATTCCATCAAAATATAATCTATTTCTTCCGAAAGTATTCGCATTAGAAATTTTTACGTGCCATCTCTTGTAATTTCTCACGTCTCGCGAGAGTTCTACTTTTCATTTCAGTTAAATTAACCAATAATGGCGCTTTGGCGCCATCTATTTTTAGCAACATATTCATCGGAATTTTATTACCATGTGCGATCACATAATAATCGAATACACCAAATAATTTAATTTCACAATGACAGTATGGCGGAGATCGAATACATGTCTATGATTTACAAATATGGAGAGCGATTTTCAATTTTAAGGCGAGGGAGAAAAACCGCCCCTCGGCCGACATTCAGGTGCGCGGCAGGCGCTCGCGAGCGATCGCGCGCCTCAAAAAACAATGACTGCAATATTAACTTTTTTCCTCCGACAAATTAAATTCTAAAACATTTTTTGTATGTATTAGAAAAATTAATAAAGACGTTTGAAGTATTTGTAGTTAAAAAATATTTCCTATTTAGTGTAAATGGGTATTAAAATGAGTAAAAGGCATCATTCTGCCCGAAGCAGTTACGTCTTATGTAAACAATGCACGTACCATTAAACCAATGATTAACGCCACGTGATGTCATTGCAGGTATTGAAGACAGTAATCTGTGTTAGAGATATTATAAGAAGACATTCGTAATTCTCTATGAAGCAGATTGATACAGATGCTGTTCAAAAAACATTCTTTGATATAATCTTAATGATCTAACACAATAAAGCGTGTTTTCTTAGTAGTCGTAACAGGTGCACTTTGGTTCATAGGGTCTGTCATTGAGGCAAGTGGCGTTGTTTCGTTTGTTGAACATTGTGGGTTTTATCCGGGTCCTCTGGTCATTATTGAAATAAAATTGAATCATGTTTGTCCCAAAATGACCATGGTTGTCTTGTGTGAACATTATTCACCCCTCTCTCTTTCTTTCTCTCTCTGTCTCTCTCTCTCTCTTAACTATTCAATAATTCCTGTTTATACTATAGCCTCGCATGTAACATGTACCTAAACAGCCATGTTAAAATAACTGATAATATGTTTAGATTGTAATAACTTTTTTTTCTAGGGAAGATACCAAAGTCAGTCATTATATAATCAACAAAATACAGATGGGTCCTCCTGGATCCTTACCAAGATTCAGAATAGGAGATCAAGAATTTAGTGATATTCCAAGTCTTTTAACCTTTTATAAAACTCATTACTTAGATACCACATCTTTAATAAAACCAGTGAGTATGTGTACAGTAGCATAGTGCTTGGTTGGGCTGTTAAAAAGATTTTAGTTCGAATTTTTAAAGTTTGGACATTTGAAACTAAGCATTTTTCATGTGACCGAGAATAACTTAAAATTGAGTTGCTTTGACCTAACTGATTGACAATTAATTTAGCTATGTTTGGCTCTTGTTTATAAATTGTATAGTACAGCAGGATTAATGCCGTTCTTATTACAAATCTTTATTTAATCTAAAGAAAACAAACCAAATAGTGTGAAAAATATATTTCAGGCGCCAAGAGAAAAAATACGAGCAAAGTATGATTTTCCTGGAAAGGTGAGTAAGGGAATTGAATTTAGTCAAGAGTTTGTACCCAAAAACTGCATGGTGCTAATATTCTGCCAACATAAAGGTGGTTGGCCTCCATGGATCTATTTATTAAATAAAAATTGTGTTATTATAAATATAAACATGTCAGTACTCCTTCAGACTTCGTGTTTTAATTGGTTTCAATCCTCTCTTTTTCAGGACCTTGAAGATCTTCCATTTCTGCGAGGTGATATATTAGAGGTTATATCTAAAGACGAAGAGAAATGGTGGACATGCAGAAATAAACAAGGACAAGTTGGTCAAATACCAGTTCCTTATGTAGAAAAGGTAAGAATTAATTTATTTGAACATTCAGATTGGGGATGCATGCTCACATGTTTGGTCCCATTTGCTTTTCTGTCATTGCAGCTTTGGGTGTGTTGTAACGAACAAATGAATATCTTTATTCTGCAAGTTTATCATTAAATAATGGACACAATTATACAGCTTAAAACATTAGTTGAGACATGTTCCGTTAATTATCTCGAGCGCTCGACTTAATTATCTCAAGTACTCGACTTAATTATCGCAAGAACTCGACTTAACTATCTTGAGTGCTCGACTTAGTATCTTGAACCATCTTAGGACTCGTATCCCTATTAGAGATTCAACTTTCACAATAATGAATTGTAGTTTTCTAGGGATTCTATAGTCTTTAAGGATAGTAAGCACTACTATGTAAATGTGGTTGTATATGTGGTCTTCTGTTGTTGGTCGACCGGTCTGTTAGGCATCCATTGCTTGTGAACTCATGAGGCTACAGGTGTCCAATTGACTTGAAATATTTAGATACTATTTATGATCATGAGACAAAGAAGTCTATGGTCGCCAGAAGTGAAGATGAATATGAAAGCTTTCAGCTTGGCAGTTATTATGATTATTACATTTTGAAATATTATTTTGTGCAGTATGAAATAAATAATCATCCTACAGAAGAACATGGTATGGTTTACAGAACACCTACTACTGTAAGTGACCCAGTGGTGTCATCTACTACCAATATGGGCAATCGTCATTCAGCACTTAATAATGTAGGTAGACCAGTTCAACTATAAAATACGATGGTTATTAAACAAGTTTTGTTAATTATTTGATTAGCTCAAGTGTTTAAATTGTATCGCACATGGTGACATGGTCATCCGCAATTCTTGTATACTATCATAGTGAATGCACCATGGATTTCCACCAAAATGTTTACACAACCGCAAGAAGAGCCTGGTGGAAACAATTAATGAAAATCAATGATGTGCATCTAATAGCATTAGCTAAACTGAAGCTGAGCAAGTGTGATATTTTCAGTTTCAGAGCAATTATTCACAAAATACCTGTAGTAATTTTATTTTGTTTTACACTGGTTTTGATTACAGAAATGCTTGTGAACATGAAACTTTTGTTTTGTAGGTAAAGCTTCCAGCAAAAGCATGTGTAATACAAGATAGAATACCAAATGCTTATGATAAAACGCAATTAAAACTTTTGGTAGGTGAATATTCATTTGTTCAAACGAAGTAACCTGAGCCCAAAGGGATTGTTCCAGGATCGTTGCTCGTTCATTTTCGTTTCCTTGACGGTGGCACTGCCTACTAAAAAAATAACTTTAGTTAACATCATTAACTATACATAATGTTGGAATGGTGTGATATTATTTATACAGCCTAATATCACATGTTCTAATTAGACTCAGTGCCAAATATTCTTGTCAATAATTGATTAGTAATTTGACGATTATTTTACACGTAATTAAACACACTCTATTTTTCCTGGGCAGTCCTCCCTGAGGGCTGTTTTTTATTTAGGGTAATAAAAATTTGCAACTTTTCTCATCACTTTCAGTGAAGAAAAGATCGATGCCAGTAACAAGTAAAGCTCATTTAGTGTTTCAAACTATAAGATAATATTCAATATAGTTGAACATAAGTACAGTTGATGTAGTGATCCACGCTATGAGATTATGCTAAATATTGTTGCCACAATTTATAAAAAATATACAGTCATAAATCCAAATTCAAAGATTCGGGGTGATTAATATATGAGGAAACAGATACCGGTTTCAAAAGCATAGCATACATTTTGGGAAAATAAATTTTTCCTGAATTTCTGGGAATGGAGAAGAGTTGAATGTTTACTATATTCCTTGGTTTAACTGTTAACTGATGGGTGATAAGGATCTATGCGCCTGTTATTACATTATTGTTTGAATGACAAAATAAAATAACAAATTACTTTCTTTTCAGAAAGGTGAAATTATTACTGTTACAAAAATGAATGTGAATGGACAGTGGGAAGGTGTACTCAATGACAAAACAGGCATTTTCCCCTTTACGCATGTTAAATTTGTTGATGATCAGAATGGTTCATAATAAATAATCTTAAATATTTATATACAAAAAATTGTGTACTACAATGAATTTAGTTAATTAGTAATCATTAATAACTACTGCAGTATATATATTTTATATATGTAGTAATAAAATCAATTCTCGCATGTCAGAGATAAACCCTGGTATGGAACGTCAAGAAAACAAAAATAATTCCATACTCATATATATATTTTTGGACAGATATTGTGTTATTTTAATGTTTATAACTTTTATTAATGAGGTAACAATGAAGTCTAAAGTGTCTTATTCTTTTCTAAGCCATTTTGACGACAATTGTGATGGTTGACTGAATAGAATGGGGTTTAAATTGTTACACCAACACTTTATTTAGGTCATTTTTAGACTAACAAACAATAGTATTCATTTTTATGGTCACATGGTCAATGTGAGTGAAGAATGTTTTGCATGGACAATGGTGTTGTAGCCTATGCTTCTTTGATTAGTATGTGGAATTCAATTTAGTGTAAAGGAAATGCTCGTCCAAAGTGGGAAGGGTGTAAAGTGTAAGCCCTTCAGAAGAATTTGGAGATTATAACTTCCTTCATGTCTAATCCTGCCATTTTGCTAAAAGTGAGGAATAAGACAGGACTTAAAATGAACAATGGCGTGCAGAGAGAGAGTGATGGCACGGTAATCCACTTCACGGAGGGGCATCCAATCAAAGAGTAAAATTAAAATAAAGTTTTTTGTAAATTTGAAATTATCAATGTTAACTTTGTGGTACAAGCTGTCCTTAATTTACATAAAATGTTGCATCTATTTTTAAAATATTTAAAATGTTGTCCTTTCTCACATTTCTGAATACCAGGAGTTGGCCCTGATCATCATTAAACCTCTGCACGCCACTGCATGTTGTAAATTTATATATATAATATAATGTCTTTCCTTAATCATTTGTATGTTATTAAGAGAATATAGTATAGTATAGATAGGTGGACCTTTCTGGTCTCGCGCTGCTAGCTTAATTTATAACGAAATGCACAGATTTTCTGGAACAAAGTCATCCCTGCAACCGTGTAAACAGTCTGATAGAGATTAGAAAATTCTCATGTGTTCTGAATGTAAATGGGGAGATAATAATGGAACTTGTGATCAAAAAAACTGTTGTGAATAGAATCACCAAAACAAAAGTTGGAGGGTTACGGATGCAGTTTGGCTACAATATACATCCATGTTAATTGTGGGTGTATAAAAATCACTGAAATGAAATGATGACTGATTTGAATTTAAATAAAGATTATAAAAAAACTTGAGTTACTTTTCATAATTATTTGTACATCCACTATTTGGTGTAATAAGTTGAACTAGATGTATATATAAATATATATGTTACTAATTTGGTTCCAATCAAGTATCCTTTACTTCAAGAGGTATGTAAACATCAATGGTTCAATTTTTAAAGTCATAATTTCTATTTATTAAAAACATGGGCAATACACCTTTGTTTCTTCCCCTATTTCAATGTTAATATAACATATAATAACAATAGCGTGAATATATCTGTACGAATCTATACATTAACGATAAATCTGTATTAAATTCAGTGTGATAACACAAACTATTTATGCACTCGTTATGAAGCTTCCCAGAAAATTCTAAATGCAATGCGATTTAATATCCCATCCCACCCTATTGTACCATGCGTATGCCATACAGTGTGCTATGAAGGAAGTTTGGGCGGGACAGCAGTGCTACAGCCTACTTTTATTTTAAATTACAACTTTCAAGGGTTCTTTAACATGCATACCAATGTTAACAAGAGGTCTCAATTTTTTAGCCTTTATGAATGACTAGACACTGTCCTTGCCAGGCACATCAGCCTGCACAACTGACATGGGAGAAACCGTTCCGGAAAATCCGGCGGAACTTTCTCGGTCAACACCTCTGACGTGAACTTTCACTATAACTTCATTTAGTGTAGGTCATCGAAAGTAAAAAAAAAAATCAAAACGAAATATAGATCTGTATTTTAATCCGATTCTCTTATCATAATGTAATAAAACATACAATTTAAATAATGCTAGACGTGTTGAAACTTGCCCTGTAGTTTTGGAAGTAAACGATCTCGAATGTATAACAGGCAGCTTTGTCTCCCGGGGGGGGGGGGGTAGACGGCGGCTTCTGCAAAAGGAAACTTGGATATGGACCAAATTTGATCATGAAATCTGATATCTTGTGTTCACAAGCTTGAAAAAAAATGTCAAAAATTATGACCTCTATCGCGATCACAATGCAATGCTTCACACCAAATGTATTATGGAAGGTGGGGAAGGCCACGGAACGTTGAACATCGATTAAGTAGCGGGATGTAGGTCAAGTTTCGTCTCAAACTTGCATAAACTAAGTTTGATGAGCGAAATAATCTATACAGAATATGTGTATGGTTGAATAAAATATTGGTTTACAAAGGAATTAAATTTATTCGCGCATTATGGGTGCGCCACCAACTATATTATGAGTGCCCATGTTCTCGATTGGGCGGCCCACCAATCATGTCGTTTAGTGCGCCCCATTGATGAAGTCGTGGGCGCCCAACCAATTTTACTCGACATTATGCATTATTTGCTGCCCGACAATCATTATATTATTGTCAATAAGTCGTGGCGTTTATCGTGTGAGATATCATGAGGGGCCTCACCATTTGAGGGGCGCCTCGACAATCATGTCGTTATATTATGAGGCGCCCCGCCAATCTCGCCGTAGGCGTCCAACCAGTGTCACTCGCCTTATGTGGCGCCCATACTGATATTGCGTACCGTGGAAAGGCCTTCACATAAAAGGAGCGCGATGGCTCGAGAATGGACGCGTTAGGATGTCAGTCGTGGTGCACTTTTTATCGCTCGCCTCAAAGTCTAAAAATAAAATAAGCAGGAAAAATATACTGTAATAAACGAAAATGACTGTCAATATTGACAATCACTTTGCTAAAATGGTCGGCTACAATAACAGACATATACCTTAGTGGAAATCGGCCATCATCTGGTTCATTTAAGCACATTTAACGGCAATTAAAGAAACAAAACAAGCTTGCTGGTTATTCATAACCGATCCTTTACGTTTCTTTCGCGAAAATAAGCCACGTGGCGCATGAAGACATCTAGGCATGGATTGTGAATCGCGGGATTCGCGCCGTCTTTGACCTTCTGAATCCTGGGTGGATAGATTATATATATTTAAAAAATAATAGGATCATACCCTTTATGACCAGTTGTTAATTAAATTAAAATAGTCATTGAATAATCCCCTGAAAGAACACCAAATATACCGAGAAACAGACATTATACGTCAGAATCTCTAATGCTTTCCGATTCCCGATAACGCGTGACATGCATCGGCTGGAATTGGGTCAATAAACCAGCCTTGCTAGATTTTGTTTCAAATGGCGTTTTTATAGTTTTATGGGTTTTTTTATTTTAATATTTATTTCATACACATGCTGACAGGGTTGTCACGTGATCATTGTGTCGCTTGTCATTCACGAATGAATAAAAACTTTGCAAATTACGTGATAGACAAAAACAATAATTTGTTCTTTAATCTAAAGAAATGCCATGGTATCGTATCAGCTTATTTTGGCTAAGTACTGTATTTTCTTATTATGGCGGCAGATGAAAAATCCTAATGAACTATATCCGTTTACTCCGTTGAAATGGGACCATATTGAATTCTCATTATTGTTCTTAATTTCGAATATTACGGGTTTAGCTTATCTAAATCTTCTCCCTTTTTTTACATGAAACCTTTTTAAAGCGGAAATTTCATATTTTCTAAGAAAGTCAAAACATAATTATTTCTATGTCTTTTGCTGTAAAAGGTTGTCAACTCACTATTATACGATCATGGGCAATATTTCACAGGCATAAAAATCATTGACACAAAAAATAATAACACAATTACTTGAATTACCTCCCTTGTTTTCCTATTCCCCTCCATGCAATGGCGATCTTCAAACGTTTGAATTTGAAGATGAAAATGATATTTTTGACAATTTCTCAACTGGCAATAGTGAATTGATAGGATTAATAGGATTATTCTTTAACAAGGTAGGACTATTTATAGATACAATCTACATGTATTTTAGGGCTTTATTTTAACATGTTTTAAAAATATAACTAAAAAATATGAAATTACCGTTTTACATATATATTGGTTTCTGTGGTCGTATATTGTAGTCGCCCCCGTCCTTCCGTCCGTCGATCATGCTTTTTTGACTTCCAGGCGAGCGATAAAAAGCGCACCACGACTGACATCCAAACGAGTCCATTCTCGAGCCATCGCGTTCCTTTTACGTGAAGGCCTATCAGAATGACTACCGTTCAATTTCGACAGTCCAAGTTTTTCAATAAGAATTGAAAACTAGAATATAAATTATAAATACCTCATATACATTTTCATATTATATTAATATTAAAACATGGGCTTCTATCACAGGCTAAATTCAATATCCGGTTGCCTTAAAATTTATACATTATAGTATTTAAAGTCATATGAGACGAAGAAATCGAGTCATTTCCGATATATACTGCCAGAGTTATGGTCCTTGAACTAAAGTTAATATCTATGACCTTAAAATGATACACATTGCTCACTACACTTATTGTTTTAGCGTTTTCCGAGATTCTATCCGGATTATCGCCCTTATTGTTGAAATTGTTTGACGTTCTAACATCTGACGTCAACTGGCAGACTATCGCCATTGAAGAGACGACCATTGTCACGATCGGTCGCATTATTTCTGTTACCTCTTTTTTTTTCAAATCATTTTTAGTGAAGCCTGTACCATAACAGGCCCGGAACTGTACAGCGCAGTGGACGCTTACGGCTGGCCCCCGGATCCATTCACTTGATTTGATGTTTTCCGCAGGTTAATCTTATAGGTTTTTGTTTTTCGTGTAGTGCGGTCCTCCTGCACTTACTATTTAAGGTCATGAAACGAACCCCCTATTGATTTTCAATGATTTCCGATGATTACTGTCTGAGATATGGCCCTTGATCACTTTGAAATATTTTGTGGACGCTCGGGGGGGGGGGGGGGAGTTAACGTGTGATTGCATGACTTTAAATTTTAAAAAAAGGAAACAATATCATTTAAAATTAGACTGATTTTTAGAATTATTTGATTTCGCACCAATAAAATAATGTTAACTGATAAAAAATATTATAATGTAAATGTGTTGCAGTTATTATACGGATATTCAGCTTTTTGATAATGAGTTATTCGATAGTTGTTGTCACAGTTTGATAAACTCTCAGGTATAGAGCCACGAGTGCCGATTTTGCGGTGATGTCATTGCGTTATAAATATACTGGGCCTATACTATATCAAATAAACGATCTATCCCACTACATGTATTTAGTTCGTACCAGTGTACCCACTCTACCTCTCTCTCTCTCTCTCTCTCCCTCCCTCTCTCTCTCTCAATGTTTTAATATGCCAATGGCAAGTATGCTGTGTAACAAAAATAATTGTGAATGTTTCTATTTATTTTTCAGCGAGGACTCTGGTCCGAATGAGCCAAGTCCGAATAATAACTGCAACGCCTATACTCGGGGAGGGGGGTGGGGGTATAATTTCTCAAAATTAAATTGATAAAACTGCACTGATCAGGGTGTGGGAAGAATATCTACATGCCGATCTAGTCGCTCCAAAAAACAAAAGCATACATTATGTTCGTATCAAGAGTTTGGTGGTAAAACAGACATTATAACGTACAAAAATGGCGTAAGAGCCTATTCCTTTCACCTTGCGTAGCAAAAAAACAAGATAATCAGGTCCCTTCAATATTTTTATCAAATAATTGTGATGGGTTGGGCGTATTCTGTTGCTAAGAATAAAATCACCAAAACTTTAATAAAAATGTTATAAGGCAAAGAAATGATGACATGGATCTGATTTAAATACTACTAAATAATTACTAGTCTGAATCCAAACACGGCACACAAAAAAAAAAGTCGTAGAATGCCGATTGGTTTTGTTTTAAGTAGGATGTCACGTGAACACAATATGGAGGCTGTCAGTTGTTGACAAAATTGTGATAACCTGAGACAGTTTGCCGACGATTTACTTCTAAAAGAGTAAGTTGGCTAAAATTATAGTTGGACAGTTTTGCAATGTAAAGTTAAATCATTATTACACGTAATTAAATCGAAAGTTTATAATTAAATCGGAAGTTTATCATAACAGCATACATAACGTCAGAAATTTATCTGTCCTTGTTTGTCATGTGACGAAGCGAAAGTCATCTTCAACTGACATGATCGGTTATAATATGCTGTGGATGTTTGAAAATAGGCCTATTGATTTTGTTAAATTTGGTACCCACTGATTTGTATAATCATAATGGAACTTATTAAGTGAAGAACATTGCATGGTTACCTAATAATAATACATGGTCATGGTCGGTGTGATTATTGTCAGTCTTATTACCTATTACCTGTACTGGTATTTTTAAAGATGCTGCCACCAGACTAGAGTCTTTCGCAGTCATGAGAAATGCAAAAAGCGATCGATATTCAAACAGTATAATTTTGACATTCATTCATCAACAACCATTCCATTGTCTGACCATTTACCTATGATGAGTGAAAATAGACCTGTATAAATTTAAGATCAATTATAAATGTTTCCATGGGAGTTTGGGAATTACCGGTTTCTATTATGTAATATTCTAAGCCTAGTTGTATCAAAATGTTACAGCCTACATATGTAGGATGAGATTATCATATATGCTCAATGGTATTTTTGTTGCTGATATTCCTGGAGAGCATTTTAATATTTGATCATATTTCAACTACAGTATTCTATAGTAGTGCTGGATATTGCGACCAAAATCACGATACGATACATATTCCAATTCAGGTGCTACAATACCATTCATATCATGATTCATTACAAGATTGATATTTACCAAGAAAACAAGAGGATGGCGAGAATTTTTAGTTCTGCTGATGTTGTAGAAATAAAGCTGTTAAATGTCACAATACTCATATTTATATGGATCAAAATAAGGACCAAACAATGTAAAGTGTTTGTTTAACTGTGGATGATGTGTGACATGGATAATGAAGAGCGACAAAAACATAAATAACTGTATAATCATAAAAAATTAATAGTGTGTCATGATTCAATACCTGAATTGTGAGACAGTGAATTGCCGTATTGATTCAACAATATGTCATGCTAGCACTACTCTATAGACAAGTTTTAGGGAATAAATTAAACCTTTTTAGATCTCAAGTTCAACTAAGTATAGAAAAAGGAAATAATAAAATATTAATCTTTTAATCTTTATCATGTAGGATTATTGGTTGTGAACGCCTACTAATTATATATTAAGACAAAGAATAGACCACAGATTAAGACTAAGAGAAATGTTTAATTCAAAAAGATAAAACATTTTCAGTGGCCCATGATTTCTCTATTCCTACATGGATTGAAGATAGTACAAATATTAGAAAAAATAAGGAACAAAGTCAACACTCATGACAAATTCCTGTGTTACTATAAAGTGTAAAAAGTTGAACTATTATTACTATGTATTTATTGATAAGAGTACTTTATAGGTCATACAATAGCATATTCAGAAAATATACAGTCTTTCTCCCTTTATCAATAGTCCTACACTCCTGTAAGGTATGAATTGATAAATAAAATTTGTTGAACATCATTCTGTCCAACGAAGACAGAAGACAGACATACGCCATGAGTGAAATTTTTCCCATTGAATTCTGTCAAGGGTTCTTTTACATGCACACTAAGTTTTTTTTTTATCCCCTCCAAATGATTGTTAACAAGAAGGAAAAAATTGAAAGATACAGTATAGCGTGCCATATATTCCATAAAAATAAGGTTAGACCTGTACCAAGTTTAAACAGAAATCAGAGTTGTACTCCCACATATTCTGTCTATGAAAATCACATATATTACATATATGTAGCTGTTAGTGCTAGGACATTAATCCAGTAAATTCTATAAGCCTGGATGAATATTACAGTGTATGAGAATGATGGGAACCATGTTTCAGTATTTATTTTGAACAATAAAGCCTACTTTTATTATTTTATGTTCAGTTTTAGTCATGAAACGTTTTAGTGGCTACAGTCTTCTTCAGGGGTGGGTCCAGAGGGGGGGGGGGCAAACCCCACCCTGCTCAGCTACATAAAAAAAAACTGAATGACTTGCATCGATGAAATTGAATCACAATGTGATCCTATATCATTATTAAACTTGACGTCAAACTGGATGTTGGGTTTCTCTCTTTTAAAAGCTCAATGTGTTTATATGCCTATCTAATTTAGAGACGATGATGGCATCATATTATGCATTGTCAACTGTCACATTTTCTTAACAAGAACCTGGCAAACCCCATCCTGCAAAAATTCCTGGATCCGCTCCTGCTGATGATATTGTTTTATGTATTTTGAATGGGTTCTTGTATTGGTACTAATTTCCATAAAACAGAACATTATTTACTTTAAAGGATAAAAAACAAACAGAAGATGATTAGCCTCATAGGAGCATGCTGGAATCAGGTTATCGCAGCAGTATTCATTTAATTTTAAATTTGTCTTTTTTATTTTAGAACTATTTAGATCTAACCAGATCTACCAAGTTATAAGAAAATGTCCAATGAATTTTGGCTCATCTCGGCTCCTGGGGAGAAGACCTGTCAACAAACCTTTGAAAGACTAAATGCAGCAACTCAAGGTCCTGAAAAACTGTCAACAAATTTTAAATTTCAAATTCCAGACCTGAAGGTAGGTGTGCTTAATGTTTTTCAGAGTAGTCATGGCTGCCAACAATACTTGACTCCCAGTGCACATAGCCTCATTCTCAGTGCTCCAAAATTTCACCATAAGATATGAATAAGAACACCATTTGGGCATATGTTTTGTGTCTGCCACTTGAAAAAATAGATTCTAGAGATACTTCTTACATATTCAAAATAACTATTGTTACATACCTAATCCATCAATTTAAAATTTCTTTATATATTTAAGTAGATAATTTTGTAATTAATTTTGTTTCAGGTGGGAACATTGGATATATTAGTCGGTCTGTCTGATGAACTGGGTAAACTTGATGTTTACTGTGAAAGGTTAGAACATTCACATATGTTGCTATGCTTAAAGTGCACATAAAATGGTCCTGAAAATTTTTCTATGTGAGCAGTCCATGGTTATTTTATCCACTTTACGGCAAATTCACATCAATCCGACAAAAATTAATTCAGCTATCTTCACTCAAATCGTAAAAATAGACCTCCTGTGAAAACGACTTTGCCAATTATCGAAAACACTCTTAATCCCCTCAGATGCCCTTGACATCACAGTGACCGAATGCATATTCGGAATGTCTAATTAAATAAAACAATTGACTACAGAATAATTTGTTTTGTAGTTCATTTTAATTCAAGATCCAATCTAAAATTAATTAATTTTAGTCGGATTGATGTGAATTTGCCGTAAAGTGGATAAAATAACCATGGACTAAACATATAGAAAAAATTTTAGGGTTACTTTATGTGCACTTTGATTCTAAAACAAAGATATCTTTTGTTGCACATATGCATTTTAAATCACTCGGCCTAGGACTTCTGCTTGCCTTTTGTCTCAAAGTTATATCTTGACGCCAGTAGCCTTTGTCTTCTGAAATCCACATCCAAAGTATGGATCCTGTTAGCTATTACTGATGGGTTTACACAAGACAAGGGATGCTTATTCTTTGTGAAACAACTGATGCCACTTCATATATGAGTTCACATAGCTAACAATGTGCTTTACACCAACGAGACATTAACCTAAAACATTGCTTCTAATTGATGTAGAACATATATTCATAAGTGAATGTATGGACTGAGGTTGGGGATAAATACCTTCGCAGAAATAAGAACTTTAATTTGATGATTCATTTGAACACAACACTTTTAACATTTTTAAATGCCATTTGTGAGCAAGGGAGGATCAAACATCATCTTGGATTTTTTTTTTCTTATTTGCTTTTCAGTTTTAATTTGAATATCATGCAAATAGTTGACCTTGACAAAGGAACACAAGTTACAAACCAGTTCTTCACCTGTTGTCAGTCTAACAAATGGGACTTTTAGCTGAATGTAAATTTAGTCTTAACATTCCATTCATTTACTTGAATGAGTTTTTCAGCCACATGTTTCATTTGTTTTAATTTTGTAGTGTAACAAGAAAAATTGCTCAGTATATTGGTGATGTTTTAGAAGATACAAGAGATAAACTTCAAGCAAATCTTAAAGTCAATGAAGGTAAATAATATGCTTATTTCTCAGATAACATATTTTGATCATTCAAGGCCATATAAAAGAAATGTTTTGTTTCTCGGATAAACCTGTATCACATTTACATACTGTGACATAGCAGAATTCAAGAATTAATGGATAAAATATTAAAGATGGAATCCCAACAATTAGGTGAATAAATCATATGTGAATGCCCAATCATTAGGCGTATTTTCCCAATCTTTCCTGATTCTACTATAAGTATATGTCTTTCTCCGATCATTATGTATCTATATTTCAGCACCACCTGCTAACTATCTGCAGCGTTTCCAATGGGATCTAGCCAAGTATCCTATTAAACAGTCCCTTAAAAGTATTTCTGAAATCATTGCTAAGGTGAGTAGTTAAGTATGGTATTACCGAACACATTACAATATTACAGTACACTTCATGTTTGCCATGAACCAGTATTTTTATCCCTTTTTATTTGCCCACATTGTAATATTGTTGTATGTTATCATTCTCCTAGCTGCCTGTCGTCTATGAGCTCTAGAGCATGAATTCAAAATTGTTCTTGTCAATATATCATATGAGTGTCGGAACTGTTTATTTCAAAATTGCTTTGGACTCATTGGCCAATTCAAACATAGATCTCTGCTGTATAGCTATAAAGCCTCACAAAGCCTAAATTTGTACCTGACAATGTTTGTGACATGGGCCTAATTTCTAAACTGGTCACTTGGGTTTTGTAAAAATATTTGCCTGTAAATGAATTTTCACATGATATCGATATATTGATTTTATTTTTTACTTGTAGCAAGTTAATCAAATAGAATCAGATCTGAAGACTAAAGCCACATCCTATAATAATTTAAAGGGAAACTTACAGACATTAGAACGTAAAGCTACGTAAGTGTTCAGATGTCTTTTTGGAATATTATTTACACAGAAGTGATCAATTTCATCCCACTGTGATTTTCTAATTAAAGTTGTGAAAGATAATGTGTAGCAAATCTGGACCCTCTGTGTTTAATAGCGCACACTTCACTTCAATGTTTGGAGATAAACTTAGATATATGCTGATGATACCCAACTAACTCAACTGTTAATTTCTTTTAGTTCACCACAAAACAATTTAAGACAACTAGATTAGAAAAGAGAGAAATGCTGTTTAATGTCAACGCTGCACAAACTATAAAAAATTGTGTTCTGTTATTGAATTACTTAATATTTTACTGGGAAGTTTATTAGCTTAATTGTTTTATATTTTACAGAGGAAGTTTATTAACCCGTAATCTAGGTGATATGGTTAAAAGAGATGATTTTGTCTTAGATTCAGAATATCTAACAACACTTGTTGTAGTTGTACCAAAGTATGTACCGATATACTGTTTAGTAAAATTCTTATTCAAAATCTGATGTGAATCATTCAAAATGTATGAATCTTTCATTGGTTTTTTTATTAACAAATGGATGTAAATCGATGTAAACATTATGAGTTTTGTTTGATTTTGTTTTAGAGCAATGATTAATGATTGGAATTTAAAATATGAGAAACTGACTGATATGGTGGTACCAAGATCATCAAAGTAAGTAAACTATAATATACAAGTCAATATCCCTGTTCATTTAGTATTATGCGTTATTCGCAAAATTATCTCTTGACTGAGCTGCAGTCAGGTCCCCCAATAAAAGGGATCCACAAATTAGGTTTTTCTTTTCATATATACTTAATAAAGCATATGATTTTATTTACTTTGTTATATATATTTGTGTTAGATATATCTGTCTATCTACCATAATGACATACAGATGACATTTCTGTGAATGTAACTGACAATGACCAGAATATGCATCCATTTCACTGTTAATGCAAGGGCTCCACTGACATTTCTGGACGATATAACCCATGTTTAACTGTATCATGATTCATAGAAAATATCCTTTGATTAATTATTTTATGTGATATACAGTAATTTTAGTATTATTACTTTGTTTTTTATCAGGAAGATATTTGATGATAATGAAAATGTATTATGTACAGTGACATTATTTAGAAGAGTGGTTGATGAATTTAAACATCATTGTCGAGAAAATAAGTAAGTTTATTACAGGAATACTAATCTCTTATTTTATAATTGTTGAAAGATTAATTATTATTGATAGGTGTCATGTCATCAATATATCTGGAAGTAATTAATAGGTTTTGTTCAACAGGAATGTTGAATCTCTTGCTTACAAGCTACAATATTGGTCAATTTTAATCTCTTATAAGAATATCTGTCAATTTTGTTTTTACAAAGATATGAATAATTTTAATCGATAATAAGAATATGTCAAAAGCAGTTTCAGAGTCTGGAGGTTAGGCCTATCTGATGTGCTTGACTTGCATTTTTTTGAAAATATTGATTTTGAGATTATTTAACATTTAAAATGTAAGAAAGCAAAATTAAAATAGGTTAGATGTACTATTTCATCTCCACTGGCAATGATGGTGTTGTCGATATGAAAATTGCCTATTTTATGCTAAGTATTTACATGTTATCAAGCTAAATACTTCAATGTTAATGTAACTGTGTTGTTAATTGTGTAGCTTACTATTTTGTTTTCATTTTGTGGAACACAGGATAATGGAACTTCAGTTTACGTGACTATTAATCCTTGGAACACATCTTACACATTTTATAATTATTTTCTAGATTTAGTGTCCGAGACTTTACCTACAGTGAAGAAGAAATTCAGTCTGGTAAAACAGAATTAACTAAACTAGAAGCAGATAAAAAGAAACAATTTGTAAGTACCCTTATAAAATAAGATTTATATGTTGAAATCTCACTGTGATTTGTGGATGCTACTAATTGTTTAAAGATTCTGTGGATTTCTTCAAAACATTTCTCTTAATGTATATGCAAATTTCTGTGTTTTTATTCTAGGGTCCACTCGTAAAATGGTTAAAAGTGAATTTTGGTGAATGCTTTGCTGCATGGATTCATGTGAAGGCATTAAGAGTGTTTGTTGAATCTGTATTGAGGTATATAAGTGTTAACATTTTTCAGAGAAATGCAACAAAAATTTGAATATTTTTGATAATTACCTTGTTGACTTTGTACAATATTGTGGATTGTTATTAATAGAAATTATATCTTTTATGTATCATAAGCACCAAGTTAGTTAGTAATTTGGACTGTTTAGATGACTAGCCTATGGACGTGGGTACATAAATGGGGTAACACCAACAACTACGATACAGACAAATACACTCTTGTTAACATGTCTAGAATTTCAAACATAGAGGATCAAAAGTTTTTCTAGGCTTTTGTAAAAGTGATTTATTTAATTTATTCTCGCTGTTAGTCACCAGTGGGAAATTTGTAACATTTGTCAGACCCTAAGTGAAGTTCTCCAAAATGCTACTGGTGTTTTATTTTCGAATAAAATAAAACATGAAGCAAAATAAAACATAACCATAACAAATTAAAATAAACATAACACACAAATAAAATATAAAAAAACATAAATAAAATGAAAATAGGTATGAAACAAAATAAAATAAAGCATACCAAAATAAAATATAATAGAAAGAGAAAAGAAAATGAAACAAGCAGCTAATTCTATTATCGTCTTTAAACATAACTGTTTCCTTTCAGTACATCATGATTATAATTATCAATATATTTATAGGTATGGTCTTCCTGTCAACTTTCAAGCCATTGTAATTCATCCTAATAAAAGATCCACTAAACGGTTAAGGGATGTATTGAATCAGTTGTATAGTCATCTAGATAATACAGCTTTATCGCAAGGCGGTGATGTAAGTAATTACATATATTTCATTTGTATATGTTCCCAAAATATTTTGAAAACTCAGTGGGGTTGTTCATTAAAGTGAAAAATGAACAAAGTCAAATCCTGACAATAAAATCGTCACATGAATCCATTATGTCATCCAATATGAATAATGTTCAATTGGCACATTGCCTGTATAATATTTGAAATAAGGGTACATCATCAAAGGATTTCAAACTCTGAAGAACGATTACACATCCAGTATCAATAATGTACGATTGGCACCTTGGGTTCTTTTTTGTTAAAACTCATGTGAAAAATAATTACTGATTTCTTTTATATTTTAGGATATGGATATACCAGGATTAAGCATGGGTGGAACAGATTATTATCCCTACGTTTCCTATAAAATATTACTAGATTTAGTTGAACCTCGTTAATATCTTCAACATTTATATATAACACAGTTTTATAGAATAGAAATAATAATCGTCTATGTATTTACTTTATACTTGAATTCCATATACAATATATTACTTTATTTCCACAAACATTCCAAAAAATCATTGATATTCTTACTGTTCTTGTCAATATTAGACTACTTTACACTAAAACTACAATAATATAAATTGCAATTTTTAATCTGTATTGTACAAATAATAGTTGAGTTAAATATAAAAGTTATTAAATGATATGAAAACTAGTCAACCAATACATTGAGCTAAGTCTTTGTGTTGGTCCTTTTTTTGTTTGTGCTGGTTTTAAATCTCCCGAAGAGGGATATTAATATGAACAATGTTAATTGATTTTTTATACATGGATATTTAATATAGTTGTGTGTATATTCTCATCATCTGTGTCTGGTGTCCTTCCCACATATATGTATATATATCCTCAACAGTCCCTTGTCAGCTGTAGGTCTACATGTTCGTAACTTCAGATCAGGGTTGCTGACAGAATTTTATACACCCATATTGTACTTTGTATTGATTTTTCCCTTCCCATGGGTTAGATACTGATTAATTGATGCAAGATTAGTGTGTAAGTACCTTGGTTCGTTAGAGTCTGCTCACACAAACTTGATATCGCAGACAAGACCTAGTAGAACCAAAGCTTGTATCTGTATATTAGAACTTGGATGTGTCTTATGATAGCCTGTATAATATATCTGTAACATAATTTTGCTGTTGTGAATCATCTTTTAATAGGCTATAATATATGAAATCCTTATAATATATGTAAGTTATGAGTGAACTTGATCGAAAGTTTATAGTGCTACTTTAGAAATATTAATGAACATAGCCTTATGTTTGATTAGTTTAGTAGATTATTATTGTATACCTGTTACAATTTACCACTTAACAATTTGATCTTTCATTTTGAGAAAATTCAAATTAAAAAAACATAGTATAGGCCCTACATTGTTGAAAATCTGAAAAATGCCTGTTACCATCAAGAGTTTGAATAATGTGGAATTAAGTGTATGCAATTATAGGTCTAGTTGCAAGAAGGGATTTCTTAATGACACAAAATGTATGGTACTATGGTTACTGAAACATGGTGTCATTTTGTAAACATGATGTTTGTGCGATGTGTCCGTCAAACCGACCCTGTGACAATCTATACACATATATATATATGGCAAACGTGTAATAACCAAAATAAAGTATTGTTAAATATCTGCTTTGTTGATAATTATTTTGTAAATCGCCATTTAAATGTGACTGTACAACATCATCACCCCGAATGCCAGTCAAGTCGTCCACACGAAAAACCTGGTTACGTCGTCCACACCCACACTCGATGGTTGAGTCGTCCACAAGACTTAGTTTAATTTTGAAAATATAGTAATAGTTGGTGGAGTCGTCCACAAGACTTAGTTTAATTTGAAGATATAGCTTGTTGATTATTCATAAAAGGTGCAATCTGAACGACAGACTCACCCTACCTATTACCATTAAATTTTCGTACGTTATATAGTTACGTACGTATAGACAGGGTGTTAATTTTAACAAATATTGAAGGCTATATCATAGTCGTACAGAACTTTATTTTATAGCCATTTCAGTTATGGTTGTCACGTGATCATTGTCTATCATCGACGGATGAATAAAAACGTTTGCAAGATGACTGTTACGTGAAGGACTACGAATTGTGATATCCATTGGTTAGCCACAATAATTGTTCTATACGGATAAGTTATCATCCAGTTGAGTTCATATTTTATTTAGCCTGATATTCAAGAGAAGAGCAGAAAAATAATAAAAGTTAAAAATCGGGAACTGGGGATAATTGGAATGTGAAAAGGATATCTTCGAGTAAGAATTTTTATACGCTCACATTTTCATGTGGACGTATTACGCCGTCGCCCCTGGACGTCCGCAATTTCTTTATGGACTCTATACAAGTCGCAATTCTTATCCGATTTTGACGAAACTTGAAATATAGGTTAATCCCCATAAGATCTCCGCTGCTTTCGATATCGGCATGTATAGGATCGAAACTTCATGGATTATTGCCCCTGATTGTACGAAAAATCATTTTTTAGCTTGTGGGCCCTACAGAGGTCACAATTTTGAACCGATTTTGATGAAGCTTGACATGCATGTTTATAACGCAAAGATCTTGGTTCCTTTCGATATTGATGAAACTTGAAATACATGTTTATAACATAAAGATCTTGGTTCCTTTCGGTTTTTGCGCCCATCAGAACGCAACTTCCTGAATTATGGCCCCTGATTGTACGAAAAATCCCATTTTTTAGCTTGTGGTTCTTCTGAAGGTCACAATTATAATTCGATTTTTAAAAGAAAAACCGTTTGATTATATTACCGTTACACCCAAGGAAGGTTAAGTTCGAATTTTGTGAAAATCTGACCAAAACTGACAGACAAAATGGCCGCCGCTTGTACGCCAATATTATAAAAATAGGGTATATCGAGGTTGTCGAGGTCACAATACTAATCTGATTTAGATGAAACTTGAAATGCATGTTTATAACACAAAGATCACGGTTCTTTTCGATATTTGCGCATATCGAATTGTAACTTCATGAATTATGGCCCTTGATTGAAGGGAAAATCACTTTCTTTTAAGCTTGTTCTGTATCCATATCTCAAAAATGTGGGCAGCTGCTGGTTTTTAAATTTAATCCCATCATTTCAAAATTGTCAGTTTGGTCAAGTTTAGAAATATTGGAAACTTGGGTCAAAAAAACGACATTGGGGTCCAATAAAATAGGACATAAAGGGGTTAAAACATTTGAAAAAGAAAAAAAAAATCTCATATTTGAACTTTGTATACTGTATCAAAATACCGTCATGAAGATATCTGTGCTTGTAGTAATAGCATTCAGTACTGTGTTTCTTTTGGCTCACATGGTTTCCACTCCAACGTAGTTTCCTCTTTTCAGTGGTGCAGGACTGGGTGTCAGGCCCGTATCTAGACACCATTAAGCGGGGGGGGGGGGGGCATTACCTTCGGTAGGGGGGCGAACATTTTGAGGAAATTTTCGGAAAGGTCATTCTAACAGACTGTTGTAATCATCATGCTATGTAGTTACCTAGGCGTCTAATAAGCATTTAAAAATAAGTATTCAAACCCAAAAAATTATCTTTTTTAGGTTAATATAAGGAACTGTGTATACTTTAATGATTGTTACCAATTTCTGATCGGGGGGGGGGGGGGCGAGCATTTCACGCGGGGGAGGGGGGCATTCCCCCCCCCCCGCGCTCCCCTGGTTGTCGCGGAAAGGACAAGATGTCTAGTCGTTCGGATGGGACATCAGAAGATCCACCCTTGACAGATGCAATTTGATCAAGAGTATTTATTTTGAAAACGATGCCTTATTCCAGTTAAAATTGCCCTTATCTCATTTCAATGAACAATCCAATAAGTAATAATAATGATAATATAATAAGACATTAGTGCTCTAAGCGCTTTACAATCATATCACATTGCCCGACATATGTCAAATTATAATACATATATACATTTAATCACTCATACGCTTGGTTGAATGAGTTTTTGAATTGGTTTAAAAAAAAAAACATGACATAAAATAAGCCAACAGTGAGGTTGATAAATATATAACACTGATTACGCGCACACTTATTATTATAGAGCATTGAGCAAACAAATTGCATTGTTTACAAGTTTGTCTTTGACTCGGAGGGGGAGGCCATTTTTTTGAAAGATGGTAAATGAGATGGGCAAAAATTTTTTTTTAGATAGGCTGACATAATTACCTTCTAATCCCACTTTAGGTAACCACATTCAGAAAACGTCTTTCTTCTGCTTTGCGATCTAGTAACAGTGGGGTTTTACCAATAATTTTCGAAAACATAACACGACATACATCCGGACCGCTCTAAGCTTCGCGCCAGTAGACAAGTGTCCCAGCTGCCCCTCCCCCAACACACACGCACACACACCTACCCACACGGGCCATGTTTAGTCAAACCAATCGTTTGTGTCAACATCGATCGTTCTGTTCTATGTGGAAGTGTCCCTAACTTTGTATGCGATGCATAATTATTATTGTCCAACACTTTTGATTTTTTGAAAACGCCATATTAGACTGTCGTCTGTATAGGGAAAATGTGCTTAAAAATCGATTTTTGTTGCACCCCCCCTGGGTCTAAAAAATGTTGCCATTTTCTTATAATACAAGGTTTCTAGTGATGGAAAATCCATATTCCCACCTTCAGATATTGCCAGTTTTGAAAATATTACCCATATACCCAGGCTCTCGGTCACTTTATCATGCTTATCTAACATGACTTTGACGTCGTGATTTTGGATGATAAAATTACTGCAGGTGAATAATTTTTTTCGTGTGTACTGCCAAAGTGCACAGCAACATTAGAAAAAAAAAAATTTGGAAATATCTCAATTTGTATATGCACAGGACCAATTATAAGCGACCACAAAGCAGTAATGTTGCACATCGTAGCATGTTTTTGTCTATTTATGAAAATACAGCGTCATTGTATTGATATTAAATTTATTTTATTATCAGAAATCATACATAAATTTGATAATTGCATAGACATATTTGATTTCAACCAAAAAACAATACATAAACGTGATATTTCAAAGAGGGGTCCCATGTAAAGAGGTATAAGGGGAGATAACTCGTATCATAAATGACCTATAAATATTGAACAAAGACTAAATTTCTCCTTGGCAACCCACCCTATCACCAAACAAAGAATGAAAACAAATTTAAAACATTAATCTTTTATGTAATGACTAGTATTAAAGGTTTAAATAGATATAAATTAGGCCTTTGTATTGCAATTTACAACAACATTTCAATATCAATATTTTTTTAAAATACAGGAAACATTTTTTTCATTTTTAATAACTGTTATATCAATAATTTTTTTAAATGTTGCTGTAACAGTTGTGCAATAATTAATGCTTAAATAGTTAAAATATAAAATATAAAAAAATATAAAAACAGTTAAACAAAGTACAAAAATCAACAAATGGAAAAGTATTTACACATTTATTTATCTTTCGATATATTGTTTGGTTATCTTTTAAAGATATGAATCATGCCTGTGTATTATAATTAAAAACAACATTTCAAAACTAGTTTAAAATACAGAAAACCCTTTGTTTTGTTAAAATAATAATTCAATTAAATCTGGACATAAAGTAGTTGAATATTATACATGTAGTTAGTATGTAAAATACAGGTAAAACAAACAGTTAAACAAAATACTAAAATCAAAAGATGGAAAAGTATGTACATATTTATTCATTTTTATCTAGTGATATATTTTTTTATAAAAGTTAAAATAGATATAAATCATGTCTGTGTATTGTAATTTAAAACATTTCAAAACTAGTAAAAGTGCTAGTAAAAATGTTGACACATTCTTAGAACGGATGTTTTAGTGGGTTTTCTTGTTAGGAATCGAACATAATCCTTGTAGCATCGTAGATGGTACCTAACTTCAACAGCAACACAGTCTTTATCTCTGATGTGCCTGAGAATGGTTTCATCTTCTTTCTTAATTGCTGCTTCTCTAAGTCGCCCTAAAAAGATATGGAAAATTGTAAATATCATGGATATCATAAACCAACTAGCAGTAGAATGCATATTCGTTTTATGGTTACATATGCATAAACAAAAAAAACCATAAAATTCTTTATGCAACAGTTTTATGTGTATAATAGGCTTTGTATGGAGCAGCCTACTTTTAACAATGAACTAGACAACTTTTGGCAGACCTGGTAAATACATGTACATAACCCTGCGTGTTTGGATAGGCTACTCCCACACGTTTTCACTGAGATCGCAGAGAATGAGACTCGTACCCTCGACTATTGATGACAGACTGATAGATAACACCTATCGGCCACCCGACCACTCTCCCCAATAAACGCCTTTTACGACACGCTGAGGAGGGTCGATGGGCCTATTCCACTAGGTAACACTGGAATGGAGGGTGGGGGGGACAATATTAAATCACAACGGTTGAACAAATAATAAAAACTTACCCCCATCTTTAATTTCTGCTAAAACCAGCTTATCAGAGACAGTCTTATTCTGACACCTGTAGAACAAAGGTACTTTTTTGCAGATAATGCCCAGAGGAGTAAAGACATGTCCTCGCAAGTGGACAGCTTGGGTGGTTGATGATTTAGTGGAGGCTGATCGCAAACCTTGTCTAGAGGTGGATTGACTCTCATCACTCGTTTGCTTCTCACCAGACTGTAGCCTAATGCAACTCTTTTAGTAGCTCGTTCAATCTTTGTTCTGTCTGTGAATCTCGAATAACACTTGGAAAGATAGCCATAAACCCATAGTCACATAGTGCATCATCTTTATTCCCTATAAATACAAACATACTGACTCCTAATTTTATTGCACACATAAACAAAAAAAGCAAATTAGAACCTGAGAGAAGAATTTAGGTGGCAACAAATATCCATAATAAAAATTACTTTTCTTTTATGAAAAACAATAAGACACTGCCACCTGTTTGCACTTGATTTGTGAAAAGACACTTAGACAATCTGGGGTTAATAAAATAAAACCAAAGGCTAGCGTGAATGCTTTCGATTTTAAAACAAACCTATCTCTATGAACTATATAACGAGACTATACAATGTGAATGTCAACAAACATTATTATTATTTATCGTAACTTCAACTTGCACACAGCAATGACAACAAACAAGAAATATTATAAACGGACGTAAGCTCTCGTTGCGTTGTACAGTCCCGATCATTTTTGATGAGTACAGGTGTCTATAAAATTTAATCCGCCTATCATTTTGTGTTTCGCTGAAAAATAAAATGGCGACTCTACTTTCAATTTTAGTTTGATTTAGTTGATAAACTTACCATCAAATACATCTTTATATTGTTGGTACACTTTTAGCTCGTTTCCATCAAGATTCGTCCATTCTTTAAAACTCAAAACAACCTTATTCCAACTGGTATCTGTAAATTTAATCAGCTTTCCACAATCCTTTGTCCACGAGGTGGATGAGGCATTTCATCGTCTTAAAGTAAACACGCTAACTCAGACTCACCTTTTGACCTGTGAACTTGAGGTCAAATTGGCTCTAGAGTGTTTTTGATTGGTTGTTTGTTTTAATGATATGCATCAGGTGTAAATAGTGGTTGATAAACTTCATGGCGCGAACAGAAACTTGCGACGACTCGTTTATAAAAACTGGGACATTCTAGAAGCGGGAAGGCGGCTTTTTATCCATAAAAAATCACATTTTACTAATGTGTGACTTTACAACTAAACCCATTTCATAGAAATTTTTTGAAACGATAGCTACTGACAGACGACGGTCTATATCGATTTCTGTCTTAGATCGTTTTCGGAATGTAGTATCAAAACAATTGTTTCCTGTTTGTTTCCAGTCCCGTTTCTTTTGTTTTGGAGTTCTAGATTTAGTCTCGGAAATTTAGAAAAATAGTTATGAATTTTCGCCCAGTAACGAAAAAAAATTTCCGAGTTGCAAAATATACTTCAAATGTTAAATGTTATTCATATTTACCTTATAATAAATGGCGTGTATTGGAACGATGTGCAAAGATTTTACTGACATTCACCTAAATTCCAGTCATTAGCCCAGTTGGTCGGTTCAGAAAAGTAGGCCTACGACATTAAACCCCATTCCATTTCACCTAATATGATCGTAAGAATGAGAAAACTATCGACAGATCTCATCAGTATTTATATTGTTATAGATATTCCCACTGTTATAGTTACCCTGTGCACTATTTGGATCGGCATAAAACTAGGTAATTTCTGAAGAAATCAGTTTCTGGAATTCGTGGATTCATTGCTGAACAGAACACACAATCGCTCTGATTGAATTTTATACATTAATAAAAATAAGTAACCTTAGAACACAGCACAGATATTTATACAGTAAGCGCTATTTGATTTCATATCGTTACAGATATATTGATTTTGTAGTTGTAGTTATTTCTTATAGCAATATATGTTCGTGTAAAAACGCGTGTATTACATATCAGGATAGTTGCCACGTGTCGGTCTGTTAACAATTATATTTTATTTCATCGGATACACCGCGTGGAATGTTTTAGGACAACAGATGGCCGTCAATGCTTGTGCGACACATCGCCTTGTAAATACCTGGACCATATGTTAGTTTCTTTTCGGATTTTCCCAGACAAGGTAAGGTTCCTATGTTAAACTTAACAAAAAGGATTCCAAGCTCTTGGAATATTAACTGCTGAGGCATACATGAGAATAACGATGTTAGACTGTGTATGTTTGAAACAACAAAATAAGTTCATCGTAGTTTGAACAATATTGTAAATCGGTTGCTTTGTATAAAAGAAATAAACATATGGGCATGGGTCTTTGTAAACTGCAGTGAAAGGCCATTTAATTGGTACGTTATTTCCTGACGTCACGCGCAAACTATACATGCATGTCCCGTCGCCATCCACAATTCCACCCTACAATGAATGTCAACAAACTAAAATGCATAAAATAACACTAAGCGCCCCGGTAGAACATAGTTGTCTGCCGATCACTTCAAGTTGCCAAAGTTCATGACATATTATGATGGTTATTGATTTTGTAATTTTTTTTTTTGTGTGTGTGTGTGTGTGTTGGGGGGGGGGGGGGTCAATTTTTGGGGGCTAACTTGGACTCATGGGGGAGGTTGGCCCAATGCTCCAATTTTCCCACTGAACAGCATCATTGTTTCTTGAAAGAACTAGAGCAGTCACATTAGTCATACACTTCTCGTTGTTCACATCACAAGCACATTTGGCGGTATTTATGTCATGCTATATTTATAGCGCATATATTGGTTATATGCGATTTACTTGTTCTCTGATCTCTACTCTTTTGGCATCACAAGACCAAATTTAGATAGATGCAAATTTCTATACTAGCAAGGATTTCGATGTTTCTTTTCGTATACATAGTTGTATTTTAAGGAGAGCAGCGGGGTTGATCTCGGTGATGACCGTGACTTTCCAGTGTGGTTTCCCCTTGTTGGTCGTGCAGATGGGAGGGCCTGGCAAATACGGCATCTAGTCGTTCGGATGAGACGAGAAACCAAAGTACCGTTTACACGTGTATGAACGTTAAATTATTGACAGTTGGAATTCGAAACATGAGTAGGCCGTGTCTTCATTAGCCCAGGGCCGTTAAACCCCATTGCCTTTCTGCATTTTAAAGCACAATATGCCGAGACGTCACCGATTCACAACTTTTAAATACAAATTACAACAAATAATACTGGTTTAAATTGTGAAATTGGCCCATCATTTACCCTCTCTTTAATTATGTGAAGTGGTATTCTGTTGTAAAATGTATTAATTCAACCATGTTTATTTTTACAGATAAATCTCAACAACTGACGTGGCACGGTCTAGATAATATGATACTTGTCTGTATGTCTTGGACGACTGATTGCCTCTGCCAATCCTAAATCAAAGATCGGTGGGACTTTCGTTCGTCTAAGATATTCGGTGGTTCTTTTGTTTTACAAGACAGAAATGGTCTAAAAATCCACTATTTTATAGGCGGTCATGAAAGTGGGGTCAGATATCATGTGTCCCGATCTTATTCGAATGAAGACATCATTAAGTACCTGTATATAAAAGATAGGTTGCCAGGCAACGAAACATATGCCACAGCAACTAAGTCGTTCAGCAGTCAAAAAGGGTTGTTGCATATTTAAAAAGGGTCATAATTCTAGAAGCAATAGACTGCTTTGTTTCACTAACTCAAATGATTTATGTAAATTTCATTCAGATTGGATGATAACTTTTGTTGTGTACATTCAGAGGGCTCAAAACAGTAAAACAAGGGCCATAACTCTAGCAGCAATTATTGGAAATTTCTGAAATTCAACATACAGAAATTCAGATCAGATGGAAACTGTTGTTGTTAGAGCTTTCACAGAGTTTTCAACAAAGTGAAACAAGGGCCATAACTCTAGCAGCAATTATTGGAAATTAAATAGGCTTCTTCGTTTCACTAATTTAAGTAATGCATATTAGTTCCATATCAGTGAAACAAAGGCCATAACTCTAGGCGTAATTAATGGAAATTAAATAGGCTTCTTCTTTTCACAAATTCAAATATCGTATATAAATTTCATACAGATCGGATGGTAACTTTTGTTGTTAGAACTTTCACAGGGTTTTCGACAAAGTGAAAGAAGGGCCATAACTCTAGCAGCAATTATTGGAAATTAAATAGATTTCTTTGTTTCACTAATTTAAAGGATGAATATAAATTTCATACAGATTGGATGCTAATTTTTCTCGATAGTGTTCACAAGCTGTAACAAAGTAAAACAAGGGCCATAACTCCAGAGGAAATCAAATAGGATTCTTTATCTAGGTAATGTAAACACCATATATCAATTTAAAGATAGGCTGGCACTGCCAGGCAGGATACGCCCACATTTTCGAGAGATGGACAGAGAACAAGCAATACCGAAAGTGATTTTTCCTACATCTTTAAGTCCTGTATTTCATACAAGATCTTTGGGTTATAACCATGAATTTCAAGTTTCATCAAAATCGAATCAAAATTGTGACCTCCGCAGGGTCCACAACCTTGATATACCATTTTTTAACAGTATTCGCGTACAAACGGCGGCCATTTTGTATGGCAATTTTCGTCCGATTTTACCGAAATTCGAACTCAACCTCCCTTATGGTATAACGGTGATATAATCAAACGGTTTTTAACATCGAATAATAATTGTGACCTCCAAGCTAAAAAAAAAGGCGATTTTGCGTATAATCAGGGGCCATAATTCAGGAAGTTACGATCCGATATGCGCAAATATCGAAAGGAAGCAAGATCTTTGGGTTATAACCATGAATTTCAAGTTTCATCAAAATCGAATCAAAATTGTGACCTCCACAGGGTCCACAACCTTGATATGATATACCATTTTTTAACAGTATTCGCGTACAAACGGCGGCCATTTTGTATGGCAATTTTCGTCCGATTTTCCCGAAATTCGAACTCGACCTTCCTTAGGGTGTAACGGTGATATAATCAAACGGTTTTTTAAATCGAATAATAATTGTGACCTCCAGAGGGACCACAAGCTAAAAAGGGTGATTTTTCGGACAATCAGGGGCCATAATTCAGGAAATTACATTCCGATATGCGCAAATATCGAAAGGAACCAAGATCTTTGGGTTACAAACATGCATGTCAAGTTTCATCAAAATCGGTTCAAAATTGTGACCTCTATAGGGTCCACAAGCTAAAAACGTGATTTTTCGTACAATCAAGGGCCATAATCCATGAAGTTTTGATCCGATACATGCCAATATCGAAAGCAGTCGAGATCTTTTGGGGATAAACCTATATTTCAAGTTTCGTCAAAATCAGATAAGAATTGTGACCTGTAGAGAGTCCACAAACAAATTGTGGACGGACAGACGTCCGGACGGACAGGGCGACGACATAATACGTCCACATGAAAATGTGGGAGTATAAAAACAATCAGATTGTAAATGTAGTCTGTAGAGTGCTCAAAAGTAATTGTGGACGATGGACTGACCGTCAGACCGATAGAGGCTTTGACATGCGCGCGTATAATAAGTGTTGTTTGATCACCAGATCAATTTTTTGGTTGACTGTGTAGATGTGATCCTGGCAACAAATCGATATAACCTGCCGATGTACAACCATGGTCTGTTTATTTAATCAGTTCTACATGGAAAAATATTCCCTGGTTATCAGTTTAAACCCTGCAAAAATAATACAAGTATTTTCTTCAAGCCAGACTTAACACAAATTTCATCCAAATGCATTATTAATTCATCGAAAAAAACATCTTACTGGCATTAAAAAAACACATTTTGACTATTAAAAGAATTCACAGACTTAAGTTGAGAATTTACGCAACTTTCAGTCACTGTTTATGAGAAATGTCTTTAACCCAGGTACACAAAACTTTACAGTTTCTTCTTGATGTATTTGACACATTAAAACAACAAAGTTTCATAAAGGGCTATATTTTAATCTTTTAGACGCATTTAGTAACTGGAAGAAGCATTAAACTATAACACATACTTATGGAAGAACAATTACTGATTTATTTAGGCGACGTTTTGAAGAGTATTCTCTCAACGTTTTCAAGCAAGTACAGCTACAAACTACTACTACTACTACTACTACTACTACTTAGTGTTTAACGTCTGCTTCCACATAAGTGATATCGCAGACATACAGCTACAAATGTGTAGGGCAATTATATATAGACAAGCAATAACAACAATTTTGAAACCATGCATGACAACAACAAGATCAAAGGCATATAACAACATGATCAAAGGCAAGGTGCATATGATAGATTAGTGAGGCCAATGATAATTGGCATTAATTAACATAAGAGATATTAATAGGTAATTATAGGGGAAAATTTTTAAAATTAGACAACCAATCATGACAACTCTGAAACCATACATGAACTGGGGGTGCTAGGCTAGGTTACATCAAAGGAATAGTAGCCGATTGATAATGAGTAATAATAACAGCATAAACAACAAAGGGAAACCATACATGATGATAAACATTTAGTTTATCTGGAGTTACTAGTTCTCTGATGTTTATCATACTCTTCGAAACGTAGCCTAAATAAATCAGTAATTGTTCTTCCATAAGTATGTGTTTTTGTTGTATGGCTATATTTTTAGTTAATATGAAGCGAACAATTTGGAGTAAATTCTTAACTCAAGTCTGAGAATGCTTTGTGAACTCAGGCTTAGAATTTCTATACAGAGGGCATTTTATTAACTTCATTGTTATCACCATGTATCCCTACCTCCCAAGTGTCCAACAGTTAGTAGAGTAAGAATTGGGTTTTACCACTTTTCTGCATCAGCCTCGGAGCTAATAAGACAGGAATATGGTTGAGAACTTCTTGATTGTGTTACATTACGTTGAACAAAAAGACAAGATTGAAAACAATATACTTCCACATATTGACATGAAGCACAGATAAAAAAGAACACCATCTGCAATGTTTAGTGAGATTGTTTTATCAAATAAAAGAAAACTATGTATTATACAATAAGCATTTAAATCAATGTAAATTATATACACCAATTTATAACCATGTTGTGATATGTGATAAACATTTTTTTGATCAAAAACATTCATATGAAACATTCTGCGGAGAAATGTTTAATTCATATAAAATAAATGCAGAGTTACTACATGATTAATTAAAGGTGAACTCTTGCATTTCATTTGGGCCACCTTCATTTCTAGTTTTGATGCTTTTTATTAGACTGCATAGGTCTAAGAAGATAATACATCATTTATGCAGTCTAATATAAAGCAAGATTCAATCCTAAAAAAAAAATTTGAACAGACAACGAAACATATCATAGTCCGGTCAGTTCAGAAAGGTGGTAACATGTTTTTGGTGGGTATTGGAAGCATGGGCAACAATCCATAAGTAATTAAAATATGATATAATATAGTATTTCTAGTTCGACATAGCACTAACATAAACAAAATTTGTGCTGGAAATCAGACAACTTTAGCGGTTTCAGTTATCATAGCTTTTTCATCTCATGATCATAAACAAGATAAATCTGGCAGACTGGTAACATGCAGAATCTTTAGAAATTACTGTAAACGCTATTATAAGATCATAGTGCACTCTATTAAGTTTGATTTAAGTAGTAAAAATAAATTAGATTCTGATTGTTTTCAGCCCCTTTCAATAATTTACATCATCTAAATTCGGCCTAATTTATAAAGATAGGTTTGCAGGTAAATGAAACATTCTCCCACACTGGCTATTTTTTTAAATCAGTCCACAAGGTTGTTGCATTGTAAATCTTTATGTGAATAAACAGCAAAATTTTAAACTGTAAAGTATCACTGGGTGGTTGACAAGAATCTACGAAACTCCAAATTGAAATTGTAAATTTCAAACAGATAATTTTTTTATCATGGATGAGAGCAATCACTAGATTCTACAAAGGCAACAACTCTGAAAGTTATTATCAGAAATAAATAACCTCGTTGAATGTGGACCTATAAATATTTGTGGAACAGTGTTGTAAATTTCTTTTTGATTACAGATTAACAGAGTTCTACTAATTGATCAAGGCCACATAATTTTAATATTCTCCACAAGTTGGTTAATAGTTTTACGTGACAGAATTTTTTTTCTGTGTCCTAGCTATGATTGATGGCAATAGTGCCAGTGTTAAATATAAGCTTATAAAAACTGTTAGTTAAAATCTTATTTTACATAGAATAATATAACAAAGTTGAATAAAATATGAATGGTACAAACTCGTTCATGTACAAAATAAAAATATAAAATTTTTACAATTACAGCTGTCATGATAATATCAGACTTGATCTAATCATAGTCGTTAGCTAGTAATTAATTTATTTCTCATTTTTTTAAAACAAGAAATGGCTTATCATAGAACTTGGCTGCCTTAAATATTTATCAATAACAATTTTTTTTATTTACTGGTTACTGAGTGAATATTCAGACCCAAGAGTCAGCACCCCCTGCTGTCTTTGCTCCATCAGAATCTAATGGAATGGAATGATCATAATTATCTTGTCTTCGTCTTTCTTTGTTAACTTGTGCATATAAGGGTTCAGAGTTTGGATTATTTCTACTATTGTTATCTGGATAATTTATCTGAAAAAATACAGACATAGTAAATAATGTAATAATGATAATCAAATTGCCAAACTTTAAAAAGTAGCAGTATCTTTATTAATTTATAAACTATAAAGCCGTCATCAACAAACATATTGAATCTTACAAACTTCTGTATTTCTCAAATATTTAAAGGTCAAATAGGTGTCTTGTAAGGAAATGTTGCATCCTTGCAGTCAATAAGCTCAACTATGGATCAATAGGGTTTAGGTAGGATATGCTGTAAATCTAGAGGACCCCTGCTAAGCAATAATGCAGAAACCAATGACGCAAACCCACTGAAAAGACACACATCACCAACATTGTAAGAAGCAATCTGACCGTCCTTGTTTCCATAAAGTTTTATTCAGTACTTTGCTATTCTTACTTACCTGTGGCAAATTCGATAAAACTGGCGTTCCTACTCTGTGTTCATCTGTATATACATAACCTGATGAAGGTCCTAAATCTGACATTGGAATTTCACCACCCTAACAAATAAATATAGTTTTAAAGGTAACAATGGTATAGACAGATGTCAACCATTAAAATTATTCCATAGAATGAAGTTCAACACAAATAGACAACATATGACAACTTCAAAATTTCGAGTATTAATATCTGTAGAAAGAAATATGTCTAACAATCAAGGTGCAAAACTATCAAATTAACAAAAAAACCTGAAAAACCCTAAAAAATTTCAAGAGAACTGAAAAACCCTAAAAAATTTCAAGATCCCTAACCATAATTGTGGATAATGAGGGTATTAAAGTGTGAGCATATAAAAATAAATGTCTTACCCGTGTTGCATTGCCAGAATATGCATGGGAATCTGAAAAAGATCATTTTTATTTACTTAGACTTAATGTTTGTTACGTTCTCAATATTATAGACTTAATTAATTAAAAGTACATTTATTTATAACCTCTTCAGCAACTTAAAAACTGATACGTGTGGTCTGGAGCATGGAGGCTGGAGAACCCATTACTCCATTTGTAAACAAATTATTTTTTTATGAAATTTTGTCGTGAAATTTTGTTTATTTCTTGCACAAGAAATGTTTATACAATTTATTTTTTCTGGATAGGAATTGATGTTTTCAAAGAAATTGAATAAATACCTTTATGCAAAGCTGAATTACTATTAGACATTGAATGATAGCCGTCATAATAGGGTGAATTAATGTTGGTTGGGAGTTTCTTAACTGGACCATGCGACATTGTGTTGTCATCATAACCTTGAGCAGATATTCCTCGACTTAACGTATTATATGGGGTACTATGGTTACTAACAGCTGGACTTTTCACAACATTAGATGACTGGTAACCTTTTCCTTCTGGTCTGAAATAACAAAAAAATAAGATTAAAAAGATTTTTTCAATTATCGGAAATCCTTAAAAATGCAGTCAATCGGTCGATAAAGTTAGCGAGAGAGAGAGAAATGGGGTTTAACGTCCACTCAACACAAACTAGGTAATTTCGGGACTAACATATGGTTTAATTATATTTCAACAATTTGCTTGCGCGTAGGGGTCTTTAGCAGTGGGAGGAAACCGGAGCGCTGGGAGGAAACCCATAAGGTTGAGAAGGCACCCCCTATCTCCATGCCACATAAGCTCACACCAGGGCTCGAAACCACGGCCGCAAGCCAGAGGTGACCGACCGGCTAGAGGTCGAAGCGCGGCACTCTAGACCACTTGGTCATCCCAACCCCCGATAAAGTTAGCCTTTAACGTGTCCCAAAGAATAATATAATTATGGGAACTGGCTAAAAATGAAACAGGATTCAATAGAAAATTTGATTGTGGAGACTATCCTGTATCAATATTTCAAAAGGTCTATAGTAAATGGGGACAATGCTCCATGAAATACAACAGAAAATGGTTTAATTTTGCCCCCCCCCCCCCAAAAAAAAAAAATCCCTGCAAATTTTACTGTAGTCTAAAGAAGAGTGTTCACAAGATATAACCAATGGTTGAATTGACAAACACAAGTTACGACAAAATAAGGACTTAGCCCAATAAGTTTAAAATCAACTAAATTGGTGTTGACAGCAAAAAATGTATAATTAATTAGTAGGGGTTTCAGGGTAAAGTTTCAAATGACAGAAAAATATACCTAAAATGCTACCCAAAAAATTTTATTTCATCAAAACGGTCTAATTAGATCTAAAGTTATGGAATTTTAAAATCCAAGATCACATCAATAATGTAATCAAAATGCTCTATAACAGTGATACATGAGTGCCATGGCACCGAAATAAGTGATTTTCAGTCATATCTGTGTGACGTCAGAAACTCTAGTACCAATTTCAAAACTGAAATCTGTACGTTATAATTCTAAGATTTATTAAAATCACAATAATTTGAATGATAATACATGTCAAATATTTATAATCTCGATGATACCACAAAAAAGTAGGCTATATTTAGTCAAAATTTAGCACATTTCAGTCAGAAATCAGAAAAAATTCTGTTTTCTAAGGCTGTACTTGTCATAGTTCAGGGTATCACGCACCATACTAATCACAATGTTATCTATCGGAGATAAAGGTGCGTATTCACCAATGAAGTCAGCCAAAGTAATTTGCATTGATGGAAGTCACATGACCTGAAACCTCTAAGTAATAGAAATATAGTTATTTAGTTATTTTTATAATGGATTCAAGTCAATACCTTGGAAAAGCTGATGCAGAAACGAAATTTGCTTCATTGTATCCTAATCTTGCATATTCTGCATGTAACGCCTTGAACTGCCACATTGTTCGTAAAACCTTCAAATAAAGAAAACAAGACAATACATTGGTTTATATTCACTCAAGACCACAGAAACACATTAAGATTTCTTATCTTTGCTTCTTTGTATCCCAATCTTGCATATTCTGTATGCAGACGTGTTAACCAAAAGACGCTAAATTTACAAAAATTAATCTGTTTACAAAACTCATTGTAGATTCAAAATTGGTTTGAAAGGTCATTTTCTTTTTAGGGAAGTTTTGATTTATGACTTGTTGTGGAAGAAAATGTTGACTTTTTCAGTGATGATCTGTTTCAAAATTGATCCGGACTGTAAAATAACAAAATATTTACCACATTTATATCCAAAATAATATCAAATATTATAAAGTACCCAAAATCTAACGGTTGACTAACAGACGTACAACCTTCACATTACACAATGACGATGGATAATGAGCATGACACAAACACTGTTTAACCATTTAGCACTTAAATTGTCCCAAATAGCTCTAATTAGGGTTTCTTACAAACTAGTAAATGATTTTATAATACAAACAACTATTCATAATAAAGGAACAGGAGTTTTGAACTGTTTCTGTCTGCCCAGGGATGTACTGATACTGATCTATTAATATTGGAGTAGTCAATATGTACATGTGCCAAGTGCTAAAGGGTTAAGCGATGGATATATACTTACAGTTGAAGCATATTTAATTGTACGAGCAAGGTATTTCCCTTCTGACATAGTAATAGACATTAATCTTGGAACACCATTTTCTGTAAACAGAGACCTGTTAAAAAAATAAAAGATACATGTCTGAAACAGAATAGATGTTTGCCTGTAATGTTTATATTTTTAGAAGATGACATACTGGTTAATCGATATATTCATATTCAATAAAATATCTGTTAATACACAACAAGTCTGTATCCATTCATTTATGCTCAACAGTTCATTTCTTTTTCTTGATACACTTTGACAGGTAACATAGACCTATTCCAATCGTATTGAATTAAAACTGTTCCCCTGACCTATAAACTTACATAAATATTTGAAAGCATACAATTGGATATTTAAAGACATGTTACTAGAAAATGACATACACCCACAATAGCTGAGTCGTCCTAGCAGTCCACAGATGTTTTCACATATATTTATTCTTTTGTAAGCAACAATGACATGATATTAATACCTAATGACATATATCTCTGATTTACCCAATGCTAGTGACCAACTAAAACTACCCTTAACTTAAAATATTTTGTTGCACTTTTTCACAATTTTAATTTGTGACTGCATGAAATACGTCATATTTTCCTGTACTGTGGTTTGATTTATATCTACATATAGATACAGTTTGAAATAAATACATTTCATCAATATAAAAAAATTCATAACTTTCTTGCTTATAAACTCTCCCTACATGGCATGGGATTTCTCTCTCATTTCACATGAAATTCCAGATGATGGTTGCCTCACAATAAATGTTTTCTCTTTAGAATTCAAGAGAAATTAGGTATGATGGATAAATGGATGGACATACGTGGGTAACAGCAAGCTCCAACCACATTTCAATGTTTTCATATAAAAAAAAACTCACTGTGCAAAGTCCTGGTTATTTTTCACAACTTCATACAAGGTAGCTATAACAGCACACAGTGTATCATCTGGTGGAACTAACTCTGAATGGCGGGTATCTTGAGGTAATTTACTAACTAACTGTCTCATGGCATATTTACCTGTAATGTTGAAAACAAACGTTGAGAGAAAGAAAATTATACCTACAAGAATTTCTATATCTTAACATAAGTCTGTAAATGCTAGAAATGCCTTCTTTATAGAAAATCTCAAAAATCTGTGCAAATCTTAAAGTAAAGAGGCATTATGCAAGAGCAACATTTGTCCATTACAAATTTTTTTTCTGGCTTCAATGATTATATAAAATATTATTTATACATTTATTTCCATGGCAAGCCCATAATCAACTTCCTAGCTGACTAATTAATTTTGTTTTGACATTATCTGCCATATCTTCAGTAAAATGGAAGTAATAAATATATTCATATTTCCTTATCTATTTAGAAAACTAGAATAGCAAGAACAGCCAGCTCTTTTATCTAAATCTTACATAATGCTAGAACTGGTTAAACAGATACCACTTGCAAAAATGAGTTTAAAAAGTTAAATCTTACCAACTAGTTCTTTATTTCGTTCATCTATAGCTAAATTACGCAATGCTGTAGCTGAGGCACATACAACTCTATCATTCTCAAAAGCAAGTAGATCTACCAAGTGTGGCAACCCCTTTTCTTTTCTAACATTAGCTCTTATTTCAACTGCAGGCTGAAGATAAATTGATATTAGAATAAGCGGTTGCTAAGCACATATGCCACACATTTTGCAAGAGATGGATAGAGAAGGAGCTAAAAAAGCGAAGGGGCCATAATCCTGGAAGTTACGGTCCAAAAAGCATGAATATTGAAATGAAAGGGGTAGAAAAATCTTTAGGATATAAACATACATTTTAAATTTCATCAAAATCTGATAAAAAATGTGAACTTCTAGATGATCTACAACACTATTTATTTGCATAAAGGGGAGTAGCCAATATGCCAATATCGTAAGGAACTGAGATCTTTGAGAGTTAACCCTATATTTCAATTTTTTTCAAAATTGGATAAAAATAGTGATCTATAGATTGTTCACAAACAGAGAGGAACGACTATAAATAAGACACCTGTAGTAACAGACACCAGCAGACTCAAAATGCAGGTTATATCAGCAACTATGCCTGTGGTGCCTATCAGACAAAAAAGATAGGTTTCCAGGCAATCCAACATATGCCAACGGCTACAAAGTCATGTCAGTAGTTGAATTTTCATTCTTCTGTGGGTAATGGGAACTTTGAAAGACACTAAAATCTTATCAAGGCCAACAACTCATGAAACAATTGTCAGAAAAAATTAAATTTTGATTAGCCTCTATGCACAGATAATCAGTTGTCGGAAATTGTTGGAAATTTATAAACTTCTTCGGTTTATAAACAGAAACATACACTGACGACAATATATGACGAAAATTCAATGTGGGCATATCATGATAAACGAGATACAGATATTAGAAATAAGACAAACTTACAGGCCAATCACAAGCTACAAGGTTTTGTATAGCACCTGCTCCTGCTTCAAGAGTGATGGGGTTCGAAGTTGTCTTTATGAGTGATAAATATTTCTGTATCACTTCATTTCCCCATAATGCTTTATATTCATGTGCTACTGCTGGAAGCTGTTTGACATAATTACTGAAAATAATTAAATACACAATCATTAAAATTATTCAAAAGCCATTCATTCTACAAAATAACCACAATTATTGTTACAGGCACAGGGCTGGAGTAGGGGATTAATAACAAGATTTTACAAGGGGCAATAACTTTAGACATAATTAATCTGAGCAAAGCATTTAAATTTCTAGCAGAATGCATGATTACACTTGTTGCTAGTGAAAATAAGGCCATAGCTCCAGAAATAGTTTAAGGAAATTAAGATAGACATCATCCTTTAAAATTTTCAAACAGATTGGACTATAGCTTTTGTCAAATTGTCAGTATACTGATCATAAAACTCTACAAATTTACACATTGTTCATGTGTGTCTTAACTCATATAATTGCCGTTAATGCATACAACTTGTAGATAATCCTAAACTGTCTATATTTAAACCACAGATTGGCAAATCATGGTAATATTTGCTTTGACTTTGACAGAGACAAGACATGTTTTGTTTTACTCTGTCTTGTAGATATATGCAATTTATCCTGAATCATTTTATATCTAAAATAAGGTGAAAGTTTTATACTTTGAATGAAATTTTACATCAAAGATTTTAATATATCAACTAACTTATAATAAGCACATTTCAAACAGGACACAAAGTCTATTGAAAAGGACCACATGAAAATGATTATTCATCTTGGCAGCTTTTACTTGATATAATCATGCAATGAAACAGTGTTTTTTTTACCCAGTTTTCTTTTGTAAATATATACAGAATGACTTGAAATTTCACACAGCTAAAATGAAATGAAATGGGGTTTAATGTCGTACTGTTCTGCTCCTAACCTAGGCTAATGAAGACGGGCATACCGGTACGCCATACAGTGTGCTATGAGGATAATTTTATCCGGGCAGCAGCACTATGGCCTACTTTTACATCAAATTCTAACTTTCCAATGCAGGATCGAACAACCAAACTCCAAGCTAGCGAGCAGCATCTTACCCACTTAGCCACATGATCCCCCAGCTAAAAATAAGCTTATACTTTTATGTTATAATCTGACTCTCATATTTATGAAATGAGATGAAGATGGCCACAATGGTATAGCTACATGTAGTAAGTTTTCCAATGCCTACCTTTGATTAGGACCATTTTTGTTGTCTCCTTTCTGTTGTTGACCCTTTTTCTTAACAGCTCCTCCACCAAAACAACCAGATTTTTCATCTTAAAACCAAACCCCAAAATATAATAAATAAATTTTTGCTGCTTTTTTAAAATAACAAGTAAATAGTGAGGCTGATATAATTCAGAAATAACTAGATCCCATGATCCCACTAAAATACTTATCTTGCTCATTTCTCTGCTTATCAAACTTTGCCAAGGTACCGAGGCAATGAAACTATATATACAACATAGTTTCTTCACTATCAATGAATTAGAAGTGCTACTGTTCTGCTCAGACTGGGCTAATGAAGACGGTCATATGCCATACAGTGTGTTATGACAGGGAGATTTTGCCTGGCAGCGGCACTATAGCCTACTCTTATATATGGAATTCCAACTGCCAAGGGAATCTTACTTACCCTTGTCTGTTCCCCTTTCCATTCTCTGTAAGGTATTGTATCTCTTCTTATAAAAGTCTGGATCTTGAACTTCTTGAATTCTATATGAAAGGTTTCGAAGTGTACAAACAACATTTTCCACAGGTTTATTGTCTACATCCTTACTGTCGGCAGCCAGCTTTAATGTATGTATTAAAGAATTTACAAGGCCTCTGCACTCACGAAGTTTCTTCCTAGCTTCATAACCAGCAGAGCTCACATTCCTTAAATTCCAAAAAAGTTAGAACATTATTGTGAAATCTAGTGAATTTAGATGTTATAAAACAAGATGACTAACTTATAAATCAACAAATAAAATAATAATAATGTAATTCATACATAATGCACCCAAAATCCAGCTTTAAATAGTGCCAATACAATAACAAACAATACACATCAAATAAAGAATAATAAATACAACAATATTTTAAAAATTATTAGTTTAAAAGTACAATTTTTCATATTAAAAATAGCTTTTTAGAAAGTTCAGTTTTAGATTATCATAACTTTAAAACACAATTTATCACATTATACAGATCCTGTAAAAAGTTCAGTTTAAGGTTTGTGTTGAAAGTTTTCAAATGCTGAATTTTTTGGGGTAGAATCAAATAACGAATGGGTTGTGGATGAACTCAGACAGGTACTTAGAGCTAGTGGAAATATTTAAACAGAGATAACCTAGACGTAGTGTTTTAAATCATGTTCAAACAGTGACGTAACATATCTTATTGCTTGAAGACAGTGAGAATTGAGATCTCTAGTGACTTGAATGGGTTAAATAATCAAAGATTGTAACTTTATAAATCAAGGGGAATAACTCCATGAATAATTGTTAATAATCCATCAATATCCATTTAACGAGTTCAACATTTAAATCAAAATTTCAAAAAAGATCAAACGATAACTGTAATCTATAATAGTTGTATTTGAAAATATTTAAATGTGCACCACTTCAACATCATACCTACCAAAATTGGTTTAATTCTATCAAGTGGTTCTGCAGTAAAAGAAAATAATTGTGCGAAAATATCACATTTGAGGCTTTTTAACCCCTACATTCATTTGAACAAAGATGAATAAGCAGGACACAAAAGCTTGGATACCAAATTTTTAGTGAAATCTGTTACATTTTCAGAAGGAGATATTAAAAATGTGAAACTGATCAATGTCATCGCAACAAATCTGATTAAGTGCACCTTAGTAGCATACCTGCCAGATTTCGGTTTGCTAACCTGAATAAGTCAACAACAAGCAACAAATTTGGTTAAAATCTAAAATCAATTAAAAGTTAAAAGATAAGAGGACTATGGACAGAAGGTATGAAATATTAGTAATAAAATATGTATATTTATACCCAGTACAGTTCCATGCTAGTACATGTATGCACACTCAAGTTGCAGTAAAGTTTATGTGTCATATAGGCCTTAAATGGAACAGCTTTTAATTAGTTCATCAGTTTTCTAGACTGGAGGATTGTTAGGTTAACGAATTCCATGTACAAATGATTTGAGTTCATATTTTGGAAACTCAAAGGTGTTCCTGTTGAGAACAGAGTATGCATGCAGAAGAATATTGTGATAAAAGATTTGCTAGATAAGGAGTCCCGTAAATGCAATGCAAAGAGTTTTAAATGCAATGCACAGGGATTTTTGAGTTTTGGTGTAAAATGAGTGCTCCTTGGTAAGGGATCAATGATTTTAGCTTCAGTATTTTGAAGTCTTGTCTTTGATATCAGGTACACATGAGAGTATGAGCTGTGTCCTTAGATATGATGTAACAGATGTTTTTGACAGCAATTTCTTTAGCATTTTCAAATGCTGGTAGTTTGGTGCTGCATTCCTTACCAATCAATGAATCATTTCTGTATTCTTCTAGTTTCAGCAAGCAACAAACACATTTAGCTTGATGAATAACTCTGTGTTGTTTCAGTAGCCAAAATATCTGCTGATGAACTTGCCAGACTATCTGCACACAGGCAAAGCCCCCTTGCAATGTGTATATGTTCATTATACCATGGTATATTTTATCTGAGATTTTTTGAGTGGCAGGAGCATGCCGTGCAAGTAGACAAGAGAGACTATCATGTGTAAGTTCATTTTTACCTGGGAGATGTCAGATAGATCTGAACGAAATTTATCAATATCAATTCCTTTCAAGTTCACTACACAAAATAGATTTTTCTTATTGAATTAATATAAAATACACATCAGAAATAGATTATTTAACATATATCATTAATTTGAGTGGTATCTTTGGTGTTAAAACCCATAAAAGAATATTGTCAGATTTGTGTCAAGCTTCAACTACATGACACTGTATTTATGCCAATGATTATACAGTGGTTACCCCCCATATTCAAAACTAACCTGATTACTCCAGTACCATTTCTAAAGACAGTAGTCCATGAATCATGATCTTGATAGGGTAAAGTACCAACCCTATCCACCCCAGAGCCTGGTATTATAATATTATTAACTAATACAGTCATTCCGTCATCAATTACTGGTTTCTTTAGATCCTATAATTCAAAAAAAAGAAAGAGATAAGATATGTTGACAGTTCAAGTAACATAGCACTAATAATGGGCTTGCAATACAGTTTTCAGTAAGTCTTCTGAATAAGATGAAATCAGAAGTTTCGAATTCATTTACTATACATCCTTCATCAAACACTTGTCCTGTCAGCCTAGTATAATCAAAACATATGTCGCTTTAATCGGAGTAGTCACCATTTACTTGACATTGAAAGAATTACTAATTGATAATCCAGGCCTCTGAATGATTATGTTAAAGAGTTACCTGGGGTTAATTTGCCTGGGGTACAAATTCGCTCAGGGCTCAAACAAGATGACTTAAAACATTCACAGGATCATGCTGGTTAATTTGATACCACAAATGTGGGGGTGGATTATAGCGACGGAGCGTGATCACTGCTCTATATAAATAACTGGATAGCTTATGACGCAATCTACAAATGACGTAGCTTGAAGCCACTGTCCGGCATCTTACTACTCCCAGAAGCACTCGTAGTCCTTTATATCCACTATCAGGACGCGCTTTGTTTACAAGCAAATTCGACGAAAAAATTAACAACAGAGCATTATATTTTTTTTACAACATTGTTGGTGCGTAATATAAAATAAATTCACAATGGTGCACATTCTCATTATAATATATCGGCTGACGCCATAAAATGTTTTGAAGCGCACCATATATTTGCCCTAAATCAGATTTATGTTTGGTTGTATGTTTTCTTCATAGTCTACTGTAATTATGGAAACTGTATATTGTTTAATAAAAGAATTTCGCTGCACAGGCCTATATCTTATTTTCCTCCTTACATAAAACTATCATTGTTATAGGCCTATATCATAGTCCTTAAAATCACTACTTACATTATAGGCCTATATATACCATTTTCTCCTTTACAATTTACAAATCTGTGTTTTCAGTGTTAATTTCAAAGAAAATAGCACAAATTAGTCTTTTTTTTTTAACATTAAATATAACTATATTTTACAAGCATGCATCCCATATTCTTCTATACAATTTAAAATTCTATATTTCAATGTTTATTAAATACAAAACAGTCCCAATTTATTCTTTCAAAATATATAGGCCTTACACCATTTTCTTCTTTTACTTTACTGCAATTTCACAGTTAATTATAGAAGGAAACAAACTCATGTATTGTCCAGTTAGTTTTTTTTTCTTTTGTCTTGTGGTCACTGTAATCTGTAATTTTAGAGTCTGTGTTTTTTGTTTGTTTTTTTTTTCAAAAATGGTTATTTACATATAAAGGCCTATATTTGTGTCTGATTTCTAGTAATTGTAGAAAACTTCAAAGAAATACTATAGGCCTATAATAAGTTATTTTTCTTTATTTGTCCTTTATATTAATAAACATCTGTCATTGCATAGGCCTGTATCTTTTTTTCTTTAAAAATAGATTACTTTGTTATAGGCCTATGTCATTTGTTTTTAAATTACTTATATTATAGGCCTATATCATTTTTTTTAAATACTAAGAGTTTTGACCTATATCCTGTTTTTTAAAACAACTAGCTACTTATACTATAGGCCTATATCACATTCTCTTCTTTACTATTTATAACGCTGTTTTTGAATGGTAATTTCAGAGAACATTTGTAATAAAGTATAGGATTACATTATATATATATCCCAATATTTTATTCAGTATTTCATATAGATTAGTGAGCGTGATGGATGAACATGCACACAGACATCTTTGATTTTATTTATATAGATACAATTAATGTCAGTCCAGGATTTTTACAGCAAAATGGAAATTATGTCAGGGAAGCAATTTCATATTTCAATAAGGATAGCTTCATAGTTTTTGGCATTTGGATTTCAGTATATTTCGATCATAAAGTCTGTTATTGAGTAAAGTGTTGGTTTCAACCCCAGGCTTTATGTGGCAAGGATCGTATAGGGTCACAAATCACATGCTTAAGTCATTTATCAACAGTATATGGACACACTTTTAAATGTTTATCAAAAATAATGCAGCAAGTTTATACCTCACAAGATGAAAGATTCCACAATATTCCTGTTACTGATTCCTTTACATCCTCATCTTGTGTTTTTCTTAATAATCGAATTAACTCGGGTATACCATTTGCATTTTTTATTGCCTTCTGCAAAACAAACGATGATTACAACTTATTAAAATTTTAAACTGAACAGAAAAATACTAGTGCTGTTTTTCGCCTTTCTGTTAATATAACACCCTATAATTGACAAACTTTATCTGGAGTTTTAATACCTGAGCCCCGTTTCACGAAATTTTAACTTAAGATGAAATCCAATTTTAGTAGATACTTTAATTTTGATTGGCTAAGCACTAAAATCAATCTAATATTATCCAATCAAATTACTAAAATTGGGATCTTATCTTAGTTAAAATTTCGTGAAATAGGCCCCTGGCTTGATAGTTTTCTTTATATTTATTGTTATTTATCAAGATACATAGATATTTACCTATATTGATAGATTTCTACAGGGTCTAGAATGAAAGTAAAATTACTGAAATATTAAGACATATTTCTGAAATATCCCCAAAAAGATACTTACCTTATTTTCATTGTTGGCTTTTCCATATGATAAATTCTGGAGAGCACCACAAGCATTTCTATGAACTTCGGGAAAATCATTACTTAGTAATTTAACTAAAGGGCGGATGCCATCAAGACCTCTTCAAAAATGAAATATAAATAATATGTATTAATTTAAAGAACATAAGAATACACTTGATTTAAATTCATGAAATTGATATCTGAATTAAATTTATTTGCTGGCAAGGGTTTCTAATGATCCCTGTCTCCCAGGAAGTAGTTATATTCTAATTTACCTGGTTTTAGCTTTCATATCATCATCCATAAAACATAGATGTTGTAGGTAAGCTGCAGCATGGGCTTTCACATCATCATCTTCATCATTCAAATAATCTATTACCTCTTGTAAATCTGGGTTTCTCCATTTTGGAAAACCTGAAATATATTTCCAAAGGAATCAATTTCAATGTGGGACAGATTCCATAACATGTAGAAGTAAAATGTAAGAATTACGTAACTTCACGCAATCTTATTTTCATAACTAAGATTTGAGCAAAAAAAGGATGTAAAAACTTCCTGAGATTTACTTTACCTAACAACATGCTTGCACTGCTTGTACATTTAACATTGCACAATTATTCAAATCTATGAAAAATTTGAAACTTTATCTTTTAAAGCATTAATTTAACAAAACACACATTCATGGTATACCAACAACTTGATAAACTAGTTTCTCATAATTATTACTATCATATGTACCCAAATGCATTTAAACAAATATTAAAAAGATAAGTTGCCAGGCAATGTATATGCTCCTAAAAATAATTTGTAACAGACTAATGCACAGATTAACAATAAAACCAACTACTACATACTGTCTGACTACCGTAATTACATGTAACCTGTACTAAAATTTACCTGGTCTACCACTATCGCTAGGTGTACGTCGCCCATCAGAATAATCATAATCATTGACAGGAGCTTGAAGTTTGTTGGTCTCTTCTTTTGTCTCCGGGTAATAAGGTCTAGTATCTCCAGCATAGTCCATGTAATCATTATAATGGGGTAAGTCTTGATCCTGATATGGAACTGGATCATGTTGACTGCCAGAGTTATACATGTATGGGTCTTCTTCATATGGAGGCCTGTTGGAGTTATAAGGTTCTTCTTCGTATGGAGGCAAGTTATCTTCCAAATGGGCTGGAGCTGCAACAAATGCATCTGCTAATTATAATAATACGAAAACAGACAATAGTCACACATCAAATTGATGACCTGTCCAGCACATAAAAATTTCAACATGGGTGTATAAAATGGATAAGTAAAAACATAATTTTAAAACCAATCTAAAATTGGCATTTCTATTACATTATTTTCAGATTTTCTTACCCTAATCTCAAAATTTATCTATTTGAAACAGTGCTTCAAAATACTGAATACTACCTATTTCCTTATCACTATAAGATTCAAAAACCTGCAATTTGGTGTTCCTTTGCTTGGAAAAATTTGTAATTGTATGTGTGGACACAAGAGGGTTGAATTGAAAATTCAGAGTCAATCAGATAACAATATTAGTCCCTGGAATGACTGCTGTATAATATTTTTCAAATTGATCAAGGGCAATAACCTTGATGGTAATTATCAACAATCACTGACATTAGAGCTTACCATATTTGTCATGGTTTCTGTCATAGCTGTGTTCATCTAAAGGCCTCGCATCATGTCTATAGCTAGATTCACTGCCACCATCTCGGAATGGATCATCAGCAAAAGGATCAGTTCTCACTGGTGGAAGACCAGCATCCATATTACCATGCAGAGAATCCATATTGTAACCCTGTTGATTATGATCATCTGGTCTATTTGATGAATAACTTCCTCTCAAACGGGGGGAATTTGTAGAGCTGTATGGATTCTCTTCCTTAGAATAACTATTTCTATAATTTGGACCATCCAGGTCTGTGTCTGCATATCTTGCATTAATAACATACAAGTCTTCGTGGGTTTCATAGTTGTTTACGGCTGGAAGTGTATCTGTATCCACACGGTTACTGTATGGATCATATGGCGCATCTTGATAATTTCTTTCACTCGGATAACCATCTGTTCCAGAATATAGCGGTTGACCAGAACCACTATAATATGGGTCAATATGATCACTAACATGCTCTCTCTCTGAAAAACTGAGATCATCATATTGTCTTTCTAATGTTTGTTCATTTCCATAATTGTCTTTATATGTATTAAATGTATTGTGATCACTATAGTTTCCAGATTCATCATTTGTTTCAACTGGATATGACTGACCATCAGAGAGACCTTGATAACTGTTTCTACTTCCAGGATAGGAAGCATCCCTGACAAAAGAAAAATAATCATATTATTAATTTCTGTCTATTTTACGTCATAATTAACAAAGGTCTTCAAAATTCAAGGGGGGTTGGGATGTCCTAATGGTCTAGAGTGCCGCACCTCGACCTCTAGCTGGCCGGTCACCTCTGGCTTGCGACTGTGTCTCGATCCCTGGTGTGAGCGTATGTGGCATGGAGATAGGGGCGCCTTCTCAACCTCGTGGGTTTCCTCCCACTGCTAAAGACCCCTATGCGCAAGCGAATTATTGAAATAAAATTAATCCATATGTTAGTCCCATAATGACCTAGTTTGTATCGAGTGGACGTTAAACCCCATTTCTCTCTCTCTCTCTTAAAAATTCAAATGACCAACATTTTACGTGGACATACAATCAATTCATGAATTTAAATTGCTAAAGGGTACATGTTAAATTGAAGTCTCTATTAAATATTGGGATTTGTAACTACATCTGTACAAATTGGAAGAAGACTCCTTCTACGAGCGACATATTTACTTAATTTTGTTTTCAAGTGCTTCTGGTGAAAAAGTGAAATAAGGCATGCAAAAATGCAATGGACAGATGGCTGACATACTGGAGGTACATGTATCACAGGCTATAAATCTAAATTTAGTGAATATTTGATTTACAATTTTGATGTGGATACATACCTTCCATTGACTGTACCATAATCATTTAAATGCTTTGGCTGAAAGTCTCTAGAATCTAAACTTGGACTTCGTGAGCCACTATAGTGTGCAGGTTGTTCTCTTGGGTAGTTCTGATAGTTAGACATTTGTGGATTTGTGAACCTTGTTGCAGATCCTGGAGAGGCTGCCCTTCTGTCATAGGGATAACCATTGCTATTCTGTTCAGTTTGTTCATGAAGGGAACTCACTGAACTGCGACCGTGATATTCCAAATTCATAATAGTTTAAATACCTGCAAAAAAAGAGAGAAAGTTATTCAAATTAGTTGCTTTAATAAAGTGAAGAAATCTTTGAATGATAACACATAAATTACACAATATACTTTAAAATATAGGCTCCTGATTATTATTCTTCCTTTTCAAATTTTGAATTAAACATTCCCTTTCTTCAACATACACGTACCAAGATTGACATTTCTTACAAGATAGCTGACATTTATAGCTCTGTCTTCAAGCTATCAGATTATTTCAACTCCTTGTGACTGAAATGGGATGCACACACATATAAATATTGGATAAGCTTTCAAAAATGTAATTTTCATTTCAGAATGATTGAAAAGAACGCAAAAAAAGAAAGTTATTATATAGGTAACATAAATATTCAAAAGTTACACGAGGAGTTTGTTCTCTTAACTTTTTTCTTTCGACAAATTAAATTCTTAAACATTTTTTGTATGTTTTTTAGAAAAATAAGTAAAGACGTTTGAAGTATTTCCTATTTAGTGTAAATGGGTATTAAAATGAGTAAAAGGCATCATTTTGCCCGGAGCAGTTACGTCTTATGTAAACAATGCACGAGTCTTGGAGCCAATGATTGTCGCCACGTGATGTCAATGCACGTGTTGAAAACAGTCATCTGTGACAGACATAATTCGTAAGTAATTCTCTGTTAAACAGATTAGGTTAGTACCACTAGCAAAAAAATTGTTGAAATTATCAGGCATCACAATTATGTAAGCTTAATGGATTACACATCACACATGCAGCTTTGAAATGGTTCAAAATTTTGTGGTAACTTGGATGATTTGACTAATGTGAGGGATTAGCCATTGAAACAACCTATTGTTACAGCAAGTTATTAGTTATTGGCATGACATGCACGGAACTACATGTATGGGTAACATAATACAAACATCCAACGCCAATTGGTTAATTAAATGACAGTCATTTACAGTCAAAATTCATTTGTATGACCCCTGACACGACCTCCCACTACAACCGGTTCTATCTCCATGTGGTGTAAGCCATCAAAAGCATATAAAAAATAAAAATAAAGATCTGTATTTTAATCAGATTGGTCTTGCCTTCAGACAAAGCAGTGGAAGGGTTCCAAGGAATTCCTTTCAGAAGATTTGATACTGGCCTATACATGTATATATCTACCCCGTATACATGTAACTTAATCTAATCCACAATGAAATTACAGTGGAACCTTACTACTATATAACAATATAATTCTCTATGATTTGACAAATCCAACAGCTACCCTAAGTCTGAAGATTTTATGTTACTTCGAAAATGAAAAAGCATTACCACAAAGAGAAACTGTTCAGTGACTGTTTTAATGATTCATATATATACTTCATTGTTCGTGATAGAAGCAATTATTTCAATTTAAAATATGACGATACAGGTAGGCTACCGGTAATTTCATGTGTCAAAAAATTTCGGCTATTTAGTATTTTTACTTTGCGCAAAGCATCAATGTCCAAATTGACGCTACATATTGAAGCTAAGAAGAGTAAGTAAACAATACAGACCAGGGGAAAAATTATGGCATGGCATGGAGATGGATAATTGACTGGGGCTCCAATCATTTTCGACATTGATTCAATGGGACAGTCCCTGAACGTTCAGGGTGAGTGTAATGAGACCGACGTTCAGAGCTGAACTAGGGGATGGAATGCAAACTGAATAACTGGGAAGGGCAATTATTACAACATTACCGACTCAGCGACTGTACATTATTAGGCCTATTCGTTAGTGTACAATTATTAGTCACAATACAAAACATACGGTATATGGTATATTGATGGGTTTGCAGGGTAACCTTATATTTATATCAACAGGGTTTTGTTTTGTTTTTGTATTTTCGATGATTTCCAATTTTAAATGATAGAAGTTTGAAAAGTCAAACTTTCAGTTTCGCAAAATGGCGTCTCTTACGGCTTCGCCAAGCTGTCAAACTTCAAGTATTGTTTTGGCATACAAAAATGGATTGGATGTTGATGAAGGTTATTTATAAAGAAAGAACGCCGATATTACGTCCATGCTATTATTAGAATATATCAACTTGATAAACAATCAATTGGAAAATGTATTTTGAAATTTAGTTGACGAAATTACCTGTCCCTGGTGGTCGAAAATACATCAGTCGATCTCCAGGTCTAAAAACCACATAAATTTGAGTCGAAGTCATGTACAGATTCACATTATGGCTGAATCTGACACACTTTGATAAGAAACGGTTATACTTTCCAAAGTAGATGCGTGTCACACCTCTATATAAATTGTCAACTCTAATTATAATCCAATTATTAATTTCTCATACCTGGAATTTTGTTGATAAAATATGGTTAGAAAACTCGAGTTTACATCATTGCGTATGCGCAGTGAAATCTGTTAAATTTGATGATATGGCCTACTGGTTATACATCTAGTTCAGTTATGACAACCGAGACTACCACACTGGGCGGTGATAACCCAGATTGAAATCAGTCAATCAAATCTCAAAATGTGTAGCTCAAAATAGCGTCCGTACATAAACCACATAACCAGAAAGACAAACTACAACACAGACAATAATTTAATAAATCATTCAGGATTTATAGAACTGAAAACCAGCATAAACCATGAATCCGAATAGGATTGTGGCATGATGCAGTCTGACATCCTCGTTTTTTTCCGCCATTACACTCTTCCGTGTCGTATTTCAGACAGAAAACAGGGCACAGGTAAACTGGGTTCAGAAGCGTTCGGTTGTATACACAAGGGCGGATTCAGGGATTTTCGCGGTAGGGGACTTGCCCGGCTTCTGTTAAGAAAATGACAGTTGACAATGCATAATACCACCATCGTCTCTAAATTACATAGGAATACATGCCAACTGAGCTGTCTAAAATGAGAAATCCAACACACCGTTTGATGTCATTTTCTATAATGACGTAAGATCACATTGTGATTTAACTTCATAGAATAAATATTTTCCGTTTGATGATGTCATTTTCTATAATGGTGTAGGATCACATTGTGATTTAACTTCATAGAATAAATATTTTCCACGTGCAATGTGGTAATGTGGCTCACACAGAGGCAGAATAGATGCTATACAGACGAAAACATCATCATCATGACGTGTATGATAATATGGCATCATCCGGCCGATTGCTAGCCTCATAGCTAGTAGCTAGGGGTTATTTGACATGCAAACATAGAGTTATATATATAGCTCGATGCATGCAAATAACAGCACCAGGGGCAACCTCTGTGTCCTAGGAGACTGTTAATTAGCTGTATATAGTAACAACTAATAACAAAGGCTACCTTTTCGCCGCCCCTGTCCGTCCGCCCGTCCGTCCACAATTGTTTTTGAACACTCTACAGGTAACAATTTTTATCCGATTTTAAAGCCCCAATAACACTCTTGTTGTAACTGAAAAATATGTCCCAATCTTCATTCTGGTCAACAAGTTGTATTATTTTAGAATATTCCAATTAAATGATGATATAAATTTCATCTTAACACACCTAATTTAAAAAATTGGAAAAATTCAACCAATTGATTTGAAAAGTATAACGTAAACCTTTTCAAATGTGCCTTGGATTTTAAAATATTTTCGAACCCTCTGGACAAATAAAATAGGTTGTAATGGATAATTTACACAACATGTAGGACATTTAAACATCTAGTACTTAGAGAAGGGTGTTATTTATTTTCTGGAGCTACCAAGCCAGCAAGAATGTTATTGTCCCTTTAATGAAACTTGAAATGTAGGTTTATCACCCTTAAAGATCTCGGCCCCTAATTGTACGAAACATCCCGTTTTTAGCTTGTGAACACTGTAGAGGTCACAATTTTGAAACGATTTTGATGAAACTTGAAACGCATTTTTATACCCCAAAGATCTTAGCTCCTTTCGATATGTGCATATCGGATAGTAACTTCCTGGGCCCTGTTTCACGAAATTTTAACTTAAGATAAAATCAAATTTTAGTAGATACTTCAATTTTGATTGGCTAAGCACTAAAATCAATCTAATATTATCCAATCAAATTACTAAAATTGGGATCTTATCTTAGTTAAAATTTCGTGAAATAGGCCCCTGTATTAGGGCCCCTGGTTTTTTAAAAAAAAATCGCGTCTGATTATATCACCGTTACACCATAATCAAGGTTGAACTCGAATTTCCTGAAAATCGGACCAAAATTGCGGGACAAAATGACCGCCGCTTGTACGCGAATAGTTTAAAGATATGGTATATCAAGGTTGTGGACCTTATAGAGGTCACAATTTTAATCCGATTTTGATGAAACTTGACATGCATGTTAATAACCCAAAGATCCCAGTTCCTTTCGATATTTGTGCATATTGAATTGTAACTTCATGAATTATGGCCCTTGATTGTAGGAAAAATCACTTTCTTTGTAGCTTGTTCTCTAGAAAATGTGGGCGTATCCTGGCAGCCGCTGGTTTGTCTAGAAGCTGGTGGCGCCCGACAAAAACCATTCCGAAATAGAAATCCGTCTTTTAAAAATTATTATGGAGAATCATAGTACCTTACATGGTGAGTTACGTATTGCAAACTTAGGTTGCATGGCAAACCGATTTGGAGATAATCTACGGAAACATTAAATAGAAATTAGATGTATAATATTATGTCCGTCTTCATGACGCTGAACCTTGTTTCATTTTATCTCTAAGCAATCCTATATATATGTATTTGCATCTAATTTAAAGGGCAAACTAAGGAAATATTAAAGTTTAGCCTTGGTTCGTCATAGATCTAGACCCAGGGGCTCGGTCGAGGAACAGTGTGTATAGTATATGGACACAAAATAACCTTTGACAGTTGGAATTCGAAATTGGAGTAGAGGCCGTAGCGCGCTGTCGAGCAAAACTTCCCGCATAGCACACCTTATATCCGATTTATATTAGCCCATTCGGTGCGGAATAGTATAGGACGTTAAACCTTATTTCATTTTTTTTTTTTTTTTTTTTTAGCGCTGTCGAGCAAAACTTCCCGCATAGCACACCGTATATCCGATTTATATTAGCCCATTCGGTGCGGAATAGTATAGGACGTTAAACCTTATTTCATTTTTTTTTTTTTTTTAGCTCTAAGCCTATGGTGTATTTGCATCTAATTCCAATGGTTAGTGGATTTGTACATAATTTACGCAAACATTTAAATTTATCCTTCGTTCGTCATAGATCTAGACTCGATGGCTTTGCAGGATTTCGTCTAATCGTTCGGATGGGTGTAAAACCGAGGTTTCGTGTATATATGGACACAAAAGAACCTCGACAGTTGGAATTCGAAATAAGAGTAGCACATCATATGTCCGGACAAAACTTCCCGCATACGCCTACTGTAGGCTATGTCGTTCGCCTCACGTCATTAGCCCAGTCAGTGCAGAAAAGTAGCCCATCTATGGTTTAAAATGGATTTGCACCCAATTTCAAGGCACCACGATTTTCTGTCTTTCCCTGATCTTGTGACGGTCAATTATTTTTATTGATAGTTTGATTTGGAACAAATATCCCCTAAGGATCGCCATGACAGGTTTTCAACTTCAACGGAATTATCAGCGAGCTGAAAATCGCAGTATGTGTCTGTACCGAGATAATAAACATCATATCTCAACCCTCCGTGTTTCGAGACAATAGTTGGTCCTATATAGTTTAACGTGGCAGGTGCGGGAGTGAAGTGCATCGGGATTTTTTAAGCGCAATTCACAACATTTAATTTCTTTTATCAAAATAACGACCGGTTATTGTTATTTCTGACACATCCAACAACAATTAAGCAGAAAATCCTACCCGGCGCGGGTTCAAATTCCCTCTTTTTAAAAATAAAAGCTACAGCAGATTGCTTGTTCCGACACTTTAAATTTACGTCGTTAACACATAAAGGCGGGGCCTCGTGTACTTAACTGATCAGAGTTGCACAGTGATACGCAGTAACTACGAATGTCTGAATCAATTTTGATAAAAAAAAAACCAAAAAACAACGCTTGATATACTTTATTTCCAGTATTTGCTGATAAATGAATGTTGTTTCAGTAGATTGCGCCGCGTATGCGTGTATTAAGTATAAAATTAACTTATTTTTAAGATGGTACATTTACATGCATTTATAGCCTAATTAAGAAATTGAGTTTTCCACTTCGAACTAAAGGCATCCAATCGTAGCTAAAAACAAGCACACCAAACGTTTTTAGTTATGTTCTCGTAGCTAGTATACACCAGTAAAAAACATCATTATTTTATGGGAGGGTAGGCTATCGCTGCTAACATTAGATGCTCTGCTAAAATGTCTTTTCGATTGCTTTATGTAAAAAGTCCTAATACCTGTAATAATAATGTCAAAATAGGCCTACCTCAAAGTTTAAAGTTAAATGTAAAACATCAAGAGTAACGCGCCAACGACAAATATCTTGGCAAATGCTTCTTTTTTTGACATGCCAACATTTTACATTTCTCTCATTACATTTCATTTGTCCTTCACGCTTTCGTCATAACATCTTACACAAATTAAATGTAGGATATAATATCAGTGATCACGTGATGTATTAATATACCGAAACAGTAAGCCAGCGCACTGTGACAAGAAATTACCTAAGCTTGACAAACGATCGAATTTGGATGATATAAACTTTAATAGGGGAGGGGGTAGTATGCCGTTATCAGTGAAAAGCGCCTTCATTTCTCTTTGTAAAATGTAAATAATTGTATGGCACATTCGTAATTACGATCATAACATGAGAAAAGGCCATATTCTCTATGAAGTGACCGTGTGTGGCGTTGAGGGGGGGGGGGGCAATATTAAACTGGGTCTCAATCTTCAAACGACCTTGACTTTAATAAACACAAAAACATATTATGGAACACAATTACTATTTTAATTAATTGACTTTGCCACACTGTTGAGCTTTTGTTGGAATTATATGGTGATACTATTTGAGTTATATTTTGTAGGTGTGTTGTCAAAGTCTATGTCAGAGGTAACACATTGACCGGCACTAAACCCTCTAGTGCAAAGCCCAGCTTAACCGGGGCGGGGCCCTGGGCCTGACTAGAATCGCGGGGCCCCTTCCGCGACAAAAAGATTATTTCATACACTTTTTAATGGTACATATGCGTAACACACAATTACACGGTCTGCAATACAAGAAAAATTCAGTGTTACGAATGGCATACAATATAACGACGGAGAACTGTTATAACAAGTGAAATCGCCGCGAGAAGGATGGACAGATCATCATCAGAGGTATAGCCCATTATCAGCCCTCGCGCCGCTAGATCTATTACCGTGAAACTTTCATCTGGAATTTGAATTGTTTCTCTTTTTGCCACGAACCGCGGGGCCCCCTAAACAGCGGGGCCCTGGGCCCCTCAGGCCCATGCTTAAACTGGGCCCTGCTCTACTGTGTTACAGTATTCTGAAAATAAGTAAACATCAGTATTTTCCATGCGATTATTCTTTTACTGATCACCGACGACTATCTTAAAGAGTAAAAATCAACATTAGTACTACACTTTGTTATTTGAGCGTTCCCTGTGCCAAATATGTTATTTATATACACAAGAAAATTTATTTTTAAGTGTTCATGGAGAGGCATTTACTATCTGGTGGTGTCCTTGTATTATACCCGAAGGCAAAGATGACACAGATCACAACAGGTTTCATGGGCGATTCATGGCACTCCAGACAATCCAGGATAATTCTGACTGCACATATCAACCTCCGGCATATACTTACGTAGATACCCGTCTTCCTATATGTTCTTAGTTTTGGGGACTCATTTTTGTAATGATGTTTTTTGCCTATTATGTCATCTTTTCCTTCAGTAGATTTCAATATTTATGTAATGTATGTTGTCTTGTGATATTCAATAACTCTCCAGTAAAACTTCAAAGTGTTTCTATTTACACTGATCGGCATTTAAATAGAGATGGAAACAAGCCAACAGTGAGGCTGATGTCCCCCCACCGAAATTCCAAAATAAATAGATGACACATATTAATCACGCATTTATTTTCTTTCAAAAGTATGAGCTATCAAACTGAACACTACGTCACTCTTTTTCAGATATAATCAAGGTTGTTTAATTGTCCTAAATCATCTACCAATGAAATTACTTAACTCTGCTTAGCCTAAGATGAAAATTCTTATCATCAAACTTAGTCAAGGTAATGGTAATGAATCTATACTCGGAGTTTCAATATTCTCACTTAATTATAACAAAACAGGCGCGGATCCAGAGGGGGGGTTTGGGGGGTCCACCCCCCCCCCCCCCCTGCTCAGCTACATAAAAAAAATATTGCCTTGCATCAATGAAATTACATCACAAAGTGATCCTACATCAGTATAAAAATGATTTCTCTGTTTAAAAAGCTTAATTTGTATGTATGCCTATGTAATTTAGAGACGATGATGGCAGATTCCGTAACAAAAACCTGGCAAACCCCCTCCTGCAAAAATTCCTGGATCCGCCCCTGCAAAAGTATCGTTTCCCAAAGAATCAACCAATTAGATTGCTTATCTCTGCTTACCCTAAGCAGAAAATGCTCATCTTCGAACTCCATCAAGGCATTGGCCCAATGAACTCCTACACCAAGATTGAGCATTCTACCTCAATTGGAAGGAGAGTTATCGTGTTCAAAGTCTCGGCCAATCAAATTGCTTATCACTCTGCTTACCCTCAGCAGAAAATGTTCATTATCGGACTTAGTCAAGGTATTGATTTAATTAAACTATACATCAAGTTCCATCACTCTCACTTAATTAATACTTAAATTATCGTCAGGGGCGTACATAACAATTTCGTTGGGGGGGGGGGGGGGGGGTAGCCAAAATGCGACCGACTGATGCACCTATCCCCAAACCCCCTTGTTGCGAGTGACGCAATCAGGAGTCGAGCACCACGTGTGAGTTTTCTAGGGAATATGGGTTGGGGTAGGAGCGGTTTCAAATCTAGAACGCCTTCCACAATCCCGCCCCACAACGAAAGTAAACAAAATACTGGCTGTAACATTAGTATTGTAGAATTCAGGCGCGGATCCAGAGGGGGGGTTTGGGGGGTCCACCCCCCCCCCCCTGCTCAGCTACATAAAAAAAAAAATAATGCCTTGCATCAATGAAATTACATCACAAAGTGATCCTACATCAGTATAATAATGATTTCTCTGTTTAAAAAGCTCAATTTGTATGTATGTCTATGTAATTTAGAGACGATGATGGCAGATTTCCGTAACAGAAACCTGGCAAACCCCCTCCTGCAAAAATTCCTGGATCCGCACCTGGAATTATATAGTTGTTCGCCGTTCGTTGCCTCGTCGGAAAGCAGTTTTATTTAAAGTTCCAATAGCACTTTTTTAAGTTATATTTTCAAAATTTATTAAAATAAAGCCCCAAAATAGATTGAACCTATAAACAGTCCTACCTTGTTAAAGAATAATCCTATTAATCCTATAATTCACTATTGCCAGTTGAGAAATTGGCAAAAATATCATTTTCAACTTCAAATTCAAACGTTTGAAGATGGCCGTCCATGGAGAAGAATAGGAAAACAAGGGAGGTAATTGAGTAACTATTTCCTCAATCAACCAGTGTCACCCTTTCTACCCACCCCACCCCAAATTTTGTCCATGATCGTATAATAGTGAGTTGACAACCTTTTGAGCAAAAAACATAGAAATAATTATATTTTGACTTTCTTAGAAAAAGTGAAATTGGAACTTTAAGTTCACATATAGTTTATGTCACATTAATTGTGCCTATATAACACTGTGTAATTTGAGAAAATTTTTAAAAATTGATTCAATATCCTGGCTTTTGGGGTCATTGCTGGGAGGAATTCTTGTGGACGAGTGAACCAGAAATATCAGTCAATGAGACAGAATCTTCAGATCTATTTTGCAAGAGTTGACATAACATCTGTATAATCTGACGCCCCACGCCCCATACACCAGTTATACTACAAACTGGACAGTTCACTATAATCGTGAATATGATAGTGCTGAGACAGTATAAGACAACTGAGTAGTAGAATAATGATTTTAAAATGGAATCGAGCGCCGCAGGCGCGAAAAAATTTCAGATATGTAACTGAGGTGAAAAAATTTCAGATATGTAACAGAGCTTTTAAATTTTTGGGACTGGGCTTGAAAATTTGAATCAATGTCATGGCAAATGGAACTAAATTCTCAGTAACGAGAGGATAAGATATGTGACAGAATCTTGAGGCTTATCTGTCAATTTCGCCTGTTTTGTGATTGTTTGTTTATCTCATTATTACATTAATTCATTTAGTCGGATACCGACTGCGGTGAGGACCTTTTTTGAGACCGACTATTTTTTGCCATGGTAGAAAACATTTTATAGAACAACATACTCACAACAGAATAAGAGTGACAAGCAGACATGGTTATTTTTTCCTATAGTTTTGTGTGACATATGCAATTTAGGCACTCGGATTCACGCAAATACATAGTATTTGGGATCTCTTCTGGCATTCTGTTTGAGACCGAGTTTTTGTGACCGACTATTTTTCTCCCTGAGTGAAATTTTGTTGTTAGACCAAAATGATCATAACAGAATAAGAGTGACGTATGCAATTTAGGCTCACGGATTCACACAAATACATAGTATTTGGGATCTATTCTGGCATCGTGTTCTGAGACCGACTGCAGTGACTGTACTTATTTTGAGACCGACTGTTTTTCTTCCTTGGTGAAATTCTGTTGTTAGACTAACATACTCACAACAGAATGAGTGAGCACTTATTTTGATACCGACTGCCCCTATTTTGCGACCGACTATTTTCATACTAAAGTTTTGCGTGAGTTGCGTGACGTATATAGTGAGCACTTATTTTGATACCGACTACTCCTATCTTGCGACCGACTGCACTGATTTTGCGACCGACTATTTTTTTTTGCTGGGGGGGGGGGGGACCATCCACCCCCACATTTACGCCCCTGATTATCGTGTCCCAAGGCATCAATCAATCAAATTGTTTATCTCTGCTCACTCTAAGCAGAAAATGCTCACCTTCGAACTCCATCAAGGCATCGACCTAATATTCACGAGTTATCTAAATATACACCTACACCAAGTTTGAACATTTTAGCTCAATTAAAAAGACAGTTGTGTCCCAAAAAGTGTAACGGACGGATGGACAGGCAGACGGACGAACCCATTTTGTTAGTCCCCTGCTTTCTTCGAAAGGCGGGGGAAAATAAGGGCGGTCTTATTCCTAAAATATTTTTGACCAAAATAACCTATTTGGCACGTTCAAGTAACCAACCATGGAAGAAAAGTTGTCATCAGGGGTCTGTCTAGTCGACAGTGAAGAGACGCAACCGTCAAACAATGCCATTCTTAACTTCTCTATGTACATATGCATTTCTAACATTCCATCCATTGTTAATTTGAAAGATATAATGTTAATCAACTTAAGCATGTGTAGTCATGTTCAGTGGCGGATTGGCGCCGGGAATCGGCCCGGGCTCCCGTGTCGGAGCGGCCCCTTTAACTGACCGCGGAGCCCGGACGGGGGTGGGGTGTGTGTCCTGGGGCTCTCCCCTTGGAAATTTTTGAAAAATGAACGCCATATTTTGACCATTTCATTAACCAGTTAGGGATATTGAATAAGTAGGAAAATGTTCATTGATAAATGTCCCATTTTTGTTGCCGGGAGCGCTATTTGATTCCTCCTGTGATGGAAGTGAAATTCATAAAAGCAGCTTTTTGAATTTTAGATTCTGGGATATTCCCACAAACAGGGTGCAGGTCGATCACTTAATAATTAGTAAATTTGTGGGCGACAGTGTCGGGTGAATCCGATGAAAATTTCGTATGAAATTCGGAATCCCCATTGCAGGATTCCGAATTCTGGCCCACACCATGCACACTCGGCCAAGAAAGTCTATTATACCAGGCCACTCCAGACTCCAGTGATGGCGTGGCGGCCCGTTAAAGCCACCGGCCACATACAACATACCCCCGTCCTCCATAAAATGTTCAGCAGAAAAAGGTTGGGGTTTTTTTTAGACGTTTTGGTATTTTCTATTTAATTTCTGCTTTTTTTTAATTTGTTAGTAGGAAGGTTGCTAGTTGTGGGTAACATTCAACTTTGGCCCTTGTCCCTGCCAAGAACGAACTATTGGCTCTCAAACTTCGATTTTCATTAAATTCAATTTTCAGAGCGCGTTTAGTATCTGATCTGTACCAAGTAACTGGTAGTAGAAACTTAAAACTCTGTCTGTAGGAGGAGCCTGGGTGGTCCTACTAATGCTCAAAATTTCGTCTGTCCAAATCAATTATTGTTCCAACAACAGAGCATCCAGATTTAGTTCTAAATAAGCCAATGTTTTTTTTAGCATTTTTCTATTAAAAAATAATTTTCTAAATTGCAAGGTTGGTATCAACCTACTAACCCATCTCACAGAAAGTAATTTGGTTCAAATCCCCTATCCCATAGTTATCAGCCTTTGTATAGTGCTCTCGCGGAGACAGTTTAATTGTTTCATCAATTTTTCAGGAAGTGGAATTCCTGGTGTCTGGTGAATGTTGCACCGCCAGTCTGATTGATTGTTTGTGAACTCGGGGCCTGCCTGAAATTCAGTCCACAAGATTTTTAGTAATGATCACATGACATAAGACTGCAAATGGTTATCAGATACCATTAAAAGTCAATAGGCTTCTTGTTTGAGATATATGCACCACACATACAATTTAAGGTTTAGAGCGTTCACAAGAATTTTCCAAATAAGTCTAACGGTAATTAAAAGACTTCTTTGTATCATGACATCAAGACGTATTAATTTCTGTCAATATTATGATTTCGTTGGAATTGTGGACCACGATGAACAGACATGAGTGTCAACAATTTATAACCATATTTAAATAATAATAATATAACACAGGAATATTGATTTCGTCAGACATAATATAATGTACACACCACAGCTAATAAACAGTAGTATGGATCAAATATAACCAAAATACAAAATATAAACAACTATATAAATAAAACAAATATACAAATATTATAAGTATGACATACAGAAATCTGATTTGTATCGTCTACTTGTTTATGCATAATTAATAAACAACATGTATGACATGTTAACTAATTGTGGTATAGTGGAGTGGTGTGGTGTGGTGTGGTTGCAGGAGTAAAATTTATCACCAAAGACTGGTAAATAATTTGTCCTAAGGATGCCTTCAACAAAGTTTCAAGACACCAAATTCGAGCTGTCAATAGGAAATAGTAAAGTGGCATTATGTAAGATTTTTTTTAAAAGGAGAGCTGGACATTCTCACTATATTATTTCATAAACAGATAATGTCAAATAAATATATTGAAAATTTCATTCAAATTATTTATTTTGAGCAAAGTCATCAATGGTTGTAGTTTTGACAAGATGCGTGCATTGATCGTAACCACTTGAGTCTTAGCTCACTTCTCCATTTTAAAATTAAACCATTAAATGGACGAACCATTCTAATCTTCTTAAATCAGACAACCAATGGCACCGAGAGTTTCTTATTGTCTTGACATGTTAAAAATTTCTAATTAATAATTTATATAGCATATAAGGCCCAAAGAAACACCTGTTTAAGCAATATTTAGAGGGAGAATTGTTGTTAAAAGCACCAAATATGAATATTCAATAGGAATTAAAGATTAAAGAATATTAAGGATGCATCAACTGATAAATAATTTGGCACTTCCTGTGGCAGCAACTCAACACCACTTGGGTGTCATTACAAACTTTTTCCACACTTTTTGCAACTTTCCCACCACACCACTTCTCACTAAAATGCCTGGGAATTGATAAATCTTCAGCTTGTACCATTTTAATTGTAAAATATTTTATGATTTCATTAAACTCTAATATACCAATCTGAATTGCTATATTTTACTGTTGTCTAATCAGTTTAAAAATTCTAGGTACATTCATGTACAAATAACAGATGGAAACAGTATTATCCAGGGACAATTTCTTCTCCCTAGTATTGCACATAAGCATAGCCTATATCACAATGCCGAGATGTTAAACCACATATTTTCTCTTTTCTGTCCTAATCCGAATTGAAATGATTTCTGTCAAAATGATAACCTTCATTATAAAATTTTTTGTATATAATTACTGACACAGAGGTAACTGTTAACACTTTCTGGAGGTCTTTTGTTTTTGAATGTCATTATGCAGATTATCACAGAGGGTAAATAACATCAAGCAAGTGAATATAAACTACTACCAGTATGGAGTGGAATTCACAGAAAAATTCTAACTCTTAACCTAATGTTCAGATATATGCTATTTTGCATGTATAGTCACCTAAATTATATTTGTATGTGTGAATGCTACTATTTGTAGGTAATAATATGAATAGCATTATTAGGTTAAAGGTTAAAATTGTGTCATAAATTCCACATACCATTTGTTCCCATTTTACTTTTAACTTTTTCATGGTTGACTGTATTGTTTATCACTACTTATACTTTCAGAAAACTATGAAAGAAATAAAACTATTTTCTAACACGCTTTCTAATGCCACAAATTTCTTATTAGTCATTACAGGGATTTTAACTATGCTAAGAATATGTATGTCTATATCACATTAAAATCTTTTAATAAATGCAATCTCCCTCAATAATAAATCTAATATAATTAACCACGACTTAACAATTTAATCCATAATCTGAGAGTCAATGCTAGAAAATTTCAGTCAAAATGTTTGAGGTTTCCACAATATAGTGGTAGTCATAATTGTCAAGTACTGTTGCTAATTTAATAAGCAAAGTCTTGATTAGCTATTTTTACAAAAAAATTATTAAATTGTAATTGTGTTCTAATCATTTAAAATCACATTCATCTGATGGTGTAGAGAGTCAATCTGATTAATATACAGACTATATTTCGTATCTAATTGTACTTTCAATGGTCTGTACTGTAAGATTGTGTCAGGGGTCTTACCCGCAGATTTTGACCCTTATACGTCAAACATTGATTATTCAATCAGCGTTGACATTTCTAGCTGTTTACCAACAGTTTTGTCCATGGCACGACAAGAGCTTTGCTGTAACACATTGTTTCATTGGCTAATCCCTTACTCCAACCAACTCTTCCAGATCCTAGTGTAGTAGAGACAAGTAAAACGAAATTTTGAACAATTAAAATCAAACAGAAATAGGATCTGTGTTTTAATCAGATTATGTAGAGAGTTCATGGTTTTGTCATGTGAAAAAATATAATTAATAATTTATACAGTAGAAAAAAGACTGCATCTTTAATAACTATGTAATGTATACACAGTTGAGAATTATAAAAAAAGGTTATAGATTTATTTATTGAATGGATGACTCTTAATGCTGATAAGTGTATTTTATCTATTACCCTTAAAGATGCTACCCGAGGATCACAAAAGCTTTTTCTAAAACAAAAAACTAATTACTATGATATGTTTTTTCTAAGATGGTCCCCGCCATCTAACACTACCTACATTTAACATATTAGAGATTCTAAAGGAGGATCTGAAAACGTAAATCTTTCATGCTGGACTAAATTATAAAGATAATCCCTTCGAGTCATTGGCTTACAAATCTTATTTTACAGATGAGGTACCTAAGGATATCCTGGTCGACTAGGTATTGGGGGAGGGCCTGGTTTTGTTTGTTTAGATTCAGATGCACATGGATGTTCATCAGGTAATGTTGAAAACTTTGATTGTTTTTCTGAATTGTGAAATCTTGGTTTTGGACATGGAGCTTCAGGTATTGCTGGGGGACTCATATCAGGACAGGAGTGGTGTGGAGATAAGGGCTTAACATTATCTGTGGAATGTATAGGGTTGTCCTGATGTAATACTGTTCTAACAGGTATTGGTGGTGGCGGTTTATTCATGTAATGAGTTGGAATAGCACTGGTATCAAATGGATCTACTTGACTTTCTCTGTCTAGACTGACAGGGGTATCAAGGGAATGAATAAATGTATTTTTTTCTTCCTGGTTGTGTGTTGAGCTTCTACTAGGTATTAGGCATGATTCTGATATGTGGAAAGGTGCAGTACTGTTCAGGGGTTGTGAGTCTGATGTCAGTTTCTCCATACTTCGAAATCTTTGTTTTGGTACAGGAATTCTTATTGTATCAGTTAAGTTTCTATCATCAATATTTTCATCAGTTTTGCTTCGCACCATTGGTTTTTGGTCAGGCAACCCCATATAAGCTATAAAATAAAACGTATAAAACAATCGTTTAGTCCAGTTGGAGCAGCAGACCATTTCATTTGTAATCATGCCAAGTGATTTAGTTGTAGAACTGAATATGTTAGATCTGGTGTAATTTAAAAAATCAGAACCAGGAAGATGGAATCAAAATAAAGTTATAAATTCTATTTGATTGGTTTTGTCTATTATTGATGTCTAGTCAGTGGTGACATGAAAAGAACAGATAAATGAATAAAATCTTGCTTCACTTAATGCAGGGTTTTTAAACATTCATTTCAGAAAGTGACTTTTCTGCTACAAGAACGATATAAACGATAAAGCATCTAACCTGTAGTTGGTTTTCCATACATTGAAATCTGTTTTGGTTTAATATTTGTGCCACTCATTAGTTTTTCAATCAGATTCCGTGCTTCTGCTTCATTAGAAGCATGACCCTGGTGCATTGCACCCATTGGAAGGCCAATAGATGTGACCTGTTGATAAAAAATTGCTGTATTAGTAAACAAAATAATCAGGAATTAAATAGGAAATTCTGGGATATTGAAACAGACTTCCGAAATAAGCTGAAAGGGATGAACAGTATTTAAACTGAAACACCAGCTAAGTCATCCAGCAGTCAATTATGGCAGAATATTAGATTCAAAATTCTAACATGCTATTGTCTAATTTCTAACTTCTATTCATGTAATTTCTAATTTCTATTCATGTAATTTCTAACTTCTATTCATGTAATTTCTAAAGTAAGACAATGTATAATCCAACTTCTTTATTTGTTCAGTGTATATTTTACTTCTGTTTTGTCTTCTGTTTACATGTTAAGCATGGATGTCGAACAAATTTAGAATTTTGATACTTCTACTTAACAACCATCGATATGATGTCATTGTGCTCAATTTGGCGATTGAGCACCTGATCCAGACCATTATGTTGATACAAATGACTCGTCGGGTTGAATGGTGGAGGGTTAAGATTGATAACAAGAAGTTCACTCAACCAAACAGGGCAGCCGAAAATATACAATGACAAAATTACCATACCTGTTGGGCCTTCTTCATTTTTGCTGAAGGTTGAGGTCTTAGTGGTTTGTGTATATTGGGTGTATAGCCAGGTCTACTTGGAAGTCCTAGAGAATATCCAGAAAATCAAATAAACAACAGCAAAAGTTCTTAAAAATAACCACTGTTATTTACTGTTCTTCCATTAATGTTTTAAGTGCCAAAAATATTTCTTCCAGGATCCTTCAAAGTTGAAAATTTAAATCAATTACCTGGTGCAGAAGTTGGTGGACCACCTGGTGGCCGTTGCGGGGCTGGAGGTTTTGTAGGTTGAGTACATGGTCTAGCAGGGGGCTCTTTTCTAACAATCTAAAATATGTAAATATATCTGTAATGGCATTTGACAATAGGTTTAGGCTAACACACAGTGACTTCTTTACTACGGTTATGAGGGGGGTGAATTTGGTGCTCATAATTCCAAATTTCAAGGGATCTTTTAAACATACCACAAATTTGTACACAAATCTAACCTCTGATGATGATGATACCAAATTATTTTGGGATGAATCTGTCACTGGCAGTGCAATTTGACTTGAAAAGCGATTATTTAATTGTTGTTGAGTAGGTGGTCTGCCTTTGAAATCTGTTAAGCCATCATCAGATCTTGCTGGACTACTGCGACCTGTGAAGAACAAATAATTATATTGAAAAATTATAAGACTAATTATTGGGGTTCAAATCTGTGTCCTACTGTTTCTGTTTCAAAATGTTACGGTTTTTTTTTTTAAAAAAAAATTCTTTGAAAGCTTCTTTATTAAAGATTAATATCGGCAACCTTGATCTCAATATTCCAGAAGTGACTAGAATAACGAAATCCATTGCTGTTATTGGCTTCACAGGAAATTTTTCCACTCTGATAAAATAAACAGTCATTATATAAGAGCCTAACAGGCCAGCATTTTAGCCACTTAGCCACCATGGCTCCCAAGAAAAATATAAAATCTCAAGAACTAGAACATGTACAAAATAAAATCAACCTGCAATTGACATAACAATTATGTTACAGGATATAGCTTTATCAATGTAGGGTTAGTGCTATATAAAGTGTAAATTCGAATTAAACAAAGATATGTAAAAGCTTACCTGAAAGTGGTGTATTAGAACGTGAAGATACAGCATTTGAAACTGTTAGATTTTCACTTGAAAACTCATCATCATCATCTACTATAAAAACAAAACAGAAACCCAGCATATATAATATGATGATGCCTTGCAATGAAACCTATTTTCATTTTGTTGTCCAAGCCACAATTACCAAGATACCCAAATGCCTTATTGAATTATACAATGAATTTTTATTTACCAGAGGTGATTTCAAAACTTCAAGGTAAGTTTTTGAGCCAACTTAAATGAAATGGAATGGGGTTTAACGTCTTACTGTTGTGCACCTAAACTTGGCTAATCAAGACGGGCATACATTGTGCTGAGAGGGAAATTTTGCTGGGGCAGCGGCGCTGCAGTCTACTCTTGTATGGAATTCCAACTGCCAAGGGATCTTTTACATGCACGACAATGTGTACATGGAACCTCGGTTTTTCGTCCCATTCGATCGACTAGATAGCTGTCCTTGTTAGGATCTCTATCCTGTATCTCTGAAACGGGGAAAACTTTCTCGGCCATTAGATGAACACTCGACTGCCTGGCTAGCGAGCCAGTGTCTTACCCATGTGATCCCCATTAAGCACCCTTAATGTTTACATATAAGTGAGAAAAACATAGCTTATTTTCTGTTCAAGTTGAATTAATGGGATAGACTTCAAGACAGACGTGTGATAATGACGAGCTTGCTGTTTAAAATAAGTGAAAGGTCAATATTATTGTATTTACCAACTTCCATGCTGAACTCCTCAGAGGGTACATCAAAATCATCACCCAATAAACTATACGTAAACATATTGCACATGGCTTCTGTATTTTCTGAACAAAGCTTCATTTCTTCCTCTATAACAGCTTTCCAGTCTTCTGTACGTAATCGAACATTGATTACACCAGCACTAATCTAAACAAAGAAAAAGAGGATACTGATTCCAGGGAGCAATATTAGGTAAATACCAGTACATGCATAATAGTAGACAAATGTTTACTATATCTCAATAACTATTAGTTGCAGATATACAGGTTTATAATATATATATGACTTTTACTTGATTCCCGTGTCATATGCAATATTTCATCCCAGAAAGCATAAATATCCTATTTCTATCTATGATCCGCTATAGAGAGAGAGAAAAGGGGTTTAACGTCCACTCGACACAAACTAGGTCATTTTGGGACTAACATATGGTTTAATTTTATTTCAATAATTCACTAGTGGTCTTTAGCAGTGGGGGGAATCCGGAGAACAGGGCGAAAACCAACAAGGCTGGACAGTCGACCATACTCCTTGCCATGTACAGCCGGGGATTCGAAACCACGCCAGTTGACTCAATGGCAGGCCGTGTGATAACGGCGCGCACGCTAACCATTCGGCCATCTAACCCCTCATGATCCGCTATAAAACTGAAAACCTCCTAGCTTATTTTTTATAATATTATAATGAGATTGGTATGAGAAAAAAAAACATTAGTCGATTTTAATCTATTTCCATTCATTTAATAATTTTTTAAAAGGAAATATTGCTTGGAGCATACAAAATAATTACTGATTTTTAAGTAAGGGTCCTAGGGATGAGTCAGTTACTTACCATTTTCTGGTCATATTGCAGTGCCTCAAGAGCACATCGTCCCCTACGATAAATAATCCACATCTCTTCTCCAACAAACCTGTTAAATAAAAAAAATTCAACAATCTTGTTTTCATACTAATCATAATGACAGGTTTCTTAGCATAAGCCAAAGCACTGTGCATTAATTTCAAATCAACAGGGAAATCAATTAAACCACTAGAGTGTGCACAAGATTTTAAATTTTTAAAAAGTGATCAAGGGTCATACATGTAGCTCTGGTAATTGCTTAAAATCAATAGGCTTCTTTCATTCATGAGCTTATAATTAAACACTGTGTTTAAATTTAAAATCAATTAGATCATAACTTTTGCCTAGTTAAAGTACAGTTAGACTCACCTAACAACAATTATTTCTCCAACTTCATTAAATATTGCAACAATCTCATCTACAATTTCATCAGTTATACTAGTTCCAGTTGCCATGGAAATAATGACAGTACCATCTGGAGGTCCTTGCTGACTAATTACTTCTTGCAATACATTTGCTTTCATTTCTTCTTCGGCTGCCAAGACCTCAATATCAAACATTGCTATAACTGGGCTGGAAAGAAAATAGTTCACACACTATTTTTTATATTTAATTCATACAACCCTATTGAACCTTTTCTTTTATTTCTACTTAGTATCCTATGTGTTATCATTACATTTATCTCCACTATATTCCAATTATCTACCCTTGTCCATGATAATTTCATTGGCCATGTTGGGTGACACTACGAACGAATAGTTAAACAGTTTACAAACTTGGTGGAGCATGTTTGGTCATCTTTTTAGCAACAAAATGTAATATACTTTTTTTTGCCCACTTCCTATTTGATCATATAGCCAATATGACAGATTTACAATTATGTTATTGAAATGTGGAAGTATGCTCACCGATGGTCTGACGTGCGTAATTCTGCCCTAGTATATAATATTGGCTTGTCAGAGTCCTCAGAATGATCTTCCCCATCTGTTAACAATAAACATTTTAAATTAAACATAATGGAATTTTTAAACTCCTTTTTACTTTGACAGTTTAATTTAAATAGCGTTAATTATTTGAAATTTTGGGACAATATTAGAGAGTCTCTTGGCTTCGATTTGATTTTAGCCAATACTTAAAGGTGGAGCCGACTTGTTTCTATTTCAGAATTGTACTCCCCCCAAGATTTGGGCTCTAAGAAAACAGTACAGGTTAACAAGCCAAGTTAAAGGAGAGATGTTATTATAGAACATTTGCAAGTAAAATCTTAATAAAAAACGTAAAATAAACATATTTCCTGTCTTGAGTACACATAATAGAACCCTGGACAGTTGGAATTCAAAATAATTTAATTAAAAATTTGATCATCAATTGATCTACAAGCTTACAAAAATTTGACAAAAAATGTTTTACCTTGTTCAGGTAGTACATTTCTTCGCCGCCATAAAACTCTATCAGTCCAAGCTGGTGCACGACATTTTTCACTTGTATCATAATCGTCACTGAATAGATCATATTTATAGGTTGGTGGGAAATTAGTTTTTGCTTCTTTGAATCCCTGGAATGTCTGTAAAAAAAGAAAATATATAATAAATCGCGGGACCTCAAGTCCTAGTCGAATCCCCAGTCACTGACTTAAGTATCGAGTCGAGTTCCCAGTCTTCACAAAGCTTGAGTCCTGTTCAAGTTGCCAGTTCATCAAACGAGTGAGCAATTCATGACTGACGACCAAGTCGCAATAAATATTTCAATTCGAGTTGCAAGCCAAGTCATTAATGTGACTTCAGTTGGACTAGTATCAGAGTAGCGGGACTCGGGTATTTTATGCTTTTGTGTGTACTTATCTTTCAAAAGCACGATTTAAAAGTATAGTAAGTAAAATTTTCAAATAGAGGTACACTGTTTCATATCCACTTTCTCTGATTATGAAAATCTAACAAATTTCCCAGACAAGTTATACTTTATGTTTCAGCAGTATTTTTTAATTTTTACTCCATGTGCAGATTGGACACAATACGTCATATAAATTAATAACAACACTGTTAGTGTTACTTTAAAGAATTGAGGTTTTAACATTTTGAAGAATTTCCATAATTTATTTACCCTTCCTTGTTCTCTTTCCTTATTCAGCTGATCACATTCCTGCAATGGTTCTAACTCATTATTTTTCACACATTCCTTTACTTCATCACCAGTCATATCAATACGATAATTAAAATCTCCACACCAAAATACATAGTCATGACTTTGAATCGAACGATCCTGAAAATATAAATAAAATTCTACAATGAAATCAAATTATAGCAGAGCTTCAAGATGGATTGTAAAGTACAAGCATTAGGAAAACTTTGAAGGCTTATTCCTACAAGTTCTAAGTCTTTGTAGATGTTGTTTGCAAGAGAATAGCATCTTCTACTCCAGATACATTATACCTAAATAATCCTCAAAATGTATCAAATCTATTCAATATTTAAACTGTGGTGCAGGTTAACCCTACCAGTTCTAAGTAATTTATGAATGGAGTTGGATAAAACTTGACATGGTCAAAGAATTACCAAAAGTGAATAAATAAATAATTTAACTCACCATGGGGAAAGACATTCTTCTCATTATTTCCGTATAATCAGCATTTCTATCGTTCACTTGTGATTGTATCAAATCTATTCAATATTTAAACTGTGGTGCAGGTTAACCCTACCAGTTCTAAGTAATTTATGAATGGAGTTGGATAAAACTTGACATGGTCAAAGAATTACCAAAAGTGAATAAATAAATAATTTAACTCACCATGGGGAAAGACATTCTTCTCATTATTTCCGTATAATCAGCATTTCTATCGTTCACTTGTGATTGACCAGCTGCTAAATGAGCACATACAAAACAAATAGAAGTTGTATGCATCAGAAATCGGATAGCTACTCCTCCTTTGTTGCCTGTGGCACCACCAAAACCAGTCTTGACTTTCTCTACTGCTACATCTCTAGTATTAACATAAAACAAATAATATTAGGTTTTTCCAAGTAGCACTCATTATATTATATACCAAGGGATAACATAGTCAACTAATAGCACATATAGTCAACCATGTCACTGCAACTTAAAACAATATAGTATATAGTAGGAAAATCTATACGATAGATATGACAGCCACAGACATTCCTGTTCAGATATTTTCACTGAGTATCTAAGTTTAAAAAAAATAAAACACTATGTGTCTGCAAGTGACCTTTCACCAATCAAGCATCTTTTGGACAATATTGGATGATGTCTATTCCAGGGTTTCTAACTCAGTTTCTCTGAATACAAGAATGTAGAAAGATTCCACAAGCAGCCAGCTTATAATGTACCTCGTCCATGTGGCGACATTGCATAGCGCGTGTGGACACTTTGATTTGTGCCCCTTGTGCCTATGCTTCAAGCCGCTATGGGTTTATCTTTACTTTCTTGAAAGGTTAAATGTCCAGTCTACAATAATTTCAAAAATCACATTCCAGCTACATAATGTGTCAACATCACTTCCACTTGATACAGTGGTGCAATTTCATTGTGTCTAAGTATTTTTTTCAAAGTTTAAAAACTCTTTTTATATATTTATTTATATTTTTCTGCCATATATTTATATACTTTCCTATTTCATACATATTTTAACAAGCTTTAATTTGAAAAATCCAAAATTTCCTACCTAATATAAGGAGCTAAATGTGGTCTAATAAAGACATATAGAACAACACCAACTAGCTGTATACTGGTTAAAACTACATATTTATGATCACGAGATATTGTTTTCATTAATTCTTTCTGCCATTCTTGGGCATTAGTTGTACTGAAAAGAAAAATATGGAATACATAATCATATTTAAAGAGAGAGAGAAATGGGGCTTAACGTCCACCCTGCATAAACTAGAAAATTTTGGGACTCGCGTATGGTTTAATTTTATTTCAATGATTGCTTGCGTTTAGGGGTCTTTAGCAGTGGGAGGAAACCGGAGGTTCCAGAGAAAACCCACGATGTTGGACAGGGGACCCTAATCCTTGTCACATTTAACCTGGGAATCGAAATCACGCCAGTTGACTCAATGACCGACCTTATGATACAGCTCGCATGTGCTAAACTTTTGGCCATCCAATCCCTTAATCATATCTAAATGAAAATATATAGAATTTATATCATCATCTACACCACCCCTTTAAAATGTTGGGATAAAATATATTTTATGTTTGTTACACATACTTTGCATATGATGAGATTGAGTACGCTTATATAGTCATTATATATTTATTATGTTTATATCAAACACAATTTTTACCTTGCTTTCATGATATTGCTTGCATTGAGATCAACAATTTCCTGGAAACCTATAGCATAGATATCAGCAGGTGTAGTGTAATCAATATCGTCATCTATGTCACCTAAAAAAAAATAAAACAATATATGTCAGCAATCTGATAAATATTTATAAACGAGCCAATATGCAATTATTTTTCCTGATCATTACAATTTTAGGGCATTGTAATTATACAACTGTTGTCATAAAGACATAGACATCCAAAAAGTTTGGTTACAAACTAATGTATGTAGCCCCTTTTCCTGCTTTTCCAAGACTTTTTATAGAGAGTGGCATGCAGTTTATTTTCATGTTTCAAGTGGCTACAGTGAGTTTTACATCACAGACACTAGTTTTAACATACGTTAATCTGAGCTTGAAATGTGTATTAATGAAATAAAAGAATGTAATCAGTTTAAAACACTCATCGTCACTCATTGGGTCACAGTAAAGTTCATTGAAGTATGCAAACCAGATATCAAAATGTGAAGAAATGGCCTATTTACCTTGTCTGAAAGTTTCAGCTATAAATATGGAGTTGTTTGAAAATGATCACCAAACAGTTTAAAGCCTGGGTTATTAATGCAGCAAACGGTGAATCAGATTTAGATACAGACTACAGGACAACAATGAATGACGATGCACCATTTTAATACACTCTCTATTCTACATAACATAATGTGGTGAATTTAAGATGACATTTGATGGTGGTGAATAAAATAATGACATGACAATTGATGATTGACTGAAAATATAAAATAGCTTTCATAAGTACAGTCAACAGAAATTTGACTAACTATTATGCAACAATTTAAATCTGATAAAATAAAAATGAACAAAAAAGTACTAAACATCAGTCAAAACAAACTAACAATGATATAAAATTGTCTATATAAACAATGCATTAAGAATGAATATGACAAACTAATCATAAAAATACAAGTCTCGACATGACACTCCTAGCATCTTCTTAACTAAGACAGGGCCTTTACCGAGAAATCTTGCATGGCATGTGCAACAAAAGGACAATCTGAACTTTTCTAAAATCAATAGTTACAAATGAGCAAACAAATGATGACATAATAATTAATACACTAACCATATGTGTCATACCATAATAACCACAACGACCACGAACAAGCATCATATTGTCAACCAAGCAACATTAACCTAAGCAGATACAAGTAACAATACTATAACCTACACTGGTGATGTGTATGGTGGCCTACAGTCTGAATAGCATTTTTTTCTAAATAGGCTAAAAAAAATTTAAAAAATTTTAAAAAAATTTTAAATGACTATTTAGACTCGAATAACAAGACACTCAGGCAGACTTCGACACTCTGCGCTACACGCTCTCAGTTCATAATAATAATAATAATTTTCGTATATTTTAATTTTTGCGCTAAGCCACCATTCTGTAAAAGACTATTTGGCGTTGACCATTTGGATTGGCGTTTACGTGTGAATAACGTTGTGACCTTGATGCTGACCCTGACTTGAAATTTTCCATCAATTTCGGGGTCTTTGCGTTTATGCTTGCCGTCGGCCTATTTCTTGCTGAGTAAAATGCATCATTTTGCCCGAAACAGTTAGGTGTGATGTAAACAATGCACGAGCCGTTGAGCCAATGACTACCGCCACACGAAGTTAACGCGCGTGTTGTAGACAGTCATCTGTGACAGAGGTATTTCGTAAGTAATTCTCTGTGAAACACAAATTGGCGTTAGGCGCGTAGCAGTGTCTTGTTATTCGAGTCTAAATAGTCAACAAATGCAAATGGCGTCGAACGGATAAATATATATCTCCTTGGAGAAGATAAAGGTCGATAAAATGAAAAGTTATTGATCTACGACTACGGGAACTGGTACACTTTACGACGATTATTACTTTCGGCAATGAGATATCTCACACTGAGCGTCTGGTTAATCAAGACACTATTAAGACGCTAGGCAAGTGTAGTTTAATTTTTTTTTTTTTTCTTTCAATTTAAACAAATATTTTTTTTATTTTTTTTTTTTTTTAGCCTATTTAGAAAAAAACGCTATTCAGACTGTAGGCCACCATAGATGTGTCTATTGGCTAATCAAGGAGATTTTTTGTTATATGAAACACAGTGACGTCTATTTTATATATAAATTATTTATGGCTCAAATTAATCTTGTTTGAATTATTCATGCGGTATGAAACAGAAAAATGCTATCACGCCTGCAAGATTAGTGTGGACGTTTCCAAAAAAAGATAGGCTGGCACTGCCAGGCAGGATACGCCCACATTTTCGAGAGATGGACAGAGAACAAGCAATACCGAAAGTGATTTTTCCTACATCTTTAAGTCCTGTATTTCATACTGTATTGGGAGCAGCCATTTAGTTGGTCAGTTCCAGTCTGATATTAATGAAATTCGAAACCGACAATGATTATGGTGTGACGGTACACAACCTAGAAATGTGACTTTTCATCAAAATCGGATAAGAATTGTGACCTATAGAGAGTCCACAACCATGATATACCATATTTTTACACTATTCGCGTACAAACGGCGACCATTTCGTCCGGCAATTTTGGTACGATTTTCACGAAATTAGAACTCAACCTTCCTCATCAAAATCGAATTAAAATTGTGACCTATACAGGGTCCGCAACCATGATATATCATTTTTTTAACAGTATTCGCGTACAAACGGCGGCCATTTTGTCTGTCAATTTTGGTCCGATTTCCCCGAAATTCAAACTCAACCTTACTTACAGTGTAACGGTGATATAATTAAACGTTTTTTTAAATTGGATAATAATTGTGACCTCCAGAGGGACCACAAGCTAAAGAAAGGGGGATTTTGCGTATAACCAGGGGCCATAATTCAGGAAGTTACGATCCGATATGCGCAAATATCGAAAAGAACCAAGATCTTTGGGTTATAACCATGAATTTCAAGTTTCATCAAAATCGAATTAAAATTGTGACCTTTACAGGGTCCACAACCTTTATATACCATTTTTAACAGTATTCGCGTACAAACGGTGGCCATTTTGTATGGCAATTTTGGTCTGATTTTCCCGAAATTCGAACTCAACCTTCCTTACGGTGTAACGGTAATATAATCAAACGTTTTTTTTAGTCAGATAATAATTGTGACCTCCAAGCTAAAAAAAAGGCGATTTTGCGTATAATCAGGGGCCATAATTCAGGAAGTTACGATCCGATATGCGCAAATATCGAAAGGAAGCAAGATCTTTGGGTTATAACCATGAATTTCAAGTTTCATCAAAATCGAATCAAAATTGTGACCTCCACAGGGTCCACAACCTTGATATACCATTTTTTAACAGTATTCGCGTACAACAACGGCCATTTTGTATGGCAATTTTCGTCCGATTTTCCCGAAATTCGAACTCAACCTTCCTTAGGGTGTAACGGTAATACAGTCAAACGTTTTTTTAAATCGCATAATATTTGTGACCTCCAAGCTAAAAAAAAGGCGATTTTGCGTATAATCAGGGGCCATAATTCAGGAAGTTACGATCCGATATGCGCAAATATCGAAAGGATGCAAGATCTTCGGGTTATAACCATGAATTTCAAGTTTCATCAAAATCGAATCAAAATTGTGACCTCCACAGGGTCCACAACCTTGATATACCATTTTTTAACAGTATTCGTGTACAAACGGCGGCCATTTTGTATGGCAATTTTCGTCCGATTTTCCCGAAATTCGAACTCAGCCTTCCTTAGGGTGTAACGGTGATATAATCAAACGGTTTTTTAAATCAAATAATAATTGTGACCTCCAGAGGGACCACAAGCTAAAAAGGGTGATTTTTCGGACAATCAGGGGCCATAATTCAGGAAATTACATTCCGATAGCCGCAAATATCGAAAGGAACCAAGATCTTTGGGTTACAAACATGCATGTCAAGTTTCATCAAAATCGGTTCAAAATTGTGACCTCTATAGGGTCCACAAGCTAAAAACGTGATTTTTCGTACAATCAGGGGCCATAATCCATGAAGTTTTGATCCGATACATGCCAATATCGAAAGGAACCGAGATCTTTTGGGGATAAACCTATATTTCAAGTTTCGTCAAAATCGGATAAGAATTGTGACCTGTAGAGAGTCCACAAACAAATTGTGGACGGACGGACAGGGGCGACGACATAATACGTCCACATGAAAATGTGGGCGTATAAAAAGACACTGGATAACTGGACTTTGGTGTTATTTTTGAAAACATCACAAAGAATAAGATAGTGAATCCGACTGGATAATCTGGTTAGATAACTGATATTTTGAGATGCCAGTATCCTGGGAGATATGTAACTGAATAATTCAAATATCCTTTTATTTTAGTGCAATTGGAATTCATTGAATCTCAGTCTAACAGGAATACCAGTCCATAAATGGTTCAATTCCGTTCAGTATTTACAAAGATGTGTTGAATTGAAATTTCATCGATCTATGCTGCTCTAAAGAAAACTTTAACACTGACCAAACATGATAAGGATACTTTGAAGAAATTTGATCCCTATCATATTCACACGATTTTCTGCCACACAATATATCTTAGAAACAGAAAGTCAGATCATGCTGAAAATCTAATTGACAAAAAAAAATCCATCAAAAACTGTATCCTTTTTCACTTTAACAAAGTTTTTGAAAAAAATTGGGAATAATTAAATAAAGAGCATCACACAGAATGCTCAACATTGATAAGGTCAGTCCTCTCATGAAAACAATGCTTCAAATTAAATTTGATCAAAAGTCTGGCAGGAGCAACAACATAATAAGCCCAAACCAAAATGTGGGTGCATAAATATCACTACTTGGCAGGGCACAAGGATACATTTGAATGATACTACAAAAACAGCCAACAATTATATAAGCAATGTAATAGAATACAGACCTGGTCTTGACATGGCTACAGTTTTATAAGCATCTAATAACCAGTCAGCTAAAGATTGATGTTTATAAGCTATACTCCGAAAATGTTTTCCACCATTTACGTTCCAGGTACAAACTCCTATTCGTAATTTTACTGGAACTGTATATTCCTTATATCTAGTTACCATAGCCTGTATTATGTCTGAAGAAGCTAAAATACCGGACTTTATTAATAATACGGATGTTAACACAGTTGGCAGACAGATAATAAGTATTAGATTAAAATGTTAAATGACCCCACTACATATTTATTTTTGCTTTGAGGTACAGACTACAACTGCACACTTTACCATGGCGGCACACACATGTAACTCATATACAAAGGTCCTGAAATTGATGTTAACATAAAGCACCTAGAGATGGAACATAACCTGTAGACACAGGGGATGAATAAAGGTTTGAAGACTTAAAAGAAGACTTACCATGTAAACTGCGAGCCGTAAGTAATGCTCTAGCTTTATCTGTTAATTCTCCTAATAACGTATCTCCTAAAAGCATAATATCTATGGCTTCTTGTTTACTATTGTCTAGAAAATTATTCTGTATAGCTCTTGTAGCTGATCGGGCAGCATCTGAATACTACAACAGATAAACACAATAACAAAATGAAATGAAATTGGGTATAACGTCCTACTTTTCTTCAAAGACTGGGTAGATTTACCACAGTGTTTGCTGTAGGGGACAATTTTGAATTCCAACTGTTCTGGGCTCTTTCATGTGTACTCCTGGTTAGCAAGCCTGTCTCCTATTCAATGAGTCACAGTGACTCCCTAACGACAATAACTACTCATAATGTGTACTGATTGTGCAGATAATCAAATAATTAGGTTGGGGTAATGGTCATTTGAGAATGCTAAGAGGTTATTGTCAAGAAACTCCACTTAATCAACATCTTTTATTCATTCATATATAAAAGCAATATTTATAAATATGAAATATCAATGTCAATTCCAATGGGTTTTTTTTCAAATTCCAATTGTTATTCATTTTTCATTTTAAATTCCAATGTTATTCATTTTTTATTTCAAATTGCCTAAGATAATTATGAAACTAGTTTATGTTACATTTGTTCATTAAAGATACATTATGGGAGATTTTGACAAGGAGTTAGCCATTCTTGCTATAAAAGTTCAAAAATAGAAGTTGAAACAAGAATATATTGAAAATTTCAGTCAAATAACTTTATCCTGAACAAAGTTGTTACCACTATAATTTTTTACTAGAAATGGTAGCTAAATTCATCGACACCCTTTTCCCACTATGGCCGATTGTTGATTGACAGGCGTTAACTCCACCTACATAGTCTCGATCATCAAGTAATGTTTAAACGGTATCTAGTGAAGCTTGTGTATAGCCTCGGTCATCACTGTCTTTTATAAATAATTTCCGGAAGTATGATGACGTCAACGTCACGGAGAAACCCCACCCACGACGACATAGTGATTAAATCAGTCGACGAAATCCTGTTTTAATCCGAGCCCAATCCAAGCCATCCGTGGGTCTACAGTGTTCATTTTGGGCTTGTTGTTTAAATAAAGATCTAATTTATAATTTCTGTGACATCTGAGGCTCAAAGGAAGACCGACGAAAGTCAGTTTTTGCTCTTCCATAATGTATGTTTAACAAAATGTACAACCAATTAAGAAGTAAATACAACAAATTTAATAGTTCTAACCCTCTCATGACCATAGGCACCAAGCTTTGGTCCATTTCTTAGAAATCCCTAAGGTACAAGAATGAATAACTCTTTAACAGGCCAGTCGGACAGAAGTGACATCATTTTATAAAGATATTTTATAATGATATTTGGGTGATGGCCTAAAAAACATACACACTTTTGATCGTCCACCACCTAATGCACCAGTTCCAGCATATATTCTGCTAACATGATCTCCATTTAAACCCCATATTTGTTTGTAAACTTCTTGAAATCTTGATAACATCTGTGGTTTGTTGTCTAAACCCAAACTTTTTATCTGACTTGCTAAAATCTAAAAAAAAAAAATGTAGTTTTATTCTAAATAGAAAAGTTCTTTGGGTTTCTATAACATTTGACAACTTTAAAGTTAAAGTAGTTAAAACCCACTATATTATGGTCATCTACATACTTATTAACTATTTTCAAGGAATTAACGTCTTACTAAAGCAAGTGGTTGGAGGCAGTGTAGGTCAGCCCAGATCTCCTGTGATAGAAGGAAAAAGTCTCAAGAAAATAATCCCAAAAAATTCCCCAGAAACACACTAGCTTACTAACTTTAACATTTTTAAAATACATTTGAAAAGGATCAAGGAAAAGCCCCCAAGTGGTTGGAGGCAGTGTAGGTCAGCCCAGATCTCCTGTGATAGAAGGAAAAAGTCTCAAGAAAATAATCCCAAAAAGTCCCCCAGAAACACACTAGCTTACTAACTTTAACACTTTTAAAATACATTTGAAAAGGATCAAGGACAAGCCCCCAAATCTCATGCTGTATAAGTGTCTAAATAACCACATCTATAATATACTCTCCCAAAAAAGAAACGCAACGTTAAATTTCGTCATCGGTATATGCACACTCTACCATCGACTTGTTGCAACAAGAACCGCGACACGTCGCTGAACCAAACTGCTCTGAACCCATTAAAGTTGGATTTTATTGTGTCGGCGTATTTCAAAACATGAGCTCTAACGGGGACGCCTGCCTCGTTATTCGGTTTCACATAGGCATTTACGGACTGTCTGGTACGAGATTGTACGCCGTCTAAAATTTCCCGCTGCAGTAGAGGTCGCTGTTGAAAACCATTTACGCCAATGACGTAACCGGAAGTGACGATCCAGGACAGGTGTGGTCACTCTTGTTTGGCCTGTCACGTGTTGAACTTCATTGTCGGTACCTATTCCAAAGGCGAGAAATGAAACTAAGGGAAACATTCAGAAGTCTGGCTACACCTGTCTTGGATTCGCCTGCTTGTAATCGACCAATAGTGTTGTTGCGTTGGTCTACGTTCAGACGTGGCATCACTTAGTTCGTTGAGTGTTTACATGTGCAACTGATATTGAAACCGAGAACCCCGGGATTTTAAAGGCCTTTGATTTAGGTGCAATGCGAAAAGATCGCGAAGTTGTTAAATTCATGTTTCTTGGTGCTATCAAGCGATATAACAAATTTCGGCTAAAAGGATGACCAGTCACCATTAGTGACACTACATTTAAAACCAATAATGAATTTCTTTTATCCTTACATAATGACGTTAAAACAAGTAAGATTTATGGAAAGAACGACCTCGTTTAATTAAAAAAAATGATGAAAAATTGGTTGTGTGTATCCTTTTTTGAAGAGTATATGTCGAATGTATAAACTTAAGTAGCGATTATTTCCAATAAACAAAATATTTTCATTAGAAAATTTCTACAAGGTAAATATGTTAATTTGTAACATTTAATATAAAATGATCCGTAATCAGTCATGGAAGACTGACAATACATTAAACCATAAGCTGTATTAGGTTTCAATTTTACTGTAAACAGGATGTTGGTTTTTTCCCCCTACATATAAACCCCTTATGTCATCATGAAAATAAACTTACTTCCATAGCCAACATTGCCTGAACAGCATTGGTTCTATCTAAACAATCCAAACAATTTGTTCTAATAGTACCACTTTGCTTTCTGAAGAAAAATAACAACAACTCACATTCAAACTGAAGAAACATCCACAAGGTATTAATGGCATACAGTTCTAATAACAAAAAGTTGAACAATTTCAGTAAGTTTAAAATAAAATCTAAGGCATTCTGACCTGCCCAGTCCTACTCCTAGGCTTAAACTTATACACATAAAACCATTTACTGAACTCACTTTATTATATGTGTTGCATCACCACAATAAAATCCAAATTCTGTTAAATACGTTTGAAGTTTTGCCCTCAGTTTTTCTAAATTTTTCAAATTACTTCCTTTTATTTCAGAATGATAGTCAAAATGAAAAAATGGTACTTTATCCTTATGTGAAGATGCCATGTGATGGTTCTAAAAGAAAAAGAAAAATAATGAAAAAATTAAAGTTAAAATGTTCAATGGAAAATTACTGCAGTTATTATTATTGAAGTTATTAATCAATACGAATGCACTGACATGGTTAGTGTAAAGACAGGCCTATGTCATTCAGTGTGCTGTTCTGGACAGCTTTCTATGTCCTACAGTACTGGGAGTAGACCGAACACAGAACCATTACACATTTCACAAAAATAGGGTAAGTTTGAACAAGATTTAGAAACAATGGGGCATAAGCTTTAGAAAGATCTAATTATAACAGACATTTTGGGAGTGTTGCTGAAGCTATACATGCAGATCAAATTTTACAATGCATGCATCTATAACATAAGAGGCTGATATAGCAAATACATTTCTGTGAAAATATAATTCAAAACCCAAAGGCCGAACAATGGACCATCAGATGAAGATAGGGTTATTGAAGTCAAAAAATTGTTGAGTTCGGGAACAGTCTATTTCATATGGACGGACACACAGGGGCAACAACAATATACATCCATAGGAAAATGTTGGTGTATAAAGATAACACATATATGATGATGATGCAAACGTGCTAATATAATTTGAGCATATAATAACAAAGGGTATATATACTTCTTGTACAGTACCTGAAAAGCTTGACTTAACATTCTCTCTCCTTCTTTTGATCCAAGAAGATTGACAATAACCTGTTCACCATATTGTTTACATATCATTTGTATGTGTCTATCATATGCTGGTGCAGATGCTTCATAACCTCTGGACATGTGAACTTTGTGTGCCCCAACCTATCAAAAGAAAAAAACCATAATTAGATATATTTGTGATAACTTGAGTCACTTGGAACATAACACAAATCTGTGGCAAACACTTCCCAATTCGTAAAAAGGCTTCTTTAAGAGCTTTCAATTTGCAAAGAACTTTTTCTTTCTAGGTCTCTTTATTGCTAACCCTTTCTTACAATTATATTTTGTGTAATAGAATAGTTTTAACAAATTCAATATTTTTCACTTACAGTACACTTTTTGCAAACCTTTTATGAAGCACAGCTTCACAGTGTTTACTATAGGCTATATGTATTAGACTTGAGTAATCTACCAATTGTGACACAACAGCAGTACCACAGTGATGATCTACACAGTATTGGCTCGATATTTAAATTAAGTGATCAAACACAGTCAAAGTTTTGATGTAGTGAAACTATACACCAAGTTTCATCACTCTCATTAAATTAGAAACAAAGTTAACTATGCCAGGTTAAATTTGTGACAAGATTGGATTGAAATCAATCCAATTCATCATATTCTCAAACTGGTTCTGCTCACTTATTCATACATGTACTGTATGTTTATAAAACTATAATACTTACATTAATGCCTGGTTGTTCCCAGAACAATGGAACAGAACCCCTAGTCTGTACATATGACGAAACTTGATCATCTAGGAATATTACCTTTTAAAATATAACATTCTAATGTCAGTTTTTCATTAAATTATGGTTGACTTGGACAACAAAGTTACATAGTTGATGATCTTACCTAGCTCAATTTCCTATTTCTGTTATAAAACAAGAAAGACATCTGAAATGTACATGGTTTTGGTAACTGTGCAAAAATGCTCACAACTTGAATGGGTCTTTTCTTAGGACTGGCTAATCAATCACCACAAGTTTTCCAACAAAAATAATCAAAAACACTGACCTGTTCTGTCTCTACAAAGTTTGCTACATGACCATCATCATTTGTTCCTCTCACATTAAAACGAGTACCAGCTCTTTCACAACTTAATCGAGATATCAAACATGCTTTGGCTTGCCTGTGTGATGCATAAATAGTTCTTATTTCCACAGCTCCACACATAATCTTTAATAACCATTGTTCACATTGAATACCATATCTTCGAAAATGAACATGAAGCAGACGATTCCTGAAAGATAATGTCAGATTGAAGTAACAAAAGTGACTAAAGTACAAACAGTAGAGACCAATCAGTCCATATTAAATTTTGAAACTGTTCATCATTATCGTAATTATAATTATACCAAACATACAAAAATAATCTGAGCAAAAATGACTAGAGATCACAAAAATCTAAATTTCCATGAACAATCCAAAGAAATCTCAAAAAATGTGCCAGAAAAATAACCATTCTGTTAAAATTAATAATCCAAAATTATTGAAATCTGATAGGGTCATTCCTGCGCTTTTAACAATTTCCATTAGAAACTCTGCTCTGTATTACTGTATTCACAAGATTTCATGTTCTGTGTGTCAATGGATCTTGCAAACTTTTATTCTGCAACTATCTAAGAGCCCAGTAATACTTTTTTGAATGAAGTACAAACTTTTAGTTTAGTTTTCATAAAAGTTTATAAGTGAGTCACCAAAGTTCAGGCTATAAAAATGTAGCATGCATGAAAGGAATGCAAAAATGCGAGTGAAGACCATTTGCAATATCTACATGCTGCATTTCATTTCATGCTACTTGTAAAAATTAAATTGAATGTTAATTCAAACAGAATTACTTCCCTTCTGGCCAAATATAATTGTATCGCTCAAAATATAGCTCACATTTTGTTATACTTTGTATTTCCTATAATTACTATCAATATCACCATGTCATGAGCAGATAATTTTTATAGGACAAATAATGATTATTTCTGGTTAGGGGTAGTGTTATCATTCAATGGTGCATTTGCAATACATCGATGTACTAGCCTACTTGCACACAGATGGAGAATTGACCTTGACAGTTGAAAACATTTATCATTAATTATCACTAACTAAAGTCAAATCAATTGTCTTTAAAAAACTAATAGTTATTTACGGTATACTAGATATTGGTTAATGATAGAGAGATACTGCCAATCTGAAAAATTAGATACCTACACCAAATATCAATATATCTATAAGAAAGAAATATATTTATCAAACAGTAACATATTATTAGAAAAATATCAACAGAAATGACAGCTCAAAGAGATTATGTAAATTTTGCTTATCAAAAAGCTAGTAGATAATGAACCTCAACTTCACATTTTTGTAAAAATTCAAAAAGCTTATTTCACGATATATAAAATAATATGTATAAAATTTTAATGTTACAGAGAATAACATATTATCTATTACAGAGTGTGGGTGTGGGTGGTGATTGGTTAATTGCAATCGATAGTTTAGTAAAATGCAGGCGTCAATCACAGCGCCTGAGGCAAATTCCTACATACCAAAAAAATCTATTATCTGATTCCTGATCTTGCTGTTTTCTCTGGGCACACAGACTTAAATCCCATGGAGAACCATGTGTAGACCATGAGAAATAGAATGTTCCCGAACTCAACAATTTTTTGACTTCAACAACCCTATCTTCATCTGATGGTTCATTACGTAATGACAGCAAATGGACTGCAGTTATCTTAAACACTTCTGTTTCTCCAATCTTCCCTACAGATATACAGGATGTCACTAACACCATGTATAGAATAGTTTGATTACCTGAAATTAAAGAATACAATTACAGAGCAATGTAGAACACATTATCTGGAAAAGGACTAAAGCAGCAGAGTTTAATGGTACAACTCCAAGCTGTTTGCAAACATTAGTGAGTAGCATTTGGACCTAGTTTTTACATCTGTTCCAAAATTATGAATTTCATACAAATTGGATTATAACATTTGTTATTATAGCATTCGACAGGATTCTACAAAGTAAAGCAAGGGCCATAACTCTTGGCATAATTAACAGAAATTGTTGAGATACAATAGTCTTTTTCGGTTCTCTAATCTAAATAACGCATACAATAATGCATACAACTTATTTCGTTTGCAAGATTCTACAAAGTAAAACAAGGACACCCCTAAATCTGATAATTAACAGATATTGTGGAAATTTAATAGGCTTAGTCAATTCACTGATGATATGTTAAAATCGATAGATAATTTACCTTGAATATGTTTTTAGTACAAATATGTCACCACGTCACACAGTTTCTGCATTGGTGGCTATCTCTTAATAATGTGAACATTGTATCAGACCCCACTGGATTGTTTTTAAGAAAATTAATGGAATCACCCTGTCCTTTTTTCAAACAGATTTCTGTAGAATTCACGTTTTTACTGGTCATCTAAAATCTTGCAATGCATTCTGTAGTCCCACTAGTTTACACTGGATATAGAGTCTACCACTCTTTGATAGTTATTATAAATTTATTCATATACATACCTCCATTCAGATTTAACACACCTAGGCAACCATATGCATCTAAAACCTTTGTATAGAGTTTTTTCACAGTTTCTCCTTCAGAAGATGCTAAAAATATAAAAGATTGGTTTTAATTAATCTTTACTTTGTACTATTTACATAGAAACAAGTTTCACAGTTATTTCAATACCTAATACCCAGGTTATCTGAAAAAGCAACATAGGTCTGCCTTTTGTGATGCTGCATAATGTCAATCCACATTAATTTGTCTTATATTTAAAAGAACCTCTACAAACAGTACTTTTTGAAATTACCCAATGGTTTAAAAATTTACATTCAGCTTTATATGTTTGGTGTTACATGGAAACGGCAGAAATTCATAAATGGAAATTGGACCCAATAATAATAACAGTTATTTAGTGAGTAACTATGCTGGCTCACTAACTAATTCCAGTTTTGGCAGAGAAATTCTTCAGGAGTTTTACGGTCTGAATAATTTCACCCCCCCCCCCCCCCAGCAAAAAAATAGTCGATCGCAAAATAAGTGCAGTCGGTCGCAAAATAGGGATAGTCGGTATCAAAATAAGTACTCACTGTATACGTCACGCCTGACAGATAAGCCTCAAGATTCTGTCCCATTTCTAATCAACCCCAGTCCCAAAAATTTTAAAGCTCTGTTACATATCGGAAATTTTTTTGCGCCTGCGACACGATTCCATTATAACATCATTCTTCTACTTGGTTACATATCTGAAATTTGTTCGCGCCTGCGGCGCTTGATTTATAATGTCACTACAAATTTCTGTCATTTCTGTAGCGTAGGACTTACGCACTCATGTTAGGGGCTTTTAATTTTCGAATTTTACACCCCCTCACACATTCTTTTTTAAAGGAAATAAAACAAAATTTACAAGGCCTGGTTGGTGGAGTACGATAGTACGACTAGAACTACTTAATTTTAATGAATAACAAACTAAGACAAGAAAATTCTAAACAATAACTTCTCCCTTTAGGACAATACTATTTAATTATTTGATAAGGCTAATTGAATGAGTAATTGACATGGAACTCTTTCACTTTACTAGTAGCAGCCCCATTGAGATAAGGGGAACGCTTTCATGTCATCACTGATTTACAATGCATACATTTCATCGTATGTTAATGTAAATTACGGTTAAATAAAATCATTAAATAGTATTGGCCTAAAGGGAGAAGTAATAATTTAGTAACTTCCTGTCATTTGTCAGTCGGTTGTCATTTCATTGTCATTCAGATTTAGTGACTCCGTTAGATCATGGACCTTATAAGGTCCATGGTTAGATACATGTAGGCCTACAGTTTATCCAAATCAGTACATTTCACTAAACTAGAGAATACTTACTCAATACGACAATTGCGTTTGATTCAAACATCAAAGTATCTTCTTGATTCTTGTTTTCTAGGATAACACTGTATGGAGTATCTTGGTCGGGTGGTAATTTATGAAACACCCGAAATATTTTACCCATTGCCATCTCCGACCTTGGCAAGAAATCTTTCCCCACGCAAAATTATAACTGTTGGCCCTCTGTCGATTTTTACCTGTTATCAAACTGCATAAATTGTATACCGAGCAAAAATAAAGCCCGTTGAATTCAGTTTATGATCAAGGGGATACAAGCCCCAGGCATCATTCTATTTTACACGCATGCGTTAAATCAAACCCATATCACGTGATACCGGCTAAAACTTATAACGGGACTTGGCTTTGGGCATTCCGAAGACGAGAATTGTTGTCCAGTTTGAACGAGTTCACACTAAACATATTATGTTTATATCAGTTATCATAAATTTATGTAATTTAATTAAGCGGTACAAGAAATACCAAAACTAATCGAATGGAACCGTAATCGGGTAGATCTGACCGTAGTGAATGCCCGAATCCACCGGAACCCCAGGTACAATCACTGGAATTCACTTAAAATCACCGGAATTCACTTAGAAAACCCCTGATTTTCTCTCACAAAACTTTTTTCTTTAAGTGTATAATACATAATAATATTATGATAAATAACTATTTTGATCTCTCCACAGACCTGATGAAGGCGCTGTAGGTGTATTTATTTGAAAGACTACCTGAAATCATTTCAAATGTATGAAACTGCCAATGATCAATATTTCCACGGATTTCAAAAAATACACGCCCCATAGGCTACGGGCTCGATGACAGTTAGTGTGTGTGTGTGGGAGGGGGCTGCCATACCAGCCTTGAATACAACAACTTCAAAGTGGTCTAATAATAATATACCTAATTAAGATAGCTGACCCAAATTCCAATCTACAAATCAGTTGTTTACAGTCCACCGAGACGAGGACGCCAGGAGAGAATTTTGAAAATTTAACTGCTGTAAACAGCTTTTCCTGCTATTTCAGTCTGTGAATACAGCAACTTCAATGTGGTCCAATATGGCATACCCTTGGTGGCTGACCTGAACCCCCAAATACCAATCAATCGTCTCGGAGTATAGGGCCCTGCCCTTATACGGAAAAAATTTAGGTGTCGATAATACGTTTTTCTGCTTCTCTACCCCATGTGTTAAGCAACTGTAAAGATTGATGGTTTTGTAACCGAAATCCCAATCTATGCCAACCTGAATTCCAATCATCTAATCACATTGTTGCAGCTGCATTCACAAATAATAATTGATGCCCGATAAAAGTCGCAGAAAGTAGAGTGACTCCAGAAAAAATGGTTTAATCCGTAGGTCGTTGTATTAGTTTTTTTAATTAGATTCCGGGTACTTTATTTTGCCAACTTTTGTAACTTTATCCGTCTGCTCGAAAAATTAGATCGCCTGAAAGTTAGGGACCAGCTGACCCCCACTCGCCCCCTAAGTCCGGTGGCTGAAGGGGGAGAATCGCTACCCGAGCTGTGAATTTATTGTACCAAGTTTTTCTAGACTAGTTTTTTGTGTAGATTCCGAATATTGGTGGTGATCAGGTGTTGGAGGGGGTGTTTTCTAGATATAGGGATCAAATGCCTACAATAGGCGTGTATGTGTGTGGTGGTGGTGGGGAGAATGTAATGTTGACATAATATGTTAATAAAACATAAATTTCTAAGATTGTCCATCTTTAAATAAGTGTTTATGATACCGTAGACAACTGTTTTCGGTTCAATATGCGCGAATATCGAAAGGAACCGATATCTTTGGGTTATAAACATGCATATCAAGTTTCATCAAAATTGGCTGAAAATTGTGACCTCTAGACTGTCCACAAGCTAAAAAGCACGTTTTCTTACAATCTGTGGCAATAATCCATGAAGTGATGGTCCGACGCATGCCAATTGTCGAAATCGGATAAAAATTGTGACGTAGAGTGTCCAGTTGAGGACAGACGGACAGGTAAATACATGAAAATGTAGGCGTATAAAAATTGTGACCTCTAGATATAGAAATACGATTTTTCGTAGAATCCGGGGCTATAATCCAGGAAGTTACGGTGTGATCATATGCGCTAATTTCGAACGAAATCGATATCTTTGGGTTATAAACATTGCATACGTTATATCAAAATCGTACAAAAATTGGGACCTCTAGAGTATCCACAACCTTGGTATTATTATCCATATACATGTATTTGTCCAGTGCAGCATCATATGAAACACCACCGACTGCAGTGCTTTCAAGCCAGAAATCGCCAAGAAAGCGGGAGCTGGGACCTTGGATGGTACCCCCCCCCCCCAATGAAGAAATGCTTTCATCGGCCCTGACAATAAACTGTAAAATCTCATACTGGTTATTCCTTAAATCAACACCTGGTGTATTGACGTGTTATTTAGTTGTTTTTGTTGATTGTCTCTAGTCAAAGATTGGAAATTACCAGATTACACACAAAATACAGACAAGGGAAACGACCGCTTGTGGACTACTCCCGGGTATAATCGCATTTACCTACACCTCACTTGCAAATATTTCTATTATCATTATGAATCATTGTCTAATACCTTTATAAATATTCCAGTAGGTCCTCATTGACCTTGCGCTGTGTGTAGGCGAGATTGTGAATTATTTCTATAATCATTAGGAATCGTTGTCTTTAATACCATTATCAGTAGTCACGGCTACCTGAAAAAAGATTTAATACTCCAGTACAGTACAGTAGGACCCTTTTTCGCATTGTGGCGTGTACAGGCGAGATTGTGAAAAGACTAGTATCTTCTGCAATTGTTGTGGTGTATGGTTTCATTGTGATTGTGAAAATTTGCCTTTTTTTTCGCCAATATCTCTCTATTCATTGTAGAGAACATCCTAGACACCCGTCCATGGTGACGTTCCTCGTGGACCGTCAAGTGTAAGTACATCGGCGCCCCCATCGACTCCATCGGCGTCCCCAGAAGAACTTGCCCCAGCAACATTTTTGGGCTAGCTACGGTCCTGAATTATCACGGCTACAAATATTGCAGCTGTATATAATGTAGTATTATACATTTAAAATAAATTAATTTTGCGGGAAGATTTACTGTCAAATATAAATAAATACAACTGTTTTGGGGGCAAATTCTGATTTTCGGTGTTTACAGTAATGTATTATTAGTTACATTATGGGAGATAAAATAAAGAGATGGCAGTTCTCACTATAATAGTTAAAAACTAGATAGTGTAAAGGTAATTTGCTGAAAATTTCAGACAAATTGATCCACTATTAGCCGAGAAAAAAGGGTTTGAAATATTCACATAGCCTCGGTCATCATTACTCAAATCATTAATAAAAACAGCATAGTCTCGATTATCCACTTGATTGATTTAATTATCAATGGCCATTAAGCGGCATATAGGAATTTAATCCGCCAACATCGAAGGATATAGCCTTGACATCAAAAGTTTATTATGGTCTGGATATGTTAATTAATGTCTAATTCATTATTTAGATAACATTTCAGGCCAAAAGAAAGACCTGTAATAAGCAGATTTTGCTCTTGCATAATGCTATTTTAAAGTAATACACACATTAAAGTTAAGTCTTAAGTGCGAATTCTGATATCTTGCAAGTGAATTCTGGTGTTTATATGTTTTCAAAGTTAATTCCAATGATTTTCGTGTTAATATTTATGCACAATATTTGTAAATAGGAATTATGCCTTGCGGACGAATTTCGGTGTTTATAAGCGAATTTTGGTGCTTATAGGTGTATTTTGCAGAATTTCGGTGATTAGTCTACCCATATATACGTCAAATCGATTTTATCATGTGCTGCACCCCCTCCCCCGCCCTAAAGTGCCCCAGGTTTGGTCTGTTTGTCTACCCTCCTTTGGAGGCCCCAGCACGGGTCTCCAGATTGCGCAAATTGTACCTTGTGTTTTATGTATCAAACGGTAAGAATATATTTTTATGATAATATGGAACTTTGATAAGATCATGAAAAATGTCCCAAGCATAAGTAACCAATTGAATTGAAGCTTTTCCCGTGGGTATTTTCTCCGAAAAATCGGTAGAAATTTGAGAAAAAAGAAATCCTACATCCCTACGCTCAGCAACTTGGTGTGAGTGTGATGTTTAAATTCTTCCGACTGTCCAACCATGTGGGTTTTCTCCGGGTACTCCGGTTTTCCTAAACTGATCCCGCAGCGAATATTCGCTTGGCCGCTACAATCACTGATAAGCATGACATCGACGAGGCTTAATGAGTACGGCATATTAACTTTTTTACTCCGACAAATTAAATTCTCAAACTTTTTTTTGAGGCAAGAGAAAAATAAATAAAGACGTTTGAAGTATTTGTAGTTAAAAAATATTTCCTATTTAGTGTAAATGGGTATTAAAATGAGTAAAATGCATCATTTTGCCCGAAGCAGTTAGGTGTTAAGTAAACATTGCACGAGCCGTTGAGCCAATGACTACGGCGCATGCAGTCAACGCACGTGTTCTGGACAGCCATCTGTTACAGAGATAATTCGTAAGTAATTTCTCTGTGAAACAGATTGCGGTTTTCCCCCACTGCTAAAGACCCCAACGCGTAAGCGAATTATTGAAATAAAATTAAACTATATTAGTCCGCCGAAATGACTTAGTTTGTGTCGAGTGGGGGGGGTGGTGGGATGGCCTAGTGGACTAGAGTGCCACGCTTCGACCTCTAGCTGGCCGGTCACCTCTGGCTTGCGGCTGTGGTTTCGAGCCCTGGTGTGAGCGTATGTAGCATGGAGATAGGGGCGCCTTCTCAACCTCGTGGGTTTCCTCCGGGCACTCAGGTTTCCTCCCACTGCTAAAGACCCCTACGCGCAAGCGAATTATTGAAATAAAATTAAACCATATGTTAGTCCCGAAATGACCTAGTTTGTGTTGAGTGGACGTTAAACCCCATTTCTCTCTCTCTCTCTTGTGTCGAGTGGACGTAAAGTCCCCACTCTTACGGAATCTGCCGAGGTTTGCCGAGTGGTTAAGCCCCATTGTCTCTTTCAACTTAATGTGGGCGGAGACCACCACCAGACGGAGGCACATGTTACAACATGGCGGCGTACAATGTTTTGATTCGGACAGAACAGAAGCATCCAAAATAATATACTCTATGGCTTTACTTTATTGTCATTAGGGCTAGATGTCAGAATGAGTATGAAAGCTTTTGAGCTAGTGCCAGCAATAGAGCGAGGAAAACTGACATCAGATAAATTTAAAGCGCAGGTAAACCATAATTATTTTTAACTGAAACTCTTAGTGACAGCAGTTTTTGTAGAATAAGAATAAGTGACCGCGGTGCAGTAGTTCAGCTCTGATCGTCGGTCTCATTACACACACCCTGACCGTTCAGGGACTGGCCTATTCAATCAATGTCGAAAATAATTTGAACCCCAGTCAATTTTACTGGGCAACTTTTCATTGCGAAACATCGGAGTGTCAATCCGTGTGGACGTCTGTACAATGTAAAGGGACATCTTAGTGACAAAATAAGACCTTGCTTACCTCGCTAGACTCAGTATGAGCGAAACAACACGCTGTTTAAAATACGTCCCCTCCAATCAATCTATCCTTTCGCCACCATGACACAGCGTGTTGTGATGCTCATACTGACTCTAGCGAAATGAGCAAGGTCTTATTTTCTCACTGAGATGTTCCTTTACACTGTACACGCGTCCACACGGAGTGACACCCATCGTTTAGCAGTGAAAAGTTGCCCAGTAAAATTGGTGGTCAAATTATTTTCGACATTGATTGAATGGGCCAGTCCCTGAACGTTCAGGGTGAGTGTAATGAGACCGACGTTCAGAGCTGAACTAGGGGTGCAGTTGCTGGTCATGAAGATGGAGATTCCATTCCCAACAGTCAATTACAGATGGGCCTACCAGTATAATTATAATAATGGAGTAGGCCTATTAAGTTGGTGCCCAGGTTGTCATTAACTTTGCCCATGTTTTTAAAGATGAAAGAAGGATTTACACAGGCATCCCACCACGTAGGATCAGTCCTCTACTGATTTTGGCTTATATAATGATTTTTTCTGATAATTTTCAAAATCACTGCATAATTAGCTTGTGTAGGCTTACCCGCGACAATTTGAATTGACTCTCTGTGTGTGTTTGCTCCTGAGCACTTCCGCATGTACAAGACTGTTGTTTGCGTTAACAACACAGCTACGTGTAGCCTAGTTCAGCTCTGAACATCCGTCTCATTACACTCACCCTGAACGTTTAGGGACTGTCCCATTGAATCAATGTCGAAAATAATTTGAGCCCCAGTCAATTTTACTGGGCAACTTTTCACTGCTAAACATTGGGGGTGTCAATCCATGTGGATGCCTGTACAATGTAAACGAACATCTTAGTGAGAAAATAAGACCTTGCTCCGGCAAGGCAAAAAAGATGAAATGAAATTTAGGTAAGCCGGGGGAAAAAATTCAGATTTTTGAAAAGAATTTGATTGTAAATTATTGTAATTGGTCTAAGCAAAGCAATAAATGATTGAAGATTCTGAAATTTTCAAAGATTTAAATTTTTTTCTCCCAGGCATACCTAAATTTCGTTTCATCTTTTTTGTCTGAGTATGTAAATTTGTGCGTTACCCTTTCAATGAAGTCGTGTTGTGTCTCTCATACTGGTTCTAGCAGGGTTAGCAAGGTCTTATTTTCTCACTAGGATGTTTATTTACATTTGTCAGGCGTCCACAGGGACTGTCACGCGACCGTTCAGCAGTAAAAAGTTGCCCAGTAAAATTGACCAGGAACTCAAAATTTTTCACCAAGGAGTCAAGTGCACGGTCTCTGGACGTACAGGCGAGTGTAACATCGGTTGATGCTTTGTGACAAGATAACTTTGATTCTAACTGATGGAGACTTGGAGAGTGATGAAAAATTTTGACAACGGGGTACTTCAAAACCTTGACTAAGTTTGATCATTAATATTTAATGCTTAGACTTAGTGTAGAAAATCAGTCTGATTGCTCAATGCTTTTGAAAAAGATAAATGTGCAATTAATCAATATGTGTCATCTATTTATTTTGTGATTTTATCAGGGGACATCAGCCTCACTATTAGCTTGTTACCATACACCATGGAAACTTTGATTTTTCCGAAAATGTAAATGACATACTGATGCTTTAAGTCTAATATAAATATTACAAACGTATTTAAACTTATCCGCCCTGGTTTTGTTCCAGAGCAATCTCAGGGATCAGTCAAGATAGTGTACCTATTTAAAGGGGCACTATGGGAGATTAGATAAAGATCTGACAGTTCTCCCTATAATAGTTAAAAAAATAGATAACGTAAATAGAATATGCTGAGAATTTCAGACAAATTGCTCCACTTTGTACCAAGATATTAGCGATTCAGTATTAAGCCATGACAAAATGTATTCAAATCCAGTAAATATCACAGACTAACGATTGTATCGATGACAGTTGATTATGGTCTGGATAAGTTAATTTATGTCTAATTAATGATTTAGATAACATTTCAGGCTTGAAGAAAGACTTGTAATAAGCAGATTTAGGTCTTGCATAATGTATGTTTAAAAAAGCTTTCAACAGTCATTGTTTTTTAAGGCGAGTGATCGCTCTCGTGCGCCTACAGCTCACCTGAATGTCGACTGGGGGATTTTTTCGTCCCCTTAAAATTGAAAATCACTGTCCTTTACAAAGTCATTGGGGGTTTATTAACATTTATCTACCAATCACTCTCCTTAATATCAGATCACTCTCCTTAATTTCTAAATCACTCTCCTTAATTTCTAAAGCATTCCTCTTATCGATACTGGGAGAACCTTTTAGGAGAGCCATTTTTTTCAATTTGTTGATTGAGGGGAGCTTTTTTGGCTCTCCTCTGAAATACAAAAAACAACGACTGTTTCAATTGCTGAAAGTATGACAAGGTTTGAGTTTTCTGACTTTTTATTAACACGTCAGCTGCAACCGTCAGCTCACAACTGTTAAAATCTGTAAAATTTTTGTTATGTGGTTATGCCTTTGCTTTTAGTTAAGCTTATGCTACATGACCATAAAACAGCTATAGTATAAATGTTTGACATTAAATGTTTAATATCATTTTCAGATCGAATCTATTGATGTCTGTGGTAAAAATCTTTACATCGGCACAAGTGATTGGTAAGTCGATTTTAAATAAGATTACGTTCAGCTGTCCAAGGATATTTCTGAAACCAATAGGGATGGAGCATGGGCACCTAGACTAATTGATTTGTGAAATCATTAAATCATATTTATTTCAATTGTTCGAAACATTGTGTAGTTTGATACACTGTAGTGATAACTATAAATGGTAAGCAGAGATGCTTTAGGACTCGATAAATTTGGTTCTAATTAAATGAGAGTAATGAAAATCTGTATAAAGTTTTATCACATCAATACCTTGACTATGTTTGATAATGGGCATTTTCGGTTCAGGTTAAGCAGGGCGATTAACAATTTGATTGGTCAAGACTTTGGAGCTTAACAACTTCGACTTTGTGTATAATTTCATTACATCAGTACCTTAACAAAGTTCGATGCTGAGAATTTTCTGCTTAAGAAATGTAGCTTGGTTCTGATTTGTTCGAGACTTTAGAACACAATAACTCTCCTAATTGAGGTAGAATGTTCAAAATTGGTGTAGGTGTCAATTAGGTAAGTATCTTGACAGAGTTCGCAGTCGTTGTTTTTTGTATTTTAGAGGAGAGTCGAAAAAAGCTCACCTTAATGAGGACATTGAAAAAATCGCTCCCCTAAAAAAGCTCTCCCAGTTTCGATAAAAAGAGTGTTTAAGAAATTAAGGAGAGTGATCTGATATTAAGAAGAGTGACTAGTTGTATGTATATGGCAAATGGTTCTGAAGATCAATAGCTGCGTGTAAGGGGCCATTCCTAGTTACATAATGATAATAAACGTCGTCTGCTAAGCTAATAGTACTGTAATACTAATATAGTTATTTATAGCACTCTTTCGTAGTCATACGGTCAAGTAAAACTTTTGCTAACGTCTATAACTACATACGGTATTACAATAGACATACTTGTCAACATTTCTAAATATATATAGCTAAGCTGGTATAAATTTTGTTTTAAACAACATAACCCCTATTCAATATATAATCATAAATGCTTAACAATTCCATCAAATTATATCTATTTTTTCCGGAATTATTCTCCGTGCCATCTCTTGTAATTTCCCATGTCTCGCGACAGTTCTACTTTTCATTTCAGTTAAATTAACCAATGGTGCATGGGTGCCATCTATTTTCAGCAACATATTCATTGGAATTTTATAACCATGTGCGATCGCATTATACTAATCGAATTACATCAAATAAATGTTCACACTGACAGTACGGCGGCGATCGGAATGTGAGTCCTTCTTTACAAATATGAAGAGCGATTTTAAGGCGAGCGAGAAAAACATCCCCTCAGCCGACATTCAGGTGCGCGGCAGGCGCTCGAGAGCGATCGCGCGCCTCAAAAAACAATGACTGAGTTCGATCATTATATGATTTATATCAATACATTGTCTAAGTTCACTGATGAGAATTTTCTGCTGATAGGCTAAGTAGCGATAAGCAAATCGATTTGTCAAGAATTTGAAACATAACAACTCTGCTTTTGATTAAGGTATAGATGCTCATTAGGTGATGGCGGGACAGAGTTCAATGATTAAGTAATATTTTCTGTTAAAGCTAAGCAGAGCTAAGCAGTTTCATTGGTTGATGCTTTGGGACAAGATAACTTTGATTCTGATAGAGAGTGATGAAACTTAGTGCATAGTTTCATTTCCAGGTACTAAGCAAAGATAATCAGTTTGATTGCTCAATATTTGGCATCTGTTTATTTTGGGATTTCGGCGGAGGACATCAGCCTCACTGTTGGCTTGTTTGTAAATGTGATGAGTTTGATTCTGAGCGTGAAACATGAAATATTCTCAAGAGTTTTTGTTGTCTAGAAATGTGCCAGAAATTTATTGTAATCTGTGAACATTTATTGGTTATTTAGTGTCACATCAACATAAAGTAGGCGCTTGGCCTTATCTGAAAGTATTTTCATGAAATTTGGTTTGTTTAATTAGCCATTAATAAAACATATTTAGAAGTATAATAATTTTTTTCAGTTTCATTTTCCATTATTGTATTGAGGAAAGAAATCAAGCAGGAAAAATCACTTTTCATAGTGAAAAACAGGGACATAAATATCTGGGATTGGTAAGTTTTTAGCCCAATTTAATAATGAGAAATAAACAGGGGTTTGACTTAATACTTTACTGCACCGATTGGGTTAATGAAGATGGGCATACGCCATACAGTGTGCTATGAAGAAATTTGTCTAGACATCGGGGCTACAGCCTACTCTTATATCAAACACCAACTGTCATTAGGTTCTTTTACGTGCGCACCAATGTGTACACAGGATCGCATTTTTTCATCCTATCCGAACAACTAAACACTGTCTTAGTCAGGCCCTCTATTCTGCACCACTGACAGGTGGCAAAGGTGCCTCTCAATATAGTATGTTTGATGTTTAAACAAGTTGGAGCAGAACAGTAGGGCGTTAAACCCCATTTCATTTAAACTTGTTTTTATAAAATCTTTTATTTGTTTAATTTGTTTAATCAAATTATTATTGTCATCATAGAGTGTATTTGAAAACAACCCATTGATAGGGTTCTGACTAGTTAGATATTAAAGTGTATATTTAAGACTATTATTTGCTTTTATTCATCGAAGGCAGCAAATTGTTTTTGTTTCCTTTCACAAATGTGTCTGGTGGGCATATTTTTTGTTGAAGTACAACAGTATGATATTAAACAAACTGGACTCTTTTCAGAAAAAGCCAATAGTTCAAATCAAAGCTGCGTCTGCCTTAAATCGTATTATTGTTTTATGTGATAATACTGTAACCTTATTGAACATGTTTGATTTGGAGGTAAGTTGTTTGTTTAATTATACGTCTAGATCTCCCTTACCATTTCGTATCTCGTAATCATTTTTGCCATGAAAATAATGGAATTTGTTTTATATAATGATCCATATTTTATATAATGATCCAATTTGTTATAGCTTGGTGGTTTAGGGACATGTATTGTGTGTATAGATATTGCTGTTCTTGACATACAATAATATAGGCATGATTAAATTTTCTATGTACAAGTTCAGACTAAACATTGTTATCAGCTTTCAATACTTATCCGAGGTGAAAACAGATAGATCAGTTGGGTTGAAACAAACTTTTGCCACCATCAAGTACAATCATTGAATGAATGATAGTGATAGGTACCAACGCTCTTTACTGAGGATCAGAAATGTGTCAGATGTGTGATGGATTCATCACTTTCAACCAAAATACAAAATTCAGTCATTTCCCTCGTATGATGATGTTGTGTCAGCTGTGAACAACTTTTTTAAGGTAACTGAAGAAAATTTCCTGACATCCTGACCGACATCCAGGCCTTTCATAGATAGGCTTACAACTTTTCAGTCAACACTTGATATATGGTCTTTAACTGATTGAGATTGGGACCGTTAGAAAACATTAGCTTGATTTTTATGATAGTGTCATAATTTTTTTGCGATCATAATTATTTATTCATGTTTTTCTTTATTGTTTATTGCACGGTCCTGTATCAGTCAGTTTATTTATCTCACCTTTATTTCAGCCTGTATTTTCTGGGGCTAAAATCAAAGGAGTGGTCAATTTCTCAGTAAATGATAACCCAATTAGGTCTAATCCATTTAGTGTAGAAGTAAGTAAAACTATAATTTCATCTTCAGTAAATCAACATTTCAACAAATATATTTTAACTACAGATGTTCCTCTTTAATACTGTTATGCCAACAACTCTCAAATCTATAAATTTCCTGTCTCAATATAGATATGTATCATGTTGTTAAAGGTATGTGTCGCATTAAAGAAGAAACAACTTCAGATTTACACTATAACAGAAGATAGAATTGTACATGTGAAAGATTTACCATTACCAGAGCCAGCTATTATAACGGTAGGTATTATTCTACTCAACAGACACTAACAAAACATACAGTGAAGCAATTGCTTTAATTTACATTCTCTTCTCATTTAGTAGAATGTTAAACCCCATTTCATTTTGTTCTCATTTATGCTGCATGCTTAAAGATGAGAACCATAACAAATTGTGGGCTTCTTAAACCATTAACTATGCACTTGTGTCTTAAGACCTATGAAAAATATTGTTTGAGGTTACTTGGCAATAAAACACTGCTCCTTGTCTTATTTGTATATTATAGGGAATAGATGAACACTATGTATGTGCAGCTTTAAATACCCAGTATTGTATGATAGAGGTAGAAACTGCTTTCATTCAAGATCTCTTTCCATATGATAATGAAAATACCAACCCTATGGTTAAAAAAGTAACAAAGGTATGTAGTTACAAATTATTTTCAGTAATATTAAGCAGAAAAATGAATATGATCAATATCATTATTGAGCGATTTCACAGAATTACTGCCCTTGAAGGTTGATAACTGAATTATGTTCTTTACGAATTTCAACAAGTTTTCATATATGACCCTATTGATAAAGATGATGGAATTCAGAAGAATAAATATGTGATAACCTTTGCTCAGATGACCTAGCTAATGTGGACGTATGTTTTGTTGCTGTGGTTCTTGTCTCTCTATGTAAGTGGGTGGGGAGATTGATGTTTGAGAGGTGTGTTATAGTTATATTTCTAGTACATGACAACTCAGACATCCAGAGTTAACATGTATATGATCTGTTTTATTGAATCTAGTTGAATTTATTGATAAACAACACTATGTTGGATATATTCACTAATTTCTATTCTAGGAAGAGTTTTTATTAAGTGGACCAAGTGCTCTTGGGATGTTTGTTACATCTGCTGGTATATCTCAGAGACCCCCCATGCAATGGTCTGATAATCTTATAGCAGTCAGCTGTGTTCAACCATATATAGTAGCCATGAATGATGAGTTTATAACTATTCACAGGTAGATTTTTATTTTATTATCACTCTGTCTGGAGCATAGAGTTATTACCCAATCCAGAGGAGTTATGTTCATGAAACAAAGAAGCTGTTGAATTGAAATTCATACATATTGTTTACATGCATGAAATGAAGAAAGCTATTGGTTTTTATACATTAAAAAAAAACTGAAGATGTTTTACAAAAGTGTAAATGACCATACCCAGTTATATATCTAATGTTTCAAATTTATTTTTGCAGTATTTTAGATCAAAAACAAAAACAAGCTATTCCATTTCAAGGTGGGGTGTTTATGGATGACTTTGAAGGAAGATTATTTATTGCTTCAGCTAGAGAAATTTATTCCCTTGTACCTGTAGCTTTTGAAAAACAAGTAAATTATATATTTTATTTATATGTCAGATTCATCATCTTAAAGGGCTTAATATTTTAATAGATAACCTATTTCTTTACATTTTCATGTATGATTTGTATAAACCATGTGCACCAATAGATACCCTGGAAATTTTAATAAGTTTTGTAGCCACAAGGTCCACAGTGTCTAAATACTTTATTTCTAATTTCATGAAAGGGTAGATTGTAATATTACACCGATAAGTTTTTATTTACTTGCAGATTGAAGCATTATTATATGATAAAAGAGTTGCTGAGGCTTTGGAATTGGCTGAAAATGCTCACAAAACAGGAATGACAAAAGACAAATTTATGAAGGTATAAAGAATTATTTACCCTCATATGTAAACGACCATAATAACTAGTTCATTTGTTGTCCACCACCGTAAACTAAAATTCTTTGGACATTTTTGATGCCCAGTCCAAAGCTTATGTGTGTGCATGTTAATTATCAATCCTGATGTTGCATATCTAATGCTGAATTCTGAGATATCACGACTCGGGTAACAAAACTAAATTATGACGTGTATAATAATGGTTATATAAAATTTTAATGCCTTCTGACTAAAGATTTTCATTTTTTTTTATAAATTCCATAGTCAATCACCTTTGTTAGAAAATTTTGTTAGTCCTGTAGAGGTTTCAATCAAGGATCTTTATGGAATAATTATTGTTGGTAAAAACAAATTGATGAAACAATGAACCGACCACTATGGTATCTTAAATCTATCTAAATTGGACTAAATTTCAAAAAGTTGATTAAGAAGTCAGTCTGTCAACTATATGTCTTTACCACATGGCAAAATCAGCATCATTCTGCAGTTCACAATTTAAATTATTAGTGTATTTAACAATAATTTTGATATCTCTGTAAATATACATGCTTGCTGATAGTTCATAACATGTCCAGTAATTGTTTTACAGATATACAAAAGAATTCAGCAACAGGCTGGTTTTATAGAATTTAGTCAGCAGAATTTTGATGAAGCCCAAAAACTATTTCTAAATGGAGAAGTGGATGTTAGAGAGGTAGATTAATATAGATATATTATGCATCTGAATGATTTCTATTGATATCAAGAGAATGTATTAGAATAATGTATTTTATAACTTCCAGTAGTATGCCACACTACAATATTTCTTTCTAAAGTAACTGTGCATCATTTGTAGTTTTTGGAAAATATCAAATTCTGACAGCTTAATCCACGTAGATTGATTATTTAACATTTATTGAAGAAAACAAAATCAAACTATCAATGCTAGCTAATCTCCAAGCTTGGATTCAATTAGATTTCATAAAACATAAACTTTGATAAAGATGGCGGAAAGTTCATCTTCGAAAGAAATTGACAGATTCTATTGTGAAAAGAGAGTAAAAAAGGAAAAAGTAAAGTGTACCAGAACTATATTGTGTTTTTGTAAATAATAAATGTTTTTGGACTTCTATTCTTATTAGAGATTCAATTTTTACAAGATTGTAGTTTACAAGAGCTTGAGACATACATCCGTCCTATAGAATAGTTGTACTCTGAAATTATAACTTAGGATTGAGACATAAATCTTTTGGAGACATTTATGAGATTTATATTTTCAATATATATTTATTTCAGATAATCTGTTTATATCCTGACCTGATGCCGTCTGGTAGTAATTTCACTCGCTCCAGTCCACCACTGCACGAAATCCCATCCATTAGTATATTAGTAAGAAATAATGATTCAGTTATGGAAACTTACAAAAGTTTCTTGAGGTCATTTCTAGAGGATGTGAGGAATACAAAGCAATCTGTTGGATTAAAACAGGTATGTATTTAGATTAGTAAGGCCATACCAGATTATTTTCTTCTTTTGTGGAACAGCAGATGCCAAATTTTTACTTTTACTTCAATTGTGACGGCATTGTCAAAGATCACCAATCACTATAACTAAGGCAAGTATATAGACATGGTTTTCAAGGCCCCTTCAGGACTAGGATAAACGTTTAAAAAGGGTTCATCCCAACATATTGCTAAATAAGACATTTAGAAATATTTCAGTGTGGTACTGTCTAGCTCAAGTGGAACTAATACTAGTAGTGATTTTAATTAACCATACTTCAGTTGTTTTTTTACATAATAGAAATACATATGGAAATTGATGTGACTGTTATAATGTTTCATTGAAGCCCAACCTCGATTTGAAGCATTAATTTCTTCTTGCTCACATTAACTTCTTCTAGCTCACGTTGATTTCATCTTGCTCACATTAACTTCCTGTTGCTCATGTTAATTTTATCTTGCTCATATTAATTTCAATTCCTGTGAATGGATGTTAAATCTCACTTTTTGCCTCTCTGCTGTTACACTTTCACATCTATTTTCCAGGAAATTGATGTAGCCTTACTAAAATTATATGCAGAGAATAATTCAGCAGAATTGATACCACTGTTAGTGAGTGATACTTCATGTGAATTAGCAGATTGTGTTGAATATTTAGAGAGATATCAGCGTCACCATGCCCTTGCTCTATTACATAAATATCATGGTGAAAATGAAAAAGCTTTACATATTTGGACAAGGTAAGAGTTTTTTAGCTGCCCATCATCCATCCGTCTGTCCATCTGAAGGAGACATTTGAACGTTTTCACACATTTTCAAAATATCATGGATTTTAACAAGATTTGTTTGTAAGCCACTTTTTATGTGAAAGATATTGGAATGCTAGATGAAACTTGAAATGCATTTTCATAACCCAAAGATCTTGGTTCCTTTCGATATTTGTGCATATCAGATCTTAACTTACTGAATTATGGCCCCTGATTGTTTGCAAGATCACCTATTTTAGGTTGTGGTCCCTGTGGAGGTCACAATTATTATCAATTTAAAAAAACGTTTGATTACATCTCTGTTACACCATAGTGAAGGTTGAGTATGAATTTCATGAAGATCCGACCAAAACTGTCTGTAAAAACATGGTATATCAAGGTTGTGGAACCTGTGTAGAGGTCACAATTTTAATCCGATTTTGATGAAACTTGAAATGCATGTTCATAACCCAAAGATCTTGGTTCCTTTCGATATTTGCGCATATTGAATTGTAACGTCATGAATTATGGCCCTTGATTGTTGGGAAAATCTCTTTCTTTTTAGCTTGTTTTCTATCCATCTCTCGAAAATGTGGGCGTATCCTGCCTGGCAGCCGCTGGTTGATCAATGTGCTTGGACTGTGATGTATAAGTGCTGTACAAGCTTAACTTCAAGGAGCAGATTAATTTATTAAATACATTTTACTTCCTTTTTATACGCCCACATTGAAATGTGGTCGTATATTGTCGTCGCCCCCGTCCGTCCGTCCGTCCGTCCGTCCGTCCGTCCGTCCGTCGGTCCGGCGGTCCGGCGTCCACAATTGCTTGTGGACGCTCTACAGGCTAAAGTTAATATCCGATTTACTTTAAATTTATACACAGTGTTTAAGGTCATGAGACGAAGAAGCCTATTGTTTTTCAGCAATTTCCGATAATAACTACCAGAGTTATGGCCCTTGATCACTTCAAAAAATCTTGTGGACGCTCTAGAGGCCAAAGTTAATATCCGATCGACTTTAAATTTATACACAGCGTTTAAGGTCATAAGACAATGACGCCTATTGATTTTCGGCGATTTCCGATAATTAGTGCCAGAGTTATGACCCTTGATCTCTTTAAAAAATCTTGTGGACGCTCTAAAGGTCAAAGTTAATATCCGATTGACTTTAAATTTATACACAGTGTTTAAGGTCATAAGACGAAGAAGCCTATTGATTTTCAGCGATTTCCCATAATTAGTGCCAGAGTTATGGCCCTTGATCACTTCAAAAAATCTTGTGGACGCTCTAGAGGCCAAAGTTAATATCAGATTGACTTCAAATTTATACACAGTGTTTAAGGTCATAAGACAAAGACGCCTATTGATTTTCAGCGATTTCCCATAATTAGTGCCAGAGTTATGGCCCTTGATCACCTCAAAAAATCTTGTGGACGCTCTAGAGGCCAAAGTTAATATCCGATTGACTTTAGATTTATACACAGTGTTTAAGGTCATGAGACGAAGAAACCTATTGATTTTTGGCGATTTCCGATAATTAGTGCCAGAGTTATGGCCCTTGATCTCTTTAAAAAATCATGTGGACGCTCTAAAGGTCAAAGTTAATATCCGATTGACTTTAAATTTATACACAGTGTTTAAGGTCATAAGACAAAGACGCCAATTGATTTTCAGCGATTTCCGATAATTAATGCCAGAGTTATGGCCCTTGATCACCTCAAAAAATCTTGTGGACGCTCTGGAGGCCAAAGTTAATATCCGATTGACTTTAGATTTATACACAGTGTTTAAGGTCATGAGACGAAGAAGCCTATTGATTTTCAGCGATTTCAAATAATTACTGCCAGAGTTATCTCCCTTGATATCTTCAAAAATTCTTGTGACGCTATAGAGGCCAAAGTTACCATCCGATTGACTTCAGATTGATACATAGAGTTTAAGGTGTTGAAACGAACAAGTATTTTGATTTTCAATGAATTTAGATAAAAAAAGCAATCAAATTCTAATGATTTACTGATAATTACATAATGAGTTGTTACTCTTAATCAGTTTTTAGTGTATTACAAATGTTTCATTACCGAAAAAAGTAAAAATATGCGACAACCCTTGTTGACTGCCCGGATGATTTAGCTGCTGTGGGCGTATGTTTCGTTGCCTGGCAACCTATCTTTCAAAATCTCTGAAGTTAGAACTTGGTGACCTACCTTTGTATTTCACATGTATTATTTTTATGATTCTAGATTAGTGAATGGAGAGATACAAGATAAAAGTTTCCCAGGACTTGAATTTGTTGTGGAATTTCTTGCAAAGTAAGATTTATAGATTTCTGTTATAAGCTTACATTGCAGAACTCAAACTAGCACGCGCTACGCGATGTGGTTGAAATAGTTTCCCAAACTATATCTGACTTATAGTGCTGACACAAAAAACAGTGATATTGCAAAAACTAAAATTAAAATAAAGGGTTTTAAAAAGGGAAAAAGCTTATAAAGTTAGTGTTATTTAAAGAGTAAAATATATTTACAGTAGTTGTGTTAATTAAGTCTTCTATATGAATGATATTTATAAATTTTAAAATGATATAATATATTCCTGTTTATTTATTGATTGTCTGGGTTTTTATATGCATCATTTTAACGGACCGAAGGGGGAGGTGGGGGTTGGAGTTAATGATATACACCAACTTTTAGAGCAGGCATATATTAATTAAGCTACGAATTTAGAATTCTTCAGACCAGCTTGATGTATTACTACCAAATTTAATAGGTATATTGCATTAGTGCAGCTTGCACAGATATATTCAAATGTTGATAAGGGTAAATTAATTAAATTTCACACATTTTCGACTTAATGGATTTGATTCATATTGGGAAGGTGTGTTGCCTTGGTTGTGCTTATTCAGATTTTCTTGCTTCTTCTCTTAATCCACTTGATGGTTTTTGCAGGTTTCTTGTCAGGATTGTTTGTTTTTACACGCCCACATTGAAATGTGGTCGTATATTGTCGTCGTCCCCGTCCGTCCGTCCGTCCGTCCGTCCGTCCGTCGGTCCGGCGTCCACAATTGCTTGTGGACGCTCTAGAGGCTAAAGTTAATATTCGATTGACTTTAAATTTATACACAGTGTTTGAGGTCATGAGACGAAGAAGCCTATTGTTTTTCAGCGATTTCCGATAATAACTACCAGAGTTATGGCCCTTGATCACTTCAAAAAATCTTGTGGACGCTCTAGAGGCCAAAGTTAATATTCGATTGGCTTTAAATTTATACACAGTGTTGACGGTCATAAGACGAAGAAGCCTATCGATTTTCAGCGATTTCCGATAATTAATGCCAGAGTTATGGCCCTTGATCACTTCAAAAAATCTTGTGGACGCTCTAAAAGTCAAAGTTAATATCCGATTGACCTTAAATTTATGCACAGTGTTTAAGGTCACAAGAAGAAGAAGCCTATTGATTTTCAGCGATTTCCGATAATTAGTGCCAGAGTTATGGCCCTTGATCACTTCAAAAAATCTTGTGGACGCTCTAAAAGCCAAAGTTAATATCCGATTGACTGTAAATTTATACACAGTGTTTAAGGTCATAAGACGAAGAATCCTATTGATTTTCAGCGATTTCCGATAATTAGTGCCAGAGTTATGGCCCTTAATCACTTCAAAAAATCTTGTGGACGCTCTAAAAGCCAAAGTTAATATCCGATTGACTTAAAATTCATACACAGTGTTTAAGGTCATAAGACGAAGAAGCCTATTGATTTTCAGCGATTTCCGATAATTAGTGCCAGAGTTATGGCCCTTGATCACATCAAAAAATCCTGTGGACGCTCTAGAGGCCAAAGTTAATATCTGATTTCAAATAATTACTTCCAGAGTTATCTCCCTTGATCACTTCAAAAAACCTTGTGACGCTACAGATGCCAAACTTATCATCCGTTTGACTTCAGATTGATACACAGAGTTTAAGGTGTTGAAACGCACAAGTATTTTGATTTTCAATGAATTTTGATAACAGAACAGCTAAATCCATGATGTTAAATGTTTCCTATACTAATTGATAGCGTGGGGCAAAACTTTATAAAAAGCAAACAAATTCTAATGATTTTCAGATAAATACATAATGAGTTGTTTCATTACCAAAAAAAGTAAAAATATGCGACAACCCTTGTTGACTGCCCGGACGATTTAGCTGCTGTGGGCGTATGTTTTGTTGCCTGGCAACCTATCTTTATTTTATTTAGTTTAAATGATCATGAATTGGTGTGGAAATATTTAGACTGGGTATTGGAAAAAAATGAGGAATTTGGTGTACAGGTGAGTTTGAAAATTTACGTAAATTTAAGGCTGATTTTCATATTTTCTTATTGTGGGTGTAACACACCATAGCTTTGCCATCGATCAAAATGCAGCTTGAGTAGGGGTTGAAGTATACATGTACATATTTTGCCTGGTAATTCTATGTTTCTCTTGTAAGAAGTAGTACACTATGCTTTGTGAATAAATATGTATTGTGGATTGAAAAATTGTTCTAATTGCACTTCATGGTGTGTATCTTTAAGTATTTGTCTTTTTTGTCAGATATTAACACAAAGACCAGCAAATGAAGTACAGTCAGAGAGATTAAGACCAGACGCAGTTATTGACTACCTGCATCGATTTCCTCTGGCTGTAGTAACTTATCTAGAATATTTAGTTTTTCAGAAAAAATTAGAGGTAGGTTTAACACATCTGGGTATTTGATATTTATATTTCAATATACAAGTTTTGTTATTACTGCTCATACACAATGTGCTTTAAATGTTGTACCCACAGAGCAACTTTATAAGCTGGATTTTGGTGTTATACAGGGTCAATAAATTATTAATTATTATTAAATTGAGGAAACATTGTGGTTCAGTCAGTAAGGTGCTGGCTCCCAGTCTCCTAGGATTTTCCATTGTGTCAGTTGTGCAGCAGAACAGTGCTTAACCGTTCAGATGGAACGATAAAAAAGAGGTTCGGACTGTATGTGAAAGAACCATTTACAATTGGAATCTAAACATATGGTTTATTTTTACAGAAAGAAAAATACCATACCCATTTAGCTGTATTGTACTTGGATAAAGTATTAAGTTTAACAAAGAATCATGGTAGCAAGAAGGAAGATGTTGATATAGCAAGGTTCAGTTGACTTTCATTTTTAAAATGTATATAAAATTTTATTGCTTGAATGAATTTGAAATAAATGAAATTTAAACTTCCTCTATTTGTACATAAACTATCAGCACCTTTTATGCACACAATTATAAATAGAAGACGCTTGTCTTGTATGGATCTGTAATACAATAACTTTATTGTTCCCCGCCTTTCGGAGAAAGTTGGGGGACTATTAAAATGGGTTCGTCTGTCTGTCTGTCTGTCCGTCTGTCTGTCCGTCACACTTTTTGGGACACAATAACTCTCTTCCTAATTGAGCTAGAATGTTCAAACTTGGTGTATGTGTTTATTAGGTCTATGCCTTGATGGAGTTCGAAGATGAGCATTTTCCGCTTAGGGTAAGCAGAGATAAGCGATTTGATTGGTTGATGCTTTGGGACACGATAACTTTAGTTCTAATTAATTGAGATTGATTAAACTTGGTGTATAGTTTCATTACAGTAATACCTTGACTAAGTTCGATAATGAGCATTTTCTGCTCAGGGTAAGCAGAGCGATACGCAATTTGATTGGTCGAGACTTTGGAACACAATAACTCCCCTTCTAATAGAGTTAAAATGTTCAAACTTGGTGTATATGCTTATTAGGTCAATGCCTTGATGGAGTTTGAAGATGAGCATTTTCTGCATAGGGTAAGCAGAGATAAGCAATTTCATCTTAGGTTCATCTTGATTGATGATTTTTATGCCACTACAATGACTGCATTCTCATTCAGTAATGGATTCGACAGTAACAGTGTATCGAAACGATTGACTCGGACACGAGGGCCCTTTCCCTTGGCCAGAGGAGCCCTTTTGTCAAGCGTGGGGGCCCTTTGGGCTGCCTTTAGGGTCCCCCTAACTAGGGTACATTTTCATTTTTCTCATCGGTTTTAGCATTTTTCTTTATAAAACACTTTTGGATGACACTTCGTGTACAGTTTGATTGCTCGATACTTGAAAAAAATAAATGTGCGATTAATTAATATGTGTCATCTATTTATTTTGGGATTTCGGCGGGGGACATCAGCCTCACTGTTGGCTTGTCTTCTATATCTACACCCTTGATTTCAGAAATCATGGCTCTCAGGAGTTCATTCTTATTAATAAATTGAATCTTATCTCTGTTGATAATAAAGTTCCAACTCTGCAGTTACAGTTCAATTTGTTGTCCCCCGGATTTCGGAGAAAGCAGGGGACTATTAAAATGGGTTCGTCCGTCACACTTTTTGGGACATAATAACTCTCTTTCCAATTGAGCTAGAATGGTGTAGGTGTTATTATGTCAATGCCTTGATCGAGTTCAAAGATGAGCTTTTTCTGCTAAGGGTAAGCAGAGATAAGCAATTTGATTGGTTGAAGCTTTGGGACACGATAACTTTAGTTCTAATTAAGTGAGAGTGATGAAACTTGGTGTTTAGTTTCATTACATCAATACCTTGATTAAGTTTGAAATGAGCATTTTCTGCTCAAGGTAAGCAGAGTGATAAGCAATTTGATTGTTCAAGACTGGAACACAATTACTCTCCTAATAGGGGTACAATGTTCAAACTTAGTGTAGGCGTTCATTAGGTCAATGCCTTGATGGAGTACGAAGATTAGCATTTTCTGCTTAGGGTAAACATAGATAAGCAATCTGATTGGTTGATTCTTTAGTGCATGATAACTTTGGTTATAATGAAGTGAGGGCGATGCAATTCTTGATATAGATTCATTATATCATTACCTTGACTAAGGTCGATGGTGAGAATTTTCTGCTTAGGCTAATGAGCGACAAGCAATTTGATTGGTCAAGATATTTGAACATACTTGATGTAGATGTTCATTAGGTGAATGTCTTGACTGAGTTCAATGATTAACATTTCGAGTTTTGGATCAAGATAACCTTGATTCAATTGATAGTGAATGATGAAACTTAGTGTATAATTTGATTGCTCGATATTTTTGAAAAAAATATTACTGCTGAAAGTGCCTTTTTTCAGACCCAAATATGTCCTCTCCGAACGTTTACTTAGACGAAAATATCAGCCAAATAGCTCTTGGAATGTCTACAGATGCAAGGAAATGACAGATAATTGTCTTGGGGGACCCTCAACCCCCTTGCAGCGGCGTGCCCCAATAGAAATATCATAATTTTACAATAAATCATAAGATTATGTCAATCTTTATATTTATAGTAAATAAAGATGATATTAATGAGCTTCCATATAGAAATTATATTGACCAATGCTTGTTTTGTCTGTTCTTGTAGTACATATACAGGGATGTAGCCAGGATTTGCTGAGTGGTGGAAAAAAAAAATTCCGAGCGAAGCGAGGAAAAAATTTTTTTTGGAGGGGGGCGTGGTCTTTTATGAAAATTCAATCCTTCCTGGTGTATTTCCAGAGCATCTGCTGCCTTTTTGTTGTATTTGCTTCAGTACAAATCAAATTTACTTAACTTTTATATTTACATATTCATCAAATTTTTACCAAATTAACTTAATTTCATCAATGATACAGAGACTCTTGCAGGGAGCTAAAAACTTATGTAAATGGTAATTGGTATTACATATACCATTTCAAATTAATTTACTAAAAAAAAGATCAGTTTCAAAGATTCTAAGTCAAAAGCCTCTGGTACTGTAGTGGTAGTCGTACTTATATTAATTACATGATGTAGTGACTAACGTAATAGTGAATGATAAGTAAAACAGTACACTCGCCTTGCCGCCTAATTGATTTATTTTGCGGCAAGTGTAAATAAAATGGACTGTAGCCCAACGGTCTCTCGGATTTAATTTAGATTCGGTAGAATTAACGCAAGAATGAGTACATTAAAAATTGGTCGTAAAACCGAACGTACGACACCATTTACGACATCCAACACTTCAACATTGAAATGCCGTAAATTGGTCTGGGTGGCCTATTTACGGCAAATATACAATTCAAACTCCTTTTTTAAACTAATTTAGGATGGAAGGGTTTACTACAGCACACAAAATTAAATTATGCCGTGGCAGACATGGTTTGCGTCGGCTTTTAATCTATGACTATGGCTTTGCCGTTTGCCGTGGTAAATTTCGAGCGATGAGTTTGTGTACGTACAGTCAGCAGAGTGAAAGAAGGATGAATCATGAATGGGTTTATTAAATACGACTGGGCGGGTTTCTTCGATTTTTTCTTTGTGCTGGGCGGCAAGAAATAGTGCCGGGCGCAAGCGCCCGGCGCCGCCCAGCGTGGCTACATCCCTGCATATAGTTGAGTACAAAAGATATCTTTAATGATATTTCAGATGTAAACTGCGCCACATGCTTCAAATGTCCAACTTATACAGGGTTCAGCTAATACTTGGGAAAACTAAAGAAACAGAAATGCACGCTGAATGTGCAATATTATATGGAAAAGTAAGTTATTATTATCCATTTCATTTCTCAGTACTTTATATTTCAAATTCATTCAGTAAAGTTACTGGTGCTTGAGTGGTGATTATTTAGTTTTGTTAAAGTTCCTGATCAGCCAGTCAGATATAAATTGTTTTATTGCACCTTTAAGGCTAAAATCTAGATATTCTCATATTACCAGTTTACCATTTGAACAAGGTTTTGTTGGATGTTGGCTTTTAGTTGCTTATATAAATATGTATTAAGTAGAATGCTACACTCGAACAACAGCCCAATTTAGATATTGTGTCATCATTAAAGAAAATAATATTAATATACTGATAGATCCAACCAATGATTACACCTGCTTGGACTCTTACTATATGCATTTCTTTTTCAGCTGGAAGAACACGATAAAGCACTAAGAATTCTAGTCCATAAATTAAAAGACTTTGGTGCTGCTGAAAATTATTGTTTGGTAAATTCTCAAGGAAAAGAAGCAAGCTACAGAAAACGTTTATTCCATATATTACTTAGTGTTTATCTAGATCCATCTTATGAGTAAGTATTTGTTTGTATCGGGTTCAAATTAAGGTAGTTCTGATTTGTGCCAGTTCACCGGAAAACGAAAAATGTGTAGATTATGTATCAAATTTTCATGCATGTATGACTACATAAAGAATTACATAAATCCTGCCTACTTGCCATATTGGGTATTTATACGCCCACATAGAACTTTACATAGAGCTTTACTTAGAGCTTATTAATATGATTTTAGTAAATGATATTTTTATTTTGTATTTATCTTTTTCAGAACTAAGGATAATTTAGTAGCCCCCGCTATGTCTTTATTAAATAGTAATGTAGCTGATTTTGATACTGTAAAAGTAAGTTAGTTTGTCAGTAGATGTTTGTTCTCTTTGCAGTACCATTCATTTTGCTAGCTTAATTAACAATACAAAAAATTTGTGTTTTGGAGTGGATTAATCAGAGTACTTTCTCCTTGTGCACTTTGTAGAAGCAAAATATGCAGGTTTTAATAAGGCAATTAACTCTTGAATGAATTTCATCATTGAGGAATAGTTTGTATTAGACTAAAGACGATAGCCAACAATTTTCACAGTATTCACAAAAGAACTTCCAAAGTTTATGAATTGATATACAATTTAGGTCTAATTTTATATTAGTTGATTGTTGAGTTATCGTTGATAGCTGTTATCAGTATATAGAAAGATATAATTTAAACTGTTAGCTACTTTATAAGTTTTGTATTTCATGAATTCATGTCTGTGGAAAGGGTTTAATTGTTATGAAAGGAAAATTTGTGTGGCTATCTTGTAACAATATTAACAATTCTATTACAGGTTTTACAACTATTACCAGACTCTTGGTCCGTTAGTTTATTATCTCAGTTTTTATCACGTTCTTTACGTAAAAGTATGAATAAAAGTCGATTATCAAGGATAGAGACTATGATGGCTAGGGGAGAGAACCTCCATGTGAAACAAACATGTATAGAACTTCAACAAGAACCTGTGATACTCAATGATGATAGGTATGGTAAATCAACATAAATCATTCTTGGAAACACACAATTTTAATGGTTTATTTTATTGTTTCCATGTCTGTCCATTGTCCACAATTTCTTATAATACTCTAGAGCAGTGATTCTCAACAGGTGTGCCACGAGGTCTTCCTAAGTATGCAGCGAAATTTTGAACAGCACACTAAGAAAATTTCTTACTTAATAAGCCATCTATTTTTCTTTATTTAGTTTCAGTCATTCTATGTGTCTTAAGACTAGTCTGCGTCTACAGCTATATGCCGTTTATGACTTGCCACGTTTTTATTTTGCAAAATTCAAATATTTTTTATATATATATTTAGCCAGGTGTGCCGCCATTTTGTCATGTGTTCCATGGTGTGCCGTTGGCAAAAAAAGTTGAGAACCAATTGCTCTAGAGCCTATATTTATTGTTAGATCTTTTAAATTATTGGGAAGAAAAAGCTACCCCTTGTGTATAATTTTGGGAACACTTTATCATCATATATGCCTATATATGGTTTGTATGATGAAAGAGCTAATAAATTACAGTAATTTACACTCATTACTAGCCTTGATTACTTTACTTGCCTTGATTACTCTACATAAACTTGTGGTGCAGTTTATTTTCTGTACATTATTTTGATCATATTAATCTATACCTATTCTGGTCTTTGTCCGTTACATTGATAGAAATATCATTTGTATGTCACTATGTCAGTATGGTAGAATGATAGATTTATTTGGCAAAAACATATACAACATAGTAAATAAAGTTATAAATTATATGCTTTATATAAAAGTGCTGAGAAAACACAAAATGGTCCAATATGAGTCAAGCCCCCTAACCTAATCTGGCCCTGTAGTAAGGTGTATAATGTAGCACACAACAGAACAAACAATAGGCATATATAAACTTATATTCCGTGATGTGTGTGTCTATTGGAATGATGAGACTAGGTGGTATAACCCCTGAGAATATAATATTTTAGTGTTATTTGCAGCAAGTTGTGGTGAAGACTATGAGGATTTGATATTTTGGCTTCATTTGGGGCATGTTTGAGGGGTAGGGATTTGAGCCCCATTCGTCCCTAGTAGATAATTACAATGACGCTGTTTGTTTAAAAACCATATATAAGTTTATACGTTGATAAATGTTGAATTTTATAATTATGTGGCCAAGATCGATTGCAGCATTGTTTGAAAATGTGATTTCGAAAAATATCCTAGTTTTATAGTGTGTAAATTGACCAACGAGTCTCGAGAAATATTACTAGTAGACTATTTAATTTTCCTCAAAACTAATTACTTATTTATATTCAGATAATCGCAACAGATTGAATTTTATGTACTTAAATAGTCCTATGTATTATTTGTATGAGAAATTATCTTTTTTCTATTTCAGGAATTGTGGTGTGTGTAGTCGAGCCCTAACTGATCCAACATTTATACGATATCCAAACAGTGTTGTAACTCATGTTCATTGTGCTAAAAATAAATATGTTTGTCCCGTCACAGGCAAATTATTCAGTACACGTCCATCGTGACATAATTAGTACAGGTGTGTATGATATTTTAGAAAATGAGAGAAATTTACATACCAGTACTTCTATACATACTTTTAATATTGGTATCAAGAAACTGTATATCATGTAATAGCTGTCACATTTTCTGTGAATTCCAATAAGCAACCTTCTCACTCATAACGTTAAACATTCATGAAATAACTTGCACAATCCTAAAGGTTTATGCCAAAAAAGCGGTACTTCCATTTGCGATATTATAAAATGTGACCATTTTCAAGGTAATATTTTAATGATGGGACGGCTATCAATTTGAAATAGTTAATCTATAACATTGTTAAAGCAGTAATATTCCTTTTAAAGAAAATAAAGTATCCTATATGCTGTCTTCATTACGCCTGTATTCATTTCCCAGCAGGAAATGTTATCAAATATAATCCAAATTTTCTTGGAAGAAGTTATCTTGCTCACTCGTGATATATTGGTCTATTCTCATCGTTTTGAGATATAAATGTATCATACATATTAGGAAGAGGGTAGTAATGGTTCATTGAGTAACACATGGGTCTCTCTAGCTGGTAGAACTAGTGTTGGGCGAGAAAGATCTGAAGGATTTTCTGGAGTTGTTTCTCCTTGTCAATGGAGGAGGAAGTGGGCCTGGCAAGAAAACCAAGTTCCTGTGTACACACATAAGAACCTTAAAGAGGATAGCTTCAATATCCAGGAAATATGTCCTCATTGCACAGTGTATAGCATAGGAGTCGCAGCGCAGTCATTAAATAGTTCCTAGCTATTCATGTGACTCTGGCAATGGATGCACCAGAAGGAACAGTAGTTTTGTGTGATCCAGGTGATAAAGAGTCAATAAACTATATTTTACCATGTACATATAAACTCAAATACTTGCAATAAATATGAAATATTGTTAAAAATAGGCTTTGATAAATTGTTAATATGGTTGAATATCACCCCTCTATATAAGAGGATCACAAATAACATAATGTACACAAATTGTGAATATTTCTATATTTTAAACCTCAGAGATATCGTTTAAGTTTCTATTGTAATCCCTTGTGCTGAAGTAAGCTGGAAAACAGAAGCAAAATAATCAACAAAAATTGCAATACAAACGGGGAGAAAGGCTATAAAAAGAAAACTTGAGATGATTACCGAATGCATCATACTTGGTAATTATGGGTCCGAGCTCCTGGGTGAAGAAGTACCTATTTAGCAGGGGTAATGAATACAGCATTATTCCTATAATTAATATAGTCCTATTTTCACACTGTATGCACATATTTATTTATTCTTTAATGTTGTTGAATGAGAATCAATACAGAGTAAATCATCATGCCACAGTCAAAGATGATTATTTTGAGATAAAATTAATATATCATGAAATTAATGCAACCTGTTGTAATAAATAAACAAATATGAAATGTTGACTGAGTTACGGTTTGTAATTTTAATGGTAGAAAACCTCTTTATTACCTCATTGTTATGTTGATTATCAAGGACCATTGTTACCATTTACTTCCTCATTTTATTGTTTTAAACTGCGTAATTATAAAGTGATGTCACTTACAATAGGTCACATTTAATTGTTTTTTTCATGTTAATTGCTTGTTTACAGTTGTTTATAATAATCTTTATTTAAGTTTATTATGTAAATTTAATTAAATCAGAATCTGATTGTTTACAATAGATGTGTCACTTGTGTTGCTAACTTGTTGTTATTAATCTCCTTTGAAAGACTAAACACATTTTTCTACACCCCATCCCTCGGTCTATCAGTTCAGTTCGCCAGCAATTTTTGACAAATCTTTCTCAAACTATAGAATTTTGGTTAGTATGAGTAGCTGACAATTGGGATTGAATTTGAGTGCAATCACCATTTTTTGCAGAGTAATGGTGTGTCCACTCCCAAGAGGCCAACATTTTTGACAAATCTTTATCAAAATAATCCCACAAAGTTTTACTCTAAGATAAACTTGAATGCCGTCTTTTTTTTCCGAAACAAAGCTGCTGTGTTGGTAGTATTGGCTATCTTCCTTATTATGAGCAATACAAATAGAAATGTTATTCTTTATTATAATTTTAACATAATGCAATATCTTGAAATTTTGATTAAAGGAGCTAAATTGCAAATATTTGAGACCTGGAAATTAACACAAATGGGTTGCAACACATCTAATAATGTAATATTAATTGTTTCCGATTTTACTCTAATTTCAAATTACATGTAGTTATGTTTGGCGGCAAATACGCCGTAAGTCTCAATCTCTAGCATCCGGTAATTCTAGTCAAGACCGATAGTATTTATTGCACATGCATGCTCTCCAGATAAGAATGTGCCGTCACTGTCTGACATGATTTGTGCAATATGTCTAGCCTTGTTCTTCAAGTCGCTTTTTACAAATGACGCTGAAATGCATTATGGTACACCATTCGTGTACCAATGGTAAAATGTTTATTTTGTCTTAAATATTTGATACCAATAACCCATACTTCCCCCTGAGACATCGGATGATATTGCGTTAGAGACTTAGCTATGCTTTAAGTATCTTGAAATTTCAAAAAAATCAATATCAAGAGATAATAAATTTCCATTCAAAGAATCCCTTACAGTTATTACAAGATTTATACTTGAATAACCCAGTGATTGTTTTCCATAAAAATTATGTTTTGTTTAGATTTGTGGATTTATCGATCTGAAATTTGAACAACTGCAACAAATTTAATGGGCTAAATGTTTTAAGATAGGTAGTCAGACAATGCCATCAGCAGTAATGCTGTCTGAGCAATCCAAAAAGATTTTTCATATTGTGAATTTCAGACAGATCAGATGATAATGTTTATCATTAGTGTTCACAAAATCACAGAAAGTGAAGCAATGGCCAGAAGTCAGTAACTTTAGTGTTATAAATGGATGGTGACTACAGCAATATATCACCACATTTCAACATTATAAAGCCAACGTGTCTTCAAAATACTGTTTTGAGAGTAGTACTATGAAATCCAATATTCTAAACTTACACCTTCAGATTGGCTCTAAAAGTACCCTATTTCATTCTTAGTGCTCTAAAAGTACCCTATTTCATTCTTAGTGCAGAAAATTTAAAGAAAATGGGCACATCACGCTGGGTTTCCCACCCATCCAAGCGACTGTCCCTTGCCATGCCCTCCGTCCTGCCCATCGCCAAGGGGAATCATGCCGTGAATTCTAATCAAGTTTGTTGTTTAACACTGGGATCGAAAATGGAATCTCCAGGTTAACAAGCCAATATCTTACTCACTGGGACACCATGGTTCTCGGACAGGCAATATACCACAAGCTGATCAAAAACATGCGTCGCAAAAATGTTTACAAAATTATCAATGGCTGAATGAACTGAATTAAGAAGACTCGGTCATCAACATTTTATGCTACCCGAGTTTAAATAATTGAAAATAGTTGTATGAATTTTGCAGGTTTGAATCAGAATTTATTGAATGTTTTCCGAGAATTGCCCCGATATCTGAGAACTGCCCTGATACAATCAAAGTCAAACTGACAGCAAACACAAAAATTATTCAACGCAAAAAGTGTTCCAAGTTTTATACTGATTTTTTTAAACAGTTTAAAGGGACAATAACATTCTTGCTGGCTTGGTAGCTCCAGAAAATAAATAATACCCTTATTCTAAGTACTAGATGTTTAAATGTCCTACCTGTTGTGTAAATTATCCATTACAACCTATTTTATTTGTCCAGAGGGTTCGAAACTATTTTAAAATCCAAGTCACATTTGAAAAGGTTTACGTTAGACTTTTCAAATCAATTGGTTGCATTTTTCCAATTTTTTAAAATAGGTGTGTTAAGATGAAATTTATATCATCATTTAATTGGAATATTCTAAAATAATACGATTTGTTGACCAGAATGAAGATTGGGAATTATTTTTCAGTTACAACAAGAGTGTTATTGGGGCTTTAAGATATTAGTTTGTGAACTAATAATTAGTAATAATTGTTTCCATAGAAACACTATAATTTATTCAGCTGATAAAGTTTGAATTAGCAAAACAACAATAATATACTGAGCGCCATAGAAAACTTAAGTGATGCGTTTTCTATGGCACTCAGTATAGGTTGATACACGTATACAAATTTACAGAGATATCTTGAATGGGTTATGAAATATGCTTCAGATAACATTTGTACAGCAAATGGTTAAGGGACAACTACCAGGTATAATAGGCTGAACATTAAAATGTGGGCGTGTGATCATAGAAAACTCAATACACTAATGGCCATTTACTTAACGTATGAACATTCTAGCTCAATTATTGTGTTCCATGTATTCACCTAATGAACCAATTAAAAGCAGAGTGTCTTCAAAAAAGTATGATTGACAGAAAAATAGACGAACCTATTTTAATAGTAGGCCCTACTGTGTCTTTTAAGCATGTACTGGAAATTAGCCATTTATTTGAAAATCAAGGGGGTCCAGGGGTGAATGACCACACTCCCAGTAACTTGGACGGCTCCGCGATCAGTAACCTCCTCAAAACTCTGGGGGTAAATGGGTTGGTTGAGAATTCATTTAGGGGTGAGCGTTGAGAAAAGGTTGAGAAACGTGGTTCTAGAGCGTCCAAATATTTAACAAGGAGATCAAGCCCTTTTTATACGTCCGCACATTTTCATGTGGACGTATATTGTCTCGCCCACAATTGTTTGTGAACACTCTACGTCACAATTTTTATCCGATTTCAGTGAAACTTGAAATATAGGTTTATCACCCCAAGACCTCGGTTCCATTCGATATTGGCATGTATCGGACTGTAACTTCATGGATTAAGATCGCTGCTTGTACGCGAAAAGTATGAAAACGTGGTATCTTAAGGTTGTGGACCCTGTAGAGGTCACAGTTTTAAACCGATTTTGATGAAACTTGACATGATCGTAACTTCGTGAATTATGGCTCCGAAAGATCGTCCCTTTTTAGCTTTATTATCCGATCATTTCACCGTTACACCGTAATGAAAGTCGAGTTCGAATTTCGTGAAAATCGGACTAAAATTGCGGTACAAAATGGCCGCAGCTTGTACGCGAATATTGTAAAAATATGATATATCAAGGTTGTGCACCCTGTAGAGGTCACAATTTTAATTCGATTTTGGTCAAACTTGAAATGCATGTTTATAACCCAACGGCCCCTGATTGTACGAAAAATTGCCTTTTTTAGATGGTGGCGACAATTATTATCCGATTAAAAAAAAACGTTTAATTGTGTCACAGTAATAAATGGTTAAGTTCAAATTTAGTGAAAATCAGACCAAAATGGCCGCTGCTTGTACGCGAATAGTGTAAAAATGTGGTATAAGATTGTGTACCCAATTTTAATTTGATTTTGATGAAACTTGAAATGCATGTTTAGAACCCCAAAACCTTGGTTCCTTTCGGTATTTGCACATATCAAATTGTAACGTCTGGTAGCCGCTGGTTTCTAAAGCTGAAAGCAATTATTGTAAAACTGGTTACCAGATAAAAAGGTTTCTATTTAATTTGAAAATCTACAAGCGGGTTTGCATAAATTCCAAGTCAATTGAACAAAATTAGCACCGACAAACAAGGGGGATGTATAAACGAGGAATCCAAGAATTGTAAAATACTGAACACTTCAATGTTTTTAACTTATATTTTTATTCATAACAAAATATATTATATTTGTTCCTGGAATAGTAATTACAGTGAGCAATCAAAAGGTTCTATTGGACGTTAATTAAATAATATAATCTATCGAGTGAAATATGTACAATTGTATGGCATCATATAATGTATAAATATTTTAATTGTGTAGTTCAATTTTACTGTCCTTAAAAGTATATAATAATAATATCCAAGGCACACAATAAAAAAAAAGCTAAGTTACAAACACAATAACCCCTCCAATACTGACCGATCCATGGTTTACACCCAAAACCTAAGTTATCACTCCATCAATGCTGATGATAATGTTTGCACACAAAACCAGATACCAGAAATATGTTAAATCAAACCCAAAATATATTTACAGAAACAAATCATCATGAGACAAATGAAACTGGTATTGTGTTTTTAAATTTTGCTCATCAACAATTATTTATTTCATTTCCTTGTTATATGATGCGTTCATAATGATGCCATTAGAGTCCACTACTTTGAGTCTTATTTCGAATACTAAAGGGTAAAAAAAAGGCTAAAGATAAAAAAGAAATTAGATATGGAATGTAGTACAAAATCTAGAAATATTTCAACTTGCAATTATATTAAATCATACATTGTTACACTATCATCAGGCTCATTATCTACATATAGAGCAAATTACTACTATTTAATAGCTACAATACTAAAGAATATAGACATAATCAGTTAATTTGAGCTATGCACAAATTAGTCAAGTTATTTAACTAACCAAACACTTTAATCTTAAAGGATCATAAGCTTAATAAATTCTGGAATGAAATGAGCTGTATTAGCGGATACACAATTTAGTATTTTGACAGCGTGGTTACAAAACCTCTCTGCTTAGTATACTTACACTAGGTCTGCACAAATAAAAACCGTGGTTCATATCAAATTTTAATGATTACAAATATAATGTAGGACGGCTTGACATGTGTATATTGAAGTTCAAAACGATATAAATATGTTTTATAAGAAGACAATTTTTGTTTTTGACTTTTTTTTATATATGACATTTTATGGGGACAAGTGCAGGAAAATAAGCACCATTATAAATTGCGTAAGTACATAAATATAAACAAATACTAAAAAATATTATGTATCAATATTAAACAAAGTGCATGGGGGGTTTTAATATTTGACCTAAGATGCAATGAAATATTAAGAGAGGCACCAAATCATATCACTAATGTTTGTGAAACTCATATTATATTTCAGAACCAGAATTTGACATGTTCACTTTACAAGTAAAATTACAACTGCTTTAAATCAACAATTTTCAAGATTTTATAATATATAGGTCTAGAATACTAAAATATGTGAAATAAAAAGAATTAAAAAATATATCAAGACTATTTATGCAAAAATTGTGTATGTACGATTATAGTTTAGAATGGCGATAATTATTTACATTTTCTGGAATAGTTCATATTTTTGTTTAAAATCAACTTTCTGATTGCGTGGATCCATTTTCTTTTTATTTCGGAGATATTCTAGATATTCGCGCGCAGACATGCCTTCTGGTCGACCATCACCTGCCTCAGTTGTAGGTGTTGGTGCTGGGGGGTCACTAACAGAACTGCTGTAAGCTGTAGGTACTTCTGGTTCCTGAAATATAGAAAGGCAAAACAAAATTAAAATTTAAATGACACACAATACCAGAATCAAGATTGAATGACAAGTACATGTAGTTTCTCTGTGTTGACAGAGTAACAATACCATACTTTTGAGAATATGAATGTTGAATGTTCTAATCTAAAACATGATATGATCATATTTAATACTATAAATTAAGTAATTGCACTACAGACTGATAAAAGGTTGCCAGGCAGCAAAGCATAAACCCATGAGGGAACTGAGTTGTCAGATGAAGCAATTTTCGTAATGCTTACATACAAAACATGCTTCGGTTAGCATTAACATTCAACAAATTTTCTTCTCATGGTCATGAATGCAACTATGATCACAAGCACTGACATAGTTGAACAATATAAGACAAGATTAAAATTGTTACCCGAGCCAGAACTTGGTCAGTACTGTAATTGTTACAATTTTAGACAGTAGAGTTAGTGGGTTGTCAGTGTGTGTGAGTGTATTGACACTTCACCAATAAAGGCAGGAGGTCAACAACACTGAGGGTTCAAGAAACTCTCCTTTCAAATCTCCACACACCTTTTCATAATAAAATATTATGCTATACATTGTCTAATCTAATTAAATATAAATTTTATTGCGTCTTTTAAGGTTCTGATATTCCACACTGGATAAGACAATACAATACAATGTGGCTACTTATTTGAGTTCCCAACTAGGTTAGTAATTAATGTTTTTCCATCAGAAATAAAATGAAATAGAAATGATCTAATGAAGACCTCCATACGACACGCAGTGTCCTATGTGGTAAGTTTTGACTGTTCTACTTCTAGGACCATATTGAAAATTTCCAAGGAAGTTTCTTGGCCAAGATTGGGCTCAAACCTGGGAGCTGAAGGTTAGTTAGCTGGCAGCTCACTCACCGAGCCACCACAGCGCTCATAGTTTAAAATGTACATAATATATATCAAATATAGTATACTTACAGCAGCATGGACTGGAGGAGCCGGTTGATCTGAAAATACATACAAGGTACACAAATTAAATATCTTTACAGATTCACAATCTGCTCAACAGAATATTTGAAAGTTAGATTATTTGAGTCAAATTATCTACTCGTTATGGGTTTCAACCATTTTCAAATGTGATCGATGCCAAAAAGCATTTATTTTTTTTTATCACTAAATGTATTAGTGGATGGACTGAGATGACAATATGCAACTTTTGATTTAATGTTAAAATAAACCCTCTAGTATAAAAAAAATTGTAAAAACCGTTTGCCAAAGATGACCTATAAATTTTAGTGAACAAAAAGGTCAAGCTTTAGTTACACATGACCAAGATTTTTGGCCTACTTTTGAAAAAAAAAACCTTGATACTATATCTTATAAGTATGAGGAGACTAACAATGTAAACACTATTAAATAAATATTTGACTATATCTTCTGTATATTCAGTATGTAAATATAGATATATGTGTATTGTATACTAGTGCATATTTATCTATTGTTACAAGGGTTTTTGTCAATATAAATAGGATATTCAACACCATGCATAATCAAAATCTTATCTTTAGTAGCTGAATATGGGGTATCCATCAGATATGATATAGCTGAAACATGGGCTTGCTAGAGAATAATTTCAACAAGAGACCCAAGCGTCTTAATCATCCATGGATTTATCAAGTGTGGGTCACCCACTCATTTAAATACAAAGGACAACTTTTGCATGATTTTTGAAGGGTTTAAACTAACGAATAGTCAAACAACTGAATAGTCAAACAATCGGAGAAAAGATGAAAAAAACAATTACAAGATCTGTTTGAATGATAGGTTGCCAGGCAATGCAACATACACCCACAGCACTTGACACAAATTTATTCTATTGTAGGTAATCAACAGCATTTTCAATCCACTAAAAGCTCTGTATAAATTTAAAATCAATAAGGGTATAACTTTGCTCTCTTGTGCATGCAAAATGTTTGGTTAAAATTGTGAGGAGAAATAACTCAGGAAGTGATTAACGGATGAAAATCAATGAGCTACTTCATCTCACATTGTTTTGAGAGTGATTTGAAACCAACTTGATAAATTAGTTTGAATATGCTTTTAGTCCAAATATATCATCACATCACACAGTTTGTATGAGGGAAGGCATCTTTAACATGTTTGTAGAGTTGAATTTATCTTGGTAACACAAAAGGTCAAATTGAAATCATAGCCTCTGACAGCAAATTTAACTGTATAAAAATGCACACACAAAAAATGTATCCATAAAATTAAAATGATGAAGTTTCACCATCGTTTATGAACCAAAAACTTACAATGCACACTTTTACGGCATTACTGTGAATAGACATACATGTATATCAATTTTAAGTCAATGATCTCCAAAAAGATTTCAAAGCGATCGGTAGCAACAACTCAAAAAGTGATTAAGAACTTTTTGAAAAAATCTTATGACAGGAGGGTATCCACCATGAATTAGGGACTATAAAATAGACATTAATACGTGGGATAAATAAGTACACAACTCAACAGATTTGTCATCGAATTTCTTACTTTGAATGTTGTGAACCCATGTGCAGTCTTGACTGTATATTATAATATCAACCTTCTGTTTGCGATATATCTAGGACTCCCCATTTCTAGGGTTATGATAATTACTGTTCCAAATTATGTAGTTTGATATGTAATTGATGAATGATATATTTAAAGTCTGTGTACCTCAAGTTACTACTCTTAATAAATCAATCTGTGAAACTCAAAAATGTGTGAGTCCTAAACATGATGAGCTAATATCACTTATGATAGAAGCTTATACACTTACCTATTTCTCTCGCAGGAACAGCTTCATTCTCTGATATTCTAGTTTCTGTTATAGTAGTAGATGAGGTTCCATTACTTGTCATTACTGCAAATAATTTAAATCAAGCAAAGATATATTATCTAAATACTTTTGTAAGATATAATCATTTAAGGTAAAAGGCTATAAGCTTAATAAAAATAAAAATAAGTAAATGCAACTAAACTGCTCAACATCAAAAAGAAAAAAAAAGAGCATATAGAACAGCCACAACAAATGAAAAAAAAATCTAAAATCAGAAATAAAATCCAGAGATAAAATAATTATGGGTTTCGAAAAGGTAAACTCCACAATTTATCACTGCAAAACCTTGCCTTTCATAAGTAATGGTATGTACCATATATACACTTGTGTAATTGACAAAAGTAGGCATCAACTGTTATTTTTGGTGGTTACTTTCCACAGTTTATACACTATACTGACATGTACAGGGATTAAAGTGATAAGATTGAAATATTTGGGAAATTTTCCAGTGATGCTTAAAAGTATGTCGTTATGAAATTGTGCTGGAATATATGTTAGCAGAAGTTAAATCTGTAAATAGAATATATTATAGTTCTGAAAAGAAGAAAAACACACTACATGTATGTGACCGTTACAAGTGCACATTTTGATTACATTCAACAATTTGAATAGACCAGTTCTTCACTACATATCATTATAATAACATGAAAGAAAATATAAAATGGTTGACACAAGAAATGACAAGATACAGGAATGTAAATAATAAGGATCATGAATCTTGAAGAGAATATGATAAATGTACAAGCTATAGTATAACATTATTTAATAATAACAGATGTATAGACAATCATACGGTTTCATTAATAAAAAAACAAATTCTTTCTGAAATGGGAAGAAGAATTGAATGGAATAAATTTGGAATGTTTTGTTCAATTTGGCAAATTAAGACATTATGATCCTGCTTAAAAACTGTAAATGATGTAAGATATATTGGACAGATACTTCCCGTGTAATTAATATTGAATAGTGCCAGGTATAAAACAGTGGTTCTCAACATTTTTTGCCAACCCCACACCTGGGTAACATGAAAAACTAGAGACACGCCCGGTTAATTACATATGAAGGATATTTGTATTTTGCATCTAACCGTAGACAGAGACTAGTCATAGACACACAAAGAATGAATACTCAATTGGGATCAGAACGTTTTTTGCATTTTCTTAGTGTGCAATTAAAATTTTGCGGCGCACTTCGGAAGAACAAGTTGCACACTGGATGAGAATCACTGCCCTGTAACAGTAACTTATAGATACATGACATTTGTATGTTTTTATAATTATTACAATTTACAATCCACTTCTGGTCTTGAATCAATTATCAATATATGTATGATCAAATCGTATTTAGAGTTGGCTTTAATCTTTGGCTGATAACAGCTAAGGGTATATTTTGTCATAACTTAAATTTAAAACCAAATTTACTCTTTAAGACATACATAGAAATATTATTTTTACTAAAACTCTAAGAGGCAACAAAAAAATAGTAAAATATCTCAATATAACCAAATTTTTGAGTGACTTTTTAAAGTGGACATGTGCATGCTATTGTTTCTTTAGGTAGTAGGTACTATATTAGGTAACATTAAAAACTAATTCCTGTTTAATTTGGATAACAACATACTAAAAACCAATGACTTCACCGTATACCATTGTATAGAAACGATCAAACACACATATCCACTTTATATGTTTTTAAACTATGGAACTAATTAAGGAATGGAAATAATGTTTACCGTCAGTATTCTCATATGTGTGATCAGTGTAGTCCTCAACCTCAACTAAACATAGAATGATTCAAATATATTAATAAAAAATGTTATGTCCATGTACAGTATAGAATTCATACTAAGAAGAACCCTGAAGAAAATCCAGATTTTGCAGATGATTTTTCATTAAAAAAATTTTTTTTTATGTCATTAAACATATATGTATATTTTATTATCTAAAACTTTATAATAAAATAACCATTTCTAGGGGTTCCCCCCATGTAGTAATATTTTTATAGCAGTATGCAGCGTGACTTATCACACATAAATATCAAGTAAACCATTTACGAGGGAGAGATTAATATCTCTTTGATCACTACAGGAGTTAATTATAGAATTTTACCATTTGATGGTGAGGTATCAACTATTTCTGCTTCTGGCATTGATGTTTCTTCTACTGTATCTGTTTCAACAATTATTAATTTTTAATATTAAGTTCTTCATCAAACATAAGCTTATCACATGTATGGTAAAACTTGCAACAAAGAAGTTATAGCCGCATGGACTATTAAACCATATCAACAAGAGACTTATTGCTTATTATTTAATTGACATGTTATATTTTATACTGTTACTAAAGATACAGTTTAATTTACATTTAGCTACACCAAATCATGGATTGTTAAATTAGAATTCTACGATCTACTTCTATAATTTAATATAATTCTAAATTTACCCGTTTCAATTATTGTTGTTTCTTGAACAACTTCATTCTCATTCTCAATAATAATGCTTTCTTCTGGAATAATGTCTACAATAATATAATGCACGGGTCATTTAACGATCTCTGATTGCCAAAAAAACAGGTTAAGCCAGTTGTGCACTGCATATTTTCGCAACAAGAGAATCCTTGATAGCTACAGTGGCAATATTGCTGTGTAAAGCTTGTCGTCAAGTACCAGAAGCCATTATTGATAACTTGTGACAAAAACATGAAATGTACCACCAGTCTAAACCTATATTGGTTAGAACATCTGCCAATCATTGACCGGAAATTAAATAACTATCACCAGTATTTAAAATACATTAATCCATCTTATATCGATAATGTAAAATAAAATATCTGGAAATTCCTGAGCCTTAGTTAATACTATAATTACAGGTAGGACAGAACATGGCTACCAGAAAAAATACAAAGTTGAAAGATATTCTATTTAATATTGTTTTAAACCATATTCAAAAAAGTTTTTATCCATATAAATGTGATGCAGATATCCATTCAATGGTACATATCCCATCACCATGTCACAGCATGCATTTTCTGTATTATGATTATATATTAGTTTTAGTATTTAATCAAATGAACTTTAACCACATTTTACTGAAAATAATTTTCAAGTCATGGTTGGCAATAAAACGGTATAAATATTGGCCTCAATGAAAGCGTGCAACCATTTATATCCCAACTGACAGCTTTAGTGGTTATTTGTCACCATGTCTATAAGCTTGCATAGTATGGCTGTTCTCTCTATCTGGTTACATATTACAAAAGTTTGACCTGAAACTAAAGGCCATTTCTTTCCAAACACAAACTTATCAATTGATACTCTAAAAATTATATATTTTAGTACCCATGAACAAATTATAATATACCAGTTACTACAACCGAAGTATAAGAGAAAGAGTTAGCTATTCAAATATTTCTATATGGCATGACACCTATCACTATATTTTAGTAATAACTATATATAAAACACATTATTCACTCATACAATAGAGAAATATTAAAATTTTCCAATTAAAATGTTATGTCCAATCAAAATCAAAATTACATCAGTATACTTTGTACATATTCAGTTCATTTATTTTCAAACAGGTGAAATCCCCAAGTTCCTTATATATTTGAAGAACATCCGATAATAATTTATTTGGGAAGTTTACATAGCTAACACTTTCTGTAGAACTATTTATTTCACAAAACAAGCAGTCATGCATCATCATCACATCTTATTGACAAATGAAGTTCCTACTATTATTTATCAATGATACAATCCCATTCTGGTGGATAAGAGAAAGAGAGAGAGAAACGGGATTAAAGGTCCACTCGACACAAACTAGGTCATTTGGGGACTAACATATGGTTCAATTTTATTTCTATAATTCGCTTGCGTGTGGACAGGCGACCCCTACTCCTTGCCTGGTGAATAAGAAGAGTGGGATGTCTACCAGTATACCATTACAACTATGGAAAGAAAAGAAAGTGTATAACAGTTTTGTGTCTTGTGCAGTAGTTTAAAGGTGACCTAAATTCTAAAGGTGACCTAAATTCTAACACATCCTGATTAACTAGTACTATAGTAAAAGCAAGCTACATTATTTAATTATGAAATAAATCAACTGTGAAAGCTCACACACATCTAAAAAAAACAAAACAAAAAAAGCCAGGCAAACATACCTTGTTCCATCAAAAAGTTATTTTTGTTATTATTATAAAACAAACAGTTTTAATGTTGAAGAGTGCTTTAAGTAAATATTTGTAAGATTAGTAAAAAATAGACAAGAGTTAGCAACCAAAAAACAAACTAGTCCCTTTATCATAATATTACCATTATCTGTATTAATAATCTCTGGTTCTGGCTCACCATTTTCTATAGTTACTGAAAACATGGTAGAATATTTTACGATTGATAGTATTATAAAAGCCAAAAAAAGAGGGGGAGAAACCACCAATATAAATCCTGTAAGTACATGTAGAAATAGACTTTGCTGGAATCTAAAATCTGTAGGCCAGGGTGTGTTATCTGCTGATAAAATAGGGATGCTACTGAAAATGAAAGATGCAACCTTTCGAGAAAAGAAGCTGCTACAGATGTACTTAACTTATATCACTTAAATCATAGTGTTATTATTTGTATGCTTTAGTCACTAAATAATATAATAAAACATTTCATTCAACAAATGAAAATTATCAGCCTCATCCCCGAATTATTGAAAGTCAAAAGAATACCAAAGACAGACTTAAAGCTTGTCACATAAAAACATGCACCATATTTTACTGAACATGCCAAAATTAGAAGAAATTATATTTTACATGTAGATTGCAAGGCAGGAGTGGTTTAACTCATAATTCATCAACACACATGGATGCACTTGTTTATATTCATGGTGTTGAATATAGTGGATGTTTTCTGTCTACTGACAGTAATCTGTCATTCAGGCAGCTATTATAAGCCATAACCATTTATTCTTACAAAGGTCAAGAAACATACAGTTTTAGACTTTACAAAAAAAGTCAAATTGGATAAAAGACCTTCTTGAACACTAGTACATGTAATGAGCTTGAGTTTTAATATTTGCGTCAAGTTTGCCCGTAAACAATAGATTAAGATAACCTAAAATACAAATGTAACGTCATATACTACATGTAGTTGAAATATCGGACTTGCATGACATAATTCATTGAAATGCACATGCTGGATAGGGTCTGTATTTTAAGTTGTTTAATGGCCTTGTGCAAGACATTGCGTAATATATAGATATTTTACCTAATGTCTCGCACTGAACCATTTAACTACATCTAATGAACACCAGGGTATAACACCCTGCCTAACTTCAGCATACTAACAACATTGCCAGTAAATTACAAATTAATTATAAATCACTCCTTGTATTTCAGATCAATTTTTAAACAGTACCATTCAATGAAACAGATGTCCACAGCAGTCATGCCATGCAGCAAATCCATAACACTAAAGAGTCATCAAGCAAGGCCACCAACAGATTATAATATTGAAATTTGATAATTTCTCTACCGTACACAAGGACAGTATTTCTGACAGTAATATTTGAAATCAGTAAATTTCCTAGTCTAACCGAAGCACAATTTTGAGTAATTCAGATAAACTTGGCCGATAGGAAAATCAAAGGGTTGTAAAAATGAAAGGCTTTGACTCAAATCAGAAATTAATAGAAAGTGTCAGGCTCCTTACACTCAATAATGCGAGAAATTAAGATAATTCTAATATTGACTCTCAATTAAAATTGAGAAAAGTAGAAAATTGTTTGAAGTATTGATAAGATCTAGCAATCATGATACAAAGTCTTGATTAGCCATTTTATCTTTAACCAGTTTCTAGGTTTAAAAGTGACATAGGTTAACTCAGATAACAGAAGTCTAATATGGTTATAGTATGGATGGAAAGTACAGTCATGGCTGACAGCGCTACTACATAAATATAAGATGATTAAAGATTCAAGTATCTTAAGTCATATAAAACTGTTACCTGGTAATGATCTGGGAGGTGTAGCCTTATATAAAACTTCTGGCAAGGTACCAACCACTTGAATCCCCTTTTCTTTATAAAACGCATCAGTTTTAGCGTCAACTACCAACAACTTTGCTTCATCACCACCAGAGCGTATATTTTGGATTACATTCTGGTGTGCTTCTTGTTCAACATTAGTATTATTAACTTCAATAATTCTATCATGCTCTCTTAAATCAGCCATTTCAGCAGGAGAACCTTCATCTACTTTACCAATATATTGCCCAGGTTTATTTTTCTCTGCATGCAAGTTGAAACCATATCCTTCGAAATCTGGCCATTTTCTTAAATGACACAATCTCGGTTGATATTGTGATATTGTATTATTATTTGTTGATTCCACTGGAGTAGGTGTTTCTTCTACTACAACTGTTTCTGTGTTAGTTGTTTCTACAACATTCAACACAGGTGGTTCTGTAAAAATAAAAACTCACTGTTATATTGAGCAGGTAAACACAGTTTTATTGAAAGATAGGTTGACAGAAAACAAACACACTCATCCAGGCAGTTCATATAAATTTATTTTTTTATAGGTAATAAATAATAAGATAATAAGAACCTATCAACAGTGACAATCCAAGAGGTCAGCAATCAGTTACTAGTTCTTTCTACAGGTTCTATTACATGAAATCATTGACAAGAGCAATTTGCTTTGGTTAATATTCTCCAAAGTATCACCATAAGTGACTGACAAGGAAAGTATATTAAAGATATGCATATTCTACACGTCATATCCAAAATTTAAATGATTTCATCAAAAATTTATACAATCAAAACTTTAGCTGTTCAATATACTTGTTCATGCCATAAACATAAACACTGAATAAATTTAAATCACTTGAATAATAGCTACATGTATGGCCAGAAAATGGCCAACAATATTTTTTCAGTGATATAATATTAAATGCAATAACTGAAATTAATTATCGCCTTCTTCATCTCAGGAACGCATAAACTGTGCATAAATTTAATAGAAATTGCACTAATAATAATTGTCAATTTCATCCTCAAATACTGTATCAAATACAAATAAATAGCACTATTTTTCAATTTATCAGTTTTCTATAGTGAAATATAAACTTTCTCTTTAATATACAGAGATATTTCACAAACTGAATAAATCAAGTACTTTCAAGAACATGGGGTTCAAATTTGTAGAAAATGCATGCATGACTGCTTATCAAGTCAGTGACAATAACTATGTATATGCTGCATCTTAAAATTTAAATAGGTGTACAGGTATTTCTCATAGCTTACTGAACAATGAGTTGTTGTATACATGTTATAGTAGACTACTACATGTTCTCTTCTTGGACATCTTTTCAAATGATAAATCTACGTGAATCATAAAATCATGACCTAAGTGTTATGAGTATCCAATGTTATCTGACCAATTCCTAAAAGAAGCTACAGCTTTATTGTCAAAGTTTTAATTGTATAAGTCATTAAAATTTAATTTACTTTGTTGTCTATCATTTACAAGATTTACAAGCTAAAATAGAAACATAACTTCGGGATTTGACACCAAATCTCATATGCAAGGCTTGAAAAGAGGCCAAAACGAATAAAAGATGGGTTAGTTTTCCAGGAATAACATTGTACACAGAAATATTCCATTCAAACTTGTTTATTTTTATACAAATTTGGAAATCGATCTAATACATATAGGTCAACTAGGTCATTTGGAACTAACATAATAAATGTTTCAATTTTATTTCAATAATTCCCTTGCATGTCAGGATCTTCAGCAGTGGGAGGAAACCAGAGGGCCAAGTGGAAAACCCACGAGGTTATAAAAATCAATATATATTTAAAACATCAACCCCCATTTCTCTCTTGACCTACATGTAGTAAACTATATATTCAGCTCAAGTAATGTCAATATACTTGTATCATCAAGTAGATATTCTTCTAAAGGTGGATGCTACAGTGGTTTGAGTGAGACAACACTGTCATTTTGGGGTAGGTTTCTTTTTGCCATTATGAGTGGATATTTTTTTTAGTAAAATAAATGTGTCTGAAAATCAGTGTTTTTCTGCACAGTCACATTAGACTGCATTCCATTTGTTTATTATTATTGTTCGATTTATATAGCACTTCATAACACATGAGCCTACTCATTGAGTACATGTGTAGGTTGATGATTTTAATTCCTCATGGTAAAGTGAAACATAATGGGGACATTATTTTTATGTATCATTTTTAATAAAGTGTAAATGCATATTACCAGTATTAAAGATACATTATGGGATATTTTTACAAGGAGTTAGCCATTCTTGCTATAACAGTTCAAAAATAGATGCTGAAACAAGAATATATTGAAAATTTCAGTCAAATTACTTTATCCTGAACAAAGTTGTTACCACTATAATTTTTTACTAGAAATGGGAGTTAAATTCATCGACACCCTTTTCCCATTATGGCCGATTGTTGATTGACAGGCGTTAACTCCACCTATATAGTCTCGATTATCAAGTAATATTTACAATGACTAGTACTGATAGCGTATTCGGTTTGAGACAGGACTGCAATTCAATTCGTATACATTTATTTTTCACTATAAATTAGAATTAAGATTTTAATATTTAGATAAGAAGAGAAAGTCTGCGATAGGATATTAAAGTTTGAAAGGAATGGGCCAAATCAAGTACTCTTTTGTACTTCAGGTAGGCCTAAGCGACTCCCTAAGCAGACGAATAGAAAACAGTCCGGAAGTATGATGACGTCAACGTCACGGAGAAGCCCCGCCCACGACGCCATAGTGATTAAATCAGTCAACGAAATCCTGTTTTAATCCGAGCCCAATCCAAGCCATCCGTGAGTCTACAGAGTTCATTTTAGGCTTGTTGTTTAAATAAAGATCTAATTTATAATTTCTATGACTTCTGAGGCCCAAAGGAAGAACGACAAAAGTCTGTTTTTGCTCTCCCATAATGTATGTTTAAGTGTAAAGATTAATAGGGACTTTATATATGCAATGATGATTAAATGTATTAGAATATCTTGGTGTGTGTGAAATAAAGTATTTATAACTACTATAACAAATTACATGTCATAATGATAAATATGTCCATAAAATTGCCTTGAGCTGACTGGACCTACATGTATCAATGCCCACATATATGTCAATATACTACACAATTAAGATAAAGACCCCAGGCTAGATATTACTATCTACTGTTGATAAGTCATTTTATCTATAGGCTACTTATACATGCATTCAATGGGTATATATATATGTTATTATGCAACATTGGGTGAACTCATCTAATAGAGATAAAGTATGCTGTGTATAGAATGTACATGTAGCTCAACTGAATCTGGATGCATGAATTAGGCCATCGTGCATAACAGTTGGTGTATTAAATTTGATAAGTTTTGTCATTTAAAGTACATGCATGCATTCAAGCCATGCACACACCAGTACAGCAAGAATTTGTTAGCTGTACATTAAATCCTCAAATGAGAAGTACATGTAGTATCTGCCATTCTAGAAAGAGTCATAATTTCCTACATATCCTACACTGTACATGTACCTTATGTACAAAACCCATCACTATTAACAGCTCTACTATTTACTATTTGGACCTACCTACCGAGGATGACATTTCAAAAAAAATATAATACGGTTACGGTGAATAGACAGACACTGTCCAATAAAAAAAAACTCAGTGATGTTTGACCTGCTTTTACACAATATAATTTCAATAGATTTATTGTCCATTTCGTCAATTCAAAAGAATCACATTTTCTATCCCAAAAAGGTGAATCAAATGCCTTAATTCTGTGAAATAGACTTACAAAGCTTTATTTTAGTTATGTAGAACTAATATATCCGATGATCAGCGATACTTTTATCACAGAAATACAACCTTAAGTCAATATTTTGGGGGCGATAGGTCCTCAAATTGCAAACTATTTCGAAGTGTCTAGAAACTATTGTCCATACACTTACATAAATTAAAAATACATTATATGTATGTAAGATTTAGATAAATAGCTGCTCGTTCATGCTATAATAGTTCCAAAATAAATCATTCAAAATTAATATAGAAAACTTAATTCAAATTATTTTATTCTGAACGATGTTATCACTGTTGTAAGTTTTGACATACATGTAGATTGTCCATTATCGTAGCAACTTCACATGTTAATCGAGACATGTACATGAGCATTTCATGTGAATAAATCTAATGTCTAAAAACAGTTTATATAACATTTGAAGCCCTAAAATTGGGACAGATTTAGCTCTTACATAATGCATTTTTAATGAGTTCCCATACTCTGTTAAATCTACGGTTCTGTGCACACCATACTAAGTCAGATATCTGTGTGCATATGTATACGTATGTACACATTATCATCCTTTACTCCTTTTGTGAACAGTACCAGTAACTATGTTTCTGCACCACATGTACATGTAGACTTACAATAATTACAAATTCAATGATCATGCATGGGTCCAGGGTTCAATTTAGTCTAAAACCAACGAGTAGCAAATTTTTGTGACGGATTCACATTTTGGCTAATCAATTCAAAATTTGAATAGCATTTGCTCAGATTTGAGGAGCAGTAAAACGTAGCCAAATCACAAAAATTTGCAATTTTAATTTTTCGGGGTATAAGTAGATTCTTTTTCCGCCTTCGTTGACCGTTGTATACCCTGCTTCGGCTTATGTGCGGATGAAGGTAAAAAAAACTGACATCTCCAAAAAAAAATAAATCAGTTACCGTCTCTCCACGATGACGGACGCACTAATCGTCTAAAACAAAACTACATGTACTTTAAGTTACACCATTCCAATTGAAATATTTGTAGACATGGCTTTGCTTGTTTATTTCTTTATTTAAACCCATCCCCCTGAGCTCCGCCTTCAAAATATTATCAACCCGTGAATATGCCGTCATTTCACGCGTCTCGCAAGATGTCTACTTTTAGTTTCCAGTTAAGTTAACCAATCATACTATTCTGCGTTGTTTTATTCTATTTTTAGTAACATATTTTATAAACACATGTGATTAAAAAAACAGAGTCTGCATATAATTGTCTTCTAGTTATCGGATATATTGAAATAAAAACTGGTTCAAATTTATCACAACCACAACTTGGAATATTTAACAAGTTAGTCCTGCATTTATAAATTGATTTTTTCGTAGGCCTAATTATTCTCCACATTCATCCAAAATGTAATGAATCGCACTTCACAAGTTTGAAAGCAATTTTTGGCTAATGAATAAAATAATTCTATCGCTTTTACCGTGATTTGGGTCGCTTTTTGCGATGCGATACCGCTTAAATTGAACCCTGCATGGGTCAAATATATCTATTAGTAAATATTTCATCACTGCAATCTGAGGAATAAGTAGAGGACAATACAGAATTTACACTAGTATATGCAGTTACAAGACCAATATTGCATATCATGTACATAATATACATATGTATAACTATCAACATGTGAGCATACACATATAATATAATAACACATACTTTATAACCTCTGGTATATTTAATACTGTTTATACATACATAAATATTACAAAAAAGTGGAGCCCCAAGTAATTAATGGTCATTTAAATCTGGTAATAAGGTAATCAAATGTATGTATAAAATACAGTGTATTCTGTATTGCCCTGCCCCACCCATTCCAAGAAATAATTGAAACATCGAAATAATTTCAGTGTGAACTCTTTTCCCTCAAGAGTTTCAAAATTTTATATGGTACAATTATGATTTTCCTAATTACTGACAGCTTATTAATAACTTTATCAAGGTCATTTCAGGAGTTTAGAAAAGTGGGAGGGGTGGGGTAGCATTACATTAGACCAGCAGGCCTGTCCGTCCTAATAATCGCAATATCCACGCGACTGGATTTTACTGCAATCTATTTCAATACTGTTTCAACTCAATATCTGGAACTTTGAGGAGACTCAGTGAAAAGATCTTTATATAAATTGCTTAAATTAACCTACCTTCCTGGCCAGGCCGTAATGGTGTTCGGTTATGGATAACTTCGGGTAAGTCACCTCGAACCACAATTTTTTCATCTTTATAGTATTTGTCGGTTTCTTCGTCCACCACGAGTAATTTAGTTTGGTCACCACCAGCTTTCACTCTTTGGACGACCTGTTGATGGTTTTCATTTCCAATATTAACATCATTTACCTCCACTATCCTATCGCCGGATTTTAGGCCAGCAGAACTAGCAGGTGAATTGTCATCAACTTTTCCAATAAACTGACCTGCCTTACCCTTTTCGGCATGTAAATTAAAACCGTATCCTTGGAAATCGGGCCACTTGATTATATGGCACAGGCGGGGTCTTGTTTGTGTATCAACGCCGTTTGACATTTTATTTCGCCAACAAGACACGAATTGACAACACCTGTAGAAAGTCTTAACACCAGTATGAAATGTCTTTAGTTTAATATGGCGGCTTGACGTTTAAGTCACATGACGACAACAGCCAATCAAGACCGTTTCACCTCTGATTGTAAGTCACCAAGCTGTAAATTAAGTCAATTAATTTTGTCAAGTGAAGTGTATCAAGTATGGAAGTATGCCAGTCACTAATTCTTTATAGTTTATGCGAATGGTAATTTTTGTGCAAGTATCAAACAAATCAAATATAATATTTCATATTATACATTACATAGCGGCGAAACAACGTGGTTGACATTCTTTTTCCATGACGTGTTCACACACAGCCAAAATCGGTCTACGCCCCAATATTTCATCTCAGTTTAACCTTGTAGAATCCATCCCTTGAAACTATCAACCAACCCTTTAATTATGGAATGGGGGATTACTTCAACAGAGGGTATAAGTTGACATTTAATAAAAGTGTATGCAGTCACATATTAATGGTTCTTATTTGCATAGCCGACTTGTGGGCTTACAATGAAAAACCAACAATGTACCAGAAAGTTCGTATTAACTTATAACGCCTGTCAGTATATCCATATAGTTATTGTATATGTGGGCGACGCTGTAGTAGCATCGATTTTCGGCGCCTGCCACAGTCATGGGTTGTCATAACTTCTGCCCTTTTCACAACACTTTGGGTAAATTGCAAAAGAAGGAAAAAGGCGTTCAAACAGGAATAATTGTCATTTAGTTCTTCAGAAAACAAATAATTTGAATAAAGGGAATAAGGGCGTAAAATTTATGGGTTTTACATACAGTAACAGAGTCCAGAGGAAAATGTGTGCCACTTGCGAAAAATCCTGTGGAATACTCCTGTGGTTATGCTAACTTCTATTAGTTCCTACACAGCCAATTACCAACCACACTTCAAAGAGTCAGTGTTGGCTGTTAATGAAGATTTGTCGACAGAAATTCACGGTTGACTAAGATGACCTCAACAAATCAGTCACCTATTATATGATTTTTAGTATTATCTGTAGTCATTAAAATTAAACTATTGTGATATCCACCGCCAGACTGTATTCTTAATGACCATAAGTACTTTGTCTAACTTCATTTTACAAAAACGTAATTCCGATTCTGCATTTACTTTCATTTGGAGGATACGCAACACATCACTATTTCATTCGTATTACATATGCAGTGGCTATTTCCAATCATGTGGTATAAGCAAGAATTTAAAAAAAATACAGGTTCAATAATTAACTTATATACGGATTAGATAGATAGATTTTATTATATAAAACAGCGTGTAAATTATACATTATGCATGAAAAATACATTTTAAAAAATGAATGAAAAATACATAAAAATTGGAAAAACATACATACAAGTGGATAAGATGTACATTTTTATACATTAAAGCTCCAATAGCATTTTTTTAAGTTATAATTTTAAAATGTATTAAAATAAAGCCCAAAAATAGATTGTACCTACAAACAGTCCTACCTTGTTAAAGAATAATCCTATTAATCCTGTAATTCACTATTGCCAGTTGAGAAATTGGCAAAAATATCATTTTCAACTTCAAATTCAAACGTTTGAAGATGGCCGTCCATGGAGAGGAATGGGAAAACAAGGGAGGTAATTGGTTAACTATTTCCTCAATCAATCGGTGTCTGCCCCAAAAAATTTTGCCCATGATCGTATAATAGTGAGTTGACAACCTTTTGAGCAAAAAACATAGAAATAATTATGTTTTGACTTTCTTAGAAAATATGAAATTGGAACTTTAAGAGAGTATACGTATAAGCTAAAAACCCAGGTTTTGTACAGGTCTTTGTTGGTTATTTTTTTTTTTTATTTATTTATTTTTTTGTTTGTTTATAAGATCGCGACTGATTTCAATATTGGCATGTACAGGACCGAAACTTCATGTATTATGGACATGGCCCCTGATTGTCTGATATATATGTCGGTATTGGCATATATCGGACAATAATTTCATGGATTATGGTTCCATAGATTGTACAAAAAAGATCACGTTTTTTGCTTGTAGACACTATAGAGGTCACAACTTTCATCTAATTTTGATGAAGCTTCAAATGCATGTTTATATAACCCGAAGATCTTGGTTCCTTTCGATATTTCTGCTCACGTCGGATTATATTATTTCCCTGAATAATGACTCCTGATTGTTCGAAAATCTCGTTTTTAGCCTGTGGTGCCTCTAAAGATAACATATTTTTTTTTCGATTTAAAAAACCGTTTGAATATATATTACCGTTACACCCTAATGATGGTTGAGTTTTGATATCGTGAAAATCGGACCAAAACTGTCGGACAAAATGGCCACTCCTCGTACGCAAATAGTGTAAATATATATCAAAGTGTTGTGGACCCCCAAGAGGCCAATCAATCCGTTTTTGACGAAACTTGAAATATATCTTTATACGGCCAAAGATCTTGGTTCCTGTCGATTTTCGCGCATATCGGGTGGTAACTTCCTGAATTATGGCCCTTGCTTTTTATACGCTCACGTCGAAGAAACCTATTGATTTTCAGCGATATCTGATAATTACTGCAAGACTTATGACCCTTGATCACTTTGAAAAATCTTGTGAAAGCTCTTGAAGCTAGTTATTAACCGATTGACTTTAAATTTATACACGGTGTTTAAGGTCACAAGTCGAAGACGCCTATTGACATCCGATAATTACTACCAGAGTTATAGCCCTTGGCCACTTTGAACAATATTGTGGACGCTCTAGAGCCTAAAGTTAATACTCGATTGATTTTAAATTTATACAGTGTTTAGTGTTATGAGACGAAGAGTCCTATTGATTTTCAACGGTATCTGATTATTTCTGCCACAGTTATGGCCCTGGATCACCTTGAGGCCATTAGACAAACAATAAAAACAATTTCTGATAATTACTTAATTGGCTATTATTCGTAATAAGATTTCCATGTGTTGTAAACGTTCTCCTTACTGACATAAGAAACAATACGCGACAACTCTCGTTGACTATCTGGACGACTTAGCTGTTGTGGGCGTATGTTTCGTTGCCTGGCAACCTATCTTTGTTTAGCTTGTTGTCTATCCATCTCTTGCGAAATGCGGGTGTATCTTGCCTGGCAGCTGCTGGTTAGATCGATTATTTCAGTGGGGTGAATTCCAAATCGTCGGATAAGCTTTTAGTTTATTGTGTATTTCGGTAATGACAATAATAAACACACCCGCTCACATCACATCCCCACTATCACCTTAAACAATTTAATCATTGCAAGACTTAAAGGAACGATGGATTCTTTACTACGACGGAAACTGCTCTATGGTGGCCTACAGTCTGAATAGCATTTTTTTCTAAATAGGCTAAAAAAAAATAAAAAAATTTAAAAAAAATTTAAATAGAAAAAAAAAAAAAATTAAACTACATTTGCCTAGCGTCTTAATAGTGTCTTGATTAACCAGACGCTCAGTGTGAGTTATCTCCTTTCCGAAAGTAATATTCGTCGTAAAGTGTAAACCACTGATAGATCAGTGGTGTAAACGAGCCTAAATTAGAAAAACTGCGGCACTACTGCACTTTCGCACCTTTACCTAAAGTAATATTCGTCGTAAAGTGTAAACAAGTCTAAATCAGAAAAACTGCTGCGCTATAGCACTTTCGCACCTGTACTAGTTCCCGTTGCATTTGTTGACTATTTAGACTCGAATAATAAGACACTCAGGCGGACTTCGACACTCTGCGCTACACGCTCTCAGTTCATAATAATAATAATAATTTTCGTATATTTTAATTTTTGCGCCAAGCCACCATTCTGTAAAAGACTATTTGGCGTTGACCATTTGGATTGGCGTTTACGTGTGAATAACGTTGTGACCTTGATGCTGACCCTGACTTGAAATTTTCCATCAATTTCGGGGTCTTTGCGTTTATGCTTGCCGTCGGCCTATTTCTTGCTGTATTATCAAATTCAATGTTCGAGCAGTTCGAGGTGAAAGCAGAGACAATGCCCGGAAAAGGTAACCGGGTCAAAGTCGTAGGTCATGTTACAGAAAACTGAACTCAAACTTTTCAAAGTTTGTTTTTGGACACTTGCCTGGGAACACGGGCCCTCTACGTTTGGCCGTTTTCTGAATCACCAGTGTGTGACAGGACCAAGGTCAAGGTCGATAGTCCAAGACCAGATTGTAGCCTTTAAAATACTATATTATAGTATTCCAAGGTCAAAAGTCCAAAAACTGACTTTGAAAAGTTTGAGTTCAGTTTTCTGTAACATGACCTACGACTTTGATCCGGTTATCTATTATGAAGGGCATCGTCTCTGCTTTCACTTCGATCATTGAATTTATAATACAGCAAGAAATAGGGCGACGGCAAGCGTAAACGCAAAGACTCCGAGATTGGTGGAGAATTTCAAGTCAGGGTCGGCATCGAGGTCACAACGTTATTCACACGTAAACGCCAATCAAATTGGTCCTCGCCAAATAGTCGTTTACGGAAAATGGTGGCTTAGCGTAAAAATTAAAATATACGAAAATTATTATTATTATTGTGAACTGCTAGCGTTAGGCCAAACCTTTTTTTGAAGTATAAGAAAAATAAATAAAGACGTTTGAAGTATTTGTAGTTAAAAAAATATTTCCTATTTAGAGTAAATGGGTATTAAAATGAGTAAAATGCATCATTTTGCCCGAAACAGCAAGGTGTGATGTAAACGATGCACGAGCCGTTGAGCCAATGACTACCGCCACACGAAGTCAACGCGCGTGTTGTAGATAGTCATCTGTGACAGAGGTATTTCGTAAGTAATTCTCTGTGAAACAAATTGGCGTTAGGCGCGTAGCAGTGTCTTGTTATTCGAGTCTAAATAGTCAACAACTGCAAATGGCGTCGAACGGATAAATATATATCTCCTTGGAGAAGATAAAGGTCGATAAAATGAAAAGTTATTGATCTACGACTACGGGAACTGGTACACTTTACGACGATTATTACTTTCGGCAATGAGATATCTCACACTGAGCGTCTGGTTAATCAAGACACTATTAAGACGCGAGGCAAGTGTAGTTTATTTATTTATTTTTTTTTCTTTCAATTTAAACAGAATTTTTTTTTTTTTTTTTTTTTTTTTTAGCCTATTTAGAAAAAAATGCTATTCAGACTGTAGGCCACCATACTGCTCTTACAACAGTGTTACACACAACTTACCAAAACTAAAACAGCCATGAACCAATTCTCCTCCAGTTAATAAACTGATTAAATCTGTTGCCAAGAAACAATCTAATTATAGAATAGGTAATATTGTTCAATTCATCTGGTAAGCAACATTAATTTATTCAAATGCTACATAGGATATTTGAATGACATAATTAAATGTTAATAGATTTATAAGTAGAGAAATTAATTGTCATTTGAAAGATACTACATTAACAGTAGGCATTGTGTTGTACATGTTTAACGTAGCATTACTTACACGAATAAATAACTTTATCATATTGATTAACTTTCATTTCCAAAATTGTTTTATCCATTATAATATAAAAGAATGTAAATCTTGATTAAGTTGATAACTATCGGGGAAAATATCAATCTCCCAAGCAGAGTTGTCTTCCCCTGCATGTTATATATAATATTCATGTCTGTATTGTCGAACTGATATAAGTATGTTTCCACGCTAAATTCTAAACGAGGACAAACTTGCGCAATTGCAATTATTAAGTGTTTTGAAATAAACCTGTTTCCTTACGAAAGAATGGGTCCAAGCCCCAAAACATAGATTAGAAAATTCGGTAAGGCCAACATATAAAAATTACTGTTTAGATTTCATTTAAAAAAGGCAAATAAGCCTACAAATGTTCTATTTTGTTCTTAATTTATAATTTGAGCTATTTTGTTCTTAATTTATAATTTGAGCTATTTTGTTCTTAATTTATAATCAACTTCCTATGAAGTGTAAACAAAAAATAAATAATATATTATATGGTTTACATTAGATATTGCATGTCTTAAAAGTAAGCTTTTGAAAGGAAAAAGTTACGCTCTCTTTTAGATTTGGTGGCTTAATATAATGGATGTTATATCTTTAAATCATTGAGTTATTCGCGGGGTTTGGAGGGAGACAGAATTAACAAAACAAACGGAGGGTAAAGGAAATTGTGAAAAATTGATTCGGTTTGATGATTCTGATGTATATTCTGGTCGAATAACACTGGATAAATTCAATACAGTTTCAAACTTCAATCGAGGTACGAATTCTACCCAATCGTTTTCTAATTTGAATACTATTTTCAGACTCTACCAACCACCAAGAAAACTTAGATCTCACTCACAACTTAACACACTTGTGCCAACACAGAAATCGACATCATTTAGATTGAAGTCCTTGACGTCACAGCTGCAATTAAGTGGAATTCACTACCGTATCTCTCAAATCTACCCGCCACTAACAACATTTGAATCATGTTTAAAGACCTATCCGATTAATACCCAGATTCTATTTCGTTTGGGTTTTTTTATCGTTCAAAATTTCGTTTTAATAGATCTGGAAGAGTTGTTATATTACCCACGTTCTGGTTGATGTGAGGAATTAACCAGTGAAATGGTCTGTTGTAGCGAGTTCTTGGCGTTCGATGCTCAGAACTAGAAGCATCAATGCTGATTGGTTAATCAAATATCATAGGGTCAAAAGTCACTGATATGACCTTTGACGCGACCCCCACTACAACTGGTAACATCTTCATGTAGCAGATATAACTGACGTTTTCGGAAGTTCGCTTGATTAGTTTTAGCATCAAAGATTTGCGAAAGTTTTCTTCGTGATTTTTCGATATTCATGGTGGCGTATATGTCACTATTTGAGCTGTCAAGTTGAAACTTGGTAGGAATAAGGACAGGTATACATCCATGCGTTCAGAATAACATATTATTCAGAAATATGTGATGGCTTCCGGAAATTACCGAGGCCTTCCCTCGATTGTGTTAGCCCCAGATATTATCTTTAATTTGCAGAGACCTTGTATCATTTTGACTCAGAAATTCGAAAACTATTTTTGCTTTAAACCTACTCCAAATGGCAACAATTCTTAGGGAGCCGAATTTTGAATTTGGATTTCGTTTACTTCAGGTTTAACTTTAAATTTTGTTCGACTTTTGACCTTCTAACTGATGACGTATCCTATTAATGACCCTTCGCCTATTTAGATGATGACCAGGATGTCAACTGAAAGTTGATATAAAAAAGTTCGGTCTTGAAGTATAACTTCCGGTTTTATCGAGAGTTTCAAAATGACAGTTTTTTTCCTCCCTTTAATAGGTATTGAGATGTAACTATGTGTAAATTAATTGGTGACGTGTCAAAGCGTGACCTGACATGACGTACACATTTACGTACACATAAAAGAGCCCTTGGCAGTTGGAATTCGATATAAGAGTAGGCCGTAGTGCCGCTGTATGGCGTAGCCCACGCCCGCCTTCATTAGCCCATATTGGAGCAGAACAGTAGGACGTTTAACCCCATTTCATTTGATTTCATTTGTTTCCCTTTCACGATTCGTGCTGCGGTTGAAATCGAGTTTTTGCTCGTAGAGTTATCGTAGGATTCTATCAGAGCTTATCATAGATTGGGGGCAGTTGTAGCAATCGTGTTGATCGCATCGAAGTGTATCCGATCGTGGACTCGCCGTTACGACCTAGCCTTAACCATCAAATAAATAACTGCTGTCAGTTATGGCAAGTTAAAACATTTTTTTCAAAGAAATGTGTGGGGAAGTGGTAAAATCTATAGGGCTCATTATCTCATTCAAGATATTAATCTGAATTGGACAACAATCTCTGGAGGTCCTAAAATTCATACATATTTCCATATTTCACATTTTGCGTAAAAAGCAGGAGCTGTTCCTCTAGAATGTAGGGTCCAGTGCGTACCAAAGTCGGGCTCACCCGAGAACTTTTGATCCTAAACACATAGTTTAATATCTCATGAATCGAACAAATTGTCGCCTCAGGAAGGTCCATAAACTCCATTCATATTCCACATTTTACGGGGCATTTTTCGTACGATTTGCACGTAATTGACAATCAAATAAAAACTGTGGGGTCTTGAAGCTACACGCGCTTAAAATGTCGAGATCTTTCGATTATAAACATGCACACATTGTCAGTTTCATCAAAATCGTATAAAAATTGTGACCCCAAAAGTGTCCATGTACAGCATCAGTATTATCATGCACTGTGTATATATTTGTTTAGCATCGCAGGAAACCACCATCGACTTGGCAAGGGATTTAGAAAATAAATGAAATTTCACTTCATTAGCCATAAATTGCTTAAAAAGCGACTTTAGCAATCTAGGTAGCGTCTGGCTCTTCGCCCCTCTTCCACAACCCCACCCACCCCACCCAATGTATCCATTGGGCTACCCACCCCAATGTATCCATTGGGCTACGGATCACAGTATGGTCATAATTGAAATGATGGGTGGGAAATGCAAACCAGGAAATTGAACATTCGGAGTTGTTTCCCATGCATTGTCAATTTATCGTTAGGGTCGCGTGTTTATGCACTTTACCTAATTTTTCAAGTTTACCAGCTGAGAATACGTCATAGCAGCTATTAACCTTAACCTGGATATTTTGTTTATTATTTAAAGTCAAATTATGTAAAATTTTAGATTAAGTGTTGGCCGTTTTTTTTCTATAATATGTCATACAAATTAATTTATTTTGAGCGAAGTTAAGTGTGCATTGATCGTAACCACTGTACTGGTCATTTGAATCTTAGTCTCGATTTTCCAGTTTGAAATTAAATCATTAAATGACAGAACCGTTCTACATGATCATCTACATGATCATGATATACTGTAGTTAATGTATAATGATCACCTGAAAATAAGGCATTGCAGATTTTGTATGGCACATATTCGGGCTTTGTTAGCTAACCTGTACACGGAACCCCGGTTTTTCGTCCCCTCCGAACGACTAAACTGTGGTCCTTGCCAGGCCCTTCGTCCTGATTCGCTGACAAGGGAGAATCACGCCGGAAAATCTGGATGAACTTTCTCGGCCAATGCAGGTATCGAACACCCAACCCTCAGGCTAGCGAGCCAGCGCCCTATACCCACTTAGCCACCGTGGCCCCTCAAGAATGTTTAAACTTGATCACGTGTCTAAGTGGGTAAGACGCTGGCTCGAGTATTCGGACGGGACGAAAAACATAGGTCCTATGTACACGTAAATGATCCCTTGGCAGTTAGAATTCAATATAAGAGTAGGCCGTAGCGCCGCTGCCCGGGAAAAATTTCCGTCATAGCACGCAGTATGGTGTATAACCGTCTTCATTAACCCAGTTTAGGAGCAGAAAAGTAGGACGTTGAACTATGGAAGCCTATTGCGGCCATTTCAGAATCTCGTCCCCTCGCCGCGAGAAGTCGAGGGCGAGAACACGAGAAGACGAGAAGTCGAGGGCGAGAACACGAGAAGACGAGAAGTCGAGGGAGCGAGAAGTCGAGGGCGAGGGAGCGAGAGAGCGAGAACGCGAGGAAACAGGGCGAGAATACGAGGATCTCGCCCCGAGAACACGAGATTACTTTCACCTCGACTTCTCGTCTTCTCGTCCCTCGACTTCTCGCTCCCTCGTGTTCTCGCCTTTGAAAAACCTCGTGTTCTCGCTCCCTCGCCCTCGACTTCTCGCTCCCTCGACTTCTCGCCCTCGACTTCTCGCTCCCTCGTGTTCTCGCCTTTGAAAAACCTCGACTTCTCGCTCCCTCGCTCCCTCGCCTTTGAGTCAATCTCGTCTTCTCGTGTTCTCGCTCCCTCGCTTCGTCACAATCTCGTCTTCTCGTGTTCTCGCTCCCTCGCCTCGGAAGTGCAGTTATTACGCATGTCCACTGACTACCGTATCGGCATTTTTGTATTTTGACATGGATTATAATAAACGAAAATGTTTGAAGTTCTAGAAAATGTAATAGTCCTAAACAAGCTTAATTTCTTCTTGCACAGATAGTATTGTATTCTGTAATTGATTTTAAGTCTTCAGTCAAATCTTTCTTTGCTCTCTAAAAATATTCATCGGGTGTTTTCACTTGATGCGTGGTTTTGTCAGTGCTGCAGGATGGAGAGCCTGACAAGGGACAATGTATAGTTGTTCGAATGGGATTTTAAAAAACGATGTCCTGTGTCTGGAATCGCAAGGGAGTTGGTTCTACGGTGGCTCACTGGGTAGGACGTTTGCTCTGTAACTTCTTCAAAGTTCCTCGTGATTTTTGGCGATGTTCACTATTGTCAGTGGTGTAGAACAGAGAGCCTAGCAAGAGACAACGTATAATCGTTCGGATGAAATAAAAATAACCGAGGTGACGTGTCCGGAATCTAAATGAAACGAAATGAAATAAAATGGGGTCTAACGTCCTACTGTTCTGTTCCTAAATTGGGCTAATGAAGACGGGCATACGATACAATAATACAGTGTGCTATCAAGGAAATTTTGCCCGGGCAGTGGCGCTAAGGCCTACTCTTATACATACTCCGCGCAGTGTTGCGTCTGATTAGAGGTAATCCAACTACACACTGCTATTATGAGTGGATATTGTTGTGTTAAATTTTGATTGATCAGTAGTCCGTCTACCAACCAATCACGAGCTGCCAATACTGGACCAAATATGTTTACATAACGTATACGTCATGACTCACGATTTTATTATGCCTAATTAACCCGTGCATCGCAGAATACTGCAGTAAAACTAATTGCGTGACAAATGAGGCTATCAAGTCGAATGAAATGTAAACAATACTGTTTGGAAACGAACATACTTTCACCGTTTTATAACCTTAAATCACTGTCCAAAGTTTTAGGGAAGACCCAGATGAAACGAAGGACTGTCATGTTGCTGTACTTAAGTGATAGCTTTCATTGAACGGAAAGAATAGACACACTCCCGCATAAGTTCAAGAAACAGACGCTATTCCAGCAATGGTCAGAGAGGGATTTCTCGGGCCATTGCTTCAGGAATATGACTCTTATATCGAATTTAAACTTCCAAGTGATCTTTTATGTGCACGCCAATAGGTGTCCTTGACAGGCCCTACGTTTTGCATCACTGACAAGGAGAAATCACGCCCGAAATAAAATCTGGATGAACTTTCTCTTCAAATGCAGGGATCGAATACCAAGTGGTGTAAGTGGTGTAGGACGGGGGGCCTGAGAAGGGACAAAGAATAGTTGTTCGGATGGAATACAAATAACCGAGATCCCGTGGCCGGAATACAAATGGAGCTACGATGGCTCAGTGAATAGGATCGACGTTTGCTCTTTTACTTTATCAAAGTTTTTCAGGATTTTTCGGTCGGGTTCCTGCTTGTCAGTGGTAGCCTATAGGTCTGAAGACCTGGCAAGGGACAACGTATAGTCGTTTGAACGGTATATATATAAAATGCGAGGTTCTTTGTCCGAAATCGTAATGAAGTGGTGGCTACAATGGCTCTCTCGCTTCATCGAAGCGCATCGGGCTAAATTTCTGGAGATGTCCTCCCATGTCAGTTGTGTAGGATGAAGGACGTAGGATGAAGATGTCGCATACATTTCTTTTCCGATGCATTGCACAATACGTCAGCACTAGAATTACGCCTCGAACTATATTTGTCAAGTTTAGCCATACTGGGGTGAAAAAAATCAAATTCTAAGACAATATCAGAAACCAAAAATCAACGTCATAGGGTCACGGGTCAATAGCCATAATTAGACCACGGAATACCTTTTACGAGACGGAACACGTTGGTTTGTTTCCATTTGTTAGAGAGAATTTTTTTGAAAATATCACAGGTACATGGGGACAGGAACGCCCTTATTAGTGCCACGCTTCAACCTCTAGCTGGCCGGTCACCTCTGGCTTGCGGCTGTGGTTTCGATCCCTGTGTGAGCGTATGTGGCATGGAGATAGGGGCGCCTTCTCAACCTCGTGGGTTTCCTCCGGGCACTTCGGTTTCCTCCCACTGCTAAAGACCCCTACGCGCAAGCGAATTATTGAAATAAAATTGAACCATATGTTAGTCCCGAAATGACCTAGTTTGTGTCGAGTGGACGTTAAACCCCATTTCTCTCTCTCTCCGAACGACTAGACAGCTGTCCTTGTACCTTGTTAGACCCTCCTTTTGCACCACTGACAAGGAGAAACCACGTCGGAAATGAAACAGAATAAGAAAATAAAATGGGGTTTAACGTCCTACTGCTCTGTTCCTAAGCTAGGCTAATGAAGATGGGCATATGCTATACAGTGTGCTATCGAATTCCAACTGCCAAGGGGTCTTTTTACGTGCACACCAATGTATACAAGGGACCTCGGTTTTTCGTCACATCCAAACAACTAGACGGCTGTCATCGTACCTTTTTACATGCACACCAATGAATACAAGGGACCTCGGTTTTACGTAACTAGACAGCTGCCCTTGTACCTTGTTAGACCCTCCTTTTGCACCACTGACAAGGAGAAACCACGTCGGAAATGAAACAGAACAAAAAAATAAAATGCTGTTTAATGCCTCCTGCTGTGTTCCTAAGCTGGACTAATGAAGATGGGCATATGCTATACAGTGTGCTATCATGGAAATTTTACCAAGGCAGCGGCGCTACGGCCTACTCTCATCACATCAGAACGACTAGACAGCTGTCCTTGTACCTCGTCAGTCACCCCCTCCCCACGGCCTGCACCACTGACAAGATAAACCACCTCGGAAATGAAATAGAATAAAAATAAAACAAAACCATACAATATTAATCAGCATAGTGACAAAATATAACATGAAAATTTATTGACATGTACAGTACATTTGATTAAAACATTTTTTAAAATATGTATTTAAAAACTGCTTAAAAAATACATGTACATGAATACAGGTTTAAGCCTACTCATAAAAAAACACATAATTTCATAGATATCATCATCAGTATTAAAATCAATGTCACTGTCGAACAATTTACACAAATCCATACACGAAAGTTTTCACTTGTAACAAGTACATCTATCTGTAATGCAGCCTGATTTGTATCCACAGTGAAAATTTTATTTGGTGCTTGATCTCTAGTCACCCTAACCCTGTCATTTTAAACAGTAGTGTTTAACAAAAGGGGCAAAAATTTTTGCAGCTACAGTAAGGCAACGCGGGGGGAATGCGCCAGAATAGGCCCCTGTTTTGATTGGTGGTCTTTGAGAACTTTGTCTGCACATTCCCGGAGTTCTTTGTCTTACAAATCAGCATTTGTCTCCGGCACAAACCTGCCATTTCCATCTAATTCGATCCAATGGTTAGCCAGTACCTAAAATTGTTCCCAGCTTGTCGCATTGAACGGTTTTAGTTTAGTGTTTTTAAAGGGCCAATCCCGATAACTTTTTGGGGAATAAAACTGCTTAATTTTGTGTTTAAATCCTTTAAAATCCATAACCTAAGGCCCACCTACTAACCCGATATTTGTGATACGCTTGTCAATAACTTAAACCTGACAATCTTCATCTGGAAATGGAGACCGTTGTATTATACAGTATCTGGATAAAACCAGACTTTTTTCTATAAAAATAATATGTAGGTGAAATTTACCTTTTGTTATCAAGTACAGTGCATGGGTCATTCACTGTATAGACCTCTCAAGAAACGTTAATCGATTACCAGGTCACCCAATGAAAAAATTGACCCGAAATCTCAAAAGGGTTACGTGTCCGGATAAGCAGTGTTGACGTACACGTCCAAACGACTCAATATTTTGAGCTAAAATTTTGAGCCAAGGTAAATACACCATGCCTCTATATTTTGGTCCATAAATTTCATAAAGGCTCGGACTTTAATTTTTGAGACTCTGTTCTTATCGGGATTGTCCCTTTAACAAAATATTCACAAGTATTCAGTTTTCGCTATCCTTCCGCCATATTTACTATCAAAACAGAACGGTAACCTTTGACTCTACTCGGCCTTCCATTATGTGTGTCTGATTGGCGAGCTATGTCACGTGATTTGTTAAAACCAAATCACCGCGAAATTCAAATACCATCGCACATTAAGTAAGCCTGTATTTATTTTACGGCTTCTGTCAAACGTCAAAGAATGGATAACAGAAAAGTCGCGTGACAATGAAGTGATACTAGAAGAATTAGATGATGTACCTTTTTTTACCCGAAACTTGCTAGGACGGAAAACAGAAGCAGGCAAGCTAGAAATTTCACACCACGGCATATATATAGGCTATATATGTAGGCCTAAAGTGGAGAATTTTTTGCCTGGACGTATTTTTTCTATTTTTTAATGCATTGTCTAGGGTAAACAAAGAAGTACTTGTACTTTATCTACTTTAATAATATATATATTATAAATAAAATCTAAGTGTGTATGGGTGTGTTTATGTATGTTTGTTTTCTCCACCTACACATTATTATGTGTTATTAAAATAACCAGCATCACAACAGGAATGTTTTAGGTCAGTGAATTCGGGCCCAAGGCGAATTACACTTCGTCGCCGCGATTAACCCCCACATATCTCGTATCAAATTGAAAAGAACGACCTCGTATGTATTTTAGGCGATCGAATCTGTCCTACAGGCAAATTTGGGCCACGAACGAATAAAACCTCGGGCGAATTTAGGTCCCGTGGGAATTTGAGCACTGGGCGAATATGGGCCCCTAGCAAATTTGGGCCATGGGCGAACTTGGACACCGGGCGAATTTGGGCCCGTGTATAGGCGGGTAAACTACGAGTAGTTTATTTGATAATATTTGATAATATTAGCATCATAGAAAGAAGCGGGTATCGAAACCGAGCCCCCCCCCCCCCCCGACACACACACACCCACGCCAATGTGTAGCCTATACGAGACCTCGCTGTTCCATGTCATCCGAACGACATGCTGTCCCCAGGCCTTCCGACCTACACTGATAAGAGGGTACCTCGCAAGAAAGGCTAGACTACGCATTGAGCCACCGCAGCTCCAACTTATTTCGAATCCGGACACATGACCTCGCTCATTTAACCCAACCCTTCCTTCTCCACTGATATGGAAAAAACCCGCTAGAATATTTCCGATGAACTTTGATTAAATGAAATGAAATATGGTTTAACGTCCTACTGTTCTGTACTATAAGGGAAATTGTGCTCGGAAAGCGGCACCTAGGTCTCCTCTTATATCGGATCCAGGCTGCCAAGGGATCTTTTACGTGTACGTCAATTTACAGCCTAGGATTTTCATCCCATCCGAACAAATAGACAACTGTCCTTGCCAAACCCTCCGTCCTGCACCAATGCAATGACATGGGGAAACCACGTCGGAAAACCCGATAAACTTTCTTGTCCAATGCAAGGATCGAACACGTGACCTTCAGTTTAGTGAGCCAGCGTCTTACCCACTTAGCCGCCGTGGCTCCAAACATTAACGTCCTACTCACTGAGCCACCGTAGCTCCCACTTCATTTTGATTCCGAACACGGGACATTGTTTTTCGATGCCACCCGACGACTATACGTGGTCCCCTGTCAATTCTTTCCTCCTACACCACTGAAGTAAGAGAGCAAACGTCCCACTCACTGACCCACCGTAGTTCCCACTTCAATTAGATTCCGGACACGAGGCCTCGGTTATTTTTATTCATTCCGAACGATTATACTTTGTCTCTTGCTAAGCTCTCCGTTCTACAGGACTTCGGTTATTTTTATGCCATCCGAACTATTATACTTTGTCTCTTGCTAAGTTCTCCGTCCTACACCACTGACAATAGTGAACATCGCCAAAAATCACGAGGAACTTTGAAGAAGTTACAGAGCAAACGTCCTACCCAGTGAGCCACCGTAGAACCAACTTCCTTGCGATTCCAGACACAGGACATCGTTTTTTAAAATCCCATTCGAACAACTATACATTGTCCCTTGTCAGGCTCTCCATCCTGCAGCACTGACAAAACCACGCATCAAGTGAAAACACCCGATGAATATTTTTAGAGAGCAAAGAAAGATTTGACTGAAGACTTAAAATCAATTACAGAATACAATACTATCTGTGCAAGAAGAAATTAAGCTTGTTTAGGACTATTACATTTTCTAGAACTTCAAACATTTTCGTTTATTATAATCCATGTCAAAATACAAAAATGCCGATACGGTAGTCAGTGGACATGCGTAATAACTGCACTTCCGAGGCGAGGGAGCGAGAACACGAGAAGACGAGATTATGACGAAGCGAGGGAGCGAGAACACGAGAAGACGAGATTGACTCAAAGGCGAGGGAGCGAGGGAGCGAGAAGTCGAGGTTTTTCAAAGGCGAGAACACGAGGGAGCGAGAAGTCGAGGGCGAGAAGTCGAGGGAGCGAGAAGTCGAGGGCGAGGGAGCGAGAACACGAGGTTTTTCAAAGGCGAGAACACGAGGGAGCGAGAAGTCGAGGGACGAGAAGACGAGAAGTCGAGGTGAAAGTAATCTCGTGTTCTCGGGGTATGGAAGCCTATTGCGGCCATTTCAGAATCTCGTCCCCTCGCCGCGAGAAGTCGAGGGCGAGAAGTCGAGGGAGCGAGAAGTCGAGGGCGAGAACACGAGAAGACGAGAAGTCGAGGGAGCGAGAAGTCGAGGGCGAGGGAGCGAGAGAGCGAGAACGCGAGGAAACAGGGCGAGAATACGAGGATCTCGCCCCGAGAACACGAGATTACTTTCACCTCGACTTCTCGTCTTCTCGTCCCTCGACTTCTCGCTCCCTCGTGTTCTCGCCTTTGAAAAACCTCGTGTTCTCGCTCCCTCGCCCTCGACTTCTCGCTCCCTCGACTTCTCGCCCTCGACTTCTCGCCCTCGACTTCTCGCTCCCTCGTGTTCTCGCCTTTGAAAAACCTCGACTTCTCGCTCCCTCGCTCCCTCGCCTTTGAGTCAATCTCGTCTTCTCGTGTTCTCGCTCCCTCGCTTCGTCACAATCTCGTCTTCTCGTGTTCTCGCTCCCTCGCCTCGGAAGTGCAGTTATTACGCATGTCCACTGACTACCGTATCGGCATTTTTGTATTTTGACATGGATTATAATAAACGAAAATGTTTGAAGTTCTAGAAAGTGTAATAGTCCTATACAAGCTTAATTTCTTCTTGCACAGATAGTATTGTATTCTGTAATTGATTTTAAGTCTTCAGTCAAATCTTTCTTTGCTCTCTAAAAATATCCATCGGGTGTTTTCACTTGATGCGTGGTTTTGTCAGCGATGTCCTGTGTCTGGAATCGCAAGGAAGTTGGTTCTACGGTGGCTCACTGGGTAGGACGTTTGCTCTGTAACTTCTTCAAAGTTCCTCGTGATTTTTGGCGATGTTCACTATTGTCAGTGGTGTAGAACAGAGAGCCTAGCAAGAGACAACGTATAATCGTTCGGATGAAATAAAAATAACCGAGGTGACGTGTCCGGAATCTAAATGAAATGAAATGAAATAAAATGGGGTCTAACGTCCTACTGTTCTGTTCCTAAATTGGGCTAATGAAGACGGGCATACGATACAATAATACAGTGTGCTATCAAGGAAATTTTGCCCGGGCAGTGGCGCTAAGGCCTACTCTTACATCGAATTTAAACTTCCAAGTGATCTTTTATGTGCACGCCAATAGGTGTCCTTGACAGGCCCTACGTTTTGCATCACTGACAAGGAGAAATCACGCCCGAAATAAAATCTGGATGAACTTTCACTTCAAATGCAGGGATCGAATACCAAGTGGTGTAAGTGGTGTAGGACGGGGGGCCTGAGAAGGGACAATGAATAGTTGTTCGGATGGAATACAAATAACCGAGATCCCGTGGCCGGAATACAAATGGAGCTACGATGGCTCAGTGAATAGGATCGACGTTTGCTCTTTTACTTTATCAAAGTTTTTCAAGATTTTTCGGTCGGGTTCCTGCTTGTCAGTGGTAGCCTATAGGACTGAAGACCTGAACGGTATATATATAAAATACGAGGTTCTTTGTCCGAAATCGTAATGAAGTGGTGGCTACAATGGCTCTCTCGCTTCATCGAAGCGCATCGGGCTAAACTTCTGGAGATGTCCTCCCATGTCAGTTGTGTAGGATGGAGGACGGAGGACGGAGGGCCTGGCAAGGGATAACGTGTAGTCGTTCGGTTTCGATTCGCCGTGTGGGGTTTTTCCGGTTTCTCCCACTGTCGCATACATTTCTTTTCCGATGCATTGCACAATACGTCAGCACTAGAATTACGCCTCGGACTATATTTGTCAAGTTTAGCCATACTGGGGTGAAAAAAATCAAATTCTAAGACAATATCAGAAACCAAAAATCAACGTCATAGGGTCACGGGTCAATAGCCATAATTAGACCACGGAATACCTTTTACGAGACGGAACACGTTGGTTTGTTTCCATTTGTTAGAGAGAATTTTTCTGAAAATATCACAGGTACATGGGGACAGGAACGCCCTTATTAGACTAAGGCACACCAGACCTATAATATAATAATACTAATAGAGTCAATGTGATTTTTCAAAGTTTTAGAGTTTTTGTTTTTTTCTGAACATATTTCAAATTTTTGATCTTATTTTATCCATATTTGATGCTAAATAATATAATATTTACTATCAAACATGTAATTCATATTTAAAAAAAAAATACCTTCTGATGTATAGATCAGGTGTGCCATAGTCTAATAAGGGCGTTCCTGTCCCAATGTACCTGTGGAAAATATGCCGGGATTACTGTATAATACCACATATTAAATGTTGCAGTGACACGATGAAAACAACTTATCCCAGGTCTGTGGAATAAATATGGTCAACAGTAGAGAAATAGCACCAATGATTGAAAGAATCTGTTATTTACTGGAAACAAGTATTTTTTATAAAAAAACTATTTCAGTAAAACAATATCCAAGAGAAATACATACTAAATACACATGAAAACGATTTTGGCAAAAATAAACAAACGCAATAATATAAATTTCCTCATACCAGGCGCGGATCCAGAGGGTGGGTCCAGGGGGTCCGGACCCCCCCCTGCTCAGACTTGAAAAATTTTATGCGATTTTATTGGCGATTTTTAGACCTGTAATTTTGGTATTTACCTTCCGGAAATACGTCAGAATGCACCAAATTGAATCTAATTTACCAAATTTTTCTAGGGGAGGGACCCCAAACCCCCCTTAATTGGTTGAGCTCCTTCGGCGCTGGGCGTTATCAAACCTAGACACCCCCCCCTGCAAAAAAATCCTGGATCCGCACCTGCATACACAACAATACCATATACTACTAGTAAGAGAAATGAGGTTTAACGTCCACTCGACACAAATTTGGTCATTTCCGGACTAACATGGTTTAATTTTATTTCAATAATTCGCTTGCGCGTAGGGGTCTTTAGCAGTGGGAGGAAACTGGAGTGCCCGGAGGTTAAAACCCACAAGGTTGAGAAGGCAACCTATCTCCATACGCTCACACAGGGATCGAAACCACAGCCGCAAGCCAGAGGTGACCGGCCAGCTAGAGGTTGAAGCGTGGCACTCTAAACCACTAGGCCATCCCAACCCCCCCACTACTAGTAAATGAAATGAAATGGGTTTTAACGTCCTACTCTTCTGCACCTAACCTGGGTTAATGGAAGACAAGCATATGCTATACAGTGTGCTATGAGGAAATTTTGCCCGGGCAGCACCGCTACAGCCTACACTTATATTGAATTCCAACTGCCAAGGAATCTTTTACGTGCACGCCAATGTGTACACTGGACCACGGTTTCCCATACCATCTTAACGACTAGACAGCTGTCCTTGTCAGGCCCCTCAGTTCTGCATCATTGACAAGGGGAAACCACACCGATAAATTGAGATGAACTTTCTTGGCCAATGCAGGGATCTAACACACCACTAGTATTGATGAAAAATGTATATAATAATTATAATAATATCATTGTTCTGGAGAACGGTTTCTAATCTGCTGTTCAGATTATTATATTCACAGAATACACACAGATCAGGTCTTGTGCCCATTTACACTGTACAAGATATATACCAGTATATAAATATATATATAAAAGAAAAACAAATAGTTATCTTAATGATTCCAGTAAAATGAATTAGAAATGAAATGAAGTTTAACGTCCTACTGTTTTGTTCCTATACATGTACTGGGCTAATGAAAACAGGCATACACCATACAGTGTGCTATGAGGGAAATTTGGCCGGGTACAGCACTATTCCCTACTCTTCATTCGAATTCCAACTGCCAAGGGATCTTTTTATGTGCACACCAATGTAAACAAAGGACCTCGGTTTTTCATCACATCCGGACGACTAGACAGCTGTAATTGTACCTTTTTACATGCACACCAATGTATACAAGAGACCTCAGTTTTTCGTCACATCCAAACGACTAGACAGCTGTCCTTGTACCTTGTTAGACCCTCCTTTTGCACCACTGACAAGGAGAAACCACGTCGGAAATGAAACAGAATAAAAAAATAAAATGGGGTTTAACGTCCTACTGCTCTGTTCCTAAGCTAGACTAATGAAGATGGGCATATGCTATACAGTGTGCTATCGAATTCCAACTGCCAAGGGGTCTTTTTACGTGCACACCAATGTATACAAGGGACCTCGGTTTTTCGTTACATCCAATCAACAAGACGGCTGTCCTTGTACCTTTTTACAGGCACACCAATGAATACAAGGGACCTCAGTTTTACGTAACATCCGAACGACTAGGGGGGTGGGATGGCCTAGTGGTCTAGAGTGCCGCGCTTCGGCCTCTAGCTGGCTGGTCACCTCTGGCTTGCGGCTGTGGTTTCGATCCCTGGTGTGAGCGTATGTGGCATGGAGATAGGGGCGCCTTCTCAACCTCGTGGGTTTCCTCCGGGCACTTCGGTTTCCTCCCACTGCTAAAGACCCCTACGCGCAAGCGAATTATTGAAATAAAATTGAACCATATGTTAGTCCCGAAATGACCTAGTTTGTGTCGAGTGGACGTTAAACCCCATTTCTCTCTCTCTCCGAACGACTAGACAGCTGTCCTTGTACCTTGTTAGACCCTCCTTTTGCACCACTGACAAGGAGAAACCACGTCGGAAATGAAACAGAATAAGAAAATAAAATGGGGTTTAACGTCCTACTGCTCTGTTCCTAAGCTAGGCTAATGAAGATGGGCATATGCTATACAGTGTGCTATCGAATTCCAACTGCCAAGGGGTCTTTTTACGAGCACACCAATGTATACAAGGGACCTCGGTTTTTCGTCACATCCAAACAACTAGACGGCTGTCATCGTACCTTTTTACATGCACACCAATGAATACAAGGGACCTCGGTTTTACGTAACTAGACAGCTGCCCTTGTACCTTGTTAGACCCTCCTTTTGCACCACTGACAAGGAGAAACCAAGTCGGAAATGAAACAGAACAAAAAAATAAAATGCTGTTTAATGCCTCCTGCTGTGTTCCTAAGCTGGACTAATGAAGATGGGCATATGCTATACAGTGTGCTATCATGGAAATTTTACCAAGGCAGCGGCGCTACGGCCTACTCTCATCACATCAGAACGACTAGACAGCTGTCCTTGTACCTCGTCAGTCACCCCCTCCCCACGGCCTGCACCACTGACAAGATAAACCACCTCGGAAATGAAATAGAATAAAAATAAAACAAAACCATACAATATTAATCAGCATAGTGACAAAATATAACATGAAAATTTATTGACATGTACAGTACATTTAATTAAAACATTTTTTAAAATATGTATTTAAAAACTGCTTAAAAAATACATGTACATGAATACAGGTTTAAGCCTACTCATAAAAAATCACATAATTTCATAGATATCATCATCAGTATTAAAATCAATGTCACTGTCGAACAATTTACACAAATCCATACAAGAAAGTTTTCACTTGTAACAAGTACATCTATCTGTAATGCAGCCTGATTTGTATCCACAGTGAAAATTTTATTTGGTGCTTGATCTCTAGTCACCCTAACCCTGTCATTTTAAACAGTAGTGTTTAACAAAAGGGGCAAAAATTTTTGCAGCTACAGTAAGGCAACGCGGGGGGAATGCGCCAGAATAGGCCCCTGTTTTGATTGGTGGTGCAAGGGACAAAGCAACATTTTCATCCAGGGGACACATGCAAAGTCAATCTGGTGTGGAATTAATTCACACATATTTTTTTCATCAATAGGGCCTAACATGTGCTCTTGTACCAACTCATCTATTTTGGTTCTCTTTTTCTCCATAACATCTTGGGTATATTTCTTAAAGTACTGTGCATGGTGTTTCACCTCAATGGTGACACAGTCTTCACCATATTAGTCCTTATTGGTCTGAGTGGTCTTGATTCGAGTAGTCCTTACTCCTTGGTGACTGCGAGTTGTCATGCATTTAGGAATATAAGAATATCTATCTTTATCAATCAACTTGTTAAATGATCCCCATAACAAATTAACACCAATTATTCTTTTTTTGTTGGTAAAATTTTAGCTGCTTGCTTCTCTAACATCACTTTCTAACTTTCGTCAACAAGTTTGGAATCGTGATAATGTTTCATACACAGTTGTTTTGTTATTTTTTAAGTTGAAATGTGAGAACTCTGTATTATTAGTATACCCCAATGATTGAGTCTTTGAGAACTTTGTCTGCACATTCCTGGAGTTCTTTATCTTACAAATCAGCATTTGTCTCCGGCACAAACCTGCCATTTCCATCTAATTCGATCCAATGGTTAGCCAGGACCTAAAATTGTTCCCAGCTTGTCGCACTGAACGGTTTTAGCTTAGTGTTTTTAACAAAATATTCACAAGTATTCAGTTTTCGCTATCCTTCCGCCATATTTACTATCAACACAGAACGGTAACCTTTGACTCTACTCGACCTTCCATTATGTGTGTCTGATTGGCGAGCTATGTCACGTGATATGTTAAAACCAAATCACCGCGAAATTCAAATACCATCGCACATTAAGTAAGCCTGTATTTATTTTACGGCTTCTGTCAAACGTCAAAGAATGGATAACAGAAAAGTCGCGTGACAATGAAGTAATACTAGAAGAATTAGATGATGTACCTTTTTTTACCCGAAACTTGCTAGGACGGAAAACAGAAGCAGGCAAGCTAGAAATTTCACACCACGGCATATATATAGGCTATATATGTAGGCCTAAAGTGGAGAATTTTTTGCCTGGACGTATTTTTTCTATTTTTTTATGCATTGTCTACCGTAAACAAAGAAGTACTTGTACTTTATCTACTTTAATATATATATATTATAAATAAAATCTAAGTGTGTATGGGTGTGTTTATGTATGTTTGTTTTCTCCACCTACACATTATTATGTGTTATTAAATTAACCAGCATCACAACAGGAATGTTTTAGGTCAGTGAATTCGGGCCAAGGCGAATTACGCTTCGTCGCCGCGATTAACCCCAACATATCTCGTATCAAATTGAAAAGAACGACCACGTACATGTATTTTAGGCCATCGAATCTGTCCTACAGGCAAATTTGGGCCACGAACGAATAAAACCTCGGGAGAATTTAGGTCCCGTGGGAATTTGAGCACTGGGCGAATATGGGCCCCTAGCAAATTTGGGCCATGGGCGAACTTGGACCCCGGGCGAATTTGGGCCCGTGTATAGGCGGGTAAACTACGAGTAGTTTATTTGATAATATTTGATAATATTAGCATCATAGAAAGAAGCGGGTATCGAAACCGAGCCCCCCCCCCCCCACACACACACACACCCACGCCAATGTGTAGCCTATACGAGACCTCGCTGTTCCATGTCATCCGAACGACATGCTGTCCCCAGGCCTTCCGACCTACACTGATAAGAGGGTACCTCGCAAGAAAGGCTAGACTACGCATTGAGCCACCGCAGCTCCAACTTATTTCGAATCCGGACACATGACCTCGATTATTTAACCCAACCCTTCCTTCTCCACTGATATGGAAAAAACCCGCTAGAATATTTCCGATGAACTTTGATGAAATGAAATGAAATATGGTTTAACGTCCTACTGTTCTGCTCCGACTGTACTATAAGGGAAATTGTGCTCGGAAAGCGGCACCTAGGTCTCCTCTTATATCGGATCCAGGCTGCCAAGGGATCTTTTACGTGTACGTCAATTTACAGCCTAGGATTTTCATCCCATCCGAACAAATAGACAACTGTCCTTGCCAAACCCTCCGTCCTGCACCAATGCAATGACATGGGGAACACGTCGGAAAACCCGATAAACTTTCTTGTCCAATGCAAGGATCGAACACGTGACCTTCAGTTTAGTGAGCCAGCGTCTTACCCACTTAGCAGCCGTGGCTCCAAACATTAACGTCCTACTCACTGAGCCACCGTAGCTCCTACTTCATTTTGATTCCGAATACGGGACATTGTTTTTCTATGCCACCCGACGACTTTACGTGGTCCCCTGTCAATTCTTTCCTCCTACACCACTGAAGTAAGAGAGCAAACGTCCCACTCACTGACCCACCGTAGTTCCCACTTCAATTAGATTCCGGACACGAGGCCTCGGTTATTTTTATTCATTCCTAACGATTATACTTTGTCTCTTGCTAAGCTCTCCGTTCTACAGGACTTCGGTTATTTTTATGCCATCCGAACTATTATACTTTGTCTCTTGCTAAGTTCTCCGTCCTACACCACTGACAATAGTGAACATCGCCAAAAATCACGAGGAACTTTGAAGAAGTTACAGAGCAAACGTCCTACCCAGTGAGCCACCGTAGAACCAACTTCCTTGCGATTCCAGACACAGGACATCGTTTTTTAAAATCCCATTCGAACAACTATACATTGTCCCTTGTCAGGCTCTCCATCCTGCAGCACTGACAAAACCACGCATCAAGTGAAAACACCCGATGAATATTTTTAGAGAGCAAAGAAAGATTTGACTGAAGACTTAAAATCAATTACAGAATACAATACTATCTGTGCAAGAAGAAATTAAGCTTGTTTAGGACTATTACATTTTCTAGAACTTCAAACATTTTCGTTTATTATAATCCATGTCAAAATACAAAAATGCCGATACGGTAGTCAGTGGACATGCGTAATAACTGCACTTCCGAGGCGAGGGAGCGAGAACACGAGAAGACGAGATTGTGACGAAGCGAGGGAGCGAGAACACGAGAAGACGAGATTGACTCAAAGGCGAGGGAGCGAGGGAGCGAGAAGTCGAGGTTTTTCAAAGGCGAGAACACGAGGGAGCGAGAAGTCGAGGGCGAGAAGTCGAGGGCGAGAAGTTGAGGGAGCGAGAAGTCGAGGGCGAGGGAGCGAGAACACGAGGTTTTTCAAAGGCGAGAACACGAGGGAGCGAGAAGTCGAGGGACGAGAAGACGAGAAGTCGAGGTGAAAGTAATCTCGTGTTCTCGGGGCGAGATCCTCGTATTCTCGCCCTGTTTCCTCGCGTTCTCGCTCTCTCGCTCAATCGCCCTCGACTTCTCGCTCCCTCGACTTCTCGTCTTCTCGTGTTCTCGCCCTCGACTTCTCGCTCCCTCGACTTCTCGCCCTCGACTTCTCGCGGCGAGGGGACGAGATTCTGAAATGGCCGCAATAGGCTTCCATACTCGGGGCGAGATCCTCGTATTCTCGCCCTGTTTCCTCGCGTTCTCGCTCTCTCGCTCCCTCGCCCTCGACTTCTCGCTCCCTCGACTTCTCGTCTTCTCGTGTTCTCGCCCTCGACTTCTCGTCTTCTCGTGTTCTCGCCCTCGACTTCTCGCGGCGAGGGGACGAGATTCTGAAATGGCCGCAATAGGCTTCCATAGGCTACACATTGGCGTGGGTGTGTGTGTGTGTGTGGGGGGGGCTCGGTTTCGATACCCGCTTCTTTCTATGATGCTAATATTATCAAATATTATCAAATAAACTACTCGCCCGGGGTCCAAGTTCGCCCATGGCCCAAATTTGCTAGGGGCCCATATTCGCCCAGTGCTCAAATTCCCACGGGACCTAAATTCTCCCGAGGTTTTATTCGTTCGTGGCCCAAATTTGCCTGTAGGACAGATTCGATGGCCTAAAATACATGTACGTGGTCGTTCTTTTCAATTTGATACGAGATATGTTGGGGTTAATCGCGGCGACGAAGCGTAATTCGCCTTGGCCCGAATTCACTGACCTAAAACATTCCTGTTGTGATGCTGGTTAATTTAATAACACATAATAATGTGTAGGTGGAGAAAACAAACATACATAAACACACCCATACACACTTAGATTTTATTTATAATATATATATATTAAAGTAGATAAAGTACAAGTACTTCTTTGTTTACGGTAGACAATGCATAAAAAAATAGAAAAAATACGTCCAGGCAAAAAATTCTCCACTTTAGGCCTACATATATAGCCTATATATATGCCGTGGTGTGAAATTTCTAGCTTGCCTGCTTCTGTTTTCCGTCCTAGCAAGTTTCGGGTAAAAAAAGGTACATCATCTAATTCTTCTAGTATTACTTCATTGTCACGCGACTTTTCTGTTATCCATTCTTTGACGTTTGACAGAAGCCGTAAAATAAATACAGGCTTACTTAATGTGCGATGGTATTTGAATTTCGCGGTGATTTGGTTTTAACAAATCACGTGACATAGCTCGCCAATCAGACACACATAATGGAAGGTCGAGTAGAGTCAAAGGTTACCGTTCTGTTTTGATAGTAAATATGGCGGAAGGATAGCGAAAACTGAATACTTGTGAATATTTTGTTAAAAACACTAAGCTAAAACCGTTCAGTGCGACAAGCTGGGAACAATTTTAGGTCCTGGCTAACCATTGGATCGAATTAGATGGAAATGGCAGGTTTGTGCCGGAGACAAATGCTGATTTGTAAGACAAAGAACTCCAGGAATGTGCAGACAAAGTTCTCAAAGACTCAATCATACTAATAATACAGAGTTCTCACATTTCAACTTAAAAAATAACAAAACAACTGTGTATGAAACATTATCACGATTCCAAACTTGTTGACGAAAGTTAGAAAGTGATGTTAGAGAAGCAAGCAGCTAAAATTTTACTAACAAAAAAAGAATAATTGGTGTTAATTTGTTATGGGGATCATTTAACAAGTTGATTGATAAAGATAGATATTCTTATATTCCTAAATGCATGACAACTCGCAGTCACCAAGGAGTAAGGACTACTCGAATCAAGACCACTCAGACCAATAAGGACTAATATGGTGAAGACTGTGTCACCATTGAGGTGAAACACCATGCACAGTACTTTAAGAAATATACCCAAGATGTTATGGAGAAAAAGAGAACCAAAATAGATGAGTTGGTACAAGAGCACATGTTAGGCCCTATTGATGAAAAAAATATGTGTGAATTAATTCCACACCAGATTGACTTTGCATGTGTCCCCTGGATGAAAATGTTGCTTTGTCCCTTGCACCACCAATCAAAACAGGGGCCTATTCTGGCGCATTCCCCCCGCGTTGCCTTACTGTAGCTGCAAAAATTTTTGCCCCTTTTGTTAAACACTACTGTTTAAAATGACAGGGTTAGGGTGACTAGAGATCAAGCACCAAATAAAATTGTTCTTGTTACAAGTGAAAACTTTCTTGTATGGATTTGTGTAAATTGTTCGACAGTGACATTGATTTTAATACTGATGATGATATCTATGAAATTATGTGATTTTTTATGAGTAGGCTTAAACCTGTATTCATGTACATGTATTTTTTAAGCAGTTTTTAAATACATATTTTAAAAAATGTTTTAATTAAATGTACTGTACATGTCAATAAATTTTCATGTTATATTTTGTCACTATGCTGATTAATATTGTATGGTTTTGTTTTATTTTTATTCTATTTCATTTCCGAGGTGGTTTATCTTGTCAGTGGTGCAGGCTGTGGGGAGGGGGTGACTGACGAGGTACAAGGACAGCTGTCTAGTCGTTCTGATGTGATGAGAGTAGGCCGTAGCGCCGCTGCCTTGGTAAAATTTCCATGATAGCACACTGTATAGCATATGCCCATCTTCATTAGTCCAGCTTAGGAACACAGCAGGAGGCATTAAACAGCATTTTATTTTTTTGTTCTGTTTCATTTCCGTCTTGGTTGTCCTTGTCAGTGGTGCAAAAGGAGGGTCTAACAAGGTACAAGGACAGCTGTCTAGTTACGTAAAACCGAGGTCCCTTGTATTCATTGGTGTGCATGTAAAAAGGTACGATGACAGCCGTCTAGTTGTTTGGATGTGACGAAAAACCGAGGTCCCTTGTATACATTGGTGTGCACGTAAAAAGACCCCTTGGCAGTTGGAATTCGATAGCACACTGTATAGCATATGCCCATCTTCATTAGCCTAGCTTAGGAACAGAGCAGTAGGACGTTAAACCCCATTTTATTTTCTTATTCTGTTTCATTTCCGACGTGGTTTCTCCTTGTCAGTGGTGCAAAAGGAGGGTCTAACAAGGTACAAGGACAGCTGTCTAGTCGTTCGGAGAGAGAGAGAAATGGGGTTTAACGTCCACTCGACACAAACTAGGTCATTTCGGGACTAACATATGGTTCAATTTTATTTCAATAATTCGCTTGCGCGTAGGGGTCTTTAGCAGTGGGAGGAAACCGAAGTGCCCGGAGGAAACCCACGAGGTTGAGAAGGCGCCCCTATCTCCATGCCACATACGCTCACACCAGGGATCGAAACCACAGCCGCAAGCCAGAGGTGACCAGCCAGCTAGAGGCCGAAGCGCGGCACTCTAGACCACTAGGCCATCCCACCCCCCTAGTCGTTCGGATGTTACGTAAAACTGAGGTCCCTTGTATTCATTGGTGTGCCTGTAAAAAGGTACAAGGACAGCCGTCTTGTTGATTGGATGTAACGAAAAACCGAGGTCCCTTGTATACATTGGTGTGCACGTAAAAAGACCCCTTGGCAGTTGGAATTCGATAGCACACTGTATAGCATATGCCCATCTTCATTAGTCTAGCTTAGGAACAGAGCAGTAGGACGTTAAACCCCATTTTATTTTTTTATTCTGTTTCATTTCCGACGTGGTTTCTCCTTGTCAGTGGTGCAAAAGGAGGGTCTAACAAGGTACAAGGACAGCTGTCTAGTCGTTTGGATGTGACGAAAAACTGAGGTCTCTTGTATACATTGGTGTGCATGTAAAAAGGTACAATTACAGCTGTCTAGTCGTCCGGATGTGATGAAAAACCGAGGTCCTTTGTTTACATTGGTGTGCACATAAAAAGATCCCTTGGCAGTTGGAATTCGAATGAAGAGTAGGGAATAGTGCTGTACCCGGCCAAATTTCCCTCATAGCACACTGTATGGTGTATGCCTGTTTTCATTAGCCCAGTACATGTATAGGAACAAAACAGTAGGACGTTAAACTTCATTTCATTTCTAATTCATTTTACTGGAATCATTAAGATAACTATTTGTTTTTCTTTTATATATATATTTATATACTGGTATATATCTTGTACAGTGTAAATGGGCACAAGACCTGATCTGTGTGTATTCTGTGAATATAACAATCTGAACAGCAGATTAGAAACCGTTCTCCAGAACAATGATATTATTATAATTATTATATACATTTTCATCAATACTAGTGGTGTGTTAGATCCCTGCATTGGCCAAGAAAGTTCATCTCAATTTACCGGTGTGGTTTCCCCTTGTCAATGATGCAGAACTGAGGGGCCTGACAAGGACAGCTGTCTAGTCGTTAAGATGGTATGGGAAACCGTGGTCCAGTGTACACATTGGCGTGCACGTAAAAGATTCCTTGGCAGTTGGAATTCAATATAAGTGTAGGCTGTAGCGGTGCTGCCCGGGCAAAATTTCCTCATAGCACACTGTATAGCATATGCTTGTCTTTCATTAACCCAGGTTAGGTGCAGAAGAGTAGGACGTTAAAACCCATTTCATTTCATTTACTAGTAGTGGGGGGGTTGGGATGGCCTAGTGGTTTAGAGTGCCACGCTTCAACCTCTAGCTGGCCGGTCACCTCTGGCTTGCGGCTGTGGTTTCGATCCCTGTGTGAGCGTATGGAGATAGGTTGCCTTCTCAACCTTGTGGGTTTTAACCTCCGGGCACTCCAGTTTCCTCCCACTGCTAAAGACCCCTACGCGCAAGCGAATTATTGAAATAAAATTAAACCATGTTAGTCCGGAAATGACCAAATTTGTGTCGAGTGGACGTTAAACCTCATTTCTCTTACTAGTAGTATATGGTATTGTTGTGTATGCAGGTGCGGATCCAGGATTTTTTTGCAGGGGGGGGGGGGGTTCTAGGTTTGATAACGCCCAGCGCCGAAGGAGCTCAACCAATTAAGGGGGGTTTGGGGTCCCTCCCCTAGAAAAATTTGGTAAATTAGATTCAATTTGGTGCATTCTGACGTATTTCCGGAAGGTAAATACCAAAATTACAGGTCTAAAAATCGCCAATAAAATCGCATAAAATTTTTCAAGTCTGAGCAGGGGGGGGGGGGGGTCCGGACCCCCTGGACCCCCCCTCTGGATCCGCGCCTGGTATGAGGAAATTTATATTATTGCGTTTGTTTATTTTTGCCAAAATCGTTTTCATGTGTATTTAGTATGTATTTCTCTTGGATATTGTTTTACTGAAATAGTTTTTTTATAAAAAATACTTGTTTCCAGTAAATAACAGATTCTTTCAATCATTGGTGCTATTTCTCTACTGTTGACCATATTTATTCCACAGACCTGGGATAAGTTGTTTTCATCGTGTCACTGCAACATTTAATATGTGGTATTATACAGTAATCCCGGCATATTTTCCACAGGTACATTGGGACAGGAACGCCCTTATTAGACTATGGCACACCTGATCTATACATCAGAAGGTATTTTTTTTTAAAATATGAATTACATGTTTGATAGTAAATATTATATTATTTAGCATCAAATATGGATAAAATAAGATCAAAAATTTGAAATATGTTCAGAAAAAAACAAAAACTCTAAAACTTTGAAAAATCACATTGACTCTATTAGTATTATTATATTATAGGTCTGGTGTGCCTTAGTCTAATAAGGGCGTTCCTGTCCCCATGTACCTGTGATATTTTCAGAAATATTCTCTCTAACAAATGGAAACAAACCAACGTGTTCCGTCTCGTAAAAGGTATTCCGTGGTCTAATTATGGCTATTGACCCGTGACCCTATGACGTTGATTTTTGGTTTCTGATATTGTCTTAGAATTTGATTTTTTTCACCCCAGTATGGCTAAACTTGACAAATATAGGCGTAATTCTAGTGCTGACGTATTGTGCAATGCATCGGAAAAGAAATGTATGCGACAGTGGGAGAAACCGGAAAAACCCCACACGGCGAATCGAAACCGAACGACTACACGTTATCCCTTGCCAGGCCCTCCATCCTACACAACTGACATGGGAGGACATCTCCAGAAGTTTAGCCCGATGCGCTTCGATGAAGCGAGAGAGCCATTGTAGCCACCACTTCATTACTATTTCGGACAAAGAACCTCGTATTTTATATATATACCGTTCAGGTCTTCAGTCCTATAGGCTACCACTGACAAGCAGGAACCCGACCGAAAAATCCTGAAAAACTTTGATAAAGTAAAAGAGCAAACGTCGATCCTATTCACTGAGCCATCGTAGCTCCATTTGTATTCCGGCCACGGGATCTCGGTTATTTGTATTCCATCCGAACAACTATTCATTGTCCCTTCTCAGGCCCGTCCTACACCACTTACACCACTTGGTATTCGATCCCTGCATTTGAAGAGAAAGTTCATCCAGATTTTATTTCGGGCGTGATTTCTCCTTGTCAGTGATGCAAATCGTAGGGCCTGTCAAGGACACCTATTGGCGTGCACATAAAAGATCACTTGGAAGTTTAAATTCGATGTAAGAGTAGGCCTTAGCGCCACTGCCCGGGCAAAATTTCCTTGATAGCACACTGTATTATTGTATCGTATGCCCGTCTTCATTATCCCAATTTAGGAACAGAACAGTAGGACGTTAGACCCCATTTTATTTCATTTCATTTCATTTAGATTCCGGACACGTCACCTCGGTTATTTTTATTTCATCCGAACGATTATACGTTGTCTCTTGCTAGGCTCTCTGTTCTACACCACTGACAATAGTGAACATCGCCAAAAATCACGAGGTACTTTGAAGAAGTTACAGAGCAAACGTCCTACCCAGTGAGCCACCGTAGAACCAACTTCCTTGCGATTCCAGACACAGGACATCGTTTTTTAAAATCCCATTCGAACAACTATACATTGTCCCTTGTCAGGCTCTCCATCCTGCAGCACTGACAAAACCACGCATCAAGTGAAAACACCCGATGGATATTTTTAGAGAGCAAAGAAAGATTTGACTGGAGACTTAAAATCAATTACAGAATACAATACTATCTGTGCAAGAAGAAATTAAGCTTGTATAGGACTATTACATTTTCTAGAACTTCAAACATTTTCGTTTATTATAATCCATGTCAAAATACAAAAATGCCGATACGGTAGTCAGTGGACATGCGTAATAACTGCACTTCCGAGGCGAGGGAGCGAGAACACGAGAAGACGAGATTGTGACGAAGCGAGGGAGCGAGAACACGAGAAGACGAGATTGACTCAAAGGCGAGGGAGCGAGGGAGCGAGAAGTCGAGGTTTTTCAAAGGCGAGAACACGAGGGAGCGAGAAGTCGAGGGCGAGAAGTCGAGGGAGCGAGAAGTCGAGGGCGAGGGAGCGAGAACACGAGGTTTTTCAAAGGCGAGAACACGAGGGAGCGAGAAGTCGAGGGACGAGAAGACGAGAAGTCGAGGTGAAAGTAATCTCGTGTTCTCGGGGCGAGATCCTCGTATTCTCGCCCTGTTTCCTCGCGTTCTCGCTCTCTCGCTCCCTCGCCCTCGACTTCTCGCTCCCTCGACTTCTCGTCTTCTCGTGTTCTCGCCCTCGACTTCTCGTCTTCTCGTGTTCTCGCCCTCGACTTCTCGCGGCGAGGGGACGAGATTCTGAAATGGCCGCAATAGGCTTCCATATTGAACCCCATTTCATTTCGTTTCATTAGGTGAATGTCTAGACTGAGTTCAATGATTAACATTTCGAGCAGAGCTAAGCAATTTCATTAGTCGACGCTTTAGGACAAGATAACTTTGATTCTATCTGATAGAGAGTGATGAAGCTTGGTGTATCAACCTCACTGTTGGCTTGTTCTAATATAATATTGACACAAAGTTAAAAAATGTCATGGGCACAGATCTCCACAGATTTCCCCATTCGAAATTATGCATCGACGACTGATGAGTATTTTCTCCACGATAATATAAGATATCGGTCCGTGGATATGAAACAATGGCACTTTTTGCAAAATTCTTAATACATGACATGAATTCTTATGTGTAAATGTAGTACTTTCTGACCATCAGATTTCTGCGAAATCTGCATATACCCCTATCCCCCCTGTAAAGCTCACGCCTGCGGTGTCTGGCTCTTGGTTGTGTCACTCGTATTAGGGGCACGTGCATTAGTCAGTGTTATTTTTGCTACCCCACCATTCAACAGCATCTATATGTACGCCCCTGACGGGACACTTTGCTGTAATATAATACAATAAACAGCTGTGTTACTGTGCAGAGTTGATCTCCATTTTGTAACGTAATTAAGATAATTCGGTCTATTGCAGGTTTTTAATTTTGTTTCAAATATGACATAAATGATTACTTAGACACTTTATCACATTTACAAGCCTAAAATCAACTCTCTAGACACCGGAAAGCCGAAATTTAGACTGATTGAATGATGGTCGCCATATAATGATTGGTGATTCGAGAAGGAGTCTCGAATAACAAGGACAGTTGCTACGAACAAAAAAAAAACAAAAAAACAATCTATGCCACAAAACGTACACCTCTATGGACACACCTTGTCAAACCATCAAACATCGATAACTTCGCTGAGAATAAAGTAATTCAGGCGCGAATCCAGAGGGGGGTCCAGGGGGTCCGGACCCCCCCCCCCCCCCTGCTCAGGCTTGAAATTTTTTTTATGCGATTTTATTGGCGAATTAGACCTGTTATTTTGGAATTTACCTTCCGGAAATACGTCATAATGAACCAAATTGAATCTAATTTACCAAATTATCGGTCGAGCTTAATTAGTTAAGCAATTATAAAACCTAGACCCCCCCCCCCCTGCAAAAAATCCTGGATCCGCACCTGTAATTTGAATGAATTTTACAATAAATACTGCACCATTAAATAAATTTTCTTGTATACAAAGGAGGTAACCATGGCGTTTATCTATTTATTATTTGTTGGTTTATTTCGCATCAGTAGATTCTGCACATAGATCTATATATGAAACAGATTTCAAAATGAATAGCTCCTAGATTCGATCTCGGTGTTCAGTGTGACTTAATCTAAATTACTGGAATTGGAATGCGAAGTACTGTAGGCAGACGGTCGCAGAAACACCGCTGTGGGCGAGATGAACGACCTCTCCCCATCCGAATACAAATGTAAAACAAATATCTTATATAATTTTTTAATACCATCGTCAATTAGAGAATGGAACAAATAAAGTGCAGACACAAAATATTCGATATCTCGAAATATTTTCAATTCCCAACGCATGGTGCAAGATCCAATATCCCAAAAGCTTTTTTGTTTGGAACCCACGTAAAACAAATCATTCATTCTAAACTGCAGCAATCTAAACGGGCATACATTTTACGTCATATTTCTGACAATCCATCCAGTGTGGTCATCAGTTTGAAGACACTGGATATTTTTTTTTTGTTGAATTGTTCCTTATATATTCAGATGCCCGAAATAGTACAATAAATAATTTACCTATACTATCATTCAATATTTTTTTAAAACTGTCCACTCGCTTTTCGAAATCACCAGACGGTTCCAAGGACAACTATAACTCACTCACTGTAATCAGTGCCGGACTGGTGGACCGAAGGCCAACCTGTCAGGTCATTGACCAAGGCCCACAAGAACGAGCCGAAGGGAGCGCGCCGAAGGGGTGCGAGCGTCCGAGGAGGAGGGGGGGTCTGGATGGGTTCACCCCACAGGAAAATTTTTAAAATTGACAACCGCAAACCCACTTTCCAAGAATTTCAGACTGTAATTATATTTTCACTATAGTACATTGTTAGTGTCTTTATGTAAATATACGTGTATCTATATCTGGCATGGAGGGAGAAGGGTTAAAACATACGACACACCTGTGCTTGCCTACTCCATGATCAAACACGATAGCAGATGGCTTCCATCTTGTTTACTGACGGTACTACTTATTTTAAGACAGACTCGGCTTTCCAATTTATAATATCTACGTCATTGGGGATTTCCAATTTACACTCACTGGTTGCTATGACCCGCTATGGCGTTGTCTAGAAACGCGCGTGCTCGCGTTAGTTTAAAATTTTTGCTATACGTTTAACATGGACTATTTGATGTAATTTGCCTGATTTGATTTGGCCCCATTTCCATAAATTTAGGTTGTTTTTTAGAAATTTTTAGCAAATGTTAATCTTAGGTGTTTTTTAATTCTAGCCGAAGTAAATTTTTTTACAATTTATAGCGAGTTAAGTTATCGTCTCTAAGAGGCGGGCGTAGTATTTTAAATGGCGGCCATTTGCCATCATGTGTATTCTTGAAGTAGGTACACATGATGTAATCGTATGGGGTTAAAAGGGACATAACACTCTTGCTGGTTTGGCAGCTCCAGAAAATGTTTCCTACCTGTTGTGTAAATTATCCATTACATCCTATTTTACTTGTCCAGAGGGTTCGAAAATATTTTAAAATCCAAGTCACATTTGAAAAGGTTTACGTTAGGCTTTTCATATCATTCAGTTGAATTTTTCCAATTTTTTACATTAGGTGTGTTAAGATGAAATTTGTATCGTCAATAATTGGAATATTGTAAAATAATACAATTTGTTGACCAGAATAAAGATTGGGACATATTATTCGGTTACAAAAGGAGTGTTATTGGGGCTTTAACATAGGCTATGTCTGTTCCCCAAACCCTATTTAGTCCACCTTCATTAGCCCAGGTTAGAAAAGTAGGACGTTAAACCCAATTTCATTTCATTTTATTTCCAATCCCTATTCAGACCCATATCTGAATAAAAACTTTTGCTTAGAAGAAAAAAATGCCCCCCCCCCCCTATAGCACCATGTTATGTATGCCCTGTATGTATTCATTTGCCCGGTTGGCTAAAAACAACGTTAATAACCATTTTATTTCCTATAGCGAACAACGGACATAAACAAAACTCTTAACTACGTGTAATAATATTATCTGCATAATAATGCATATTGCAAAGGTGCCGTAACGTATTGCAAAAATACCAGGGTAAGGACTAGATCGATTTTGTTTTTGTTTTGTATTTAAAGGAAGTTAGGTACCAGACAGACGCATATACACCGATAACACATTAGAATATGGTGTTAGGTAGTCAAAATGCGGGACAGTAACAATAGTTATTGTGTTTACACTGATAGACGTAAATATGTTATTTTACAGTAAATGTATAATGGCAGCAAATTACTGTATATTTCTATACATCGTATTTTTACACGACAAGAGACCAAACCGTGCAATCACAACATAGTGTAAATATACATCATATTAAATTTACACACAGCATCATAAAAGAAACGCCCACAAAGCAAACCCTATAATACTACAAAAATATGATTTCAAATTTATAATTTACTAAGAGGTTATATAACAAAATATAATATCCAAACATGTATTTAAAACAAATATTTGAATATTGAGAATGATCTATGTCCAACAAGTCTATAACTTGCCGAATAAAATTTGTGAAATGAAATTGAGTTTAACCTCCTGTTTTGCTCCGACTTGGGCTAATGAAGACTGGTATACGCCATACAATGTGCTGTGAGGGAAGGTTTTCTCGGACAGCGGCACTACGGCCTACTCTTATATCGAATTCCAACTGTCAAAGGATCTTTTACGTGCACACGAATGTGGATACGGAATCTCGGTTTTTCGTCCCATTCGAACGACCTCCGCCCCGCATCAATGACATGGGGGAACTACTCCGGAAAATCTGGATAAACTTTCTCGGCCAATGCATGAATTAAACATCCAACTGCCAGGGCCTATATATTAAGCTCATTAAAAAAAAGTGGTCCTAAGCCTATAAAGAGAAAAGAAAATAGAGAAAGAGAAAAAAAAAAGAAAAGAGAAAGGAAGGGGGGGGGGGGAAAGAAAGAAAGAAGGAAGGGAGGGAGGAGAGGATAGGACACAAGAAAGGAGAAAGAAAAGATATTGTCAATTGGAAGCTTTGGTCTGAATGGCTTGGAAAATGGGTTTGCGGTTTTGAATTTTCAAAATTTCATGGGTGGTGACTGGAGACCCCTGTACTCCCCCGGACGTTCACGCGCCGCGCCTGTGGCGGGTTCTTGTGTGGACCTGGGTCAATGACCTGACAGGTGTGCCTTCGTCCCACCAGTCCGACTCTGGGTTTGCGGTTGTCAATTTTCAAAATTTTCATGGGTGGTGACTGGAGACCCCCGTACTCCCTCGGACTTTCACGCCCTTGGGTGCGCACGTGACTTGTGTGGACCTGGGTCAATGACCTGACAGGTGGGCCTTCGTCCCACCAGTCCGGCTCTGTCACGAGGAGTAGGTCCTTTATGTAATTCTGAGATGAATGATGGGGCAGAGTTGACAGTGTAACTGTATTCCACGCGCACCACTGCTCACATAATATTCGTACATTCCAATAGTTTTTCCAGGCTGTTCGAACTGATTTGTCTAGGTATTCTTTTGATATTAAAGCTCATAGAACGTATTCAATATTTCTCCAATGCAATCAATGCAATCCATTTTGTCTCCTATGGGAAATAACGTTATTTTCAACTATATTCAAAACAAATAAGGATATATTGTTTTTAAATATTTACAGCATATAGAAATCTGAAAGAAGCCACCAAAACAATGCAAATATTGATTATTTAAACTGTAATGAATATTCGATTAGCATTCAAATAATGAATTAGAATATTCGAATAGCAAAAGTCAGGGGCGGATGTAGGAATTTTGAAGAGGGGGGGCGCCGCAAAATTAGGGCACTGGCCGCGGAGACAGGGCACGCCGCTGAGACGGGGGGGGGGGTGTGGACATCCCCCAAGAAAATTATTCGTCATTTCCTTACATCTGTAGCCATTCCAAGAGGTATTTGACTGATATTGTCGTCGACGTAAACGTTTGGAACGGACATATTTGGGTCTGTGAAAAGGCACTTTCAGCAGTAAAAAGGGGCACTGTCGAAAATTAGTGTGTGTGTGTGTGTGGGGGGGGGGGGGGCTTTGTATCCGCCTCTGAAAGTGGCATTCGATGTGACTACTATAACAGCTTAAAATAAACGAAATGAAATGGGGTTTAACGTAATATTGCTGTATCGGCTGGACTGATGAAGGCGTTAAAGTTCCAATTTCACTTTTTCTAAGAAAGACAAAATATAATTATTTCTATGTTTTTTGCTCAAAAGATTGTCAACTCACTATTATACGATCATGGACAAAATTTTTTTTGGGGGGGGGGGGGTAGAAAGGGTGACACTGGTTGATTGAGGAAATAGTTACTCAATTACCTCCTTTGTTTTCCCATTCTTCTCCATGGACGGCCATCTTCAAACGTTTGAATTTGAAGTTGAAAATGATATTTTTGCCAATTTCTCAACTGGCAATAGTGAATTATAGGATTAATAGGATTATTCTTTAACAAGGTAGGACTGTTTATAGGTTCAATCTATTTTGGGGCTTTATTTTAATAAATTTTAAAAATATAACTTAAAAAAATGCTATTGGAACTTTAATTAAAATACACTACTACCTCATAACTTTTGTGGCTTTAACTTTAATCTAATTTTATTTTATTCAATCATATTGGTACTACTGGAATTCATCACAATGATTCGATTCTGAAGTTCCCTCGGGATTTTGTCACTTAGTCAGTGACACAGGACAAGGGGTTGGCACGAAAAGTCGGCTAGTTTTTCGGATGGGACAAAGACTTATATATAGGTCACGTTGTAAACACGTTGCAACCCCACTCCGACAAACCCAACTCATGCGTCTATGCGTGAAAAAATTGACATGCACGTAAATTTAAGATGCACAGAAGCAGGCGAAATTTAACGACCTCTATTATAGTACGTCTTGTGGGTGCGTTGAACAACTGCCTGTTCGGAACCGAAGCCAGGTGTGGCGTGTGTACCTGTCATCCGAGGCTATATGAATAGGCTATATAATAGCAGTACGGCTGCCTGTATAACAGTAAACGGACAACAGCCACTGTTAACATAAAGTAACTATACACGATAACTAGCGTAAACCGCACTGCAGAATTATTTGGAAATACAGTCAAATATATGAATGTAAGTGTTATTTTTTTAAGCATTTGATATGCAACAAAAGTTATGAAATTCAGCTAGGTGTTCATTTCTTTAGGTTTGTCCTGGGCTTGCTGGCCTTTACATATAAACACTATGTACTATTGTTCACTCTTAACGTATTTTGCAAAAGTCAACCATTGTCATTTCCAAATCCTGAACAATTTTATATCTCGGTGGCATTGCCAATTGTGTTTTAAACAGAACCATATATTGGCCTACTTGATATTGTTTCATTTTTCTTTTCTTTCAAATTAAAAGGTGACCATTCATACAGGTGTCAATTTATACTTGTATTTTAAGTCTGTACAAAGGTAGAAAGATACTTCCAGAGATGGAAGTTATTCTAATACATCCCAAAATATTTTTCCATGAAAAGCAACTTTGCAAACTTTATGATTTTGAACAAAATATTTTTTCCACTAGAATTTCTAGAATACAATGTTTACTCTATGTAACCTTTTTTTTTGTTATGAGGGTATTTTTTCCATCACACCTCAATAAACAAATTATGTTGTTGAAAGATTATTTGATTTATCACAGCTAAGCTTTACTAAACATTAGGTACAAGAATGTAGAAACATATAAAAACATAATTGCAGTTTCCAGGAAACGATTTAAATCATGTATGCATAAGCTGCAGGCAGATATCTATTTAGAATACACTTATCATTTGCACTATGCTGGAATGGTATTTGAGGATCATTGACATGGGTTATACACAGCAGCTCGATTTCATGCATTGTTCCCATTAACACCTGGGGTTCGTATCATACAGTGTTTAAATGATTTAACTTTTTGTTTTAGAATTCTCATCATGTATCTAGCTTTAATATATACTAAGAAACATTTGTCTTAATATTATTCTTTACTAGACATAACAAGGGTGGTTTTTGTCAGGTGGGCTAGCTGTAGTAGAAAACATGAATAAATGTAAACATATAGAGGAATTTGTAGAATGTTGGACAATTAAAGTGTACTAGGGACACTAGGGTGGTAAGATAATAGCCCAGGTCAAGGCAAACAATAGAAAAGCTATCAAATTGTACAGTATAGAGCTGATATGGGGTCATGGAAACTGATACCCTAGGTGTAGTACAAATTATGGTGGAGATAAATGCAATGTAGACAATTAGAAATATAACAGAATTGTTTTTTCACTCTAATGCACACTGTTAGTTTTGTCTAAAGAATGTGTAAAGATAAGAATATCAACACTGTAAAAGAATTTGAATTGTGACACATTATAGATGTAAAATATATTAAATTTTTAGATTGTATCATTATCAATGGACTGTTTCAAAATGTGCCTACATGTATTGTTGTTTTTACACATACAGGGTACATTAACTATACACCACGTTTGTACCAAAAGGCATACAAATTTAAAGAAAACAACTTCAAACTGGAATTCTCAGCTCACAAAGCTGATGATGTTTTTTATATGCACATTATGTAGCTATGTGGGTGTTCTGAGTTTATTCATCACACACCCAAAAAGTTGTGCCAAGGCCTATTGATGCTTCGTGCAACATATTGACGCTGGGACAGAGCAGCGTATCAAAATTTTGGTACCATACTCGCAATTATAGTCCCCTCAATTGTTCCAGGTTGAACCAACCGCTGACTATCTAAAGTGTCTGTATGTCTGATACATGTACTCACTCTGAATAGCAAAGAGTATAAAATTACAAACAAAAGTATAAATTTTGTAAATCATTACTTAAATATATCTATATGTAGAGATGGCAATAATTAAAAGATTCATATTCTGAACACAGCACATTGAAAACATCATTTATGACTATTTGACATGTATTTTGGCATGTTGCCATTTATTGATTGCTATTACCAAATTCAGTGAAAATTGAATTTATTACATTTTTATTATAAGTTAGATTAGAATGTCATATTGTGTATCATAATTTTTATTTAATGATAAAGTAATGGCACCCACCAGATAACAGATTGTATATTTTCAATTAATGAAAGAAAGTTTGACGACAAAAAAAGAAATACACACCAATTTATTTTACCTCGGTGAGCTACAAAATATCTTTAAATGCAATGTGTATAAAATCTTAATCTTTAGGGCAGTTATTATCAAAGAGATATTTATTGATACAAACTATCCTTTATTGATAAATGAAACAAATTTTGGAGATGATGGTAAGAAAGTCTTATTTCTGAAAGGACACATGGTTGTTGGCATGACTGTGGTGTGTTTTGCTAGGTGGTGTGCACCAATGATTGGGAGGACCATGCCGACACCAGATAGTTTAGTGGTGTGAGCTCATGCTCCACTAGGCCCTGTTGATGATTCAGCCTTAGAGACATTATTGTCTTGTAGATCCATCGTTTTGTTTGACAGTTTTGTGATTTTCTAATTAGGCCACTTTTGTTTGGTTGTTATTCCATGTGAAATAAAGCTTGATAAAACAAGTTGAGAAAGAAAGAGAAATGGGGTTTAATGTCCACTCCACACAAACTAGGTCATTCCGAGACTAACATGGTTTAATTTTATTTCAATAATTCGCTTGCACGTAGGGGTCTTTAGCAGTGGGAGAAAACTGGAGGACCCAGGAAAAACCAACAGCAGACGGCCCTACTCCTTGTCATGTACAACTGGGGATTTGAAACCATGGCAGTTGACTCAAAGACAGGCTTTATGATACAGCCCGCACATGCTAACCATTTCGGCCATCCAAGTTTATTGTTGCCTTTTAAGAAATATTTTATAATATATCCAAATATTCTTCCTGTAAATTGGGTTGAATATGTATTCTGTTGTTAGAATCATCATTGGATATGTGATGAGTAATTTTAATATGATATTATTTTCTGGTTACTGAAATACACATGGGTGAATGAACATGGAACAAGAACCACAACCACATCGGAAATGTGATGTGACATGCAAAATATCACTACATCAATATACCACTTTACAATTAATCTCATTTGTGCTTTTAGATGTTTTTATTGTAAATTTATTCGCAGATGTCATTGTGACTATAATGTGACTTAGTCTCATTAGATCTTAATATCACTTTTACCCATACACAATACTGGCCAGATTAAAATATTTCAGCCACTTCTATATTAATTAAAGGATGATGTGACGCACATGCATAATTATGGTCATAGCTCCTGCTTGGGAATGTTGTGGACAATATTTAGTTGATTATTTAACAGAACCATTATATCAATCTCTCAGCCTAGATTCAATCTCATTTTTACCCAGCACTTACATATGGCTTGCTGATGCTGATTGTTGCAAAATTTTCAATTCATCATATCTTTGTAAATACTGAACAGAGATAGACCATTTTGTACTTCAATCAACACAAACTAGGTCATTTTGGGACTAACATATGGATCAATTTGACTTCATCAATTCGCTCTGCTTAGGGGCCTTTAGCAGTGGGAGGAAACTGAAGGACCTGGAGAAAACACATGAGGTTTGACAGGCGACCTTACTCCTTGTCAAATACATGTGGGGAATCAAAACCATGCCAATGCAGCCTGACTCAGTGACAGATCTGATGGTGCATACATTACATTAACCATTTGGACACACAGCCCCCAAAAATGGTTGATAGTTATATTCCGACAAAAATAGAAAAATTTGGGGTACCTGTCATAGGATGGGAGCGTTCTGACCACACTTGGGAATAAAATTGACAATATCATTCATTGGTGACCATATAAAACAGTCCCATACATGGATCCTGACTGAACTCTTTATATTCAGGTAATTAAGTATACAGACATGTTGATAATGTACTGTTTAATAAAACAAGGATTATAACTGTTTTCATCCATCTGTGACATGGCTAGATTTAACTAAGCTTGATTACATATATAGCAGGTGGAGCTAAATAGAAGCGACCTATTCTTGGAGAATTAACACAGTTGTGACTAGTGTGCACAGTGTGAAAATCTGGTGCCCACATATCATTTGGGTAAGGTAATTACCCTATATAAAATCAATTTGACTGCTATCATTTTCATAATCTGAGCATCTACGCACATAAAATTAGGTAATAATAAAGGCAGAATTGGTGTAGAGGCTGAAATAGGCACAAAAACTAAAATAGAAGCAATAAGGGTAAGAGAAAATGGGGAATTGTCAGAAATATGCATCTATGTGTCAAACAATGTAGCCAATAAGTTACCAATTATGATATCCTTTACAGAAACTGAGAAAAATGACTTTCTGGTAAATTTGGCTCAATGCAACTAACCATAGTCCTTTACACACAACTTATTTGACTGGAAATGATGAGACAAAATGAGCTAAAATGTGATTTTGGCATGATAGTAAGCTAGACATTTACCGAAACAAGTAAAATCAACATCCTATAGAGGCCATTCAATATCAACGCATGGAAGAAACAAGCCTCTGAAAAACTGCTTGAGGTATCCCTCTCCACTCTCATTGCAACAATGCTGCTTTCATTGGCTCTGGCATTTGTGCCCTCTTGAATTAACCATTAATGCAATGGTGTTTCTCGATTGTATGATTTCTTAAACAAGTAATAAATGAATAGGATTTAAATGTTAAATTTCCATACCACATGGAATGTACGGGGCACAAGTGATAACCAAGTAATCATCTTATTTTAAAAAGTGTATTAATTCACCTCTCTCTACATCTGTAGTATAAAATGGTACCACTTGCATACACAGACAAGTGATTAATTTACCTTCTCATATGTTTGTAACACTATGAAACATACCAGATACACTTCTATTACCATGTTTGATGGAAAATACAAGTCAATCAATAGAAATCTAATATTAAATTAATTGATCAAACAACATTGGATGGTAAAGCTATTGATATTCTGTGTCATATTCCTAGACTGGTACGTTTTTTTTAGTTATGGCTCTCTTTTATATTTGCAACGATTCAATTAACACAGTCATTATTAATCATTTTAAATTGAAGGCTTGGTTTATATTTGTCTTTGTGTTTTTACAATATCTGTCATCAATTTCAATTAACAAAATCAGGGGAAAAAAGGAAGTTTCTGTTTGATTATGCAGGAATTGAATGTTATATTTTTAAAACTGAAACAGTGAGATAAAGGTGCATATTATTTTAAATCTGATACCTGACTGATTTACCACAGCCTCAAATACCCTTGGGGGTTAATTAGACAATGATATATGGCTATGCATTTTAGATGAACCCTGGAATCTGTGAGGGAAACACATGCCTGAATGTAGTTTAATGTAATGTAGATTATAAATATATTATTTTACTCTCCACTTGGTTGGGATGTATTTTGCAATTAACCCCATATTATATTGCACAAAGTCTTTTCTCTAGTAAAACATAGACATTGCCCTATGTGGCCACCAAGTTTATAATAATGTCAATAAATCCAGCTTAGTAAGAGGGAAAAATTGGGTTTAACATCCATTCGACACAAAGTACCATATAGGTCATTTCTTGGCTAACTTTTGATCAATTTTATTTCAATAATTTGCTTGCGCATAGGGCTCTTTAGCTGTAGGACGACCTGAAGAAAACCCACTAGGTTGGACAGGTGACCGTACTACTTAATGTCTAATGTCGCGTACAAGCTCAGAATTGAAACAACACCGCTTGACTCAATGACAGGCCTTATGATCTAAAGGTACCCCTCCCCCCTGTTTCAGAATCCATGTATGATGTTCACCAGCATTGAAAGTCAAAATCTATGCTTTATAATTGAACAAATTTGTTTTTCTTATTCCTTTTTCCTCAGTGGACAATCTCAGGAAAATTTTTTTAGATATGCATTCGAACATTTTAATGTTGATATGATTTTTCCTTTTTCCTCAATAGATAATTCCACCAAGATAACAACGCTATTTGCAATTTAAAAAAATGTTTTTCCTTATGAGTAAAGATGAAGAAACCACATGTGATGTATAAAACTAGGTTAGCCGTTTATTTTGTATAAAAATGTATAAAAAGCACAGATTCTGGAAGTATTTATTAACTTGAGCTTGTTTTTAGCATTCATCCACTATAATATGGATACATCAGTGCCCCCAGAAGCTTCATCAGTGCACCCAGAAGTCTTTGCACCTCTCCCTCTGCCTAGAGGCTACAGACCTGATATAATTCATCAATAAATATTACTTGATAATTGTAGCATATTGTATTCTGAATAATATTTATTATTACCTCAAAATGATTATAAACAACAGGTGTACATTCTCAATATTTTCATGATATAATTCAGGTACCTGCTTTATGTTCATATTAATACTATCCTTAAATATTTAGCTGTCTGTTGTTTATCTTCTTTATAAATTGATTTTAAATTGAAACTTGCATCTGTAGCTGTTAATCCCTCGTCAAAAGATATAGCAGACTTTCATGAAAAATCAGATTGTGCATTTTTCATGCTAAACTTAATTTTTTAAAAAGTCTTTCACAATGTGCAATATTTTTATGATGTTTTAGGCCTTATATGGTTATACAGATCAAAGCTTGATTGGATGAGGCACGATAGAGACCCATTTACATGCAAGGTCATGTACGTGAGAATGCCACATATATTCACTGCGAATTTCAAATTGAGCCTTGACAAAATGTAGAAATAAGTCAACCGGTGGTTAATAATTGCCAATAAAGTGTATTTGGATAGATATACTTTTAGAATACACAGCATATTTTGTTGCACCGGTAATAATCAACTCTTTATAATTGAGTAACAAAAGAGATTGATTTATGATACCGCAGTAGCCAGTTCAATCTTTTAACAATTGGCTTTTTCAAACATCAAACGACCAAAGCCCCCCCTGCAATAATCAACCAATTAATGGAAATCCCTGTGTTTATTTCATATCAAATTACATATTTGTGGTTATGATTGATAGTATGGAACAGTAGCATGTTGACATTTACCATTTGTAACTTTTATTTATAATTTTGCTAGGTGAGAGATTGTTTTCTGTATTCAAGTATTTCTTCTTTGAATATTATAGTTAAATGATTTAGGTCAAGATGAAATATTGTGTTGATCTAACAAGTTATTTTGATTATTGATTGGACATGCACTGCAGATTATGTTTTTGTTTTTGAAGAATTAAGGATCAAGAAGCTTTTTTAATACTAACTTTAATTTAATTTTTGTTTTACTGTGTTTTACTGTTAGCCCAGATCAAAAAGTTCTATTTGACAGGGATTATAATATTTAGCCTTATAATCCTCTCACAGGTGTTATCTCAACATCCCTTTAATCTTATGACAAGTAAAAATGTTACAAATCAACCAAAGGCATCCTAGTTAGCAAAATTATGGACGCTGACACTTTAATCCAAACAATCAGTTGTCAATCCTCTGTACAACCCTGGTAAGTCAGCTATCAACGCCAGTAACAAATTCGCAAACCCACCAAGTTGTCAAACATCTGTACATCCCCGGTAAGTGAGCTACCGTCCTTGGTAACAAATTCGCAAACCCTACGAAGAGGCCGCAACCCCAGTAACACCATCTTATAGTAACCATGGAAATAAAAATGACTGCCACATGAGTCAAATCAGTCTGAAGAGTTCTATAGGGACGAAACTAATCACTGATACTCGAGATAACCACTCTTATAGGGATTAATATGGATCAATTAGGCAACCTGAAGGGGATTGCATTTTTTGAATGAATTATTGATATCATGTCAAGACATCCCATGTTCCATCTCAGTGTAGGTCGAGGAAGTTTCTCAGGATTTTCCAGTGGTGTAAGACAGAAAGATTGGCAAGTAACAGTACCTAGTCATACTAAGAAATGTATGCATGTAAATGAACCTGCGAAGGTTGGGAATCAAAGTAAGATGAGGTCCTATTTCTGATGTCTGGGCTAAATATCCCTTAGCACACAGCTCAGTTGCTGCAGAAATGGAGGATGGTAAATTTGTTTTCATCTCAAATGGATGATATTACGGTCCTCTTGTATTTTGCATACTTGAGAACCTGGAGCCAGGGTGAATGATGTAGCAGACAATATACATGTAGCACACAATGGGTGTTCTAGGCATTTGTTAATCATTGTTGTTTGACATGTATGCACTACACGATTTGGGGGGGGGGAGTGCACGATGTATCATAAGGTCTGTAATTGAGTCAACTGGCGTGGATTTGATTCCCAGGTTGTATGTGACAAGGAGTAGGGTCACCTGTCCAGCCTCATGGGTTTTCTCTGGGTCCTCCAGTTTCCTCCCACTGCTAAAGGGAATTATTGAAGTAAAATTGAACCATATGTTAGTTCCGAAGTTACCTAATTTGTGTTGAGTGGATGTTAAGTCCCAATTTCTCTCTCTCTCTCTCTCTTTCTCTCCCTTCACGATTGCCAAAAGCTCCACCTATCTGAAATCAGACAAACAGGAATAAGCTTATTCTATATTTTGAAATGTGACTATGATATCCAGTTTGCTTGTTGTTTAAAGTTATGGTATCAGTATTGGAACCTGTATATATGACTGTGTAACAGATGTCAATGGCAAGAAAAACTGATTTTATATCATACAGTATGTTATTTTTGAATTGATTTTTGAGATTGTGTAACTCTTAATAACTGGGATAAAACATTTTATTACTTATATAAAGTTAACTAACCAAACTTTCAAACAGTTTTAATTCTGATGGAGTGAGAATGGTAAACTTGACGTATATCACTACTTCAATATCTTGACTAAGTTCAATAATGCACATTTCCTATAGTTTCATTTTTAGTACCTTCACTAACTTCAATAATGAACATTTTCTGCTTAAATGACTTTGATTCAAATTTTTGATACACAGAGACTATGACCACATGTCTTGGTCTTGTTTGATGCAATCAATGCTATAATGCACGATTAAATATTTTCTCACATAAAGCTCCTTAAAGGGACAATAACATTCTTGCTGGCTTGGTAGCTCCAGAAAATAAATAATACCCTTATTCTAAGTACTAGATGTTTAAATGTCCTACCTGTTGTGTAAATTATCCATTACAACCTATTTTACTTGTCCAGAGGGTTCGAAAATAAGAATGTTATTGTCCCTTTAAGGAGCTTTATGTGAGAAAATATTTAATCGTGCATTATAGCATTGATTGCATCAAACAAGACATGTGGTCATAGTCTCTGTGTATCAAAAATGAACCTTTTATTTAACCATGACACTGTTTTCTTTTTCTTATTTACATACATTTGTTTACATTACATTTGGATAATTATTCATATAATTATACATTCATTACAAAGTATCTTCCTTTCAGTTTGTTAAAGCTTTTGTATTTTTATGTACATGTATAAGAATGTTGGTATGATAATATAATATATCCATGTGTATATATATACCTATTTCCATAAATATATAATAGGTAGCTTTAAAGTAGGTCAGTTGTAAAGTGTTAGGGCTGAATGGTCATCAAGGTAAAATCATATTCAAGATATTTCGCATCCACATTTATGAATGCCCCAGTATATAGTTGGTCGTGTCAGTTTTTTTTGGCTTTTTTTGTCAAATAGTTTCTACTATAGACTGCAAAGCAATATAACTAGGAGGATGACTTACCTTAGTTGATTATGAAAAGACTTGCCTTACAAAAAAAAATAAGCACTATCCTTCTGGAGTAGTACGTGTTTTCCAAAGTGGGGCGATGATATAAGATGTAAGGGACGATGACTAAAAATGTGCAATAGGTGGACAAAAATAAAAAACAAGCCAACAGTGAGGCTGATGTCCCCCGCCGAAATCCCAATATAAATAGATGACACATATTAATTAATCGCAGATTTATTTTTTTCAAACAGATCGAGCAATCAAACTGTACACGAAGTGTCATCCAAAAGAAAAATGCTAAAACCGACAAGAAAAATGAAAATGTACCCTAGTTAAGGGGACCCTAAAGGCAGACAAAAGGGCCCCCACGCTTGTCAAAAGGGCCCCTCTGGCCAAGGGAAAGGGCCCTTGTGTCCGAGTCAATCGTTTCTATACACTGTTACTGTCGAATCCATTACTGAATGAGAATGCAGTCATTGTATTGGCATAAAAATCATCAATCAAGATGAACCTAAGTTATCTTGTCCCAAAGCATCAACCAATCAAATTGCTTATGCTCATCTTCGAACACCATCAAGGCATTGAACTAATAAGCATACACACCAATTTTGAACATTTTAAATCCATTAGAAGGAGAGTTATTGTGTTCCAAAGTCTCGGCAAATCAAATTGCTTATCGCTCTGCTTACCCTGAGCAGAAAATGCTCATTATCGATCTTAGTCAAAGCATTACTGTAATGAAACTATACACCAAGTTTCATCACTCTCACTCAATTAGAACTAAAGATATTGTGTCCCAAAGCATCAACCAATCAAATTGCATACCTCTGCTTACCCTAAGCGGAAAATGCATCTTCGAACTCCATCAAGACATTGACCTAATAAGCATATACACCAAGTTTGAACATTTTAACTCAATTAGAAGGAGAGTTATTGTGTTCCAAAGTCTCAACCAATCAAATTGCGTATCGCTCTGCTTACCCTGAGCAGAAAATGCTCATTATCGAACTTAGTCAAGGTATCACTGTAATGAAACTATACACCAAGTTTCATCACTCTCACTTAATTAGAACTAAAGTTATCGTGTCCCAAAGCATCAACCAATCAAATTGCTTATCTCTGCTTACCCTAAGCGGAAAATGCTCATCTTCGAACTCCATCAAGCATTGACCTAATAAACACATACACCAATTATGAACATTCTAGCTCAATTAGGAAGAGAGTTATTGTGTCCCAAAAAGTGTGACGGACAGACAGACAGACAGACGGACGAACCCATTTTAATAGTCCAAAAGTATTGTCAAGTCTTGTCATGTACAAGCTTGGTAACAAAACTACATCACTTGACATGTGCACTTGTTAGATCATTCGACTACCCAACCCCTATAAGCTTCAGTCATCTTTAGTTCTTTACTCGTTGGATACTGATAATTAAGACTAACATATGGTTCAATTTTATTTCAATAAATGTACATGCACATAGCTAGGGTTTTTTAGCAGTGGGAGATTTTATGTTATTTTTTGGTGAATCAGCTATTTACATTATAAGTAGAAACTGTAAGTTATCAAACCCCTAGGGCTTTTCATAAATGCCTAATATTATAAACATTTAAAACCATACATAATATTGCTTGGTTATTAATGTTAATAATTTAAGGTGTGGTAGATTTAAAATAAATGATTCAGCATGGTATATATTATCATATCTAACATCAATTTTTACATTTAAAACCTAGATGATTGATGAAATATGTGCAATATTGATCACTACATTATTAATGCATTTATAATTTCATAGTTTTATGCATTCCATATACATATTTATACCATATATAATTTATGTTGTTGAGTAGTCTATTGGAAAAGTTGATTGTGGTTATGTTGTTTACAGTGCGTGGTATGAGTATTGGAATATAGCTGATTGGACAAAACTAGGCATTGTGATATTACTTCATATATATTTACGTATTTAACAGATGTAGACTTGTCCGGGCTGATATTCAGACGTAAATTTTAATATTACATATTGAAAGGTATGACATATGGTGTGTGCAGACACATAGAAAACTTCATTTGTTTGGTTTTGATTTAATTTAAACAATATTTTATTCATAAACAAATGGGATTGAGCATCAGGCTTGACACCTATAAGCTAAAGTACTGTACAGGACTTGTCTGTGAGTCTTTGAACTGTGAATGTTCTGCAAATGATCACTGGATTCAGACCACTTGTTTTTGTTTAATAGTCTTTTAGTGAATTAATGTGATTTTGCAATCTGAATTAAATATGGATACAACCTGTGACAAATATGTCACAAAGGGATGTTCAGATACTGTATATTGGATGTGTTGTAATTGTTACAGGTTTTGAATATGTTTGGACTGCTCTCCTGAGTGTGCTGGTTGTGCAGGTCTTTCTATAGGTCTGCTGAAATGTTATCTAAATTATTAATTAGACATTAATTAATTTATCCAGACTATAACCAACTCTTGATGTTAACGCTAGCCTGGGATATTTGCTGGATTAGGATCTGATTTGCTGCTCATTTTTCATCCATGATTTAATCATGAAATGGATAATCAAGACTAAAGTGTTTATTGTACTGACTTCAGTAATGATGATTGAAGCGACAAAAATTCAATCACTAAAATCTGGCTTCAGAGTGGATCAATTTGACTGAAATTTTTAGCAAATTCCCTTTACACTATGTAGTTTTTAACCATTATAGAAGAGAACTGACAACTCTTTATCTAATCTCACATAATGTATCTTTAAGTTAATGGAATGAATTATATGATGGTAGTTATAAAGTGAGAATTTATGGAATAAATAATATGCTGGCAGTGATAAAATGGCAGTTAATGTGATGGAAATTAAAGCATACACACATGTATATAGTGTAATGTAAATATACATGCATAATGGTATAGAAATGAAATTAAAAATGGATTATTTCTCTTTTGGGATTGTAATGTCCAGATTTCTAGCACTGATCTCTGAATATTGAGTGTTAAGAGGTAGATGAATCTGTTTCAGATTGTGCCAAACAGAGACCAGAATTTTCATGACCCTGAACATTATATATCAGACATGAACCATGATCTGTCTTCCTCCATATTTCAGTTGATCCTAGCACCTTTAATATAGTTGGGGTTTGAAAGAAGAGTAGGCCGCAATTCCCCTGTCTCATAGCACACTCTATAGCATATGCTCATCATCATTAGCCCAGTCACTGCAAAAGTCATTTTCTCACCTTTATCAATCACTTAGTAGGCCTAGCCCAATATTTTCAGTAGGAAAATTATGATGAATAACAAATGAATACAAGAGCAAGTTATTGATTGAGAAAGAAACCCTCGCTTTTTTGCGAAATTTGATGAATCTATATGAATGTTTTTTGTAGGGGTGAAGTGTAGGGAGGAAGAGGAAGTTTGACAGTTGAAATGTCCATCTATAAACCCAAGGATAGTCCTGTAAATGCAGGGATGGAGGTGGTATTTAGAGACATCAATGTTAAAAAGTCCAATGAAAGAATATTGAGAAATGTCAGTGGAATTGCAAAACCAGGGCGATTGTTAACTGTTATGGGACCAAGTGGTAAGCATTCTAATAATAATATTGATGTTTATATTGTTTTATAATGTTTTTATGTGTAGAATATGTAGATCATTTGGCACTTACTACCTAGCAGCAGGCAGAATTAGGATTCCGTCTGTAAGTAATTTCCTTAAACATTGGCTAATTTTATGAAAAATTTAATTCTAAGAATAGCCAAACAGAATTTCATGAGTTGATGTGCAAACCTACATGTATTTTATTGAATGGTTATTTGGCTTTTCTCATGACTTTCTCTAGTATTGATTACCATAATTTAAAATTAACCTTGGTGCCGTAATTAAGTTACATACCTGTATAGTCCTTAAATTTATTTGAATATCCCATTTCAAAAAACATGATGGTCAGGCCATAATTTTTGGTTTGGGTACAAGTTTTAAAATTCAAATGTTTTAAAGATTTTAGTATAAAACTTTCTGTGGTTGTTCAACTACTCATAAGCTAAAACAAACTCTTTCTAGAACCTGTGATGCCACTTCTACCAATCTTTCCTTAACATATACACAAATGTGTACAAGTGTGGAACTTGTTTTTCCATCCCATCCAAACAACTACTTTCCTTGTCGCATTACAAATAGTAACCCAAATATCAATATCGATACAGAATTATTGAGTATGTGAAGATGGCACTGAATTGTGATTGAACAAAACATCTAGGCTCATAAAATCAAAAAGAAACATCAGTTTATTACAAATTTATTATACACCATATTATTGAGATGAAGTGATTCCCTCTGACTGACTAGATTATTAAATATTAATTATTACTTTTATGCGAAACCATTTATAATCCCTATAAATTCACTAGGTAGGTTTTATATATTATTTATATCGCAGGTTGTGGCAAAACAACATTATTAGATGCCCTGATGGGAAGAAATGCCTACCAATCTGGTGAAATTACGCTCAATGGACAACCATTTAATAAACAGATCAAACGTAAACTAAGCTATGTTATTAAAGATGCTGTGTTTTTTCCTAATGTTACCTTACGAGAGACATTAAGGGTAAATATTATTCTCAATTATTTTCATGTCCATGTGTAATGTGTATGTATACTATCGTCTGTCGGTCCATCCGTTTTTGTCCCTTGGCTAAATAATAAAATAGGGGACTATTAATTAAACAGGTTTGTCTGCGACACTTTTCAAAAAATGATAACTCCGCTTGTATTGAGGTAGAATGTTCCAACTTGGTGAAGATCTTGGGACCCCTATATATTCAGTATTTTGGACAGATATATTTCAAACTTATTGGATTTCAAAATTTTGGGTTTAAATTTCAAGCATGTTTTGAATAGTTATCTTTCCTTTTACACTTTGACTTGAGAATGAAAACATAGGGGATTATCTAGTGGAATTAGTCAGAATTTGAATATCACATTCTCGTGTTGACTTTATACAGTTCTCTATGGTATTTATGGTATTTTAAAAATATATTATGCTGTAGAATTTTGCAGACATTGATTTCAGAGTGGGGGAATTAGGGGATCTAACAAAGCCCAATCTATGACTTAGACTTAATTAAAAGACCTAAATCGCTAATATTTGAGACCTAGAAATTGCCACAAATGGGTCGCAATGCATGTAATAATGTAATATGAATGTATACAAACTGATTTAAATTCAATCGTTTTCGTTTATACTCTAATTTCAAATCAGTTATGTTCGGCGAAATACGCCCGACGTTTAAGTCGAGTGGCTATTTCAAGTGTCTGGTTATTCCAGTCTACATACACCGTTTGATTTGGTGCAATTGTCTAGCTTCGTTCCCAGAGTCTCTTGCTAGAACTGGGGCTGAAATGCATTATGGTACACGATTCGTGTACCAATGGTAAATAAATGTTTATTTTGTCTTAAATATTGGATATCAAAAGTCCATCTTTTTCCGGTAAAATGACAACATTAGTGTTGATTTAAATTGACAAATAATTTGGATGATATTGAGTTAGAGACTTAGCTACTTTAAAGTTAACATGGGTAAGTTTGCTGCAGGTAATAATTGTCACTGAGTGAAATCCACCAAGTACTGATACTTTCAAATTTTACAGAGATTAAAGCCCATTGACATGTTGGTATAATTTTAGTTTGCTGCCATGTTACGATTGCCAGATGCCATACCAATCAAACAGAAACTCGCTAGAATGGAATCTATAATAGATACACTAGATATTAGAAAATGTCTTGATATAGGTAAGTTATGGCATAAACCTCATTCATCACCTTTGACAATTAATCCTAGGTGTGTGCATGGTCCCACTCCTTTGTTGTATCGTTCCACTGGATTTTCCTGGATTTTCCTATGAAACCCTTTGAATTTATTGGCAAATCATGATGAAATCCAAAATCCTAAATTGTTTTGAAAGCTAATTTTATTTGGGACATGGACATGACAACTGTTTTCTGCATTGCCTGATTCATCGAATCTGAAAACACACATATGAAAATAGTAAACTTCAATAGAACAAAATGTTTCATAACACATTCATCTGTGGCATTATAGGACCGACCCACTTGTATGTGACTATCCAGATTCTTATTGGTAGCATCAGTAATTCTTCTTTTGTTTGATAAGAGTACCCGATGATTATGTTATAAATATCAATAATGATAGAAAGAGTAGAAAAAGAGCAATTAAAGTAATAAAGGGAAAGGTGAAGTAGAATCAATATAAGGTAAATATTGAACATGATCTATATATAGATCCAATTTTAGTTAAAATATTAATACACCCACAAAATCTACAAGTTACTACTGTCAATCAATGACTCAGTCATGTTCATATGGCTATACAATAGATTGTGAGGCAAACTTTATATCATATTATGTACCGCTATGTAGTATTTAATAAGAACATGGTAATATCTGTCGCAGTTTGGGTATACTTAAACATTTCTAATGCAATATTTCGCTACAATATGCCCAGATGTACTTTCAGTTCATTTAATTGTAGATGCAGTCAAGTTTCTAAAAACATGAAAAGAATTATAATAGTACAAGACTATATTTGACTTTAAGTAGTGACAGGTGTTACATATAAAAAGTATAATACGTGGTTGATACAAGAGGCTATTAAGTACAAAAAGATGAATATCGGTATACTAAATATTATAGTTGCATGATTTCCCAAAAAGGAACCATTTTAGAGAAAATATTGTCATTACCATTAAACAGCCACTACACAGCTCCCTTTCCAAATTTAATTGATCTAACTTATCTTTGATGACAGTTAAACAAAAATAGCTCAGACTAAGATGTCAAACATTTTCAAAATGAAAAAAAATTAAACAATACACATGTCAGATCATGATCTGAATACAATTGACTGTAACAAAATAAGTTTTCTTATAGTCAGGAGATGACAAACATGTCACCCAATTAAACAAATCCAGGAAATTTATCCCTGAAAGCTTAGCGAAGGCATTTAAAGCACCCGTAACAAATTACTGACTTTACACCCTGGAGATTGATTTAAAACCCCTGCTTTTTAGAGATAAGAAATGATATTCAATATAATTGTGAATTTTAGGATATTATTTTCAGATAGGACATATATACCAATAGTTTAAAAGTGAAAATCCAAAAGTATCAATACCAGTATTGACATAACTTCAATCTAAGACAGCTTTTCTGGGTTAGATGTATTATTAGCATTCAAAACTGAAAGCTGAGAATTTTCTGGCTGACAACTTAATTTATGAATCTATATTTAATCAATTTTATTATTGACATGTTTAGTATAAGTAAAATGTATTTTGATTATAGAAATGGGTAATAGTACTACAAGTGGTTTAACTGATGGTGATAGAATGAGAGCTAGTATAGCTTGTGAACTTATTACTAATCCTCTTATGATTGTCATTGATGTAAGTATTTAATAGTTTACATTTAAATTCCTTCAACTAGTTTGCAACATGAAATAAAATGTAAATGGGGTTTAATGTCCTACTTTTCTGCACCATCTGGGCCAATGCAGTGTGGTATGAGGGAAATTTTGCCCATACGGCCTACTCCTATTTCAAATTCCAACTATCAAGGGTTCTTTTATGTACAAAGGACCTTGGTTTTTTGTGTTATCTAAACTACTAGACAATGTTTCTTGTCAGACCAGCCTTCCTACTGCCTACACCACTTTCAATGATGGGAAATTCAAGTGGAACTTTGTTGGAGAGCACCAGGATTAATTCGTAAGTTAAATAGTACTTTTAACTCAAATGAACAAATGAACTATGAAGTATTGTTTTAAAATCATGGATATATTATTCAATAATTTGCTTTTATTTGAAATCCCAAAAGCAAATTATTGAATAATATATCCATGATTTTAAAACAATACTTCATTTGTACATTTGAGTTAAAAGTACTATTTAACTTACGAATATGTGAGCTTCATTTAAGAGGAGTTCTGTATGCCATTTATCTTCATATAATGATATATTTACAGGAACCCACAGCTGATTTAGATGCTTTTACCTCCATTGCTTTAATAAAAACTCTTAAAGCTTATACACAGAAATCCAATAAAACTGTTATTATGACTACACAAAAACCATCTAGTCAGATATTTCATATGTTGGACCAACTTCTTCTTTTGAGTGAGGGTCAAGTTGTCTATTTTGGAGATTCTCATAAAGTTATGAATTTCTTTGAGAATATTGGTTTACATATTGAACCCAACTTTAATCCAGCTGATTTTATATGTAAGTATAAATTGAATATATTATGCCTATCAAGACCGTATAACTTAATTTATCAACTAAAATGCGGATGAAACAATTTAATTTTCTTTCCTCTAGGGATTTATAAATAACCACCAGATGGTTTGTTTAAGATTTAAAACATAAAAATTTGGAAGTAAATCAAGCTTCTGAAAAGGTCATTCAAGTACCTTTGGTTTTTATACACCCACATTTTCCTGTGGATGTATATTGTCGTCACCCCTGTCCGTCTGGATGTCCACAATTTGTTTGTGGACACGTTTTTAGATTTTGGTCCGTCTATGTATATTTGAATATATCACAGTTAAACCCTAACCAACGACGCCCTTCTAATGCAAATTGTGTACAAGTATTTAATATGAAGGTTGTGGTCACAATATTTTTCTTGTCTGCGATATCACTTCTGTGGAAGCGGACGTTAAAACACCAGGTAGTAGTAGTCACAATTTTTGTCCGAGTTTGATGTAACTTAAAATATATCTTTGTATCCCAAAGATGTCAGGCCCTCTTAATATTTGCATTTCAGACCATAAATTCTTGGATTATGCCCCCTGTTTGTATGAAAAATCGTGGGGTTTTTTTTTAGCTTGTTCTCTATCCATCTCTTGCAAAATGCGGCATCTGCTGGTTCAATTTTCCTTGTACCTTTTTATTGTTCGATAAGACATTGTAGAGATCTTGGTATTTGTACAAGCGACCAATATAACTGCGACAACAGCATATAAATGAAACGCCCTTGCAAACATGTCGAAAATGTGCCATGTCTCTACACTATGATACTTTTATTTTTACAGTAGAAAAATTAGAAGGTGATAAGGAAACTAGAGAAAAAATTTCTGATGCTGCTTTGGATTTTAGGTAGGTTCAAAATATTATAGCAAATTAAGTATTATAATCATATTTCCCATTAAATTTCATTGTAATACATTGTACTTAATTTGAATTCCAGCCCAAAATTTGAAATTAGGATAAAGTTCATAGTCAGTATCTTTTCATAGGGTAATATACATGTAATATAATTTAAAGATGCATTATGTAAGAAATAGATAAAGAGGGGGTCGTTCTTGCTATAATAGTTCAAATATGGATAATGGGAATGAATGTATTGAAAATTTCAGTCAAATTACTTTATTCTGAGCTAAGTTATGAATTGTTGACAAAATATAACATACATTGTTTATTATCGTAGTAATGGTACTTGAAAATCAGGAATAAGTCTCGATAATTTATTTGTTATCTTTAACTCTTGAATGGCCACACTGTTCAAATGTACTTAAACATACATTATGCAAGAGCAAAATCTGCCTATTGTAGGCCTATCATTTGGGCCTGAAATGTTATAAAAACCATTAATTAGACATTAATTAACTTATCCAGACCAATATCGACTCTCGATGTCAAGGATAGCCTGCGATAGTTGTTGTATTGAGGTTCGATTTGCTTCAAAATTTTCCTTCGTGATAAACCGATTAAATGGATAACCAAGACTACTAGTTTTGTCTTACCGACTTTAGTAATGATGACCAAGGCTGAGCAGAACTTTCATTCGCTTATTTTTCGGTTCATAGCCGATCAATTTGACTGAAATTTTCTGCAAATTGCCTTTACATTAGCTAGGTTTTAACTATCGTTGTGAGAACTGACAGCTCTTTAATCTCCCATAATGTAACTATTATAGTGCCAACTCGTTATCTAATCTCCCATAATGTATGATCTTTAAAATCAGTGCCATCCAATGGCCCACAAAGTTGATAGATGATTAAACACAGGGGCTAGAATAGCAGGAAAATGTGTTTGTGGCCACACCAAGTTTTCCAAAGTTTCTTGAGGAGGCCCCTACACGGTAATCTTCAAGATTTTGGCGCTCACTGAATACTGACACAGCCATCTGTAAACAGAAATGATTTTTTCAGGAATTTCAGGTCTGCCTTTGCTTACACCCATCGGGCCCATACACCTATAAAATATTTTTAAGATTGGTATGAACAAATTGTCACCTATAATATTCCGCTTTTAATTTTCAATTAATAATTTGAAAATATATAAAGATGGGTGACTAATATCCATGCAGGATTTTGTCTATATGAATTCTTCTTTTTCAGAAATTCTGATCAGTGGCCAGAAATATTGTCTAAATCTTCTACAAATTTCTCATCTTTACAACTTAACCTTGAAATGATAGAAGAAGCTAGAAAGAGACCAACACTGGACCGGAAAAATCCCATTGTTAATATCAAACGTAAAATATCAAACAGAGGGAAAAAAGCTACAGGAGATGAAGAAGGTACCTGAAATCGATTTCATTTAATACATAAACATATTTACAATAATATAAATTTAGTAGATAAACACATAGCGTCGCAGGTTTAATGTAAAATCTCAGAACATGTCTATTGGACAATAATACCCTTCTAAATGCAAAACAGGACGTATTTATTGACATTGTAACATGCTATATTAGGATTTTAAAAACATTACTAAAACAGAGGGGTGTTATTGCCCAATAGACAGTGTCTAATTGACCAATAAAAACGCAAGATTCACCCTTAAGCATGTTACAATGAACAATAATATTCAATACAAACTTAAAACCAAATAGGTAACACCGTACCATTAGGGTAGAATAACTAGTGTATAGTTAAACTAGCTGTGAAAATGCCAAGGTGTATGGAGGCAAAGCGTCTGTGTAACCCTTAAAGTCTGTTAGTATTAGAAGTGAAAAATTTGATTAACTTGATTAACAACATTCGATTGAGATTCATTTAACTAATAGTTACTCATAATGTTATTTCCTGTATGCTGGACTGTTTTGTAATATTGTATAGAATCCTTTAGTTTATACCACAGATGACACATGATACATGTAAGTGTACACATCACAATTGTCCACTGTGATGCATAGAAACTTGTATGTGCAAAGCATGAAGACTTGATTCCAAATTCGTCTATAATCACACAATTTTGATTTTTTAATGCATGATTTCAATGTATATTCACTTTTACGGTACACAGAATATAATGAAATTCTGCAATTTCATATAATTGTTTGGTTTTTTCAACATTAATTCAACTTATATTTCACACTAGAATTGATATTTAACATTTGAAATTTATATTTCACACTAGAATTTAACATATATTTTACACTTGAATTGATACTTAACATTTGAAATTTAGTTTCACGCTTAAATTTAATTTATATTTCACACTTGAATTGATATTTATCTTTCGAAATTTCATTTTACACTTGAATTTAAATTTCACCCTTGATTAACACTTGACTATAGATATTTTATCACTTTATTCTAGTATTCCACATTTGAATTGTATATACACATATCTGCACATTTGAATAAGGAATGGAATTTTATGTAATTTATATACAATGTATTTGATATTCACATGAACAAATTTGTCATCACTTAATTGTAAAATTACATATAGTTATTGTTAACATATATAGTGGGCTAGTAGGCCTATGTATAACAATAAGTAATACTTGCTTTCAAATTAACACAAAAGCTGTGGTGGCTCAGTGAGTAAGATGCTGGCTCGCTTACCTGGATGTCCTGTATTAGGCTAGACAGTTCTTAGAGCTTTTCTGGCACGGTTCACCCTTGTCAGTGATGCAGGATGGAGGACCTGACAAGGGACAATGCACAGTTGTTTGGGTGGGATGAAAAATGAAGGTCTCTTGTACAGATTTGTGTGCATGTAAATGAACCCTTGACAATTTGAATTTGATATAAGAGTAAGTTGTAGTTTCACTGTCCAGGCAAAATTTCCTTCATTGTGTTCATAGCACACTGTATAATGTGTACCCATCTTCACTAGCCCAGTTGGTGCATAATAGTAGCTCATTAAAACCCTCTTTAAGTTCATTCATTGATTCCATACACTACATACCATGATAAAAGATTATATTGTAATTATTTGTATATTGAATAATTTATATTTTGAAAAATATTAAATGCAGGCCCTATTATATATGTTAATATTGAATGATTACAGATATTGGAAGTGTTGATATGAGTTTAATGGAATTAGAGTATCCTGAATTATTTGTAGATAAAGACAAATGGCCAACAAGTTTCTTTACTCAGTTTAAACATTTGACTGTTCGAACATTTTGGCAGTGCAAGTCACGTATTTTCAGTAAAATGAAACTGATAGAAAGTGTATTATTGTGTGTAATAGTCAGTTTAGTGTGGTTTCAACTACCTAGAATAGAAGAAACACTGAGAGATCGTATGGGAGCAGTAAGTATGCTATTTATTATTTGTTAAGGATAAGATTTAATTTCCATCCAATGTTATTTAATATAGATGTTTTCCATTCGGTATTTTATATTTTACTTGACTCAATTTTGCTTAATATCTGACATCATTGTGTTGTGTTCTGTATACTGTGAGAGCTAATGAAACTGCAGCTCCTACTCATCAGCAGCTCCCACTTATCATTTAGAGTTGCTTGTATGGGTAATGTTTATCCATGGTACGCAACTGTAACTCCATTTCTTCCCATGATTCAGTTTTATTGAAGGACAGTGTGGTTAGAATAGTAAGACAGGTGTTGTGTTTTTTTGGAACCAGTTAACCTTACCTATTCTCACAATGGAAAGTCCCAAAAATGTTTCCTTCTATATCCTAATCAGATATTTTGGTACATAAGATTCTTGAGAATTTTAAGCAATTTCGAATCTTATTTTAAAACCATTTTCTGAAAATTACAAAAATTCTCATTTCCACAATGATTAAAGCTAAAATCACTTTGGTGGAATACAGTCTGGATTGGTGATACCCCATATTATTGACTGATAGTTACACCATGTCAAGGTTCTATTAAAGTGACGCCACCAAACCCCCCAAATATTTATTTTTGTTATGATACTGTCTAAAGAAATTTTGGCATATAAAAAGTCCAAATTATCATGGTGAAATGAAGTCATGTTATGAATAGTAAATAATATAAGAATAATTTCTATTTACAGATATTTTTTATTGTGACTATTTGGGGTATTATACCACTTATAGATGCTGTAACATCATGTAAGTATGGGGGGTTGGAATGGGGAATGCTTTAGATCATAAAGATCTCTCATTTAGTCAAATTGTCAGCTTGGATTCCCAGCTTGTACATGAGAAGGTCTGGGGTCTCCTGTTTAACCTTGGGGGTTTTCTCTGGGTCCTCTGGTTCCCCCCACTGCTTAAGTAATGCAATGGGGTTTAACATTCTACTTTTTGCACTGAATGGACTAATGAAGACAGGTGTACGGCATTAAGTGTGCTATGAAGTCAGTTTTGCCTGGATAGTGGTACTATGTCCTACTATAATTCCAATTGTCAAGGGTTCTTTTATGTGTATGCCAGCGTGTACACAGAACCTCGTTTTTTGTTCCATCCAAAAGACTAGTTGCTGCCCATGTCAGACCCTGCAGTCCTTCACCGTGGACAAGAAGAAACCACGCTGGAAACTCCCAGGAACTTGCTCTCGACCGATACTGAGAACGAACTCCAGACCTTCTGGTTGGTGAACCAGAATCTCACTTGATGAGCCACTGCAACTCCTCCACTGCTAAAGACCCCTACACACATGTGAATTATTTAAATAAAATTGAACCATGTTTGTCCCAAACTGATCTAGTTTGTGTCGAATAGACGTTAAACCCCATTTCTCTCTCTCTCATAAAAGTATGTGATGTTAAGTTTACATAAAGTGAACATGTACTTAAACAATTAATCATACTTATTTACCCATATTAAAAATTAAAATTTGAAAATGATTTATTGTTTTGTAGTTGCCACAGAGCGAGCTGTTATTGATAAAGAAAGAACAGCTAATTGGTATCGTCTGTCTGCTTATTATGTTGCTAAGATGACCAGTGAGATTCCACTACTTCTAATTCCACCAATTTTCTTCCTTATATTTACCTACTGGATAATTGGTTTAAATAATGTTGGTGGATTTTTTGGCATGATATTTACCATTATTATAACAGCCGTTACAGGACAGGTAAAGTTTACTCATCGTATAGGCATATGGCTCCCCCATGTCAGAGGCCTGGCAAGGGACAACATATTTAATACTATGGTACCAGAGTTACCAACCCAACGGGCGTATGTGATACAGTGTCATTTTTGTCTCTAAGAGCACTCTATGAACTTTCAACAAAATTAGTTTTTTGTCTCCAATTAGCTGCAGGCAGCAACATCTAGGGCAAATTTTGGTTATCTTAAAATCTCCTTGGGCTGGACCACAATACGGGACAGGGAAGGAAAGGAACACCGCACATGGGCAAATATAACCTTATTTGACTGCTTCTCTGTGTTTGAAGGATAAAAATATATATTACTAAAGTTACTTAACCTTTTGTTATTTAAATTTGTTCAAATGATGAAGATGATACAGCTATAACTAAGTTGATTAAAATGAAAGAGCTGGACACCATGAGGTTTTAGCACGACATGCAGGTACCACAGAGGGGAAAATTTAAACATATTGACTACTTCTATGAAACGCGTATTTGTGCCAATCATTGTTAGTGTATTTGTTTGTATTTTCAGAGCCTTGGTTTGTTTGTTGGTATTGCTTTTACCAATGTTAAGACTGGTGTTTCGGTGTCTGTTATAGCAATGACAGCTATTATGCTATTAGGTATGTACATGGCTCATTGTGTAAGGAATTTGCTCACTGACCTGGAGGTCACGGATTTCATCCTGGTGTTGCCCCCCCCCCAAAAAAAAATCCTCTGGATTTTCTAGAGGGGTTTCCCCTTGTCAAGGTGCAGGAGTGCAGGACAGAGAGCCTGACAAGGAACAGTGTCTAGTCATGTGGATGGGACTGGAAACCAAGGTTCTGTAGGCATATTGATGTACACATAAAATGATCCTTGAAAATTGAATTCAGTTGCTGTCTCAGCAACATTTCCCTTGTAGCACATTGTACATAGCGAACATCCGTCTTCATTAGGCAAGTAGGTGCAGAAAAGTCGGAAAATAAACCCCATTTCTTTATTCATGTACAACTTTGTGCCACTGTTTACTTTAATGATATTATGTATTGTAATGACCTTATAGTCTGTGGTTAGACTTGAATCCCTTTTGTTCAACACGATTCATTTAATTAAATAAAAATTTTTTTATACATGTACTACAGTTTTTAAGTTATAGTCAAAGTTTTATTTCATTATATTATAGGTGGTTTTTTCACCAGAAATTTGCCTTTTTGGTTGGATTGGGTGAAATATTTCTCCTTTATTCACTATTCATTTCATTGTTCCTTGGTGCTGGAATTCTACGATGGAGAGGGTGTGCAGTAAGTATATTAATTCATCACATGTGTTCGACTGGGCTTATCCAAGTGTCCGACTAGGTTTATCACATGCATCAGACTGGGTTTATCACATGTGTCAGACTGGGTTTATCACATGTATCAGACTGGGCTTATCACATGTGTCAGACTCGGTTTATCACGTGTCAGACTGGGTTTATCACATGTATCAGACTGGGTTTATGTGTATCAGGCTGGACTGGTCACATATATCAGACTGGACTTGTCACATGTATCAGGCTGGGCTTTATCAAGTGTATCAGACTGGACTTGTCACATGTAACAGACTGGGCTTTATCACGTGCCAGGTACAGGCTGAGAAGGTCTGATTTTGTTAGCCATAAATGATGCATGGAATATTTTAAACAGTCTTGAATGTGTCTAGATGTAGGCATTTCACAAGATTTTGTTCATTGTATGAACCTGGTGCTGGCATGGCTGTCGATCTCTCTAACTTTGTGCCATGGATATCATTCGTTTTATTTTAGTGGTTAGATGTGTGGTGCAATGATTAGGAAACAAACATGGTCATAGTAGATTAAAGCCATGTCGAACAGAACCTTACTTTTTTATTTAAATATAAAGGAAATCTGTGTCATAAAGTTATCACTTTTAACCTGAAACATTTCACATTGATCATAATTCTTATATAATTACTTTTTCAGATGTTTACAGGCAAAAAATGAGTCCAATTTTATGATTTGTAAAGATGTTAATGTTACCCATATTCCACCAGAAGATATCCTCTCCAATCTTGATATCCACTTGTCTTACATTGAATATTTCTTACCATTATTATTTTTTGCTGCTTTGTTTCGTCTTTTGGGATATTTTCTTTTACGTTTTGTTCATTATCCTAAATTGCTTTAAAGCAGTGGTTCCTGATAATGATTTAAGCTATTCGAACAACATTTAAAATATTTCAGTGAGGTGGTATTGAGGCAAATGAAAGAAAAGAAATACCGTAGGTGACAGTCCACGTGTAAAGCTAAATATACTAAACACTACCAAGTTCTTTTCATACCATATAAACTTTAGCACAATTTTGTCTTGTTCATCACATTGCATTTATCAAGTTGTCACTATACAGTAACTTGAAAGTTATACATGTATTTGGAAGTTGGACAAGCTTTAATTGAATCAGCTCTCAATTAGAAATAGAAAAACACTGCTTTTTATACTGTCACTGCCTGGTTTGGTGGTTATTGCCTGAATGTTATCTACGGTAAGGTTGCTAAAGTTTCTGAAATTTAAGTGGTGGGAATCATGACATAGCAAGGCATTTGCATTAGGGTTTGGATTGCTTGCCTGGTATCTTCACATATTTATATACTGATGTCACCCATGTCTGTCCCAAACAGCATTTTTAAACAAAAGATCATACATACCTGTTATAGAGTTTCAGAGTAAAATGTTTGATGTACATGTATATGTTAGTGTTCTTTGTGTGAAACAGAAGCCAGATCTCCTTTTTTTGAGAGTGCTTCCGGTTGAAGAGTTGAATTAAAAATGCTGCTGATCCATTGCTTCTTATTTCAATACTCAAATAGAGAGATTTACTGGGGTCTGGTTAGTCAAGCACGAGTCCAAAGCAATTAAAGATATCCTACCTGGGGCTTATTATGTGAACATTAAAGATTCCCAATAGATGATGCGAGCCAGAACCTTGTGATTACCATAAATATGTTTAAGTTTGGAGAGCAGACTTAAGTGAGTATGTCAATATTATGGTAACATTGAACCTGCATAATGTCTTTATTTCTGTCATGGAGCTTATAATTCTGTCTTCTTCATCAAGATCATAATGTACTGTTCTTTTTGGTAGTATAGAAATTATTTGTTAATACTTGGATCCTCATTTTACTTAGAACTATTTAGAATTTTTTATTCAAGTATATTGTTTTTATTTAGAATGTATTTATTCAATTATATTGTTTTTATTGTTATTGTATATTATATCTAATCAACATGTCAATATTGGTCAATAAGCAGAAAGGCCAAATATCCTGATGATATAGAAATTTATTTGTTTGTCTAATTATGGGGAAATGAAGAAAATAATTTTATTTTTCTTATTTCACATGGGACTTTTTTAAGTTGTTAAATTAGGAAATGAACAGCAGTGAGTCAATCTAATTAAAATATAGATCTATATTTCGTTTCGTTTTTTATACCTTCGATGGCCTACACTCATGTAGATCTAACAAGTTATAGTGGGAGCTCAAGTTCTATGACGTTAGGTATCAAGCACGGGACGTTTGACCCGATACCGTCAGTCATTCTATTAACCAATTAGCGACCGTCATGCTTTTTAAAATCTACTTTTGTTTTGATTTCTATCCGCTGGTGTTAGTATAGACGTATCTACCCACAGTTCCACGCATGAAAAGGTCAAACGGTCGATTCGACAGACCATTTGATTGGCTGACCCCTCATTTCAGGCAGAACACAAGTTAAATAACAAGTCCTCCAGATCCAAGAGTAGTAAAGACAAGTAAAAACGAAATTTTGAACTATAAAAAACGAAACGAAATTGGATCTGTGTTTTAATCAGATTGAGTAGTGAGTAGACCAAATGCAGATTTGTTTGTTTATTTACTCTTCCATAGTAGAAACATCTATTTATTTGGCTACAGGCATCTGCTTTGCTTTTTTTTGTTGTTGATATGGAAAGAGAGTTAAAGAGACCTTTATTTTTGTTTTGGAAGAGTAAGTTTATATTTTGGGATAGTACATATCTACATACAGTAGTTAGTTTAAAAATGTTTTCATAGAAGTCCTGTAGGCCTACTGGTAATTAAGGTGTTTCTAATTTACGTTTATTAACTTTCTATAGGCCTAAGTATTATTGTATCCTTTGATTTAAGCATAGGAGATGGACAAGAGTAGGCCATTAACATTTTTTTATTATCATTGTGGCAATTAAATTTGTGTCTACATTTTATTGCAGATAAAACTGAAGCCTATATTAATATTAGTCAAATTCTTGTTAATTTACACTACAGTATTTAGTACCATTGTTTATATAAAATATTTACCTTTTATTTAATTTAGAGTTATCTTTAACTCAGTGTTCCTTTTATTAAATTATATACATCACTTTTATGATCTAAACTATAGAATTACTAGGTATATCACACCAATGTATCTTTTATGATATAAACTATAGAATTACCAATATATCAAACTTTTATTCACTTTACTCAATAAAAAATCAAAAATGTTCATTTTCTTGTCCAATTTTAAGAGAAAAAGTTTACAACTTAGCAAATACGGGTTGTCTCATATTTATTCTTTTGTAAGTAAATCTAGAAACTGATCAAAAGTAACAAAACCACCCATTAAAGATGCCTTCCCATGTACAAACTGGGTAATATGATAATATATTAGAACTAAAAACATATTCAAACAAATTAATCTATCAAAAATTTGCTTCAAATCCCCCTCTAAACATTGTAATCACAAGGAAATACTGCAAGCTATGAAAAAAATCTATTTAAGGAAACAATGTTTGTCAAGTGATCTGCCGCTTACAGAATCAAGTCAAGCCATATGGTACAATTTTACTTCAATAATTCGCTTGCACATAGGTCTTTAGTAGTGGAGGGAAGCCAGAGAAAATCCACGAGGCTGCACAACCGGGGAATCAAAACCATGCCAGTTGACTCAATGACAGACCTTATGATACAATGCACACACCCTAACCTTTTGGTCATCCACCCCACCCTTTTTCATGTCTGCTCGATATCATGTTATCAACATATAAATGGTGTGCTCCCTGATGCCAAGAGGTCAGTGAATCTATATGCAGTGCAATCATTGACGTTAATCAAGCAGACACTCCGAATCATTGGGCTGCCAATTAATGACATCCTCTATTTTACTGGTTTTTTTTCACAGTATCCATTACTTTTCCACTAAGTTACACAAGAATCTGACAGATTTGAACATATCTGCAATTGTTGTGTAATGAACATATTTGAACAGTATTTTAAATCGAATATGGATGTGTTTGAATTGCACAATGAAAAAGAGGAGGTAGAGCCCTAGAATAGAGGTGGGGGTAGAGTAGTATTTCTGTATTGCAGGAACGGTCAGAGGACTTTGTCAGTTTACAAAACAAACTAATGTAGGTCTATTTGACGCAGGGTGCGTTTGCCATAGTCATAGAGTAAATACATTTAGCAGAAAAGGATTGCATATGCTCCTAGGCTTCAGTCTAGCCAGCCTTCAGCATAATAGGGTACTGGTGGCCCCTAGTGTACAAACTCAATGTCAATGATGGAACAAAGGGACATAATTATGGAAGGTATTTTACTTCAATGACAATCAAGTCTTCTTACCAAGAGAGTAGACAATGCTCATAAAGGGTGGGATTGGTAATGGCTAAAAGTCTCCCGTGATCTGGAAAAACCTAGTAACACTGATGAATGTAGTTTTGAGTGAACAGAGGAAAACTGTTTTGTTAAGCTACTGAATATAATACCAATTTTATTTTGTCTATTTAGATGAAGATAATTAGAAGCCCTTTCGGTGAAGGGGAAAAAAACCTATTATTATATACATGTGTACTAAGTTCAAATATGGGTCTAACTCAATTTTCACGAAAAATTTGACTTGCTAGGTTTTTCCAGATTAGGGGAGAAGTACTATGGTTAGACAGGTCATCAGTTTCAGTCAGTTTGAACTAAGTCAACTTTTATACTACTATTATGATATGCATTTCAAAATACTGTTATTGTCATAACACCATTTTTTGACACACCAAATGTCTTCTTGACATTGGACACAAACTAGGTTGGTATGGGACTAAAACATGGTTCAACTGTCTTTCAATAAATTGCTTTGCTCAAGGGATTTTCAGCAGTATTAGAAAAACAGGGGACATGTATAGGCTGGGAATCCAAATCATTCTACATGACAAAATGACAAGACCTATGAAACAAAGGAAATATATAAAAAACAGCAAGATTAATGGAAATCGATTCTGCAGACCACAGCTATGTGAGATTTTAAAAGTACATTGGGCTAAGACAAACTCTATTTATGTTATTTAATTTTTTATTGTTTTTTTCTCTTTTTTTTTTTTTACATCTTTCTTACTGCTGTTGAGAAGGAGGAGCGCCACGTCCAAATCCACCTCTCTGAAGAAAAAAAAAGTTGTAATTATTACTCAAGTTTACCTGCAAAACCAATATCTCTATAATGTATTTTCCAATATCTTTATGAAGCAAGATAAAAGTCAACATTCTGCATATCAAGTGAAATGAATTTGAATGGGGTTTAACGTCCTACTGTTCTGCTCCAACTGTGCTAATGAAGACGGGCACAAGACATGCAGTGTGCTATGAGGGGAAATTCCAACATACCAAGGCTTCTAAATGCAAGCCAATGTGTACATGATATCTTGGTTTTTTGTTCCATACAAATGTCTATGAACTTTCTCAGCCAATATTGGGAGTGAATCTGCAGCCTCAACCTTAATTGTCAGCATAGTGAGAGGATTAAAAGCCCTTCTTCAGCCTACACATGATGCAGAGCCTTCAAACTTGAATGCTTATGTTCCTGTCTGTAAATGGATATAATCAGAAATAATTGTTCAAGAGATTTTGTCCACAGACTTCTGCTATGCATATGCTGAAGAGATGACTGAGATGTGAGTTTAGCACCGTTTTTTAAACTGGCTATCTGGAATCTAACCGCCTTGTTTATCAATTGACTACTGTTTAGACAGAGGATACCAAATGTTGACAACTCATCATATCTTTGTGAATACTGAACATAATTTAACCATAATTGCACCGATTAAACATCCCTCAAAAGACGATAAGACTACAATCAATATTATCAATATAATGACCATCATTTTGACATTCATTTGTAGGTCTTTAAAGACTACAATAACAATTCTAGATATCAAATAGTTAACAATAAATCATCTATCCTTACATGACTAGTCACAAAAATATAACAATTTCAACTTACAAATTTAAATTCAGGATTAGCACCAGCACCAACATCTGCTTTTTTATCTGCTCCAGCTGAAATAAATTTAAATAAAGATTTAACATTTTGAAAGTAACATTTATTTTAAGGCGCGAAATTGTGGTCTACTGGTCTGTAACTGTTTTTTTATTTCAAGTTGACATGCCTATGTGAAAAGTTGTTGAACTTTATCTTAATTCACTTGTGCACAGGGGTCAGGGGTCTTACTCTTTAGCATGCCACTTGACTCAATGATAGACCTCACGATGCAACATGCATGCATTAACCAATTGGCCAATCAACCCCCCACCACGATATGATAATGTAGAGTGAGTACCTCAGTTACTGAAGCAAGAAATACTACAAAAAAAGTTAACTATTGTAAGATTAAAGCGGTAAGATGTTTAGTAGGCATAGTTTATTCAAAAGGAAATAACTTCCTGAATCTAAACGCAAGACCCAGATATCCAGCTGCAGAATGTTGGCTAAAAATAAGTAAAATATCTTAACTTACGTGGCCCTGTCATCTTTCTATATTCGCCTCTGTCAGCATGTGCTCCACCTCCACGTCCAGCTCCATCACCTGCTTCAAATATTAATTATGGTCATTTTACTAAACAAATCAACGATTTTTGTCCCAGAAAATATTAGTTTCTCCCCATATTATGTATTTTGCCAAGATCAAGTTTATGATTCCTTCTTCTGCCAGAGACATCGATCAAACAACTAATGTTGAAGATTAACAAGCCCAACTATTGTATAAAGATACTTACTAGGTTTAGTAGATACTCGTGGCCTAACAGTTTCTGATCTTTGTTGTCGTTTCAAAGTAGCTGGAACAATTTCAGGTGGCAAATGAAGAAAATCACGTAAAAATTGGATTCCTTCATTTGTCAAATACCAGTAATAATGACGCCAGGCAAATTGTTCTCTTACTAATCCACGAGATTTTAAACTCTGCAAATAAACAAAGGCTTTAATAGCAGTTTTAATGCTTATTTGTGGTATTCAACAATATGCGTATCTTTCAAAAATGAAGCCAATATATCAATCAGTTAAATGTACAGGGTTCGACACTGCTGTCTGCCTCAATGGCCTCCGAATTTTAAAATTTGGTCGCATATTCGTGGCCAATTTTTAACTATTCATGGCCATATATGGTCGGCGATTTGTGCTGGGTATTGATAGTTACTTTTACTATTGATAATCAGCATTGATACAGTAGCATCAAAACAATCTTATTTTCACGATCGTAATCAAGACTGGTTTAAGTGTTTACAAGCCAACAGTGAGGCTGATGTCCCCCCACCGAAATCCCAAAATAAATAGATGACACATATTAATTAATCGCACATTTATTTTTTTCAAACGTATCGACCAATCAAACTGAACACGAAGTGTCATCCAAAAATTGCTTATCTCTGCCTACCGTAAGAAGAAAATGCTCATCTTCGAACTCCATCAAGGCATTGACCTAATAAGCATATACACCAAGTTTGAACATTTTAACTCAATTCGAAGGAGAGTTATTGTGTTCCAAAGTCTCGGCAAATCAAATTGCTTATCGCTCTGCTTACCCCGAGCAGAAAATGCTCATTATCGATCTTAGTCAAGGTATTACTGTAATGAAACTATACACCAAGTTTCATCACTCTCACTTAATTAGAACTAAAGTTATCGTGTCTCAAAGCATCAACCCATCAAATTGCTTATCTCTGCCTACCCTAAGCGGAAAATGCTCATCTTCGAACTCCATCAAGGCATTGACCTAATAAGCATATACACCAAGTTTGAACATTTTAACTCAATTAGAAGGAGAGTTATTGTGTTCCAAAGTCTCGACCAATCAAATTGCGTATCGCTCTGCTTACCCTGAGCAGAAAATGCTCATTATCGAAGTTAGTCAAGGTATTACTATAATGAAACTATACACCAAGTTTCATCACTCTCACTTAATTAGAACTAAAGTTATCGTGTCCCAAAGCATTAACCAATCAAATTGCTTATCTCTGCTTACCCTAAGCGGAAAATGCTCATCTTCGAACTCCATCAAGGCATTGACCTAATAAACATATACACCAAGTTTGAACATTTTAACTCAATTAGAAGGAGAGTTATTGTGTTCCAAATTCTCGACCAATCAAATTGCGTATAGCTCTGCTTACCCTGAGCAGAAAATGCTCATTATCGAACTTAGTCAAGGTATTACTATAATGAAACTATACACCAAGTTTCATCAATCTCACTTAATTAAAACTAAAGTTATCGTGTCCCAAAGCATCAACCAATCAAATTGCTTATCTCTGCTTACCCTAAGCGGAAAATGCTCATCTTCGAACTCCATCAAGGCATTGACCTAATAAACACATACACCAAGTTTGAACTTTCTAGCTCAATTAGGAAGAGAGTTATTGTGTCCCAAAAAGTGTGACGGACAGACAGGCGGACGGACAAACCCATTTTAATAGTCCCCCAACTTTCTTCGAAAGGCGGGGGACAAAAAGTCAAAACCATAAATGTTGTGATGTTTTTTGTTCGTCTAATTGATAATATCCCGTCTCATAATACGTATAAATTGTACTTAATTTTTAAATGATATAGCCTAGATTCTGAATGACGAAGTACCGTCGATTCAAAACATTACGTACGTGAGCGCGACCAATACCAACATGGCGGACAATTCGTTGCCGATTCGCGTAAAGAAAATTTAATAGCCTACATAGCTTGTTATCATGAATTCGTAAATTGTTTATTATTAGTAAAATAATGTAGCCTCGATTTCGAATGAAGAAATACATACGTTTTGGTCATCTATTAATAATGAGCAGACGAATTCTGAATGGGGAAAAACTCTGGGTTATTTACATGTGCAGGTATCTCCATCTCCATCCGACTTTGAAGTAAATAGTGACTGATGTAGGCTATTGTATTATATATACGCGCAAACGAAAAAACTTTTAATAGAGCAAATTTTGACTGTGTAGGCCCACCTTAACACTGGGGATAAATGATGGATCGAATCCACAACATCATATAGAGCATGAACAAGTTACACCACAATTATATGTATTAATTTATTATGATTCTTACTCACAGTGAGAGCTTTAATTACATGCAGATTAGGTACATTGATGTTAGGATGCCTTGGTGCAAAAAAGTCTTTTTTAGCTACCATAACTCCCTCTTTAAAGAGGTATTCATAGATCATAACACGGTTCTTCTTCGGCATCAACATCCTGAAATAAACAAATAAATTAAATAACGAGAAAATTTTCATTGAACTTGGTCAAGGTATTGATATTTAAAATCTATACTGAGTTACATCACTCCCCCTCAATTAGAACCAAATTGTTTATCTCTCCAGATCCTCAGTGGAAAATAATCTTAGATACTCAAGGAATTCACCTAATAAACACCTACATCAAGTCCCAACTTACATTCAACATCAATTAGCAGAGTTATTAGATTTAAACCAATCATCATATTGAAGTCTCTAGACTTGTTTCCCCTCTTTACCTCAATTTCATTTAATCTTACATGGCTAAATAAATTAAATTTGAGTTTTACCCATACTTAAATTTCAATGGCCAAGCTGTTTAAAGCTCCAATAGCATTTTTTTAAGTTATATTTTTAAAATGTTTGAAAATAAAGCCCCAAAATAGATTGAACCTATAAACAGTCCTACCTTGTTAAAGAATAATCCTATAATTCACTATTGCCAGTTGAGAAATTGGCAAAAATATCATTTTCAACTTCAAATTCAAACGTTTGAAGATGGTCGTCCATGGAGAGGAATGGGAAAACAAGGGAGGTAATTGAGTAACTATTTCCTCAATCACCCTGTGTCACCCTTTCTAATGCCCCAAAAATTTTGCCCATGACCGTATAATAGTGAGTTGACAACCTTTTGAGCAAAAGACATAGAAATAATTATGTTTTGACTTTCTTAGAAAATATGAAATTGGAACTTTAAAAGAAGTGGACGTATTTTTAACAGCATGTTGTGTCGCACATACTGACTCTAGTGAGGTTAGAGAGGTCATATACTACTCAAAAGAAGTTAAGGTTCAAACCTTTTTTTCTACCAGGTAATTGTCTATGCACATATCAGATATATAAAATAATTAGCGGAAATTGTGTCAAAATTGGTTCACGATGTCCTGACAACAAAACCTGTGTACAGGGCATGTGTCATTTTCAAACAAAACAATTTTGACAGTCTCCTTAGAAATCATAAACTGAAGCTCAAAACAAGGCTCCACAAAACTGTTTGCATTGCCCAAACGCAGTAGGGTACGACTTTCTGGAGTTGATTATGTCCTTGCATGTGCACTATACAATTTCCATAACAGTTTTGGCATAAAAAAGCCCTTCCATGACCGTGCTGCTCTAAGTTGAAATTTCAACATGGTCAGACGTCAGCTGAGTGAACTTGACAGAGGAAGGCTTCAACAATGTTTTACACAGAGGAATGTGGCACAGAGAATCGGTTGTAGCCAGAGTGTGATTGGGAGACTATGGCAGCGTTTCCAGGCAACCAATTCACTTCAGAATCGTCCCCCGGTCTGGTAGGCCAATATCAACATCGAAATGTCAAGACCGGCATGTGATTAAAATGGCCTTACGTCAGCGCGTTGTTACAGCGAAATGTCTGAAAGATGAACTGCGAAATGCAAGTGGTGTTCAGGTATCTGACCAGACCATAAGAAATCGTCTGCGAACCCACAACATTCAATCTCAACAAGTGGTTCAACCACCTCTTCTTCAACGTCATAAGACACTGGAGATGGCACCAATGGGGACTGGTTCTCTTCAGTGATTAGCTACGAGAAAGTAGCTAAAAACGTTGAGATGTACTGATGTGTTTGTTTTTAGCTACGATTTGAGGTCCTTAGTTCCAAGTTGCAAATTCAATTTCTTTTAATAATGCATATAACACCTTTAAAATAAGATAAGTTAATACTAATATCACTAATTAAACTTACAGAGGCCAATGTGGTGGCACAACTATCGCCCAACTCCAAATATTCGCATTTAAATTACTGAAGCCATATTTTTGTTTGACATTCAACTCCATTGAAATCCACATGGATGTCATTTAGTTTGTTTACATTTTTCCACAGGCAATTGCATTTTTGATTGGCTGTTATAAAGCCTTATATTTAGGGCACGCCTTCATAAAGACAAACCCCACTTCACTCACACTGGTCTAAAAAAGATGGCGGTCTTAGTACCGGTAACAGCTTAACGCCTCGATTTTTAATATGATGATTTATACCCGTGCCAGGTAGGATTATATGCTAAATAGCAATTGGGTGTGGCAGAAATATTATGAATAACAATGATCAATCGTTGTTTTGATGAAAAATATGGTCAATTTTGCGTAGTAATGCCCGGTGTGATTCAAAATCGCACTTGCAACGCAGAACCAAATGGGTCAATTTCATCTGGAAACACGGAGAGTTGACAGATGAATTTTTTTATCTATTCACTGATCACTGATGAGTTCCGATTTGCATTTCAGTTCAATGATGGCAGACTTCGCGTCTATAAGTGGCAAGGAGAAAGATTAGCTGATGTTAACGTCGGACAACGCCATCGATTTGGATGTGGTACGGTAATTTTGTGGGCAGAAATTTCAACATCTGAACGCCAGCATGCCTCGTCATTGTGTCAACTGCTTACGAGCACGAGGTGGTTTCACTAATGTTATCAAAGTTGAGACAGTTTTGTTGGACCTCATTATGCTCAAAATGGCGAATTTTCATCAGATCCTCAGAATAGTTGTGTATAAAAAGTGCATATTATATAATATATACGATTAGAAGATCAGATTCCTACTGAAACTGAAAGGAATTTTGGAATTGCAGGGAGGGGGAACGTGAATTCTCTTGCGGCAGTAATTTTACTTCAAGTCTCTTTCTTTAAAAAGTACTATTCCATCAACACATTTTTAGAATATATTGGAGTTTTGCCTTTGATACTCTTATTACTTAATATGAGCAAAAGGAAAAATAAAACCTCTACAGTCTACAATTGAATACATGACCACTCGGACCAAAGACCACTCGGACCAAGACCACTCGGACCAAAACGAAGACCACTCGGACCAAACAAATAGACCACTCGGACCAAACAAAAAGACTACTCGGACCACAATAAAAAGAATACTCGGACCAAGTATTTTTATAGATAAATAATTGTTAATATGACTTCTCGGATCGCTAATAAATAAAGTACTCGGACCAAACAAAAAGACTACTCGGACCAAGTGTTTTAATAGGATTACATGTCATTTCGGACAATTTAAAACACGAAAGAAAATATTTATTAACATGAAACACGTGGTTAGTAAAAGGCTCCACCAAACGATAAAACATTAGTTGCACTTACGGTTCTTTGATAATCATCGTTTCCCGTAAAAGTAATGTATTTGTTTAAATCCAATAATATGCTGATCCATTTATTTGAAAATGACCTACACAAAAACAAAAATTTACACGACATGCACTCTTTTTACAAGTCCCTAGAACTAGAAATTGTTAACGATAACCCGGTGAGCTGCACGTTGACATGCATTCCTCCCGCTTGGCAATACCAATCGATAAATTAGTGCGTACCTAAAAAGCAAAGTGTTTCTGAGGAAAATATTAGAAATAGCAACGATCAAAGAGGGATAATTAAAGCTGATTAACCGATAATCCCGATGTAATTGTAGTATGTGCAAAGAAATCTTGCGGTTCTTTGGTAGATGATAAAAACGTGAGTTGTCAATCATCGATAATGGCGGCCGTGTGTTGATTGCAATTATTCCGTTTCACAAAAAAAAAACCATTAGCAGTGATCGATCAATCAAGCTCGCTTAATTTTTGACAAAAGAAAAACAATGAAGTATTTCTAAATATACACAAATTTTCAACAATATTTTGGTCCGAGTGGTCTTCCAACGTAAATTGAACAGTCCGAGAGGCAACAAATATTGTTTTTTGGGGTTGGTCCGAGTGGTCTTTTGGGTTGGTCCGAGTAGTCTCCGTTTTGGTCCGAGTGGTCTTTTTTTTGGTCCGAGTGGACTTGGTCCGAGTGGTCTTTGGTCCGAGTGGTCCGGATACCCTACAATTACAGGTAAACATTGATCACTGACTGCAGATATCACAAAAGTTAAGACCAATAAATATAGAAAATTGATAGGGTAGAACGACTCAGACACTTATCAAAATCATTCAATAAGGTTTACAGTTTATTTTTTTTATTTTCATTTTAATGATTATATTGTATTTAACTTGATAATCTAGCGATTCGGCATCTTCATTTCACTCACTTGGTTCTAGCAGTATGGCCAAACCGGAAAAGGCCAAATCTCGCCAAATCTCGTTGTATATATCCGGTGCAGCCATAAAGTTACACATCCATTGAAGACTTGGATCGAACTTATTTTTTGTATAAAAAGTGAAAGTCAGTTCAATATTCCATGTTCTGGGATGTTATAACGCGTTATAGCGTTGAACCGTAGGTGAGATCAAAATTCGCATAGACCAGTGTGTAGCTAGTGGTACACGTACACTGTAGGCGAAATCCCCAGAGATAAAGCTACATAGGCATAAAGTAAAAAGTCGACTATGATTATGTCAATATAATTGATATATTCATTGCAATTTGCTGTCACACTCACAGTGACTGTGAGCATGGACCTTATAATAAATGTATTATAAGGTCCATGCTGTGAGTGAGTGACAGTGTCAGTCATATGCCGATATGGAAGCCTATAACTACCATTCATAATTTCTACTTTTCGCCCCTTCAAAACACGAAAGTCGAAAAGTCCAAAAGTAGAAGTTACGACAAAATGTAAGGCGACAGCACGGTATACAAGCCAAAATGAACTCGAAAATAGGAAATTAAAAAATAATACACTGCGATAATACTAATACTAGTAATAGCGCCTCTCGTTATGAATGGTAGTTATAGGCTTCCATATAGTCATTATCACAACTTACATATAAGGAATTATTAAAGGAGCTAAATTGCTAATATTTGAGACCTAGAAATTGCCACAAATGGGTTGCAACGCATATAATAATGTAATACAAATGTATACAAACTGATTTACATTCAATCGTTTTCGTTTGTACTCTAATTTCAAATTAGTTATGTTCGGCGAAATACGCCAGAAGTTTCAATCGAGTGGCTATTTCGAGTGTCTGGTTATTCCAGTCTACATACGCCGTTTGATTTGTTGCAATGTTTCTAGCCTCGTTCCTCGAGTCTCTTGCTAGAACTGGGGTTGAAACGCATTATGGTACACGATTCGTGTACCAATGGTAAAATGTTTATTTTGTTTTAGATATTGTATATCAAAAGCCCATCTTGATTTAAATTGACAAATGATTTGTGTTTTGAATGCCGAAGACTTTGGACGATATTGAGTTAAAGACTTAGCTACTTTAATTAGTGAGCAGAAAATCGCCCATGTATCTGTTATCACTTCAGTCAGTTATATAGAGGGATAATTTGTGTTTTCCTTTCGCATTCGTCACTTCTGATTGTTGAAACCTTTATTACTGTACTCATTGATCGTAGCAATGAATATGATGATCTCTGTGTTAATATAGAAAGTGTTCATGACTGATACCAATATTGTCCTTTAATACACTACAGGCACAGCAATATGATGATTATTCCTTGTTTGTTGATTCACATTGAGTGTACTGGTTGGCACTAGATGTTACAGCCTCACAGTAAATACTCTAACCCTAACCTGTGTCCAGGCAGTAAGCAGTAGTCTGAACACAAGATGCCTTGTTAACTTTATTGCGAGTAGGCCTATATTGACGTGTAACATTTACTGCGACACAGAGTCATAGACACAGACTGGTAATGCCCATCGATGATCAAGTACATGTACTGCTGGACTGAAACTCAGTGAAAGGTACAGAAAGGTTTCACAACTTTAACTTGATGGTGCTAAATGGAACATAGAAATGGACACAAATGGGTCGCAACACATAAAATAATGTTAAATAGGCTTCCACTAGTTCCAGCCTATTATATGTATAATTTGGATGATACTAATACATGTAGATAGACAGAGGTTAACTCAACTGACGTCTCTCAATCACATACTGAAGTATACTCTCTCACACATACAACAATAATGTAATATGAATGTAACATTTGTAACATGTATATATAAACTGCCTTTAATTGGTTTACATTTAGTCGTTTCTGTTTTTACTGGAATTTTTAATCCGTTATATCGGACAAAATATGTGAAGAGTCTGAATTGAATGAATGTTCGTCCTTGGCAGCTGGTTATTTTTAGTTGCTGCTTAAAATTGACTTTTTCTAGAGATTAAAATGTTTCCATATACATGTTATAAAATTGGTTTGAATTTGATTTTGATCTAAATATATGATCAAATCACACAATTTATACATGGGGAAAGTATCTTTAATAACTTACCAAATAACTTACACCATAAAGAAAACTAGTTGATTTGACATTATGTCAAAGGAGCTATATCGCTAATATTTGGGACCTAGAGTAGAAATTGACCCGAAGGGGTTGCAATGCATATAGTAATGTTTGATCTACATTAAATAGTTTCTGTTTTGACTCTCTAATTTCAAATCAGTTATATCCAGCGAAATACGGCATGAGTCTCAACCGAATGATAATTTCTAGCGCCTGGTCATTCCAGTTTATTGCGCATGCTCTCTAGATAAGATATGGCATCACCGTTTGACATGTGTTGTGGAATATGTCTAGCTTCGTTATTTTTGGTTTCTTGTTACAAGTGATGCTGAAACACGATTTGGGTACCAATGGTAAAATGTTTATTTTGTCTTAAATTGAATATTGGATATCAGAAGCCCATGTTGATTTGAATTAATAATTAATTTGTATTTTCAACGTGGAAGACTGATACTGAGTTAGAGACTTAGCTACTTTAAGTGCAGGAAACTGCACCACACATAATTTTCACAAAAGCAAATACACGGACAAGACATCATACTCAGAAACCACAAATAAACAAACAATTCAGAATATTTAGTTAAAAGGATTCTTTAACATTATATTAAATACTTACAGGAGGAAGATACTTGTTGAAGAAGACGCCGGAATGATGAAACCAACACAAAAACACAACCAAGCACACAGGCATTTTGCCATGTTAATGACATTTTTAGTTGTAACACAGGCCTTTTTACCTGTTCAAGGCAGAATAATATCGGACAAGGAGCGGCTATCTTACAGGTTTGTTTGGAATTTCTTTTGTAATAACCGCTAAGTAATATCCAGAAGTGACATATTTGAAATGATTCAATTAGTGCAGTATCATGAAAATGAAATGAAACGAAATGGGGTTTAACGTCCTACTGTTCTGCTCCAAACTGGGCTAATGAAGACGGGCATATGCTATGAGGGACATTTTTCCCAGACAGTGGCACTACGGCCTACTCTTTTATCAAGTTCCAACTGTTAAGAGATCTTTTACTTGAACGCCAATGTGTACACAGAACTTTGCTTTTTTTTTGTGCTATCAAAACAACTAGACAGCTCTCCTTATCAGGACCTCCGTCCTGTATCACTGACAAGGGGGAACCACACCGGAAAATCTGGAGCAATTTCCTGGCCATTGCTAGTGAGCCTATGTGTTACCCATTTAGCCACTGTGACCCCCAACGGTATCATGAGATAATTGGTATTTCCATAGACTGGAATGAGGTCTAATCAATAAAGTACTCCTTTGTTTACTGATAATTTTTTTGTTTACTAAATTGGTCATATATTGCAAAATTCATGAATTTGTGTTCACTTATTAACCTGATTGTAATTTATTCTACTTGTAGAGATAGAGTCGCAGCAATGTTTCATCATGCTTATGATGCTTATCTTAAATATGCATACCCATATGATGAACTTCGACCATTGACTTGTGATGGACATGATACATGGGGAAGGTAGGATGAAAAAATATTGATCAGTTGTTAATACCATATATTCCTTAATATTCCCAATATATGCAAAGGTAGATGCCAAATGTTAGGTATCCCCTATGCAAAGTCCTGCTCTGTAAAGGGACATAATGCTCAAATCTGCTCTGTTTTTTTTTTTTTTTATCCTTTTCTGTATCAATAATATTGGTGTAATAAAGAGCCATGTTTCCACAGTATGTTGATTAAGCTAAACTGTTGATTTATATGAGAATAAAGAGTTGAATTGAGCCGATCTAATCATTGACACCTGTAACATGGAAAATCTCTTTCAAAATAATGTAAAGGCTGTGATTGACATCCTATCTTTTATTTTTTTTATTATCTAGTTATTCTTTAACACTGGTTGATGCATTGGATACACTAATTGTAATGGGAAATAATACAGAGTTCAGAAGAATTGCTGAGTTACTGATTGAGAAGTCTCAAGACTTCTTTGATATTGACATCAATGCGTCTGTATTTGAAACAAACATAAGAGGTAATACTAATTAAAATTAAAGACAAATAAATCCATTGAATTACTTTCCAAGTGATTGGCCTTGATCACTTTAGGAATTCATTTGAACATCCCACCAAAACTTTTTAATTATATTATGTATTTGTATTTCATACAAAAAATTACTAATAGATTCTAATATATTTTCTTGTCATTACCTTGTATTTCAAGAACAGAAAACCTCTGTTAGATTTTAAAAATTATTCTTTGGATTAGCTACTATGATAAGTTAACTTTTGATTTACAAAAAAAGTGACATTATCGGTATAACATTTTTTGGGTAGATTATTGGTCAGTGTATTATTTTTCGATAAATGTTCCAAAGATACATTAGGAGTAAAATGTGTGTTAGAATTCCTGATACAACTTCTCTTTTTAGAAATTCACATACCATACAAATATTTGTTGTACTTATGCATTTACCTTTCTTTGCTCTGTATTTGCGTAGAGAAATAATGCAAAATTTGGACATTTGATGAATAGTTTATTCAGTTTTAACCCTATATCTTCTTTTATGAACAGTGATGTTTTTTTTTGTTTTATAGTTGTTGGAGGTCTGATATCTGCTCATCTCTTATCAAAGAGATCTGGAATGATATTAGAGGCTGGTTGGCCTTGTTCTGGACCATTACTTCGTATGGCAGAAACAGTTGCCAGAAAGTTATTACCAGGTATAAATACTTATTTTCATCTAAGGACAAAAGGACAAATATGATTTTTTCCTCTAAGAATTTTTATTGTGAATACACCAAAGATAAAATCAAAATTTTAGTAGATACTTCACTTTTGATTGACTAAGCACTAAAATCAATCTAATAATTATTGTACCAAAATTTGGATTTATCTTGATTTAAAAACTGTGACATTTAGGCATGTGAGAGGCACCAGGACGGGATGGCAGGAAGGACCCCCAAAGCCAGGACATAAAAAAGCCACGTAAAAACTATTCCAACACAAATTATCGGCTATGGAAACTAATGAAAACAGACGTAACTCAAGCAAATAGCTTTCGATTCAATCGGAACACCCTTCGGTAATCTATGCCAAGCTCATGACGATGGAAAAATTCTTCGGTAATCTATGCCAAGCTCATGACGACAGAATAATTCTTTGATGATCTAATTGGCTTTCACTTCACATTTGGCATGATTCGATTCAAATCGGCCGTTTCCGTGATCAGCTATAACGTCATGCTGATTGGTCGAAACGTGTCGGTTAATCTTGGTACAAGGTCATTGCTTTTATTTATTATGTAAATGAAGAACGTTGTCAATAATCAACAGAACTGACGAATCATGTGTGCGAGAGAGATAGTGGATCTAAAAATAAATGGAGGAACTGATTTGAAAGATAAGTCAATTTGACGAAGGATAGCGGGAAAAAGGTTTTCACTTTTCACAACCCTCATGCCTGTAATATAAAGATTTTGCTTTTTTATTTACCCAATTCTACAACCGCTGTGCTGTTTCATTACCTTGCAACCTTTAAAGTGGCAGGGTAGACATTTTCTAATTACCACATAAACAACATTTTGCAGGAATGTTGGTATTGTAGTACTCATAAAAATGTGTGGAAAACAAATGGTTAATTGAATTTCACAAAAGTAGACATTTTCTGATAAAGAAATTTGTTAATATATTGCAGCATTTGATACACCTACTGGTATGCCATATGGTACTGTCAACTTACGACATGGTGTTCCACGAGATGAAACAACCATTACATGTACTGCTGGAGTAGGAACTTTTTTAATTGAGTTTGGAACATTGAGCCGTTTAATTGGAGATCCTATATTTGAAAAAGTCGCGATGAGGGCACTGAGGTCATTATGGGAACAGAAATCATCTATTGGAATGGTAACTATTTTAATTATCACAAAATCCTATTACCGGTAGACATGATTTTGCTTAAGTAGAAATGTTACTGATGAATGATAGTTAGGTTGTATACATGGAAAAAAGACCAATGGAGCTGAGAAATAGAGAGAGAAATGCAGTTTAACGTCCAAGGTCATTTTAGGACTAATAATTCACTTGTGCATAGGGGTTTAACCCACGAGGTAGGACAGGCAACCATACTCCTTGTCACGTACAACCAGGGATTCGAAACCACAGCAGTTGACTCAATGACAGGCTTTATGATACAGCTCGCATGTGCTAACCATTCGGTCATCCACCCCTTGACCAGTGGAGCTAGGCAGATCAGGGATACCTGTATGAGGAAAAGTTGTGTTTGAATGCTGACATAAGAGTTTGTCTATAAATAGGACAATCTTGAACAGAGAAATGTAGAAATTTTCTCTGATGTGCAAAATTTTTAATATATTGATACAATTGGTGGTCAAATTCAGACCTACAGCTGGCCATTTGTTCTGTATTGTTAATCAATGTTTGTGTTGAGAAGTTGTGCGGCATCAATAACATGAAATTAGTAAATTTAAAATCTTGATATTATTACAGCTGATCCATTTAGTTGCTATAATGAAATTATATGTATATTTTAGATTGGTAATCATATTGATGTAGCTACAGGAAAATGGACAGCCCTAGATTCTGGTATAGGAGGTGGTGTGGATTCTTACTTTGAATATCTAGTTAAAGGATCTATTATGTTCAATATTCCAGAATTACTGGAAATGTTTAGAGGTGGTGTTATATTTTTGAATTCTTCTATCAATTCTTTCACAAATGATTCATATGGAATGGAGATTTCCAAAGGACAGGACTTAAAATTTCCTTTGGACATTCCTAATACTATTGAGTGTAATTCTGTGAACTTCAATATGCAGGACACTGATTCTTGTTTACTATGCATTAACCATTAACCTCTAGTTAAATGTGACAAAAGTGGACTTTAAACCCTGTGTTTCTTTCTTGCCATTTAATTTATGCATGAAGGAATCTAAATAAATCTAATAGAAATCTAAGTAAGTCTATTGTTTTGTGCACTTTTCACAGGGTTAACTAGGTTATATATCTTTTTTGAAACTGATATGAATGAATTGCGTATCGCATTGAAATGAAAATGCTGACTGATTTTCATTGATTTTTGATAACAACTTTCAGAGTTATTCCTATTTGGTAGGAAATCTCAAATTTGTTCTTTATCTCACTGAAAAGAAGCACCCAATTGATGTTTAATCAATTTTGATTAAGATTCAGAGTTATTTCCCTTTGTAATAAATCATGCAGGCTTCTATAAAATTTGATCCTTTCGAAATTGTTGCGAGTTGTTTAGCCTGGCAACCTACATTTAGTAATGTTGAAGTATTGTTATTATTTATAGAATATGAGAATGTGATAGTAAATCAGGTTAAACGTGATGATTGGTATATGTGGGCTAATATGAAGAAAGGTGGTATAACCATACCTGTTTTTACTTCTCTAGATGCATATTGGCCAGGAATACAGGTAAATAATCTTCCAGTTTAATTAGATTCTTGGTGAAACTCTAGTTATAGCTTGTTCATACAATATTATGGAGCAAGGATACTAGCTGTATCAAATCTTATGCTGAATGATTTATTACTAAACTTCTCTATCACTGGTGTCTGTCTCTCTCTTAGCAGTAGAACCAGTCAATCACAGCTCTTGTGTATTGGTTCTAGAACAAATCAAACAAAAATCCATCTGTTGGACTTTGTGAGTAGAGGCATGTAAAAAAAGTCTTGACTACTTGGTTACTCACTGTTCTTCTTTCAAGTTTTAAGTTAAATTTAAGCAAAATTTTCCACATGCAACAGTAGAAATGAAAATTACCAAGTTATTCTAAATGTGATGTATTCCAAATCTCTAGCTTCCTTATCATTACTGCATTTGCATAGGTTGACATGCAGGCAAGTTTATTAAATTATTATGTCCTGTAGCATCTGAGATCTTTGTAAAATACATGTTCTGTTCCTTCTAGTGTATGTTGGGAGATATTGAAAAAGGAATGAAGACGATACACAATTTTCATCAGGTGGCCAAACAGTATGGTTTTACACCTGAATTTTACAATATACCAAAAGCAGAAGTACATCAGCAACGTGCTGGCTATCCTCTTCGACCAGGTAACTTAAGACAAGAACCACAATATTAGTTATTAATAAACATTAGTTAACAAACAACTTTTGTCAAGACTCCATTTTGAAATTTATGTCAAAAATTATGTTCTCCCACACATTGATCTCTATTACCATATAAAGGCTGTAAAAGGCAATGCATACAACAAATTGCTGCTTCACAGAATTAGGTCTACAGTTCACAGCTTTTATGTTTATGCATCACAACATACTAGCTATGGGAACTCCCAAATACTGTTTGGCTCCAGTGGCGGCACCAAGGGGGGGCATTTGCCCCCCAAAAAATCTTGCCTGCCCTCTGTTTGCCCCCCCAATAATTTTCGGAAAAAATGTCTGAAATGCTACCTGGCTGCATTCTATTTTACAAAATATAGTGGCGAAAATATTCATTCACTTTGAGTCACTCTTACTCCGCCCGCTCGACACTTTCTTCTCTGGTCGGATAAACTAGTGATTTGGCGACAGGCGGTATCTGTTAAGCTCTATTTATCTCGACGATCGATGCCTGAAATACTGCCAGACTGCATTTCGGGCCGTCTACTTTTCAAATTTTCGTTGAGGTTCACAAAATATAGTGGCGAAAATATTCATTCACTTTGAGTCACTCACTCCGCCCGTTTGTAACTTTCTTCTCCGGTCGGATAAACTAGTAATTTGGCGACAGGCTGTATCTTTATCTCGACGATCAATGCCTGAAATACTGCCACTGCATTTCGGGCAGTCTACTTTTGACACTTCCATGTGACACTTTCCTCTCTGGGGTCGGAAAGACTAGTTATCAGGCCACAGGTGACATCCGATCAGCTCTATTTATCTCTACTGTCAGGCAGCATTTCCAACAGTCTATTTTTCAAAATTTTCTTGGGGAGGTCCACAAAGGTACTTCGTTGAGGTTCGCAAGTCTGTTCGTTTGCCATTTTGGTCTCTGATCGTATAAACTAGTGATCAGGCTACGGACAGTATGTGGTCAGATTTATTTATCTCGACGATCGGTGCCTGACTGAATACGCTGTCAGAGAGCATTTCCAAGAGTCTATTTTTCAAAATTTTCTGGGGGAGGTCATCCATACCCTCCATAAATACTCCTGACATTGGCGCTCGAGAGTGGGATTCGTCGAGGTTCGCAAGTCCATTCGTTTGACACTTTACCTCAACGATCATTGCCTGAAATACTGTCAGGCTGCATTTCCGGCAGCTTGTTTTTCAAAATTTTCTGGGGGAGATCCCCCCCCTTAATTGATGCTTGTGCCTTTGCCCCTTTAACCTTGGACTTTGCCCCAGCTTTGCCCCTCCAACCACCGACGGCTGGCGCTGCCACTGTTTGGCTCTTGACTATGGATCAGGAACGTGTCAGATTACTGTCGTCTTGTGACAATCTGTGCAGTTTTGAAACAGATCCTGATATATTTTGGCCAGATTTGTAACCATGGATGAGATCTGGATTCAAAAATGAAAAAGGAACTAGCCAATCATCATTTTCCTAGTAATGATAACATCATATTAGCTGTGAACAGCTTTGTAGAGTGGCTGAAGAAAATTTTGACTGACATTCAAACATTGCAACATCTTTAGCAAAAGTGTGTACACATTGAATGGGACTGTAGAAAAATTAATGGAAACCATCGACTTTGTACAGGGCTGTCACAGATAGGCGTAGAATTTTCAGCCAGCCCTCGTACATTAACTCAATTATGTAAAATTATTTAAATAATACCAGTTCAATGTTTCTTGGAGTTCTGCAAAAAACCTTCAAAATTTGTTTTATTGTGTTCTATACTTCAATGCATGTATCTCTATTGAGGTAAGAAATTATTAATATTATCTATAACCAGATTTTTATTTTCTATATAGAATTAGTAGAGAGTGCTGTTTATCTGTATCAAGCAACTAAAGATCCATATTTACTAGAAATTGGTATCGATCTTCTTGAAGCTATAGAACACAGCTCTCGGACAAACTGTGGATATGCTACCGTAAGATTTGAGATAAATTTACGAAAGTTCAAATATTTTAAAATCGGACTTAAACAATGTTTTATTACCAGTAAAATTAAGTTTATATTAAAATTTCCTTGTCAGTATTGTATTATGAAAGTTAACATTTCTATAAAATAATAGATCAAACATTTTTGCATAAAAAGTTCCACCATCTAAAATAGAAAAAGATTGTTTGCTATATGAACTCCTCAAATAAGAAATGGCATAAGATGCTTTGTACCTGGATTTCAGATGCTAGAAGTTAGCCGGAGGAGCAAAGGACAGTCTTTTAGCCCAGTAAATAATTCAAAGAAAAGCCTAGTTGGCTTATTTGCCCATCACTCATGGTTGAATTCCAAAATGTACTTCAGTTAAACAGACAAAGGGGTATGGCATTAGCTCCTTTGGCCATTGGGATCAAATTATTTTGACTTATTTATATTTGTTAATGTGAATAGTATACCATATTTCATGTCTATTAAAACTTTTCAGATTAAAGATGTGAGAGACCATAGATTAGAAAACAGAATGGAATCATTCTTTCTTGCTGAAACAACCAAATATCTATACCTTCTATTTGATACAGACAATTTTATACATAATACTGGTGGTAAAGGTACCATTATACAAACACCTACTGGTGAATGTCTTATAGATACTGGTGCCTATATATTTAATACTGAAGCTCATCCCATTGATATGGCAGCCGTTCACTGTTGTAGTGCTCAAAAAAATGAAGAAGATCGGATTTTACAAGAATTTCATGACAACATAAACTTACTTGAACTTTTAGATATTACAGAGGTCAATGGGAATTTGATTCAGGGTAAGAAAATGAAGAATAATAAAAAAAAATTGTCAGATAAAGATAAGAAAGAAAATGTGAAATCTGGCATAAATTTAGGCAGTCAGGAATCCATTAATAAAGAAGATACAAGTCCGAAAGAAGAAACAAAAACAGAGAAAGTAGAAAATACTGACAATTCTGTTCTTAATAATAAAACTTTCTCAGAATTCCTAAAAACAGTTGCAGCATCAGGAATGGAACCTGAAGAAGTAGAGAAATTGTTTGAAAAATATAAAATTGGTGAATTATTTAATGTGAAAAACTCAACTAAAGACGAGTCGATTATTCATGAAAATATATCAGATAGTGGTAAAGTGTTAGATAAACCAGTGTCCGAGGAATTAAAGATGCAAAAAACAAGGAGAAGGCAGACAATTAGTTTAGCCCAACAAATAATAAATCTTTTTACGAAAAAATCAAAAGATGACACAACCAACCTGGATCCACCTGATATACATAAATTATATAAGAAAATGAGAAACTATTCTTTAAATTATACATATTTACCCAAGTTTCTTCATTGTCCAGCTTTACCATATCATATGAAATTATCTGTTATGGGAGAGATGTTTGCTGATGAATACTAATTGTCAAATTACATGCTTCTAGTTTTTATTCTAACACTGGTTATATATTGTAATTATCCCTGTCTGTCCATCTCTGTCATCCATATTTCCTTTTGGAAGCGTGCGCTTTATATCATATGATCTGTCATTGAGACAAGTGCTGTGGAATTGATCTCATACTTGTATGTAACAAGGAGTAGGGTTGCCTGCCTATAGCCCTGTTAAAACTGTTCTTTTACTTGTAGCCTATGTCAATCTGTTGCCTACATAAGACCTCTTTTTTTTGTCTCATTCGAATGATTAGACATTGATCTTCATAGCCTGCCATCCTGCACCACTGACAAGGGGAACTATGTCAGAATATCCAGATTATCTTGCTTGGCTAACACAGGGTACAAGAACCATCCAAATTTTTTTATACTTTCTGATATTGATACTCAAGTTGAACTAAATTACATATTTATAATACCTTATGTACATATGGTAAAATTACACACTTATCCAGTACTTCATCGTATGTGAATAAAGGTTAAGGTCAGTATAAATATCCAACAATTTGGCTTGGAGACAAACAATACATGTATTATGGTGTACTTTTTATACACTTACAGTCCAACATTGATATTTCTTGCGCACATTCAGGGGGTAGGCCTATTTAGAAAATTTTGAGAGGTTCTGATCACAAATTATTAAATCCTAGCTGTTTGAGTGGGGGTTCAAAAGTCTCCTTGCTGATGGAACACCTTCGGCCAAAGCATATGTATTTAAATGAGATTTTCGACAGGCTTGAACCATGTTGCTGCGTTTTCTTATAAAAGACAATTCTGGTAATAAATGGAAAGTAACTATCTCTATCCCTGACCTTTGTCAGCATAGAATTTGGGCATAAAATAATTTGGGTGCCCAAATGTTTTCCGGAACCAAACTTACCCCAAGATACTCCACTGAAATTAGTGAAACAAAGAGGTCTTTCCATTAATTAATGCTCGACTATATCCATAGATTCAGAATCTTGGGGAACTTTAAATAAAAAAATAGGTTGCCAGGCAACGAAACATACGCCCACACAGCAGCCAAATCGTCCGGGCAGTCAACAAGAGTTGTCGCATATTAAGGAATTATCAGAAAATCATTAGAATTTGTTTGGTTTTTATAATCAAACGTTTTTTTTTAAATCAGATAATAATTGTGACCTCCAGAGGCACCACAAGCTAAAAAGGGTGATTTTTCGTACAATCCAGGGACATAATTCAGGAAGTAATGACCCGATGGGCGCAAATATCGAAAGGAACCAAGATCTTTGGGTTATAAACATACCTGTCAAGTTTCATCAAAATCAATTCAAAATTGTGACCTCTATAGGGTCCACAACCTTGATATAACATATTTTCACACTATTCGTGTACAAACGGCGGCCATTTTGTCTGCCAATTCTAGTCCGGTTTTCACGTAATTCAAACTCTCTCTTCATTACCATGTAATGGTGATACAGTCAAACGAATTTTTAAATCGGATAATAATTTTGACCTCCAGAGGGACCAAAAGCAAACAAAAGCGATTTTTTGGACAATCCGGGGACATAATTCAGGAAGTTATGATCCAATGGGCGCAAATATCGAAAGGAACCAAGATCTTTGGGTTATAAACATACATGTCAAGTTTCATCAAAATCGGTTCAAAATTGTGACCTCTATAAGGTCCACAGCCTTTATATAACATATTTTCACAATATTCGCGTACAAACGTGGCCTTTTGTCCGTCAATTTTGGTCCGATTTTCACAAAATTCATTCTCAACCTTCATAACCATGGAACGGTGATATAATCAAACGTTTTTTTAAATCGGATAACAATTTTGACCTACAGAGGGACCACTAGCTAAAAAGGGCAATTTTTCGGACAATCAGGGGCCATAATTCAGGAAGTTACAATCCGATTGGCGCAAATATCGAAAGGAACCAAGATCTTTGGGTTATAAACATGCATTTTAAGTTTCATCCAAATCGGTTCAAAATTGTGTCCTCTACACTGTTCACAACCTTGATATAACATATTTTCACACTATTCGCGTACAAATGGCGGCCATTTTGTCCGTCAATTTTGGTCTGATTTTCACGAAATTCGAATTTGACCTTCATGACCATGGAACAATGATATAATCAAACGGTTTTTTAAATCGGATAACAATTTTGACCTCCAGAGGGACCACAAGCTAAAAAGGGCAATTTTTCGGACAATCAGGGGCCATAATTCAGGAAGTTACGATCCGATTGGCGCAAATATCAAAAGGAACCAAGATCTTTGGGTTATAAACATGCATTTCAAGTTTCATCCAAATCGGTTCAAAAATTGTGTCCTCTACACTGTTCACAACCTTGATATAACATATTTTCACACTATTCGCGTACAAATGGCGGCCATTTTGTCCGTTAATTTTGGTCCGATTTTCACGAAATTCGAAACTCAACCTTCATAACCATGGAACGGTGATATAATCAAACGGTTTTTTAAATCGGATAACAATTTTGACCTCCAGAGGGACCACAAGCTAAAAAGGGCAATTTTTCGGACAATCAGGGGCCATAATTCAGGAAGTTACGATCCGATTGGCGCAAATATCGAAAGGAACCAAGATCTTTGGGTTATAAACATGCATTTCAAGTTTCATCCAAATCGGTTCAAAATTGTGACCTCTACACTGTTCACAAGCTAAAAAATAGGTTGCCAGGCAACGAAACATACGCCCACACAGCAGCCAAATCGTCCGGGCAGTCAACAAGAATTGTCGCATATTAAGGAATTATCAGAAAATCATTAGAATTTGTTTGGTTTTTATAATCAAACGTTTTTTTTTAAATCATATAATAATTGTGACCTCCAGAGGCACCACAAGCTAAAAAGGGTGATTTTTCGTACAATCAGGGGACATAATTCAGGAAGTAATGACCCGATGGGCGCAAATATCAAAAGGAACCAAGATCTTTGGGTTTAAAACATACCTGTCAAGTTTCATCAAAATCAATTCAAAATTGTGACCTCTATAGGGTCCACAACCTTGATATAACATATTTTCACACTATTCGTGTACAAACGGCGGCCATTTTGTCTGTCAATTCTAGTCCGGTTTTCACGTAATTCAAACTCTCTCTTCATTACCATGTAACGGTGATAAAGTCAAACGTTTTTTTAAATCGGATAATAATTTTGACCTCCAGAGGGACCAAAAGCGAACAAAAGCGATTTTTCTGACAATCCGGGGACATAATTCAGGAAGTTATGATCCAATGGCCGCAAATATCTAAAGGAACCACGATCTTTGGGTTATAAACATACATGTCAAGTTTCATCAAAATCGGTTCAAAATTGTGACCTCTATAAGGTCCACAACCTTTATATAACATATTTTCACAATATTCGCGTACAAACGGCGGCCATTTTGTCTGTCAATTTTGGTCCGATTTTCACACAATTCATACTCAACCTTCATAACCATGCAACGGTGATATAATCAAACGGTTTTTTAAATCGGATAACAATTTTGACCTCCAGAGGGACCACAAGCTAAAAAGGGCATTTTTTCGGACAATCAGGCGCCATAATTCAGGAAGTTACGATCCAATTGGCGCAAATATCGAAAGGAATCAAGATCTTTGGGTTATAAACATGCATTTCAAGTTTCATCCAAATCGGTTCAAAATTGTGTCCTTTACACTGTTCACAACCTTGATATAACATATTTGCACACTATTCGCGTACAAATGGCGGCCATTTTGTCCGTCAATTTTGGTCCGATTTTCACGAAATTCGAACTCGACCTTCATAATCATGGAACAATGATATAATCAAACGGTTTTTTAAATCGGATAACAATTTTGACCTCCAGAGGGACCACAAGCTAAAAAGGGCAATTTTTCGGACAATCAGGGGCCATAATTCAGGAAGTTACGATCCGATTGGCGCAAATATCGAAAGGAACCAAGATCTTTGGGTTATAAACATGCATTTCAAGTTTCATCCAAATCGGTTCAAAATTGTGTCCTCTAGACTGTTCACAACCTTGATTTAACATATTTTCACACTATTCGCGTACAAATGGCGGCCATTTTGTCCGTCAATTTTGGTCCGATTTTCACGAAATTCAAACTCAACCTTCATAACCATGGAACGGTGATATAATCAAACGGTTTTTTAAATCGGATAACAATTTTGACCTCCAGAGGGACCACAAGCTAAAAAGGGCGATTTTTCGGACAATCAGGGGCCATAATTCAGGAAGTTACGATCCGATTGGCGCAAATATCGAAAGGAACCAAGGTCTTTGGGTTATAAACATGCATTTCAAGTTTCGTCCAAATCGGTTCAAAATTGTGACCTCTAAACTGTTCACAAGCTAAAAAACGTGATTTTTCGTACAATCAGGGGCCATAACCCATGAAGTTACAGTCCGATACATGCCAATATCGAAAGGAACCGAGATCTTAGGGTGATAAACCTATGTTTTAAGTTTCATTGAAATCGGATAAAAATTGTGACCTGTAGACTGTTCACAAACAATTGTGAACGGACGGACGTCCGGACGGATGTCCGGACGGACGTCCGGACGGACGGACGGACGGACGAACAGGGGCGACGACAATATACGTCCACATGAAAATGTGGGCGTATAAAAACGTGATTTTTCGTACAATCAGGGGCCATAACCCATGAAGTTACAGTCCAATACATGCCAATATCGAAAGGAACCGAGATCTTAGGGTGATAAACCTATGTTTTAAGTTTCATTGAAATCGGATAAAAATTGTGACCTGTAGACTGTTCACAAACAATTGTGGACGGACGGACGAACAGGGGCGACGACAATATACGTCCACATGAAAATGTGGGCGTATAAAAACAAAAGTTGTCACCTGATTGTATGAATTTTAAAGAGACTATCCTGATTTGAACAGAGTCTCTGAGTACGTTTGAAATTAAAGCGCCACAATATAGAAAATGAAATAGGGTTTAACGTGCTACTGTTCTGCTCCTACACTGGGCTAATGAAGATGGGCATATGCCATACAGTGTGTTATGAGGGAAATTTTGCCTGGGCAGCGGCGCTGCGGTCTATATCTTAAATCGTATTCCAATAGCCAATAGATCTTTTACATGCACGCAAGTGTATACACAGGATCTTGGTTTTATATCCCATCAAAATGACAAGACAGCTGTTCTTGTCAGGCTCTCCATCGTGCATCACTGAGAAGAGGAAACCCAAAATATTCTGAATATAGAAGGTTGGTGTATTTACCATTTCTAAAAATTTCAGCTCAAATTATTGAGTCGTGTGGACGTGATAGTCAAAACTGTTTATAGGGACACATAACCATATCATGAATTCAGGTCAATTTTTTCGTTTGGTGACCTGATAATCGATTCCCGCTCCTTTAGAGGTCAATGAATGACCCATGTGCTGTTGGCCTAATTGATAATGATAACGAAAGGTAAATTTCGCCTACACACGTCATTTTTATAAAATAAAAGTCTGGTTTTATCCAGACATCGCATAATACAGATTGGGACATCGGTCTCCATTTTGAGATGAAGACTGACAGGTTTAAATTGTGAGAAAACATATCACATTCACATATATTGAGTTAGTTGTTGGACCCTACCGTAAGTAGACAAGTTAAGATTTAATTAATTTAAACTTTAAACACAATATATATCAAGCTGTTTTATTCTCCAAATTATTATCGGGATTGGCACTTTAAGTGCATTATTCAAATTAGTGAAATCATCGTAATAAATACATTTATTATAGTACTATGATAAATTGAGAAGACAGAAATTATGAAGAATTAGTACTACGTCTTTATATGTTTAGGTCATAACCGTCATTCATCATTGGTCACTTTCTTCAGTGTGAAACTGAAACTTTCACTTATGACTAGATTTCTCTAGAAAAATAAAGACTAAATTATGCATTCAAAACTTTGTGATACAGGCTAGATATAGAAGATATATCCCATAGTTTCTCACAACAAAACTCAAATTTATCATTTATTTTTGACATTATTGTACAGATCTGTGTGAAAAAATAGAAACTGAACAATTCCACACTGAAGTCGGCCGGATTTCCTCTCACACCACGTGATGAGGATGGGTTTGTGGGTAGACATTACTGGCACTCGAAGTTACTATTTTGTACGTACATACCAAGAGAATAATGATATTCTGGTATCTTTTTGGGTTGCCATTTAAGTAATTGATATTTTGTAGGCCTGTAAATAATGTTTCCTGAAAGTAAAAAGGCATTTAAGGCAAATTTTTCTGATTTTTCTACGATTGATTGAGATTTTTTTTTTTTTTTTTTTTTTAGTGGGGTTGATACAGAATCTATTATAAAGTTACAGTAACTTCCAATATCATCTCGCGGTCTTACAGTGTCACGATACCGATATATATTTATTTCGAGTGCCAATGTTGGTCAGAGTGAAGTAGAAGAAAACTTCTTATATGGTCCTTTTTGTTTGGAAAAGTTCAATTATGTCTATCATTATTAATTATACGGGTAAGTTTCTAGCGGTTTATAGTTTAGTTTTAAGTTTGTTGAAGTCTATGGGCCTAATGTTAGTTTTGTCGTCCCGTTGAACATGAACTTCATCATTTCATGAATGGAGTTAAGTCTTGCTTCTTTTTTATAATTTTATCATATTTTATGAAGGAAAATAAATGTCAATATTACTATCGTTATTGCTCAGGTTGTGCCTAGTTCTAATTAACTTTACCACATTTTTGTCATACATATCATATTGATGTCTGTTGCTATTTCTTTTGTGAAAGGGAGTGGGGGATGTACCGGTACTGTAGGTAGGGCCATGCGCCCATGGACCTTGCTTAGAATGGCAGGGCCCCCAATGCACAGGTTTGCCCCCCAGCCCAATGCCTATGAATATGATGAGTATAAATTTATTGAATAAAGTACGGACGGTGTGTGTTGACAACATGTATATAATAACACAAAACACTACAGTATTCTGAATACACTTGTGCTTCATTATAAAACTACAGCCAGTCTAAATATAGGCTACTTCAGTGCATAATACAGGCCTAAAACTGGAATTGCAATTTAAATTTAAGTATGATTTTGATCATTTTGGGAGGTACCCACTGACAGTCACAATCTTCCAAACAATACAAAATAAAATACATTTTTGTTTAGACTTGTAAAAAAATTACACAATGGTGGAAACGCATCTCCTGGCTTCTAGAAATGGAAAAACCCCGATTAATTCATGCCCTTATCGCTCAATTTTGCTATTGCCTGATACATGTACGATAACAATTTACGAATGTCTTGGTTTCTTCTATGAATAATTTGATGAAATTTTTATATTTCAGATTAAATTAGCATTGGAGTATGGAAAACTGTACAGTATATTTAACAGTATTGCTGATATGGCTCAGCGCTAAACATGAAGTCAAAGCTTCTTATTGTCCACATGGTGAATACCTAAATGCAATACTTAACAAATGCCTCAATTGTTCTACTTGTCCTAATAACCAAATCTTCCGAGTCCCTTGTACTAACATTTCAGATACTGTTTGTGGTCCGTTTGAAGAATTTAACCATTTTAATCATGAAGATCGAACACAAGTTGGTGTTTTTTTAGTTGAAGAACCAGGAATAGAAGTTGAAGGAATACCAACTAAGAGTTCAGAGGATCATTACTGGAAGAAATTAGCTTTTGCTTTAATTGGTGTGTTATGTGTGTTGATTATAGTTGCTACTATGGTAGTATGGTATGCTTGCCGTAAACTACATACTTCAGTTCAGAGGAAAAGAGCAGATGACGAAGATTCAGGTATGTGTGGAAAGTGGTAATGTATTTTAAATTTTTAATGTGTCATTGTTTTAGGTACACAAGTTGCCATGCCGTTAATTACCGGTAGCCAATAGCCATTGGATTTTTCCAAATAACAGACTTTTATTTCAATGGGGACTAGTTAATTTATAATGTTATGCTATATGTAGTACCTTTTGGGACTAAATTGATTGGAAATTAGGAACTTACAGGCCTGCTCAAATGAAGGCCTTAAAACCATCTGCTACACTGGCTGGAGTCAAAGACAGAAGTTATTAAGTTAGTAGAACAATTTCGAGATAATCCTATGAAGTATGAACACATCAGCCGTAGGTATAAAAAGTAGAGTGATACACATTAAACACTGCTGGACACACAGTCAAAATTTGCTGTATTAAAAGTTGAACATCGTTGTACCATAGTTCAAATGACAGGTTGCCAAGTGATTATGCAGTTCATATCTGAAGTATGTTCTATTATTATGCTATAAATTAATAGCCATTGCTCATGAGATTTATTATATACATCTATAATGATTTTGAATAACATTAATATTTAGTGTTTTGGTTGTTACAGCAGCTATAGAAAATTAAATTAGTTTAGTTTTTGACTTTGCTTTATTATTAACTGTACCATTAAGAGCAACATCTTTTGCCTTGGTAAGGCAAGAAAAAAACACTGTTTATTTAGAAAGGTTTGTATACAATATTGCAGTGTAATGATAGAAATATTTGGAGATAAATTTGGAAATTTATGGTAGGGAACCCAAACATGTACATGTTTATATAGTCTAACACAGGAAGAAATCATTCTATTATTGCAGAGATATTTTAAATTAATCATTGTAATTTCAGATGATGCTGATAATGGATATGTAGTTATACGGTCAATAAGACAAGCACCATACCCTGTAACAACAGAAACAAATGGAGATGGTTGTCTCAATAATACAACATATCAATTATTACACCAACAACGCCTTGTGCGACCTTATCGTCCTAAGAGAAGACTCTTAAATGAATATGCAGATGATGTATTTGAGTCAGAAGATAGTGCTGGATCAAAAAGTAGCCGCCGTGTTTTATCCTCTATCCCAGAACATACTGAAACAACAAACAATCAACCCATTGTGTAATTCACCTTTACTTCATTATTGTAATTTCATATAAACAAATACGTGTTCATTATCAATGTATCCAGACATGCTTCTATATTGGAGAACTTCTACCATAAAGTATATGTAGCATGGTGTGCTTGCTTTTTGCAGTATATAAATACATGTAATGGAACACCTATGGTTTGGGGACAAAAGCTTGTTGTCTGTGTTAGCATCCCCGTCCAACATTCATTTCATTATAGTCTCTAGTCAATTTTAACTGCCCACTGATAAAATTAACATCTTCACATGCAATTATTAAGAACCGAAATCACCAAATAACAGTTTTATCATGTATTTGTACATGTGTGTATATTGTTTTTAAAGTGGAATAGTCCACACTAATCTGTCTACTAATGTTTCTTTTAGAGGGTCCAGAAAGCTCAATAACAATGATTGATACTTGATAGAAATTTTATCTTTACATTTGGTACATGTTTTTTGTATGTACATGCATGTGTAAATTTATAAGTGAATCTCATTTTATAGAAATATTATATATTAGATAATATGATTATGTGATAGATTACTTGATAATAATTGACTAAAACTTACACTTTGGGGATAAAAATGAATCATTTAATGTTTAATGAATATTCATTCAAACTACTGGTTGTCAAATTCACATCATTTATTCATAGAAATGTGGCATCTAATTTGTACGAGTCTGGTAGTCTTATACATATTTATGGGAACAAACATTCTGAAAGTACTGCTGAAGAAATAGATGACCCCAATCACTATAAAATTTTCCAATGCATGCATCTATACGAGGCTGAAACTGTACAAATACATTTATGTGAATATATCCAAATACATCATTGATATTGATGGAATAAATTCTGTAAACCTAAGTTTTCACTAAATTGGTCTGTAAGTCTATGATGTAGAGAGTGTACTAAATTTCAATCAAATACTGCCAATACAATAATAGGAAATGAAATTGCATGGAATATCCACTCGACCTGTAACTTTGCAATATATAGTATATTACCGGCCTTCAATCAAATAACTCAATATTAAGCTAAAATAATTCAGGAAAACATCATTTTCATTGATTTTTTGGTGAACAAAGAATTCGATGAAGCACAAATTTGATTCCGCTGTATCTCAAGTTTGAGTAAAAAAAAATTCCAGAAATCATAATAGGCTATTCATTTCATTTGACCTTAGTATAGCATATAAATTAGAACAGGCCGATGTCCATACATTATGCAGTAAATGCTGGACTGTTTATCTTATGGTATGAAGATTATAGCTATCACGAATGTATCGTAGACCATGCGTACTAATATCAATTATAGACCAACATAGATCTGAAGGAATGAAAATGTGAAAGAAATTCTTCTGCTCAGTTTTTTCCACAATTATACTATCTTGTTTCATATATTTATATTGTTCTTTACAACCTTGTAGGTACCTCAATCCTACAAGTCTTAAAATCAGGTTTTTTGGTGCATTCTTACATTACTATTACAGCTCCTCCTCACTTTGCTTGTGTAATTGAAGTATATTTATCCTGGTAAAAAATGTTTAGAAATACTATTGACTCATAGACAGAGGTTCTCAACCATTTGTATACAGAAATTATTTGTATTAAAGGTCATATTGTGTACTACTTACATTATTACAAGTCTTCCTCTGACCGACATTATCAAGAATTGTACATTAAAAGAATAATTAGTAAATTATATTTATGTAACTTTGCTTTTTTATTACTTCAAGTCCATTACTGAGCTACTATTCATTCACACCATTCTTCTTTACATCATGTTTTTTTATTTGTAATGTTTGATGTAAATTATTTGTATGTTGAACTCTTATCTAAATCTTGCAATTAAAGGTAATTTTTTATAAAAAAAATAGTATTTCCTTTAATTCCTCACCTTTTAATGTCCTACTTGCATAACCGTTTATTGCAGCCTATATGATATCGTAAATACAGGAAAAACATTATTTGTTCGGGAAAACAACATATTCTGACTGGAAATACTACATGTATTCTGTTGAAATTGAACAAGAAGTCATAATCGCCCATGGGCTAAAAAGAATGAAGAGCAATAACTGAGGAAACAGTTCTTTAAAGATGCCCCCCCCCCACTTACATTGTTACAAACTGTGAAATTTGATGATATAATTAGACTCAAAATATATCCTAAAACAAAACATATCTAAACTTTGCTTCAAATCCCTCTCAAAATATTTTAATAAAAAGAAAACAACTCCAACCTGTAAAATTCTTTTTTAAGCAGCCTTGTTTGTCAAGTGACTTGATTGAGGGAAGGGTCCATTTTCAGTTTGTACACTTGTCATTACTCACAATCCATTTACCATCCTCTGCCAACTTCTTTTCTGAGGTTTCGCAAAGTCTGCAGTATGTTTTAGTCTCTCACTGTTCTCAACATTGCTAGCCATTCAAACAACAGAACCAAATGTTTCCCACGTCATTCAATCAGACACAAACGAACAGGCTGCCAGTTAGTGATCCCATTATGTTTTTATCCTGTTGACAAGCCATCCGTGATTTTCATGGAATCCTGCATTTTTCTTGTATGATTGGGTGTCTCACTATAGACTTTGGGTGTCTCGACCTATCTACTTTTATTATAATAAGTACCGTATAAATACTTTTGTAGGGATGTTTCATATTCATATTAAAGTTAGTTATATAAGTCTGCATCCACACAATCTGATTAAAATACAGATCAATATTCCGTTTCATTTTTATACGCCCACATTTTACCTTGTGGTCCCTCTGGAGGTCAAAATTATTATCCGATTTAAAAAAAACCGTTTGATTATATCACCTGTACATGGTAATGAAGGTTGGGTTCGAATTTTGTGAAAATCGGACCAAAATTGACAAACAAAATGGCTGCCGTTTGTACGTCAATAGTGTGAAAATATGTTATATCAAGGTTGTGGACCCTATAGAGGTCACAATTTTGAACCAATTGTGATGTAATTTGACATGTATGTTTATGGGGCAGAATTTTTATAAAAACCAAACAAATTCTAATAATTTTCTGATAATTACTTGCGACATCTCTTGTTGACTGCCCGGACGATTTAGCTGCTGTGTGGGCGTATGTTTCGTTGCCTGGCAACCTATTTTTTAATACTTTTGATGGCCTACACTACATGAAAAACTGACAGGTTGTTGCGATAGGTAACATTGAAGGTCATACGAGCGGCTTTTGATTAACCAATCAGCATTGATTTTACTAGAGGATTACCCACAGTTACATGCAAAACATACCTAAAGCTCTCTGTAACAACCGTTTCATTTGCTAATCCGTCATACCATTCAAAACTCATCAGATCCTAGTGTAGTATAGACAAGTAACACGTCAGATCCTAGTGTAGTAAAGACAAGTAAAACGAAATTTTGTACTATAAAAACGAAATAGGATCTGTGTTTTAATTAGATTGGTATCATATATTCATATTTGCCTCGTTAACAACCCAGTTTTTACAGATACTATTCAACAAATAATTAATGAATTGATTTAAAATTATGAGATCTCATGGAAGGGGCCAATATAGCCATACTGGATCATTTTAGTTTACATGCACTTGTTAAATTCAGTTTCATTTTTCTGTGCTTTTTTTAAGTCCTTGAATTTGAAGTCGTTTATAAATGTGATAATTACTAATTTCATTTTAATAATTCGCTTGTATGTAGGGGTCTTTAGCAGTGAGGGGAAACTGGAGGACCCAGAGAAACCCCACAAGGCTGGACAATTACATGGAAATATGTGTACTGAAATGCTGATTCAGCACAAGAAGTAAACCTAACAAATTAAAGAGCAATATGGCTTTTTATTAATGTAGTTTTACAATTCTTTCTTAAATAAAAATATTTTAAAAGTTCATTATCTATTGAAGCTGTATATTAAGATATATTTATTTGCAAGACATAGCTGCAGAATAACAAACTTTTACAAGAATTGGTCAATAACTCTACCATGGACAAATTAGTAGAAATATACTGAAAATGCTGGCTTACTGCAGGTAGTTTATAGGAACTGGAACAGTTTTCAAGCAATGCATCAATGATGTGTTAACATTTCTCTATTCTTTGAATAATAAAGCTAAAAAAATCAGTCTATACAATCGATTAGAAACCTTAAAACAAAGTACACTAAATTCTATATAGAAATGAAATGGTTATGAATCCTGAAAAAATTCTTCATCACGTCACTGAGTTATAGAGCTAAAAGCCGATTGAATCTCATAGGTCCATCACCATATATATTATTTAAGTCATTCTGAAAGTAGGCCTCTGTGGCTCTCTATATGTAGTTATATTTACCATGACATACCCAATGAATAACAAAGACACATTGCGAAGATTTAAAAACATATCTATACATCACGACCGTTCATCACTATTATTGTTCGGTTCATTTGTTTCATGAGTACTGGAATGTGGAGAATCAGATTCTTGTAAAAGTTGGATTTGATTACGAGCACTTTCCAAAAATAAATCTAAGCTGGCAAGGTGCCTTCGACGAACCCCTGAATCAACCTGAAAAAAATATTTGTAAAAATGATTACTTTTATTATGAGATTGTATAAATTATCAAAGTCATTTACTACTGCCTGATCATGGCAAATAGTAAAGTGTTGGCTCTCTATAAAGATATAAAAGAAATGTTTTGGTGGAAAGCAGATAAGTCATATTTAAAGGAAGGAAACATCAGCAAATGGTTTCAAAATATGCCCATTGTTTCAATTCATACAGGGTGACCTCCAGCTATCGTGATTGCTTGACTATGGTTGAACTAACACATTTAGTCCTCTAGACGTTGAACTCCATTTCTCTCATATTAGTTTAATTCTCTTATAAATACTTAAAACATAACAGTGCACAGCCAAAATTCAACCATAAGATATATACATAATTGTATACTTAACAACACAGTATTGAAAAATATGCATATAAAATATACCTGTCTTTGTTCCCTGATATATTCAATCGAGTTTTGACGAGCTTCCTGCACAACATTTGCCATGGCAACTCGACTATTTTCTTGTTCCCTACTCTTTCTTTCTTTGAACTCTTTCTGTAAAATAGAGAGGTAAAAGTCATACGCAGTCAAATTCACAAGCATTCTTAATAAAACATCGATAAATGTCCAACAGCAACAAAGACATCAGTTCAAGGTCTTAAAGTCAATAACAAATTTCTCTAACCAACTCTTAAAAATTTGATTACATCTATCTGTCTAATACTACAAAAAACTTAACAATGGATATTATTCTGGGGTTTACTATCACAGACAAATGTTTGGATGTTGTGTCCTATTGGAAAAAAATTTATTTTCATTGTGAATGTAATTTTAATTGCTTTAGCGTCAGAGAATATTCAGTCTTAAGAATTATTTCATTTACGGTACCTCCATTTTGTCTTGCTCCTCTTCTAAAGCAGTTTGTATTTTTTTGCTACACTCTGCTTGTTGTTCTTCTAACTGTTTTGTAAACTGTATGCGCTCATCCTCTAGCTTGGCTGCTGCAACATTTTGAGTTTCTTGTAATACCAAATCTACTTTCTCTTTACTGGCTAGTCTTTCAATCTGAAATGACACTAGTAATATGATATGTCTAGTAAAATGATTGCTACAGTTCAAGCTGTATTGTGTATGGCTTGATGTTGATAAAGGCTGTAATGAGATTTGATTTATACATGTATATTTTAATTTAATTATTTTACCTGTGAATTGTGTGAATAGAAATTAATTTGGCTGCCGACCACACCATATATTTGCAAAATATTCCCTGTATATCACACTGTTATAGGGTCATTCCATGTCAAGTGGGCCAGTGGTGGGAAATTGACCCCCTCGAAAAAATCTGGAAAAAATATATGCTATTGTACATCTAAACTCTAGAAACTGTGCAAAATATGTGGTGTGTAGCATGAAAATTGACTGAGATACGGGCATTTAAGTTTCATGAGTGACTAATAAGTTTTCGAAACAAAATATGTATCACTTATTTACTCGAGTTTCAGATATCTTGATTTTTCCTTTACAGTTAAGATATACCGCTCAAATTTGGTAGTCTTGGAGGACTTTGTGTGTAGATTATGAATCTGCAATCAGATTACCGGTGAGTTGTAGGGTTCGCATGCTACTTAGCCATGAAAACTGACAAACATTTAGTGCAATTGTATATTGTCTGGATTTTGTAGAGCTCCAGGTGCTACAAAGTAATAGATATAGATCCAAATATTGGTATATCCAGAGATTGCCAGTAGTACTACATAAGAAACGCATTGAAACGCATCAGTCTTGAATTGATTCCCCAAAAATTGATAGCGAATATGGTTTCAGACACAAATTTTCGAAAATTGTCTCATATTTTCGAGCCGATATAACCCGGTAGATGAGCACCTAAAAATCTGATTATAGTTTGTAAATATAGTTTGTGCTTATGTTTTCAGCATATGTAAAAGCCATTCTTGTCCCGGGCCATTTTGATATTTTTTCAATTTTTTGAAAATCTGTGTTTTGTGTTAACCTATGTCAACAATCGTAATTTGGAGCCGATTAAACCCTGTTTGATGGGCATCTAAAAATCTGAAACTTGGTGGATTTATAGTTTGTACTAATGTCTCTAGCATATGTTAAAACCATTCTTGTCCCATGTCATCTCAATATTTTTAAGATTTTTTCAAAATCTGTGTTATTGGCCATTCCTTGTCAATTATCACCCAATGACTTAAAGCGAATCACCTTCGATTTTGGTGAAATTTGGTTTAGACATTTATTCGGGCTGAAAAAGCTAATATTCCCAATTTTAGCTTGATCCAACCAACAGTTCCTGAGATACGGTCCACCAAATTTGGGGGATTTCGGCAAAAGTGGGCGTGGCTGTCATTATTCAAATGACCATACCCAGTAACTCATTGGTCAAAATTGCCGGAATATGTCTTCCAGGGATGGGAATTCCACAAGAATTCTAAATCTACACTTATTTTGACACCCGGGTGAGTTTCGAAAGAGTGAAGACCTTTTGAATGTGAATTTGACCTTATAGACCATGTGACCTTGGGATGAACTTGCATGTAAAGTTTAGCTCAGCATGTTTTCTACACACTGTTAAACAACTGGAGGTATAATATCTTTTATAAGCATGTAAAATCAAATTAAATATTCACACGCAAGACTGAAAATCAGTGTCTTTACACTTAAAGCAGGACTGTCTTCATGGATAAGCTCTGAGGATACATAGTAACCTTCAGCAGACTTTCCTAAAGAACAGGGATGTAGCCACGCTGGGCGGCGCCGGGCGCTTGCGCCCGGCACTATTTCTTGCCGCCCAGCACAAAGAAAAAATCGAAGAAACCCGCCCAGTCGTATTTAATAAACCCATTCATGATTCATCCTTCTTTCACTCTGCTGACTGTACGTACACAAACTCATCGCTCGAAATTTACCACGGCAAACGGCAAAGCCATAGTCATAGATTAAAAGCCGACGCAAACCATGTCTGCCACGGCATAATTTAATTTTGTGTGCTGTAGTAAACCCTTCCATCCTAAATTAGTTTAAAAAAGGAGTTTGAATTGTATATTTGCCGTAAATAGGCCACCCAGACCAATTTACGGCATTTCAATGTTGAAGTGTTGGATGTCGTAAATGGTGTCGTACGTTCGGTTTTACGACCAATTTTTAATGTACTCATTCTTGCGTTAATTCTACCGAATCTAAATTAAATCCGAGAGACCGTTGGGCTACAGTCCATTTTATTTACACTTGCCGCAAAATAAATCAATTAGGCGGCAAGGCGAGTGTACTGTTTTACTTATCATTCACTATTACGTTAGTCACTACATCATGTAATTAATATAAGTACGACTACCACTACAGTACCAGAGGCTTTTGACTTAGAATCTTTGAAACTGATCTTTTTTTTAGTAAATTAATTTGAAATGGTATATGTAATACCAATTACCATTTACATAAGTTTTTAGCTCCCTGCAAGAGTCTCTGTATCATTGATGAAATTAAGTTAATTTGGTAAAAATTTGATGAATATGTAAATATAAAAGTTAAGTAAATTTGATTTGTACTGAAGCAAATACAACAAAAAGGCAGCAGATGCTCTGGAAATACACCAGGAAGGATTGAATTTTCATAAAAGACCACGCCCCCCTCCAAAAAAAATTTTTTCCTCGCTTCGCTCGGAATTTTTTTTTTCCACCACTCAGCAAATCCTGGCTACATCCCTGAAAGAAGGATATCTATGATTCAAACAGCACGTCATTATCTTTCCCATTCCAAAAACACTTATTCCAGCAATTTTAACCTATTGGTTACTGGGTTATGGTGATTTGAATAATGTCGATGAAACCCATTTTAGCTGAAAATCTACAAAATTTGGTGGACAGTATCTTAGGAACTGTTAGTCGGACAAAGTTAAAATTAGGAATATAAGCTTTTTCAGCCCTAAAAGACATATAAAATAAAATTCGGCAAAATCGAATCGGGTACTGTTTACCTCGTTGGGTGATAATTGACATGGAATGACCCAAATCACGGATTTTCAAAAAATTGAAAAAATATCAAAATGGCCCGGGACACGAATGGCTTTTACATATGTTGAAAACATAAGCACGAACTATATTTACAAACTATAATCAGATTTTTAGGTGCTCATCTACCGGGTTATATCGGTTCGAAAATAAGAGACAATTTTCGAAAATTTGTGTCTGAAACCATTTTCGCGGTCAATTTTCTGGGAATCTATTCAAGACTGGAGCGTTTTCATTCGTTTCTTATGTAGTACTACTGGCAATCTCTGGATATACCAATATTTGGGTCTATATCTATTACTTTGTAGCACCTGGAGCACTTCAAAATCCAGACAATATACAACTGCACCAAATTTTTGTCATTTTCGTGGCCAAGTACCATGCGAACCCTACAACTCACCGGTAATCTGAGTGCAGATTCATAATCTACACACAAAGTTCTCCAAGACTACCAAATTTGAGCGGTATATCTTCACTATAAAGGTAAAATCAAGATATCTGAAACTCGAGTAAATTAGTGATACATATTTTGTTTCGAAAACTTATTAGTCACTCATGAAACTTAAATGCCCGTATCTCAGTCAATTTTCATGCTACACACCACATATTTTGGACAGTTTCTAGATTTTAGATGTACAATAACATATATTTTTTTCAGATTTTTTCAAGGGGGTCAATTTCCCAAATTTCTGAAAATTGACCCACTTGACATGGAATGACCCTATAACTACAATTTCTATGATTTATAAATGCAATTTACACTTCTTGTAATAGATTTAGATAATTTTCCTGCACTGAGAGGGCTTTAGCAGCGCCACTTGATTCATGACAGATCTTATGATCTAAATCATATGGAAGCGACACATAGATGGTCATATATCAAATAATTTGAATCAGATTGGCAGGGGCGGATCCAGAGGGGGGGTTTGGGGGGGCCCCCCCCCCCCCCCCCCGGCTCAGCTACATAAAAAAAATAATGCCTTGCATCAGTATAAAAATGATTTCTCTGTTTAAAAAGCTCAATTTGTATGTATGCCTATGTAATTTAGAGGCAGATTTCCGTAACAGAAACCTGCCAAACCCCCTCCTGCAAAAATTCCTGGATCCGCCCCTGATTGGTATGTAATTTGTATAAACTATATATAATCACACTTGCTTCAAGTCCACTCCATTTTTATATGGTCACTTTTTGTGCTATTGAAAGGTTTGTTAAAGATACATTAGTTAAGATTTTAATCAAGAATTGGTCACTCATGATATGACAGTTAAAAAATATATGATAAAAAATAGAAAATATTGAAAATTTCATTCAAATTAATTTATTCTGACCGAAATTATCACTGTTGGAAGTTTGGACTAGAAATAGACATCAATTGTCTCCACACTGTCTCTGAGAATTGCTGATAGTTTGATTGACAGATAACTCTGCACATATACTCTTGATAATCAAGTTACATTCTCAATGCTTACGCTACCCTTGATTGTCAGTCCTTTCATTGGAAGTCTCCGCTAGTGACATCAGTGATGTCAGCCATGTAATTATTAATAATTTCTGTAACATTTAAAACCTATTTAGCTCTTAACTAATGTATCTTTAATAAAGCTGTCCTACATTTTTAACACTTTTTTTATCTTCTCTTTCTTACAAGCCTTTTTAAGTAAACTTCAGTATTAAATGCTTCTTCCGTTTTCAGATTGTACTTATGAATTCAGAAAGTTATGCAAATTATACCTCTAATATTTTCTTGATTTCCTCTCTATGGTTTTGCCTTTCTTCAGCTATTGCCTCCTCAAATTTTCTCTGTAAAAGGAAACCTCACTCAATCACCTTCACAAATTTTATTACAATGTATATTGTTTTACATGGTATCCAACAAACCTCATGCATAATTTGACATTTAATATTTTAATTAGAGACAGAGAAATTAAGTTTGAAGTCTACTCAACACAAACTAGATCATTTCAAGACCAAGATATGTTTCATTGAACTATATTTCAATTATTCGCTTGAATGTAGGTTTGTATTTGCAGTAGGACGAACTTGGATGACCCAGAGAAAGATCATAAGGTCAGACAGGTGACCCTACTCCTTGACATATACAGGTGTAGGTTTGAAAGTATGTCACTTGACTCAATGACAGACCTTTTGATCTAAAGTTTATGCATTAAACTACTCAGTCACCCAATCTCCCTACATCAATACTATTCATATTCATTAAAAATAAACGTGCGGGTGTTTCTCTTCCTAGATCCGTTAGTCATGGAAACTCAAACTAAATACAATCTCAACACAAAAAAACTCATACGTCTTTGTTAAACTGTGTATATAATAAATACATAAAATACCTGTTGAACCTGTCTATATTCAGCTATAGCTTCTTTTATCCTTGTCTCTTCTGATGCTTTTTGAGATTCTAGTTGTTGAGTAAATTCTTCATTTCTAGTCTTCATCATTTGTTGAAAATATTCTGTAAATTCTTTTAATTTTTCTTGTAAATATCGTGATGAGGTTTCTTGCTGCTCCAGAATGGCTGTTTTGGTTGTTTCCTGTATCAAGTATCAAATATAGCTATCACTTATTTTATTAAGATCACAGTAGATCACATAAATTATGTGAGGTGCAGTAAAGTCAATTTGATGAAATAGTTTTTTTATGAAAATATAATATTCCAAAATGATAATATATACATAATGTATATATGTAGAATAAACATTCTGTCGGTAATTGATTGTAGAAATCAGAAACATAAAGATAAACCTAATAGGGATACAATTTTAATTAGATTGCACAGAGGTTAAATAGGCCATCAAAAGTATATAAGATAGGTTGCCAGGCAACGAAACATACGCCCACAGCAGCTAAATCATCCGGGCAGTCAACAAGGGTTGTCGCATATTTTTACTTTTTTCGGTAATGAAACATTTGTAATACACTAAAAACTGATTAAGAGTAACAACTCAATATGTAATTATTAGAAAAATCATTAGAATTTGATTGCTTTTTATAAAGTTTTACCCCACGCTAACAATTAGTATATACATGAAACATTTAATATCATGGATTTAGCTGTTCAGTTATCTAAATTCATTGAAAATCAAAATACTTGTTCGTTTCAACACCTTAAACTCTATGTATCAATCTGAAGTCAATCGGATGGTAACTTTGGCCTCTATAGCGTCACAAGAATTTTTGAAGGGAGATAACTCTGGTAGTAATTATTTGAAATCGCAGAAAATCAATAGGATTCTTCGTCTCATGACCTTAAACACTGTGTGTAAATCTAAAGTCAATCGGATATTAACTTTGGCCTCCAGAGCGTCCACAAGATTTTTTGAGGTGATCAAGGGCCATAACTCTGGCACTAATTAACGGAAATTGCTGAAAATCAATAGGCGTCTTTGTTTTATGACCTTAAACACTGTGTATAAATTTGAAGTCAATCGGATATTAACTTTGGCCTCTAGAGCGTCCACAAGATTTTTTGAAGTGATCAAGGGCCATAACTCTGGCACTAATTATCGGAAATCGCTGAAAATCAATAGGCTTCTTCGTCTTATGACCTTAAACACTGTGTATAAATTTAAAGTCAATCGGATATTAACTTTGACCTTTAGAGCGTCCACATGACTTTTTAAAGAGATCAAGGGCAATAACTCTGGCATTAATTATCGGAAATCGCCGAAAATCGATAGGCTTCTTCGTCTCATGACCTTAAACACTGTGTATAAATTTAAAGTCAATCGGATATTAACTTTGACCTTTAGAGCGTCCACAAGATTTTTTAAAGAGATCAAGGGCAATAACTCAGGCATTAATTATCGGAAATCGCCGAAAATCGATAGGCTTCTTCGTCTCATGACCTTAAACACTGTGTATAAATCTAAAGTCAATCGGATATTAACTTTGGCCTCTAGAGCGTCCACAAGATTTTTTGAGGTGATCAAGGGCCATAACTCCGGCACTAATTATCGGAAATCGCTGAAAATCAATAGGCGTCTTCGTCTTATGACCTTAAACACTGTGTATAAATTTAAAGTCAATCGGATATTAACTTTGGCCTCTAGAGCATCCACAAGATTTTTTGAAGTGATCAAGGGCCGTAACTCTGGCACTAATTATCGGAAATTGCTGAAAATCAATAGGCTTCTTCGTCTTATGACCTTAAACACTGTGTATAAATTTAAAGTCAATCGGATATTAACTTTGACCTATAGAGCGTCCACAAGATTTTTTAAAGAGATCAAGGGCCATAACTCTGGCACTAATTATCGGAAATCGCCGAAAATCAATAGGAGTCATTGTCTTATGACCTTAAACGCTGTGTATAAATTTAAAGTCAATCGGATATTAACTTTGGCCTCTAGAGCGTCCACAAGATTTTTTGAAGTGATCAAGGGCCATAACTCTGGTAGTTATTATCGGAAATCGCTGAAAAACAATAGGCTTCTTCGTCTCATGACCTTAAACACTGTGTATAAATTTAAAGTCAATCGAATATTAACTTTAGCCTGTAGAGCGTCCACAAGCAATTGTGGACGCCGGACCGACGGACGGACGGACCGACGGACCGACGGACCGACGGACGGACGGGGGCGACGACAATATACGACCACATTTCAATGTGGGCGTATAAAAAAAAATTAAATACAGATCTGTATTTTAATCATAAAAAAATTGGCCCATTTGATTAAATGTATCTGGACTAAGCTGGACTCCAACCCAAAACCCCCTGTTGTGCACCCCTGGGGTTGGTTTATAGAAGATAAAATGCACTTGTATGGATGGTACACAAATGTGCTGCATCTCTTGTATGTACCTCCCTCGAAAGTGTTTTGTACTCATCTGAAAGTTATATGTATAAAGTTATATAGTGATCGAGTGAAAACTAGGAAGTGCGTTTCCTACAGGGGTTGTGTCTGAGACCGTAAAAGAAAGGGCGAACGGTTGAGATACTAAGTTAATCGGTTGAGATACTAAGTCGATCAGTTGAGATATCAAGTTGATCGGTTGAGATACTAAATCGATGGATTCCGATACTAATTCAATCGACTGAGATACTAAGCAGATTGATCATCAATCGAGATAATTTGGGAAAAATAAAATCATGATGTCCTTTGCCAGTATCTCACCATAGTATACACTATGACATCCAAATTTTTTTTTTAAAAAGAAATTAACTGTTTTTAAAGATGAACATTTTTATACCTTATATTGTTCAACTACTACAGCTAGAGTATCATGACCAGCACTGCGTACATTTTCCAATTCACTTGAATGTCGCCTCTAAAATACCATAAAAATTATTACATTTAACTGTGTTTTTGGTGGCGGAGACATTGTATCAAATAACCCACTGAATTTTATAAAATAAAAATTCATTGAAAACTTTGCCTGGCACTGCATTTATAAAAGTCAAAGCATTAAAGCCCCAATAACACTCTTGTTGTTGTAACTGAATAATATGTCCCAATCTTCATTCTGGTCAACAAATTGTATTATTTTACAATATTCCAATTAATTGATGATATAAATTTCATTTTAAAACACCTAATTTAAAAAATTGGAAAAATTCAACTTATTGATTTGAAAAGTCTAACGTAAACCTTTTCAAATGTGACTTGGATTTTAAAATATTTTCGAACCCTCTGGAAAAGTAAAATAGGATGTAATGGATAATTTACACAACAGGTAAGACACCAAAACATAGTACTTAGAATAAGGCTATTATTTATTTTCTGGAGCTACCAAGCCAGCAAGAGTGCTATTGTCCCTTTAAGAGAGAAAATCGGAATTCAAATGTAGCAGACCTCAATATCAATTAATCTTTGTCTTTGTTGCTCCAACTCTGTTCTACTTCTTGATAACTCTTCCTCTAATCTTCTATTTAAACTTCTTAGTGCCTGAAGTTCCTAAAATAGACAACAGATTGAAATTATATACAATAGATTAAAATCATATACAAAAGATTGAAATTATATACAAAATATTTAAATAATATACAAAAGATTGAAATTATATACACCAGAGTGAAATGATATAAAATAGATTGATAATTGATATAAATATAAATGGTACTCATCACAGCTAATAGACAACAGAAAACATACACCCATCAGTACCTTAGTTGTCTAAGCTATTGTCAACTAATCAACTTCAAAATTATCAGATAAAACTTGAATCCCACAAGAGTTTTTCGTCTAAAAGGGAATAACTCTAAAATGTCATTTGAAATTCAACAGGATTTTTTTTCTTTTAAAAGGATAGATGACCAATATAAATTTCATAAAGATAGGTTCATAATTGCAGCCTATAGAGTTCTCTCAAATATCGTAACAAAGGGGCATTATAACTCTAGAAGTGATTGTTTAAACATGGTGCATATCAATCGTCTTCATCATTTTATGAGACAGATAACCAATATCAATTTCAAAAGGAAGATATGGATTATTATAGCCCTAGTGTACTATGGAAGTTATCACAAAAAATAATTGAAAATAAAAAAGTTTCTTCCTTTGATTGAGTTAGTCAACTCATACAAATTTCAAAAAGATCTGATAATAACAAAAGGACATACCGTAGCTATCAACTTTATTAAAAATCAATTACGATATGAGCTTCTTCCTTTGAGGATTTAAAATCGGATGATAATTGACACCTTAGCTCCAAAATGAGGCATAAGCCTGGAGGTTATCAGTGAAAATAGTTTAAAAATGAAAGACTACCCATATAAGATAGATTGATAATTGTAGAGTTTACATGATTTCATTATAAGGTGGTATACCTCTGGAGGTCATTACTGAGATAAATAAACAGACAGTCTGAAATATTATGCAATTAGTATAGATTTTACCTCTGATTCTCCATTTTGACCAGTAATACCATTTGGTGGTAGTGAAATAGATATATCATCATTGTTGCTCGCAGATTCTCTTTCATTATTCAAACTATCAATACTGTTCACATTATCACTTACAACAGCTTCTAAATTATTTGCATTTGTCTCTAGATTATTGTCTGTCCTATCAATACTTGAGGCCAGTAGAGATGCTCCTCCTCCTACACCTAAATCAGGTAATACAATAGAAGGTTCTCTTGCTTCATCTGTATTTAGACATATATCAGCTGGGTTACTTGTTCTCTCTGTACCTGCTGCTAGATCTAAACCACGAACACCAGCTGCAAGTGTCCCATCTAAAACATTCTCAGCTTGTTGCCTCACATCATTCTAAATTCAACAAATAATTAACATACTTTTTTATACAAGCAAGAATAGAAGCAAGAACTTAATACTTTTTATACAAGCAAGAACTTAATACTTTTTATACAAGCAAGAACTTAATACTTTTTATACAAGCAAGAAATTAATACTTTTTATACAAGCAAGATATTAATATGGTAGGAAAAATGCTAAAGTTAGCCTTAAAATAATTAAATATAAACTGTAATATAGCAATGACCTATAGCTTAGCAAACTGTCATTTCTTTTGTTTAAATTTTAAAAGATATTTCTTTGGTGATATGTTAAACACTCCTTTGTATCAATTTTAAATAGCATTGGTGTTGGACCTCATTAATATCAAGATGTATAAATTTCTTTCTACGAGCCATTTTCAAAACCAGTATAATAAAAATAAACTTACACGATTGTCTATCTGATCTCTACCAACAGAATCCTGATCAATATCAGGTACACTGTTGATACCACTACTTATACCAGATGGATCAAGATAAGTTGGGAATGTATTCTGTGCACAAAGTAAATCTGGTTGAGATTGCGGCACAGCTGAAAATAAAAGGGAAAATAGAATGAAGAGACAGCAGTCAATTCCACCAAAACATCAATCTAAAGCTTAATCCTCTCAAATTGTGTTTGATTTGTGGACGTAATGGTAAATCAGTAAATATCTCTTCATTGTTCTTACTTAATATATGGTTCTTTCTGATAATTCATCAAATAATAACAAATTTTTTAAAAAAATCCCAAATGTCTGTAAAAGTAGAAAATGTGTTGGTAAACTTTTATAATTCATGAATTATTTATTATCACTGACTCTTTTGAAATGAAATAAAAAATTTCTGCATTAAACAGGCTCATGAAAAAGAATGATTCTTTTGATGTGAACAATGAACAAGGTACATGTTATTCTCTTTCAGAATAATCAAATGTTAATTTTAATTCTAAAGAACACTGAAATTTAACGATCTTTACTGTCACTATATCAGATAATAAATTTAACCTTTAAAGATGCAGCAATATCGTTAGGGCCATAACTCGACAATATATAATCTCATAGCCTTCACAGAAGCATACAATATTTCAAAAACACTGAATGAGTATTGTTGAAGGAAATCTGGATAGACAGTCAAAACCCCCTAATAATATAAGTTTTTACCTTGTTAATATTATGAATATTATTGTAAAATTATGAACCATACTTTAACTCATGAAAAGTAAATACAATAAAAGTATGATAATATCAAGTTAAACAAATGACTGTCTCTATCAAAACAAATATTTAACAACAGTTGAAAAACAAGATTTATTTACCAGGAGGAAAGACAGCCCATGGTGATGCCCCAGCTTCTACACCAGCAGGCGGCACAGCATTTTCATCAGCACCCTTTAAAGACAATTTAATGATAATGGATAAATTACAAGTAGACAGTCCGTTCAGTTCTATATTGCATGTAGTTTTAAAACTGATGGTTACAAGAATGTAGACCAGTCAGTTCACATAACTAACCACCATTTATTTCAAAATACTCCTTAAAGATTCTACACTAAAAATATGAATATCTAAGGTGAATTGGAAGAACACATCAAAATGCCTCAATTATTATAGTCAGTAGATTTCTACATCAGATACCACATACATGCATCAACATGCTCATAGCACCAACATTTATGCTTATGCCCCTAAAAATTTCGAAAATAAAAGCTATTTGAATAATCAAAAAGGGATATTTTATTAATTAAAATTTTATACTAAAATCTAATTTCTTAGTTGAATATATACAGTTTTTGTGTACAATACTGACAAAGTGGCATATACATGTGAATTCCTGCTACAGTACCACAAATAAAAACATGAAAAGTGAGTTTAATTTTCAAAGTTTCCATGCAGTATCAAAAAAGTTTGTCATTCAAAATTTGAAAGTCAAAGCCCTGATTATGACCCTAGTTTCTCAGAGACAGTGGCTATGGTGTTCCCTAATTTTTTTTAGGACACTGCATTTTCTACAAATTGGTAAATTCTTAGTAGTAAAATATTACAACTTAAAGGACAATATTGGTGCCAGTCATTATCACATATGTGATAGAACTGATTAAACACTTTCCAAATATAATATTAACACAGAGATCGTCGCTACCATAGAGGAGTAATAAAAGATTCATGAATCGGAAGTGACGAACGCCAAAGGAAAACACAAGTTATTCCTCTATATAACTAACTGAAGTGAATAGTGATAACAGATACATGGGCGAATATCTGCTCACTAATAATTCCCTCGAAGACCTAAGGTTGCTGTGCGACACTGTGAGAGAATATCTTACAATTCCTAAAAAGAATTGACTGCCACTAGATAAGAGAACAGGAAAGAAAAACAGATTAAAAGTCCGTGCATTACCATGTTTTCATAAGGTAGGGGAGACCGGGGCACATTGAACGACCATGGATAATATATCCTTTATAAATAATACTATACAACCCAACACTATACAGAAGTGAGATAACTTCTTAGACCCATTTCTCCATTAATAAGCCACATGCTGTCAATTATTTTCTTAGCCAGTGGATTTTTCAAAAAAGCGCTTAAAAGAGAAACATTTTCCATGCATGTTAACTTCTTAGCCTAGGAAATTCTTGTACTTAAGTTCATATATGTCTAATCTATACAATCCAGATAAACCAGGGTTTGATCAATATAAGAGGGCATATTGATTTTTTTTTTAAATTTTGATCATGAAATAAAGAGATCTTCTAATAAAAACATTTGATATGAAATGAGCACAAACATGTATGTGAACAAAGTGGTTCAATGTGCCCCGGTCTCCCCTATAGAAGGAATGAAAACAAGGGGCTGTACGGAGTATTTCTATTTTTCCCGTGTTCTCTTATCTTATGACACTTAATTACTTTATTGTATCGTCAGATAACCTCTTGCGGTCCCATATAACAACTTTTTGTCTTCGAAGGAATTATTAGTGAGCAGAAATTCGTCCGTTTATCTGTCATCACTCGTCACTTCAGTCATTCACATAGAGAGATAACTCGTGTTTTCCTTTGGCGTTCGTCACTTCCGATTCATGAATCCTTTATTACTCCTCTATGGTAGCGATGATCTCTGTGTTAATATTATATTTGGAAAGTGTTTAATCAGTTCTATCACATATGTGATAATGACTGGCACCAATATTGTCCTTTAATCCAAAATATAGCTTAATTCAATGAACTACATATTATGGTGTTCACCAAAATAGGTTACACAGCCGGGCTAAAATGATTTCATACTACTGGCCACATTGGGCAAGTAACTTGTTTACAAATTTAAAGAAATCTTCAAGATGTTCCCGTGTAGCTCAATGTCAGGAACCTAGATAGTGCTAAACATAAAAAAAATTCTACAGAAGGTTCATTTAAATCAATAAAAAATGTGAAAACATTCAAGTCGGTCTGATCCATGTCATAAATATCTCGATATATGAACTACATGTAATTGGATAACCAAGTTTGTGTGAAATCCTAGCCCAATATTAGGAGAAGTTGAAACAATAGTAATGAACTATATAAGTCACAGATATGGGTCAGAGCTGTCATTTTTTTATAGTAAGACACAGGCTTACAAGTTGCATGTTTATGGTTATCAGTATTATGAAAATCTTTCTAAACAATAGCTGCTTTTTAATGCAAACTATTACTTAACACATGTCACAACAGGCATATTCTTCAAAACATATACAGGGTTGTAATCCTTGACATTGGGTAATTATACTTGTATGTGATGCTGATTATTATAAAATCTCTGTCCAACTTGCCTGACAAGAACAGCTGTCTAGCCCTCAAATGGGAGAGAAAATCAAAGTCCTGTGTATATATTGGCGTGCATGTAATAGATCCCTTGTCAGTCGGAATTTAATATAAGAATAGGCCAAAGTGCCGCTGCCTGGGCAAAATTTTCCTCATAGCACACTGTATTGCATATGCCTGTCTTCATAATTCCAGCCGGAGCAGAACTCCATTTCATTTCATTTCAATTTCTATCCAACCCTATGGGTTTTCTCCAGGTCCTCCAGTTTCCTAAAAGCTAAAGACCCCTATGCACGAGCGAATTATTACAATATAATTGAATCATATGTTAGTACCGAAATGTCCTAGTTTGTGTTGAGTGGACATTAAACTCCATTTCTCTCTCTCTTTTGTCAAGTAATAAATGAGATTTATTCACACCACCTAATGAGATTTATTCACACCACCTGGTGGACATATTGTGTTATGTTTTTATAGTCTACCATTAATCAATATCTATTGTTGTAAACATTTATAAAAAGGCATTGATAAAACTATGTTACTGACAATAGTCAATTAATTTATCAGATAATAGAGAACTTTTTCCCCTGTGCTGTATGGTCTAGAAGTTATATGATCAATAAACCATATTACCGATAGATATTGTTATCAACATATTCCCTTAATAATGAAGAATAACTTATATTGTACCTCAAAACCACCAAAATCTCCAAAATCATCATCATCTTCCATATCATTTGTTATAAAATGCAACACTTCCTCCAATACTGATTATTACTTCTGAAATAAAAAAATCTTGGTTCAGAAAGGCTTTTCTTTTCATTAAAGGGTCATTCTGTGTGAAATCATCCCCCAAAATTGTTAACTGACAAAACTGATATGGCTCATCGAAATTTGTTCATTTTAGAAAAAATGGACGTGTCTCCTATTCAAATGCCTGTAACTCTTGCTGAATTGACTATGGCTACATTTTCTTCCAGACAAAGATGCTGTATTTCTATGATTTGTGTGGTTATCTTTACACAAGATATATTACTGATTATTTTTTTCTAAAAAAAAACCCCTGTTATTTGGCTTTGTAAGACTTTTCTAATTTGAAAAGATAGGGCCACAAATCCAGTAAACCACTATTTGTACCTCTCTCACAACACTTCACAATGTAATTCTCAGCACATGGCTAAAATCCTTTCCATCAGATCATAGAACACGAATACATGAAATAAGTATTACTGTCACAAAACAAATGGGCTAATTCTACTTCACCAGTTATTTTTATACGCCCACATTTTTATGTGGACGTATTATGCCGTCGCTCCTGTCCTTTCAGACTTTCGTTCGTCCACAATTTGTTTGTGGACTCTCTACAGGTCACAATTCTTATCAGATTTTGACCAAACTTGAAATATAGGTTTATCCCTGTACCATCTCGGCGGCTTTCGATATTGGCATGTATCGATCGAAACTTCATGGATTATGGTACGAAAATTCATGTTTTCAGCTTGTGGACCCTATAGAGGTCACAATTTGAAAATGTGGGCGTATAAAAATATGGTATATCAAGGTTGTGGACCCTATAGAGGTCACAATTTTATTTCGATTTTGATAAAACTTAAAATACATGTTTATAACCTAAAGATCTTGGTTCTTTTCAATATTTGTGCTTTTTGGATTGTAACTTCCTGAATTATGGCCTTTGATTGTACGAAAAATCGCCTTTATTATCTTTTGGTCCGTCTGGTTGTTGCAATTATTATCTGACTGTAATGAATGTTTGGTTCGAATTTCATGAACATTGGACCAAAATTGCTGAACAAAATGGCAGCCACTTTTACGTGTAAGAATATGGTATATCACGGTTGTGGACCCTGTAGAGGTCACAATTTTAATCCCATTTTTATGAAATTTGAAATGTAATTTTATAACCCAAAGATTGCAGTTCCTTTCGATATTCAGGCACATTGGACCATAACTTCCTGAATTTTGGCCCCTGATTGCACGAGAAATCATGATTTTTGCCTTGTGGACCTTATGGAGGTCACAATTTTATTCTGAATTAAAAAACTGTTACACATTAATGATGGTTGAGTTCGAATTTCTTGAAAATTGATAATTGAACAGCTTAATCCATAATATTAAATGTTTCGTATACTAAACGTTAGCATGGGGCAGAACTTTATAAAAACCAAACAAATTCTAATGATTTTCTGATAATAACTTAATATGCGACAACTCTTGTTAACTGCACGGACGATTTAGCTGCAGTGTGGGCGTATGTTTCGTTGCCTGGCAACCTATTTTTAATGGAATTCACCAAATTTGTGGATCACCCTTCTACTCTAAAGCAATATGCAAGAGTCCCAATTTAAATAGGTGTAGTGGTAACGTTTAAATTCTTAGTATGAGATGTGTCAAAATGTGTTAAATTTAAAAGAGAATAATGGATTTTATCATACTTTTGGGCGTTAAGTCTCGATGAGAAAAAGAAGCTAGAAGGGTTGGCAATTCCATGCATGTCCCTCAGTTCTGGCCATCTTAATTAAATATTGAGAAGTAATGTCACCTGGAATGTTCCTAAAAAAGATATATAAGGTACGCAATTAAGAAATACACTTCATAACTTCTGTTGTGAGCTTTATTTCGATTAAGTGTTTTAAAGATCGAAAACTTTTCTTTTATCCGGTATCTGCTCCATCCGTCATACTTATGAAACAAAAAATTTAGCTGACTGATATACAATCGTTTCAATATAAATTGCTTAATTAATAGTCTTAAGTTATATGATTTTGTTGCCCAAACTCAAGGGATCTAAAGATTTGATGTTTGCTGTTGTCATCTGACAAACTTTACCCCACAATGACATCTTTCATTGATTTTGTTTAACGTGTCACAGGTGCCATGTTGTGATAAACTCTCTGTTAAGCTAGGTTTCCACTGTTGTGTGATGCGTTACGATACATTTCGATACAATCAACACCATTGCCACCACTGACCTCAACATAATTATGATAATATGATAAGACCTGATAGGATTACAATGATAAATCTTTGATCAAAACCACAATTTCAATCACAGCATGAATTGCAATAGTGGGAACCTGGCATTAAAAAGTAAACCTTCACTGAGTGACTTTAACTAGGCCTACACAGTTTGATTATTGAACAATCGAATAGAAAACTTTTGTTATTACTTTGAACATGAACATCTTACTTCGTATCGTAATTGATTTTTTTTACAGTATTTCAATAAACATAAGTGTCAGATTAATTATAGCTCGTTAATATGGTTATGAATGATTCAATGAACTATTATTATTATAATTTAATTATTATTATTTATTCTATAATCTAATCTATATTATATCATAATAATCTATGGCAAGTCTATGGCTATGGTTAATTCTGACAGCTTTGTCAATAGGTAAAAGATGAAGACTTCTTAGCAAAATGAATTGATCGGGGATCAAGCTAGGCTAATATTGTGACTTATTAATAAGTTATAAATATTCAGTGACAAATGAGAATACCCTTATGGAAATTATTGCTCCTTTCCTTGTAAGAGAGGTGTAATTCATTTCTAAACAAAAACAACTATGGAGGCTGACATGATGAATATTGCATGATGGGTACACATTTATGCATTTGCTAAAAATGTGATACTGAAGATAATTATGAAAGAACATGTTAATATAGTTTTACTTTTTTGAAAGACATACAAAATAAATTGTTTGTAAAATAATTGAAGATGGTTATATCATGGACCTTGTATTATCGATAAGTGTAATATTGATGACGTATTAGTTCCACATCATCCACCAATAAAATTGCGCGCACCGGTGCCTGCAACAAAAAGAGTCTTGATGATTGAGACTATTCCCTAACTCTTTCGGAGGCAGAGAAACGATGACGCTCTAATACCTGAGGTTTTATGACGAATAAATGCAATGGTCTAAGGATATTTTCAGTTTAAATGGTATAAATGTAATTTTTCAATCAGTCTCTGCTGATGTCAGTTTTTTAAAAATATTATTAATCTTCACAATTAGCCAGCTTTGCAATATCTATCCACTCTTAGGAATCCTACTGAACTACTGTATTTCCTATTATTTTTCAATACATCGATCGAACAACTGCCTAAGCCTTGAAAGAACATGCTGTCTTTTGTTGCTGTGCCCTTTTAAATATTTTGAATGTTGATTGAAGTGGGTTTATAACCCAGGCCCAGAAAGATAATATATTTTTTTAAAAAATACTATGGGGTAACCATCTTTGAACCGTTATTTCATGGTCACTGGTCCCCAGGCCCTTGGATAGCTCTCATGGCTCATGGGCTAAAGCGGCGTTTACACGATACAATCAACCCATACAACCATCGGATGCAACCGTCGCATCCGACCAACTCATCAGACGACTGATCGGATGAATAGCTTGTATGGATAGGATCAGTTCTATTCTCATCCGACCAACTGATGCAATACCCAATCATATTGAGTCATAATTTACAACGTCATACGGTGTATGACGTCACATCTGCCTTGACAACCAGAATTCCTGCTATCATAATGTCTTCTTCTGTCGCTTCGAGTGCTTCGACCTCCTCTAAAATGGACCTTAGACTAACTGCCACTTAATTAGAGTGTCTAATAACTCTTTATCTGGAACACGAACTATTGTGGAACTCACGGCATCCTAACTACATGAAGAAGAGAATGGGAAGTGTATTTACGGTACCCTTACGATTCGCGGTAGCCTAGATAAGCTCTATGGCTAGGATACTGTCGTGCACACACCTATAGGTCTACGTTTTCGCATCAAAAGGGAACGCCTTGCCCACCTTCTTTTCTTTTTACTTTGATATGTCTCCTCTTCGGCCTAACACAGAATATAAGTAGCTAATACAACTGTTATATTCAGTTACTAAGAACGAACAAAATGAAAATGACGCGGCACGCGGGTGTGCATTTGGCGTCAATTTGTCATACAATGAACAGAACCATTGTATCGTGTAAACGCCCTTCCGATATGTTGCATCCGACGGTTGTATGGATTGGTTGTATCGTGTAAACGCCGCTTAAGTCAAAAGTGAGAGGGAAGCAATGACTAGCTTTGCAGAATGGTTTTGAGTTTTTGTATGCCATGATTTTTTGTGCCTCCTCGCAAAGAGCAATATATCATGCGATTTCAATGTTGTGTTCAACATTTAATCACAACCATAATCATAATGCTTTACTTTAAAGTTGCAATTTCATATTTTTAAGTTATATTTTTAAAAAGTATTAAACTAAAGCCCTAAAATAGGCTAAAATAGATTGTATCTTTAAACGATTATACCTTGTTAAAGAATAATCCTATTATTCACTATTGCCAGTTGAGAAATTGGCACAAATATCATTTTCAACTTCAAATTCAAATGTTTGAAGATAGCCATTCAATGGGGGTGGATGGAAAAACAAGGGAGGTAATTGTCTTATTTCCTGTGTCACTGATTTTAATGCTTGGGAAATAATGCCCATGATCATATAATAGTGACTTGACAACCTTTTGAGCAAAAGACATAGAAATAATTATGTTTTGACTTTCTTAGAAAATATGAAATTCCCCGCTTTAAAACCTGAGTGAAGCATACTGACATACTGTGGGTCAGACTCCAACAGTCAGTACCAATCGACTCTAGCAGCATCATGTTCCACACAGCTGAATATTTCCTGGCGGCACACATATAAATATATATTTTTTGGGGGGCCGGGATGGGATATTGTTCTTCATGCAAAATCCTGGGTCACCACTACCCTGCCCCAGAAGGGTTACAGTCGGTACAGATCCAAACATTAAAAAAAGGAGAGATGGGTAATATTGGTGTTACAATAGTAGCCTATTGTAGGGTGGTATTGCAGAAGCTGGTTTTTGACTTTTATATAATGCATGTATTTGTTAATGACTTACAGGGACAATAACATTCTTGCTGGCTTGGTAGCTCCAGAAAATAAATAATACCCTTATTCTAAGTACTTGATGTTTAAATGTCCTACCTGTTGTGTAAATTATCCATTACAACCAATTTTATTTGTCCAGAGAGTTCGAAAATATTTTAAAATCCAAGTCACATTTCAAATCAATTGGTTAAATTTTTCCAATTTTTTAAATTAGGTGTGTTAAGATGAAATTTATATCATCATTTAATTGGAATATTCTAAAATAATACGATTTGTTGACCAGAATGAAGATTGGGACATATTTTTCAGTTACAACAAGAGTGTTATTGGGGCTTTATTAAGATAATATCAACGTCTGCAATGTACTAATACTCCTACAAGTAGGATGTGAAACCCCGTTTATTTTTGTTTCCAATACTGTACATACTGTAACAAAACTGCTGTCTTAGATGGGATGGAAAACTGAGATCCTGTGTACATGTTTAGATACAAGTTAAAGAATCCTTTACAGCTGGAATTTGATAACAAGTAGGGGGTAACGCTGCAATCCTGACAAAATTTCATGATGTTGTCATGCTTAAAAGTAGGATATTAAACTCGATTTCATTTCAGTTTGAACATTAAATAAGACGTCATTTAGCAGATAATATCATCATTGTTACATTCATGTATGTTATCAACTACATGTACACTGTACCTTGATTGATCTGTCATCTGATTAATCACAGCTGATTATTGTACATTTGTATTCTTTCAAAGGGTGTTATTATGTATGTTTGATAGTAATAGCACTGGTTTCAGGTAATTACATGTATATATTAAATTTCTTCATTTAGAGAAAAAAATGTATTATATATACTAATGGATGCAAATGGTGATAGTCAGATAGACCACATTTCATGTGCATATAGTTCCTTGTTTGAATTAATTTCTTATTTAACAGTATTGTTTCTAGTGTTTTTAAGTGTCATAAACTAGAAACTTCAATCATGTTTTTATCAGTGGAATTATCAATTTTTAAACAAACATTTGACAAAAATAATTGTTGTTTTTTGTTTATTGATATCATATTTAAAATAAATTCATACTTACATTAATTTCCACAAAAGTATTCTTTTAAAGCCAAATAAAAAAATTTAAAATGTGAAAATTGACAGTTTAAAGACACAATATGAAAGAGCTAAATTTGACTATTGCCAGCCATTTTTGGGGTTTGAAATTATTATTTAAACATTTATTAACATGACAAGTCTGTGATCAACACACTGGGATATCGGATGGGATATAGGGAGAGACTTTTTATACGAAAATTAAAATATCTCACTTAATTGGAAACATCCGATGTGAATGTAAATAGAAGAGCCTTGAAAACATGTCGAATAAAATAACTTCTTATTTTTCCCAACCCTCGGGCATGGGATATCCTGGCTAGTGGGACCGTTCCAGAAATTTTTAAGACAGGTACTGTGTCTAATGTCTCTCAAAATGACATTTCTAAACGGGGATGTCGCCGTCACTACCAGTAGTCCGAAAATTACATACAATAAGAATCGTAGAAAAGTTGATCAAAAATGACGCAGCAAAATCCAATGCTGATGTGTGGTTAACATACGAAGAAGACAATGGTTTTGTGACTACACTAAAATGTGAACTCTGTAAAAAGTATTTTAAAACGTATCAAATATATGAGGGAATTTTCCACTGCATAGAATAATGGTATTTGTCGGGCTGAAAGTCTGAAATGTTCGGCCGAAAATCAGTTCAGCCTGATATGATGTCAGGCTGAACCTTAGCAGTTATTTCAAGGCTTGCGCCAGATTAAACATATGGCTGTCATGTTGCTGTACTGAAGTGATAGATTGGATTGAACGGGAAGAATAGACACACTCCCTTAAAAGTTCAAGTATCAGAAGCCAATCCAGCAATGGCCAGAGAGGGATTTCTCGGGCCATTGCTTCAGGAATATGTTAAATCATGGCCATTTTCATATTCAACCCATTTTAGACAGTAAAAAAAAACTTATTCTTGATCATTATATTTATTGTGGACTCCAAATCTAGGATTTGGGTGGCATATTGATGGGAAAATTTATTTACTTTAATTACTATTTACTAGCCGAATAATGTCATGAATTAGGCCCTTTCACTGGTCTGCAACTATTTTCCAGTGGAATATGCCTATGTCACAGAATGTTAATGCATTTATTAACATGTTAATTTCATTTATACGTTATCCAGTTAATAAGTTAACTTGGCCTAAACAAATACACATGTATGTGGAGCTAATTATACAAGGTAAAATCATTATACTTATAATATGTAGTTGTCTACTTAAAATTTATAGATTGATTTAGTGAGTTATTTTAGTCTTTGACAGGAACTAAAAGTTTGTTCAATTAACCAATAACTTAGATAAGCTTCTAGAATAGTTCAATACAAGTCGGGTGATAACAATGACCCTAGGAATATCAAAAACTCCTATTAATGTAAGAGTACGTAGAGAATCTCTTATTAGTCTTTTTTGATATCAAAAAAGACTTATAGGAAATTTTATTTATTACCCAATCCGTTCTTACATGCACAAATAAATAAATATAATTCTTTGCTATAGATTTTACTTTTACTAAGCCTGATTACATTACGGTGTAATGATACATCATTTTTTGACAGCAATTCCACCATTGCAAAGTCCTTTATATTGACCCAGTGTTTCCATCAAGGTCAATTAAATAAAAAACAGTTCATTCAACCATTGCAAAGTCCTTTATATCGACCCAGTGTTTTCACCAAGGTAATTAAATAAAAATTAGCTGTTCTTTAAATATCCCGCCACGGTAGGTCTGTGAGGTGAGGGTGGAGCCCTCATCTTCTTATATTGCAATAACACCATACCAAGGCAATTATCAGAACAGCCAATGTAGTTTTTCAATCTTTTTCAGTTCCATGATTTTCTGTACTGATGATGGATGGTAGATGGACAAGAAGTATGGATTTGGACTCGGATATAAATAACTTAGCTAATGATGGGTTAGGTATTGACAGAAGCTCGGTACCAGGATTTTATAGTGGTAAAACAATATTTGTCACTGGAGCTACAGGGTTTGTTGGCAAAGTGTTAATAGAAAAACTTTTACGTTCATGTCCAGACATTGGTGTCATCTACATTTTGATAAGACCTAAAAAATCTCAAAATATAGAAGAAAGAAAGCAGGAACTAATGAAATGTAAGGTAAGAAATTAAAAATACATTATGTAAGATATAGATGAAGAACTAACCATTCTTGCTATAATAGTTCGAAAGTAGATAATGTAAAATGAAGAATTTGAAAATTTTCATTCAAATTACTCTATTGCAAATGAAGATATTAGAATTTGAAGGTTTGAATGACGTGTGCAATAATTTCAACCACCGTACTGGTTGATCGAAGGTAAGTGTCGTGCCTCCATTTTTGAATAAGTCAAAATATCGCTGAACCGTTGTAATTTGTTTAATATCCGAGAAATCTGATGCCATCGAGAGTTGATTAAGACCTGGATCAGTTAATTTATGTCTAATTTTAAATACTTTAGAAAACATTTCAGGCCTAAAGAAAGACCTGCAATAGTCAGATTTAGCTCTTGCATAATGCATGTTTAAAACATGGATGGAAAACTATTGTAACTTGTATCCTTAGGACAATTGCCAAAAAAAGGCTTGGAATGTTTTGTTTTTCAGTTATTTGATAAATTAAGAAAAGAACAGCCTAATTTTGAGAGGAAATTACAAGCAATAGAAGGAGATATAGTGTTACCTGAATTAGGCTTATCAGAGAAAAATAAACAATTACTGATAGAAAAAATAAATGTGGTATTTCATAGTGCAGCTACAGTTAGATTTGATGAACATCTACGGTAAATATACTTTAACATCAGTCTCATTAATACACATCTAATACTTTTTAGCATATTGAATTGCTATGATATCCACTCTGAGTAACCAGTCCTGGCTGTATAAATTATCACATTGAGTAAAGTTGAAAGAAGAAAAAATTCAAAAGGACGATATTGTTGAGTGGAGCGCTGCACAAATAAAGTTTTGGGAATATTTTTCGTTCATTTGAGTGGAGCCCTTCAAGACTTTTTAGTGGTCATTTTCCATGTCTATATTGTTATGTCATTTTTATAGTCGTCAATGTTTTCTTATTTTAGCTGGTAAACTGTAATATGTTGTCATTAATATGCAATTGTCAAAAATACTCCAATTCCTTTTGTTCCAAAGTCAAAGATACGTAAGAGTACAACATAGAATTTGGACCTTTAAAACCAAATCTTCAATCTACGATAACACTGCGGCTTTTGATTTTTTATGAATGATACAAACTAAAATATTAATATTGTGGAAAGTGATTTTCATCTGCAAGGTGCTTGAAGAAAAACTCTCTCCTCAATTCATGTTTTGGGACTCAGTTATTGACTTTATACTGTTGAGAAGGTCACATGATTTACTGATTTGTATCAAACTCAAAAACATTCCGATGGCATACATATGTAGCATATTATTATCAATTTCAGTAATAGTGTTAAATAAAATGAGAAGACCCTTTATTAATGGTAGTGGTGATAGAATTTATAGACTATGAAATACTGGTATATGATGGGGAAAAGATAAATTTAATTGTAATAGTATCTTGATAGCTTAAGTATTATTTTGTATTTCAGGACAGCTGTAGAGTTAAATGTCCTTCCAGTTAGAAAAATTATCCAGTTATGTCGACAGTTTAAATCTTTGATGGTAAGCCATTCTTTTATTTTCTCTTCCTTAAATTATAACTATATTATAGACAATCCACAAGATATTTTGGGAAATCCACACTAAGAAAATATATTTCTTACTTGTAGGTTCTAGTACATGTGTCTACAGCTTACGCAAATTGTGATCGACCTTATATAGAAGAATCCATCTACGAACCTCATGTTCAACCACAGAAATTAATTGATTCTTTACAGTAAGTTTCTCATTATACGCCCACATTTTCATGTGGACGTATTATGTCGTCGCCCCTGTCCGTCCGTCCACAATTTGTTTGTGGACTCTCTACAGGTCACAATTCTTATCCGATTTTGACGAAACTTGAAATATAGGTTTATCCCCATAAGATCTCGGTTCCTTTCGATATTGGCATGTATCGGATCGGAACTTCCTGAATTATGGCCCCTGATTGTCTGAAAAATTGTCCTTTTTAGCTTGTGGTCCCTCTGGAGGTCAAAATTATTATCCGATTTAAAAAACCGTTTGATTATATCACCGTTACATTGTAGTAAGGCTGACTTCGAATTTCGTGAAAATCGAACCAAAATTGACGGACAAAATGGCCGCCGTTTGTACGCGAATAGTGTGAAAATATGTTATATCAAGGTTGTGGACCCTATATAGGTCACAATTTTGAACCGATTTTGATGAAACTTGACATGCATGTTTATAACCCGAAGATCTTGGTTCCTTTCGATATTTGCGCTCATTGATTCGTAACTTCCTGAATTATGGCCCCTGATTGTACGAAAAATCACCCTTTTTAGCTTGTGGTCCCTCTGGAAGTCACAATTATTTTTCGATTTAAAAAAACGTTTGATTATATCACCGTTTCACCTTAAGGAAGGTTTGAGTTCAAATTTCGGGAAAATCGGACCAAAATTGACAGACAAAATGGCCGCCGTTTGTACGCGAATACTGTTAAAAAAAATGGTATATCATGGTTGTGGACCCTGTATAGGTCACAATTTTAATTTGATTTTGATGAAACTTGAAATGCATGGTTATAACCCAAAGATCTTGGTTCCTTTCGGTATTTGCGCATATCGGATCATAACTTCCTGAATTATTCGAATTGCGTGAAAATTGTACCAAAATTGCCGGACGAAATGGTCGCCGTTTGTACATGAATAGTGTAAAGATATGATATATCATGGTTGTGGACCCTCTACAGGTCAAATTCTTATCCGATTTTGCCGAAAAGTCACATTTCTAGGTTGTGTACCGTCACACCATAATCATTGTCGGCTTCGAATTTCATGAATATCAGACTGGAACTGACCAACAAAATGGCTGCTCCCAATACAGTATGAAATACAGGACTTAATGATGTAGGAAAAATCACTTTCGGTATTGCTTGTTCTCTATCCATCTCTCGAAAATGTGGGCGTATCCTGCCTGGCAGTGCCAGCCTATCTTTTTATTTCTCAAAACATACTTTTCGTGGTCTCTTTTCCATATAGTCCAGGTAGAGTACCATATTGAGACATGTGGGTTAAGCCTTTACTTGTGTTCATTGTTGGAAATAAAATATATTGTATTGAATCAAATAACCTTCTACAACAAGAAGCTTTTATATTGGACAGTAGAAAAGAATAAGATTATATCCAGGATATGTAGGGTTTTAACTAATAACATGTGGCATTTGTGCTTGCATTTATTCACACTTGGATGAATCACTTCAATTCAAGATGGAGCCAAAATTGACTACAGCATTAGGGCAAGATAACAATATTGTCATATTTTGAATGACAGGACCCTGTAAATTGATGACAGCGTGGTACTAATGTGAATGAAAATGAATTTGTAGCAAATGGGATTATTTTGATGAAATATCATTATATGCCATGGTCGCCCTAGAAAACAAGTATGTATGTAAACTTGACTTATGAAACGATATACGTGTTTTATAGGTGGATGGATAATGATATGGTTGAAGCTGTTACACCCAAGTTGCTGGGAAACAAACCAAATACATATACATTCACTAAACAGTTGGCAGAAGCCATGTTAAAAACCGAGGGCGCAGGGTTACCTATAGCGGTAGTTAGACCATCTATAGTAGGAGCAGCATGGAAGGAACCAGTTCAGGTACTAAAATCTTCATACTGTTTTATTCTTTCTTTTTTATTGTTCAGCATGCAGACAACAGATCTATTCAACAATATTTTGAAATATTTGAAATGGTTTCATAGAGCATGAGTAGTGCTAGTTTCATTGTTTAGTTTCTAAGAACTGTGACTTGCAGGACCTTTCAAAAACAATTGAATATGTTAATAATCAGTTAAGTTATAACAACTTTTCTTTATTGGTTGGTTCCAGTGTTTCCTTGAACCAATAGCAAACCGGATTTATAAACAGAAGTTGTATTATAATTGTATATATTTTACATGTATGTATATTATTGTATACTTCAGGGATGGATAGATAATTCTAATGGTCCTAGTGGTTTATGTATAGCAGTAAGTTAGTTTTAAAGCGATAAACATATTGTTTTAAAGTCATGGTTAAAATAATGCTTTAAAATACATGGCATCTATATACACACATACACACAGTCCTACCATGTTCAGGAATAATTCTATAATACATAGTGTTAATTGTTCAAAGTAAAATATTGTCTTGAAAGTGTCCTGTTGGACCCCAATGCAAGGGAGGGTTAGGGTTGGATCGACCAGGCATCATTATCCTTATCTTTTTAACCACAGACCTGGACATTTGAGACAATTCCCAACTTCCAATGTTTTCTGTTAAAAAATGATCAGATTTCCAAGTAATGTGGGCAAGTACAAAATATTTCAAATATTTATCACTTTATATTAAATGTATATGAATTATTATATTGGTAGGCTGGTAAAGGATTATTACGATCTATGAAGGGTGATTTTAAAGCTGTAGCTGATATAATACCTGTTGATATACCAGTTAATATGATGATAACAGTAGCCTGGTATACAGCTTGTTTTAAACCTAAACAAACTTTAGTGTATAACTGTACTACCGGTGCTGTTAATCCAATTACATGGGGTGATTTACGTAAGTACAGTATATCTCTATATAATTTACACTCTTATTCACTATATTTCATTATGGAAAGTGGAATCACTGGCAATCAGACTTAGTAACTTTTTTGATTGAATATCTTTTTTAGTCATTTGTTTTATTTTTAAGATACTAAGCTTTGGAACAAAACACTTTTCAATAATAACTTTAATTGGTTACAACACAAACCTCTCATGATAATGAGAATATTTCATTTGTAAACCAAATAGCTACCATGTTTACTTATCGACTTCTGAAGCTTGTGAACCTACTATAGGAATGATTTAATGAATATGCTTTGCAGGTTCATTAGTTAAGAAACCAAATTACCCCCCTCACGTAGCTAACTCACTTGCAAACAGAATTCTTATATTTTGCAGAGGAAAAAGTCATGGATTTCTTTAAGAAAACTCCACTGGATGCATGTTTTAGAAGACCAAACACTTCTTTTACTTGCAATGAGTAAGTTTTGACATACTAAGAATTGTTTTAGTTCTTCCATTTACAAATGTAAAATCATCCTTTGTATATCCACAATTCTTGTAAACACTCCACAGTTCAAAGCTCTACTTATATTTTTCAAATTACCATTGATTGTTCATGTTGTCATTGAATTTTATAATTTTTAGAGTTATCTGCCCCTTTTGTTCAAATTTATGAAAGTTTTTGATTATTGTGATACATAAGAATTTTCTAAAAAAGGAATTTAAAAACCTGATGGGATTGCTCATTAGGATATAAGGAAGAACATTATGAAATTGTGAATGTCTTTTAAACTTTTGAATATGATACAGAACAGGAAGAGATTAAAATATAATATTTTTAAACTTAATTTGATTGTGTGGTTGGCATAAGGAAGAACAATATTTTATTTTAAAATTTGGGCATCTTAAATTCCCAAGAGTTATCTTGACATTTACATTTTTACTTGCAACATAGTTCATCTTGAATATATATTGAATATATATATTATTTTGTGTATTAGTTTATACAGGTTATACTACAAAACAAATATTCTATAAAATAACCAGAAAGATGCTCATTGTTTATAGAAAGGTGACTTTTGAAAAAAATTGTTCTAAACAATCTCAGATTCATGTCACAGTACTAGAATTTGTGAAAATATGAACATGATTATTACTTTGATATCTGTTTCAGAATGATGCATGACTATTGGGTGTTTGTTAGTCACATGTTACCGGCATATGTGGCAGATGCTGGTTATAGGTTGATTGGAAGGAAACCAAGGTAAGATATAAATTATTCAGAAAAATACAATATCCCAAGAAATCGAGGATTGGAATAATGTAAATGAATATTCCATACTGTAATTCTACTGTATACACTTTTATGTGAGGTTTCCTTTGTTAAGGAGGGTGGGATTAAGGTGAGTTTTCTAATACATGTGGTTTAGAAAAAGGTCTCTCTTGAAGTAAAGTGGCATGGTTTTGATCCCCAGACAAGTTTGTAGGTGCCAAGTAGTAGGGTTTCTTCTGGTTTCCCCAACTGCTAAAGCACCCTATGAGCAAGCAAATTAGTTAAATGAAATTGTGCCACGTGTCTCTCTCTCTTCATTCATTAAATAATATGTTTGTTTTACAGTTAACTCTATTATAATTGATACTGTCAATTGTATAATGACTGTATGTTTTATATGAGTGTGTATATATTTATATGAGTGTGTATATATTTATAAATGTTTCAGGATGGTAAAAGTTTATAACAAATTACATCGTTCCATGGAAAGTTTGTCCTATTTTACATCTCATTCATGGGAATGGACGAATGGTAACCATGATTTATTAAAAAGTCGACTATCAGAAGTGGACAGGAAGGTAAATATCTTTTTGATAAAATGACAGAAAGATTTGATGCTTAATAAATTGCTACATTTCATCTGATATTTAAAGATACATTATGGGGGATTAGATAAAGAGTTGGCAGTTCTCACTATAATAGTTAAAAACTAGATAATGTAGAATGTTTAAACTTGATATAGATGTTTACTTGTTGAATACCTTGATGGAGTTCGAAGAGTGTCAATTTCTGATTAGGGTAAGCAGAGATAAGCTATTTGATTGGTTGATGCCTTAGGACACAATAACTTTGGTTCTGTTGTCACATCATTACCTAGACCAAGTTTGATAATAAGCATTTTCGGCTTAGGGTAAGCAGAGTGATAAGCAATTTGATTGGTCAAGACTTCGACTTGTTTTATTTTAAAACTTTTTGTATGTCTAAAAAGCTACAAATTAAGTAATAGAAATATCATATATGTTTGTTTTATTGTAGATGTTCTTCTTTGATCCTCGACAAATACATTGGCCAACTTATATAGAAGATTTTTGTTATGGAGCCAAACATTATGTTTTAAATGAAGATGAATCAGGCTTACCTGCTGCTAGAGCACATCTTAAAAAGTAAGATATATTAAATACAGAAACATAGACTCTTAAACCCCAGTTCATTTCATTTATAACTAACATCATGTAACACTCGATTTAAAGTCAGTTGTGAATCCAGACAGTCTGTTTGACAATTGTTTTTATGCAATTCCCCTATCACTGAAACCATGCAAACATGTTAACACTCTACCTATCCGAACTGTGGGCCCCTTTCTCAGAAAATTTTCTGGGATTGTTGATGATTTTTTATAGTCCCAGCTTCCGCAAACTTGTAAAAGCTTTACAGGAAAGAATATTGAAGATGTTCTTGTAAATTTGCAGTTCCCTTCACAAGGAGGAATAGCAATCAAAATTATGCAACAGTCTGATTCAAATCAGTTGTCTGACCCTTTTCGTGTTGGACCCAGATCCTTATCAAATGTCAACATATCAGTTGATTATTTGTATAGAGATATTGCCCTTGATTCTTTGAAGAATTTTGTGAATGTTTTAAATTTAAGCATTGTTTAGATTATTGATTTGAAGAATTCTATTCAATTTCATCAATTCTGTTTATTGCTCTTGATTACATCTAGAATTATTACTCATGATTACTTTGTAGAATATAATGACTAAAAGTCATTATTCATGACTAAGATTGGCTGCTGTAAATAAAACTCTTACTTGAATTATAAGTTTACACCTTCACATTGTAGTGTAAAATCACTTATTCCATCAAACAGCTGGAAGTGTGTGAGGCCTGATAGTACACTTAGCATGCAGGATACAAAGATTTATGTTTCAATGTTTATTATGTTGAATGTAATAAAGATGTGTTCTTATTTTCAGACTGAGAAACATTCGATACATGTTTAATACATGTATTGCTGTGGTGTTCTGGAGAGTTCTGATTGCCCGATCCCAGATAGCTCGCAATGTGTGGAACCTCATCCTCAGTCTTGTTTTCAAGTTTGTTCGGTACTTCAAAATAACCAGCACAATTCAAAAGCCATAGGATAGAAATTGTTGGTTAAACAATTTTAGAAAACTCTTTTAGTGTATTGTTTTTATATGATTATTCCTACATGCATTAATTAAATATTTCACAAGAAATATTGTTCTGAAAAACATGAAACTGATTCAAAATGAACATGTGATAATGATATGCATAATATATGGCATGTTATAAATATATAGTCCTAAGAGTTGTTAAATTATAAATGAATATCAGATTGGCATATATTAAACATACATTATGCAAGAACTAAATCGGCCTATTGCAAGCCTTACTTTAGGCCTGTTATATAAACCATTTATTAGACATTTATAAACATGAAAACACCTTCATCAACTCTCAGTGTCATTGCTAGCTTGTAATATTTACTGGATTAGGATCCGATATGCTGCTCAACTTCCATTATTGCACCACCTTTAGTAATGATGATCGAGGCTAGGCAAAATGAATCGCTAAATTCTTGGTTCAGAGTGGATGAATTTGATTGAAATTTTCAGCAAATTCCCTTTACATTATCTAGTTTTTAACTATTATAGTGAGATCTGTAAGCACTTTATCTTATCTCCCATATTATATCTTTAAACCCCAGGCCAATTTTGAAAATTTGGTACCTTTTATTTGATAAAGATGATAGAATGATCATCAAATTTTCACTTGGAATAAATACTGTTATTGTGAAAGTAATTTCATCTATATTAGATATTGCAGTATAAATCTTTTACAAACTGTACTGAGAAAAAAATCTTGATAAATGTAGGAATTCTGATAATACTCAGGTTTAACTTGATAATATTAGTTTTGATAAAGGGGTTTGGGCTATTCTTTCATGATTAACTTCTTTTACTGTTTCATAGTGTTGTGTCCTGCCCTTTTGAAATGGGTAAGTTCGTCTGTCACTCTTTTGGGACACAATTTCTCTGCTTCTTATTGAGGTAGAATGTTCAAAATTTGGTGTCGATGTTTGTTAGGTGAATATCCTGAAAGAGTTTGGTGATGACTTTTTGGAATAGAATATCTCTGCTTCTAATTCAAGTAAAATATTCAAAGTGGATTCATTGATATTTGCTTGGCTGATTTTAATTGTAGGGAAGTGATGAAATTTGGTGTACAGTTTCAGAACATCATTACCTTGGATAAGTTTGATAAGCAGCATTTTCTGCTTGGGATCGCACCATGCAATGTGAAAAGATAAATGTGCAAGTAATTCATGAGTGCCATCTATTTATTTCGGCATTGAGGCGAAAGACATCAACCTGTTGACTTGTCCATTTTGTAGAAGTTCCATATAGTTATTTTTATTTATATTTTCTACTTCTGTCTTATCAACAATAGACAATTATTTATTTGTCTTTAAGCTATTCTAATCTGTTGAAATTATTAATGCATGAAATGCTTATGATATTTATTAAGCTCAAATTAAGAAAACATTCTAAGGCTAATCATACAAATATTTTTTTGTGCTTTATTTTATGTTTCACCCTACAATGTATTTTGATTTTTAATTGTGTGTTAAGTTATCTTTTAAATTATTGACATCATAGTTAAAATCCTATTTAATTTTCAACTATATACATTTCATTATTTTTCCTTACTTTAATAATCATATTTAACGTTATGATTTTTTGTGTACAATTATCTACTAACTGGCAGTGGGTTGAAATTTAGTTGTAAGTTACACTGTTAACTTCAATCTGTTTTCTTATTTAATTATGCAAATTATTTGTTGTATTAGTTATTTATGTTGATGATCTTTTTTATTATCCCATTATTAGTGATTCTTATCTTATTACTAATAAAATATTAATACATTGAAGATAATGTCCCACATTAGAATATAGAGTATTTTGAATATATTATACATATGCAACAGCTATATTAGATTGTTGTAGGTACTGCCACCTATAGATTAATATAATAAACATCTCTAGCTTGTGATGATTGTTTCATTGTGGTCCTCGCATATTTAAAAAAATTCACTTTTTTTCATACTGAAGAATCATTTCATTGCTCATTTTTTCCTCTAGTCACGTTTATATCACTTCGCATTTGAGTCGTTCACATAGCTGACAATTTTTGTTGGACTTTTGCATTATAAGTTTATAAGTTACTTAATGGGCATTTCATAGATTCTGTTTCAAAAAGCGAAAATATTTTATTTCCATGACAGAATTACAAGCAAATTAGTCATATACATTATGTTTATAACAACATGTTAATAATTAACTAGTCATTTATAATTTAGTTTAGTGGACTTTTTCCTGGTTGTATTTAACTCTCTCAAGCTACTCAGAGACACCAGTACACTATTAAAATGGGTTTGTCTCTCTGTTATTCCATTGCACTATTGGGAACAATAATTCCGCTTCTATTAGCAGTAGAATGTACGGTACAAACATGTTGCAGATGTCCGTTAGGTGAATGTCTTGAATATTCATTATTCAACTTGGTGTTTCATTGCATCAGTACCTTGACTAAGTTTGATTATGAGCATTTATTTGCTAGCAAACTTGTCATCTATTTTTGGATTGTTGTTCTGGACATCATCTCAATGTTAGCTTGTTTAATTTCTGTTACTTTCTATATGACTGTTTTATGCCTGTAATTTGATAATACAAGAATTAATTAAAGGTACTATTAACTTAATTTAGAAATGTATCAATAAGAAGCCTTTCTTATTTAATTGAACATTTATCATTTACTAAGAATATTCTTGACTTATTGTTTTCAATTAATTTTTTAAGCATACCTTGTATATGTTCTCTGTTTCATGCTTGTGTTTGAACATTTGTTGACAAAAATGATCTGATTAGATACTATTATATTGGTATGATGATTTCAATAAAAGCCAAAACATTTCCCGGTAATGTTAACAAATCTTCATTATTGTTTTGCATTGCTCAAACTAGTGCTTTATAGTTATTTAATATATACAATTTTTCATTGTTCATATAATTAATTTAGTTCTATTATCTTGTTATATATTCATCTATTAATGATGGTCATTGAAAAACTTTCCATTAAATTGATGTACATTTTTATTTTCAAAAGTGTTGGTGAACTACGAAAGGTTGCATGTTGTATAATGTGGAACTTTTATTGCTTTTAGTTTAGTTGAATCTAAGAGCATAATATTTGGTATGTGAATGAACAGAGTAAAATAGATCCACAAATATTTTGTCATGTAGTTAAACGTTTTTGTTGATTTTATGATCAACAGAGCAGATATGAATAGATACACATAAATCACCTCATTCAATTAAAGAACTTGTTTTCCCCAGCTTTTCAAAGAAAGCAATGGGCTGTTAAAATGATTATGTCCGTCTGTCAGGATACGATAACTCTCCTTATAATTGAGGTGGAAAGTTCAAACTTGGTGTAGGTGTTTATCTGATGAATGCTTCTATGGAGCTGAAAGATGAGCATTTTAAAGCTTTTTGAGACTTTAGAGCCTGATTACTTTGGTTCTAATTGGATGAGTGTGACGAAACTCGGAATATGGTTTCATTATATCAATACCTTGACTAAATTTAATGATGAAATTTTCTGCTAAGGCTAAGTAGCGATAAACAATTTGATTGGTCAAGATAACAACACTGCATTTAACTGAGGTAGAGTGTTTAAACTTGGTGTAGATGTTCATGAGGTGAATGTCTTGAGTGATTTCAATGATTAACATTTTCCTCTAAATAAGCTAAGCAATGTCAACAGAAGAGGCTTCGGGACAAGATAAATTTGATTCTAACTTGTGGAGAATGATGAAACTTGGTGTATTATACTTTCACTACCGGATGCGTCAGCCGGATGCTTCAAATCCTTGACTAAGTTAGATGGTGAACATTTGCTGCTTAAACTAAGTATAGATAATCTGTATGATTGTTGATACTTTTCAGAAAGATAAATGTATAATTAATTAATGTGTCGTCTATTTAATTTGGGATTATGGTGAGAGATATCGGCCTCAATGTTGGCTTGTTTAAATTTATTATAGTTACTTAATTATAATGACTTATTATCTCATTACTGTATATACCATTAGTAATAATCAGTTTAATAATTGTCTCTTTAACAGAACTTGGTTTAGGGAGATTACAAAATTTCCATTCATATTATGTTTTCTAGTTTGTTAACTAATGTTAGTGCTGACATTATTATTTATATTTATTATTGATTAGCTTCTTTTATGATCAATAATTTATTGATTATTTATTATTTCTGCAATATTTTCTGTTAAATGTCTGTTTTCCTTATTTCTAAGATATGTGTTTTTATGACGTAATATCCGGTGGCCATTTACATTCAAATTCTGACTGAACTATAAGTGTGCCCAATAATTGAAAAAGATGTATTTTCTTGACTGTTCTAATTCAAAATAATTAACCTTTGCTTAAAAAAAATAGGATAAATTTTCTCTTGATGACTGTAATAGACCTGTTACCATGGAGTATAGGATCAGTTCAGAATAAATTCTACAATGGAACCTTTTATTGCTGAAGAAACACATATTTTATAAACTGTAATCAATAACTACTGTACATTCTATGTATAATAAAGGGATTATAAGGATATATTGTGTTATCTAAATATGGTAATTTGGTGGCCAATCCTCTACTTATTAGTATGCAATTATGTTGATCTATTTACAGCTAGATTTGTCCATTCATATGCAACGCTCCAGATATTATTATTTCTTTGCGTGTCCTAAATCAGCCATCCTACTTTTCTTATTTCCATGTTAAAGCAACTAAGTCGCTAACTTAATATCGTCCAAAGTCTTCCACATTGAAAACACGAATTATTTGTCAATTTAAATCAACATTGATGCTGTGATCTTACCGGAAAAATATAGGCTTCTGAAACAAAATATTTAAGACAAACTAAACATTTTACATTGGTACACGAATTGTGTACCGTAATGCACGTCAGCCACATTTGTAACAAGGGACTTGAAGAACGAGGCTTGAGATATTCGGCCAAATTAAACGCTTTCATCTTGTCAGCGATGCAGGATTGGAGGGCCTGACAAGGATAGCTGTCTAGTCGTTTGGATGGGACAAAAATCTGCGGTCCTGTGTGCACGTAAAAGATCCCTTTCCAGTTGAAATTCGATATAAGAGTGGGCCATAGCACAGCTGCCCGGGCAAAATTTCCCTAATAGCACACTGTATGACTTATTCTCATCTTCATTGGCCCAGTTTAGGAGCAGAACCTAGGACATTAAACCCCATTTCATTTCATATTCTTATCTGGAGAGCATGAGCGATAAACACTACCGATGTAGACTGGAATAGAGACGTCTGACGTATTTCGATGTACATAACTGATTTTAAATAAAGAGTAAAAAACGGAAACCACTGAATGTAAATCAGTTTATATACATTCATATTAATAATAATAATAATAATATAATGAATTTATAAAGCGCCTGCATTCCAGTAAAAATTACTGCTCCACGGCGCTATTACATTTTGTAAAAATGTTAGATGCAGAATAAATAAAAAAAGTAAACAATACATATAATCACGAAAATTTTTAAGAAATATAAAGTTATTAAAAATGACAGAGCAAGCATTATATATATAACTTGGCTAAAAAGTTCATTTATTAAAAGTCAGACACTCCATAAAACTTTGCTTAAAAGTTAATTTTTAAAAGTTATCACGATCACTACATGAAACTTTGCTTAAAAAGTTCTGTTTTTAACAATTTTTTTTAAAGTTATGAGGGATTGTGAGTTTTTTATGTTTTCGGGTAGAGAATTCCATAACATTGGTGCAGCGTAAGCAAAAGATCTCTGACCATAGGACGATTTGGTTTTTGGTTGTACCAGTAAATTGCTGTTCTGGGATCTTAGAGTTCTAGTTGTAGTGTATCGATGGAGTAGAGATTGAAGATATTGTGGAGAGTTTTCAGAATGGAGAGCCAGGTATGTTAAGGAGGGGATTTTAAAGTTGATACGCGATTCAATAGGTAACCAATGTAGATTCTTTAATACTGGAGTAATATGATCATGTTGTTTGGTTCTTGTTACAATATGGGCTGCCTTATTTTGGATCTTCTGTAGCTGATTTATTTGATATGAGGGAAGATTGAACAGAATGGAATTGCAGTAATCAAGACGAGGTGTTGTTACACAAGTGAATTGACTAACAGTTTTGCTGTTTTTAGATCAATAAAGTTTCTAATACGACTAATGTTGAAAAGATGGTAATTAGTAGATTTACATATCATTGAAACATGGTGTTCAAAATCAAACTGTACACCAAGATCACGAACATCATTTCTCCCCCATAGAGCAATATCACCGATATTGATTGGAAGTTCGTCTATTTGCGATCTCTTAAACTTACTTCCGATCGTTAATACCTCTGTTTTTTCGTCGTTTAGTTTAAGAAAGTTTGTGGACATCCACTTTTTTATGGACTGAATGCAGAGTTGTAAATTATCTATTTCATCTTTTTGAGTATCTTGTTTAAAAGCAATATAGAGTTGTGAATCATCGGCATATAGGTGATAATCAATGCCGAATTCTTTGATCAAATCTCCAAGTGGTGAAGTATAAGCTGTGAAAAGGAGTACGGAACCCTGTGGAACACCATAACGTAAATTCACAGGTTTTGATTTTTCATTATTGATTATTACGGATTGTGTTCTTCGACTGAGGTAAGATTTGAACCATTCTAATGCCAAACCCCTGATACCAAATCTGTCAAGAAGTCGTTTAATAAGTATATCCTGGTCGATAGTGTCAAATGCAGCACTAAGATCTAATAAAACAAGTTTCACAACATTTTTATCATCCAGTTTTAAGAGAATGTCATTACAAACTCGGACCAAGGCTGTTTCTGTGCTGTGTAAACTTTTATAGGCTGACTGAAAACTATCATTTAAATTATTGCGTTTTAGTGTTTGTTTAAACTGTATGGAGACATCTTTCTCAATCAGTTTGGAGACAAATGATAAATTAGACACAGGTCTATAGTTTTTAAGAATATTTTTATCGAGGTTCGATTTTTTCAATAGTGGCCTAAATTCAGCTTCTTTTAAGACTGTTGGAAAAATACCAGACATCAAGGATGCATTAACAATGGAGGTTAGAATGGGTAGAATTTCGTCCAAACATGATTTCAGCAAGTACGTCGGAATTTGGTCTAAACCACAAGACGATGATGATGAATTTGCTATTATTCTTTTCAATTCAGATGAGGAAACATCATCAAAAGAAGAGTGACTATCTACATTCAGCAATGCTGTTTCTGATTCTAAACTACAGAAGTTTGAATGCAGTTTTTCTGATTCAAGATTTGTATATATACGAATTGCTTCAATTTTATCAACAAAATAGTTTGAAAAGGCTTCAGTAAGACAGACATTACTATCAGTGTTTGGAATAACCAATGAACTGTCAGATGAATTTATAAGGCCGTTTATAATGTTGTATATCTCCCATATTATATCCTGCTTGAGCTCTTTAATGTCAATATTGCGAATCTTTCTGAATATTATCAGCCGTTTCAAAGCCTTGATTTTTGAAAGAGAAAGATCGGTAAAAACACAGAAGTGGTCAGATATACACTTGTTTTCAACATGTAAATTTTCGATAAGATCATCAGAAGATTTTGTAATTATAACATCTAGAAGGTGACCTTTGGAGTGTGTTGCGTTCTTTACGTGTTGTACCAGATCAAAGGTATTAATAATTTCAGAAAACTGACTCTATATGCGAGGTGATCCATTTGTGTCAATTTCTAGGCCCCAAATATTAGCGCTTTAGCAAATATAAATACATTTATATTTAGACATTTATTCGCGCGGAAAAGCTATGATCAACTTTTCTAGACCATATCTGCGTTAAATGATATTATGTCGTACTCACAGAGACTTCTACCAATCAAAGGACTCGAAATAAAGACTTCGTTTATTATAGTGGCAATTTATGGCCATTTTTGTGAAAAAATCATAAATTGGCTTATCTAAATTTTGTTCAGTAAAAAGTAATTTAATTGCAATTTTTAATAATTGTATGTCTTTTTTTTATCTATTATAGCAAGAATGGCCAACTCCTTTATCTATAAGTCTTGCATATTGTATCCTAGTTCTAAAGATAAATTAATTCCTCTTTGTATATTACTGAAGAATCTCGCAACACGGAATAATTCCTCTTTGTATATTACTGAAGAATCTCACAACACGGGAAAAACATACATGCATACTATTTTAATGGAATAACATTTGAAAATTAAACCAATCGATTGCCGTTTCTTTTAATCTTACCAAATGTCATGATATATGTTTATTTCCTTCAAATGAAACGCACAACAGCTGTAATGTTCGCAAAATCAATATGTACCTGTTTTAATTTGATTTTAATAGTTTGCATGTCTTTAAACTGTCGATTAAAAATGACTGAACCGCAATAATCACTCAAATTTTAATAAAATGTCCGCATATTTGCAAGCAGAGCAATAACCTATTAAAATGAAATGGGGTTTAACGTCCTACTGTTCTGCACCGACAGGGCTAATGGAGACAGCGATAAAGTATTCATCACAAGAACGCATTTTTATTTTATTATATTTTTTATTATTACATTATTTATTTATTATAACATTATTTATACACAAAATCACAATTTGGAACATAATTACTATTTTAATCAAAGCGATGTTTCGTTGAGAGTTTCTCTCAAGATTATCAAGTAAATTATAGGGTTTTTGTCTGTTGTGCGCCAATTGATAAATGACACTCAAAGAAGACATTATTTTTTATTACATCTTTTTATTATCGCATTATTTTCAGGGTTAAATATGTCATAGTATTTATTTGATAATAAATTCTCAATACAACACCGAACTATGGCGATTGTGCTAGAGAGCGTGTTACTGTTTTCCGAGAATTCTGTATGTTCCTAGGTTCTGATCAAGTCCTCTAATGTCGGTGCCTTCTTCAGACATTAACGGTAGGACAAGTGGGACACTGACATTAATTCCTCGTAACTAACAGTCAATAATTGGCCTTGAGAACGAACAAATATTTTACTGGCTTGTACATTTGGGGATAGTGTTAAGCTGAAGAGAACGGGTTTATAGAGAGCGCCCGCCCCAACCCCACCTCTTAAGAAAATTTTGGAATATTTGACGGCTGCACACACGTTTTACTGCTATTTCGGCCCGTGAACAAAGCAACTTCAAAGTGGTCTAATCTAGCTTAGTTATGGTGGCTGACTCGAATTTCAATCAATCGTTTACAGTCCACGAAGACGGGAAAATTTTGAAAATTTTAACTGCCGCAAACGCTTCTTCCTGCTATTCCAGCCTATGAATACAGCAACTTCAATTTGGTCCAATACAGCTTACCTGCTGACCCGAATTCCAAACAACCAATCAATCGTCGCGGGGTATGAGGGATTCACTCTCCCGGGGAAAATTTTGAAAATTTAACCACCGCAAATTCGTTTTCTGCTATTCTAGCCCATGTAAGCAACTCCAAAACTATCCAATGGTTTTATAACCGAAATCCCACACCGAATTCCAACCATCCAATCAGAATGTTAAGCAGCTGCATTCACAAATAATAATCGATGCCCGAAAAATGTCGCACAATGTAGAGAGGCTCCCGGCAAAATGTTTTAATCCATAGTCAACTCAGTACAAATTCGTGGTATTCAAATTAAAAAAAAGAGTAAAATTAGTGTTTTATTTGGGCTCGATGACAGTTAGGGAAGCAAAACAAGAATTGCCCCAACAAATTTCAGGTTTACAGACAGCGGCGCCGGTGCCGGTTTTCTTCGAGAGGCGAAGATGAGGAGCTGACCTTATATAGACCCCCTAAGAAAATTTTGGAATATTTGACGGCCGCAAACGCATTTTACTGTTATTCCAGACCGTAAAATTAGTGTTTTAATAGATTTCGGGCACTTTATTTTGCCAAGTAGATGAAATAATTTTATTTTCACTTTACCCGTCTGCCCGAAAAGTTAGCTTGCTCGAAAGTTAGCGGGGCAGCTGGCCAGCTTACTTGATACAAGTAGCATGAGTTCGCCCCTCTAAGCTTGTGCGTGGCAATACAGTGCAGATCTGGTTGATATTCTCCGAACGTCATACATTGTAGATCCCGCTGCGAGAGTGAATAATCATGCCATGTACAATAAATCTGTGAGTAAATATATCGACAATGAGCACGCGGGTGTCTTTTTGCGTACGACTTTCTCACTCAACGTTATGATTCGATAAACTTGAAATTTCATTTCCTTGGATTTATTTAGACGAAGATGATTATATTACTTACAAGGATTTCCATTTTAGAATATACATGTATATACTAAATCTGCATATTGCAAATCTTTCTTTAGGCCTGAAATTTTATCTAAATTTTCAGCATATTTTGTTTTCATTACATATTTTTATACGCCCACATTTTTTTTTATCCGATTTCAATGAAACTTGAAATATGGGTTTATCACCCTCAGATCTAGGTTCCTTTCGATATTGGAATGTATCGGACTGTAACTTCATGGATTTAGCGTGTGTATACTGTGGAGGTCACAATTTTGAACCGATTTTGATGAAACTTGAAATGCATGTTTATAACCCAAAGGTCTTGTTTCCTTTCGATATTTACGCATGGGATCGTAACTTCCTGAATTATGGTCCCTGATTGTACAATTTGTGGACCCTGTAGAGGTCATAATTTTAATCCGATTTTGATGAAACTTAAAAGGGCTATTCCGTTTTAAACGGAGTCTCAAAAATAAAAGTCTGAGTACGTATGAAATTTAAACGCCAAATTATCGAAGACTGGTGTATTTACCTTGTCTCAAAATTTCAGCTCAAAATATTGAGTTGTTTGGACATGAACGCCAAAACTGCTTATCCGGACACATTACCCTTTGAAGAATTCGGGTATATTTTTTCGTTGATGACCTGATAATCGATCCCCGTTTATTGTGAGGTCTATATAATGAATAACCCATATACTGTACTTGATATCGAAAGGTAAATTTCACCTACACATTATTTCTTTTATAAAAGAAGCCTGGTAGATGCAGATTGACGGGTTTAAGTTATTTGAAAACATGATAATATCACAAATACAGAGTTAGTTTCTCTGCCCTTGGGTAGAGGATTTTAAGCGATTTTAACACAAAATTAAGCAGTTTTATTCTCCAAGAAATTATCGGGATTAGGCCTTTAAAATGCATGTTTATAATTTTGATGAAACTTAAAATGCATGTTTAAAATTCAATGATCATTGTTCTTTTCGATATTTGCGCATATCGGATTGTAACTTCCTGAATTATAGCCCCTGATTGTACGAAAAATCGACGCTTTTTAGCTTGTGTCCTCTAGAGGTCACAATTATTATCCGATTTATTAAAATTGGACCAAAACTGCCGGACAAAATGGCTGCCGCTTGTACGCGAATAGTATAAAAATATGAAATATCAAGGTTGTGGTCCCTGTAGAGGTCACATTTTTAATCCGATTTTGATGAAACTTGAAATGCATGTTTATAATCCAAAGATCATGGTAATTTTCGGTATTTGCGCATATCAGATTGTAACTTCCTGAATTATGGCCCTAGATTGTTCGAAAAACCGCTTTCTGTTTAGCTTGTTCTCTATCCATCACCTTTAATATTATTGAGAAGAGAGGACCGTGATTTAAAGTTCAATTTACCCCACCCCGACACAAAAAGACAGACTGCTTGAATACTTATTGATCACGACGGGAAAGCCATCGCTGATACGGATATATGTTTCGTTGTCTGGCAGCATATCTTTCGTTTCAGCAGAAAGCGGTTAATTCATGTATTTTATTTTTATCATAATGATTCATATTGTACCTTATTGTTACGTTTTAGTACCGTCATTTTGATCCCTCAATAAAACCTACTTCTACTTGATTAAATGACTTGTTAACATTTTCCAACTTTTCAGAAAGATCTAACATTATTATATGCAATTGCTTTAGAAATGAGTTCCCAAAGCCAACATTTATGTTGTACTGTTCTGTTAGTTTATCGATGTCAACCTCATTAACGGTAACAGCGTATACGATTTGTGCTCAATATAGCCATTATACCCACAATAGTTACACCCATTCAATACCTCTATTCTTATACGGTTTATTGATACTTAGAGTAGAAGGTGTTTAAATAACAAACGGTATTAGAGGTAAACTATTTGTCAACAAGGCCATGCTATAAACATGTCAAATGGCTGTGTCATGGAAGGATTAGTATCCACCGTTTGCTTACTTTTTCTACTAATTGGGATACAAAATGGAAAAGCCGAAAGTAATACTGCTTTATTTTTAGTTTTTTTATTTGTTATTAGAAGTAGTTATTAATTTGATAGGCAGAGTTAAGTCGTATATCAGTACATTTTGTTTTGTTTTTTTTTTGTATCAGACAATGCTTTTGGGTAATGTGTTTACACGCAGTATGTATTTGGTAATATCTCAATGTTATATTTTACCAAGGGCATGAATTTGAAACAGAAATATTCTAATCCCACAAAACGCGTCATTTATAATCACCGTCATAAACCGAAAAGAGCGCTGTTTGACTACAGGGCCCAAAGTATTGCAAACCATGGCCGACAAAGAAAGATATGTGAAATAAAATACATTTGCATATTTTGTATACATCATATCCAAATTTTAAACGATTTCATAAAAATTATGGATATTTGAAATTTTGACAAAGTGTAATACGGACAGGAAAGAATTATAGCTTAAACTATGAAACAATTTTTATATCATTCAATAGTAGTTGTGTAGGCCTACTCAGGATTGATGCTATAGTAGATTTACAAGGATAGATTGAGCCTAGTAGTCTCAGGGTTCCAGTTTAAGGTCCTTATTTTAGTTGAGGACTATTTTAGGTTGGGGCCATTTTATTCTTGAATTTACCTTTATTCAGGTCAATATATGGGAAATACCCCCTCAACCCCTAAAAAATTGCAACAAAAGGTTTCTCAACTGATTCTGGTAGGGTTTAGTGCACTCTATAACATACTAAAAGTTTACCAAAGTAAGATCCCCGGGAAAGTGGGTTTTTTTTTCAAGATGGCGTCAAAAATGGTCACCGAAACGTGTTAAAATGATCATAACGATGGAACTATCAACTCAAATTTGGTGTCTTCCAGGTTTGGGGTGTAAAGAACACATTAAGTAAGATCATTAAAAATGATGTTGGCCTATTATGTCAAAAATGGCCGCCAACACCTCCAAATCACCCAAATTTGATGACCTTGATGTCTATCCCCAGATTTGGGGGGACAAGGAACACATTTAGAGAACTTTGGATATCACTGAGCTGTTGAATCATTATGAAATTGAATTCATGTCCTTTAGCTGTCCACTATCATAGAATAAGTTTCAGAGCGTTCAGTTTTGAGTGTCATCCTCCTCTACAGTATCGACCTCTTGAGTGATGTTTAATTGCTCATCTTGCTTCTTCATTACCCCAGAACAGACAGTGCAATCATCTACTTCTGTTCAAAAAAGCAGTAAAAAGAACATTAATCTGTTGAAAGAAACATTCAGTCATACTGAAAATTGTGACAATTCAAACAACACTCAATAGGTCGATACTGAGGTGGAAGATTACACCCAAACCTGGCCACTCTGAAACTTATTCTATAGACAGGGGTGTTTATTCATTAGATGATAGTGGACAGCTGAAGGTTATGAATTCAATGATTGAACAGCTCAGTGGCATCCAAAGTTGTCTTAATATGTCCCTTGCCCCCAAAACATTGGGGATAGGCTTAAAGATCATCAAATTTGTGTCCTAATGAGTTCTTTGGCCTCCAAAACATAGGAAAAGACCACAAGATAATCAAATTTGAGTTGATAGATACATAATTATGATCATTAAGACGTTTCGGTGGCCATCTTTGACGCCATCTTGAAAAAAAAACCCACTTTTCCGGGGGGTCCTACTTTGGTAAACTTTTAGTATGTTATAAAGTACACTAAACCCTGTCAGAATCACTTTGGAAACTTTTTGTTGCAATTTTTTGCGGGTTAAACTGTATTTTGACCTGACTACTCGTTATGATGTTCAATATCTGGAAACGTCAGAATATCCTCTACAGTAAGATTTTCAAAAATTCTCGAGCAGGGGGAAGAGAAATACAGACAATCTCTCGATATAACAACTATAAACTGCAGTAAATAGTTATATACATCTTGAAAAAAAAATAAACCTATTATTTCTTTTTTTTCAGAATTCTTTGGGAATATTAAGATGCAGCCCGAGCATGAGGATTTATTACTAAAATGTGAATTTCCTGATATTTTACCTCTTAAAATAAATTTTCAAGATAAGACATTGGATTTAAATCTGTTTGTTAATCACGCGGTTTCAGCCAATGTACCAGTGTATGTGATGTCTGATAACGGGGAAGTTGTTGAGGAAGATTTACATACAGAAGAGGTAAGTTTTAACTAAAGTTGACAATACAACATGATTTCACTGACCAGTTACTGTAATAAAGCATAGTGACATTGCATTTTTTTTAATTCCTAACTATTGTAAGTGATAATATGGTCTCTGTACGTCTTTAACGGATTATTGATTTCACATTATTATTGTAAACAGGTCATACCTCACGCACTCAAGATTGACTGGGTGATAGTTTTATATATGAAAACATTTATAATTTCATACACATTTAATTCTTGGTTAACACGTCTGACATTCATGATGGAAAGTTTATACTTTTCATATGAGGGTGGTGGTTCTCGACGTCATTTGGCTAAGTAAACAATCATCATAATTAATTATCTAATATTTCTCCAGTTAAATAATTGACAGACCGATTAGGTTCTACACGTCAGACATTTGAGAGAGATATATCATGTAGATTCGTTGAGAGATACCGCTGAGACACCCCCCTGGATTCAGAATGTCCCGTTAGGTCGTAGAAGAGCCATATGATGTAGGGATTTCATTAGTAAACTCATTCTGTGAAATGGTGGGGGTTGAGAGGGCAGAAAATGACTCCGTTGTAAACTGTGCTTGTAATCTGTGTATCCAATGCTTGATTTATAATTTCAAAACGAAATGTTGTTCCTGGTAGACAAAAGTCTTAACTTCTGATGTAGTAAGCTGTATAATCATAAAGTCCTAAGAGAGAACTGAAAATGTGGCCAGAGACACATCTAGACGATCACAAGGCTAATAAAATCTGAAGCAGGAGACAACTTGTGGAAAGTGTAGGCGTTTGGTCATTCCACATCTAGCCAGCGACTCATATCACCACATAATACCTAGAAGAAATCTGGAAGATTAGAAAAACCGAGGAAATCAGTAACCAAAAGAGGTCTCAGTAGTTCATAAGTTTGAAAAACAATGCAACACTTTGTTTCAACATTTTATACCAAGCACTGGATGCATTACAATACTTAAAATTATTATGTCTTTCTCTCTACCCCTAACTCACAGATCGAGTCCACCGACGGCACACATTACATCATATGGCTTTTCTACAAATCATTGGGGTCTACTCAATCCAGATGGTGTCTCTTGAAACTCAGCGGTCTCTCCCGAATCAACATGAATCTACTAACGACTGTCAACCGATTGGCCAGAGCTCTGATGGGTTTCTAATCCTTGGGTTTCGGCTTTTGATTATCTTATTGGTCAAGTAGGAGGAAATTATTTATAAAGATGGGTTTCTAAACCAAATGACGCAATAGTAATTTTCCCATATCTTAAGTGATCTGGAGATGTTATGTTTTCACACACCACTCATTCAGTTTAAGTGCGTGACAAATGACTTCTCTACAAAATGTGAATCCAATAATATGGTCGCAGAGACCATAGTAAACTACACGCTGCGCGACAACGGCTACTCGTCATATGCCATATGGGGTCAGGCGACCAGTCGAGGGTGCGTTATGTCGGATGACGCTTTAAATTGTTGTTCCTCCTCCCCAATCTAGTGGCTGACTGCGTTTTGAAACCGTCCGGGTATCTTTCACCTACTAGCTAAGTCGATGTAATATTAACTAATAGACAAAATTATCGATAACCTGTAATTAAAAGTCTCGGGGTATCTAAATGCATTCTGCTATAAGTTGTGCCTTGCCAGGCCATCACCATTCTCAAGCCGCATTCAAAACGCCCACGTGGCTACGTGACTGAAGACCCAGTACATTCTGAACGACAGAACCACCATTTAATTTTCGTACGTTCTGTAACGGTCACAAGCTAGTAACATATTATCGACTTCACACTATATTACATATAAATTTGTAGAACTATCGTATTATGGAAATATAGTTTTATAAACCAGTTGTTTCTATTATAGGATACTCAAAGTTCCGTGCATCGCACGCCGATAACTCGCTGCAACAGACCGCTTCATTGGCTAATCCCTCCAATCACTCAGAGCGCGAGTTACATTAAATCTCTTCCAGATCCTAGAATAGTAAAGACAAGTAAAACGAAATTTTGAACTATAAAATAAGAAAAGATACAGGATCATTGGTCAAAAAATTCAAATGTCCTTCCATAGAATACATTAAACAAGTATACCCTGTAGGACTCTTCCTCGAAAATGTATAAGTGTTATTGAACTAGCTAATTGGCGCGTATTGTGATATCCAATCAAAGGAATGACACGTATACACACTTATTTAGAAACCGATTATTTTTTTTCCTTTTGGTGGGGGGGGGGGGGACCTTATGATCTAAAGTTTGCAAACTTTGAACCATCCAGCCCCTAAACGATAGGTGCGACGAACAAAATGTGTTGAGTCTTGACACGTTGGATAGCATGATAACATTTGGATTAGTGTGTACATTTGTTTTCTGTAATAATAATGAATGATGTTTGTATATTTTCATATACAGTCCACGATGGCTTACCAAGACAAACACAACATGGCGGCAATAGTAATCACATGTTCCTTGTATCATCTTGCAAAGAAACCATTATCATTGGTAAGTTGAATACATCTGTCTGTATCTTAAACATACATTATGCTAGAGCTAAATCTGCCTATTGCAGGTCTTTCTTTAGGCCTGAAATGTTATAAAAACTATTAGTTAGATATTAATTAACTTATCCAGACCATAATCATCTCCCGATGTCAAGGCTAGCCTGAGATATTTGCTGGGTTGTAGTTCGATTTGCAACAAAATTTTCCTTCGTGTTTAACGTTTAAATGGATAATCGAGAATACTAGTTTTGTCTTACCGACTTTAATAATGGTGACCGAGGCTAAGCGGAACATTTTTATTCGCTTAGTAATCGGTTCATAGTGGATCAATTTGACTGAAATTTTCAGCAAATTGCCTTTACATTAGCTACTTTGTAACTGTTATAGTGAGAAGTGACAACTCGTTATGTAATCTCCCATAATGTATCTTTAACTGTTGTTCATTACATGAAGGCCAAAGTATGAGATAATTAATTTAAAGATACTTTATGTAATTTTTAAGAACAGAGAACTAACAATTCTCGAGTGGACGTTAAACCCAATTTCTCTCTCTCCCCAAACAATTCTAGTCTCGGTCACCCAGAACCTCATAGTCTTCAATAATATTTTTCTCGATGATAGAGACTATAACAATTCTTGCTCTAATAGTTCAGAATTATAATGAAAATTTCAAATTACTTTATTCTGATCTGAGCAAAGTTATGGATGTTTGAAGTTTTGACACGATATAGTACCATTGTGTGGAATGATTAACAAGGTCCTGATTATCAATTCTAACGTTAAGTTTGTTTTTTTTGACACAGGTGTTCTAATCCATTCACTGTTATAGCCGTTTGATATCCTAGAGAGAAATGGACTTTTATGCGAATAAATTAATATTTTATATAACTGAAATGAGATGGATTTAACTAACGTTCTACTGTACATTACAAACTAAAGTGACACAAGGCGTCCTTTAATAGAAGGATATTAGGTTATGATTTACCGTTATGTTAACTTGACATTATGTTTATCATTTGTTTCCAGGAAGGAAAAATAATCCATAAAGGAAAAGCCTATAATGTTGAACTTGTTGATCAAGGCAAAGGTGAATACGTTTTTACTCCATCCAATTCACTCGACGACATAGATTCTGTTACATCTTTGGGTGAGTAAAAAAATATAATTCATAACATAATAATTCACTCAATTACAACCAAGACGACAATTCATTTTACTGTTCGTAACTTTATAACCTTCATTATGTGGCTTGCCCTAATAATATTGGATTAATTGAATATTTCGAGTATACATCCGATAAAATTTGTTATTTTGGTTTATAAACTGAACAAAGTCATTCGTAAAAATGGTAAAATGTTATTCCAAACATGAAATTATCAATAATATCGTGTTTCGCTGAAGGAAAATCATCAAGTCAAATAAGTTCTTGAATTAAAAGTTTATAAATCAAGCGTATACTGATTACAACGGTTTTGTTTTAACTCAAGGTTTAATTGGTAAATAATTACTATAGTATAGCATATGATTTTGAGTCAAATCTTATTTGTCGCCACACTTTATTATTGAAATGTATAACAAGCAAAAATGTAATTCAACAATAAAAATCCAGACAAAACTATGGGTGCTTTATTATTGAAATGTATAACAAGCAAAAATGTAATTCAACAATAAAAATCCAGACAAAACTATGGGTGCTAATGCCGTGGTGATCATTTCGTAATTTTTTATTTCCGAGTCTTGTCGGGCGTATATATACTGTCGCCTTACATTTGTTGTGACTGAAGGATCGAAAAGTAGAAATTACGAATGGTATTTATGAGCTCCCATTGTATACCGATGTCACCGTTTGTTTCGGTACCTTATTTTACTGGTCCCTGAACAAATACTTATTTGGTTCCATGTTTTCATTTAGAACCAGTTTTACAATAGCCAACAGCATATCGCTTCACTTTCATTTTCTTACCTCCCCGCCCTCCAAAAAACCCTGACTGGTCCCCGTTTCGATCTCGGTGTTGGCTTTGAAAGTCCGTTGAACTTTTCCAGCGTAGTCCCCCATGTCAGCGATGCAGGGTGGAGGGCCTGACAGCGCCTAGTTGTTATTCAGTTGTTATCCGCGGACAAAATTTTCCCAACGCACGTCTTTATTACCGTCGGGTGCAGAAAAGTACAACGTAAAACCCATTTCATTACATTTTATTTAGTACAAAGCGATATTATAAAGAGATTTTTTACATGCCTTTTATTAATGGTATAAATCTTTTCTTGTGTTCTATAATTCATATTTATTTATAATATAGTTGTTTTGCGTATTAAGATTATATCTATTTAGGTCTACACTTCATTGTGTATTCAGTATGCCTGTCCTTTTCTTACAAACATGTCGTTGGCATGGTCTCTTTTATATTACATAACAAAAATAAATTGGGTTTACGTCCCGTAGGTCTACATTGACTGGGCTTATGAAGACGATCGTACGCCATACAGTGTGCTATAAGGGGAAAGATTGTCCGGACAGCGGAACTACCATCTACACTGTAACAAAAATATCCGTGAAAAAACGGAAAAAATTCCGGAAACAAAAATTACCAGGAAAATTTTATCCTTATTTATTTTTCCTGTAATTTACAGAAATTCCCTCATTTAACATAAATTCCATTTTCAAATAAATACTGGTAAGTTTTGTTTCCTAGACTCGAAAATGATAAAAATTTCATTGAATTAACCATTGACTTTATAAGCGTGAGCGAAGTAGCTTTATTTAACGTCGGTTTCCGATATTTTTCCGTACCCGTTTTGCGCCAATATAAGAATACCCCTCATCGAGAAAAGGGTGTCTCGAAACACTAATTATGGTCAGAGTCTTTCAGATGTAAGTTTACACTGGCCAATCGGTTATATTATTCAGACAATACAACTTGTACTCTCTGGCATTGAAAATTGTTTTTACACATTTATAAAAATACTTACAATCTGATTACCGTATGATGAATGAGAATACACTTTATAGATCTTATAAATAATGGAAATTAGCAATACATGACTATTAATATACCAAACTTTACACAATATGATCCTTCATATTATGGTTGATAAATTGAAATTAATACTATAAAATGATAATTATTAGGAATGATTATATATGTATACGATTTCTTATCGTTGCATCTGAAAACAGAAATAGTCCGTTATATAATGGAATAAAATATTTTATCCCTAAATTTCACGTAACTTTCCTGTCATTCCACAGTTTATTCCGTAAAATAACAGAATTAAGTCCATTATAGAAGGGAATAAAATATTCTATCCCTAAATTTCACGGAATTTCCTGTTTAATACTGAATATTCCACAGAATTACATAAAACACATAATTTGAAGAAATAATTCACTCTTTTAACAGAATTTCTCAAAAAAATCCATCAGTTAACAGAAAAAAGGTGTTAAACTACGGAATTCGGCGACATAAAAAATGGAAATTTTATTACAGTGTACTCTTATTTCGAAAACCACTAACGATCATCCGAACAACTAGATGCTGTCCATGCATCTTGGAGGGGAAATACGGGAGCATTTTCGCGGCTCAAACTGGGGTCGAACCCCGGGCCTACTGATTTGTTTGTCAGTGCTTTACTCACTGTTGTCAATTCTATCACAAACGATGATAAAAATTACAAGTAATAAACCAGTATCCGAAACTGATTAAGGTCAGATTATTACATGTATCGTCAGTCATCAGGCTAAAGTTACAGATACTTTGATTAAAAATAAACATTAATTAAAGGTGTTTTTTTTTAAAACATTAAACTATATTAAAAAAAGGTCTAAAAGCATATGTTCATGTAATATGAATATGCATTTTGTCGTTTGTGAATTAGCCATTATCAATACGCATATTATGTTTGTCTTTCTATTGCTACAAATGATGCTCGAAATCATTATGTCCAATACAGGAAACCGTACTTTTACAATGTTCAATATCGTCTTAAATATTGGATATATTTTAGAACTCCATATTTTCACGGTAAAATAACAACGCGCATAATGATTCAAATAGAATAATATTGAATTCTGATGTGTGTTTTTAATTTCGGATATTATGGATAATATACAAAGCAGCAAAAAGAAACGTCAGGCTGGTATGTTACTATGAATGGACGCATTGCATAAAACTTGCCAAATATTTTTATTGCATTTGTGACCACATCTCCAACTTTACCTGAGCAATGAGGCTCCTTCCTAAACACAGAATTGAACCCAGGAAATGTTCGAAAAAAAACCCGCAACCTCAATTCTGAAATGGTAATGTGTTCTCCATGATTTGCATGTAACTCATGCTGCGCCTGCTGTTCACCGTACCAGCCCTGATCACGGCAGCTCAGAGGAATCAGGCGTTTGGAAGACTCGGAGATGGCCACACTGCCCAAGTCGTCGGCCAACCCTTATAGTCCGGACTTAAACTAGATTGAACATCTTTGGCATGAAATTCTGAGTAGATTTAATAATGTCGTACCGAAACCAAACACAGCCAATGGATTGTGCCAGGCTTTTCTGAGAGTATGGTTCCAGGTGCAGACGCTACGCTGCGCTGCTATTATTGACACTTGCGGTGGGCACATCAGTTTATATATAGATTGTGTACAGACTCTTAACCTCCTCGTAATGTGATGAATCAATATCTAATTTAGAAAGATACTGTTCACAAAAAATTGCTTTGATCCATTTAGTATGTAGTTCTTCTCTGATTTAGAAATAGTACTGACGTTTTTCGCAGTTTAGTATATTAATTGAGAGGCTTATCAGCTTTAAATATAAAGTCAAACAGTTTAAAGACATAAAACATACCGATTCGAACACTTGAACTACAACTGAGACTGAATAGTAACTTAAATGTCTATAATGATATACATGTACTGTAACGTTATCGTAAGGAATGCACATGCTCGATGAATGTGTGGTGGTGTTGGTGGGGTGTATGGTAGAATCTGAAATGCCCGAAAATAAATTCGAGATACAGATGGCGACTGTAGCCCCCCCCCCCCCCTAGTCTAGTTCGTGAATACCGAGACTTCAATGTAGTCGAATATAGCATGCCTTTTGTGGCTGACCTGGATCAAAAACAAGCAATCAATCTGGCCCCCGCCCACCCCGAGAAAAGTTTGAAAATATTACAATCGCAAATGCCCTTTTCTGTTTTTCTGCCCCTTGAAATAAGCAACGTTGTCCAATTGTTTTTCAACCGATTTCCCATTCTATACCGACCTGAATTCCAACCATCTTATCAGACTGTTGCAGCTACATTCACAAATAATAATTGATGCCCGAAAAATGTCGCACACAGTAGAATGGATCCAGACAAATTTTTAAATACATATTCAGAGATCAGATCAGAGCCTTACGGGGGCGGCTTTTGCTTTATTTTTTATGATATCCTGAGCAATAAATTTTTTTTCAACGGGGTGAATCTTACCGTCTACTGTTAAATGTTACGTTAAATAAAGAATAAAATAATATTTGTTGTTATGCTATTTAGTCCACAGACATGTAAAGAATCCAGAGATCAGATCACACAGACGATTTAAGAGAAACACAAGAGAGTATTTAATAGATGTACTTTTAATAACAGATCATACAATATATGACCAGTAAGTATTTACATAGATTCGTGTATTGGTAAAGTGTTGAACGAGTTTGATTGTTCGCATACACTACTGTCACACTGAGATAACTGTGGACAACAATGAAATGTAAGGCCAAAAATGTTCCTTACAAACGTTAACCATTAGACTCGTGAAACGTATGGCTTGACACAATTGTCCCCGAGTTTGAATTCAAATTAATTCCGTTATCTCCGGTAAAATCTTTTACCTTTTTATACGTCCACAATTTGTTTGTGGACTCTCTACAGGTCACAATTCTTATCCGATTTTGACGAAACTTGAAATATAGGTTTATCCCCAAAAGATCTCGGCTGCTTTCGATATTGGCATGTATCGGATCAAAACTTCAAGGATTATGGCCCCTGATTGTACGAAAAATCACGTTTTTAGCTTGTGGACCCTATAGAGGTCACAATTTTGAACCGATTTTGATAAAACTTTGTAACCCAAAGATCTTGGTTCCTTTCGATATTTGCGGCTATCGGAATGTAATTTCCTGATTTATGGCCCCTGATTGTCCGAAAAATCACCCTTTTTAGCTTGTGGTCCCTCTGGAGATCACAATTATTATCCGATTTAAAAAACCGTTTGATTATATCACCGTTACACCCTAAGGAAGGTTGAGTTCGAATTTTGGGAAAATCGGACCAAAATTGCCATACAAAATGGCCGCCGTTTGTACGCGAATACTGTTAAAAAATGGTATATCAAGGTTGTGGACCCTGTGGAGGTCACAATTTTAATTCGATTTTGATGAAACTTGAAATTCATGGTAATAACCCAAAGATCTTGGTTCTTTTCGATATTTGCGCATATCGGATCGTAACTTCCTGAATTATGGCCCCTGGTTATACGCAAAATCCCCCTTTCTTTAGCTTGTGGTCCCTCTGGAGGTCACAATTATTATCCGATTTAAAAAAAACCGTTTGATTATATCACCGTTACACCGTAAGGAAGGTTGAGTTTGAATTTCGGGAAAATCGGACCAAAATAGACAGACAAAATGACCGCCGTTTGTACGCGAATACTGTTAAAAAAAATGGTATATCATGGTTGTGGACCCTGTATAGGTCACAATTTTAATTCGATTTTGATGAGGAAGGTTGAGTTCTAATTTCTTGAAAATCGTACCAAAATTGCCGGACGAAATGGTCACCGTTTGTACGCGAATAGTGTAAAAATATGGTATATCATGGTTGTGAACTCTCTACAGGTCACAATTCTTATCCGATTTTGATGAAAAGTCACATTTCTAGATTGTGTACCGTCACACCATAATCATTGTCGGCTTCGAATTTCACGAATATCAGACTGGAACTGACCAACTAAATGGCTGCTCCCAATACAGTATGAAATACAGGACTTAATGATGTAGGAAAAATCACTTTCTGTATTGCTTGTTCTCTATCCATCTCTCGAAAATGTGGGCGTATCCTGCCTGGCAGTGCAAGCCTATCTTATTTTTACTTAAAAGTTCATGATTAATCAACAACCACCTTGGGTCCAACTCTCGTTGGCCAGTAAAGTAATGTCACGATATCTTCGGCTCTACTAAGATCCGAAACTGCAGATGAATACGAAAGAATAGATTCTATATAATAATCTAATAAAATAATCCAGTGCTGTCTGACGTTAATATTACCTTGATCAAAAAATTTTAAAATCTATACACTATCATTATATTCAAAGATGTAAATTAGGTTCCAAAAAGGACAATAATCAAACAACTTATTAAGCTGATTATTAAGAAAATGCGATCATTTGGTTAAAAATTGTAGTGTCGTCTGCATATATACATGAAGCACGAGATGATTAAATTCCCTATGATCATCGGGTCAACAAAGTTAGAATTCATAAAGTCAGTTAAATCATTAAGACAGAAAAGGAAAAGTAGTGGAGGGAGTTTATCTCTTTGTTTAACGCCACATATGTTAGAAATAATCAGAATGTTAACACACAGCTTAAAATTTTCATACATGGACTGGTGGTGGTGGTTTTAAAAGCCGTTTCCACAAAAAGTGATATCGCATGGACTCAATTTTTACTCAATTTATAGAATAACAAGTTTCTTCGAAAACAGAAAATATGACTGACATGAAACTTGCCATGCGAGGACTGTGATAACGCCATACTGGTTCTGCGCTGAAATTTGTTTTAACAAAACGTTCGATTCTATTTCAGATGGTTGAGCATTGCTGGTCATCCAAATCCAGTGATTAAAAGAATACAAACTTTAGCTAATATAAGAAAATATTATACTGTCTCATATAACTGGGTTTGTATATTTTAGTAGCTCCGTCGAAGCAGATCAGTATGAGGTTAAACTCTCCTTTTCACTTCATTTCATTTTGTATATTTTCACGTATTTTATTATCAATTGGTGGACATATCTGATGAAGTGTGCAGTGTTTACTGCGCGCCGCCAAACTAACTTGGTTATTTGAGAGATGTAACATTATTTTCGGATATAACAAACTTTACATGATTCTTCCAGTCTGTTATATACCTATAAGCCTTGTTTCTCGAAATCTTAACTAAAGATAAAATCCAAATTTTAGTAGATATTTCAATTTTGATTGGCTAAGTCTAATATCAGTCTAAAACTGAATAAATTTTATTTTTGTCAATACCAAATTGTGTTGAAAATTCTTTTGATTGATATTCTTATAATGTTAGAAATTTAGCCATTACAATATTTCAGTTTAAAAGGGATTAATACTCCCCCAAATGACGTTCACCCGATTGGTAGATTATTACACAGCACCCGACCGGCTATTCTTTCACTAATTAATGAATTTAATGTTTATTTGCTTTTTTAAGAAATACATCCCATTTATTTACCTTTTTTTTTTATTGTAGGTTAATCTCATCTTTCAAAATTTTCCAGCCATTGATTTCAAAATAACTGTTTTTGTGACAGGTTTTATCATTTCTGAGGTTAGTTTTCAGTATTAGAATAATTTATATACTGAGTCTCAATGAAAACACACCAATAATTTGGTTGGCCTTACCGGCGGAACATAAATTTACCGAAATGTAATTATAGAAATGTGACCGTATATTCCCGTCGACCCGCCCGTACGTCCACAGTATCTTGTGAACACTTTACAGACTATATTTTATTTATCATCTGATTGTTTTGAAATTAATATATTATGTTGTTACCATTAGTGAGATGAAGAATCCTAGCATCATTTAAATTGGCGAAACAAAGAATCCTATTGAATTTTAGGAATGATTGCTCGAGTTATGGTCTTTTGAATTGTTTTATCACCCGATCTAAATGAATTTTATATGGATTATAAAACGAAAAAGCCTGTCGAATTTCAACAATTTCTTTAAATTACGTACAGAGTTAAGACTCTTGTTTCAGTTTGTAGAATCTTATTTCACTTAAATGACGAAAATTATAATCTGATCTATATGAAAGTGTCTCGTAAATGCCCACAATTACCACAAAAAGGAGTAAAAATATGCGACAGCCCTTGTCGACCACGTGGACGATTTAGCTGCTGTGAACGTATGTTTTGTGGACTGGACATTATTTTTACCCCTCACACATAACAAAGACCTCGCTATAATATATGGTTGCTGATTGGTATCATCGTGATATCGACTTTCATACAACGACAACACGACATTTTAACTCGACAAAACAACAACATGGCATTTTAACTGGGCAATACTACATTGTACCCGACAACACGACATTTTATCTCGACAATACATTTTTACCCGACAACACGACATTAAAATTGTCGTAATGTCACATAAAAACGTCGCGCGCCTTTCCAGAGCAAGAGTAGGGTCGACCTTGCCCATATCAATAAATTAGGATTATGTACACTGATCCTAATGTTGTTCAAGAAACATCCCCGGGATATTGTAGCTTTGTTGCCCACTGTCGATAGTGCAAGACAGAGGGCCTGGTAAATACGAGTATATAGATGGAGCAAAAAACTCGAGCTCACGTGCACCCTTTGATATAAAATAACGATTGATACAGTGCATTTTTTGCGATTGGTGATTAAATTATTGTTTGGAATGGTTAAGAGAAAGTAAGTCTTCACTGATATCATTTTCATGCTTGACACAAAATCTTAGCAGTTTATGGACGTAAAAATTTAAACGATCACAGATTATCTCCCATAAAACAAACGAACATATAAAATCTAATATAATAGACATTATCATTTCTTACGCAGATCAAAAAAAAAAAAAAAAAGAAAATTTCAAATGTATAATCCTGAAATTGAATACCTGCTTCCATATTTTTCTAAGCAATTGTTTTTTTTTTTTACAATATTTCTAGAATAAAACATCTTCATTCTTGACAGAACCTTACAGAAGTGGTAAGTTTGTGTATGGGCTGAACGTTTTAAATGCTATGAAACAATGGATAAAGAACAGTACGGAGGGGGAGATACCACCACATGATCACATTCAGTTGTATTCAAGGTTGGTGTCATTATTTTAATCGGATCTAATGTGAATTGGGCTAATCCATCTTATATGCGTATTGTGACTAATATTCACATAGACTAATTTACCAATTAGGAATATTGTGAATGAGACTTATTCACCTACTAGGAATGATGTAAATATGACTTATAATCCTGCATCATTAAATCTATTTTGAACAATTTGAAAAACTTCCAGAATGTGAGCAGACGAAGGAGTTGTTTGTGTGACTTTATTCTATTTCTGACCAATACCCGTGTAATATTACGACAATTGTTCTTCTTTTCACATGCAGGACGAGGGGCCTGACAAGGACAGCTGTCTAATCGTTCAGATGGCACGAAAAACGAAGTCTCGCGTACAAATTCGCGTGCACATAAAACACCCCTTGTCAGTTGGAATTCGATGTAGTGGGCCCTAGTGCCGTTGTCAGGCAAAATGTACCTAATAGCACACTGTCATTCTGCACACAGAGACCTACATGTATTTACTCAACTTCGAGAATAGATCTCTGCCATAAATTACTGTCATATCCAACAATTGGTATAATGTTTTGATATGCTGTACTACCCTGGTTCACGTCTGTTATGCACAAAAAATTAAATTAACCTTTTCAATTTCATTATATGAGCAGAATAGATATTCCTCAAAATTCTCGAAATATACTTGGTGTTTTCGGCTAAAATCATCGATTTAGGACTTAAAATGTCGGCCAACTAGCTTTGTGTCTGTTCTCAAGCAGGGCTAATTGAAGACAGACGGTGTGTTTAGTACTATGAGCACACCATGGCTTATGTCCGTCTTATTAGCCCAGTACAGATCAAAACAGTATTAATCCCCATTCCATTTCTTCTTTTCACGTGCAATTAACGTTTTAGTGTTTTCTTTTTTTAGAATGGATTTTACTTCAGATGCCGCTTTACAATTCAGTGGAAATAAAGGTAACTATCTTTAATGACAAATTTACACCTTTTTTCCCACGACTTTATCACTGCAAATATAGATGGTGCTATACGACGGAATCGGACATTAGATAAAGCTATTCACCATATATACATATGGGTTTATTTAAGATAGACACAGATTGAAAGTGTGAAAGAAGTTTTAAAAAGATTGGGAAAGAATACAATATGCAAAATTAGACAAAGCGTGGAAAAGAATACAATAAGCAAAATAAGAGTGAGAAAGAATACAATGCAGTGTAAAAAAAATACAGCAAACAAGTAGAAATGGAAAGCTAATAAGTATTTCATATATAATCAAATGTCAATAATGTCTGTTTGCAACAGGTAGAGCATTTACTGGCACCGTTTGTGCTGGTTCTTCGAGTGTATCGTATGTGGAAGAAATGGGCGGATTTAATTCAGCAGATGTAGCAGCACATGAATTAACCCACAGGTACACCCCTACTTACATTACTGTATGTATCCATTAATTCGCTTTATTTCTCTACACTTTAAATCTTATAAAATATCATATTTTGTTATTTATGTATGATTATTTTTTATTTTTATAATATTTATTTTTTGTTTGGATTTCTTTTTATAACTACGTTCAGATCTCGTGCCATTCAACCAATGTCGAAACTATAAGCTGTCCCAGTCAATTTTACTGGGCAACTTTTCACGACTAAACGGTCGCGTGTCAGTCCCCGTGAACGCCTGAACAATGTAAATGAACATCTTAGTGAGAAAATAAGACATTGCTTACCTAGCTAGAACCAGTATGACCGACACAACACGCTTTTAAAAAATACGTATCCGTCTGCTAGACGACTTGGCCGATGCCATTGATAGGGTAACACACAAATTTACGAACTCGGCCATATGAAACGAAATTTTGGTAAGCCTGGGGGGAAAAATTGGGATTTTTGAAAAAAATTGATTGTAAATTATTGTAATTGAAATAAAGAAAGTAATAAATGGCTGAAGATTTTTGGCTTTTCAAAGATTTTAATTTTTCCCCCCAGGCTTATCTAAATTTCGTTTCATCTTATATGGCCGAGGTCGTAAATTTGTGTGTTACCCTATCAATGGCATCGGCCATGTCGTCTAGCAGACGGAGACGTATTTTTTAAAAGCGTGTTGTGTCGATCATACTGGTTCTAGCTCATACTCCGCGCAGTGTTGCGTCTGATTAGAGGTAATCCAACTACACACTGCTACACACAGTGGATATTGTTGTGTTAAATTTTGATTGATCAGTAGTCCGTCTACCAACCAATCACGAGCTGCCAATACTGGACCAATTATGTTTACATAACGTATACGTCATGACTCACGATTTTATTATGCCTAATTAACCCGTGCATAGCAGAATACTGCAGTAAAACTAATTGCGTGACAAACGAGGCTATCAAGTCGAATGAAATGTAAACAATACTGTTTCGAAACGAACATACTTTCACCGTTTTGAATACCTTAAATCACTGTCCAAAGTTTTAGAGAAGACCCAGATTAAACGAAGGACTGTCATGTTGCTGTACTAAAGTGATAGCTTTCATTGAACGGAAAGAATAGACACACTCCCGCATAAGTTCAAGAAACAGACGCTATTCCAGCAATGGTCAGAGAGGGATTTCTCGGGCCATTGCTTCAGGAATATGGTTCTAGCTAGGTAAGCAAGGTCTTATTTTCTCACTAAGATGTTCATTTACATTGTTCAGGCGTTCACGGGGACTGACACGCGACCGTTTAGCCGTGAAAAGTTGCCCAGTAAAATTGACTGGGACAGCTACACTCGCCATTACTACGTTCAGAGCTGAACTATTAGGGGGGCAGAACCCGAAATGCCCGAAAAAAATTCGAGTTTACAGAGTGCGCTGCTGGTCTTCCTCGATGGGCGAAGAAGCGGAGCTTACCTTGTATGCCCCCACCCCCACTCCCATTGAAAATTTTGGAATATTTGACGGCTGTAAACACGTTTTCCTGCTATTTCAGCCCATGAACAAAGCAACTTCAAGGTAGTCTAATATAGCGGAATTAAGGTGGCTGACTCGAATTCCAATTAACTGTTTACAATCCACGAAGACGGAACCGTTGGGAAATTTTTTTTGAAAATTAAACTGCCACAAACGTGTTTTCCTGCTATTCCAGTCTGTGAATACAGTAACTTCAATTTAGGTCCAATATAGCTTACCTGGCTGATAACCAACCAAACAACCAATCAATCGTCGCTGGGTTTGGGGGTCTTTAACTCCCGGATAAAATTTTGAAAATTAAACCATCGCAAATGCGTTTTTTGCTTTTCTAGCCCATGTAAGCAACTCCAAAATTTCCAATGGTTTTGTAACCGAAATTTCAGTCTGAATTCAAACCATCCAATCAGACTGTTGCAGCTGCATTCACAAAAAATAATCGATGTCCGAAAAATGTCGCACAAAAAAGAGTGGCTCCAGAAAAAATATTTTAATCCATAGTCAACTCAGTAGTAGGCCTACAAATTCGTGGTATTCAATTAAAATAAAAATAAAATTAGTTCTATATAAGGGCTCAATGACAGTTAGGGAAGCAAAACTAGCATTGCCCGAAAAATTTCGGGTTAACAGCGGCACCGGTTGTATGGATCCCTCAAGAAAATTTTGGAATATAGCGTTTTCCTGCTATTCCAGCCCGTAAATATAGTGTTTTATTAGATTTCGGACACTTTATTTTGCTAAGTATATGAAATAATATTTTTGTTCACTTCACCCGTCTGCCCCCCCCCCAGCTCGTACGCCTATGTCTATTTCTTAATCAATTTAGAACATTATAAAGTTTTAATCAACGTTTTAAAAATACGGCTATAAAACGTTTCTTTTAGTTTCGGTTCCGACCACGATGGTGAACAGAATTGGTGTAACTCTGCTGACCGGAATTTGATGTCAAAAATATTTGATCCTACCGTAGCACGTTCAAATATTGCATCAGACTGTACTATTTATTTTGTGAGACTGTACATGAAAAAACAAGCTGGAAATACGTAAGTATCGATTTAAATAGGGTAGATGGGGCTAACACGTGAGCTTTACATCATAATGTCTGTCATAGAGGCAATGTTACAAGAAGAAGTACTTCCGCCTGTATTATGGAAATACTTTCCACATTATGTAAGTCCCATGGTGACACGGTTAGTGAATACTAAACTCCATTTTGTCCCTCTTTTTAATTAAAATAATAAGTGTTGCAAATATTTTCATACTTTATTACCTTAAACAAAGTCCAGTTGATGGTAAGCATGACTATAGGATTTCTTCAGTGACTTTTGAATTAAGAAACGGTTGCTTGTGGCAATGTTCCTGTCAAATTGATTTAGTTTGACAAATCATTATTTCTGTTCAGGCCTGACTGCTTGCTAAAGAAATTAAACACGTCAGCAGATGTACCGAACATGGAGAACGATCTCCCAGGAACTGTTTACGAAGCAGACGCACAATGTCAACAGGTCCATGGGGCCAAGTCTTTTCATTGCAGAGTGAGTATACATTCTTTAGACGGACATTTAATTTGACGGCCTAGACAAGAAGTATAAAATCATTTATAAAGGGGCTTCGACACTAAAATAAATATGTTGTTAGAGTAGATAAATCTGAACTCCGGATCAGCTACGGTCTTTGTCATTGCAAACACGGCTTATTGGTCAATTTAAATCAACCTTGATGTTGTTATCGTATCGTAAAAAGATAGGCTTCTGGTTATCAATATATAAGACAAAATGAAAATGTTAAAATTCCACACGAATCGCATACCAGAATGCTTTCGGGTGCCATTTATGATGAGCAACTCGATGAATGCGGCTAAAAGTATTCCACAAGGGAAGACTACCGGAGTAAACTGGAATACACAGACGCAAAAGACTGCCATTCAATATGCACTCCACATACCAGATTAGAAATTAGAGTAAAACAGAAACGATTGACTGTAAATAAGTTTATATACATTTATAGTACATTATTTATTGTGCGTTGCGACTTATTTCTGTCCTTTTCTAGGTGCAAAAGAATAGCGATTTATAGCTCCTTTAATTTCGCCGTAACATGACATCCGTAATTTCGGTTGGGGTCATATTATCAGATTTGCCCAAAACTTTCCGCCAAAAAAGGCAACACTCACCTTGATTTTGATGAACTACTGCCAGTGTTCATTTGACAACCTTACAAAATACTTTTTGTGGATTTCTAAAGAATCTGACCCCCTTGTCACAGTCAATTTTATGGAGGATAATAGAGACTTTTTTTTATTAACCATGGCGATATATTTATATACATTTGAATGGAATCAAATGTTTGAATACGACACTTGTACGTGGCACGGGGGTAACCCCGTGGGATTTTTCCGGGTCCCCAGGTTTCTGCCCACTTCTGAAGACCCCACACGTAGTAAGCGAATTATTAAAATAACATGGTAACATTTGTTAGTCCCGGAATGACTTAGTTAGTGTACAGTGGACGCTAATCCCTATTTCGTTCTCGCTTTCTGTCTTCAAAGGTTTATTACTTATTTATAATTTCAGAACAGTTATGTAGATAGTCCAGATGATTTTTGTCATGAAGACCTGTACTGCTATGATCCTATCCAAGATGTATGTGATTCTCAAGTACCAGCACTCGGGACATCATGTGATGATAAATCAGTACGTATCATCAAGGATTATGTTTCTCGAAATCTTAACTAAAGATAAAATCCAAATTTTAGAAGACACTTTAGTTTTGATTGGCTAGGCACTAAAATCAATCAAATATTATTCAATCAAATTACTAAATTTTGGATTTTTACCTTAGTTAAAATTTCGTGAAAAATGCACCGGTTCTACTAAATACTTATAAATTTTGAATTATGTATTTGACCCTTTACAAAGAAGACCGATATGAAGATTGGTTATTGCCAGTATGTCTCCATCCTCGTCGCAGGCGCTGAACACAAGTCTACAGTAGAGAACAATGCTCTCCCACAGGCGCCTGTAACATCGAGAACTTCTTTCAAGAATAACATTAAACAGAATATATTATAGGCTATATTATCCGTCTTAAACTAACCCTGCATCTAGAAAGGTAAGAAACACACTGAAAATGAAAGTTGCGGAAAAGACTACAGAAGAGAAGAATCTTTTTGTTACAATGATTTTGAAATAAAATATTTCGTTTTTCTCTTCAGTGGTGTATGGACGGAGAATGCCACTATGATGACAGAGCACCAGAAAGAGACAGTGAGTTCTTACTAATCTTATTATTTACGCATCGATTCCATGTTAAGTCGGAGCCGCAGTGGCTCATAATCAGGAACTCTCGGTTTCGCTCTCGGTGTTGGCCGAGAAAGTTTCTCAACCCTGCACATACGGCTTTGTTGTATTAGCCCCGAAGACGCCTAATGCACGTCTCTCTTCAGGGATGAAATATCTAAATTATTAATTAGACATAAACTAACCTATCCAGACCATAATTATTTCTAACTCGAGATGGCTTCACTAGTCTGCAATATTTACTGGAATTGGAATCCGATCTGTTGCTCAACGCTCATTGATAATTAAATCAAAAAATGGATAATCAAGACTATGTTTTTATCGTACCTACTTTAATAATGACGATCGAGGCTAGGCTCAAAATTTTAATCGCTAAAATCTCGGTTCAAAGTGGACCAATTTGACTGAAATTTGACTGAAATTTTCGCCAAATTCCTTTGACATTATCTAGTTTTTAACCATTATAGTGAGAACTGCCAGCTGTTTATCTAATCCCCCCATAATGTATCTTTTAATATAGATTATTTCCTCCAAATATTAGTATTTTTGGTATAAATATATATTAAAGGTGATTGTTTATTTGGTGATATACCCTCTGGTTATTATAATATAACAGAAACAGGAGAGTCTTGCGCACAGAGAATTTTAACAGCACCCTATGATTGTTATGATGACTTCTTTAGCTCTGTATGCTGTAAATCCTGTGGAAAAATAAAAAGAGACGTTCAAGGTAATCTATTAATCGGATTTAGTTGTTGAGGATTTTTCTTTCTTACATGATTACAGTAGGGCTAACATTAGTAAATATAGTGACATTTTCATACTATTAGAAACTGTATTAATGAAACCATGCCATTTTAATATTTATTTTCATATGTTTTTATTAATCAACACGTTTGTATGGGGTCTGTCAGATATTTAGGGCTTTTTCTAATTGGGCTATACTACTTAGTACTTCTTATATCATGTTTTAAAGAGTACTTTAGACTAGCTGACGTGGTCAAATACTATGCGAAGGTAAGAATAAGGTGGATTTTGTCAGTTCATCTAGTTCCTTATTATTACAATCAAATAGAGTCTGACGATACACTTAGATGATATGAGAGAATGATAGTCTTCCGGCGGACTGATATTCTCGCACTATGTGTCGACCACTTAGTTGGAGGAAGACCACCATTAAATTTCACCGTCTCGGTACCCGATCACGGTTAAATTTCACTACCTTTTGTCTGTCCATTTTTGTTGATTTTTTTATCTAAAATCATTGAATTGGGGTACAGATTAACATTTATTTTCTACAAGGTTTTGATAAACATTCATAACATAAAGGCGGAAGGATAATAGAGTAGATTGGTTACGATGATATTTACATGTATACGACGGATAGTTACATGTTTTCAGTATGCTACTTTAAGTTTGTGAATCTTCATATATCAGTTATCAACAGTATACAAATTTTAGAGCAAAGATAATGTAATTCAATGCTCATTCCCACGAGCATTGAGTCCATCAAAAATTTGTGAAAACGTTAGAGCCGGGATAAGAGACGGAATAAACATTACAGTCAGTGGGGAAATTAATTGTGGTCTGTCTCCGAACTGGTTGATGTAGTTGTTTCCCCGGCCCTTTAATCTATAACATTTATTGACATATTTTACTAAACAACCGTTTAACTTTCTACAGGTTGTGAATACGGTAATCGACTTCATGAATGTTTTGAAAATATTTGTGGAAAATACGTCATTTTGAAGGGCGTGTCTTTCCTGTATGACATTAAATGTTGTGAAACCTGCCAGAATCGGCAGCATGGTGTAGACGATGATAACAACCCCAGACAGGAAAACGTTGAACCTGAACATAGATGATCGACACTTGTTTTATTAACTAATAAATAAACCACTGAATCAAACGTTTTAGTTCAATATTACGTACACGTACTTTGTCCACACTTGAAAAGCTTCATGAATTTTTAAAATAATGCATGTAATATGACAACGTAGCCTATCCATTCCATAAACTATTGGTTAATACGTTGTGTATATATTTAGAACATTACTTCTCTTTGATAAATAGCTTTGCTTAAACTTTAAAAACAATTTCCAAAGTTAACACTAAAGTTAAGAAGCGATCGTAGTTTGTGTCTGTTCTCAGTTTCACAGTTACATAAAACTATAACAAAAACATTGGCCATCATGCTTCAAAACATATAACAACAAAACGCTAAGTTGCGCGCAAGGGCGGATCCGGAGACCATCTGTAGGTTCTAAAACTAGAAACCGGGAAATGTGATTTCCAGTGATCTAAGGTACAAGAATCCAGTTCTAAAATAATAAATTATTATGGGACTTTTTCAGTCAAAACTCCAGATTGAAGACGTTCAAAAACATCGATTATCACATGTATAGCATAACGTTTCGAATGCAACAGTTCAATAAATTGAAATGGTAATGGGATGGGGTTTAACGTCCTAATGGTCTGTCCCGACTTGGCTAATGAAAACGGGCCTAAAGGGAGCTTCCCAAGTCTTTGAAATAAAATTCTGTGTACGTATGAAATTAAACCGCCAAAATGTAGAGGAATGGTCTGATTACCTTGTCTCAAAATTTCCGCTCAAAATATTGAGTCGTTTGGACACGTAGCCGCTTATCACGACACAAAACCCTGTTCAATTGTTTCGTTGTGTGACCTGATACTCTATTGCTGCCCCTAAGGTGTTTACAGTGCATGACCCACGTGCTGTACTTAATAACGAAAGGTAAATTTTACTCTTTATTAGAGATTCCAACTGCTAAGGGTTCTTTTACGTGCATGCCTATGTGTACATGGGGCCTTGGCGTCCCATCTGAACGACTATACGTTGTCGCCTGTCAGACCCTCCACCCTGCATCACTGACAAGGGGGAACCACACCAACACCGGGATCCAACACGGGATCTCCAAGTCTCCAGGTTAGCAAACCAATGCCCTACTAACTTAATGAGCCACCTGGGCTCCCAGCCCTGGGAATAACTGATGTCTGAACTACAATAACTAGAGTATCACTACACGGACAGTAATACTGGTATTTTGCTATTATTTGCTAACTTATTATAGTCTTTGTAAATTTAGTGAACTCTATACATATCTAACGGAATAACTACATAGCTAACACGAAATAAGCTAACATGAAATATTGTGCTAATTAAACACCCATGTATCTAAATAATTGTTATTGTAATATTATTTTATTGAAAAGATAAAGACGAGTTGACTGTATATTATGCCCATGTAGCCTAAAAGCTTAATATTATAAGTACAATGTCTGTCGTATGGTTAGAATTAATTCCAAATTCTTGATTATAAATCATATTTTCCGGTTTTCGGACACTTTTGATACGGTTTATGACTGTTCTAATTTCGTCGTTGTATTCATTAAAAACTATTTTCAGATTGCGAATTCGGAGATCTTGAGGGCAACTGTTACTCCTTTTTATGTGGAAAAAATCGAACATTTTATGACGATGATAATGCATCGTATGAATCAGTGTGTTGTGCAACATGTTTCGTACCAACAATAACTTCGACAACAAGCATTACAACCACAGAACTAACAACCACCACTCCGTCAACAACCACAAAACTTACCACAACTGCTCCGCCAACAACTACGAAACTAACAACCACCAGACTAACCTCTATATCAACAATAACAACCACTCCAACAACAATTATATCAACAACTACTCCGACTACAACTACCAAGCTAGAAAATGTCACTCCAACAACAACCGTAAGGACTACCAAAGTATCAACACACACCCCAACAACAACCATTCCGACAACAACTACTAAATTAACAAAACCCACTCCGACAACAACTGCGGAACTAACAACCACTGCAACAAGCACTCCGAAAATTACGAACCCACCCACAATCAACCCTGACCTATTGGCAACAACAACAGCAAATAGTCAGAAAACTACAATCGTATCTGGAACAAATCAAAAACAAGGTAATATTTTGTTTATGCTGTGTTTACATTGCCCATGCTTGTCAGTAAATTGTTACAATTTTGTTCACAAAAAGTCTAAGTGAAGCAACGACTGCGTGTTTTACCTTGTCTGGACGTTGCAAGATTACTTTACTGTTTACAATTCCCGAACTTATATAGCTACGTTATTTGCAGACATGTGAACAGTAGCGTCCAATCAGAGGTTGTGATATAGCGACTTCCACGGCAGCCTTGACATTGAACTTTGCGCTGGAAAGCGCGAGACTTGGAATTCGCGATGACCGAGGAATCTGATAGGCTCATTAGCTGGTTTAATACCCAATCGCAATAAGTGCCGAAATGTGCAGGGTATAACGCGAAGGCCTTCATAAGATACTTAGTTAAAGTAAGGTGAAGCCTTTTATTGAAGATGGGGTCACCAGACAAGACAAATAGGTTTAACATTCCTTCCACCTAGACTGATACATAGACTGAAGTAGGTTAATATATCTGATTTTGTACGACTTTGCCGTGATCATATGAATTTATTTCACTGCAACATATCGTAATGTGAAAATTCATCTGTTATTGTAACGAAAAGCTGTAAAAGTATGAAATTCCGCTAGTCTGAAAGTATTTTAATACAATCAAACAGCTGTATTATATTAAGGCAAGTGACTATTGAGATGGACTCGAGCTCCCACTTCTGTATATTCATGAAAAGAAGCTACAATACGTCAAGGTCAAATTTCCATGCCAAATAGATATATTATTTCCAGGCCAAGTAGATTTTTATTTTTATGTCATGAAGCTGCAGTATTCAAGTCACGTAGGTAGCTACAGTACAATTATGGAATGCCCAACGCATGCATCATTATCAATTTAAATTGTAGATGAATTACCTACAGATTAGGCATAGATTTAACTTTGTTTTAACAGGATGCTCAGGACAAGATCGTTTTCCAGACGAATGTGCTGCAGTACTTAAGTATGGCACCGATTGTTCCAAGTTTGCTGATGTTTGTTGTGTATCTTGCGGCAACAATTCTTCAGACGATATCTATGTATCTTATTCAACGTACTTATTGATAATCCTTAGTTACATAAGTGTATTGATATGTTAAAGCTTCTTATCAAACCTGGTATACTTCAACAAATATTTTAATATATTTCCCCCTTTAATTTTATTTTTTTATTTTCATATAGTATGCCAGTTATGTTACGATCTTTGAGCATGTATTGCATTATTTAATATAATTTTAATATCTTTGGAGATTTTTTCCAATGCCAGTTTCATCGAAACTAGTTCTCTCACTAATTGATGAATTGATTAACTTTGTGATATTTCGTAAGCACTACTTACCAAAAAATGGGTTTAACGGCCTACTTTTCTGCTCCAACCGGGATAATGAAGACGGAGTAATACCAGCTCACTGACCGCAGTTGTATAAATGACAACTATGTGTCGTCGGTTGTTCACATTAGTCGAACAAGTTACCATACCTACTAATCAGATCCGTAAGACAAAAAGGGTACCTAGCTTTACTGGCCATGGGACGGTAAAGATAGTCTACTATCACCAACTGTCCAACCTTTTATTTAAAATGATTAAAACATTCAAATTCAAGCAGCAAGCCCCTGTGGTGGCAATATTTGCTTCAGTTACATCTGTTTAAAATTATAGATTACACTCCTAATTGTAAACTCAAGCCTGCACAGATAGTCATGACATATCTACACTCACAATCACGGTACAACGTGCAGCTGATCCATGATGTGACCTCTCAGTCTCGCTACCACAATGCTCCAAAAGCCATAGGCTTGCCAGACATAATCAGATTTCGGTTGCAAATATCTCACCTGTATTACAGTATTACTACGAATTCAGCTGTGTCCCCCTGTGGACCGAATTATCAAGACTAATTTAGCCCCTGAAGTTTTACACTACCAGGTAGGGCTGGTAATGCCATTCTCCGGTACAAATGGACTTTAAGCGCTACAAACCAACCAGTCCCAGTTTCCACTTTTTACCCGAACTGTTCAGAAATGCGGGATTCTTCTAGTTATTGTCACCATAAAATAAAATTATTTTCTTACAAAGCTACCTGTTTGCCGTCAAAATCGCTAAAGATTGGAATTCAAGATACATTGTCCCGAAAGTATTTATCGGGTTGTTATTTCCATAGAAGTATGGCAAATTTGGTATTCACGGAAAATATAGACACCTAATCCAACTAGAAAAGTTCAGGAATACCCGAAAAATACCCATGGGACAACACTGGGCAATAATGAGAGTGTATCACTAACTGACCACCCTACTGTTGTTTTGACAGCTTATTGCATGCTAGCTTAAAGATGGGTTCCCAGGAAAGTATTTATCGGGTGGTTATTGCCAATAAAAGTATCGCAATTTTAGTATATATGGAAAGTAGAGATATCCAATCGTACTAGAAAAATTCTGGATTCCCCGAAAACACTCATGGAGGGTATACAGGACAAAAATGTAAGGGTTCCCGTAATCAACAGCCCGACGATTAGGGCTATCCCCATGCGTGACGTCGAAGGTTGCATGAGTTTAAACATATTTTATTGCATCAACAAGAAAAATTCTTGATACAATTGGATTGGACAAAAGTTATTAAAACTTACAAACGTCCTTTCCATAGTCAGAAATTGTATAAATGTGATATATAGTGCAGCTTACTTAAGGAATTATGAGATGTAACAAATATTGATCTAATGTACATAATAAATAACAGACAAATAAACAAAAAAAAAAACATAAATGAACAGGGTGCAAGTGAACACAGCTTACAAACAACATTTAAAACGTTTAGTTGCTTTTATATATGAACACACTTTTCCGAACAATGAATTGTTTAGGTGGTTGGATAAATTGCTGTCACCCCACAATAGTGTGTGCACATTAATCGTAGGGAAATGGGTCAGGGATTCAAATAATTTTGCTCTTTCACTATTAAATTGCTTACACTGTAAAAGAAAATGGTTTGCGTTTTCATTTGGATATCCACAATTACACTGAGGGCTATTAATCAATTTAATTTTATGCAGATCAGAATTTAGCGAACTACACTGGTGACGCATTCTAGTATGTATAATATTTTCTTTTCTGTTACCGGATTGAAAAAAACTGGGCGCTACATTGTCATTGTTGGTATTATTTAATTTAGATTTAAAGTGTTTAATATCAGGAATTGTTTTTATAGATTCGTGTAAATTGTTCCAGTCTCTTATTGTTTGGGGTATAAATGACTTTTGGTATAATGTGGATTTACAAAAAGGAACGGGAATATCAGCATTGTTACGTAGGTTATAATTGTGCTTTGACGTGTATAGCTCTGTTAATTTATCTGTAAGATAGTGTGGAGAATTGTTATAAATAATTTTGTGAAAGAGAGACAGAGTACATGAGTACATTAGGCGCTTTGAGTACATGTTAGACGTACAACACTTTCTGAGATAAAAATCACGAAAAAAAGACGCGGGCAGTGGATGATCCGGGAATTTAATTAGGATTTGATATTTGTAATAAATACTTAGCAATTACAGACAACATCGTCTTGTGTACATGCAATGAATTCTCACCCGTCTCCGCCTGCCGTTGCCATAGGGACGGAGAGGGGTAATCCCGCGACACAAACATGGCCTCTTTTGATCGATTTTCGTAGCAGGGTATACTTAGCAATTACAGTGTTCAGAGGCGGATTCAATGGGGGGGGGGGGGGCGCAAGGGGCTCTTTTTCTACGATTTCCGAACGTTTAGGCGAAAATATCAGCCAAATAGCTCTTGAATCGGCTACAGATGCAAGGAAATGACGGATAATTTTCTTGGGGCCCCACCCCCCTCTCAGCGGCATGCCCCGTCTCCGTGGTCAGTGCCCTCATTCTGCGGCGTCCCCCCCCCCCTTTTCAAAATTCTTATATCCGCCCCTGATGTTTTTAGTCCTAATATATCATCAAATCACCCAGTTTGTGCCCGGGAATGCAACTTTAAATGAGGGGGGGGGGGGTGCTGTTATTCAGATCAAGTAGGCCTAGTTAGGCGGTTTGGTTTTGGATATACGAAAAATGAATACATTCTGAAAAGTGGGTCCTCCCTCAACAGAAGTTTATTTATAGCATGCAGTATCCCCCTGTGAGATTGGAAGCAAATTTTTAATAGACTTATTAGCTTGAACATGTTTTTAGTCCAAATATATCATCAAATCACACAGTTTGTTTGCAGGAAAGTGTATTTAATAAAATGAGCAAATAATGATGGCGGCAGATGTTGGGCCAATATAAATAGAGTTGTCTCCCTTCAACCCTTATGGAAAAATAGTCAAAAATATCCTCCCACGCCGATTTGATTCGCTGGACACCAATAGCACGCAATAGCAAAGTTCTCTGGGTACCTTTGAGCCACAAAACGGTGCGATAATTTGATATCAGTTAAGATATTATTCCAGTTTTATGAAGTATGATATTTCATTTTCTAATTCTCATTTTCTCAGGGAATGTAGTGAAACAAATTATAACTACACTGCTTATTTCAAGCAATTTGTCATCTTCCTCGCCAGCCTAGGATTTCCTTCTTCAACGGACATGATGGTGCAAGATATTTTAAGATATTCTAAATTCGAATTGAAAAGATTAGAGTTTAGTTTAATGAATCATGGCTCTGAATGTATCGAATGTTGATTTCACCGATCATTTGGTAAGAATAAAGAAGGTGTACCTCAACAAGGGCGTGTGTTTTGTTGTTTGGTCGTTTTTGATGACTTCACCTTGTATAAACGTATCTCTCGGACATACAAAACAATTCTCATCACGCTAATTACCCCATTTGTACTGATGTATAAATATATATATATATATATATATATATATATATATATATATATATATATATTAGAGTCATGATAAGACACATCTGTGGATACAGCGTCTGCTTATGTCACTTGGAAAAATATCTATGAAAACAGCTTTTTTTGTAGTGTTGGTGGAGTAATTTACAGTGAAGTATCATCTTTCATGTGATAATATTATTTGGGCAATCTGCAGTGGCGGAGCCAGCCGTCGGTGGTTGAAGGGACAAAGCTGGGGCAAAGTCTAAGGTTAAGGAGGCAAAGCCACGAGTTTTAAAAACAGGCTGCCGGAAATGCAGCCTGGTAGTATTTCAGGCAATGATCGTTGAGGTAAAGTGTCAAACGAATGGACTTGAGAACCTCGACGAATCCCACTCACGAGCGCCAAAGTAGGGAGCACAATAGTGGGCATGTGGGACCTCCCCCAGTAAATTTTGAAAAATTGACTGTCGGAAATGCTATGGCGGGTGTGGCGCCAGACAGGGTAAGCTTACTCTCCCAGACACCTGTTATCACTGTTTGAAGTGTATTTTGTACACGGTGAACAGTCCATATGTTGATTACATTATTTTTCCTATAACGTTTTTTGAGGACTTCGAATTTTGTCTAATGGTTTGGATTGTTCGCACTTGGTCTTATTTTATTTGTATCTACAGTATTCAGTCCGGCACCGATCGTCGAGAGAAATAAATCCGACCACATACCGTCCGTCGCCTGATGACTAGTTTATCTGATCAGAGACCAAAATGGCAAACGAACGGATTTGCGAACCTCCACGGATTACCCTTGTGAGCGCCAAAGTAGCAAGTCCTTGTTAGGGTTATGGGGACCTCCCCCGAGAAAATTTTGAACAATAGACTGTTGGAAATGCTGCCTGACAGTATTCGGGCACCGATCGTAGAGATAAATGAGCTGATAGGATGCCGTCTGTCGCCTATCCACTAGTCTTTCTGACTCCAGAGAGGAAATTGTCAAATGAAACACAACGAAGTTCCCAATAATTTGAAAAGTAGACTGCCCGAAATGCAGTCTGTCAGTATTTCAGGCATTGATCGTCGAGATAAATAGAACTTAACTGATACCGCATGTCGCCAAATCACTAGTTTATCCGACCAGAGAGGAAAGTTCATGTGTCAAACGTGACTCAAAGTGAATGAATATTTTCACCACTATATTTTGTAAAATAGACTGCCGGGAATGACGCCAGGTAGTATTTCAGACACTGGTCGTCGAGATAAATAGAGCTGGCCAGATAATATTCGTCGAAAAATCACCAGCTTATCCGAACACAGGGGGTGTCAATCGAACGGAGTGAGTGTATCAAGTGAATGCATATTCTCGTCGATTGAACCTACACCCAAAAAGTTTGAGGATCGTAAAAAGCACTTCTCAAGTAGGTTTACAGCAGGATGGGCTTGGTAAAAAAAATCACTCAACATGCAAGTCTATGACTGCGTGGGAGTGTGGGATTTAATCACCATAGAAGGTATTGATTACCTTCACAATTTTTTGTAATTTTCTAAGATGATTGGGCGGGGGGACAAACAGTTGGCAGACCAGATTTATGGCGCCGCCACTGGCAATCTGATAAAAATACAGTTCACATGGCACGCCAAAAAGTCGCCGTAACAGACCGTTTTATTGGCTAATCCCTCGCTTCAACCAAAACGCCGGCAATAAAACAATTACTACACTAGGATCTGGACAAGTTAAACAAAATTTTGAACTATGAAAACGAAACGAAATAGGATCTGTGTTATTGGGGTTGATAAATTTGGGTCAGTCACCCACAGCTATTTCTGAAGAGAATTTATCTTTAAAACTGACAAACTGTTATCTTATAAAATACACTAGTAGTGCATCTTACTTACTTTCTTAACTGGTCCGCCTTATTAGGAAAACTTCGGTTTAAAAAAATGTCCACGTGTTATATTAATGGGTGTATCAAATTAGATGTTTGCACACAAAGGTCAGCCGTGGCTATTGGCTAGAATCAAATAATACGCTATTGTCTAGTAGATTATAAGTACATTGTAATAAACATGACGTGTAACCAGATAATATTCTTAGATTTCTTGACTGTTGAATTATAATATTTCGCTTTTTTATACTGTATAAAATTAGAAAGAAGCAGTGTGTGATTTTCTGCAACTCTCCTGTATGAGTTTGTATATTTAGTTTTTATCTTCGTACTAACATTGTTTGGTGGCTCAATATGATGCATTACCATGGGTTTCAAATGGCATCAAATGGGAAATGCCTGCAAGTAGCCGCCGTTTCCATGGCTAAGTAAGAACGGTGTTTGGAAACGAGTAAACTCTTCAAAAACTATTTCATGATTTAATAAATACATTTTAGTCGACGGGACGATTTACTCAATACCACCCCACTATCAACACATTCTATCCAATACTACATAATGAATGATGCAAAATGTGCAGATACTTATCAAATACTACCAAATATTGCCCAATATTATCAAATAATAACCTTATATCGTCAAATAGCAGCATACTGGTATAACTACTGCAACGAATATGTGTGCCCAGTTATCTCCATTTACAATGCATCAATAGATAGATTAATCATCTTCTTGGCTTTGCAGTTGGTTTTCAAGACGGCGAAGACAAAATATAAAAAACAAGCATTTTGTTGTCTATATTTTAATCATTATATATCAAAAATCGTTAACTACTGTATTATTATAAAAGATGGTCATCAGTGCAGTTCAACCCCTCCATAGGTATCGTCAGGTGGTGGCAATAACAAAACGTTATTACAGATATCCCCGCTATAGTTATTGTTGTCACCCAATTTGCATACAATAATACACTTTTAAGGAATAATTCTATCAATACATATTATTATACGTTTGGTAGGATTTGATACGTATTCTGTATTTGACTACTATTTGTTTTGCTTGTTTTGGGTGATATATATGGGGGCGGGGGGGGGACAGCCAGACACCGGTAATCGCATTTGAAGCACATTTCCCGCGATATAACTCGCTATTTTATTGTTTCAAAATTCAAGTAAAATGCCCATTTTACATCATTATATTGTAGTATTAGACGGTATGTGGTGATATAGACGGGTGGTATTGGGTAGTATTGGGTTAACCGTCCCTCCACAGTTCAGCTGTACTTTTACATACTTAGAATCCGAAGTCTACAGCCCTAGCAATTTCAATAGACGACCCTGCAGTTCTTATACGTGAAGTAAAATAGAAGACATATAACAAACGCGTTTCTATGTCTATGCTTCGAAGATTTATTATCACATTTACAGTCCAACAGTATAAATCTAGCTCTTGAAAATAAAACAAAAAATTGCAATATATTAAGCGAAAATTTTTTAACCAAATATATTTTAAAACAAAACTGGGAAATAAATCGCATCCGAAACTTTCAGTTGATCAGTATGAACACTCATATATAATGGGCCTAGCGATGGAATAATAGAAGTGCCCCAACGCCAACGTTACGATAATTATTTCATGTTGCAGAAGGGTAATGATAAACCATAAATGGCCGAGTTTTAAAATAACTTCCTGGTTGCACCTATGGGCACGAACTATTAATATGCAAAGATCAGATTTCGATGAGTATGCATTTAAATGAAACAGATTAAATTTATTTATAAAATATTAAACTTTAAAGCTACAATTTCACAATTTTAAGTTATATTTTTAAAATGTATTAATATAAAGCCCTAAAATAGGTGTTATCTATAAACAGTCCTACCTTGTTAAAGAATAATCCTATTAATCCTATAATTCACTATTGCCAGTTGAGAAACTGGCAAAAATGTCATTTTCAACTTCAAATTCAGACGTTTGAACAAGGGAGGTAATTGTGTTATCATTTGCTGTGTTAATGAGTTATAAGAGTGGGAAATAATGCCTATGATCGTATAATAGTGAGTTGACAGCCTATTGAACAAAAGACATAGAAATAATTATGTTTTGACTTTCTTTGAAAATATGAAACACTGATAACATTCTAGTTACATTACAAACTATTTCACAGGGGTAATGCCAAATGCCAGCTCATTTTTTAAATTAAACACAATGACTAGCCTTTGGGGTCACACCCAGTAAAGTTCTACGTGTGACGTCACATGATATTGCGTAATTTGTACTTAATGTATGGAAGCCACACCAGATCCCGTAATCAGAAATGTTAAACTATCGAACAATTAGCATTTATAAATATAATGGTTTAAACAATATTTCATTCAATATTACAGATAATCATACATTTGTACAGTCTAAAGGATACGAATAAAAAGCAGCAGGCTTATGAATGTCACTTTCTGGGATGTATAAGGGTAAATCATCTCGTAATAACATGATATTGTAACTGCGTACACTGTAAATCTTTAGGACGCATTTTGAACACCTGACGCGTCAAATAATGTTCGGCATAGAACACTCAGCGATAATGATAGAACACAATATGTTCTGACGAAAACACCAAGTGTGCCACAGCCGTTCAAACAAAAACACTAGGTGTTGTTTCAGTGGTGAAACTTTAAAACTCTGAGCACATCTAACAACATGCGTTCTGATCACTTATTGGTGTTAAAATGGTGTTCTACGCCTGTCGGGTATATCGATATAGATAAAATGTTGGAATTAACGAATTTTTCATATACTGTCGATAAATATTTTTCGTTTTGATTTCAAAGGATTTACGGGTAGTGGAGCATTTTCAGACCCATTAACTCAGTTTACATGAGGAATGTTGTGAACACTCAACGTCCAGGGGAGCGTTCTAATAAGAACACGATCATTTTCTACATGGAAAACAACGCGTTCCAATATGAATGCTATGTGTTCAATTATGAACACTATGTGTTTAAAAAAAGAAGATAGATTCACGCATGCGCTGTATACCACGTGACTCGGCGCTGCTTTTTAGACGCCATTTGTAAGGCTCAAGAGGTATTCTGATCTCGGTTTTAAATCCTGTTTAAAGTTTAATCCTCATTTTTATGTTATGTATGTCTATAGGTTTCGATAAGTTTACAATCTATAAACAATTTTGGTATGCCTTTTAATACCGTACATAGAAATATATTGGTTTCTCATGATAAAATAGTATTTTGTTCAAAGTAGGCTTAATCCGTAATTTCTAGGTATCTTACCCACTCTTATGATTTTAAAAAAATATTTTTTCAAGTCAACCACCAATTATAGTGTTATTTTACGTCCAATATGTATGTTTAATGACAAAAATGTATTGAAAACATGAACTGTATATGGTCACATTGTAAAGAAAGAGCATACATAGCATTGAGAATACTATACAGAAAATTATGGTAATTCAGATTTTTTTTACTTATACCAATACGTGCAGGAGAAACGCGCTACACTGTCTATTTCCACAGTAAGGATATCACACATAATCAAATAGCAGCACTGAAGACAAAAGCTTGGCGAATGAAAGCCAGCAACGATTCATAAATTGACAAACAGAATTGTGAAGATAAGTAGGAATATAGAAAGATAAAATCTACATCGACGACATCGATGCCATAGTTCTAAAAGGTTTTAATTGCATAGAATCAGCTATATTGAGAACCTGTGTATATAGTGGCATGCACGTAAAAGAGCCCTTGGCAGGTGGAATTCGATATATACTACTCAAAAGAAGTTAAGGGTCAACCAATTATTTTTGTTTGACATTTTATTAGACACAGGGAACATGTAAATCAAAACTTTTAAGCACACTTTTGGTCAAAATAAGTTCAATATGTCTCAATGTTGAGTCTGTTATGGAAAGGATGTGCACTTTTTATGCACAACTATTCTGAGTATCTGATGAAAATTTGCCATTTTGAGCATAATGAGGTCCAACAAAACTGTCTCAAATTCGATAACTTTGTTAATAACGAGTGAAACCACCACGTGCTCGTAAGACGTCGAAATTTCAGCCCACACCAATACCGTACCACCTCCAAAGCGATGGCGTTGTCTGACGTTAACATCAGCAAACCTTTCTCCTTGTCGCCTATAGACGCGAAGTCTGCCATCATTGAACTGTAATATAAATCAGGAGTAATCAGTGAAGAGTCCCCCCCCCCTCTCCCATTGTCGCCGTCTTCGATCTCTATGACGTGTGTACCAGTCCCGAAGTGCTGCCCTATGACGTTGAAGAAGAGGTGGTCGAACCGCTTGTCGTCGAGTCGGTCGAGATCAAATGTTGTGGACTCGCAGACGATTTCTTATAGTCTGGTCCGATACCTGACACCACCTGCATTTCGCAGTTCATCTCTCAGACATCTCGCTGTAACAACGCGCAGTCGTAAGGCCATTGAGATGACACGCCGGTCTTGACGTTGACCTTGGCCTACAAGACTGCGGGCGATTCTGAATTGAATTGATTGCCTGGAAACGCTGCCAACCGATTGTCTGTGCCATATTCGTCTGTGTAAAACCCTGTTGAAGCCACGCATTTTTTTCTTCCCCTGTCAAGTACACTCAGCTGACGTATGACCATGTTGAAATTTCAACTAAGAGCAGCACGATCATGGAAGGTTTTTTTTATGTATGCCAAAACTGTTCATGGAAAATGCATAGTACACGTGCAAGGACATAATCAACCCCAAAAAGTCGTACCCTACTGCGTTTGGGCGATGCGAACAGTTTTGTGGAGCCTTGTTTTGAGCTCCAGTTTGTGGTTTCTAAGGAGACTGTCAAAATCGTTTTGTTTGAAAATGACATATGCCTTGTACACAGGTTTTGTCGTCAGGATATCGTGAACCAATTTTGACACGATTTCCGCCAATAATTTTATATGTATATCTGATATGTACATAGACAATTACCTGGTAGAAAAAAAGTTTTGGCCCTTAACTTCTTTTGAGTAGTATATGAAAAGGCCATAGTGCCGCTGCCCGGGCAAAATTTCCCTCACAGCACATTATATGGCGTATGTCCGTCTTCATTAGCCCAGAAGGAGCAGAACAGCAGGACGTTAAACCCGATTTCGCCATTTAATTTCATTTCTAAAACTAAATCCAATATTTTTTTTAGGCTTAGCACCTTTCAAAACTATGACATTGACATAAATATAAATCAAAATTTATAGTATAGAATACTTTGGCACCCTTTTAATCATTTCACGGAACAATAGTTGAAACTAATTTCACAACTGTTAGTAGGTCCCAAAAGGCGGAGGTCAATATATATATCTAAGATAGTATATTAATGTTACGTTATAATCATTAACAACACATATCATTATGAGCTCATAAATCATGGATTCGTAATTTTTAAAAATTAACTTCATATAACGGCCCGGATCAAATCCACTGTTACAATGGATATTGAGAACAAAGCTACAAGAAAAAAAAAATCACGGACCCCCCCCCCCCCAGACTGATTAAAAAAAGGTGTAGACATAAAAATGACAAATAAATCACACAGAAACACCCTGTACTCTTTTCAATAACAATTAATTGAAACCCAATCTGAGTGCGTACACAATTTGTAGCTTATAATAGGAGGTCTGACTTATATAAATATGTACAGTAAACAATATTAAAATATAAATCGAATCAATAAAATAATATCTATTGTATGTATATCATTGATATAAGATATATATGGCTGTATTGTACAAATGACAACAAATTGACCTATATCATAGTCTGGGCAGCAGGTTAGGAAAATTACCGCGTTTAAAGAAAAATTTCTTGCCTTGAACTGTTAAAAGAAATACACAGAAATACACATAACTGTCTATAGATCTACGGAAGCCTCCTGGTGCCACGATTTTTTTTTTAGCGTAATTGTGACTTTTTATCTCCTAATAAGGACTTTCTATCTCCTAATTTGGAGATAAAAAGTCACAATTACGCTAAAAAAATTAGGAGATAAAAAGTCCTAATTAGGAGATAGAAAGTCCTAATTAGGAGATAAAAAGTCCTAATTAGGAGATAGAAAGTCCTAATTAGGAGATAAAAGTCCTAATTAGGAGATAAAAAGTCACAATTACACTAAAAAAAATAAAATCGTGGCACCAGGAGGCTTCCGTAATAGATCAATGTAGTTATATTGGTAGGAAAAGTTTATGTATTACATGAGTCAAGATTATTACATCGGTGTGTGATACGTATTACAGTATTCAACTGTATGTGTTAATGGTCGAGTGCGAGACATTAAGTAATATTGACTTTGTACGCGCGTGTGTGTGTGTGTGTGTGTGTGTGTGTGTGTGGGGGGGGGGGTTAAGGCGAATGGTTAGGGCGTATCAATAGATCTGTCACTGAGTCAACTGGCGTGGTTTCGATTCCCCGGTTGAACCATATGTTAGTCCCAAAATGACATCATTTGTGTCGAGTGGACGTTAAAACCTCATTTTTCTCACTCTCTTTAATCTTCAGGACTTTCAATATTCTTGAATAATACAATACATTCATCACACTGAATTTACCTTGATTTCTAAGAAAAAGCTTATATAGGTGAAACTTTCTCGGAATCTCGTCAAGTTAGGCCTAAGGCTACTAAATGTCATAACGATAAGACATGTCAATTTATCTTCTTCCGCGTGGCTAACCGCAGCCTTCGCATAAAAGTAGAGAATGCTATAAAACCCGAAATGATATACATGTTTTCACGTTGATGCCTACATTATAAAATGGTCAATTGAACCAGGAATATAGTATCTAATTGTCCTTATAAAACCACTTTATCTCTTTACTCCCGTATAGTCCGCCTACCCAAACAAAAATGTCATGGTAAAATCATCAGAAGTATGTGCTTCACCAACACACCAAATCAGTATATTTTCCGGCAGCCGGGTAAAGTGTGGAAAACAAATTGATAACCCCAAACCTTTAGCCAACTCCGCGGGGAAAAAGTGCCTGACATCCTATGGCTTTGTGGTCTTGAGCGACAGTTTTCGGACATCGGTCATTTTTTGTGATCAATATTTCGGGAATAGAAATTTCTCTTAACTGAATTCCGTGATATTAATAAACAATGTCAAGTGCCACCCTGGTGTAGTCACCTTTTTTAGGCATCATTATTGTTTGTTTCATCAATTTTTCCGGAAGTGAAATTTCCTGTGTCCTGTGAATGCAACTTTTATACATTTTCATTCATCGACGTCGCACTGGAATTTGGGTGGGCACAATGTGGGTTTTCGGTTCCAAAACCACACAAATTACGGCTATGTTGGACGGTTCCCATCTGGTGGCAGGGTAACCCATTTACGCCTGTCTAATTTAGATTCCATTTCATAATAAAACGTAAATCGTGTCTTAAAAAAATGGATATTAACATCCTTTATTTTCACGGCAAGATAACAACATCAATATAGATCGAAATTGACCAATATCCAATCCTAATTCGTGTTTTGTTTCGAATATTATTGAAAATATTGAGTTAGAGATTTGCCTTCTTTAAATACAACACCAAATCGTACTATTTAAAAAGCTGTCCTGCGTTGAAAAGCAGAGAACAGTGTCGCAACCTGATACATACAATAGCTTTATTGTAATCAATAATTTAAGTGCAACAATCAGAAATAGTTAAAGTAGCTAAGTCTCCAAATCAAAAACATCGAAAATCTTTGACTTTAAACACGTATTATTTGTCAGTTTAAATCAACATTGATGCTGTGATCTTACCGGAAAAAGATGGGCTTCTGATATCCAATATTTAAGACAAAATAAATATTTGACCATTGGTACACGAATCGTGTACCATAATGCGTTTCAGCCCCAGTTGTAACAAGAGACTCGAGGAACGAGGCTAGACGAATTGCATCAGCTCAAACTGCGTATGTAGACTGGAACAGCCAGACACTAGAAATTTGCATTCGAATGAGACTACTGGCTTAACTCGCCGAACATAACTGATTTGAAATTAGAGTAAAAACGGAAACCATTGAATGTAAATCAGTTTATATACATTCATGTAAGAGAATTACATGCGTTGCGACCCACTTGTGCCAATTTCTAGGTTCCAAATGTTAGCGATTTAGCTCCTTTAAACATTGACTAGCCCATTTGCCTTGCTAACTAAATAATTCTTACATATAAATAATTAGATGATAATAACTGGCTATTAAGCGCCCATAAAAAAATGGCATGACAAAGCTTAAATATGGGTGCAAATCGGTACAATAACTGGTATAAGGCTAATGTTGTTATATACATAATTATATCCTCACTGATATACGATTCTGTAATTGACCCAAACGTGAGTAGACATTATAGAAGCTGACCTTGATAATGCGCTTTTTTTTATGAACGGAACGCGGTAGTGACACGGATGAAGACAAGCGATAGAGTATTTTCATTGGTCCCAGTTGTACTATTTCTTAGAAATCTAGCAAATGAGATTACGCTATTTGTACAAGCAAGTAGTTGAATTCGACATTTACTCTTTAAAGGAAAAGTTCACACAATCGTTTTTAAATTTTTTTTGTTTTTTTTTTGTTTGCTTAATTGTAAAACATAAACTTTTAAAGAGACTTCGTTTAGAAAAACGTAACAATAATTAAAGGTTAAAGACCAATACGGCGTCTTCATTTTATTAAATACATGACTCCACAACAGACGACACCATGTTCCCGTCCATCGATAATTCTCAATCAATTAATATTTACATTAACACCAATTGACATGCCCGAATATGCAGCTTTTCGGTGTTTAAAAAAGACGGGCAAAATCTGAAAGTGACCTATTATAAAATTGCCAACTCCAACCAAAAGACGATTACAAAGGCAGAAAGCAATTTTCTGGATGCCGAACGTTGATACCGGTCCTTAAGTCGACAAAGACAGTTGTCTGTCGGACTTGTTGGGGCTCCACTTAGTTTTCTTTAAAACAAAACGGCGTTTTAAACCAGATACCATTCCACCTATGTTCAAATTTAGTTACAGGCAAACGTCCATAATCATAATCGAATGTCTTGGATATTGAACGGATTAAAACAACTTCGAACTTCGCCATTTAATGTTAACGTGGATAATCGGGACATTGTTTATTATCGTAGCAATGGAAGTTGATAAAAGCGAGACTACCCTGTCAAATCTTCAAACACCCATAACTTCGCAAAGAATAAAATTTTATCACAATGTGAATTTTTAAAAAACATCAAGTATTAATCAGAATTGTTGAACTTATCCATGGCAATAATCGAAATAAAGGACATTTAATTTAAATCGCTTTTCACAGGTTTGTAATAAGTAATTACGGGCCATAATTCTAAAAGTAATTCATGGAAATTGTTGAACTTTTATAGACTTCTCCGTTTCACGTATCTGAATTTGAAAATTACATATATTATGTAGGACAAAAAGCAGTTGACTTTCGATTTTAACAAAATATTTATATTTTAAACATATCCTTGCTGGCGCATTAACATAAAATAAACCGGTTGTACGTGGCAAGGAGTAGTAGGGTCGCCTGTTCAACCCCGTGGGTTTTCTTCGGGTACTCCGGTTTCCGCCCACTGCTAAAGACCCCTATGCGCAAGCGAATTATTGAAATAGAATTAAACCATATGTTAGTCCCAAAATTACCTAGTTTATGTGGAGTGGACGTTAAACCCTATTTCCCTCTCTCTTCCTCTCTCTTTCTCTCTCTCTCTCTCTCAAAACGCTGCATTCACAAATTGTTCGGACACGGCCCATAACTCTGGATGCTATTATCTTAAATCGCTGAATTCACAGATTGTTCGAACATGGTCTATAACTCTGGATGTTATTATCTTAAATCGCTGAATTCACAAATTGTTCGAACATGGTCTGTAACTCTGGATGTTATTATCTTAAATCGTTGAAACTCATAAATTTAGTTTTCAAGCGTTCACGAGAACTTTTTGCGAGATTATGTGGATGTTTGCAAATCACCAGTACGCTTCAATCTCGTCGAAATTATGGCGGGTCCCTTTTTTAAGACTCGCTATAAATTCTTTACAAATTGATATGATCTTATTTTGAGTTTATCCAAAACTACTGAATAGTAGATTGTATTTATATCGGATTTAGTACTGAGTAACACTAGCTATCTTTATTTACAAGATATCCACGTGACCAGCAGATACATTTATTTAAAAAATCGCTCGAGATATGAAAGGGATGTCGTCTGTAACACTAAATATCGGGGAATATAAATACTATATCCAGAAGCCAGACTTTCTCGGAAAGGCAAGCCTCTTAAAACAAACTGAAAATGTATTCTTCAAAAAAAAATATGAAAGGGAAGTCGTCTGTAACACTAAATGTCGGGAATATAAATATTATATCCAGAAGCCAGACTTTCTCGGAAAGGCAAGCCTCTTAAAACAAAAATGTATTCTTTTAAAAAAAAAACGTCGGAAATATTACCCTATCTTGTTAGTTTCATAAGTGCTGCATTCGTTGAGTAGCTGAATATGTTGACGATTTCAAATGTAAACAAACATATTTCTGGGTTGGGCATCATTTTCCAGTGTCTGAAAGCCTTTAAAAAGTCTCCACAAATTCGCGCGAAAAAGAATGAAAATGTTCAGGTTTTATTAAATGTTTATACTTGAAAGACTTGGCCCTTGATTCGTGGGTGACGTACTGGGAATATTTAGTGAGCTGTGTCCGAATATTTATTCGGCTTCTGCGATCATCCTCTCCGGAGTTAAACGATAGAGGCTACAGTTTATAATTTTTAAAATTTGGTGCGAAGCATCTGGAGTACCATGACAGGACAAAATCTATGGATATTCGGCAACCGTTAGTTCCATATACCCTCACCCCTTTCTATAAAAAAACCCTTTATCAATGCGATAGAGGTCACATTTTTCAACACATGTTTTTTTTAAATATTGTGGTCTCTCGAAGATGAGCTATAAAACCGTTATTGTAGAACAAAACTACCTATTTGCCAAACAATCCCGTTCATCTATTTCAAAGCTGATTGAATCCGATAACATTTTCAGATATTTCCATCGATAAAATTGCTGGAATGTGGTATCAACTTGGCCAGAATATTGTAGAACCTGCTTATCAACCATTCACACACTTTGAGCCATTCAGTGAAAATGATCATTTAGAATATCATCAATCATCAAAGAAAACAAAACATGTTCTTTGGACCCCACCCAACAAGACTTTACCTTGAATACTGGGGTATTTTGCTTTCATTAATAACGATTGTTATATTCTAGTCTGATAACCGGGGTATGTCCCGACTACAACCTATTGTAAAGCCACTACTCAAGAAAGGATCACTATGGATCCTAACGTGCTCAAAATCTATCGTCCAGTCTCAAACTTGTCCCTTTTATCAAACATTCGGGAGTAATCGGTTAACATTATACTGCATGCGCTTCTTCCGTTCGATACATTGTCCACTTTGATAATTTTCAACTCAACGTAGACATTACACGTTTTCGAGCAGTACATGGTCTGTGATGTGTTGTTGATGGTGAATCAGCTTCTTTAATCCTTCATGTTCTATCAGCAGCTTTTGATACCGTTGATCATAAAATTGTGTTGAATCCCGTACACCCCTTGCTTGAGAAATAGAACTAAATCGATTATGGTCAACAAATAAAAATCAGATGATGTCACATTGTCCTGTAGGGTGCCAGGGGTCAGTGGTATGGCCGTGTAATATTTGTACAATAATCTATATATATTATAATACCCCTTGGTAAAATTACTCACCAACATTGTATCCAACATTACTCACACGTCGATGACAAACAGCTAGTTGACGTTTTCGACCACACTCAAATAAAAGAATCCTAAAATCTTACAGCAGCACGTGCAAAGTCTAAAATCTTAATGAAGCTATGTTCGTTGGAACATCTAATAACAGAAATAAATGCAACAATAGGTGATGCAATGATCAACTTCTCTGTTCGTTGGAACATCTAATAACAGAAATAAATGCAACAATTGGTGATGCAATGATCAACTTCTCTGTCAGTCTGAAAACCTTTGGTGTTTTCCTTGAGTTAATGGATGTTTCTAGAGACATTTGCCACATCACCACAGATTCTGATAAAACATTAGTTCAGGTACTAATTTTGTCCCTTATTGGTTATGAAAACAGTATGCTTTTCGGGCTTACATATTCATTCATAACATCGGTATTAAAGTCTCTATAATTTTGTCATTTGTTTTATGAAATCATTAAACTTTTGGATATGATTTCTAGAATGTGCATATACATTTAACATAACTTCCCTTGTTATTTCCTATACTTTGGGTGCTATGAACACAAAACACCCTTGTCGGTGATTAATTTTATGCACGTCCGAGGGTAATTATGTAACTGACAGACATACGGACGGCTGCGCCGGGCAAACTGACCGATAAACGAGAGTGCTAAAACAAAACATAGTTCCCCAAAGGGTTTCAAGGTATTGGTGCCAAATAACGTAAGTGTTCAGCGTAGCGTCCGTTTTAATAACCATCTATTTAGTGTCCACGATGAACATGTTGATATATTACTCTTTCCAAAACGAGAAAATATTTGTGGTTTCACTGCGCGGGGCCACGTAACATGTTTGTGAGTAAATTTAATGAACCGCTCATGATAAATCCGTCACATATGACTAAAATTAAAGAGGTTTCCCCACGATTACGATGGGCTTAATGGCCTAATTACTGACGCTTAATTTTATTCAATAATGGATTTTGTTTTGTAACTGACGACAGAATTACGTGCGGATTGACTGGGTTGCGGTCAGTTTTGTTTAGCCAGGGCCCCATTCTAGCTCTATCCATCTCTGATTATATCCACGGTTTATTAAATAGCGTACTCACACAATATCAAATGGACATTTTAATGTGAAGTTTCACTGTTGACTGTAGAATGTAGGTGATGATACTTGCAAAACATTGTCATATTCTATTAATAGATAGACTTTTTACCATTACGTCACTTTCTATAAAGCTTTAAATCAGAGGCAATTAATTAGATAGAAATGTTTTATGTTCTCATTTAACTAAAATTAAAAACGAAGATCTTTACTATCGCATCAGTTTGCTGCTGCATCGCAATCAATTTCTTCCGGGTTCCGTGTAAAGAAGTATAACTGTATTTATTAAGGTCAAGAGACCGGTGGTGTGGGGTGATACATATTATTAACAGAAATATACCTCCCGATTACAGTATGGCTGTTCAGTCATCTATTTTGGGTCGTGGCGTGTAAAATATAATATATATCTTTCACTGTCGGCCACTCTGTAATAAATGAAATGGGGTTTAACATTCTACTGTTCTACACCTAACCTGGGTTAATGAAGACGGGCATATGCCATACAGTGTGCCTACTCTTATATCGAATTCCAACTATCAAGGGATCAAGGGATCTTTTATGTGCACGCCGATGTGTACACGGTACCACCCGAACGGCTATAGACACCTGTCCTTGTCAGGCCCTCCGTCCTGCATCACTGACAAGAGGAACAGTCTGTAATACTTTCAACGATATGGATATTGTTGGTTTTTGTCAGTCATAAGTAAGACCGGGTTAAAGGAATACCCAAGATGAAAGGTTCTTCTTGTCAATACACCACATTCTTCATCAGAGAACTTCGAACAATATTAAGAAAGGGATGGCTGGGTGCATATCCTTTCTATAGTAAGCCAAGACTCAGTGAAAAAGATACCTTCAATGTGTATTCATATTAATTATTACCAAGTGGTTGCTGTTATGTTCAGCGAATATTACAAAATTTAGTCACAATAAAAATATAATCGAAAGTGAATATGATGACAACCGATTTTCACATCAGAACATTTGGTGTAAAGTCTACAAATAGATGGTTTAACAAAATCGACAATATAATAACCCTATTGTTTACAGTGAGCTTCTTCAAGTTGTTTCATGACAAACGAACTGTCCACAAGAAGCAGAAGAAGAAAAAGTCATGAGCGGGGATCAGAGCGAGGATAACCCTGTGGTAAAAGGCTACAACCTAGTGATTTAAATATAATTGTTTTGGAACTTCTGAGTCGTGAAAGTCAGTTAGAGTTAACATTTTTAATATACAATATATTAACCTGTTTTTATTTCAAACCCTGGGTTACTTATATTATTATTCTGAATAGTAGAATGGGGTGGTCACCATGTATGATATTTGGCCACTGACCGAGATATAGATATTGCTATTAAGGAGATCGGGACTCGTCTTGTCCATTGACTTATAGATAAAAATAACATGTACAATACATTAGTGACCCTTGACTGACCGCAGATGAATAAGTCAGACACATTCCATTATGATTAAATATCTAATGGTTATGTATATATATATACGATGGACACTAAACCAGGTCACCATAGGTCCGTGTAAAGTTTACTATAAAAAGAAATACAGAATTTACAAAATTTACAAAATAATTGAAAATTAGTACACCATGATATAAAATAATTGTTCATTGCTAATTAGAATTTAGACTTAAAATTCCCTTTCCTTTGTTGATGGTTATGATTCACGAAGAGTTGCACCGAATGACTGAATGGATGAAATTGAGTTTAACGTCTTACTTTTCTGCTCCAACCGGGATAATAAAGACGGAGTAACATCAGCTAAATAGGCCACAAGCTACCCTGCCTATTAATCAAATCCATGAGACAATATACTCTACCCTACACAGCTGAACCCATTCTCGAAACTCCCGAGGAACTTTCCCGGCCAACTCCGGGATCAAACCTGGGATCATCTGGTTAAAGAACCGGTGTATTACTCTTTGAGCCGCCACGACACCTTGGGAGAAACTATCATCAAACTAATTCATAATGGGGATTTTGAAAACACCAATTCCACACAGAAAATAAGAAGAGATTGTTTATATAAAAAAGAGCATTAAAAGAGGAGTTTTTTGGCAGAGGTTTTTTCAATATCCCGGTTATTTTCTAGCTTATAGATAAAAGAGCTCGCAGACGCAGACGAATGGTTTCATATTCTAGATTGTTGGAACAGTAAGATGTAGTTGTATTCGGATTTTAAATAACACTCTAAGACATGGAAGTAGTCGTTCATTTCGATAATTAAGATGTAAATATTTCCCCCTCGCTCAGTTTTACGTATATATAAATATTAAATACATTAACATTAAGTAAGCTTCAAACAGGTTACAGGGTAATTTATTATACTGTTTGCTCGACCGAGTAATTTGTGTCCCTCTGAGTAGCCATTGTCATTCATATAAAGATATTATTAATGTCTTAATCAACATAACGTGTTATATAAAAACGTAAAAGGTTAACATACTCTACAGAGAGAGCGATTTGCTGGATTGTCTTTCTTTTCTTAAAGGGACGCTATGGGAGATTAGATAAACAGCTGGCAATTCGCACTATAATGGTTAAAAACTAGATAATGTAAAGGGGATACGCTAAAAATGTCAGTCAAATTGCTCCATTTTGACGCGAGATATAAGTGATTGACTTTTAGGTCTAGAAGCGGTCAACATTACTAAAGTCGGTACGATAAAAAGTCCCGATTATCCATCATCATTGAGCGTTGAGCATTTAGATAACATTTCAGGCCTAAAGAAAGACCTACCATAGGCAGATTGAGCTCTTGCATAATGTATGTTTAAATCTCTTTGTAGGAAAAATCTGGGCGCAGAAGACAAAAACAAAGCGTAACATTTAAAAATAACTCTAGTGTTATATGTTTTTTTATGTCCACCAAATACTGCTATTAAATCGAGAGGCTCGTTTTACGGCGCTAAAAAGAACAGTTACACAAGTGTAACCCGAGGCTTGAATTAACCCACTGAAACGCTCGGGTTAAGGTACTAAAAGGACACCAGTTATACACCACTACAACACAACCCTAACACAAACGTCATCTAGTCGACATGTTTTTACTTCTGCTTTATGGCATAGCATTATCTGAAATGTCAATTAAAGGCGACAGATGTATTAAACAGTTTACAAAGTATGCACTTTCACTGAGTTATTTTTTCTTTTATTGTGTGACATCCTAAATAAACCCCAATTTTAGTCAACAAAAGACTTAAAAAGCTCGTTTTGACACCTTGTCATTTATAACTAAAATTAAATTTCACGCGTCAATAGTAGTGAAACGATTGACTGCTTGGTGTCTTTTATATCTTCACCTATATGTGTCTAACTGTAACATGCCGTTCGTAGCTGACCATGCTTCATAAACATTAAATTATAATTAATTTACTACTACTACTCGCCACAAAGGAAGGTTTATAGTCGGATGACGAATAATTCTTTATTTCATTTAAAACATATTTATTTGAATTTGTAGAGAATAATAACCATTGAACACACGCGAGAGACGTACACGACTTTATTAAAACCAACGGTATTTAGCAGTAACAGGTTTTTTTTCATTCTTTTGTTTGTATGTTAACTGAAAAAAGCAACCACAAAGAAAAAAAAAACCTGGAATAAAAACAATCAAATGGAATAGAAAATAAATCAACAGTGGATATGATGATAGAAAAGCAACGACAATATTCACACTGATTATTAATACGTCACACGTCAATTCATAAAAAACACCCGCACTTTTTTTCAAGCATATTAACAGTCATTAATATCACACTATCATAATCAAATATACCATGCACGTGCACTATATAATGCACGTGCAGCAACTCTACTATATTGACAATTATATTTGAAATTTGATTATCATAACTTGTATGTATTGATGATGTAATTACAATATAATTTGAATAATTTTCCTTTTTTAGAATATAATTATTCAATTTAGATTGTAATTAAATTTAATGCACACTTAAACATCTTTTAATAGGACAAATATTGACTTGGAAAAAAATATGGCCTTTTATGTTTTATAGGTATTGTGTTCTCTCTGAAAGGATGGTTATATTATACCTGTCGAAGCCTTGGCCAAGTGCTAAAAGCAAAATAATATCCCCCCCCTAATTTGTGTCCATACAAGTAAAAAATCAGCTGGTCAGATCGGGGCATATAGCCACAACAGCACCTTAAAGTACCCCACAAGGGGTCAAAAATTAGGTCATCAGTTACATGGCTGAAACTTTCTAGAAGCAAAGGTATCCATTGCACGAATCTAACTAAAATTTCGGGGACTTTCCCCAAGTCAGACCACACCCAATATGTTAGTTTAATATAAAATATTGGGAAACATTAACGTGTGATTATTTTACTGCTAAAGTTATTATTATTTTAACTGCGCAGGGGAGAGCCGTGACCTCCGTGTCTAGTGATAGCCGGTCCCGGTTGTCCGGTTGTCTTCCTGAATATCATGATAACCAAGTGCATGCGAAACAAATAGATTTTTAACTTTCTGGAGAAACACAACTTCTAGTCTACGCCTATTCATTGCCGATTACGTTTGTCGGATCATGAGTTTTGGCAGCGGACATTCTTCTACTCTCGAAGGAAATCCTATTCTGGCAAGATCAGCCCACAAGCCCATGGGGTTTCTAAAGTCAAACAAGTGCCGTGAATATGCAGGCTGCCTTAGACCAGGTCCAGCGTAAGAAATAACGCTTGTGGTGGTCTTAGTATAGTGGTACCCTCTCCATATCTTACTTAACAACCGGTTGACATCCAAGATACTTCCACGTTCTGCAATAGATGGAGAGCTGGACAAATATTAACAATACACAATAATGACTATATATTTTATGCAAAAAGAAAACAATTTAAGAGAATAATAATGTGATGATAATAAGTATATTATAATAAACAGTACGCATAAATTCATACTAGAAGAGGTTATGTATCAATAAGTTTGATACTTGTAAAAAGAGTAACGTTCATATTGTTCACTGATAGACGTTGAATTGGCAACATGTGTGTGTACCTAAGATTATTTAAAACTGTTCAATGAGATATTAAATTAAGTCTATTATAACGCCAGAAAGAGAGGCTGTGATCAAACATTTACACTTTATTTAAACATACAACATCGTGTCAAGCTCTTGTCTGAAACATGCAAATACACGCAATAAGCACAGAAAGGACTCCAATTAATTTACATTATCATCAAGTCAGATAACAGTGTTGGGATATTTAATATTGCGTACGCCAATTAAACCTCAACTTCCATTATTGATGCTTCGTTTATTTATGATATAACATCTGAGTTAATAAAAGAATAACTGTTGCTGACACAACCTACATGTCTTAAAAAAGAAATTACGAAAACAAAAAAAAAATAGCAAAAAGATACTATATACATGCATATGTCGGGATGATTTGTAAAATGTGACCTGGTTGAATTTAAAGGGGGTGGGGACGAATGGTTAGCACGTGCCAGTTGTATCATAAGGTCTGTCATTGAGTCAATTTGCGTGGTTTCGATTTTCCAGTTGCACGTGGCAAGGTGTAGGGTCGCCTGTCCAATCTCGTGGGTTTTCGTTATTGAATTATTGAAATAAATATCGAACCATATGTTGGTCCCGAAATGACCTAGTTTGGGTCGACGGGACGTTAAATCCCATCTCTCTCTCTCTCTCTCTCTCTCTCTCTGAATTTGAAGGAGGACTTATCAAATAACAGTGTCTAGTCTTTCAGATGGCACGCAAAAAAAACTTAGGACCCGTGTATACATTGGCGTGCAAGTAAAAGAACCCATAATAGTTGGAATTCGAAATAAAAGCTAGCTGTAGCATAATTTTCCAATTAAAATTTCCACAGTCCCATTTTTTTTTCGTCCGGATAGAGCAGAAAAATAGGAACTGAAATTAAATGGGGTTTGATTAACGCCCTACTGTTCTGCTCTAACGACTAGACTAATGAAGAAAGGCATACGTCATGCAGTGTACTGTGGGGGAAATTTTGCCCAATCTTCATTATTACACTACCATCGTTAACCTACCCACGTATAACATGTTATTAAAATACTATATTTAGTACTTTATAATGTCTTATAAATCAGGTCTCAGGACCTGTGATAGATGTCGTGTTTAGTTGTGCGATGTTCTTATATTGTCGACGTGTCAACAGAAGCCCTTGAAGTAAACAAGTTCCGGCTATACTTGAGGCACACTTATTGAGACATCTTCCCTTTCGACAAAAGGGAAGTAGATTTAGACGTATCACTTTGTCCAGAACATTCCTGTTCATATCGAAGGTCACAGATCTTACTTCAATCTATTACCAATACTGTTATTGTGTAAGCAAGATACAAAAAGTAAAATATTTAACAGAAGAAATAAAAACTCGTCATTGCCTGGACTGGGCTGATGAAAACGGACATAGGCAATTTTGCTTAGACAGATGGGTCTATAGTGCTTACTCTTATTTAGATTTCCGACTGTCAAGGGTTCTTTTACATGCATGCCACTGTGTATACGGGACGTTGGGTTTTTGACACTGTCCTTTAAAGTTATTCCGTACTTCACCACTAACAAGGAGAAACCACGCCACGCTAAGGCATGTTCGATCCCTACTCCGAGTATCAAGGCCTGATACATTATCCCTGTATTTGATTTTGAAATAGATAATTTTAGGTATAAATTTAAAGCGACAATTTTATATTTTTAAGTTATATTTTAAAAAATGTATTTAAAAAAAGCCTTAAAATAGATGGTATCTATAAATAGCCCTACCTTGTTAAATAATACTCCTATTAATCCAATAATTGAGAAATGGGCAAAAACATGTATATCATTTTCAGCTTACTTTTATTAATTATATTTAAAGTGACTAATAGGCTCAAGAGGCCGGGTGTTTGAATTATGTCATAAATAAAGATTTCTTCTTCTTCTCAACTTCAAATTCAAACGTTTGAAGATAGCTATTCCATGATAGAAAAACAAGAGAGGTAATTGTGTCTTTTCCAATGTCAATGATTTTTAAGTGTGGTGAATGATGCCTATGATTGTATAATAGAGAGTTGACAACCTATTGAGCAAAATACATAGAAATAACTATGTTTTAACTTTTTTTAAAGAAAATATGAAATTCTCGCTTTAACGTAGAAGGAAACTGTGTGTCAAGTATATAACAAATGCCAGACAGTCTGCATAAAAACATTTGGTTTACCGAAACAAAAATGGAATATGCTCTTCATACAAATAAAAAAGAATTGTAATTTGTTTTATATACACTGTTTTTTTTTTAATATTTGTATGGGGAGTATATGTTGTTGATAAAGGACAGATTCAGTGCATCTAACCAATTCTCCCTATACTAATGTCTAATATATGTGTCGTTTGTCTGTCAGTCTGTTAGAGGTAGGGTCAATCTGTTTCACAGAGAATTACTCACGAATTATCTCTGTCACAGATGACTGTCTTGAACACGTGCGGTTTCAATCATTGGCTCAATGGCTCGTGCCTTGTTTACATAAGACGAAACCGCTCCGGGCAAAATGATGCCTTTTACTCATTTCAATACCCATTTTCACTAATTAGGAAATACTTTTTAACTACAAATACTTCAAACGTCTTTACTTATTTTTTAATGCATACAAAAAATGTTTTAGAATTTAATTTGTCGATAGAAAAAAGTTAATATAAAATATGAGGAACTAATTAAGTCGCGTCGATGTCATCCTTATCAGAGATTGTAGCGGCCTAGCGAATATTCACTGCTGATCAGTGTGCACTGAGGTAGCTCGGACCGGGTACTAACATACGTAGTCCTGGTGGCGATGGCCAACCACTTCCGGGTTCGGAGTTATACTACTTTCGATTCATGGCTACGCCGGGTCAACCGCTAGTACATATATAAAACATTCGGTATAGCATATTTATAATATATACTAGCAATGTTGGTATTTTAAAGAAACCTTCGATATGTTCAAAACCTCTTACTAATAATATAATGCTTGGTATATTTCATAAATCTTTCAAATAGCATTTATGCAAGAGCAAAATCTGCTTATCACAGGTCTTTCTTTGGGCCTGAAATGTTATCTAAATAATCAATTAGACATTAATTAACTTATCCAGACCATAATGAACTCTTGATGTCAAGGCTAGCCTTCGATGTTGGCGGATTAAATTCCTATATGCCGCTTAACGGCCATTGATAATTAAAATTAAATCGATCAAGTGGATAATCGAGACTATGCTGTTTATATTAATGATTTTAGTAATGATGACCGAGGCTATAATGTGAATATTTCACTCGCTTCGTTCTCGGCTAATAGTGGATCAATTTGACTGAAATTTTCAACAAATTACCTTTACACTATCCAGCTTTTAACTATTATAGTGAGAACTGCCATCTATTTATCTTATATCCCATAATGTATCTTTAAGGTTCCAATAACGTAAAAGAAAGCCGCATTGTTATGTATATGCATGTAATAGAAATATTTTGTTAATACATCAATCTCATGCATTTATATTTACCAACCGGAACTTGGATAGGATAGATTTGGCTGAAGAGCAAACGATAGATTTTAGTGAAATAGTGTACGATTATCTTTAGATACATATAAATGTAATTCAGACCAGGTAATACCCCTTGGCGCAGTTTAAGATATGTTGATGTTGTGTGACGTATATATTATTTTATTGACTACTAAACCGATCTAATCAAGCTCAGCAGAGAGAAACTTATCTGATTTTCGAGTTAAGCGATGACTAAATGGATCGGAAAACTTACAGACTGAGTGATAAATTATGTTGTATTTCTCGGCAAAAAATGCGCTTATATCAAGTTGCATGCATATTAAATCAGTTTTGCTTTAAGGATGTACTGTAGAAAGACTCGGCGATCCATGTTCAAAGCAAACAGCAGTATGGTAAACACTTGAGAGGACAAATTGTTTTTCATTTCGTTTATATGCTGACTCAATACAGATCAATACATCGCTATTAAAATATGATAAACGTATATCACGTGGTTTCAATTGAACGACCAGACACCCTGTCCTTGTCAGTCCTTCAAGCGCACCCCTGAAATGTGAGAACGGGGCTTGAAAAACCCGGAACATCTTAGTCAAAGGTTTGTTCAACCACCTCGGTAGTAATTCGATACCCAAGAAAGGCATTTCCTTGCTAACCTGTAGGTCGCCCCCACCTTTGTCAGTGGTGCCGGACATACATTTTGGGTATGAAAAGGGGCAACGTATAGTCTTTGGAATGGAATGAAAAACCGAAGTACTGTGTACACATTGGCGCGCAAGTAAAAGATTCCTTAGTAGCTGGAATTCGATGTAAGAGTAGACCGCAGCACACCGTCGGAGAAGGTTAAACCCGATTTCATTATATTTCATGTTTACGACTGGCCCTATAATAGGACCAATGCGCTTGATATGATTTTTTTACAAACCGAGTAAGACGATACTTTAATCGGTTTCATTGGATGGTTAAATTGGCACATTTCCGGGTTGAAGTTCAAGGCAAATCATATTTTGCCGTAGGTATATTTGTATTGGATTTAATTTTTTTTTTAAAACAAGTATAATATTATATAGAACAACAAAAAGAGTTATTTGTATTTTATGTTTGCATACTCTATGACGTACAAGGACAATATCCCCAGGCGCTCAGGAAAAAATATGCTAAAGATAGCAGTATTATTTTTTAATATCGTGCACTTGCGCATCAAATCAAAAACCGATAGGTCTGACATTCAAAGTGCTTAGAATGTAGAGCAAAGATAAAAAATGGGACCCACTAGTGCCAACGATTTGCATTCTATTGTAGCGTTTCACAAAGTTTAGCATTGTTTAATTGAATTAGACTTCATCCCACCAGACCTCTCTGCCGAGGAGTATGACTACAATAACACCAACTCATCCTATAGGAACTGTCTCTGGCCGGACTATGTCCGCTGACAGTTCTTACCGTTTCCTATAGCTGTAATATGAAAATACAGCTCATGCCCATCTCTGGTCTACAGCTATTTTTGAATCCTTGCCGACTATTTTTACCCTGATTCTTCTTTGTTTGCCAAAGGAATCATTTCTTGCCACAGCTGACACACATTTATAATAAATCAATACTATTTTCAAGCAGAATTTTATTTGCGATTAATAACATACACAAAATGCGTTTGAACAGACCCTTCTTGAGAACAGAGGTGGGGAAGAGTGGTATTATACCGTATTTTCATATAGCAATCGGTTGGAACTGTCAGCGGGCATACTGTATAGTGCGATCAGAAACAGTTCCTAAAGGGCTGTTTTTTATTCTGATTATAGTGTAATCTAGATGGAATCAGTTGGTGTTCAGTCGAGTTTCATTTAGTGTTCGATATAAAACCAATCGACCGCCTGAATCACATTGAGAGAGCGAGAGAGAGAGGGGGGGGGGGGTAACGTCCACCCGACACAAACTTATGCGTAGGGGCCTTTCGCAGTGGGAGGAATCCGAAGTATCCGAAGAAAACCCACGAACTTCGACAGGCGACCCTACTCCTTGCCACGTACAACAGAGGATTCGAAACCACGCCAGTTGACTCAATGACAGACCGTATGACACAGCACGCGCACTTTAACCGTTCAGCCATCCAACCATCCAGCCCTGATCACATTGCGTAGAGATGTATTTTGTAAAATCTGTATAACGAATTGATAGTTCTTGCTGTAATTGTTAAAACAAAAATATAATTAGTGAATTAGTGAAATTACTTCATTCTGAGCGGAGTTATCGTCATTTGCAAAACAGTGTAGCCGATATTATTACCGTTGTTGCGCGCGATTATTCATTTCTAAATGATATAATTAACTGCCAATCGCATCTAGTTTGGTTGAAAATCAAAACCATCCGAAGTTCATCAGAGTGTTGATTATGGGACTGGCGTGTAAATAAATATCTAATTAATTAGGCATTAATTAGCTCTTGAATAATGCATTGCATCTTTTACTCAAACTCAAATAAACCTCTTGTTCATTTCAAAACCAAATTATAAACGTAAAAATAGAAAAATACGTCCAGGTAAAACATTATCCACTTTACTTCATTCTGACATACATTAAATTATATAAGCTAGCTGTCTGCCCTCTATAGGCGTCTTCAGATATTAATAATGTATACAAAATATTGCAAATACGAAACATATATATATATACATTCTTAGAACAATAGATTTCCATGACAATGGATTATAAATAATATTGATTTACATACAACAAAAGTATATAATACATAACATGACATTAATCTACATAGTCTTCCTGGTATAGTTTGATAATAGTTTGACAATAGACCAATTATGTAATCTGGTTATAATAATTTACATAGTCTTCCTGGTATAATTTGACAATAGGAACATACAAAATGTCAATAGATCAATTATGTAATTTGACTGTAAATTTGTTTATATCCACCTTATTCTCTAATAAACCGACTATAGAGAAATAAAGATATACAGGGTTTAAAATCCCCTTAAATAGTGTCCCTTATATTTGAAATCGTTTCTGTGAGGAATATTCTGCTTGATGGCCCTCATGACAATATCAGAGATACAGTTTGAAAGGTATATAATCTGACTTTCGGACCAATTCACTTGATTTGTTTGTTTTTTACTTGTGTCTGAGTTTTGTTCGCGGGTTTGTTTTATCGCCTTTGTTTGTCCTCCTGTATTTGAATAAGAAGATTTAGAAGAGGGAAGTGTGCAGTAATGAGACAGGGAGAGACAGAGAGAGAGATAGGGAGAGAGAGAGAGAGGGGTATCGTCCACTAGACACAAACTAGGTCATTTTGTGACTAACATTAGGTTCAATTTTAATTCAACAATTCGCTTGCAGGACACGCAGATAACCAACGAGGTTGGACAGGCGACCCTACTGCTTGTTACGTCCAACCGGTATACATCCGGTATAATTTACTACATTATGAAAACTTGATGAGATTATATTTTAGTAAAAGACATTGCTGTAAAATAGGAAGGTTTATAGAAAATAACTACATCACGATATATTACGAGTTTTTTGTGTAAACATTAGATTTACATATGCCTATACACGTGAAATAAAAAGACCACGTACATTTTCAGTCACATAATATATATTATTTCAATTATGTACATCAAACTCTAATTTTTAGACATTAACATTAAATTAGCCGAGTTTCCACTCTAGTTCACAGAAAGATTTTTATCATAACATATTCCTTTTATTTCGTTTCTAATGTATTAAAAATTTTCATTATCGTTACAAAAAGAAAACATTTTTTTTTCAAACGTGCTGAAAAGTTGCCACGTTCGATGAAAACCCGGCTTAGGTTTATATATCACACCACAAAGCAATGTACTGTTCAACAGGTTTTTATACCGACACCCACACCGAAACTCCCACGTTTGCATATAGAATTAAATGGAATTTAATGTCATATTGAATTTTAACTGCCAAGGGTATATATCCCATTCGAATAACTATGCGTTGTCCCTAGTCAATGACAAGTAGAGGGGAGGGCCATGCCGGAAAATTCCGATGAACTCCACCAACACCGGGATCGAACACCCACAGAGCCACCGGTTGAAGGTAAAGTTGTATGTATAGTATTCTATAAACCATGTTAAAGGTGCATTATGTAAGAGCTACATCTTTTTTTTTCTAGATTCAAATGTTATACACATTATTATTTTGAAATTTTATCCACCTACGCTTTCAATCAATTCTGTAGACCGCCGGATGACTGAGATATTTAATGCATTAGACACTATAGGTCATATCTCTTCCTTAAAGCGACAATTTCATATTTTTAAGTTCTATTTTTAAAATGTATTAAATCAAAGCCCTAAAATAGATGGTATCTATAAACAGTCCTATAACCTTGTTAAAGAATAATCATATTAATCCAAAAATTAACTATTGCCAGTTGAGAAATTGGCAAATATATCATTTTCAACTTAAAATTCAAACGTTTGAAGATAGCTATTCCATGGTGGGGGGGGGGAAATAGAAAAGCAAGGAAATTAATTGTGTTTTTATTTCCGGTGTCAATGATTTTTTAGTGTAGGGAATAATGCCTATGATCGTATAATAGTGAGTTGACAACCTATTGAGCAAAAGACATAGAAATAATTATGTTTTGACTTTCTTTGAAATTATGGAATTCTCGCTTTAAACGTTAAAATGGAAAATGGGGACTTTGTTTATTATCGTAGCAACAGTACTGGACAATCGAGACTACGCTATTTGTTGTCAAACGTTTATAAATTCGCTCAAAATAGTAATTTATTTAACTGAAATTCTCAATATACTAATTTTCTGTTGGAAAATTTTGCCAGCAAAATATGATTTTCGTTTTGATTTAAACTTGAATATACAGTTTATGTGAAGGCGTTTTAGACATATTTTAGTAGTTTTCAATATGCTTATCTATGAATAGGAAGAAGTTTGTATTCGGGGCTATTCGTGATATTCGTCCTTGATGAAAGTCTCGTTAACTGAGTATCTTGACTTGAAGGAAACCTCCAGAAATTTTGGTTAAATTTGTGAAATATTATTATTTAGTTATCAGAATAGGCTCACTCTTTCCAGCACACTTAATAATTAACTTTTTATTCTAAGTACAGTATCCTACTGTATTAAATATGTTCTATATATACTATTCAAAAAAAGTAGGGGATATTTGATTTGGGGGGCATAATACTAAAATATGCAAATGACTACGAAAAAAGTCATTATAGAACCTAACCGAAGAAACATTTCCAGTTACATGTGACGCCCAAACGCACCAATAGCTACCGCATGGAATGCAGGTGATGCTTGGGATCATCATGGGGGTCCAACCCAAGATATGCACGACTCTGACTTTGAATGTTACAGTCATTGTGGCATTGAATTCCAGGGTGGAAACATCAGTTTAATTGTTTTAGTGACCAGAAAACAAATTTTGATATGCGTCGGCTTACCCAAAATGAAAGGTTACGTGCCCTTGGCATGCTACAGATCGGCACAACACAGGCGGTTGTGGCGCGGACGATGAATGTTTCTCAGTCTCTCATAAACAGGCTATGGTCCAGATACCGTGATACACAATCTGTACAGGACAGACCACGCTCAGGTCGACCAAGGGCGACAACTCAAGCCCAGGATCGATTTATCCGTACCTTGGCCTTGAGAAATCGTGTCATCACAGCAAATCAGATCAGCGCTCGTCTTCAAACAGACACTGGTGTGAGAGTGAGTGGCCAGACGATTCGGAATCGACTGCATAGGGGTCACCTTCGCGCCCGACGTCCTCGCGTGATCCCTTGTTTGAGAGATCATCACATTCAGGCAAGACGTCGTTGGTGTAGGGATCGTCAACACTGGGATAATCGACGCTGGAGCAATGTGATGTTTTCAGATGAGTCAAGGTTCACTGTTGATTTTTTGGACAGACGTAGGAGGGTGTGGCGTCGTCGAAACGAGCGCTTCCAAGACGTTAACGTCATCAGACATGATCGATTTGGGGGTGGTTCTGTTATGGTTTGGGGAGGCATCACTGTTGCTGGAAGAACGGCTTTACATGTTGTTGCAGGGCATGTTACAGGCCAGTACTACTGGGACAACATCTTGGCAGTCCATGTTGTGCCGTTCGCACGACGTCATGGCCGCCGTTTCATCTTCCAGGATGACAACGCAAGATGTCACAGGGCCAGGATCGTTACAGGTTACCTCCAACAACAGAACATCACCACATTACCTTGGCCAGCACTGAGTCCCGACCTCTCCCCCATCGAGCATGTCTGGGACATGCTTGGACAGAGGTTACGTCAACGTCAACAACGTCCTGCCAATGTCCAAGAACTTGCTGCTGCGTTGCAACAGGAATGGGACAATCTGGACCAAAATGACCTTAGACGTCTCATTAGGAGTATGCCACGTCGGATCAATGCTTGTTTGGCAAACAGAGGAGGATTTACCCGTTACTGACTTTGTTGTGATGCTGTGGTAACTTTGCTGTTTGACCCCGGGTATCATTTTACCCTTATAATGATCAGTCTGTGCCTTACTTAGTCTAACGATCATTTGGAATAAATCGATGAATGTGAACTTCATTTCATTTTGTCATTTGTTTCTTCGTCAGTTTCATTAGGTGACTTTAATAACACTTAAAAATCAAATATCCCCTACTTTTTTGAATAGTATATGAACGGTGATATTTATCCGGTTAGTAGTACACGTGACTATATCGTTTGACGGAACAAACAGTCGAATAGCCTATATCTTGACGACTTAAATGGACTAAAATGTGCCCCAACCAATCCACACATAATAATACAACCTCACCCGACACATTATAAAACGCTCGCCCAAAATGCTATCTGCAATTCTAAATCAGTCCTCTCTTGTTCGATAGGTCGAGCTTTACGACAAGGAGAGATAGGCCTATTTTCAAAGGGGTGGGGAGGTGGGAAGAGGTCACCAACATTCAAATGTGTTAATGATGAACTAAGACTAATAATCTCGATTTCACGATGTCAAGAAATGAAATGAAATGGGGTTTAACGTCCAACTGTAGACGGGGGTAACGTAGACGTATATACGCCACACAGTGTGCTCTACGGAAAAGTTTGCCCAACGGCCCACTCTTACGTCGAATTCCAACTGTCAATATTATTTCTTTTCAATGCACGCTAATAAGCATACGGGACCTTGATTTTTCGCACATTCCGAACGACTAATCGCTATCCTTTGCCATGATCTACGCCCTGCACCGGAAAATCCCGATGAACTTTCTCAGTCAACACGGGGATCGAACACGAGAGGCAACGTCTGACTCACTGAGCCACCGTGGCACCAATATCATGACAAGCGAATAGATTTCCTGCTGTTCTTCCCCTTTCCTTCCACATCAATTTTTGTTGGCGTTTTGTTCTAGTATGAAGAGGGGTTTTTGAAGTTTCTGTCAAGTTTTGGTGAATATTCATAATTTTGAGGCGGGAGGATAAGGAAGTTAAGACATGAATCAGTGAAATGTCGTCACAGTCTATAGATTCCTTTGACCGGGCGTAGCAAGAAATGTCGATAATCAACCCCTTCGCTATCTTATCAGATATAAGTATTGTGGCATACCTAAATATTGAGATCATTGGAACGTTATCAAAAAATGTTATAGGTCACGGAAAGCCAAAGATTTTTCATCAAAGTCAAAGTGGGCAGAATCACTAGAGAGAGTCCTGTCGGATAGACCCAAATACTCCAGGAATAACAAAATCCTTCTCTGTGCGCTGCATGACTCAAATTTTAACATTAGTTTTATTTTAGATGCATTTTTCGAAAAGCAATAAGGGGGTGTTATTAAACTTTTACTACTTCAGTTGGACACAGATCACCAATTAATGTTAATTCCCATCTATCTTTTCCCTAAATTTTCGTACCACAGATGGATCAACATGCGACAACCTCTAGCTGAAAAGCACGTATGAGGTTCACCATGGATAACTTGAAATACACAAACTGGAAGTAAAGACCAATACATATGCAATTTTTACTCTATACATTTCAACCTAACAAACCTCTCAACTCTCGCACCCTTCCGCCTCAAAATCATGAAAATTCACCCAAACCTGGCAGAAACCCTTTCTTTCCATTTTACACGAAAAAGTCAACAAAAATCGCCATGCACAAGGGGGGAAATAAAGGCTAAAATAACTTTCTTGTCCATAGCTGACGTGTCCCTACTCTATCCAAAGTTAGAAAATTTTATCGGGTTTTATGAATGAAAGGAAACAAACTTAATTGTTTTGTCAATGTACGTTAGCTAAGTTACAGTAGAATATGGACCATATAAAGGCTTGTATAGGATTAAAATAATTGTATAATACTATTTGACAAGAAGTGTTAAATTGTACATAGGAAACAGATGTTTAAATACAAAAGATGATGTGGACATAGCACAACCGTGTATTAACTATAGTTACACAATATCAGTTATAAAACACTTGAAAGATTAGTGAGATATCAATTGATAAACTTTAACTAGAATTAAATAATAAAATAAGGATACATTATATCAGTAGTAAGAGCTAAGGATGAGTAAACACTATACATAGATACATTCAAATGCAATTTGTTTGAGCGTACGAAACTAGGGGTAGGGCGGATCATTCGTTCAGATTGTTTTTTAAATTGTTGAAATCGCTCGTGAGTTATCGAAGTTAGCGCTTGAATTAGCTGCAGATCCCCAACCGCCCTCTTCGAGACTGATCATCTGGGTGTTTTTCTTCTTGTTGTTCTGGGGATCACGTGGCTAAGTGGTTAAAACGCTGACTCGCTAGCTTGGAGGTCGGGTGTTCGATCCCTGCATTGTCCGACAAGGTTCATCTCGATTTTCCGACGTGCTTTCCCCTTGTCAGATATGCAGAGGAGTAGGACGTTAAACCCCATTCCATTTCATTTCTTGTTGTTCTGGGGGTGGGCGACGCTCCTCCAATTTAATTCCACGTGGCATGCTTGACGGACTACGATGAGGTCATACTCGATTCCAGGACGGTCCATAGACACCTGTACTAGTTATATTCAAGAGATTCCGCCAATATAGCCATCTTTAAGGGTATTATCAGTCGCCTTGGTATCGCCTTTACTTCCGCTACTGATCACACACTGTGTCCTGTTATTGACGATAAAGACTACTATCAATTTTATCGGATATCATGTTCCTATAAATTTTCAATCTATACACAGAATTAGAAGGCGTTGACGTCATACAAATAATCTCCCATTCAACATGTCGTTAATACACAGATGATAAATTGGATTAAAAAAAAATAATAATAATTTGGGTATTCAATGGCTCTAGTTTTCGTTAGAGGTTATGACATTAATTTATTGACCTTATTCACCCGAGAAATAGTTATCTAAATAATGATTATATTATTTATGCAACGGCTTCTTGACAAAATAGATAAATAAAGATTGCTTGCAAAGAGAGGGGCAGATAAATGGAGGGAGCCAGAGTACCTCGAGAATACATACGAGCTTGGACAGACAATCCTATTCCCTGTCACGTGCAAGTTTCTCTGTTCCCTTAAAAACTGTCTAGCAACCAACAAGAAGCTCAATTTACACATTAAATAAAAACCAGAAGCGGGTCCTTTATCCAAGTTTCATTTTAGGTAAAGGAATTGATGACCTGAATCTTGAAGTGGTCAGTAGCATTTTCAAATATGGTTTTTATTTTAACAATGTGTAGATATATATGTGTGATATTTATAATCTGTAGTTAAGTCTAGTGTCTTCTACATCATCTTTATTATACAATTTATGACCTTATTTCGTCATACCATAACGCCAAGTAGTATACGTCTACGTCAGAAATGAGAGGCGAGGAGATAACAAGTTCAAGATATTTATAATTTGTGTATTTCTCCAGACATTTGCGGTCCGAAATAATCAAATCGGAAATAGTTCTTGGTTATTGTCTCCGGCGGCATTTGTGAAGTAAAAAAAAAAATGGGCAATTAAAATGGTTTCGCCAGGTTTTTAATCTTTTTGAGACTAAGTTTGGATTTTCAACCTTTTTTGCTTGCATAGACAGATGTGTCTGTCTGTCTGTGTTTGTCTGTCCACCACAGCTTTTGACTGAATCACAATAAATTGTAATTGACGTAGAATGCCCAAACTAAGTAAGCAGAGATAAGCAATTTGGTTTCAGAAACTTTATAAACAGATAAATCAATGTGCAGGTAATTAAAGTTGGTGTCATCTACTTATTTTCAGATTAAGTCTGTGAACATTAGCCTAGTTTTTAGGTATTTTGTCAGGTGAACATGATGGCGAGAGAATTAATGTTGCATATTATAATTCTCTTATGTGTTAATTCATTTATTCCAGTTTTATCTTTTGGTATACTAATAAATAATAGCTCGTTGTTAGAGTGAAAGTAATCATCAAAACTTTATTTACATGGTGATCAGCTAGGGTTAGTATTCATAAATACAATATTTACGACGTAATCTTTGTTCGTAAACACTGTGGTCACGCAGGTAAATTTTATTCGTAAACACCGATGAAACAATTTTTGTGATTTACAGTCCCAACCTTGTAACATTTGAATTTTTTTATGTGTTGTTTTGTCTACTTGAAGTAAACACTTGATACATGTAATTCAGAATTTAAGTTAAAAGAGCATTATATGGAAATATGAGAAACACGTAAATACGCAGTATTACTAGATATTTACAAAAAAAAGTTTTTAAACCATTATTTATTTATATATATTTATTTATACATACCCCACCCCACCCTTCCATGAAATAAATGAAATGAAATGGTGTTTAACATCCCAATTTTCTGCTCCAACTGTTTTAATGAAAACGAGTAATTTTGCCCGGACAGCGGCGTCACGTCCAACTGTTACATCCATTTCCAACATCCAATAAGTGATATTTTACGTACACATCAATGTGCACACGGTACCTCTGATTAAGTCCCATCTGAACGACAAGGTCCACTGTATGTCCTGCTCTACTGACAACAACAACCATACCAGTAAACCTCGATGACCTTTCTCGGCCAACACGGGACCTCGAGGTTAGCAAGCCAACGTCTTACTCACTGAGCCACTTCGGCGCCCTGAAACTTATTAAAACTTGAAAGTTTTCGCCACGCATATCAAGTCAAGAAAATGGAGGGAACGATTATATAAAAACACTAACGACAATACCTGAAGTAAAACAAGGTGATTAAAGACAGCGATTATTATCATTTATTTTATAAATTAAACAATAGGTTTACTACTGACTTTAAACAGGTAGGTTATAAACGTACTGAATTACCTTAATCTCTATAAATATACCATGTTTACCTCAACACAGATAACAAAAGAATTTCATTTATGTAAACAGGCGTGATTATAATAAAGCGGTTGACCAAAACATGCATAGATAACTCTGGAATTCTCAGGTGGCGTAATATTTATTTTTATGATTTCACCTTTCTTAAACACAAAGAACATGTAGTGCGATATAATTATATGAGTACCTCTCTGATCACATGTTTCCGATAGAAAATCGAACATTATTTTTAATAAAAAAAATTGTTTCAATTGTTAGAACCGTTCCCTCTCTCCTATTATTGTAAAATTGGCTTGGTTTGCCCCCCTATTAAACTGAAGTTTCTTTGTGAAACTAAAATGTACATCGATATCGTTCAAGTTCTGTTGAACTCACTGTGTACACTGAATTACCTAACAATTCACCATACCGCATGACTCTCCAAGTTTAAATATAGCCACATTTATATTAGTTCTTATTCAGTGGAGATTCCATTCAGTAGAAATCTATTTCTGTTACTCTGTTTCTGAATGCACCTCTATGAATATGTTTAAGCTGGGGTATTTACTTCATATACCAAGGTCAACCATTCATACGTCAAATACGCTTCGATATTAAAGATGCCCGTCTATCGTCTTCACTTTGACATTGATAAATCACGTAATATAGGCACATTTTTGGGGTTTAAATCATAGTTCGACTTTCACTGGAACAGCATAGGTCCCCAAAATTCAATTTTTCTTCTTTTTCATTCTTTTTCATCTGTGACACATCGCACTTCGAAAATTACTTAAGCCTCTGCCAATTCAAAGTACAGTCGATCTGAAACATGACATGCTAATTCCATAAACAATTGTCTCGTTGGATTGCCCATCGATTGACGGATTTCGATTTCTGATGACGTCACAATTGCAAGATATCGGGGATGACGTAATGGATGACCTCGGTCCATAGTACGCGCTTATTTGTTTTTATGAAGTATAAATTCCATTTACACCTGTTAAAGCAGTTGTCCCACAACTTCCAAGTAATATTAGTTTTGAAAACCAGTCGAAAAATTTTAGTATATAGACCTATTCTCAGAATAACGGAACATTTGTAATTGAATTCTTACTCGAATTGTATTTGAAACACCACATCGTGTATGTGTTAAATTTGGTGGGAACATGGCATAGGTTTTAATTTCCTACTTTTCTGTACCAAGCGGGAAGGAAGACGGGTAGATTTGTTGTTATCAACCATTGAATTGCAGAACGGTGCTTTCGATCGACGTCATAACCTGTTTTAGTTTAAATAGTTCAGCGAGCTTTCCCTTTTAAATATAACCATGGCAACCTATCGTGAAAGCCAGTTGCTCGACACTGTATAATTACGACAGAAAAGTACCAGACTCTTTATATTTCAGAAACTAGTACAGAGAAATTAAAGATCAACGAATGCATGGACAATAATATAAGACACACAATATTGTTCGTTAAATAATAAATGAATGAGACGACGTTTAATATCTGAATTTACTGCACCTACGGCCTTAATGTACGGTGTGCTATGGAGAACATTTTACCCCGATAGCAGATAATTAATTTCAACTGTCATAGTTCTTTTACGTACACTCTAACATGTACAAAAGATCCCATATGTCCGTCCCGCCCTAACGACTAAAAACTATTCCCTGCCCGTCCTGCACCACTGACAATCCAAAGGACCCATCTTGGTGAACACCGGGTTCGAACCCGGGATCTCAATGTTACCAAGCGAGCCCCCTTTTCTCTGAACCACAGCGACCCCCTTCATTAAATACATACATCAAGCATATTAATAAGGAAGGTATTATATGTAAACAGAATAGAATGTTAAGGATTGCCTAGTAAAGTAGGCTTCAACAGAAATAATTCTACGTACTCAACATTAGGTCCGAGATTTTTTTTTTAAATCGACCTATATTCGCAATTAAAACCGTGTGTGTCTTCTTCTTCTATTGGCTTGTCAAAAGTGTTGTCGTCACCGAGGTCATAATAAGATTAAGAGGTCAATAACTTTGTTATTGGCTGCAAGCAAATTATTGCGAGGTCGCATGTTTGGACAAAAACAGAGATATCATAGCTTTGCATAGTTTTTTAAATCTTTAACAGTAGACGTAACATCTGTTATAGATGGCCATTTGAATTTCCAAAATAGCCAACTCTTATTCTGTTTAATACTCGGCTTTTTTTATCAAATGTTTTGAAATTGAATGAAAGATAATCCTTCAATATTCTAACTTTAGGATTGTGTTTGTTTAAAACTTATATTTTGTTTGTTTGGTTGGTGTTGATTGGGTACACCTGTGTGTGTGGCGATAACTGCTACGATCATAAATATGATATAATTATTTGTCAAGCTGTGATTATCGTGACAACGATTTTACGTATACTGCACTTTGTACTATTTATATACTTATAATTATTCGTTTAGGATATTAGGTTGGCCTACCCCTCCCTAATGACGTTTAAGGGGAAAAAGTATTTTAAGCATCATTAATTCACCATGGTGGTCTATTCAATTTTACGACTGTCGTTGTTTAAACAAAAATGACTTCTTTTTGCCACTGTCGATTGATTTCATAAGAAAAGTTGTCCTTTAGACGCATAAGGTATCTGTCAGGCTAATCTGTCGACTTTGCAAAATATCTTTTAAGGCCAACACATACAAATAATCATTTTTTCATCAGCATTTTGTCGATTGAAATGTCGGCGGTAAAACAGGATAGTCTAAATATATCGAATAGAAAACAATATTATGAATACAAATATCGCAGTGGTGACACGTGTAGTCTGTTAAGGGTTGTCTCACCTACAATATTAAGCTTCGGGTAGATGAATACAATAATATTGACGCATCATCAATATTGGTAAGCAAAAAGGAAAAACACAACAAAATTTTGCAAGATGAGTACTATATGCAAATACCCGAAAGCTAAAACAAAATCAAAAAAAAATCGAAAACAGTGCATAGAAAGAATATCATATCCAGTGAATTAAAAACTGTACTTGATTCACTAAGAATATTATATTTAAAAATATCTTCCCACCAACAAACTCTATGCTTTGGCGATTCATTTAGACTTAAAAACATATTCAAAGTAATTAATTTATCAAGTTTTGGCTTCAAATCCCTCTTAAAATCTACTTTTAGAAACCATGTTTGTCACCTAACTGGGGGGGGGGGGGGGCATTTTTCACAATGTATTTTTGTCATGGCGTACTGTACATTTACCAAACATATTGAGACCTATAAGTAAGTTCCCGAATCTTTTTCTGTCGACTTCCATTCTTTCTGCTGTTTAATTGCAGAGTATATCATATGTTCTCCAAACCGAGTAACCATTCGATCCAGAAATAACAACCGCTCCCTACGTCAAGCCAGTTGCCAGTTAGTGATACCCTGATATATCTACCAAGTGCTTGATCTGTGGGTGTTTTTCGGGTAATGCAGTATTTTTATTCTGGAACTAATTTACCAAATTTGCCATACTGTTATTGGAAATAACCACCCGGTAAATACTTCCGTGGGGATGTATCTTTCAAGACAAATAACCTTCGAGATTTGAGTGTTACTTACATTACCATGTAATTAGAGATAACATGCAATTCCCGGGGAAAATGTATTTGTATATCAAAACAATAAAATTTTACATGTAGTTCGTGAGTACGTCTAGGAGTAACCCCAGGGCCCTTGCTTCATAACGTACATCGCCATATTAATGTATTATATTTATATTGCCTGGTAGGATAATGTGTCTGTGACCAAACTAATAACTTTCAATCTATGACTTTTATTTATCCGCGTCATAAGAAATATATTTTCATCCAAAAGTAACCTTTGATGCTGAGATAAATGACCCACTTAAACACTAGGCACGCAAAGACAATAAAATAGATTTTAAAAATACTTTCCATTTCTTAAACTGGAAGAATACGTGTGTACAGTATATCGATGTTACATAATACTTGTTATGTTATAGATTACAAAAATTTAAAAGATAAATAGTAGTATCTCTATGTTCACGGCAATGTATTTTTGCTTAAATTCAAATTAAAATCTTTATCAAAATCCCCTACTCTCAATCCAAAATAAACTCTAATTTTGAGTGGATTGGCAGCCTTTAAGTCTCCGCCCTTTGGGAAGTGTTTGGAAGTTGCTGTTTAGCCCAAGAAGCATTTTCTAATATATCTGCTAAATACGTAATTGTGAGGTGACAAAGTGGTAAGTGACCAGCAATACATCCGGATCGAACGAAAAATATGGGTTGATAGACTAAACTTTTTGCCGACCATCTGTAAAAAATGATCGGCGATCGCCAGCCGATGCGACCTTGTTTCCCGCGCCACTGAATCAATTTACATGTACTTAAAATTACAGTTATCTGCCAATTATAGATTTAATCAAAATTGTACAATTTCACTATTTCAGAGTAGGACCGTTGCACGACTGCCACTTTAAACTTGTGGGATCAGAACGGTTTGTTATCTTTCAGGTATGAATAAGATTAGATATATTAGGAATATGTATGCTTTGCTCATAGTGTAACAAATATGTTTCAGTCTTCACCTATACAGGTTTAACTATAAATAGCATAACATGAATACAAACGATTAAATGACTTCCATTCATAAATATATTTTCACATTTGATACAAAAGCGTGGACAAACTATAGAAACTACTCCATGAATACCGATATATATATAGAACACCAATCTAAAATCGAGCATATGAGTAATGCTGCTTGAATTTGTATTCAGATATTCGTATGGGGAAATCCCCTACGTTGAGTATGACATTACTTGAACGGGTACATCAAACCTATGAATGGCCTAGCAACCTGTAAAATATAATGTTGTCTATTGTGCTGTGTGAGAGAGAAATACGAAAAAAAAAACGTCCACTCGACACAAACTATGTCATTGCGGGGCAAACATATGGCATAATCGTATTTAAAAAATTCACTTGCTAATAGGGGTCTTTAAAAGTGGGAGGAAACCATGGGACCTGGTAAGGCAGACATTCCATTTTGCCATCCACCTCTCATAATGGCAGTATGACTTTAAGTCTGTATATGAAATGAGTTTTGGGATATAATCCATTCGATTTTCTTGAGTTTCAAAATTAAATTTAAAAAAGTAAAGAAGAAGCTCGCCTTATCATCTTTCGAAACAATTTCTTTCAACAAACAAATAACCATAACCACTAACCAGTTAACACAAATAACCATAACCAGTCAGCACAAATAACCATAACCAGTCAACACAAATGACCATAACAAGTCAACACAAATAACCATACCGCGTCAATAAAATCATCATAACCGGTAAACATAAACAACCATAACTAGCTAACACAAATAACCATAACCATTCAACACACCGGTAAATTTTACATATTTTTCATAATAAGACCGTTGCGCATTGTCCGTAGATTTGTCTGAGGGGTTTTGCTTGCGTTTACTTCTAGGGCCAAATATGACCACGGTACAAACCGAAATTCTTAATCATGCCAATATGTTAAACGGGAAAAAACCCTTGTCACCAAATGGTCTGTATGTTGGTATTCATGAAATTCATTTATATAATGATTATTTACAGTGGTATTCTGATTACTACCACCATCATGGTCACTTATCATGAACACTAGCATCCTTATATTGATGGATGTCATCTTTAAAGTCTTTATGAATTTACTCACCAACAGGTGAGGGGTGTACCATATGTTAGTCCCGAAATTATCTGGTTGTTAAAGAATAAAAAAATGCTCAAAGAAACCCTAAACTTACTAAACGTGCCGCACGTTAAAAAACAAATTCTCCTACCGTCTATTTTACTCTCGTAATGACATTATTTGAGCGAGTTAAGTTTTTGTTCTCTCACATAACAATTATTATAATGACGGTAGGGGCTAATGACTAAAATTGACAACGAAATTCTCACCGCGGTTATAATGACGCCAGTATAATGACGATGATCAGGGTGACAAGCTCGATTGTCAATCAAAATGGAGACAAAGATGGTCACAACCAACAAGGACGCCAACATGTAATATTCGATATTTCTTAACATATTTTGCAGAAATGTATATTTTTGTATAATTAAGAACTGGACATATTAACAGAAATCATACTTTCAATCGAATTTATCGTCATTTCACATTTTATATAAAGTGGGATTAAATAAATTATATTCTGTGATGTACAGAACGTCCTTTATAGACCGAGTGCAGGGGCTTAGCGGAATTACGTATACAATGTACTTCATTTTACAATGACCATATATCCACACATACCTATTTAAAACGACATTGACAAGGTTTTAGAAGTAAACAACAAATGTGACCTAATTCTTTTATAACGTTACGTGTACAGGATGACACTGGCTGTATTAGAAAGTTCGGGAAAATCAATTAATATTGTGGACAACAATCCAATTCACTCAAACTGACAAACCGTGACAATCGAGTAAACACGAGTATATAAGGTGATGAAGCCATACATCCAATACATTTTAATGAATAATAAAACATCTCTACCAATGGTAATTATCACAGTTGAAACGTATTTGCCATGTCTGTGATAACATCTGATAACGGAAGTGACAGATCCTTGACTGGGGTCTTCCTATATTATTATCGCCGACTCACCAGAATTTGGTAAGTCGACCAGTCGATGGGTTAAAAACGGATAAAAAGCGTTAATGAGGCAGGGACCAGTCATTATATTAATATAGTTCACTTAAATTGATTTTTTATCAGAATTCAACTCACTTACTAATTAATAAAAAGAATATGTTTCACTTAAATGACCAAAATTTTATTGGCGAGTCGGCGATATGGGAATGAACCCTTTCACTTACCTCATTGTCTTGTCTCTCTCTGCTAAAATTGTCTTACTCCTTAAGAACCACATGAAAGGACAGTGATATCTATTTTTACAGATATTGACGAATGGTCAGATTTTAATAATTAGACAATACAAGAAGTTTTGGTGCAGCGCCGATATTCACAAATATTTCAACATTGACCGATACTGTAAATTATAAAGACACCAACACTTAGTTCTACGTATGCCAGTCCACCAGGGTCGTCTTCATTAGACCGACAGGGGCAGAAAAGCAGGACGTAAAGTCCAATTTCATTTCTTGCCCCTACTCCGGGATGTTTTAGTTAATAATTTATTTTTTTTAAAAATATTTAATGCTATACATACTCTGTATTCTTTTGTCTTTTTAATTCATTTTTTCTAATTGTGTAATGGTTGTGCAGAAAGAATCAGCATATAATTTTTTTAGGTTTTTTTTAAGATGTTTTCCAAAGAAAACATGTGCCACTGTATGGTAGGCCTATTCGTCTGCTCATATTGTTAAGTGTCTATACTTCAAAGCCGTTTGGGTGCATCGTCACATGTTCCGAAAATATCGCTGCTCATAGAGTAATGACGAACATTATAAACCAAACGTGGTTTGGGTGGCCGAATGGTTAGCACGTGCGTCCTGTATCATTAAAGCTGTCGGTGAGTCAACTGGCGTGGTTTCGAATCCCAGGTAGTACGTGACCAGGAGTAGGGTTGCCTGTCAAACCTCGTGGGTTTACATCGAGTCCTAAGGTTCCTCCTACTGCTAAAAAAACCCCACTCGCAAGCGAATTATTGAAATAAAATTAAACCATATTATTATGTTAAATGACCTAGTTTGTGTCGAGTGAACGTTAAATCCCATTTCTATTTCTCAGTCTTTCTCATAAACAAAATAGCTCTGACTCTACTCTGTGACATTGATACCAGTTTTATGTCTCATTAAGTCGTGGGAAGGATATTATTCACTTTCATGTTCCCTCCCATTTTATAACTAAAATATTTTTAACCAGTAAATTAACTGGATACTCACAGATGACTGAATGAATGAAAATAAAACTAAACACAGATTAATGTACATGCGGAAAGTTTTTACACCACGAATTATGAATCAGTTTGCATGTTTCAGGTGATAAAAATCTCTTATATTATACGAGTAAACAGTTGGTGACACACGATTGTCATAGAGAATACCACAACTAATTAAATATCTAGTTCGTGACAACAGTATTATGAATCATAATTGTTGTTTAATTCAAATATTAAACCTTCAAAATCATGAAACCAGCTAGAAAGAAGTACACTATTCACTTATTCTTTAACATCATGTTGAATATTAACACGTGTGTTAGTATAGACCATGAACCAATCATGACGCAATCGCCGCCATTTTTGAATTGTGACGTCATATAAAAACCGGAGTTTTGCATGACCATACTTGAATTGACTACTCAAGAATGAACGAGATGTGTACTCTTATATTGAATCCCAACTGCATGGGGATCTTTTAAGTGTACGGCAATGTACACACGGGCCACGGTTTTAGGTCTCTCGGTATGGAACCACGCCGGAAATCCGGTTGAACTTTTTCGGACATAGCAGGGATCGAACACGGGACTTCCGGGTTATCGAGCAAGTCACGCACCCACCATGGCTCCAACAAATTATACAATATATTGTAATCTTATTGAATAATCAATTAATATAACAAAGCATGACATGAACTATATAAATAAATAAATACTACGAGGTTTACGATAATTAAGGGAAAGGCGTTCAAGACCATGGGGACATACAGTTAAGTCGTGACATGAGTTGGAAATCCCACATTTCCGTATCGTGTCATTAATAACTATAACAATTACTAACACGAAGGTATACTTGAATCGAAATTCTTTTTGAAATGCTATTCGGCAAGAGATTGGGCACTATATCTTATTCTTAAAATAAGATACGTTAATGTTCATTTTAACCCCTTTTTCCGAATTCCAACTGATATGTGCATTCGATCGAATCCGGGACATTCAGATAACGAGTCCAATGTCTTATTCACAAAACTTTTGCATGTTTCCTTTCCAGTCTCAGGTGACAAGAACCAGATTTGTTGGCCCTTACAAGATATTCCATCCATTAAATTAATTTCGACTTTAATTCCCGTATAAGAGAAAGTCCATAACAACAATAAAATAAAAATTCAATAACCAGATATTTTAAATTTTGCGACCACTGTGTGCATGTGGTTAAGCAGGGCCTATAATATATAACATATTATTACATAAGACATATTCTTTGGATTTTTTTATATTTCTGTCCAGTATCCCATATCTCGCCTTTAAAAAAATAATGTACGTTTGTACTGCTGTAAATAAGTGTATAAAGTAAAACAATGTGACGCCATTAGACAAGGATCAGTCAAACAAAAAATTGTTATGATGTTCGTAGTTTTGTTTGGTTTGGTTTTTTTCCCATAAAAACGTCCATAAATATAATGGAAATCATCCAACACTACAATCTAGTCATTGTTATAATCCGTGTAAAAAACAGATTTCAATTTTCATTTCAGTAGAGTATTCCTGAACAATGTTTCTTATTGTATGCATATATAACAAGTGCTATACGATTTTATAACACCACTTCTACCTAAATGGATTTGAATTTTAGATGTATTGGATACAGACTAGGATCGGCTGTGCCCGACACTTACGCAGCATATTTCCAAACTATTTGGATACAGTCATACGTAGCCGGAAACCGACGAACAGTAAGGTTCTCTATCAGAATGTCTAATTTATAGACTGAAACATGATCAGGAACTGGAAACATATGGGGCAGAGAGAGAATTATTGAGAAAAAACTAGAACTACATTGGTGATACCGTCCCGTTCCAGTAGACATGTTTCATATTCGACGTTCTGCGATGAAGGTCAATTCTAAACGCATGCTCGGTTTTGATTTACAATACCATAATTTTAACGGAACCATTCGCGGATCATGACCACATCTCTTCGATTGGACAGTTCTGGACAGGGGTACAGTTCGACCGTTAAACACTAATGGTTCAGTTCCACGTCTGTTGTATCTCGCTCCTTTTTGTAACTGAGTAAAACGAGAAGTAATTTCAATGTTCATATCAATCGATAATATGAAACATAATCTCTAGATTTACAGCTACAAATTACATAATATTATACAAATCACATAACATTATTTCGATATAAAAGTAACACAGATGAGGATTTAAATATCAATTATCATCATTACCAGATTGTTAATTAATTATTCTCAATCGGAAGATATATCGGTCAATCTGGGTTTGTGTATATTCAGCTGATTGCAACACCGAGGACAGTCCTATAAATATTTTCTGAGTTTTATATACCGAGTTATCTGATGTACCATCCCCACCACGAACCCTACCAAACTATGACGTACAGGAAATCATTCAATCTATTTGATCATTCATTGATTTCGCATCCTCGTAAAAATTAACAGCACTTTAAAACATGAATAGATATCTGATCGTTTTTAATCTTTCGTCGTGTATTATACCTATTGTACTTCGTCATAGAAGAATACACATTGACATGATGTCCGTTGCTTAATAGTACAAGAATATAATTCACAACACTAATGAAATAAAACATTTATTAGCAAGCCTTTAATATATGCCAGTAATATATGCTCTAATTTATCATATACGATCGACATGAAAATTGGAATGCTTGTTCCTTGGTCAATAGATGGACTTCGGGTTCAGATGACGTCAAAATTCCAAGATGACTGCAACAACGTAATGCTCAGTTCTTGATCCAGGTGCCCGTAGAGTAGGACGTTAAACCCTATTTCTGATTTAAAAATGAATTTCCATGAATAAAAAAAAAACGACTTCAGGTAGATGTATGAAGTAGGACTACTGTTTGTTATGTTTTAGCTATTATCGCATTAAGACAACTAGTTCAAGTAATCAGTTCTCAACTGATACAAGATATTGCCGTTATATAGTTATTTCATCACTTTTCATAATAATGTTTTACAAACTGATGCTGACTCATCTTGCTATATAATATCCCAAACAATAATGTTCCTAAGATTAGTTCGAAGTCATGTTTAATTACGCACTTAAATAAGATAGTCTGCCAGGCAACGAAACATACACTCACAGCAACTAAGTCCCCCGGACAGTCCATGAATACCATATTTGGTAGGTTTTGTTAGCAAGCAATGGGGGCACTTACAAGACTCGAAAGATAGGCTGCCAGACCAAGTAACATATATAACATGTATACCAGCTAAGTTTTTGTTGGCGAGGGGTCATTTACTAGACACTAATAGCTAATCAGTAGTAGTAATCCATGAAGTAATTATCAGAAATAATTAAAATTTGACTGGCTTCTAGCTGTTCTCAGTACACGTACTTTGTATTATGTATCTATAATGACATACCTTTACATGTTTGAGTTATAAGAATGGATTGAATAATTCAAGTCAATTAGTATTGTTAACTTTATCTACTTGTGCGGCCACTAAATTTTCAAATTGACAAAGGGACCATAACCCCGACAGTAATTATAGGAAATCTTTGAATTTAAACACTGTATAGAAGAAGAAGAAACTTTATTGCATAAATTTTTTACAAGGTCATGTAAACATAAACATAATAGAAATATACATGAAACAAACAAAGGATAATACAAAGATACATGTACACAACTTATATACAAAAGCTCCTAAACATTTTATAATATCTACATTTTTATTCATCATCAGTATTTTAAATTGTTGTAAATCATTTTGTTCACGAAAAAAAGTGGACGAAGGGCGTCGAACGGACAGGGTGACGGCAATAATACGGTCACATTTCAAATTGAAATGAAATGGGGTTTAACGTCCTGATTTTCTACAGTTATATTTTATTATCGCTGTAAATAGTTGGTTATGTTATATGATACTGCACTACTGTTTACTATGTACGTCTTAGAGGGGGGTTGGGATGGCCTAGTGGACTAGAGTGCCTCGCTTCGACCTCTAGCCGGCCGGTCACCTCTGGCTTGCGGCTGTGGTTTCGAGCCCTGGTGTGGTGGAGATAGGGGCGCCTTCTCGACCTCGTGGGTTTCCTCCGGGCACTCCGGTTTCCTCCCACTGCTAAAGACCGCTACGCGCAAGCGAATTATTGAAATAAAATTAAACCGTATGTTAGTCCTGGAATGACCTAGTTTGTGTTGAGTGGACGTTAAACCCCATTTCTCTCTCGCTCTCTATACGTCTTAGAGGCCTTAGAGGATTGAATTGGAATGGATATTCTGGGCTGTCCGGGCTAATGCCATGGAAATTTTCACAAGCAGCCGCTCTACGATGCTTATACCCCATAGTGTAACTATCAAAAACATACAGCTGACATAAACAAATCATTTTCCGGTAATCGGATGACAACTTTAACTTTCATGTTATCGGGAATCGTTAAAAAATTCAATAGGATTCTTTTTTGTCATACAGTGCACAACATTTCAACAGACGCTTAGAGCGTCCACTGTGAAACACGAACGGTCAAATGTGCTGCTGGCAATATTGCGATGTGGGCGTGTATAAATATTGTGCTCTATTTCACCGACTTTTAAGAGTTTCGTGGAAGAGGAGTGTATACGACGTATATAAATAGGACAGGAAAGTACATGATGTCATTTTCTATTTATAGCTTCCACCGTTATCAACACACATAAAGGCTGCGGTTAGATGATAGAATGTTGTATTGTGACGAGTCAGTGGTTAATATTTCTAAGAAACATGTATCATAATATAGTCTTTCTATGCGTTAAATTTACATTGATTCAATACAGGTTTTATTCAAAGGCTAAGGGGGTTCCCCAGGGCAAAGTAGATTTTAGATTTTATCAAAGAAATGTCACAGTTTTTCGTACTGCGATTTCTCTGCCTGGCTAGTGAGTGACTGCAAAAAGAAGTTTTTTTAAAATCTAGTCCTACAATTTAAAATTGACCAGAAGGCTAGGTAATAAACTTGGTGGGTCTATATGCATCATTTGATTTGGTCACGCAGCTTACAAAAAACATGATCCAACAACCCAACAATCAAAAGACTGCAAGTGTCCGGATTCGATATAGAGATACCGGACAATCTCATCACAAAGTGTAATTCTTGGCTTTTTTGTTGGCTGGGGTGGGGCTTCCATCCAAAGGCTGGTAGCCTGGTAGATTTGGACAGAAAACGATGTTGTCAGAACCTTACTAAAATTTCATAACCATATTCCCAAGATCATTATTCTTTAGTGCTACCCGTTTTCATTAGCCTAGACCAGTAGGGCGTTAAATCTCATTTTGTATAATTTCCATTCCCGTAATGCAAACGACTGTGAAATAATATGCCACGTGGTATTTTACTTATAGAATTTACATATCAACACAAAGGGAAAGTTTTCGAGAGTTGTATTGCGACACTACTTTTGTCCCTTAATTTGAATGACGCAATTTTTTTTTTCTTCTAAATTGTGTTTAGAAGTTACACAAACAGTTTCGATGCAAAAGTAACAAATATTTAAATTAGATTACTTTTATTGGTAAACTTCCATTTTATGAAATGGTGCCCGACCCTGCCTGACCACCACCATTAAATAATAATTATTGTGCCAAAGGAGACCTATCACTTGGTTAGCCGTTAAGATTGGGGTTTTTTTATGTACGTATCGTTGTTGTAAACTATAAATTTATTTATTGTTTAGACAATCTTATAAAAGTTTTACATATTATAATAACAACCAGGAAGAAATCTTCACATCTTTACTCATGAGTTATGCATGATTGATGTATGGGTGTATACATATACAGTGCATCTCCGATTACATTACGCTTACCTTGACCTTTATTTGGACCGGTGTCTGTCTTAAGATTGTTGATTATCTACTGTATGTAATAAACAAACAAATATTTTAATACATGACATCATTTAAGGGAGAGAGAGAAATGGGGTTTAAACGCCCACTCGACACAAACCATGTCATTTCGGGACTCACATTATTTGCTTGCGCGTTTATAGGGTTTTTTAGCAGTGGAAGGAAACCGGAGGACCCGGAGAAAACCCACGAGGTTGAGCAGGCGACCTTACCCCATGTCACGTACAACCGGGGATTCGAAACCACGCCAGTTGACTCAATGACAGGTTTTATGATACAGCACACACGTGCTAACTATTCGGCCATCCACCCGCCAACATTCATCATGTCATATCAAGAAAATAAGTTTTGTTTATCAAATTTATGATATATTCACATTACCAAACATTACTTATATTAAATACTATTGAATGCATTGTATGCATAACGTGTGAAATGTGCCTAAATATATCTACAAGGCCGACACGGGTTTGTTTTGAACGATCTATTTAGTCTTTGGCATTTACAGCACGTGTGAAATGTGGATAGTGGTCTCTATAAGACATAAAAAGACCGGGTTTGTTTTGTGCGATCTATCCAATCATTAGCAATGAGTACACGATAACTGTTCTAATAACACCAACCAATGAAATCGTGGTATATATAGTAAACACTTGGGTTAACTATAACTCGGTCAATATTTTTTTATACTCGATAACAGTACAGCAGTATGACTTAACAACTTGTTGATTTTCAGTGGAAATTAACAAAAAATCCTCATTTCATTATTTTTGGAGAAGTTATTAATGTGGCCTTGACAATCGTAAATTCTTTGCTCCATGAACTGTTAAAATATATCCCCCACCTCCTCGCATAGCTTATAAGGGTCTACTGATATATTTTCAATAAAATCATTTCAATAACTAACAATCAGAAGGATATGATTGATATAATATAATCTATCAGATATTTTCATATTAATATAACGATTTACCATTTGATATAGTATGAGCATATATCAGACAATGATCCTATATATTGATGGGGGGTGGTGGCCGAATGGTTAGCGTGCGCGTGCTGTATCATGCGGCCTGCCATTGTCAACTGGCGTGGTTTCGAATCCCCGGTTGTATGTGGCAAGGAGTACGGTCGCCTGTCCAACCTCGTAGGTTTTCCCCGGGTACTCCAGTTTCCTCCCACTGCTAAAGACTCCTACACGCCAGCGAATTATTGAAATAAAATTGAACAGTGCGTTAGTACCGAAATAAGCGTTTGTGTCGTGGACGTTAAACCCCATTTCTCTCTCACAAACACTATAGAGAACTAACTGGAACTGAAATGAACTGAAATTGGGTTTAACGTCCTACTGTTCTGCTCCTAACCTGGGCTAATGAAGACAGGCATACGCCATACAGTGTTCTGTGAGGGAAATTGTGTCTGGCAGAGGCGCTACGGCCTACTATTATATCGAATTCCAACTGCCAAGGGATCTTTTACGTGCACGCCAATGTGTACACGGGACCTCGGTTTTCCGTCCCATCCGAACGACTAGAAGCTGTCCTTGTCAGGTCCTCCGTCCTGCATCAGTGACACGGTGAAACCAAGCCGGAAAATCTGGATGAGCTTTCTCGGCCAATGCTGGGATCGAACACGCGACCTCCAGGCTAGCGAGTCAGCATCTTACCAACTTAGCCACGTGATCCTCTTAACAGGAACTAATATAATTTCCCGGGAATGTTTTCAATATAGAGAAGTAGCAGAAGTAGGAGCTATTATAATTTTCAGTATTGTTTATACTTGGACGCGACATTGCAACGTTCTTGGAATTTTTAGCGTGAAGTTCCCTAGGAATACGCCAATGGTGTCTTGTTTTTAATGATAATTATGGATTTCATAGTTATTTTATCCTAAATGGCGGAAATTCGAAATGACTGTCGATATGGCATCCCCGTAGCGCCTCTGCCAGGCAAAATTTCCCTCACAGAACACTGTATGGCGTATGCCTGTCTTCATTAGCCCAGGTTAGGAGCAGAACAGTAGGACGTTAAACCCAATTTCATTTCATTTCAGTTCCAAAAGTGATGGAATGAGACAACCGCAGTGGGCATAAGTACAAAAGATAAAGTACAAGTACTTTACTTCTTTGTTTACGATAGATAAATAAATAAATAAATAAACAAAATACGTCCAGGTAAAAAATTCTCCACTTTTCTTCATTCTGACATACATTAAATTATATAACCTAGCTGTCTGTCTTCTATGGGCGATAATATATATATACATTCTCAAAATAATAAATTTCCATGACAATAGATTATAAATAATGTTAGGTAACGTATAACAAAATGTTATAAGTATGTAATACATAACATGACTTTAGTCTACATAGTCTTCCTGTTATAATTTGACAATGGTCAATGCAGAAATAATGAGATAAAATAAAAGTTCATAGACCATAGAATTATGTAATCTGGCTATAATAAAACCTGTTCATCGCGATTTTCCGGCGTGGTTTCCCCTTATCAGTGATGCAGGACGGAGGGGCTGAAGGGACAGCTGTATAGTCGTTCGGGTGGGACTAAAAACCGAAGTCCCGCGTTCACATTGGCGTGCACGTAAAAGATCTCTTGGCAGTTGGAATTCGATGTAAGAGTAGGCCGTAGCGCCGCTGCCCGGTCAAAATTTCCCCGATAGTACACTGTATGACGTATGCCCGTCTTCCATTAGCCCAGGTTAAGTGCAGAAGAGTAGGACGTAGGACGTTAAACCCCATTTCATTTCATTTCATTTATAATAAAACGTAAAGTAGCTAAGTGTCTAACTCAACATCATTGAAAGTCTTCGACATTGAAAACACGGATTATTAGTCAATTTAAATCAACATGGAATAAAAAAAAGGACTACTGATATCCAATATTCAAGACAAAATCAACACCGAATATGAGTTGTTTGGCATTGTGATCACATGAAAAGTTACATTGCAAATCTATAATCTCTTTGCCACAATCCCTTAATGTCAGTACTCCTCTATAATCGCAATACTTCTCGAAATCACCTAGTGCACAAAAAGCACGTTCCAACGACGGCTGCTCTGACAGTTTTTTAAGGTTCGACCCTATGTCTATCATATTCAAATATGCCACCTACCGTAACAGTATATTGTCACGTTCCTTGCCATCTTCATGTCATTTTCTTTCTCAATACTGATCTCCATTGACAACAAGAATGATGGAGATGACTGTAATATTTGAGATGAAGGACGATGACGGTATTCATCATTGTAATCGTCATAAAAAAAACTTCTGTAAATATGAGAGTCAAATACCGCGAATATACTGCCCTAAGATTTATAAAAAAAAATGAAATGGGGTTTAACGTCTTACTGTTCAGCACAATTCGGGTTAATGAAGACGGACTATACTATGCAGTGTGGGAAGGGGCCGTGGTGGTTCAATAAGTAAGACTTTCGATCGCTAACCTGGAGGTCCCGTGCCATCGGAATGTTGCGGCGTGGTTCCCATTTGACAGTGAAACGCATAGTCGTTAGAATTGGACGAAAAACCGTGGTCACGTGTACACATTGATGTGCACGTAAAACAAGCCGTAACCGTTCCAAATTTCCTTCATTAGCCCAGTCAGTGCCCCTACTCCAGTTGTTAATAGACACTTTTGGCAAGTGAAATTTTTCCTATCCGTATCACGTATGCGTATCGTATACGCGATACGTTGTGTCAGTGTACTTTCATAGTTTTGGTAGAATCTCGCGTCGCGTACGTATGCGCGTCACTGAGTTGAGCTTTGTTCTATTACAACATGATAGCAGTTATCTACCAAGATCACCAGTAGTAGTCAAGTGCCTAGCCCACAATTTCCCGGAGTGAGTGATGTCACTCGACAGTCGCTGAGCTATTATAAAAAATTAATGTCGCATCTTATTAAACAAAAATCTTTGACTTCGTCTCGACAACAATTTTAGGTTTCACTAATATTATCATTTATACCCCTGTACCATCGAATCACATTTACAGATTTGCAAGGTGCCATATCTCCCTAAATTTAGCACGTAGATCAACCAACTGACAGGAAAAGTATGAAAATTCCGAGAAAAAACCCCAATAATGATTAAATTCAAGTCTTTATTATGGTTAAATGAAAGCCGTTCGATACGGGCTGTCGTATCCATGTGCCGTATCAAGTATGAGAGATGCGCATACATTGATGACGTCACACGCAAAATCAGTGTAAGCGATACGTACTAGGAATTTACGCTTGCCAAAAGTCTTTATTTTACGTGCACGCCAACGTGTACACCTTCACCCTAATATTCATTATTTCCGAAGTAATAACACCTCGCACTTAGATTAATATGTTATCAACAACGTTTCCTAACCCTTACTTTTCTGAACAGTGCAATTTGTAAGTGATCTGAAGCACTGGGGATGTCCAAGTCTCATCCGGGGAGGGGGTTCAACAATTTGGTTTTAATCAAGTTTCAGTCGTTATATCTTGTTACAATATTCAATTCTTCGTCGGGTTCTAGAAATCAATCTCGTCTGTCAATCTCATATTCCACATAGAAATGCTCTTTTCCCAATTCTTGTTCCGATTCTAATTGATTAATTTAGGATGTCGACGTGAGGTGCACGTTTACTTAAATATGTTATTACTTTCTTTCTCTCTAATACTATCAAAAACATGTGATTTTCACTTTATAAGATTTTGGTTGTTCGCCCACTGCTTACTGTATTACAAAGTGTCATGTTTAAGAATAGGTGTTGCTTGATTTAGTCCAGATTAGATCATAGTGGAGGCGTTATCATCTGTTTAGTAGAAGATTAATAGCTGTAGCAGTTTCACATTTTTATTTTATGCTCTAGTTAATAAATTCACAAACTTTGACACGTGGGCTAGGAATAATTTTATTTCAAGGATGGGCACATAGCAATTTCTTCGTGTGTATACGACAAATCGTCAAGGTCATGGATTACAGATCATGGAAATCAATTTCTTGGGGTTTTTTGGTTCGAAACTTGCAGACATTTAAACAAACTGTAGTCACTGTAACGTTGTATTTTAAAAAGAGAAAAATGTTTTAAAATTGTTTTTTCTTTGTGACACATTATTCCATAAAATAAAGGGAAATAAATTTTATGTTTTGTAGTTACCCATGTGCGTTTATGTTGCGGTTATATTCGTGTGTGTTCGTGTTGTATTTGTTTATGTTGTATTCGTCTGTGTCGGGGTTGTATTCGTTTGTGCTAAGATTTTATTCGTTTGTTGGTATTGTATTCGTTTGTTTTGCGGTTGTGTTCGTTCATGTTGGGTTCTATATTCGTCTGTGTTGGTTTTGGGATCGTTTGTGTTAGTGTTGTATTCGTTTGAGGTTGTATTCGTTGTGTTGAGTTTCTTATTCGCTTGTGTTGAAGGGTTTGCTGGGGCTTTATTCGTTTGTCTCGGGGTTGCATTCGTTTGTGTTTGGGTTGTATTAGTTTGTTTGGGTTATATTCTTTTGTGTTGAGGTTGTATTCGTTTGTGCCGAGGTTGTATTTGTTTGTGTTGGGATTGTAGTCGTTTCTGCTGGAGCTGTATTGACCATTTTGTTGCCGTCTAAAATTTGTAGTTCTAACCTGTCATGTGGCGATTTACCTCGTTTAAATACAAATTATATCCATTTGTCTTCGTTTGCTGCGAGCTACATCTCAGGTAGATTGTTAATATTGTGCACTAAATTCCAACTTCAAAACTATTTATTTTATATCTGTGTGGGGTTTTACAGACGATCTAAATATACTATTCAAAAAAAGTAGGGGGCATAATACTAAAATATGCAAATGACTACGAAAAAAGTCACTATAGAACCTAACCGAAGAAACATTTCCAGTTACATGTGACGCCCAAACGCACCAATAGCTACCGCATGGAATGCAGGTGATGCTTGGGATCATCATGGGGGTCCAACCCAAGATTTGCACGACTCTGACTTTGAATGTTACAGTCATTGTGGCATTGAATTCCAGGGTGGAAACATCAGTTTAATTCTTTTAGTGACCAGAAAACAAATTTTGATATGCGTCGGCTTACCCAAAATGAAAGGTTACGTGCCCTTGGCATGCTACAGATCGGCGCAACACAGGCGGTTGTGGCACGGACGATGGATGTTTCTCAGTCTCTCATAAGCAGGCTATGGTCCAGATACCGTGATACACAATCTGTACAGGACAGACCACGCTCAGGTCGACCAAGGGCGACAACTCAAGCCCAGGATCGATTTATCCGTCCCTTGGCCTTGAGAAATCGTGTCATCACAGAAAATCAGATCAGTGCTCGCTCACTGGTGTGAGAGTGAGTGGCCAGACGATTCGGAATCGACTGCATAGGGGTCACCTTCGCGCCCGACGTCCTCGCGTGATCCCTTGTTTGAGAGATCATCACATTCAGGCAAGACGTCGCTGGTGTAGGGATCGTCAACACTGGGATAATCGACGCTGGAGCAATGTGATGTTTTCAGATGAGCCAAGGTTCACTGTTGGTTTTTTGGACAGACGTAGGAGGGTGTGGCGTCGTCGAAACGAGCGCTTCCAAGACGTTAACGTCATCAGACATGATCGATTTGGGGGTGGTTCTGTTATGGTGTGGAGAGGCATCACTGTTGCTGGAAGAACGGCTTTACATGTTGTTGCAGGGCGTGTTACAGGCCAGTACTACCGGGACAACATCTTGGCAGTCCATGTTGTGCCGTTCGCACGACGTCATGGCCGCCGTTTCATCTTCCAGGATGACAACGCAAGATGTCACAGGGCCAGGATCGTTACAGGCTACCTCCAACAACAGAACATCACCACATTACCTTGGCCAGCACTGAGTTCCGACCTCTCCCCCATCGAGCATGTCTGGGACATGCTTGGACAGAGGTTACATCAACGTCAACAACGTCCTGCCAATGTCCAAGAACTTGTTGCTGCGTTGCAACAGGAATGGGACAATCTGGACCAAAATGACATTAGACGTCTCATTAGGAGTATGCCACGTCGGATCAATGCTTGTTTGGCAAACAGAGGATTATTTACCCGTTACTGACTTTGTTGTGATGCTGTGGTAACTTTGCTGTTTGACCCCGGGTATCATTTTACCCTTATAATGGTCAGTCTGTGCCTTACTTAGTCTAACGATCATTTGGAACAAATCGATGAATGTGAACTTCATTTCATTTTGTCATTTGTTTCTTCGTCAGTTTCATTAGGTGACTTTAATAACACTTAAAAATCAAATATCCCCTACTTTTTTTGAATAGTATAATAAGGATGTGGTCCAGGTTTAACTCATTTTGTTTATAGGGTAGTCCAATTTAGCCCGTAATCGCATCGTTTATCGTTGCTGCCCATGACTTATGTGGATTTATTAGCTTTCGCCAAGTCAACAGTTGTGATTGTATAGCGTAGCGATAATGATCATCTGTAATACTGGTCGATTGTTGATCATTGGTAGCGGTTTCTGACGCCTGCATTTAATATAGTGTTTGCTAATTGGGTGACGCTACTGAACATCTGGTATTTGTTTTTTTAAACAATATTTTGATTCAGCAAATATCTGAATTCGGCCTATGCCCCCGACCCATCTTCGTCTGACTGGATACATGTACACAGTATAAATATATAGAGTTTACATAAATACAAGGCGCTGATAAAGCTCGGGGGACGGGGCGGGGCAGGGGGCCGTGCCCCCACCCCAACCCCAGTGACATAGTTGATTTTCATTTTAGTTTGCTTTGTTACTGTTGTAGTTCACACATCTGCTCTTTAATAGATGGTATAAACATGATTTTCGCATTGTCTCCGCCAAAGCAACCCAAGGTTGCAAAGTATTACCCTTTGTTCCAATGTGTGGTGCCCCGCCCCCCTCCCTCTACAAAATGCTGGACCCGGGCCTGAATACAGAATATATATAGGATATATATGATTGAAGTTGTTGATTATCTTGTATGTAGTCTTTGTTTAGGTTGTTCATCTCTAGTGATGATATGAACCATGACACTGCAAATCATCTGTAGTGGTTGTCTATGATCATATTCGTGTGTGTTTCATGGTGTGCACCCGCTGATCATCTTGGTGTGTGTTTCATGGTGTGGCGCCTGATATGATCATATTGGTGTGTGTTTCATGGTGTTGAGCCTGCTGATTGGTGTTGTATGGTGTTGCACTTGTTTATCATCTGGTGTTTTTTTATTGGTTGGTAGTGTTGGTCAAATTTAATGGCCTTTCAAGTACGGCTCTAAATATCAATTGCGGTGTCGGCTAATTATCTACTGGGGTTGTTTTTATGTTAAGGCGCTGGTAGCGATTTTGGTTTTTTGTTTTTAGTATTATGTTTGTTATCGCTTGTGGTACCCATATTGGCCTAGATAGCAAATAAATCATATTCGTGGTATGGTGATCTATAGTAATTATATATATTGTACTGGTGTGCACAGTAGTCTATATCAAATATAGCATAGTGGAGCCCACGGTGGTCTATATCAGATATATTGTACTTGTGCCGATATTGGCCCATAGCAAATGTATCATATTCGTCCCCATAGTGGCCAAAGGAAATATATTGTCTGGTGCCCACAGTGGCTATAGTAATTATACCGTATGGTGGCCGATGCCCACGGGGGCAAATATCCTCCAGTCCACAGTTGTCTATAGCAATTATATTCTAGTGGTGCCCACAGTGGTCTACAGCAAATAACATAGTCTATAATACAATAATATCATTGATCTTTCGTTAATATTTTAAAATCATAATATGTGTGAACCTGTCATGACATTTACAATATATCATTCGTAATTCTATTTGTACACTGCGTGTTCGATACAAGTTTTGCCATATCTTTGAGACAAATGCTATGGGAGATCATAGTATACAATCCATAATGGTGTACATCATCTTCAGCTAATTTACAAATAATGTTTTCATTAATATTCTTTTATAAACCTAATATGTAAATATTAAAACTGGGGAAAGTGTGTACTATCTGTACGTTATATTTAAATGGCTAATTATAAAGATCGTACTCTTTGATTAAAAACCACAAACAATATGACACTTGTTTTTGTGTACCTTGATATTATACTGATGAATCGTGTAATAATAAAATTACCATTATTATTATCACGCTTTTAACTTCTAATGTAAAATACGATAACATCAAACAGATCAAAACTTTGACAACGACGTGTAAAATTTAATTCCAGACCGAAGCATGCCCACACGACGACACCCGCTAATAGAAGAGTAAATTAGATAACACGGTAGGTGCTCAACATCTGTGTTGGTATTGAAGTACGTTATCCTGATCAATATACTGCGATAGTGTGAACTCCCGTTTTACCCGTTCAATATCTAACACTTACATGTGATAACTGGTGAACAATATTTTGATGGAAATTATAAAATCATTTATGAAAAACGAAACCCATTAATATGTTAGACGAATGTGGCACTGCGGATTCAAACGTACTAATATACGATTTTTTTTCGCGCTTTATTTCCACGTGTACTTTTAAAAGACCCATTCAATATCATTGTACTGTAAGATATGATACCAATATTAAATGCGCCGTTCAGTTGATTATTGCTTTTGTTATGCCCCCCCTCTAATAATTGCACTATTATAATGTCAGCTCAGTAAGCATTCAAAATGACATGACAATAAGTCTACCAGAATAATTTAATGACATTAACAACCAACTTTTATACTATAATTATTAAAGATGTATATTAATTTATGAATATTCTGAAATAATGTCCATTATTTATCTTTAGATAACGTCAAGTGCTATTTTTGTAGACTACCAGTTTAAGGAATTGAGTTAAAACATTGTATTTGAGAACCCTACAGACTTGTAGGACTGTAGGTGTCAATAAGTTAAATAACAATAATAATATAGAGCTAATTTGGTGGGTTTGTATTAATTAATAATAATCTTATAACTGCTTATACAATACATCTACATAAATATAAAGCATATATTTCATAAAATATTCATAAATTACATATTTCATAAGGTATATATATTCATAAATTACATATTATTTCATAAATTACATATTATTTCATAAAACATATATTATTTCAGAAATAATATATTCAATATCCCTTTCAGAAGTAATTTTGTGTGATATTCTTATTGTATAGGGAAATACTGTTGCCAGATTAAGATGATTAATTATACCATATATGGTCAAGTTAAATGATAAACAATGAGTACATCTTGAATACAATGTACGTGCATTCTCTTCTCTCACGACTGGTGTATATTCTGATGAGTAAAGTCGCCTGTGGTATGTAATAGATATCAGACCATGTATACGTATACGACATGAGTCAGAATGATTTCACACATTGTGGTAACGATATACAAGACGCCAAGGGCTATATATTAGTTGAAATATAATTTTGGTAGATTTCGTACATTATATAGGTAATAAAAATGAAATATATTATGCAGTATCGTGACGTTCTCGTTCTATTATCATGATTGCGTGGTCGTTCGGTGTTAACATGTGGTATACTCTAACCACCTCAATGTTGTATTCTCGCCGTCAGATACAAAATTTCTTGCTCTGATAAACAAAACAATTAAGAAGGTCGGGGCTACGTGACTAGCTCTCTTATCGCACTTCTTGGCCTGATGTTGATAATAAATTGTTTTATTTACAGCATATACGCAATCTCATTGGCTCGGGTTTTTGCTACGTCAAGCCAATCACAGGACCGCATTTACCTGAATAGTATTTCTTAGAAAAGTCCCGTAAAATCAGATGCTAGCCATGACCTTTAATTCAAGGGTCATATTGCTCCAACTTTATTTAATCACTTTATTTTGTCTAAAATTAAAATTATTTAGCTTTATTTTGCATTATTGCTCGTTTTCATCAATGAATAACTACGTAAATAATCATTTGCGCAGCTAAACCGCTCTTGACCTATATCTACACATAAATCGAGTTCATAAACACGACAGCTTATGATGTTTGCTTGGAAATGAGGTCATGTGACCAATTCCGAGAAAGCTGGCCATCTAGCCTATAAATATAGGCGCACATGGCGTAGACTACTTTAGTTTTCATCTAAACGGTGAAGGATAAGCACGTAAATGAAAGGCGGTGAGTGTTCACATTTATACTTACTTACCTATTATACATTCAAACTTATACAAATAAGAATCGAAAGTAAAAGGTTTTATTTGCGGGATTTTATTGGTTTAAATTTAAATTAAATGTTTCTACTTACAATCAATAATTGTGCGTCAATTTAATTTTTTCATTTTTGGAATATAAGTATTTATTTATTGGTTAATGATGATTATTATAATAACTCTTGCTAATTTTCATTCAGGTTTGAAATTGGAACAACTTGATTATAACTGTACTTTTTTTATATTGGAAATTAAACTAATTTCATTTCAATATTTAAAATGGTTTAAAATTTTAACAATTTATATTTAATGTCATCTTTTATCTTTCAGAATTTGAAATAATCGAGCGCTATTTAAGCCTCTGTGACACTATGACTGAGAACGATCCAGATACCACGACATGGGATATAGATCAAACAGTAAGTGATGATACCTCTAAAACCATCGAATAATACATATTATAGATCAACATACACATAATTCATCTTATTCTTCCTAACATTATAATGCAACAAAACACATTTAATTAGTACGTGTATATGATTTAATTAGTTGTTTATTTTCTTATTTAAGGTTCCACAGTATAATATCAGCCCGAATCATATGATGACCAGTGGAATGGATTTCAACACCTTAATGAAATCTGATGAAAGTTTAAATTTGTTTCCTTCATCTAATGAAGAAATGAAATCATCACCTACTTACATCACTGATGCTTCTGATCAAAACATCAACAAAGAGGATGGGAGTAAACATTTCTTAGATTTAGACCAGGTTCTCTATGATAATTCTGTATCAAATCACGATTTGAAACCTGCGACCGGCGACTTTACACCAAACCAATCCAGACTGGAACATGATTTGTGGGAAGAGGAATGTTTGCTACAGAATATGGATATCGAAACAATGCTGATCTCACAAGTTAAAACCGACATATGCAACGAAGCTAGGAGTCTTGGCATCAGTCCTGGTGAGTATTTATTTGAAATAATGAATTAAATTCATCCAGTTTTTTGACATAGTGAGTTATAATAATTATAACAACACTAATTATCTGTTGTTATATTTTGTTCAGTTAAATGTATAATTTGTTATCTTAATCTTTTTTTATATCTTAATATCAATTAAATTTATTCAACATTATTATCCATTTTAGTTTGTTAAATGTATAATTAATCTGAATTTTTATTTTTATTTTTAAGATCCAACCCAATGGAGTGTTAGAAATGTCCTGCGGTGGATTGACTGGCACTGTGTTAAGCATAATCTTAATCCTAAACCCAACACCTTATATTTTGAAATGAACGGAGTCAGTTTCTGTATGTTGTCTGAACTAGATTTTAGATGGAAATATCCAGAAGGGGGTTCCGTCCTATTTTCCCAGTTGGAAATCTGGAGAAATGGTAAGACATTTTATATTTTTAATGGCCCCTTTGAACAGTTAGGACGAGAAGAATATGTTTAGTATAGAGATCTTGTGTTGTTTGAAAACGCCTTCCTATAATAACGACCTTCACCTTCAAATATCGTTTAATTTATTGTTGTGTTTATCTGCGCTGGGTACAAATGTATAGTGCACCTTTCGACTATAAAATTTAGCAATAAATACCCCGGGACAATAATTGTTCAATTTTAACAGAAGGTCAAGTACTGTCAATAATTTGTGTTATGAATTGTTAATTTTTAATTCTGTTATAAAGTTTTAATCTTTGATTTTATTTTTCTGTTTCAGCATGTAAATTAGTGGTACCTAATATTCCTAAACCAGCACAATTGGAAGAGTCTAATGGTATCGAGTATCATAATTCACCCTGTGGTTCCCCTGCACCCAGCGTAGAAAGTCATGATAGTAATTTAAGTTCTAGTCCCATGAATTCTTCAGATGAATCATATCCATGCAAAGGTAAGTTTCCTTGTTTTAAAAACAAATATACAATACATATAAAGATGTACAATATACACAAAAGGGGGTGTTATTAAAAGACGGGTTTACCTAGAAATGTGAGTTATACATTTGAGCTGCTGGTATACCCCTACTAACGGTGTAACTGCACAAACTCGCAAATGTTACTTACAGCTCCGTGGTTTTGTTTTTTATCTCTTGGTGTTTCCCCTACGGATTATAAGGTTGTTTACTAGTTCATATAAAGAACTATTTGTGATCTTATAAAAAGCTCGCGTCTAGATCAACGACCCACCCTATTATATTATGTCATATTGACATTTAAACATTCTTGTCATGATGACCTTAACATGCTATAAGTATACTTATATTTTATATGTATTTATTGTTTATTTATTTTCTACTTCAGGTCGACCAAAAACTACATGTGTCAGACCCGCTATTCACGAACATAAACAAACCATTCACTTGTGGCAATTTTTAAAAGAACTTTTAAAACAAAGTGATAAATTCAGTGGCTGTATTAAGTGGTTAGATAGATCAAAGGGTATATTTAAAATAGAGGATTCATCTCGTGTAGCCAGAGAATGGGGAAAAAGAAAAAATCGTCCAGCAATGAACTATGATAAACTCAGTCGTTCTATCCGACAATATTATCGTAAAGGCATAATAAAGAAGACAGAGCATGCGAAGAGATTAGTCTATCAGTTCTGTACACCCTATTTATAGAATATATTATTTCCGTACCTTGGTTTTTATTATTTGTAAATCCCATCGAATAATTGGGGTGCATTTTTCGCCGTCTTCTCTTCACGTCGAAGTAGCTGATACAGCGGTTTTGAGGTGGCGATAATCCAGATCTCGAGTGAAACTAAATATATGGCATGGTAAAGAAGACTACCGAGATATCGGAGTTTGGGATGTCAGAACTTTTGGTCTCGATTGACTAGTATGAAACTAGTTTGTTGGATTTGTTGGAGACGTAATTATTACGTCATATTGTTTGTCAAATTTTGACGATAGGCGTTAACCAAAATGGAGCACTTTGTTGATAACACAAGGCAGCAAAAACTTGTTATTTTTTTATTTTGTATATATGTCAATCATTTTGCGTTTACATTATCTACATCTCAAGTATACCTAACGCCGTTACGTTTGAGATTTTAAAGTAGCGCAATTTCACTCATTTTATTTAAAGAAATTGTTTGGGCAAATTATTTCTCGATTTGGAATAAACAAAACATATCTTTAGTTACATAACAATAACATTATATTATGCAAATCTAATTTATCATTGTATATGCATTTTATTCTTTCTTATAAAGAAAGCAATTTATTTATGTCTCTTACCGCATAATGCTTTTTTTTTTAAATTTGTATTATTTCTCCTAAAAGGAGCATTTGTGATATTTGTAAATAATATATTTTTTTATTAAAATAAAATACCCATAATAACTATGTATGTGTCAGTTGTATGCCACTTTTGAAACAAAGGCTGAAGTTGGAAAATATTTAAGGAACAACTTGGACTCTACCCTGATATAGATTTGGGAATTGTGATTCCAGGAGAAAATGGTTCAGTCTGTCTGCCAAATAAAAAGGGGAAAGTGAGAGCCCCCCCCCCCCTTAATGACAAACAAGCTACCGTCGTTACCAGATGTGGAATGAATAAAAGGAAGATTATTTTCGTCATGCTATCTTAGGTCAGCTGTTGATCGAAATCAGATCGAAATGGATGCTAATTCAACGTATATTGCAGAATTTTAGACTTTCCCATAAATAAAAGGGTATGATAATACCTTTTAAAGACTATGCAAGCAATCATTCTCCAAGGGGTAAATGTTACTATACTGTGCATGATTTTTGTTTGGGTCGCTCTGGTATACTGGCTCTAATGATGTACTTTCGGTCTTTGTCATTTTTTGTTAACATGTTCATTCCTGTTTTACAGGTTAGAGGTCTTTTATTATCGAACTAAAATCCCAGGTTCCAGTTCTCCCCTGTGTCTAGACTCAACAAAAGGAATATATTTTTATCATTAAAGTTGTATATGTAATCCGAATGGTCTTAAGCGCACGATTTAGGTTACAATTTGGGTTTATCAGAAGGTGAGGCACCGGATCACTCACCGACAATTCGATGCTGTTATTGGCAGAAAAAGAAAACCTTTCGGATTTTCCAGCGTGGTTTCCCATTATCGGTTTATGGAACTCCAAGCAACATAGAAGACATCCTAACAGTTTAGATTTGAAATAAGGGATAGTTGCCACAGTGGATAAGTGGATAAGACGCTAGCTCGCTAGCCTGATGGTCGCGTGTTTGAACCCTACATAGGACGGAGCGAGGAAACCCCGAGGTCCAGTATATACATTGGCATACTCGTAAAAGACCCCTTGGCAGTTGGAATTCGATATAAGATTAGGCCTAGGCCATAGTGCCACTAACCCGGGCAAAATTGTCCTCATAGCGCACTGTATGGCGTATGTGCCTCTTCATTAGCCGAGCAGAACAGTAGGGCTTTTCATTTCATTTCATTCCTCAAGCTACACTTCTTTGATGGCGTTTTAAAATATCATTAGGAGCACCTCATCAACAAGTCCATACACAACAGTGCAAATATATATAATTAACAAATCATGCACATTTATATTTATTTATTTATTATTTAATTCATTCGGTGGCGTGATCAATTTGCTGTAGATTTAAACCGGTATGACCTTCAACGTATGACAAATAAGGAAATGTCACGATGTCTTATCTCCCCGGGCAAATCTGGGGGTGGAGTTCGCTAGGGGTCTAAATTTAGTTATGTTCATGTGTGAGGGCGAATTTCTATTCCTTTAACAAAGATTGTTACCACAATTATTTGTCTCGTCATATCCTGGTATGATTATAGCATGTATATAAATAAATAATCTGGTTTATCGCGTACATCTTAATGTATAATTTGATACATTGAATTGGGTATTATAGGGACGGTTCCACACAGGCCGTCTGAGTACCATGATACATACACTGCCAATAGGTTCATTAAACCTACGATAGTCTACACAAGTAAAATAATAAAGGTAAGCATATATATTTAAGTGTAAAGTGGCATATATAACTAAAATATGTAAATTAAATATTTTCGTTTTACATAAATATATACAATTTATATTATTTTCATTCATCACTAATTCTCCTTCTAGGTGAAGTTTTGAAAACAGGCATTATGCAGAAACACAGATAAATTGCTTTTTTTACACAAAAGTATAAAATGCATATACAGTGGTGATATGGGGTGGGGCTGGGGTAATTTCGGGTCTGATTTAACATGGTATGTTCTAGTTAAATGAGATGCTTACTTTGAAGATTCAACGTGCGACCCTATTTTAAAATACCCCAACCCCAAACCGCCATCTCTATCCATTCATACTTTGCAAGAAACTACACACAACACAGCAGATACATATTTACAACGGATAATTTTGCACAAAGTTCCAGACCTAAACTTAAAGCCAAGCCTATAACTCTATAATATCTTGCATAATATTCGAAATTAAAAACATGAATCGCGTAATGGACTGTTAATGTGTTTCAAAAAAGATAATTGATTAGAACTTACAACTACTTTATATCATATCACATTAATTTGTATTTTTAGACCCATTTTTCTCTCTATTGTACTGTTCGAAATAATAGAGCCATACACCCTTGAACTCAAGAAGCCACCCGTCCCTTGCATCGATCACAAACTATGAGAGGAAAAAAAATGTGTCGTAGCACACCCCAACGACTTAGACATTGGGGAAAATAACAGAAATCCACTCATAAATTTTACGATAAAGACCAAGGCCGTCCGCCCCCCCCCCCCCCGGCCCCTACCCAACGCTACATGGAAAGGTTGACTTGCAGACCACCCACAAGCAAATAATAAAAAAAAACTTAGACACATATGACTTACAGATCACCCGCAAGCAAATATAAAACAAACTTAGAAAATGATTTCCTTAAGTGTAGTAAGGGAGGTTACTCCGTTAACCACCGTTACACGAAAGCCATTTATAAGACAAATATGTACGATTTTTTTTTAAAATTGAGATTTTTTTGAAAGGTTGTGGTGAATAATCATGAGTTTGAAGTGGTAGGGTCAGAAGATTGATTTGACCACGTGTAAATACTCAGTTGATACAAAAGCCACGCCCTCCTATCGATCTGTGGAAGTGGAAGTGGCAGAATAGCAATTAAGTATTACCATGCTTTAGCCAAAATTTACAAAAGTTAGCCACCTACAGAGTCATTAACCGGTGGAATTGATACCGATGCTACCGAGGAAGACAAAGACAGCAATTTATTTATTGATATTCAATGTGGTCAACATTTTCTTTCCAATTTTACACCACGTGATATGTTCCAGTCCACCTAGCCCCTTTTATAACATTTAAAATTACGTTTTTGACCGGACGTCATATAAATAGTTTGGACGAAATAACCCGTAGATTTCATCGCTGCTCGTGTATATGGCCCACTGTCATATAAAAACTACAGTTCAAGGCTGAACTTGACAGGCTAGCCCGACTATCCGAGCTGGCCCTTACCATGTAACCAGTATTGATCTGTGTCCAAATGGTGGTCTGTTGCCGATGATAATAATAGAGTTACCTCCCTTATAAAATGTTACTTTTCACGTAGCCGAATTCAAGAATTCAAGATGTGATTCCACCTCCAGCAGGACAATCCTTCGTAAAGATCTTTATTATTATGTTCTAAAACCAAGAAGATAGAAGTGTTTCGACGACAGAAAAAAAAAATTAAAACTACTACAACCAGCCCAATCAGTTAACATTTGCAACTTTGATAGGAACAAATGGACTCACTGTAAAATTCTAATTCAACATGTTGTGACGGTTCCGTCCTTATTAAAATTTTCTCCTAAGCCCCCACCCCTACCTCACACACAAGAAAAAAATAGGTTGCCAGGCAACGAAACATACGTCCACACAGCACCTACCTCACACGCAAGAAAAAAATAGGTTGCCAGGCAACGAAACATACGCCCACACAGCAGCTTAATCGTCCGGGGAGTCAACAAGAGTTGTTGCATTTTAAGTAATCATCAGAAAAACATAATTCAAACTCACCTATAACTACGGTGTAACTGTGATATAATCAAACGTATTTTTAAATCAGATAATAATTGTGACCTCCAGAGGGACCACAAGCTAAAAAGGGTGATTTTTCGTACAATCAGGGGCCATAATTCAGGAAGTTACGATCCGATATGCGCAAATATGCAATGGAACCAAGATCTTTAGGTTATAAACATGTATTTCAAGTTTCATCAAAATCAGTTCACAATTGTGACCTCTATAGGGTCCACAACCTTGATATAACATATTTTCACACTATTCGCGTACAAACGGCGGCCATTTTATCCGTTAATTATGGTCCGATTTTCACGAAATTCAAATTCTCTCTTCATTACTATGTAACGGTGATATAATCAAACGGTTTTTTAAATCGGATAATAATTTTGACCTCCAGAGGGACCACAAGCTAACAAAAGCGATTTTTCAGACAATCAGGGGACATAATTCAGGAAGTTACGATCCGATGGGTGCAAATATCGAAAGGAACCAAGATCTTTGGGTTATAAACATACATGTCAAGTTTCATCAAAATCGGTTCAAAATTGTGACCTCTAAAGGGTCCACAACCTTGATATGACATATTTTCACACTATTCGTGTACAAACGGCGGCCACTTTGTCCGTCAATTCTGGTCCGATTTTCACGAAATTCAAACTCTCTCATCATTACCATGTAACGGTGATATAATCAAACGGGTTTTTTTTAAATCGGATAATAATTTTGACCTCCAGAGGGACCACAAGCTAACAAAAGCGATTTTTTCGGATAATCAGGGGACATAATTCAGGAAGTTACGATCCGATGGGCGCAAATATCGAAAGGAACCAAGATCTTTGGGTTATAAACATACATGTCAAGTTTCATCAAAATTGGTTCAAAATTGTGACCTCTATAAGGTCCACAACTTTGATATAACATATTTTCATACTATTCGCGTACAAACGACGGCCATTTTTTCCGTCAATTTTGTTCCGATTTTCATGAAATTTGAACTCAACCTCCATAACTATGTAACGGTGATATAATCGAACGTTTTTTTTAAATCGGATAACAATTTTAACCTCCAGGGGGACCACAAGCTAAAAAGGGCGATTTTTCGGACAATCAGGGGCCATAATTCAGGAAGTTAAGATTCGATTGCGCAAATATCGCAAGGAACCACGAACTTTGGGTTATAAACATGGATTTCAAGTTTCATCCAAATCGGTTCGAAATTGTGACCTCTACACTGTTCACAAGCTAAAAAACGTGAATTTTCGTACAATCAGGGGCCATAACCCATGAAGTTACAGTCCGATACACGCCAATATCGAAAGGAATCGAGATCTTAGGGTGATGAATCTATATTTTAAGTTTCATTGAAATCGGATAAAAATTGTGAGCTGTAGACTGTTCACAAACAATTGTGAAGGTCCGGACGGACGGACGAACAGGGGCGACGACAATATACGTCTACATGAAAATGTGGGCGTATAAAAATCGAATTAGCACCCCCTTCCCCCCCCCCCAAAAGAATATCTCGCTGACAATAATGATTTTTTAGGAGTGTTCAAATTGGTAGGCGACCCGTGGGGTTGGGGGTTGGGGTGGGGCACAGCCAATGTGTCATCATTACCTCCTGATCCTCTTGTCTTGATACCATACGTGGAAGGTAACAAGCTAAGCCGCTATGCTGACGTTATCTGAATGAGCCTCGCCAACATGAGTCGCCTTGTGTTGTTTACGCGCGTTGCTACCATACCAAGTACGTGTGTTCGTCTGTGTCCACCTCATTAAGCTATAGGAAGAATAAATAGTTCAAAATTAGCTCGATCTCTTGATGGTACCACAGGTTGCACAAATTATTGCCATTTCCCTGGGACCTGCCCTTTTACACGTAACAGGTTTAAAATAGGCTCTGGTTTATTTGTCGCCTACAAGACGCCGGTTTTACTTCTGACCGCCCGCTCTAGGAACTATTGGAAAATGGCCCTGAACAGATATATTTCCGAATCCAATTAGGATTATTGTTTTGGGGCAGAGGGGGTTGGTATATTATGGAAGCAGACGCCCCACCCCCTTCGAGTTAACGGGGCGATGCCAAGAATCCGCGACAAATGACCGAATATTGTCTTGTCATCGCAAAACACATGGAAAATGTTTATTATTATTCTACTTCACTATACACATCCGCCTTTCTGATGAGCTTTATTTCCATATATCGGAATATAGAGGATCTATATACCGCGCCTAGCACATGTTGAAATTCATTAGCGGTTGACTGAAGTAAATTGAACACGTGATGAATTCTGTTCTGAGAGCGGTTCAGGATATCTTGTTCAATCTAAAGTAATACCTTGTTTATGTACCTCCTTCGGCCTATAACAAGAAGTTATATAGTTCTTCCAAGGAATGCAATAGCATTGGGAGTTGATTATAGGCTTAATTATGTGACACTCAATATCAGTCTTTTTATTGATTTGTTGTTGGGTGGGCCACTGAAGGGATGTTCGCTAGAAATAAAGAAATGAAATGGGGTTTAACGTCTTACTCCTAACTGGGCTAATGAAGACGGGAATACGCCATACAGTTTGGGATGACGCAAATTTTGCCCGGGCAACAGCACTATGGTCTACTCTTATATCGAATTCTAGCTGTCATGGGATCTTTTACGTGCACGCCAATGTGAACACGGGACCTCGGTTTTTTGTTCCATCCGAACGACTAGACCACTGTCCTTATCTGACCCTCCGTCTTGCATCAGTGACAAGGGGGGGGGGGGGGGCACGCCGAAAAACTTTCTCAGCCAATGATCGGATCAAACATCTGACCTCCAGGCTAGCGAGCTGGTGTCTTACCCGCTTAGCTACCATGACTCTAGAAATGGTTCCACTACTGATGTCTTCCGTCTTACTTTAGCCGCATTAGTGGTTTTTCCTACAGGGTTCCTTTGGGCAAGTTTTTTAGTCAAATGACTACAAAAAGTTTACTGGCCTATAGCTCGCTTAATTTACAAATTAACTGGCCCAAAACAGCACTGCACGTAGCGTAACATATAATAAATCAATTCTTATTGAAATAAAGGTGAGGCCTTGCCGCATAATTATATGATTTTATGAAACCCATCTGCTACGCGAAATTTCAACTGGCCGGTGTCATGGCCGCAAGTTTCGTAATACGTCATTAGGCCTAAAACAGAAACAGCGCTATGCAAAGAAAAACTGTTGGGTAACTATTTTAATGTTCCAGTCTTCATTATTTGTGATAGAATCACTTTTTTCAATACAAACTGTAATGATGTGTGTTGACAATTTTGTGTTTGAACCTATTTGAACTTGCGTATCAATTGTTACCTTAAACACAGTTTAAGGTTACAAGTATAGTTACTACCGTGACTTCCGCTAGAAATAAAGAGGCATCTTATTTTTTATCTCCAATTGAAACCATCGAGGAGGCCTCCATACTTATGCAACTATATATTATATTTTCTTTCGCACTTTGCTTATTTATACGTATTTATTCGCATCGTTCTATCATTTCAGGTACCAGGGTAATGTTCCATAGAGTACAAAATGATGATTGATTTCAACACAAGTATTGTTTTTTTTTGTTTTTTTTAAAAAAAACAAAACCGGGTGAGATAAATGTACATTTCATACACTTTACGAAGTACATCCAACCTGATCCCCACTAACGGGCTGGAAATTTGGTATTGCACAGGCCTTTCTTCTACCCCTGGCATGTAACTGAATGGCAGAATTTCACATTTCGATCATTTTCTGGATGTCCACGATCATGTTTCCCTGCATAATATTCGCCTCAGAATTCTCTTCTCATCCAAATTCAACATTTCAGGTCTACATTTCAAAACCCGGACATATCAATTTCGTCTCTGATCTCTGTGACACTTGTGGAAGTGGAAGGCAAATCGTAATCCAGTCGAGGATCACTATGGTGGCCCATGGTTATCATTGAAAAATGTGTAAAATATCCACCGCAAATGTTAAAAATTATTATAAAAATTTGCATGCAAATAAAAATTCGCTAAAAAAAAAAAAATAATAAATAAAACCAAAATAAAATAAATAAAACTTAATCGAAAATGAAATAAAAAATAATTTAAATTAAATTAGATCTAAATTAAAATCGTTTTTGATAATTTAAAAAAAAACCAAAGTAAAATAAATTTAAATCAAAAACTGAAATAAAAAAAAAATAAATCAAAAATATTTTTTTTTTTTTTTTTTTTAAAAAAGAAGTTTTAAAACTTAATTGAAAAAAAAAATTATATATTTTTTTTTTTTTTAAATCGAAAAGCGAAATGAAAACTAAAATACGCATGTCTCTACGTGGCCCATCGTTATCATCAGCCCATCGTTATCATTCAACCGGAACTGTAATCGAACGCGCTGAAACGAGAGTAATTCCCCTTTTCTTCGCGGTCACGTCGGTCAAAAACTTTTGCCATCATGAAACATGAATAGAAATTAGAATTGGAATGGATCGAAAAAATGAAATCTGGGCGCGCCTCAAAAAGAAGATGTCTAACAAGAGGACGGCAAAAAAGGGCATCGCATCTTCAAACGGCACGGTACCACCAAGGGAAATTGTGGTTCAGCGACTATCCTCTGAACCGGATAACAAGCAAACATACAAACCAGTTCAACCGAGGGAGTTTGTGTCATTTGACTATCCAGAAATAACAGTAAAAACTTTAAAATCTGCATGCTCTCATCATTTTAACCTGCCTGCAAAGAATTGTGATGTTCTAGTGTCAAATAAAGGGCCAAGCTGCACCAATATTAACCAGATACCTATGAGAAAAGATAAGGTAGGTTAGGGCCTAAGGCTAAGGCAAGGCCACAATTTGATATTTGTAATTTAAATTTGTTACACCAATGTAGAACTAAAACAAAACAGGCCTATGAGTATTAGAATCTGCCAATATTAATTAATACGTAATAGGCTAAAAAAGATATTTCAATAGTTAGACTATTTAGACCTACAAATCAAGGTGCATTTGTTTTGTCTTTTTGTTTAAATTATTTCAGTTTTTCAGTCCCCAGTAGGCCTACTGCTGCAACTGGGGGGATTTGTATGTTGAGGTCTACGCAATCAAATGCCAGGCCTTCTCTTTCTAATGCCTGTAAGACATAGGCCTAAATGAGATAATAAGGCCACCCACTCCACCCCCACACACAATGGGCAGTGTGTGAATGCATTAACATTCGAGGATTACCGGTTGACATTCAGGCGGAATATCTGTAAGTGTAAATCTGGTAATTTTTCTGCAAAGATATTCTGCTGCTATAAATTGTATGTGGGGTATTTTCTTAACTTTTAAGTAAGTTGGTACTGCAGTGTCCTTTGTTGTTAAATGTATTTGATTAAAAACCTTGATTTTCCATTCAGAGCTTATTTATAGACTTGATAGTAACTGAGTATATTTAATAATATCCACATTTTCATTTCAGGTATATTTAGTTCGTTTTGTGATTGACAGCGAGAATGAAGATTCTGCGAATTACAGTAGACATAGAGTCACCAGTACAGTTTCTGCATCATCTTCACAACAGTATAACTTTCTCAATGATTCCATCTCGTCACCACCTAGTAAGAAACGATCTGTTAAATCTTCTGAAAGTGAAAATGGTTTTGATAAGCCATCGTACCCTGTTTCTGTGTCTGTTGAAAGCATTCTTAATGCTGGAAAGCTGATTCAACCTGTTAAAAAGACTAAATGCGTCTTAGATTTTGAAAGTTTTAACATTCATGATAAAGTTTGGAAGATAGAAATGTCTGGCGAAGTTCTAATTGAACAGGAAAGTTTTGCTTCTGGGGGCTTTCGTGAAGCTTATATGGTGGAAAAAATAAAAGACCATTCAAAGTGGGTTCTTAAAAAGTTTAATCAAGCAACTGTAAAAACTATTCTTGAAACACTAGATTCAAGTTTGGAGGATATAACCAGGAAACAAGTACAAATGCATACAGCTGCATCACAAATATCCAAGGCTTTCAACTCAAAAATTAGTCAAGAATTTGGAGAATCCTTTACTTACAATAATGTCTATTTTTGTAAAATAAACACTACACCATACACGATTGAGGAGTATGTTGATGGACAATTTAAAAAATGGATAAACAATAATGGAGTTATTGTACCACTTTCAGATATGGCTACTATTAAAGACAAGGAGATTTTTTTAAAAGCTCAGTGTTTTGTTCATTATACATACGAAAAGTTTGATAAGAAATTAATGGTTCTGGATATACAGGGTAGTGGATATACCCTGTTTGACCCAGAAATCTGTACAACAGAATTGATAGATACTGACTCGAATCAAATAATGTTTTGTTGTGGAAATTTATCTATTACTGGCATTGAAACTTTTTTAAGTGAACATAGATGCAATAAATACTGTCAAATAATGATCGATAAAGAAAAGTTAATTTCTGCTGAAGATTCTTCAAGTGAATATGAATATTTCTGAAGGTATCATTTGTTTGCTGTGCAGGTTTATTGCATTATGACCTAACTGATATTTTAATCTCATATTTACTTCTAAAAATGTTTAGTGGGAAGAGTTTTAATATTGTTTAATGTTCAGCTCCAATTAGTCTGAGCTCTGGCATCAGGGAGTTATTTAAATTTAAAGCAAGCCTTAAATATATCTCCAGAAGACTTGAATTTAAGATTTCTCATCTCAGATAAAGTAGTCTGTTAAAACATTTGTTTGTATATTTTATCTTGAATAAATTATTATATTATGTGTTGTTTAATAAAATAATATAATCATGTAAATGTATCTCTTGTATCTTGAATACTTGTTTTATTTTCAAAGTTATTAGTATATAGACATTCACTTGTCTGATTATTCATATGGATTTTCAATAATATCAATGGTGGTAATAGGCTAACTACTTGTATTTGAGCACCCAGATTTTCCCATTCTGATGTCTTATACAACTTGAAATTGAGAGGGGTTTTACATAGGCCAAGCCTGTTCCCCAATCCCATTCAGACATTCTGAATAAAGTATTGTTTATAGAAAAAAAAGAAATTGATTGAATCGGCCATTTGTTGGCCTCACAGTTATTTGAATACTGGTGTCTTGGTAAACAAAAGCCTACTTATACTACAGAGTGGAAAAGAGATGGAGTTTAACACAAACAAGGTCATTTGGCAACTAACATATGGTACAACAATTTCTCAATTATTCGCTTCCATGTAGTTTGTGTGCGATTGAGAGAGAGAGAGAGAATTGGGGTTTAACATCCAATCACCCTAGGCACAAACTAAGTCATTTCGGGACTAACATATGGTTTTAATTTTATTTCAATACTTTGCTTGCACTTAGGGGGTCTTTAGCAGTGGGAGGACCCAGAGAAAAAACCCATGAGGTTGGAAAAACTACCCTACTCCGGCGATTCAAAACCACACCAGTTCACTCAATGACAGACCTTATGATATAGCGCACGGGCTAAACATTCAGCCATCCACCCCCCCTGTGTGGGATTGAAACCAAGTCACTTAACTCAATGGCATACCTTCAGATCTAAAGGCACACTGTATGGCATATGCCCATCTTCATTATCCCAGTCGGAGTAGGACATTGAACCACCTTTCATTTCATTGCATCTATTCATTTCTTAGTGGATGACTGAATTCTAGGACTCCTGACTAATAATGTCCAACCAATTGCTTGTAGATATAACAAAATTCACTACATAGTCATGTTATTCTTTATTTGAATTGTAACTGAATTTTACATGTACACTACAAAAACCATTTCTACAAGTTGGGCTATGCATACTGGTGTCGGCAAAGCAAGCTAACCTAAAATAAGTCTAATCTAAAATAAGAATCATCCTAGCCAGGGTCTTCAAAATAATGATTGCAATATCAAGAACAGTGGAGTTTTGGTTATATTCATTGGAACTGATGAATGTAACACCTCAATGAATAACCTATAATTTCACATTGATGATTTCAGATACAAATAAGCTTCAAGAGCATCAGTTAATTCCAATTCTGATAGATTGGGCAATAGTTCCTTGCTTCGCCTTTCTAACTCTTTGTCAACAAAAGCGCCATCATCTAATACATCAGCTAAGTTTTTTACATCCTCTAACTCTGCTTCAGACACTCTTGATCCTGAAAACACAATATAAAAACTTGCTAACTCGGGGCATGGCAACTGCAACATATGCAAATAATACTGGAATCTTTGACTTTCATATATAGGAGCCTTGATGGTGAAACTGGCAACATTTTAGTTGTACATTATTTATAAACGAAGAAATATTGAACATGCATGGTGATTTCATTGAAATGCCTACGCATGATAGTATATCTGTATTTTAAGCTGTTTAATGGTCATATGTGAGACATTGTGTAGTATATTGAAAGTATATGAAAACCAGACATTGATTCTCATTCATTCATGAGGGATATGACATTGGTATAATGTATACATACCACATTCAGTAGAGCCATATGTTTCTGGAAAGTCATACAGGTGGTTGGGAATTCCTTTGGGCAGATCACTGTTTTGTTTCCTCATGCGATGGTTATTCCAGAGTTCTACAAACTTATTGATTTCCTCTTGAACCAGTGGTAAATAAACTAGTGCAAGTATTTCTCTGAAGATATAGAACATATGTACCACATAAGTGCTTATATCTTATTAATAATGATAATAATTCTATATCATTTGAATTTAGAGGAGTAAAGCAGCTAATATGTTTGATTTTATACCAAAATTCTTTTTCTTGTCTTTTGTACATAATTTGAATTCGACTTAACCTGTCTGTAATCTCATCAGGGTTGTAATAACCCTGATCGAATAAATACTGGAATTTTTCCTTAAAGTACTTAACAAGACGAGAGTGAAGTTCACGCCACCATCTTTCTATCTAAAATTATAATGAGATAATACTTATCAATGTAAGCAAATGACTGTTAACCAAAATGTTTAAAACAAGGCATCCCAATATGCAACCATGGAGGTTTAGATTTTGATAACTCACATTCAACAAATGTTGTAAATTAACCAGTTGTTTAAATAATTTATGCCTTTTGCTAGAAAACATCTCTATAATAACAACTTCCCCCCCCCCCCCACATACTGTCCCTACGTAACTGACGACTCTGTTATATCTTAAAAACTGGACCCTGTAAGATATGATTAATTATATTTTTACAAGATGACAGTTATGACCAACTGTTCAAGAAACAGACGCTATTCCAACATTGGCCAGAGAGGGATTTTGAATGGTTACAACTTAAACCAATTATATAGAAATCCTACCACACCTTGTTGGATGTTGAAGATCCAAATATAACAGAATCTTCTGGATTTTCAAATTCAGTACTCTGCAAATAGGCATGGATAGTTGCCATGTGACCGTTTTCTGATCCTTTGTCCAGGCGCAAAATCTGACTTATCACTGGGTAGGAAAAAAAGGCAGATTATTGTTAAATGATCTAAATTTAATATTCTCTCAAATATACTTTTTTGATTTACCATAAACTTTTTAGACACTTATTACCTGTTTTGAGCTAAGTAGTGACTGCCCCTCTTCCACTTTCCTCCCCCAAAAATAAAAAAATATCCATGTCAAAGGTGGCTTGCACACGATTCATATTAGATCCTAAGCCTATAAATCTGTAAAGACTGTATCTCAGTATACAGTAGGACATGAGTTATCAGATGATGTGCAAATTTGAAAAATTAAATATGAAATTAAATTTTCTTTCAAAAGTAGATCAGTGAGTAAGGGTTCAAAATTTGTTAATGCAGATTATCTGGTAGGACAAATAACACCCATAGGTGTAAGAGCTGGGGGGTGGGGGGTGATACTTTGTAAAAGTTGTATAAACAAATATTGTGTTCTTGAATGTGTCCAATTTAACAGAGAATTTAAATTCAGAGTGTCTATAGTTAGGCAATTAAATAGAAATCTTATGACTCGAACCCTCTTTTGTTTGCAGTACAGTAAGCCATGAGTTAGTTACACAAACAACTGTTTTTAGTTGTGTAAATTACAAGTAAATAAAATTTAGTTCTCTTATATTGATGATTTAGAAATTAAGAACTTATTCATCGTAAAAGAGATAGTGTAGAACCTGTCATTATTATTATTATTATTATGTAACATACTAAGAACCTAACTACAGTTTTTAGGCACCTACCACCACCGCCCCCCCCCCCAAGTCAAAAATTGCCCCATACGCCTATGATAACACCAATTGAATACTAAAATTATGTATTTACTAATTACCTCCAGTTCTGCTAATGAATTCATGATACCATTTCCCAATAATCTTGGGATTTTTATTTGTTTTTCCTACTTTAACATACAAAAGCTTACAGCTGTAAACATCTTGGACACCATATATAGCAAATGGGAACATGTTCCTCTGAAATCCCATTAACTTGTCATGACCATCTGCAGAGTATGTATGGTTTGGACCCTGAAAAAATGTTACATAAATTGTAATGTTCTAAAATAATATAAAAAGGGAGACATTGAAATAATTCACCTTTGGTAGGGATCTTTAGTAGTGGGATGAAACCGGAGAAAACCCACGAGGTTGGACAGGCCACCCTACTCATCGCCACGTACAACCGGGGATTCGAAACCACGCCAGTTGACCCAATGGCAGGCCGTATGATACAGCGCGCACACGTTAACCATTCGGCCATCCAACAAAATATCTCTTTCAAGTTGCTTCCATGTCATTTTAAATCAATTTTTATTTAGTACAGACGCGCACTGCCAATGTAAGGGTACGAAGACAAACGTGCTTTTAACATGCTAAAATGTCAAAACTATCACTGCCCGATCTTAGCCTTTAAGGCTTTAGCAGGTTAAATTATAAATTAGATTGAATAATACAGTCTTTGAAAGCTCTTATAGTCTAATTATAAAATAATACCCACCCACATGTAGCGCTCAGAAATTTTCATTAGATTATTACGATATGACTAAAAACTTACCAATGACGTAAATGTTCCAATACCGCCCCTTTTTCTTCTTTTTATTTTCGGTGCTCTTTTCTCAAGCAGATCATCATGGTTTGAAGTTAAAATATCGTATACGAGCTGCCTTGGAACTGCTAATTTATGGTTAACTCGGATTTTTTTATGCAGCAGTCTATATCCAAGTAGTTTCCCTGGACCTTGCAGTTCTTCTTCAATGGCAGCTACAACATGGTCTATTCCAACATGATAGTTGATATATTTTATACCGAAGTAGGCTAGCCGACGGCTAAGAGTTGGAAGGCTCCATGTGTACTGATCGAAGTCGCGTTTCATGTAATCCAAGATTTCAGATCTTGATAAATTTTGCAAAACATAGTCGTGAAGACTTGACTTTAATAGTTCATCTTCCTTCCACGTACATGTATATGTCGGACACAACATGGTAAAAATGACTACCAAACTAATTAGTGGGCAGGCCTGTAATCAAGTTAAATGGATAGAGTATAGAGAGACTTATGTCGAAGTTATGATATTCATTGACAGTTCATTCTTGTGGTAATTGGCTGATTGGGACCATGGCTGATTGGGACCTGGTTGATTGGGACCAGATTTGTGGCTGACTGGGACCAGATTTGTGGCTGATTGGGACCAGATTCTTGGCTGACTGGGACCAGATTTATGGCTGATTGGGACCATGACAAGGCTTATTCGGACCATTACTTAAATGCCGCGAGTATTTAAAATATGTTTGCATATTTTTGATAAAAAGACAACTATGGCAATAAATAGTGTAATTAGTCACAAATAATAGTGTAATTAGTGATTGACGGCTTCAATACAAATGAGCTAAATCACAGAGAATATGCTTCACATTCTTGGCTGATTGGGACCAGATTCTTGGCTGATTGGGACCATGATCAGACCAATGATAAGAGTGTTTTAAATATGTTTGCATGACAATAAATACCACCCAGTATTATAAAATTGTAACCCAATATCAAAAAGCCTCATATCAGTATAATTACTGCAATGATGCGATATTTTGTAATGAATGAGGCTGAAATAATGACAGACAAATATTGTTCTTTGTATAATATTTTACTTATTTTACTTCATATAGTGATTCAATTCCTTTACAAACCAATATTTTATTAAAACATACAAATATTTAAAATTATTTCATATAAAAATACACATTTCAAAATATTTCATATAAAAATACACATTTCAAAATATTTCATATAAAAATACACATTTCAAAATATTTTATATAAAAATACACATTTCAAAATATTTCATATAAAAATACACATTTCAAAATATTTCATATAAAAATACAGACCTGTAAAAAATAAACACATATATTTCATAACCTTTCATGATTTAGTCGGACCATATAAATGCGCGGCTTTGTTTAGTAAACGACTTGTGGTAATCTCATTTTCACAATATTGTCTCCACAATTCCATTATTTTTCCTTCTGTTTTTCTGGTTTTTGTTGTTTTGTTGTTAGTATAAAAACTCAGGTAGCAATATACAAGACCCTAATCACACCTTTTATTGTTAATTAATGACAAGCCTAATAATCCAATAAATAATCAGATCCAATCACACAAATTCCCTGTTGTGGCTGTCAGTAAGATCTGAGTAATTTTCATGTAGTAATATAAAGTACACTTTCCAAGATATCCCCTACCTGTTTACTTGTGTTAAAATTGAGTCTATAAATCTATTATGTTTATTTTCTGTACAAGGTAGGATATACATTTTGACTGCCTTTATGTACATCATATTTGAAATAACCGATTTCCTTTGCTACTGTATTGCTGGTTTTAGTTTTCAAATTTGTATGGTTTAAACATTATTTCTATAACATAATTACACACAATATATGTACATGTATAATGGTTTCGGATTTCCGTAATGCTACTGTATTGCTAGGGGCTAGTACCGGTATTAGTTGTCAAATTTGTAGGACTTAATTGCAATTAGCATAAATTGGTTTAAACAGTATTTCTAACATATAATTACACACAATGTATAGGCTATACTATAATGGATTCCAAAGCAAGCTATGAAGTTTATAAAATAAAATAAAAAATGATCTGTTTAAATTGCATAAAACGTATAATAATTTACATAAGTTTAATAAGATAATCTCTGTTAATATAATATAGTGTAACTGTGACATAAAAAAATGGAATATAAACATAAATAACGCAGGCCTACATAAAAAAGCACATAATTATATTCACGCTATAATTTATATTAAACTTAATTCAATATCAAAACCTAAGTTTCTAGTATTTTTTAATCGTGTGGTCCGAATCAGCCTAGTGGTGGTCCCAGTCAGCCTGGTATGTGGTCCCAATCAGCCAAGAATGTGGTCCCAATCAGCCAAGAATGTGGTCCCAATCAGCTTTGACTTTTGTCCCAGTCAGCCATGGTCCCAATCAGCCATGGTCCCAATCAGCTTGGTTTCCTTCTTGTTCCCCTATACAATACATCCGAATCACTGGATGTAAAATATCACATTATCATGATTAGAGTTATTCGCCCCTGCTTGACAAATTAGAGGCGCGTTCGATTACAATTCGGTTTGAATGATAACGATGGGCTGATGATAACGATGGGCCACGTAGAGACATGCGTATTTTAGTTTTCATTTCACTTTTCGATTTTAAAAAAAAGAAATTATATTTGATTTATTTTTTTTTTATTTCAGTTTTTGATTTAAATTTATTTTACTTTGGTTTTTTTTTAAATTATCAAAAACGATTTTAATTTAGATCTAATTTAATTTAAATTATTTTTTATTTCATTTTCGATTAAGTTTTATTTATCTTTTTTTGGTTTTATTTATTTTTATTTTTTTTTTTTAGCGAATTTTTATTTTCATTCAAATTTTTATTATAATTTTTAACATTTGCGGTGGATATTTTACGCATTTTTCAATGATAACCATGGGCCACCATAGATCACTATAAACGTTGCTTTGTAGTGTTGACTTTATTTCCGAAGTTGAAAAAGACACATTTGTATTTATTATGGCCTCTAATATTAGAAGATAACATAAATGGTTTGTGTGTTGACTGTTTTACACCTCTCTTGGTTAGGAATATTGTTGGTACCATCACAATTATTGTAAATCATTTGACAGGTAAGAGTGATATTGCACCATGATTACGGTTTTAAACCACTCCATGTTTGATTTATATTGAATTATCTCATCTTTTTACAGAATGCATTTATGTTCAAAATTAAAAATGTTTTTTGGAATTCAAAATTCCTGTTCTTTTAAATTTCTGTCTGAAATTCCGCACTTTGTTGATGTATTATAGTGTTTGCAGAATGAAGCACTGCTCATCTGAAAGTCCATGGATATTCATAATTTTTGGCCAGGGCATTGCATATATGTTTGTTTTTATTTTTAGATAACAACATATTTGTTCAGGTAGCAGCAACATGTGAGGCATAGGATTAAGACTAGTAATTATGTAGTGAGAGTTATTAATGGACACATTTGTCTTTAATATTTTCGTCTAGAATTGGAGAAGATGGATCACATTTGCAATTTCATAGCAGTTTGAGTTATATTGATGATATTACAACGGAGAGATAGTGAGTGTAAAGTATCTTTCTGCAGAGATTTTGACCCCAGTGAACATCAAATCAATGGGCGTATAATTGCTGGTCTGAGACCCTATGGATTAAACAAGAGTTTACTGGAGCAGAACGGAATGAGACAACTGGGAATAAAACGTGCATAAAATCTATTTTGAAAAAAACAAATTCATTTTATGGTTTATTCTATTATTTAAATGCGTCACTTCTATTTGTGGACATACATTCATTAGTTTATCTTTCTATAAACAATTAAATATTTATAAATGTCAGGTTTTTATCAACAGCAGCAGATGTATGATATATTGATTGTTATTACACACACACTGTTAAAAATTGACACAGGTATTCTAAACAAGGTAACTATCACCACTTGTTATTATACATACACTGTTAGGACTTGTCACATGTACTTTACGTAATATTATTACACATTATCATACAAATTAAAATCTTGTCATACGTATTCTAAACATTGTAACTGATTACTCATACACTGGAGAAAAAATAGGTTGCCAGGCAACGAAACATACGCCCACACAGCAGCCAAATCGTCCGGGCAGTCAACAAGAGTTGTCGCATATTAAGGAATTATCAGAAAATCATTAGAATTTGTTTGGTTTTTATAATCAAACGGTTTTTTTTTAAATCAGATAATAATTGTGACCTCCAGAGGGACCACAAGCTAAAAAGGGTGATTTTTCGTACAATCAGGGGACATAATTCAGGAAGTAATGACCCGATGGGCACAAATATCGAAAGGAACCAAGAACTTTGGGTTATAAATATACATGTCAAGTTTCATCAAAATCGGTTCAAAATTGTGACCTCTATAGGGTCCACAACCTTGATATAACATGTTTTCACACTATTCGTGTACAAACGACGGCCATTTTGTCCGTCAATTCTAGTCCGATTTTCACGTAATTCAAACCCTCTCTTCATTACCATGTAACGGTGATATAGTCAAACGTTTTTTTAAATCGGATAATAATTTTGACCTCCAGAGGGACCAAAAGCTAACAAAAGCGACTTTTTGGACAATCCGGGGACATAATTCAGGAAGTTATGATCCAATGGGTGCAAATATCGAAAGGAACCAAGATCTTTGGGTTATAAACATACATGTCAAGTTTCATCAAAATCGGTTCCAAATTATGACCTCTATAAGGTCCACAACCTTTATATAACATATTTTCACACTATTCGCATACAAACGGCGGCCATTTTGTCCGTCAATTTTGGTCCAATTTTCCCAAATTCAAACTCAACCTTCATAACCATGGAACGGTGATATAATCAAACGGTTTTTTTTAAATCGGATAACAATTTTAACCTCCAGAGGGACCACAAGCTAAAAAGGGCGATTTTTTGGACAATCAGGGGCCATAATTGAGGAAGTTACGATCCAATGGGCGCAAATATCAAAAGGAACCAAGATCTTTGGGTTATAAAAATACATGTCAAGTTTCATCAAAATTGGTTCAAAATTGTGACCTCTATAAGGTCCACAACCTTGATATAACATATTTTCACACTATTCGCGTACAAACGGCGGCCATTTTGTTCGTCAATTTTGGTCCGATTTCATGAAATTCGAACTCAACCTTCATGACCATGAAACGGTGATATAATCAAACGTTTTTTTAAATCGGATAACAATTTTGACCTCCAGAGGGACCACAAGCTAAAAAGGGCAATTTTTCGGACAATCAGGGGCCATAATTCAGGAAGTTACAATCCGATGGGCGCAAATATCGAAAGGAACCAAGATCTTTGGGTTATAAACATACATGTCAAGTTTCATAAAAATTGGTTCAAAATTGTGACCTCTATAAGGTCCACAACCTTGATATAACATATTTTCACACTATTCGCTTACAAACGGCGGCCATTTTGTCCGTCAATTTTGGTCCGATTTTCACGAAATTCGAACTCAACGTTCATAACCATGCAACGGTGATATAATCAAACGGGTTTTTTAAATCCGATAACAATTTTGAACTCCAGAGGGACCACAAGTTAAAAAGGGCAATTTTTCAGACAATCAGGGGCCATAATTCAGGAAGTTACGATCCGATGGACGCAAATATCGAAAGGAACCAAGATCTTTGGGTTATAAACATACATGTCAAGTTTCATCAAAATCGGTTCAAAATTGTGACCTCTATAAGGTCCACAACCTTGATATAACATATTTTCACACTATTCGGTACAAACGGCGGCCATTTTGTCCGTCAATTTTGGTCCGATTTTCACGAAATTCGAACTCAACCTTCATAACCATGAAACGGTGATATAATCAAACGATTTTTTTAAATCGGATAACAATTGTGACCTCCAGAGGGACCACAAGTTAAAAAGGGCGATTTTTCGGACAATCAGGGGCCATAATTCAGGAAGTTACGATCCAATGGGCGCAAATATCGAAAGGAACCAAATAGGAACTGTCAGCGAATATATCGTTCGCTCAAGGACAGTTCCAAAAGGAACTGGTTTCACATGTGCTAGCTTTTAAATTCCAATAAAATAGCGCTCCTGTAAACTGAAAGTAGTGATGGGTGTCGTACATAATATGGTGCGATATCGTTCACAAACAAACTTGTTTTGAAAAAAAAAACACCAGGTGATAGGTACATTGTTTAGAATACATATGACAAGGTTTTTTATACGCCCACATTTTTATGTGGACGTATATTGTCGTCGCCCCTGTCCGTCCGTCTGTCCGTCCACATTTTTTTGTGAACAGTCTACAGGTCACAATTTTTATCCGATTTCAATTAAACTTAAAATATAGGTTTATCACCATAAGATCTCGGGTTTTTTTGATATTGGCATGTATCGGACTGTAACTTCATGGGTTATGGCCCCTGATTGTACGAAAAATCACGTTTTTTAGCTTGTGAACAGCGTAGAGGTCACAATTTTGAACTGATTTGGATGAAACTTGACATGTATGTTTATAACCCAAAGATCTTTAATAAACTAACAAAACTATACATGCGCTGTGGAATAAATGCTAGTACCTTGTAGCTTTAAAGGTTTTAAAACCATTCATGGCCGCCATCTTAACCTGTTTCTAGTAATCTTACTTTATTGTTACGCGATAAAATCTTTAATAAACCTACCAGAATTGATTTTATTCTAAAACAAGTCTACACATTGGATCAAGTCTGCCAATAACATGTTGCGTCGAGACCTTTACTTTAAAGGTCATTTCGCTAGTGCACCAAAAACATCACAACTAGATTAAATTCATTTGCCAGAAACTGTCTTGATTTGATGGGTGTTATTGATTTGAGGAACAAGAAAATTCAATCTGTGATATGGTCGAGTATACAAAGAAATGGATATGATCACGAAAAGCTAACGAAATATCCCAGGGATTGTGTAAATCTAGGCAATCTATTACCCGTGTTTTAAGGAGACAGTTGGATTTCATGTACATGCCGGACTGAGAAGTTGGTGGATTATCCGAATGCAGGACAAGTTCTATATACCCCAATCATGATATTAGGTAAAATGTTATACTTCTTATGTAAACATGACTGTAAAATTGTCTGTAACACGTTACAAATTATTTTCTAAGAAATCCTTCTCGGTTTGATCTGGTTGGTCATGATTGTTACTCAACGTCTACGATAGTTGCAACACGGGTTTAAGATTGTCGGTGTATCTATTAATAAAAGAGCAAGCCTCTCTTGCTTGGGACTAGATGAGTAATGTCCCGGTCGAACCTTCGAGGCTATCCGTTGTTAAAACACAAAATGCATTAGAGTTTAACGTCCTACTTTTCTGCACCAACTGGGATAATGAAGAAGGATATACGGCAAGGCAGTGTGCTACGAGGAAAGATTTGTCGTACAGTGGTGCTGTAGGGTCTACTCTTGTTTCGAATTCAAATTGTCGAGCGTTTGCCCACGTATACGCCAGTGAGTACACAAGACCTCGGTTTTTCGTGCCATCCGAACTACTAGGTTGATCTATTCGCTTTGCGAGCAACTGTATTTTGGATAAGCCGAAGTCATTCTGGTTAATATTTTGGAATACAAAATTGTCGGCTATTACGGTACTGTTATAAGAGAGTAATAAGAATACAATAACCAGTAAAATTCTCGGACGTCATCTTGTTAAAGCTTTGATTATCAGTCCTAAAATGGTCCCAAATATGACGAACGTAAAACGACCAAAAATGTACTCATGTGAGTTTTATTGAATAAGAGATATCTAGGATATCGAAAATTCTACGTTAGCTGAAAAATGCAAATGGTGCAAAGAGACTTTAAAATTCCCATTTGGTTTACGCAACTGACTGATAATGAGACTTTCTTAATGCTTGCCCGTAGGTGTCAACTAGTGTATCCGGATTCGTTTTGAAATTAACCACTATAAATTTTATTTCATGAAAAAACTGAAATCGGGTTCCAGATTCTTCACAAACCCAAACATTAATAATACAAACAATCGTAATCGCCAATTTTGAAAATGGAAATAAAGAAATCCAGATTTGGGTGGTGATCGGACATTTAACAGTTGGCTATTAGTTTGAATACAAAGATGATCGGTGCAACGGAATTAAATTTAATCCCCAATAATTCAACGTTGGGCCGCTGTATGTGACCGGATATTGTTTACCATGAGTTGATGCATCTGCGTCAGGGTCCCAAGGTTTAGGAGCCGATCTAATATATATTCGAACACGTTAATTGAATTTATGACGCCATTTTAAATCTTTTATTTAGATATGAATCCTGTAATTGGAATTTCGCTTGTGGGAGATTATATAAATTTGAAATTAATTAAATCAATTCTGCGTTCAAGTGACTGATTTGTTGATCTATAGGCTTGTAAATATCGAAGTTTGATTGATATTTTACATACATTGCTATGTCAATGATTTGAGATAGTTCTTCTCTTTTTAATCTACATTGTGTATTTAAACGATCAATTATTATATTTTTTGATATAATCGATTAATTGTTTGTTTATAATTAACTTTCAATGATAGGGTCCCCAATTTACTGGAGTATGTCACCCCCACCACTCCGTTAATTACTAACGATAATTACTTAGCTCCTAAGGTCTCTCTGGGTCAAATGCCATAGTTTCGATCCAACAATTGTCCCTGACAAGAAGTATGGACATTCGCCTAGCCTCGCGGAGTTTTCCGTGTCCCGCTTTCTTCTCACTGATAAAGTTCCTAATGCGAATTATTGAAATAAAATTGTACCATATGTTGATCTTTAAATGACCTAGTTTGTGTCGAGTGGAATTTCAACCCAAGTTCTCCCTCTTTAGGGTCTACGACGTCTGTTAGCACATTCCAATACACAATTAATAATGTATTTATTTTTGTAGATGGAAGATGGGTGGTATTTGTAGGTTGTTGGTTCGCTGTGTGTATTATGGCAGGTAAACGTTCACATTGATAAATCAGTAGTTCATATCCAGACCAGTGCAAATTGCATGAATCGGTCCCATAGACAAGGGGACAGGGGTATATCGAATAATAAAATATTCAACTTCTATACACCCCCCCCCCTCCCAAACAATTTGGTAATAATGTTGCTGCCATTTGATTGGGTCTTTTTCTGTTCAATAGCTTAAAGACACTTCATATGGGGAATAGTGCTTTATAGATATAGGGAATAGTGCTATTTAGATATATGGAAGGGTCTATGGAACGAAACGTTTACTTGAGGGATGGATCTACTGGACATTGTAATCAAATAAAATCCTAACAACGCCACAATTAGTTATTTAATTTACATATTTCAATTACATTTTCCTATCCAAATTTTCCAATTCAACTATGACATCTCCGAAAATTTGCGTTTGATTTTCTGAATGAACATTTAAGATTACTACAGTATGTTAATTTTGCTCTCCTTTTTCATTATCAACAGCACTAGACCATACCCATGGTACACACTTTGTTTTTCCCGCACCATTTTGTGATAAATTTAATCAAGTAAATGGGGTTGTAAGATGGAAATATGGTGCCAGATTTCGTACTGTTGTTACATTGTATGGTACATACAAGAAATTTATACAGTCCATGGGTGAGGAGTTTCCACAAACACCCCTTCCTTGTAAACAGCTCAGTATGGGTAGAGTTACAAGATCAGGTAAAATAATTATATGGTTATTTCAGAACGGGGTTTGACTATAGTTACTTTGTATAATATTCAGTTTACATCGTTTGAGAACGTTGAGACATATCTGCTTACCATTTCTGAGATTTATTCGTTTAAGATATCTAAAAGATAAACTACATTTAGTGGGTTCCAAGGAGTAAAGCAAGATGCCTGTGAAAGTTGCTTTGACCAGCATAGTCGAGGCTTATTTTGAATATGATAAAGGGTTTAAGAAAGGCTGGGCGTTGATCTTGCCTTTAAAGTCACGTGAAAAAATCATAAAACGTTTTTATACCTCTTTGACATTATTTCAGCCGCCATTATTGCTGTAGTGAAAGAGGACATTATGTTATATGTACAGTATAAACACGATAACTTCATGGTGTATCCCCTGAACACTCTAAAAAATACGTATAAAATAATTACAGTGTATCCACCTGAAATGGATAGAACATTTATTGCCATAACTACACCTATTGCTAATACGAGACTCAAAGTTACCATGGCGCCATATTTGTCTGGTTTTGTGGAATATAATGAACTACATTATCATGCAGGGGAGATAATTCATGTGACCCTGAACAGAAACGATGTTTTGATGTTGTCTTGTGCTTGTGATTTGTCCGGGAGTGAAGTGGATTCTACAGCTAAGATAGTCGTTGTTACTGGAAGCTATAGAGATCAATGGAATAAGGAAATATTGATAGAACAAAGTTTTCCAAACTCTGCATGGGGAAGAAATTTTGTACTACCCATTGAAAACTGGATGAGTAATGTTACACTGAAAATTACAGGTACCTACGTTTTAACTCTTTTTTTTAAATATCCATTACATTCAAATCAAAATAAGTATCTGTTACAGCCAATTGTATCTTAAATAACCAACCAATTCAAATGATTTACGGGGGAGGGGCGCATTAGGGCACGTTTACAATTCTGAATTTATACATTACCTGTATACGTCTTCATTGCAGGTAAAGGCGAACTTATCCGTGGATTAGAGATCAGTACAGAAAACAGCACCATTCTTTATCCTACAATCACAGGAATGCTATCTTATCAGGTGGAAGCAGACGAATATCTTACTATACACAGTACGTCATCGATACATGTTGTCTTCCATATACGGTATGGAAATTCACTTGATGTTACGGAGAAACCAATCTTGACCAACGGCGTTCCTATAGAGCAATATCCCAAATTTCTGTGCAGTTCCTATTCCTTTCCATATGGATCGACTTGTTTTGTTAGTGTTGGTAATTTAACCCTGTTTCAAAGCATGTTTCTTGATCCAGTGTTAGATATATCACCTCCCTGGTTCTTTGCCGTTGTGAAGAAGGAGGACAGGCTTGCGTTTCTTCCTGAAGTGAAACACATGTGGTCATATGCACCTAGGATGATAAAACAGGGATACAGGCGGTTCCTTTTTAACGGTGCCACACGATTAACAAGTCTGTACGATTCTTGTGTGCGTGATTCATCCCTGAAAATGGGAATCAACGACGGTGTGGATAATGATTGTGATGGAATAGTAGACGAAGAGTTTACAGATAACCAGGACAATGATGTTGATCTAAAGGTTGACGAAGACATTTCATCAAATGTTGCCATCTGCGTTATGGATTATAATTATGGTGTTAATCCTAAGCCATGGATATTTATGTCACCGTCGGTCATTGCTGTTCTCATATCAATTTTAATCGCCATAATCGCCGTTATCCTGTTTATTGGCGGCAATTTTCTATTGGAGATTTTACAAGGAGGTCATCCTACTAGACCTAGTAGAGTAGAACCAGCGGAATAAAGTTTAAACATCAACATTGTCATGTTAACGTCCATCTACCTTTACACGTCCAAAAAAATCAAAACTCATTTTTTTTTTACAAATTTATATGGAAAAGGATTCTATTTGTGTTTGTTTATAGCCTTCAGTGGTGTTGCTATGGGGGAAGACGGGTCCCTTCCAAAGTTCCAAACACCACACTTATAGATTGTCGGAAGGTTTGCATGTCTTTCGGGTGACTTTTACGACCCGTGTATCCATGCGATATTATGCAATACATTTATTTAGCCGTCCAAACTTTGTACCCATGTGAATTCCTGGGTTATCCGAATGTTCAGTGGATTTTTGATTAAAACTGTATAAACATTGGGTTTGGTAACATTTTGTTGAAATTGTGTCACGAACATAACACGTTTTCCAGATTTTTTGGCCCATTGTTTTATTTACTCATCATATATTTATATGCTCTGAAGTGAACCATTTCCGAGATGCATGTTAATGACTCACAAAGCAGAATGCTTCCAGGTACTCAGAATTTGGTGAAAAACATTCTGTCCGCCTATATACATAGTATATTCACCCGTCTATAAGTTAGTTAATGTCTAGTTCAAACTTTTTAAAGATAAATGAAACATTTTTTACAATTTACATCAGATTGTAAATATAGTCTGGCTTTGATACAATTTACATTATATTGTAAATATTGTCTGACATTGAAACAATATCTACAATATTGTCTGACTTTGTCTGATTTGATTCATCTGTAATTTTTTTTTATCCCCTTAGCCCCCCCCCCCCCCCCCGCCCTCCCCCGAACAAACACACCCTTTACTTTATTTCTGTAAGTCGTACGATTTCTCATGTCTGATAAATAAATAAAATATCCAAAATTATACATTTGTTATGTGTTATTGATATTATGAGAAACCTCAAAATGTACATCTCTTTTGTGGTCGGAGAGTGACAAATATAAACAAAAATTAAACATAATCTAATAATTTATAAAAAAATAACTACACCATTATGTATATTATATTGAGTGTATTAGGGAATTGATAAATCTGTATCCAGTGCTTTATTACCACTTTGTATTTCTGTGTAACTAGGTGTAACGCGAATTTTACACCGTGTTCTCTTTTCTTTAATTTTTCCTGACATTAACATGCCTGTTTTCTAATATCATTTTAATTTCTAACAAAACCCTTTTGGCCACAGAAATACAATTTGGTGATGAAACAACGCAATGGTTTTGAAGAAAAGGCGACCTGGACATTGAGAGGATAATTTGCCCGAGACCTATTGATGGACTATGATTAGCAATAATTGTTTCTGCTGTGCCCTGTTTCACGAAATTTTAACTAAAGATAAAATCCAAATTTTAGCAGATACTTCAATTTTGATTGGCTAAGAACTAAAATCAATCTAATATTGTCCAATCAAATAACTAAACTTCAGATCTTATCTTAGTTAAAATTTTGTGAAATAGGCCCCCCACATCTCATGATGTATAGCAAATATATCTTTCTTCCTTCTCAACTCATTTTGCATGGCATGTTTTGTTGACCATTTGGTCCAGAGTGTTTCAATTTTCATTTTCTGTAATGACATGAATTAATATAATCGGCATAACGATCATCAGAATGTTCAAAACGATATTGTAGTCCAGGATATACTCAGCCAAATTAAAAACATGACACTCGGGATTTTTGGAACTAGATTTTTAATATTTGGTTGAAGGCAACTATTTTAGTGTTATGTTGTGCACAGACGACCTTGACATCAACAGAAAGCAAGAATACGTCTCGCCGAAAGTCCTTGACATTGATAACGTTCGTGATGTCACAGTACCCCCCAAAATGAAATTCACAGACTTGGAGAACAATCGGAATAAAGTGTTTAGTAACGGTTGTGGCCTCCTCTAGCGTCTCGTACTGCCACACAACGTCTTCTCATGGATCTCAGAACATTAGTATACACTGCCCGATGAAGACGTTGCCACTGCTCAGCAAGAGCATGTTGAAGGTCCTGCAACGTCAGTGGTGAATTCATTTGCTGACGAACACGTCGACCCAGTTCGTCCCAGATGTGTTCAATAGGATTAAGGTCGGGGCTAAGCGACGGCCAATCCAGGACTTGGACACCGGCATTTCTTAAACATTCTGGGTAGCAATTGCTGTATGGGGTCGAGCATTGTCTTGTTGAAACGTTAGTCCAAGCCCATGTCTCTGCATAAACGGAAGAAGAACAGGTTGCAAAATCTAATCCCTGTACTGGACAGCATTTAAGTTCCCTTGGACAACAACAAGAGGAGAACGTCCATGTGCACAAAAAGAACCCCAAACCATGACGCTGCCGCCACTAAATCGGTCAACTTCTCTGACGCATACTTGAGCGTAACGTGCGGTACACACGGACCCTAACATCGGCAAATCTCAAAGTGAATCGAGATTCGTCACTAAAGACAACCGAATTCCACGGTCTTTGAGCAAATCTTATGTGTCTTGTGGCCCACAGAAGTCGGTTACGGCGATGGAGAGGTGTCAATATTGGTCCATTATAGGGCCTCCGAGCTCGAAGACCAGCAGCCTGCAAGCGATTTCGAACAGTTTGTGCAGTTACCCTTCCACCAAACATCTCTTTACTTGTGGAGGTTGCAGTGACAAATATGTTTCTAACATGACGTAATCGTATTGCTTGATCTTCCTGGAGTGACGTCACACGTGGCGCTCCCGCCCTTGGGCGGTCGGCAATGGTTCCAGTTTGAAGCACTCTCATTCCAAGATTATTTATTGTCTGGCGTGAACAATTAAAGGCTCTTGCAACAGTGACCACAGACTGACCAGCATAGAGCCTACCTATAGCACGTAGACGTTTTACATTTGAAAGGCGCGGCATTTTCTAACAAAGGTGAAAATAACAATTTTAATTTGTTTTTCCAATTCAAGTTACGTGTGCGTGTTCAGTTTAAGCAAACTTGCATCGATTGACCTCACGAGTTTGTGTTTTTCATCTTTATATGCTCAAAAGTCACGTGATCCACATGACTTTACAATTTTATGAAATTAAAGGCTTCTTACTACTTACTATCGTTAGAAACAATTTAAAATTTATTTGACTTACCAGAAAAAAAAATTTGTTGAAATTCATCAGTGTCAAGTTTTTAATTTGGCTGAGTATATGTCAGGATTTAACACACACTGATCAGCAGTGAATATTCGCTAGGCCGCTACAGTCACCGTTAAGGATGACATCGACGCGACTTAATTAGTTCCCCATTATTACCTTTTTTCTTTCGACAAATTATATTCTAAAACATTTTGTTTGAAGTATTTGTAGTTCAAAAGTATTTCCTATTTATAGTGTAAATGGGTATTAAAATGAGTAAAAAGCATCATTTTGTCTTATGTAAACAATGCACCGTGTTGAGACAGTCGTCTGTGACAGGGATAATTCATAAAGTAATTCTCTGTGAAACAGATTGGATTTAACATTGAAGTGAACGAGGAGTTAATTACTAGTCTGAATCCAGATAGAAGAGTGGTTTCTGAGGAGTGACTTGCCCCTGAATTTCATAACATCAGTTATATAAATATGAAATGTAATGAAGTTAAACACACGACCTTTCTGCAACGACCGGGATAATGAAGACAAGACTGGTGAGCACAATAGGCTGTAGGCATACTACTTAGCTTCGGCTTAATGTTATTTTTGGAAGAGATTTTCCATGTTACAATCCCCTCTGGCCCTAGCTACTTATCCTCGTAATCATATTATAATGCGGGGATAAAATCTAAAAACACAAATATGAATTAATGAAATTTAATTTGAAACTGCATATTTATAGTGCAAACTTTCATATATTCAGGGGAACTTTAACAAGACAGTGACAGTGTAATCATAAATAAACAACAAGAATATGGACATGTACCGAATAGAAATAAACACGCTAGATCTTTTTAACGTCATCCACTTGGTTTACATAATAGTGAATGCCTTGTTGCTATTGTTTTCTAGTTAAGATTGTCTGTATTGGTTTTGCCGCGGCAAATAATTCTAAAGACCACGAAGATACAATATGAAGGTTATTGTGAAATGTATATAATTATTATTGTATGTCCAGTCAATCGTTCAGACATTATGTTGGTTTTCCAGCTGTGGAATAATACTACCCGGTATAGTCATCTTCATGTGGAACTTTATGTCCACTTCTACCCAGGGTTGAGATATACTAGTCCGAGCAGCAATATAATACAGAGAGATGACTGATCAGTGTCGCCAAGTGGTTGATGTTGTTGTCATACTTTTTGTCTTTGAAAGTCTCCTCCTAAACCAGTTAACCAAGCATAAATGTGCGATGATCTTTGATGAACTGTTTTCTTAAGAATTGATTGGATTGACACGTAGGGTGGTGGTTAATCAGATCAGTATGTCTGTAACTGATAATCTGGCATGATTGTCCTGTAGTTAGGATTTTCTACCCGCGGCCTTTTTATTCAATCACGGAAAATGAAAATGACTCTCGGTGGGCCATTCCCAATTTTTCTTCGCTTTAGTATCTTTTGTAATGTGAATCTTGATTAATGTGAGAATAAGTATACTTCTGATGATTAATTTTAAGGTATAGAAAGCAGTAATGATCAAAGACTGTCGGATAGAAAGTCTGATTAGTGATATATAAATTGGTATCCAAAATATATTTAGTGAGTATATAAAAAAAATTATCCAGTTTATCACGATACAGTTCTAAACAAATCCATACGCGCCAAAAGCACAACCAACGGTTTGTACAAGTCTTCAATACCTTTATGCAACACGTTTTGCTTGTATGCTGGTGGCCATCGATGGAAATATGATCTTTATTTTGATCAGATCGCTTCAATTCTCACCCAATTTATTAAAACAAGATCACATTTATTGATTACATGTGCATAGTATGCGACAGTGGTTTCGTGAAAGTCATATTTCTATATCTAATTGTAACTCACATTTTCTGTTTGGTATATATTTCATATTATACATTTTTAACTAATTCAACCCCATTTAACCAATAAATCAATCGCCGTCCTTGTAACAGAAAGAATACATAATAAGTAAAAAAGGAACTACATATAAGCTAATTGACTTCTAATTAGTTATACACAATTCCTTTACAATCCATTTAGATATTGATTTTTTGAAAGTAAATATATAAAGCTATTATTATGCTAATTAGAAGCTACATTTTGTAAGGAATTCAACGTTGTAAAAGATTTCATTATTTCGTATTTAGCTGCCAATGTCCTGATAATAACTATGTCGAAGGACTGTATATGAGTCATGTAAATATAGGGCCGATTATTCCGACAATATTTATATTCAGCATTGCATAAACTTTGTAAAGTTCATACTAACAAATTAATAATATTCCTATACCGAGTAAGAAGGTAAACATATTATTAAAAAACGTCGAATTCGCCCAGTTTAACAATGCCTCTTTAATCGATTAAGGTATTTTGTTATATATTTTTCCATTTACATTAATGTGCAGCTTTAATGAATCTGAATAAATTCTAATAGCTTTATTATTCTGTTGTTCCCTTTGCTCTTATATGAGAAACCGCGGAGAAAACCTGGCGTCGGTGATGATGGTACAGCCAATCAGTCACGGTGGCGGGTTTCTTTAATTATACACATCCCATATCAATTTAATCAAAAGCGCCATCTTTACTCCACGAGGGAACGAAACTCCCATTTATTGCTTCTAAATATCATTTGGCGTCATTTGCTTCATCATTAGTCTTTCTGTTGAGATAAATCACGAATTGATAGGTAGGGATGTGTAAATGCAAAGGTCGAGTCACAGGCAGTAACTAAAATTATTTCCAGTTTATCTCAACCAGCCAGATATATACTATCCATTTTATTCGTATTTATTTCGAATTAGAAATCGGTTTACGCCTCCTACGTTTCAATTAAGACAGACAAATCTATATACCATTTTTGGGTTGTATGTTTAAAAAAAAATCTGTAAACTATTTCTAACTGAAATTCCCGACCTTTTTTTTCTCTCAAATCAATGCGATAAATATTTAAATTAAGATAAATGGCATTAATGGACAAACATTGGGAAATGCCTGTCCGTAAGTCGACAGTTGAAATATTGGCTATTAAAAGACAACAGAAAGAAATGAATCAACGATTATACCGATCTATACTGAGGCGAGTGATAAATCAGACTATTTAGATTAAATTAATACATTTTGAGTAATAGTCAATCATGACAGATTTAATAACATAATGCAAACTTTACGGACATCTAAGAAAGTGGTTACCATTGTTACTTTTTAGTCTTATTAAATTTGATTTAATCCGAGATGGAATAACGTTCATGCGATTCGAAGCAACATTGTAATAATACTTCCGGTTTTCAAAGTTACATTATTTCCGATTTTGCGTCATCCGTCCGACACATTGTAACGATCCCGTACGATGTCGGATTTGACAGAGTGCACTGTACTTCAATGACACTTTGCTGCCAAATATGACACTGTGAGAGAATATCCAATGCCACAGCAGTACTTCGATATTTTGTACTTCGCTCTGGACTTCAATTATTCTGACTTCACTGTGTGTACTTTTGAATACTCAATAAAACGCACTCTTTATACACGGTGTTATTTTAATACTCTGTTTTTGAGACAAAAAGAAACTTCAAGTTAATTAGTACGTGTTTAAACGTTACGCGGGGGTCTGATGGTTAGCACGCCACTGAGTCTACTGGATTGGTTTCGAATTTTCGATTGTACGTGACAAGGAGTAGGGTTGCCTGTTCGACCTCGTGGGTTTCCTCCGAGTCCTCCGGTTTCCTCCCATTGTTAAAGACCCTTACGCACAAGCGAATTATTGAAATAAAATTAAAAATCATATTATGTTAGTTCCGAAATGACCTAGTTTGTGACGAGTGGACGTTAAACCCAATTTCTCTCCCTCTCTTAAACGCTACGCACGCTTGAAAACTTATGGAATTTAAGTAATCTTTAGTCAAGTATACATACATGTTTAAACGTTACGCACACTTGAAAACTTTTGGAGTTTAAGTAATCTTTAATCCAAATCCCATACGACGATATCACAAACAAGAAAAACATTCTTGATCTCTTGGTCACCTCAAATCTATCGATGCTCTCTCTCAGGTCTTTTAAACATTGAACTTTCGCGCTTAATCAGATATATGCGTACTAGATTGGTCACGTGCAAATGCATCGCTCTGGGCTTCATCATCATGTACTAATACTGGAACTGAGGATGAAGGGACGAACGATGGATGCTCAGTCGAATAAGCAATAGGGGAGTGGTTCTTTCGTAACCAATGCTGGATACTAAAAACTAACTTCACTCACTGAGTCGCAGGGAATCCAATCAGCTCAAAATATTGTTACAAACCAGGGAGGTTCCACTATATATTTGAAGGCAATTGTCCCCAGCAATTGCAAAATTATAGCTATGTCGACCCTGATACACCCAGCATAACTTGTGTTAAAAACTGCATAAACTGTACATACGTAAGAGCTAGGGGTATCAGGCTAAAGGTCATCTGACATATTTTTAACTGAAAGAATATAAGCTGCAATCCCTTTTTCGTTTTAGTCGTTTGAGACTAAAACCGGAACCCTTCCAGCCTATACCAAAGTTTGTCATTTGAGAAGTAGGAATGGAAATGGATGTATTCTACACAAAATATAACTCAGATATCTGTGAATAATTCTTTAAGGCCCGTAATTAATGCTAAAGGATATGTGATATCATTATCTATAGATTCAAATTATATGAAGATATCTCATTTACTTTCACCGGGATGGGATCAATAAGGTGGGTACTAATGGCTGTATGTAAATGGATTAAATGCAAGTATATCATGCTGGACTCGTTTACTGACAGGATAGGCCGACAGAACGAGAGCGTAGCTGGCACATCCTATTTATCAATGGTTAAAATTAATATAATTTTGCCGATTGCTTTCTCCCTGTGGATTTACCAAAATATTTTGATGAGGTCAACCGAGAAATTAAGGTCAATGTTGACATTAATTAAGGGCAATGTTGAGAGGCGTCTTAAATCGTGATTGTCATTAACGTCCAGTCTTCAAGGTTTTAATTCTTACCTATACATCTTATATACGGTGCAAATCTTTACTAACAATGGGATAACCATGGACAATAGTAAAGACATAAGACACTTATAAGAGCTTGAAAAATTAGAAACAATGTCTGAACGAATATATTTAATGTGTTTCGAACATTCCAGTAAGCCCTGATTGATCCCCACACTCCCACTTTACATTGATTACAGAAAAATAATAACCCAAATCTTGCCATCTTTCGTGACGTCGTTCATTTCTCGCATACCATGACTAGACTAAAACGTCAGATGTTTAGCCACATTGAGGGAATTAACTCACACCACACCATGAAAGTAACCATTTGATAATACATATAGGTAAACTGTACAAACATTACCTATGCGATTTACCGCCCACCACACTACAACACAGCTAACAATATAATAATCAATACAATCACATTTGAATGTTATCACCATTTATTATACATCACCCCAAGCTTAGTGTTCTGTTATCGTTTTCAAGCACATGTATATTGCATATAAATGGTCCCTGTGTGTTTTAATGTGTTCAATCACTAAACGCCACTCAAGGATTATAATAGAAGTAGGTCATTTGGCAATCTACAACCAAGTTTGTCTATTACTTGGTATTCATGAATGCAAATAATGATCAAATTTGACAAACTAAACAATACATCATTGTTAATCAGCTAACAATCGAATTTAAATCAGATACAGACCGGTTAATTGATGATTTTATACCTAAAAAACGTATAACGTCTCAAATTTTACTGAATTTTGCGCACCGGAAAGGGTTTAAAATTTGTAAAATTCATATTTGCCTTATCAGTGAACAAAAAAAAATCCCAAATGGTTAGTTTAAGACCCTATAATAAGTATTATGAACATACAGGAATATGGTATCAAAAATCCAAACGAGATCATTAAAAGGAATATGCCGTCATATGGCCATCCAATGACATACTGTAACGACCAACACAACAACGTACTAAAACATTTGGTTGTATTCCTTGTAAATGGATATTGAGGTTATCGGAACATGAAACTTCAGTGTCTATGGGGCTTCATGGCGCAACATGGACAGTTTTGATGTATGGTGTCTTTTTGTGATTTTCATCTTATAGCTATCGAAAACTGTCCCGGAAATATTATCATGATAGTTCCTATGTAAACATTTCCTTTGGGGCGAGAGGAAAACGCTTTTGGGGCAGCATGATCATTCCCAACTTCAAGATGGCGACCATAGAAAGACATGACGTAGAACAAGGGAACGGTTAATTTTCGTAGTGTAAACGCTATCCATTCCGAGTACGGTTTCAGCACGGATTACTGTGCATTCGTCATACGAACCATGACCTTATTTCCAGCGAATTTTGACAGTTACGGGGACTGAAATTAACTTTTCTGTGAAGAGTTCCTCATTTGGCGTACATGGCACGGTTCCGAGACCTGTTATTTTTGAGTAATGTAAACAGGTCCAGGCCCGGAACCAGGATTTTGTCGAGGGAGGGGCCATACATTGGGGCAAATGGTAATAATCAGGTTTGGTGTAGTCCCCAGCGGAGATAATGCGAAAATCATGTTTATATCATCTATTACAGAGCAGATAGGTGAACTACAACAGTAAAAAATAGGTTGCCAGGCAACGAAACATACGCCCACACAGCAGCCAAATCGTCCGGGCAGTCAACAAGGGTTGTTGCATATTAAGTAATCATCAGAAAATCATCATTCAAACTCACCCATAACTACGGTGTAACTGTGATATAATCAAACGTTTTTTTAAATCAGATAATAATTGTGACCTCCAGAGGGACCACAAGCTAAAAAGGGTGATTTTTCGTACAATCAGGGGCCATGATTCAGGAAGTTACGATCCGATATGGGCAAATATGCAATGGAACCAAGATCATTGGGTTATAAACATGTATTTCAAGTTTCATCAAAATCAGTTCAAAATTGTGACCTCTATAGGGTCCACAACCTTGATATAACATATTCTTACACAATTCACGTACAGACGGCGGCCATTTTATCCGTCAACTCTGGTCCGATTTTCACAAAATTAAAATTCTCTCTTCATTACCATCAAACCGTGACATAATCAAACGGTTTTTTAAATCGGATAATAATTTTGACCTCCAGAGGGACCACAAGCTAATAAAAGCGATTTTTCGGATAATCAGGGGACATAATTCAGGAAGTTATGATTCGATGGGCGCAAATATCGAAAGGAACCAAGATCTTTGGGTTATAAACATGCATGTCACGTTTCATCGAAATCGGTTCAAAATTGTGACCTCTATAAGGTCCACAACCTTGATATAACATATTTTCACACCATTCGCGTACAAACGGCGGCCATTTTGTCCGTCAATTTTGGTCCGATTTTCATGAACTTCGAACTCAACCTTCATAACAATGGAACGGTGATATAATCAAACATTTTTTTAAATCGGATAACAATTTTGACCTCCAGAGGAACCACAAGCTAAAAAGGGCGATTTTTCGGACAATCAGGGGCCATAATTCAGGAAGTTACGATCCGATGGGCGCAAATATCGAAAGGAACCAAGATCTTTGGGTTATAAACATACATGTCAATTTTAATCAAAATCGGTTCAAAATTGTGACCTCTATAAGGTCCACAACCTTGATAGAACATATTTTCACACAATTCGCGTACAAACGGCGGCCATTTTGTCCGTCAATTTTCGTCCGATTTTCACGAAATTCGAACTCAACCTTCATAACCATGGAATGGTGATATAATCAAACGGTTTTTTAAATCGGATAACAATTTCGACCTCCAGAGGGACCACAAGCTAAAAAGGGCGATTTTTCGGACAATCAGGGGCCATAGTTCAGGAAGTTACAATCCGATGGGCGCAAATATCGAAGGGAACCAAGATCTTTGAGTTATAAACATACATGTCAAGTTTCATCAAAATCGGTTCAAAATTGTGACCTCTATAAGGTCCACAACCTTGATATAACATATTTTCACACCATTCGCGTACAAATGGCGGCCATTTTGTCTTTCAATTTTGGTCCGATTTTCACGAAATTCGAACTCAACCTTCATAACCATGGAACGGTGATATAATCAAACGTTTTTTTAAATCGGATAACAATTTTGACCTCCAGAGGGACCACAAGCTAAAAAGGGCGATTTTTCGGACAATCAGGTGCCATAATTCAGGAAGTTACAATCCGATGCGCGCAAATATCGAAAGGAACCAAGATCTTTGGGTTATAAACATACATGTCAAGTTTCATCAAAATCGGTTCAAAATTGTGACCTCTATAAGGTCCACAACCTTGATATAACATATTTTCACACTATTCGCGTACAAACGGCGGCCATTTTGTCCGTCAATTTTGGTCCGATTTTCACGAAATTCGAAGTCAACCTTCATAACCATGGGACGGTGATATAATCAAACGGTTTTTTAAATCGGATAACAATTTTGACCTCCAGAGGGACCACAAGCTAAAAAGGGCGATTTTTCGGAGAATCAGGGGCCATAATTAAGGAAGTTACGATCCGATTGGCGCAAATATCGAAAGGAACCAAGATCTTTGGGCCATAAACATGCATTTCAAGTTTCATCCAAATTGGTTCAAAATTGTGACCTCTACACTGTTCACAAGCTAAAAAACGTGATTTTTCGTACAATCAGGGGCCATAACCCATGAAGTTACGGTCCGATACATGCCAATATCGAAAGGAACCGAGATCTTAGGGTGATAAACCTATATTTTAAGTTTCATTGAAATCGGATAAAAATTGTGACCTGTAGACTGTTCACAAACAATTGTGGACGGACGGACGGACGGACGGACGGACGAACAGGGGCGACGACAATATACGTCCACATGAAAATGTGGGCGTATAAAAAGCAAACGAAAACGAAAATCAACTATGTCACACTGGGGCTGACGGGGGGGCACCGCCCCCTGGGCCTCCCCCTGGATCCGCGCCTGAGGTCTGTTTCTTGCAATTTAGCGTGGCACGCTTATCGCAGCCAAGTGTAAATGGGGCCATACAGGGCAATAGTCAAGGAATTTAAACTGCTCCAGTAGCTACCTTGACATCCATATCTGCAGATGCTTGTATAACAATTCAACCCGGTCTAATTCATCACATCACGCAGAAGCATCATGTATTGGATTTTGACCTTTCTTATAATAACCAAAGAAAAGTAGTCATAATCGAAGAAATCCATTTAAAATTTACGATGGTTCAGATAGTAGTCTTTCGAATGGTAAGAAAAGTCATGGGCTGTGTACATATTGGCGTGCACGTAAGAGATCCCTCGGCAGTTGGAATTCGATGTAAGCGTAGACCGTAGTGCCGCTGTATGCTGTATAGCGTATGCCGACCTTCATTGGCCAAGTCAGGACGTTACACACCATTTCATGTCTTTTTAAAAAAGATCACAGATGCATATAGGCTCTTAATAGTGAGTGAAGGAGAACCACGCCACACACGAACAATTAATTCTCTTTTCATTGATATGTGTTATGTCATCAATATATCAAAGGATATTATTATACTATTTTAAAACCAGTACATCTTTTATGTTCCCGTAAATCAAATTATTTATTTATGTAAATGGGCATTAGCGATAGATGGGACAAGGCTGTATAATCTGATTCCCAATTTAGATATAGCTTTGTTGTTAAGTAATAAGATTCAATATTTGCTACCATTTTAAACGATCCCCTCTTCAAAAATAAAATTAATGAGTTAATAACGTCATTCGTATTGGAGATGAAATAAATGCGGAACAATGCCTGAAGTGCCATGTAAATTAAGGCCATGACATGGGAGTACTTATTATAATATACCTATTGAAAGCTAGATCTGGGTCAATAGTATATCAAATAGAAATTAAATATTGATAACATTCATACACAGGCGTACAGACGGGATGAATGTTCGGGGGATGGGAGCAAACTTGAAAACTTCCCGTTTGCAGACGACAGCGCTGGTTTATTACCAGCGAGCGGAATGTATTATTAATATGTAGGGGCTTGCCCAATGAAATTTGGAAATGGTATGAATTCGATTCCAAGGTTTTACAGGCCGTGGAAACGCGACCGTCAGAACAAAGTTTTGAAATGATTAGCCTCGTTCATCGAATCTTGTCATACAACTGGCGCTCGAAAGCATTCTGGCAAACAATTCGTGTGTCATTTTTAAAATGCTAATTTTGTATTAAAATTTGACGCTAAGGCCCCGTCAGACCGGGTTGACGTCCTTACGGCGCTGCTGCGACTCCACGGCGACCTGAAAATGCATAAGGTCGCCGGCAAACGTGAATACAATGCGAGAAAATGTCCCAAACAATTACAAACTTGAAAAAAGTCGCGTTCTCACAGCTTTGTAGGTCAGATCGCAGAACCTTGGTGTTTGTTTTGAACATGCTCAAAACAAACGCCGTGATTCGGCGACCATGGGGACCACAGCGCGATATATGTCGTTTCCAATCCGCTTTTACCACGCTTATGGCGATCGAGACGCGTTCTGAGACCATTTTCCTTCCCCGTTGCAGCGCAGTAAGGCCTCCAACCCGGTCTGATGGGGGTATAAGATAACAGCATAAATGTTGATTAAAATCGACTAATAATTGCTTGCAATGTCGAAGACTGGATGACACTTAATTGCCTGCTTTAACTTGCTATAGAATTACATACATTATTAACATATTGACCCTTTAATTCTGGCATTTCTACCCAACAGCGGTTTGTACGCACCTAATAACAGAAGTGTTCTGGAAAGCAAAAAAATCAACCATGAGTGCAGTTCCTGGAGATCAAGTAAAAATGCACACATTAGATTGATTATTGTTTGATTTGACTGCGCGCCCATGGTTATATTATATCATTCCACCTTGTCCCCTCTAGTAATATAATACAAGCCATGTACATCAATCGCCTTTATATAGAATTGCATGTACAGCTAGCGGCTAGTACTAACATCCCATCCCATAGCTTACATAATTTCAAATGGAAATTTATTTTTGTTCGTATGTGTTAAAGGGATTTTCTGGAATTATACAAGTAAAATAAAATAATACAACAGTGAGAATTTTGAAATTGATGTCATACTAAATATTATCACCGATTACATGCGGAACGAATGAAATGTGCATTACAAAGATACCTAAACTGAGCGGTATCAATGTCACTCTTATGTTAAAGTCAAGATTGAGATAACATATCGATAGCAAGAAACACCCTCTCACTCGTCGGAATATCATACCGAAAACAACAATATTCTAAGATCTGTTGAACTGAGTTTTCGTCGGTAGTGCTGGAATAAGCTGCAACCCAAAATTCACCATTTTGGCAATATCATCAACCAATTTAAATCTTTCAAGCTAAAACTGAAATATTGCATTTTTTTGATTTGATACTTTCGTAGGGGGTTTCACTTGAACAGTTTTGAATCTAACTTCCAAGATTCGCAGATTAATATAAAATCAATTAATAAGATGCTTTTGGTGATCATGTTGGGCGGATAGCTGCATAATTACAAGAATACTTCCAGACAGTGATGTATGTGGGCCTGTGACCCCAATGGGTTAATGTTCTCGTGTAGTATGTGGGCCCTTTTCATCCTGCGCTGAACACAGTTTGGTAGAGAGATGTTTACACTATTTGCGTACGAGCGGCGGCCATTTTGTCCGGCAGTTTTGTTCCGATTTCCACGAAATTCGAACTCAACCAACATTACGGTGTAACGGTGATATATTTGGACGGGTTTTTTTTAAATTGGATTATAATTGTGACATCTAGAGAGGCCAAGGAATTTTCAATATCCCAGGAAACCAAGATCTGTGGGTTATAAACATTCACTACAAGTTTCATCAAAATTAAATAATTTTTCATACACTGAGGGGCCATAATCCATGATGTTATGGTGCGATAGATGCCAATATCGAAAGGAACCGAGATCTTTGGGCGATAGACCTATATTTTAAGTTTCGTCAAAATCACATAAAAATTGTGACATCTAAAGGGTCCACAATCAAATTGTGGACGAACAGACGTCCGAGCGGACAGGTGCAACGACAATATGCGTCCACATGAAAAGACCAAAAGAGACCATCAAAGACCAGAAAAACACACATTACATTAGAATAACGTGATGATATACTAAAAAGATAGGCTGTCACTGCCAGGCAGGATACGACCACATTTTCGAGAGATGGATAGAGAACAAACAATACCGAAAGTGATTTTTCCTACATCATTAAGTTAGAATTTGATATGTGCAAATATCGAAATGAATTAAGATCTTTGGGTTATAAAGGTTCATTTCAGTAGGCTTCAAATTCGACTGGGGATCATGTAGCTAAGTGGGTAAGATGCTGGCTCGGTAGCCTTGAGGTTGGGTGTTTGATCCCTGCATTGGGTGACAAAGTTCATCTAGATTTTCTGGTGTGGTTTCCCCTTGTTAGTGATGAAGGATGGATGGACTGACAAGAACAGCTGTCAATTTTGGTCCGATTTTCACGAAATTCGACCTCACCCTTCATTACGATGTAACGGTGATATAATCAAACGTTTTTTTTAAATGGGATAATAATTCTGATCTCCAGAGGGACCACAAGCTAAAAAAAAGGTCATTTTTCGGACAATCAGGGGCCATAATTCAGGAAGTTACGATCCAATGGGCGCAAATATCGATAAGAACCAAGATCTTTGGGTTATAAACATGCATGTCAAGTTTCATCAAAATCGGTTCAAAATTGTGACCTCTATAGGGTCCACAACCTTGATATAACATATTTTCACACTAATCGCGTACAAACGGCGGCCATTTTGTCGGTCAATTTTGGTCCGATTTTCACGAAATTTTACCTCAATCTTCATTACCATGTAACGGTTATATAATTAAACGTTTTTTTTAAATCGGATAATAATTTTGACCTCCAGTGGGACCACAATCAGGGGCCATAATTCAGGAAGTTACCAATCAATGAGCGCAAAAATCGAAAGGGACCAAGATCTTTGGGTTATAAACATGCATGTCAAGTTACATCAAAATCGGTTCCAAATTGTGACCTCTATAGGGTCCACAACCTTGATTTAACATATTTTTACACTATTCGCGTACAAACGGCGGCCATTTTGTCATTCATTTTTGGTTTGATTTTCACGAAATTCGAACTCAACCTTCATTACCATGTAACGGTGATATAATCAAACGGTTTTTTAAATCGGATAATAATTTTGACCTCCAGAGGGACCACAAGCTAAAAATGGCAAATTTTTCGGACAATTAGGGGCCATAATTCAGGAAGTTACCATCCGATGGGTGCAAATATCGACAGGAACCAAGATCTTTGGGTTATAAACATACATGTCAAGTTTCATCAAAATCGGTTCCAAATTGTGACCTCTATAGGGTACACAGCCTTGATATAACATAATTTCACACTATTCGCTAAAAAGGGCGATTTTTTGGACAATCAGGAGCCATAATTCAGGAAGTTACGATCCGATGGGCGCAAATATCGAAACGAACCAAGAGTTTGGGGTTATAAACATGCATGTCAAGTTTCATCACAATCGGTCCAAAATTGTGACCTCTATAGGGTCCACAAGCTAAAAACAATATATTTCGTACAATCAGGGACCATAATCTATGAAGTTCCGATCCGATACATGCCAATATTGAAAGGAACCGAGATCTTATGGGGATAAACCTATATTTCAAGTTTCGTCAAAATCTAATAAGAATTGTGACCTGTAGAGAGTCCACAAACAAATTGTGGACAGGGGCGACGACATAATACGTCCACATTGATAGCACATTCAAACACCGATAGCACATTCTCTGTCCCTACCACTTTGAAACAGAATCTAAAAGCCAATGGCAAACTAAAACCAACTCTTCCCATCCAGCCCTAAGGAGTCGTCTGTCAAGTCAATTGTTCCTGTATTCAGGCATACATTGGGAAAAACAAACGTATTGTAAACAGAAGAATATCCGGACACAGGTCAAAAGATGCCACCAACAACTCGGTAATAAGGGAGCATCTTCAAAACCACCCACAAATAAGAAGATAGGCTGGCACTGCCAGGCAGGATACGCCCACATTTTCGAGAGATGGATAGAGAACAAGCAATACCGAAAGTGATTTTTCCTACATCATTAAGTCCTGTATTTCATACTGTATTGGGAGCAGCCATTTAGTTGGTCAGTTCCAGTCTGATATTCATGAAATTCGAAGCCGACAATGATTATGGTGTGACGGTACACAACCTAGAAACGTGACTTTTTATCAAAATCGGATAAGAATTGTGACCTTTAGAGAGTCCACAACCATGATATACCATATTTTTACACTATTTGCGTAAAAACGGCGACCATTTCGTCCGGCAATTTTGGTACGATTTTCACGAAATTAGAACTCAACCTTCCTCATCAAAATCGAATTAAAATTGTGACCTATACAGGGTCCACAACCATGATATACCATTTTTTTTAACAGTATTCGCGTACAAACGGCAGCCATTTTGTCTGTCAATTTTGGTCCTATTTTCCCGAAATTCGAACTCAACCTTCCTTACGGTGTAACGGTGATATAATCAAACTAAAGTAAGGGGGATTTTGCGTATAACCAGGGGCCATAATTCAGGAAGTTACAATCCGATATACGCAAATATCGAAAAGAACCAAGATCTTTGGGTTTTAACCATGAATTTCAAGTTTCATCCAAATCGAATTAAAATTGTAACCTTTACAGGGTCCACAACCTTGATATACCATTTTTTAACAGTATTCGCGTACAAACGGCGGCCATTTTGTATGGCAATTTTGGTCCGATTTTCCCGAAATTCGAACTCAACCTTCCTTACGGTGTAACGGTAATATAATCAAACGTTTTTTTTAAATCGGATAATAATTGTGACCTCCAGAGGGACCACAAGCTAAAAAAAAGGCGATTTTGCGTATAATCAGGGGCCATAATTCAGGAAGTTACGATCCGATATGCACAAATATTGAAAGGAACCAAGATCTTTGGGTTATAACCATGAATTTCAAGTTTCATCAAAATCGAATTAAAATTGTGACCTCCACAGGGTCCACAACCTTGATATACCATTTTTTAACAGTATTCGCGTACAAACGGCGGCCTTTTTGTATGGCAATTTTGGTCCGATTTTCCCGAAATTCGAACTCAACCTTCTTTAACGGTGATATAATCAAACGGTTTTTTAAATCGGATAATAATTGTGACCTCCAGAGGGACCACAAGCTAAAAAGGGCGATTTTTTGGACAATCAGGAGCCATAATTCAGGAAGTTACGATCCGATGGGCGCAAATATCGAAACGAACCAAGAGTTTGGGGTTATAAACATGCATGTCAAGTTTCATCACAATCGGTCCAAAATTGTGACCTCTATAGGGTCCACAAGCTAAAAACAATATATTTCGCCAATATCGAAAGGAACCGAGATCTTATGGGGATAAACCTATATTTCAAGTTTCGTCAAAATCTAATAAGAATTGTGACCTGTAGAGAGTCCACAAACAAATTGTGGACAGGGGCGACGACATAATACGTCCACATTGATAGCACATTCAAACACCGATAGCACATTCTCTGTCCCTACCACTTTGAAACAGAATCTAAAAGCCAATGGCAAACTAAAACCAACTCTTCCCATCCAGCCCTAAGGAGTCGTCTGTCAAGTCAATTGTTCCTGTATTCAGGCATACATTGGGAAAAACAAACGTATTGTAAACAGAAGAAAGCCGGACACAGGTCAAAAGATGCCACCAACAACTCGGTAATAAGGGAGCATCTTCAAAACCACCCACAAATAAGAAGATAGGCTGGCACTGCCAGGCAGGATACGCCCACATTTTCGAGAGATGGATAGAGAACCACCAATACCGAAAGTGATTTTTCCTACATCATTAAGTCCTGTATTTCATACTGTATTGGGAGCAGCCATTTAGTTGGTCAGTTCCAGTCTGATATTCATGAAATTCGAAGCCGACAATGATTATGGTGTGACGGTACACAACCTAGAAACGTGACTTTTTATCAAAATCGGATAAGAATTGTGACCTGTAGAGAGTCCACAACCATGATATACCATATTTTTACACTATTTGCGTACAAACGGCGACCATTTCGTCCGGCAATTTTGGTACGATTTTCACGAAATTAGAACTCAACCTTCCTCATCAAAATCGAATTAAAATTGTGACCTATACAGGGTCCACAACCATGATATACCATTTTTTTAACAGTATTCGCGTACAAACGGCAGCCATTTTGTTTGTCAATTTTGGTCCTATTTTCCCGAAATTCGAACTCAACCTTCCTTACGGTGTAACGGTGATATAATCAAACGTTTTTTTAAATCGGATAATAATTGTGACCTCCAGAGGGACCACAAGCTAAAGTAAGGGGGATTTTGCGTATAACCAGGGGCCATAATTCAGGAAGTTACAATCCGATATACGCAAATATCGAAAAGAACCAAGATCTTTGGGTTATAACCATGAATTTCAAGTTTCATCCAAATCGAATTAAAATTGTGACCTTTACAGGGTCCACAACCTTGATATACCATTTTTTAACAGTATTCGCGTACAAACGGCGGCCATTTTGTATGGCAATTTTGGTCCGATTTTCCCGAAATTCGAACTCAACCTTCCTTACGGTGTAACGGTGATATAATCAAACGTTTTTTTTTAAATCGGATAATAATTGTGACCTCCAGAGGGACCACAAGCTAAAAAAAAAGGCGATTTTGCGTATAATCAGGGGCCATAATTCAGGAAGTTACGATCCGATATGCACAAATATTGAAAGGAACCAAGATCTTTGGGTTATAACCATGAATTTCAAGTTTCATCAAAATCGAATTAAAATTGTGACCTCCACAGGGTCCACAACCTTGATATACCATTTTTTAACAGTATTCGCGTACAAACGGCGGCCATTTTGTATGGCAATTTTGGTCCGATTTTCCCCAAATTCGAACTCAAACTTCCTTAGGGTGTAACGGTGATATAATCAAACGTTTTTTTAAATCGGATAATAATTGTGACCTCCAGAGGGACCACAAGCTAAAAAAAAAGGCGATTTTGCGTATAATCAGGGGCCATAATTCAGGAAGTTACGATCCGATATGCACAAATATCGAAAGGAACCAAGATCTTTGGGTTATAACCATGAATTTCAAGTTTCATCAAAATCGAATTAAAATTGTGACCTCCACAGGGTCCACAACCTTGATATACCATTTTTTAACAGTATTCGCGTACAAACGGCGGCCATTTTGTATGGCAATTTTGGTCCGATTTTCCCGAAATTCGAACTCAACCTTCTTTAACGGTGATATAATCAAACGGTTTTTTAAATCGGATAATAATTGTGACCTCCAGAGGGACCACAAGCTAAAAAGGGCGATTTTTTGGACAATCAGGAGCCATAATTCAGGAAGTTACGATCCGATGGGCGCAAATATCGAAACGAACCAAGAGTTTGGGGTTATAAACATGCATGTCAAGTTTCATCACAATCGGTCCAAAATTGTGACCTCTATAGGGTCCACAAGCTAAAAACAATATATTTCGCCAATATCGAAAGGAACCGAGATCTTATGGGGATAAACCTATATTTCAAGTTTCGTCAAAATCTAATAAGAATTGTGACCTGTAGAGAGTCCACAAACAAATTGTGGACAGGGGCGACGACATAATACGTCCACATTGATAGCACATTCAAACACCGATAGCACATTCTCTGTCCCTACCACTTTGAAACAGAATCTAAAAGCCAATGGCAAACTAAAACCAACTCTTCCCATCCAGCCCTAAGGAGTCGTCTGTCAAGTCAATTGTTCCTGTATTCAGGCATACATTGGGAAAAACAAACGTATTGTAAACAGAAGAAAGCCGGACACAGGTCAAAAGATGCCACCAACAACTCGGTAATAAGGGAGCATCTTCAAAACCACCCACAAATAAGAAGATAGGCTGGCACTGCCAGGCAGGATACGCCCACATTTTCGAGAGATGGATAGAGAACCACCAATACCGAAAGTGATTTTTCCTACATCATTAAGTCCTGTATTTCATACTGTATTGGGAGCAGCCATTTAGTTGGTCAGTTCCAGTCTGATATTCATGAAATTCGAAGCCGACAATGATTATGGTGTGACGGTACACAACCTAGAAACGTGACTTTTTATCAAAATCGGATAAGAATTGTGACCTGTAGAGAGTCCACAACCATGATATACCATATTTTTACACTATTTGCGTACAAACGGCGACCATTTCGTCCGGCAATTTTGGTACGATTTTCACGAAATTAGAACTCAACCTTCCTCATCAAAATCGAATTAAAATTGTGACCTATACAGGGTCCACAACCATGATATACCATTTTTTTAACAGTATTCGCGTACAAACGGCAGCCATTTTGTTTGTCAATTTTGGTCCTATTTTCCCGAAATTCGAACTCAACCTTCCTTACGGTGTAACGGTGATATAATCAAACGTTTTTTTAAATCGGATAATAATTGTGACCTCCAGAGGGACCACAAGCTAAAGTAAGGGGGATTTTGCGTATAACCAGGGGCCATAATTCAGGAAGTTACAATCCGATATACGCAAATATCGAAAAGAACCAAGATCTTTGGGTTATAACCATGAATTTCAAGTTTCATCCAAATCGAATTAAAATTGTGACCTTTACAGGGTCCACAACCTTGATATACCATTTTTTAACAGTATTCGCGTACAAACGGCGGCCATTTTGTATGGCAATTTTGGTCCGATTTTCCCGAAATTCGAACTCAACCTTCCTTACGGTGTAACGGTGATATAATCAAACGTTTTTTTTTAAATCGGATAATAATTGTGACCTCCAGAGGGACCACAAGCTAAAAAAAAGGCGATTTTGCGTATAATCAGGGGCCATAATTCAGGAAGTTACGATCCGATATGCACAAATATTGAAAGGAACCAAGATCTTTGGGTTATAACCATGAATTTCAAGTTTCATCAAAATCGAGTTAAAATTGTGACCTCCACAGGGTCCACAACCTTGATATACCATTTTTTAACAGTATTCGCGTACAAACGGCGGCCATTTTGTATGGCAATTTTGGTCCGATTTTCCCCAAATTCGAACTCAACCTTCCTTAGGGTGTAACGGTGATATAATCAAACGTTTTTTAAAATCGGATAATAATTGTGACCTCCAGAGGGACCACAAGCTAAAAAAAAAGGCGATTTTGCGTATAATCAGGGGCCATAATTCAGGAAGTTACGATCCGATATGCACAAATATCGAATGGAACCAAGATCTTTGGGTTATAACCATGAATTTCAAGTTTCATCAAAATCGAATTAAAATTGTGACCTCCACAGGGTCCACAACCTTGATATACCATTTTTTAACAGTATTCGCGTACAAACGGCGGCCATTTTGTATGGCAATTTTGGTCCGATTTTCCCGAAATTCGAACTCAACCTTCTTTAACGGTGATATAATCAAACGGTTTTTTAAATCGGATAATAATTGTGACCTCCAGAGGGACCACAAGCTAAAAAGGGTGATTTTTCGGAAAATCAGGGGCCATAATTCAGGAAATTACATTCCGATAGCCGCAAATATCGAAAGGAACCAAGATCTTTGGGTTACAAACATGCATTTCAAGTTTCATCAAAATCGGTTCAAAATTGTGACCTCTATAGGGTCCACAAGCTAAAAACGTGATTTTTCGTACAATCAGAGGCCATAATCCATGAAGTTTTGATCCGATACATGCCAATATCGAAAGCAGTCGAGATCTTTTGGGGATAAACCTATATTCCAAGTTTCGTCAAAATCGGATAAGAATTGTGACCTGTAGAGAGTCTACAAACAAATTGTGGACGGACGGACGTCCGGACGGACAGGGGCGACGACATAATACGTCCACATGAAAATGTGGGCGTATAAAAACCAGGAAGACCTTAGAAGCCATAAACATCATAACTTAACATAGTCAAGGTGTGTGTGTGTGGGGGGGGGGGTATTTTTCCTAGTCTGTACGGGACTGGTCTATCTAAATGTGATCCGTTAGAAAGTGTAAATCTAGAAACTTAACTCTTCAATATTTTTCTTATTATTATATTATGTGCTTACTATTATTATTATATTCATTGTTTTGTAATACTCTTCATATTTGGAGGATCAATAAAGATATATATATATATATTAACAAAAAATACCCCACCCCTTTGCTATTACTATCATTAACTAATACTAACAACGTTTTATTATTATATACCCAATATTGTTTATTTATTTAGCTAAGGTGGTGTTTATATTTCTAATTAGTGTTATTTAAATAAATGTAAATGCTCTCAGCCTTAATACATTATCAACCTTGCCCAGTTTTAGGTGGTTTTCAAAACTAGTTAATCATTACGGAATGTTTAGTTATATATTACCCTCAAGTTTACTTCATTCCATTGTGCCGGATAACGATAAGGGGATACTTGTCGAAACGTCGTGTGTTTAGAATAAAACCAGTGATTGTTTTCCCATAGAGATTGTGTTCTGTTGGGACCAATATTCATATTCTTGAAAAGGACATGCCTATCAAAAGAAAATGTTGAATTACATTGATTGAATAGTATACCAAATAAATGCAATCCCAATAGAGAAATATAGCATAGCATGGTATTTACACAAATCTTAAAACGAAGGATCTCCCTCATGTCTGGCCAAATTTCGAGCAAGAAGAAAAGGGGATCCAATTAACCGAAACATTGGCACAGTGTTGCATTATGTCAGCGATCGTTATTTCTAACACATCTTCAATTACTGTGGTGTTAATTATTTTAAGGGGTATGTTGGACGTCAGCAGAAACCAAAGCCCATGCTGAAGTTACTCAGTTATTATTAATTATGAATGACAATGCGATAGTCTAGAATGTATGACCTTACCACACATGAACATGCGTCTTAATTAGTCAATTATACTAATCTAGTGATTATAATATCGACTAGTGTATACTGATTGCATTGTATTGTGAACGATACCCAAATTCCACGTCTGCTATGCATAATACATTTATTTAGTAGATTTATATAATAGCTCGGTTAGACCGGAAGTCTGTTCGGAGTCTAACAGGTGTAGTCATGGACAAATTATCACTTTCTGACATCCTGAACACTGTCAATACACACTTTTAATTATACGCTACACGTGAAAATACAGTATGTTATATACATAAGTAAGGATCCAATGGGGAACTATTCTACGTAAGTGAAAGAATAAAGGTATCGAGCTATCTTTTATTTCAGGGAAACTGCTAATGACGAAGCTATGACAATTTGTGTACTTAATACCAATTTACACACAGTCTCAGACCCTAGAGCAATAACATTCATGCCATTTGTCTCATTAAAGTGTATTTAAAAGACTTTCCCAAAGAAGATTGAATTGAAAGTTACCATCAAACTAATCTGTGAATGTCCAAGAACAACTGCGTGTCATTTCGTATCTTAGACCTCTCAGTAAACTTTACGTCGACATCATGAGTACAAACAAGGTAATAAAAACCACCAATATTACATCTAGATGTCAAATTAGTCTGGTTGTGCCGCCAAATGTATATCAGACGAAAACAAAACACATTAAGAGTATAGGTTTTGGTAGTTTTGTTCAAGCCGGCGTCTTTGTCAGCAATTTACTTAATCTATTTTACTTCAAGGATTTGTATTTCTAAACGATATTTAAAAGTTACATCAATAGGGTTTTTTTTCTTAATGTTTACGCACTAGATCCTAATGAATGTGGTGTGGTTTCCACCCCACAAGTGTACGTGGCAAGGAATATGGTCGCCTTATGGGTTTTCTCCTGGTTTTCCACACACACACACACCCACCCTATACTGAAGACTCATGCTAGGCTCGAAATGACCTACTTGGTATAAAGTCTACGTTAAACCCCATTTCTCTCTATTTTTATTGCCTGAGAAATGTATCAAGTTTTGTCATCAAAGCTTTTAGACACTAATCTGCTCAGTGTTAGTTCCACCCTTACCAATAAACAGATGAGGCAATAAACTATTCAATCTAAACACCGTAATCTGGATCGACTATAATTCATGAAATTGGTCTCCGGAGTTCCGGACTATGAGCATTACACGCTATTTTAAGCCATCAACTAAACAAGAACCGAAGTCATAAAACATCAAATCTGAAAGCCGTAAACCAGTACAATTACATTGTGGGATTTACCTCCGACAACTCCTGTGTGCCATTACGTGCTGGTTAATTGGCGAATACCGGGGGCGAAAGTCGGGAACTGCAAATTAATGACAAATAACTCGCTGGCAGAGCCACCGCGGTCTTAAAATCATGCTACTGTAGAGCCGCATGTCACCAGTTGGCTTGGTGAAGATAATCGATTTGACAGAAGAGAGGCACTGGAATATAATGTGTTACCGTTCCATTATCGACAAATACCATTAGAAACCAACACAGTTACCCAACTCAAAAAACTCGCGGTGTTTATCAGAGGACTTATTATTGTGTAAGGCGTATATCTTTTTATGGTCTTCTATCTTCTATACATGATTATCACCGGATTATTTGTTTCTGCCTTATCCAAATAAGACATCTCATCGTAAAAGGTATCAGTATTTTACTTTCGTTTTTTTTATTGCCACTCTTTCTCGTTCACTTTATAAGCGACAAGATTGATGTTTTAAAATAGATCAGCGTGGTTGTATTTCATGAAGGAAATAGGGTTCACTGAAAATGATTAGAGCTAATATTGGGAGTAAAATACAGTAGTCAAACCCTCGAGTAAAGCAGACGGCTCAAGTCTTTGACATGTACGGCCTTTTGATGGGGTGGCGTTGTCGAACCGGAATCTCAGCCAGATTGTTCATGACCTGGGTGGGACAGTCCCGTGAGGTAGGGCCGATGTCACTACTTTTTGACAACTAGATTCGTACGGGTGTCGGACTATCGACCAGATAGCCTATTACCGAGACATTCTCCATACAGCCATCCATCTACTTCATACTTCGAGGATGGACCTTTGCCCTAAATGGCAATCAAATCCTAAATGCGTTATGCTGTTTTGTAATACAGTTCTAGTCCGTTTCGTATCTGTTACACAAAGACTAAATAAACATTACTAAATGGAAACAGAATATAATTATCAAGTATACTTTAGTGTCTTCGACTAAAATCGTCGATGAAGGACTTAAAATGTCAGTCATCTAGCTTAGTGTCTGTTCTCAAGCGGAGCTAAATGTAGACAGGCAACCTAAGTTTAGTATGTTACCGAAATTGATCGCGATTTCCTAGATCTAGTTAGGCTTGCGGATCTACCCAAAAACAAACTAAAAATTGTAGTGTAGTCATTCTGAGAATCCGAGGTATATCAGTGTGCACAGTGACTTGTGCGCTAAAGACCAATCTACATTTCGATGAAATAGATAATTGCATATATGTGACAGTAATACAAACAACAGGTTAGTACATGTAATTAGGATCGATTAGTAGTAATTCGTGGTCACATATGAGCTTTCTGTAACCAATTATGTTTGATTCCTTATAGCACTGTAACCAGTTGACTGATTTTAGTAAAACCGACAATAAACTTCACTATTCGGTTGTTTTTCCCAAACTAATCTATGAAAATATCTTCATAACTTCATTACAATACCTGTATATCTCAGTATATCTTCTAACCAATATCAATGCCACCAACGCATATTTAATTACCTCGCGTCAATCATGTTGCTAAATGTGTGCTTATGTTCTAAGCCTGAAAGGGGGGGGGCGAATGGTTAGCGTGCGCGTGCTGTATCATACGGCCTACCATTGAGGCAAATGGCGTGGTTTCGAATCCCCGGTTGTACGTGGGAAGGGCTCGGGTCACCTGTCCAACCTCGTGGGTTTTCCCCGGGTACTCCGGTTTCATCCCACTGCTAAAGACCCCCTACGCACAAACGAATTATTGAAATAAAATTAGACCATATGTTAGTCCCGAAATGACCTAGTTTGTGTCGAGTGGACGTTACACCCCATTTCTCTCTCTAAGTCAGAAAACGATAGATCAATTGGGTTGCAACAATATATTGTCACCAATAAATACTACCATCGAATTAATAATAGAAAAAGAACTGCAACTATGGTGTTATTATTGTCTTTGTACCTCACCATCTTGTGAACCTACCCATTAAAATGGGCAAAAACTGGCCACTGGACAGTCCTTAACACAGATATTATTTATACATGGCGACATGGTACCCTCTTTCGGGGATGATTCCACTTCCTTTCCCACAGTAAAGAAGTGGGCAGCGGAATGTAAGTGTGGCAGAGAGAACCTTGACGATCAGCCTCGCCCTGAAAGGCCGTCAACAACAACCATTTAAGAAAACATTACCCGGGTACATGACATGGTGATGTCTGATCGACGATATTGATGGCTATTCGGCATATTGTCAGGGCATCTCTCATGAGATAGGAATGATAAAAGTTTCTGCAAGATGGGTGCCAAAGCTCTTATGTGCGAATGAGAAACGGGTTTGGAGTAGATCCTGGCAATGCTTTGGCAAGATTTGTTACTACAAATGAGACTGGTTTCCAAAAAAGGAACAAGTTGGTCGTCATTTGTCTTGTAGCTGTTCTCCATGACAGGTACCCAGGTCTTGGAACATCGTTGAGAAAAGGGTGCACACCTCGATGGGGACTATGTTAAAAAGTAACTGGAACTCATGGACTTGTATAGGTCTTTCACGGATATGTTCGAACTTTTCAGCCAGTCATGGTGGAATCACAGAAAAGGGTTTAAATTAATATAAGTGGTTGCCAAGTTTCCTCTATAAATGATAGAAAGCGCTCATGGCAACAAAAATTTCGGGAAAGGTACAGATAAGGGGAAAAATTTTGTGATCTATGATATTTTAACATACATGTATTTTAGTGATCGTTTGTGTGTCTAACGGATGTTGATACTTTGTCGAGTTGTTTGTTTCGTGCATAAAAAACGACCGTGTCCATTCATTCATAAAATATTGAAAAAATGGAATCGTAGAGTTCTTTTATCTTTCATTATTAAGAAATCAAGATTCACTAAACAGCTTGAACAGTATATTTATTTTTGTGCAAGTTATGACCTTTCAAGTAATGTGTTTTGCCATTTAAAAGTTATCCACTTTAACAGAAAAAAATATTTTTAACAACTGCAGAGTTATATTCATTAAGGATGTCGATAGTTTCCGTTTTACAACTTTATTGGATTTGACAGTGACGGTAATCATGATGAAACTCTTTGCGCTATTGTGTAAAAACAGTTCACTGTTCGGGAATTTAACAATTTGAAGTTTTCATAGCATTAAGCCCATTAAAATTGTACTCCCTGGAAATGTTTGTCAGATTTTATATGTTGGGATGGAATGGAAACCAACGTCTATATTAAAAATAGATGTTCGTCTGTTTCTATATTGTGACAAACTCAGATCAGATTAAAATAATACTAGGTGGGGTAACTAGAATAAAGCAATTTTACTGAAATGGACCTTGTATTTACTTTATACGTCAACATTTGACTTGTGAACGCAAATTTTATTTTTTTAAAACTAATTAACGATAAATATCGTGACTATGACTCTTTCATTTGGGTCAAAAATAAATTGTCCTAAATGAAGCTTCGCTCAGTGGGGTGACAATTCATCCACAGATAGATAAGTATTTAAAATATACCCAATTTTTTCCGCTGTCGATCCTTGAAAGTCTAAAATTAAACTTCAATTAGCAAATAAGCCGACTTCCACTTAATCTTTACCCGATCATTAATCGAAATAAAACATCAGATGAACCTAATTCCATACTTTACTTTGACGGAAATCAAAGAGGTTTAGCTCCTTTGAATACAACACGACAAGGATTCTTAGCTGTCAATAAAAAAAATAACTCTATCTGTCAAAAAAGAGTTGATGTTAGATCGATATAAATGGAGGGTGTACAATGAGTTTCAACAAACCTCTTTTCCGTACAATAAGTATCAGAAGACACAGAGTGTCAGCTAGTTGCCATTTTAAATGTTGATAGTAACCATGTAAACTTGGTTACCAACCATAACACGCGAGTTTATATAATTAGACACACAGGACATTTCATTTATTTGTTTTAATAGTAGAAAACCTTTATATTAAAAAAAACCTATTAGATATCTAGGTTGTTTACCACCCACTGTCAATAAACTCGTTTTAATAGCATGTAACAAAAACGTGACATTGATTATATTTCACTCTATGTTCAATATCAAACGACAACTTGCAACTATCGGGAATTTATTATATTTTTAATTGGCGTATAAATCTCAATAAAGTTACTATTTGCACCTCAAAATTAAAGAGGCGAGGAAAGTAAGTGACCAGGTGGAATAAGCAATACAATTATTAATGTGGTAAAAGTCCATATTTCAGTCAAGTCAGTGAACTACATGTATATAATAGTTGTATTGTGAATCCCCACATCTGTGAACAGATATTTATATTGGAAAAATCCTTATTGTCAAGTCATCAAAGAGTGTGAATGATTTATTGGAAAGTTGCATGTTCACCATGCATGCATACTAAAATGTCATTCGAAAAACATACGCACATTACCAAAGAAAAGGGAAAATTAAATATTTGATGTCGACTAGATCATATTAATGTCACTAGGTCGCGTGTTCAGTGCCTTTAATCGGGTAAAACTCTGCCGTTGGTCGCAAATTATACATCTTTTCATTAACAGGTTACTTTAGTCAGCATCGATCATGTAAAATTGCTTCTGGATATTCCCCCCGCACTGGGAAGTCCAGGTTCGTGTAATTAATTGTAATATCTAAAAAAAAGGATAGGCTGGCACTGTCAGGCAGGATACGCCCACATTTTTGAGAGATGGATAGAGAACAAGCAATACCGAAAGTGATTTTTCCTACATCATTAAGTCCTGTATTTCATACTGTATTGGGAGCAGCCATTTTGTTGGTCAGTTCCAGTCCGATATTCATGAAATTCGAAGCCGACAATGATTATGGTGTGACGGTACACAACCTAGAAATGTTACTTCTCGTCAAAATCGGATAGGAATTGTGACCTGTATAGAGTCCACAACCATGATATACCATATTTTTTACACTATTCGTGTACAAACGGCGACCATTTCGTCCGGCAAATTTGGTACAATTTTCACGAAAGTGATTTTTCCTACAATCAAAGGCCATAATTCATTAAGTTACAATTTGATATGCGCAAATATCGAAAAGAATAAAGATCTTTAGGTTATAAACAAGCATTTCAGGTTTCATCAAAATCGAATTAAAATTGTGACCTCTACAGGGTCCACAACTTTGATATACCATATTTTTACACTGTTCGCGTACAAACGGCGGCCATTTTGTCTGGCAATTATGGTCTGATTTTCTTGAAATTCGAACTCAACCTTCCGTAGGGTGTAACGGTGATAGAGTCAATCTTTTTTTTAAATCGGATAATAATTGTGACCTCCAGAGGGACCATAGGCGATTTTTCGGACAATCAGGGGCCATAATTCAGGAAGTTACGATCCGATATGCACAAATAACGACAGGAACCAAGATCTTTGGGTTATAACCATGCATTTCAAGTTTCATCAGAATCGAATTAAAATTGTGACCTCTACAGGATCCACAACCATGATATACAATTTTTTAACAGTATTCGCGTACAAACGGCGGCCATTTTGTATGGCAATTTTGGTCCGATTTTCCCGAAATTCGAACTCAACCTTCCTTACGGTGTAACGGTAATATAATCAACCGTTTTTTCAATCGGATAATAATTGTGACCTCCAGAGGGGCCACAAGCTAAGAAAAGGCGATTTTTCGTATAATCAGGGGCCATAATTCAGGAAGTTACGATCCTATATGCGCAAATATCGAAAGGAACCAAGATCTTTGGGTTATAACCATGAATTTCAAGTTTCATCAAAATCGAATTAAAATTGAGACAATCAGGGGCCATAATTCAGGAAATTAAATTCCGATAGCCGCATATATCGAAAGAAACCAAGATCTTTGGGTTACAAACATGTATGTCAAGTTTCATCAAAATCGGTACAAAATTGTGATCTCTATAGGGTCCACAAGCTAAAAACGTGATTTTTCGTACAATCAGGGGCCATAATCCATGAAGTTTTGATCCGATACATGCCAATATCGAAAGCAGCCGAGATCTTTTGGGGATAAACCTATATTTCAAGTTTCGTCAAAATCGGATAAGAATTGTGACCTGTAGAGTCCACAAACAAATGGTGGACGGACGGACGGACAGGGGCGACGACAATATACGTCCACATAAAAATGTGGGCGTATAAAAAGTCACCAGAAACCCGTGGTTACCTAGACGGAGAAAATAACAAACCTTGATAGCCTCGGACTATGTACCTGTACTGTTACCAGGGATGTTTATTCTGTTATGTACAATAACTTACTGGAAGTATGACCATTATTGTGGTTCTGAAATGTCACTGGTTCTAATTCAAACACAAAGTGGTATACAGGTTTCTGAAGTGGCGCCTGTGGAGCTTACGGGGAGAGTCATTCACATGGGTAGAAATTCCATGGTCCACATTGGTGAGCACGTGAAGGAACTCTGGAAAGCCCGAAATCCGTGACGAATACGCGAAAAATTCGAAGCCGGGGTAAAACTGTCGAATATCTATAGATAACAATTACAGCTTTAAAATGATTAAAATGTTCAAGGTTCCGATCTAGGCATTTAATCAACCAGTCGGTAATTCTTAATAAGTTCGTGATTAGTAGTTAATTAGGGTTTAATTGCACAAGCTGGTGATTATTTGGATATAATCTTGTTAACTATAAATAACAATCGGGCTGTAGATTGATATGATGGTTACTGTTGATTTATTATTTTTTCACGCAACAAAAGTATTTCAAAATCAATTTCCACAACCTACAGTAATTCCTGTGACAATTAAATGCAAGCTTCCGATCGGTGAATATGGTCAACAGTCGGTATATGTAGTCACCAGGACCAAATGTTGTCCAGACAACACAATATTATCGTATGATCTGTTGATTGCTCTCTGGCAAATTCCTTTTTTTAAAAGAATTATTGTGAATGAAATGATGTAAAATGAATTGTACTTAAAGGGATGTTGGTTTGTTCAAAATTTTCCATTTCGTATTCTAGTAATATAAACTGTAAGGTTGTGTATTTAGGAATACACCATTGATCCCCAATGGCCACCCGATTCAATGGAATTAGAAGAAGGGTGTTCACAAACAAGCCGTGGTTTCAACAAGTGAGAGTGTTACTATCCTGCATCATGGCATAACGTCACTGGGATCGTTTGAGTGGTTGAGGAATCCCTAGCCAATTGCATATTGTGAATATTGAATAAGATTCTTCAAGGCGAATATCAGTCCAAAAATGGTTCAATTCCGTATTTACAAAGATAGAATGCAAACTTGACAACACTCGGCTTGTTCTGTACACGATATGAAAGGTATATGATCAAAAGCGAAAGCTTCCCTTAATTATGCATTTAATTTGTAGATGATCATCATTTTAATTCAATTCAGTGCTATTTTGATCTTGTTTGCTATATTAAATGTTAAATAAAGGTAATATATGTACTTTAGCGGGGAATCAGGTGCAAAACCGGATATATTCCTAAGATGAAAAGAGCTGCATTGCGACTTTACGTTTTTAAAATTATCTTAATAGTGTATTACTACGCTTTCAAAATTTCATTTAGTATATAGTTAGCATTGAGCTAAAAGTGGATCAAAAGGTGATATGTATTAATCACCCACGAATTACCCTCTTGCAAAATAAATGTTTGTTAAGGCTTCTTTAATATTTTACATAGCTTTAACTTTTTACTAGAAGATAAATAGCGAGATATTTCCGCGTTTTGTAATAAGGAAGCAGACCATCAACTATTCCCAAACTGACTTTGGTGTTAACTCTGTTCTCTTTGAGGAGCTCCAGCTTCGACCGTTATTTCCGTTGGGCAGAATGCTTTCTACCACTAACGGGGCAACAATTGACCATGTCTTTGCGCCAAAATGTGTATGAGGTTGGCCAATGAAAATGTTTTGCGATACAAAAGCTAGAAGAAGCATACTTTGAACAGCCACAGTAAACAACACAATAATGCAAACCCCTTCATCAATTCTCGACCAAGAGTCAAGAACAATATGTTAATTGAAGGAATTTGATGGTTGTCCGACTCCCCAAGAGGATTCGACAGGGGCTCTAGAGCTCACCTGTATTATATTTCAAACATTTTGTTAATAATTGAAATTGACTAGGGCTCTTACTTATACCCATAGATCTATTTCACTGGTCTAAGCCTCTGTCCCAAACCAGACTAATACTGATATGTTGAGGTTATTATTGACAGGTTTTTTTTTTTATTTCTGTTAGCTTGGATAAAATCTTTGAAATTAACAAAACACAAAAAGTGTATTGTTGAGAAGATGAAACAAGTGTGCTAAAAAGACATTCGTGTTGAATAAATTTACGTGTATTTTTCTTAAGGTATTGTAATTTTACCCTTTAAGTATTATATTATAAGTAGTACACTGCTTTGGAGCTTGGATGTGTGATTATCCACCTAAACAGACGGTGCCAATTCTAAGTACATGATTTACTGGGATTTATTTTATCATCATCTTGTTAAATCCCACTGTAAAGCCATAAATCGATTAAAATAAGGACGGGTGTTGAACTGGGCGATGAATAAGCTGATCTTATTTGGAACAACTACTGTCGGGTTTCAGATGTCTACAAGAGAAATGTCATATAAGCTAAGTTTTAATAAATATCACCTCACAGAAATGAAGCGAACGATTGGTGTCCGATAAATGACCAGAATAACTAGAAAGCTTTCGATTTTATCATGAAATGAAATGAAATTGTGTTTAGCGTGCTTCTGTTATGCTCCGAATGGGCTAACGAAGACGGGCATATGTCATGCAGTGTGGTAAGGGGGATATTTTGCTCAGCCGTGACACAATGGTCTATATACCCAACTGCCAAGTGATCTTTCACGTGCATGCCAACGTATATACGGGACCTAGGTTTTCCGTCCCATCCGAACGACTAGACAGCTGTCTTTCTCATATCAAACAACCACAAAGATTTTATAGCAAACGATATAAGACCTGTTGTGTATGTGGTATCGCCCTTGGTGGAATTGACTGACTATTAGTGGTAGCATTGTGTCAAAGTAATTTATAGGATTGTAAGAAATAACCAGTGCATGTTTATTATTCTACATGTATTATCTGATTGATGATGGTGCTTTAAGAGACGAGGCGATGATCATTGATTAGATAGATCTAGTATATATTCATCTCTCTACTAGATGAGTCCACTCCACCTCTAACGCTACATCAACACGACCATGTTTTCATTCAATCAAGCCATCGTAGTCATATTAATGACACAGTCGCAATTTGGTTCCAAGTCCGTGGCAGTGATGGTCGTCTGATGTAGACAATAATAGTTCAGAAACAAAATACGAGAGCAGTTGTACAGGTTATGTTATTTTCATTGAATGGATATAGTAAAATACCTCGGCAAGGATAACCCGAAGATTCAATGACAGTAAGGTTTATGAAATGATCTTTGTTTATTTTCCATTTAAAAATGTTTTGTTATGTTAATTAATACCAGATTGGTGGTAGCAAGGACTTTTATTTTTAACGCGTCTCTTGTGCATAGTGATGGTTCGCCATTTATATCCTTCGAGACGGCATCATATTTATGGCAACGCAAGGCTGTATACATATTGCTTATACACATTTTTCAGTCTGTCCTTTACGACGCAAATACCATAGTTGAAACGTTAAACTTAATATATAACCAGTAATTCTTATTCAATAAATAGTTTCCAGTGGCATTCTAAAAACAATGTGCAAATCCGTATGAGAGTTTTATGTCGTCAGTCATACTGGTCCGTCAACAACAACTGACCGAAAGGTTTTAATCGATTGTTTTAAAATTTCTTGTGAGGCTTTCGGGTCAAGAGGGAACGGACAATATCAATTATCGATGCTCCACAACCTTTGATTCTAGTGTCCCTCCCCCTGAATGTGGTAGGGGCTACAGTTTTTAATGGAGCATTAGGACGGGGAGGTTGATCCATTTTGATTTTCAGCATTCTGGGACTTCTCATTTTGAGAAATGGTGTAAACACAATTGAGATTAGATTTCTTGGATATATCTTTATCAAAATTGACAACCTCTTAAGTTTTCCTTTCAGATAAGCTACTGTCTATGGCTATACTTTTTCGAGACTTAGATTTAGTGTGGGCGTATGTCCACGATTTGCTGGGTTATGTTTATTACATACTCCTGCACAGTGTTTCGTTTGATTAGAACTAATCCACTTCACACTGCTATCTTGAGTGAACATTGTTGTGCTAAATTATTATTGGTCAGTAGTGCCATTACCAACCAATGACCTACATTGTAACAAAAAATAACGGGGTTAACCAGACCTCAAAATATGTTACCGCAATGTATCTAGTGACAATCGCGACTTGTTTACGTCATAACCCGCGAAATTTATTATGCTCGATTATCCAGTGCCAACATGTTTTCTTCGTGGACCATTTTGAAAATTATGCCGAATGCGAGAAGAGAGGAGGGATTAGATTGGACGTTAAAAAGAGATACGCCCCGCCCAATTTCAAGAATATGACTTCTATCCAGCAATGGTAAGAGAGGGATTTCTCGCGCCATTGCTTCAGGAATATGTGTTTATTATACGTATTGTGTTATGTAGCCCTAACATTTACTTGTATAATTCTGGCAATATTATGAAAGACACACACATTAGAGCCACGGACCCTAGCTCCCGGGGTGTCAAATTAAGCTACTGCATACATGTTATATACGTGATTGCTATCAAGAAAATATATATTCTCAATGATCTTTTTTTAAAAAAATTCATTGAGAAATTCACGACATAATATATTATCCTAAACTGTCGATGTTATGACTTGTTTTTAAAACACGAGTTTGTGACAGTGAATATCCGTTTAGGGTGTGAGAATCGATGGAATTGCATAGTGCAGCTTTCCGCCAGTGCCTATTTAATTAGAGTGTATTATATTAGATACGAGAGTACACGATGGAATTTAGACAAGGATATACACTCACTTTCGTTATATCGATTTTTGTTGTGGATTGAAACCAGCATACAAACCAAGGAGATAGCAGAAACGACAAAGTATGATTGGCAGACCTAATGTTACTCTTATTGACTAACTGCATAAGTGAAAACTATTAAAGCGCCCTTAAAGGTGTCGCAGGCCAGTTAGAATTGAATATCTACTTTAGAAATAGCTTCAATTATTTAAATGTGGATTTTATCGAGTTGGTTGCACTTGGAAATGAGATGAGTCGTGTAAAATGATATAATGACTTACGCTAACAGAATATACAACACAGAACTCCCAATTAACAATTCAATTATATTTGATGGAAAAGCAAACTGGAGATTACAGACTAAAGGACAAAAACAGAATGCACTAAAATGGCATACATAATTTTTTATGGATCTCGTGATACATCGTGTTTCAGACAATCATTCCATATAATGGAGATGATGCTATTCTCTTTATTGAAACATAACAACTGAATGATCACAGTCTCACTTAAAGTATCACAAAATAGACTAAAATAACAGCATGTAACATTCTATTGTTTTCATATTTCAGATTAAACAGATGAAGGGTGGTTACGTGGTTCCAGTCAGGTAATAATTCATGAAGATGGTGATGTAAATCCAGTCAATATAGCGAACAGGATTTTTTTACTCAAAACAAGGAAATAGTGGATGGGTTTATCGCATGTAAAGAGATTTTACTTGTGTGTGGCCCTGACTGAATATCTAATAAACACTTTTCTATCCAGTGCAAGTAATTTCTACCATTCGGCATCCGGATTTAGGAAAATTCTGTCATGGACATAATGTGAGATATTAATATGACTATTTGTCGGTGTTATAGAGTGAAACGTTTCTTTATATTTCAATTGTGCAATTTTGGAAGATGAGATTAATGTTGATGTTGAAGCTAGTAAAATATTAACAGATCACCGGAACCTGTTAAGATATCACTAGCAGCTTACTTAAAGATACACAATGCTACTTTAAATTCTACTGTGACTTGTTCATTGATTAGACTTGAAACACGTTCACGAATTAAGGCCGCTTCATTGACAAAGCAAGGAATCGCATATCAAATTATGGACCAGTCTTAGTGCTGAAGTTGATGCGGATTTAACAATAATAAGGTAGGTCAGTTTTTAAGCAATGAATATTTAAATCATCACCTGAAGCTATTGGTATGTGAGATGCTTAATAAAAAAAGAGGATTTAGGGACAACGATATGTTATCACGATGGAAATTGGGACGTCGAACCTGAAAGGGAAACTTACCCATATCGATTGAGGATCCCGAAATGAATCCAGTACAATGTTCGAGTTCATGGGATGTAATATGATTTTCTGTACTTAATACATAATATTATTATTAAGTTCTCTTTCTTGAAGACACTTGATTCACACAATCACAATTAAACTGATGTGGGGGCGATGGGATTTAGGTATTAGCATAAATGAATAGTTTATCACTTCTCTAGTAACGCTCCGGAATCGCCGAAGTCAGAAGCGCGAGGGCGCCAAATGTTTATTGACTACATAATTATATATTTTTTGTTCTTTGAGAAGCTCAAAATACGAGTTGTAAGTTTTTAGAGCAAAAATGTCCCAAAACTCCTTCGTTCTCTGAACCAGGAAAGGATGCTTGCACTGAACTGATAGCTAAAGATATAATTGTAAACATTTTAACAGCTAAACGGGTTGGTAAGGGTGGGTGGGTGATTATTGACTAAATAATGATAAATATTTGGTTCCCGTGGAAGCCTTGTAATGAGCGACGAATCTGCAAAGTGCGAACTATAATTTGAAATAGGAATTGCACCATTTTTAGATCAATACTGCGATATGTTTCTGTTATTATTCTCAAAAGGAGTCTATCAAGTTACAACGCTCTCACTCCACCCCGAACTGGTTTACTCACGACTTACGGGCACTCGCTTAAATGATTTTCGGATTTAAGAATGTCCAATACGGCAAATCTTGTCCACCTGTCCGGTAAAGAACTGACACTAATTAGAATTTGGTTAATTTTCAGAAATATTAACATTTCTCAAGTTGGACGTTTGCAATCCTACAAAATGAACTCATTAATTTAAAGATATTTTAGAATTCAAAACTTCACTAATAGGATCGCCCTATTCATGTCGTAAAACAGTAATATTATATTTTCTCTTTATGTGTTTGTTCGTGTAATGAATATAGGCAAGACCATCTTACACTTTTAAAGTTACTTAAGTTACACTTGCTTAACAAATCTATTTTCTGTGATCCTTGCCATGGGCCTATAAGTAGGACCTTCCATCAACTGTAATTATTGCCTTATAATCGAACCTACGCAGACCAGACTAATCACCATACCTGAATACTAATTTTAATTACCATGTATTATCTAGAAGAGACCAGACTGGTTACTAACATACTTTCTACAGTATGGTCATCACCTTGATGACAATTCACGAGTTCAGCACTTGATACAGACAGCCAATAATAGACCCAAAAAACGTTCATTATATGTATCTCTATATGTCTCGCTATCAACAGGTCGTAGAAGAATGGGGAGTAGATTTTCTAAGATTTTCAGACTACCAAATGAAATCAGTTCATTGACGTGGAATGACAGATTGGTTTTGTCTGTTAAATTGACAAAGATCTTATTTTCGAAATTCGCCGTGTTTTAATTGACGATTTGTGGTTGGATGTAAAAATGTATATTGAATTGAATGAATGGATTGGACCATAAATCTTCAGATGTCGGATTTAAATAGAATCTGATTGAAACACATTACCGACTACGGTAGACACATTTCAACAACTCAGTAACTGTGCAATTATTCTAGTTAAACAATGCTACCTAGCAAGACATAACAAATGAATGCAATACCGACAATCCCAAAATAAAATGTCACCAAGCTTAATCAGTGTTGTATTGTCCTTTTACAGACGATAATACTGTTTTGATTCATCTCAACATTCTGTTTAATTGTTCTATTTCTTGGACACGGTTTCTTTTGTTTTGATTCGCTGTAAAGCATGCTGTTTTCCTGTACTTACGTGTTGTGCTGTTCCCTTACATTAATTTTAATAGACTGTGTTATTTGCATAATAGTATTTACACAACCAATGTATACTTTACTAATTTTATGTATACTTTACTGTCTTTATGTATACTGTCTTTCTGTATACCGTCTTTATGTATACTTTACCAGGGGCGTAAATGTGGGGGGGGGGGGTACAATCTCCCCAGCCAAAAAAATAGTCGGTCGCAAAATCAGCCCAGTCGGTCGTAAAATAGGAGTAGTCGATATCAAAATAAGTACTCACTGTATACGTCACGCTACCCACGCAAAACTTTTGTATATAAATAGTCGGTCGCAAAATCAGTGCAGTCGGTCGCGAAATAAGGTGCAGTCGGTATCAAAAGTGCTCACTGTATACGTCACGCTACTCACGCTAAACTTTAGTGTAAAATAACCTTGTCGACTTATCATGTTTGAAAAGATGTTGTGTTTCACTCTCATTCTGTTGTGAGTATGTTAGTCTAACAACAATTTCACCCATGGAGAAAAATAGTCTCTCAAAATAAGTGCGGTCATAGCTGTCGGCAACGCCAAATTAACCATGGGGCACCATGGGGCACAGGCCCCAGGGCCCACCACATTAGGGGGCCCCCCACAAAAAATCTCAGTTGCGCGCCTAGGGCATGGTCGGACCGAGGACTCCAACGGCCGGTGACCTGGTGACGGGCCCCCTCCGATGCTTCGACGGCCCTCCATCGGAAGTCAGTGGGTCACCCTTAATCCATGGTGTGTTGCGATCGACGTACGAGAATTCGGTGTAATCCGATGGTGGGTGTAACACATGTTTTTTTTTATTGTCGTGAGATCTTCTATCGGACCGACCATCGTCTAACTCGAATTATCGTATAACTCGAACAAATTACACGTCCCCATCATTTCGAGTAGCGCGAATTTTGCCTCAGTTTGACGTACGATTGTATATAAGCTGTTGTTGTTGTTGATATTTGTTGTGGGTATAAGCTGAATTTGATGTGATGCACACCATGATCACACAAAATATTCATTTTTCTTGATTAAATCTCGTATTACCATTTTGTTTGTCAAACATCGAGTCCGGCTTGGTCGTAACGTTACGGCCTCCATTCATCAAATCATCGTGGGGGTATAATACGATTCCGAATCAAGTAATTTATCACTGAGCGACTTCAAAATTAGCTTTGATGTCGCTCTGCCCACTTACAGTCCCCTCCTCTAGAAATGTCATCATTTCATAGCACTCGCATGGATTGGTCCACTGAAATAATGCCAGAATGCGCTAATTTGGTGGCAGAATTTTATTTTTTTCTGGGGGAAGTACTTCTAAATGGCTCCAGCATAAGTGCCTGAAATGCCAGGAAATCACGTCTCTGGCCTCCAATTTCTGAAAATTTCTTTTGGGGGGGGGGGGAGAAAAATCCCAGACCCCCCCCCCCCTCTATGCGGACCTTCGCGCCTTTGGCGCTCGCGGTCAGTGACCAGGGGCCTCCCATATGTTGCAGGCCCCAGGGCCCCCACCATGGTTAATCCGGCGTTGGCTGTCGGTCTCAAACACAATACCAGAATAGATCCCAAATACTACGTATTTGCGTGAATCCGTGAGCCTAAATTGCACACCTCACTCTTATTCTGTTGTGAGTATGTTGGTCTAACAACTAAATTTCACCCAGGGAGAAAAATAGTCGGTCACAAAATAAGTGCAGTCACTGCAGTCGGTCTCAAAAACAATGCCTGAATAGATCCCAAATACTATGTATTTGCGTGAATCCGTGTGCCTAAATTGCATACGTCACACAAAAATTTTAATATAGTATAAAATAACCAAATCTGCTTGTCACACTTATTCTGTTGTGAGTATGTTGTTCTATGAAATGTTTTCTAAAATGGCAAAAAATAGTCGGTCTCAAAAAAAGTACTCGCCGCAGTCGGTCTCCGACTAAATGAATTAATGAGATAAACAAACAATCACAAAACAGGCGAAATTGACAGATAAGCCTCAAGATTCTGTCCCATTTCTTATCCTCTCGTTAAACTATGTGAATTCAAATAAAACTGCTTTCCGACGAGACAACTGTATAATTCTACAATAATTACTATCTATGTTCTACCGGGACCCTTAGTGTTATAGCCAGTATTTTGTTTACTTTCATTGTGGGGTGGGATTGTTGATGGCGCCCTAGATTTGAAACCTATCCCACCCCCCATATTCCCTAGAAAACCCACACACGCGGTGCTCGGCTCCTGATTCCGTCACTCGCTCTGGGGGGGGGGGGGGGGGGGGGGGGGGTATGTGCATCAGTCGTTCGCATTTTGGCTAAACACCCCCCCCCCCCAAACGAAATCGTTATGTACGCCCCTGTACTTTACTGTCCTTATATAATACATTTATCTCAAGGTACCTTCTAAACTTCGTTGGACCGTTCTTGATAGTGATAGTGACATTTCAGATTTACTCACAAGCCTGAGAAGTTGCTCTCCCTTAGCATTCACATGCACATTTTAAGGCGTTAACCCCATTTCCATTACATCTTCATTAAAGCGAGCTATTTATTCAGTATTTTATGCTCACAAATTACGTTAAAAATGGAACGTTATCAAACACACGGAATGATGTACATGTAATACATTGTCGCTTTAAAGTAGTCAAGTCTCTAACTCAACATAATCCAAAATCTTTAACATTGAGAACACGAATTATTTGCCAATTTAAATCAACATTGATATTGTGATCTTACGGGGGAAACATGGGCTTCTGATATCCAGTATTTTAGACAAAATGAACATTTTACCATTAGTACAGGAATCGTGTACTATAATGCGTTTCAGCGCCATTTGTAACTCGAAGGGCGGTGCTAGACATATTTCAGACATATGTGCTAGACATATTGACTCATGTCTAACGGTGACGTCATATTCTTTTCTGGAGGGCATGCCCAATAAATACTGTCGTTGGAGACTGGAATAAACAGACGCTGGAGATTGCCAACTGACTGAGACTCCTGATTGGAAATTACAGTAAAAACTGAGACGATTGAACGTAAATCAGTTTATACACATTCATATTACATTATCATACGCGTTGCGACCCATTTGTGGTTTAGCTCATTTAAATAAAGAAGCGAAACAAATTATCTATATGGAGATTATCTGAACCACGGGAGATTTGTTTAATAGTGATTTTCTCTATAGGTAAATAATTCATCTATGTAAGTATCTGGTGTGATTGTTTTTATTCAGGGGTTTATCTTGCCATTAATAGTTGATCATACATTGTACATGAGATCGTGTAAACAGCAAATATTGTTCTACATTTTATTTCTTAGATAGAGAGAGAAATGGATTTAACGTCCACTCGACACAAACTAGGTCATTTCGGGACTAATACATGGTTCAATTTTTTATTTCATTAATTCGCTTGGGCGTAGGGGTTTGGGGTTTTAAGCAGTAGGAGGACACCCAGAGAGGTTGGACAGGTGACTCTACTTATTGTTCCGTACAACCGCGGAATCAAAACCACACCTGTTGACTCAATAACAGACCTTATGATACAGCGCGACGTGCTAACCATTTGGCTACCCAACCCCGCAGATTTTTAGGAAGAAACTTCCATCGTTTTTATTTATATAAGATGTATCCATATTTTAACAAATTCAAATTAACGAAACATACATTAAATTTAAAAATAGATTTCTAAAAGCTGTGCACATTAGTAATTTGATTTTATTAAACTATGAAATCCTATTCCATTCTTTAAAAAAAAAAAAAAATGCGCTTTAGATCATTTGGTCTGTCATTGAGTCCAAGTGTCGTTGTTCTGACCTCAACCTTGTGGGGTTCGCCGGGTCCCCTGGCTTCCTTCCATTACTAAAGTCCCCTTCAAGAGATTGTACCAGATGTTAGTCTCTCAATGATCTAGTTTGTGTTTGAGTGTGATTCAAACCCCATTAGTTTATAAATTATCAAGGTTTTTAATTTATATTTAATACATGTGATTTCTCCACACCATTCCCTTTAAAAATATGAGCAATTGTAAAATAGATACCATGGACTCACCAAAGAAAGATTAGAAGATTTCGATATAAATAGTTAGCTTGGTTATTGGTTTTCAGTTGGAATGCTTGCGGCGAGTATTGATGACGTGACTTGTCTCATTTCCTTCCCTTATTGGAATTAGAAAGAAAGATTTTTCCATATCATGGAAGGTAAAATTCTCAGCAGATGATAAATATGTGAAAGAGATGGAGTAAACGGTTTAATAGTAATTCTTCCAATTATTTTATCTGCTGTGCATAGAAATGACTTTAATTACCAATACGTTTCATGGGGGGGGGGTAATCGCTAGCACGTGCGCGCTATATCATAAAGCCTGTCATTGATTCAACTGGCGTGCTTTCGAATCCCCGTTTGCACGTGACAAGGAGTATGGTCGCCTGTCCAACCTCGTGGGTTTTTCTCCGGGTCCTCCCACCGCTAAAGACCCCTACGCGCAAGCAAATTATTGAAATAAAATTAAACCATGTTAGGCCCGAAATGACCTAGTGTGTGTCGATTGAACGTCTCTCCCTCTCTCTCTCTCTCTCTCTCTCTCTTGTCTCTCTCTCATCTGCTTAGTTCCTGCCTTCAACTTGTATTTCATTAATACGTAAATACATCATTAGATGCCTGTTCTTCATTTCTGTTATGAATCCGTTTAGTATTGAGGACATTCATTATTATATCTTTAACTCGAGGCTGTACTGATTAATACAATCCTTTATATTCTCATAAATATAATGATTTTGTTGATGGCATAAAGTGTAGATGAGAAAATAAATATCTTCATTAATACAAGGGAGTGTTTTGTTATATAGGCGAAGCCTGTTCCCAAATCCCACTCAGATAACTTGAATAAAATATAGTTCATAATAGTTTTTTTAAAATTATTTTAAGAAATGCTATCTAAAAATACAATATTCACTTTTCTTAATGGAATAAGTCACCCTAGATTTAGTTCTTCTTTTTGATATGTGGTTGGGTAAGAAGGGCATTTTAAAATTCTGTTCCACACAGCGTTGTGGTAACCAGGGGTAGGCTACTCAAATATGGGTGTATTGTTTAATTTAAAACAATCTGAATAAAACGCAGATCATATTTCTTTTCGTTTGTTTTTAGCTCGTTTAACTTGTATCCACTATAGGATTGGGAAGAGTCTGCTAGATCTAAAGGTTTTAGCCAATCAAGTGGACTGTTGAGTTCTTGACGTCTACCACGCGAAAAGGGGGCGTAGACTTTCGCAGCGACAAAACAAAAACAGAAAAAGTTATATTTCCGAATACCCCCGATGGTTATTCCAATGCTTGACGTCAGTGTCAAAATTCGCTCGTATGACCTCTGACACGACATGGCACTACAGTTGGTCTGATCTTACGTAGTGGAGGCCATCAAAGATGTAATACGTAGCGAAACGAAATATATATATATGTCACTCCTGGTTCCAAATATATTGAAAATGTCATTCAAATTACTTTATTCAGTGTCAAGTTATCGCTATTTGTAGTTTTGCCAAGATATGTGCAATAATTGTTTATTATATACATTTTCAAATGAAATCATTAAATGGCCGAACCGTTCTAATCTAGTTAAAATCACGAGCTTCCGATGAAGAGTTGAATATGGTTTTGTCATGTTAATAAATGTCTAATTGACAACATTTAAATTTAAGGCCTAAGGAAAGACTTGCAATAGGCAAATTAATTTAGCTCGTGAATAATGTGTAGGAGGTTAAACCTCATTTTATTCATTCATACATGGCATATGACCTACTATATATGGGCCATTTGGAATAACATAATAACGAAAACACTGTCTAAAAACATAATAGCTATAAAAAGTTGATATTTCGCGCATTGATGTTATTCTCGTGTGTCCGGTTGCTTAACAACAGCATGTATCAGATAATAGTGTAAAATAACCATTATGTTCTCTTAATAATGAAATTATTAACGGTTGATATTATATATAAGCTTCTAACCATTTAAACAATAGAACATGTTGCAATACCGTCAATGATTTACGGTACATGTGATATTAGAATATACATTTGGGGATTTAGCCTGTACCATGGGAATACACATCTTGTTGATTTGACTCAAGTAGAAGTTTACTAAGTAAATGTTGCGAAATAGGGAGTGGTGTAGTCTATAAATATTGGTGGAGGAGTCTGTATAAATGTTGCTTTAATTGGAGATCGACTCTTACGGCTGTTGTGTATACACCAAAACATGTGTACAGAAAAATCGCTGAAAATTTTGAGAAATCACACATAGACGTCGTAAGTGAGGATTTCTCTTTACAGCATGGGGCTAGACATTGTCACCGCTTTTTCATAACGACACCATGTCCAAAATATCGGTCATTTGCAGCAACAAGCGCGGTTGTTTGACTCTGTGGAAAAAACGTGTTTGTAGCTAGAAATTAAACACCCGCTTGAGCACGCATGTGCACACTTCACGCGAGAATACAGCGGAAAAGTCGCTCATTGAGTAACAGTTTTTCCCACGAGCGGAAACGCTTCCATGGAGATGGTTCCCTTACATTTGCATTAGACCGACTCTTCCGCCGGCGGAAACGTGTACAGGTTTAGCGGTGCTAAGTGGTGGTAAATTGGGGACCTGACTGCAAAGTCCTATCAACTCTTGTGATTTGGTTTAAATGGTGTTAATGGTTTAAAGGCTGCATAAATGTTTGTTACATTGGAGACCTGACTACATGACCCCTGCCCCCCCCCCTTGACTGCTTTGATAAAATTAACACAACATTGTAGCACTCTTAAAACAACTAATGAGCTTACGTGGTTTTTCGCGGATATTTTATTGTTTGGTTGTAAATCTGTTGCATGCGGATGTTCTATTGTTGATGACATTGTATCATTATGTGCTTATGGAAATAAACATGTTTCTGTTGCCTGGTAACACGCTAAATTACTTGAACAGAATTATGTAGCTGTAATGGATAAAATATTCACGACCCAAAGTGTGAACCGTGGGTGTCGCCTTTCTAAGTTAACCCATTTGAAAATAAAGTGTCCAATGCTCATGTTGCGATGAATTCTTATTTTAATGAACAGAAAACTGAATAAAAAGTTAGATTCCACCGGCAGCTTCAGCTAATGTTTTTCACTTCACTGTGGAAATCATGATTACTAGATCTAAGCCAAAGCAATATCCAAATAACACATGCCGTTAGGCAACATTGAGTAATGAAAAGCAGAGGGGGCGTTCAATGTATACTCTCTAGTACTGGAATTGTTGTAGAAAAAACACTTTTGTACCTTCAGTTAACTTTTAGAGAAAATTACTGACGATATTTGCCCGAAAACTGGTACCCGAAATTTCTGAAAACGAGTTTTTCATAAACGTTATTGCACGAGGTCATGCGCATTATAGTATTCGCAACCGTTCTATTTTTATGATATCTGGTCTCAATCTCTGATGTTGTGCCAGGATAGCGGAAGTGCCTTGCCCCAAAACTGGACGGTTCATCGGATATGGAGGGGCTGCGCCCGGCTATTACGTCTATAGTTGCAATAATAGTAAATTAATGGACGTTTTAATACAATGCAGTATTTAACTTAATAACAGATAAGAATTACGACTACAATACTTCCAGTTAATGCCATAGTTATATAATAATAATAGGTGTTACAAATGAGAAAAAGAGGAGGCCATATGGGTATAGCTGGTGATTAATCTGTTATTGATTATGTAAATCCTATATAATAACTACCTGCTGTATTAATACAGCTAAACACCTGCCTTATATTATATATACAAGTGGCATAAACGCATTTGGAATTATTTTTTTTCGAGGCAGACGAATTGGGCTTAGTTCCTATGATTGCATTCAGTTTGCAATGGTTTTAATAATTCGTATTTTATTTTGTAAGCAATTTTATGCAATACAGGGTTGCAGTCTTTACTTTCAAACAGGTGTGCCAAGCAACGTGTCTAGTAGGTGTAAATGTACCTTTTGTAAGACTAAAGCCCGGTCCACACCGCTACGACTTGCCCAGACTCTACCCAACGCAACGTCTTGTCTCAGATAATCAGTGCAGTTGGACAGTCCCACGACTACGATTCAATCGATTTCCGTCGCGTCGTGGCGTAGTCGGATGCAGTCGTAATCCATCGTGTTTGTGTAGACACACACACGACATGATCAATTGTCTTACCGTTGTTTAGTCAATCAGAGTAGCATTTAGTCATGTGACTGTGTAGGTCATGTGCAGCACATTTCTTTTTACGGGCAGTCAACTTCAGCGGCATCTTGGCAAAATATAATGTCACTTTTATGCTTCCGGTTTGCTTTAGGAATCACTCGCTAGAGGGAAATGGCGTAAATCAAGACGCATAATTTGTGAGAGTCGGGCCTGTGTGGACTGGTACTGTCGTAGCAAGTGAAGTCAAGACGCCGAGTTCTGTCGGGTTGTGTGTAGTCGTAGCGGTATGGACCGGGCTTTAGTATAAGACTAGGTGACAGATATTATATATATACAAAAATTAAAAACATTTTCTATGTGCGTCGATGAACATTTTGGGAATCCCACGAAAATTACTTCACGACAATGGGCGATGCTCACTAGTCCACGGGTGCACATGTTCACTAGTCCGCGGGTTAATTGGTCCACCGATATCCATTATTAGGGCTGGGGTTGGGTTTATTGATACCCATATTTATAGTATTTCTTATAGCGGCGGACAAGTGAGATTTTATTATTACAGCGAGGTGGCGGGGCATTGTTTTCCTTTAATCGCGGCCTTTTTAAAAACAGAGTAAACACACACACATCGTCCAAAAAATCTACCACGTTTTTCGTTGACGATAACGAGTTTGTTTGGAAATTATTTAAAAAGTAAATTACACCTTTGCAAGTGGATTTCAAGCAAACATATATCGCATGGTATGCTCAATGTATAAAATGAATAAAAGGGACCGATACAGCCCAGGCCAGTTATTTGTGTTAATACGCCAATAAGATAAAACATGTTATGATTCTTAACACGTCGATTTGGTTTTTACTTGTGGTATAACCTCTCGTAATGCATCCAATGAAACTGGATTTTATGTATAGTTCTATATACGATTTTATCGGTCGTTTTAATGATTCACAAGAATCGCATAATTACTTCCAATGTATCAAACAGTTAGTTACCTCCATTATCGTGCTATATGATTTACATTTACTCCCAGCATTAATTTATATTGTTCAAGAGTGTAAAAACAACTAACACAATGTACAATCGTGCCGCTGAACATGAATTTATCCCATGATGTTAATCTCACTTCAAAAGACAGAATGACTAATACATTTACGATGTTTTTGTTCTTAAGCAACCATAAAGGAATCAATAAATCGTTCGGTCTATGTTCATTAAGATATACTCATTGACAACAACAGCGTTGTTTATATCCCTTTTTCCGAAGGTTACTGCAGTTCATTGAGAATCTAAAAATACATTTTGTGCACTGTTATTCACACATCTCCCTCCTCATCATTATCTACCACTTGCGATAATGTTTTCATCAAATTATTACTAATTTCAATTAGTTCCGGTACTGTGGTCTGGCTCGGTTCTTTATGCATCGGTTCAAGTGAAAGTTAAACGTATCCTCTGGGGTCCCAGTTTTCATTAGGAACATGTTTATAATGGTCGAGATATAGTTTTAATTTATTATATCAATAAGTTTTCCTTACCTTTATGAAACACTACACTGTCGTCTCCCGGTAAACTCTAATGTTTTATAATCTTTGATTTGGTGTTTTATTTATTGGGTTTTTTTTAAGTAGGGGGGGACAGCGTGCACGTTATATCTTAAGGCCTGTCATCGGGTCAACTGCCGTGGTTTCAATTCTCCCGTTTGTGTGCGACAAGGGGTAGGGGTCACCTGTCCAATCTTGTGGGTGTTTTCCAGGTTTTCCGGTTTCCTCCCACTGCTAAACATCCCTACTCGCAAGCGAATAATTGAAATAAAATTGAACCATATGTTAGTCCACAAATGACCTAGTTTTTGTTGAGTAGGTCTATAGCAAAGTATGGATAAATTATTGTGTATAAAGATTTTGTTTATGATAAAATAGGACAATATTGGAAAGCCATCCCTTCTCCGACCCGTGTGTTTTGTATTACATTTTAAAACTGTAAATGCCATGAAATTACAGATGCCATCATACCTTGCGAAATTGCGCAGAAAAATGAACGTTGTGATTACAACAATCTATACACCCGACAGATTGAATATAAAATATGAAACTCGATAATAGTGTCCCTCGTTTCGTGACTTCTTCTTTTCAACTTGCATTTTTCAGATGTAAGCCAGATCAAATAGGCTATTTCCATGGGCATGTAGGTGCGACTTATGTGAGTAATACAAAAATCGGACATTAGCATAATTTTGATTAATCCTGGACGACACTTCCCCCCCCCCACACACGCACACTTTTTGTACATCCCTTCCACTCTTTACTAAGTTAAACTTTTTGAAACTCAATATATTTTTAATTTAATTTTTAAAAATGGATTTTGATAAATTTGGAATAACCTTAATCATCACTCTCACTTGCCTAACATGGATGGATAATGGATTTTTAAATACGCCCATTATCGCAGGCAGTGATATCCATGTATAATTAATTAACTGACTGGAATGTTGTTGTTGTTGGTCGATCCTTTGAATGCAGTTCGTACACCAATTCTAGCAATATATATTTAATTAGCATACTGGAATGCCTTTTGTTGATCCTTTGAAATGCAGTACGAACACCAAATCTATTAATGCATATCTAATTAGAATATTGGAATGAATTTGTCTCGTTAGACTGTAGTAACTTGACTTCTAATTGTAGATTTATCAATTTAGACCTGTGTGGTAAATAACAGTGTTTTGCATGACAGTAACGATAACTTGGTATATTGTCAGATATTACAAGTATCAAAAATGGTTCTTCAAATCTCTAAAATTGGAAGGAAACCTATAATATTAATTATCTAGAAACACTTTCAGGACTGCGAATAACCGACTAGTACCTAATGCTATTTAGTCGGGTAGACCTAAATGACTAGTATCAAGCACAATCACATATGTATATAGAATTACTTCTATATACACTTGGCTAGATCCAGTATTCACATAACTAAACATTGATGTGATAATGGGCGTCACAAATGGACCCCCCCCCCCCAATTGTTTTCCTGGGGGGGGGGGGGGGGGTCTAAATATACTTGGACGCCCCCCCCCCCCCCAAAAAAAAAAAAAATTGGCAAAATAAAGTGCCCGAAATCTAATAAAACACTAATTTTAGGACTGGAATAGCAGTAAAACGCGTTTGCGGCCATCAAATATTCCAATATTTTCTTGGAAGGTCCATACAAGGTTAGCTCCGTTTCTTCGCCCCGCGAAGAAAACTGGTCGCAGCCCGTAAACCTCCTTCGGGCATTTCTAGTTTTGCTTCCCTAACTGTCATCGAGTCCTAATAAAACACTAATTTCACTTTTCTGTTAATTGAATACCACGAATTTGTACTGAGTTGACTATTGATTAAAACAGTTTGTCTGGGGCCACTCTACTTTGTGCGACATATTTTGGGCATCGATTATTACTGAATGCAACTGCAACAGTGTGATTGGATGGTTGGAATTCAGAGTGGGATTTCGGTTAAAAAAAACATTGGATACTTTTGGAGTTGCTCACACAGGCTAGAATAGCAGAAAACGCATTTGCGGTGGTTAAATTTTCAAATTTTTCTCCGGGAGGGTGAGGCTCCCATAGCCCACGACGATTGATTGGTTGTTTGGAATTCTGGGCAGCCAGGTAGGCTATATTGGACCAGTTAAATTCTCAAAATTTTCTCCCAAATGTCCTGTCTTCGTGAGTGTAAACGATTGATTGGAATTCGAATCAGCAAGCCTCATCAATTAGGCTATATTAGACCACTTTGAAATTGATTTGTTCATGGGCTGAAATAGCAGAAAAAAACTGTTTGCAGCCGTCAAATATTCCAAAATTTTCTTAGGTGGGGGTAAGCCACGCTTCTTCGCCTCTCGCGGAAGACCGATGTCGCTGTCTGTAAACATGATAAACGTTGTATTGGTGTGATGTTTTAGTTTAACCCCGTAAAATATGCCAAACAATGTTTACGCAGAAGACTGAGACTTGAAACAAAATTTATGGGGGTATCCCCCCCCCCCCCAATATATATTTCACGGCTACGCCCCTGGATAATGTACAATATAAGAAATAAATTTTGGTGAGTCGGCGATATAGGAAGACCCCTTTTAATAGCACACACACACACAATGTTTTGAAGAAATAGAATTATTATTGTCCGTAGAGTTTACATGTATACAAAATTCGATTTGATAACTTTCCTTTTTAAAATTAAAGTATTATCTGAAATATTCTAGATTTAAATTTCAATACGGAACTACTATAACCACCGTGGTTATAATATTTTCTGACCAACTGCAACCTGCTTGGTTGATATTTGAAATGGAATGACTGTGGTTCAAGTAGCCTAGGCTTTTGATAACACCGGAAATAAACCTTCATTATATCAGTCTCTCACATAAATCCCATATAAATGCCAACTTAACTATGCATGTAGGTTCATAATAAGCCTCCACTCGGGGACCCGATATCAATGCCATCTGCGTATTTAATTACCACACTTTAATCTGGTTGTCAAGTGTTGGTTTATGTTCGGGTTACTTCTTAAATATTAGACGGGGACCGCTGCTGACTAAGTTTTGTCTTCCAATACAGAGTGGTGGCCATGTATTAAACCTGTTAATAGCCTGCCAGTGAAGTGTTTATTATCCCCAATCACCAACTCACGCCCACCTATTATAATGATTTACGTTAAGAGTTAAAGAGCATGCCGGTAACCCGAATCCACACTTCAATGTTAAGTGTAAACAATAGAATATCGACTGATAATCTCTTACATAATTCCGTTAGAAAACCATTAGAGCTAATCGTTAACGTGCACGCTGACTGTTTCTCTTAATCTTTTATCTCTATTTGCTTTAACGGTTTAAACGTCACTAACTAGTCGGCACAGTGACAAGCAAGTAGGGGAAATAATGCTAATAGCCTTCCAAACCCACTTCTAGAAATAGGTATCTGTCAGTCGTGAGTGTTGATGTAATAGATTTCAAAGAGTTCATGATAATCTGTTCTGTCTGGGATTATATAAAATCCCGTTAGTTTGGTGGCTGTACCTTGTTAATATTACCCTTAATGTAACCACGTGATTGCAAATGTGTCGAACAGTCTGTAATGTGTTTACAGTGCATTTAAAGTACGTAATTATGCCCTGGCTAGATTTTCAGGAGACTTGTGGTAAAGTGTTTAAACATTTTCGCGCGAGTGTTACAATTTTAACACGAATTTAAACATCAAATACATGTAACCAGGATATATTTTTAACACCAATTATCATTAAAATAACTATGGGTAACTGAACACGGAATCTCTGCCATTAGTTATTAACGCCTCTGATCAATTATCAGGAATAATATATATAAAAAGAATTCTTTGTAAAGTAAAGATGGTCTAACACCACTTGGTTATCCCATTTAGATTCAGTTAATTAAATGTGCCCTGTCCTAACTTCATCCGAAAACTTCAAGAGAAACAACTTATCTTTGTTTTTTTCCTCGGTTCTTTTGTTTAGTACTTAGTTGTGCATATACTTTAACCTAATCTATAAAATATACCTAAAAATCAACGCCCTAACATTAACAATGGCGTTTAAAAAGATTGGTATCATTGTACCTTCCATTTGTTTAAATGATGCGTCCTTCTTGATTCGAGTTACAAATATCCTGATTTCCATTTTATATGTTAATTTGTTCTGTGGGATGACAACATATCTTCATTGAAAATGGTACGTTTATAGGACGATTCCTGTTTAACAACACATTTAATTTTAACCGTAAAAATCCTGCCCCGTCACTTATCCAAATAAAATGTCAACTTAGCCGATTTAAGTACTTTAATTTGGTCTACACCAAAGAGTTTTAGCGCCTTTAATCACAATTTGAAAAGCTAAACTTGAAATGTCAGAATCTGCTTTAAAATGTTAATCACGACATAAAGCTGTTTATTTTACTACTGGGTGGACGTAATATAATCATGTGTGTCAAAATATAAATATCATACTTTCAGTTATATTTTACAGCGAACCCAACAAACATCCGATTACGATTTCAGTTTGATCCTGATATTTTCGACATAATAAATGAGGACGATCTATAGCCTTTTAAGATTACTAGATTGTGCTATTGTTTAATAGAAATCAGACTTCCAAATGATTATCGAGTTCTTAAAATCGACGGAAAATATGTATAAACGTGTGTGCTCCGACAATGTTTAACATGTACAGCCATATATTAATGTTTCCCCAGATAATTAAGGCCCGTGCGTCCAAATGCGAACAGGCCTGCTAGATATAGTAATGATTTGTTTTATGGTTGATTCCTGAGGTCTAAAACCCAACAGCTAAGACGATAACCTTTAACTTTATTTTCTGTTACCCCACAACCAATAAAATCAGTTGATGATATTGTATGTAGATATTTAATCATCCATTAGACCTTTTAATATTGCACCATACCATTCAGCCTATAATATCCAGTATACCACACAGATTACCGCATTGGGGCTTTATATACAGACACTTCCATAAACACATAAGGTTTCTTGTCATATTAAAATTTGAGAGTTAATGATAAAGCACAAACAGACTCTAGATGTCTAGATAGGATAAATAGCTGTGGTAATTGATTAAGTCCCTGGACGTCTTTTGGGATATTGTTAATCCCCTGCAATCTACAATATTACGAACTTTGAATCTATAAAACGAATGTCAGTCCAAAAATTGTTCAATTCCTTTCAGAAGTTACAAAGATATGTAGAATTGAAAGGATATTGACAACACATGCCAGTGCCACCTGTAGGTTTCTCTGTGGCTTTTAATGGGTCTCTTTCTATTCCGATTGAATCATAATCGGGAAAGTGTCGAAACTTGTTAATTTTGATTTTTTAATACTAAACATTTTTAACGTAAATTCAGTCAAAGAAAATTCTGTAATTTCCGCAAAAGTCTTTAATGGGTTTATATGTGGTTAAAGAAGGGGATAGCACATATACTACTCAAAACTAGATTACTCTTTAGACCTCCTCATGTTGTATTGAATGAAATCTGTACTTTAATGAACTAAGCAAGAGACATTAAGGATTGACTAGCAGACAAGTTAATGTTTATTGTGTAGAATTTAATTCTTTCTTTTGTCAGTTTGCCTTTCTATTTCCTTGGAAGATAATCGATTTCTATAATTTGGTACTGGTTTCTGTGTCTATTTGTTTCATCATTTTGACTTGCGATATATCTGCCTTTCTTTCGATTAATATTAATTCTAGACGAGGAGAATATAATTACCTTGAAAATATCAAATTTTGTAGGCAACATGGTATTATTTATGTAATTTCCTTCCACCACAAAGTGGCTGTTCTTCTGGCTTGTGTTTGCATCAGTTTGCCATATTGTTATACGCACGAAACAACCTAACCAGAGAGACTCAGCTTGTTTTTGTCTGCTTAAGCAAGTCGGTAAATTAAGATTGTTTTGATCAAATCAAATCGCCATGGGCGATCGACTCATTATACGAATACGCCAGGGAATTGATAAATTTATGATTTATCATAAGTTTTAATGAAATCCCGTCTTCCATGACGTTACTGAATTTATAGTGTGGGATCAAAATAATGGTATATAATAGTATAAATTTCTACCAATATTTGATTTATGGTACTACAGGATGTCAGTTAGAGACATCATAGAGATGAGAGTGTTTTAAGTTACGTACATTGTCTAGACAGAAACCCGATATATGGTCAAATAATTTGGATTATCTGAGCATCCTGATTACTTAAGTTGCTGGCAGTAGTCACAGATACTAAATGGCTTTTGGGTGAATTGGGCATGGTTTTTGGGCGAAGAAGGCGCTAGCTCACTATATCCACGAGGTCAGGGTTAGCGGAGCAAGGATGGAATGAACAACCCAGGTTCCCTGTATTCGTTGGTGTGTACGTAAAAAAATCCCTTTATAGTTAGAATTAGATAAAGAGTTGGCGCGGAAAAGTGACCAACTGGTCAATCGCCCCTATCCCACCCGTCCTCCTTTACAAATCCTGTTGGTGTGACTTAGAACGTTAAACCCAACTTGTAACCCCATTGCATTTCAAGATGGTTTATTTTTATGGATCAGCATATGTTTTATGTCCCATTTCAGATTATTTCTAGACAATCTGTTCTTATATTGATGCATAGATTCAACGTTAAAATTGGGATGTAGTGTGAACCTGTGGTCATCGAAAATAAAATGGTCCATGTGGTACTGAAAACCAAACAATAAAACTAAATCAACTCTGAAAAGATCCGTTTAAGAAAGAGGTTTGATGGATACTGGATCTATATAAGATTTATTATCTAGATGAAGGCAATGTTGTTGACCACATGGCATTTCATTATCAAGATACTAAATACGTGCTTTTGTGACCCCAGCATTTAATCATGACCGACAGCATTGTACGAGTTTGGTAATCTCATCAGCGAGAAGAGTTTCCATTAGCTATTTTACTGATTAATTGGTTGTGAGCGTGAGGTCATTCATATATCCATTCTAACTATACACTTACCTACAAATTATTTTTTTCCTTATACGTGGCTATATATCAGATCGTGTCTACATTTACCGTTTGCCAATTGCAACCGAACCCTTTCCTGCTATATTAAATGATCACTGGTTGCAGACAAACAACTAAACATACGTTAAAAGAGACCACAGAAACATCTCATCACAGATCACTAATCACCGCAGTAAAATCAGCACGGTCAGCTATGACGTTTAACCATGGTGCATTAGCGACGTCGTGGTGACATATGAACCCTTTCCCGCCAAATGATCACCGGATATAGACTGACCAACCACAGAAATCCTTCATAGCCAAACACCACATGGTGTCCTTTTAACATGGCGCATTAATCGGTGACGATATGCAAACTGAAATCGACGTATCACCTGCAAATCATTTTGCACCATATTTCAATTAACTTGCATGCTGCTATAATCGGGGTTATGGTGTAGACATTGATTGCTTAATCGTGGGTCTGGTCAAGAAGATTTTTGTCTTGGGTTTGACACTGTGACCTATGAAAGGTATAAAAAAGTAACTACTGGAGCAGCATGCGAAGTTGGATATTAAACTAGAACCAATTTCCCATTTGCCTGGATAAATGATCTAGAGTATTAAGCCTCCGCTATGAGATAAGGCAGTGGTGGTCAGATCAATGAACTCCGAGGAGTAATTCATATTATTCATGTTTAACCCTAGTAGGTATATAAGTATGCACACTATTTGAAAAACATTTTACCCATAATTCATGCACAGATTCAGAAATACGCCACCGTTAATGATTTGTCTTTACGGAACCACCGTGGTTCAGTGACTAGGGCGCTGGCTACCTAGCCAGGAGGTCTGGGGTTCGATCTCGCGGTATTGGCTATGAAAGTTGTCCGTGATTTTACAGTGATGTAGTACGGGGGCTTGGTAAGGGACAACGATTAGTCGTTCGGATAGCGAGCACGTAAAAGAACCATTGACAATTGCTGTCCGGGCAAAGTTTTCCCCATAGCACAATGTATGCCCGTCTTCGTCAGTCCAATTTGTGCAGAAAAGTAGAAAGTGAAAACACATTTCGTTCATTAATTCTTTTCTATCCTTTTTTTCATTCAGAGTTCTAACTTTTCAGTCCTTTATTGCCCCCGCACACTGTTTTGTTTCAAATCTACAAGTTATTCCATAATAGCAGGTCTGGCATTAGGCTAAAGGTACACACAGAATAAATTTAGTAGCTCAATGATTGTTAATTTTATAGGGGTGTGTGCTAATGAACGTCAAATAAAACATATTATAGGAAGAGACCACAGCGAAATTTAGCATTAAGTGCACAGGTTAAACTGTGCAGCCACTTTCAAAAACACCTGGTGCTATCAAAGCACAGCTTAGCCACGGGCCTTTCCAGATGAAAGTTTCATGGTGATCCACCTAACGGCACGAGGGCGGAGACTGAGCTATTCCTCAACATTATCTGTGAAGTTCCACTTGGTGATTGGTCTAGGCTTATAGGCTTGCATGTCATTCGAAACTGAATAGATTTCGTATGTGATCAGATATTATGTAATTATTCTAGGAGCCTATTACAGACCGTTTAATTGTGTGTTACGTATGCGTGCCATTCAAAAGAATATTAAATAATCGTTTCGTCGCGTTAGGGTCCCCGCGATTCTAATTAGACCCAGGGCCCCGTCCCGGTTAGGCTGGGCTTTTCATGCTATACTTTGAAATTCGCGCAGTTGATGGTGTTGCATTTTTTTTATATTTATATTCAATTCATGTTTGTGTGGAATTCTTTACCTCAAGGGATTTAAAATTAATCATTACTAACAAATTTGTGTTGTGCTATTGTCAGTTTGAGTTATTGTGTTTGGTATAAAAATAAAGGAATATCACAATGTTCTTTCATTGATCAAAATGATAACATTACGCTTGGAGGATTAGTTACATACAAAAACAGGGTTTACTTTATCATTAGTCTGTACCTCGGGAATTAATATAACGGGTTGTTATTGAATAACTATGAACATTTTGTTTTGATACATAAATAAATTACATGTATTAAGATAACTTTCTTCCAATTTATTCCACAATTGCACATTGTGGTAACTCGTTCCTGAATGAGTCAAATATTGTACAACAAAATACAGTAAAACTTATCAGCAGTACAACAATAGAGTACAACAAGATAGAGCAAAATACATAGCACAGCAAAATATAGTACAATGACATAGTACAACAAAATATAATACCGTACATCACAATATAGTAGTACCACTGGGCACTAATTTGAAGTGGGAATATATACGAATCTCTGACAAATAATATCAAAGGGATGAGGCACAAGTTTCAACAACATAGAGTAGCCATTTCTACACATATTGTTAGAATATTACATTTTAAATAATTTATGCAGTAGTTTTAACGTCAAAACCTGGTGATATATAAATTAAAAAAAAACATTGACTACGATATCACGCTTGTAGGTAGTGGACGTAAACCCCCCGGAACGACAGAGAGAGAGAGAGAGAGGGTGAAATGAGGTTTAACGTCCACTCGACACAAACGAGGTCATTTCGGGACTAACATATGATTTAATTTTATTTCAATAATTCGCTTGCGCGTAGGGGTCTTTAGCAGTGGGAAGAAACCCACGAGGTTGGCCAGGCTACTCTACTCCTTGCCACGTACAACCGGGTATTCGAAACCACGCCAGTGAGATCTTCCTTATAATATATTAAAGATCCATCCACTTAGTCATGTCGGCTTATTTCGATTCCCCTTGCAGCCGTCCGTGCTAAAATAATTTGTACCACGACTTCTCGTCCACGCTGTAGCCCATTTAACCAATGGCATTAAAATATATATATGAAAGAGAGAGAATATGCTTTAGTCTGATAAACACCCTCGTATATTGTTTAAGGTAATTACGGTTCCTCTAGACAACAGTAATTGATTTTTAAGCCCAGCCAAAACCAAATCCAAGCAATATTATAAAGATGATAATGACATGGTTAGACAATATAAGACTCGTTTGTTTATGTTTATGTCTAATATCTAATTTATACCGTTACCATATTAACACCGATATTGACAAAACATCATCTCATTTTAGTTTTTGTTAGGGTAATATAGACTTGTTTACGTCGAGTATCTAGTTTATACCGTTACCATAATTAAGACCAATATTGACTAAATTTTATCTTATTTTGACATCAAGCTGGGATAAAAGAAACCTTTACACTTTTGATCGGGATTGTCACAACTAAAATAATCCATTTATATCATACACAATGGCGTTTCTTTATCACGCCTTAGGATCCATCAAATCAACTATATTAAATTTTCTTGGACAAGAACATTGTGGATTGGCTAAATATTACCAGAAACCGCAATGTACAAAACGGGTAGATTAAGCACTTTAAAGTGTATTAAAGAAGTGACAGAAGGTGGTCTCTTCTGGAGCTGAAAAAATGTAATAATAAAATCGCAAATATATATGACTGACTTAAAGATACTTTCCCGTGTACAAAATGTGTGAGTTGTTGATATATTTGCACTAAAACATATTCAAACTTATAAATTTACCAAAAATTTGCTTCAAATCCCTCTTAAAACTATTGTAAGACGCCACGTTTGTGAGCTCAACTTATTGCGGGAGGATTCATGTTTCAGAATGTATTTTTCGTTTCTGACTGTCCATTTATCATACATATTGAGACCTATGTGAATTCTTAATTATTTTCTGTCAACTTCTGTGTCAGACCCCAATGTTTCCCAAGAAATAACAACCGGTCCTTCAATAGAACCAGTAGTAATACACAATAAGCTGACAGACAACAGTTGGGTTGCTAGTTAGTGATACCTTGACATTTTTGGCAAGTGCTAGTCACATGGGTATTCTTCGGGGTCTATACTTTCCTTATATACCAAATTTGATATATTTTTATTGGAATTAATAACCACCCGATAAATACTTTCGGGACATGGTATCTTTAAGGTGTTCGAATATTATCGTTTATCTAATCACGGAGTCCATGTATGATTGTGTGTAAGAAATGTAGGTGATATGTTTCAAGGCTATATAGTTAATAGAACTGTGAGATTACAAGACCTTAGGCTAGTAAGACTTGCCAATCACTGCTACTATTTTATACAACTACACCAAATCACATACATTATTCAAATTTATGTAGGTACTAGGTATTCAGTGAGAACAATGGCGGCACCAGTCGTTGGCGGTTGGAGGGACAAAGCTGGGGCAAAGTCCAAGGTTAAGGGGGCAAAGGCACGAGCAGCTACTAGGGATAGGGGGCCTCCCCACAAAAAAAAATGAAAATCAGGCTGCCGGAAATTTGCAAATCCATGATGGCAGAAATTCAAAATGGCGGAACTTTAATAAATCGTAGTTGACATGGAGTCTAATATGTTTTATACAAAGGTTTTGGTCTTTCCGAGTGTTCAATTTCTAGCCTAAAAGCCAATCTGATTAAAGTAGATCTATATTCATTCGTTCCTAGAGTTATACGTTCACCTCCAGCAAGGGTGATATCGTTGACAACTACATCTATATTTCGCTGTGTTCTTTTTCAACTCCTGATGGTCTCTACAACATGAAGAGCTGATCGGCTATAGTGGAAAGTCTTGTCAGATGTCATACGAGCGGCTTTTGAGCCATGCACGTCGGACATTTGATTAACCAATCAGCGTTGATGTTTCTATTAAAGTGAGTCTATGCAGATAGATTATTACCAAAATTGGCAGCAATGTTTACAAAATAGCCGGCATCTTGTGCAAAATGCAGTTACTTTTGTATTGTTTTGGTCAACTTTGTTTGGGTTTTTTTTTTTTCGGAGACTGCCATATTGAGTTTTGTTAATCACGCATTCGGCCATCGCCGACTTCTACCTTATTTTTAGTATGGCATTGTCTAATTTAAATAAATTGTTTGGGGTCACTCCGCTTTTATCATAAGGTCTGTCATTGACTCTGGTTTCGATTCCCTGGTTTTGCGTGACAAGGAGAACGATCGCCTGCCCAACCTCCGGTTTCCTCTCACTTCTAAATACCCCTTCGCGTAAGTGAATAAATTATTGAAATAAAATTGAACTATGTTAGTTTGTGTCGAGTGGACGCTAAACCCATCTTTCTCTCTCTCTCTTCTGCTAAAGAGGGAGCCACGGTGGATCTGTGAAAAGTGAATGGCTGACCAACCAGAAGGTCTTGTCAGTGTTGCAGAGTGGGGATCTTTGCAAGGAATAACCTCTAGTTAATCGGTTTCACGTAGTAGAATTAGGCGTCTTGTCGGACCAAGATTTACGCCGTAACACGTTGAATGGCATGGCATGCCCATCTTCATTTGTCCAGTTCAAGCAAAAAAGTATGACATTAAGCGCAATTTCATTTAATTTTGGTTACCAAGTGTTATTAGTCTAAAGAGCAATCTGATGCAATTTATAGCACACAGTCGTTTCAACACTTGTTTGTGTATAACCTTTGAAATTATATACACCCTGTCACAGTAAACACATAGAATAATACGATGAATTGTTTGTTTCACAACAAAATGGTCCCAAGTTATAGCGATAACGACATATTTATATTGAACAGCTAATCTCTATTACTTGATCAACGCCGGGGAGTCAATGGAATTAATTGATTGCGCTATAGCCATTTACCTAATTGCGCTCTGTTAAATAGCGTTATTTTATGATATTACTGACACAGGTTATTGGGAATGTGCTGGTTAGTGCTGTTATTATCATTATTCAAATTACTCAATTAGCAAAGTAGTGGTGCCATATGAATATTCATTAAACAAAATACTAATAGCTAAACGTTTGACTCCTGTTTCCGTTGCCAATACTCGCTGTAACGTAACAAATTTCAAATTCTGCAGTGTCTATAAAAGCGCGAACACCTCGACAAAGCAGCGTAAGGAAATAAATGGTGAGTGTGAGGTTACATTAAAATCTTGTAAATCGATACAGTTGAGGTAAGCCCACTTTTATAACTCGTATTGACTAAATGGATTCACGTATTCTTATTTTCTAAAAATATCTGCAATTTTAGAAATTATAATGTTTGATAAAAATTATGAAATGCATAATTTGGTATTGATAAATACCTAGTAGATAATTATGTTGTAACAATTACCAATCATTTCATTTTCCTTCGATTTATTTGTCAATTTCGGTTGATTGTTAACGCTACGAATGCCACGGATTTAGAAAATTAGGCTCATTATTAATACAGAAAGTCGTTGCCCTTTTAGAGGGTGTGTGTATTATAGTTGCCCTTTCAGTACGTAAGTGGGTTGAGGAGCATGTGTGTCAAACGCCTCTGTTCCTCACTTGAAGAAAGAATGATAAATTTAATGTCAGATGTTTTTTAAAAACACACAGACAACTTGCGTATGTTACGCTAAACAAGCTTTGTATTCGCTGTTATATGTAAGGATAAAAATATATTTCTAATAAAATATTAACAATATGTTGCCCTAAGAGTCGGGGGTGGGGGCACACAGATGCGTTTTCTAAACAATATTCTCAACTTACTATTCTTCAGCATACTAAGAATGACATTTCTTGATTGTTTTGTGCAATGATGTAGTTAAATAATACCATTTTTTACACCTATAAATTTTTATTCTCCAATTTGCGCTATTATAGTTAATGGAGATAGATAGACAAGGAAATATCATCCCCATTGACTTCAAAGTTTCCCATTTCTCCACCAACACTAGATCGAGTCCGGAACTCCTGGTTTGTACGCTATTCCATCTTATACGCTGAACCACCGCGTCTTCATGTTTGCATGCACTTACTTGAATAGATCTAATTCATTTTCTTTACTGCATTATCGCAATGAGATTTACACACATCCGACTACTTAGTACACTGGACTAATTAATTTTCGGGAGCTACCCCTTTGTTTGGGGTTTGGGTGGGGATGCACATTCTGCAGCCGGGTCCATTCACTTTATCGGGATACCTTTAATTTATAGATTATGCTTACAGTGTCTGTGGGTTAAATGAATCTTCTGGGTTTCTGTGCACTTAGGATTAGTATTTAACAAAATTAAATTTGGCGTTTTCTTATCTTGTCAAGGGTATAAGTGACTATGGCACCAATATTTTTTCATTTTAAGATTAAAGGACAATATTATTTCAACAAGAACTAAATGTAAAATAAATTGCATAATATGATATCCAAATTAAGCTTAGGATAAGCTCACCATAAATCGAATATATAAGGTAGTGGTGCTTGTAAAGAGGGCACCTTATTAACATACATATATGACAGTCTCCGCACTATACCCTGGGACAGTAAAATTCATAATACAGAGAAATTACACATTAATTAATGTGTTCCCAATAACTATCCAATATATTTAGTTTCAATGCTATTATTTAATTGTTCATAACTCCCAACTGCATCGTCAAGATACTAGGAATATTCTTCTCTTTACTGCAACTGTTACAGAAAATCCCAATGCAGATACAATTTCCATATGCTCCAACTTGGATCTAGACACTTATGTCTTCGATAGCAAGATGAAGGAGATATATATCATGGGGTTTGACAGCAATGGATAGGTCTGTTTAAAAACAAAATTAGCTTTGAAACTAATTTGAACACCGCCAACGTGACTAAATATTCAAATGCATGGAAAATCTAGAATAAGCTGTTGCCTTCCAGTAAAGACTCACAACTGGATGTACGAACTTCATAAAAGATTCGGAATTATAATTATTTCCGAAGCCTAAGCTAGGCAGAACATGAACCTCTATGAGTCAACCACATCTCCATCATAGCAGAAATTCGTCAACAGATATATGAATTTCAAACTGTAATGTTACACGAATTTTGAAATGTTTGGTAAACAGGAAATTGTAAAAATCCAGTTGCAAATAATGGAAATGTTACCTTCTGGTTCAATATTTGATCTATTTGCTATTCCATATTGACATGAAGTGATTGATGACTATCAATAATAAATTTGCAATGAAATCTGTCAAAGTATATCACCGGGGTGAAAACCCCATCTACAATATCGTCAGATTAATTGATTTACGATAGGCCAAGTAGACATCGAATTTTCTCCATGACTGTATTCAACATCTATTTTAACTTTGATAAATTTCTTGCTTCGATTGAATTTGGTGCGCCATTAATCACTTTGTGATAGATCGAATTAAAACTGTACACATCCCAACACTTGCTTGATGAATTCTGAAAAGAAAAAAAAAACCTAATAGTCAGAGAATCCAAAGATTTTACAGAATAAACCTAATTTACTTTATAAGAAATGACACACGTAGGACCCGATTTCCCAATAGTATGCAACTGGCCTAGGGTCCAATGAAATTTGGCAGCTTGGCAGCGTTGTACCTTGATTTAACATTTCTATTAGTTTGGGTGTCCGCTTACGAGTTTGGCCTAAGGCTCACAAATAGGTAAACCCTGCCATATGAACACGCGTTGTTTTGAAAAATCTTTCTTGCACAATTCTGAAATGAGCTGCTACTCGTATTACCGGGGATCTGTTAAACATGGTATTATTGAATCGTGCTTTGTTTTGATATAAAAACTATAAATATATCTTTGAAAACGTTTTGCATTTCAACATTATTGATCAATAATTGTCAGAACATGTCTACTTTTTTTGCATGATAACTTTATGAACAAGATCAACCCAATATAGATAGGCATGGAGTCTCCGTCTGTAGATAAGTAAGTATTATACAGTAATTTGATAAGAGACCCAGCGGATGAATGTATCCCACAACTGTCTTAATGTCAATTATATGCGGAGCTATTAGCTGATAAATATAGATATTTTTCTAATATATCCTGTCTACCGTCACTCATAACATAAAGCCGTAAAGGAACCAGAAGAGCACGCTTGTTGAAGCCGATCTAATTCATTTCTTCACAAGTCATATGTATCTTACGTAACCCCAAATCGACCATATTGATTAACGCTAAATGCACACTTTATTAACCCGAAAAGGAAAGATATGTATCCTCGGAGAGCATTCAACCGATTTTATTCATAAATCATTAACGTTTGGCAAAGACTCAATTCACTATTTGATAAAGTTAGTCGTGTCTGCGTTGAGGCGATCGAGCTGATTTTTTCCACAATTCGACAAGTTTTCCTCCCAATATGAATTAGTCCATGTCTGTCCATAATGATTTAACGACAAAATAGAATAATACCGTATAAATAAAACATTGTCTTCTCCCTTGATGGCTATATGTTGCGACGCATGTTCACGATAAGCTTTCTGGAAAAGAGATAATCTGTGAGGCATACAGAGTGTTTTGGGCTTCATTTAGTTTACCTTAAGTTGTAACATGGGAATTACAGATTGCAGAGTGTAATACCATGGCTGCGATGAGCGATCTTTTGGAGGCATGTGTTGTTGTTCGTGTATTCATTATTTTGTGTCTAACTTGCATCGGGAACCATAGTGGCCCAGTGCCTAAGGTACTGGCAAGTACCAGATCTTGGACCCAATAGGGGCAATCCTATCGTAACTATTAGCTATGGATACTGAAACCTTCAGCAACTTTTAAAATGAAGTTAATAGCCACTGTTTTTTGTAACTATGATCTATGTGTAATGCATTGATTCTCGCATGAAATGGTGTATTGTTACTGGTCCCTAATCAGTTTATATTTAATACAAGTCCATAAATTCTGTTTTAACAAGTGGAAATATAACAAAATTAAGATAAGAAACATATGCGGTATTTATCAATTTATCTGAATAGAACACAGATTGGGTAAATAGGTTTAAATATTGTCTGGTACCTAGAAACTTAAACTTAAATATTTGGACGATGCCTGGCACGGTGCATGATAGGACCAAAACCCGGGTTCTCAAGTACGCATGTACTTAAAATAATCCATGACAGTTGGAATTCGAACAGGACAATTTCCAGCATAGAATACCGAATGATTTATGTTCGTCTTCATTAGCGTATTTGGCACAGAACTGTAGTAGGCTAAACCCTATTTTATTTCAATCAGCGAGCCAGCCCCATGTCAATTGTTTCGTGGAATTGTATGTTTTACGTGGCACCAGTAATCACAGTCATATTTAAGATGGCGTACTAGGGTTATAAAAACCTTCTACAGAAGTAAAGTAGAAGGTTTTGATTTATTATAAACAGCACGATGCCAATAATACAATCTCATCTGAAATCAATCAAAAAGCAAATCGTTTACATCATGACAAACTAATTATAGTAGTAGAATCTTTTTATCTGGTTATCACGCAAGTCATTTTATAATATGAATGGTTCCGTTACACGGAAGTTAACAAAATGTAACAGAGTTCAATGATTTTCTTGGATTATGTAAAGGTCGGGTGCAATAAACTTCACAAAATGTAACCCAGTTCAGTTATTCTTTTTTTTACTATGTAATGGTCGGGTGCAATACTATACAAATACAGAAGCATAATATACACATTATACAAATAATAATGTAATGAATAAAACTAGTTATTTATGTGTGACAATCCCTTCCGTGCAACTAAACGCTGTGGACAATAATATACTGATGCCTAATCTATGGGCCTGGATCTGTAAACCGGTTGAAATTGATAGTCGGAAAATCTAAAGATAAATGTTACCAATCGAGTGGCAGCCAATGCGGTTTGTTTTAATAAACCATTTTCTATACGTTGCAAGATTAAACGATATTTTCAACGCCTCTCCTCGGCCGATCTTCGTTTTAGTTATTAAAAGAAGTCATTGTGGCTGTGGGTAGGCCTATGTGGCGTTATTTTGTAGGTTACCAAACATTATTTATGAGCCACACCCGAAAAAGCTGTTTTGTGGATACTGGCCCTAGCATTCAGACACTCCTCCCAAACACACACACCCTAATTTATATATTTTTATCGTGTATGTAACGATGTATAGTTTTATATCGTACACTTAACATAAACTCAACATCCTTCGTAGCTCCATTTCCCTGGAAACAGATAATATAAAAACAAACACAAACTTAAGTTTTTTAAACAAAACAACCCCGACTATTTTTGTCTTGTGTCAAGATAGTTTCTTCAGATGATATCATACTTGTCATTGATGATCGAATTAAGGGATTTATCCTACAGATAAGTCTTTGTTACTTTTTATACGTAAACATCCAGTTGGCTAAAGCTGTTGTTTGATATAAAATCATTTTAAACAAAGACAGTCGTTACGGAGACTCAAAATAATTAACAGTATGGTTCTTGGTATAATCAGACGTTCAAAGTATACTAAAGTACAGAATGCGCTATAAAACCAAACATAATATGTGATATTCTTCTTGTAGTTTTTTCTCTTTAACTTTAATAGTTAAATAAAGGAAAATATCAAAACAGACACTTACGTTGAAGTTTTATTACGACAAAATGTAGTCTCCGAAAGGGGCAATGGTAGGCAGTGAGTAGGACTCTGGTTCGCTAACTGCAGGCCCCATGTTTGATCACTGCGATGGTCCAGAATGTCCATCAGGATTTTCCGGCGTAGTTCCCCTTATCAGTCCGGGACGTAGGGCCCGACAGGACACAAAAACGAGACCCCGTGTTCACATTGGCTTGCACTTAAAGAACCCTTGACGGATGGAATTCGAAATTAAAGGTCACAGAGTCACTATCATGGCAAAATTTCCTTCAAAGCACACTAGGTGGCGTATGCCCACGTGCACTAACCTGTAGGAGCAAATATTTCAGTTTTCAAAAACAGACATAGCGCGTTGCACGGTGATATTATGGCCGGAGATCAAATTAAGACAAAACTACAACTTTCTCAATCCGACGGTTAAACCAGCCTTCAGGAAGGTTGGGCTCTCTAAGGAGTAGTATGGTAACATTCTGATCAAACCCTTGAAATTGTTATTTTCTGCTTATAATACAGCTGATAGGTCTATAAACCGGTCTTAAAAATCCAAAATTCTCAACATGCATGCATCTTTGAAATTGTTAATGATCAGCTTATAATACAGCTGAAAGGTCTCTGACCCTAATTCATTGAGCTCCATAAGATAAATGTTATAACATTCTAATCATATCCTTGAAATTGTTGCAATCTGCCTATAGCATGGTTTCTGAATCGATCTCAAAAAACTGACCGGAAGCAGGTTATACCTTATCTAACCTTTTTGTTATAGGATGTCAGTTTTGACGAAGCGAAATTTGAATTTCATGCATCTGAAATGGCTTAAGCCGCTTCCCTCAGCTTCCAGATATTATTTTGCGACTTTTTGTTTGAGCGGTCTTTATTTTGTTGTGGTCCATTACTTTTTAAAGTAAATTTTAATTTGGGATTGTTGGTTGCTATTCGGTGATAGATTTCGGGAAACAGTTGGGTGATGGGTGGGCGATATGGTAGTCACCTTAATGGCTGCATTATTCCACTCACATGAAAAGGCGAGTAACTACGGATTCCATTTTACTAGTGTATACTAAACTAGATCAAAAATTTAATTCTGCTAGGGTTTCTCTATATATTCGTTATTTGTGGTGGGTGAATGACACGATAGTTCCTTAGTGAAGACACTGAAAATAACTCGACAACCATATTATAGTCAACCTCATGCAAGACTGTGTTCGGATAGGAACCTTTGTAGATCATTGGCCCTCAGCTTCTCGAACTTGACTTCAATGGAGAAAATAATTCCCTTGATGGAAGGTTTGGGGTACTTCGTGACAGTTATTTTTGACTTGTTAATGTTTTAGTTTAGTCACAACTGTTCATTACATATAATTTTCATATAATTACATATAATTTATTATATATACTGCGATGACCATTATCTGTTTCTTGTTTATTACATTCCGGAGTTTTTCGATACATTTAATAATTAATCATGCTCCTGGTTAATTTGATCAGGATCAATAAGCATCATCTGTGGAATGGGCTAAATAACACCATTAAAAAGAAAAAGAAGACATGAACATATCAAATGTTTTAAATGTGAATAACATTCTCGGAAATATGAAAAGAGCGAATGTGTTTTAGACGAAAATGTATTTGTTTATTGACACCTTTCACAGACTAATAATTATTCACCTTTAACCCAAGAACTGGCGTAAATTTGTATATTTAATACTTGTGGGGCCACTAGTCACATGGTCAATAAAATATAGATTTGCGTAAAATTAAGACTGGCACGTTGCTGAAATGAAAGGGCGGTTTAACATCCTACTTTTCTGCTCCACTCGGACTTTCCAAATCACTGACATGGAGAAACTAATGTTGAGAAATCGAGAGGCGCTTTCTCAGTCTCCATGTAAGCAAGCCAGCGTTTTTCACAATGGCCCAACACCATTCCATTGTAACATTGCTAATTTATCAACTAAACTACGGATATTCAGGTGAACGTAGGCATGGTATTAGGACCCTCAACAAGAGCAATATAGAATTCCTTTAAATGTATACGTGTGGGTGTTAGTTTGAAGCTGGGATGTCCTTTTGTTGTAGAGGAAAGTAAAGACGTGTATAAAGATTAAACCAGCTCAACCAAAGAAGCAATACTGTGCAGGCAAATGGGTTTCTTTTGTTTCAATTTACCCCGTGCGTCTTTGTAAGAATATATAATAATAATTTATTAAAGTGTCTCAAAGCAGTTAAATATTTACAGTTTATACAACAATACCAGGTGCGGATCCAGAAGGGAGGGGGAGGTGAATAGGGTGACTAGTCACACACACACACCCTCCCTATCGGTGCATAAGAATCCCGGGTCCTACAAGCCATTATTGCCATGCACGGCTTTGATATTCCCGTTTCAAACAAAGACATTTGCAAAAAAATCATCGAAGCATTTTCTCGCCGGATGAATGCATCAACACTTTTGTCAGACTCATGCATAAATTATACATTATTTTACGATGGTATTGATAGGACTGATATCACTGGCGAAGAAAACTGACCAGGGGCGTAAATATTGGGGGTGGTACACCCCCCACCCCGAGCAAAAAAAATAGTCGGTCGGAAAATCAGTGAAGTCGGTCAAAAAATAGGGGTAGTCGGTATCAAAATAAGTACTCACTGTATACGTCACGCTACTCACGCAAATCTTTTGTATAAAAATAGTCGGTCGCAAAATCAGTGCCCTCGGACGCAAAATAGGAACAGTCTTTAGTATAAAATAACCTTGTCAACTTATCATGTTTGAAAAGATGTTGTGTTTCACTCTCTGTTGTGAGTATGTTGGTCTAATGACAAAATTTTACCCAGGGAGAAAAATAGTCGGTCTCAAAATAAGTGCAGTCGGTCTCCAAAACAATGCCAGAATAGATCCCAAATACTATGTATTTGCGTGAATTCGTGTGCCTAAATTACACACGTCACACAAAACTCCACTTGTCACGCTTATTCTGTTGTGTGTTGCTCTATGAAATGTTTTCTACCATGGCAAAAAAATAGTCGTTCTCAAAAAAAGTACTCACCGCTGTCGGTCTCCGACTAAATGAATTAATGAGATAAACATACAATCACAAAACAGGCGAAATTGATAGATAATCCTCAAGATTCTTTCCAATTTCTTATCAACCCCAGTCCCAAAAATTTAAAAGCTCTGTTACATATCTGCGATTCCATTATAACATCATTCTTCTACTCAGTTACATATCTGAAATTTTTTCGCGTTTGCGGCGCTCGATTCCAAACCATTCTTCTACTCCTCAGTTGTCTTATTCTGTCTCGTCACTATCATATCCACGATTATAGTGAACTGCCCAGTACCACTGGTGTGTGGGGCGGGGGCGTCAGATTGTACATATGCCAACTCTTGCAAAACACATCTGGAGATTCTGTCCCATTGACTGACATTTCTGGTCCACTCGCCCACAAGATTTTCTCCCAGAAATATCCTCAAATGCTAGGATATTGAATCAATTTTTCAAAATTTTCTCAAATTACTCAGTGTAATAGGCACAATCATTAATATGACATAAACTTATGTGAACTAAAATAAAACTTCGTTTCGTCGAGACAACGATCGGCGAACAACTATAATTATACAATACTATCTATATTCTACCGGGACGTTTAATGTTATAGCCAGTATTTTGTTTACTTTCATTGTGGGGTGGGATTGTGGATGGCGCCCTAGATTTGAAACCGTCCTTACCCCACCCCCATATTCCCTAGAAAACTCGCACGTGGTGCTCAGCCCCTGATTGCGTCACTCGCACTGGAGAGGGGGGGATGTTCATCAGTCCGTCGCACGTGGTGCTCAGACCCTGATTGCGTCACTCGCACTGGTGGTGGTGGGGGGGTATGTTCATCAGTCGGTCGCTAAACACCCCTGCAAACGAAATCGTTATGTACATTTAAACAGTTTGTTCATTATTAGGTTCATAATCTGGATATATAACTTGCTGTTTATTATGAGAGGCGTTGACAACTTTTCCATGAATGTGGCAACTTCATTATACGTACAGTCCGCACTATCTTTCATGGTGTATGCAAAATTTCACAATAATCAACATATATAAATTTCGTAATTTATTCTTCAAATTTTGGAAATCGTCAACGAAATGAAACATTGTCGACGAACAGAAATCACTGTTCGTTATTGCTCAGATGCGAGGAAATCGATGTTCGGCAAAAACACCACGTTCTTTGTGTGACAGTTAATTACTTGTACGTAGAAGGTAATAGATTTAAACCAAGAAAGGAACCTTTTAAAGGTAGATAGATTTATTATAAAAAATCAATTTAATGAACAACTAAAAGCCGAAACCTATTTTATAGCCTGGGTATTGAGCTTAATAGCCCATGCATCTTAGCCATTGTCGTGATTCATCTACATAATATATATATGTTTCTTATTTAATCACGTTGATACTGTAATATATACCTTTGATTACTTTTCTTCGTGGAAAGGGGGTTATTATGGAATCACTTCCTTGTGTTAATGAGTAAAATAACATGACATTATCATATGATCCGAGCTGTTGTTTAGATTATCTATATCGTTATGTTGTCTGGTTCCCCAAAATCTACAAGATTTATTTTTGTCAAGAATATTGTCAGACAAGATGGCCAACAACGTGACTTACGAAACATCGTAAAACTGTAATTAATTAAAACTCTTGTAGTCTTAAGAATTCCAGTTCTTATCGTTCACAGCCGCCATTGCGCCATAATTCCAAACAGATTCAAACAAAAGATCCCATGTGGGTATGGAAGCCCTTTTATTGACATTCATATTTTCTAGTAGTTTCTTATGCAATGGTCATCCAAATGCGCGGTGATCATACTGTCTTTTAAACTCGTGGCCCCAGTCATATATCACGGCTTCCCAATCTGCTCGTTCTTTTCTAGCAAGCAATTCATCATCATCATTCTACACGTATAATGTCACTGGTAATTTCACAGAGCGGATGTCTTTATTACGCAGGACTGCCATTCCTCTTTTACTAAAAATAAGAATATTAATTATTGTCCGGGGGATATTTACTATATCTTGAGGAATATTATACAGCCAGTGGCTTAGAGTAAACACGTCTTGACAATAACCAACATTACTCACATGTTTTATTGCAGTGCATGCCAAAATAACTTTCTGTAGTGCAATTGCCCGAGGACATAAAAGCATCGACATATCAACTTGAACTTCTAATCAATACATCCAAATCCTTGAACCAATCTCTATCCTGGCCCTGATATTACTTTGAGGTATTTTGGCACCATTCGGGTTAAGAATGTTAAATCTATAGGATTACAGTCCAGACGAGATAGACAGCCATGTAGGTGATATATTAGTACGGATTAAAGGAATGTTTTGTGTTAGTTCTCTATAAAAGATCAAGAACAAGCTGACAATAGTCAAATAGTTGGAATACAAGAAATTTGTGAAATGATCCGAGTTGCAACAGAAATAACATAAGTGTCAAGAGTAAATAAAAGGTGGTTGATTTGTTGATTTTCTAATCTGTCTGTGTGACCAACATGCCAAAACCGTTCCCTAGGGTGCGACGGACATGCTCAGTAAAACAAGACCGTTCCCCGGTTGGGTTCTTTCTCTCGTGTAGTGGATACTATATCACTTCTTCATGACACACATTATAGTTTTTATATCCATGTTTCTGTATCTGAATACTGATAGGTAAAGTTATCGCTGTGGGGACATATTTAATAAGTATTGCTGTAGAGTGTATAAAATATATATTTGTCAAGATAGTGATAGGTAAAGTTATTATCACTGACATATATAGTAGTTACCGCTGATAAGACATTTAGTGTTTATAATAATAGCCATATATCTAGATTGTGCTACATAAAAGTTGTTAAATACATCTAGATGGTGCTAGGTAAAATTATTGTAGCACAAACACATTTAGCAATCAATAGCGCGCAAAACTTGTAGTGTTTATATAAATAACAATATTTATGTATCTAGAAGAACTAGAAGCCAATCAACTTTTATTTATTTCTGATGATTACTTCATGTGTTGTTACTCTTGATCAGATTTGATTCTAAATCGTTTTTCTGTTTATTTAAAATTTAAGCCAGTACAACTTTTTATAGAAAGCAAAGAAAGTAAACAAAAACAATACAAATTCAATGATTTTAAATCAACATCTGGCAAACGGATCTTGAACATAGAGTGTCTTACAGATTGAAAAGATGGTATTCTTAAAGAAATGAAGATACGATATGTTCATACATCAAGTGTGTCATAAAATCAATGAAGGCAATAGAAACAAGATGAAATAGAGATAATACCAGTTGAATAATCCGATAAATATTTTATATCTTTTATATAGTATTTGATTATATCTAACAATATTCATAAATTGTGTCTCAGTAAATTCGATAGATAAATTTAGTGTACCAATATCTGCGTTTTGTAACTTATTTATATTACAGAACATCTGAAATTTGATGAAATCACAATCGAAAAAACATGTATTCAATTGATTGGTCGCTGCTGAAGCATCAAATTTGAATAAAGACGTGCGCTGCATAAGTGTACATCAATCATTTTAATACGATAATATGGCCGATATTTAATAAATGTTATGTGTCGGTTGGGGGGGGGGGGGGTAGAGAGATCGGTCTGGACCAGAATGTTTATGTTGTTCTTTACCTAAATACTAAACGGACTCAACAATGTTCTCCAAATTAGCGAAATTTCCTTAAATGTCACCTGCCTTTCAGATATCGATATTATCTCCAAGGGTTACTCTCAGTGGTGACAGCAAATAAATTGTTTGGGCTGAGGCAAATGTACTTAGCTTCAGGCGGCCATACGCCATGGTGTGTTACTGTACGTTAACGTGACAACGAAACCAAGTTGAAAAATAGAGGAACTTTCTCGAACAATTAGTGGCCGGCTGCCCTATAACTCAATGTGGATCCACAGTTATTGTTGTTTAAATGTATCTTAATTCGACAAGTGGCCATACTATCTGGAATATATTTACGCCTTGATACTCCCCACGCCGTACCAACTTCATTCCACAACATAGCTTTCATATTAACCGATGAACTTATAAACAAAAAGAATGGGAATAAAATATTCTATTTCATTAAGCGTATACAACTGGATGATAATATCCAAGAGTAATTGATTGGGTACCTCCAGATCAAGGTTGGGGTTCAATATAAATACCAATCAAAATGTCTGTATTACAATGTGTTAGGTTGCACTAAATCTTTTGATTGGTTGCTCAGAGCTAGGTGATGTCAATTGAGGGTCAAACTAATAAACTTATTTGTCAATAATCTAAGAAGATAATTAATTGGAATAGTCCCCTCTCTCGACACGGGAACTGCAGTTTCCCCCCACTCCTGGTGAGCCCAACACGCAAGCCAAGTATGGTGATAAAATTAAATAATATGGCTGTCCCGACTTGACTTTGTTTGTGTTGAATGGATGTGAAACCCTAATTTCCCCTCTTTTTAAAGCCTCGTGAAGATTGCTACAACCCCCCCATTCCCAAGTGTATTGGTCATCGTTTGCTAAATATAGTCTAAAGTACGACAATTAATATCAATAATTACAGCTAAAGTTTTTAATGGAAACGCTTCAAGTATATAAAACGTTTCAGTTTGTAATATTTATGGATTTTTAATGTACAATATCTACTGTGTTTGTCAAAGGAATGAAGTAAACCTACTTCTTAAGTTGGAATTTACATTAGAAGCTTAATCAATTTGTTCATTTTATTATCCTCGGTAAGTATATATTGAGTGATGCTAAATTCAATTGACATAAGTTGGTTGTTGAACTAAATTCCACGTTAACTCTAACTTTAAACTCTACTCGTCCCTTCATTTACAAGCAATTGACGGCCAGATTATTGACAGACAGCTGTCACAAGTGTAATGAACACCTCTCTTTATATAATCAGTGGTGAATTGATCTAAGTAATAGACGTGTATTAATTGCATTACGTCTTATCCATGACACATAATGATACCGCCTAATTCGTCTATATTCAATGGTAAAAGGTCGACATCACAATATTAAGTCATGAGATATCCATTTTACCTCCAGTCTAAAATAATATTGTCAATTAATTTGATTTACGCAGTGAACATTACAAAGTAACTTACGGCGTGGTTGGGAAGACGTAAATACTGTGAAAAACGTGACAGTTTCGTATTCGACTGCATACGAAATGTACACTTCCTGTCTGCTATTTGCACCATTTGGGAACATTCAAAATGTAGGTTGATCGTCATATTGATTCCTAAAACGACTAGCGGTGAATTTTGAGAATAATTTATTCTGATTCTGTTTCATAATATTATTTTTTTTTCTATATACTTGTGTGTATGAAACATGTAAAACGAATTAGAACCGCATCACAAAATAAGGATACTAATATTAAATATGGTTGTCATATTCTAAAAGCCATGGTAACTTACGGAGTAAATGCCGACCCACTAATCATTGTACCATCATTTCATATCATTCTACTGCAATGCATTTATCACCACCCCTGTTAGTGTGTTTTAATTTGTCGTTTCATTTGAATTTCAATGAATAGCGTTCCCAAAAATTTATTCGCCTGAAAAGGAATCAATGGTAACATCAGAATACAAATTTCCAGACCCGTACAATGTCTATGTATCATGAAGCCAAGAGACTCTTACCACCGGTTACACCTAGGTGTGTCCTCTGATATTTTTTAAATATGAAAAATGGAGGATATTTGGTTGGGTATTTTTATATTATTATTTTAAAGTACATTTTACTGACCAAAATAAATAATGATGTAAGACAAAACTCGATTGTATCATCTTGTTTAAGGACCAATCCTATAGATTTCACATGATTTACAAATCGAATACAACAAAGTAAAGAAATATCACAACTACCATATCGGAAAGTTTCTAATCTATATATTGCGCTTTGTTTCAAATGATCATATGATCTGGTGTACTCAAGGAAGTCAACAATTCTATTATCGGAATACATGCGTGATTTATATCTGAACCTTCACTTAACACTATAAATACATGGTTATTATATCCAGGGACTTAATAGAGGATATAGCAGTTGAAAGTGTATACACGTATCACAGGACTTCCGGTAATGGTAAAGTTCGGGTTTGTACTTTATAATTAACCTGATTTACTAATATACACACGATAAAATCGCACCGCTGATTTAACATAATGCAGCTGCATTGGTGCAGGCTGGATATTAAGGCTGTAAAAATACAAAAGTCAATAACGTGTGTATGCATCTCTATGAAATCCGGGGAGTTGAGAGGCCATGGAGATAAATAAATACTGTATACTGGGCATTATCATGGTCAAACATGTGCTGTTCTTTAGGACTGTGAGTCAGAACTGGTCCAAACATATTGCCGCATGACACGCCGTCGGAAACAAATGTTGGTAAGGTGTGAACCCACAGAAAGTATACCTGTCTCGTTGGAAGATCTCTAATGGAGCCTACCGGAAATGATCGACCAGTCTTAGGATGGGAGTGTGGAGATTAGAGGTATGGTGCGTTCTTGATTTGTATGCGCCAACTAAAATTTACAGAGAACTGTAAGACCTGGTATTTTAAAATCTACATTTTTATACCCCGTGCCTGTACTATAAAATCGAGATTTTCGATATACCCATGTCTGTCGAATTCATTGTTTTGTGCTGGAGAGGAGTAATCAGTTGTGCATTTGCGCAATCGTGAAAATATATTGTTCACGTGTTATCGCCGTGATCTTATTTATATTCTAAATTGCAATATTAAAGTCTGATGTGTATCTCTTTTCCATGTGAAATGAAATGGATTTAATGTCCTACTGGGCCAATGAAGACGGGAAGTATCAATTTATAAAAGTGGTGCGCTTTTAGTTTACCCGAGATGATTTTATACCCCCCCACCCCACCAACCTTCCAAGGCTCAAGTATAGTATCTGGTACACAATCATGTGCCAAGGAAAGACACTTTAAACAGTTGAAATAGACCTTTTATTCGTTATTAAGTAGGGCAAAATTTACACCATAGTTTACATCTTTTCAAATATCAATACTTTAAAGGGACAATAACACTCTTGGTGGCTTAGCAGCTCGAGAAAATAAATAATAGCTTTATTCTAAGTACTAGATGTTTAAGTGTCCTACCTGTTGTGTAAATTATCTATTACAAACTATTTTACTTGTCCAGAAGTTTCGAAAATATTTTAAAATCCAAGTCACATTTGAAAAAGTTTACGTTAGACTTTTCAAATCAATTAGTTGAATTTTTCCAATTTTTAAAATTAGGTGTGCTAAGATGAAATTCATATCATCAATTAATTGGAATATTGTAAAATAATACAATTTGTTGACCAGAATGAAGAATTTGACATATTATTCAGTTTCAACAAGAGTGGTATTGGGGCTTTAAATATTAATTTGCGCTTTGAAATTATATGGATGTCGTTAGTTACTATAGCACCCCCCCCCCCCTTCCAATGACTGCCACTGAGTCCCTCTGTTATTATAGAAAGGGAATGATCCATCTTCCTATGACATTTCATGTGTAACCTGCCAGATTGTAGACATTGTATCTTTACGTGGATGTGTTTCCCAGGTACGTTGAGAACGATCAGAATAAATAAATGATTTAATCAGTACGGTTCTAACTAGGTGATTGTTTGATGAATGGAATTAATAAATGTAGTATCTATTCTGACTATCATGATATACACATTGTATATTAAAGATATCATTGCCCTTCTTTACGACAGTTTCCTTTCCCATAATAAGCGATCAGTAAGTATAAACAACCAGTTATTGTAAAGTTGCGAATGAAGCAATTCATTCCAATAAAAATACGTAGGCGTTAAGTATAAATGTCACGAGACAGACAGTAATAACGAGCAGATCATGCAATTTATTGGTGATATACAAGAAATATATCACCAGAAACAACATGCTTTATAATTCCGATTATATACCTAACCTTTTGGATCAGGAACTTTCTTGTTTAGGATTCTTTTTATTTCCCGGAGGAACGTTGTTGTTCTTTTTCTTGGGGCGACGGTCTTCACAAAAAAAGCCCATGGCTCCACAAATTCAATTAGCACGATCGACTTGACACTGGGCATACTTTTTTCATGTACATTTTGTTGATATGACATCACATTTCCAAGATGGCTGTGATGACGCTATGATTGATTCTTGTGTGCATAAATTTGACAGTCAAACTGGTCTGTGTTTAGGGATATCCATTGGTGTATCGTATTGCAGTTTTTCCGCCTCTCTTGGAGATGCATTGTTTTGGCAAATTCGCCCTTTGTCATGGTGCTTAGATTATTAGTGTTTTGATAAAACAGATAAGACAAATATCTTCGTATTGAAACATTCTTTTGGTGTATAAAACAGGAAACTAAGGAAAGATACAAATAAAGACAAAGCTGGTTCGATAATAAAGTATTATGTCTATTTGATATTTAATTTTAATAGGAAACACAATTGAAATACATAATGTTATTATAGGAATTATATTTTAAAAACAAGTTGCTTATTCATGAAAATCCAAAACAAATCAGAAGCTTGAACAAACAGATGTGAAAATCCCACGACGTTGGACTGTGTTATTAAATTGGTTGACCTTTTGTCAATACTAAATTGCTGAAATTCTCAATGATCTTTTCTTCTTCTTCTTTTTTGCATTCCCACGGCCCTCTATTGTTAAAATAAAATGATTTTGAGCGGTCGGGCTACTAATCACAGACATGAACTGATAAAGGCGTTCCTTTTCTCAATTGCTCCCAGCACATTATAATATAGGTATACACATTTTAACATTCATATCCTAAATTTAACATTACGGATAATTGAAATTTTGACAAAAACTACAGCCAATCACCGACAAATTAATAGCGGATTTGTTGCGATGTTTTGTTTTGTTTTGGTTATTGTGGTTATTATCAATTTCTGGTATTTATAATTTTGTCCTTTTTTCAGATCATTTAAATTACGAATATGATAATGTAGAATATTGACGGTCACATTTTGTTATACTGTGGGAGATGTTAACAAACACTAGCCCTGGTCGGTCGGTCGGTTATAGTACTAGATTAGACTACAGCGATCTTATGAGTGGTTTCCAGAATGGTTAATTTACTCAAGACTTATGTCGAGTGATTTTGGAAGACATACCCATCTCATCTTTCGTCAAAACGTCTAATATATGATATTTATTATTTTTCAGTAACAGTCAAACGGGATATACTTTTAATGCTTTGGGCATACTTAATTTCATACGAAATTTGTTTCCGGTGGATTACAGAATGTGTCTGTTTTGCATTATAGTCATAGATAAGCCTTGCGGAAAACTTGCTTTGTCATATTTTATATCTCAGATCAGGAATTGAATTTCTTTTAATTAATCATATAGATTATTCTTTGTAAACGCGATCGCTGACCTCAGAAGGCAGGATTATCTTAATTCAGTTTATAAACTGTCTCAAATTCCCCCATGTTTGATTTCCGGTCTTCTTTTTGTTTTGATGTATTTTTAATATTTGAATGTCTGAGCCGTCTTCAGTCAGAAATGAACTGCCAGACTCCATGAGTCATAGTACATCTGTAGTGTCAAAATTCAACAGTATATCACCTGATTGATACCACGGAACTCATGTTGACCTAGGGAGTAAAACGCCTCTTCTCTAACCAGGTCTCATGTTCGCTCCCGGTTATGGCTGAGAAAATAGCTCGGGATCTTCAGACGTGGCTTTTTGTCGCCAAAGGCAGGGCAAATGTAGCACAATGCGGTGAAATGCGTCGCTGGTCATATATGTAAAGTGAAATCATTAAAAACACTCCCAACACCCAGCGTGTGACGCATACTCTCTTCTGCTACACCTTTTATTTGCCTGGCGATCGTCTAGTAATCTCTAGTTTTATATGTTATTCTCTCCTTCGGACTTCATTTACGTTGTGAATTTACAGCTTACTATCTCTGTAGTTTAGACGTTGGTATACCAGGAATAACAATGCAACAGTTCGTTTCTACATTTCATGTCAAGCACTTGATATATAGATTACACGCATGGATTATATTACCATACCTAAAATTAACATCCCCCCCCTACCTCTAACTTACAGATCGAGTTTACTGGTGGAACACACTACATTATATGACTCATACAAATCACAGTCTACTCAATCCAGATGTTGCCCCTTGAACCTCAGCGGCCTCTCCAACGAATCTACATGACCCTGCTCTCTAAAAATCTAAGGAGTAGGGTCGTCTGTCCAACCTCGAGGGTTTTTCCCGGGTCCTCAGATTTCCCCCCACTGCTAAAGACACCTACGTGCAAGCGAATTATTGATTTACATTGAACAATATGTTAGTCCCGAAATGACTAAGAATTTTCTTTAAGAATCTGACAGCAGCTGTCTAAAGTCTACAGGACCCCAATTAGTCTTATAACATTTACAGTGTTCTTGGGACAGCCATGCCAATTATTAAATTGGACAAATATTACGTAATTAAGAATGCTTAATGTCGAGAATCACCTTTATATGGACAACAAAAACGCTCCACAGAGAGTGTTAGACGTGTAACCTTCATTTTAAACCAGAAATAAATGTTTACGAAATTTAAGCTGTCTTCTTACATAAATGTATCACTCATTCAATTTGAGGGCGTGACATATAATATGAAACCAATAATTAGACAAAGCCATAGTTAATTTAATGATATTATTAATTTAAAGAGCAAAAATTCTACAAATCTTACTACATTCCTCTCATGTATAGCATATTTTTTTACCGTCGTTCTTACTACACCAATGAGGTAGCAAGGGCAATTTAAAATCTTTCGGATGGGGCAAAAGCACGTACCGTATACATATGGGCGTGTGCCTAAAAAAAAACCTTGATATAGATAAGTATAGGTCGTAGGCGCCGCTGTCAGGGCACAATTTTCGTCATAGCATACTGTGTGTTGGTGAAGAAAAGGAGAATGTGAAACCCCATAACACCCTACAATGATGTGTACTGTACATGTACTTTCGAATTCTTATAATAAATTAACATGTTCCCTTTAAGATTGGTAAAAGAACTTGTTCCGTGTAAGACTGTTATGGAATTAGCTTATAAAAGAAATTCTTTTGATAGAATAACATTTCCCTCTGAGATTATTATGGTTATGGAATTAGCTAATAAAAGAAATCCGCCCTTAATCACCGCCTGTCATATAACGTTTTTCATGTTTCTTTATTTAATGGATATAATATTTTGTTCAATTAAGTCAAAATTCATCAATAAATAACCAACGTTATGATATATATATAATTATGAACGTACTGTTAAATACATGTAGTTTCAAAATGTTTGGTTTCTTGGTGAGAATAAAGCACTTACCGGTACATGAATTGATTAAGGTATGCAATGATGTTTAATAATTACTTATAAAGAGTTAAGGTTAATATATTAACTGGTACTATAGAACTTTTATATTATTTTCATTAGGGTGTGAACTAATAGTAATTTAGTGGTACAATATTTTCATTTCCGTATGAAATAACATTAAATAATATACTTATATGGCCGTATGATTAAGATATGAAATGATAGTAAACTATCGGACGGATACTAATGGTTTTGATTCGGGCGTCAATATGGGTTTATTTAGAACGCGTTATTGCGAAAGTCGAGAATTCACAGACATTTCTGCTACGTGCGCCTGGATGACCCCTCTACAACTAGACGCTCTGTGTGATCTTGGCTATGTTTCGCCTTTCACGGTGGAGCTAGTTTGTCAAGACTCTGGTTTTAGATCATGGATTGGTGGTTATACCTTCTATATCCTTAGACCCTGACTCTTCCAATACTTTCTGTATTTGACAGGCTCAAGGCAGGCAAGGTAAATTTCATGCTTGTTATCATCAATGCAGATCAGTTTTATGACTGATGAATGGTTGACATGTGGTATACCATTCAATCAGCAATGGAATGAAATTCAAGAATTATCACAGGACCTCTTTCTTGACGATGCGACATCGCACATGGGTGTGCAGTGATTGTGCCTAGTGCTTCTTGTGTGTTTGCCTAAATTTGTGAGCACGTCATACACGATGTAAAATCTGGTACCATTTAACATTGACGAATTCCCTGCAAACAGTGTTTTTCCACGTCCAGGAGGTAGGTGCTTCTAAACTGTATCTTTTCATGCAATTTGCTAATCACACCCAGGTGGAACATGTCCAGATCATGTACTATTTTGAAATCATGTTACTGTTGACTGTAGATTGAGCATAATACTCATTGTATGGCAAATATAGACGTCCCATCTGTTAAATGGTATATTCCATGGTTTATTTTGTTTGTTATTGGGGTTTTGTTTCTTCGTTTGTATTTTGGGGTATATAAAGATAAAAACTGCTAATTGTTTTCCGAGAAACCACCTTTTTCAGATTAGGGTTATAAAGAATTCACGAGATTCTATAGAAACCCTTTCACTCCTATACATTTAATGTCGTAAATAAAATGCTGAATTCTTAGCAGTTAAGATTAAGATGTGAAAAAGTTAACACAATCTGTTGACGTTGACATGCGCCATTACTCATTTAGAGAAAACCAAATTCACATTAGCTTTTTTTTTTCTTTCTTAAAAAAAAATCTTTCAATTTTCTCCATGTCAGATAAACGATTCAATTCAACTTCTGCGTAAAAGAAAATTGAATTTTAGTAACGATATGGATTGAATGTGTCGAAGTAATGAAACTTAAATTAATTTTCTAAGAATCTTTTTATTACTTGTCGACGAACAGACTTGCTTACATTTTAGTCTTTCGGCTCATCGGACATGTTGCCGTTAAAGATGTATATGAATAGTTGCCTCGAAACATTTATATATTTTCCAAACATCTAGGGACAGCTTATATGTACACAAAGTAGCTAAATAATTAGCATGTGTACAAGGTAATCCCCGTATGCACAGGTCAGGGTAATAAACCACCGGGAGTGAAAGCGTCCAGAAAGATAAAACAGCAAGTATTCTTAGACATTAATAAAATGTATTCCAGCATTCATCAACTAATTGTTACTCTTCAAGAAAATCATATTCACGTTATTTATTGAGTTTTAAAAACCGTAACTAAACCATTTCACACTAGACAACCCTACTGCTGCATCCACATATTTTGCTTCCTGATGCCGACTCATCACGGAACGATAAAACAAATACAAAACAATGTTGTTAGTATTATACATACACTTTGTTTATTGCTTTTCATAAATCATTCGAGTTGTAAAAATGTCCTGGATTTTATCGTTTCCTCTCATGACATAATAAAATGAATCTGGAATAGAATAGCAAACTGCAATGTCCCTTTTACCGTGCCTAATATGTGATAAGAAAAATAACGCCTGGATAATATTAGTCACAAACAGTACAAATTGGCAAATATGAATATGAATATTACTCTGTCGTAAATAGTTAGTTGCCACAAGAAACAATGCTGAATACGGGGCGGGGGGGGGGGGTATTATTATAAATGAATTTCACTTATACACAATGGTATAAGTAAACATTATCTGTAGGAATGTGTCCACTGCGAGTTAAACTACGATTCTGGAGAGAACAGAGGACCCCAGTTCCGTCTGAAATATTCTTAACTCACACAACATATTTAAATTTGCCCCAAGACAAGGCTGACAATAATTATATATAACGCCACCGACTACATTGATAATATATGTACACAGATGCATGTTGTTGAAAATAATATTGTAGTTGGTAGTGGGTGTAGACATACCACGTTTGATGGTTAAGATTTGAACTGCCAACTGTTTGGTGTAGATACATCTAATACAATAAGTCCGTTTATCATTTTGTCATCCAAATGATATAACAATTGTTTAATTTATTTTTGGAATCTTTACCAAACAGATTACCTCGAAACTTTAGACATACTAATAATAATGTATAACAGAGCTCCTATTTGATGTTGTAAATACAAACTGCGTTCAATTCACAAATAAAGACTGACGACAAATCGCATATATCACATGTTTAAATTGAGATTAGTGTGGTGAATACATAAAAGCATACCTGAATAGGGAATGGCACAGGAATCGATATAATGGACATAGTTTGTTTTATTTCTTTAAACAAAAATACTGCACAGGACAGCATGTACCATCCTAACAAAGAGACGCGCCCGTCACACCACCCCAACCGACACACCACCCTCTCAAACAAAACCTCAATAATGTTTTTTTTTGTTTTTGTCGTAATGGCTGTTGTTGTGCAAGCAAGATGGTTGGCTATACTGTTTGTAAATATGGAAGGAATTATGGGATAAAAGGTTTCCGTGTAATACGGTAATAGCTTGCCAATATTCCATTGTCTAAACATCTACAGTAGTTTTTAAAAATAGTGAACAACACAATGTGATGATTCTACACAATAACAATAGGACTATTATAAAAAGAGAACCGTTTTTATATCTTACACTAAAGATCGATGTTTGGACGGTTGTGTGTTTAGTCCACGGAAGCTGAAAACCTCCCAATATCGAACGGATTAGAACTACCGGGATTAAGGTATATAACCCGAATTCAAACAAACACGAGACATTCTATGGTGATGTGTACTGGCTAAAAGCAAACCGCTATTGCATTCGTTACATTACCAACTTTGTCAAAGGTGTGTTTCTTTAGAACGAAAACGTCAGTTGATTCATTATTACAAAACTAGCCAGCAGTGAATAATGTGATGATTATTGCACAATAGTTTTACCAACAAGATGACTGGGAATGTCATATCTATCAATGAGAAAACGAGTTGTCTGTTATTTAATTTTACCAGCGTATTGATTTAGAATAGCATTGGACGATTGGTGGGTAGGTACCATATAATATACAATTACAATAATTCTTATGTTGTAGGAGTGGGGTTATATGTATATAATATAGATATTTAATATGTTCTCTTCTCCCATTTAAAGATATATTCAGGTATCGTTCCTCAGATCTACAAATACTGTAATGAAGAAGGGTCGAAATATTGTATTACTGTCTAAAATGGTCGTTAAAAACAAATTGCTTAATTACTGTCAAGTTGTTCTTCAAGTGAGTTTGAAACCGCGGAGACTCAGTGAGGTAGCACACTAGTTCGCTAACCACAGGAGGTCTCGGGTTCGAGAAAGTTTCTCTAGATTTTCCGGCATGGTTTCCCACTGTCAATGGTGCAGGACTGGAGGAATGACAAGAACAGTGTCTAGTCGTACGTATGGTACGAAACATCGTGATCTCAGGTACAGATCAGTGTGCGCGTAAAAAAAAACTTTGATAGTTGAAATTCGAAATAAGAGTAGTCTCTGGTCGCGTTTCTGTCCGGGCAAATATTCTCCCATAGCACACTACATGAAACACTCTTCTTTATTAGCCCAGTCGGTGCAGTAACTTAACAAAGATATGTTGGCGAAATGGCGTTTAACAAAAGACCGACACATCTATGCTTACTCATTGTTTTCACTTTTATTCAGTTGGTTACATGCTGTGTATAAAGCTTATAACAACCACAAAAGATGTATGAATATTATATGCGTCCATTATGTAAAAACAGTTCAAAGAGAACAACAGAAAAGCCACACGGGAAATTCATTCTAAACTTGATAAATTGATAGTCAGAGTTTTGTTGATTTTTTTTCTATCTACATGTCAAATAAGTTATTAACGAGTGTGCTGTATCGTCTCACTAATTGCCACTATATAATATCAATTTGTCAGAGGTACGCTGGAATTTGATAAATATTATTACATCAAGGGTCTGTATAATATTTCGGTGCCATTTATTTAGTAGCAGACGTGACAAGTTTCACAGATAATGGCGCCGTGGTATTTGATTTTGTTCATTTACAAAATGGTAGATCACGTATTTACTTGTCTCCAGGCGCCTACGGTGGTCAGAATGCCTGAGGATAACATAATATATTCATACTAACGATGATATCATTTAGTATAGTAGTATCACTAATGAAGAATAATATGGTTGCCAAAATATAAAATTTGCGTGTTATTTTGATATTTTGTCAATTCTATACAGACATGTTATTTATTCTACATGAATCAATAGATGTACAATAACAGTATATACCCTAATGATTGAAATGTGTTTAATTTTTAATGAGGCTCTTTTAATATCGAATTGAAATATCGACAGGCGTTAATTGGGCTCACTATACTGTTTATGTGATAATGTGTCTTGAATACAGACTGAAGGTTGCAGGGATGGAGCATATGAAACTTAAGCTGCATGTTTACATTTCGCTCCGCTTCAGAAGATACAAGCAGCTAGTTAACCGACATTTTAATTCACATTTCGACGGCTTCAGAATTTTTAGAAGTATTTATTCGCTTGTATTGTTATGAAATTGAAAATGTTATATTAGTCTTTGTGCGTATCAAACGGATTAGAACTACATAACAAAACAGTACACTTTTTTTTCAATATCATGGCCATTCAGGACATTGATGTATTCTCAAGATAGATCGTCCCTCTGTGCACAGATTGGGGTTGGAACATAACTCCATCGACATGGACTATGTCCAGATTTAACAATATCCTATTTAAGTTACTTTACGTTCACTAATGGAATAAACTAATCTTTTTTAGACTAACACATGGTTATTCCAGTGGAATATATGTAAATTACACAAGAACTGTTCTTGTTCTCGACAAACTAAGGAAGTTGTTCTATTAGAGCAAAGTTAAACTAAAGTATAGTTACAACAAAGGGTTGTTTTATTAAGCACGATATCTGTAAAGTCCCCCGGTGTTATATAGGCTACTCTAATTCATATAACTGGCTTTTGAAATCATGAATTATAAAATATGAGGTGCACATCTATAGTTTCAAGTAATCAATAATATTGCCCAAGGGTAATTTATGGCTTTAAATAACCCATCGAAAAAAAAGTTGTGAATATCAAGATGTGTTAGTCATCATCAATGCACAGGATTGAATTATTAAAACACAGCATATCATATTGTTCGCATATTATAATGTATTTTATTTTTTTTTTTAAATGTTGTTTTTGTGTAATTAAGCGCACCTGTTCTGCTCTGATTGGTCTAATGAAAACGGACAGACGCCATACAGTGTTCTATGCGAGAATTTTGCCAGGACAGAGATGCTACGGTCTACTCTTATATCAAATTCCAACTGCCAAAGGGTCTTTTACGTGCATACCGATGTGTACACGGACCTCGTTCCGTCCGTCTGCACCACTGACAAGAGGGAACCACGCCGGAAACTCCCGATGAACTTTCTCGGCCAAACGCAGAAATGGAACAAGGAAGGCCCTGGTTAGGGAGCCAACGCAATCTGAAATGGTCAGAACTTAAAAGAACTTTTAATTTCTGGCCATTTCAAATTGCTTACTTAAGTTTCTTATGGGCATTAACGTTATATTAATAATAGTTTGGGATAATTTTAAAACGAGAAATTGCATTTGATCAATCTTCTCGTTGATAAAACTTAAAAATTCAATCAATTTCTGACATCTGGCATTGGATAACAAAAGGGAGAAAATGGTTGTTGAAATCAAGCCATAGCTCTAACATCGGGGAATAGTAGTCTATGCAATGGCCCCGAGATTGTCTTTGTATACCCTTCGGCTTCTGAATTCCAATTTCAAAATATCGTTCCAGTTAGGTCTAAGTACTGACGGGTGTCTTACAGGGGAAATGGCATGCAGGACAGCTGGACACCACATAGCCAAATTTGCCACATAGCCAAATTTTGTTGTTTTCCCATATTTTGTAATAATTCTGGAGAGAACATTATTTTGAATACATGAACAAATACTAATTGAAAATGTAAACCAGTGTATTTTGTTCAAACGCAGGTGTTTACGTAAGTAGCCGGAGAACATTTCCAGGGAATAAGTTGAAATATAACTCATATAAGAGAATATTATCAGATAATTACCATACAGGTGAACGGAAATAATCGCAATCATCTTCCATCTTGACATGGGTTTTTTTCTGGGCATTACAGGCTTGTGGCATTTATTTTAATAAATGTAAATTATACAGTTAATGACACCATTGGATGTAATTTATGGGAATAATTTTGAGCATTTAAATCGGATAAACGAATTATTCAAAGACATTTATAAAATCCATGTCATTAAATAATGTCTACATGTTCAGCTACTACAAAAGAATCTATTGATTATTTTAGAAACCATTTCGAGTAAAATATAATGTCTTTGCTATAAAAGGTGAAATTACATAGTTATGTAGGTCTATATGATATACAGTTAACGAACATAATGTAATGTCGGGTAATTATTAAATTATTGTAATCACGAAGCTACCTTATATAACCCTACTTTTTCTTCTTTCTTTAATTAAAGCTCCAATAGCATATTTTTAGGTTATATTTTTAAAATGTATTAAAATAAAGCCCTAAAATAGATTGTACCTATAAACAGTCCTACCTTGTTAAAGATTAATCCTATAATTCACTATTGCCAGTTGAGAAATTGGCACAAATATCATTTTCAACTTCAAATTCAAACGTTTGAAGATGGCCGTCCATGGAGAGGAATGGGAAAACAAGGGAGGTAATTGAGTTACTATCTCCTCAATAAGCCTGTCTCAACCATTTTAACCCCCATGAAATTTTGCCCATGATCGTATAATATTGAGTTGACAACATTTTGAGCAAAAGAAATAGAAATAATTATGTTTTGACTTTATTAGAAAATATGCTATTGGAACTTTAAGAGTCAGTTTATAGAACTGCCACACCCAGCATTGTGGCATTAGCGTTTTCTCGATTTCTGTAAAAAATACTAAATGCAGGAGACACGCATGGCATATAACAGTAAATTAGAAAGATGTACGCAAGAGACAAAAAAAAACCCACGTACATTGTAAGCCACATTACCAACGTTCCAACGATATGTGGGGCATGACACAGGATTTATTTAACCAGGTATTTTGTAATATTTAGACAAAGAGTTGACTGTTCTTGCTATAATAGTTTCAATATAGATAATGAAAAATGAAAAGATGAAAATTTTAGTCAATTTACTTTATTCTGAATGAAGTTATAAATGTTTGAAGTTTTGACAACCAAATATTCTCGATTGTCACGTGACATTGCCACGATCAACAGTTTCCGTGAGTGTTGGCAAAAGTAACGTTTAACGAAGATATGACTGATATTGTCTGATCCACTTAATATCTAAGCCATAATTTATATAACATTTGAAACGATAACAAAGACCCACAAAAGACAGATTTATTTCTTACACAATATTCCCTTAAAATGTGGATGAAACAGAAGACAACATGATGAATATGTGTTATATATGTCATATGTTATCAAAGGAAGATATAATTTTGTTTATTTTACAATGCTACAGAATAAAGTATTCATGATATAATTCTCTGGGATTTTATTACGGATATTGTGTTACTTTATAATATATCATAGCATATTTCTCTACAAAACGTGTGGCGCGCATTTAGCGCAATGTTGAAATAATACTCTATATAGAATGGAGTTTTATATAAGAATGGATTCAGTCTGTTTTCAGATAAACCCATTCAGAAATATTGATTAAAATATATTATATTATAATGACAATACGCACACGGTGTTTATACTTAAAAAGCTTGATTATTTTTAATACATGTGATTGATTTTATGACTCAATATCTTGTAATAATTTTGTTTTAGACAAGCCATCCAATCCGAGTAAACACATATCCTATTTCGATTCTCTTTCTGTATTTCAAATTTCGCTTGATTAATCTTCACGACTGTGGTAACTGTAAGGATGCCTAAATAAACCCCGTTCCCCGTGATAAGGGAGTAGCCAATGGCAAGTGGGTTAGTCGAGCTTTAGACGGGGTGTGTATTGGATTATCGACGGCAGAGAGTAAAACAACACCGCCCCTTGAGATACATTGTCTAACAGTATCATTCCTATGTCATCCTATAGATGACTGTTCCCATCTGAGGAGATGGCCTGCAGATGCAATTCGGCCCACCTTGCCATCTTAGCCCCGATCCATTGAGGACTGATTCCTATTCACATGTACATGTATGTATTTATTCATAATAACATAGTCAATTTGCATCAGTGACAAACAAGACGCCTCAATATATAATGAGTTTTAAATTTTTTTTAAACCCTATATTATTAGCGACATCAAAACACTCCTGCCAAATGATTATTCCATTATCTACCGCCTTACAATGATTTATCAAGATAGTCGATGAGTGCAAGATAATTGGAAATAATTGTTTTCTTCACAAGTCATTTAGAAGTCAAAATATAGTTGCCGGCTGCATATTGTATAAAAATCGAATTCTTAATGATTCTTATTTTCCATAGTAACCAAAACAATAAGACGGTAACTAACGTAAACATTTTAGCTAATGAAATATATTATAGGCTAATATTTTACATTTAGTCGAGTTTTATATGTATTATTTATATTACCATTTTTAAGATGTTAAATTATGGCAATCGATTATGTTACAATAACACTTATCAACATATACATCTCACAAACACTATATAATTTAACTCGACCCAATGACAATTTGAATAGTGGTATTTTGTATTTAACTGTAGAAGTGCAATGAAAATCGTTTCACACTGCTTAATATTGTTAACAATGATAATACCTACAGTGATATCGCCATTAAATTTTCATATTACCATAATGGGTTTGTGGAAATGGTAACTATAACAAACATTTAAAATGGCTGACATATTATAACTGGGACTGAATGAATGACATGAAAGTTATAGTCCTACCTTTCTGTATCAGCCGGCAGGGCCGGGGTAATGGTAATGGAATGTAATCATTAATTAAGAAGGGTAACTGAGACATTGCACGAGGAGGGGTTTTTTTTGTATCTAAAATATATCTGAAAAATAACCTTAGGAGAAGTGTACATCTATATATAACAGAATAATCCAGGAAGAACCTTTTTTCATATTATTTTTATTACATAGTGAAGGCATTGAATTTTTAATAAGGCAATTTGGATATTGCTATGAAACATATCATTTTGAAAGGAACCTAGTCTTTAACTGAATATCATGCACAGTCTTCGACATCGTAAACGCGACTTATTGGTCACTTGGCGTTTTTATTTTAAAGTAAGATGATGGGCTTCTAATATCCAATATTTAAGACCAAATGCAAATTTTAAAGTTGACACACGCTTTCGAGCGCCAGTTGTATGAAGCGACTTAGTGAACGAGGATAAACATATCCCACGTGGGAGAATAGTAGGCCTATCGGTATAGACTGGAATAACCAGACTGTCACTCAATTCAGACTTTTCGCCGAACAAAAGTGATTCGAAATTACAGTAAAAACAGAAAGGAATGAATGTACACTCGTATTACATTATTGATTTCATCTATGGGTGCCAAAGAATAGCAATTTAACTCCTTTGATATTGATGATTTCAGGTTAAGGATTTGACATGGTTTCCATTATGGTGTATAATACCACGTGAAAAGATTACACACATTAAGGATTTTTCTATGTAAGGTGTATAAGATACAACGATGCCAATGGGGTGAAGTAAGGAGATGAAAGATGAAATTCAAACAAAGATGCCTCATTAGTTACTTTGGTGAGTTAAGATTGTGTTTTACTCTCAAATGTATATGGCACCGAGAGAGTGTATATAATAGTGGATACAGACTGTAAAATATTAAAGTAAAAGAGTAGTCCATAAATAAGAGAAATTACCGGATCGTCGTCTCAGACTTTCAAAGTTGTGTTTTTCTTTCGTGACCAAATACATCAGACTACTTCAGTTCACGTTCAGTCGAACTTTACTTTTTAAGTTAAGGGCAAGTGTTAGTCAGAAATTTCATCCGATCTCATGAATAGTATTAATATGGCTGTTATGACAGTATGGACGCCCCCCCCCCCCCCCACACACACACACTCACACTATTGCTTTACGCTGGAGACTGACCAAAGTACTAATGTCGGAATATGGAATCGACATGCCACCATTACCTAATTTGGGCAACAATATACATTCCATCACTGTTAGTGCAGTACATAAACAAGTCGTCTTACACTATCAATGGATGGCCGAATCGTCAGAGCGTGCCGTAACTCATGGTGTTTTACATGGAATGCCACTCCTTACGGTCGTACTGAATTAGTCAAAAATATGACTTTTCTGCAATGTTTTTGACAATTGTTTCATAAAAATGACAAAATGGGGTTGTAATTCCTTATGCCATGACATGTATAAAATCCTTTCAAAAATTGTCATTTGAAACTTTTGAACTAAAGTATATCAGGGAAGTCATTAATTATATATTTCTACACATGTACATGCTGCAATCTAAAGATATGGACAGCGTTATTCGTAATCCAAACTTAAATACTATGGTTTCGAATAGTTCCCTCCTATTGATATGTACTTTATGATAGATGTTTGAGAGCTGGGAAATCAAATGAATGTCTAAGAGACGAAAATAGAAAGTAAACTGTGATGCCAGACACAAATGTGGGATTTCTGTGCAATTCTGGTAATGGCGAATGATAGATTTGGAGAACACTCGTCGAAGCACGCCAATGACTTCTATGTCGTCTGTGTATAGACGGATAACGCTTCAATTCTACTTATATGTTCAGCAAATAGAAAGAAGGAAATGAGCTAATTGCTGGTATCTCGTAAATTACGACACGTCTTGTTTTAAATATGTAACAATGGCCAAGTATTGATATACGTCCCTAAGATAGCATGCGTCTCATTTCCCATTTAGTTACTCTAGCTCTATTGTAGGTAACGTAATTATACCAGTTAAATAATGTACGGTATAAAAATGACGAGATGATTAATATTGTTTGGTGTATCTATATTATGTAGTCGCGGTGGCTTAGTTAGAAGACGCTTGGGCGCTAACCGGGAGGTCCCGCGTTCGATTCCGGCGGTGGCCGAGGAAGTTCATCGGTGCAGGACAGGGAGGGGGCCTAGAAAGGGGCATAAATCTAAACCTAGACAGTTTGAATTTGGAATAAGAGTAGGCCGTAGAGCAACTGTCCGGACAAAATTTTGTCAACATCATAGCATACTGTATGGCCTATGTCCGTCTTCTTTAGCCCGGCCAGGACAGAGCAGTAGTGCGGCCAAGCAGATAAATCAGGTCGAGTTAATTGTATGTAAAAGTATATTATAAACATGTTTATATTTTTAGTTTGGTTCTGGACTCTTCTAGCGAGTGAAATGGTCGTAGCTGTAAACGGTAAGATTTTATTTTCGTTCATTTAACTTTCCTCCAGATATAACCGTTATTAAATCCGTTACAGTCTGACATTGTTTTACACTTTTTGCGAAGGGTATTCTAGAATCGCGGTCCTGACACACTGAAAGGTCTTTCTGCAAATGCTTTATATTAATTCTTGGGTATAACGTGTCTTGTGGTGATGATCTTCTTATTGTATGATCAAGTTTATGATAACATGTGGGACTGTAAGAATTCAGAATGAAAGACAGGGGCAGGGTTATGGAGACACTTAAACACCAATGCAAGTAGTCTGAATTGGCATTGGACTTCAATTGGTAATATTATATGAAATTCTTTCAGAGCGGCACTAGAGCTATTAACTAACACCGAGACTTAATTTTGCAGTGGAATTTTGCATTCTGGCAAATCATAAAGATTTTTTCCATAATCCATATGGGAGAAAAATAAAGAGCTGGCAATTTGAAGAGACAATTCTCGCGAAAGAAACCGTCTCAATTTCCATAAGTTTGAAGATTTCGTCCAAATGCATTACCGGGAATTCGGTAAATGATGAAGACTCATGTAAATCTCCGAGTTTTTTACTCTAATAGTCTAAAAGCCTTACGAGATTCTGCATCAAGATCTCCAAGTTTAAAGCTGCCATACAAGCTGTGATTATCGGGGTAACCAATTATTTTTTTAATGTGTCGGATGCAGGATGCTAGTGTACTGGAATAGCAGATATATAGTAGTCCGAACCATTGACGCTACCTTGTGGCACGAAAGAATTTACTTTTTTGCACACAGGAAAAGTCATCGTTAATCTTAACACGAAAACTCGTGTTTTGTAAATATACCAATAACCAGTCCTTTGCTATTGCAACGACATCAACGTAAACGCTTAGTGTATGATGATGCCAAGATTGGCATTAATATAAACCATTCTACTGTTTCGACACGCTTTTTGTTCAGGTGGGGTCCTTTAACTTGAGAATGGCATTGGGGTGGATCTTTTAGTGGGGTGGGGGCTTAACATGAGAATGAGAATCGAATCGATATTAAGTATTTATGTATTTTAATCGTTTACGAATCGACAATAAAACCTATGTAGCTACAAAGCCAGAGACCAGTATTTAGGTATTTAAATTCTCTATAATTCGATAAAACCTGTGTAGCTATGGACGCAGGCATCGGTTGATTTTGACATGTTGAAAGAGCAAATATATTATACATTTCGTAATTCTATATAAAAAAAATTCTTTTCACATTAAAGATTAGGAAAGTAATATAGATAGAAACACCCCGAATGTATAAATCTCCTTACTAATCTGCTTCTTTCTATGTGAGAAAACTCACATTCTACATATTGTAATTGATGATCTTGATAAATATTCTTTGGGTTTCTGCATTTAACACTTGTGAAATCCTTGATCTGACGCACCCATCACTTATCCACGTCAAGAGAGGGAGAAAAACTCGTTGGCAATAACGCCCGGTGATCACGACATTAAGATTTCTACGTCTTCGCCTGTCTTAAGTGGGATTAGATGCGTTCATTTTAGCTATTTCAACATGCCAACCTTTTAATCTCGTTATTTTATTTAAAACGTATTCAATCTGTATTTTGGCAGTGTGGATATATTGAGTGAAGCGATACACCGAGTTTCCATTTCCTGTCAACACAAAGTCACAGCCAATCAAAAGAAAAAATGCCAAAAATGGCGCTGGATTAAGTCTAGTGACTTTTTATTGATTTCGAACGACAAAAGTTGAAACTCTTTAAATACCTGAAACTAAAAAAAGACTTTTATTGAATACTGACTGACATTAAAAAGTATCTGATATTAACGTGAAGATTCTGTAACAACCGGTCATCAACAAGGCACACGCTAATGACTATAATAGCTCCCTCCTTTCTTGGTCACTGGCTGGATGTAGAATGGTCAATAATGAAGTTCGGATCAAAAGCAGAATGCGCATGCCGTTATCGGTGAGATCGCTTATTCTAGAATGCTAACTGTCAATGTTAACGCAGTTGAACTGGACTCGAACATCCGTTTCGTTAGAAATTAATTTATCTCAAACGGTAGATTGACATCTAATCTGCAAAATAAAAAACAACTGATGATTATTTTGAAAAACCTATATTAAAATCACAGTTTTCCACACCCCCAATAATGTACTTTACGTCTGAGAGAGGCAAGAAATAGGCTTGACGAAAGGCTGTGTTACAGCTCTACTTAGTTTTTCAAAACACACTCTCGTGCCAAACAAAAATACACCGATAACTCCATTACAAGAATGCCATATTAATAAAATATTTTTCGAAATATGACGGGTAAATCATATTGTGGATTGATCTCTTTGTTTGGTGATTATATAGATTTTATCAATCCAATTGAGATATAAAATTGCAAAAAAAAAGTTCAGACATAGGTGTATTGTGGGGGCTCTGATTTTGAATTTATATACAGTGTTTAAGGTCATCTGACGAAGAATCCTATTGATTTTCAATAAATATTCAATATATGTCCATATATATTCAACGATTTCCGATGACAATTATTGATATTAAATGTTTGTATGCTGTATGTTGGAATAGGACAGAACTAGAAGCCAAATGAGTTGTTACTCGTAATCAAATTTAATGTGTTGTAAATGTATTCATTTTGACAAAAGAAAAAATATGTAGACTGCCTGGATAACTTAGCTGCTCTTGGCGTATGTTTCGTTGTCTGACAATCCATCTTTTAAACATCTGGTACTATCTTCACTTATAATTCCAAACGCGATAAATATCTCTAGAATTATACATATTATACTGCTCACAAAGTCATATGTAATAATAGTTCACAGCAAGACCATTAATCTGTAATAACACAGTATCTGGTTTTTGTCCCTAAAAATTCCAACGGCCTGCCACAATCAATATTTCGGGTGACACAGGTGTTAACTAAGCGATCAATTATTGGAATTCCTAAGAAAAAGGAAAATGGCTCGGATAGTATCACTGGAGAAATTATGTACATAAAAGAACTGCACCGAGACCTTTGAGGCTTTCAGTCGTCAGTTTTAATTTGTGTGGAAGAGTTACGACCTTTTTTGTTTGGCGTAACGAAAAGTTTCTAAATTTAGAATATCGACATTCCAGTCCTCAAGAATATTGCCTTCAAAAATGTCTTAACTTAAAATGAGGAATAAATTTCTATAGCATTATATTGATTACCATTCTAGATATTGTATACATGAATTGATTTCTTTGGATACAGGAATATGTGCATACACAGTCTTTTGAGTGACATATTCGACAACGTTTTATTAAAATTTTAACTGGACATCAAAATGGAACATAAAAATAATCTACCTGAATGATTAAGTGGAACCTATTTGGCAACATTACGACCTCCCTAGAAGTTGAAGTTCACGTGAATATTAATTGTAATTTTCAGACAAGCTTGACTTTATAAACGTTTGTGACGTTTGTGATTATTTTCTAACTTTAATAGAAAAGAGACACTGTCTCGCCCGCCAAAAATCTGGTGCTCTCGGATATCCTGAGTATAAAAATTTCAAAAAAAGTACCACATGCAAGATTTTGTACATGGTTTTCAATTTTGGATGGCCTCACCTTCTGATTAATTGTAATTGTTTTATCCAAGAACAAATGACTTACCACATAAAATATACAATAGGTTGTTTACACAACTATGCTGTCATTGGGAGCAATAATAATAATATAAGTAAAAATGAGTTACGAAAACGTAATTAATATTAAGATATCTTTTAAACACAGCATTTAATTATAATTATTTTATCGTAACAATTTAAATACCGAAAGTCTTACAAAATAATACCGTTTAATATTCTGTTGTCTGATGGATTTATAAACAGACAACCTCACAACACAATGAAAGTGTCATCATTATCACTAAGTCGACATATCCGTCCATCTACTGATAGTTTACAATATCGTCCACATTCAATATTTAAAAAGACATTTACACTGGTTTGTTGACAAAGGCTTTCGTTGATAATATTGCTAACCAGTATTACGATACAATTCACATTTCCTACTTATATTAATTGCACATTTCAGTTTCTCTATGTACTTATCAATTGAAATTCTATTAACAATAATATGTATAATCAATATACTGGCTGCAATCTGTAAACCAAATGCATTATACTCATTGTGATTTAGGGCTGGATAATTAGCAACTCAACAAACAATGACTCAACCGTGATATTTTGCAAGTGTTATGGTCGGACTGTACAACCCACACAATATGGTCCACAAATGGCAAGTCATAAAATATACGATACTAATTAAATTGCATGCGCAATCAACGAATAAAAGAGTTCGTTGGAATGCTGTTTTGGTTTCAGATCACTTAGGGCATTCAAGAAGATAGATTTTAAACAAAGATATCTGCATTCAAATTGCTTGTTCGCGGCATATTTTTAGGTTTGGAAACTTGACAAAGCGGTTGCCAAATTTAGAAAATTAGTACGATTATTGCTCGAGCAGAGTTTGAAAAATAATGCCTAAGACGTCGGGTTCGAATACGGTAAAAGTGTTTGATGGGTCAATCTGATTAAAACACAAGTCCTATCTGGTTTCGTTTTTATAGTTCAACATTTCGTTTTACTGGTCTTTACTACATTAGGATCTGAAAGATTTGTTATTTGACTCGTGTTCTGCTTGAAATGAGGGGTCAGCCAATCAAATTGTCTGTCGAATCGAGGGTTTGGCCTTTTTGCGCGGAATTGTGGGTAGGCATTATCAGCGATAGAAATCAAAACAAAGCAACAACGATTCTGATTCGTTAATCCAATGACTGCGGCTACAGGGTCAGATGTTGCTTGCTTGACATCTGAACTGGCTGAACGTCAGTGACATCCCGCTATAACTTGTTAGATTTACATGTAGTGTAGGCCATCGAAATTATAAAAAACGAAACGAAATATAGATCTGAATTTCAATTACATTGTTTGATGGGTTAAATTTTCTTGCTACCTATCTACATTGAAAATTTGCACTCTTTCCATACACCCAATAAGTAACCAACCAAACTATAATTAGTTGTCATACTGGTGGTGCTTAGGGAAAGGGATGTTCGATAATCTTAAGTAGCAGACGTAAATTGAACACGTGTACGACCAAAACCAAACATACTTACCATTTTAAAGCATTTTGATTGAAATACAGATATATATTTCGTTTCGTTTTTTTCTATATATATTTTCGATGGCTTCTACTACATGAAGACCTGACCGGTTGTGTAAGGTCGCATCAAAGGTCATACTAGCGGCTTTTGACTCTATGACGTCAGACCTTTGATTAACCAATCAGCGTTGATGTTTCTAGTGGGTTACCCAAAGCCCCGTACACCTTACGCCAAAAACTCGCCGAAACAGACCGTTCCATTGGCTAATTCTTCAAATCATCCAGAACGCGAGTGATATAACAACCATTTCAGAGCCCAGTGTAATAAAGACAAGTAAAACAAATTTTGAATTATAAAAAACGAAAGGAAATTGGATCTGAGTTTTACATCAGATTGGTTTTGGGTTCCATTATCTCGACATTGTTCGTCCAATTTATTTTTTCTGACTATTTTTTAATTCACTATTGTGTTTTTATTATTTTAGGTGCTGTCGTGATAGCCAGTTACGGGAAAGAATTTTTCTTGCCTTATTTAGTGCTGTGTAATAATGATGCTTACCTCCATATAGTGCCAACAACACCCTATTCTACAAATGTTTTGTTAACCATCAAACTATTGGACAATCGGACTATTTATACTAATACTATCAACCAATCAGAAGTACTAAATGTTAATTACTCCGCCTTAATGGATTTGAACGGAGGCCATTATAAAGGTACAATGTTCTATTATTTCTGAATTTCATGATCTCATTAACCCCGTTACCTATTATTATGACGTTATTGCAATCCCCTTTAACACCTGCAACACTTTCCTTGACAACTGTAACACATTCTTTAACGATTCTAACGTTATATAGTTTCTTTATTTCTTTTTTTTTTTTAAGATCAATCTCTAATAAGAACTTTTTGTTTGTCCTACATATAGAATTATACTCCCCTCCATTAGTTAGACCTTTTCCAAGCCTTTAATACACGAACTAATTAATTAATCATAGACTTCACGTCGTAATAATAATGCTTTCTGGTACTTGGAAAAAATCAGTAAATTGACATACTGGTTAAAATACGATAAAACAATAAGAATCCACGATGAGTGGGCTAATGGTATACTGTACTGTAAATATGTCATTTTTAAATGTGGCTCTCAAATGGACGAAATTGGGTCTAAACGCACATTCAATTCTACACATTCTTAAAATTATTTTTCTTCGTTCATAATAAATGGCCCCCGAAACCATAGAATACACGTCTCGTGTAGTGCTTTTAAAATGTAAATATTGGATATTAGGATCCTGAATTTTCTAGGCAAGATAGCAACACTATTTATTGAAATGGACCAATATTGAATTTTAATTCGTTTTTTTTTATTTCGAATGGGACTTAAGATACTGAGGTAGAGATTTAGCTACACTGTACAAGTATATTGCTGGAAACTTGTTTGCCTATATTATGCGTTTCCCAGACAGCCCTTCGAAATCTCGAACAGCTCCTTCTTCATACCAGTTATAGTTGGATTTTGGATGATAATCACAATTTTCTCCACCGACCAGACCCCCCCCCCCCCCTAATATTACATCAGCATAACAAAATCTCGACAGTCCACACCTTTATAAGAACGGCCATTTATTTCCAATATAAATGTGGAATAATTTGAATTGGGATGTTTCTCCATTCATGTTACTTGAAAAACACATAACCTAACCATGATTATACTGAATATCCTCCAGACACGGCATGCTTAATATGATCTAAATGAATGTCCTAAAATAGAAGGGGAAATCTGTACACGGTAGTTTCTTCAAATGCAATTATATTAATGTTTTGTTGGTTTTTACAGGATGGCAAATAATATCGTCTCAAGCAGTGTCTGTTTATTTAAAGAGATCGAAAGGAGATATGACAATTTTATTACCGAGTGATGCTTTGGGCACAGATTACCTTCTTCCAAGTGTGGCTACTGTTAGCAATGATAAATTTCGTGTTATTGTATATGCAGTCCAAAATAATACAACGATAAATGTGTCTGGAAATAGTTTTGATCGAATTACTGAAAACGTGACGCAAGGAAATACCGGTGAGAAGACTACATTTATATTAAAAAGGTTTGAAAGCCTGATCTTAGAGACGAATAATATGACGAAGTGCACACTGTCTGCAGATGACGCTATAGGAGTGTTAACATTACGTTTTAACGAATTACAAAGTGGTGCTGTCTGTGACGTGTTAGATTTAAAAACAATAGAAACAGTCCCACTATCTAGTTCGTTTGGAAAACATTTTTATTATCGTAAATTTGACCAGCAAGCCAATCTAACTTTATACATTACAGGTAAGAATGCTGGGTTTTATTCATTGTTTTGTTATTATCAATAAAATAAAACCAAGTACGAACAATCCAAACCATTAGACAAAATTCGAAGTCCTAAAAAACGTTAGGTCAATTCTGGACTAACTTTTGGTCCAAAACGTCCACAGCTACTAACATATTGTTTAATTTAACGCCCACTAGGCTACCGTGAGATGAAAAACAGTTTCAACATCTTCCGTTTTCCAATCAGGATAACACTCCGACCGGATCTGGGCCACCTTGGGTCCCACACGGATCGTAAAAGGTCTCAACACAAGTCAGTTGTCGTTATTGCTAACGAATACATTTAAAACACTGTTCAATAACGTAAGAATGTGGTTATTTTTAGAAAAAATAATAGACATATTTAAACGTAAGCCAAACAGAATTAACACTTCGCAGGATACATCGTAATTATCATGTTTACATGTTTCATTTATTTTATTTTTAACAACCTCTGTAGTCAATGGCTTGTGGCATTTCTGCTGAAGACTATCATTAACTATTATTCTGTGACTTATCGGAATGGCAGACTGCCAATTTTATGCTGCTCCTTAAAAAAAGACAAATTAACTAGACACTTGTTACCTAATCAGAAAAGAAACCAATATCTTATGTATTTCCTTATCTCGATTGCAACTGTTCTGCTATCTGGAAATCAAAAGACAATTGGTTGTTATATGGAACCTAATTGGAAAATTGTGGTTTAATTTTTTAGAATATTGTGTAAAAATATTAATATACATTGACTAGACATGAAGTAGATCTACTCTACACGGAATTAATGATTGATTGCTACAGGTTCCAACATGCGATTTCTAATTAAGACCGTGTTCAAATATCTACTTCCTGGTTAAGAGTTTATTTGTTTTCATTGTGCGTACTATTTTAAAGATACATTAGTTAAACAGACATTATGCAAGAGCTAAATCTGCCCATTACAAGTCTTTCTTTGGCCTGAAATGTTATCTAAATTATTAATTAGACATTAATTAACTTACCCAGACCATAATAAACTCTTGATGTCTTAGCTAGCCTTCGATGCTGGATAAGAATCCTATGCTGCTTAACGCTCATTGTTGATCGAGGCTAGGCGGAAATTTCAGGTCTCGGCTCATAGTGGATCAATTTGACTGGAAATTTCAGCCAATTACCTTTACATTATCTAGTTATTAGCTATTATAACGAGAGCTGTCAGATCTTTATCCAATCTCCCATAGTGTATCTTTAAGAGTTTAATAAAGAGTAGGCAATTCTTGCAATAATAATTGAAAAAGAAAAGATTATTAAAAAAGAGAATATTGAAAATTCCATTTAAATTGTTGTTCTCATATAATTACCCTACACATTTGTTGCAGTACTTGCTTGAAAACGTTGAGAGGATGCTCTTCGAAACGTCGCCTAAATAAATGAGTAATTGTTCTTCCATAAGTATGTGTTATAGTGTATTAAAGTACTTCATTCTGAGACAAATTATCACCGTTTGTAGTTTTGACAAGATGTGTGCATAGTGGTAACCAGGACACTGGTATATTCGCGACTTATACAAGCCTCACTTTCCTATTTTTCAATTAAACTTTTAAATGGGGAACCGTTATAATGTATAGATAAAATCTCGAGTATCCTATGTCATCGAAAGTTGATTATGGTCTAATTGTTAATAAATGTCTAATTAATAGTTTATATACCATTTCAGGCCTAAAGAAAGCCCAGCAATAGGCAGATTTAGCTCTTGCATAAAGTATTTTTAATTAATCTCATGGAAACTTACTGGGTGGTGCTGAACGCTCTCTATGAAAGCTCTTACTTAGACAAGAATTTTACATTACTGTTTACAGAAACATGGTCTAACAATACAGAAGAAACTAACTTTTTTAGATGACGACCTGTTTTATCTTTATACAAACATTCCAGTCTGCCCCATTCTGGCCCGACGACGTAGTAAAGGTGTTTTAGGCAATTATTTCAATGTATTTACAATTTAGATGGACCCTATATAGCCTGCTAAAAGTGTTATATTATCTTTAAAACCAGTGGATGGTCGGGGTTTTTTTTGGGAGGGGGGGGGGACTGGTCCACAAGTGTTTAAGTACCATTGTCATGGAATTTGAAATACTTGTTCCTCGGACATTTGCGCATACACTGTCCTCGATTTGTAATAAGACGTCACAATTTCAAGATAGGGCCGATAACGCCATGTTGGTTTCTAACTCCTGGTCCACATAGCACTATGTTACGTGTTTGGTATTAAACTGAAATTTATGTTGCTACCCACTAACACCCCCCCCCCTCTTGCTCTCTCTCTCCCAACAGAATAATGTCGACATTACCGACTTCATCTGAACAGTGGCATTACTTACATTATTGGCAGTGAAGAATTAGCTAGAAACAAATTAACGCTCCAGATGTAATGAGATCGACACTTGGGATCTATCACACAAATTATATACGTCACATCACGTAGTGAATATACATAAACGACGAGAACCATATTCTAAATTTAAATTTGAAATTATCCTCGGATTAAGATAAACATCGTATGTATAGAAATGTCTTTTAATCAGCATCTATTAACAATCGAATTCAGATTTAAATGAGGAAATTAAATATATTTACGACTCACAGCTAAGCAGTTGTACGAAAGTCATTGACTTGCAAATTAATGGACATACTTAAGCTTGAAATATATTTATTAAACTAGCAAGACAAAATGGGACTGTCTGTCATTGCAACTGAGAAATATATGCTGATTAGACTGAATAAAAAAAAATAATATGATAGCATTATTTCTATAGATGCTGTATTGAGATGCGATTGTATGTTTTATAACTGCTTAATCTGTAGGTCTGTTTGTCACGTACAAAAATCAAATACTTTCTTAAATGAATTAAAATATTGTAAGCATTTTATTTTCATTTCGTAGAGTAATTTTGCTGTCATATGTAATCTGTTGTTATGTATAACTTATTTGTCTGAAACACAAATTGTCGGCGAGTGGAAATAATCATAGGTTGTCTGGGTGCGCCGGATTGTAAACTTGATCAGAAATAGACATTGTGATGATATCAGTATCTACAAGTGATGTGATGGAATATTTGAAAACAAATGGCATCATAGATAGCAATGGTGATTTAAACGTCTTACATCATATACATCGAGAAGGAATTGATTATCCTATCATATACAATTCCAAACATATGAAGACTCCAGGGTAAAAATTGGTGATGTCACGTTTTCTGACTTTTGAGTAAATGGAAATTTCCAGTTTAAACATTCATTTCTTCTATTTGGAAGATTTGTTTTTGGATATTGCACGTTTCTATGAAGAATGATGCATTTAGTGAGAACATAGAAGCTGCTGCACACTCCCATAGCATTCCCATGGTGTATTTTGGGCATTTGATTTTACTGACAATGTTTTGGACATCACCAGTTTTTCCATTTTATGCCTTTCAAAATATCCTCTGTAGTGAGTGACATGTCCAGTTTTTCCATACAATATATATATGGAGAAGAAAGAATGGACCAAGGGGTAAAATCAACCGGAAGTAATGGAACAAAAGCATAAATCACCAGTTTTTCACTGTGAACTTCTGGAGACTCCAAGGGAAAAACTGGTGATGTCCCGTTATCTGACTTCTAAGTGAATGGAAATTTCCAGTTTAAACACTCATTTCTTCAGTTTGGAAGAGTTTTGTTTTAGATATTGCAAGTTTCTATGAAGAATGATGCATTTAGTGAGAACATTAATTATGCTGGTGCACACTCCCATAGCATTCCTATGGTGTATTTTGATTTTACTAACCATGGCTTGGACATCACCAGTTCTTCCCTTTTATGCCTTTCAAAAAAAAAAACCTCTGTAGAGAGTGGCATGTCCAGTTGTTCCGTACAATATTTATGGAGAAGAAAGAATGGACCAAGGGGTAAAATCAGGAGAAGTAATGAAACAAAATCATAAATGTGGACATCACCAGTTTTCCCCTGTGGTCTTCGTATGTATTTAGGAAGCTACGGTGGCTCAGTGAGTAAGACGCTGATTCGGTTGTCTGGGGGTCGCGGGGTTGCTCCCGGTAGAAAGGTCATCGTGATTTTCTGACGTCAGTCATGCAGGACGGAGGGCCTTACAAAGACATTTGTGTAGTCGTTTGGATGGGACGATAACCCAAAGTTATGCGTACACATTGGCGTGCACGAATTCGACATAAGAGTATAGATCGTAGTGACGCTGTCCTGATATATGACGTATGTCCGTCGTCATTAACCCAGTTAATATTTAAAAATGAGCCTTTTATTTTTCCGACCATAGACCATCCATCTCAGAAAAACGTATTGGTCTAAACATTGTTCAGATCCATAATTCCAGCTAACGTTTAGGACACTTAAATTGTTAATTAGTGCTATTGATTGCATGTCGCCATCTTTTTTATATCTCATTTTTGGCTACGTTAACTGTTTTTATTGGTCTGACTATTATTGACACAGATGTGTAGTATGTAATTAGTCTGGTAATTAGCTATAGGTCAGTGTTACAGACGACAGATAAGATGTACATCTTGATTAACTACAAGTCACAAGAGTGTGGCGTTGACGTCAACAAAAATGAGAAAAGTTTGGTTATCCGACTGAATTAGAGGCCCCGAATTATCCAGAAGTCAATATGTATAGCCAGCTTCAGGGATCGTACTTCTGATGCATTCAAATTTTATCCATTGAATATTTCTCAAATTATTGAATATATTGTACTTTTCTGTTTACAGGTGAAGAAGACGGAGAGGTTCTTGTGAAAACAGATCAAACAAAGTTTCAAGTTAATTTAACATTCAACGCAACTGTGAGTTTGGATTTCCCAACAGCAAGATATGTGACATTAATGGCATCGAATCCAATCCAAGTTTACGCAACAACTGTCATAGTTATTACAGAAACGCAAGAATATATTTTAAACGATTTTTTCATACCACCCCAAGAGCAATATGTGCGATGTACCATGACGTCATCATGTACAGAGTTGTGCCCCCTGTTTTTAAATGGAGCATCGTCATTCAATTCAACGGACCCCAATTCATTTGAACAATTTTCATTTTCGGATGCAACCGAATCTCTGGGGTTCAATGTTAGCTCTGAAATTGTATCCCATTATTTATATAACAAAGACATCATAATGAAAATATGGACGAACTCATCATTTATATACTTTATGTGTGAAATTAATACCGGAAGAGTCTTCCCCTTAGGTATGAGACTAAGCAAACTGTATCGCGCATGTGTACCGGATATTGTGGCTAATGGCGGACAGGGAGACGGTATAGACAATGACTGTGATGGACAAATTGATGAAGAAAATACCAATATGGAGGATGATGATGGTGATATGAGAATTGATGAAGATACGAATTTTATTTGCACTCCAGGTGATATTACTCCAGTTAGAACTTTACCAACTGTGGCTAAAAAGAAACGAGCGCCTACTTTATTAGACATTGCGATAGATGAACAAGACTCGACAATGCCGTTAATCGCAGTTGTTTTATCCCTTACTGTGGCCATATTCGCCGTGTTCGCCGTCATCTCCATATTTATGTTCTTAGAATTGTTATCCAGGCGAAAACAAATTAGAAACACTAAAATTCGACCGTTCGTGTCTTGATGATGGAGTGAGTCAGTGAAGATTGTTCTGGTTTATAACTACTTATTTGCTCAATTGACTATGCGTGTGATTATCAGTTTCCATCTATATCAGATTAATTTCCTATTTAAGCCAGTCAATTTGTGAGATAAATAGATTCACATAACAAGCATTGATTTACTTAGTTGAGATTTATCACATTACAACTTTTATTATTTTTCCATGACATGACATTTCAACATATCTCTTTCACTGGAAATTGAATTTTAAATTTGAGTGTTGCACGCAATCTAAATTTTTTATTTTTGTTTAGATTTCATGTTGTGTTTTTATTCTTTTATATTGACTCTACAGCTTAGGAACATAAGATAACAAAAAAAACACATTGAATCCATTTTATGTTAAGATAGTGTAGCACACGTATTTTCTCTCCTGGGATTACGTTAAAATATCAGAACGTTTATTACGTTTTAGTCTCCCATTTGAGTAAATTCTACATCTCGGAAAGTGTAGAGCGGTTCACGTTAATGCCGGGCGCGATATTTTATAGGCACATTCTCTCTTGTGGAGGCAGATCACCATTAAATTTCACCATCTCGGTACCACAAATTGTAGTTCGTCTATTTATAGTAATTCTCTTTCTGTCTCTTTTCTGTCAGGTTTTATTAAACATTCATGATTTTGAAATGAAATGAAAAGGGTTAACGTCCTACTTTCTGCTCCTAACCTGGGCTAATGAAAACGTGAATACGCCATACAATGTGCTAGGAGGGAAAGTTTGCCCGGGCAGCGGCACTAGGGCCTACTCTTATATCGAATTCCAACTACCAAGGGGTCTTTTACGTGGACGCTAATGTGTACACGGGACATCGGTTTTTGGTCCCATCCGAACGACTAGACAGCTGTTCTTATCAGGCCCACCGACCTGCATCACTGACTCATGATTTTGAGGCGGGAGGATATATATGTACGGCAGCTATAGTTACATGTTTTTCGTATGCTTCTTCAAAGTTGTATTTCTCAAAATTTTGGTGGTCAACCTCATACAAATTGGAGTGCAAAGACATGACCATTTGTTCTTCTGTCTGTAATGAAAAACATAAATCAGACCAACGAAAATTTGGGGAAAGGTTGAAAGTGGGCGAAGAGGCCAGAATTAAGACTGAAATCAATGGGGAAATTAGTGGTGGTCTGCCTCCTTAATAGTTACAATAGGCGAATGTCCTTATTCTGTATTTTGAGGATGTAAGTACTTGATATACCATATTAAACATAAATAACATGATATGCCTGTATTTTATTTTGGCCATAAAACCAAATTATATTTTATAGATACACAAAAGATGCAAGGTGTACTGCAGATAATTCTAATTGTACGTCCCTGTGCTCAGAAGACCTATAATGGACAACAATAAGCTTGGGGCTTTATATAAATTAACACTTTGGACCTCTTTACTAAATTACTTAATGGAAACTATACTTTCAACCTTTATTATCGGTTTTACACTATACATTTACTTAAAACAAATCATGTGGTCACTAATTCTATATTGCCAACGTTAAAGGTGTTGTGACACAATTTATTTGTGACGCGACAACCAAAGCAATACAATTACGCGTATACGTTGCCGTGTGCGTAAAAGAACCCCTGACAGTTGAAATTATAAATAAAAATAGGCGCAAGTGCAAAATTTCTCTCATACCCCTATATGGCCGTCTTCATTTGCCCGGATGGAGCAGAATAGTAGAACTTTAAACCGAATTTCATTTTACGTGTAGGTAATGTATTTCTTAATATAATCTTAAAGGGACAATCCCGATAAGAATTGAGTCTCAAAAATTAAAGTCCGAGCATTTACGAAATTTATGGACCAAAATATAGAGACATGGTGTATTTACCTTGGCTGAAAGTTTCAACTCAAAATATTGAGTCGTTTTGACGTTAACGTCAACACTGCTTATCCGGACACGTAACCCTTTTAAGATTTCGGGTCAATTTTTTGATTGGGTGACCTGATAATCAATTCCCATTTCTTGAGAGGTCTATACAGTGAATGACCCATGTACTGTACTTGGTAACAAAAGGTAAATTTCACCTACATATCATTTTTATAGAAAAAAGTCTGGTTTTATCCAGATACTGTATAATACAACGGTCTCCGTTTCCAGATGAAGACTGTCAGGTTTAAGTTATGTACAAGCATATCACACATATCGGGTTAGTTGGTCGACCTTAGGTAATGGGTTATAAGGGATTTTAACACAAAATTAAGCAGTTTTATTCCCCAAAACGTTATCGGGATTGGCCCTTTAAGTATTATAAAGAATGATCACACTTTATAATCCAGATTATCCGCTGCTAAATGTAGCCCATCAACTATTATTGTTTTTAATAATGTTTCGTAGACCCCCATAATGTACATATTGTAAACTAGACTGAATTCAACTAAGAGATTTATTTGAGCTTCCATTTTAAGGGGATTAACTCAATTACATATATGTACATACTCTGTCATGATTTTGTATAATATAATGTCTTGTATATAATGTGTTATTATAATGTTTAAAGGGGTTCTGTTAAGATTTGTAGAAGTTATGGTTTAAATGTTTAATACACCTGAGTACATTTATAATGGCCCGGGATCTGCCCCAACAACACCCCCACAAGTAAGGAAGAACAAACCATAATGGTCGATTTTATTTGATGTAGCTATAACCTTATCTGAAATGTCCATTGTTTGCCATTTATATCGAATATCAAATCAGAATTAAAGTAAATGGGAGTTTCTGGATAGACATTCCTTATTGTTTAAAAGCTTTGACAGTTATAATTTATAAAACTAATAAAGACAGACGCCAGATTTGTTTTTATCCAGTCGATATCACACCTCGCATGCTTCCATTGTGTAATGTTATAATCCCATATAAACAAACATGCTGGTTTTAAAATTACTGGCAACGTTGGAACCAGTCTGTGCAGACAAGTAGAAGGTTAATAATAATAAACCCTATTATATTTCTTGGGTTATTGACCCTTATCGATTTAAAAAAAAAGTTTGATGAGTTGGGTCATCGTTGTCGTCCCCCAATCCGTATTCCCTTCCTTGTAAACGTTGTATTAGATGTTACATTTCTTGGCTTTGTTTATAAAAACTCTTGATAACCTCGGCCTCCTTGTAGTAATAGACCCGTGGCAATTCAAAATCACGCATCTATTAAAAATCGAAGAATCTTTGCCTTGGGTCGAGTAAATAAAACATACCCTTTGTTTTTAAAGCTGCTATCGACTATTTTCAGCATTTTCAAACAGTTTTTATATACTTTCTTAACTTGCTCATATTGTCAAACTGTGACTACGAAACAGAATTAGTTGAAGTTAGAAGCAATCCCCAGACCAGACTACCTGAGGAGAATTCAATTCAAAATGTTAAATTATGATTTTTGTAGGCTTTTACAAACAACCCAAAGGTTAAATTGCTGGTGGACGTATGTTTCGTTGGCAAACAACATTTGTAAAATATCGAATTGTGTACATATTGAATAAACATTTTTGGTTCTTTCACATAGTGTTTTTGGTTTCATGTTTTAGAATTTGCAACTTTTATTCACAAAATCCAATTAAGAATGACCAACTGAAGATGGAATGCAATACACAACCAACTGCGCACCTGATTAAAGAGCGAATTAAATATCAATGTGTTATAAAACTACTTCAAATCATTCATTGGTGGAAACCAATTTCCAGTGGATCTTGCTGCACAATTTCTCATGGCCATTACAAGGTAACCCGCTTTTCCTTTAAACACATAAAAGCCAAGTAAATGATTATAAATGGGGAATTAGAAGTGAGAAGAAATAGGAAGACAACTTCACGTTAAACTACAAACTGCAGAATTAAATAAGACCTGACTACAGATTACACGACACGTCATCTTACTTTACAACTAATTCATTATGTAGTCAGGCTTGTGCGTCTGAAGCAAAAACTACACTTGAAATCAATGGGAAATTTTGATATTCATAGTAAAACAATTTTGACAATTCTGAAAAACTTTGACCAGTACAAAGCATTCAAGAATATCTACTCTGTGAAATAAAATCACGGTCACTTAGGACTAGCCAAAACAATTCCAGCGAATTTGACATAATTTGACCTCACCGTTGGACTAGCCGAACAACCAGAGCAAGTTTGGAAAACAACCTCACATATCATGCCTTTAGAAAGTTTGAAAAACACGCCCTCTTAAATACTCTGACCTAGGTTGTTTCCAAGAATTGTGGACGAAAGAACAGCCGGACAGGCGTTGTTGTCGACAATGGATGGTCAATTGATAGCAATTTGTATACAATTGTACACCGCCCAGGATAAGACACCGATACTTTCTGGTTGCCCAGTTACTTAACCACATTATGTTTTTACATGTTATGGCCCCTGTATTTAATTCTTTTTAAAACAATCCCAAAAACATTACAGCTGAATAATGCAATTATACTGAATCTTAAACATGCATTATGCAAGAGCTAAATCTGTCTATTGCAGATCTTTCGTTTGGTCTGAATTTTTAAATAAACTATTAATTAGACATTTATTAATAAAAAGACCATAATCAACTCTTAGTGACATCAGATACTCGAGATTTAAACTAGATTACAACTGTTCGCCATTTAAAAAGGGAAAAGCGAGGATAACAGTGCCCTGGTTACCACAATCAAAACTAGAAATAGTGAAATATAGCTTGGCTAGGAATACAGTAATATGAATGAAATTTTCATTTTGCATTATCTACTTTTGAGATATCATAGCAAGAATGTTTAGCTCTTTATCTATATCTTTAGAAATAGATACACCAAATTTTCACACTATATATCACATATACTAATCTTAGAATAAACTGATACTTGTTTCCGGAAATGATATACGGTTACCAAAGTGATTTCAGACGATAGATACTACATAAACAATCTATTATCATATGTTGAAAATACAATAATAACCCTCTATCCAGACGACTGAACATAAAATAAAAAGAAAGATCTACCAAACAAGAAGAAAGATCTGTCAAATAAAAGGAAGTGTCTTACTATAAATTCCATTGATTTTTCATAATGGTTGATTGATCAGAAGCTATGTTTACAACATCGGAACATCGAATATCCAAGAATTGGTGTGAATAGTTTTAGATCAGTGCACATTCCAATTACGTCTCTATAGCTCTTTCACTTGAAACGAAAGGCAAATGATATAAGTACCCCAATGCTAGTTTCCATTCTGATTCCAGACTAGAAGTGTTTTTAAATATCAAGAGAATCATCTGTGACAACCTTTAAAGTGGGATTCAATTACAGACCTGTTGTTTTCTGTATGCCAGATTTATAATGGCCGATATCTAAGCTTCCTGAAATTATGTTACTTAATATAGCATCCAATTATTGTTTTTAACAATAGCAATACAATGAATATTACTTTATTTCTGATAAATGTGTTATGTATAAATATAGGTTACTCCGAGACTAATATCGTGTAATTTCGCAATCCTAAAATATGTGTGGTTGGGGAGCAGTATCATGTCATGACTTACCCTTTCAGCGTATACCTGTTAAAACCAACCATTAGGTAAATAATGGGAACAACACGTGAACAAACTAACAATACGTCCGTAATACGCCGTGACTTGTTTTTACACTGAATCGTTGTTCAAAAATGCATCGTGTCCTGTCAATATCGAGGATGAAATTTCAAATAAATATTCAGAACATCGTCGGATCTTATTTGGGATGACTTTATTTGTTATAGAAAGAGGCAGACAATGTGTCTACTACACAACTAGGTAATTGCGGGAATGGAACAGTTTTATAGCAATAAATCGCATGGCGGTTGAGGTCGTTAGCTGTGGAAGAAACCAAAGGAATACTCACGAGACTGGACAGACAACGCTACTCACAAGTTTAGGATCGAAACCACACCGTTTGACTCAATGGCAGACATTGTGACCTAAAGCGCCACCTTACCCCTGTATTTCTTGAACTGGATGAGTACACCCATTCATTCTTTTCATCGTCAGTCAGGTTGATATAACTGTGCCCTACAGATAAACCCATGGCCTCAACACATCAATAAATAACAGGTCCTAGATCTCAACAAAATAAACAGTTAATTTAACAGGAATCAGTCCCAAATGATCTGTTTAATTCGGTGATATTAGATCAAAGGAAATATATTTCTGTTTGTAATGACTCTAACCGAGCGACGTCAAAATATCCGGTAAATCAATCGAGTTAAACCAATATGTTACTGATGATTTAAAGACTGAAAAGATTTTCTAACATTTGACTGTAGGCAGCGGATTGGCTAATTAAACGACTAGGTGGTTTGAGGAGAAAAGGTTTTTAGTTGGCACAACATTACAACAAAATCATAATCATTACATTCGACAATCCATTTTCTTATTAAAATATACGACTGAAAAATAAGCCAATCCTTGATACGGATATGTGGAAAAAATGGAAGTTAACGCATTTAAATCAATAATCTTTGGCACCTAAAAATGGGACAAAAAAGGGGTCTCAACGCATATAATACTGTAATATAAATGTATATAAACTGATTTACATTCAATCGTTTCTGTTTTTACTGTAGTTTCTAATGAGTTATGTTCGTCGAAATACGCGGACAGTCTTTGGTGTCTGGTTATGTTAGCATCGTTCATCGAATCATTTCATACAAATGGCGCTTAAAAGCATTCTAGAGCACGATTCTCGTGTCAATTTAAAACAAAATCATTTTGTCCTAAATATTGGATATCAGAAGCCCGACAGTAAGGTAACAACATCAATGCTTATTTAAATTGACCAATAAATGGTGTTTGCAATGTCGAAGACTGTGAATGACACCCGTTTAACGGAAATAATCTTGAACTGGGCTTCGGTTTTCACTTTTTGGCTAAGCATATCTCAAGGCCGTTTTACAATGCTTTGTGCAATAGTAATTGTATTTTTGTTGATTAGATACCATCTCGGTTGAATAATTTCTATGTTTTAAACGAAACAAACTTGACATTTTGGGTCTACAAGTATATAATTTCGGAGCATTTTTTTTAAAAACCGTTCTACAAACATCAACCTATAATAGCAGTTCTTCTTGTAGCATGCTATGGGATTGTATTAAAAACAATTATCACAATGATCATCACGTGATTTTTTAATAATTAAATTTCTACATTCTAAACACATATAGAAAGTAATGGAGAATAAAGCAATATGACATGTCAGTTTTCCAGACAGAACAACAGAAGCATTTCTCTGATCTATAACCAAACCCAGGCGCGGATCCAGAGCCCCCCCCCCCCCTGCTCAGCTACAAAAAAAAATACTGCCTTGCATCAATGAAATTACATCACAAAGTGATCCTACATCAGTATAAAAATGATTTCTCTGTTTAAAAAGCTCAATTTGTATGTATGCCTATGTAATTTAGAGACGATGATGGCAGATTTCCGTAACAGAAACCTGGTAAACACCCTCCTGCAAAAATTCCTGGATCCGCCCCTGAAACCCTATATATATTTTTAATTTGCATAATCCTAAAGTATCAGTTAACTTTTCTAATACGTGTAATATATTTCTAACTTGTTTATATGGTTATATAACCACAAAGGAACCATCTAACATAATTAGCTTTTTGCACCTTTGCTAACAAGTTAAAGATACATTTAGATAAAGAGCTAGATGTTCTTACAATAGTTCACACATGGATAATGTAAAATGAATATTTTGAACATTTTATTCAAATTACTTTATTCTGAGCCAAGTTATCTAATTAATTATGGATCTACGAAGACAACAATCTCTGTAAAATACAAATATATCATTCAAACAAAAATGTTGTAAAACCGTATACAAATTATACTTCATGCTATGCACAATTCACCCTCTCTCTACATTAATCTCTATAATGTTCTATTTGAAAACATACAACCCAACAGAATAGTACAAATATGGACCCGAGACTGTCATGGAATAAATACATTAAAAACTTAAGATATCGACATTACAATAGCTATAATCATTTAGACTCAAGTCCGCGGTGAAAACAGAAAATATTTACACTGCGGAGAAAATATTTATACCACTCCGCGCTGGAAACATTTTCTCCGCGCTGGAAGCATTTTTCATGGGTTTTTTTTTTATTTATCACGGTTTTCACTGCGATTTCTCATATAAGGTAAATTTCAAGAAAAAGTATAATTCCGTGTATGGCACTAACAGGCCACCGTAGCTTCTCATTTCCTCCAAACTATTTTTCTGCAGTTTAATAGATATTTTACTTTGAAAGAGAGCAATAAACCTTTCAGTGTAATGTCACTTCAATAGAAATTCATTTTGCTCACTTCCTTAGGGGAATAATTCAGTACTTTTTATGGTTAGTTTTATGGTTTACTTAATAGACGACAATCATAAATGCTACTAAAAAATTGAATGTTTCATTATATGGTTACTTCTATTAACAAGAATCCCACCGCGGAATGCGTCACTTTACGTCAGTATAAAAAGGTGCATAAAGATAATGAAAGTAATTACTCTGATATTGTTTCTCTCGCTTTTTTATATAACCTCGTCAGTGATGCAGGACGGAGGGCCTGACAAGGACAGTTGTTTAGTCGTTCGGGTGAGACGAAAAACAGAGTCCCAGTGTACACATTACGTGAGCGTAAAAAGATCCCTTGACAGATGGAATTCGATGTGAGAGTCCGTAGTGCCGCTGTCCGGGCACAATTTCCCACATAGCACATTATATGGCGTATGCCCGTCTTCATTAGTCCGGTTCGGAGCAGAGCAGTAGGACGTTAAACCCCATTTCATTTCATTTATATATATATATATTATACGTATGGAGCAACATTGTGAGTGGCATCTTAAATCGATACAAAAATGTCCTTTTTAAAGCAAGTATACTAATTACTATGCATTAGATTACTAATGTATCAGTAATCTGCACCATGCTCCATCGAATGCATAATCATGAGATTTAGCGAATATCGGAAAGACTAAAATTTTGATCTTGTGCATAACATGGAGCGAAATTCAGAATATGCCGACATTTACATCGTACGATTCGTTTAAACCCTAGCGTACCCATATGAATGCCCTTCTAGTGGAAGAAGTGGTGTGAGAATATGCGGCTTACTCGTGATGAATTGAAGAAGTGATATTGTATTCGGGGTGTTCGGGAGTTTAGACTTGTCATTCCAACTAATCATTTCCCCTGTTTTACATGAGAATGAAAACAGTTCAGAATGCCCATTGTAATACAAAAAGACATTTCTTTCAATTTATATTGATTTATATTGTAACTCCAAATAGACTGGACTGATTGGCGATCGAAAACGGAGTTGAAGAGAGATATTGTTCGCTTTGTATCGAATTTCATACTGTTGGTGGTGTAAGCGGAAACCACACCCAAATTGAGCAGCAATAGACTGCTACCTCCCATGTTCGGTCGATATTTTCTTTGCCGTCGACTAAACCTCATCTGATAACCGTTAAGCCACGTACAAGTCGATTCGATGTTCTCGTTGGATTCAAACGTCTGAACTCACCATTGTCATATTACATATTGAACCACACTCCTCAATAATCAATAATATTCACTCAATCAATTGTAATGGACTGGAAATGTTGAACGCTTTATACTTCTGGCCTATTATTTACCCTCTACTTCTCTTTTAAAATGTTACGTTTTAAAATGGACACGGTTGTCTTGTAATATAGTCTTTGGTAGAATTGCTCCAAAAATCAATTCGTGCGTGTGTCACTCTATCTCTGTGAGGGTGTGTGTGTGTGTGGGGGGGGGGGGGGGTAAAATAACTTTCTGGTTGAAGATTGTTATGTTAAGCTTATAATAAATGGTGAATTAAATAAATTTATGTTTTAAACATTAAGTAGTAGATAGGACTTATTGATATAAGTAGAAAGTTTACTATTCACATTAATGCCAACAACATTTCGTGGTATCAACAATCCGAACCCTAAATGGCGTTATTTATTATGACTTAGAGAACGAACTGATGACGATATGAGAGAATGTGCTTCAATCATTCTAATGTCTATTCTTTATGTTTAATATCTAAATGAAAAATCTTCACAGTGTTGTAAGTTGTGTGTTTATATCGTATAATTCACCTGTTTATTGCTTCAGCTAGACTGATGGAATATCTGATAATGTTACAATGTTCACCAAGGATCACCAACAACACCATTAATATTCATGGTAAACTATCTTTTTCATAGACGGTGGAGGTCAGGTGATTTGATCTATATTCACGTCTCCCCGCCATGGTAATATGCAGAGATTAACTTGGCTCATGGTAATAGATGAAATACCTTCGTCTTGGTTATTGATGAAATACCTTGGTTCTTTCAATAACGGCTGTCTACTGTCTGAGCCGTCCTACAAAATAATTTATTTTCGTCCCTTGTGAACTAACTACTTAATTGTAGATATATATATATAAAAAAAAAAGTCCCTGTTTGTTCTGTGTGAAATCATCCACGGTTAAATACAATCCGTTGTAAAATAACATTGTTCCAACGGATGAAAAGATATCTTGGAAAATCAAGCCTATCACTACTGAAGTTATTATCGAAAATCAGTGGAAATTAATGTGATTCTTCCTTTCAAGAGGACGGACAGACAATTTCTGAATCATAAATAAAACCCCAACGGTGCTAACAAGATTTTGTAGCAAAGAGGAATAACTCTGGGAGATTATTATCGATGAGATAGATAAATTATATTCATTTCCAAACAGTATGCAAGTATTGTAACATCTATTGTGCTAGCAATATATTATTTGAAAGACGAACGGGCTGGCCCAATAATCAAAACTCGCATGTGTTAGAAATGAAGCCAACAAAATTGCCCTAAAGACATTTAGAATACGTGGGAGTATAAGCGTAGTAAACGATACTAAAATGCACTAACACGGGTTGCCAGGCAATAAAACGTTCGTCCAAATGAAGCCAAATCGATGTTTCTTCCTTTGATTGAGCTTAAAGAAATACTGGATCATAATCAAAGTCTAAAAGTATTAACAACGCGTCTTCACGAAGGGGGATAACGCTGGAATTCAATAACAGAAATGATTAAAAATCAGTAGAGAGAGAGAGATATGTGGTATAACGTCCACTCGACACAAACTAGGTGATTTCGGGACTAACATATGATTTAATTTTATTTCAATAAATGGCTTGCGCGTAGCGGTCTTTAGCAGTGGGAGGAAATCGGGGGACCCGGAGTAAATCCACGAGGTTGGACAGGCGACCTTACTCCTTGTCACGTCCAACCGGGGATTCGAAACCACGCCAGTTGACTCAATGACAGACTTTATGATACAGCACGCTCGTGCTTACCATTCGGCGACCCACCCTCACCTCCAAAAAAAGTATAGAGCGTTTAAAGGGAATTTTAATAATTTTTTTAAAAATTATCCCAAAGTCACGAAATTTAATGAATTGCCGTTAATTGAATTTTTCTCACCATAACACCTTGGTCTCTTGGGGTCTATACAAGTATAGTTCCTAAGGAAGTAATGCGAGTACAGAAATTCTCTCTCAATTTTCATTCCTTTCAGTTGCTTGTCGTATTCATTAAAAACAGTCTGTAGTTGATTGGGTTTGTCATATAAAATATCTAGTAGAACGTTAGCTGCCGATGGATGTCGATAACATTAAGAATATGAAATATACATATAACTTCCGGTGACAAACAACTGTGAATCCTAATTGAAGTTCCTATCACTTTAATTAATCAATGAATGGTCCAAAATAAACACGACGTTTTAATCCATAAGGGAATTAGAAAATGCCGCCAGATGAGAGAACATTCAAACAACATTACCATTATTGAACAAAACTGCCGTCAGTTTTTATCAAATTAATGTTAGTAATATAGTGTGAAGTTCTTCACGAGACTTTCATTTAAAACCTATAGGTCGTTAACTAAGACTGATGAGGATAAATCAATGATAAATCCATCAATATATAAAAAAGAACCGATAATAAACTTCATCTTTTAAAAGAAAAAATCAACATAACGTGCAATAAATTTTCAGTTCGTCAACAGTTTGGATTTTTATCACTGTTCGCGTTATGGCTAACTAACCAATCGTTTCACAAAAGAAACAAAGTTCAACCAGGAAGAAAATTCTAAGAGTTTGGTAATCTGTGTGGCTATCGCGGTTTGTTTCGCTCGATTACTCACGAAAGGGTTGCTTATTAATGTTTACAATCAAAAACATTAAAACGCAATACATTTCGCTGGAATCGTTAGCGTCAGTATTCTAAATTTATGATAATGGACAAACTGTTCGGGCTTTATTACTGCATTAATTGTCAAAATTAAAATGCAGAACCTAAAATAAGGTTAAATTCTAGTACTAAGTAGCACGGATTCTGTGTCCGCGGAGTCGAAAAAGGGCCTTTGTGGACTACCCTGACGCCGTTTACATAGGGGGTTTATTTGGCTATGCGCAGGGCATTTGTTCACATGAAAACTCAGCATTAAGATAACACAAAAGCTATGATTACAACATGATATTGAGTTAGAGACTTAGCTACTTTAAGTAATTATCAAAAATCATCAGGATTTGGTTTTTATAAAGTTCTGCCACATGCTAACGTTTAGTATACGAAACATTTAATATTATGGATTTAGCTGTACAATTATCAAAATTCATTGAAAATCAATATACTTGTTTTAAATCGGATAATAATTGCGACCTCCAGGGGGACCACAAGCCATAAAAGACGATTTTCGGACAATCAGGGGCCATAATTCAGGGAGTTACAACTGATATGCGCAAATATGGAAAGGAACCAAGATCTTTGAGTTATAGACATGTATTTCAAGTTTCATCAAATTCGGTTCAAAATTGTAACCTCTACAGTGTTCACAAGCTAAAAACGTGATTTTTCGAACAATCAAGAGGCATAATCCATGAAGTTACGGTCCGATACATGCCAATATCGAAAGGAACCGAGATCTTGGGGTGATTAACCTATATTTCAAGTTTCATTGAAATCGGATAAAAATTGTGACCTGTAGACTGTTCATAAACAATTGTGGACGGACGGACAGGGGCGACGACAATAATACGTCTGCATGAAAATGTGGGCGTATAAAAACAACATGCTTGTGTTTAAAAGACAGTAATCAAATGGAAGCTAAAATAAATCATAAAAGCAAATAAAAATTCCATTCAATAAATTTGAAATACAAGTTGATTTAATTCTAAGGGGCACTTAAAATAGAGACATAATAGTGGATCGGAGAGTGACGTCGGATAAAATAATATAAACACGTACCAGTTGGATAATGTTTATTGGCAGAACGGTTAAAATAACGACATGTTGATTGGGCTGGTTTTGAAAGCATATCTCTCGTTAGTAGATACATCTATACTCACTGAGTAATCACTAGTGCAAAAGTTTAAAATCATCTGACTACTTGAAAGTGAGATGGTAATCTGTACTCATATTGGGCTCAGTGAATAAAATGTTGGCTTGCTAAGGATAAATTACTACGGAAAGAGAAGATGTGTTAAAACAGTAATATAACGAAAGACAGTTATCAAGAAACTTTAATTAAAGCTGCTTAGTCGTTATAGTCCGTGACATCATTTTATTAAAGTTTTCGTAATACGCTAACCTCGAACTTTTCTGGAGTTACAGTCTCACCACTCCCAAGTCAGATATACATGTACAGTCAGACGTATAGCCCATTAACGAAAAATAGAAAACAGATATCAGCGTGCCAATCTTATCAGTGTCTTGTTTAAGTTAGTAAATTTCAGGACCACAATAACCATTCTATTTTCATTATTAAAATCCTTTGCAGAAAATAATCCAAGCGGTTCAAGCAATTGTGATTTATCAAAACGTCGTGTAAACCGCATTTATGTAAAGGCTATAATCTGCTGATAATAAGCTGTGTGCCAATTTCATACAAGTCTGATTGCAATTATCACATATACATCAAAATCTGATGGGCGCTGTTTCTTGAAATCTTAAATGAAGATAAAATCCAAATTTTGATTGGCTAAACACTAAAATCAATCTAATATTATCCAATCAAATTACTAAAATGTCAATTTTATCTTAGTAAAACGTTCGTGAAACAGGCCCCTGGACAAAGTTTTAATTCTATAAAACTTTAATCAGTACTTGGTCAGAACCTATCAAGCTCGAAAATTCCATATACTACGGTTGTTTTAAAAACTTTTTTTTGCACAATGTATAAAGGAAATTCTAATATTATACCTTCCTTTGAATTACCACCTTGCTTATAGATGTAAGTATTGTAGGCACAATGGTTCTACTCCGGATCAGTTTATGAATATCAAAACTAAGACAGTGACAAAAATATGAACTCTATTAACATGTTTACTTCTGAAACACTCAATACGTGTAGTAGTCCAACCCACAACACACTTCGCCCCATAACCACTTCCTCCCATCACATATTTTCTACTGCAGCCTGTTTTTGGTAATACCAGTCAATTATTCTGTACATAAAAGCTTTTATACATTTAGTTGCCATTTTTGAATTTGCTTCCACGCCGATAGCCCCCTTTAATGTTCTTCCACGCAGTAAGTCCCCTTAATTTGCCTCCACACAGGTAAGCCCCTAACCTTGCTTCCATACAGGTAAACCCCCTTACATAGAACAAAAGAAAGTAGGTCAATCATTTTACTAAATTAAGACAGTTATTAAAGAAATACATTCACTTTGCTACTTGTCTTCACCGTAAAAATAAAGTATGACAACTTGTATGTTCCATGTTAGATTGCGGAACAACAAGACTGAAAAGGCTCACCCCCAAAAAACCGAACAGACATTTTATTACCACATTGGGGTTGGCAACACACTCTAATAAATCAATCACAGTTCAGCTAAACACATGTCACGCATGTACCTGCTGGACCCATATTAACGTCTTCGCCGCTGCCCGGGCAAAATTTCCCTCACAGCACACTGTATGGCGTATGTCCGTCTTCCATTAGCCCAGATTAGGTGCAAAAGAGTAGGACGTTAAAACCCATTTCATTTCATTTCTTTCAAATGCCGACATCATGTTTAGCATTTAAATAACCGCAACAACTAATTGCAGATAATCGTCTCTGTTAGCTTCTCTGTTTATGTCGATCGCAACCGTTTTCAGTCTCTTACACTCAAAGTTTCGACGTTTACACCAGGTACAATATTGACCAATTACTTGAGGAAGAACCATTACCTTTAAACGCCTTCAGAAATGGGTCTACTTTCCCTTTCCATGTTGTTCACCACAACATTTAACAGACTGGCACCTGAAGCGTTTTCGAACAAGTCATAGTTGGGGCAGTGAATAATGTGACGATTTTGACTATAGACAGTGTTTTCTGCCAAAACTGTGTGTATCTAACTCAAGTGGTCGTTGGGACACACGGCAAGGTCCGGTAAATCGGCATACTCCCGCGCAGTGTTGCGTTTGATTAGAGGTAATCCAACTACACACTGCTATTATGAGTGGATATTGTTGTTTTAAATTTTGATTTGTCAGTAGTCCGTCTACCAACCAATCACTAGCTGCCAATATTGGACCAAATATGTTTACATAATGTTACGTCATGACTCACGATTTTATTATGTCTAATTAACCCGTGCATAGCAGAATACTGCAGTAAAACTAATTGCGTGACAAACGAGGCTATAAAGTCGAATGAAATGTAAACAATACTGTTTGGAAACGAACATACTTTCACCGTTTTGAATACCTTAAATCACTGTCCAAAGTTTTAGGGAAGACCCAGATTAAACGAAGGACTGTCATGTTGCTGTACTAATGTGATAGCTTTCATTGAACGGAAAGAATAGACACACTCCCGCATAAGTTCAAGAAACAGACGCTATTCCAGCAATGGTCAGAGAGGGATTTCTCGGGCCATTGCTTCAGGAATATGGTAAATCGGTGAATACTGTGACGATTTTGACACGGGGACTTGAAGGGATTTAAATAAAACTTCTTACTACTGCGAGTCAGCGCCTTACCCACTTAGCCACGTGACGCCCTACCTCCAATAGATCTCGTTTCTTTTCGATATTGGCATGGTAGATCAAAACTTCATATCATGGATCGTGACCCTTGATAGTGGGAACATTCACGTTATTAGCATGTGGACACTGTAGAAGTCACAATTTTTCATCTGATTTTAATGAAAACCTGAAATACATGTTTATAACCCACAGATCTTGGTTCCTTTCGATATCAGTTCGTACTTTCCTGGATTATGACCCCTGATTGAACGAAAAATTGTATTTTAGCGGTCATTGTAGAATCACAATTTTTATCCGATTAAAAAAAAAACAAACAAAAAACCGTTTAAATACTACATCGTTACACACTAATGACGATTGGGTTTCAATTTCGTGAAAATAGGACTGAAATTGTCTGACAAAATGGCCGCTCCTTGTACGCAAATAGTGTAAAAGTATGTAATACCATGTACCATAAGATTTTGATGAAACTTAAAATATATCTTTATATCCCAAACATTTCATTCCATTTCGATATTCGTGCATTTCAAATCAAAACTTCCTGGATTATGGCCCCTAATAATTGTACGAAAATTCGCTTCTTTTTTTAGCTTGTTCTCTATCAATCTCTTGCAACGTGTGAGTGTATCCTGTCTTGCTACCGCTGGTTTCTGTTCTCAGTGTTTTTTTTTTTGTTTTTTTTTGGGGGGGGGGGGGGTGTCTATTTTTCTATAATTTAATCCATATTCCCTTAAATATAACAAATTTGTACCTTAAACATTTTCCATTTGAATATAACAAATTTGTCCCTTGAGGGCAGTCACAGGGGAGGGGGTCACCTTGGTCTTGCGATCGTGGTTTCTATCCTTTGACTATGACAGATGGGCCCCCTGCCCTCTCAACCCATGAAATACATTCAGACAACTTATCGGCGATATCACCATCGGTTAAACCAGGCGCGGATCCAGAGGGGGGGGGGGGGGGGCCCCCCCCCCCCTGCTCAGCTACATAAAAAAAAAATAATGCCTTGCATCAATGAAATTACATCACAAAGTGATCCTACATCAGTATAACAATGATTTCTCTGTTTAAAAAGCTCAATTTGTATGTATGCCTATGTAATTTAGAGACGATGATGGCAGATTTCCGTAACAGAAACCTGGCAAACCCCTCCTGCAAAAATTCCTGGATCCGCACCTGTAAACGCAGATGGTAGTCGCTAGTTATGATCCCTTACTATGTGCAGTTAGCTAGCCTATCAGTAATGTACGATGATATAATATGTATATTGATGTTCCGGTATATGAAAGAGTTGAAGAATCATTCGAGGTCTGTTATACACCTGTAAATATCACAAACAACACATTTATTTTTCGTTTGTTCGCTTCATCCTAGGTTGATATCGCAAACAAACGTTTCCTTTCCTATGAAAACAGATGCTTCGAAGGTCTTAGGGTATTATTATTACCTATTCGAAAATCGCTGGTTTCGTAAAAAAAAACCAACCCAACATTCAGTATAAAATGTAGGTGTAGTGTTGGTCAACTCAAATTTAATCTAATGGGCGCGGGTATATGGTAAAAATTGAATTTCTAACAGGAATAGGAGTCCACAAATGCTTCAATTTCTTCCATTATTTACAAATTAATGAGCCGTTTCCATCCAAACCGGAAGATTATCTAACTTTGGTATTTTGTATTCGTAATTAAATGTAAAATGATCAATCTGGTTATATATTAGCGTGTATTAAACCGTGAGAAATTCGATATTTCTCTAAATATTTAAATCACGCATCGTACTATATTGATTGCGTTGAAGATCGCGGAGGGGGGGCTGATTGAAGGGAGACAACTGCAAATAGAAATCTCCGTTCGCATTTTGCACACATATCCAAAAATGTAGGCCTATACATGTCTATGCGAACAAGGCTTAAGTGGTTTATGTTATCCTGTTACGACATAATAGGGAGTTTAATTTTACAATGTTGATGTAAAATCAAGCTATGAAATATTCACACAAGTTCAGTTTCGAATGTCATATGATATTATTTACCACTAATGTGTTAGGATAATAATACATAGCATCAATATAAATACAGGTAATATACGTTCTGCATAAACTTGTATTTAAAAACAAAAACGTGTAAATCAGTGGTTACTAACCTTTTGTTGGTTACGACCCAATTTCAGAAACTAGCATCAGATCGCCACCCCTCGAAGATTAAATGAGCTTGAAAATCAATCGAAATCCTACTTCCCTAGAGTATTGGCCTAATTAGTTATATCCGATTTAGCTCAGAACAATGTCTAAATTACTTAATCTATGGGTTTTCTTGGTAAATAACGCGAAACTTGTATACCGTAGTATTAAACGTTAAATAAATATGCCCATACCGTGCTGTGTTTCTTTCATTTTATTAAAAGAAACACAACAAAGTAGAGTTTACGGTACAGTAAGGATAACAACAACTAGACCTGTTTAGCAGTAATGACGAGTTTCGCCGATGCCACGTTACCTTTGAACTTATGTCACTTTTGGTGCAACGTTACCCTTGAACTCATATCACTTCCACTACCAGTGGAAGCGATAAACAGATTACCACATAAACATTGCACACATCAAATAAAATGGAAGCAGAATCAACCAAATTCAGCAATATCAATTCATTTTATACACAAGGCATCACATGGTGAAAAATTTACCTAAGTCGAATGCAGAAAGGCGTCTATTTCCCTGCAACCGCATTCATTCTATTTGCTGATTGGAACCAAATATCATAATAAAATATCTGTTTTGAAGGCTAAAAAACAGTTTTTGGCAAAATGACATAACTTCCGGTGATACTGAAAATGTTTAATTATTTCTATGAAATCATAAATGACATAAGATATTATGTGATGAATATGTTATGAAAATCGAATAATAACTGACACTTTTATAGACCAAAAATCCTGATAAGTGACTTGTCGAAAATCGTCCATTTCTCTACCACTGTAAAATTTAGAAACCATTTTGTGGTATCTGTATGACCGTATGGGTTCATTCTATTTGTTGATTAGAATTAAATTTCATAATATAATTTGAAACAAATAACAAGAACGACTCATTTGAATAAAATATTTGTTTTGAAGGCTAAAAATTCAGTTTTTTGAAAATGACGACTGTGACATCAGGCATCAAATGGTGAAAGAAAATTGAAAATCGAATAATAATTGATTCTTTTACAGCGAAAATAACATGAAAAGTTACTCATGCAAAATTGCCTATTTCTCGGCAACTGCGCACATTACAAATTAATTTTCACATACATTCTCTTCGTATGGGTTATTGCTACGTGTTTATGAAAGTTACTAAGATATATTTTTAAATATGAAGACGCTGGATGGGTTGTAAATAGCTTATTTTGACACTTTTTTTCACCTTTTAATCTAAATGACCCGAAAACGAAAACGAAATCGAAATTAATAAAACTGAGCACGATGTTTTGTGTCCCTTTACATGGCACACCCTTTCAGTCATATTTGATTTGAAAAAAAAATAATTTTTGCTTTCAAAAAGTGATACCGAACTGTCAAAATTGTAATTTTTGCTAAACATACCTCACTTCCGGTGCCGGCGGGAAACTTTATCGGCAACAAAAAAAAATGACATTTTAGACCATGGAGCAACAAATTATCGAGACAAAAAATGCTCACATTTTTGGCCAAATCAGACGACCTTTTTACCCTGGCTAATAGGCCATCAAAAAATATTCATTAATAAAAAAGATTTTTGCCAAAATTTAAATTTCAAAATTTGGCGCCTAATGTTTCCGACGATTCGGCGGAACTGTAGCTATGTGCCATGTCTCTGGCTATGTCAAAATCTATCAAACGTTAAAATCCAACAATTGTTGTTAATGTTACGGTAATATTTCCAAAAACGACAACTTCGGTGATTTCGCATTGTCGCAGAACGTTTGAAATAGCTTTAAGCTCTGGGTCACACCCACTTTTACAGTTAAACCCTAATAACAGATAGTTATATTTAACGAATGAAAATCAGAAATAAAAACTCACATTCGCTAATAATACCAATATCCATCCAGTTACATCAAGCATCTATAGACAAGTAAAATATTTATAACGTTGCTGTCTGTTTATAAAGATGTGGCGCGGACGTCACCGAAAGACAATAGCATGACGTCAACGTGGTTTTAACCGTGAGTTCAATTTCTTTCAAAAATTGTGCTTTCTTTAAAGTTTATTTGTACTGATACTTCAAAATAAAGCTAAGTTTTAAAGATCTGTATCCTTAAAGCGAAATATGTACATCTCTGCTACATGGATACGGCAAAAAATAACAAATGAGTATATAAGATGAACCAATTTGAGCATAAATTCAGAGAAACGCTGGAATTTTGTAGAATTAAAAGAAGGTTTAATCGAATAAAACAGTCTTTTGCTGGACTGTTCTACATAAATATACCCTTTCATCCGTAATAATATAATTAAGGAATCCATGAATGACAATACCGTTTTTTCTCTGCCTGAAAATTTCCAAGCCAATCTGTGAAAGACCGATACACGATCCATGATATCCATGTGTTTTTCTATAGGCCCGTTGGATGCGTAGGCCTACACAATGTCGAAAACTTTGGGTGATACTGAGTTTGAGACTTCGTTACTTGAAGTGACTATCTTGGACAAAGAATCCTTTGAATACGGACCGTGATCCCTCTGTTGTAAAGTTTGGGAATACTATTGTAATAATCTGTAGATTATTACCACGTCGGATTATACCGATTCAAGGATTATTCACCCTGTTGGTATTGGGTCATTAAGATCATAAATCTCATCCCAGAGATAATCGCCCTTCCTTTACCCATTAATCACGGTGGAATCGGTTCTTAAGCTCCGCCGCTTTGGCTGCTGATTGGCAGGATTTTTAAGAATGAAATAGGCCTACTACTGATTTCTCGACAATAAAGCATCATTACGTTGCATGCGTTACGTTTTCCTTTGAACATCATCAAAAATACATTCGAAAACTGTCGATTTGATGATTTACCGGGGACTGTTTTAGCACACAATGTCGGCTAAATACCTGAAATTCTGAAGAAACAAAAGTTTGAGCCGCCATCTTGGGACATTGTGAAGTGGAAAGATACATCACGTGACCTTCAAAATGGCCGAAGAGTTTTACCTGAGATAAACAAATGGTAAACTGCCACCTGAAACTGTTATTACTATTAGTTCGTTTTCTGAAATGTTTCATTCTATTATGTTTATTATTACTGAACGGATACTTGGCAGTTTGCGATATCAACCTCAGTGAAAGCGGGCGTTAAACACTAAGTACCAAAATTCTTTATAAACTCTTGAACCTACATATATAGAAACACCTGTCCAGTCTTTATTAATTTATATATTATATAAGACTTTGAAATTTGTTGTTAATAAATAAGCATTACAATTGGCACTTTTCTCATTTAGGATACCTTCTGGCTACTGAAAACGACAACTATCTAGTCGTTCGGATGGAACAAAAAACCGAGGTCCCGTGTACACATTGGCGTGCACGTAAAATATCCCTTTCCAGTTGGAATTCGATATAAGAGTAGACCGTAGCGCCGCTGCCCGGGCAAAATTTCCCTCATAGCACGCTGTATGGCGTATGTCCGTCTTCCATTAGCCCAGGTTAATTGCAGAAGAGTAAGACATTAGACCCCATTTCATTTCATTTACCTTCTGGCTAATTCCTAACCTTGTCATGAAGGGTAGCATATACTTGGCGTTTTGCTTACTTTTACCCGATGGCAGCGACTTCCCTTTGCCATTTCCTTTGCAAATAGGATTTGCCGATTAAATAACACACTTATTAAAGCTGCAATTTCATATTTTTAAGTTATATTTTTAAAATATATTAAAATAAAGCATTAAAATTGATGGTATCTATAAACATTCCTACCATTTTTAAGAATAATCCTATTAATCCAATAATTCACTATTTTCAGTTCAGGAATTGGCAAAAATATCATTTTCAACTTCAAATTCAAAGTTAGAAGATAGCTATTCCATGGCGGGGGGGGGGGGGAACAAGGGAGGTAATTGTGTTATTATTTCCCATATGAAAGAGGTTTAAGTGCGGAAAATAATGCCTATGATTGTATAATAGTGAGTTGACAACCTATTGAGCAAAATACATAGCACAATCATCAAGGGGAGATAACTTTAACATGTGCCCCACCCCTTCATAGATTGACCCAGGGGGTAGAACGGAATGAGATCACTGGGGATTCCGAGGATATGAGTAAAAATATAGCAGCAGAACACAAACCAAACAGTAGCAACCGTAATTTAAAATGAACCACATTTCCACCGATTTCTCAGTAAAATCCACGAAATTTGATATGGTTTTCACATTATTTCTACACTATGTTACGCTGCATGAAAGACACGTTTAATCATCGACGTTTCTTTATGAATGTAGAGAAGAGCGGTACGGATATTTTTAAATTTAATACTACATTTATGTACATGTTGATTTACCTCCCTTAAAACTAAAATCAATAGTTTTTATTGTTATTTTGGTGGGAAAGTGGCAACGGATTAACGACTGTGAGTGTATCATGACATTTTTTCACAAGACCCCCTACTTCTAAATCAAGTATAACTTCCGTTTGGACATGAACGTAAAACCGCTTATCTGGACACGTAATCATTTTAAGATATCGCGTCAATTTTTTTTCGTTCGGTGGCCTAATAATCTACTGCTGTTCCTTTAGAAGACCAACGTGCTGTACTTGATAACAAAAGGTGAATTTCACCTACAGGTTATTTTTATGAAATAAAAGTCGGTTTTTATCCAGACGCCGCATGATACAGCTTGGGACACCAGTCTATATTTCCAGGTGAAGACTGGCGCGTTTAAGTTGTTTGAAAACGTATCAGGTATATTGACTTAGTTGCTCGGCCCTAATTGTTAAGGTAAAGGATTTTATTGGCTTTTACAGCACAATTAATTATGCTGCTTTATTCTCCAAAATATAATTGAGATCGACCCTTTAACTTTAAGAAACCAGTCATTATCACATATGTGATAGAATTGATTAAACACTTTCCAAATATAATATTAACACAGAGATCATCGCTACCATAGAGGAGTAATAAAGGATTCTTGATACGGGAGTGACGAACGCCAAAGGAAAACATGAGTTATCTCTCTATGTCAATGACTGAAGTGACGAGTGATGGCAGACAAACGGCCGAATTTCTGCTCACTAATAATTCCTTCGAAGACAAAAAGTTGTTATATGGGACCGCAAAGGGTTATCTGACGACACAATAAAGCAATTAAGTGTCATAAGATAAGAGAACACGGGAAAAATAGAAATACTCCGTACAGCCCCTTGTTTTTATTCATTCTATAGGGGAGACCGGGGCACATTGAACCACTTTGTTCACATACATGTTTGTCCTCATTTCATATCAAATGTTTTTATTAGAAGATCTCTTTATTTCACGATCAAAATTTAAAAAAAAATATCAATATGCCCTCTTATATGGAGCAAACCCCGGTTTATCTGGAGAGAGAGAGAAATGGGGTTTAACGTCCACTCAACACAAACTAGGTCATTTTGGGACTAACATATGGTTTAATTTTATTTCAATAATTCGCTTGCGCGTAGGGGTCTTTAGCAGTGGGAGGAAACCGGAGTGCCCGGAGGAAACCCACGAGGTTGAGAAGGCACCCCTATCTCCATGCCACATACGCTCACACCAGGGCTCGAAACCACAGCCGCAAGCCAGAGGTGACCGGCCAGCTAGAGGTCGAAGCGCGGCACTCTAGACCACTAAGCCATCCCAACCCCCCCCCCCCCGGTTTATCTGGATTGTATAGATTAGACATATATGAACTTAAGTACAAGAATTTCCTAGGCTAAGAAGTTAACATGTCTGGAAAATGTTTCTCTTTTAAGCGCTTTTTTGAAAAATTCACTGCCTAAGAAAATAATTGACAGCATGTGGCTTATTGATGGAGAAATGGGTCTAAGAAGTTATCTCACTTCTGTATAGTGTTGGGTTGTATAGTATTATTTATAAAGGATATATCCATGGTGGTTCAATGTGCCCCGGTTTCCCCTACCTTATAAAAACATGGTAATGCACGGACTTTTAATCTGTTTTTCTTTCCTGTTCTCTTATCTAGTGGCAGGCAATTCTTTTTATGAATTGTAAGATATTCTCTCACAGTGTCACACAGCAATTTTAGGTCTTCGAGGTAATTATTAGTGAGCAGATATTCGCCCATGTATCTGTTATCACTAGTCACTTCAGTTAGTTATATAGAGGAATAACTCGTGTTTTCCTTTGGCGTTCGTCACTTCCGATTCATGAATCCTTTATTACTCCTCTATGGTAGCGATGATCTCTGTGTTAATATTATATTTGGAAAGTGTTTAATCAGTTCTATCACATATGTGATAATGACTGGCACCAATATTGATCTTTAAGGACGAAAGATGTATGTGACATTATTTTTTACTCCTGAATAAATACTGCCGATTAAAATTAATTAAAGGCCAGATACGCTCCGCGACATTGTCATTGTTTCAATTTTAGTCCCCATACTTTTAAAATCTTCTTTACCCACCTGTTTCTACGCTGTACAGTCTGGTTAGAAGAAGTAACATTTTCTTTGAATACGGACAATGATCAGTTGTAGTGTGAGGTCGTATAACGGTTAGATCCGTTTCATAAAGCCAAATGGTCAATCTCAATCCTAACCCTGGGCCTACCCTAACGCTTACCGTAGCCTACAATCTCGCCAACAATTACGTGTCCTAAACATATTTACATCTCAGGGACCTTGACGAAATCTTGAGTTGGCCTTATGAAATAGATTTAACCGTCGGCGTCACGGGTCATGCCACATGCGTTTGACTATGTGACGTGACACACTCGATTATCCAATAATTGGCGTCGGTTTTTTACGTGGCAATATTGAGGAATACAACTTTTGCTTTGTTTTGTTTTGTAGACCACGCCAATCTGAACTTCTGAGACACACTAGCTACCATTTAATTTTCGTATGTTAGTTATGTACGTTAACACGCAAGACGATAAGGACTCGATTCAACAGACATTTGATTGGATAATTCTTCACATCAACTGTAACGCATGCAGATTGGTTAACGACTCTTAAAAATCTCGGTGTTGTGAAATGGAGTTTAACGTCCTACGTCATACAGTGTGTTATGAGGGAAATTTTGCCCGGACAGCGGCACTACGGCCTACTCGTATATCGAATTCTAACTGTCAAGGGATCTTTCACGTGCATGCCAATGTATACACGGGACCTCGGTTTTTCGTCCCACCCGAATGACTAAACACGCCGGAAAATCTGGATTATCTTTCTCGGCCACCCGACCTCCAGACTAGCAAGCCAGCGTTTTACCCACGCAACCACCGTGATTCCCCTCTCTGTTGTTTGAACTATAAAACCAGGTATAGTTTTTTGGGAGCTGATTTTGTCATTTTGCCACTCTTATGATATACATGTACATATAGGCCTACATACATGTAATGTACAACACAGTATTAGCTGTACTTGGGATGATTACGCGTCACTTTAACCATCATGCATTTTGTATTAGAAAAAACAGATTAACCCATCCAAAATTTGATATTAAATACACTATCACTTCATGTGACCCAATGTTCATGCCCCAAACCCCTCTAGCAAATTCGAATAATCAGCAAAAGCATTTTTATAGATAACCTAAAGTCACGTACCAAAAATTAAATCATGTGGATTTACACATCCACACGTTTTGCAGACAGCATTAAATGGGCGGTGTGAAACTTCATTTGCTTTAAAAATTTATGCGTCCGAAACTACTACTATGTATTTGCAGGCAGAACTGTGGTAGTACTTAGTGGAATTTTATTTAAAAATGGCTTTATCACAGACAAAACAGCTGTTGAAAAACTCTGCTCTACGATATTCATTGATACAATTGTCTTTCAGAAAGATAAGAGGCATAACTAAATCTAAATCTATTACTGTCACGGCACTACCCAATTTTGTTATAGGTTCACGCTAGAACAATACAAAACAGTACTCAAAGTAACGATGTGTGATTTGTATTTGTCAGAAAATATCAAATTTCGTACGACTCAATCAACGCTAATATGAACTTATATTGAATTTTTAGCTCAAAATCAAAACAACAATGCTGGACAAGCCGTCGGTTTGGATTTCAAATTTGTGTTCCTTTTGGCCACAGATCACTAATTATTTCCTCATAGACTTTAATGTTATTCCTCGTCTCTTACACCGGCTCTTACCTTTTCCCAAATATTCGTTGGGTACAACCCTTTTTGCCATATGGAGCAACATGTGGCAAACTCTTGTCCAAAAGCATGTATGCGGTTCAGCATGAAAAAATTGAGATACACAAGCTGGAAGTAGAGACAAGTAACCATGCACTTTCCGGCCCTACATTTCAATGTTACCAACCTCACAACGCTTGTATCCCCCGCCCTCAAAATCATGAATATTCACGAAAACATGGAAGAAAATAAATCGCCAATCAAAAGGGGGGAAAGGGAAAGGGAGAGAAAGACTAAAAATAACTTTGGTATTTATATTTTACGTCAGCAGCATAGTTCGTGTTTCGCTTTATACTTTCCGTATTTTTTATTCTAGCTCAGCACCATAATTCTCTATTATGTTTGTGTAACTATCGTAGGAAAATTGGGTGTCGGACTATGGACGAATTATCTTATTTGTTATGTTTACTATCCTTGTGTTGATAAAAACTATCGATAATTCAGCACGAGTATGGTGTAATATAAATTCACATTTAAACAAATAGGTTAGTGTCAAAGAGTTAATCACCTTCAATTTTAGCAATGTCTCATTGTCCTATGTATGATTAATGTTCAGATTAATTCAAGGCCAATTTAATTCAAGTAACACGAAGCGATCACTATTTTATCATTAATTAATCATGTATTACTAAACCAAACCGAACTATAGAACTTACGTCAGCTGAAAAACACACTAGGCTTTCGAAAGAAAAATAACCTGATCTGGAGCCAATTTGCGACAGTATTCGCAGACGTGTCTTCTTAGATTAAGACGAGGGTATGCCATGCCCAATGAATAAATATTGTGAGTCCAGTGCGGCGCGCGTTGCACGCTGCCCGCGGGTTCCACGAATGGCACTGTATGATTAGTCTCTATCATCCATACAAATATTCTACGAACACTCGACACTCTAGGCCAATATGTTTTTGAGGTCGAGTCACACTATTTCAGAATCGGCGGGGTTGACGCAGAACCAGTCAGAATGGAGAATTCTTTAAATTCGCGCCACTTTCGGGGGTGGGGATCTCAAATTGACCAGAGCTCTGACAGCTTTCTATCAATGCCGTTCGAATGCTTATAATGCGCATCGAGTCAACCAAGAATGATTCTTAAACTTTCCGGGTGCTTCAGTTTGTTAGAAAGTTATAGAATCAAGACAGAATATTTAGGATACACTCAAATGCCATTCGAATGTCTAAATACCGCCCACAGCCAGGATGGAAGGTGTCTCGAAGGATCTACGAATTTACTTTGAACGAGGCAAAATGTTCTAGGTATGGCCGCCGAATATGGTTAAAAAGTCCAAAAATTCAATCAGAATGCAGCTGAAATACATCAAATATCCTCGCATGCTCTTTGTTATCTGTTTTTATAATATAAATGTAATGTCTTCAGAGCAAACATGGGCACATATGCGGCAAATGTGTGCCACATAAACGTGTTGAATTCTTTTTCCTCGGGTGTTGTATTATATTTATTAATTCCGCTTCTTCCGCGATGTTCCCACTGACAACACTGTGTGCTTTTTGTCTTGATGTCAAGGCAATAATAACACACATCACACGTAGCTAATTGATTATGTTTTGATGATAAACAGAATTAAGTCACTTTCATCGACGTTACGATAACAATCACGTGTCGGATATTAAAAAGATAACAAATATTAAATTGCCACTAGTTACCGTATTAATCATAATTAGAATGTGGTCGCTTTAATCAAGTCTTGTAACATTTGCAAAATGTAAAAATAGCTAGACTACAATCTTCTTTAACATAAAGCAAATTATGACAGTCAAATTTGAAAGCAATAATGAAAACAGAACAAAATACAAAGGAGCAGAACAGTAGGGCGTTAAACACCATTTCATTTTTTCAGGTTAAGAGTTAGAATTATGTCGTGAATTCTACTCCATATATATTGGGATAAGTAATGTATTGAAACTATTTAGATATAAGTAACATAAAGTAAACCGAATTATTACAATAAGCGCGGGGTTGCATGGCCGAATCGTTAGCACGGTGCGCGATGTACCATAAGGTCTGTCATTGAGTTCCGGAAGTATGTGGCATGGAGTTTACCATCTCGTCAACACAACATATCGGCTATCCGTATATATTAAATGCGGTACTTTAATTGATGGTACTTTGTCAAGAAGGTTAGGCGTTTGGTTCGTTTAGCGTTGAGGGTCGTGCCTCAACATCAAGATAATCCATTCAGAATTGTGGCTTTCAGACGCTAAAGGCAAAAAGTGGGCGTGGCTCTGCCCCTGGGGATCGGGACATTCACCAAAATCAATAGTGGACGTCCTCGGGCTATAAGGAATACATATGCCAAGTACCAAGCTGATTCATTCAGAATTGCGGCCTGTAAACCACAAACACAAAAATTTGGCGTGGCTTGCCTCTGGGAGTCGGGACATGCAGTTGTCGTCCTTAGGCTACAAGGATTACATATCACAAGTTTAAAGATAATCCATTTAGAATCATGGCCTGTAGACAACACACACAGAGACACGAAGTAAAAATGGACATGGCTCTGCCCCTGGGGGATAGGAAATCACCAAAAAACAATAATTGTCATCCTTAGGGTATAAGGAATAGGTATGCAAAGTTTTAAAAGGATCTATTAAGAATTGCATCCTGTAGACGAACACAAGACACAAAAACATTGGGTGTGGCTCAGTCCCAGGGGGTCCGGCATACACCAAAAATAATAGTGGTCTGCCTTAGGGTATAAGCAATAAGTATAAAAAAAAGTTTTCAAGACGATCGATTAAGAATTGTGGCCTGTAGGTGATACACATACACACAAAAAGAAAATGGGTGTGTCACTGTCCCTGGGGGTCGGGCATGCACAAAAAACAATAGGGATGTTCCTTATGGTACAAAGAATGAGGATTCAAAGTTTCAAGATGATACGTTAAGAAATGTGGCTTGTAGACGACAAACAAATAAATACAAGGAGTGGGCGTGGTTCTGTCTCTGGGGTAGGGCATGCACCAAAAAAACAATACGGATCATCCTTAGTGTGTAAAGAGTAAATATACAAAGTTTGAAGAAAATTCAGTAAGAATTGCGCCCTGTAGGCGACAAAAAGACACGCGAAAAGAAAATGGGCGTGTCTCTGCCCCTGGGGAGTCGGGCATGCACCCCAAACGATAGGGATGTTCCCTTGGGTACAAAGAATATGTATGCAAAGTTTCAAGGTTATAAGTTAAGAAATGTGGCCTGCAGACGACAAACAAACAAATACTAGAAATGGGCGTGGCTCTGCCCCAGGGGGTCGGGCATGCACCAAATACAATAGGGATCTTCCTTAGGGTATAAGGAATAAGTATACAAAGTTAGAAGAAAATCCATGAAAATTGCGCCCTGTAGGCGACCCGCAGACACACATACATAGTTACATACATACATACATACACACACACCCAGACAGGGGCGACGGCATAATACGTTCACATTATATATGTGGACGTATAAAAATGAAAATGTAACCTAGTAGTTAGGGGGCCCTAAAGGCAGACAAAAGGATCCCACTTCTGACAAAAGGGCCCCTCTGGCGTAGGGAAAGGGCCCCGAGTCCGAGTCAATCGTTTTCTATACACTGTTACTGTCGAATCCATTACTTAATGAGAATGCAGTCATTGCATTGGCATAAAAATCATCAATTAAGATCCCCCCGCTCCCCGCGAAAGAGGGCCCTCAAAATGCTATAGCCTCCGCCATGATAAACCTTAAAACGCCCCTGCTTGAAAGCTTTGGGAACACGTGGGGTTTTTTTTATCAGAATTTGTAGTGAGAGCGCTACATTGTACTTGATATCAGTCATGATATCATTATCGCGTGTATGTTTTTTAAGTCATTGATAATCACAATGTATGTCGGTAAAGTAACATTTCTTATCACGTCTTCAGGCAATTAACAATGACTGATAATATAGTAAATAGTGTAAATATATATAGTGGCAAATTAACCTACTGACCATTGACACACTTTAATTTTAAAGTTTAAGGCAGTTGTTCTAATCTATAGTCCACCCACGTCAGACTATGAGCCGAAAACGGTCCTCGGGAATTTACGACCAGTGGTTCCCATGTAGGCCTACACGTTGGCATGCACGTAAAAGAACGCTTTACAGTTGAAATTAGAAATGAACGTACCCAGAAGCGCAGCTGTCGGGCCAAATTTCCCTCATAGCCCACTGCATAATCAAGATTGGTGCAGAAAAACTGAACCGTTGAAAGACCTAAGTCTTTAATTTAAAAACACGACTTTTTGAACAATTTGAATCAACATTCATGTAATTATCTTATCGTGAAATTATACAATAATTAAGACAAAATGAAAATTTTAAAATTGGCATGCGAATCCCTTGTCAGAGTGCTTCCTGGTGCCATTTGTAATGAAGCGACCTGTGGGACAAGGCTAAACATATTCCACAGGAGAATACTGCCGGTGTAGACTTAAGTAACCAGGCGACAAACACTGCTATTCAAGTTTGACAGAACATAAATTCATATTACATTGTTATGTATGGAAGAGAGTGAGAGAAATGGGGGTTTAACGTCCACTCGACACAAACAAGGTCATTTCGGGACTAATATATGGTTTTAATTTTATTCCAATAATTCGCTTGCGCGTAGGGATCTTTATCTTTAGCAGTGGGAGGAAACTGGAGGACGTGGAGAAAACCCCTACTCCTTGTCACGTACAACCAGGGAATCGAAACCGCCCCAGTTGACTCAATGGCAGGCTTTATGATACAGCACGCACGTGCTAATCATTCGGCCATCCAACCCCCATGTATGGAAGAATAACGTCGCTAATAGTATTTCAATGTTTACGGTGCAAAATGAATATGTTAGCAGTTTAAAATATTAGTTTTAGTTTCCATTGCTCCCCAATACCAATGTCACAGCGTTAAAATACAGAATACATCTTTCGATTAACACAAAACATTACACCTCTCCATTCCGCATTTTGCATAATAGAAAACAGCATATTATAGCATATACCTTTATATGGGATCTACGACGAGGACGGAAATTAGCAATTTACAAGATCAAGGCCATTGGAGCCGCCGATAAGCCCCACGTTTTTGCTTTTTACCCCACCCCACCCTCACACGCACACACTTTTACTTTAATCATTTTATCTTTTTTTTTCAAAGTAGGGAGCCACGATTGCTAAGTCGTCATAGATCCCATGTAGTGGACAAATTAACTATTACACTGTATTTTGTATTATTGTATTCTGACACTGTGACATTGGTGTCGTTGAGCGAATGAAATGAAATGGGGTTTAACGTCCAATACTGTTCTGTTCCGAACTGGGTCATTGAAGACAGGCATAAGAAGTACAGTGTGCTGTTAGGGAAATTTTTCCCGGACGGCGGCCTACGGCCTATTCTTATATCGAATTCCAACTCTCAAGAGACCTTTACGTGCCCTCAGTTTTTCGTCTCACATGAACAACAAGACAGCTTTCCTTGTCAGGCACTCCGTCCTGCATCACTAACAAAGGGGAACCATGCCGGAAAATCTGGATGAACTTTCTCGGCTAATGCTGGGATAGCAATATTATGAAGCAATGGAAATAGCAAATTGTAAAATACGTATTTTCAACTTCTGACATGCATTTTGCACCCTTGGTAATCGTCACGGCTTTAGTAATGATGATCGAGGCTAAGTTTAAAATTCAGTGGCTAAAATCTTGGTTTAGAGTAGATCAATTTGACTGAAATTTCCAACAAATCCCCTTTACATTATGTAATTTTTAACTATTACAATGAGAACTGCCAACTCTTAATCTAATTTCCTATAATGCATCTTTAAGTATTATACATCTGAATGTTTCTAGAGTACATGTAAACTTTAAATACGCCAGATAGATAGATAGACAGGGGCAATATTATTAACACCTGTCTAAGTAAATAAAGCAATCTTCATATTATCTGTGCGATAAACAACATAATTTACAACCAATGTACTTGATAAAGTACACGCGTACTTTTAAATAAGAGTAATAGGGCGGGTTGCAAGGTTTTACCATGGCCCACGATTTTACTCTTTTTGTAATTTATCTATAAATGTAAGAGGTAGACCAGCTAAAAGTGAATAAAAATAATGTTTAAGGGCGATATACAACTGTGCGCCAACCGAATGTGTTATTCACAGTGTTGTATATAGAGAAAAACAGGATAGGGTCCAACACTGATCCTTGCGCTATCCCTAACAATATATCCAATTCTAATGACAAAACAGCATTAACAATAATTCGCTGTTTTCTATCTACTGGATAACATTTTAAAACATTCGGGACCGATCCAGTATTTCTGAGAAACCTTTTGGTTCAACTGAATCGAACGCCACAGACAGCTAAAATATTAGTAATACCCAATTGTTCAAAATAAGGTTCTTAGATTTATACATGAGCTTGGACGTAGAGATCATATTTCATATTCAGATTTCAAAGTACTAAATGTCGAAAACCGAGTTAAACAGTTAAAACTAAACCATGTACATAAGATTTTTCATAATAATTGTCCATCATACCTTAAATCAAAATTCAAATGTGTTAGAGATACTCATCAATACGGTACAAGATCTAGTTTATTCAATTTTTCTGTTCCAAAATGCGCGGGTAGAGATCAGTTCACATCATTTTATTACACAGCCATAAGTATCTGGAACGATTTACCGAATGATATTAAGTCTTTAGAATCACTATACAGCTTTAAAGCTGCAACCAAGAAGTATTTATTGTTAACCCAAAATTAATCTGTGATAGGCCTACATGCTTGATTATCTACTAAAATTGGTTGAAGTATAACATGTAGACTTAACTATTTTTAATTATTTATGATACATTGCTGTGATGGCTTAGTTATTAAATTTTGTCTCCTAATGATGACCTGACGCGACCTTGACAACCCTGGACCCCAATGGAAATAAGCAATTGATGTTATTTACGTCCAGCTTTTTGGGCTATCCTAAGTAAAGGTCTCTTCATGACATCATACCCATCATACTTCTCATTTCTCATTCCTATTCATACAATGCTCCAGAACGTCCTTTATTTTATATGCACAACTTAATAAATTATATTGTTGCCTCTTTCCAGATCATACAATGCAGCTCATGTACTTTAATTTATTGTTGTCATGTTGTAACCTTTACTTGAAGAATAAATAAATAAATAAATAAATAAATAAATAAATAAATAAATAAATCCTTATTATGTAAATCACGAGGTTCTACTAATCGCCGTCAAGAGCGGTCTTTCTTTTCTCTTTTTTTTCTGTTCAAAGGACCGGGAGTAATGCAAAAAATATATGACAGGGAGAAATATGAAACAGATAAGAATATTGTACACATCATATCCAACGTTTGAATTGTTTTTTTCGAAGAAATTGACAAAATTCATTGATTCGGGTTGTTACATAAATGTAAGAGTCGAATAATTATCCAAACGTAAACATTTTAGGATTATGATACGTGATCTCTCTATAATTGTATTCGTGTCTTCATACTTGTTTGTGATTTTATCATGCTCATTGGCGAAAAAAAGATGTTTTATGGAGAAATATATGTTCAATGACGTGGATACCACCGTAGGATGCTATTACAGACTTTAAACAACGAGAAGAACCCTAAAAAGCTTTGCACATTATTAAAATTAGCTATCTATGGAATGGTCGTGTAACTATGATTAGGTTTTTTCAGCAGGGTTCAACTATTAGATCAAGCAATTCGTCTTTTTTCAAATTATCTAGCATCTTGAAGAAGGCAACCCCATCACAAAGTTTTCGGAAAGGGGGTTGAGCAGATAATATAAAAAAAATTCGAGACTAATATACTCTTCAAAAAAGAAACGCACAACCCAATTTTCATCCTTTTTTTAATTTAAACGAAGTCGTTGTTTCCATAAATCTTAATGTCATTACGTAAGAATAAAAGAAATTCATTATTGTTTTTAAATGTAGTGTCACTAATGGTGACTGGTCATCTTTTTTGCCGAAATCTTTTATCGGTTGATTGCACCAAGAAACAGGAATTTAACAACTTCGCGAGCTTTTCGCATGGAACCTAAGTCTAAGGCCTTTAAAATCCCAGGGTTCTCGGTTTCCAAATCAGCTGCACATGTAAACACTCAACGAACCAAGTGATGGCACATCTGAACCAAGACCAACGCAACAACGCTATGGGTCGATTACAAGCAGGTGAATCCCAGACAGATGTAGCCAGGATGCTGAATGTTTTTTCGCTTAGTTTCATTTCTCGACTTTGGGATAGGTACTGACAGCGAAGTTCAACACATGACCGACCAAGCTCAGGCCAAACAAGAGTGGCCCATCTGTCCTGGATCGTCACTTCCGGTTATGCAATTGGCGGAAACGGTTTTCAACAGCGACCTCTACTGCAGCAGAAATTTCCGGACGGGGTAGAATCTCAGCCGACACCATGAAATCCTAATCATTTGGTTCAGACACCGAGGGTATGACCACAGCAACACTGGAGAGCAGTTTGATTAGGCGACGTGTCGCGGGTCCTGTAGCTACAAGGGGATGGTAGAGAGGGGATATACCGACGACGAAATGTAACATTGCGTTTCTTTTTTGGGAGAGTAATATTTATCGTCCGTGGAAGTGGACCTTGAAATCCCAAAGAAAAATTAGAAAGGTTTGGCAGGTAACTCCAAACCCTTTTCCTAACAGAAAGGGAAAGAGAGAGAGAAATGAGGTTTAACGTCCACTCAACACAAACTAGGTCATTTCGGGACTAACTTATGGTTTCGTTTTATTTCAATAATTCGCTTGCGCGTAGGTTCTTTAGCAGTTGGGGGAAACCAGGGTGCCCGGAGGAAACCCACGAGGTTGAGAAGGCGCTCATGCCACATACGCTCACACCTGGGATCGAAACCACAGCCGCAAGCCAGAGGTGACCGGCCAGCTAGAGGTCGAAGCGCGGCACTCTAGACCACTAGAATAATATGTCTCAATCTTTATTCTGGTAAAAAAATTATATTATTTTACAATATTCCAATTAATTGATGATACAAATTTCATCTTAATACGCATAATTTAAAAAATTGGAATAATTCAACTAAATGATTTGAAAAGCCTCACGTAAACCTTTTCAAATGTGACTTGGATTTTAAGATATTTTCGAACCTTCTGAACAAGTAAAATAGGATGTGATGGATAATTTACACAACAGGTAGGACACTTAAACATCTAGTACTTAGAATAGGGCTATTATTTATTTTCTGGAGCTGCCATGCCAGCAAGAGTGTTATTGTCCCTTTAAAGCGTCGTATAAATCCGTGCAGTGATCTGTCTTTTCTTCATTGTCACGCAAATCATTTACCGGGTCTGTTTTATTGTTGCATTGTGTCGACATATCTATTTGTCATTATGTATCAATGGATAATGACTAAGCTTTTTTTTTAATTATGCTCGGTGGCCTACTGTTATAGTACACGGTCACTGGGTTAATGGGTCGCAACGCATATAATAATGTAATATGAATGTATATAAACTTATTTGTATTCAATCGTTTCTATTATTACTATAATTTATAATCAGGTATGTTCAAAGACTGTGAATGATATTGAGTTAAAGAATTGCCACTTTGTAATATAAGTATTAATTTAAACCGCATCAAAGTGGAATGAACTTTAAGACTTTGTATACCGATGTAAGCATGATTTCTTTCAAAACATTAAGTTAAAATTATCTTCTTTGAAAGTCAATATTATTAAAAATACATTATGGGACATTAGATAAAGAACTGGAAGCTTTCACTATAATATTTAAAAAAACTAGAAAAGGTATGGGAATTTGCTGAAAATTTTAACCACTCTTAACCGGGAATTTGTCGATCCTCACTACTTAAGTCGATTCGATAAAAAAAAAATAAATCTCGATTATCCATTTCATGATAAAATCATAAATGTAATTTGAGCAGCAAATCGGATCCTAGTCCAGTAAATATCGCTGGCTAACGATGACACCGGGAGTTGATTATGGTCTGGATAAGTTAATTAGTGTCTAATTCATAATTTAGATACCATATCAGGCCTAAAGAAAGACCTCTGCTATATGCAGATTTAGCTCTTGCATTATTTTTTCTACATTTTAGTTTGAATCAAAATTTAACCAATACCATATTCTTTGCCGAGAGTGAAGGTATTGGTTGTTTTCGCGAATATTTAATTGTATGTAAACTTTACAATTGTAAGTATGAATATAGCATTGACTTGACAATGATCACAATTTTCATCTGGCCCTAAATCGAGTTATTGCAGACATTTTGTTTGGAACTCGTTGGATTTGTGTTCCTGGTGTTATAAACTTTCCACAACCGTATGGTTTATTTATTAGGGGGGGGGGGGGCTTCTAGCGGAATTCTGTTTCTAAGCAAGCTAGAAATTTTGGTAGCAGGTTTAAAAGAATTATACCAAATGATTTACATTCAATCGTTTCTATCTTTACTGTAATTTCTAATCAGTTATGTTCCGCGAAATCCACCAAAAGTCTCAATCGAATGGCAATCTCTAGCGTATGGTTATTCCAGTCTACACCGATAGTAGTTTTTGCGTTTGACATTATGGTACTAATGCTAAAATGTTTATTTTGTCTCAAATATTGGATATAAGACGCCTATCTTTTCCCGGTAAGATCACAACATCAATGTTGATTTAAATTGACAAATAATTCGTGTTTTCAATGTCGAAGAGTTTGGATGATATCTTTCCTCAAGTAGCCGTGACTATTGATAAATATAATATTAAAAATAGTGATGCATTGTGATTATAGAAACAATTGCAAGTGGGTGTCGGTAAATGCGATCGAAAGATTTATTTCATTATATGCCCGGAAGTAGCTCACCGGCGGACGTTGACATGTTTGTCCGTATTTTGCATGTAATTGGAACAAAATTACCCTTTTCAGTGTCTGTCCAGACCCATGGATTGAGGTTATGGGCTTGGCCTTGACCACGAGGGGGCTGTTCGACATTTATGTGCCTGTCCTGTCTTTCCTGCCCACATCTTATACATTATCATGTATGTGCAGATACACCGCGTTGCATAAGGTGTTGCCAACTAGCTTGCCGCATTCATCTAATGGAAATTATTGAGAAGTCAAAATCTACTCCATCATCATCTGAAGGATTCCCGTTTTTTTGACGCAACATCATCAATACTACTATACGTTGCACGTCTCAGGGCATTTCTCTACCCTCCATTCTAGATTCAAGTTGTTTATTTTAAAACGAATTGATTATATCCCCACAGCCCATAATGTGTTTTTAAAAATTCAAAATGGCCACCTGGTCATGTGACCGCTACCAGAGGAGGTATTTTTTTTTGGGGGGGGGGGGCAAATGAGGTTCCATATTTTGCACCAGAATGTTTTCCATAGAATATAATCTAAATTTTCAATTGAATATTAGTATATATCATGTTTTACCTGCATTGTGCAATATGCTTATGTTTCTTGACCACATTGTGATTTTTAACAAAATTTTTTTAACTTGGTTATTTTTTAATATATTATGTTCACCAAATCTAGCTAAAATATACACAATATTGATCCCTTCATGTTCGATACAACAAAATATCACATCTGTTTCATGATTCTGTTAAATATTTCGTGAAAATTAGATTAGACTAAATAAATTCTGAAAATCAAAGATGGCCGCCAGGTCACATGACCTAAGCATGTAATATTATTTTTCAACTGTGGTTTCATGATCTGCACCAGAATGTTTTTCATAATATATAATCATAAAATTCCCTTTGATTATTAATATATATATATATTGTGATTTTTGATGAAATTTGACATTTTGTGTCTATTTCGGAAAATATTTATAACTGTTGGTCTCTTCATATTCTTTACAACAAAAGATCACATTTGTCACGTGATTCTGTTAAATATTTGGTGAAAATTGGGTAAATTCTGAAAATCAAGATGGCCGACAGGTCACGTGACCTGACCACGTAATATTTTTTGGCACATTATGTCCCATTTATTAATATATTGATTATTAATATATATATGAAAATTGGATAAGAGTACATAAATTCTGAAAATCAAGATGGTCGACAGGTCACGTGACCTGACCACGTAATATTTTTTGGCACATTATGTCCCATGTATTAATATATTGACTATTAATATGTATATATATTGTGATTTTTGATGAAATTTGACATTTTGTGTCTATTTCGGAAAATATAGCCAAAATGTAGCCAATGTTGGTCTCTTCATATTCTTTACAACAAAAGATCACATTTGTCACGTGATTCTGTTAAATATTTGGTGAAAATTGGATAAGAGTACATAAATTCTGAAAATCAAGATGGCCGACAGGTCACGTGACCTGACCACGTAATATTTTTTGGCACATTATTTCCCATTTTCTCTACAAGAATGTTTTTCATGGAATGTTCTCCAAAAATGCCCTTTGATTAAAAATATAATCTTGTTTTACATGTGGAATGCAGTGTGCATGTTTTGCATATTTTAGCTCTAGCATTGTACCGAACCACACGCTTAACACTGAAAGGGTTAAGCTATGTGGACACAGATCACCAAATATTCATAAGGGCGAAAGTTATTTTTAGTTCTTCTCTGCCTTTCCCTTTTCCCCCCTTTGCATGGCGATTTTTGTTGAATTTTTGGTGTAGAATCGAAGAAAAGGGTTTGAAAATACATTTTCTGCCAGGTTTTGGTGAATATTCATGATTTTGAGGCGGGAGGATACAAGAGTTGTGAGGTTGGTTACGTTGAAAGGGAGGGCCGAAAATTGCAAGGTTAGCTTCTCTACTTCCAGCTTGTCTATCTCAAGTTTTTCATGAAAAACCTCATACATGCTTTTGGGCACGAGTCTGCCACATGTTGCTCCATCTGTGGCAGAAAGCGTTTTTCCCAACGAATATTTGGGAAAAAGTTACAGCCGGTCTAAGAGACGAGAATTAACATTAAAGTCAATGGGGCAATAATTAGTGTTCTGTGGCCTGTCTGTGTATGACAAGGCTGTGACTGATATGCCTTAGTTTTGAAAATATGATGACTAATTTGTCAGAAAATATGTATAAAATGACTTGACTACAGAAAAACTAAAAAAAATTAAATTTAGAAAAAGATTTATCTAAGTTTTGGCAAAAATTGTGATTTTACTGCAAATTTTCCAATTTTCAGTTTTTATTTAATTTCTAACAGTAAGAGAAATATTTCAATGTCCAGTTTTGGTGTATTCAGCCTCAGAAAGCACAGATAAAGTGAACAACATTGTAATTTCACCTAATTTTGTCTAAAAATCAGGAATATTAACAGAAAAATCTCCAGATTCTCCCTTTTCGATGTAAAAAATTAATGCTTTCATACCTACTCAAATGACTCAAAATTTCAAAAAATGCCCTTATTTTCATTGCTAATGTAACTCAGATGGGTTCTATAAGTTTGTCAAGTTTAGAAATAGCTCCAGCTTTCCTACAGAAAATGGAAAATTGGCAACACTGAGTTAACGATATTCAGCAGATGGGTTTGTACAAAATGTTCAAAACAGGGGTAGGCTCAATTTGGCCACTATTTTGCCCAGAACAAGCATTTTTTTCTTCTTTGAAGCATTAAATTCTTGCATTTTCTTTGTGTAGGAAGCAATATCCCAGTCTTTGTAGACATTTTTCACCCCATCTTTCTGTTTAGAGGGGCTACAAATGCCCCACCCACCCGTTTTTATTAATGTGTTTTGAGATATTTAATTGCACCTGTGTTGACAATTAAATGATAATAATTGGAATTTGTTGTTGAATTACAAATGGGAATGTTATTTTTTGCCAATAAATGGTCATTTTGTACATTTCAAGGATTTCTGACCTTTTTTATTCATAGTCAAACTTAGAACCTTGAGACATGTCAGGCCAGTAAGACCACACCCTGATACAGAACTGGTGTAGATGTGTAAATGTCAGCTTAATGGTCAATATTTTCTTATTAAAATCTAGGATTTGTGGTGTTTGTTGCATTTATGTCACTTATAGAACAGTAAAATGTTAATTTTGCTCATTTTTAGGCCTCTTTTATGTTGTCAACTATGTCATAACTACCTTTTTGACTTCATTTTTTAAAGGCAATTGATGTAAAGGTCCAGACATCTTGCTTCAGTACAATAATTGCAATAAAGATTTGTATGATGCCTCTGAGGTTTGAGATGTTGAAAACATTAAACTATTTCCAAATTTGTGAAAATTGTGTATTCTGTGACCCTTTTGTTAGAGAGGGGTGGACAAAGGCCGAATATACCTTTTTTATTCTTCCAGCAAGGCCTATTTTAACCATAATTCATATTAATTGCACCTATTTTAGCTTCTATGTACATATATTAGCCAGGGATGGTAAAACATATCTGTTAGACAGATTCCTTTGGTTATGTTAGCTCTGCAACCAAATATAAGATTGATTCAGTCATTGACATTTTTAGGGGGTGGGGTTACATGTTTCAGTACAGACCTCTATAATTACAATCAATGCAATTGATTTGTGATTTTTCTGTTTGCATATTGTCCAAGGTTTCCAAAAATATATTACTTGCCAGTCTGGCTATCTAAAAAAAAAATGGAAAATTATTGTTTTTTTGACAGATGCTACATGTAAATTTTATACATTTTTCATGACATGGCATGACATGAGTGTTTTCTATGTAGTTGTTTGTAACTTGTCTAATTTTTTCACAAAGCTCAAATACTGCCTCTATTAAAAAAGATTTTTTAAATTTTAGCACAAAAGGCCCAGGGACCTGAGATGCACCACGGTACTTAAAGCAGCATGTTTACTTAAAGGGCCATCATTTTTGCAGTTATTCTTTGATTTTGATTTCCTTTCACAAGCATGGTAAAGGAGTGCCGAATAAATCTGTTGCAAGACTCAGTCTTACAGTAAACATATGTCTTATCTTAGACCTTCTACTAAATATCAATTGGCGGTGCATAACAATAATCTAACTTAAAGAGCCAGGATATCAGAATACAATTTAATTTGAATAGCGCAGAACAGGGTATTCTTGTGGTGAAGGTGTTAAAAAAAACTACAATCGACACGAAACTTGGTATGTTTGGGGTTTTTTTTTTGGACAATTGTACATCAATTGATGATTTAACATCATAATTTAATGATGGCTACAATGACGTGATGGCCGTTTCCGGGTTCATATAATATGATAGAGTTTCTTTTTAAAAACATTTACGTTTTTACTACATATTTGTTTTTGTATCCAAAAATATATTATATTATATATATTTTATGTCCTTTTCTTCCTATTTTTTTTTCTATTTTTCATACCGTGTCTTTATACATAGTCCTACTGTACAATTCCTAATTCCTTGACCATGATCTTTGGTGTTTATTTTTTATATAGGGCTCTTATCACCGAAATCTATTTTTGTACAAAAAATACAGATTGATATATAGGCTATATAAATCTTTTTTTTTTCTTTTTTTTTTAGAAATATAATGAAAAAAAAATCAACAGTAATCTTTTTATAAACCTGCGCAGTAAAATCTTTTTTAGAGTAAAAGTTCACTTCAGACTTTGGCATTGGAATTGCATGTATTACTATTGTGAAATAAGAGATACGTCAAAAATGTCTAAAATAAACCGGGCAACAGTCGATGGTGTGTGGCATTTCTTCCTGTCGGTGTAGTGTAGACAAGTCTTAATGATGATACTAGAGACTTTTGGCAAGTGGCATTTTCCCTATCCGTATCACGTCCGTATGGTATACGTGACACGTTACGTCAGAGTACTTTTAGAGTTTTGGCAGATTCTTGCGTCGCGTACGTATGCGTCACTGAGCTGAGCTTAGTTCTGTACAGCATGATGACAGTTATCTACCAAGATCGCCATCAGTACTAGTCAAGTGCCTTGCCTACAATTTCTCGGGGTGCGTGAAGTCATTTGACAGTCGCTGAGCTATTAAAAAAAATAATGTCGGATCTTATTTTAAAAAAAATCTTTGACTTTGACTCGACAGCAATTTTGGGTTTCACTAATCTATCATTGGCACCCCTTTACCATAGAATCAGATCATTCACAGATTTGCAAGGTCCCATATCTACCTAAAGCTAGCGCGTAGATCAACCAGCGTGCAGACAGACAGGAAAAGTATGAGAATTCCGAGAAAAAAAAATCAAAAATAATGATTGAATTCCAGTCTTTATTATGATTAAATTCACATCAAGTACACACACCTCCGTGTTCTAAGATACACATAGATTCATAAAAACGCTATGATACAACATTTCTAAAAAAGACGACAATGTTATACGGACCATCTCCGTATGAAAGCTGTTTGATACGGGCTGCCGTATCCGTGTGCCGTATCACGTATGAGAAATACACACACATTCGTGTTCTAAGATACACATAGATTCATAAAAACGCTATGATACATTTCGAAAAAGACGACAATGTTATACGGACCATCTCCGTATGAAAGCTGTTTGATACGGGCTGCCGTATCCGTGTGCCGTATCACGTATGAGAAATACACACACATTGATGACGTCACACACAAATTTCATACAATACTCGCCACGCACTAGCAATTTACGCTTGCCAAAAGTCTCTATTGACAATACTTATGAGGACGTGTGGATCAGTAACTAAATATATACAACTTACGTTAGTTTTTTTCTTTGATGTGCATATAGCAGTCACATCGCGTTATCAACCCGTCTCAATCTGATTAAAATACAGATCCTATTTCGTTTCGTTTTTATAGTTCAAAATTTCGTTTTACTTGTCTTTACTACATTAGGATCTGAAATGAGGGGTCAGCCAATAGAAATCAAAACAAAGCAACAGCAATTCTGAATGGTTAATCGAATGACTGTGGTTATAGGGTCAAATGTCGCATGCTTGACATCTGAACTGACTGAACGTGACCTCCCACTATAACTTGTTACATCTAAATGTGGTGTAGGCCATCGAAATTAAAAAAACCGAAACGAAATATAGATCTGAATTTTAATTAGATTGAACCCGTCTTGACGTCATCATAGGTTGATATATTCGGTTCATATCAACTGCTGATGACGTAGATGATCGAAATAATACAAAGAACACAGAAATAAATTTTTGTTCCTTTGACAATTGTAACATTCAGGACCAAAATAGACGGCGTACTTATCGGCATATTTAAATCGGTTATCCATCCTTTCCGTCCACATTTCGATTATTTCTCCACACACTCCAAGACGTGAATGCATTTATCGCCCAAGAGTTCCTTTGTAAAGTATTTGTCAGTACATTCAGTCAAATCCTTCTCCGAAAATACCGAAAACTTACAATCACGGTTCACTGTCAGAATTATCGGAAAAGATTGCCTTTTGATCCAAATTTTCTTCTTTGTTTGGATATATCCTGATCGATATTTGCATTCACATCTTTTCCATCGTTAAGAATTGATTATTCGTCTGACTTTGTATTAATATCCATTTTGTATTTGCTTTCAATTTACTCCAAAATGGCGACGTATAAACAAAAACATGCACGTACATTCACGTGATTACTTCGGTAATTTTCGCTATTTGGCGGAAACTATCGAACAATAAATTATCCAATCAATGTTGCCTTTTAATAGAAGAGCCCAATAAATTTAAGGGTTAAATGGATTTGTATATATCGGATATAAACCTACTTTTCCCTCGGATTGATATGATAAGAGAAACACTTGGGATTCGCCCGTGTCTTCTCTATCATATCAACCTCTAGTAGATTAATGTACGCGTATACCTAAATTACTTTATGTACATTCATAAATTTTAACGCGGTTGGTACATTTCAGTTGCGTTACATTCATTCATATAGTGAAGAATTGTTGATCAAACTGTGACCATAGAAGAGCCCAATAAATTTAAGGGTGAAATGGCTTTGTATATATCGGATATAAACCTACTCTCCCTCGGATTGATATGATAGAAAAACACTTGGGATTCGCTCGCGTGTTCTCTATCATATCAACCTCTGGTAGATTAATATTCTACATGTATACCTATAGTACATTCATAAATTTTAACGTGGTTGGTATATTTCAGTTGGAGCTTACATTCCTGCGTTACATTCATTCATATACTGAAGAATCGTTGATCAAATTGTGACCATAACCCAAAATATTATGACCAGAAACTGAATTTAAAAGAAAGATTTGCTTCAATCAAACTCACTGGAAGTGTCTGACCAAAAGGAGATGAATCAATTTGATTTTCGTAATCGGTATAGCCTTATTCAACGGTGAATAAAGGGAAAGGTCAAAAAACAGTACTGTATAATAATTTTTTTATATACAATTTTAATAACTGGTTTTAACCTCCGATAGTGAATGTATATAAAAAAAATCAAGCGGAATATGATAAGCATCCCTAACCATTTATTAATGAACGAGACAGGTACTTTAATGTCAATGATTCATGCATTACGTTATGACCTATAAATGAATATATATACCTATATCGGCACAGGACAATGTGTTCAATAAATAATGCTCAAGGTCATGATCGGATCGTTAAATCAAATATATACTTTGTACCGGTACTCGTCTGTACAATAACAAGGCATCTGTGGGCAGTTTATGACTCAACTTAGTTTGCGTAGGAGGGCCGTGGTGGCTTTCAGGGCAAGTTTTGATTGGACATTGGGATGGGACGAAAAACCTAGGTAAAAGAACCCTTACAGATAGAATTATGAAGAGCGATTGCAGAAGGCCTATGTTCCTCCATAATCATAATATGGTTTATATTAATTTGATAGAGGGTATAGGGTGAAAACAGTCGCACAAATGTATTAGCTACATATACAATATATTATAACACATTATGATAAACTTTTAATTAAAGTAACAATAAATTATAACAACAATGATTCATTGAGTAAAACATTTTGCCTGTTTAACACAGTTTGAAAAGAAATCATTTATGTTAACTTCAGTATAATATACGTTACGTAGTAATCGGATTAAAACCTGTGTCGTTTACCTTTATCACGCTGTACTCCAATAACATATGACATTTATTATCTGTAAGGTCGGCTCCGAGTAGAACGGTAAGATGTTAAACCCCATTTCATTTCATCTTACAAGGCTTCCCACCAGGTCATGTGAACTTATTGACATTTCGAATTGCCCACAATGGTAGCAAGGGATGTGTATTGTGATAAATGATGAGAAAGGGAACGCGGGAGCTGATTTTAACCACAATTGGTAAATGATAATCTGATATGCAGAACTCTCCCTGGAAGAACACCTGGATGGTAGAATGATCAGTTTACTATGTACATGTAGTGTTAAATAAGAAAAAAATGAACAAAATTGTAGTCAAATTCTGAAAAGATTGGAACAATACAAATAGAAAGTTGGAGAAAAAAACCGAAAAGGTTCCGCAAATAAAATTCTGGCTAGTCAGTATAACTACTTTTCTTTGATATGTCTGCAAATTAGTTAGTCTAGAAACCTATTCCTCAATGTTAACCTTTGTGTAAAATACATCAATCTGAATATGTATGTACCCTCAGTGTCACCAGAGACACTTTCTATGTGTGAGATTTTACTGCATTTAATTATTGTGGGGGAATACTGCCCTTTAAATTATATTTTGATGTAAATTATTGCAACTATTATGTCAGGTCAATAGGTAATATGCCAGATCTCGTTCATACATAATAAACGACCAAATAAATTGTATTTATATCAAAAAGATCACAGACAGGGGCGGATCTAGGAATTTTGAAAAGGGGGGGGGGCGCCGCAAAATGCGGGCACTGACCGCGGAGACGGGGCATGCCGCTGAGAGGGGGGGGGAGTCCCAAGAAAATTATCCGTCATTTCTTTGCGTCTGTAGCCATTCCAAGAGCTATTTGGCTGATATTATCGTTTAAGTTAACGTTCGGAACGGACATATACTCTTCAAAAAAAGAAACGCACAACCCATTTTTCATCAAGTTTTTGTTTGAACGAGGTCGTTGTTTCGGTAAATCTTACTTGTTTTCAATGCCATTATGTAAGGATAAAAGAAATTCATTATTGATTTTAAAGGTAGGGTCACTAATTGTGACTGGTCATCCTTTTTGTCGAAATTTGTTATCTCTTGATTGCACCAAGAAACATGAATTTAACAACTTCGCGAGTTTTCGCATGGAACCTAGATCTAAGGTCTTTAAAATCCCGGGGTTCTCGATTTCCAAATCAGATGCACATGTAAACACTCAACGAACCAAATGATGCCACATCTGAACGAAGACCAACACAACAAAGGTATTGGACGATTACAAGCAGGTGAATCCAAGACAGATGTAGCCAGGCTGCTGAATGTTTCTCTTGGTTCCATTTCTCGCCTTTGGGATGGGTACCGACAACAAAGTTCAACACGTTACCGCCCTATAGCTCAGGCCAAACAAGAGTGACCCCACCTATCCTGGATCGTCACTTCCGGTTACGTCATTGGCGTAAATGGTTTTCAACATCGACCTCTACTGCAGCAGCAATTCCCGGACGGCGTAGAATCTCGTACCAGACAGTAAGTAAACGCCTACGTGAAACCGAATAACGAGGCAGACGTCCCCGTTAGACCTTCTGTTTTGAAATACGCCAACACCTTGAAATCCAACTTTAATGGATCAGGCACTGACGGTATGGACACAGCAACACTGGAGAGCAGTTTGGTTCAGCGATGTGTCACGGTTCTTGTTGCAACAAGGCGATGGTAGAGCGAGGATATACCGACGACGAAATGTAACTTTGCGTTTCTATTTTGGGAGAGTATATTTGGGTCTGAGAAAAGGCACTTTCAGCAGTAAAAAAGGGCACTGTCGAAAATTAGGGGGGGGGGCTCGCCCCCCCCCCTTGAATCCGCCTCTGACAGATGTTCATTGACTAAATCAACACACTATGCTTCTAGTCGATAAAGTATATTTCATATTATTGCTAGTAATGGAAAAGGTCTGAAAACCTTGACATGAATACGAAAATAAATAAAAAACCGCATTTATGTGTTATCTCCAAAGGTTTTCAGTTGCTAATTTCAGAAATTCATTAGAGGTCAGACGGCTATCGTGTTGTTTTTGTCATTTTTCCCTGCCGTCCAAAGGTTTAGAGAACATTCACACATTTATAATCTTTTTTAGACCTTGGCCCAACGCACCAAGAAGATATTGGGGCTGCTTGATTTGACCGCCGATAGGCGAGCCGGTTTGTACAAGGTGTATGCCGGTCAGGTTTACCGTATCAGAGCAAATCAAGTGACCTGGCGGTGGATAATATTATAATATTAAATAGGTTACATGACATGCTTTAATAAAGATGGGTTGCCAGACAACGAAACATACGGGCACAACGGCTAAATCGTCCAGGCAGTCAACAAGAGTTGTCGCATATTTTTACTTTTTCCGCTAATGAAACATTTATAGTACACTAAAATCTGATTAAGAGTAACAATTCATTAAGTAATTATCAGAAAATCATTAGAACTTGGTTTTTTATAAAGTTCTGCCCCATGCTAACGTTTAGTATACATGTACGAAACATTTAATATCATGGATTTAGCTGTTCAGTTATCAAAACTCATTGAAAATCAATGTACTTGTTTGTCTCAAGACCTGAATCTGAAGTCAATCGGATGATAAATTTGGCCACTGGCCGTCCACAAGATTTTTCAAAGTGATCAAGGGCCATAACTTTGGCAGTTATCGGAAATCCCTGATAATCAATAGACTTCTTCGTCTCTTAACCTTAAACATTGAGTATAAATTTAACGTCAGACGGACGGGGCGACGACAATATAAGACCACATTTCAATGTGGGCGTATAAAAACAGCATTCACGAAAGCAAGACTATAAGTAAGTGACTGCAAAATAAACAGAAAATTATTATTTGTAGTATTACCGAAAGAAAAATGACATATGGTTTTACGAAGCCTCAATTCAACTTCAAAGCTTTTGGTTTAATTTTAACGCTTTAATATTCGTGTTTAATGGTATTCGGAACTGACCATTAGACTGGTTTCTATATAGACTTGAATATTGTTCCTAGTTGATACTTATGCCACGGATTGCTTTAAAGCGTCGAGTACTGAATAACACTTGGTTTGTGAGTGGCCATATAATGTCAATGCCCTGACTAGAATAGTCCTTGTAAAGTATACAATACAGTTTTTAAACATTCATTTTCCTTTGTTCGGCCAATAATGTCTTTTAACTGTATTTCTTTACGAACCGTCAAACATCTATTTTAGATTTTACTAACCTCTATAACAAAACAGAACATACCATCAACATTATCGTTTCAATCGAATTATTTCATTTCTAACTTCTTCTATTGATTTAATTTATTTTCTTAATCCGATGCTTCAAATCTAGCTCCCAAGACATTTATTGCATGGATTTTTGCTAAATCGGTACTTCACAGCGATTTTGATTTTCTAAATTTTACTGTTACGGTAAAGATCAGTAATGATCTATCTGATATATAATTTCAATCTTTAGATGACATAGTAAGGCTGTATCTGGAACTATGCACCTGCCCCGTGAAACTGTCGAAGACAATGCCATGGACGTTATCCTTGTACACCTGATTGAGTCAAGTCAGCAGTGGCGCCAAAGGGGGGGGGGCATTTGCACCCCAAAAAATATGGCCTGCCTCCTGTTTGCCCCCCCCCCCAATAATTTTCGAAAATAAAAAAAAATGTGATCTGGCCAGCTCTACTTATCTCAACGACCGTTGTCTGAAATGCTACCTAGCTGCATTCCCGGTAGTCTATTTTATAAAATATAGTTGCGAAAATATTCATTCACTTTGAGTCACTCTTACTCCGCCCGGTCGACACTTTCTTCTCTGGTCAGATAAACTAGTGATTTGGCGACAGGCGGTTTCTGTTAAAAGCTATTTATCTCGACGATCAATGCCTGAAATACTGCCAGGCTGCATTGCGGGGCGTCTACTTTTCAAATTATTGGGGACTTCGTTGAGGTTCGCAAGTCCGTTCATTTCACAAAATATAGTGGCAAAAATATTCATTCACTTAGAGTCACTCACTCCGCCCGTTTGTCACTTTCTTCTCTGGTCGGATAAACTAGTGATTTGACGACAGGTGGTATCTGTTAAGCTCTACTTATCTCGACGATCAATGCCTGAAATACTGCCAGGCTGCATTTCGGGCAGTCTACTTTTCAAATTATTGGAGATTTCGTTGAGTTTCATTTGACATTTTCCTCTCTGGGGTCGGAAAGACTAGTGATCAGGCCACAGACGACATCCGATCAGCTCTATTTATCTCTACGATCGGTGCCTGAATACTGCCAGGCAGCCTTTCCAACTGTCTATTTTTCAAAATTTTCTTAGGGAGTCGCCAAAACCCTCACAAGGACTCGCAACTTTGGTGCTCACAAAGGTACTTCGTTGAGTTTCGCAAGTCCGTTCGTTTGCCATTTTGGTCTCTGATCGTATAAATTACTGATCAGGCGACGGACGGTATTTATTTATCTTGACGATCGGTGTCTGACTGAATACTGACAGACAGCATTTCTGACAGTCTATTTTTCAAAATATTCTGGGGGAGGTCCCCCATACCCTCCATAAGTACACCCTACATTGGCGCTCGTGAGTTGGATTCGTCGAGGTTCACAAGTCCGTTCGTTTGAAACTTTACCTCAACGATCATTGCCTGAAATACTACCAGGCTGCATTTCCGGCAGCCTGTTTTTTCAAAATTTTCTGGGGGACCCCCCACCCCTACTTGAAATTCGTATCTGTGTCCCCTTAACCTTGGACTTTGCCCCAGATTTGCCCCTCCAACCACCGACGGCTGCCGCCGCCACTGGTCAACTGGCGTAGTTTGAAATATGTTGGTGATACCGTAATTTCGATTGGTGTACTATTTTTATTTTTATTTTCAGTAGGTGACCGAGTAAACCTACCCGTGTTATTGACCTATTTACATACACGTTAATAAGTTTATTGACATTGACAACATACTTTGTACTGAACACAACATTCAGATAATATTATAGTAATACAAATTTTGTGTTGGGGTTTTTTTTTGGGGGGGGGGGGGCATAATCGGAAAATCCTTTAAGATCCGTTAATCGATTTGTATTATTCCGACACAGTCCTGTGTATTGGTCTCAGACCATTGCCAGTGTTATTCTGAGAGGTTTGCGTGACATTTCTAGATTTGTCATGCAGACTCTATAGTTAAAGCAGTCCTCTTATCTTGATTGGACATTCGTGGATCCGTGTATGTCGTTGGCGTTATTAAAAGAATGAAAATTGGCTTGAAAATCCACGGATAGTTTAATGCATTATCAACGAGCATTCTTGTAATGTAATGAAAGTATTGGCATCTTTGTAAGAGTAAACGAATTGCATTTTGTTGTTATGAATGAATCTGGTGATGGACTCAAAGGTACACATTTAAATCGTCTTATTTTAAGAAAATTAGCCTTTTTATCACATTTTGCCTGCAACACGTTCAAGTTCAAGCCAGTTTGTAACTGCTGATCTGGCAACATCCCCCATTCCGTGATCATCTTAAACAAAATCTTTGACTTTGATCATTTACTGAACTATAACACTCCCATATTAGCCCCGCGGATCAGAATGTATTAATATTTTGCCGCGGATCAGAATGTATTAATATTTTGCCTTAAACTCACTGTCGTCGTTTAACAAATATGTATAGTGGTACAGGCTCTTGAATCATTTGGACATATTCATTATTTCGACACATTTATTTATTCCAAATGGCCTTTGTTAAAGTCAGACAGACATGATCGGATAGGGCCTACTCCCTGAAATAAAACATGAGTAACATAAATTTATCGTGGATGAGATTGTATTGCAGGGGGCGACGAACGATTAAAATGACAAATACTCAGGTGCTATTTTAATCATGCGTTATACATCACCAAAAATATTTTATGACTCTTCATTGAACAGCTATAATCCCATACAGACCCATCACCGACTGTGAATTATTTAATTACAATGCATTATAAAGATATTTATTAAAATTTCATTGAGTTATCTTATTTAATAATGCGTTAGAGTGAACACGTCTTGGTATGAACAATGGCAAAACAACCTGTTTTCGTTTGTTTGAAGTGGAAATATATAAGTGTTTGGTATTACGGGCGATTGGAGAAAGGATATTTCAATTAAAGATTTATGTTTGGGGTAACAGAAATTAAGGACTTACATTTTATATTTTTTTAATTTTTATTATTCTATGATAAATATATAGATATATATATTTTTTGTCGGTCGGACTTTGTATTTTGGCTACCGGTTAGGACCGCTTTGACTTGTATTCGACACAATCACTTCCTCTTACGAAATCCCACTGAGTCATTATTATAACAAATCCATATTCAATACTGCAAGGTAATCTAAAATAGGTAATTGTGCACACATACTGGCTATAAATACCGCGAAACTGTTTTAAACCAAGCAGAATATGTTGGTATAATGCAAAAACATGTACGGCAATATTGATATATATATATATATATATTATTTATCTGAGGGGGTTTTATCGGTAGATTAGATCGATTTGACCATGACACTGTTAAATGATTGTATATATAAATAGCCGCGTATTATTTCGTTCTAACAGCTGATTCATTCATAGATTTAAACTATTACCACAGTGTTTAAGATAATTATGATTTGTTCTGTTAACAGGCATAAGTCTGAAGAAAAGATAGGAGAAAGGAAAAAAGGAAAAGGCTCAGCAATGAAATGCAAACGGTAAGTTATAAATAATTTATTCTATCCTGATATATCGTTTGTGTAAGCTTTATGAATGATATTATTAGTATATTTAAAAATTAGTAGTATATTTAAAAACTAATATTAGTCTATTTAAAAAATAATATTAGTTTATTTAAAAACTAACTATCATATTTAAAACTAATTTAACAAGAAGAGTACCGCTTGGACTAAATTCATGGTTCTTGGAAATAGTCTAAGGATTATTCATACTATCAACAATGTGTTATTCTTAAATTTGACTGGTAGATCAACATCTAATTTCAAACAAATTTGTAGAACAAGAAAAGAAACGATTGGTAACTAGCCGCTTATTTTTCCGAGAATCTAATTGGTCGTCGTCCAATAAGTCCGAATTTTAACGTTCAGTGTCTGGCTCTATGTCTTCGCGATCTTAATATAATATTCTGTCGTCAATCACAGAGTTGTCTCAAAGAGATACTGAACTTGGCTCTTTTCCCAGTTCCAGAAATTGGTGGGGTTGGTTCTTTGTGGGTATTTTTCTGAGAAAGTTCCCAAAGGACAAAGTGTTCATACACTTTTCAAACCTGGCTGGGATTGTTCATTTGGGGAAATTTGGAAGTTTGTTTTTCGCAATTTTTGTGAAGGCATTACAAGATAGGATTCCCTACAGAATTTTTTCATTATGGCATTACAAAGAATTATAGCGTTTTTCACAATTTTGAAGTTACACTGACTGGAGCCTTATTGACAAGCGGACTAGAATGTTAAATTCTAGACATTTCTTGGCCTATATCATTTTCTTTAACATTTCGGTGATCTTTATGACCGCAAAGTGCCCAGCATGTCACAATCATCATATAACAGTATTGAAATGGTGGACCGTTTCAATTTTTTCTAGGCCCAGAAATTGCTGGCAAAGGAACATAGGCTGTGAAGTTGTTTTGGTAGGTGGTTTCCCTAATTCATCTGTTTAATTCGTGACCATTCAGTCTCATAAATCACGAATACTGACAGAAAATGTAATTCAAACACTCTTCTCAGATTCTACACCAAAATTTTAACAAAACATTTTTTTTATATATATTTGTTTGGAGGAGGGGGGGGACTGTCTGTGCCAATATTCTTGAAGGGGGAGAGTAAATGAAATGGTTAAATAACTTTCTTGAATATTCTCTCAAACATACCATTATTTATTTTTCAATATAAGTATTTTCTCTGCAGTCGTCTAAGATAATTTAAAGTTAGAGGGATAAGAAATAGATAATATTTAAATATTGACAGCTATAAACGTTTCCAGCCTCGTGGGTTTACCCATGGTACTCCAATTTCCTCCCACTGCTAAAGACCCCTACGCGTAAGCGAATTATTGAAATAAAATTAAACCATATGTTAGTCCCGAAATGACCAAGTTTGATCGAAATAAACGTTTTATTTAGATCAATGTGTTAATACATTTGAACACCGGAATAGCGCTGGACAGCTAGGACTGTATGATCTGCTTGTGCCCTTTTCCTGTATTGTCCAATAATATTAACTAACAGCCTCATAGAACTAATGAATGCATGGCTTTATTTCAGGTATATATCTCCAAAATCTAACCTTCATCAACATCAACACAATTCAGGTAGTAACATTTATCATTCTCTGAATCCATCGACCTGTCTCACTGTCTAATCATGTTATATACACCCTTGAGTTAATCGATATGAAACTGTATACGTTGTTATATTGTACAAAATTGAAAAAGCTGAATAAATTGTAGAATGAGTGGATTGACTGTCGGTTTAGCCAGATAATAAAATTAAGAGTTTCACTGCCCGATTTTATTGCACGATGCATGATAGGCCAACTCTTTAAAACATACCTGGCATCACTTCTAATTGAGTTTTGAGAGTTCATATCAAAAGTAATGTTTTATTTTACTTTTTAATGCAATGCTTTATTAATTATGGATTACTTATGGTTGTCTTAACATCTCTGTATGTTAAATTATTCGAAAATCATTTTTTTTTTTCAGTAAAGGGTGCAGGAAACGTCTGGAAGCGCCGAATGTCGTTAATAAAATATGCGTCTCTCTTCATCTCCATATTTGTAATATCTGCTCGTATTGACAATTCCAACAAAAGATCAGCAGATTCATCACAGGACTCTGTATTCCAAGTCCTTCGTGAAGGTAATGGTGGGTGAGACCCATACAACTGTGTCATTACTTAAACTAAAAATGCTAAATTTGTATACTGCCCACGATATGTAGATTAGAAGGGTTCTTTGCAACTTGAGCTTTATTGTTGTTTAGTAATGTGTAATTTACAGCTCAGTAGCAGATAACCGTACACTGCACGAATTGTGCCCGTAACCCCAAAACCGGAAGTGGTAAGACATTGCCACCCATACTGTGTTAATCGCCGGTCCGCCTATCCTTATATACTAGATTTCAGTCGACTTTGAATGAACAAACAAACGACAGTCACAATGTTAGTATAGATGCATACACATCAATGCTTGATATGTTTCATCGATGCAAAATTTCGTATCTGATGCTGATAAATAGTTTTGATATAATTCAGTGTATTATCAGGCAATCGTTTGAACTATTATCTAGGCGTCAATTTCTTTTTAAACAATTTGCACGGTGATATAGATAGCCTATTTATGACAGTCGTGTCACAGAAATCAGAGGCGTGCTTAGACCTCCGAAGAGCGGGTAGACAAACCACATTTGGGGCATTTTTTGATTTAGTGGCACATGCTAGAATCGGTTTGACGTATATCGGTATAACCATATCATACATGCATTATGATTAGGTCCATGATCATAGTTAGCTTCAAGAACCAACCGACCTGTGAGTAACGGGCCCGTAGCCAGCTCATAAAATTTGGGGGGGGGGGGGGGCTACGGAATTTTTGGAGGGGCTGCGGATGTGGGCCGACTAAGAACACTCCTAAGAAATCATTATTGTTAGCGAAATATTTTGGGGGGCAAATTTGATTTTTGGGGGGACTTGATCAACCATTCCCAGTTTCTTTTGCTATTGCATTTAGGAGAGCGGAGTAGGTGGTATCCTGCCTATGGTATCCTGCCTATATGTCCAGCTCGCCTCTGATAGAAATTTCATTTAATTCAATTGGTAATACGAAATCGTTAAATTTTGATGTAAATATTACGAGACTGGTTTACGGTGTGGTGTAGTTTGACTTGGTATCTGGTATTGCCTTTGCATGGAACTCGGGTAAAAAAAATCCAAGCCTACTGTCGATTTGACATAAATATATAATAACGGGTACCAAACCAAATGGGACTTGTCACACTGCTCTAGGAAGGAATAAAATGGATATTCGGTTTAAAAACATCACAAAGGTTTAATATTATATTAGTAAAATGAATTTAAATTTTCGATAAACCCCATTCTTCTTTATGATTCTTTGTTGCATTAAAGTAGTACAATCTGATTCACCTTTATTTCTTTTTAGATATAAACCTGCACATATCCTGTTGGGTCATTGCCCTGATGTGTCACCATATTATTTTAAGATGTCCGTCTGATAACCACACCTTCTTGTCACTGATTCGTCAATATGTTAACACGTCTATAATTCAACTCTTAGGATGGATTGGGGCCTATTATTTTCAGAAAGGCTGTGCGAATTGTAAGACAACACAAGAACAACTCCTCAAGTATATCTTATCAAGACAGGTTAAAACGCAGTATGGTAGAGATTTTGCATTCACCCAGTTAGATTCTGTCGAGAAATTTCGAAAAGGTCATCCACTGACAACCTATAAACATTATGAGAAATATTTCCAAGCTTGCATTGCCGGGCAGACAGATGTGATAATTCCTGGTAAAACTGATTTTATCTGTACTACTTCAGGTACAACTTCAGGAGCATCTAAAGAATTCCCAAGAAACAGGAAATATCTATTGCGTTGCTACATGATGTCTTTTCTTACATGCCTGTATATCCCATTTTATCGGGAATTAAAGCAGCTTCAGACTTGGCCGCAAATATTTATAAAGCCACACCTTAAAAGAAATGCGTTTGGGACACTTAGGGGGCCTCTCTCCTCCCTGTTTAGAAGAATGTCCCATTCTACATCTCCCGCGGCAGCCTATAACATTCCTAGCGAGCAGTCGATGTTATACGTTCATGCCATTTTCGCATTAAAGGACCCAAGCCCAAGGGCAATATTTCTACAAATAGCTCCAATAGCACTAGTTTTCTTCAAGATGGTTGAAAACAACTGGGAGAAATTATGCTACGACATTGAAAGCGGTACAATCGACAAAGATATTGAAATGCCGGAAAAGATTCGTATTGAACTGGAAGGATGGTTAACGCCCGATGTCTCCAGGGCTGATGAATTACGGGCTATTTTTATTGATGGCGTTAGAGATATGATTCCTCGTGTTTGGCCAAACTGTACCAAGCTCACCACTCTGTCCAGTGCATCTTATGCTACACAAGTGAGTTGCATATTATATATTCACCCTCCGAATGACAAAATAGAATTTAATGAAAATGGTAACTCTTATTTTTGAACAATCATATTAATTGATTAGGTCATTAGCTCACATTTTCACGTGGACGTATTATGTCGTCGCCACTGTCCGTCTGGACTTTTGGACGTCCGTTCACACATAGAGACACTCTACAGGTCATAATGTTTATCCAAATTCGACGAAACTTGAAACATATATGTATATCCTACCGAACTCGATTCTTGTCGATATTGGTACGCATCGGACTGTAAATTCATGGATTATTGCCCACGATTGTATGACAAATCTTCATTTTTAAGGTTACAATCTTTATTCATTGTAGATGAGACTTTAAATATTTGTTTATGACACGATGATCTCGTGGACGCAATTTTGATTTTCAAAACCGTTATACCGTTACATCATAATAATGCTTTAGTTCGAATTTCTGGAGAATAGTACCAACACTTCCCGTCAAAATCATGTGCAACCTACAGAAGCCATTATTTTTTGCCTGAATCAGATAAAACTGAACGCACATGTTCAAAATCAATGGATCTCTAATGAGTTTGATTTTGGTGCACATTGGACCTTGCGTTTCGGGGGTATGCCCCCTACTTTTACGCGAAAAGTGAAATACGTATACAGTTTGTGGATGCTTCAGAAGCCACAAGTTTTGTCCAATTTCGATGAAACTTAAAGGGCTAATCTCGATACTTTTTGAGAATAAAACTGCTTAATTTTGTGTTAAAATCGCTTAAAATTCCCTACCTAACTGCAGAGAAACTAACTCAGTATTGGTGATAGGTTTTTAAACAACTTAAACCCGCCAGTCTTCACCTGGAACAGTGCCTCAAGCCGATTCTGTAGTGTCTACGTAAAACCATGCTTCTTTTTTAAAAAAATAATGTGTAGCTGAAATTTACCTTTCGATATCAAGTACAGTACATGGGTCATTCACTATATAGACGGGAGTCGATTATCAGGTCATCAGCGAAAAAATAGACCCGAATTCTTAAAACGTACTCGGACTTTTATTTTTAATACTCTGTTTAAAACGGGATAGTCCCTTTAAAGTCTTAGATGAGTTTGATGTTTGGTGTGTCTTAGCCATTCCGTGCTGGAGTTATGCCCCCTCTTTTTACGCAAAACGTCCCATTCAGATGAAGCTACATTACGAATTAAAAGATTTCGGGTGAGTTTGATTTTGCGTGTGCATCGGACCGTCCGATTTCCAAAGACTTGTTAACAGTATAGGTCTATTTTTAAACATATTTATTTTATTAAACTGGTTTAAAGTAACAAACTTTGTTGATGATAAGTGTTTGGCGACCTTGTGTTCCAGGGTTATACCCCTTACACTTTGTGAATGTGATAGTAACCACAGATATTTACCAAACGTTTTAGATCTGGACTGGTGTGAAGCTTTCAGCGGCTCGCAAATTTTCGTTCTGGAGTTATCCTCCTTCGCCGAAAACGTTCTGAATGCGATGAAAGCTACAGTTTTTAACTAAAACGTTCTGAATTCGATGAAGGCTACAGTTTTTAAACGGGTATATTTCAAACTTGGGTTGTAGCGTCGGTGTTATGAAAGGACCTTTCCGATAGTCAGCCATCCGTGACATTTCGTTCCGAAAACCTTGTGGCCATTATAGAAGCTACAGCTTTTACAGATTTATTCCAAATTCGACATAAAGCATTTGGAAATGAGCTGGTTAGTAGTTAGCATTATTTCCCAGTTCTTCAGCAACCTAGCGAAAAATCTTGGTGTATCTTTCATGCCAATCGCTTGTTTAAGGAATCTGGAGCTCTGGGATAAAGGGAGTGGGCGAGAAAAATTTTGAATTTCCCCATACATTAAAGTTGATCTTACCTTAAGAAGTCAAAGTTCAACAGACGCAACCTCACCTATCATGTATAGCCACTGAACAGACACTTTAACTCAGAAAAGAATGGTGTAACCATGCAAATGGTTTAAAATCAGGTTTCAAATACATGGAGCATATAACAGATAATTAGAAGGACGCAGTTAGATCTTCATATAGACCAAACAAAGCTAAAACTGGAAAGAAATAAAGATCTGATTTTAATTAAATTTTAATTACAAATAAGTGTATTTTACATTCTAGTCGAATATCATCAAAAACGAATATGCTGGTAATATACCCATTGTATCCAATATACATATGGCAACTGAAGCGGTGTATGGTATTCAAGCAACAGAATTTCAAACATCAGACGACTTTGAATACGTTTTTCTTGTTAACAGCAACTTCTTTGAATTTATCCACTTTGATAAAATAAATGAAGACCAACCACCCACACATCTTGCACATGAGGTAAGGTTTTATTAGAATATAAACGACACCTGTTTATTTACTAATGGTAACCTATTGTGTATAATAGTAAATGCGGAGGACAGGGCACCACATCATTATGACGTCCTCGTGTGGTATCTCCAACCACTGCATGCGCAATAATTCCGCGCAATCTGCTTAGGCATTGACTTAACGGTTTACCTTAGTGACAGTTCTCCCATTGGTTGATTTAATACAGATATTATTTCCTTGCTAGTGATTGGTTGATTTAATACACATATTAAATGGAATTAATATAGATATTAAAAACGATGCTCTCATTTGTTGACTTAATATACATATTAAATCGATTTAATATGTATATTAAATGTCGAATTAATATGTGTATTAAATCATCTTTTTGTCCACATCCGCCAGCCATGATTTAATACACATATTAAATCGATTTAATATGGATAATAAAAACAGTTCTCCCATTGGTTGATTTAATACAGATATTATTTCCTTGCTAGTGATTGGTTGATTTAATACACATATTAAATGGAATTAATATCGATATTAAAAACGATGCTCTCATTGGTTGACTTAATATGCATATTAAATCGATATTTCCTTGCTAGTGATTGGTTGATTTAATACACATATCGATATTTCCTTGCTAGTGATTGGTTGATTTAATACACATATTAAATGGAATTAATATAGATATTAAAAACGATGCTCTCATTGGTTGACTTAATATACATATTAAATCGATTTAATATGTATATTAAATGTCGAATTAATATGTGTATTAAATCATCTTTTTGTCCACATCCGCCAGCCATAGACGGAAACATGTTTAAGAACATGACCCAATTTATGCTTAGCAGACTCCATTTCTCCCATTGTCTTTTCTACGAAACGTCAGCCGATCAAACGATAGACTGTAAGAATTATGATACCCCATATAGACCGTGTTAATAGAACTTCTTAAAATCATAGGGTGTTTGTTTGTTTTGTTTGCTTTTATGCCGACATTTGGGTCCTGTTATCCACTGTTAATATTAATATATTATGTGTAGCTTGTGGTTGGTGAACGATATGAGATAGTTGTAACGACTTGTGAAGGATTATATCGTTATAGAACACAGGATATTATTAAAGTAACTGGTTATCAAGGTACCACAGCGAGATATATTCTTCTCCACAGGTAAATACATTCTTCTTTTATTTCATCGAGGTCCAAAATCCGGGTTTAATCCATCGCCATTATAATTTATAGTGTGACGACGTGTGTCCTGTATAAAGAAATAGTGTCCTTCATAAAGAAGGGGTATGTATACACTTAATCCTAGATCATATCACTTCTGATTCCAGGAGTTCGCATACACAGCATATTCTGTATTAAACTCACTGGTTACGTGACACCATGCTTTTTATAATTTATGTGTACGTGTTTGGTCCAGATCTAAATTGTCGCTCATTTTACTTACTTGAGTTGCGATCTGGAACAAATTTACCATTTTGGTTGAACTTGGATATATTATGAACGAAATAAACAAAACCTTGAAATAAGTTCAGTGTATCTGTATAATTTTCTCGTCTAGAACTGGCGATGTGTTAAACATGAGATCAGAGAAAGTACACGAAGAGATGATCTCAAGGGCCTTACACCACACAGTAACAACATTTAACATGGGTAAAATCATTGATTACACATCCACGGAAAATATTAATATAGAGCAGGTTCAAGGTAAATATTTAAGCTTTTTTTGTTATTCTACTTCCATCTATTGGTGCTCTCGCTTAGTGTTCTCCTTGAAGTTGTACGCCAATCTGGGTTTTGGGCTGGCGACCGCACGTTGTTAACTAACGTGTCGACGAGACATTAAATCCTGTTCTATGATTGTTCCTCTTCGCTTTCTTCTCACTCATCTTTTTCAACAGTTATCTAACCTCCTCTATGCTGAATGGTTGTGTGATATTTATGGGTTGATTTTATTTTGTAGACAATGTAAGCGGTCAATTATACTATGTTATATTTGTGGAATTATGGAATGATACCAAACTACCAGAGGAGCTTAAATATAAGGTATGCATCGAATCCTTCTGATTTATAGTTAATAGACTATTATTCTTCACCAACACGACCAATGAAGAATTGTGCCAGTGTACTATGGGAGAGGGGGTATCCTGGCCTGTAGTTGTCAATATTCTATCAGTAGACACCAACGAATACACACATGAATCTCGTCAAGATTATCTTTCATCTCAGGATCCTTCGCCCTGCACCAATGATAAGAGGCAAACCGGACTGGGAACTTTCTATACAACACCGCAATCGAGCCTGGGTAACCTGGGACACCATCATTCCCAGTGCAAAGAATACATTGTCCATGGGCCAACATCTCCTACGAAACAATTTACAGATGAACCAGAGGCTGTAAGAATGACGAAATCTATATATAATTGTTTTTCAGATTGATGAAATCTTAATGGAGCTTGTTGATAACTATCGATCCAATAGATTGAGTAAAAGCGTACAGAGTGCCCGACTTTATCAAGTTCATGTTGGTACATTCGATAAACTTCGACAACTGATAATGGACTCCAACCCTGATGCAAATTTATGTCAATACAAAACTCCAAAAATCACTAGAAATTCGAAATTACTTGGTTTTCTTCTAGAAAACCTAGTTAAATAAGATGTCATTTATACAATTTTAGTTCTGCGATAGTGGGAACTGGGTGAACGCGATTAGTCTTCTGGTTCTAGTCAGTAGCATGCTCTTTAAGTTTGTCGTATGCTCTAGGGGAGATCTCTAAGATGGTGACAGGCTAGATTTATTGTCAATAAAACAAAAACAAAGCCATGATGTGTCCCTCTTTATCTGCATCTGCCATATCGACAATGTATGCATGTCCATCGTGCATACAGTCCTAAGCCTCGTCCACATTCACGAATTCATAGGATGTCTAAAAGATAACACCCTTCTGGTAGATTGTTTATTGTTTTAAAACATTATATTCTTTACGTGTATTGTATTAAAAACATTATATTCTTTACGTGTATTTATCTGTTATGTGTACATTATGTGTGTTTTAAACGATTTATTTATGTTAGATCGATTTGAGGGTTTTAAACCATGTAATATTTATCGGTGTGACATTTACCAATGTTTTCTTTCTTTACAACTGAGTTGCTAAGTATTGTTAACAGTGTTATATGTAACATGAAAAAAAACAACATTTTTTGCTATTAATTAATGCTAAGTAGGCCTATCTACACATATCGTAAACAATGTTAACACGTTACTACCCGTCTTACAATTAGATCGCCAGTTATAGACTATAGTATCGTGCATGAAACAGGATATGCTTACTATGTCTAGTTATAGTGCATTCTCGGAAAGCAATCGCTGTTTATAGTTAACAGGCCATTTAAAGATAACACCTTGGGCGTTAACATGGCAATGCAAATAAGACAAGTTCAACACGGTTACTAATATCGGCTACAATATTTCGAACAAGGCCTCCCTGGCGCTGTACTGGGTTTAATTTTTGGTCCACGTTGGTACTAAATGGCTGTCAGTGTACAAATCTAATAAAGAAAAGGCCGCCCATACACCCCAAATTAGGTGACCCCTTTTGTGGCCCATGAGCCTACATACTCACTGTCAACGAACACAGTCCGATCAGAAACAATTCCTAAAAAAGGAACTACTAAGTGCCCTAAGTTTGGTTTGTCAACCCCATACTTCAGAGACCCCAGCACTATCTGTCTTACATAGCCAGTTATAAGTATCGTGCATAAAACAGGATATGCTTACTACCTCTAGAGCATTTACTAATTATAGTGCATTCCCGGAAACCAATCGCTGTTTATAGTTAACAGGCCATTTAAAGATAACGCCTTGGGCGTTGTCATGGCAATAAGACAACAGATACTATTATCGGTTACAATTTTTCGAACAAGGCCTCCCTGGCGCTGTACTGGATTTAATTGTTGGTAGCCTTCCAACGATTTTGTACGTCCACGTTGTTGTAGGCTGTCAGTGTCCAAAACTAATAAAGAAAATGCCGTCAACACACCCCAAATGAAGTGACCCCCTTTGTGACCCATGAGCCTACATACTCGCTGTCAGCGAACATAGTCCGATCAGAAATAGTTCCTAAAAATGGAACTTCTAATTAGTGCCCCAAGTTTGGTTTGTCAACACTACTTCGGAGACCCCAGCACGCATCTGCTAACCTGCATAATTATACGCCTATTTTCACTAATCAAATGGTGCAACTTCAGCATTATTACTCTTGCCTTTTATGCAAAAATAAACTTAAAAGATACCTGTTTTGGATCAGAACATCTGCGATGTTGGGTTTCATTCCAGAAGAATTTCCGTCGTGGTTTCCACTTGCCGTTGATGCAGGAGGCCTGACAAGAACAACTGTCTTGTCGATCGGATGGTACGCAAAACCGAGGTTCCGTGTACACAGGTGCGTAAGTAAAAGCTCCTTAAGCAGTTTAAATTCGATGAGTAGGCCGTAGCGATGCTGTCCGGGGAAAATTACCCTCATAGAGCAGGAGCCCGTGGGGTTCAACCTAGCTGAAAAGCTAACCAATGTATATATACATGTATGTCACAAGGTTCAGTATGGGTCACTGTCAGGGGATATGAACGTCTGCCGCGCCCGTTGTTGTGGGTGTGGTCAAGAGGGTAAAAATAAATGCACCCCAATAATTATAGGCTAGACTAGCTCGTTTTATTAACCACGTAAAAGTTGGGAAAATAAACGAGTGCCTCAAAACTAAGCTAGACTAGCTCATTTGCTAACCGCACGAAATTTGTTGCAAAATGTTCAGCATATCCACGTGTATCAAGAATCACCGTGCCAGACATTTTCCGTGGTGGGGTGCCCCTACCAGACGTCCATAAATGCCCTATCCCAATAGCTAAACTAGATTAGCTCATTTACTAACCGCATATGCCAGACATTTTCAGTGGTGGGGTACCCCAGCCAGACGTCCCCAATTGACCCACCCCAAAAGCTAAGCTAGACTAGCCAGACTAAATAAACGGGTACCCCAAAACTACGCTAGACTAGCTCATTTACTAACTGAATGAAATTTGTCGCATATTCACTTGTATCAAGAATCACCGATACCAGACATTTTCAGTGGTGGGGTATCCCTGTCAGATGTCCCCAATTGACCACCCCCAAAGCTAAGCTAGCGGTTTCATTAGTTGCTGTAGTACAGGCAAATTGAGCTTTGTTGAGTGGCTTTCTGAATGAAGATATACTACGATCTTGTCCCTGAAACCGCCATCGGTTTCTTCCATCTAGAAACTGTCTGTCATCATTTAATACATTTTGGTAAGTGTGACCTTCAGTAGCATGTAATGTTGCTTTGCGATCTGGAGTTTCAACATTCGTGTCATTGTTGTCCCAGACAGCTGCTAATGTGTATACCGTCAGGCGCATCACATTGCTCAGACTGTACCTAATATGCAAAATCAGTCTCGAGACCCTTTGTTTCACTGTAATTAATGCAGCGTCCCGGTTTATTCAAACTCTGAAGGGATTATTTTAAGCCAGTTAGTGAACCTAATCTGAGGCCTAAAACAGTGTGCTTCCATGGCTTGATAATACCACGAGTAGCATTGTAAATGACATTGGATGCCATTGCAGTCACCACGTGGTCGATGGTTTCCTGGTACGCATCACATCCACTTCGTGCTGAGCCACATAAAAGGTTCTTGAAAAACAGGTCCAATTGTTTGGGTGTGTCTGGGGCGTATTCCTTGAGATTATGGACTGTTGCTGGATCTGGAGTCCTGGTCTTTGGTAACTGCATTATTAGGGATCGAAGATGTAGAGCTGCACACCGTAACTTGTGTTGCTTGTATCATTGTGGAGACGTGAAGTGGTCTCTGATATTTCGGTTTAGAATTTGAGCCTGATAGGAGATGATATCTACCTCAGCCCCGCTATTGCTTGCAAACTCAGCTTTATACATTTCAAGAAAGTGGGCGCGACAGGATTTATGATGTTCCACTTCCTTCGCTATAAGATTGACACCACTCCTTATGCGATCATTGGTTGATTCACTGACCCGTTCAAGCAGGAACTGACAACCTGCTAATGTAGTAATCTTGACTAAATTGTCTTCTTTTCTTGCATGTTTTTCCACAGAATATGCATTCACCTTTGAGCAATCCTTGTTGGTTTGACTTCGATAGAGAACTACCCTGCCTGGTCTCGATTCGGGTCTTTTTGGAAAGCACATCACTGAATAGTGTGGCTCAGGATGTTTACGCCTCACCGCTGTATATCTCTTCAAAAAGCATCTTGACATGGAAGACGATTGCTGTATAAATATTGACGTAAACAATGACGTAAAAGTGTAATAACATTAAAGATAACAATTTAGATAAAAAAGAAACTTAACCTGTGTCCAATATGTTTCCCACCAGTGAAAATCGGTGATTCTCGATACATGTGGATATGCTGAAAAATTCGCAACAAGTTTATGCGGTTAGTCAATTAGCTGGTCTAGCTTAGCTTTTGGGGTGGGGCAATTGCGGACATCTGGCAGAGGTATCCCACCACTGAAAATTTCTGGCATCGGTGATTCTTGATACAAGTTAATATGCCGAACATTTTGCAACAAATTTCATTCAGTTAGTAAATGAGCTAGTCTAGCTTAGCTTTTGGGGGTGGGGCAATTGTGGACGTCTGGCGGGGGTACCCCACCACCGAAAATGTCTGGCATCGGTGATTTTCGATATGCTGAACAATTTGCAACCAGTTTTATGTGGTTAGTAAATGGGCTAGTCTAGCTTAGCTTTTGGGGGTGGGGCAATTGCGGACGTCTGGCGGCGTTACCCCACCACTGAAAATGTCTGGCACCGGTGATTCCTGATACGAGTGAATATGCTGAACATTTTGCAACAAATTTCATGCGGTTAGTAAATGGGCTAGTCTAGCTTAGCTTTTGGGGTGGGTCAATTGGGGGTGTCTGGCAGGGGTACACCACCACTGAAAATGTCTGGCATTGGTCATTCTCGATACATGTGGATATGCTGAACATTTTGCAGCAATTTTTATGCGGTTAGTAAATGAGCTTGTCTAGCTTAGCTTTTGGAATAGGGCATTTGGGGACGTCTGTCGGGGGTACCCCACCACTGAAAATGTCTGGCATCGGTGATTCTTGATACATGTGGATATCCTGAACATTTTGCAACAAATTTCACGCGGTTAACAAATGAGGTAGTCTAGCTTAGTTTTGGGGTACCCGTTTATTTAGTTTGGCAGACAAGCCCCACCACCTAAAATGTCTGGCGGTGGTCATTCCCAATACATTTTGATATGCTTAACATATTTCAACAAGTTTTACGTGGTTAATAAAACGAGCTAGTCTAGCCTATAATTATTGGGGTCCATTTATTTTCCCCTCTTGACCACACCCACCACAACGGGCAGGGCAGACGTTCATATCTTGTGACAGTGACCCATACTGAACCTTGTGACATAGAAACCGGGCTCCGGGTCTATCATAGCACACACAGTGCTGCAATTTGGGTTTTCAGTGATACAAGGGAGATAAATCCTTTTGGAGTAAACGGATGTAGATCACCATTAATTTCCCCATTGAGATAGACGAACTACAATTTGTGGGTACCGAGATGGTGAAATTTATTGGTGGTCTTCCTCCAAATTCACAATTGGATCTATAATACACCCCGCTTCCCTCACCCCCCTCCAATAAAATATCATAATTACGATACACACTATACCACTCCCTTTTTTGAGTCTAGAATGGAAGATAAGTTTTCGAATTGACATTTTTTGCTAGGTTTTGGTGAGAGAGAGAGAGAAATGGGGTTTGACAACCAATCCACACAAACTGAGCAAAAGAGGTCAAAATTAAAATAACAATAGAATTAATGGGGAAGTTAATGGTGATATTTTCCTTCAATTGTTTGAGCAAAATATGTTGGCCAATTTCAACACAAAATTCTATAAAAAATAATTTAAAAAATATTTATTGTAAGCATACAGTAATTTATATCAAATAAAATTAAACAATCAATCAATGTTGTATGTATATATAAAAGCTCTTCCTGGCCCTTTAAGTTTATACAGACATTTTGAAAGTTAAAAAACTCTAACCACTTCAGATTCTTTATATTCCTTTTTTATCTGGTAATAAAACAATGCGGAAACAAAGATGCAAATTCATGGGTCTCTTAATTAACAAGCCAGCTTTGGAGTTAAAAGAGAAAGTATCGATCACTTTAAACAAAGAAGCCATCATTGGGCATCAGCAAGTGCTAATGGGTTAATACATGGTAACAAAATCCTTGGATTGAAAGCATTACCGCCATTACCGGTATATGTATGTTCATTTCATTCAGATTCTCTCTGAACATCATATGTGGCATATTAATTTGTCAATTAAAGACAAATCTATTTGCATTTTTGGCTATATACTGTTGAGAATATTTCAATAATCTTCAATGCTAAATATAAATCATTTAAAAAATCCTATAACTTTTTGACAAACTGAGACATCCAAAATATGATTTCAAACTTATAAGCATTCCAGACATAAAGTTGTTTACTATGTTGACAGAAGCATACATTTGCCCAGAAATGGCATAACTTTGCTGGTTAACACATCTATGGAGAACTACCCACATAATCACTCTTATGGCATTATATATATATATCACACACTCCTGATTCTACATGGTAATATTTGTCATATAGAGGTCAATGATTAGGTACTTAACAGGGCATTCAGTAAGATTAGATAAAGAGGTGACAGAATATGCTGAAAATTTCAGTCATATTGCTTCACTCTGAACTGAGATATTAGTGATTCATGTTTAGGCTAGCCTTGATTATCATTACTAACTTTGGTACAATGATAAAAAATGACTTGATTATCCATTTTTACAATAAATCATCTGCCACAAAATGTATTCAAATCCAATAAATATTGCAGACTAGCAATGTGATCAGGATTTGATTATGGTCTGGATAAGTTAATTAATGTCTAATTAATAGTTTTTATAACATTTCAGACCTAAAGAAAGACCTACAATAAGCAGATTTAGCTCTTGCTTAATGTATGTTTAACTTTACATATTGACAGGAGGGAGATAATAAAATAAACATACTGGTGCTCCTAACAGATGCAGATGATACCCAATTTATGATAAAAATGAAGATAATGATTCTTATTCAGTCTACTTCTTCACTCACATCCTCTTCATATCTCTTTGTGATGTCTATTATATCATCTGAAATAAGAAAATAGATTACAATTTTCAATTAAAGTAAATTGCCCCCCCCCCCCCAAAGATTTTTCAAACTTATCCATAAATTTGTTGCATTCACTTGACAACATACAATATAATTACAGTAATGAAGAATGCGTAGAAATGTATGAATAATGGAGCTGGGTTGGGGACCCGGAGTGGTGTTTATTTCACTATTTCACAAGAGTGGAATCGAAACTGAACCACTTGACTCATTGACAAACCTTATGTACATATTTTGATGTGGTTACATGTTAATAGATCTGTTCTATTTATTAAAAAATTGATATAAGAAAGTAACCTGCTAGAATACTTGCAGATCTTCGTAAAACATTATCATTATCTCTGTATTCATCATATCTTATCTTACCAGCTAAAAATACACGATCACTGAAATTAAATACAACAGAATAATTACTTACTTCATATTTATTTTTGATCTAGTAATTGGGTGATTTGATCAGTAATGCGTAGATTGGTCAAATCCAGTTCAACCTACTAATCAAACCCTAAAATTCCTCAGAAAAGAAAAGGCTTTGATCAAGGATCTTAACCTTTATGCGGACATATATGAATTATAAGGTATTTTTGAAAATATCAAAAACTGCAAACAGCTTATGTGTCATTTATAGGGTTGGTAGCTGTAGAGTACCTACTACCTAGATTTGTTTTCAGATCTCGATAACTAGAATGATCAACACAATTCTAACTATAAAGCTTGCACTGAGCGCAGAACAGATTAGGCACTTGCAACCAGCAAAACTATTTAAAGGAGGGGGATCCACAAGACCACTTGTTTCCGATAATGTAATATTTTTAGTTTCTTATCTTGAATGCTGCCACTACCTAACTTCCATTCTATTTGCAGCATTATACTCGAAATTAAGTAGCGGACAATGTATAAAATTGTTGCTAGACAATGAACCAGCTCCTTACAAATATTAAGGATATGGTTGTGGGGTTAAAAATCATGAAATTTAAAACTATGTATAAAATTGTTGCTAGACAATGAACCAGCACCTTACAAATATTAAGGATATTGTCGTGGGGTTAAAACTAAAATATTTCAAAAAAGTTAATATTTGTTTGATTATCTTAACACTCAACCAATTAGAAAGAACCATATCCATATATATATTTAGAAGCGGGGGCACCGCTTTCTGAATGGGATATAGTCCCCTGCTTACTGCTAATATTTTGTTATTAATAAGAACTATATACCTATCATTTGGGAGCCACGTTGGAGGTCAGGTGTGTTTGATCCCTGCATTTAAAGTATATCCAGATTTTCTAGTGATGGTCTCCTCTGTCAGTTGTGCAGGAAAGAGGGCTCAACAACAGACAATGTATAGTCATTCGAATGGGACAAAATAAAAACAGGTCACATTGGCGTGCATGTAAAAGATAATTTGGTTTCTAAAGCATTTACAAGATTGCACCAAGTGAGCAAGATATTCTCTACAGTGTGCAAAAGAAATTGTAGACTATGAAAAGATGGACAGATGAGGGCAATATACAAACACATTATTTGAACCAAGAGTGGTCTTCATCCCTTATACTATTGTAACATTATTAGGTAGACATCTACATTAAAATCTTACCCTTTCTTTAAATTAACAGCAATTTTATCCCGTAAATTAGGTTGAAAAACACTAATTCTATGCCAATCTACATGGTTCACTCTTTCACCTGTAAAAAATTAAACAAAATATATGAATTTTTAAAATCTGTTATTGTTGTAAAGTGAGGCTTTAACTAAGACATTTCATAAATAATCTGTAAAGACAAAACTCCAAATTATCAAAAACCCCAATGTATTATTGTTGTAAAATGAGGCTTTAACTAAGACATTTTATAAATAATCTGTAACCCCAATGTATTATTGTTGTAAAGTGAGGCTTTAACTAAGACATTTCATAAATAATCTGTAAAGACAAAACTCCAAATTATCAAAAACCGCAATGTATTATACCACAAGGGAGACAAATAGATCTAAAAATCTTGGCCTGTATTTTTGTATAATGGGTGCTGTTGTATTGTAGTTTATTAAGATCACATAAATCACAATGTTCTTTACAAATCTCTTTGTGTAAATAATTAGAGCTTATGATCTAACTTTTTTTATCTTCTATTAATTCATTTGGACACAGCCCATTCTTAGTTGATGCACCTAAAACAGTGGAACATTCTTCCAGAAGTCATTAATTCATTTTAAACAATTTCAGGACCATCACAGAAATAAGCTTAAGCATAATGTGTGCTTTTGATGTCATCCTTGATTCGTCATGACCAGGTGTGACAATCCCAATGTGTAGTGTAGTAAAAATGAGATTATTTAATAATTAAATGTTAAGTTTAGGTGCAATGCATATTGATGTTGTTTTTATCTGTTTATGGTGTATCAATAAAAATCTTATCTTATCTTTAATTGAGTAATGTTATCAGGATTAATAACAACTACTCTTTGCGATAAGAGTATGGCTAGTGCTATATAAGTGTACACATTATTATCATTATGAGGAATATGTAACCGTTTTTTTTAAGTTACATGTTAAAATTATGACAGTATATTGATGACAGTCTAATCCCCCATATTACAAAATGCTATACACTCTGTTTTGATTAACTTACCTGACTGTTTGGTATAGACATCATTGGTTGCTACAGACAGTACAACAACGGATCTTTGATCAGAACCTCTTAGTTCAGCATCTCGACCTAGTCTACCAATTATCTGAACCCGGTTTAAACCTACAGAATATAGCAAATAATTAAGTAAATCACACAAGAAGAGGACATAATAAAAGAATTTATAACAACCACAAACATCCATGGTTTCCATTGATTCAAAATAATAGTAAAGAACAAACCATTTCTTACTTTTTTCATATTTGTTTCCTGTTTCATCTTCCATACCAGTAGTTGAAAATGATCTTCTCCATTGCACAATAGATCTGCCTGTGCTTATCACCTACAAAAATAAATAGACAATCGTTGTTTTGCCTTAAAATTTTGTAACAACTGAATAGGTACAAATTAGACATTTAAAGCGAGATAAAACAAGAGTATTAACAAAATAAAATTGACACATTATTTTTTTTTTTATTTACTCTACAAAAATTCAACATAAAAAGAGCATATAGGAATTATCACTTTCAACAAGACAAGGCATTTAATTAATTCTACATAATATCATCATATCCAATAAGTAATTATAAATTTCATAAAATAATAGGCCTACTCAACAAGAGAATATTATTGACAATGACATTATATAGATTCTGAATCTATATAATGTCATTGTCAATAATATATCGATATTTAACAAGAAAACATTATCTATTTTGTAGATTTAAGATGAAGAGCCAAACGCTCTTGTTACAATACTAAAAGATGGGTGGCAGGCAACGCAACATATGCAAACAGCAGCTAAATTGTTCGACATGTCAAGGCGTGAGTTGAGGGCATTTACAAGACAATTTCATACGAAATCTTAACTAAAGAAAGAATTCAAATTTTAGTAGATATCCGATAGGCCTACTTCAATTTTGATTGGCTAAGCACTAAAATCAATCTTAAATTATTATCTAATCAAACTATTAAAAATTGGATTTCATCTAACTTTAACTTAGTTAAAATTTTCTGAAACGGGCCCCTGATTATAATTTTTGTCGTTTGAGAATTCACACGATTTTATAAATAAAAGTGAAACAAGGGCCATAACTGTATACAGATATATAGGCCAGGTAATTAACGGAAATTGCTGAAATTCAAATGGATTCATATCTTTTTTACTAACTAATCTAAATGACTAATAAAAATTTCATACAGATCAGCAGAGATAACTTTAACTTTCGCGAGATGTAACAAGTCAAATTGAAATAAGGGCCATAACTCTAGAACTACCGGTGTAATTAACAGAAATCAAATGGACACAGATCACCCACGAAACAAGGGCGAAAGTTATTTTTAGTCTTTCTCTCCCTTTCCCTTTTTCCCCCTTTTGCATGGCGATTTTTGTTGAGTTTTTGGTGTAGAATCGAAGAAAAGGTTTTGAAAATGCATTTTCTGCCAGGTTTTGGTGAATATTCATGATTTTGAGACGGAAGGATACAAGAGTTGTGAGGTTGGTTACGTTGAAAGGGAGGGCCGAAAATTGCAAGGTTAGCTGTCTCTATACTTCCAGCTTGTCTATCCAACGCCGGATTAACCATGGGGCACAGGCCCCAGGGCCCACCACATTAGGGGGCCCCCCCACAAAAATCTCAATTGCGCGCCTCGAGCATAGTCGGACCGAGGATTCCAACGGCCGGTGACCTAGTGACGGGGCCCCTCCGATGCTTCGAGGGCCCTCCATCGGAAGTCCCTTGGGCCCCCTCAATCCATGTTGTGTTGCGATCGACATCCGAGAATTCGGTGTAATCTGGTGATGGGTGTAACACATGTTTTTTTATTGTCGTGAGATCTTCTATCGGACCGACCATCGTCTAACTCGAATTATCGTATAACTCGAACACATTACACGTTCCCATCATTTCGAGTAGCGCGAATTTTGCTTCAGATTGACGTACGATTGTATATTATAAGCTGTAGTTGTTGTTATTGTTGCTATTTGTTGTGGGTATAAGCTGAATTTGATGAGATGCACACCATGATCACAAAAAATATTCATATTTCTTGATTAAATCTCGTATTACCATTTTGTTTGTCAAACATCGAGTCCGGCTTGGTCGTAACGTTACGGCCTCCATTCATCAAATCATCGTGGGGGTATACGATTCCAAATCAAGTAACCCCGTTATTTATCACGGAGCGACTTCAAAATTAGGTTTGATGTCGCTCTGCCCACTTACAGTCTCCTCCTCTAGAATGTCATCATTTCATAGCACTCGCATGGATTTGTCCACTGAAATTACGCCAGAATGCGCTAATTTGGTGGCAGAATTTTATTTTTTTCTGGGTAGGTACTTCTAAATGGCTCCAACACAAGTGCCTGAAATGCCAGGAAATCACGTTTCTGGCCTCCAATTTCTGAAAATTTCGGAGGGGGGGGGAGAAAACCCCCTGACCCCCTATGCGGGGGTCAGTGATCAGGGGCCCCCACATGTTCCAGGGCCCCCACCATGTTTAATCCGGCATTGTATCTATCTCAAGTTTTTCATGAAGAACCTCATACATGCTTTTGGGCAAGAGTTTGCCATATGTTGCTCTATCTGTGGCAGAAAGTGTTTTACCCAACGAATATTATTTTGGGAAAAAGTTACGACTAGTCTTAGAGACAAGAATTAACATTGAAATCAATGGGGAAATAATTAGTGATCTGTGGCCAAATGGGATTCTTATCTCTGTACATGTAATATCAATTTGTAAACAATTACTTTTGATGACGACTTCTGGCGTTGAAGACAAAGGAAATTGTGCCCACTGCATGACTGCACTCCTGACTTCATAAATTATAAATAAAACATTTTATTTTATGATCAGTAGTGGAATACCACGTTTTATCAGTGAAATAAAAGTGTTATTCCACTGGCTAGCAAAAATACGTGTATGTTTTTTTTTACCTAAAATGATTTTAAAATCATAAAATAAATAGAACATTTGTCGTTGTGTCGTGAATAACATATTTTATTTCATCTCTAAGCAAGAAAACGTTTATATTTTAACTCATGCTACGCATTCGTGAAAATATAAGTTTTCTTGCTTCTCGATGAAATAAAACATGTTATATTCACTCTAAAACGACAAATATATCCTCTATTATATGGACCGGTATTTGTAATCATTATATAATATTTATCACATTAATTCTATTTTATAACAGTTTAACAAATGAGACTTTAGTATGTTCTACATGCCCTCACCCTCTTGCTCATAACATTATTCATTGTTTAAATGACAGCTTCGAATAAATTCGCAAATCTTAGATTTAAATTGACATATAAAATTGGAACAACGTGGTGAACAGTTTCCTTGTTTTAACGCATGCGCTGTGTGCAATGTAAACATTGAAGGGAAAGTAGGTCTGTGACATATATAATATAACACTAACAGTCTATGGTCTGTGAAGATCAAAGTTGAAGTGATTTGAGTGTATACGGAAATGGAACATCCATACGGAAATAGTGTCCTCTCTCTTAAAATTTGTGACACTACATAGATGATTTCTCGTCGAACACGATGGAAAATATGACGCTTACATTATTCCAACCGGGATTTGATATATTCTTCATATTATTTAGTAAGTATCATCAATGGCAGTGTCTCTCTCAATCTTGTCATAATTATATTACTATGTAGCCCATACCTATAATACACTATCGCCCTATTTTTAAATATTGTCAAAACCTTGTATTTCTGTGCCTGTTTGTCCTTCTTCTCTTTTTTGTATTAGTAGGCCTATCTTAAATTATTTGAACCCATTGGGTTACATATAGATGCATGTACATGTAGCTCTGTATTATTTTCAAAGAAAAGTAGGCCAACTGTTACACTTACAATCTACAATTTATTTATATGGGGAACAGTAGCCTACATTTTTGTTATATATATTTTTTTTTTGTAGGCTACCGTATATCATAATCATTATTGAAAACCTTGTATTATTAATCTAAATATTGAATTAGTTTACTTTGAAGAAGCAAATTTCAATCAGTTATGCGTTGTCATGGGTGTGGCTATTAGTTGGGAGTTATAAATATATCTGATTTGATGGACCCATATAATTTATTGCTACATTTTGGCCTACATCTATTGGACAGGCAACTCTGCAGATAAATGTATCAGCTACCATAAATTAATTGAAACTTGGTGTAACATCACTAAACAAACATGTAGCCTACACAGATCGAGTGTATGGATGTTTTAGAGTAGAAACAAAATGAATGTTGTGCTGATTTGCACCAACCAGGATAATGTTCAAGAAAGAAAAGCGGCCAACTCCTAAATTACATAGATATATATATAATACTCTTTTAACCGTTATATGATTACATTTTCAACTTCTTCAGAATCGTTACACAGATTTTTAACAAAATTTGTAACATACATAGGTACCGTACTGTTCATAATTGTTCCTGGGTGGTGCTAATTCAGATTTATTCAAAATAAAGTAAAGTATTGGCTCCATGTGGGTTGGGTGGGGCTACCTCAAAGAAGAGAAAATTTAGACAACTTCACAAAAGTGCTTAATGGAGATATTGTTGGATGGGGCATACTCAAATTGGTTATAAAAATGGGATATTGTAGGACAGTCATTTTCTTATTACCACTTGAACCTCATTTTGCTTTCTGTTAGGTAGGGGTCTGTGTACATCTCGCTTTTACAGTGAAACTTAGGATTTTCTCTAAGCGTTCAACATATATAGCAGGAAAATGTACGGTTTCGCTATAAAAGAGAAATGTATACAAAACTCCCCCACCCCATCTACCCCCAATCCAGGACTATAGCAATACAGGGTAGTTTGTTTATTTGAGCAATGACTTTGGGGGCAATATCAGAGTATCACCTCAATGATATCTTTAATGCATTAGAAAAGAAACATTTTAATTCATAACAGTGTTAGTTGGAAGAATACAAGTTCATGCATCCTTTAGGAGCCAATGTGGCTCAGTGGATATGATGCTAGCTCACGAACCAGAAGGTCCTGGTTTCAATCCTTGTGTTGGCTGAGAATGTTTTCCAGCCTGGTTTTGCCTTGTCAATGATTTTGGACGAGTTTCCCTTGCCAGTAATGTATTAAGACGGGCCTGTAAAGGAAAAGTGTTAGATCACTTGGGACAAAAACCAAAATCTAGTGTACATACTTGTAAAAGATCCTTTGACAGCTGGAATTCAAGTGCTGAAAAGAACTGCCATAAGTTGAAATCCCCTTTTCATTCATTCAAGTACATGTATCCTAAAAATTTTGATTTTCTTAGTTGGAGTAACTTCAATAGTTTTGAGGCAAACCATTCAACCTGTTTATCGAGGATTTTTTTGTGATGATCAAAGTTTAATGCATCCATATAAATCAAGTACTATAAATGCAGCTTTACTCTACAGTGTATCCTTCATAGTACCTTTTGTCACAGTAAGTATCTGAATTATTTTTTGTCCCCCGCCTTTCGAAGAAAGTTGGGGGACTATTAAAATGGGTTCGTCCGTCTGTCTGTCTGTCTGTCCGTCTGTCTGTCTGTCCGTCTGTCTGTCCGTCACACTTTTTGGGACACAATAACTCTCTTCCTAATTGAGCTAGAATGTTCAAACTTGGTGTATGTGTTTATTAGATCAATGCCTTGATGGAGTTCGAAGATGAGCATTTTCCGCTTAGGGTAAGCAGAGATAAGCAATTTGATTGGTTGATGCTTTGGGACACGATAACTTTAGTTCTAATTAAGTGAGATTGATGAAACTTGGTGTATAGTTTCATTATAGTAATACCTTGACTAAGTTTGATAATGAGCATTTTCTGCTTAGGGTAAGCAGAGCTATACGCAATTTGATTGGTCGAGAATTTGGAACACAATAACTCTCCTTCTAATTGAGTCAAAATGTTCAAACTTGGTGTATATGTTTATTAGGTCAATGCCTTGATGGAGTTCGAAGATGAGCATTTTCCGCTTAGGGTAAGCAGAGATAAGCAATTTGATTGGTTGATGCTTTGGGACACGATAACTTTAGTTCTAATTAAGTGAGAGTGATGAAACTTGGTGTATAGTTTCATTATAGTAATACCTTGACTAAGTTCGATAATGAGCATTTTCTGCTCAGGGTAAGCAGAGCGATACGCAATTTGATTGGTCGAGACTTTGGAACACAATAGCTCTCCTTCTAATTGAGTTAAAATGTTCAAACTTGGTGTATATGCTTATTAGGTCAATGCTTTGATGGAGTTCGAAGATGAGCATTTTCCGCTTAGGGTAAGCAGAGATAAGCAATTTGATTGGTTGATGCTTTGGGACACGATAACTTTAGTTCTAATTAAGTGAGAGTGATGAAACTTGGTGTATAGTTTCATTACAGTAATACCTTGACTAAGTTCGATAATGAGCATTTTCTGCTCAGGGTAAGCAGAGCGATACGCAATTTGATTGGTCGAGACTTTGGAACACAATAACTCTCCTTCTAATTGAGTTAAAATGTTCAAACTTGGTGTATATGCTTATTAGGTCAATGCCTTAATGGAGTTCGAAGATGAGCATTTTCTTCTTACGGTAGGCAGAGATAAGCAATTTTTGGATGACACTTCGTGTTCAGTTTGATTGGTCGATACGTTTGAAAAAAATAAATGTGCGATTAATTAATATGTGTCATCTATTTATTTTGTTTATTATTAAAATTTTTTCATTGGTATTTTGAATGTATCACTGTTACAACGAGTTTGGTTCTTTTTGATATTCACACATATCGGACCATATCTTTCTGGGTTATGGTTCAACTGGCGTGGTTTCAAATCCTTGGTTGTACGTGACAAGGAGTAAGGTCGCCTGTACAACCTTGTGGGTTTTCTCAAGGTCCTCCAGTTTCCTCCCACTACTAAAGACACTTACGTGCAAGCAAATTATTGAAAAATAATTAACCACATTTTTGTCCCGAAATGGCCTGGTTTGTGTCACGTCGACATTAATTAAACCAAATTTCTCCCTCTTTCTTTCTCTGTGTTATGGTCTCTGATTGTACAGAAAAAAAGCCTGATTTTTAGCTTTATGAGGGTTAACAATTTTTATCATATAGTTTAAATAATCCATACATCCTGATGATGGTTGAGTTTGAATTTTGTAAAAATCGGACCAAACGTGCCAGATAAAACGCAAACAATGTAAAAGTATGTAATTGTGGATCACCTGGAGGTTACAATTTTGATCTGATCTGATTTTGCTCAACTTAAAACATTTGTTTAAATCCCAAAGATCTTGGTTCATTTCAATATTGGTGCATATCGGACGGTAACATCCTGGATTATGGCCCCTATTGTATGAAAACATTGTGATTTTAGCATGTAGATGTAACAATTATTATCTGATTTTAAAGATCGTTTAACTATATTATCGTAAATTCAGACCGAAACTACCCAACAAAATAGTGCTGCTAGAATGTATATTGTGCAAATGTAAATAATGCTAATGCTGTTTACCCTGTCTTGAGGTCAAATTTTTTGTCCGATTTTAATGAAACTTAAAATATATATTTAAAATATATTTCGATATTCACACATTTCAGACCATAACGGCCTGGATTATGGCTCCTGACTGTAGAAAAAAATGCTGGTCAACTGAACTTTTTCATATTTGTTGTAATGTATTGGGTTCATGAGGGGACAAATCCTATAAATATTCAGCATTCTTCTACTTTACACTGCAGAGATATGCCCCCTGTGATACCACATAGGCTACTGCAGTCTATTCCGAGTTCCCCCATTTTCCCCCCAAACCCTGTGAAAGTGATAGAGATCAGAGTTCTTGTAGGTACCTTTGCCTTTCGATTAAGCTCTTGTAGATCATGCTCCACGCAGCGTTTCGTTTGATTAGAGGTAATCCCACTACACACTGCTATTATGAGTGGATATTGTTGTTTTAAATTTTGATTGGTCAGTAGTCTGTCTACCAACCAATCACTAGCTGCCCTACAAAAGCTTTACATTTAGAACGAGTGCCAATATTGGACCAAATATGTTTACATAACGTTACGCCATGGCTCACGATTATGCCTAATTTACCCATGCATAGCAGAATACTGCAGTAAAACTAATTGCGTGACAAACCAGGCTATCAAGTCGAATGAAATGTAAACAATACTGTTTGGAAACGAATATACTTTCACCGTTTTTAATACCTTAAATCACTGTCCAAAGTTTTAGGGAAGACCCAGATTAAACGAAGGACTGTCATGTTGCTGTACTTAAGTGATAGCTTTCATTGAACGGAAAGAATAGACACACTCCCGCATAAGTTCAAGAAACAGACGCTATTTATTTGAGAAGATATTAAACTAATTTATGAATACAAGTATCTATTTTAAAACTCTTTATTTTAGATCGCTTTAGTGGAATATGTGATATTATTGTTCCGGAAGAGACAGCAAGAGCAAAATGGAAATGTTACACAAGATAAAAAAACCTTATGGTTGAGATGGCTGAAAAGATGCCTGCGGCTTCTGATACTCTTCTTCTATGGAGTTGCTATTGTCCATTTTACAACGAATATTTCTAAATATTCACTTGGTCGACTCCGTCCTCATTTTATTACTGTTTGCAAACCAGATTATAGTAAATTCAACTGCAGTGCAGGCTTTATAGATGACCCACATTGCACTGGTGACAATGCAAAACAATTATTAGAAGCTAGGTATATATCTTTGTTTCATTGTCTATAATTCTTTTGTGATAAATACAACTAGTCTTAATATTACCATTTTATGATGAAATGAAATGGAGTTTAAAGTTTAACATCCTACTTTTCTGCAATAGTATGCTGTGTTGTTTAAGGGTAATATTAACCGCCAAGGTTTTTTTTTTATGTGCAAGCCAATTTTTACATGGGACTTAAGTTTTTTAAGTCCACTGACAAAAAGGAATATACATGTACTATATTAAATGTTATTGGTTGATTTGTTTAATTATTAAACAACTTCACTTTTACAATAGATTTATTTAGAATTGAGGTACACCGTCTATTTTAAATTGTTCTATGTTGAAGGATATCATTTCCATCTGGTCATGCTTCAATGGCAGTATACACCATGATTTTTACGGTGGTAAGTATTTTACTTCATATTTGATAAGGAATGTTGCAGTGTTACCATGACTATTCAGCTCATCTGTTTGTGTCATAGATCTGTTTTCATTTTACTGTTATCCACACAAGTCATGGATTCAGTACTGGGTGTGTACATGTCACAGAGCGAGTTGCCTGCCTACTGTCTGTTCCAGGTAATACTACAACTCGAAAATCGCTTGTCATTTATTCAAATTTTAATTAAAATGGCTAAAACTTCGTGAAATACCTGGAATGATCATCCCATTGCTTTCTGTCTTGTGAGAACTAAGTTCAGGTCATGCTTTATGTCCTTTCTCCTATGAAAAATCGTTATTTGTTTACATCTTACTAATTGAACCTGCCATGTTTGGCCTAGTTATCTGGACGAGCCTAACTGGACAAGGGGTGCTTTAAGTTGTTTCACCCTACTTTGATTAGCAGTTGGTTGTTTCGTTCCAGTAGAATATAACTCTTTTGAAAGAGCTATTTACTGAATCCCAAACCACGGCTGTTTGTCCCACTAACTTGAATATTTAGTCGCCAAACGTCCGAGGCTTGTAATTTTTTGATATCGATATGAGCTACATGTAAATTTTAACCCGCTATCAACCAAATTGTGGAAGGAGGCTGCAAGACATACTCAAAAGTAGTTACGAGAACGTAGCTAAAACGTTGAGATATTCTGATGTGTTTGTTTTTAGCTACGATTGGATACCTGCCTTAATAGTCCCAAGTGGCAAACTCAGTTTCTTTATTAATGCACGTAACATCTTAAAAATAAGATAATTTACACTATTATATCCAGTTAAACAGAGCTATAAAGTCGCAGAAAACAAAATTCAGAATCATTTTACCAGACATATTTATTCAAACTTTAAATAAGGCTAACCTTTTACACCAATTTACTTATTTATGAGAGTTCGCACGGTTATGACATGTGCCAACTTTTCAAAATAGTTTTAATCTTTAAGTCACTCCAAATTATCCAATGAGAATTTTTGTGCGAAATAAGCAAGGTGGAAACAGAAAAAAAAACATATCAATCGGAACAAAAACAATATTGTTTCACACAAGCTTCAAAGTGTGAAACCCTAACAAGTATTATTGTCGCGAAAAAGACAAGCGAATTCTCCTTCACTAGACATGTGGCACATTTCTAACCGAATGCACCAAATTTGTAAAGTACCTGTCTACCCTAATGTGAAATGCATGTGCTCCATTTAACGCACGCGCATTCGTAATGTTGATGTTCTGAGAAAGTGACAATGTCTAAATATGTGAAATTTACAAGAGAATACTGGATTTTATCGGACTTCTAGTCATTTAGGCCAAGGGAAGAAATCAAAGGGACGTCAATTCCAGGTATGTCAAAGAGTTTTAGCCATTTTAATTAAAAAATGAAGGCATGGTAAGCATTTTTCGAGTTGGAGTATTACCTGGAACAGACAGTAACTTACTGTACATTGTTTTCACCAATTTCTAGCATTTAGATTTTCACACACTACATGCATGCTAAAGCAAATTAGTGAAACAAAAAAATATACCATATATTAGTCCAGAAGTGATCTGATTATGTTTCATTTTCTCCCTCGTTAATAGATTGTGGCTTTCTCTGATTCTGGCATTATTGATAATAAAAAAAGGAAAGGAAATTGTATTTATTGTCTGGTTTAAATATATATTTTTGAACAGTTATATTTGGAGAAGAGATTTACATGGGATGGAATATTATTGTTGAAACCCTTCATCCAGACATGGTTATTTTATATGGCATATTATACATGTATGACACGCATCTCAGATTATAAACATCATTGGAGTGATGTGTTTGGTGGAGCTATCTTGGGTATCATTATAGCCTTATTAATGGTAAGTATGCAAATGAAATTTTGAAAATATAAAAAACGAAACGCAATATGGTCTATGTTTTAATCAGATTGGCTTCTCTACTGTAATTTGTTGATTTATGTAACATGTATCAGGTTTTATAATTATTAGTTGATTAACAAATATTTAGGGTTGTTGTGGATTATTTCAGATATACGAGGTCTACAATCTATTGCATAAGGAAGAAGTCTGTTTAGAAGAGAAGAAGGTTGACAACATATCTGAAGGTGCAGAGACTGCCGTGCAGGCACATGCAAATCATGTCACTGCACTTTGATTGAGATGGAATCTTTACCAATTGCCTCCACCATGACAAAAAGTATGCTTATAGGATTATTGATAAAGAAATGAGATATTATTTTTGATACATTTTTCTTAGTATTTGTTATATGTTTTATTCATTACTTTGTCAAATATTTCAATGGTAAACAATTAATAGTTTCAGTTTTAGCTCTACTTCAAAGAAGTTGTCAAATCTGCATGCCCCCGGTAATCTACCTACCCCGGTAACAAATTTGCAAACCCTGCCAAGAGGTCAGCCCCAATCCCTGATAACCCCGCCAATTGTCGAAACTCTGTACAACCCTGGTAAGCGAGCTGCCGATCCCGGTAACAATTCACAAACCCCATCCAAAAGGGCAACCCAGGTAACCATGGAAACCCCACCGGGTTTTCAGAATAGCACCCATCGCTCCGCAGTCGTTGAGACAAAACATAGGGTTGTCACCCCCCTCAAAAAAATTCCTGGATCTGCCACTGCCTGGTATATATAATAAACAATGGAATCATTGTGAGAGATGGGGTTTAACATCCAATTGACACCTAGCAGGTGATTCCGGGACTAACATATTATGTTTAATTTCATTTCAATAATTTGCTTGCACGTAAGGTCGTAAGGATCTTTTGCAGTGGGTGGAAACTGGAAACCTAGAGAAAACCCACGAGGCAGGATAGGCGACCCTTCTACTTGTCACATACAACCGGGAAATTGCAATTTGAAACCACAGCAGTTGACTGAATGACAGGTCTTTATGATACAATGCGTATGCGCTAATCAGTCAGCTATCCCCCCCCCCTTACGGATTAATAATCCCTATACTGGGAGTAATGATCATGAATACATGAAATTAAGATAATTATGAATATGTGATATGTATTACCGGAAAATCTCGTATTTATACCATGGGCTTAATTTAGAATTTGACCATGTCAGTGATAAAAACATTTCTTCTGAAATTAATCACAGGGTTAAAATTCGAAAAGAGGAACAAACAACAAACATTTGTGTTATTTTTATAATTGTCACATTTAGTGTCTAAGATGTCACCTGCAATTGGAGTCCAATGAATTTTAAAGATGTGAAACCCTCTCATGGCACTAACAGTATAATGTACACCAATTTGACGAGACTCCATCAATGTCAACAGATATGGTTTGAAAATTAAATAAGGAGACCACTCTAAAATAAATTTTAAATTTAAGCTCAGGGTCTCAATTTCATCATTTAAACTCGTTATTAAGCCCATGGTCTTTATAATGGGAGGGCTTAAATACGAGGATTCCCGGTATATTGTGATGGTATATTGTGATTATAATTGAAATACTCGGCACTAAATTACTTTTTGTAATTTCTTCTCATTATATCATTTATTGCTTATATTTTTTTATGTTATAACTTAGTTATGAGCTACATTTTGTAGCAAGCCTAGGTTCTCTTCTCAATAACAGTCAATGCAGTATTAGGATTAATGGGTTCTTATGTTATTTATACCCATATTACTTAGAGCAATATGGGAAATATTATGATATTAGAAAAATTCTATTATGACTATATATCAGAATAGTTCACCAATGGTAAGGTATTAATGGTCAGTAACCAGTAGTAAATTGATTATACTCATAAAATGTTTGCTATATTATTTGAGCAAATAAACAAAATAAGTTGAGATTTGTTTTGATAAAATGTTAATTTACAGTAGTAAATATAATTCCTTGTTAAATACTGTTGTAAATTATTCTCATGGACTTAAGAAATGAATGCAAGTATTTAATATATTGAAATATGAACACCACAAGCACATTGATAGTATTTTATTGCCAATTTGTTTTAAATAGATGGATGAAATGTATGATTGTCACTGAAATTGTCTTTAAAAACAAATCAAATTCCACAGGTTTTCAATGTTTTTCAGTATGAATAATAACCGGTAATATAACTATATAAACATAAACATAGCCCAGCGCCAATATTTACCGTAAACAATCTTTACCATTTTGGAATCATTTATTTCTAAATTATGCTACATATCTTCATTGATTTGACCCCGGTATATTCTTTACTTAAAATATATTTTTCAATTGGAGGCCGGTCAGCAACATGTATCTTAGAAATGATGTGCATACTATAATAACTAATACAACCAGCAAATCCTCAGATTTCACAATTTAAAATATTTGTTACAACTAATTACCGTGAGCATAAAATAGTCTTTCAAATGTATCAGGTGCGGATCCAGAGGGGGGTGCATCTGGCGCACGCCCCCTCTATTTTTTTGAGGTGGCAAACAATTTTTAGCTCCATATATTCTCGATAGAAAGGAGAACAAAAATAGTTTAGGTTGGAAATCGTAATTTACAGTACCAGTATGAAATTAGTCTTTATGCCCTTTTTTTCACTAAAAAATCACGGTTTCGCACTTCCAAGTGGGTGCAGCATGCCCCCTCTTTCTGAAAATTCTGGATCCGCCCCTGTATATGATAATCATTCTAATTTTTAGCAATAAAAAATCATTTAATAAGCGTCTTATAAATATATCAATTAAATGTCATATCTTAATGAATAGTTATTCAAATTTTAGTTGCCATTCCAGTATATAGAAGATATTAATATTTTTTTAGCCAGGTTGTAAATATCACTATCTTTTGAAAAAAAAAAGAAAAAAAATCACCATTTTTATACGCCCACATTTTCATGTGGACGTATTATGTCGTCGCCCCTGTCCGTCCGGACGTCCGGACGTCCACAATTTGTTTGTGGACTCTCTACAGGTCACAATTCTTATCCGATTTTGACCAAACTTGAAATATAGGTTTATCCCCAAAAGATCTCGGCTGCTTTCGATATTGGCATGTATCGGATCAAAACTTCATGGATTATGGCCCCTGATTGTACGAAAAATCACGTTTTTAGCTTGTGGACCCTATAGAGGTCACAATTTTCAACAGATTTTGATGAAACTTGACATGCATGTTTGTAACCCAAAGATCTTGGTTCCTTTCGATATTTGCGCCTATCGGAATGTAATTTCCTGAATTATGGCCCCTGATTGTCCGAAAAATCACCCTTTTTAGCTTGTGGTCCCTCTGGAGGTCACAATTATTATCCGATTTCGAATTTCGGGAAAATCGGACCAAAATTGCCATACAAAATGGCCGCCGTTTGTACGCGAATACTGTTAAAAAATGGTATATCAAGGTTGTGGACCCTGTAAAGGTCACAATTTTAATTCGATTTTGATGAAACTTGAAATTCATGGTTATAACCCAAAGATCTTGGTTCTTTTCGATATTTGCGCATATCGGATCGTAACTTCCTGAATTATGGCCCCTGGTTATACGCAAAATCCCCTTTTCTTTAGCTTGTGGTCCGGACGTCCACAATTTGTTTGTGGACTCTCTACAGGTCACAATTCTTATCCGATTTTGACCAAACTTGAAATATAGGTTTATCCCCAAAAGATCTCGGCTGCTTTCGATATTGGCATGTATCGGATCAAAACTTCATGGATTATGGCCCCTGATTGTACGAAAAATCACGTTTTTAGCTTGTGGACCCTATAGAGGTCACAATTTTCAACCGATTTTGATGAAACTTGACATGCATGTTTGTAACCCAAAGATCTTGGTTCCTTTTCGATATTTGCGCCTATCGGAATGTAATTTCCTGAATTATGGCCCCTGATTGTCCGAAAAATCACCCTTTTTAGCTTGTGGTCCCTCTGGAGGTCACAATTATTATCCGATTTAAAAAACCGTTTGAATATATCACTGTTACACCCTAAGGAAGGTTGAGTTCGAATTTCGGGAAAATCGGACCAAAATTGCCATACAAAATGGCCGCTGTTTGTACGCGAATACTGTTAAAAAATGGTATATCAAGGTTGTGGACCCTGTAAAGGTCACAATTTTAATTCGATTTTGATGAAACTTGAAATTCATGGTTATAACTCAAAGATCTTGGTTCTTTTCGATATTTGCGCATATCAGATCGTAACTTCCTGAATTATGGCCCCTGGTTATACGCAAAATCCCCTTTTCTTTAGCTTGTGGTCCCTCTGGAGGTCACAATTATTATCTGATTTAAAAAAACGTTTGATTATATCACCGTTACACCGTAAGGAAGGTTGAGGTGGAATTTCGGGAAAATCGGACCAAAATTGACAGACAAAATGGCTGCCGTTTGTACGCGAATACTGTTTAAAAAAATGGTATATCATGGTTGTGGACCCTGTATAGGTCACAATTTTAATTCGATTTTGATGAGGAAGGTTGAGTTCTAATTTCGTGAAAATCGTACCAAAATTGCCAGACGAAATGGTCACCGTTTGTACGCGAATAGTGTAAAAATATGGTATATCATGGTTGTGAACTCTCTACAGGTCACAATTCTTATCCGATTTTGATGAAAAGTCACATTTCTAGGTTGTGTACCGTCACACCATAATCATTGTCGGCTTCGAATTTCATGAATATCAGACTGGAACTGACCAACTAAATGGCTGCTCCCAATACCGTATGAAATACAGGACTTAATGATGTAGGAAAAATCACTTTCGGTATTGCTTGCTCTCAATCCATCTCTCAAAAATGTGGGCGTATCCTGCCTGGCAGTGCCAGCCTATCTTTATTTTCCACATAGAAATATCATAATCTTGTTGTTACAAAACATAATTTCAAATTCTTATTCATAGTTTTGTTATAACATTCTTAAAATCACTGATTGTCTGACATTTCCATACAATTATCATTAATGAAAATGGCATATCTTATTGGAGATATATCAAATAATTCAAAGTGTAATATTGTTTAAAATTTGTAAAAAAAAAAATTGTTACGGCTTGTTTTAATTTCAAATTACCATTCAAACAAATATTAGATATTAGTATTGTTTGCTTTAGATGCAATCATTACTTTCTCTTAGGTAAGTAATGATACATGTATTAATATTTTTTTAAAAGAGATTTTTTATACGCCCACATTTTCAAGTGGACGTATTATGTCGTCGCCCCTGTCCGTCCGGACATCCGTCCGTCCACAATTTGTTTGTGGACTCTCTACAGGTCACAATTCTTATCTGATTTTGACGAAACTTGAAATATAGGTTTATCCCCAAAAGATCTCGGCTACTTTCGATATTGGCATCAAAACTTCATGGATTATGGTCCATGATAGTACGAAAAATTATGTTTTTAGCTTGTGGACCCTATAGAGGTCACAATTTTAAACCGATTTTGATGAAACTTGACATGCATGTTTATAACCCAAAGATCTTGGTTCCTTTCAATATTTGCGCCTATCGGAATGTAATTTTCTGAATTATGGCCCCTGATTGTCAGAAAAATCACCCTTTTTAGCTTGTGGTCCCTCTGGGGGTCGCAATTATTATCCGATTTAAAAAAACGTTTGATTACATCACCGTTGCACCCTAAGGGAGGTTGAGTTCGAATTTCGGGAAAATCGGACCAAAATTGCCATACAAAATGGCCGCCGTTTGTACGCGAATACTGTTAAAAAATGGTATATCAAGGTTGTGGACTCTGTAGAGGTCACAATTTTAATTCGATTTTGATGAAACTTGAAATTCATGGTTATAACCCAAAGATCTTGGTTCTTTTCGATATTTGCGCATATCGGATCGTAACTTCCTGAATTATGGCCCCTGGTTATACGCAAAATCACCCTTTCTTTAGCTTGTGGTCCCTCTGGAGGTCACAATTATTATCCGATTTAAAAAAACGTTTGATTATATCACCGTTACACCGTAAGGAAGGTAGAGGTAGAATTTCGAGAAAATCGGATCCTAATTGCCATACAAAATGGCCGCCGTTAGTACGCGAATACTGTCAAAAAATGGTATATCAAGGTTGTGGACCCTGTAGAGGTCACAATTTTAATTCGATTTTGATAAGGAAGGTTGAGTTCGAATTTCGTGAAAATCGTACCAAAATTGCCGAACGAAATGGTCGCCGTTGTACTCGAATAGTGTAAAAATATGGTATATCATGGTTGTGGACACAATTCTTATCTGATTTTTACGAAAAGTCACATTTCTAGGTTGTGTACCGCCACACCATAATCATTGTCGGCTTCCAATTTCATGAATATCAGATTGGAACTGACCAACAAAATGGCTGCTCCCAATACCATATGAAATACAGGACTTAATGATTTAGGAAAAATCACTTTCGGTATTGCTTGTTCTCTATCCACCTCTCGAAAATGTGGGCGTATCCTGCCTGGCAGTGCCAGCCTATCTTTGTTTATGATATTATTATGTTGATATTATTATTACATTATATTTTTTTCTTTTGCATCTTGTTTTATTATTTTTATCCTAGATAAATTTTTATTTCACGATTTTAAAGGACAAGATCGGTGTTAGTCATTATCACATATGTGATAGAACTGGGTTTACACGTTCCATATATAATTTTAACACAGAGATTATTTGAAAATTTTATAAATATCAGAAAAATGTAGATCATATATCGAATTGTTATATTATTTTAAATTTTATGTATGATTGTTATAATATTCCAAGGAACAAACATACCAAGTATTATGTTGATCGTACTTGAAATGGCAGAACCATAGGCTTTTATCAAAGAACGATGCCCTCAAGATGCACATAGTAAGACTAAGAGGCTCCTAGTCCAAGAATCAAAAGAATTTTTAAATATCATTATTTTTTAACAGATTTTTGTTTCTGATATAATTTTGATCTGATGTTAATTTATCTTTTTCTTGTGCATTATGTATATTACTTTATTCTATTCCTGTTAAATAACTTTTATAAATTTTTAGGTGGCTTTTTATTAACTGGATAGAGTAACAAGAAAACACTTTCTTATGGACAGCTACTAGTAGGTTACACGAATTTGGGAAGAGTATTCACCCAACCTTACCTTTACTTGTAGCTGATTTCCATAAGTATGTGTTTCCTAATAACTATTTTTTTATTATCATCTTGTTACCAAATAATCGAATATATATCAATATTATTTATTTTTCCTTGGAGTTTTTATTAGTGGAAAATGTATATTATTTGTTCCATGTCCAATAAAATTTATTTAGCATAATATTTTGATTGGTTATTATTTTTCCAACCTTATGGGTTTATTTTGGGTTCTCCAGTTTCCTCAAACTATTTGAAAATCCCTATGTGTAAGCAGTTTCGGTGCTGGTGGATGGCGGGGCAAAGCCCTAGTTTAAGGAGCAAGACCTCCTTGTGAGTGGCGAAGTCAAAAGCCCCCAAATTTTGAAAAAATAGACTGCCAGAAATGCAGTCAAGTAGTTGACCAGATACCATCTGATGCTAAATCACTAGCTTCTCCGACCAGAGGAAAGTGTCAAACCAAACGGAGTGAGTGAATCAGACCCAAAATGACCTAGTTTGTGTCGAGTGGATGCTTAACCCCAATTCTCTCTTGGATAGTATTATGATGACAGCGACTGCTGCAGCTACATGATGTTAGAAGACTGGGTAATTCTCCATCAGGAACAGATATAAGTATTTTTGGAAAAGTCTTCTCTACAATAGTAGTAATGCCTCTTGGGATTGGGATAAACTACCGGTAGATAGAACAGTTTGGCCATTTAATTGTTTAATTTAGAAATGAAGAAGCAAGGCTAAAATAAGACCCATTAAATGACTCAAAACTACATGTAGGCTACAATTGTTGATAACTTCGCTCAAAATAAAGGCCCAATTTGAATGAATTTTTTAATATTTGATATATTCATCTTGCATTATCTTTTTTTGAATTATTATAGAGTGGTCAGCTTTCTATTTAAATGACATATAATGCCCCATCACTCCAGTTTTTATATTGTGCCTAAGCTTAGTTTATAGGCCCCTATACTCTTTTTGGGGGTCCCTTTTCATTGAATCAACAAACATTATCCTGATTTATTAAAGTTAAATTAATTTCTGTTTGAAAAAATGGTAACACAAATTGAAAATAAGAATGCTAATGTTGAAAATTAATGGATAGGCCTACAGAACTTTATTATATAGTGTGATACTTTATTGTCAGTAAAAAAAAAAAAAAATAATAGAGAGGAGTTAGCTTTCCTTAACTTTAAATATACTCAATAGATGTCAGGGCAAGTGGATATTTATAATTTGTATGTAACGAAAGATAGGATTGGCTCAGACTAAATTATTTTTAGAAATAGCGCCTTTGAGCTGTAATAATGTTATGACGATTGGGATGTCATTCGAGCAAATTTGCATCCAAGAAACTCACCAGGTGTGATGGAAGTGGATGTATTTGTGCCTTATTATTGCGATAACAAAAATTAGAACTCCGTTTTGCACTCTATGGAAGATAAATATCTTGATTTGGAAAAAAGAGGTCGCCGATTTGCGCGACAGTGCCAGTCACCAGTGTGGTTTGAAAAGTAAAAAAAAAATAACATTAAATCCTCGTTTGAATGAATGACAAAAATAATTGTTGACAGTCAAAGAATTTTATCATCCATTCGGCTAAAAGAGAGATTTGACCATGGCAGACGATGAAAGCAGTGTCAGGGTTGCTATTAGGTAATAATATTGTTATCCATATTATTTACAACATGTCAATTTGTAGGCTACTTTTAAAAAAAAACCAAACAATTGCAGTGCACTTGGACAAGTTGGAGTAGGCCTACCTGAAAAATTGGTAGAACATGTAATTTTGATGCAATCCTGTACCTTAGCTACAGTTTGGCTTTGAGGTTTGATTATAATAAGTACCATATTTCAAACTATGCAGGAGCTACTGTCTGAACCATGGTAAATTCTAAACAGATTTCTTCGATTATTATTCTACCGGTAGCCTACCAGTTGTACCATACTAAACTTTGGTATTAACGGTACCTGTTTATTAAAATCCATTGTACAACTAAATATCCCAATATCCTATCGAGCCCTATATAGCTGCAATATGAAAAGAACCTGTATACCCACCTCTGGTCTAATTTAAAGCTCCAATAGCATTTTTTTAAGTTATATTTTTAAAATGTATTAAAATAAAGCCCAAAAATAGATTGAACCTATAAACAGTCCTACCTTGTTAAAGAATAATCCTATTAATCCTATGATTCAGTACTGCCAGTTGAGAAATTGGCAAAAATATCATTTTCAACTTCAAATTCAAACGTTTGAAGATGGCCGTCCATGGAGAGGAATGGGAAAACAAGGGAGGTAATTGAGTAACTATTTCCTCAATCACCCTGTGTCACCCTTTATAATGCCCAAAAAATTTTGCCCAGGACCGTATAATAGTGAGTTGACAACCTTTTGAGCAAAAGACATAGAAATAATTATGTTTTGACTTTCTTAGAAAATGTGAAATTGGAACTTTAAGGGTTTCGAAAATAGCCTGAGAACAGAGGTGGGGAAGAGCGGTATTTTACCGTATTTTCATATTGCATCTACAGAGATAGGGCTCAATAGAAACTGTCAGTGGACATCGTTTGATCAGAGACAGTTCCTAAAAGGAACTAACTCATCACAAACAAAAACAAGCACTCAGGATAACTAATTTCATACAAATTTTGTGTATATGAATCATGAATAAGCTACATGTATTATTGCTGTCGAACCCATGCAGTGATGTTTTGGGAGTTCGAAATTACAAAAGTAATTGAACCTGTAGTCCGTTAATATTTGATTGGAGGTATTGGTGAGATTATTTTCTGGTACACAAGTGCACAACAAAAAGAACAATATTTGTTTTATTTTACAAGCCTTGAATCTCACCCTTTTCAATACCTTTAAAATATTTCCTGTCAATTAACCTTGCAACAATCTCCTGTAGCTGAGGTATCTGTAAATGCCAATGTATTTTACATTCTCTGTGGCAAAATAAATAGCCGAACTCTTTGAATACGTTAATTATTTTTATAAATACTGGTACCCAAAATTATCAACAAATCATGCCTTCCATTTCTTTTAGAAGAAATTTCACCAATATTTTCTGGCATAGTTTCCACTTGTCAGTGGTTCAAAGGGGGATGACAAAGACAACTGTCTAGTCATTTGGATGGGAAAAAAGATCCTATGTAGCCTACATGTAATTTGACGTGCACATAAACAATCCCTTGGCAGTTGGACTTCAATTTAAAACTGAACCATGTGTTAGTCTTGAAATGACCTAGTTTGTGTCAAGTGGATGTTAAACCCCAATATCTCTCTCTCTCTCCATTAACAAGTTAACAGCAGTTCATTGTTCAAAACACTGTAAAGTGCAATAATAATTTGCGACAAAACTTTTCAGTATGGTACTGGTGTACCTGTGTGATGTAAGTTCAACAAACTGTTCTGCATTTAGAAACTTAGTAAGTTTTATCACCTCATAGGCCTACACTATACACATCCAGTTGGTAATGTCAGAAATTTTTTTTACCTCAGCTGGTAACCATAGTCCATGCGGCGCATTCTGACAATTGAGCACGTTTCACACCTGTTAATTAAGTTCATTGAGTTTCTTTCTTTATTATGTCTATTAGAATTCGGCCACAAAATGCCAGAGAAAAAATTGATATGTGTCAGATATGTACATCAGTGATAGAAGATGAACAGCCACAGGTTAAAATTGGAAAGGATAAATGTTTTACTTACGATCATGTGTACGACTTGCCAACAGGCCAAGAACAAATTTATGATACATGTGTCCGACATTTAATTGATGGGTGAGTATTGTTACTAAATGTTATTATAAAACTTTTTACTTTCTCTCTTATGGTTGACAAATGAGAATGTCACAGATCTACAAGTAAGATTTTTGTCAAATGTTCAATAAAATGGGGCATGGCAAATATGAATGTGTGCAAAGTTTAAGACAAATGTGCTAATTCAAGACACATTTGACTTCTGTCCTTTGCCAAATCTTCTATCATTAGAAATGGTTCCACTACTGCTGTCTTCCGTCTTACTCCAGCCGCAGTAGTGGTTTTTCCTACCGAGTTCCTTTGCGCAAGTTTTTTAGTCAAATGACTACAAAAAGTTTACTGGCCTATAACTCGTTTAATTTACAAATAAACTGACCCAAAACAGTACTGCATGCAGTTTAACATATAATAAATCAATTCTTATTGAAATAAAGGTGAGGCCTTACCGCATAATTATATGATTTGATGAAACCCATCTCCTACGCGAAATTTCAACTGGCCGACCGTCATGGCCGTAAGTTGCGTAATACGTCATTAGGCCTACAACATAAACAGCGCTATGCAGAGAAAAACTGTTCGGTAACTATTTTAATGGTCCAGTCTTCACTATTTGTGATAGAATTACTTATTTTAATACAAACTGTAATGATGTGTGTTGACAATTGTGCGTTTGAACCTATTTGAACTTGCGTAAGGGGTCTGTTTAAGGTAACAAATATAGTTACTACCTCTATCATGTGCACAGAAAACTAGATCATACGGTCTGTCATTGGGGCATGTTCAAACATGTATACCGTAATGTGTTTGTGGTAAAGAGTAGAGGCACCTGCCTAACCTCATGGGATTTCTGTGGGTGTTATGGCTTCCTCCAACCGCTTCCTCCCACTCTGTAGGTATTAACCAGTTGAAAAACTTGATGCATACAACATGATTATACAGTACCGGTAACAAAAAACAACATACAGTATACAAGAGTAGCCAGTCTGGTTAGTCACTTGAGTATCTCATTGTAGGTACATTGCACATACATGTATCATGAGTGTGCTTTAGTGCATTCACTTTATATCATAGAGTCTATAATTGAATCAGGTGTTGTGGTTTCAATCCCAAACTTGTATTCTTGTAATGTACATGTGACATCCAACTGTTCAAGGTTCCTGTGTGGACGCATATTATTGAAAAAAAATTGTACATATGATAGTATTGATAGTCTGAAAATTACCTAGATTCTATCAAGTAGATGTTGAACTCTCTCTCCCGCATTAAGATTCAAGGCGAATTAAAATATTTATGGTAATTTTAAATATGAATGAAAGGTTATAAAAAAAAAATAACCAATTTCTGTTTTTCAGGTGTTTTGATGGATATAATGCAACTGTTTTCGCCTATGGCCAGGTATGTGCATGTACTTCTCAACTGATAGGTCTATAATCAAACATAACTGTTTCAGAATAAGTAGGCTACAATAAACGTGGAATAAACATTCAATATTTTTCATGTATTAGCTGCCTCGCAAGGACAAGGTCTGGTGTGCTAATGGGCCAAAAAAACAAGTCCTTGACAGTTACAATACTAAAAAAGGCACAGCACTACGCCTGGGAAAAATTTCCCAAATAACTGAAAAGTAGGACATTAGAAACCCCATTTTATTTCATTTTTGATATACGGGATCGTCATAATATGTCGGATTACGCAGAGTGTCCGAATACTCAGTTTTCTCAAAACCAGAAGTATTATTATAATGTGGCTTCGAATCCCAAGAATGTTATTCCCTTTAAAAATGATAAATCTTTCTGTAGATTCAAAATTTTATTACATTAAAATATCTAACAGTAGTAACAATAACAATGCATATTTACAATTTATTTTATATTCATATAATTATTTGGGGGTCACGGTGGCTAAGTGGATAAGAAGACACTGGTTCGCTAGCCTGGAGGTGACGTCGGCATTGGCCGAGAAAGTTCATCTCGTTTTCCCGGCATGATTTCCCCTTGTCAGGGATGCAGAAGGTGGGCCTGACAAGGGCAGCTGCCTAGTCGTTCGGATGGGACGAAAAACCGAGGCCCTGTGTACACATTGGAGTGCAAGTAAAAGATCCCTTGGCAGTTGGAATTCGATATAAGAGTAAGCCATAGGCAAAATTTCCCTCATAGCACACTGTATGGGGTATGCCCGTCTTCCATTAGCTCAGGTTAGGTGCAAAAGAGTAGGACGTTAAACCCCATTTCATTTCATTTTCATATAATTATTTAAAAAATTTAGTTTTTTTGGATGCATACTGTAACGCTGAGTCCTTGACACAATGCTTTAGCACTCGAATCTTGTCTTATCATTGCATTGTTCTTAATCTTGGCGAATGTTTTATTATATTTAGCATGCATACGCATTTTGAATATGCAAGTCTTCTTCATCATCCCCAATTGATTGCACACCTGTCTTTGCTGTCACATGTTCATTGATGATCTGTCGTTCTATGTCCAGGTTGTTGTCACATGTTCATTGATAAACTGTCATTTGACGGTTGAGTTGTTCAAGCGAATCAGAATAAATACAACTTGTCATCCAAGCCTTATGATCGGCCGACCAATTGACTGAACAAATAAATCAAATACCAAGCACTCGCTTACAAGAGATTGGACTTTCAGCACTATAAATGCTTTAGTAATATTATTATATATCTACCTTTAAAAGTCATTGTAATTCCTAATTGGAAAACCTTTGCCAAACACCCTAAACAAAAAGTGATCACATGTTAAAATGGTTTCCCAATATAGATTTAATTGATTGAAAATTAAAAGGATTGAGGTTCAATAGAATGGTAACACATTGACACATTCACCAAAGGGTTTCCCAATTGGAAGAAAATTTTAGTCTTCGAGCAGGAAGAGCAGGGAACTAATATTACTTTCTTCCTAAATTTTAGTCTTCAATGGGGACAAATAGACCTAAGGGATGAAGTGTCCCCCTGGAGAATAATTATCAGGAGAGAAATTAGTGGCATACAAATAAATAGTCCCAGGCCAGTTTTCAAATATTTGGCTTAGAAAATAGAAGAGCTAAAATCTGTAGTGTTGATGCCAATATAAATTAACTTGAAAAGAAATAAAAAGAGATTTAATAACCTCAACTTGCTATATTTTGATAAAATATATCCAGCTTTACAGTAAATAAAAAGAAAAATTTTGAATGCCATGTCCACCTTTCACGGTATTGCCTGGCTAGTTCACATTCATATATACATCTGTAATTTGAGTACTAATGTAGAATAAGGCTGGTATCACCAGATGCTTGCAATAAGTGGCTATTATTAAGTGTAAATTATTGATTATTCTAATAAGTGGCTGATGACCCAATAGCACACTTAAACAAAAATCATGTTCTATCTACTGATAAATAATATTATGATGTCACGACCCACATCTCACTATTTACGTCCTGTATGCTTTTCTCCATCAGATATGATTTTGCACATGGTCATGTTAAATTGTCAATTCAGAACACCACACTACAGGGTCATTCCAGCTCAGATCAACACACGGTGTTAACCCGACCCCCTCCGATTTTGATGAAATTTTGCATAAGTGATGTCTAAGACTAGAAAAGCCTAAATCTGAAATTTTAGCCAAATCCACCTATTGGTTACTGAGATATGACCTTTTCAACTTTTGACCTTTTCCACATATTTCGCGTTCCCCTGAAATTTCAAATCCTCATATCTCAGCAACCAGTAGGCCTATCATGGTGTAATTGGTGTCGTTGGAAAGCTAGAAAGACAAGGAATCCATTTATGGCATCAGAACTCATCAGGAACACTTTTGGGGGTTTCGATACCTTTACCCACGTTTTGACCTTGACCTTGACCCAAAGGCCCTGGTGACCTTGACCTGAACTTTTGTCCCAATGAAAGCTAAGACAATCTACCATCATATATCAAAAGATCCCAATGGTAAAATTGTTCTTTCCCAAGATATCATCAATTCAATTGTACCATGCTTTCATAAATTCAGCATGGCAGCAGATCAGATTACTGTAATTAGCTTGGTAAAGTTCTCTGGTAGTGATTATTGTGAACCCCATTTATTTAGCTGCATTTTGGCGTTTGTTTATGTTACTCTGATAAAGAACTTGAATATCGAGCAGATTCACAAGATAACTCCTCACAAGTCACAGCCAATTTCAATGGTTGGTCAGTGTCTAGAGCGTCTTCTGTACATAGACAAATATGTAGCAGTTTCAAATTCATTTGATATTCGTTTCAATCAATAGTTAGTTTCTTCATTTTGCGGATATTGTTTTTCAATGCAAACATGGAGTTGGAGGATTGTAGCTTTTCTTCATTGGATCAGTGTCATCAGACTACCCACATTCGAACGCCGTCCATACGACGGGTGACGGATAGACAAGAGAGAGAGGTATTATCTCTGCGGACTAAATTGGACATGGAGTCTATCTCTAAAATCTGTGCACATCACTAACTGCTTCTGGTTCGGACCTCCTAATCGCTGTCCATATCTTACTTAGTTTATGTTGACTGAAATACTTATGCTGCACGTAGTGCTGCTTGTGTACCATAAAAATGATAAATGAAATCGATAAAATCTGATGATCAGTTTTAAATGAAAATGGCTCTCAATAAAGCTGAATTGAGTTTGAACTGAAGATTTTTTTATTTTGAATTTTTTATGTACCACATAGTCCAGATATAGCTCCCACCCAGTGAAATACTGTGTTATTGATGTAACCATGGTGAAATTAAAGACATGGTATCTCGGAAAAGAACAATTTTACCATTGTGATCTTTTAACATATGATAGTAGACATCTTAGCTTTCATTGGGACAAAAGTTCAGGTCAAGGTCACCAGGGCCTTTGGGTCAAAATCAAGGTCAAAACTTGGGTGACAAAATCAAAAGCACTAAACTTGCTTCAAGTTAGATTCTGAGACCGGAAATGAATTCCTTGTCTTTCTAGCTTTCCAACGACACCAATTACACCCTGATAGGCATACTGGTTGCTGAGATATGAGGATTTGAAAATTCAGGGGAACGCGAAAAATGTCAAAAAGGTCAAAAGTTCAAAAGGTCATATCTCGGCCTCCAATGGGTCGATTTGGCTAAAATTTCAGATTTGGGCTTTTCTCGTCATAGACATCATCAAAATCAAAGGGGGTCGGGTTAAAAATTTCAGATTTCTGTGTTGATCTGACCTGGAATGACCCTACATTTGGGCTTCTGTGTAAATATTGATTTTCAGCAATTTTTGATCATTATTTTGGCATTGCATCAACTTGAAAAATCTTGTATAGGCTCTATATATACACTTAGTGCCTATTGCCACGAGACAAAGAATCCTAGATTGATTATCATTGAGTTCCGAAAATTACTTCCAGAGTTATGGCCCTTGATCTTGATATGAAATGTTTTGTATACTAAAAGTAAATGTTACATGTAGTTTATAGGGCAGAACTAGAATCCAAAAGAATTCTAATGATTTCTAATATTATGATTCCATTCCTGACAAAAGAAAAAATATTTGACAACCCTTGTTGACTGCTTGAATGACTTAGCTGTTGTGGGTGTATATTTTGTTGCCTGGAAACCTATCTTTCCTTTTAAAAATATAAAATCCACATGTGCTTCAAAGTTAAAGGATTAGCGATGTGACATACAGTGACTAATAATTAGGTATAGTAGTAAAGTACTAGACATCTTGTCTATTGAAACAGCAGGATGGAAAAATAATTGGCTAGGGGTTTTTCATCTCTTTAACATCTTCAGTTGTCTAGTTAGTACATTGTTGTAAATCCGTGTCATGGTTACTACTATTAACTAGTATTTTAAAAGACTTCACAGGCAATAGACCTACTATCATATATTTACTATACTTACACACACTCCTTACACCAATACAGAAAGAATTTAAACTAAACAGTTACTAAAGATTTAAAGAAATCAATCAAGTCAACTGTTAAGTAATTTCTTGCTAAAATTGTCTCATTTTTTTTACTACTACTATTACACTTGAATTAGCTTAAAATTGATTTAGTCTTTACTGGTTTTTAAAATGTTTTATGTTACATCACGATCAATCGTCAAGTTTTATAAAATACGGTACATGTATTGCACAATATAAAATTTCATGATCAATAGAAATGTTAGCTGTCAAAACATGCAAGACTACCCTGCCCTTTGCATGATACCACATCAGTATAGCTAATTGGATCAAATAATTTATGCTCTCATCTCGTCTATCTATCGTACATAAATGTAGGTTAAGATCTTTGCATATTGGTACTATGAAAGAAGTGTTAATGATCTACATGTACCATTTGCAGTAACTTATGCATCTGCATAAACTTATAATTTTGTCTAGAACAATAGTTAGTTATTCAATGATAGTGGCAACGTTTACTTTTAAAATTAAAGCTTATTATAATTACAAATTTTAAAACTGTAGATATAGTCATAATCATAGTTACTTACAATTATCAAATTTCAAGAGTAAGGTCATTTTTGTGCGTCTTAAATTTGAAAACCACTGCTCAATATGGCATGGCAGGATTATTCCTCATTTTTTGTACCATAAACACCCTGAACATTACAAAAGAAAAAGATAGGTTGTCAGACAACCAAACATACGCCCATAGCAGCTAAGTTCACCTAGCAGTCAACAAGAGTTGTCACATATCTTTTCTATTGGCGTCAATGAAACATTAGAATTACTAAAACTCATTTAATAATTATCAGAAAATCGTAAAAATTTGTTTGGTTTTTAGTTCTGCCCAATGCAAACGTTTAATATGTATTTAAATATCAAAGATTTAGATGTTAAACTTAATGTTATCAAAAATCATTCAAATCCATATACTTGCTCGTCTCAAGACCTTCTTACACTGTACATAAATTTAAAGTCAATCGGATATTAACTTTAGCCTTTAGAACCCCCACAAGAAATTTGTATCTCAAAGCCATCCAGGGCCATAACTCTTGCAGTAATTATCAGAAATCGTTGAAAATCAATATTATTCTTCATCCCATGACCTTAAACACATGTATAAATTTAATGTCAATCAGATATTAACTTTAGCCTCTAGAGCGTTCACAAGTGATCAATGGCCATACATTGCATCTCTGGCAAAAATTATTGGAAATCGCTGAATATCAATAGGATTCTTTGTCTCATGACTTAATACACTTTATAAATTTAAAGTCAATCGGATACACTTTATAAATTTAAAGTCAATCGGATATTGACTTTAGACGCTAAAGCATCCACAAGTAATTGTGGACGACAGACGGGGGGGGGCAAAGACAATTTCAATTATATGGGTGTATAAAAAGAACAATTACTGCACAAATGTAACTGAAAAGTCTACATAAATCTAAAACGTTATTTTTTATCTTCCAACAAAAACGACAAATGCAAATAATGATGCTTCATATAAAATTGTAAAATGTGCAAAGTGATACAGTTATGTTTTAATGACAGAATTGAATAGGCCTACTGATGTAATCATGGATGTGACTAATTGTCCTTGATTATAGCCACTGTGTAATAAGTTGTATTTAGAAATAGGTTGCTAGAATACATGTAATTAATGGGATACATTTGATTTATCACCTATGTTATTGATGGTTGTGTTACAATTTTTTTTTCTTTAAAAAGAGGCCATTTCTGGTTTGGTTTAGGTTTTTGATACAGTACTGTGTGTTGTAGTTCATCACCTGTAGGTCTATTTAAGGGTGTGTGTGTTTAATATATAGTCTACATAACTAACAGTAACTGTAATGTATATTGACACAAGGATCAAGACTTCATCTCCAACATGGACTGAAAGTTCTCCGCACATCTAATTTACCTGTCATTTTCTCTCAAAGCATAAAAAAACACCGTTATCTAACACTTTAGGAAACCACATGAATATTCTTCTCTTTTTTTGCGGGATCATTATTCTGTTGCTATTTTTGAAGTAATATTATTCAAGATCTCTTTTTTTTTTAACATTCCTGCGTATTCTATAGAGTTGAATACACTATTATAATACATGGCCATGATAACATGTGTCTATTGTTATTAGCTAAAATTATTTACAGTTTTTACAAATTTAAAATTTCTCATTTTGACCATCCATGTTGATTGTTAAATTCATGACATGAACAAAATAATGTTCCTTAATAGAACTTGAAAAATGTTAGTTTAATACACAGCCAATATAAAGTCTACAATAAAATAAACATCAGGCAATAAAAAACAAGGATCCATCATTCCATCTTGAATTGTTTATTTACTACCGGTGGGAATAAATAACTACCGATGAGAATTAATTTTAATTTTATCCTTCTATTTTAAAGAGTGATCTCTACTTATGTGTTTTTGATGATTGATTTCTTTGAACAAATATTTTTTGATATATTCATTTCTCATTATCTATTTTTGAACTGATACAGCAAGAACAGGCAGCTCTTAATCTAAATCTTACATAATGCATCTTTAAATGTATTTGGAGGATGGGGTGGCCAAATAGTCTGACGAGCGCTTTAGATAACATGGCCTGTCCTTCAATCAAGTGGCATGGATTTAAGTCCCCACTTGTATGTGACATGGCCGTCTGTCGAAGCACAATCGAATCATTGAATTAATTTGGAATTGAACTGTATGTCCAAAATGACCTAGTATCATGTTGGTGTTAGACCTTGTTTCTCTTTAATCTTTCTCTTTTAATTTGAATGTGTTTATTCAAATAAAATTCTATGCAGTTTAGTTGTAATAAGTTGTATTTTTAATTTAAGACTGGATCAGGAAAGACTTATACAATGGGAACCGGGTTTGATGTAACAGCTGATCCTGCTATTATAGGCATCATACCTCGAGCAGTAGACCATTTATTTAAAGGAATAGAAAAATGTAGAAAGGAAGCAGTTGAAAGAAATGAACCACCACCAGATTTTAAAGTCAATGCTCAATTTATGGAGGTAAGTAACTGTAGCTTTTGTTCTGTACGTTTATGTGAATTTCTTAGTATTAGATGATTTCACATTTAACAATGGTTAGCATTGAAGTAAAGTTTTAGCTGTTTACAGAAAGTGGGGTGGGACAGCTTCTGGAATCAAGAAAAAGTAAGTTCTAACATCCTCTTCAATACTGTTTCACTTGATTAGAATACAGCTTACAATTTGTAATAGAAACTAATCCACATAGGCCCTGAAAATTATACATTGAAATTAATAACTGTAGAAGTTCCTGCAAATACAGCTCTTTGATTGAAATAAGTAAAAATTAGAATGCAAAAAGAAAATGGATCCAACATTTTCCTAAGCAGTGTATGACTAAACAACGTTTAATTTTACACCCATACTAGTTTGGGGTTTTTTTCTGAGACAAATCAGAGTAGGCCTACATAGGTTTATGACTGGTCATTATGGCTGTACATTATGTGAACTGTATTGACCCCTTGACATTTAATGTATTTGTTTTGTTTTGTCTTGTCATGGTTTACAATGTACCTGATGTTCTAAGTAGCACACAGCTTATGAACACTTTTCTCATTGTCTAACTCATTGTATAATTTTTGTTCAATATTTAAAAATAGCATCCATTATGAGAAAATCAATCAGAATTAAAACATTTGATTGTTCTGTGATAATGGATTACTTAACAATACCATTTTAACACTTTACAAGCACATGGCGTATGTCAAGGTACAAATGATTATTTTACTTTAAATAAAAATTTCAGCAGATGTGTTTGGTGACCACATCATTAGAGGATGAAATTGTTTTACGCTAGACTAACTTCAATTAAATCAAGAAGTGATTATTGAAGTATGACAATCATTAAATCTTATAATAACAGGTCATGTTGTTAATAGACATATGTTCTTAAGACCTATATTCATCACTACGTTTTTGCAGTAGTAAATTTTTTATCATACTTGAGTTAAGTCTTTCACAAATAACCTATTCATGTTGTTTATTGGAATTCTGTGCCAACTAAACACTTCAAAATGTTGCCATACAAGACCACATACCAATGTATAGAAAAGATAAAATATACTTCTATAAATGTTCATTGAAGCTATAGGTAAATGATTTTCTACTTTGTTGAACCTAGCACACATGTAGGAATAGTTAGTGTTAGTTTGTTATATAGTTACATCTCTTCTATTGACCAATATCAACCTTGATAGTGACAGTTAATGACAGGTAAATGTAAACATACTGACAGGATGGTCAGTATTCTTGTGTAGCCTACACACATGAATATAGCCAGACAGAAGACCTTACTTTATTGCTTAGATTAAAAGGCCAAGTGCATTTGTCAACCTATGTAAAGACATACTTTGCATTCTTCAAACTTTTAACTTTATAATTGCTGCATTTGTGACCATTCATTACTTAACCTTGATTGAAATTGAATCATCATTAATACATAATGGCAGAAGATATGTTATGTGGGAATGGTTAAACCAGTATTGTAAGTTATCAAAGAAAATAAAAGACTGTAATAGTATCAAAGAAAGCTGAAAACCTTTTCTATACAAATACCCCCACCTATTAAAAACTACATAGAAAATAAATAATCTGTCTTTATAAAGGGATATTCCACCTAGTTAACCTTTTATTATGTTGTATTACATTTTATATCACTAATGGTTAGGACACTGTTCTATTATTAATCCAAATGTTATGCTATACTATTTTTATGGTTTTTCCCCTCTCTTAATCCAGTTACAAAGTAATTGCATGTAGGCGACTTGCCGATCAATAGTTCAATAATCATTAGAGATGAGAAGGACGTTAATCGACTAAAACCTCATTTCATTGTGATATACACAATAAAGATATGCTGTTATGAATAATCCTGTATAAGCTTACTTGACCTACACATTTGTCACTATATTTGCTTGTTTTTTGAAAGAATATTCTTTGAAATTACGCCAAAATTAATCAGCAATTGTTTTTTAATAAGTACAGATTATTGTGTATTGAATACTTAAAACTTGTTATTTTTCCCAGGTTAATAGATTCATCTTAACTTTAATTGAACTTTATAATTTAATATAAATATTTGTGTAAAAATAGATTTATTAGTAGTAAAAGAGAAAATTCTGTAATTTTGAATATTCCACATATTCATGGTTTATTAATAATATTTTTTACAAAATGTCTCTTTAAAATAAGAATAATAATAGTGGTGAGATGGCTAACTAGTATTATACAGGTTGGAGTTAAGGTCAATTTGTCACATCTTAGTCAACTAATACTTACTACCAATCTTCTATAAGTTATAAGCATATGATAATATATCATTATACCTATATATATACAATATTCACTACACCATGTGGTTTAATATCAATTTTCACTTGTTTATCTACACCCAGTGGTCATACAGTATAAACATCTACACCTGTTACGTAAACAAACATTAGTTTAATTATTTCGATAAATTTCCACATGAAAAAAATCTTAGAATATAAAAACACAATTAATAAATATATTTTTTTGATTTTATATGATCATGTCCCAAACCAAAGTCATTTTTGTGTAACTGAAAAATACATGTGTAAGCTCAGCTGTTTAAAAGATGTACACCATTGACATACTAGTACTACTTCAAAAGATTGCTTGAACTGTCAAAATACATTAAATCAAAATGATGTGTGTATCATTTTCCTGAAAAAGACTTGAGTATCTTCATCTAAACAATTCATATGAATAAACACAGTAATTGTGTGTATCCATAAAATTGTACACAATTACTAAATAATCAAACAGGTTACATTAAATATTTTTAGTACATTACTTAGAAATGTAGGACATTAAACCCCATTTCATCAATGCATTCTTATATATGTTTCTTTACACTCACAATTTGTTAAATCAGTGTATCACTATCAGGATTCACCTTTCAATACTTAAATTATATATCAGATCATGAGATATAAATTGTGATATACATGTACTCATCACTTACATATATTATGGATTAGTCTATAAATTTGACAGATGTCCTGTACCTGCTTTACTTTTTATACGCCCACATTGAAATGTGGTCGTATATTGTCGTCGCCCCCGTCCGTCCGTCCGTCCGTCGGTCCGTCGGTCCGTCCGTCGGTCCGGCGTCCACAATTGCTTGTGGACGCTCTACAGGCTAAAGTTAATATTCGATTGACTTTAAATTTATACACAGTGTTTAAGGTCATGAGACGAAGAAGCCTATTGTTTTTCAGCGATTTCCGATAATAACTACCAGAGTTATGGCCCTTGACGACTTCAAAAAATCTTGTGGACGCTCTAGAGGCCAAAGTTAATATCCGATTGACTTTAAATTTATACACAGTGTTTAAGGTCATAAGACAATGACGCCTATTGATTTTCGTCGATTTCCGATAATTAGTGCCAGAGTTATGGCCCTTGATCTCTTTGAAAAATCTTGTGGACGCTCTAAAGGTCAAAGTTAATATCCGATTGACTTTAAATTTATACACAGTGTTTAAGGTCATAAGACGAAGAAGCCTATTGATTTTCAGCGATTTCCGATAATTAGTGCCAGAGTTATGGCCCTTGATCACTTCAAAAAATCTTGTGGACGCTCTAGAGGCCAAAGTTAATATCCGATTGACTTTAAATTTATACACAGTGTTTAAGGTCATAAGACGAAGACGCCTATTGATTTTCAGTGATTTCCGATAATTAGTGCCAGAGTTATGGCCCTTGATCACCTCAAAAAATCTTGTGGACGCTCTAGAGGCCAAAGTTAATATCCGATTGACTTTAGATTTATACACAGTGTTTAAGGTCATAAGACGAAGAAGCCTATCGATTTTCGGCGATTTCCGATAATTAATGCCAGAGTTATTGCCCTTGATCTCTTTGAAAAATCTTGTGGACGCTCTAAAGGTCAAAGTTAATATCCGATTGACTTTAGATTTATACACAGTGTTTAAGGTCATGAGACGAAGAAGCCTATCGATTTTCGGCGATTTCCGATAATTAATGCCAGAGTTATTGCCCTTGATCTCTTTAAAAAATCTTGTGGACGCTCTAAAGGTCAAAGTTAATATCCGATTGACTTTAAATTTATACACAGTGTTTAAGGTCATAAAACAAAGACGCCTATTGATTTTCAGCGATTTCCGTTAATTAGTGCCAGAGTTATGGCCCTTGATCACCTCAAAAAATCTTGTGGACGCTCTGGAGGCCAAAGTTAATATCCGATTGACTTTAGATTTACACACAGTGTTTAAGTTCATGAGACGAAGAATCCTATTGATTTTCTGCGATTTCAAATAATTACTGCCAGAGTTATCTCCCTTGATAACTTCAAAAATTCTTGTGACGCTATAGAGGCCAAAGTTACCATCCGATTGACTTCAGATTGATACATAGAGTTTAGGGTGTTAAAACGAACAAGTATTTTGATTTTCATTGAATTTAGATAACTGAACAGCTAAATCCATGATATTAAATGTTTCATGTATATACTAATTGTTAGCGTGGGGTAAAACTTTATAAAAAGCAATCAAATTCTAATGATTTTCTAATAATTAAATAATGAGTTGTTACTCTTAATCAGTTTTTAGTATTACAAATGTTTCATTACCGAAAAAAGTAAAAATATGCGACAACCCTTGTTGACTGCCCGGACGATTTAGCTGCTGTGGGCGTATGTTTCGTTGCCTGGCAACCTATCTTTAAATAAACTCTACCATTTTGTATGTTCTTACACTACAGGTATTTTTGTTTAGCTTACTTGAACACTTGAACCTGGAATCTGTGTTTATGAAATTAAATAATAAGATCCAAGTTTTACCTGTAAATGTAAACAATAAAATATAAACAGTAATCTATTTTGTATTTAAGTTGGGTTTGTTTGTAATATTTATGACCTAAATACTATGTAACAAGATTTACATCATACAGTGACACATGTATAATATGTACACATGCATTATATGTACATGTCGTGTATCATATTATTGTGTCAATACCAATAATTGAAATAATCTGCACTAAATCGTACCACAACATGTGTATTGTGATGTGTATCCTATTGTGAATATAATTTAAATCTCAGCACTAAATCATACCACAACATATGTATTATGATATGTATTACATATTGTGATTATAGTTTAATTTTTATACGCCCACATTTTCATGTGGACGTATTATGTCGTCGCCCCTGTCCGTCCGGACGTCCGTCCGTCCGTCCGTCCACAATTTGTTTGTGGACTCTCTACAGGTCACAATTCTTATCCGATTTTGACGAAACTTGAAATATAGGTTTATCCCCAAAAGATCTCGGCTGCTTTCGATATTGGCATGTATCGGATCAAAACTTCATGGATTATGGCCCCTGATTGTACGAAAAATCACGTTTTTAGCTTGTGGACCCTATAGAGGTCACAATTTTGAACCGATTTTGATGAAAATTGACATGCATGTTTGTAACCCAAAGATCTTGGTTCCTTTCGATATTTGCGGCTATCGGAATGTAATTTCCTGAATTATGGCCCCTGATTGTCCGAAAAATCACCCTTTTTAGCTTGTGGTCCCTCTGGAGGTCACAATTATTATTCGATTTAAAAAATCGTTTGACTATATCACCGTTACACCCTAAGGAAGGTTGAGTTCGAATTTCGGGAAAATCGGACGAAAATTGCCATACAAAATGGCCGCCGTTTGTACGCGAATACTGTTAAAAAATGGTATATCAAGGTTGTGGACCCTGTGGAGGTCACAATTTTGATTCGATTTTGATGAAACTTGAAATTCATGGTTATAACCCAAAGATCTTGCTTCCTTTCGATATTTGCGCATATCGGATCGTAACTTCCTGAATTATGGCCCCTGATTATACGCAAAATCGCCTTTTTTTTAGCTTAGAGGTCACAATTATTATTCGATTTAAAAAAACGTTTGATTATATCACCGTTACACCCTAAGAAAGGTGGAGTTCGAATTTCGGGAAAATCGGACGAAAATTGCCATACAAAATGGCCGCCGTTTGTACGCGAATACTGTTAAAAAATGGTATATCAAGGTTGTGGACCCTGTGGAGGTCACAATTTTGATTTGATTTTGATGAAACTTGAAATTCATTGTTATAACCCAAAGATCTTGCTTCCTTTCGATATTTGCGCATATCGGATCGTAACTTCCTGAATTATGGCCCCTGATTATACGCAAAATCGCCTTTTTTTTAACTTGGAGGTCACAATTATTATCCGATTTAAAAAAACGTTTGATTATATTACCGTTACACCGTAAGGAAGGTTGAGTTCGAATTTCGGGAAAATCAGACCAAAATTGCCATACAAAATGGCCGCCGTTTGTACGCGAATACTGTTAAAAAATGGTATATCAAGGTTGTGGACCCTGTAAAGGTCACAATTTTAATTCGATTTTGATGAAACTTGAAATTCATGGTTATAACCCAAAGATCTTGGTTCTTTTCGATATTTGCGCATATCGGATCGTAACTTCCTGAATTATGGCCCCTGGTTATACACAAAATCCCCCTTTCTTTAGCTTGTGGTCCCTCTGGAGGTCACAATTATTATCCAATTTAAAAAAACGTTTGATTATATCACCGTTACACTGTAAGGAAGGTTGAGTTTGAATTTCGGGAAAATCAGACCAAAATTGACAGACAAAATGGCCGCCGTTTGTACGCGAATACTGTTAAAAAAAATGATCTATCATGGTTGTGGAGCCTGTATAGGTCACAATTTTAATTCGATTTTGATGAGGAAGGTTGAGTTTTAATTTCGTGAAAATCGTACCAAAATTGCCGGACGAAATGGTCGCCGTTTGTACACGAATAGTGTAAAAATATGGTATATCATGGTTGTGGACTCTCTACAGGTCACAATTCTTATCCGATTTTGATGAAAAGTCACATTTCTAGGTTGTGTACCGTCACACAATAATCATTGTCGGTTTCGAATTTTATTAATATCAGACTGGAACTGACCAACTAAATGGCTGCTCCCAATACAGTATGAAATACAGGACTTAAAGATGTAGGAAAAATCACTTTCGGTATTGCTTGTTCTCTGTCCATCTCTCGAAAATGTGGGCGTATCCTGCCTGGCAGTGCCAGCCTATCTTTTAAATACTCGGCACTGAATCATGCTGCAACACAATATATTATGATAGATTATTATATTGTAAATATTTTAAATACTCAGCACTGAATCATACCGCAACACAATATGGATCATCTTGTGGCTATGATAATTGAAATAATCATCTCTGAGTAATCATTGCTGACTGAATTTGAAAGACGTTGCTATAATATTGCATTCTTGTAATATTTATGAATATTAATGTTCAATTTCAGTTATATAATGAGGAAGTATTAGATTTACTAGACACAACTAGAGATCCAGAATCAAGGGTATGTATTAAGTGTAGATACTAGATAACATAATAAAATTGTTTCTTTATTATTTATTATAGAAATAATAGAATTGAGTTTTTGATGCGGTTTTGGAGACAAAACACTTGTTTATTGAACAGTCTAATTTCTAATTCTGTGATACAATCCAGGTACTATTCAATTCAGATTCTTCCTTCTCTAGAACATTTTAATAAAGTATATAAAAAATGTTGATACAATTAAAGATTTCCCTCCTTTCTTTTTTGTGTGTTTCATTTTGTATTGTATTGTTAAAGGGTAGAAAATCTAACATTAAAATACATGAAGATGCTAATGGTAGTATATATGTGGTGGGTGTTACAACTCGACCTGTTACTTCATTACAAGATGTAAGTTGATTTAAATGTCAAATGTAGGTATATTATTAAAACTAAATGTACATGTAAGGTGATCCATGATAAACTTTAATCATTTTATTATTGTTATTTGAATGCCACCATTTCCTGTATTCTTTATCAATAAGTAAAATATTGTAGCTTGTAACATTAGATAATCGGTTACCGGTAACTCTAAACTTACTTATCAACATATCCCATAATGATGTATTATTATGTAAGACTAAGAGCTTAATTTGCCTATTGCAGGTCTATTTGCAAGCTATATATCTTATATAAATTATTATTTGCACATTACAAGCCCATAATCAACTCTCTAGACCATCAGATGACCAATATATTGAATGGATTAGAACAACCGACACCTGTTTCATTTCTTGTTACAATAGATTATCAAGACCTTGTTTATTATTGTAGCAATGGTACTTGGCAATCAAGACTATTTAGCCACATCCTATCAAAACTTTAAACATTCATAACTTTGACTGACATATTCCTTTTTCATCTTCTGTTTTTGAACTGTATTAAAGCAAGAATAGCCCACTCTTTATTATCTTAATCTTACTTTACATACATGTAATGCATCCTTTATTCTGATATAAATGATGTTTTGTTTAAACAGACCATCCAGTGCCTTAAAATTGGTGCCTTATCACGAGCTACTGCTAGTACCAATATGAATTCCCAATCATCCCGATCTCATGCCATCTTTACACTACATATTAAACAACATAGAATTGTTAAAGATGAGGTTAGTATTAGTAAGATGTTTAAGTATTCTTTTCTGGGTGGAACTTTAATAATGTAGTGTAACTTGATAATGGCCAATAATCAATTTCTGTACTTAAATTTAACAAAAATAATGACTGAAAACTGTTATAGATACCTATATACAATATTAAAACTAAAAAAAACATTGTTAGATACCGTCTTGGCTTTAATGTTTATGAAAGGAAATTAGGTATCAATAGGATTATAAAAAAGATACGATATGAACTTATGTTAGGATTGATCTGATACCCTTTGTAGTTGTTTTAAGATTTGAATGTCCATATTTATAAATGTATGTCATTGTCCAGGTAATGAATAACAATGTTTTCGGTAATTGATTAATTTTGTTTTTCTACCAGCTTGTATTAGATGATGGTAAAGATACAGATTCAACACAATCTGTTAATGAATTTGAAACCCTTACAGCTAAGTTTCACTTTGTTGATTTAGCGGGTTCCGAAAGATTAAAGCGAACAGGAGCCACAGGTGATCGAGCTAAAGAAGGAATTTCTATAAATTGTGGTCTGGTAGGTTGGATTTAAATTGAAACAAGTAAAGCAAAACTAGCAATTCATTGGAAGAATAATTCAGCTATTATTTCATGTACTGGTTAACTATTGAATATATTGTTATATTACAAATATCTGTAGACAAACAATTAGAATGAAGCCAAATAAAAAGAGGAAAGATATTTTAGATTGTTATAGTGAAATATTAAATTTGATATTTTTATATTTTTTACAGTTAGCTTTAGGTAATGTGATATCTGCATTAGGTGATAAAGCTAAAAAAGGTTCCCATGTACCTTATAGAGATTCTAAATTAACTCGATTATTACAAGATTCACTGGGTGGTAACAGGTAATACTATACATTAGTTTCATATTTATTTATATAACCTTTTACTTCACATGGAGCCACAGTGGCTCAGTGGATAAGGAACTGGGGTTTCTGTCAATTAGCTGCAATTTTTCCTTTTTGTCAGATTATCAGGACAGAAGCCAGGCTAAAAACAGTGCCTAATGATTTAGATTGGATGAAAAAGAGACGTCCGACGTACATGTGACGTTGGTGTGCACGTGAAAGAACCCTTTAAGTTGATATTTGTCAAAGAATACCTGGAAATGCTGGTGGCGTGGCAAAATTTACCTAATAGCACACTACATGGCCGTCTTCATTATCTTGTTGGTGCCAAAGAGTAGGATGTTGAACCCCCATTGGACTTCGGCTGCATCCTTCTTTCTATTCTACATAATCTGAACATAATGCAAAAAGTGTAGATTTATTACTGGTATCAGAGCTCAAGTTTAATAAAAAGAAATTCATTCATTAAAAACTGAAATGTATATGAAAACGACCAGTGTCTAAAGTATCACTTGTTTCAGCTACATAGATACAGGCACAATTTAGATATAATCAGAGCACCTAATCTATCAGTTCTTGTTGTACATCCTTACCTTTCAAGTTTTCAGATATATGTACTGCATGTTACTATGTTTAATTACAGTCGAACATTAATGATAGCGTGTATATCTCCATCTGATCGAGACTTTATGGAGACCTTAAACACATTGAAATATGCCAACAGAGCTCGTAATATCAAAAACAAGATAATGGCTAATCAAGATAAAGCCAGTAAACAAATGGCAATGTTACGATCTGAAATAATAACTTTACAACAAGAATTAAGAGAATTTAAAACGGTAAGTCAACAGACTATTAAGCATGATAAAATGAGTTAAATAAAAAACCTGTGTAATCTACCTTCATTAAGTAATACAGTATCAGCATATGGCATTATTTACAAATTAGATTGTATTATAATTGGTGTTAAAAACATTACTGTGTAGACTAAAATTTCAGCCATCTGTTCAGCATAATAAATGAATTACTATTTCATTGTTTTCACTAATTAGTAAGGAAAGCTACTCACTGGAAATTGTTATGTTTAAAACCGTTACTGATACTTTCATAAATGATATTTTTATACCAGGATAGTTATATAGATTGTCAGTTATCATTATTTTGGTGTATATTAAACAGGGTAAACGTATAGTCAACTCTGAAGGTGCAGAAGGGGTCAATGACATGTTCCACGAAAATCAGATGTTGCAATCAGAACTAGAGAAATTACGACAAAGAATTAAAGCAATGAATGAAACCATAGAAGGTCTGAAGGCTAGAAACTCACAGTTAATTGTAGAAATCGCATCTTTAGGAATTGTTACAGAAAATGGTAAGACATGTTTTATATATATATACAGTGTATCCCACATGTATTGGCTATAATTTACCAGAATGGATGGTTTTGAAAATTTTTCCCATATTCAATTCATTGTAAGCAGGAGGGCCTGACAAGGACAGCTGTCTAGTCGTTCGGATGGTTATGAAAAACCAAACCCTTGGCATGTACGTAAAAGATCCCTTGGCTGTTGGAATTCGATATAAGAGTTGAAAATACTGCTGCTGTCCAGGCAAAATTTCCCTCATGGCATACTGTATATGTCCATCTTCAACAGCTCAGTTGGAGCAGAACAGTAGGACTTTAAACCCTGTTTCATTTCATACAAAACATGTGTTAATTTTATGTGAGACTGGTATTTTATCTATATTACAGGTGAAGTTTCTAATGAAGCTGCTAGTAATCTTATTAGTGGTTATGTGACAGAAATAGAAGATTTAAAGTAAGTTAAATCTTTCAAATTATCTTGAAGATTATAACACCCAAATTTTACAAGTTGAAATACAGTAATTCTAATTGTGCTGGAAGTATAGATTGGTTTATTCTTTATTTCTAATACATTATCAATGTAGAAATCGAGCCAAAAAGATAAAATACTTATTTTTGTTGTAGAACTAAACTTAGTGAGTCGGAAGCAATGTGTGAAACAGTCAGAAAATCAGCATTACGTAGTCCTCGAAGTCCATCCCGATTATTAGCTAGTCCGATGTCTACAGTGTCTAGTGGATGTTTTGATATGCCCATGTCTATAGAGGAAAACTCATTGTCAGCTATATTGGAAGAAGCTAAAAAAGATGTTCGAAAATTAAAGAAATCAAAGCGTGCTAAATCAAGAATAGCCAATCAGGGGTAAGTAAAGACTATAAAGTAATTAACAAGAACACATTTTTGACTCAATTTATTATACACTTGCATGTGAATGTAACAAAAAGTTATTTAGGTGGAAACTTGCTAATATCATTGTACTGTATAAGAGAGAATGTATATTCTTATTATAAATAGTGATAAAGGGAACCACATGGTTCAGTGGGTAAGACGTTGGTCTGCTAACCTGGAGATGCTGTCTTCGATCCTTGCATTGACAGAGAAAGTTATTGGGATGGAACAATAAACCAAGGTCCTGTATACGCATTGGCAGTTGAAATGTGATATCAGAAGAGTACGCCATAGCGCCGCTGTCCACACAGCATTTCTCTCATAGCACAATGTATGGCATATACCTGTTTTCATTAGCCCAGTCAGAGTAGGATAATAAAAATCATTTAAGTGATAAAGTGAATGTATATTATTGTTATAAAAGTGATAAAGGGAATGTATATTATTGTTATAAAAGTGATAAAGAGAATGTATATTATTGTTTATAGAAGTGATAAAGAGAATGTAAGTGATGGTGAAGAGGAATGTAAAGATGATGATACAGAACATGTAGAAAGTCAAGAAAAATCAGATGATGAGGAGACCAATGTGGTAAAATAATTTCTAGATTTTAATTGAACACATATATCTCTACTTAATAGCCCACTGCAAGAAAGGTGTAAAATTGAAATAACTTACTATTTGTCTCAATATGCAGGTCATTCAAAAAGAACCCACAGTAGTTAATATTTCACTGGAATTTTGAATATGATTCACCATGCCTTGGTGTTTGCTTGAGCAACTCTCTTAGACATATCTGACACTTACAAACAAAACAGTCCATCATTATCCCTTATATCTTGCATATATATATAGTATTTATTTATTGATGATTATACAATAAAATATGTTTCTCTCATCACCTTGTTGCTTCAATAATAGAACTCCAAAATCTGAATCAATAGTTTACTTAAAAATAGAAGATTTAATTCTGATCCGTGAAATTTGTAACTTTATGATATTAAAATTATATTGATGGTAAATATTGTCTTGATTTGTTTCTTAAGAATGGTGATGTAGGTGAAGATGATACAGATGATGAAGATGATGATGATGAAGATGATGATGAAGATGATGACGATGATGATGATGACGAGGATAAAGGTACAAATTATTTTATAATTATCCTCTCTGTGTACATGTACATTTGAATAACTTTCTGAGGAATAATTTGTACAAATATTTGGTAATAATACATTGTCTTTCAGAAAAAATTAAACCTAAATTGGATATATAAATACACTTGTTTACCATTCAATTACATAACATTTGAAATTTCTATACAGACATTATTTTGGACTGGAGTAACTATGAATTAGAACCAGATGAATTATTTCTTGATTATTGGGAAATGTGGGCAGGTATATAAGATGTTGTCTGATATGGATGTTGTTTTATGGTCATTAGGTTTTTTTCTAGAGCAGCCATGTAAACTTTTATTTGATTTTTTGTGATGTGTAGATTTTATTTGTATTTTACATATTATATCCTACAGATTTTTATGGTATTTACAATAATTGTGTATATTTTTTCTGTTTTCTTTAAATCTTGTGTATTTTCATCACAATATGATTTCTAAATATATCTCTTGCCGTCCATTGTCTTGAATGCTGTGTTTTTTCTCCTCACATATATTTATTTTACACAAGAAAATTTGCTGCTTATCAACTTGGTTGCAAATATTTAAAGTCGATATGTCATTTTAGGGTTATCGAAATAGGAATATCAGTCCGAAAATAGTTCAAATCCGTTTAGTATATTTACAAAGATGTGGATTTGAAATTTGATTGATCTAATGCTAATTGCTATGTTATAAGCCCACTGCTATTTTGTTGTCCACAAGAATTAATTGATAGGTCTTGTAAATCCTATTGAATCTAAGACAGGACATTATCTAGTGTTGGGAGGGGGGTGAGGTGGGGGTCTTAATTATCGACAAACTGAGTACATATTAGTCTGGATTAAGCTGTGAGAAATTTGATATTTTAACATTTAACGCAAAAAAAATACAAATGGTGCATCCAGACATTAATAATGTGTTGAGTGTTCAGCAAGCTCCACCAGAGAAAATGTGTCTACCAATCATTACAGCTGAAACATGTTTCATGACATAACAATGCTATTCATGTAACATCAGGACTACTACTAATAGAAATGTGACAGAATTCCATTGTGTGTAAATCAATTGCAATTTTCTCAATTCAGAAATTCTCACAATTAGAATGGAACATCCACCACAGAATAATGCAGTGAACTTGAAGGCTGTTATTTTTAGTGAATTTTGTTAAATAATAAATATATATTATATCCATGGTTAAAATCAATGATGACACTGTGTTGTGATTGGAAAAATTAACATGATGAATTATTTTGTTTTGATAGATTCTGATCATATACATGAAGACCTGGCTGAATTAACATGTGAAATCTCCATTAAACAAAGACTTATTGAAGAGTTAGAACAAAGTCAGAAGAAAATGCAAGCTGTACGTCATCAATATGAAGAAAAGGTTGTACAATTAGAAACTAGAATTAAAGAAACAGAGTTGGAAAGAGATCAGATCTTAGCTAATATTGGTAAGTTTTAACAATGAAAGGTAACATGCAAAACAATATCGTGCATTGCAGATTAGCATTTAAAGTTTGAAAGAGGGTTCCTTGCCCTCATTCAAATAGTACCACTGGACTCTAAGTTACGGACATAACATAGTGTAAAGGCGTGAATTGTGTGTTTGAATAAAAACATTATTTTATGGTGTCTATCCTTCAGAGACACACACAGTACAAACATGAACAGACATATATGATTTGAAATATATAAACAATTCTATGAAATCAATTACTGTATTATAATGTGATACAGTCAGAACAAAATATATACTTATAATCATAACATTAGTAAAACCACTTTATTAATATATTTTATTTGTAATTTAATTTACCTTCAGTATGAATCAAGTGCTGCCTTTACTTCATACTCTAAGCACAGTATGGTCATTACCATTATCTATTTGTTGTGAGTGTTGTGTTTAAAAAGATGGTATACGCTTATGATATACATTTATAGGTAGTAAAGAGACTGGTTCTAATGATAAGGTTAAAAAGATTAAACAAGATTACGAGAAGAAGATTAATGATCTTAATTCTGATTTGAGAAAGATGCAGGCGGCTAAAAAAGAACACGCTAAACTTGTCAGAAATCAGTCACACTATGAGAAACAGTTAAAAACATTGCAACATGAAATGTTGGAAATGAAGAAAACTAAGGTAATATATTATTCTTATTTACATGTTTCAGATTAATACTTTACCTATATTTTGTCGTTATGATGATAGTTTGTGACTATCTTCCATACGCTCAGGGAATGCAATATGGTTGGAATGAGTGCAATCATAAATGTACATTAGTATTATTATAGTGTTGATATTTATTTAGCTCTATGAGAGCAGGGTTTGTTATTATGGTCTAATCTTCAGAAGTGTAATTATTGTAATCAGAGTGCAAGTAACACAACTGCTTTAACCAAGTGTTCACATGTATATTTTATTTTGTATTGACACAGAAATTAAATCTTCTCTATACATGTATTGTATAGTCATACTGTAAGTTTTACCAGAATACAATATTGGAAGTTTTTTTAAAGGGATGTTTTTTTATCATGACTGTGTTGTCACTGACATTAGACACAGCAGTAAAGCAATAATTGCAATTTCCAATGGCTGTGATTTATACATCAATATCATCCTGCCCAATGAATTGAAACATAAGTTTTGTTCCAGTTCATGTTGTTTGCATTTATTTTGGTCAACAAAAACAAATTGATGCCTTAAAATATAACTTATTGTGCATTCAACAGGTTCGACTAATGAAACAAATCAAAGATGATGGTGAAAAGAATAAATCATTGGAAGCGAGAAAAAATAAAGAAATTTTCCAGATCCGTAAAGATCAACTTAAATTTCAAAATCGTATCCGTAATTTAGAACAAGATCAGAAACAGAAAGATATTGTTTTAAAACGTAAACAAGAGGAGGTAAAGAAAATAGGATTAAAATAGGATTGATAGTTTTCTCATCTTAAAAGAGGACTTTAATTTACATTTATAGAGTTTGATGTTAAAGAGATCTGTGTTAGAATCCTTTCTGCTTATTTTGTCAGGGTAGGTGGGTGGCACAATGCTCAAATGTGTGCTTTAGATCATAATGTCTGTAATCGAGACATTAAGTCAAGTGGCCTCATTTTTTCGATCTCCCCATTTGTGTGTAGCAAGGAGCAGAGTTGCCTGCCTAACCTTGTGCTTTTTCTATGCGTCTTCCGCTTTACTCCCTCTACTAAAACTAACAACCCCTCCATAAAAGAACAAACTGTCCTATTTTGTCTGTTTTTAACTAATTGGATATTTTGTGTGTAATTTGGCTCATTTAACTCTGTTATAATTATTTATTTTCAGCTTGAATCATTACGCAGACGTAAGAAAGCTGTTAAACCAATGTCAGCTAAAGCTGCAGGTCGTGTTGGTAAATATGATAGACCAGCTACCATTCCTATAGGTAAAAAACTCTCTTTAATTTGCCAATTAAAATTGGTTATATTATATTTAAGTACATATGCATAAGTAAATACCATCTTATTATAATATAAACAATGCTTAAATATAAATATGCAGTTCTATTTTGTTATGAGACATTTAAACATTAAAAATGTTGATACACTTGAGCTTCAAATAAAATGAAATGGGGTTTAATGTGCTACTCTCCTGCTTCTACTGTGCTTATGAAGATGAGCATTTGCCATACAGTGAGCTATGGGGATAATTTTGCCTCGATAGCTGCACTAAAGCATGCACCTATATCAAATTCCAAATGTCACAAGTTCTTTCACATGCACGCAAATGAGTACATGTGACCTCTATTTATCGTACCCTCCGAACGACTATACATTGTGCCTAGCCATGCAAACCATCCTGCATAACTGACATGGTGAAACCACACAGGTAAATCATGTTGAACTTTTGTAAGCCATTGCAGGGATCGAACACTTCTTACTTACTGAACAACTGTGGTTCCCTTTGGCTTCAGTATGAAAGTCCTGAATATATTAGACTAAAGGGCTTCGCTATATTGAAACTCACCTTACAGTAAAATCCTATTCTAGTAATTGATTGGTGTGACATTGTAAAAGATTTAAATGAATGTGTGTTTTAGCTATAAATTCTTCAACACGAAGAAGACGAAAAGATTTCTCACCTAAAGTGGCTAAGCAGAAATGGGATGCAATAGAAAAGAATGTGAGTAAAAGAAAAATTTGATATTAATTAATAGCAATAGTTTATCTCAGATATGAGGCTTTAGTTGCTATCTAGGCGATGTTTTCTGTTCATCATAGACTTAAGTGTTTTGTCTATATCATAGACTTCAGTAGAAATTGGGACTAATCTGTGTGTCGTCTTTAGTAAGTGCAGAAGGACCGCACTACACAAAATACAAACAAATATCAAATCAACATGATTTTATTTATTTTAAAGAAACTGAATTAAGATATTGTTCTTAAACAGGTTTTCTGATTAATAAGATAAAGTGAAATTAGAATGATTTTGTTTAATTGTTATATTTGTTTGTAACCAGGTTAATGCTGTGATAAATAAGAAACAAACAGTTACACATATGGCAAAAGATATGGAGAACTGGCTGAAAGTAAGTTTATCATATTTATGTTCTTAATAGATGACTTTATGTTAGTTTATACTAACACTAACACACTTAAAGTTCCAATAGCATATTTTCTAATAAAGTCAAAACATAATTATTTCTATTTCTTTTGCTCAAAATGTTGTCAACTCAATATTATACGATCATGGGCAAAATTTCATGGGGGTTAAAATAGTTGAGACAGGCTTATTGAGGAGATAGTAACTCAATTACCTCCCTTGTTTTCCCATTCCTCTCCATGGACGGCCATCTTCAAACGTTTGAATTTGAAGTTGAAAATGATATTTGTGCCAATTTCTCAACTGGCAATAGTGAATTATAGGATTAATAGGATTATTCTTTAACAAGGTAGGACTGTTTATAGGTACAATCTATTTTAGGGCTTTATTTTAATACATTTTAAAAATATAACCTAAAAATATGCTATTGGAGCTTTAAACACCTTTATTAACAGTATTTTCATCCAATATTTTATATTGAGTTATTGTACGCCCACATTTTCATGTGGACGTATATTGTTGTCCCTGTCCGTCCGGACGTCCGTTCACAATTTGTTTGTGAACACTCTACATGTCACAATTTTTATCCAATTTCAACGAAACTTGAAATATAGGTTCATCTCCCTAAGATCTCAGTTCCTTTCAATATTGGCATGTATCGGACCGTAACTTTATGGATTATGGCCTCTGACTGTACGAAAAATTGTTTTTAGCTTGTGGATACAATTTTTGTTCGATTTCGATGAAACTTGAAATATATGTTTATAACCCAAAAATCTTGGTTACTTTTCGATACCTGTGCATATTGGATCTTAACTTCCTGAATTATGACCCCCAATTGTACAAAAAATCACTTTCTTTTTAGCTTGTTCTCTATCCATCTCTTGAAAATGTGGGTGTATCCTGCCTGGCAGCCGCCGGTAAATATTAATTGTAAAAATAGTATTTAAGTTTTCAATATATAATTTGTAATGGAAAGAATTGTTTTATTAATTTAGCAAAGAGAAAAGATTGGTAAAAAGTTAGAAAAATATATACAAAAGAGAGAAAGCATGGGTGATAATGTAGAGGTATGATAATTTTTATTTATTTATTACATAAACAAAAATTTTAGATTAACAAACAAAAATTATTTAAGATTCTCTGCTTCTCTTTTGGACTATTTCTATGATGTTGACATAGAAAACGGTTATGGTTCCAGCACACGTAAAAGATCCTTTAACTTTAACAGTCACAAATCAAGTTATGCTGGGACAAATATAACCGAACAAAATAATGCCATTTTGTGCTATACCTTGTAGCATTTTATAAGAGCAAGAAAACGTATTTTGATTATGGAAGTGATATAAATATTGTATTTATTTTTTTTAGTTCAGTGAAAAGAAAGATTTAGATGATGTTATAGATAATTTAAAATGTCAAGTAGAATATATACAAGATAATATAAATGATTGTCAAGCTAATATCATGCAAGTTGAAGAATCTAAGGTAAGCTTGACGTGTTTATATTGATATACTTGTTAATATTAATATACACTTATCACAATCTCTAGCCTTTATGTTAGTTACTTAACGGACTTACTAAGTTCTCTGCAAGAATAATTTATACAATCATAGCATAGTTATTTGCCACATCACCGAATAATGCATTATACACCCAATTGTAAAAAATCTACAACTGAGCATAGTATTGTTGACCATATTCTCTTGTGTCAATATATTTAATATTAGATTCTCCATATCATTATATAGAGAAAATATAAATAGTTGTAATATATGGTTTTTATTATTTATTCAGGAAGAAACTGAAAGTACTGATATTACATCTCTTATTGGTGCCTGTTCATTAGAAGAAGCTAAATATTTACTGGAACATCTCTTCCAATTCTCTATATCAAAGGTAATATTCTCACATTCAGGGCAGATACAGGATTTTTTTATAAGCAAGAGGGGGGGGGAGTTAGTTGGGGTTTGAGGACAAATCTATCAAAACAAAATTACTTCACATTGACTGAACATGTAAGACATTATATGGGAATTAGCAAAACTTCATTTTGAGCCATACCTTGCAACATTTTATAACTATATTTGATAGGATATATTAAAGTATTTTATTTGTATACACCTACATTTTCATGTGTATTGTACCCTTACTTTTTTAATTATGACCCCTGATTGTATGAACAATCTTTTTTTTTGTTGTTGTCTTTTTTTTAATATCTTAATTTCTGTCCCATCTGTTGCAAAATGTGGGTGTATCTTGCATGACAACCGTTTGTATATTTTAGTGGAGTAAAAATAAGATTTAGATGGTTTTATAGATAATTTAAAATGTCAAGTAGAATATAATATACAAGATAATATAAATGTAAATATTTTTTTTAGGGAATGATGTCAGCGCAGAAAGATTCGGAAGCTAAAGAACTACATGCCAAATTACATCAAACAGAATTAAACAATACTTTACAACAAGATTTATTAAAACATATGATAGCTGATCATGTTGATATAGAAGTTGATAATTTACGTATAGATAATGATCTAGATCAAGATGGTAATGTTTTATTTATTTCATTTACAATCAGCTTTACAAGTGGTCTTATTTGAGTATATTCAGCTACCGTTGTAAATAAAAGGCCCCTCAATAGACTTAATCAGAGATGATAGATGTTGCTTTTGCAAGCTTGTTTTCACTATATCCCACATATATGGTCAACTCAGGATGCTGGATATTATTATATTTACAATTCACCATTTCTTGTATAATATATTGAGCAGAATAACACCATTTTTGAGCTGATATTTATGTAGAGATTCCAAGTCTACGATTATTGAACAATCGCAAATGACGATCAGTGGCATTAAGAAATATGAGACAAAAATCTGATATATTTTAAGAACATGATAATTTATATATTTGTAGATATAGAGAGTTCAGCTAGTTCAGCCTCTACATCACCTGCTGAAAGGTAAACACTATAAATATATTTATTACTTACTTTACAATCATTATTATTAATACACTTACCTTCAAACATTATAGTAATTATTTTTTCATGCAAAATTTTGGACCTGTAACGCAACTGTTAACTTTCCAATAAAAGAGATTTAGAAACTCATTTTGAAATCTGGTTCTAAAATTTTAATTGATTGAATTCAAGAGATTATTAATAGGTGGTTTCATGGTTATTGACTAAAGTGAAATACTACTGTTGTGTAAAAAAAAAAAATAATCGGTGTCATCTTCCTGCCAGCAAAGTTTTATATTATAGAAACGCTTCTAGTCGGAATTTATTGCTTCATCAGCCATATTCATTGGTTATCTTGACATGAATATTAAAAAATCTTAAGATGAATGTATGATTTAACTTGATGCTATGAATATGTATAATGAGCTATTTGCATTTCTGCTATGTTAAATCTTGTACAAAGACATTATGTACTCAATTTGATAAATTTTTATAAGCATTTAACACGAAACAAATGAAAAAGATTGTTATAGTTATCTGCATTGCATCCTATCAATTCCTTTCTCAATAACCATGAAATTATCCATTTAATGAATAATGTTATTACTATAATATCCGTACCAGTATGGTAATCTGTTCTACATAAATTAGTTTAATGGTTATAGAAGTATCGGGGTCTATTAGTATCTTATATAAGGTAAATGTCAACACTCCCTTTAAAGAGTTGTACGAGGTTTGACAGACCGGTTGGTCTGTGTTACCAGTTGGATCAAACGATGCAAGAGTATACATGAATAGATATCTCCAAAATCCCTGCTCACCCCTGTACAAAACAGATTTTAAGTTGAAATGGAAGGGAGTTTGTTCATCATAACATTTTGAGTATTCTACCCTTTATCAAATGATCACCATTATGTAGTAAATAGCAATCGGTAAAGACAGAACCTGCAGGTTTAATATTTCAAATAACAATCATGGAAATAGATTACTATCTTAATTATACATACTATAAAGATTATCAACAAGTATAAACTGCTGCTTACTTTCTGATCTTGATGATTCAAAGTATGTGGTTATTGGAGGTCAATGTTACCTAAGTTAAAACTTCGATAACTATAGGATTTTGTATATATAATTATAAATGACCTCTCATTTCAACTGCGGAGCGGGGATTTTGAAATACATATTTTAATACATCTGAGATTTCTGAGTCTTCAAAAATATACCATGATTAGATATATTTTGAATTGTTATATGTAGAACAGATTACTATGATATATATAATTAGTTTTATTTACTAACCATGGTATATATTATATACTGTTAAAATCATTGACTATATAAACCACTACTCTCTTAATGTGCTACAAGAACAAGCTGATGGCTGGATAATGTTTCTATTGATTACTGTAGTTCGCTGTATATTTACGTCATTACTTTTGTTCAAGTGGTATTTTTCTGTAGCTCTAGTGTTTTAATTCTGCTGTTTTATTTTTGTGCGAGTTTTTATATATTTATTTGTTCATAATGTAAATGTTACAATGACATCTATGAAAGACCCACAATAGGTTCTATTTCATATCAGAAAAATACCCCTCAAATCCAAGAGATCAACTAATTAATATCAGTTAACCGAAGATGTTAACCTATGATGCCCATATTCAGTTAATGAACAATATTTGGGAATGTCAAACATTAAACATACACAATTTTACCTCTGTTGCATATATTTTGATAGCATAATTTGTATTGATATGGTGAATAGGTTATAAACATGGATATCTTGCTTTCTAGTGAGTTCATGATTGAAATTTAGAATATTTTAGATATGATGAATGGGGGTTGGAATGGTCTAGTGGTCTAGAATTGCGTTTGTTCACTGGTGTGAGCGTATGTTGCTTGGAGATAGGATGCTTTCTCAACCTTGTGGAGTTACTCTGGTTTCTTCCCATAGGAAAGACCACTGTGCATGCGTTAAACATACAAAAATAAAATAACTTTGGTGCAATATCACCTACGAACAACAACAGAAATGAATAATAATTTGTTTTGTTTAGAAGTCTATATAAGCATGGTAAGTAAAGAGATAAGTCAGTAGTTGGTAATAGTCAATGATATTGACAATATATTTCATACTATAATATTATTTATCTCATTAAAATAATGAATTAATCCATCCATCATTTCTTTTCTTCAATTACATCCAACCACTCATGGACCCTTAAATCCCTTTGCAATGCTTAATGTTTTTTATTTGAACTGCACAGGCAGCATGATCATGAGTTTTGGTTGTTTGCAGTGTTTATTGTGATATTATTTTGTATATTACAATTATTTGTTGTCAAATGATTTATAGGTATATTTTAATTATTATGCAATTTCATTTTTTACGAGGTAAATAGATGATTTATGTTAACCTTTTAATAACTTTTTATATATTATTTGTTGAAAAGCATACCCTGTGATAAACCTATAATACACTACTGAAGTGTTAACTGCAAAATTAATGATTATGCAAGATAACCTCAAGCCAACGATATTACATTATGCATTATAATAGTTTACTAGTGTTTGATATTTTGAGGAATTTCTAACAAAACTGGTGTTTTTACTTATCATATTTTATACTCTGGTGAGAATGTATGTATTTATTTTGATTAATAATTGAGGTTTTTTGTAAATTAATTTAGTATTTTTTTATTTTACCTCTTTTGGTTGAGTTATATCCAATTTTAAGTTTTAATTTCTTTTTGTTGCACACTTTATTTTTGACCTTCCCTTCCCCTCCTGCCTTCAGCATGTTCGAGAGTTTGGCACCCCTGTCTCAAGTCGGAATCATTGCTACGGCAAGTGATCTAGCTTCTAAACGAGAGAAGGTTAGTAGCATATTATTGTGGACCTGGATTCCCATCTGTTTGTCATTATTCGTTGGGTTCCCAGTTTATTTATCCTTTTATTTATCATATATTGTATCAATTATGGTAAACATAGCTGAATAATATGCAGAAACATGAAAATATTTTTCTTAAAGGAGAAGTATACCATTCCAGATGTTTTGAATTTCATTCATTATTTAGTATTGAAATAGTTTAAACTGTGTTCAACACAAAGTAGAAATTGATCAGTCTTTAATTAGCAAGTTTGATTAGTTAATTAAAGGTGAAATGAGTACTACTGGCTGTGTATTGTAGACATTTTAATACTCAATAATGATTTAATGAAAGGAATCTTCAACTTCCTTTAAGAATGAATTTTTTTTATCCAACAGTAATCTTGTGTATTATTCAGTTATATTGAAATAATATTATAAAACCTGTATGAATGCTATCCTATTACAATAATATTATGGCGGAACTAGGTATAGGAGAGAGAAATACTACAGACGAAGGCATCCATCTATCTTGTCTAGAGCTTTACCTATAAAGGTAGTCTACAAAATCATTTAATACACATTGTATGATCGCTTATCCTTAGAAGTGAACATTTCAAATAATGGCATATATGTATCTTTTTTGGAATATATTTCTAGCAGTAGAAAAAAACACTAAATATTTTTATTGAGTTATATGATTTTATCTTAAAAAGTGCACATTCATATGAATCGTAATTGAATCAAATTTATGATTGTTAAATTTCCACTTCTAAGGAAATATCATACAGTTTTAGTTTATATATATGTACATGTATATAAATTACTTCAAGTAAGCTATCAAACATTTTCTTTAAACAAAGAATTGTTCAAATTTAGAATGCAGGTTTTTATTACACCCTTTTGTATAGATATACAGGCTGGTGAGGTAATGTATCAGGTCCTTCTGACAGATAGGAAAATTCTACCCCATATTGCATAAAAAGCCAATAGATTATCATAGTTTCTTCTTGAAACAAAATGACAAAAAGCATCAACAGTCCTTTGATGAGGAATTTTAAGGAGATAATTTTATATATAAAAAAAAAAAGAAACAGGGAAAAATAATTAATGGAACATTCATCTCCCATGTATACAAAGTGTTTGTGTTTATGTACAGCATGTAGAGAGTTTTTGATAAATATTAATGAAAGAGAATGCATGTTTAATTTGTTTACCTATTACAATGAGCATGTTAAATGTTATTATTTCCAGTTTCATGGTAGATTAAGTCTTGTACCGGTAGGTTTATATAGGCACCATAACAACACTATATATATTATATTCACAATATCTAAATACCAATAAACTACATCAATTATTATAGTCCAGATAACACAGGACACTAGATCTGTAGGCCAGTATTTATTTAATATACAGGAATTCACTATTAGTTAAAGATATTGGTTATGGTATACAGTGATTACTAGTAAAATATATATTTCATCTTACATTTTCATACATTATGTGTAAATTTATATATTATACTATATAATTGACTCATTGAACAAACACATAAAACTATATGCATGTTCTATATTTTTATTTCTCGATCTGATTATATAATTGATGGTTTTATCCTTTCATAGATACAGCTTCATGTCTCACAATGTTTATTAAATCTGAAATTTTTAAATGAATATACACCAAGAAAATATTTTCAAAAACACTATAAAATCTACAACTTCTAAATTCTAACCCCTCCATCTAAACTTCTACATTCTTAATAATATACATCTTGCATCCAAATCTTTTTCTTTTCAAAATGATATTTCTTAGAAATTATCAATGTCGCAGATTTTTATTGATTGTCTAATTTTGTGGAAATCTAACCTAAAAAGTGAAACCTTGTGCCAAAGTCAAATATACATAAATATTTTATTGTTTGTCCTTGTAAACTGTTTTGTTAAGTAATATTTGTTGAGTCAGAATTGTATTAAATGAGAAATACCTTATATATTGAATGTTTTTTCTACAGGCTAGAAGAAAAACAGCTACCCCAGCTGATTTACTGTATGCCTGTGGTACTCAAGATACCCCATTGTTACCAGTACTGGAAACCCCAGATGAACAGAAAGAAAATCTAGAAGAGGAATTAAAGAAACAAGAAGATAGTGGTGATGGAGATGTGATGCCACCACCTAAACTTATACCATCTAAAGCTCCAGCCATGACAAGGTTATAATTCTCTCAAATTTAATTCATAATCACATGGGGGCAGTGGACTCTCAAATAGGATGTACTGGGTTCAAATCCTAGTAATGGCGAGGACACATTCAACCGTCAGGATGTTTAATACCGTATTGCCAGGAAAGTGTGTTTTAATAAACATATGGGTGTGTTAAAGATTTTCCTATCCAATCATTTTTATTTCTTTTTGTAGAAGTACAAGTGGTAGATTAAATTCCGGGCCATCTCCCAGTATGAGACGTAAAGAATATCCTAAAAGTCCAGAACCATCACCAGCCATGAGACGTAAAACCTATAAACCTGATTCCCTCTCACGATCTAGTTCAGTGTTAGTATAGTCTTCCTAATTATTTATACTATCAAGTTTTCTTTCACCAGATTTAGATTAAAGAAATAGTTATATTGGATTGTTATGTTAGAATGTTTTATGTATGAAGATTGGTAAGAACCAGTGGTTAGTATTCTGTTGATGAATTGTTGTATTTGTTATCTTTTAGAGATTTATCATCAGATACAACACCACCATCATCACCAACGGCAACTAGACGATCATTCCGTAATTCCGATGATAATGTTTTCTCACGTTTAACTAGTAATACAGTACTACCTTCACCTAATCCTAACAGGTACTTTCACTTATTTATACTGATCAATATTTAGTATAGCTATTTAACTCATGGTACGTCTATAGCAACTTTTTTAATGCAATAGTCATTTTTTAATTTCATAATTGTAGTGAAATGATAAGTTAACAAAATTAAAATCTACTGCAAGACTTGTAAGGTATCTCAGTTTTAAAGTATGACATGAACTATATATTGTTTTTAAAAAACAGCTCTTGAATTGATTGCAGTCATTGGGCTTAACAATGGTGGCTGTGATTGATAATAATAAGAGAACATTTATATCCTGTGATTGATAACAATAAGAGCACACTTGTTGAAACATGCCATATGGGTACAAACCAGTGATTGCTTTTCCAAATAGAGAGAGAGAGAGAAATGGGGTTTAACGTCCACTCGCCACAAACCAGGTCATTTTGGGACTAACATATGGTTTCATTTTATTTTAATAATTCGCTTGCTTGCGCGTATGGGTCTTTAGCAGTGGGAGGAAACCGGAGTGCCCGGAGAAGCTTTTCCAAATAAATGGAGTTGTGGTGGGGTTTTCTTTTATTCGATGGGAATTATTTTTATATAGGGCTCAAAAAGTTTTGATATGTGACATCAGAATTACTAATGATGGGATGGCCTAGTGGACTAGAGTGCCGCGCTTCGACCTCTAGCTGACCGATCACCTCTGGCTTGCGGCTGTGGTTTTGAGCCCTGGTGTGAGCGTATGTAAACCATATGTTAGTCCCGAAATGACCTAGTTTGTGTTGAGTGGACGTTAAACCCCATTTGTCTCTCTCTCTCTCTCTCTCACTAATGATGCAAGTGAATTCCTTGAATGGCATGAATATAAGATATATTTACAACCTTGAAATGTGATCTTTTAACAAGATGAAAAGCACAAAAATAGAAACCTCCATCCCACATCAGAATTTTTTGAATAATTGTCTGAGTATGATAATGATTTTATTGTATGGCCTTTTTATATTTTTGTAGAGGAAGTATACAAGCTTCATACAATAATCGACCTGTTGGTGGTAGGAGTTCACCTTTAACATGTACACATACAGCTGGTGGTCATACTAAAGCTGTTCTATCTGTTGATGCTACTGATGATCTCTTATTTACTGGCAGTAAAGGTTAGTTCACACATTTAGTTACTTCATTTCACACACCAAGCCCACAATGTTCAGTATGACTGTCTGCCCTCTTATTTATTTTCATGCAATTGATTTTGATGTGGTTAGAACTTTTGCAAATGAATGAGAGTTTTGTTAAGTGATAGTTTAACCGAACTCTACCAAAGAGATTTAAGTGAACTCTTCCAAAGAGATTTGTCATATTTTTAAAATCGTCTCAATTCATTTCTCTTGTTTCATTACAATTGTACTATTCTGTTAACTGAGGATAAATTGAAGGAGATTAAGACAGAAGTACAAGACTTGACTAATAGATATGTAAAGAATATATTTAGATTTTTAAAGCATGCATCCCTATAGTTATTCATTTACAAGTTGGCATGTTCCTTAATTCTCTTCTTGTATTTTCCAGATCGTACAGCTAAAACATGGGATTTACAAACAGGAAAAGAACTGTTCTCATATTCAGGTCATCCTAATAATGTCTTAAAAGTCAAATATTCTGAGAAAAATAAAATGACTTTTACCGTGTCTCAGTCATATATTAAAGTGTGGGATGTTAGAGAAAATTCTAATAAATGTATCAAAACTCTCAGGTAAGTCAAAGTATTTTCTGTGGACATAGACAAGTATATTTCGGAATAATTTGTCATCAGAAATAGAATACTGAAAAGATTTGATTCACATTTAAGCCATAAATCATTATTGTAATACAACTTGGATGTATTCATTGGATTTAAACTTTCAACAGCCTGTCTCCTGTCAAAGTTTTGCGTCCATATATAAAGGCATTACTGATGTATATTCAGATATAAATGTGTTCCATTGTAAACACAAAATGAACTAAACCTAGTAAACAAACCTACTTAATCCACTTAATCTTTCAAAACTAAATGTTAATCATACAGAACTTGTAGGTCAACCAAATTCAATATTTTATTTTGTAAACAGTGAGTTTATGTATGTATGGTATTATGTATTAGTACAGTTCATCAGGTTTAAATGATTGTGATATATTGTATTATTACAGTTCATCAGGTTTAAGTGCTAATGGTACTGTTAATTATACAGCTAATAGACAGATAGATTTAGCACCGGGTGAACATCATATAAATGATGTAGCTTTAAGTGATGATGGTATAACATTATATTGTGCTACTGGTAATATTGTTCGTGTCTGGGATCTCAGAAGGTAAGAACATCATTATTCTATTTATATATCTCTTCCCAATCGACATTGTATGACAATCAGCATATTCTCAAAGATTATTTTACATGATTATTAACAACAACAGCCATTATCCAACTTAAAATGTAAAAAATATTGTATTATTTTTCACAAACTAAGTATGTTTCCCTACTTGTGGTAGAAACAAAAGTCAAGGCAGGCCAGAGACGCAAAAGGGAATTCTTGAAAACGATAGCCAAGTAAAATTGAGTATGAAATTGTTGATGTATAGACAATGAATTTCAATAGCTGATATCAGAGTCGCATTATGATAGTTAAGAATATCCTTGCTTGATGTTTTATCAGAATGGCTATTAGTATTAAGACGGTCTATGTTATAGGCTTCATCAGAGATTAAATAGTAGGTAATTTACTGAACACGTTGTTGCAATATACTCAGGACTGATAATATGAATGAATAAAGAAAACTATTGAATAATGTTATCAATGAAATAAGTTTTGTGTATTACTAGGTTCAGTGCTGTAGGTAAATTAAGTGGTGGTCATCAAGCAGCTGTAATGGTGTTAGCTGTAAAACATGATGATACAAGTAGTTTAGTTGTTACTGGTTCAAAAGACCATTATATCAAGGTATATATATATATATATATTTGTATCTGTTTGTTGAAATTTTGAGGTATAAAGGCAGCTCACATCAGGGAGTGACATAGGCCTGGTGACATTACATTATCATACTTCTGGTTCATGGCTCTACCTTTGAAATGTCTGGTGAACCAGCTTTTATAGATATACCGGTAATGGGTTTTTATTGACTACCTGGTACAATTTATGTGAACAATCATGTAGTGTAATATATATATTGTAGATATTTGAAGTGATAGATGAAGCTGCTGGAGTTTTATCACCTAAATATAATCTTGAACCTCCACATTATGATGGAGTCCAATCTTTAGCTATAACTAGTAACACATTATTTAGCGGATCTCGAGATTCCTGTATCAAAAAATGGGATTTAACCAATCAACAGCTAGAACAGGTAAATATATTCAAATCTGCACAATGCAGGATATCAGGTTACAATTATCTTTCTTTGTTGTCCCAGACCTTTTGAACTTGTAGTTAATCTAATTAGTCCACAGTCACAAATTGATTTGTATTAAGACTTTCAATTTATTCTTGTTAGTTTTTCTTCCATTGGTAGTCAGATACATTAGTTCCAAATAAATAATGAAAAAGGAATATTTTGAAAATTTCTGAGGGAAGTTATGAATCTTTTTAGTTTTTACATGTACTATTGATATTATGGTCAAGGAAGTCTCCATTTTCAGTCTTTTCTTCAGCAGTTTCCGTCTATATCGTCATTAAACAAGGGTATGACAAGAATCGTCTTACCCACTTAATATCTAAGCCATGTTGATCTAGAGAGTTAATGATTGCCTGGTCTTCAGAATAAATGTCCAAATAATAATTTGTTTTATTTTAAGCCATACACACGCCAAGCATAATGCCTCTTTAATTATTAGCACTTAATATAAACTTTGTATTTTGTAGTCAATGAATACAGCACATAAAGATTGGATATGTGCTTTAGGTTTTGTACCTAGTACAAGTTTGTTAATCAGTGGTTGTAGGGGAGGTTATCTTAAACTATGGCAATCAGATACATGTGCTCCAGTTGGTGAAATGAAAGCACATAGTAGTCCTATCAACGCCATAGCAACCAATAGTACCTCCATCTTTACTGCTTCAAAGTAAGTACTTGTTTCTTGTATAGAGTCTTGTTTGAAGGTAAGCATTCATTTAAAATAGCTATTCTTCTCTATAACTTTATTATATATATATAACTGGCATTAGCTTATGATATATATAGTTACATAACAATATAATATAGTTAGTTTTAGCAGTTTGAATTATATAGTAGCATGTTCTCTTTCTTCTTTATCATATTATGTTAATATCCATTCTTACTCTAAATTGCAATCTTATCTTCTTGGAACAATATGAAATTCCTTCTTCTCGTTATGCAAAAATCAGAATACATGTATAATCAATTTAATTTGAATTAGCTTTATCTTTAATAATAACATGATATGAAATTGATGTATAGTGAACTATATGATACTAGAGTTTGAGTCGTAGACAATCTTCATTCCTAGTTATTCAGTTTACATTCATGAAGATGGCAATGTATTTAGTAGTTTTACTAAACAATACTATTTCTATGTTCTTTATTCAATTAGAATAACACATCTTTTATTTCTACTCTATAAAAACCTGTGATTTTGTTGCATTAGAAAAAAGAGAATCTGTGAATTTTGAACATTTTTAGAATTCAGAATTGTGTTTGCATTGTTGAGTTACTGATAATAGAAAGGAAACAATAATAGCATGTAAAACTACATTTTATAAATGTTTGCTAATATTTGTATTTATGTTTTATGAAGCATATATCAGATAATATTTCTGAAGTATGGTTACATATACCACTTCAAACTGATCCCGCAGTAAATATTCACTTGGTCGCTACAATCACTGATAAGCATGACATCGACGACACTTAATGAGTTCGGCATATTAACTTTTTTACTCCGACAAATTAAATTCTCAAACATTTTTTTGAAGTATACGAAAAATAAATAAAGACGTTCGAAGTATTTGTAGTTAAAAAATATTTCCTATTTAGTGTAAATGGGTATTAAAATGAGTAAAATGCATCATTTTGCCTGATGCAGTTGGGTGTTATGTAAACAATGCACGAGCCGTTGAGCCAATGACTAACGCCACGTGAAGTCAATGCACATGTTGTAGACAGTCATCTGTGACAGAGATAATTCGTAAGTAATTCTCTGTGAAACAGATTGATATCACTTTATTAAACATTTAAAGATTAAGTAGTAATTATAGGTGATTGCTATCTCTCACTTGGTCACTACATGCTGTATCAAGAATAACTAACACAGAGACTGTATGTCCGGTTCCTTATCATGGGCCCATACTGGCCATATATGTCGATCAGGACCGAGGGCTATGGAAAGTGACTGAAACTTGTTCTAACTCATTGGTCATTTTGCATGCCAGATAAATAGCGTATTTTTCAAAACCCATTTTTCAAACGTGGCTACAATCGAACTCCGACATTAGGGGTGGGTATTGCCAAAAAAATCGTATTGCGATATATTGCGATACGATTTGTCGTATTGCAATACATATTGCAATATATTGTGAAAGTGTTAACTCCAGATTTATTGCAAAAGTACTGCTTTACATGTATCTCATAGCAACACTGAAACTCATGTGAAGGTCTTTGAACATGCAATTCCTCTATTGTACAACTAGTCAACTACAAGAACAAGATATCCACAAAACCCATGTTTTTATTTACCTCACTTCTGCGTTACATTTATTGCATAATGCAACATTCAACATTAAACGCCCTGAGCCAATTAAAAGATTAGCTACCCTACCCCTAAGCTCATTAAATTAGCAGGGCCCATCTCCCAAAGCCAATTAGAGAATTATTGTTAATCCTAATACCCTCTACAAAATTGAAAATAACTAAAAAAAATATTTTCTATACATAAAAATGTAAACATTGTCGTGTTCTTCCCAATGATATAAAATTCAATTGTACAAAGTAGCATTTATATTACCGGTACTATAAATTATATTGAAAAGCCAATTATGACATTTCTCTATCATATTGGCAAAATAACGTGAAAAAGTATCTCTTACGATTTTTTTTTTAAAAAATAAAACAGAAATATAGTACTTTGTGTTGGCAGCAGTGTTCAAAGTAAATATAACTTTTAAAAAGAAACATCACCCAAATAACGGTCACTTCATCGCCTTCGGCATTTAACATTTCTGCCTTTCTTTGGATTTATGACGGAAATTGTCGTTTTCTTTGCTTCATTGTAATTTTCCTTAATTTAGCTTGTATTACCGGTAAATCCTAAAAGTTTTGATTCAATTTAGCTTTCCAAAGTCTAGAATTATTAGCCGTAAGTTTTGTTATCATCTGTTTGATCGAACGTATCCAAGATGGCGGTGACACGGTTGATCTCGGCTCAAGTAGACGCATATTCTTCGCATCATAACGTCAAAAAAAATAATAAATAATTGATTTCTTCGACATTATCATATTCCACAATATGCCTGGCAGTAAATTATAAAATCTGATTCTATTTCACTCTCAATATCATATAATTATTAGCCGTAAGTGACAGCGTGAAAATATTGGAATAGCGCCAAAGTGAAAGGCACGGTGTGAATTTTCACCTCTGACCTATTACGTAAATACTGAAAGATACGGTGTTGAAACATATATTTCTTATTGGATGATTAGCGAATTAAACATTCCTTTCCTTCGCGGGTTTTACTTTTATTACCCAATCACCATTAATTAATGAATTAGAAACAATAGAAATAAGTTGATTGATTTCTCGCTTGGGTTCGCTAATGCCGTTGCCAAGTACGAGGGGTCCGCGAGTTGATTCACTACCGCCAGGCACGTGCCGTCAAAAATGCGTCAAGGAAATTCTCAAGTTTTAAATAGAATTGACAATCTCACGGAATATTCCGATGATTATTACGGAAGTTGCCGATCGTATTGACTGAACCGGTTCTTGGACGTGTATCACGATATGATGTATTGGCAAGTTTGAATCGCAATACACCGGTATACCGGTTATATCGCCCACCCCTATCCGACATGTAATCATAAAATTCTTCAGTCTGTACAGAATAATGCACATGTTACGTCACATGTATAGAAGCCAAATGATCTCATCATGGTATTATATATAGTTGTCATCAAATTATACTGAGTGTTATGGGTGTTGATAATTAATGATTAGTGTAGAACAATAAAAGGTAATTGCTATATGAGTATATGTGAATCATATCAATGAAGTGAATTGGTTCATTGTTGATCATTCTCTATTCGAGTAAGAAATTTTGATAATAAAAACACATTTAAAAAAAGATGAAACATGAATTCAATTTGAAAAGTTTCATGCATTATAAAAAATGACCGAAGGGGAAAATTTTGAAATGGAATCCCCTGTTGCTAATCCTAGAGAAAATCTCTGTGTTAATGTTACCTGGAAGTTGTCAAAGTAATGGTTACACAGTCAGTAAGACACTGGCTCACGGACCATTAGTTGCTGGGTTTGATCCCGGTGTTGGCCAAGAGAGCTCCTGTGGATTTTCCAGCATGGTTTCTGGTCATATGATTGAGACAAAAAAAAACAAAGTTTGTGATATAGAACCCTTGGTAGTTGGAATTTAACAAGGTCTATAAGGAAATGCCACTGTCACAGGAAAATTCCCTCATGGCACACTGTGTGGCCTGTGACTGCCTATCAACCCATGTCACTTTGTAATCATTACTTCAGGAATATGATATCTGATTGGTTTATACAATTTCAACAAATAAAAATGAAGAAATCACAGGTTATATATATCTAGTTGTATTTAAACTAATCTATTAACTCCTTATGTTTTCAGTGAACTATCAGTTAAATTCTGGCAATATCATCGTACAAATAGCAGATCTCACAGAGAGTGGTTTGTTTGATGAAAAAATAAAACAAAACAAAAAAAATAATTGATGATGGTTTAGGCAGTAATGATATGGTTTACCTTGCTTCAAATGCTACCTGTAGATACCAGTGTAACCTACAAGTGTCCTTTTAAAATTGAGCTTAATAAGAATGAATTACTTAAAAATTGTATACAAAAATTATTTCATATAAAGTTGTAATCCCTGACATTTTTGTATCTAATTGCATTATCTGTGATTATGTAAATACTGTAAAACAAGAAATTAATGTAAGCAAAGATGCATAAAATACAACCTACCGCTACTCTACAGCATCCTTTACTACTAGTATTTAAAATCTGTATAACGAATGTATGATTGAATTGGAACAAGGTATACCATAAAATCTCTAAAATCATTGAACGGAATAAAATCTCTATAACGATTGTGTGATTGAATGAGAAAATATATACATATCTAAGTTATCATGACGATAATATCTTGAAGTAAAATGAAAAACGTTTTTAAAACTGTTCCTGATAAACAGATTGAAATAGTGGAAATCTGTGGTCCTCTAATAAAGTATGAAAATAAAAAAAGATAATAAACAGTGATAAATGTCTTTAACAATTGAAGTAGTAACAAAAGAAAAACATATGGAACACAATTACCATTTTAATTTATCATTTGCTTGATCATGTGTTTAAATTAAAATAATAACTGTTTTCCATATTATGTTTTTGTGTTTATTAGTGATTTTGAAATTAGATATTCGACTAAGCAATGTTATTGCTTCATTGATGACATTACAGTGATATATTAGAGCTAGCTCTTCGGTAAATTAGTTTTTATGCACTGCCATTAAAATGTATCAAATGGAAGCTATGAACAGTTCACATTAATTCCTTGTTTTTCAGTATACCAGTATTATAGATTGCTTTTTTATTTGTTGCTTATATTTATACTTTATGCATAAAAGCATTTTGAATACATTTTGACTTGCTTTTGCAGCTTTATTATTTTGAGCGTAAGGTACTGAGAATACAAATGAATCCAAGGTTTTATGGGATCTAATCAGTGTGTTTGTAAAGTGACACAGTGTGAAAGTGTTTTAGTTAGGTGTATATATGATTTGAAAAAACAAGAAGTGCTGACTGTTATATTAATTATGTATAATATTCTAATTTTACTTTCACAAATGTTAATTTATTCATTGTTACGAAAGATGTAAGGGAAAATACACAGTATTATAAGAGAAAATATTTTACTATAAAAATGGCCTTAATTTGTGATGTATTAATTATATATGTTTATACTAACTGATCTAAATATATAGCATGCACAGTAGATTATAATATTCATTAGTTACTATTTATATAACATACAAATAATCTGTATTTAACCATCGTGTTAATTTATATCTTTAGTTCCAACATTATCCTGTTGGATGGTCCAATGGTCGGTCTAACATTGTTGAATTAAATAGCATGGTTTATTCCCACACTTGTGCATAACAAGGTGTAGAGTAGACTGTCTTACCTCGTGGGTTTTCTCCAGGTCTTTCAGTTCCCCCTCCCCTGTTAAAGACACTTATGCGCAAACAAACTATTGAAATAATAATATTTTTGTTTCTTTCTTTCTATAGCGATCAAACAGTTGCAATATGGCAGCAAAGAACAAGTACTGATCCATCTGATAGTTCTGATATTGGTGAAGAACGTAGTAGTGTTAGTTCTCAATGATAAAGAGTTCCTAGTATGGCTTAAATAGCGGCGGGACGATTTACCCAATACTACCCAATACTACCCAATTCTACCCAATACTACCCAATACCACCCCAGTACTACCTCAAAATCACCACATACTACCAAATACTACAACATAATACTGCAAAATGTGCATATCAATTGAATTTTTTCAAAAATGATTAGTTATACCGTGGGAATTGTACTTCAAATGCGATTACAGATATCTGGCTGTTCCTTTTGCCTCCCTATATCACCTAAAACAAGCAAAAACTAACCAAATACTATCAAATACTTATCACATACTACCCACTATCATCAAATAACAACCTTATGTTGTCAAATAGCAAAACATTTGTTTAATTACGGCGACGAATATTCGATAATTCGCAGAGAATGGAAATGAATGTGCAGTTATCTCCCTTTACAACCGATAACTGGATTTTAGATTGATTTGCGGATTAATCATCTTATTTTGCGTTGCGGTTGGTTTCCAAATCGACGAAATTAAAATAAGAAATGCAAGTATTTTTTGTGTATATTTTAATCATTGTGTGTAATTAACTACTGTGTTATTATATAAGATGGCCAGCAGTCTATAAATAACTACATGTATTTAAACCCTTCCATTGGTATCGTCAGGAGGTATGTCCATTACCAAATAACAAACAAAAAATTCGCTTGTTTCTGGGGTCTAACGTCCACTTCCACACAGGGTGATATCGTAGACAAAGGCGTTTTATAGGTGAGGCGCTGGAGTCGCCAGCCTCCTCGCGAAAACAATCAAAAAGAATTGGAAAAGTAAAACGGGAGAAAAATGCTAAAACCGATGAGAAAAAATGAAAATGTACACTAGTTAGGGGGCCCTAAAGGCAGGCAAAAGGCCCCCACGTTTAACAAAAGGGCCCCTCTGGCCAAGGGAAAGGGCCCCGAGTCCTAGTCTATCGTTTTCTATACAATGTTACTGTCGCGTCCATTACTGAATGCGAATGCAGTCATTGCATTGATATAAAATCATCAACCAAGACTCCCCCACCCCCCCGAAAAGGGCCCTCAAAATAGTATAGCCTCCACCATGATAAACCTTAAAACGCCCCTGGTCGTAGACAAACAAAAAACATCTGCACATGTTTATATTTATTTTTTCATGTCAACTACTAAGTTATTGCATGTTTACTGTCATTTGAAAATAAACGTAATTTGTTTATTACAAATGTATAATGCTCTAGTCGTATATACACCACATTACTTAACAATTAATCAACGGGTGTTAAGATTGTTGATTGGGTAATCAAGTTCTGCTTTATTTATTTTATCTCTCGATTAAACTTCTACCAAATAATATAGTCCGGGAGCTAGGTGGGTTTCATTCAACATGAAAGGTGCGGAAGGTTTGGGATGCTAGTGGTGTATGACTGGGTTAGGAGACCACAGAAACACAATTCTTAAGTTGCACTAGTGGTGGGTGTGATAGGAGGAGCCACCACCCATAGTACCCGCAAAAATCGGTTTATTCAACATACAAGGTGCGGGGCCCACTTGAGTGGCATTTGATAAAGGGTTGTGTCCTGAACCAGGAAAAATAACTTAGGAATGGAATTTTTGGTGGAAAGGTTTTTTACCCTGTGAGGAAGTTGACGTTAAACCCCAGAAACAAACAAATTTTAAACATGCAATAACTTAGTAGTTGACATGAAAAAATAAATATAAACATGTGCAGTTGTTTTTTTGTTTGTCTACGACATCACCCTGTGTGGAAGTGGACTTTAAACCCCAGAAACAAACGAATTTTTTGTTTGTTATTTGTTAATGGACATACCTCCTGACGATACCCATGGAAGGGTTTAAATAGTTATTTATAGACTGCTGGCCATCTTATATAATAATACAGTAGTTAATTACACACAATGATTAAAATATACAAAAAAAATACTTGCTTTTCTTATATTAATTTCGTCGATTTGGAAACCAACCCCAACGCAAAATAAGATGATTAATCCGCAAATCTATCTAAAATCTAGCTATCGGTTGTAAAGGGAGATAACTGCACATTCATTTCCATTCTCTGCGAATTATCGAATATTCGTCGCCGTAATTAAACAAATGTTTTGCTATTTGACAACATAAGGTTGTTATTTGATGATAGTGGGTAGTATGTGATAAGTATTTGATAGTATTTGGTTAGTTTTTGCTTGTTTTAGGTGATATAGGGAGGCAAAAGGAACAGCCAGACATCTGTAATCGCATTTGAAGTACAATTCCCACGGTATAACTAATTATTTTTGAAAAAATTCAATTGATATGCACATTTTGCAGTATTATGTTGTAGTATTTGGTAGTATGTGGTGATTTTGGGGTAGTACTGGGGTGGTATTGGGTAGTATTGGGTAGAATTGGGTAGTATTGGGTAGTATTGGGTAAATCGTCCCACCCCTTAAATAGTGCTATATTATGATATTTATAATTGATATGTATGATTATAACTATGTATGGTAAAGAAATATTACATTAACTATATATTAAAGATACATGTATAAACACTATATGTAAAGAATGTTATAATCCTGTTTAAAATGTCTTATTGTAGGGTTTTTCCATCTGTCTCAATCCACTCTTCCAATATTTCTCTTATTTTTTTTTCTTTCTCTCTCTTCTTTCATCCACAACTTATATTCCATATTTTTATAACTTTGTTGAACTCCTGAGTTTGGAACATATATATTATACTGGATTTTGTTATCTTATATATCACTCAAATTACACTTCAAGATGATTTTGACCAATTTATTTGTATTGCTTAACTGTTAATTTTATGTTTTAACACTATCGCAACACATTCCACATGAAAAAATACTCCATTTCTCAAACAAAATATTGCATTCCACATGTTTATTCCATTTACAACAGAGGAAAAAAACAAGGCAGCTGCTGAGGACGTTGTTAAGAGTAAGTTGAACCTTAAAATTATGTGATATATTTAAACAAAATTTATTACTAGAAAATAAACAGCAATAAAAAAAAAAGGCAGTTGTTCAAAAATAATTTTAAAAAGTCCTATGACTCTTCAAGTATGATCTCTTTGATAACCACCATCATCCATAGTCATTGATGATAACACTCTCCTTATAGACTTAAAGCAATAACCAGTTAACATATAATAGCATATGTAATACTTCCCACTGTCTTATTTTGTTATAGTAATAATTATAGGGCATTTTATTTTAATAATTATTGGGACATTCTACAATTATAGTGAATTTATGCTATTTTGTGCTACAGCCTGATTATAATACATGTCATGTTTTGTTTCATGTTTTTTTATAGTTCAAAAGTCTTTATGTATTGTTTTGTTTGATGTGGTTGATTAGCAAATCAGTTTATCAATATGTGAGGTGTGTGCATAGAATAATAAGAAACATCTATATATTTGTAGAGAACAATACAAAAGGTAAATGGCTTACTCGTTTAAAGTTTACCAATGTTATCCCCAACGTGAACTTCCTTGGAAACCATAATATTATGTGGTCGAGAACTTAAAAAATATAAAAAAAAAAAAAAAATGAAACCAATTTCTGATTTGTATTTTAATCAGATTAAATTTTGTTAAAATATACATCAGTAAATTGTAATGGTGTCATATACATTTCTCCAATGAAAACGCACCAGGAATTTGATTGGAATTGATGGCAAAATGAGGCTATTTAGCATGATTTGGCACACAGGGTAAAAGTCATTGATGAGCCCATGTGGACCCCTCACAATAGCAGTATTACAGGAAGCTGGCAGACATTGTGTTGCTGTCCAGGCATTGGTCAATGTCTAGTGAACCCTGTCTGTTTCCACAGAAGTCTTTATTTTCATTCTGTCAAATTTAATATTTTGTTTTTGGGATAAATGATCATAAAATCTTGATTCTCAATTGTTATTGTGGTGATCTGTCGAGACTAAAGACAACCATGGTATGTTTCCATTGTCTCTGTAGGCTATATAAGCTTTGTTTATTTGAACACAACACCAAACCTTCATAAGCCGTTAATACACAATCAGTATGTAATTGTTAAGTGCCTTATCTGATGATAAACATTTATTAAGAGAGAATATTAAACTTTATTGACATTATTTATAATGAAATAGATTTGTTTGTTTAAAATGCACTATATAAGTTATGTATATTATATCCTACAGATACAAAGATTGTTGATTGCATTTATAATTATACCTCGTCTATGAAACAAATAAAATGCTAAAACACAATTGTATATATGTATAAATCTATTATTATAATTGTTAATGGTGCTGTGAACATAATTAACTGTAATAAAACTATTTTCATACATATTATTTTACATAGTTTGTATTTTATGCTCTCAACCAGGAACTTCATATTTGCTGAGTTTTTAAAAATAATTTTTCAATGATTGTCTTGTTGAGAACAGTCGAAGCTAATATGATGATATATATCTGATAATGGTGATGATATTAAATGTAGTGTAAAGGAAACGTTGGTCATTCCCGGTCAAAGTATGCATCGGCGCATGGTTCGGCCGTTGAAATTTAATTGTAATAAAATTTATAACTTTCTAGGCATATTTTCAAGGCTTGTGAAGTGTCTAGCAAGAGAATCACAATTAGTTAAAATAATTGTTTTTCGTAATATGTTGTTCTGTTGATTTAATGTCATTGTATATATTTTTGCACTGCCATGTAGTTCCTACCGGTTTGTTTTGTTACTATGATTTTGATTAGTTGTCTCATGTACCTTAACCAAGTGTAGTATGAAACTACTATTTATCATTGCGATCTTGGTCGGACTAAACGTTCGCTTCTTATTGCTTGATAAGTTTCTTAAGCGGTATAAAAGTATCCGTGTATCAGAAATGAACAGTACTCATTTTAGAAAGTGTACTGTTCATTTCTGATACACGGCTACTTTTATGCATGTATTGGAAATGAACAGGACAGTTTCATCAAAGGTTGCCATTGGCAATGAGTAGAAGTGGGATGTAATCACCGATACACCTCGGAGTGTGTTAATAACTATTACAGCTTTCTTTATATATTTGTTGAAAATATTACGCATTAATGACTTAGGTTCAGACAAATTGGTCCCAGCAGTAAAACTTGCCCATTTTATTTACACCCACCCAAATTAAGTTGTGGTCGTATATTGTTGTCACCCCCATCCGTCCAGGGGCTAAATTTAATATCCCATTAACTTTAAAGTTATCCACATTATTTGTAAGTTCATACAAAAAATTAACAATTCCTGTTAAATACTGACAGAGTTATGGCCCTTGATCACTTTAAAAAAATGTTGTGGATGCTCTAGATACCAGTTATCATCCGATTGATTTTTTTTACAGTGTTTACGGTCACAAAACGAAGACACCTATATATTATTTTCAAGTATTTCCGAAAAATCTTGTGGATGCTCTATAGGCTAAAGTAATCATTTGATTTATAAACAGGGTTCAACAAGTATATTGATTTTCAATGATTTGAAAAGCTAAATCCATGGTATTAAATGTTTTGTACACTAAATGCCAGCATGCTGCAGAACTGGAAGCCAAATTCTAATGATTTTCTGATAATTACTTGATCAGTTGTTATTCTTAATCTGATTGTAATGTATTATAAAGGTTTCATTACTGAAAAAAGAAAAAATATGCGACAACTCTTGTTGCCTGCCCGGACGACTTATCTTTTACAATCATAGGCATACAATACAAGGCAATAGCAATATGGATATGATTCAAGAATATAGATTATAGTACTATCAAACTTTACCATGTAAAGACAAAGAAAAATTTTCCCATTGTCACTGTAAATCAGTCTGCCCTGCAGTATCTTGATGACAAGAAAATCAATCAATATTGTGTTATAATTATTTTATTAGCGATATTATAAACAAAACTTTATATGGTTACTAAACTATAATGAATAATAGAATAGGTAAACAACAAATAACATTCAAAACAAAACTCAAAAAAATAAACTTATAAGGTACATGTCTGTCTTCTCCATAGAAGAAATTATACAGCAATATTATAAATAATGACTCATTAGTACCACTAAGATAGTTGTTAAGAGGTATTATCATTTTTAACAAGAAAATAAATTTCATGTGTCATTCAAAATAATCCTGCACTATGAAATCCTAATAAATCTTAATTTATCTCAATCTAATTTGTCTAGTTAATACCATAATGAATTGTATACCTTTTGTTAATGTTTAGATATCCAAAGAATTCATGCCACGACAACAAAGCACATTTTTTTGTTTCTTATGTTTTTCAATTAATGTTCAGAATAAATACTCTTTTCTGTAACAATTTTACCCTAAAAAAAGACCCAAGGAATTTGGAAAGTAATGCTGGCGGGCAATAATTTGGATAATGTCACTTCATGAAATTTTACATTTATTCTCTTGTTTAAATTGACAACGCCTTTTTAATTCAGTTTTTTTATTGTTGTGTTATTAGCTGCTTTTGCATGATTACCATCTACAAACTAAAATAATGAAAATGAAACCTTTCATTTTAAATTTCAATAACTTTAGGCTTGGAGATGCTATAATAAATCAACAGTCCAAAGGAAAAAAAAAAATTATAATTTTTTGAGAAAACTATCAGAAGTTATAAATACTTTGTAAAATGTTTAATACTATCATCATCTGTATAGTACATGTAAATAAAGTTTATGCTGCCTAGTACAAAATAAATAATGTACATAGAAAAAGACCTTTTATCCCAATCCCATTGTGGAGAGATTTAACATTTTTAATTTCTTTATCGATTTATTTTTATGTTAAAAATTAGGTGCCACAGTGGCTGTGAGTAAAATGTTGACTCAGTGACCTGACCATACCATGTTCGATCCCTGTATTGGCTGAGAGAGTTCATCAGGGCTCCCCTCGTGTCAGTAGTGCAGGGTCTGGCAAAGGACAACGTATACATGTGACGTGTACACATTGGCATGCACCTAAAACATCCCTTATCAGTTAGAATTCAAGTAAACTGTAGCGCCACTGTCTGAGCAAAATTTCCCTCAAAGCACACGTATGGCATAAGTCCAGTCCAGTCAGAGCAGAACGTTCAAAACACATTTCCTTTAATTCAAAATCAAAGTTTTGATTCTTCTAAGTAAAATTACACACTTACTATTCATATATAATAATAATCTCATCTGGTATTGTTTTATAAAATATATATATATATATCTATATCTAGTTTATATTAATGTATTGTCTTTTTCTAGTTTCAAACATTAATGTATCACACAAAGAATAACTATCAATTAATGTAACACAAGAAACCTTTATGGTATAATTCTGTAAATGTTCCAAAGTTCACTTTTACTTGCTACAAAATAGTTGTGTCATTCTGAACTTAAATCAACAGATATTTTGATATTTAGCCAGTTATCATATAAATATAACAAACCTCCAGTATGGCACTCACATGTCTTACATTCTTTTCATATGCACAAACATTTCCTACTTTACAGTATTTGTAAATAAAAACCATCTTTTCTATAAATATTACTACAAAACTAAAAGGAAATTGTTTTTGTGAAAGTAAAATAGAATATGAATAATACTTCAGATTTAAAATCCTAGCAATAAATTAATCAGATCGTAAAGAACAAAATTTAAATAGATTACCGTAGTGGAATGAATATCAGATTTCACAATTTTAATATAAAATGCAGTTTTTGTAATACATATAGGTTAAATGAAAATACAAAACTATCAACAATATATGATATGCAAATTCTATTAACATATTAAAAATAAAAATTATTCAAATAACCGGACTACATTTTGATCATTAGGATTTGTTTTATCACAATGGATTATTAGAAGAGATTCTCATTATAAACACAGTTTGATAAAATTAAAATTACGAGATTTTTACAGTATAAAAAAAAAACATTAGAAAACATTTTGATTTTGATTCTATGAAATATAAAAGAACATACCAATGCTTTTATCTTTGCCTGTATTTTATTCAATTATAATTCTAATAATGTACGTCATTTGTGGCATTTGTCATTTTAGAACTTTATATAATTAGACAAGTTAGCTCAATTAACACCTAAATAAGATCCTGAGACAGTATCACAACAACAAAAAAGTGCAACCCAAACTGATTCATTAATGGAGAACCCAGCCCAAAAAGTTGATTTATACCATTTACTAAATCCATTATAAAATGCATTACAAAATTATGTAAAAAAAAAAGGTTTTAGTAACAAATAGTTGTGAAAATTGTTTTTGGAATATCTGTATACTCGGATAAAAATGTATACATTTATCCAAATATAACTTCAATACGTGTCATTTTGCCATTACCAGTTCTATCAAAAATAAGATTTTAAACTACAGTAGTACACCAATTCTATAGTTTTGACTATTTAAAGTGAAAAATATTTTCTAAAAATAACTGTTTTGACAGTCACAATAAATCCATCTGTTTCCTGAAAAAAAAACCTGAACTTTATGTTATATAAAATAAGAATGATAGTTGTAATTATAATATCTTATTACATATCATAAATATCATAGCAGGAAGTTGTGGGGTGCTGTTAACAAGTCATTTTAAAATAAAATAAGCTATATTCAGGCAATAAACAGACATATTTCCGTAAAATGTGATAAATTTGGGGAATATCTATAGATTTTCGAGACTTATCAAACATAAAGCATCCCATCTGCTCATGATTTCTCTTGAAAACAACTTGCAAAAATTTTCGTTCGATCAAACAGCAATAAATGAGATAATGTCATTAAAATCATATTTTTGTAATAATACATTTATCACAGTTTAAAACCTCATACAACATGATTAGTTCTATTTAATCAAAGTAGCTCATTTTCCCACCTCACAAAACAATCAGCAAAATCTGGAAATTTTCTGGTGTTAAATTTGTTCGTCAAAACCCAAAACATTATTCCAATAAGAGTGAACAAATAATGCAAGAACCAGAAAAACATTTATAAAAGCTAATTTGAAGTGAATATTTCAAAATGCACTAGTCTTCATTAACTCTTTTCCTCTGCTTAAATTAATTCAGTCCATTCACTCTCTTTTTTACCAAGCTGTAAATAAAATTCAATATAAATTTTTCAAAATACAGTGGTCATCTGTTAGTGTCAACAAGGGAGATAACTTTGTAAGAATTATTTTCCTTATTCCCTACAAAATCTTGCAAAATCACAAAGAAATAAAACATACAAAACTTTACGGGGCAGGGGTGGCAGTGGTTACGATGATAAAAAAACTAGTGTGGCATGGGAGATAAGTGTTTAATTTCAAGTGGCTAAATAAAAATATAGAGGAATTCAGTTTTATTGATGACAAAATAAAAATGATGTAACTATAAAGTTGTAATATAATCATGACCAACCAACCTGTATATCAGTCAACTCGTCATAAAATCTCATTGATAATTTAGGTTCACCTACAGCAGGTATTTTTAACATTTCACCTTGATATAAAATCTCTTTAATAGGACATACAACACAGGCAGTGCCAGCACCAAATATCTCTTTTACCTAGACAAATAAAATAAATAAATTTAATTTAGCTGCAGTGTGTAGCCCATTTAAGATTCAGTTTATTATTATATCCTTGACTGAAACTTAAAGATACATTATTGGAGATTAGATAAAGAGTTGACTCTTCTTGCTATAATAGTATTTAAAAAATAGATAACGTAAATAGAAGATGTTGAAAATTTCAGTCAAATTACACCACTATGAACCAAGATTATAGCCTTTTAATTTTAAGTCATTACTCAAGTCGGTACGATAAAAATCATAGTCTTGATTATCCATATTTTGGATTTAATCATCAATGAACGTTGAGCAGCAGACTGGATTCCAATCCAGTGAAAATCTGACACATAAGATGACATCGAAAGATAAGTATGGTCTGGACAAGTCAATTAATGTCTAATTGATAGTTTATATATATAACATTTCAGGCCTAAAGAAAGACCTGCAATAGGTAGATTTAGCTTGTATGTTTAACTTCTAGTATTCACAAATTGCAAGCATTTATTTATTACTTTACAGTATTCCATTTGAACAATGACAGATTAAGTGTTCATCATTAATAACTAAATATGTCTAGAAATCTCTTCTACATGTGGCAGCTTTTGTATTCGTTCAACACATATATAGCAAACTTACCCTATTTTCTTTTAATGCCTTTATTAATTGTTTCATTGTATATGGTTTCTCTGTTACCTTAAACTCACCCTGAAATCAATTTAAACATTATATTCTTGGCATTCACTAAATATTGTTAGATTTCATCAATGTACATTCAAACTACTGTTATGCTATGTAAATGACATGCACAAGGCAGGGTATATTAATTCTTAATACATCTTGTCATTGGGTTCATCTGTGCGAAACCCATTCTGTGTTAGATTCACACAGCTAATACTCATGTATTAAACCTGATGAGATCAAATCCATTTTGAGGGTTTTTCTATGTACTGCTTGTTTTATGTCTTGTTGAGTATTATTATGCTGCATTGTTTTAGTTAAGTGAGTATAATTAGTAAATTTCACTAATTTCAAATTCTGCGTTATGTTGCTTATTCATTGAAATGGTATGAAAATACATATTAGCATGCATGGTAAAGGAACACTTGACACATGGAGTTTAATCGATTGTACAACTTTTTAACATCTATTATATGAGAATGCAAACATGTTAGTTACCCATTTCTCTGCAACTTTGATGAGTGATGACCTAGTTATTCCTGGTAATACCAAACCATCCAATGGATGAGTAATCAGTTCATCTTCACCTTGTTCATTGGTCCAATACATAAACAGATTCATTGTTCCCACCTCGGTTAATTGATGATCATCACCAAATAACCATAAAACCTGATGACAATTAGATTCTACAGCTTTAGCTTGTACTTGAACCGTTGGAGCATAATTTCTAAATGTAAAAATAACATACATTTACGTTTGAGCAAGCACTAATAATAATGATGTTCAGTCATATTCCATTTATTTTTAGATATATCCCGAAAAGTTCTAGAACAATCTGTTTCTGAATTTCAAATTACTCTTTTCTGATCAAAATCATGAACCTTTTGAAGTTTTGACAAGAAATAGCGTAAATAGTCTTAATTTTCAAGTACCATTCCTATGATAATACACATAGTCTTGATTTTCCATTTAACGTTGATATGGCAGACATTGTCTAATCCACTTTATATTCCAGTTATCCAATAAATATAGTCCAGAGAGGGTTTGGATGGTCAAATGGTTAGCATGTGCATTTTGTATCATAAGGTCGGAAATTGAGTCAACTTGCGTGATTTCAATTCCCCCGACACCAGTCTAACCTCATTGGTTTTCTCTGGGTCCTCCGGTTTCCTCCCACTGCTAAAGACCCCTCCAGACGCGCAAGCTAATCATTGAAATAAATTGAACCATATCATTGAAAGAAATTGACCTGGTTGGTGTCAAGTGAATGTTAAGCCCTATTTCTCTCTCTCGATAGTCAAGAGAGAAAAGAGATTTAGCTCTGACATAGTGCATCTTTAAAACTAAAGCATGATTTAATTTCTAAATATATCATCAGTTCCAATCCTGCCACTCAGATGAAGAATCTGTAATCTGATGTAATTACTAGTTAGATGTTTGATTTTTCAGGCATGCAAATTGAGTGCATTACATTTTGAAGTTCCAAGAAAATGATTACGCTTATATTTCAAATGTACATAGAATATTTTGTGACTTACGATCCCATTTTATAATTTCCGCAACCTCCAGGCCACGCACGAACATACTTCGGGTCAGCAAACAGGGTTACTGGGTCCAAACCTGTGGTAAAATAAGATCCAACAGGCCCCAAGATAACAAATAACATGGCATTGTGAGATAAACTTACTCCTAGTGTTGGCTGCAATATAAGTTGATAATTAATATATAAAATCATATCTACCATATAACATCCCAACTAATGATTATATAAACTATTCTTCATTTCAGATCATAGAATTGCAGGATTGTTCAGTCCTTCCAACATCACAGAAATTAAAACATTTAAATTACCATATTCATTTGGATCAATAAAAGTTATGGCTATTTGTATACAGTTGGATAATATTTCTTGGATCACCCCCACTCCACAAAAAAGAGTATAGAATCATCTCGTCAACACAATACAATGGTCAATTTGAGACAAACATTACGGAAATTCATTATTTCTATGCTTATAAGTGCAATTATAGAGAGATGAATCTTGTCTGGACAGCAATATTTCCTTCCATTTCTAACAGTAAAACCTATTCTCAGATTTTGACGTGCCATTCGTAGTAAGAGTAGGAGAGGGGAATGTGGTTTAACATCCACTCAATAACAACTATATTTCATTTTGGGTCTTACATTTGGTACAAATATTATAGATTTCACAAGGTAGAAATTTCTGCAACATCACGATATATATCAAATATTGCCATATAGATAAAAAATAGATTATAACACAAGATTTAATTTATCTTTTCATCATATTCCTACGTTGGCATGTTCTTATACCCCAAGTTTTTTTATTACCTACCTAATAACTAACAATTATAAAATAATTTAAATTCCAACAACGTGAAAAATGTGAAACGATTTTTTAAATTCTTTTCATGGCACTACATGTAAATAATACTAGGCCGACAATTTCTACTCTATTTATCAACAACATATCTAAAATATATCACCTTTACATATTGCATAAAAAAATTAAATCAATCTTTTAAAAGACCTTGTTAAATCATTTTTAAAACTGAATTAACTTTCTAGTTTACACCAAATAATGACATCGCATTAAATGTTGAAAGTTTTTTGTCTATGTGAATATGACCTCTAAATCATAATCATATATCATTTACTTCTCAAATTTTTTAAAATGCTTTTTTAATGTAGATAAAGTATCCAAGTTATAATACTAAATAGCCTATAATAGCATGCTTCGATGATCCCACACTTTAAATTTAAAAAAATCTGGGGTATAACCATGTATGTTTTATAATAATATACCCCTATCAAAAGACACACAATAGGAAACTGCATATAGAAGTGAACAATTGAATAAAAAAAAGGTTGCCATAAAGAGCCCTAGCTAACTCAATTGTGTCGACTGAATCTCTTGTTAAAGCAAAGAGTGTATAGAGCGCAAAAGAGCATTTGTTCTATAACAATAGACTGCTACCAGGCAAAGGCTGGTACCCTATAACAATAAACACTTGTTTAAAACTGACTAAGCAAATTCCCCTACTAATAATACACCTAGTTTAACAATACAATTTATTAACCTCATATTATATTCAAATTCTATTTAAACACATAGCGCATACACAAGATTTAACAATTAAAAGGATATTTAAATCATAGCAAGGCGTTGCTTCACTCCTTGACACTTACTGCATGGTTATCAACTCAAGCGTGAAACATTTTTGCAGATTATGAAAATCTACCCATGCACCTGTAGGATTTATACTCGGATACGAATAAAAAAATGAGCAAACAATTCAAGCAAAGCTCAATATAATTTATAAGGGGCTTTATGATAAATCATAATAAAAATGACATAAAAAGTATTTTTGCATAAAATATGAATTGTAACATTTTAACAACTTAACTGTAAACCAACTTTTTGTATTTCTCAAATAAGACGTCTTCTATTTCTAATTTTTAATAACCAAGAACTTATTTAACCCTATCCAATTTCATCAATTATAATCATACTGAAATATTCTAGTAACTGAAGACAAACAGCAGATGTCAGTTTTATATCATTTAATAACTATAATAGATGTGTTTTTGTCAGTAATTAATTTAACTATTACAATATTTTTTATACAATAGTTAGTACAATATACTCACATCATTACCAATAAGTGTAGGTCGTATATACAGAGAACTGTTTTGTGTGGTAGGTACCCAATCAGCATCAACTGATATCAACTTCTTTATGCATTTGACCAATTCTGTTCCATCAAATGTCTGTCAAATATATTGTATATGTATTATAAGATCAGATATTTGAATACATATTGGGAAACAAGAGAATATTTACAAGAATATGTATGTAAATTCAACAATTTTTTAAAAGCCCAATCAAAGCAGAACAGTAAGACTTTGAATTAAACCACATTTAATTCTATTTCAAACAAGCCAACAGCAAGGCAGAAATCCAAAAATAAATAGATGACACATATTAATCAATCACTCATTTTTTTTTTTCAAAAAATATCGAGCAATCAAACTATACACTAAGTTTCATCACACTCTATCTGATAGAATCAAGATTATCTTGTACCAAAGCATTGACCAATGAAATTGCTTAGCTCTGCTTAGCTTTTGCTCGAAATGTTAATTATTGAACTCAGTCAAGACATTTGCCTAATGAACATCTACATCAAGTTTAAATATTCTACCTCAATTAAAAGCAGAGTAGTTATTTTCCAAAGTCTTGACCAATAAAATTGCTTATCGCTCCTTAGCCTAAGCAGAAAATTCCCACCATCGAACTTAGTCAAGGTAATGATAAAATGAATCTATATTCAGATTCTCATCGCCCTCACTTTATTATAACCAAAGTTGTCGTGCTCCAAAGCATCAACCAATCAGATTGCTTATTTCTGCTTACTGTAAGCAGAACATGTTCATCATCACACTCTACCGAGACATTCACCTAATGAACACAAATACCAAGTTTGAACATTCTAGCTCAGTTAGAAGGAGATTTATTGTGTTACAAAGTTTCAGCCAATCAAATTGCTTACCGCTATGCTTACCCTGAGCAGAAAATGTTTCTTATCAAACTTAGTCAAGGTACTGATGTAATGGAACTATACACCAAGTTTCATCACCCTCACTTAATAAGAACTAAAGTTATCGTTTCCCAAAGCATCAACCAATCAAATTGCTTATCTCCGCTTAACCTAAGCAGAAAATGCTCATCTTCGAACTCAATCAAGGCAATTACTTAATAAACACATAAACCAAGTTGGAACATTTCAACTCAATTAGAAGGCAAGCTATTGTGTTCCAAAGTTACATCCAATCAAATTGCTTGTTGCTCTGCTTACCCTGAGCAGAAAATGCCCATTATCGAACTTAGTCAAGGCATTGATGTAATGAGAGTATACACCAAGTTTCATTGCTCTCACTTAATTAGAACTATAGGTATCGTCCTCCAAAGCATCAACCAATGAAATTGCTTATCATCAAACTTCATCAAGGCATTTACCTAATGAACGCCTACTACCTCAATTAGAGTAATTGTGTTTCACTTAATTAGAACTGAAGTTATCGTGTCCCAAAGCATAAACCAATCAAATTGCTTTTCTCTGCTTACCCTAAGCAGAAAATGCTCATCTTCAAGTTATTGGCTCATCGTCAAGGCATTGGCCTAAGTTTCAACATTCTAACTTAGATGAACCCATTTTAATAGTCCCCTGCTTTCTTCAAAAGGCAGGGACAATTACAAATTGTTTGTAGTTAAAAAGAATATTTGAAGACATGGTCCACATTCGTCAGTTATTGTGGAACTCTTCACAAAAAGATAATTTTAAAGTTGCTAATTTTGTTTACATTTTACAGTTTTGACACAGATTAAATACACTTGATCTAATTTCCTTTACTTAAATAACAGGTGTATTGTTGGATAAATAGAATTAATGACACCAATGATGATTCATATAAGCATGGTCTTCATCTATCTATACTATTTCAATTCCAAAGGAATGATGAAGTCCTCAGTTCAAATATTCATTAGAGTTCAAATATATAATATAGTGGCTGACATTTTTAACTTCATATTGCACTGGAAAAAATAAGATGGGGGTGGGGGCAACACCTGTAGAAATTAAAAATTAATAATATTCACTTCAACACCGGATTAACCATGGTGGGGGCCCCCGGGCCTGGAACATGTGGGGGGCCCCTGATCACTAACCGCAAGCGAGGAGGGTCTGGGGATTTTCTCCCCCCTCCCCCCAAGAAATTTTCAGAAATTGGAGGCCAGAAACGTGATTTATTGGTATTTCAGGCACTTGTGTCAGAGCCATTTAGAAGTACCTCCCCGAGAAAAAATAAAATTCTGCCACAAAATTAGCACATTCAGTGGACCAATTCATGCGAGTGCTATGAAATGATGACATTTCTAGAGGAGGGTACTGGAGTCCATTGAGCCCGTTAAATCCGCCACTGTAAGTGAGCAGAGCAACATCAAACCTAATTTTGAAGTCGCTCAGCGATAAATAACGGGGTCACTTTCGATTCGGAATCGTATTATATCCCCCACGATGATTTGATGAATGGAGGCCGTAATGTTACGACCAAGCTGGTCTCGATTTTTGACGCACAAAATGGTAATACAAGATTTAATCAAGAAATCTGAATATTTCGTGTGATCATGATGTGCATCTCATCAAATTCAGCTTATACCCACAACAAATATCAACAACAGCAACAACTACAGCTTATATACATGTACAATCGTACGTTAATCTGAGACAAAATTCGCGCTACTCGAAATGATGGTGACGTGTAATTTGTTCGAGTTATACGATAGTTCGAGTTAGACAATGTTCAGTACCATAGAAGATCTCATGACAATAAAAAAACCCATGTGTTGAGTTACACCCATCACCGGATTACACCGAATTCACGGATGTCGATCGCAACACACCATGGAATGAGGGGGCCCAAGGGACTTCCAATGGAGGGCCCTCGGAGCATCGGAGGGACCCCGTCTCTAGGTCACTGGCCGTTGGAGTCCTCGGTCCGACCATGCTCGAAGCGCGCAACTGAGATTTTTGTGAGGGGCCCCCTGATGTGGGGGGGCCCTGGGGCCTGTGCCCCATGGTTAATCCGGCATTGATTCACTTAGTCAACTGTCTAATACATTAACAATAATTCATATCCTATATTCTATACTGAATGACAAGATTTTTATGTATCTATTTAGTATACCGTATAGATTGATTTATTACCTATCTATTGTAAAATAACTACATGTATATTTATACACCCCTTAATAAATATCTCTGTAAAATTGTAAACCTCAGCATCATCACTGCAAAGTTCATTTCTTTTAATACACAATAATATAGGTATGAAATGTGAAAGGGTTTATTTAGCTTCACACTAAAGCTTAGTAAATGAATAGTTATAATTCTTTAAAGAAGGCAAGTTGTATTCTTTCAGATACCTGTGTTCATTATACTCAATTTGTATGAGTATTATCCACTCTTTCTATCATAGATTCAACCAAATTAATCTGGGATGCTTTCTAATTGTTAGCAAAGAAATAAAAGCTATTGGTACCTTTCACGGTTTGTGGTTTAAGAATTATTTCTCTGTATCTTTTATTTCTCATCGTAAAGTTATTCTTAGAATGTTTTTATTATCAGTTTTGGTATTATGTTCTGTTTTATATTCATCTTTGGTTAGCATTATAGTTTTACAAGTACTGGTATTATTAATCACTTTATAGAAATAAATATGTCCCACGTCTTTAAAAAAAGAAATATATAGAGTATGTCCTACCAGTGTAATCTAAATCTTTATTCAATCTGCTTTTAACAAAAGATGATGAGGATAACAATAGACATAAGAGAAGATGATATTTAAGTATACTTACTGGTAGAGCACATCGTTCGGCTGTTTTGTTCATACGCTTCATGTTCTCCATTGGTCGGAAGAGTCGAATTTTTTCATCAATACCCTTATAGGCTTTCATTCCTTCAAAAAGCTGAAAACAAAAGAAACAGACACAGGTGTGAAACTATAGAATTTATGACACAATATACAGCTTATATACATTGTTAGACCATATCATATACATCTTTATATATTTCATACATCAACATATTAAGTGCTTCAGGTAAGTTTCATTTCCCCATATTTATTTGTATTTTGTTTTAAATTTTGTTGTTTTCTTGTTAATATTGAGAGGAAATTTTTCAAAAATGGGCAATAGGCTGGAGGATTACTGAGGTTAGATCATTTTATGCCCAGTCAATATGAGGAATCATAGATTAAAAATTATGATGAAACAGGGAAGATCTAGAATTAAATTACCAGTCTAAAGCATATAAGGTAATATGACCTCCAGATATCATTTATTGAAAATCATTGGACCAGATTTTTACAGCAATCCAAGTTTTAGTACAAATAGGGACTGTCTGTTTTCTCGAAAGTTGATCGTGTCTGCGATATCACAATATGTGGAAGCGGAATTTGAAATTTGAATAAACCAACTAAACTATAATATTTAAAATGCTGCTTTTGGCTAATCAATGTTTTATATGTTCTTTACAACTTCAGAGTTCAACTCTGTTTAGTGCTTATCAACCATCAAATTTTTGTCAGTTGGGCTGCACTATTCACAGTTTGTGTATCTCAGATTAGGCAAGAATCCATCTGAGCTAAAACAACTACTATTATTCTCAGTCTTTCAACTAGAAATATAATTGTATTTATCGTGTTGTAAGATAAAATTCTGTAAATTAACAGACTTACGTTGAAGCTATTACATTTATATTCATAGCCTATTTAGACAAAAACTTATTTTTGACTATGGATAACTCTCAGATTCTGTCAAATATGGGGGCGGATCACGTGGCTAAGCTCGCTATCCTGGAGGTTGGGTGTTCGATCCCTGCACTGGCCAAGAAAGTTCATCCAGATTTTCTGGCCTGGTTTCCCCTTGTCAGTGATGAAGGAAGGAAGGCCTGACAAGGACCTGTCTAGTCAATGGGATGAAAAACCAAAACCTACAGAAGATGCCGAATCTTGATAAATTCATCATTATTTAACAGTGAACGCAACTGAACCTTTTTTTGGACTGATAATCCTTTTACAGATTCAACAATGTCATTATAATTTGCAACGGATTCAAAATCCCTCAAATTATGATCCATGTTCTATGTATTGACATAGTTGTTTTTCCTGTTAATGGCTTGATAAATGGGTTCAACAACCCTAAATCATATTGCAACAACTTAAAATAACCTTACTGCGTCATTATATCAAACATCATCACATCGTTATTTTCTCAAATATAGCCCAACCCCTATCACATCCCTAATCACACTGGTTTTGGCTAGAACTTAGGTGTATGACTGTATGATAAACCAGTGGTTTCAGTCTTCTATAAAAGATAATAATCACACATCAGGGTCTTTTAATTATTTCTTTCTTTGTATTTGTATATTAAATGTTGGATGTGTACCCTATGACTCTTTTTAAATTAATATACATGTAGGTCTTTACAACCATATCATTAGAGAGATTTGACTCCATTGTCATTTCTACAATCATGTCTCAACCTCTTTGTTAAAGGACATCTCTCATACATCAAATATGAACAAATTATATTCCTTTTCTCATCATTTAACAACACTCAAAAATTATTTAGACCAATCGTTCATGGTGGATGGTATCGAGTATCAAACTATCAGCTACCAGGCAAGATGCGCCCATATTTTCTAGAGATGGATAGAGAAGAAGCTAAAAAGAAAGTAATTTTTTCTACAATCAAGGGCCATAATTCATGAAGTTACACTTCGATATGCGCAAATATAAATTCTCTTATCGTTATCAAGTACAAATATTTTTACTTGATAACGATAAGAGAATACTTGTCGAAACGTCGTGCTATATGTGTATAAACCAGTGATTGTTTTCCATATAAATTGTGTTGTGTTTTTTATTGTGCTCAATCACTAAATGCCACTCAAGGATTATAGTGTCCATTTTGTTCAGAAGTTTTCTTTTGATTATCAGGAAATTCGAATTCAAGCTTCATTATGGAGTAACGGTGATATAATCAAACATTTTTTTTTAAATTGGATAATAATTGTGACCTTCAGAGGTGTCACAAACTAAAATAAGCGATTTTGCATACAATCAGGGGCCATAATTCAGGAACTAAATATCCGATATATGCAAATATCAAAAGGAAACAAGATTTTTTGGTTATAAACATGCATTACATCAAAATCGGATTAAAATTGTGACCTCTATAGGGTCCACAAGCTAAAAAGGTGATTTTTCTGACAATCAGGGGCCATAATCCATGAAGTTTTGATCCGATACATGCCAATATCGAAAGCAGATGAACCTTTATTTCAAGTTTCGTCAAAATCAGATAAGAATGGACAGGAGTGATGACAATATATGTCCACATGAAAATGTGGGCGTATAAAAAGACTGTATAGAAATATCTTTGGCCAATACAATCTAAGTACTCTTTCAAACATTGTTCAATATTTCAAAAATTTTGACATATTGGCTTTAATTTTTTCTCTTCCTGATTAAAATATCTAAATAGAAAATATCTGAAGGCTCTATAAAATTCCAATATAAAAAACATAACATAAACTTGTTGCTAGACCTGGAAATAATGACTTTTGTGTACTCAACATGTATTAATGATATGAAGACAAATAAGTAGGAAACAAAATAAAAACTACATTTGTGCTTTATTTCCAGACTTGCTGAAATTAATTATAAAATGTGAGTTCCATAAGAAATTTAATATCACAAACTTTTCATCTTTTCTCAATATTTTACCCAGTGTTTGTTGCTAGTTCTTTGTGTTTTATTTATTTGAATATACCAGGTGTACATTTATTATGCATACAATTAAATCATAAATATATCTTTCTTACAATATTATTATACTTTATTAACTATCAACCTATTCTACTTATTGAAATATTTCAATTACCAATCAAAAATCCAAGTTCGAATGGTTTCCTCAACAAATTGCTTTTCTCAATGGTAATAATAAGAATTGACAATTCATTTATTATTATTAATAACAATCATTAAAATATGTTTCAATTCACAATAGCAAAATGTTGCTTTTCAATAAGTGTTCAAGATGTGATTTTTATTGTATCGTGTGATATGTTCGGAACACCTGCAGTTTTAAGTATCATCTCTTCAACAATAATAATTATATAGTTTTTTATACTCTATGACATATAGCGACAGAGTTATATACTCAATGCTTCAGATTAGTTTTGATTATTTCTCATGTACAGATATATTTAAGTTAGAAAAAATATCGGACTTAAAATCATGTCAACAAGTACGTTTCCAGACAGAAAAGCTAGAAATGACCTCTTACGCAATATAGTTTGATGGCATTTGTCACCCCTTTTTTGGAACATATAAATGTTTGTACTTGATTGTCTATCGGTTTAATGAAGAATTTAAAGATCAACAATTTTTTTGATTTGGGTTGCAAAAATGTGACTGGTGATAGCTAAATGAGTCTTAAGTCGCACAAGTAGATTTCTAATTACACGCTAATTTGTGTCTGAGTGCAGAAATTTTCAAAATTTGGTTTTTACCATTTTTGAATACTTTAACATGTTGAATTGTGTCAAGTTTAGTGACTGTTTGGCATTTTTACCCATGACTTTTGTCATGCATAGCAGAAAATTTTGAATGTAATTTTTAAACAAAGTTTTCTCGAAATAGGCCTTTCTGGACTCCCAGACTTTGAACTTGAATATCTTGACTATGGAGTAAGTTAGAGAAATGATTTTGGTATCATTAGACAGCCTAGGACATTCTCTTTACAATGACATATATAACTCAATTTTGAAATTTTGGTCATTAAGACTCATTTCGCTGTCACCGATCACAAATATTAAATGTTGATTTCATTGGATTGAATAAGTTGATCTGTTATATTAGTGGGATGGCGATCTGTCTTTTTAAAAAATTCATAAATAATGGATTTTGCATTCCAGTCAATACAGTGTGCAAAAATTGACACTAATATCAATCTTTCAAAAACAAAATTGAATCGTTAGAGCTTGCCCTATCATTAATCAAAATAAAACATCATATCAACTTTATTATAACCTACATCAAGAAGGCTTAATCTCTTTAAACAATCCCAATATATAGAAGCATTGAGAGTTAACCTGTGTTCAGTTTAACTTAAGCTTCAGCATGACAACATCAACAAATCTTCTGTTCTATGGTTTTTACAATAATTCTGAAGTAGTTTAAAATCCTTTTCTTCGTAAATGTCGCCATGATTTGTACTGAGACTACTTGAAGAAAAGCGGTGTCATAACAAAAGATGGTTCATATTTCATCTATTATATAAATTATTCTGTATATTTGAGTGAATTGTGTATCAAAGGAGTCATATTTCCCAGGCTATCTTCCTGGGTTGTTGAGTTGTATTGTTTGTTCGTAGGAACCTGGTACCTATTGTACACCACAGCATATATTATATTATGACACTACGCGTAACAAAAATAGCTTTTCCTAACCATAACCTTTCTTCTTTATTTCCAATAGATACCAGTTTTGAAAATATGTATGGCTTCATAAGAAAAGACCATTTGTGTCACCTATTCTTCACTGATCGCAATTAATTTGAAAAAATTATACACCTTTGTATTGTATTTGTAGCCAACACCCATGTTCTTTCACACCTGTGAATTGTATAGTAGGTATTGTCAGTACATCAGAATGTTCTTCAAAGAAAGATTTCCATGACCACTTGATATTGAAAGGTGGATAATATTAATAAAAATATATATAATAGAAGATTATTTAAACTAATATAACATGAGGAATATGCCATGTCTAAAATTTTCTTAATTTAAAGACACAATGCAGCAGTGTCACAATGAACATTTTTCTTATCTTAATTTAACCAAAATAAGGACTAAAAAAGTCTTCTTGACAACAAAAAAAAAGTTGATTAGCTTCCATCTTACTATCTTTGCCTCAATGTTGATGGATAAAAATGAATTATTGTCTAGACATCAACAGACTATTACAAGAAATTAAAGATGGTGGAGTGAAATCAACTGAAAGTAGTGTCAACTTAAGATTTAAGAAGCTATAAATTTCAATCATTTTTTACCAATATGAATTATAGTAACAACACAATTTCACTGTAAAGTGTCTAAACATTTATTTTTGCCATTTATTCTGAAATATTGATCTTTTAATAACTAATTAACTTTGCTTTAAAAATACCTGGAAACAAAGAAGACAATAAAAATGATATTTATGAAAAGTACTTGTTATCTTTATTAATTCATTATTTTAAATCTGATACATGTAACCAACTACTCAAATTTATTCAATGCACCACTTTTTTACAATTGCCAAAGACATAAGTTACAAATATTGTTGATGTTTTGGTTTTAAATAACATAAATTCAATCTTCAAAAAATACTGGCGTCTCTTGACACAATATGAGGCATCAGTTAATAGAATCTTTTATAACGTTCAAAATCATTAATAAGCAATATTTTGGTAAAAGTTTGTGCTGAACGCCATCCAATTCATACGCTATTGTGATTTCTCTGAATAAATTAAATAGATATGTAGTATAATATCTTTTAACACCCTTTCACTTGTCATCGCAGGGAGAAAACAAAAAACATGACACACCTTGAAAATATGGATGTGTCAAGAATAGGTTAATTTGTTTGAACTATATAAAAAGTTAATTAAAAAAGATATTTATAAGATGACTCTTTCGGTTCTTTTCAGGTCATATTTTAAGGTTTCCAATCTGTTTCAATACATTACTACATGAACCATAAAGAGCAGTGTTAATTCTAGTCTTTGTTATCACAAATAAATTTCAACCATAGAATTTGTAAAGCACTCTATTCATTATTAAAAACGTAAGCGTTACAGCTTGGAATATAATTGTTACAATGTACCGATATCCAAACAACAGCACTTACGTAAATTAAAGATACAGAGATAAGATAAAGAGTTGACAGTTCTCACTATACTAGTTAAAAACTAGATAGTGTAAAGGTAATTTGCTGAAAATTTCAGTCAAAATGATCCACCATGAGCTGAGAATCATTAATATAAACAGCATAGTCTTGATTATCCATTTTTTAAATTAATTATCAATGGCCGTTAAGCGGCATATAGGAATCTAATCCAGCCAACATCGAAGGATAGCCTTGACATCGAGAGTTTATTATGGTCTGGATAAGTTAATTAATGTCTAATTCATAATTTAGATAACATTTCAGGCCTAAAGAAAGACTTGTAATAGGCAGATTTTGCTCTTGCATAACGCATGTTTAAATGAAAATTTTCTAATTATTCACAACCGGGATTGAGAACATCAAGAATGAAGCTCAGCATCACGATATACGTGACATTTTAATTGTAGGTTTTTAATATATTCACAAAAAATCAATGAACTCCACCATCACTCAACACAATGGATGGGTAAAATGGATATATATAAATTACAAAAAAAAATTTTTTTCTTCTTTGTCATGGTCACTATGTGACTTAATCGGTATGCATTTATCAATGACAGACAATGAAATTCAGGAATTTCATATAGCATACATATATGAGATTACTAGTTCCTCTAAAACAAAGATACATAAAGTCCTAAAGTAATCTTCTCTGGAGTCTGGAGTAGATTAGGAAGAGTCGGTTTTCAGCTTATTTCATACAGTTAAAGCACACAAATTTTCTGATCTCACAAAATATGTAATACATGTTGAGTATTTTTTCTTGATAAAACCCATTCTATTAAGATCCTCACAGCAGACAATATCCAGTTGGTCGCAACGGTCCAAAACTGAATTATTGAAGGATCTCAAAAATATAAGATCATATTCTATATCCAGTCTTATCAAATAATCCCTATTTCAACAGATTAGATGTTAAACTAACATCTGAAATCAGTTTAGGTCATTCAGAAAATCTGCCCTTTAGAATATTACCAAAGCTGATTATATAGCCTATCCTATATATTATAGTCATAATGTGGCTACTGGTATCAATTATGATGAGTGTCATGCTCATGCACATGGCAGTGTAGACATACTTTCTAGAAGACTTGATACCAATTGTCATAGTTCTCATCTGCTCTGTGCCTGTGATAAATTCACAAATTGAACAATGAATTAATGAACGAAGTCAATCATTTGTTTTTTTAATGTCTTAAATCAAGACATAATAATATTCATCTATTCGCCTGTTTTTCCACAACACAAAAATACCAGCAGTCTTGGTATTGGAATAAGACTTAGTTAATTTAAGCGACCATGAGCATTGTTGTGTTTTTATGTTGCATTTTGATGAGCTGTTTTGCATTAATAATTACCTCTGCTCCATAATGAAGAACTTTAGCAGCAGGGTGTATAGAGATATTTTGTAGAGGACCTATGTGAGGTTTACCCCAACCTTTGCTCATAGACCAATCTACATGTAGCATGTGGTCAGTAAAGTGATGTCCAAATAATAATTTTTCTGGTGCAGGTTTCTCCTGTGGATTGGTTGTCGTTGTAATTTCTAAGTCAGCATACTGAAAATAAAAGACTAATTTATACATTGTGCACAAAACTACCCAGCTTCTTTAATACAATTATAAATGTCTTTTAATACGGTAACTCTGGTAAGAAACTTCATATAAGTAAGTCCATTCACATTTTTTTCAAATGTACATGTACATAGTTCCTTTTGGAACTGTATTTGAGCGGACGATGTCCACTGACACTTCCTATCCAGCCTTATATAGCTGCAAAATGAAAATACGGTAAAATACCGCTCTTTACCGACTCAGTTCTCAAGCTATTTTTGAACCCTTACCTTCTATTTTTCACAATGAATGATTATCTTTCTCAAAAGGAATCATTTCTCGTCATATCTGACACAAATCTATACTAATTCAACACTATGTTCAATTGAATTTAGTGATTAAATACATATGCGATCTGCGTATGTTCGGGTCTCGTAATGGTTGTTCAGTTCAAACGTATTTTGTGTATGTTTTCAATCGCAGAATTCTACTTGAAAACAGTGTTGAATAATTATGACTGTGTGTCAGCTGTGGCAAAAAATGATTCCTTTGGCGAATAAAGTAGAATCACAGTGAAAAATAGAAGGTAAGGATTCCAAAATAGCCTTAGAACAGAGGTGGAAAAGAGCAGTATTTTCATATTGCAGCTATATATGGCCCGATAGGAACTGTCAGTGGACATCGTCCACTCAAAGACAGTTACAAAAGGAACTAATGTACACGTACAGTGCAATGTTTCCATCGGAACTTACCTTAAATGTTCCAGAGTTGGAAATATTTCTAACAAACTTCACATTATGTCCATTTTTCAAATGATATGATATCTTATCAAAAACCTGGAAAACATGTTAAAATATCAGTTACTTGTAGTATGTCCTGTAACCATAACAAAATTTACGTATGTAGGTATCCTACAGTGCCAGTTTGGGGGTTGTTTTTTTTTTAAACGGGAAAAGTACTGTACATCTGAAATCTCATACAAACAAGTTGCTTATAGAAAATACAGGTAGAGTTTTATTTTATACAGCATCATCATGATGGACTGTGGAAAATGTGGAAAATATGTTTCTACATATCTGAAGCTGTAACAAGCTGAGTTTTCAATCAATCGATCAATGAATGATGATACGATATGTCGGGTGACATTGACATTGTGAATGTCAAATTGACATTCCAATGCCAATGCAAGTTCACTACAGTAAAGCAAACTCAAACTGGAGATCTACCTGGACATAAACTATGTTGACTAATTTTATGCCGATTTGACGAATATATTGTTTGATCGATAAATACAAAGTAAATGTACGATATGCGATGGCATCATCCTTGATACATAACATAGCAATTAAGTGGGTTAAATCAAAAATATAAGGGTAATAATGCAATCATGGATATATCTAATATTACATCATGAATAATCATGGTGTGAACTTCATATTCTGCAAGTTTGTAGGTTGTGCATAATATAGCGTTCGTGTTATTCCACAAAACATTAACGTTATTTATACCTTTCGTCCGATGGCCGCCATTCTTGTTTCTATTTTCTATCAATGGGGAGGTAATTCTAAAATCTGTGCTCTTAAAGTAAAGGATTCACACCGCAATTATATTCACACTTATACAGAAGCACATTAACAAACGTCTATCGTATGCGCAGATAATATATATAATAAACATTTACGTTTTGAAAAAAGAACTACATCATATTTCGATTACTAACACTTTCGCTTATTTTATTAAGGTCATCAGGTAAACAAAACTAGGGTGTCCATTTGAGAGGGGGCGCAAAAAATCAGAGAGGCGCACAATTTCTAAGGCCCGCTTTCCATGTCGCTAACGCGTTTCCACCGGCGAAAAAATTCTAAGGTCTGCTTTCCATGTAGTTACACGGGGAGAAAATCGGTCTAATACTAATGTAATGGGACCGTTCCATGTTTAAAGCGTTTCGCGCGATAAAAAAAAATTGCTCAACGAGCGACTTTTACGCGGGATGTTTAAATTCTGGCGTATAAACACGGGTTCTCTTCCACTAAGACAACCAACTGCTCTTGTTGCTGCAAATTCAGCTTGCAAATGACATAAAAAATGTCAAGCTCCATGCTGTAAAGGGAAATCTTTCAGTGATTTTTTTCTCTGTACACATGGCAGGCCCGGATCCAGGATTTTGTCGAGGGAGGGGCCATACATTGGAGCAAAGGGTAATAATCCGGTTTGGTTTAGTCCCCAGCGGAGATAATGCGAAAATCATGTTTATATCATCTATTAAAGAGCAGATATGTGAACTACAACAGTAACAAAGCAAACGAAAACGAAAATCAACAATGTCACACGGGGACTGACGGGGGATGGGGGCACGGCCCCACGGCCCCCCCCCCCCTTGGATCCGCGCCTGCATGGAAAGCGGACGTTAGCCCATGACACAAAACGACCTTAGCCCATGATACAATCTCGAAGAGAGCCTATGCTGAGAAATCTCAAACGGTCGATTTTACCAGCTCATTTTGAACTTAACAAGAGTATTTCGACTAGTTTGTCCGGAGAAGAGTTTTGTTGAAAAAACTTGGCGGTCAAAAATATTTGATACGTATGTTAAAACGGATTTACTTGTTGGTCATTCTTGTTTAATTTTTAGTGTTTTCGTTGAATATTTTTGTGAAACTCATCACAATAAGCCCCTTTCTGCTTTATTAAACGATATAAGAAATCGACAAACCAAAAAGACACACCGCAAAAGAAAAAGATCATGATTGTGTAGACCCTTTTTTCAAATACGCTATAGTATAATAAAGTGATAATGGAATTAAATTGTGGGGCTATTATCTAGATTCCATAGTTCTTAGGCAATATTGGAATAGTTGTGCTAAAATTATCAATAAAATGGCACATTTAAACCGAATCAATTGTTGCCGTCCGTCTTCCTTCCTTCTATTCAAATATCTATCGGAGAGCCCAGCAATCTTGCTCGTTGAGTTGACTGCCCCTGGGCTGTGTTTCCAGACAAACTGTTATAACATTCTCTCAGACAGATACAAAATGTACATTTGTGGCTCAAAAGAAAGGATTTTGTCGATTGTGAAATAAGAGAGAAAATGAAAGGGCTTATCTGCAAGTAAAGTGGCCTTCTGTGCCATGGTCGGTTGTTATGATTTGACCAATATTGCTACTCCAGCAATAATAACGGGTCAATCTGTTGATAATATTGTTTTCATGTCCTTTGATATACATTTTCATCAAATATAGGAAAAAGTACCAGGTTTTTTTTCACACACCCTGTTATTATCATCAATTGTTTGACTATAACCTTTCCAACATAATAAAGAAGAATCATTTCTGGTCATTTCAAACCAATGGCTCTCTAGAATATTGGATCCAATGGTTATAGAAAATCAGAAACCAAAGTCAAACTGGAAAAAATCACGTAAATTAGAATATTTTATAACCACTGCGCGTGACCTGTAAATCAGAATGTGTAAAAATGTAATTTCGTTGCATTGTCTCGGACGTTGGATTTTTCCTATTGAATAATAGATATGAATGTAGTCTTTAGGAATGAGGTCAATATTCACGGTTTGTCATACGTTACAGTGATTAAAATATGATATTATAAGATATAGATTCTTTGTTAAAGACCGCCCATTTGCCCTTAGACACACCCGTGCTTTGCCTCAGTATTTATCTTGAAGATTTGAGTTATTGTAAACTGGGACACGGATCCCCTCGACTAAAATGGTCGTGATTCGATTTCCGTGTGCCAGTATGTGGTTCCTGAAATTCTAGGTAAACTGTTGTGCTTTTTCAAGCTCGATTCTTGCACTTGCCACAACTCGTACAACTTTCAAGACCCGGACGTTTAAAATATATTTTTAACCTCTCCAGTACTGTGATACTATTACTATTAATAAACTATTATTATTATTAATATTCAAGTTGTAATTGTATAAGATTTTATTTTGTCATTAATTGTGGAATGATGGACACTGACTCAGTTGTGCCATCAGGGGCGGATCCAGGATTTTTTGCAGGAGGGGGTTTGCCAGGTTTCTCTTATGGAAATCTGCCATCATCGTCTCTAAATTACATAGGCATACATACGAACTGAGCTTTTTAAACAGAGAAATCATTTTTATACTGATGTAGGATCACTTTGTGATATAATTTCATTGATGCAAGGCATTATCTTTTTTTAAGTAGCTGAGCAAGGGGGACCCCCCCCCCCCGATCAGCCCCTGGCCATTTGAACCAAGGTAAATCTTCACTCCTTATTCATGTCGAAAGTAATTGAATGGTGAGGAGAGAAATGATAATCGCGAACTCTTCAACATTTGCAGTGATGGTGAGGTTTCGTGATTGAAACGAAGCAGGGCCGTATCTAACGGGGGTGCAGGGGGTACATTGCACCCCCAGAAAAATAAGGCGCCCTGAGAAATGGCGCCCCCATCCCATACCCCAAAAAGTAATAATTTGACCAACTTTCAATTATAGAATAATACACTTGATTATGATCACACAGTGATGCTCTTAAGATACTGATCAGTCGGTCGGTTTTAAAGGCGGCCAATATCACTTACGTGGAGGATATGGCGCCCCACAACTCTGCTGCACCGCCACTTTTGAAATCCCACATACGGCCTCGAAACGGAGTAACCACGGGATTAATAATTGTCGAAAATCATTCAAATTAAATGACACCCGCCTCGGTGACAATTCTGACTTTTACATAAAGATCGCCGATCAAGGGATACAATTTCAATAATTTCCGATATAGTTCAAAATCAATGTGAATTACTGATTTTTTTTCTCTGACGGAATTTTTCCCCCATTTAAACAGTCGCACAATCTACAATGTACTAAAATTTCACAAAGATATCTAGAGTGATATATCTAGAGTGATAAACAAAAACGTCCAGAGAGCCAATAAGACCTTATTATAAAGTGACATTAAGTTGAATGGTGTAAGTAATCAATCCAAACCTCTTCCGGTTACGTAACAAGACAAATGTATATACTGGTACATTTCAAATTGGTTCGTCATTGATTCGATGGTAATGTAGTCTCCGTTATAGCCCCACTCGTTAAAACTCCATTGACTTCTGGCTCATAAGCAACTAATCTATGTAAATTTCAAAAAGTAATCCAAAAAGTTAACGTTGACATTCTTTTAGAATCAGGTCTATTTACCAGATGATTAAAATGTTGGCGTATAAAAACTGACAAATCATTTGCTGTACTGTCATTTAGACAGGACACCAAAACAGATTACCATGCATTTCTATACTTATTTTTAGATTCAATTCTGATTTAATATAAGTTCGGACAATATTCTTAGTGACTCCTACTTTAATGATCGCCTTCGAAACTCAGAAACGGTTCGATTATGCACAAAATTATCCCACAATTATTTCATTCTCCCAGACCAAACAAAACCATAATGTACAGTCATAGCTGGTAACACGCATGTATATTTTACATACGCATATAATACACTGCTTTAATGATCGCGTTCGAATCTCAGAAAATGGTTCGATTATACACAAAATTCTACTCTCCAGACTTTTCTCTAAGACCAAGCAGGACCATAACGTTATACCATAGCTGATAATACGCCTGTATATTGTACATAAGAATATAATATACTAAAGTTACCCCCATGCAGGACAAATGTGGTGAAAATTAAGAACCGGGGAGGTGAGAGGTTAAATTACTCATTGTTACAACACGATAACCGCCCTAAGATCGGAATATCCCAATCTCCGTTTAATGGAGAATTTTTCAAATTTCTAACAATGCACATTACCGTTTGAAGCATATGTTATGAACATGTTGCTTCAAGACTATAGACTAAAATGGTTATTCCATATTGTCTACTATTGTTTATAAGTTCTGTACCTTTTATTTAACTTCCGTTTTGTGTTCCCAGAACCGTTGGAAAATCTGTGTTCGTCCATTTATTACATTTGGATAGGAATTTTTAATGTTGACTTAGATTTATTATACAAACATTGTAAACTGTAGTTATACTAACAATATACTGACTGTTACCCAATTCTTAAAAAAAAAACTATAATAGAACTAAAAGTATGCAAATTCTATGGTACTGTTTTATTTGTCACAAGAACGTCATTGAAAACACATTCTACCATTAGAGAAATACCGCAGAAAATTTTATTGAAGTGGATTTTTTCCTTTACGCCCACATTTAAAATAAAAAGTGGTCTTATATTAAATATGCATAATCCATACAGATGTTATTATGTTTGGTTTGGGTTTTTTTTCAAGTGAAACAAGACGTTGCCATTTCGTGTTTGAGCTATTGTTATAATGAAAAAGTATGGCCTAACCTGTTATGAACTTTATTTTAGACAATTAGAATAACATTATTTTGAATACGAAATAATTATGTTATTTGTTATCGGGCGGGGATTGGGAAGCGGTAATCATCAGTAATCATTAGGGTATGCAAATGTGGATGTGTTAAATTGAAGGTGTGGACACTAACTACCGAATAAGATCAGTTCTGTGGTGTATGTGGTTGCTCTAAATCGTTTTTTATATCATGTTTTTTCTCAGATCAAGTTTGGTCGGTCGTAAAATCTCCCATGGGAGTCATGCATGGTGGTGGTTTTGAAAGGATCAGCAAGAATATAAATTCGTGAAGTAGTACAGAACATAACCGAGCCAACATTACGTATAGTTCCAACAGCGGATAAATCGGTAGCCTACTGCCCACTAATGGCACTAAAAAACATAATATACATGTAGTTTCAAAATCTATTTAACCACTTAGATTACTCGTGCAGCATAAATTATTTAATCGATCCAATTCTGCCAGTGTTAAAAACCAAAATATACAGAAATGTTCTTTAGGTTATACGAACTGCTCATATGAGAAACCGCACTTGATTTATTTCGTTTATTTGGTGCTGTTTGTTGAACTTTGAAGGTGTAACGGCATGGTAGAGCTGATCTTCCTATTTGATGTCTGATATTATTTGGAACCAATAGCATAGCTAATTAGTAATTACAAAGATGTTAAATCTATACTGGCAGAATTTGCCTACACACACGGGGTTGTCTTAAGGTCTATAGTACAGATTTTCGTACAGGAAGGACACATTACCACGTTAAACCTATTCTAATACCATTCTTTAAAACAAATATAAGTATCTCGGGTAAATTTGAGCTCCGAACCAACCTATTATCTACATACGAGGTCTGGCTGAGAAGTTCTAAGTCTGTAAAAAAAATAAACCAATCATTGGGTTGAAACAACCTTTTGCCACCCAACAAGCATAATTATTGAAAGAATTATAGACATAAGAACTGCAACTGTAGTGTTATGATTGTTTTTGTAACAGACCATCTTGTGAAAACCCATTGCAAAATCGCCAGAAATGGACAAAGCTTGCTATGGGATAGTAATCAAGTACATGTATCTACATTTGAAAGGAAAAGCCAAACACAGATACATTACAACATCTGGTCTCCTCATTAGGGAATGGGGATGGGGTGGGGGTGGCTGTATCATAAGTTCTGTCATTGAGTCAATTGGCGTGGTTTCGATTCCCCGGTTGTACGTGACAAGGGGTAGAGTCGTTCCTACGGTTCCTCCCTCTGCTAGTGAGCACATTATCGCCAACGAGTTGGGAATAATAAAAGTTTCTGTAAGATAGGGGCAAAAGCTCTTGACTGCAGATCAGAAACGTGTCATATTCCTAACGCCTCTGCCAATCTGCACCGCTTTGAAACTGAAATGACGAAAAGAAATTGACCAGATTTACAACCATTGATCAGACTGTGATACATCACATTCAGTCATAATTCAAAGTTCAGTCTAAACAATGGAAGTCACGCCTAGTCGGTTCCTTCTACTGGAAATATGGTGGCTTCGGTCTTTTGGGATTCCAAGAATTTCTGTTGCAAAATGCCAGATTATCAATGAAAAGTGTTGTGCTGACCTACTGAGACTGTTGTGTGAAGCTATCAATGCTAAGCGACATGGAATGCTTACTAAAGACACCCTGTTCCAGACTGCTCTTGTTCATAAATCGGTGGCGGTCATGTCAGCAAACTAACCTAGTTCACCACCATCTTCCACTTTAAACGAAATGTGGTGTCTTCTCAAGAAAGCAACTTAACGGTTCCTTGAACAAAAGCTTGAAGATTTGTTCTTTTGACATATGCTACTAAAAAGGTATTTCGTCGACACACGAGGGTTAATGTGTATAATTCACGCCCCATACTGTAAAAAAAGGCCTAGGTTGAACAAGTCGGCAATGATCACCAAAATTGTTATCTACATGTAAGATAAAGAGAGAGAGAGAGAGAAATGGGGCTTAACGTCCACTCAACACAAACTAGGTTATTTCGGGACTAACATATGGTTTAATTCTATTTCAATAATTCGCTTGCGCGTAGGGGTCTTTAGCAGTGGGAGGAAACCGGAGTGCCCGGAGGAAACCCACGAGGCTGAGAAGGCGCCCCTATCTCCATGCCACATACGCTCACACCAGGGCTCGAAACCACAGCCGCAAGCCAGAGGTGGCCGGCCAGCTAGAGGTCGAAGCGCGGCACTCTAGACCACTAGGCCATCCCAACCCCCCGTAAGATAAAGAACGTTGTATTAATCTGAATGACCAGACACTACGGCACTTGTCAGGAAAACACATAAAAACGGGTATAAACGTTTCCAAGAAAACTGTTTTTATTCACTAAAAGGCTTTCCTTTTTTTTTTTAAATTTATACGTCGTTATGCCGTCTATTTCTTAGTAAATTTCCAGCTACTTTACGTTTCCAAAGTCGACTAATGACGGATTTAAATTGAAAGTATGAAAGTGAAAGACATGCATAAAAACGGCACACTTAACCCGGAACGATCTTGCTCCTTTTTGTTTAAAGTTAATTTATTGAGAGCCCATAAAATAATTGAATTGTTGAATGAAAATTAGACAGTAAGAATGACGTAAGAAAAGATAAAAATATGTGGCAAGAACTGAAGAAAGAAATATTAACGAAAAAGATGTTAGCATAGGCGTACGGACTTGGTGAGACAGTTAGGGGGGCAGAACCTGAAATGCCCGAAAAAAAATTCGGGTTTACAGACAACGGCACCGGTTTTCCTCGAGAGGCGAACAAGCGAAGCTTACCTTGTATTTCCCCCCCCCCCCCCAAGATAATTTTGGAATATTTAACGGCTGCAAACACGTTTTCCTGCTAGTTCAGCCCGTGAACAAAACAACTTGAAAGTAGTCTAATGCCGCCTAATTAAGGTGGCTGACTCGTGTTTTATTAGGACTCGATGATAGTTACGGAAGCAAAATTATAATAAATGCCCGAAAAATTTCAGTTTTACAGACAGCCGGGCCAGTTTTCTTCGAGAGGCTTATGGCCTTATGGACCCCCAAGAAAATTTTTGGAATATTTGACGTCCGCAAGCGCGTTTGACTGCTATTTCAGTCCATAATTTTAGTGTTTTATTTGATTTCGGGAACTTTTTTTTGCCAAGTAGATGAAATATTTTTTTTTTTAACTTTACCCGTCTGCCAGAAAAGTCAGCTTGCCCCCCCCTCCCTGGCCCCTCCCTGGCCCCTCCCTGGCTCGTACGCCTATGCATGTTAGAGGGCAAATCAAACAATTGGTTTCCGAAACGTGGCAATTATGAACTGAGCTCTGAAATAGTGATGCCTAGCACATTTGACACTGTGGAGTCAGCAACCAACAATACGCGTATGTGTTCTTTCTATTGGGTTATAAATAATGAAGTTTTATTAGTTTATATCTTTACAAAATCAATCAAAGAAATTGATTAACAGTGTCAACATTTATTTCTAATCACGTGACATTTCTAGCAGACGATTGCTTAGTTTGGTCATTGCTTCGTCAACTACCTGGAAAATGGCCGCGCAGAGTTATTAGCAGTGGATTTTGTCACTTGCCGCTTTCAACATTATATTGTGAATGAATCATATATTGTCATCTCCTATTAATGGGTCCACGACGTTTTGGTAAGCATATATCTTTTAACTCTAGTCCTAGATGTAAATACTCCATATTGGTACACTGAAGCCGAAATGATACTGCATCCCGCCTGCAAGTAGGTAACCGGTATCTCAGGTAACAGTCCGTCAAGATGTGACGTAATCATTAGAATTATCAGAGGTGTTGGGAGAAAAGTCTTTCTTTGAAGTTATTTCCTAGCTAGATGTTTATCACAGTGTTAGCTAATAAATGACTGCTATACATTTTGAGCATATTTATATTTCCCAGTTGTGACTTTTTTGTGTTATGCATAGCAAAAATGGTATCATTTATGAAACACCACCAGTGTAATCGGCACGAGTTAAAACGGTTATCTTTGGAATTACGACGGAAGTCAAACACACAAAGCATGGTAATGGTACATTGATATGTAATTACTATATTGAAGTACGCACGATTTCTAGACTTTAACTTGAAGAAGATATTTAATTTTAATTTAATAAATATTCAAATAAATTTTACTAACGAATGAGGTAAACAATAAACATATTTTAATTTCTGAACACTAAAATTGTTTATGTTCCTTGTAAGACACTTCTCGAAATAATCTTTCTTTTTTTTTTTTTCTCAGCTGTTAATAGCAAATTTTAATCTTATTTTAATTTTGTTGTGGGTTTTTTTTTTCGTTCAATCATTTCTATGGACTTTTGATAAATGTTCTTTAAATTCTTTTGTTCCTGTATTGATATTAAACAAAGAAGTGCTAGATGCACAGTTGATCTGTTTTGTGCTTACAATTTGACAAGTCAAGATTTACTTATTTGCATTGTTAACTCTCTTTATGATAGACAAGGGTAAAAAGTACACATGCCTACACCAGTAATTGTCTCTTGGCGACAGACGGACCGTATTTACATGAAGACAGCTAAAATTATTGACTTATCCTATTGACAATAAAAGCGACAAATAGAAATAGCTTTATAATCATTTTATTTTGTAATACATTACGCCTTGGTTAGTTAATGTTCATCTACACAGATAAGTTACAGGGTAACAACAGTTATTGTAAAAACATTAGTGGATAGTGTAGAATAAGATGAGAAAAACCATTTTTGTGACATGATAAATTGACAATAGAATAAGAAAACTGGGCAACAAGAAGACAAACTGAAGGCAGACACCAAGGTTTTATCTGTATTATTTCCATTTTGAACAAATACATATCAAATGATTCCTTCTGTGTACATATCCCATAATTGTGACAAGGGTCCACTGGTACCCTTTAACAATTTCAGAAAATTTTGTACAATGGAAGACGTATGGCATTATAACAATCATGCACAACATCCATTATAAAAAGATATTGATCTATATAGTCATTATTTGTTTGGGTACGCCTAACTATAGTTCATAATGTACGTCGTCGGCATTGTAAACTTACCTTTAAACATTGTTATTATTAATTTCAACTGTTGATCTTGATCGTGATTTTAGCCACAATGCATAGATTTGTAAAGAAATATAGACATCTTCATGGGAAAAATGATGCTCCATTGCTAATAGTATGTGCAGGGGGACTGCACCACACACAATTTTACACAAAAACAAATATATGGACAAGACATCATACTCAAGGAACAAAAAAAAAACAATTCAAAAGAGTGAATGGATTTGGGGCTACTTTATGCGTCCACTGCGCTGTACAGTGACAGAGAGTAAATTAATATTTTAGCTTTGTAAAATTGCAATAATAATTTAATTTGTTTAATTAGATGTGAAGATTTATTTTGAAGTTTTTGATTTTATACATGTCCATCGAACTGAAATCTTTTTTTTTTTTTAACCAAATGGCTATGCATAATTTTCATAATGTAATGTAGATAAATGAAATTACATATTTTCCTCTAAGATATTGGAGATATGTTCCCTTTTCCTCAACCAAAATTAAATCATTTGTTCCACCCTCTAAATATGATGTTTGTATTGACCAGAAAAAAAATCAAATTAAAGACTCAAATTGCATAATAACCCACAATAAATTAACCCAAAGTTAGTAATCCACAACCAAGAAAAGTAACAAGATTTTTTTGAAACAAATGTTCTTTAATCCAGGATGCATTTTGAGCAGTGGCACTTTATCAACCTTTCCTTTGTCCCACATCTGTATCCATCCAATTTAACGAGTACCTGTGATTCTTCCACCCACTCACCCCCAGACTTTCAGTTATGGGATAAAACATTTCAGTCTTTATGTTTGTAAATTTAGAAAGCCTACAGTGGTTATAAGCTAGCTTTTCATAACTGAATCAATAATAAAATTCGTCAACAGGGTTTATATAGCTACAAATAAAACCTCTGCCCCAAATCTATTTAGAATTTTCCTCTTGGCATGATCAATCATTCCCAAACATAAATATGTCTTGCAAGGCACTGTGACATCTCCCATGGTGTAGGAGAGAATCTAGTACACAGCTTAATTTGATGAAAAAAATAATTATTTTATTTAATATAACTAATTATGAGATATAATGTTTCTTTTGGGAGCCAATGTGACTTTGCCCAGAATATGACCCTAGTTCATTATAAAACATAAGGGGGTGGGGGAATACATTTTTACATAAATGAAATTTATTTTTTTAATCTAAGAATTAATATACTTGGTATATGTTTTGTGCTGTATTTTATTGGCTGAATATTGATATTTAATGGAAAGATGGGACTAAGGATCACATCATAAATGTCGGTTGAGGTAAAAAAAAAATAGATGTGAATATTGTTTGTAGGAGCTTGTATATTTTTTTCACATGAAAACTCTCGTTATCTCCACAATAATAAATAATCTTTGGTATTTCTATAGATATATATAAACCACAGTTGAAAAGGACTTGTTGCAATTCATTGAACAGATTCATATTTTATTCTTTTATTGTGTTCAAGTGAGATAAAAAGGATGTTTGCTTCATCAAATGATATAGACCTATTGCCTTATTCATTTCATTGAACATTTTAAAATGGTTTTTATTTAGACTGTTTGCCAATACAGGGCGTATATAAATTAAAAACAGGTAACAAATTAATAAAAAGCACAATACCATTCAATGCTTTTAATCTGGTGACTTAACCACCTTTTATCTAAATAGATATCTTTGTGACATTTTTTCTTTATCCTCATGCAATAATTTTTATTAACCATATCAACCCTTTTCAGGTAATCCTATTAAATAGAGAATTTTGAAATTTAACAGATGTATTTAAATTAGTAACGAAATTCTTGTAAATTTAGGCTATATGCTACACACACACAATAATACATTATTATCATTAAGTGACCTTTATTCTTACAAATTTATTCTTATTTATTTGAAAGCAAATTGAGGAAAATTTATTGTGTAATAGTAATAAACAGTATCGTAACTAAAAGTTGGTGAAATTTGATATTATCACTAACTGGATGAACAGCACTGGTCCAAACACTGCTCCCTGAAAAACACCAGAGTGTTATAGGTCTCTGCCCTTTTATCAATGAAAGGAAAATTGAAACATATGTTAGTCCCAAAGTGACCTTGTTTGTGTTGAGTAACCATTAAACCCCATTTCTCTCTTTCTCCCTCGCAATTATGTTTTAGATTTTTGGAGAAAAAAGAAATAGTTTTTGTGAAAATTAGAAACTGATTAAGTTATATGTTAATAGCTTTTACAAATACTTTATGTAACTTTTGTGACATCAATGTAAGCAATAAAAAAAAAATGTGAAGTATTGAGTGATAATTGCATTTTGGAATAAGCTTCCCATTTCAATTCAAATGCCGTATAAAATCAACACCATTAAATACCAAGCTAAAATTATGATTAAATATACAATTAATTCAAATATACATAGTTATGAATTTTGACATATGATGCATCAGAAACATTCATTGTATCAATCTGTTCCCTAAAAGATCATACAAAGCTTGCAGACAATTCTAATAATAACTTTTTTTTTCAAATTTGACAATAGTTTTTCAAAATTTGTATTAAATCTGACAGTACACTCTAACCTTGTGACTCTTGCGTGTTGACGACTTTGCTTGATGTATTTAGCTACCATGCCATGGGGCAATTCAGGCAAATAATGAGTAGAAATGTCTTCAGATAATACTTTTTTACACTTAATTGAAGTATTTATTCTAAATCCCTTTATCTAAACAAAGAAACCATATGAGAACAATGTGCTATCAAAGTTAGATGAGTGCATTATAGAGTTTTTTTTCAAGGCGTGACATACCTCAAATTAAATGAAGATAGCTTAAAAAGTGGTCGATAACAATGTGTATTGAATAATATGTATTATTAAAGTTAATGAAACTAGTATGTCAGCTATGGAGAACAAGACTATTAATATGATCATAGTATTATTAATATGAATCTGATTGTATTGGGGGTATTTATGGATATGAAATGAGTATTATAATCTAACAATTATCTACTCTCTATAGAGAATGGAGTTTCGTCAATAGAATTATTGGATTCTTTGAAAGGTTTAGATGGACAAATAATTTTTTACCCATAGAACTTTCAACCATATCTTTGATGTTATATCTTTTCAACCTATCTAAAGTTGAGCAAGCATGTTATTGGTGATTTTTTTTTTTTTTTTTTTTTTTTTGAATACTGGTCGAGATATCTAAAGAAACAATTGTTAAGGGCCTGTGACAATAGTCGAACTGAAAACAGTCAGTGTTGTGCACGGCCGAGTACTCCTTCAGTTGTAGCTTATTGTCATTTTGTTATTATGTTGCGGTTAGCTCCTACAATATATTTGAAAGGGTAATAGTTGTATTGTGTGGTGTAATGTTGTGTGAACTGAGCTAAACCTTGGGAAAGTATTTTTTTTCTCCGTGATGAACAGGTGGATTGATAGAAATTGAGGCAGAGATTTTCTCTGATTTATTGACTTTAATAATCCATGTATGTTGGAATGCAGTACATTTGCAGCTGTTTTTATTCCACTAGTAAACTAAAAGTCAGTGTAAGGTGAGTTCAAATTTCCCCCCAACTATTTTTAAAGATTAATACATATTAAATAGCTTAAATTTCCTGAAGAAAATTTCAAGTATAATTCAGAAAATTTCTGTAAATTTCAATTCATAAGACTTAAGTAACCAAAACAATTAAATTAATAAATTGAGAAGCATGATATTTAAATGGCCGAATATGTTATATTAATATTTAAAAACATAAATTACCAAAAGTAAAATCTTTTAGATATTTGGTGTGAAAAACAGGCTGGTAAAATGGTCAAATCCAAGGGGTGGTGCGCCACCCTACCCACCCACCCCCAGCCCCACCCCCAGCCCCACCCCCAGGCCCACATCACCCTCATCTAACAAAGTTTATATGTCCATTTTTATCCATCTATATTTAAAACAATAAGAATCCAAAGTTAACATTATCAATAGTTTTACTAAAATCTGTCCAAAAGCAAATGCAAATGACCTGTTTGCTATGAATTTTTATGCTCTAGGGAATATAATTTTATGTTTATTTTTATCTCATTTTCGGCAACAGTTAAATGCCCTTTCTGAATAATAGAAGTTGAAAGAGATGCAGAAATTGCATCAAGTATTTTGGGCATGGTTCCCTCTTGTCAGTAATGCAAGAAGGAGGGCCTGTTAAGGGACAATGATAGTCTGTCAGATGGAATGATAAACCAAGGTCCCATGTACACATTTTCATGCACGTATATAAAAGAACCCTTAGCTGTTGGAATTCAATATAAGAGTAGGCCGTATAGCACTGTTGTCTGGTCAAATTTCCGGAAGGAGGAGAATAGTAGAACGTTAAATCCCATTTCAATTCAGTGATAGATGATCACATGTGGTATTGTCAAAACTACCAATCCATAATTCTTTAAACGTGACAAGTCAGAGTTTATGAAGAAACAATTAAAGTCAGAATACTCTGAAAAATCAATATTTGGCAGAGTTATAGCTTATCTGTCTACTGAAATTCAGAGCTGTTTATCAACTTCCAACTCCTTTCATTGCATTTTGAGAGAAAAACTTCTAAAAATGTAGGATTGTTCGACAAGTCATTAAGAGACACCTTTGGAAGTTTTAGGTGCTCCCCAGGTCTCAGCTGGCATATTGTCAGAGGAGTAAAAAATTTTTGTGGATCAGTCTGCCTGTCTAGCTGACGTAAATCACAAATATTTCAAGTTGAAGAGGATGTCTTATATCTTTATACCCCAAAAAAATGATCACGCTGGGTGGAATTTTAAATCAGTTTATATACCTGAAAAGAAGCTGCTTATGTGGACGTATATTGACTTTGCCCCCGTCCATCCGTCAATTTGTTTGAGGACACTCCATAGATCACAATTTTTTTCTAATTTTGACAAAACTTGAAATATAGGTTTTTCTACCTTCAGATTTCAGTTCCTTTCAATATTGGCAAGTATTGGATTCTAACTTGTGGATTATGGCCCCTAATTGCACTGAAAATTGTTTTAGCTTGTGGACACTCTGGGGTTCAAAATTTTGATAAAACTTGACATATATGTTTATAACCCGACGATCTTGGTTGCTTGCGATATTTGCACATATCATACGATAACTTCATGGATTATGGCCCGTAACTGAACGAAAAATCGTGTTTTAAGCATGTGGTCAGTCTAGATGTCGCAGTTTTTATCTGATTTTAAAAAAAAAAACATTTAAATATATCACTATAATGATTATATCGAATTTCATGAAAATCAGACCAAAACTCTCAGACAACATATGCAAATTTGATGAAACTTAAAACAGATCTCGGTTCCTTTAGATATTAGTACATATTCCCGGATTCTGGCCCCTGATCGTACAAAGAAATTGCGATTTTAGCTTATTGGCCCTCTAAAGGTCACACATTTTATATCCGATTTTAAAAATTTATTTAAATATATCATGGTTACACCTTGATGATGATTTAGTTCAAATTTCGGGAAAATTGTACACAACTGCCCGACAAATTAATGGCCGGCTCAAGTATGTAATACTAAGGTTTTGATGAAACTTAAAGTAACTAAGTCTATAACTTAATATCATCCAAAGTCTTTCACATTGAGAATACAAACTATTTGTCAATTTAGATAAACATTGATGTTGTGATCTTACTCTGAAAAGAACGGCTTCTTATATCCAATATTTTTGACAAAATAAAAATTTTACCATTTGTACTTGAATCGTGTACCATAATGCGTTTAAGCATCATTTGTAACAAGGGACTTGAAGAACAAGGATAGACTTATTCCACAAGTCATGTCAAATCGTGGCACCATATTCTTATCTGACGAGCATGCACAATAAATACTATCATTTAGACTGGAATAACAAGACTATAGAGATTGCCATTCAACTGAGACTTCTGGCATATTTCTTTGAACATAACTGATTTGAAATTAACGTAAAAAACGGAAACGATTGAAAGAAAATCAGTTTATATACATTCATATTATATACCTTGGGACCCATTTATGTCAATTTCTAGGTCCCAAATTTGAACGATTTAGTTCCTTTAAAATATATCTTTATATCCCAAAGATCTCAGTCCCTTTCAATATTTATGCATTTCTTGGATAATGGTCCCTGATTGTAGGAAAAATCACATTTTTTTTTTAGCTTATTCTCTATCCATCTCTTCCAAAATGTGGATGTATCTTGTCTGGCAACCCCTGCTTTCCATGTAACTTTAATTAGAGTGTGAAAGGAAAGAGGTTGACTTGAAGAAAAATGGTTTTCATGACACCAGTTTACTTTTGTACTATAGTATGAAAGGACTACCAGTAGTTGTCTCCAAAGAGAATCTTACTGCGACCTTTGAACTCACTTTTTTAGATTGAGAATAGACCTACTGGTGCATCAACTTTTCAAGACAAGTTATTGCGTGAGCCTTTATTTTATCTTTTAATACACAATGAATCAGAATAACATTTTTCAAAAAAATGGATGTCATAGTTTTCTGAACAAACACAGGTTTTAAATTCTTTAACACAGGTTAGATAATTAATATTTTTATGTATGCAAAACTTGAACATATATTTGTATGCATTTATCAGCCTCGCCCATCACTATGAGAATCATCCCTGCGCTCACCATTATTTAGTAATGTTTACTTTTAGTTCATACAGTACAGTATGGTATTGGCTATTAATAATACACTATTCATTTATCCTTTTAAAAGAAAAAACAACACAATGAAGCCATTAAAAGGTACCAGTGTCTCCACTTCTGTATAAATCCAGTATTATTGGATGTGTTTGAACAATAATCACATTAAATGCATGTTGTTAAGTATCTAATGTTGTTCAATGATTTAAGTCCATGTACAATTGTTATATCTGAGGGCTTTTTGAAGATATTTTTCCTAATTAAGAGGGTTTTATTTGTTTGTATGGAGCTAAGTTAATAGAAAAGCTAACTAAAATGAAGCTGAAGATAAAAGTTGAGATCAATTGTAGTATTGAATTTAAAAGCTGTTCATAGAACAATCAATATGCCATTGTAGTGAGCCAGATTGAATTGTTATGTTCTTCTACTCGATCTAAACGTTTATAAATATGACTTTTTTTTTACATACAATCGCTAGCCTTTTATGAAAGGAGAAAATCTAGTAGACGCAAAACTTTGACTGTAACCCGTAAAAGAAAGTGTGTTTTTGCGCTCATTTTTTCTATTTCAAAGTTAAAAGGTAGTGTTGATAGCACTTGTATAGTAACCATTGTATGATAAACTCAATAGCCAGACTTGTAAGAAAATGTATTGTTTAATATCAGATATAAATATCAGAATATTTCTCTTATCATGTAGATTAGGTTATTAGAAAAAATCAGCCAAGTACAAGTATTTAAAGGTGTCAGTTATAAATCAGATTAAACGTACAATTCAAAAGATTAACTTTGAAGAATATGAAACGTCAATGCAGCATGTATTGTGTGTCTTTGCGCTTACAATTTATGTCAGTTTTATAGTAACCAAAACAGGCATGGCGCCTAGAGTTCTGATATAAGGCCTTAGGGGTCAAAATAGGGGTTGAAGAGATTTGGGAGGGGTGGGGAGAGTGGTATAAGTTTTTCTCTTTGAAGATTTTTAAAATTAAATTGTATAATACATTAATACATCTGATGTTTGAGAAATTCTGTACATTTTAAAAAGCCGAAAATGTCGGATTTGAAAATCTACTTGAAGGAAAATAATACTGACAATTTCTAGCTTTATTTCCATGTAAAGGGACATCCTGCTTATACACGTTTATGATGCATTATTTTCTACTAAAGAAATATGATGTTGATCTTATTTTTCCCCTGAAACATATTTAATAGCCTATTTATGAAGAAATCAACAGAAAAAGAGGTACCTTGGAATAGAATTTCGTCTTTTTCACAAATTACACATTTTAAAAATTGAGTAAGATATCAACAATTTTATATTCCTTTTATCTGATTGTATTAAATTTGTAATGAATTTTGAATTTCATTTGAGCTAAATAGGTACAAAAATTAGAGAGAAAATGCAATAGACATTAAGGCTGATTGCTTATGCATGCATCACCATCATTTTTAACTCTAATGCATATTTCCCATAAGTTACTTATTTTACAAACAGACATCAGTTTTTGGTTTTAATTATAAATTTATAAATAATTAATGTATGAATATAATAAGTGGAGATAAAAGAATGAGTTCAACATGTCCCTTAGTTATCAATGAATACAATATTGATTTAATGTATTTAAAGATGCATTATGTAAGATTTAGATAACAAGCTGGCTGTTCTTCCTATATATATTATACAAGTTCTAAACTAGATGTGAAATATGATAAGTGAAAATTTCATTAAAATTCATTTATTCTGATGTAGCTTAGTACTTGACAATTAAGACTGTTTTGATTATCATTTTGATATTTTAGAATCTGGTGGGTGTTCTAATCCATTTAAATCTTGGTCATCTGATGTTCTGGAGAGTTGATTAGAGGCTTGTCATTTTAATAAATGCCAAATAAAAGTAGTTAGCAGATTTAGAGCTTACGTAATCCGAAATCAGAGAAAGTAAGAGGCAACACATGTAACAGTGTGAAAATTGTATTAAAAAGAATTGATTAGTTAAGTAATAACTTATCACTTACTAAATAATAAAAATTAAATTTTGAATTACAATGGCTTGATCATGTAATGCTGGTTAACTGAAATATAGATCTACTTTCAAAGATCAAATAGTTTATATGGAAAATATTTTAGTTTGATATATTGATATGCTATTTTATAAATATGGATTCCTAAATCCAGTTTTGTTTTACTATGTACCATATTTCAAACACATGCGTTTAAAAAGCAAACTATATTAGTTAAATGTAGTTATTCACATAAATACACACCCTGGCGCTCGTAAATCAACTTTCTGATGTGGTTAATATTTGCACAAGTCAGAATTTCAGAGACAATTACTATTTATCTTAATCTATTGTGTTTCTCTGTAAATACTGCAATCTTTGTGATCAGATTTAGTGTGGATCTCTCTGGCTATGAAAGGTAAAGAATTTCAATTGATTAATATAATAAGGGGGTGTCTATTGTAAAGTTGGGTTAATTGTTTATATAATGATCAACTAATCAATATTCTTTGTTATCCTTGTTATCAATAGTCTACTTAAGATTTATTAAACTGTCGCCACTTAGTTTTCATCAGGCAAAACAATCGGCAGTAATTTCATTAGGATACAAACCATTGATTTTTTTTCCTTGTTTCTGAACAGAAATAGAAAGCATTGTGATACGATGCTTTGTGAAGTAAAGTCAGAAATAAGAGAAAATATTTACCCTTTACTGTGGAACAATAACTGTAAAATAATGTATAGATTTCCATAGCAGTTAATAAAAATAGCCTCCATAGGTATATTTTGTTATATTAAAGTGGACCTAAAACAATTTCATTGTTGCTGTTTATGTAATAAAGTGGATAAAATGATCAAAGAGTGGATTATTTGATTAATTCGAATTCCAACTGTTTCAATGAAATTTTGATATTTACTTGTTATGGTGTATGGATAGATAACAAGCTGGCTGTTCTTGCTATATATATTATACAAGTTCTAAACTAGATTGTGAAATATGAAAATTTCATTAAAATTCATTTAAAAATAATTTCATTGTTGCTGTTTATGTAATAAAGTGGATAAAATGATCAAAGAGTGGATTATTTGATTAATTTGAATTCAAACTGTTTCAATGAAATTTTGATATTTACTTGTTATGGTGTATGGATAGTTTTCATTATTTCCAAGTCTATAACAGAGTGTAATTTGGTCATTTTGGGACTGGCAAATGCTTTTTATTGTTTCAATAATTCACCTGTGAGTATGGATGTTTAGTAGTGGGAGAAAACAGCATTGTTGTGTACAAGCTTCATATTAAACCCATGGCTTGCATAGATATAAGGCTTTATGATATTAGATAATAGACCACTCAGGCACCTCTCATGCAAAAATGAATCTTGACATGAAATTGGGCTACTGTACTTTAAAGGCTTGATGCATAATTGTATTTTTGCTAAAATCTCAACTTTCTCACCGTATCTACACTAAATATGTACTCAGATAGATTATTTAACATTTAATTAAGAAAAAAAATACTTCAAAAGACTGGCAGTAGATAATTGCCTGACATGGATTTAATCATGCTTCTCTGCTACCAGTAAAGGAGGGTGGTGTTTTTGCAACATAGCAAAGAGCATAGACTAATGAAATTTCAATATATCATAACTTTGTAAATACTGAACAGAATTAAAGTATTGTAATTGCACAGGGATGGTTTATGTATTTGGTACTCTTTTGATTGACTAAAAAGAATTTGTCAGCCCCTCATTGTTTTACTATGCAAGAGTAGCAGCTGGGCAAAGTTTCTTATTAGCTAACTCGTCTGCCTAGACCCTTACCATCAAACTGTAGTAGCACGCTACCAGCTGAACAACAAAACTATCAACTGAGAGAGTACCAGCAAAAAGTAACTATTAAATGTTTTCCATTGATGACTTCACAACTGAATTTTTTATTTGTTTATTACCTTTAAATAGCTTAGTTGTGTACTGTAGCTTTTATATGATCCTTTCTTTGTATCACTTAAAAAAAGAGTAACTTGTCTCATGCTAACACCAGCAAAAGACAAGAGGCTTTTAGGCATTTATTTTCAAGGTTTGGCTTGTTTGGTTTGTATGTAGAACATCATTGTCAATTAAGAGTTACTGTGTCACAATGCATTATATTTGTCCCAGAGTGAAAAATGTAGTGTAATATATTTGTATAAAATTTCCAGAAAGTGAAGCATCTGTAGAACAATAAGTTGGTGAAGTATCAGAACAACTTGAAATCGATGAGAGTTTACTATTATGGTGTGGCTTGGGATGTTTGTTTGATTGTAATGAAGTGGATTAGAAATTACAATACTTCTTACATTTTCTTACAATAGATATATCTATTAATTATTCCACTTCTAGGACTTGTACTAACAGTGAAGAAAATATATATACTGCCAAGCACCTCAAAAAGATCATCCATCTGTGGTACATAGAGGTCTGGTGATGTCCATGGTCATTTCTTTCATTGTTTGATGTCAAATGTTCAGTCCAGGACTTAGAAATAGGCCAAATACATTTTAAAACAGATGAAATAAACTTTTTATTTAAATTCAATAGGACAGCTTGCACACCAAAGTAAAAGTGATAATTTCAAATTAAAAAACAAAACAATTTTGTTTGAATTCTCTCTTTTATGGGATGCCCCCTGAAATTGATGAACTATCCCACTTTGGCATCAATATTATAGGATATAAATCTAAAAATATGAGATTTTTTGCCTTGGTTTATTCCTGTACAGTTGTTATGAATCTGGCAATAGCTGATGAAGTCTTCCCGATAGGATGGTGGTCAAATCAAATATCTGTTACTCATAATTCTACACAAATCACTTAACAACGTTTTTATTTGAAGAGTTCTATGAAAATTACATTTGAACGGTGGGAACAAATCCTGCCTGCAAAATTATATGCCAACATAATACTGAATGTAGCTACATTATCATTTTGCATGAATAGATGTTTTATAAGAATAGAATTAAGACTATATAGAGAGGTGTGTATTAACATAAGAATAGAATATAGAATATGGCCAGTGATAAGCGAATAACAGGTGGATCATGGTTGAAATTTGTTGACATAATGGGAGGCCAGGATAAGGCAATCTTGTCTTTGTGTCAATCTTTCATAACAATGATAACTGTTAGTGTGCAAACATAACTATTGTACCATTGTCCCTTTTAATGGACCATAGTGATTTCGTTTAGCCCAGTTTCCAAATAATGTAGGGTGAAAAGTAGATATACTTTAACTGTTGATTCAACAGATTTGATTTCAGATCTAACATACTAACTTTTTAACTTCTATCTATCAAGTGGCAATCTTGTTTCTGAATTTAAAATGGATCATTGGCATCTTGGTTATTAGAATATCATTTCCCAAGGAGTACAACCTCAATGCCACAATTGATAGGAACATGTATTCTAATGCTGCTTATTAGGTGAATAAAATTTAAGCACACAATTCAATTCTGCCCAGCCCAACAGGACTGTGTTGAGTGTGATTCCCCTATATGAAGGTGTTGGTTTGTGGTATTAAATTTCATGGTATTGTTGTTGCTAGGATTTTCTTGATGTTCTGTTTCGAGTGGTCACCATTTTTGCTGGTTTGTTTGTACCATTACTTTTGGAGTAAGCAAAACATCTTGTTTTTATTCTTAGTGTAATTCGGTTTATAATAGAACCACTGCAAAGCATAACCAAGTAACATTTCAGATGCTCTCTATTATTAGTATTAAGTATTCTAATATCAAACACCAAGTTACAATCTGAATTGATACCCATAAGGAAAAAATGCTTAACCCTTGCCTCACAAGCTTTTATTCAAGTTCTTTTTCTTTCTTTACAAGAGAAAATATCCTTTTTTTTCTCAGAAAATTTATTTGTATTTGTGCATGCTTTGATTGGTTTACGGTTTAGTTGCTAAATGACTGTTAACAATAGGGAGGTAGATAATTATTTTCTTTCTCACTCTATTCAGATTCTTTTTTTACTTCTACACAATATGATAACTTCACGCATGGCTTCTAAAGATATTCCATACACAAATACTGAAAAAATAGAAAATAAAGAAGAAATGCTGTAGTCATCGTTGTTTGTGTTTCATTATCTAGGGTCGGTATTGAAGCCTCTTACTCATACAATTATACCCAGAAATATTGAACAATGAAGACAACAATCATAAAATAAGAAAAAGGAAAAGCCTCTCAAAACTCTTATCATATTCAAACTTAGATAGAGGCAAGCAGAGCTGATTCATGTGTGTCACGATAAAGGGTTTTTTAGGCACACCCTTTTTTGAAATACCACTTTATAACCTTTATTAAAGGACAACATATTAAATACAATAGATAGATGTTGAATACATGGAGTTACATATGAATTACTGAAAAGATATCATGTGATTTTTCTATAGGAATATACTGAAGCTCACCAGATACGCTTTATTAGTGGATTGAATCTAGAATTCAAGGAGGGAATAATCGTCATTGGATTAAATAAGTTTTTATCAGGTATATAATAATTCAGATATTATTTTGATGTTATTTGTTATTGCACTTTTGATTGTATTTGTCCTATTAAATACATTAATCAGTATATCTTCAATATTGCACATGTTGCACAAAACTAGAGTTACTTCCCTTAAGACACTTAAAGCTACAGTAGCACAAAAGTCAAACTCTTATTAGAACTAAATTTTCTGGGATTTAATTCAGGATTATATCAACTTTGTTATCTTTCTAAATGAATTTTTGAAAATTATAAGGTAACACATGAAAACTGTAGAGAAGATTTTCTAATATTGTTTTTTAACCATCATATAGATGAATGGTGATTGAATGTCGACTAGTTTCTGTGATATTTTATTAAAGTATTGATATGACAATCACATCTCTATAATCTATTGTCAGTCTTGCGTTCCAAGTATTGGTATTATTAAAAGGAGGCGAGCATTTAGGAGAGAAAGTAATTAAACTTGATCAGCCATTTTGAGATAATGTCATCAAAGAGGCAGTGAATCAATAACTGTCACTAATCACAGCAGAAAAAGGTCTCCTTCTTGATGTTTTGTGTTATTTTCTTATCTCCGCTAAATTTCGCACCCATCTCTGATGGCAGCCAGCTGTTTGCGGGTCACTAGATTGTTTCTTAGGATCAATATTAGACAATGGACGATAATTGGTTGCCCTAGGGTGTTCCACTGTTGAAACACATTCCTTTAGTGAATCATGCAGTTTGAGAGATTCCTCACCATTTGAAACTAACCAGAATGAATATTAAAAGAAAGAAATGGAGAAATTAATGATGTAGAAGAATAGGTTGTGTGAAGTGAAATATAAATGAAAGAAATGAAGAAAAAAAATAAGACCTTCTTCAAATGAAGATATCATTTTGTTGCAGATTTTAAGCTACTGTTCAGTTTTGGAATTCAATTTTTATAGAAAAATATAAGTTCATTAATTTTTACATATTCTGGAATTAGAAATATATACTTTTTTTTATAATAGAATGAGAGATAGAGATAGATGGGGTTAACTAGGTCATTTCAGGACTAACATATGGTTCCATTTTTATTTAAATTATTCGTTTGCATGTAGGGGTCTTCAGCAGTGGGAGGAAACGGGAGGACCCAGAGAAAACCCACGAGGTTGGACGGGCGCCTCTAATCCTTGTCAAATACAACCAGGGAATTGAAACCATGCCAGTTGACTGAATGACAGACCTTATGATACAGTGCGCATATGCTAACTATTTAGCCATCCACCCTAATAGAATAAGTGATTTTTACAAAAGTAGATTAAAATGTTTGTAATAATTTGATTTAGAACAATACCTAGTGTACTATATGATACTATAAAAAACTTAAGAAGTAAGAGTTGTGAAAAGTCAACAAACAAACATAGTGGTAATTGCCATTATCCATCAATTAACACAAGTATTTTTCGGCCTTTGTCATTGCTTTCCCTTTTGTTACCAATTGTTGACACGGGGATGTGAAGCAATCACCACAAACCACTTTCTTCCTCGTTTGTCAATTACCCTCTAATTCTTAACTCTCAAGACAAAATGGGAAGATTTAAAACAAGTCAAAGTCGGAAAGCCTCCAACTAATACAATACGACTTGAGTGCTTGTTCCCTGTTTGTCAGTATATGCACCTACACTCATCTGTCCTCACTTTTGTCACTGGTTTCTTCTTCCCGACTTAAAAGGAATTACGGAACAGCATTCCTCTGATACCACTACTAGTTTTCACTTTGAAGAATAGCGCTCTCATTTTAAGATGCTGTCGGACACAATCCCTCACATACGGCCAGAAAAAGGTATTGTAATCATGGGTATTCCCACCAATTGGGTCGTCTGTTTGTTTTCTAATAGCTTCGTTGTTTAAGGCTCACTCAATGTTATCCCACTGATTAACTTAGATGAAAGAACTCATGTCAAATTTGAAGTTAACTGCTAAAATGACAGAATGAAAAATGAAAAAAACACACTAAATTTTCTCTATTGACTAGAAGGTTTGTCTCTTCATCAAGAAAAGAGTAAATATTTTGGTGAAAGCTACAGGTCAAAATCTTATGTCAATTGAAATACTCTAATGAAAATACAATCCACTACAAGACTAAATGATGCAATTTAGTTGAAATATTGAGAAATTTTTTTACAGAGAAAAAGGCATGTCAACACTGCTAAGATGTGAATCTTTATTTTAGATTTCTTGGCTCTTCATCAAAGTGTTACGTTTATAAGACGATTAATTGAACAAAATACACAGCTGAGTAATAAAAACTTGCATAATTACAGAACAAACAATACAAAGGGCGAACATCAGATGTCAAAAATGAATAAATCTGTTACAGAGATGGGCCCTCTTACAGATAAACTAATTTGCTCAACAACAGCATGCCCAGTCTTGTGCACAACATCCATCAAAACTTGTAGTTATGAGACCAACACTGGCCAGATTGTATGGTATGCTGATATGCTTTATTGTTTGTAGACTGAGTAGTAAAGTGCCTTCCACAGCCTGGAAGGCAGTGGACCAATGATGTTCCAGAGTTAGGGTTTTGGATTCAATCATCCAGTATCTGACTTGGGAGGGATGAAGACATTTGACATCTACCCAGTGTGTGTGTGCATATGTCAAGTGGATTAAAATCAGTTGAAATTGTGATGATATTTATTTATTTTTTTAAATTATTTCATATTTTCTCTCATTCTGTTTTAGAATGTGTTACCAATGATTAAATGGAGAAATGGGGTTTAACATCCTTGGATAAAATATTTTTGACTTGTTCATTGACTGTAGAACCATGGACCTTATGATTGTGTATTATAGGGTCAGTGCTGAACTGAAGGCAGCTGGTTGGAAATAATGTTCTATCTCTGATCTGATGTGCAGTTCTCCTTGTTTATTAGCTCTTATAGAGCAGTCAACGTTATAACCGTGAAGTGATATTGTTTTTATTTATTAACAAAAAAGAACCTACTATATTGCAAACTTTTCTTCCTGCTGAAATTAATATGCGATTTTGTTTAAAGTGTTTGAAATGATGTTTAATTTGAAACACATTAATATATTTTCTTCTGCAACAAAGCATCTAAGATTAATGATTTCTGATTTAAGATTAATGCTGGATGACCCTCCACTCCTGACAAACTGTCTAACCATTGGTCTTATTGTCTCTTACATCTTAAATATTTTATATTTTGGAAGTAATACAAATTGATTTGAAAATGACAAACAGGCCATTGCCCATTGGTTCAGCCAGCACATCATTTACTTTTATATTCAACATCATTCCAGCGTTTTATGTTCTTTCAGTTTTATTACAACTTTACAAAAAATTTCTGTTCATCTTAACTCTCTAATGTGTTTCCAATTCCACAAATGTTGGCAACAATGTAATTTATTTTCTTTTTTGCTCACATTTTATTGAACATTGTTAGAAATGTTATCAGTGCTTTTTGGCTGACTGGATAATGGGTAAATGAAGGAAACGGAGTATGACAACCATTTCAATTCTTGTTATGACCCAAAATATTTTTCATTGATGACCAGTAGAAAATCTATAAAAAACAAATAAGTTGCAAGCAGTGGTGTTTAGATTGATACATGTTGTAAGATGACACGATTTCTATAAATCTTTTATTAAAGTTGCATAACTAACTTCCCATGGCCTGTTTCTACTCTCGCTGAATAAATTGAACAAAAAAAGAGAGAAATCACCATTCGATGGCGGCTATTATGTGTAATAATTTGGAATTTGGGAAATTTAGGCCAGAATTGATCAGAAGTTGATGAAGGCTATGACAAGGGATGCATTTAGTCTGAATTTAGCATTGTGTGTGATTGATTTTCACACTAATAATGCACATTTGCATCAGAGCTTTTCAAGGAAAACATAAATCAATAGAGGCTTTTCTTTCTTTGTTGGAATGCATTTCACCTCACATAACCCGGAGGGCCAATATAGATTCCAACACACTCCCTGCTAGACGGCACCAATACTTGTTCCCCACTAGACAAAAGGTTTCTAATCCTGTATTATTCCAACTGGATTAGAACTTTGCGGCGTGTGACTATGGTTGCCACAGATTTGTCTATTATAGTCTTGGTGAAAATCAATTCTGCTCTTTGCTCAGTCAAGCGTCAATTCTTTCACTGGCCAATATTTCTATATTCAGCTAATTGTCAATGTCAAATAACAAAAAGCTCTTATTATATTCAAGTGTTCTCACCAGTTTTAATTAACTATTCTCCTCCAAAAGCAGGCTGAGTATGATAAATAACCGCATTCCTTTAGGCTTTTTTTCACTCTCTTTCTCTTCTGTAGAACAGAACAACTTGAAACAAATTGTGTTCTATCCTAGAAGGACTGCAATATTTAAACATAATGTTATTTTTAACAATATTTGCACAGAGCAATCATTTTCTAAAGATTCTAAAGTATTAAGACAGATTCTTCAACTGGATACAAGTGTCAATAGAATGTTTTATTCTGTAAAGACAATTTGCAATGTCTTAACCTGGTCTCTTTGCTTTTAGATTTATTTCTATTTCTTGTGATTGCTAAATGTTGTCTATTTCTGTTTTTTGAGAAGTTGCTATAAAGGAAAAAATATTGTGTGTAAAAGATCAATTTAAATGTGTTGAAATTAAGACCTTGAGTCCCATCATGCCACTGCTTTTAGATATTATTGTCAAACTTTCTTGTACCCAGTTTACAAACCAATGTTTTTGAGAGGCACAGATGTTACAAACCTGCATTATGGACTTACATTTTGTTGCCTGGCAAGCTATGTTTTAGTAATGTGTATAAATAAATACTAATATTCTGAAGTTTTTATATTGTTCCAATAATTTCTTAAAATATATTAGCTTCCTTTGCCAAATTTCCAATTCCAAACTATCACATTTAAATGTATCTTGAGACTGCACTATTCCAGACTAAGTCAAATATGGGCTTCTAATCCATACACAATTAAAAGTTGTCCTTCAAAAAATTAATTCAATCAATCATGATATAAAGTATGGCCATCCTCAGGTCACATTACTTTCTATTGATTTCACATAATTGTCTTGGAACCTTCAGTTCACAACTGAAGCACATATCATTTCTATCTATGAATATCACACACAAGATGGTATCCATCATAGGATGGAAGTATTGTCTAAATAACATTTTCCATTTCTTTATTTTGGTTAAATTTAAATACAGAAATATTTTAATATAGCCTTCCAATGCCTTGCGGCTTTAAGCGATGCATGCTATGCTTTCTGTTGTAGAACATCTGATACTGTACTCCATTATTTTAAAAGTGAACATTGCTTATTGAATTAATGTAGGAACTAATCTGATGATACTAACAAATTAATGTAGAAACTAATCTAATGATATTAATTTGATATATTAATTACTTTTGAAACAAATGCAATGATATAAAAATTGAAGGTCTTATTTGAAAACAAAATGATAATTTTGTTTCTTTTCTCTTTAAGATGGGTCTGTGTTGAAACCCAACTGAATCATTGAGTTTTGAAGAGTGAAATAAGACTTCATGATGCAAAGAGCTTGCTATTCTTTCATTAGTGCTTCAATTCTATTTTAGACAGAGTACAATTGAAAGGAAACAAAAAGAGAGGTATCCAATGAATATTGCCATAGTGGAATTGGACTGTTCCAAGAAAATCTCATCGGTGAGTAGTCCTTTTATTGTGAGCTTCATTTCCTCTTCATTGCAATCAATGGATGTCAAAACTTCACATGTCCCTACATTTAACAGACCTTTGTCATTCTTGTGCCGTTACTGTGGCAACCTGTCAAATTTGGGTGCCATGTAATAGCAACAAGAGAAGGAAAGCTTTTTGTGTTTTTATCATCCAATGAAGGAAGATGCAGTCGTGCAGAAAAAAAGAATTTAATCTTCCACATAGGCTCTGTTCACTAACAAAATTTCACCAAGCCTCATTGGTTTAATTCTAATTTAGTCTTACATGAAAATTCACTTTTTATGTTTGTGGCTTTTTATGCAGGCTATGGCCAAGACCTAAGGGTGTTTTATTGATAGCAAGTTTGTTAGTATTTTATTGCCTAATTTACCATTCTTCTACAAAAGTATTTTTCTTCCATGTTCCAATTTGAAAACTCATTTGGGATTGGTCTTTGAAGTGGCTGTCTGGAAAAACAATAGAGCCTTCTTCACAGATGGGAACAAGTCCAGGGGAAGAAAGGAATAGAAATTAGATATTATGAAAATCTTGAAAATCAATTATGAATTCTATGATTTTTGATCGTTCTCACGAATATAGTAAATATAACATTCCTTTGAACAGTGGTTTTGGGGGAGAATTGCACACGCTGAGTGGAAAACAAGGCTATAGAGTGCTGGTATAACTGTTATTTTAAACAGGCGCTCATTAATATGATTTGATTTACCCCTGAATTACTATCGTAAACTATCAATAGCACGAGAATTTGATTATCGAACTTGAGTTGAATTGTTGTTATTGTAATTAGAAAAATTAGATTTTTGTCTATTACATCAGGCAATTTCTCAGACAATAGTGTTACCTAACAACAGAAGTTATTGATGCTGCTTGGAAATATGATCAATGGTTTCTTTGATGAATTGTTGACTCAAAGTTATTTAAATGGTCGAACATTGATTAAGAGAAATACACTAATTTATTGGGAGACAAGAGAGATAGATTACTATTGTACTTAGTAAAGAATTGTTTGATTGAATCACGCTTTATTGCCTTGCACCTAAAACACTTCGATCTTTGCAAAATTTCAAAAATAGTGCATTGAAATGGGAGCATTAGCTGATTCTGTGCAAATTAAATACATTTCTGCATTGTCTTGGTTTTTTTAGTCTCTATATTAGATTGGTTAAAGAAAGTCAATGGTTGTTGCATTCTTTTAAGTTCTGAGATTTGTGTTATGTATCGACCAGCATGTGAAAATTATGATGTGATGTTCACCATGGAGGTGATCGAAGGAAGCATTTAGCTCCCCTCTGAAATTGTTTGTTTTTTGGACAGCAATATAATGCAGGATTTGAATTGTAGACTTTAAAAGAGAACAGAAGTAGGTCTTCATTCGCCCATCTAATGCAGAAAAGTAGGGTGTTGGGGTTGTGTAGTTTAGTGGTTTAACGTGGAAATCAGAAGGTCTGTCATTGAATATAGTAGTATTGTTTCGATTCCTCGCTTGTATGTGACAAGGAGTAGGGTCACCTGTCCACCCTTGTGGGCTTTCTCTGGGTCTTTCAGTTTCCTCTTACAGCTCAAGACCCCTACTTGCAAGCAAATTATTGAAATAAAAAAAATTCAACCATATTCATTCTTGAGCGTTTATTTTAAAGATAATTATAGAAGTAAACATGAGAACAATTTTGTTGTTTAATTCCACTTTTTTAAGAAAACAAAATGAATACTGAATTACATAATATTTGATGACTGGAGTTGCAAGGAACAAATCCATTATGCATTTTTCAGGAAGATTTCTTGGTGCTTCAATCTGTTCAGGAAGCTTGCCTAAATCGTTTAGTGTATCTTTTTGAAGGTACAAATTAATTTGAAATATAATTCTTAAACATAATAGCAATTCATATTATTATGAATCTTTACCATTTATATTTATTCATCATCACTAATTAAAACCCTGTTAAATCTACTGTTGGAATGATAAACATGAAGTATGACAATATTCATAGATTTATGATGGAGATGAAGTCAAAACATTTTCAGGATAACAACATATAAGCCCTAGTTCATTATTTTCTCATTCTATTTTCATGGGACATGATTTATATGTTTTTAATATTGTAAAGGATGCATTAAGTTAACATATCTACAAGTTGTCTGGTAATTTTTATGCCTACTAGGAGTCTGTCTCTCTGAAAGCTCAAAATGAAAGACAGTGATAATGTATGAGAAGAAGCAGAATGTTTGACAAGAAGGACTTTTAGCTATTTCTGTATCATTTAGAGTCTGTTTATATAATAAATGTTGCGAAACAATCAACAATTAAATGGTAGCTCCTTATATCTGTCTTCAAAATTCCTGAAATTTCTTGAGTCTAAGAATTTGATATACAGTGCATAACTAGCTATTACAAGTTAAAAGTACTTTTATGAAAATAAAAAATCACAACCCAGGAAAATCACACCAAAATATGAAATTTACAACAAAAGTTATAATAGCGGAATACATTCTGTCATTCGTTATTTTATTTTAATGGCATCAAATATTTGACAGTCTGTATATTTTCTAGTTAAAACAAAAAACTTCATAATTTACCTCATCATGTAGGATGCCTTTAACAATATTGTTAAAAAAATCATTAATTATTTTTACTGAAGCTTTTTGTGTGCATTTCCGGTTATTTTAAAGTTGAGTACAATTCCATGCCTGTAATCGTTAAAGCAGAAAATAATATATCACGGCACAATTATCAAATGGCTTGTTAAAGATTAAATTTAATTATAAAGAAGCTTGTCTAATTGATTTACAAATCTGGAGAAACAATTACCATGAGCTATGCTGTTACGACTGGAATCCCCGTCATTTAAAAACTAAAAATTTGGACATGCTTAGGATAATGAGTTTTGAATATTAAAAGTATAATAGATGATAAATCCCAATTATTTTTTCAAGAAACCAGACATAACTTTGGGACACAAGAGGCTCCAATTTTGACAGATTTATTCATAAGTAAAGCATACATTTATTTCAGTAATTTGTTATATCATTCTTTGAATTAAAAGTGCTATACTTCTTTGATTTAGGTCAAATTGAAGTATTAAAATGTGTTATGTTCTATCAAAAGCAGAAGTCAGATTGTTTATGAATTTTTGGCTTAACATAATTAGATTGAGACTATTATCTTTTATCCAAATCAAAGGTGTCCAATCTTAAAAGAGTAAACATTTCTGCCAACACATAATTTTTTTTACAAAGTTTATTCTGCAGTGATAAAAAAATGCAATAGTTGACTGATAATGTGTTAATATTTAAAATCATAACTAATTTTTGAAAAGCTTTGCTGGTTAAATATCTCATTGTGAAGGATAAAAAGAAATTAATAATCTCCACATTTATTGGCGGTCAAGTCTGGTGCTATGAAGTAGTGTCAGGAATCATGAAAAGATTTCAAGAGATTATCATTTTGAACTATGTAATTAACCTAGTAATAAAAGCTGACTTTGTTTCACCAGGCTTCACAAAGGCACCCCTTAAAGTGGAGCCTTCATGTCTACCATATTAATTGATACATAAGTGTTTCACCTATCCTCCTGTTTTTTATGAAGTAGTTAATTGAAGAGATTATTGTCTAGCATTGTCTATAATAGCATGTGTTATTGGTTATGATAATTATTATAATATATTATGTTCTCTTACAATCATTTCTTTCAGTACTGTACTAAGATGTTCTTCAAAACATGGTAAACGCCATGACAGAATTGTGAGGAAAAAACTGTCAGTTGTTGTTATAATATCAAAGACCAAATTATTGAATTATACATAAATCATAAATGATTTCATTTATTTGAGATAGGTTTAAGGTCATGATAGCCAAAAGACAAGTTATGATTTTGCTCATTTAAAGTTAACAATATGAACAGATAGTTGATTTAATCAAACCAAAATGGTTAGATGCCATCATGGATAGAAAAAGATGTCCTTTAGTTGTTAACAGTCCAAAAAAAAAGGATGGCGGAATTTAATGCATAGAACAATTTACTATTGTGAACTTCACATGTAGATTGATCAATTTTGGTAAATTGTGGACCAAGACTATGTTTTAATGTGTATTATCTTAATGTCTATTTACCATTTAGTCTGGATGTTGTATCTTTAAGGAATATAAAAGTGTTTTGAAAAAAAGAAAGGTTTGAAACTTCTTCATAATATTCTTTCAGCAGAAGAATTTTCTACATTGTATTTACAACTTTTGGTCTATTGCACTTACAACATATATTTCTTGTCAAAATGCACACAAACCACGTTATTCTCATATCAAACTTTATAAACAGCTATTAAGATAAAGTTTTTTATCTATGGATATAAGCATCACAGTGGCATTGCACGTGTACTGATGAATAAAGTATGCACGTAGACAATATTGTAAAGAAAAACAGTAGTTATTTGTCTGTTTGGGACCAAATGTTATGACCAATCCATTTATGCTGTAAAAATTCCTCCATTAACCTCTAGAAAGCCCCCCTAATATAATTCCAGTAGATGATAATATGTTAAAGTATTATAAATCATGTTCATCCCATCTCTATCACAGATCTTATTATGTGGAATAAATCATCATTTTGTAAAGAGGAAAGAGAAAACTTTAAATTGCAATATGGTTGCAGAAATGTGAAATTGAACTCTTTGAAAAAATACATTTAAGATTGATATAGTCAGATCTGCACAAGTATTTGTTTGTTGGCTTTGTTTATTTTTCCCCGTAGAATATGCTGGAGCACAAAAAATGAATTGAACAATTGTGTTCACATGTTTTCAGTGACTATTGGAGAGCAAGATAAGAAAAACAAATAGGTATTAATAAAGATTTTTGATGGATTTAGCAGAGATATATCTTATCTTTTTTACAAGCTAGAGATCTTTGAAACCCTGATTTATTTTCTTGTTTCTTTATCTAAGTGGTCCAGTTTTTCTTCCCTACATTTAAAGCTGATATTCCATGGTGGAGATAGTTAGATTATCAGATCTGTACATCAGACAATGAGGAGAAGAATGACATATCCATCAAATCTTAACACATTTATTCTTGTCAATAGAACAGACCCTTGTTTTCTTATTCCTGGTATTTTCTACAGAACTTGTCTGTCACAGAGCTATGGAACCATCAAACAAATAGAAATAGGTCTATAGCCCCTGCAACCTTTTGTAGTGAGAAACTTTTTTCAGTATTCCTCAAATTGCTCTTCACTGACAAGTGCTGTCAGAGAGAAAAAAGTTATTAACTGTTATATTTGACAATTGCCTTTTTCTTCTTGTATGAAATATGAGTGGCTGTAGTATGGCAGAAGAAGTGTGCTAAGTTTATTTAACAAGTGAGCATTGTATTCTTGCACACATCCAGGCTGATTCAATCGAAGCAAAGAATTGTAGAACGCTGGCCGCATAACTAAATTATAAAAATATCCATGGTTCCACCACACCAGTCTAATACAATAGAAGCTTGAGTAAAAAATCTTTGTTAATCAGGTTCTCTTCTAGCAGTTGATGAGATGAGATTGTCAAGTCAATGACACATGACAATAGGTTTATTGACAATACCAGGCTGGTGTACTGTAACTAGGGTTGGCCACTTTTCTCTTCTACTTTTCTGTTGTATTCTAACACTTATCTCCTCCTAAACTCTAACTTAGTACCCCCTTTGTTTTATTGTTGACAGTCTGTATTACCATACTCTACATACTGTATGTTAAGACCTGTTATCGCTTAATGACGGAAAACAAACATTGTTAGCTCTTGGATGTGTAGAAGGATTTATTTGTTAGAGTTCCACCGATTATGAATGAAGCACATTGCATGTTAAGTCGACATACCCCAATCAGAGATTGGGAATAGGAGAATGTCCCTTTTGGGTCAATACTCGTGGCTTAATGAAATGATGTGCTAAGAGACCAGTGTCTAGATTCGGCCCAGTCAATCAACTAGTGGCAGTGTACACACATGCACATGCGTGTGTAATTAGTCACACATGACAGCGTCCGAGAGGCCGAGTATTGTTTTAAGCCAATATTGCTAGCTTTAACCTGATCAACTGGTTTGAAAGTGAACCTCGTCATTTAAATCTGTCCACACGTCACATGCTTTTCTTGATATTCGAACAGTATGAATATTACATAGAGATTGGAAGGTGAGTCCATATTACATTTAAATTTATTGACAAACTACACAATAATGTAAATTTCTTTCATTAATACATTAATTTTCATCGGGCTGAAAAATTGTTGTTTTATTGAAAACAATAATTAGATATTTTTTTATTCAAAAGAAGTAATAAAAAGTTGATGATATTAGATAATTTCGAAAAGATAGATATTATCGTAGATATATAATTATTAATCTTTAAAAGAAATAGATCAACATGGACTTACTGTGTTAATATGCCAGTCATTAGTAATAATTAAAATGCCTTTGTAATTAATAAACTATTCATGAGTATAATCATGTATTTGCCCGGGTAATAATTGGCCGTCAAATAATATATGTTTTCACACAGACTTGAGTTAGACATAAATTAGAAAACTCTATAACAGGAAGTTCATTCTATCATTATGACCTCCTTTGATCTTAATTCCTTAATCACAATATACTTTTAATTAGAAGTTAATTTCGCCCTGAACACTATATTATTTTCTATTGCCAGTAAATATCACTACACCCTAAGAAATACTTCATATTAATCAAACAATTAGCCCTCAAGTGTATATCAGCAAACACTTACATTAATCATAATAATTTTCAGTTATTGAAAATATTTACTGGCTTTCTTTTAAACCATGCTTTCTTTTAATAAATGTAATTAGAAATCAATAAATGTTATTATGTAAATAGCTGCAGCCATTTTGATTACAGTATAGTTTAGTAATATTTACAGTTTACATAAGATAATAAATTATATATTTTATTCTAAATATTAACTTTTCTTCCAAAATTATACAGTATTGGAAATACAATTAATTATTTACACAACTAGAGTTACAGACCTTGAGAACTCATACTTATTTATTGTTTTCTTTAAATTTAGTTGATTTATATGTTTTTAAAAGTAATTAGCAAGTGAAATAAATTAGTAGAAACATGAGTGCAGTTTTTATGATTGTTGAATTAATTTGATTATTTAGAATTTATCTTAATAATTATGCATCAATTGATTTATTTAACAGATAAATGTTAATTCAGCTACTTTGAATTACTTTCAAGTGTGTTTGTCATAAATATAAAATAATAAAACAATGAATGATACTAAGTTTGAACTAGGACAAGATTTAGATGTTTAGATATTTGATAGAAATTTTAAACTCCTAAACACTTTTGTTTTTCTTATAATTTATTAAGTTTTAGAAATATATATATTATGCTATTTTCTGGTAAAATTTTTAAATTGATGGTTTAATGTGTGATTTTCGCACAATATATTTGGGAAATATATAATGAGTGTGTTAATCTACTAGTATACAAGTCTGAGATAAACTTGTATGCTAATTATTTTCTCTGGTAAACAGTTTGACACCTTGGCTAGCTTGTTCTAAGTACACTATCCTTGTCAAATCTTTAATGCTGATAAAACCTAATATTACTTACTTCTTATTCCAAATATTTCAGTAGAAAAATTTATAGATAATTTGGATAAGAATAAAGATGATATTATATTTGATAAACTACTAATAAGAGTTTATAAAATGTAAATGTATTGTATTTGCACTTATTTGCCCCTGGTGTAAATTTTTTGATGAATAATAATTACTAATTGGTTTTCGTGTTCAAGTGTCAATAGTGTTCTATCTTATCTTGTAGTGATAGAATCAACTTTGTTTTTAAGTACAACATTTTATTTTGCTAATTATACAATAACTGAAGCTATGGGAACTTTTTTCTAATTAGTATCATATGTTAAGTTATTTATTGGAGAAATCACTTTATTAACTTTGCTTACATTATTTGAAGAAATTTGTATTTATAGGGTATGAAATGACTATTATTGTTAATGTTATGATTGTTTTTCATACTGGTATGTATGTACCCCTCTTTCTCCATAAAGTTTCCCTTCTATGATATATCAGAGTTAACCAAGATTTGAAATTAAAAGAAAATTAAAACTACAATTATTTATTTTGAATTTTATAGATGATTACCCATGTCTTCAGTATACATAAGCAGACCTATTCTGGAACCATAGAGGTCTAGAATTTTGATTCAATGAATTTAGATGTCATTGAGGGTTAATGCTCCTTGTTACAAAACCTTGAAAATGTACCATAATATTGATAGCAATTATTATCCAGTTTTCATAATAAAAAAAAATGATAATAAAAAGATAATTAGAGAGTTGTTTGAATTGTTGAATAGAAGAGCTCGGTTGATTTTCAACAATTTCTGGTGATCACAACCACAATTATCTCTTTGTGACAAAATCTTATTAGCTTAATAGAGGTAACCATTATTAATCAGTTTTTCTAAAGCATTTTTAGATTTGTTTACAATACAGAAAATAAAAACACAGTTAATTTTTAAGAAGTGTCTATTATTAAGAGGAAGACAGCAAACAGATTACTGATCATCAGCTAGCTCCTGGGTTGTTTCCCTTTATTTCAAACTTTGTTGATAGTTGCTCCAAAATTATTGCATAGACCGTATTGAAATGTGTATGAATTGTCTAGATGAAGAAACCTATGCAAAATTATATCGAAACTAAGGGTGAAAGAGCGGCTGCGAGACTACAAACACCAAGTCATCGTCTGTGAGTGCGGAGAAGAATGTACCACCAACTATGTCCTGGTAGACTTCGAGGTATTCAGGGAAGAGAGAACGGAACTAGTGGAGATGATGGAGACCAACAACATACCGCTCAACACTAAGAACCTACTCTTTCCAAGACCCGATCTGAAGCTGCAAATCTTCAAACTAATTCACGATTTAATGAACACCATTGGATTAAGTAGAATAGTGAAGTAAGAGGTGGCTACGATAAGACGAGCTCGGCATCTAAACACTAAACTACATAGGGGATATACACCAAGTAGCGGGCTAGTGGAGTAAGGGAGGGTCACGGTAAGACGGGCTCGGCATCTAAACACTAATCCACTACAAAGACACCAAACCTACAAAGTGGGATAAGTGGAGTAAGGGGAGGCCACGATAAGACGGGTCTGGCACCTAAACACTAAACCCCAAAAGATAACTTCTACCAATCCTGAGACGAGACGCATATATGTCTGCATAAATGCTGTCCCTACAGATCAACTACCAAACAATATGTGTTTTATTAAATAAAGGGAATAACTTCTCACTAAACCTACTCCATGGCTTGAGGCCGCAAAATCGAAAGATTGCAAAATCATACTCTAAAAACAGGAAGAAGCTTCGGCTCTCCTATGTCTTGTCTGCGATATCACTTCTGTGGAAGCGGACGTTAAAACATCAGGTAGTAGTAGTAGAAACCTATTGATTTCCCAAGATGTTGGATGATCGTTCCCACAGTTATTCCAACATGCAGTTTACTCTTGTTTGTCCAATAGAAGTTTTCAAGTTTCAGTGGAAATTTTATATGCCCACTTTTGTATAGTCTTTTGAAAGAACGAACTTTATTGATTTCAACTATTTCGAATGGTCACATTCAGAGATATGGCCTTTGTTATTAGCTTGTTGAAGTCACAACTATGATTTCATCATTTTGTAATGTGTATTATTTGAAAGTAAGAAAACTTTGGGTTACAATTGCGTGATCTGCCCCTTTTTACTAATATTTTATGAATCACATTGGCTAGTGACATTTAAGATTATTGTTATCATGTTTCTTACCCACCCGTGGAAGTTTTATCAGAGAAATTGTTCAATAAAAGTTGTGATTAAGAGCATCTTGACTACTACTACTACCTGGTATTTTAATGTCCGGTTCCACAGAAGTGATATCGCAGACAAGACATTACAGTGTCTTTTTATTTAAAAAAAACAAAAAACAAAAAATGAAAGAAGTGTTATAAGATTAAAGCTACTTAAATGAAATAAACTATTTCTGTAAACATAAATACAGAGATGTGTATTGATAACTCAATAATATAGAGAGAAGTACACAGTATAAAACTACATTGACAGGTACCCTCATCAGTTTATTTCCAATTGTTACAATACAAAATGATTGTAAATAACCCCTGAAACCTTACAATTCCAGTAGATTTTACTTGAAGGTGGTTAACTTTTCATGCTGTCATCTAAACCTAGCAAATACAGACATATTAATTATAGTGTTGCCTTGTTGTAGAAAGGCCAACACAATGAACCTTATTGCTTATTATAGAAAGGGGAAATCAGTGAAGTTGAACAATGGTGGTCATTAGTTAATATCAATACACTTCCCATTGATTCCTGTCAATCATTCTAACTATATCAACTTCTTCTAATCTCAGACACTAACATCTTAATAATACTTCTTCTTCACAATTTGACCACCATTGTTCTACTCGCCTTATTACATTAATATTACTTGCTTCCTACGTTGTCTTATCAAACACTCTCTCTGACATCTAATATCACAGGAAAATATTTGACTTTTGAATGAAAGAATAACATATTTGATTAAACGTGCACAGTGTTTTCTCATAATATGAGATTTCATTGTGATATTCATTTCCGGAAAGTATCTCAATATCGAAGCATTGAATATATTTACAGAAATTCTTCATGTGACCAGTAAAGTATTTAAGGTCTCTGAAGGCTGTTAAGAGATGATGGGATCTTACAAACTACAATATTGAGAAAGTTAAATCTCTAAATGGAATTCAAGTTCAACAATAGTTCAATTTAGTTTTGTACTAAAAATTTGTCAACATTTGGCATTCTCTGCTGAGTGATATGACTAAAACTGTAATCGTTGCTAGTCTCTTTTGATGGACCTCTTTTTCATTTGGGCAATTATCTACCATTGATATTAAGATTCTGAATTCTTAATTAAATGTTACATAAATGAGTTGAAAATGACTCACAGAGACCTTTTGAATTAACACAACTGTAAATTTATGAAATATATCTGAATATAATTTTTCTTTATAAAATCTATTCCATACAATAATGTATGATATTATAAAAATAAAATGCCAGATATATATTGAGAGAGAAATAGTTATATAAACCACACAAGATGTGTATTGATATTATGTTTATTACAACTATGTGTATTGGTAATGAATATGTTGGATCTATAAAATACACAAAATGTGTATGGGTAGTATGTTGGTTTATCAATCGCACAAGATGTGTATTGGTATTATGTTTATTAAACACATGTGATGTGTATTGGTAATATATTGGATTGATAAATCACACGAGATGTGTATTGGTATTATGTTTATTAAAAACATGTGGTGTGTATTGGTAATATGTTGGATCTTTTAGATGTGTAATAGGAGGGTTCAAAAAACACAGAAATTAGTAAATAAGAAAATAACATCCACAGATTATAAAACAAAAAATCAAACAGATTCATGAAAACATCTAAGAAGTAGGAAGAAGTGTTCATATAACAAAAAATACGTTCTGAATTCTTTGGAGAAATAATATGATCAATTGTTTGTATGGTTTTTTTTTTAAGGTCAATAGTCAAATTTTTTGAACAACATTATATAATATGCACTTTGTCATCTTTAGTAAATGGAATAATGGTTATTTGAAAGCATATTTTGGAATGTGTAAATATAGTGTCGAAAATTTGTAAAATGAGACCAGAATAGTTGAGTAGCTGCCTTAATAAATAGTTGGTAGATTCCCTAGTCATTTTCTTATCATTTATTACAGTAGTAATATTGAGATGAATATCCTGTGTGAAAGTCTGATGATCATTTGATGAGTAGAGAAATGGGAGAACAATAGACTAGGCTGGTTATTTGTTTTCTAGGTACTTGTATTATTGGTGATTTAAGATGAGCGAGATGAAAGTTGATGTGATGGAATCTCCGTCACAAGTGTCAATTGACAAGCCAGTATTAATCTCTTCTACTACGCTTTCTCTTTAATCTCACACACTGATGCATAATTTGACAACAATGGCAGCTCCCATAATCACGACAGGCGAGATGTATCTGAACATTAATTAAGTGTCGGTAAACACTACTGTCATGTCCGATAATAATGTTACCCGAGTGATTGATCGGAGGAAATTCCCTCGACTTGCTCCGTGCTAGACCTGCAGATTTGAAAGTATCATTCTGACAAAGCTTGTGACAATAGAGCCGCATGATGTGCTAAGTAATTTGGTTTTTGTAGCAAATCCTCTGCAACTGATCAATACTATACAAATGGCTACTGATGGTTCTATTGTTAGAATAACAATAGCAGGAACAGCCTCTCAGGAGATGTGTCCATTATATTACTTTATTTGTAAGCTTTATATCTCTATTAAATCACATAAAGATTTGAGTATCCAATATCTTATAGCCTAACTCATCAATCTACACTTCCAAACAAAACTTTAGTTATTGGCAGTTGATGTATCTAACCTTCAGTATCTTGAAATCTCAGCACATCAATATTGTCATTTACAAGCACTACATTTACACCATAAAAACAATGACATAATATATGATATGTGGAATAAAATATAAACGCCTGTGTAAATTTAAATCATTTATATTTTGACAGCAAGTTATATTAAGTTAAAAGTATATACTGTTACCTCTTCTAGAACAATATGATAAGCATAGGTTTCAACTATTACTTTTTGGCACCAACCAGACCAATGAGGATGGGTGAAGGTTACAATTTTAAATTCTTTCAGGACATTTTCTTATTTTCAAAAAGAAGCCTCCGAAGAGATGACCGAGAATGATTTACATAAACTTTTAGTTTTTAGTGATTTGTTTACCTTTTCAAAATCGATTGCATTGTATTTTACACTTAGACACTATGAGGAAGTTGTTATGTGATCAATTTTCTGAAATATAAAGCAAACTACTGTTTCTATAAATGCTCATATTAAAAAGAACAGTATAAAGTGGTAAACAAATAGAAATGCAATTAAAATGGTAATAATTTGTGAAAAGGAAATCTTTATTCTTAAGTTAATATTTAGAGAAGAAATGTTCTTTTAGTTAATATTGATTATATTTGTTGATTCTATCTTTTGACCAGTTGTACCCCATGTCAGTCAGTACTCAGATTCTGGAATTAGTGATTAAATTGGTTTATTCAGAGGTGTATCTTAACAAATGTACCTAATCGTATTTGGTAAAACAAATTATAATCATATTTAATGCAGATGAAAATAGATGTGTACTGTTTGACTTATATGTTTAGGATAAGATGGATGGTGTATGATATTGATATCATATGTCCATTTATCTTTTTAAACTTATATGGCTAGGGAACAAGTGTGTTTCCAGTCTCATTAAGTTAGACTTTAATACATAATATATGGCTAGATTTCTCTGATCTGTCATCCAGTATTAAATTCACTTGTAACCAGTAGTGTAGCCAGTGAGGGTGTTGATGGGTGTGGGTGGGAGAGGGCATGGAAGATGCACCTTCTTAGTTACCACAAAAGCAAAAATCATGAAACTTGATTTTGAAACGGCTAGGTTTGATCATTTTACACTAAAAAGATTTCTTTATCGAAATAAAGTGAAATTTCAAGTATCAAGTTTAGAAGCAGATTAAACATATATATTCCTGATAGATAATTACTGTATACCAATTGCGTTAATAGTACTCAATATTAATATTAACAAGCAATCATGAAGCATTAAAATTGAGAAATTTAAAGTGAAACTAGTTAAAGTAAGAAGGACACATAGGGCACTTATAATTTAGCAGTACTCTTCTATTTCAATGTAAATGGGTTTTATGGCAACATAATTTTTTTTTAACTGTGGATTTATGATGGAAGGTATATTATCTCATTTTAGATAGATTATGTGCCACATCCCATCAGTTAAATGTTTTTAGCCGCACAAGTTTGTCTAATACACTGTACCTAGCTCGCTTCTTTTGCAAAGACATCTTGAATTATTTATTTATAAAATAGCCTGCATATAACATTGACCAGTTTCTGAGCCTCTTTGGTTGAGGCTGCTTTTCATATTTACAGGAACGTAATTGAAATTGTTTGCAATAAAAGATTACATATGAGCTAAATTTAAATTTTTTGTTATATTAAAAAACACCCTCTTGTATATCAGACATCTGATGATTTGTATTTTATTTAGAAGTCATAGGCTAATAATAATTAGATATAAAATGTAAGCACTTATGTTATTCCTGCTACTGCTGGCATCAACACTAATATAATTAGTCAGTCTTTGTTTACAAATTTTGATAAGCTTTATCTTAATGACACCTCATGGTGCATGCTACTGGTCAGTGATAAAGCAAAGAGTTGTACAAAAGATGGTGGGAACTGACTGGAAACCAAGGGGTCTTGTCTCGACAGTTATTTGATATCCTTGTTGCCGTCTATTTCCTCCATGTTTATAGGCCTTGCTGCCACCACTCTCTTTTTGTATTGTCAGAAATTTATATTGTTTATGGAGGCTGACACACCCCTGTGATAATTAAAAGGCTAATTTGTATGAGAAATGTTTAGATAAATATAAGGTTTCACAATATTTTTTGGGATTAAAGATTTCTGGAAATCTTCCAAATATTGGCAGGAGAATATTGTTACAAGTGGCTTAACAGGTTTTTCTTTCATATGTTTTTATTTTCGTATTATATCAAAAAGATCTTTGTGTGTATCTTAGATATTATGTTTGAGCAAAATGTTTTTTTATGATAAATCTTTTGCAGTATGTTGTAGATGGGAATGGAGAACATTTGTCATGGAATTTTTCTGTGACCAAAAATATCACTTATTGCCCAGCAGCCCAACCTGTTTTATTTATTGTGTAAAACTTTACAAGTGGGAACAAAAATGTATGAACTTTTTTATACGGATTGTGTTTTGCAGGAATTGATTTAAAATTGAAAAACATAATTAAATCTTAATTTGTTTGGTCTGATTATTCTTAAAATCAATGTTTGAACAGAAATATGAGGTTCAGTCATTGGACTGTTTCTGTAATGGTGGGCACAAGAGAATTGTACCAGGTCATTATATGCTTTTACAAGAAATAAAAATAGATTTATATCTGTATTTTTTACTGTTTGTTAGTTGGAAGTAAAAGTCCCTTTAGAAAAATCCACCAGAAATGGGCTGAAAATGTTTGGCAAGTCTATTGAAGAGGGAGACAGTTTCTGTCAGCTATGTTTGATTCATTACGACTTGGGGTTTGTCTTGACCATCTTTCACCAACTTTCATAATTGCATTTTTCTCAGTCGTCACCTTTTGCAATAAATCACTGTCACTAATTGGCTGGCAAACAATGGCCTATCTATTGGGTGGGTATTGGAATGGCAGAAGAGTATTGATTGTAATTTCAGATAATAGGGCAACTGATGAGTCAATTAAATGCTATTGTGTTTCTGATGCAGTGATTCCTTTACCATCAATACATCAGGCTATAGACAGTCTTCCCTCCGCTCTAACAATTGTTACACTCTAGACGCAAAGATTCTTTAACTGTCTACTGGGACAGTCTATTATTGAATGATGTTAATGTATATTATAGGATTTTTATATCAACACCATCAACAGTGAATTATTCTTCTTTTCTTTATGGTTAGCTTCTCAAATTGCTAGTTACAAGTGTTTCTTGCCTCTTTTGCTTCAAAGAAAAATTATTTGATTTTTGTTTCTGATAATGTCTTTTATTGGAAAGAAAATACTTTTTTCTCTTGTAGCATTGAGTAAGCATTATGGCAGTTATTTGAAAATTGTACAGTGTGTATTCTAAAATAACTTTCAGGTACTGAAAATCTACTGGCATTATTACTTTAATTGTTATTTGTACAATGCATTGTAATTTAATTTATTTGAAAAGATTTATAAAACTTTTGTCTTGTCATTTTTATACGCCCACATTTTCATGTGGACGTATTATGTCGTTGCCCCTGTCCGTCCGGACGTCCGTCTGTCCACAATTTGTTTGTGGACTCTCTACAGGTCACAATTCTTATCCGATTTTGACGAAACTTGAAATATAGGTTTATTCCCAAAAGATCTCGGCTGCTTTCGATATTGGCATGTATCGGATCAAAACTTCATGGATTATGGCCCCTGATTGTACGAAAAATCACGTTTTTAGCTTGTGGACCCTATAGAGGTCACAATTTTGAACCGATTTTGATGAAACTTGACATGCATGTTTGTAACCCAAAGATCTTGGTTCCTTTCGATATTTGCGACTATCGGAATGTAATTTCCTGAATTATGGCCCCTGATTGTCCGAAAAATCACTCTTTTTAGCTTGTGGTCCCTCTGGAGGTCACAATTATTATTCGATTTAAAAAAACGTTTGACTATATCACCGTTACACCCTAAGGAAGGTTGAGTTTGAATTTCGGGAAAATCGGACCAAAATTGACAGACAAAATGGCCGCCGTTTGTACGCGAATACTGTTAAAAAAATGATATATCATGGTTGTGGACCCTGTATAGGTCACAATTTTAATTCGATTTTGATGAGGAAGGTTGAGTTCTAATTTCGTGAAAATCGTACCAAAATTGCCGGACGAAATGGTCGCCGTTTGTACGCGAATAGTGTAAAAATATGGTATATCATGGTTGTGGACTCTCTACAGGTCACAATTCTTATCCGATTTTGATGAAAAGTCACATTTCTAGGTTGTGTACCGTCACACAATAATCATTGTCGGTTTCGAATTTTATTAATATCAGACTGGAACTGACCAACTAAATGGCTGCTCCCAATACAGTATGAAATACAGGACTTAAAAGATGTAGCACTTTCGGTATTGCTTGTTCTCTGTCCATCTCTCGAAAATGTGGGCGTATCCTGCCTGGCAGTGCCAGCCTATCTTTGGTAATAAAAAAGAATTCTTTTTAATGATTAAGATTACAGATATTATTCAAGGGAAAATTTATATATTCCTTGAAAAGCAAAACTTATGTATAACAGTACTTATAAGAGAGATATATAAAAATATGGTTTAACATCAACCTGATACAAACCAGGTCATTTCAGGACCAAAAAAACGGTTCACTTTTATTTCAATAATTTGCTTGCGCATACAAGCTAGAAATCTAAACCATGCATGTTTACTCAATAACAAACCTTGTGATCTAAAGCACATGCATTCAACCATCCGGATCCCCCTGTACTTGTAAAACAAATCAGATTAAAATATTTCATTTGAACTTATGTACTAAGACCAGTAACAGAGCTTAATATGATTTATTGATGATTATATAGAATCTGTTTAGCTTCTGTTTCAAGCGATTTGAATAAAACCATTTGTCACAGAATGGTGTATATCTATAGGAGACAGAAGTTCCGTTAACACTATTGATGTTCAATAGATTTAACAATTTTATTACACTAAAGAGATATATAATTTCTTGTGAAGAAGATAAAGTGTTAGGTGTTATGATAAAATCAAATGTATTAAAGAAGTGTTTTGTAATTTAGACAGTAAGATAGAAACAAGAACGAGATCTATTAGCCCAAATTGGATATATTAAACATCAAGGAATGGTAAAGTTAAATTTGATACAAACTTTAAAGTTTACCGAGATCAGAGGTAACTTTTTGATGTGCTATCTCTGGTAAAAAGAGATAGTTTTGTTTGAAATTACACATTGGGTCTCGTTGAACTTGTTTCTATATTTTCATTCTGGTAAAGTGGGGTAAGACAAGGCTGACGACTAACCCTAGTATTGTTTGATATATTCCATCGTTTCTTTAACTAACAATATTACAACTTTTGATGTTTGACAAGTATGATGAATATAGCTATTTATAGGTAGTTTATTAAGGTGGATTCACAGTTTTTGTGTAATTTCTTTTTCTTTGTGACAACGAACCTAATCAACTGTGTTAATTAATTAGTTTTTTATGAACTGCCCTATAATTTCTTTAATGCATGCTACAACTGTACTTTATTCACCTCAATAAAGCGACATTTCCCTAATATAAAGGTGTAGTGGTAGAATATGTTGCCATGATGTTGTGTAAAACAAAAATGGCATCTTTTCTGAGGATTTTATTGTTACTTTGAAAACATTATTTAAAAGATATTTATTGATTGACTTTTAGTGTCTATGTTAAAAATCTGTCCAAATATTGTTTCATTTGTGTCTAGAGATGACACTGTTTTCAAACAAAATGAATAATGTAACTATCAGCTATTTAACTTTAGGAAATGAAATGAAATAGGGTTTAACACCCAAAATAAGACAGACATACAGCAAAGAGTGTTCTATGAGGGAGATTTTTCCCAGACAGCAGCGCTATGGCCTAATCTTATATTAAGTTCCAACTGTCAAGGATTCTGTTAGGTGCAAACCAATGTGTACGCAAGACCTTGTTATTTCTTCCTTTCCCAACGACTATAATTTGTCCCTTGTCAGACCTTCAGTAGGCTCAGTCCTGCACCACTGCTTCAGGCCAGTGAGTCTTACTCACTGAACTGTCATGGTTTCCTTAACATTATGAATATGAATAGATATGTAATACAAAATCAATATTGTAACTTATTTTCAGGTGTAACAAGACTCTACATATTGTTTATTATTATATTTGATGTTTAAAAGAAAACAAGAAAAGAATGAAGATTTACTTTGTGGTATGTACAATTTGATTTTCACAATGATTATGATAATGCCCAGAAAATATTAATTTTATTCAAAAATTTTAATCTGCCCTACGGTAAATGGCTTAGGTTTGGTAGCTGGCAAAAAAAACCCAACCCAAAACACATCAGATAGTGGAATGAAAAAATATCTTTTTGTTAAAATACCTTGCTACTTCAAACTAGGAGATGGATAAGGGAAATCACATTTTGATTTTGAGAAGAATTTAATGTTTTTATTCAACATTTTTATCGCCCTCATCATTTCACCTTTAAATAGGGAAGATATCAGAAGAAAATAAATATAGCCGATGGCATACTAAGGTTGAGTACCAGCTGAACTAATTTCTACACTTACAAATGATAGCTTAGATGTGACATATAAGCGTTAAAAAAGTTAAATTTGTCTCGTGGCTTTGTTGACAGGTACTGTGTGCTAATGTATTGTGATAATTGTTGCAGTACAAATATGTTTTCTTTGGCGTTCCCCAGTGCCGAGAAATTCAGCTGTAAGATAACTGAAGTTACTAGGAAGTTATTGGCCTATAGTCACTGGGGGCAAACGCTCATCAACCTTACCTTTTGTTTAGGTGTTCTAATGAGTTGGAGGACTTGGTTGTTTACATAATGGGTATGTCCCTTGTTGTTTGACCTCATATTTCACCGTGAGCCACACATTAAGGAGGTGAAGCTCACTTTTTTTGGCCTTATCGTCTTTGCTTAGTCATTTATATTGTCATTTACATGTCTCAAAATGAGTAGTTCAGCTCTAGTAACGCAAACTATCAAGTTAAAAATAACATCAAGGGGCAACCTCTTGATGTTCCACACAGCTTTGAAGATGTTAATGCATTGTTTTCTGATGAAAACAAGTTATTTTATTATCCTCTCTTGTCATTTAGTTGCTGAGTGATGATCTAATGGTCTAGTGTTTAATTTGCAATGCACTAGGTTTCTTCAAAACCATACCAAGTAGAATGTCAAATGTCACAAATTCTCATTTCTTTCAACTTTAAAGATACTGTCAAATGCATAAAGTCCTTGTAGGAGGCTGAACCAGATGATTTATAATCATTCGTTTTTTTCTGTAATTTATTGCATGGAAATACTAATAGAGCAAATATTATAACTAATAGAAACCATTATAACATTCTGGTGGATTTATACAGGATAAATATCTGTAAAATCGACATGTTTCCTTTAAAAAAAAATCAATTTTTAGTTAACCTGTGCACTGAAGTCATCATCTGATTACCAATTTACCAGGAACACCTATACACTTTTAAAGATACATAATGCAAAAGCTAAATCTGCCTATTGCAAGTCTTTCTTTAGGCTTCAGATGTTATAGAATTTATTAATTAGACCTTTATTTACGTGACAAGCTCAAAATCAACTCTGTATACCGTCAGATGGGTTGGATACAGCTTGGATTGAAACAGTTGTCCATATAATAATTAAATAAAAAAAAATGGCTGACCAAGGTAACGTTTACAGTTAGTCACTGACGTCATTACCGGAGACTGCAGATAAAAGGTCTGCCAATGGAGGGTACTGAAGTCATCAAGAATGTTACTTGATAGTTGAGAATATATTGGTTGAGTTATCATCTGTCAATCAAATGATCATCAATTCTCTGAGATGATGCTAGTCCAAACTTCCAACAAAGATAACTACGTTCACAATGAAATTATCAATATTTTCTTTTTCATCATCTATTTTTATTATCTAATGTATCTTTAACTTCTTTAACTAATGTATCTTTAACTATCAAGGTTTGTCCCTTCATCATATTTTGCTTTAATAAGATACTTGTGGAATTCATTATGTTCAGCAATACACAATCATTCTTGGGAAAAAAAATAACAAAAGGCAGCTACCATTTGGCTTAAAGATTGTGTCATAACCAGAAATTGAGCCACCCAACTTGAAACAGAATGTTTGAAATGCCAAATGTATGGTTTATTCATTTTCAAGTTGCTATGATATTGTAGTGGTTCTCATTGTTTCATTGTGAATATAGAAACTGTAAAAGGGCAGGAAACAAGAGGCGATAGTTTCAGTAATATGGAGTGGAAGTAAATGAGTCTAAATAAATTCCATATGGTTCCAATAAGAGTTGTGTTATTGTAGTAGAATTATAATGGATAAAGCCTGCAGAACAGTTAGGGGTCCTTTAATATAATGGTTCTTGTTTATTTAAGTTCACCAAATTATCATAATGAGGTTTAAAGACAATATCCGGCATTCTGTTTCAAGTGTTAGCGCTATCAAAATTTTGTATCTGTTTTCTGGTAGTAAGATGAATGGCTTATACTTACAATAGTTGTCTTGTTATGCTTTCTTTTACATTTCTTTTATATTTCTTTAATAAATCAAGATTTATATTGGTTTGCTACTTGTTGAAACTGTTAAGCTCTGGTATAATAATAGCAGTCTGTCCTTTCTGGTTACTTCTGTGCTGGAGTGCTTAGGAAAAGTTGTTAGGATATGATATATGGTATGATCACCATGCTAGAGTGTCTAGGGAAAGAGACTAGTTCTTTGGATAGAATAAATAGTATCTGACTCAAATTGACCAGCTTTCACAAATTGAATCTTTAAGAGTCAAGTGTTGTATAAGTACATTTAATAAGTGGATAGTTTGGCTGTGTCTTTGACAAATAATGAAAATATATGATACATTAAGATGTTAATGTAAAAGGTTAAAATATATATACTCATATTATCAGTAACATTTCTATATAGTGCCATTCTATTTTATTATCATCTCTGTTTCTTTTCTTTCCTTTTTTATTTGAGTAGGTTGTAAATCAACTTTTCACTCAAAGTATGTATGATGTTTCAGATAGAAAACTGCCATATTGTTGTAATCTAACTGTGTATTATTGAGCCAACTTATCTTACCCCTTTTGGTTTTATATTAGTGAAGCTTTGGGGGATAAAAGGACTCCCCAGTGGTAGGCTGATAATGCTAATGCCAGACTAAGTGCTATCACATTTAAAGGATACATGACCTAATGTTTTCATGATGAACTTATGACCAGCAGTTCATTTACTTACAATCATTTCAATCTACTTATTTTTGGTTGTTATTTATTTTCCCAACTGTTGTTCTAGGTGATTGTTGGCATACACATATTTTTATTGTCACTTAACATTTTCAAGTTCTTATGGAAATATTCCAAAATGAAAGGGAATATGTAGTTCGGAAGTTTAAATATTGAAATTTAAATTGCAATAAAACTGTTAGTTAACTTCACAAATAAATGAGACATTGTAGTAGGGGTTCGGGAAATAGTAAGTATTTACTGCCTGATGCACAACACATATCACCACTTACTGTTACATGGAGCTAAAGGTAAGACTTTGATTTCAGAAACCTGAGGTACTGGATAGAAGGTAGCCAGACAGCTAAATAAAATGCCATGGTCAGTTTTTTTATTGTTCAGGAATCTCATAAATGAACAACCGAATGCCACTCAGAAAAAAGGCCAAGTGGGAGACAAACATTACTCCCAGGAACAGGCTACTATAAACTATCTCTGTAGGAATTGTTAAGACAAAGGCAGGCTTTTATCAGCAAGTGGAATTGGTTTATTCCTCCTGATTACATAGGATAAGGAATTGTTTATGATTTGAGCACAAAAGGCTGGCATTGTTTAGATTTTCGGTATTTATAATAGATTAATCTCACTGTTGTAAATGGGTTTGTCTTGACAGACAGACTGGACCATTTGATAGACAAAGACTTCTTATTTTAAACATATAAACACATTGTTCAGCTGATATATCTTGTCAGACAAATCTGTATTGACTGCTTGTTCGAATTATGAGAAAATATGTTTCCCAATAAGACCATATTTCCTAAAGACATAACAACTTTAATTCACTTCTTCATGGTAGAGTTTAAATAGTTGTTATTGAAACATGTAAAAAAGTGTTATTTAACATGTATTTTTCTTAACAAAAATCTGTTTGAAAAAAATCTGAAGGGGAAAAAATGATCTGAAACTTACATCTATCTTGCACAATGATATGATTTCTGTTTTTGTCATGGAACTGAAAATGTCTCCTAATTTTGTTTCCAGTTTGAATTTTACAAAAAGTGTAGCCATTTCTTTTATATCTAAAGCTTAGACTATCCATTATTTATGATGAATTTGGACCAAAATTGTTTTGGGACATATTAGAGAGTTTCTATTGGTATAAATTGTAAGGATTACAGTGACGCAAAGGAATGGAAGTTAGATGAAAGAGAAAGAGGAGAATGATGTCTGTGATTTTAGATGTTTTTTGCATGGTTAGGTTTCAGTGAATATAATAAAAGAAAAGAATTAATGGTCATGGCATAAAACAGCTTATTTTCTTTCTTTAAGCAGCCTTTTAGAATTAATGAAGAAAAGTGTAAAATGTAATTTTGGTAATCATTAATTAGTAGCACAGCTAAGGTGCTAAGAGTCATTTGTAACCAGTAATTTTATACTTCACTGCAGACATACGGTATTTTAATAAATTTATTCTCCTCTGTTATCACAATTTGACGACGTGCAAATCAAAGAGGCCATTGCCGGATAATTTTCGCTAAAGAGCCTTCATTTGTTCAGCTATTTGAAATAATACTCAAAGAAAACCAATGCCGTTTGTATTGAGGCATAGTTAAATAATTCTAAGAAAAGGATCATTTGTTAAAGGAAAGACCTGAATCGGAATCACTGGGTTTCTTGATGATTTGTGATTAGCTGAACAAAATCTAGGCATAATTTTTTAAAATGACAAGTTGCCTGTACCTCCGGTCAATTCCATTGTATCTAATTTACGGCAGTCTTTGGTCTTTGAAAAGAAAGGCTGATTGTGGACTAATGTTGAAATCATTAAGACAGGTTATTACTTCCATTTAAGACTATTTAGGAAGTGGGAGACAGGAAACTGCTACTTAATGTTTAACCAGAGCTATAGAAATTAGTCACATATGATTTTCACAGACGAGGCTTTAATTGTGGACTTTTTGATGTTTCTTACTCTAGTATTTTTATAGACATGTTAACATGATTATAGGACAGTATTTTGTTCTGGAACTGTGAAAGAAGATTTGTAGATTGTGAAAAGAAACACTTGCTATAAATATTTCTTTGATACCAAGTATAATGAAGTAAAGTTCTGATAAGATAATTTCTATACTTCACTTCTGTTTATTGTTAACAAGTGAGAAAATTTGATTGACAAAAGAAAGGAAACAGTCATTCAGGATCAATTGTCCATTCCCTCTAAAATATAGTTTAAAGTTAAACCTACAATCAAAAAACAGCAACAACAAAATGTGTGGAAGTTTGGTTAATTTTTTACAAAAAATAAAAACTTTAACATACTTTTTTAGTTTAAATTTCATTTTAAAATTGATACAAATTGGGTTAAATGACATAAATATAAAAAGTCATAACTTCGTAAAAAAAGAGCAATAATCATTTAAGATTACCAACATAACATGATCCCACACAAGGCATGAAATAAAAGCATTCATTTAATTTTACAAATGATATTAGGTTCTACTCCTGCAGCGATAGTATTCAAATTGCACAATGACTATAATATAAATTAGCCATTGAAAGGTTAAAGTAATTAAAATGACATCGGAACTAATCAGCTCTTGTTTATCAACAACAATGTCCTGTACTATTAAACATCAATCAGTTTTCTACTTCAAACACTAGAGTGGACCCAGTCAACACAATAACAGGTCAAATATAAACGGATATCGCCCCTTTTTAATATATTATGATATCTATGACTTTCTCACTGTATTAATACTTCACATCTTTTATTGTATTTTTCCTGTCGGGACAGTGGGAATTTATTTAGAGGAGAAATGACTGACTTCTAGTATTTCCTTTGTTTCATGTGCTTCATTGTTAAATCTTTGTGAGAACTTAATGAAATAGAACAAGAAAAATTTATCCTCAAGTGTCATATAAGATAATACTCTAGATATATCTTAGTAATATCTAGTCACTTCAGACTATTAATATAGAGATGCTAAACAATTACTGTGTCACATTCTGATCAAGTGTACTTATCTTTTCTCTTTACCCATTTTCTGTGAATTGTAAAAAAGACAAATATTTCTTATGTTGGTATGATACATATGTTGGGATAAAGTTTATGATATATTGTTTTTGCATTCATTCATTTCTGAGTTTAAAAGGGGGGCGGAGTCTTGAGATACATTGATGTATATTGTAGGCCTACATACATGTATATATCTATCTACAGCTGGAGGATGTTTCCACAGTTCCATCACCATTTGTATTACATCATAGCCTTGCATTACTACAGTTATTTATTCAGAAACATGATAACATTTGTAATGTGAAGTGTCACATTTGATACCGTTACAATCTCCGGTACACAAGTGTTTTCTACTCCCGCACACCCTTTAATAAACACCTTTACCGTAATTATGTCAATGTGTCAGTATTTGGTGCAACTGTCAAAAGGAAAGTAAGAAGATGTAGTCTAGTTAATGGTGGCCCCCTCCACCCCTGTCACACTGTTTCTACAACTGATTCACACTCAACAAACATAATGGTGTCTTAAACTAGCCATAGTTCTCGGGCCACCTGATGTAAACAATCACTGTTTCCGTACCTGTTTTGCCATATACCAGCAACGTTGATCTTTCCTTCTCATTGAAAACAATTCTTCCATATAAGTAAAAGTTGCATTATTTTACCTTTTCGTCAACCCTCGTGTCAGTAGTGTCGCGTTTTAATGCTAAGCCCGCATGTGGGGATGAGTCTCTTGCAATGCTGAGACCAGACTTGCAAATCGAGCGCTTAAATTCTTCACCTAATCCCTAACAATTGTCGTGAGTAAACCTAAAAATTTTTCCAAGTCCTCATGTACATAATAGACGATCGGTCGAGCAGGTGGCGTAATGCCGGCACCCGTCTTAGTCAAACAGCTAAAATAAGGGTAAACATAGGCAATTGGTTGATCAGTGTTCACTATTTGACTAGAGAAAGCTTCACACTAGATTTCGAGCTGCCAACAGCAGTGTTCTATCACACCTTAAAACCTTAAGCCTATTGTTATATCAAAGAAATGGTTACAATGGCTTCTAAACACAAAATGGACATTGTTCAGGTTTTGACCTCAAATTCCATGATTTAAGAGCAATATCTGAGGTATTTTGACCTTGACTTGCAGGAATTACACCAGTGAAAAATGTTGAAGTGTAGAAGTCTTGACATTTATGTCTTTAAGGAATCTCAGAACAAGTGTTGACTCAACTTTTTTTAATGAAATTAAATTTCTATTGTATTTAAGAGAAATCAAACAGTGGATATACTAGTAAAAATCAACTAGTATTAAACAAAACATGAAAAATAGAACTAGTATTAAAAGAGACTTGAAATATAGAACTAGTATTAAAAGAAACTTGAAATATAGAACTAGTATTGAAAGAAACTTGAAATATTGAACAAGTATTTAAAGGAACATGAAATATATAAGTTTTGTATAAAGTTATATATTTATGTCTATTGTATTATTTAGTTTGGCTTAAGATTTGTAAAATCTGCTAACATATGATATATGTATATATATATATATTTTGGTACGAATATTTACAAATGGCTTTTGTCAGGTCAAATTAAAAGAAAAGTACAAAGAGAGACGAGTGTGTTGATATATAGCTCCCATCATTGGTTTTGTCAAAAGATGTACGTTAGACCTCACTTACTTTTGTACTTACCTATCCTAGGGCTAATAGAACTGGTAAAACCTTGTTCAACACCAAATAGAAAAGAACTTGTCGTCCCACAATCAATTGTTCAGACGAACCTCAACCACACCTATGTTTTCTATACATTTTGTAATAATTCTATGTCTACAGACAAAAGCCAATACATATGAAGTACATTTTAGACTTTTTAAAGTGGTATGTTTAAGTCTGCTCTGTATTAAAGAAACAGATCATCATTTGAGATATTTTTAATGCCTTGCTAGCTATAATATTGTGAAACCTGAATCACTATAAGAAATTGTCCTAAAATGGTTCCATATTTACAAAGATATGACAAATTGCAAAATAATCAACATACAGCATCCTCTGCAGGCAATTTGAATGGTGTATGGTCAAAACAAAACATTGCCACCTATAATCTTCACTAAAAACTTTTGACAGGCTTCTTATAATCTGACTGAATTCAAGCTGGGAGATTATCTACTCTTGATGGGGTTTTATTTATTAATTTGAGAACATGTTGCCTTAACTAGTGAAAAATTACATATTCCTCAAAAGAAACAAGGACTTTCACCTGTGGTGTGCTCTGAAAATTTAAAGCTAAATTCAATGGGTAAAATTAAATACATGGAAGAGAAGGGTTGCATAGATCAACAATCTAAATAAAATTTAATAAATGCATGAAAAACACTTCAAATGATTATACCTCTTATACCAAACTTGTGTAAATTTTCCATTGGTTATAGCTACTTATTTATATGCCCTATTGTTGCTCACATTTCTTGTTTGGCACAATGTTGTAAAAACATGAAGCAATTATTCTTCCATGAATGTATTTTTCACAGACACAATTTGTTGACGCCTGTTTTATTGCCACTATTGTCTAAATATTCTGACAGAACTTTTGGGGTGTGTCACAGTAATTCTTTGACCAAACATAAATATCAAAATCACAAATTAACCGCTGCACTTGATTGTTGACAAGTTTCTAAAGGATGTTTATTTTGAAAGCAGAAGCACTAGAAAATGGGCTTGCCATCTTATATAAAGGAAAAGAAGTTTAATAACCATTTTACACTCATTTGTTGTAAAATCTTATCCAATAAGCAACCTCTTTTGCACTCTGAAAGAATGTCTGCTAAATTCCAGAGCAGAAGGAATATAATACAACATTAAAAGCCTTCTAGTTTATCAGTATAAAAAGAAAGGTTGAATATTTAAGTTTTGTTAATGCTCAAATTGTTGTCATGATTACAAAATCACTTAGAAATATATTTAATTGTTGAAACAGAAAAAATAATCCCATTGATGATTGAAGATTTTGTATCGGGAATTTAACATTTCTGTTATGGGGTAGAATCAACAGATGTTTTGTCTATAGTTGGTATTTTTTAAAGTATTGTAATATTCCCAGGAAATTCCAGTTATTTGTGTTGTAATCACTAAACTCATTGTCTGCTTCATCAACTTACAATCTCAACAGTTGATGTATATTTATAACTTTTATTATGCATTGTAACTATCAAATTAAACATATTGACCTCTATAAGAGTACATTCTAAAACAAATGTTTCCAACTTCAAGGCTTGTAGGGTACATGAACAATTTACAAAATGATTCTTAAGGGTTGTGTTGGGTTTTTTTCAAATAGTCTACAATACAAAATATTTTGACTGTGGATCATTTTGGTCAATATTGGAATGTGATCATATTTTAACTACAAATTTTAGATGCTTGGGTACAATAAAATCTTATCTTCTCTTACCATACCTTATTGTCACCACCAGATTCATTGATATGTTGTTCATCCTTGATAGATATTGTTTATTTTAAAAAATGAAAGTAAATAATCTGATATGATAATCTGAAAGTTCAAATTGTGTATTTAAGCTGCAAGTACTTTCAAAAACTAGACATGGTTTATTACAAATGAACATTCTTACAACATAGAGGAAGAATGTATTAAAACAACTACTTTTGCTAAGCAAAATAACAAACATGTTTACAAAGACTTTAACAGAAAAGACCTCATTATTGTTGAATTATTTCAAGTCAACATTAATTTTACAAATGGCATGGTGTCGATTAGTTTTGGGGGATTGACTTGCAGGAAGTATGCTTCCAAGAACACAAAGGCTAATCAACAGAGGTAATTTCATACTTTTCCCAGCTGGTCTGTTTATCTACAACAAAAGTCTGCTGATAGTTTTACAAAGCTTCCCCCAAAACCTTGGGAATAGCTAATCATGACTTTAGTTCAACAATATAATGAATTCCGCAAGTGAAAGCCATTGTCTTAACATACTTTGCTATCTGTCCATCATATGTCAAAGTGAAACAGTAGTAAGTTAAAACTTGGCAAATTAATTGTTTTAGAAGAAGGGGGTGTTTTTTTCTGTCAAGCTCCGAGTCTTTCGCCACAGTTTACATATTCTCTTCTTTCTTTCAAATGTAGCAGACACATTTCTCCTTGAACAAAAAAAGGAGACAATCGAAATTCCATAATGGCTGGGCTTAAAGAGATTTATATACTTTCAATTTGATTCAGTAGGGAATGTTCCAGTAAATTATATCTAGAAATAGACTCACTAACAATAATGATTACTTATATCCAAGTACATAAATAACATTATATATTTCTAATAAATTAATTGAATCAAAATGCAAACATGAAGGAGGTTTATTTGATGATGACATCATATTTCCAACGATTGTTAATTAAAGTAAGAACAGTGTTGTGCCCAACTCGAACCTCTAACCCCTTCCTCCGCTCTGCCCTTAAGCTCAGATGTTGAATAACTCTAATGGCTAAATTTGTATTTTCAGTATTGTTTCTTTTGTCCTTGGTTTTATTCATTTGTCCACTTATCCTGCTATTTCTATTAGACGAAAGTGGATAAATGTTGGAGGGATTTATAACAATTGCTCTAATAGCTCTAATTAATGTTAAGGAATTTCAAAGGTTATTGACAGAGAAGTCCTCTGACTTTGAAAACAGGACAGAATAGAACATTATTAGTGTCCCAAGATATAGTATAGATTGCCTCATATTTACATCCATGCCATTAATGTACTCCTGTAACACCTATCTTAATTAGCGAAAAGAAAACAAATCCCAACACATTTCAAAATATATAACAACAGTTCACAATTTGTGAGAAGAAAAAAAGATGAACAATCTTTTCAGTTCCCACAGGATACTTGATGCTAATTTTCTTGTCTACTGTTTAAATTTGGCTTGTCAGAGTCTTTGTTTCTAAGTGCCAGTTGAAGAATTAGCCTCTTTAAGGAACACCTGTGGTGCCATACTAGAACAGTATAGAAAATATTACCACTGATAGAATTGTAAAAGACAACCAGACTCTCAAGATTGGATATTTTAAAACAACTTGGGTTACAGTTTCTTGGAACAGATTAAAAAGCTTCCTGTATATCCCCTTCTGCTGCACCTTCAATCTGAATCAAGACTAGTTCCATTCATACAAGGCTGAATAATCATAAGATAGTGATTATACTTATGGCTTCATGTAACAAATACATACAGCTCTCCACTGTTGTAGAATTACTAAGCTGAGCTTCTCCCATTGATGTAATGTGATATGCTTTTCATTGAGAATCTTACAAACCTGCCAGGAAGTGCCGACAAACGGGGAACTTGATGCCAAAAGTTGTCAAAGATTAAGGGTAGGTTTATTGTTTGATTTTTAAAGCATGTCACAGTGGACATGACGTCACATCAGTCATTAGGAATGATGTGTACACATGTGTTGAAAGTACGAGAAGATACAAAGGTGTTTGTTGACTCTAAAAGATCTTCAGACTTGAGCATTCTTCCTTTGCCAATTGTTACATGTATCTACTTTCCCTCTGTAAGACATTAAAGCAAACACCTTGTTTTGATAACAAAATTTGATATCAGATGTAAAGAATGTCTGTTTCACTTGTAATTCTGCTCTTGGACAAATAGCAACTTTAATACAAGAGCAAAGAAAAGCTGAGATTGAGAACAATTGGTAACAAATAACAGATTATACACAGTTCTGCTATAAGATATTTTAAGGCAACAATGGAAATATTTAAGATATCTTAAATTGGAATATTTGTTATTCTAACAATAGACAAGGACATTTGCAGTAGATCAGGATTTAGATAGATGAATGTGTTTTGTTTTTTTTTAATCTTGAAGAGGCATTATGTAAGATTTAGATAAAGATCTGATTGTTCTTGCTATAATAGTCCAAATACAGATAATGGAAAATGAATAGATTGAAAATAACTTTATTCAGAGTGAAGTTATGAGTGTTTGAAGTTTTGGCAAAATCGTCTTAATTGTCTTGATTTTCCATGTTAACGGTAAATTATTAAATGGTCAGGGCCCTGTTTCTCGAAATCTCAACTAAATTTAAAATCCAAGTTTTAGTAGATACTTCAATTTTCATTGGGTAAGCACTTAAATTAATCTAATATTATCAAATCAAATTACTAAAATTTGGATTTTATCTTAGTTAAGATTTTGTGAAACAGGCCCCTGGGTGTTTTGATCCATTCAATGTCACAGCCATTCAATTTTCTAGAAAATTGAATATGGGCTGGTCACGTGAATAAATGTCAAATTAATAATTTATACAACATTTGAAGCCAATAAAAAAGATCTGCAATAGGCAGATTCAGCTCTTATATAATACATCTTTAAAGATTATTTTATGACTTCTTTTTCTAATCGAGGAAACAAATAAGTTGTCTTGATAGACGTATTATTGGTTTAGTTAATTGTATGAGAAGGATGGAATGGCATGGAATCTGATTGTTATGTTTACTTGTTTATTAAAGCTGAAGGCCACAACTGTCAGACACATGTTCTTAATAAGTGACTCCAAAAATTACAAGGCACTATTACATAATAAGGCACACTTCCTTGTATACTTAACACACAAGCTTTTATTTTACTTGGAATCTCACCTTCTTCATGCTTATGTAATATTTCTTAGTTGAGTAGTCCAGTTTAAATTTTACAATCGTTACATCTTGACTTTATTTAAGTTTTCTATATGTTCAGTTTATTGGCGTTATATTTGCACTCTCTTTAAGGAACCAAAATACAATTTTTGAGTGAGACCTGGAAATTGTGCCGCTCTGGAAATTGCGTCTGTATTTTAGTTTCATTCCTAAGATGTCCTTTTTTGATGATAAACACTGTTTTGAAATGGTATTAAAGTAAAATAATTGAATATAAGAACAAGAAAAATTGTAAAAGACCTCGTATTCCCTTTATTCTAGCTCTCTGATCTAAAGACATCTGTGAACTTGAATGATACTTTGTTGATTACCTATAATTGTAGAAATATGATCAGATTTGTGAACATTCTTCATAATACATCACAATGTCAATTATGTTTATTATTTTTCATCTTTTTTCACAATTGCTATACACAAAAAACTCTTACATTACTTATGATTGACAAATGACTGTTTGTTAAATGGCTTGACACAAGAAAGAAAACAGTGGATGTAATTAATAAAGCCTATGTTTATATATTTAAGACCATCTGCACTGGTTGTCAACAGACATACATTTCAAATCTACGTCTGTCAAATGTCAATCAAGCTCATGATTTTTTTTACTCTGTCAGCTTGAAGAGATCAACTTATTGCAAAATGTCTTTTATTTCATTATTTTTTTCTTTCTTGTTTAATAATTAAGGTTTTATTTCTTGAAGATAATTGTATTGTTTGTCAGTTGCAGTATGCTTCAATTTTGGGAACAGCCCTGTTTGAATACATCATTCGAGAACCCTATTGTTCCAATACCCGATGGTCAAATAACCTTATTTAATGTGCTTATTAGTCTGAGTCTGATTTCTCTTACAGTATTTTATAGTATTTAAAGGCACAACATGCGTGATAGTTCACATATTTAAAGATGAAAAAATCTATACTTTTGTAAAGTAAAACTTTTGTTATCGTGTTTTTAAGCACATCTAAGTATAGGAATGGGATGTCTTGTACAACAGATAGCCGAATTATTACTACTTTATTTGTCCAAGACACTAAAAAGTTGTTGGGGTGAAATCTGTAGAGACCCATGTAAACGTTAAATGGCCATAACTTCAGTTAAAATTGATCGATTTGTATCACAATGGGGTTTTGTAATGAAAGTAGACTAATTTTGATTATGTGTGTTCTAAAATAATATATTTAACCTATCTTCTGGAGCTTTTCAGGGTTTTTGTTAATTGAACTGGCAACTTGTGGGTTGCAATTCCTGAGAGTGGTACTAATCTTGGAAATATTTTTCAATCATTACAGATACAGATATAATTTCCTTTATTTGCTGAAACACAATGTCCATATTCAGGTCAAGTTCTATCTTCATCTGGAAATTTTGTTAAAGTAGAATTTATTGTGAATTGAGAATAGTTTTATCTGATGTCAATAAGAACTAAATTGTTGAATGTAAGCCTGTCTCTTCCTATTCATTCCCTAATATATCATCTTTGGACAAAATGATTTCAAAGATCTATTCTCCCCCTTTACATTTAATATTGTCATACCTCATATTAATCAAATAGCTGTAATTATCAGTCATATTCATATCACTATCCTAACTACTGTTTAATTATTGATTGAATTGACCAGAGAAGGCAATATCCATTATTAATACTTTATTCAATAAAACTTTTACCCATTTGTAGCCATCTAGATAATTGTTCTCTAGCAAGATTTGAAGGGGTATGATTCAGTAAACTAAGAGAAGTTCAGCATGATGTGTCAAGATATATTTATTTGGGAATGATTATAATGGATAAGATGAATATATGATGTATCTCCTCCATTGTACGGTGGGGGTGGGGGAATAATGGTCAAAGATGTGTGCATTACATCATAAAGTATATCATTGAGTGAATGGCGTTGCTTCAATTCCGAACCTGTCTGTGACAAGGTGAAGGGCTGCCTGTCTGACCTCATGGGTTTTCTCTGGGTTATCCGGTTTCCTCCCACGTTTAGAAAATACTCTTCGAAATGTCGCTCAAATAAAAAAGTAGCAGTTTGTCCATAAGTATGTGTTACAGTTTTTTGCTCTATCCAGTTACTAAATGCCTCTCAACGATTATTTTTGAAAAAGTTAACACAATTGTTAATATCTGATTTGTCAATCAATTAAAAACAATTTAAAATGAATTGATTTGTAATGAAAGTTCTTTTACTTGTGTAAAGTTTTAAACACTATATTTAACCTTTATTATGGCATGATGGTGCAAGTTACTTAAATGACTGAGGAATAAAAATAATATATAATATTTCTTATGTTACATTATTTCTATGTTATTTTTGTCCCATACAAAAGACAAGGCATATTTACTTGGTCATCCTCACAGTCAAGTAATAGCTGGTTCTTCAGAGCAAGTTGGCCATTCAACCCTGGAACATGACTCCTAGGTGATTGAGGGGAAAGAAATAATATCCTTTATTTCATTCATAAGTTACTTAATTTACTGAAAAATACACATTATATCACATGTTACTTTTTCTTCAGTTGGGTAGTTTGGGACGTTCATGATTATTGTTTGAAATTTATTTGTAAAATATGACAACATTCTCAAGAAAATCATAATGATATACGGTCGAGGTCAATTCATCCCTTGAAATTTTTAATGTTTTTTTGATGTGGTTTCTTTTTGGTTTAACTTTCATGTCATCTTTATGTTAAAATACAATCAAGATGTTATAAAATGATGATGAATCCAACCAAAGTTTTGTTATCTGATGGGAGAATGGAGATAACTTGGATAGTTGAGCAAACCCCTGCCAAGATAAAGCAATATTTAAACTTTTGAATTCTTTACCCAAAACATCTTGTGATCAGGCCTTCCGCAGTGTTCAAAGTTGTCAAAAGAAATTAAACAAAATTTGGAAGAGGATATTTTGTCTGATGTATCATTATTGTGTAGTGGCTGGTAATTGGTTGGCTTATCACAGATTGCACTTCAAAGGGAGATAATTTGGTGTTCTATCATAATTTATTTTGTTTCTTCTTGTATTTTAATGGGTACTATTAATGGTTGCACAAAGGTTAAAATCATAAAATGATGTAAGCAGTTGCTAAAGTTGCAATAAAGTTCATTGTTTTCTTGTTTGTAACAATACTTTAAATGTGCTTTGTTCGTCTCATATGCTATTATTAAATGAAGTGTTGAGTCATTACTTGTCACAATGAATAATCTAAGAGGAAACTAGATTATTACACTAACGCCTGTTCACATAAATAAATTTCTCTGTTACATAAATTTGTCCATATAAGCATATCCTTCAAAACATACATCATAAACTAAATATATCATTTAAAGATAAAGCTTTATCTGGATTTGGTTTATAACCAGTGAAAAAATAATTAACAAGGAACTGATTCTGCAAATGTGCAAAGAATAATTTGACAAACTGTTGCACTGTCAGATTCATCTTGATGTTATTCTTAAAATTCGCATGACAGACTTGATAAAACTTTGAACTAAAGTTTAAATCAATTTTTGTATGCTGTCATTGACAAATTATACTGTATTTTGTGATATGAATATAGCTGCATTTGTAAAATGCATTGTGAATTCTGAAGAAATGGGTAAAAAGAAAGTGGTAGCTTGTTTTGTAAAGTTGGTTGCTATCACCTTTTCAAATTTCAAGTCTATGGATACAGTCAATTTTTATAAATAAGTCATTTTTGTGTGATTGTTTAAGCCAAACATCAAATAGATTTAAATCCTTTAAAACATTTAGCACTTTTAGCCTGTAGGTAAAAAAATAAGTTTTAGTTGAATGAGATTTGATTTTACAGTTACAATGTGCATGTTCAGATTAAGAAACCTTCCATGCCATTGATGAAATACAGACGTTTTAACTGTCCGATGGAAGTTGTACAAAGTTTATAGTGCTTATAATAATTATGATGATGAGGATGATGATAATAATTTTATTTGAGAAGGGTAAAGGATGAAAAGTATTACACACAAGATTATATAGCACAACAAATAAAATGACAAAGAGGCACAATGGGTATAAAATAAACAGGATAAAATTATCATAGTACAATTTTAAAGTCTCCAGATAAGCTTGAAAAAATACATTATTTTAAGGAGGTCAGGGTTTGGATTTTTGGTAATTAGGAGAGGTTGATAGTATTCAAAATTTTTTGTCGGAGTTGTAATTTCCCTTTAAGATGGTATCTGTAATTGTCCCTTTTCTCATGGTCACTAACATTACTGAAGTCATTTCTACAACTGTGTGTGTATAATTTTGTGAGTGGGCCGACATAAGATATGAATTATTGCTTTCTTTGTCTTTGTACACTATAGAGGTTTTTTTTACTTTAGTTCTTAAGTATTCACAGTAGGAGTTAATGTGGGAGATAATAAAGCACATTAAAGCTTCTGTTGTATATAGATAATGATCTCATATAATGAACTCATTCCAATGATCAAAGAAAACTGTCGAGCTATAGCCTACCAGCTGAGTTGTTGGGCTTGTAATAATTTCTTGGTAGAATTGTGACCCAGGAAAACAGGGGCCATGACAGAATGCAAGAGAAAAACTGAAGCGGCAAAACGTTTTCAGTATTACAGCTCTTTTTGTGGACCAGATGGACTAGATGAAATAGCCCACAGGGTTATGTACTTAACTTGTTACATATTCCAGTTTCGCATATCATGTTATTAGGTACAAAAACAAGAATTTTGTTGTTAAAGAATATGCGTAATACAGTGGAGAAGCCATTCTGTTTCCGCCATTGAAAAAACAGCTGATGTTTAAAAGGAATTGTGTGAAGAGACTTGGTCATACTATCCATATGAAAAATGTTGATGTAACATCACAGCTGAATGCAAGCAATGGCACAGGTGTACTAGTTACTGATACTAAAACTTATTGTGGGAGAAAAACTAACGAACTATACCCTGAAGCTTCTTTTAACTGTTTAACTACCATTTGAAAAATATACTTAGTAGGGAATTGAAACTTCTTAATCATACAAATGTGGTCCATGAATTGATAAAGTGTCACTTTGAACTAAATCCTAACTTTAAGCTACAGTCTAAACCAAACTGAGAAATTATGCTCATTCCCTCGCTCCAATCAACTAATTTGACAAATTCTCCCCTCATTACATATTTTCTAAATTGGCAATAATATAATGATTAAAAGTCAATTTAGATTTACAGTACAATGTATTGCTCTACCTATAATAGCATTTCCAGTTGGGGTATTTAAATCTTGAAGGCTCTTCTTCATGTTTGGAATTGTTCAGGAATTGTTCAATGTTTTGTTATATAACAATGTATTCTACAATTAGTTTTAAATGAGAAGTAATAAAAATGTGTAGTATTTATAGTGTAATTGTGTTGACATGTATATTATGCCAGACAAGGTTAGCTAACAGATGATTTCCACATCAACATCTACTTTATTGTTTTTTTTATAAAATAGATTTCATTTTATTGTCTGTGGTGTTGTTGAGAATCAAAACAGAAATTATTCATTGGCATGAGTCAGGATTCACATGTCAATTGTTTACTGTTTTTTTTGTGGGTGTAGACCTGAACTAAAGATATCTTATAATGATTTTCTTTTCTTTCTACACTGTAATTTATTACAATCTTGTCAAATGATATTTGTCCAAAATTTAAACCATAGAAAATACTTTTAATGACAGTTCTAATACTGAGCACAATATTGTACAGGGGTTGACTGCTCCAAAAAGAAGAATTGTGATCCATCACGTCATAGGGTCAAAAGCCCTGTACATCTGTTCAAATCTTCATGTAGTAGAGGTCATTGAAAGTATCAAAAAAAGAAACGAAATATGATCTGTATTTAATCAGATTGATTGAATATATTACCATTGCCAAAAAACTATCTGATTATTGCCAGAAAAATGTACTTGTCATTACTGGATGCATTTCTGTAACACCGCTTCAACCCCTAAGCTAATACAGTGAATAACTACCCATTTTTTCCCTAGATCCATATTAAAAGGGAAAAAACTCATGAAATATAGTAAGTTTGTGAAAGATAAATATAAGTCTTGCCATTCTCCATGTGTTTTATTTATATATATTTATGACTAATGATTATCTTATTGATGTCTGTTTTTTAATTGTAGTTTATTTATCTATATTATATAGTTTTATTTAATGTCCATCTTGTCTTCTCATCAAAGCACCTGGTGCAAATAAAATCTCTTTTATTTTCCTCCCTCAGTCTCTTTATAAAAAAACAATCTGGCTTTTTGCTTTTCGATTTGTTACAGGATGGAAGTACGCTATCATATTTCTCAAAATGCTACCAAGCTATGAAAATTTTATGCATTACTCCATTGAATTTATGAATACTTATCTTTAGAAGTAATGTTGGGCAGTATTATTCTTGCTTGTGAAATATTTTGATAGTAGCTGGGTATCGGATGTCGTGCATCTGCTGTATTTATGAAATGAAGCATCACTTTTGGTCTTTCTGGCTGCTCTCTTGTTGCGTTTGCTCAATTGAATTTATGAAAAAACAAGCAAATAGTCAACAAGGCAGTAATGTCATGAAAATTGTTACTGGCCATATTGTTTATTTATTTGTAAGGCACCATCTGTCTTTTTTAAAAGGTTTGGTTATTGTGTCTGTGATATTATTGCTTTGCTAGTCAAACACTTTGCGTAATGCTATCTGATCATACTGTAAACAATTTGTCTGTAAAAATAATGAAATAGTATGTATAGAAACTTTAGTACTTATAGAATAACAACATGACACTCTTATTTTACGGACAAACTTTAACCTTTGTCTTCATTACACTCATAATTATTGAAACATAAATTATTTATTTTACCACAAATCATGGCCTTAGTAAATTGCTGTTTTAAAAGTAATTCTCCAGGGAATTTGAGAAAAATGTATAACAAATATTGCATAAATAAAGATAAATGTGCACAATATGGTTGTTATTTAACAGCTGGGTCGAATGTTGTCACTGGATTCTTGACTAAAATGTCCCGGGATCAGTCCCAATGCCTGCATAGAAGAACCTTCTGGATTATTGGGTTAACAAGGAAAGTCTCCATTAATTTGGATGTGACATATATTCAAGGTCCATCCATGTACATATTTGTATGCATGTAAATAAACCTATGACATGTGGAAATCAAAAGAGGATAGACAGATGTGCTGCTGTGCTGTCCAGACTAAATTCTCCTCTCTCATAATTCAGATGTAAAGAAAGAATATCAAAGAAACTAAGTTAGTCTCAAAATGATTCAACTATGGTGTTCATGAGTCATTAAATTCTATTCCATTCTTAAAAATCTTTAGGGAGTGATGTTGCGACTTGCCAACCAAAATAATCCCATCTCCAATCATGCTAATTAGGTCTTACTGAGTATCACATAATTTTCATAGTACACAACCTTATATATCAGTAAAATTTTTGATATAGATTTTCTACTCTATTCAAGATAATTGTTTAAAAACTTGCATCAAGATTGGTGCAGTTGTGATGATTAATACACTCTTCAATTTCTGTTTTCTTTTACTTAAAAACGGCAAGGAAAGGTTAAACTTTTATTTATGTGGTCAAGAGAAGGCGGTGCAAAGTGGGTACTAAGAAAATGATGACAGGGTCAATCTGTTGGTTTAATGGACTCTTTGATTGCGGTTATTAAAATAAGTAGGGTGCAAATTATTGAGTGTATGTTTGTTTTTAAAAATTTGATGCCTTATGGTGAGAATGAAAAATCAGTTGATTGTTTGTCCATACTTCACCAGCTGCATAAGGGTGTCTGCTGTTCCTAAGGGAATACCGATGGAGGGCTTCTGAAAATCTCATTGTGCGGACATTGATACCCCAACAAGTTGGAGGAATGTAATACTAATCATTTTACAAACCCTCAAACTGCTAAACATATGTAAAGCTTGTTAAACAGATAATTCACCATAGAAAAATATCCAGTGTAGGCAAACCATTGTTTTAGGAACATGCCAAACTAGAGATGAAATATTCCGTTTTGTGATGGTACATCAAGCAGGAGTGTTTTATAGTATAGTATTTTGACTTGAGATTATAAAACTTCCAGCCACAATGTACAGTATATATCTGGTTAACTAGAAAATGCTGCTAAATCTTGACCATCATCAATAACACATCTGTAAAGATTTACCTGAACAGTATGTAAGTAAAAACATTTAATGTTTCTAGTTTATAAGAGCATTCTTTTCCTATTGCTTTGTGTTTGAGATATTTTTGATACATACACACACCCAATTTTTATTTTCATAATTTGAATTACTGTAACTCCAGTAGATTAAATATTAATCTTCATATATACTTTGTTTGGACAAACTTTAACACCTACAAATGAAGTTGATCACACACAAAATATAGCAGTTTTAATTTCAAGATATTTCTATCTTCAGTGATTTTGTTTATGAAATGGTACTGTTTGCTTTACACCTTACCGGCTGATAAGCAATAATTATAACCTAGGTGTTCATCATTTACAGTAAATACTCATCTTGGCATTGACTATGCACAATTGAGATTATCATTAAAGATTGAATACCTTGGATGTTCACTGTTCAGATCAGATATCTTGATGTTCACAATTCAAAATAGATACATAGGTCTTCACCATTCAGATCAGTTTAACATACAGTGGCTTTCACCATTGAGAACAGATACACGACTGTTAACCATTCAGAACAAACACCCAGTTTTGTGTTGAGAAGCGGAGTTGTGTGGGGGGGGGGGAGTTGTCCAAGTTTGAGACGTCATGTCTGACATTAGGTCTGGGGAATTAGGTCTGTCCTCTTGACATGCGTCTGATACCATGGGATTCACCATTAAAAACAGATACCTATTAAGAACAGATACCTTGTGGTTCACCATTGAAAACATAACATTGATGTGTTCACATTGATGTGTTCACTGTTCATAAAAAGGTATACTTTCATAAATGTTAACTTTTTCAAGGCCTTTGGGCTGTTTAATCGTCTAGAGATTTGAGCCGTGTTCATAAAACAATTACTGGATGGTTTGCATTTATGTTGCTTTTATTGAAATTAATTATCTTTCCTAGTTAGGAAGTATGAGATATTTTATTTTCTAATACATATACAAGCTGAAGTATTCTACTATTAATTGTTTTCTTATTATTGAATCTGGTGTCTTGTGAAGCTATAATTTATATGTGTGCAAAACATTGAAGAAATAAAGAGAAATTCAATTTGTATAAAACATACTCTTAATAGATTATCAATTCTTTCAAGCTGATTTCAATACATGTTTTAAGTAAAAATTAAACACCTGCTATACAATTACAGTACAGTCATCTTATTTAATATGTGCTCACAAATATGAATAAATGTCTTTGATTACTGGGTACATGTACTTCAGTGCACGTGTGATTAGCTTAGAATTATTACATGTTCAAAATGTATGTAAATATAGATGTGCTTGTACACTTGCGCGGGATGCTTTAATCTAAAACTTAGATTGACACCTGCTTTAAAACATGATTGGTTTCTGTGTATTAAAGGCTAACAAGTACCCATGATAAGTTTCTTATGTTTTCATTTTATTATATTTAAAAAAGGACGTGATCACCATTTACCTCTGAATGTATATCAAAAATATTGATATCTTCAAAAGTAGCCAGCTGCCGCCCCTCTTTAAATTAATGACTGACATCATGGAAATGGTAAGATTCCTGTATGAATATAAATCTTGAATAATCTATATCTAATTTACAAGAATTTTAAAAAGTGTTTAAACAATACTTATCAAGGATTGGAAATAAACCATAATCTGACGTTGCAGGGATCCACAAGGATAGGGAGGAAAGCATACTAAAGTACAAAAAAAAATTCAAGATTCCACATTATATGATCTTGAGTTAAATCCATGACCTAAAGCTTCTGCTGTAAGTTGTAAACCTACTGAACTAGCCAGCTTGCACATTACCACAGAAATACCAACAAAAGCTATTGACAAAGGTCTTCTTGAATTACAACAGAAGAGGAAAAATTGGTAAATGTTTCTCCTAAACTGTTCTTGTTACCATGTTTATGCATGAAAATATTTGGGAGAAAGTTTATGGCGGGAAATGTAATCATTGTTTTGGCTGTTTCAACAGGAAATGTGAATTGTGATTTAAGTACAAAAGAGGGTCATGTGGTTACATTATACTTAAGTAAGAAAACTTATGGTTATATTGTTAGTTCCACTCTGCTTGATGCTGATAATATCCTCCAATGTCGAACAATATCAGAGTTCAGAACTACCCCCAGAGGATTGCCCAGTTTATCAGGTGCCAAATAATTAACCATGCAGCACTATTTAGAAGGGAACGAGAAGCCTGATCCGTTTTCATGTGTAAAACTGTTTGCTACAGTTTAGGGGTAATTAGGACACATCCGAACAAATGGCAAGTTCTTCACTTGTTTAAATCTCATCATAGAATCACAAAAGGTGGATAAAGTTCATATGTCAAAAGGAGTGGGTTTTATTTCTCTCTTTGGGTATCTGGCAAAAACATTACAGTTTGTCTGTGGAAATGATTATCAACCAATTAGGGCTCCTCTGAGACATCAAATCTGCTGTTGGTCACACTGCGGCCGCAACATTTTGTCAGAAATGCAATAATGGCTGCTGAGCATCTATTAGCAACTCGCTTGTGATTAGAGGAGAAAAGGGGAGTGATTTCGTGCAAAGTTGAACTCAAAAGTCCTCGAGGGACCTACAAGGATAACAGTTAACATATTATACTGATAGACTTCATTACATTACATCAAAATAAAATTGTTCCTATTTGCTCAGCAAAGCATTTTTTTTCATGGACACATTTTACTTCCGGTCCCATTTTGGGTAATCAAACTTTGTCTTTTTATGTGTAATTAAACAGGATTTTTTTTTCTTATGGTGAAACAATTTATTTTCAGATATATGTAGCATATTAATATACAAAAAAAAATTTAAGCTCATTGAATTATGTGTTGCTTACAATATAGATTATTTATTTTCAAACATATGTAGCATATTGATATACAAAAAAAGTTAAGCTTGTTGAATTATGTGTAGCTTACATTATAGACTACTGTGTCTTGAATAATATCTTGTAAAATCAATAGTCTTTATTCCATAATTAAATGAATAAGGAACAATAACAGTGAACTAACAAATGAATTAAAAACGTGGGTTGGAAAATTTCAGAACTCACATACAGAAACTATAATTTAAAAGTAATATTGTTGGTTTCATTTTAATTTCCTGTAGATTAACAAAAGAGAACCATGTTTATGTAAATTTTCATTTTATTTTACCGTTAATTGAAAACTATATTATTTATTTGTAAATTTATTTATTGTAATCAGTTCGTATAATGGAATTTGAATATCTTTATTAACAATGTAGTGAATTTTTCCAGGGTATAAAGAATTAACTGTCATCATCAAGTTGGTGTAATATTTATTGTGTCTATATAAAGAATTTTGTCATTAAAACCAGACGCAAAATAATTATATAAAAAAAATGATATATTATATAGTAATGTTGGTTTGAAAAAGGATTGGTAATTTATAGAAATATATCTTTCTCGTATTCTTTCCTTTGGTCTCTATGACAAAGGGTGGACATGGGAAGTACTATCAAAATATTCAAAACAAATATTTGAAACATAATAATCAGAATACCAAAGCATTGGCATAATTCTATCTTAGCTAAATTGTAATTTGGTGGTAATATTTTATAAATATTATTTGTAGTAAATTCTCAATAGTTACGATTTGTATCTATTATTCTACAGAAACTAACCCTTTCTTGCCCGCTACCACTGTAAATAAGAATGACAAAAAAAAAAAAAGTTACGGTATTTTATTTATTTTTGCTTTATATTTAGTGAAGAAAAAAAAAGAGTTAAAGTATATATCAATATAGTGGTTTTACGTCTTTTCTATGTTTTAGTAGTAATAGTAGGATGGACCTACCATTCACCCTGCTATTTAACTCTTCTTCTTTACATTCAACAAGTGTTTACTTTAGTAACTGGGGTCCCACTATAAGAACGCCCCTTCATTTAACGCACACTTTTCTTCTAAAAATAATGCAACAAGCAAAAGTAAAGAAAACCTAGATATAAATTTGTAACTACCGGTACTGTAGAATGCAGCTTGATCATTGACTATAGTTTTTAGAAGTTGTTTATGAAAAGTGTTTCTTGTTGTACAAGTTCGTGATTATGGTCCTACATCAAATGTATGACTGCAGCTCAAGCACTAGGTTGTAGTAGAAGAAGTTAATTAAAGAAGAATGACGTTGTTTATTAGTGTTTAATATGCCACTTAAAAACTCCTTGTATTCTGTGTACATTTGATGCATTAATAATCATATTTTGTTTGTGTTGACAAGTCACGAAAATTGGAAAATGTGAAATAATCTTAGTTTAAAGTTCAAGGGATTTCTATACACTATGTATTTACAGTAAATTGTTCATTGCTGTTATTATTTATTTTTTAAAAAAAAACAACAAAGATTTTACTTTCCAAAGGAAATTACAGAGAATTGTTGTTTGAATATCAGGAATGTAGAAAATTGTAATTTAATGGGTTATATTTTTGTAAAGTAGTTCAGGCGTCAACTGTTAGTGGGAATTTCTTGTGAAACTGTATCCTGTAGAGACAAACTCTTAACAAAGCTTCACAAACTTTTGTGTATTTAAGAAGAAAAGTTGTAAGTTGTGTCTACATGTATATCTAGTAGTGCCGGGGAAATCTGTGAATAATAACTGTTACTAGCTGGCTATATGATAGGGTGCTGAGTTTCAATTCCACCCCCACTTTTCTACAGATAGGATTAGTAGTGCCAGTACTAGCTAGTCTATACAGCTACTACCCGTCTGCCGTGTATATCTCTTCATTCACCAAGTACATTCTCTCACAGAACTCTTGAAAACTTGCCTGCTACACTGTGATTGGCTCCCAGTCAAATTGTACATAATTAATTTACTTAGAATATCAAAATGGATTTTGTGTCTCCTGTCCTGCCCAATATCACACATTGGTCGCATCTTCAGCCCGAGGATTCCAAGTTGAAGACAACAAGAATGCATGAAGCCTGTCTCTTAACAGTTAGGTAATGTGTCATAACTTTTTATCTTTGATTTATATTTGCCAAAGTTATGTAACTCTTGTCTTGATTTCTTTTAATGAAATCATTCTAGTATTATTTAAGCTAATGAAAATAATTAACTGACAGTTCTTTTGGTTAGTAAAACCAGTAGTTTATTTTGACTTCAACTATATTTATTTACGTCTTACAGTATTTCAACTTTTTCTTAGTACCAGTATCTGTATTTTAGACGGTCTTCGTGAGACATACTTCATTAGGTTTCTTTATATTTGTGTTTGTACTTATCTGTTGGAATTACGATTGGTTTAGAATAGAATTTTAATTATTTTCAACTTTCCTTTAAAAAATGTATTCATTTTTTGAAATTTTTCGATATTTTCAAAATTTAATCATAATAATTCTTGTCGCCTGTGATATTCAAACGATAAGGTTTTATGGTTGATGAATATATTGGTATTCCATGAAATTTGAATATAGTGTCAGTTTCATTTCTTTAAGAATTTAGAATTTTTAATTACACTTTTTGGGTACAACATATGTTTATGCATATTGGTATTTATTGCTTTTAATCTCCTTTTTTTGCTGGACCTTTTACTGTTTGGCATTTATATACGTGCTTATTACACGATTTAAATATAATTGTCTTTGTATGATCTTGATGATGTTTTTAATTTGGGATTTAAGTTATAGATATTCATTATAATATTTAATGAATTTGATTAGTAGATAAATTTATTATCTAATTATAAGTTGATGGGAGTAGGCGTACTGGGGGACATTGTTGTCGTTATATTAGTTGTTGTCACTTTAATCTAAGTTCAGTGTATGTATTCATTATCAGAGTAAAGTTGTTTGGTGTCAGCTCCTGGAATCTTCCTGATAACCATACTCCCTATCAACCCACATGGCCATTTACAAGCAAAAATCCCCAAAATTCCTCCATAAATTTTAACCACACAGGTCAACAGAAGTCTATGGCTGCAATAATTCAACTTTTTATCAGTTGCAGCTGAAATAATTTGGCTGTGTTATATGTATAAGTATCATTCTTCAAGCCATTAAAGAGACATGAGAGTAGTGTAAGGTCAGATTCTATAGGAAAAGTTCAATTCATAGACAATTTTTTGTCATCAGTATTTTGTACATGTTATATTGTTGTTGATGTTCTAGAGGAAAGGGGAGATGTGTGAATCATTTATGATATTTATCTTACATATGATATTTATATCTCTTTATTCTAAATATTTATTCTTCCATGTTTAATCAAATCTCTTTAACCAAACAGGCATTGCAGGGATAGAAAAAGACAAGGACTACGTGAGGGTATTCGAGCACTGTCTCTTAAAATTGTTAAAATGCAGTTCTAACCCTGATAAACAAAAAAAAAACCATGTAATAAACAATGTCATGTCATTCTTAGAGTAAATTTGTTATAATCTGGTTTACATCAGTGTCTTTCATTGATAAAACTTTTCACTATCATATATAAATGGTATATTTATATTGTTTGTTTATTATATTTTTACATACATTTCACTGTGAAATTTTACATTTATCATTTGTTTTGTTTCACAGATGACTATTTATTTACTCTTCTGGTTGAAGCTGATAAGAAAATGGAGAGATATTGAATATCTCGCTGAACAAAGCGTCAAATTGTATCTTTATTTATAATACATGGTAGATTGGATTTTATTTATTTTACACAATATTTAATTATCATTTTATTTCAACAGTTGGTCTATGTAAATAAAATAATCTCAAATAGGTAATACTATAAAATAAATGGACAACTTTTAAGATATAATTATACACAATATTTAATTATCATTTTATTTCAATAATTATATAAATAATCACAAATCAGTAATACTATCATGTTAATGGAATATTCTTAATAGTAAGCACAAGAGGACTGTTCCACCCACAAAACAATACGAACAAGATAAACCTGCAGACAAGACATTGCAAGAAATTAGAAACATCATAACTTCCAAATTCCAATAGTAAAATTGTGTATAAGAATTTGCTATCAATGTAAATAATATAATCTGCAATGGGTAATACTATGATATAAATGGAATATTTTTAAGATATAATTTAAAAATAGATAATAGAGTAAGACTAAGATGATGATGATGGTAACTAGATGAGTATAATAATAGAAAATCTATCATATTGTTGATGCTAGCGGTCATCTTGTTGATCTCTTCTCATCCAATTTACCAATAAAGTGTGTTCATTTCTTCCTTCGACTTGACGGGACCGACACAGACCCCTTTTGTACTATGGCGGATATGATTGGCACATTTGGATATTCCTACTTAACGCAGAAAATTATTGATGTAAGATATTGATTTGAATATTTGGAGGATGAGATAGACGCGATCTATAAATCAAAATTGTCATCTTTTCTTTGTTGAACATTTCTTCATTTTCTTGTTGAGTGAACAACAGAACAATCAATCCCCCTCTTTTAGCCCATGATTTGAAGGAAATTAGAAAATAACAAGAAAAAGAGCAATAATTTGAAGGAAATGTTAATGAAGACAATCATGATGAGAATCTTGAAGAATGTATTTCTCTACAACAACTTGTATATGTAGTCAAGTTAACTTAATAAATTTCAAGCTTTTGTAGTATTGATGAAGCCCTTGTTCAACCGTAATAACTGTCTGCCTGCAATATGATGGACATCAGTTCTTTACCGATATACTTAATCTCTTTGCCTTTGTCTCTATTATTTAATATAGACGAACAATATCCACATAATTTGGATGGTGAATAAAAATCAATGAAGGTTCCACTTTATCGTACCCATCATAACTGCCAAATTCCAATAGTAAAATTGTGTATAAGAATTTGCTATCAATAAATTGTACGATGCATCTCTGTTTGAGCAATAAATAAATGCAGCAAAGCGTGGGGAATGCCATTCTTGTGTAGATTCTTTGATTAATGGAACTGATTATATCAGTGTTTTTACCAACATTTCATGTAATTTCTTCACCGGTGTGGAAAAATGATTCATTTTTTTTCATGTCAAATCACTCAATTTAGATAGTCAGTTCATAGGGGCTATTGTAAATTCTTCTTTCCCATCTAAGAGAAGATGTTTAAAGAGGGTTACACTCTTGAAGTCAAAATTTCTCTTTATTTATGTTTCGTTTCATTGCTTTAATATCTTTGAAACTTTGTCCAGATCAGTCGGTTTTATATTTTGATATTTATTTATGTCTTCTCATGTTTTAAATGATTTCTTCAATTCTTAACTTTTCAATATATTCTGATAAGTGTTGATTACGTTAATTTCTATACCTCTGATGTAAAAGTATACTGTATTTGCGTCTCACTGTCTATCCATAATTTCTCATGGGTAAGATAGGTTAGAGAACTCTTAAACAGAATTTGATAAAATATTCGAAAATATGCTATTGTGTCATACATTATGCACTTTTCATTGCTTATCAACAGTTATTCCTCTTACTTACAAAATCTTGTATAACTGAATTGAACAAAATGTAGTTTATTTTCTGTGAGCTAACAATGATTATTCCTTTCTACAAAAAAAATTATCTGATCAGCTTCTTTAAGGCAATAACTTTGTGTCCAAAACTTGAATAAAGTTTTGTATTTATAGGAAGAGTTTTGTTCTTGATAACACAGGGTATGTGAGTGTACATTGTGTTTTTGCCCAATGCTTTATGAGAAGAGTGTAGTTCCTTGAAAGCATAGGATACAACACAGACAAAATATGTTGCTTGTATTAATATAATAACAAAGAAATAGAATGACTGGTAGAATATTTATGATTAAACAGTGGAATTATATTTTGTTATTGTGGTAGAAGTTGTATTATTAAGGATGTCTAATATATCACGATATGTACAATAGATATTGGTGAATATTAAAGATGTAGAATAGCATCTCTCCCTGTGTTGTGGTCTGTAAGTAGTTAAGTACTGAAGTATAACTTGTGATATTTCAATATCAACATTGACTAATTATCAAGTCAATAAGAAGTAATCTGGATAATGCATTATCATCATAAACTATATCGCCCATAATAACACTTAACTTTTACAAATACTTGTCCATGCTTAATGTTCTCCCAATGAACAGAAGATAAATTGTGAATCGTCTGCCAAAGACTGGACATGAAATTGCATGTATAGAAAGTTTGATGCCTTTGACACCATTGATAAAGATTTCAACAATATCTCTACATCTAACATTGTCTTAGTAGAACATCATAAACATTTCACCATAGACGCCCATAAAAATCATTTAGACTGACAAAATTTTGGCATTTTATTTGCTTGCCAATTTGATGGTTTGTTGAGAGAATGGTGTCATGTTTGCGTGGAATAATATCAATTAGGAAAATGAACAACACATGGCGAAATATTTAAAAGCTCTATTATTAAAGCTTTATTAGTTCTCACAAACATGCAGTTACCTTAATTCTCTCAACTCTCCAAGTGTTTTATGTAATTCTTTAAATTGGGAACATATCTTGCTACTTACTGTTAGCCGATGTCTGTTGCAAGCATGGGAAATATTTCTTGTCCTCTTAATATATTTCATGTCTCACTCAGTATTTCCCTTTAAAATTCACATGATGTCATAACATCTCTTTCAAACTCAGTGTCAGATTTTTTGAAAAAAAAAATAATAAAACACATTCCAAAAAAATGATAGCTATCTGTTTCATATTTAAGAATTTTGACAAGTTTTTGGTATCCCTTTTATTAAGATGTATAGAATATTACCATTATCTTCGACTCCAGCAAACATTGCTAATTACATTCTAATTTTCTATCTGATATTTGAGTATATTTTGTAAAATAAAAAACATTCAAGAAAACATGATACCTACATGTTTTTTTGCATCCCCAAAAATGTATAGAATATTACCATTATTTTTGACTGCAACAAACAATTGCTCATTACATTCTAATTTTTTTTCTGGTATTTGGGTATATTTTATTGGTATATCTCTATAAGTATTGTTTATATAGACTAGTGGTAAAGATATATGATGTTAAAAAGACATTTATGTGTTTGTCTATTTGTCTTGTCATTATAAACTACTAGACTAATTCACTTAAAACATGTTCAACATATAATCATAGGTATATATCATATCATAGTCAACAGTCCGTCATTTTATATATTAGTCTTCTCATGTATGATGTTAGACAATATTAAATCTTAGTAGAATGGAATTTAATTTAAAGCCCCTACACTGTCAGAATAATGGTTTAAATATTAAGATTAAACCAATCACGTCCATTTAAAGTTTACATTATTTTTTATTGATTTCACAATGTCAAATTTTTGTGTCTTAGACAAAGAAAGTAATAATAATTATACTATCTTTTTCATACAATCAAACCCCTTCTTTGCATGTGTGCTTTTTTGGATATGCTTAACTGCATTTTAACAACAGTCTACATTAAAATAGTACATACTTTTTTAAATTTGAGATTAAATGAACGATCTGTTTTTGCTGTGCCTTCAGCTGTATATTCGGTCTTTCAAACTATAATGTTGTTTTAAACTATTGAACACAGAAATGTAATGGACCAGGATTTGTTGGTTTATATTTTTACTGAGTTTTGATTTATTGTATGTAGTAAATAAACTCTTCAATGTATGTTAAAAGTTGATAAAATAAGATGAACGTTACTTGATATATAAAATGACAGGTTTTCATATACATGTAAGAAATCTGAAACTCTCCGGATAAGAAAAATAACTTATATGTAATTAAATATTTATCTTTCAATATCATAATATTTATATTGTTTTAAAGTTAATAATAGTGAAATATTATTACTCATCAAAGTAGAATTTGTTGGAGTTTAAATTGGGGTGTTGTCGATGTAATAATCTGTCCAGGTCGTGGAATATAGAAGCAGTACTTTACATATAATTAGTTTTATTAGAAGTATTATAAAGTAATTGGATATATGTGGGTTTACATTTGAGAAAATAGAAGAAAAATAAGAAAATGAGAATAAGTTGTGTAATGGAGGTAGAAAGTGTCATTTTGTTTTATCAGGTGTTCGTTATTTATATTCATTCTTATTTTGAAAACTTGTAGATTACAAAACATTTCCTCGCACATGTGCAAAATTCACTTTGTTATTTCGTTTCCAAACCTATAATCAATGGTGAAAATATCAGTTTTCATGTCAGCTTCTAATTTCTGGCAGACGCATTTATAATAAAGTTTTTCGTTTCCACTTTCTCCATTTAGACAAATAGTGATACATTTTCTCATAAAATCATTGAAAAAGTTCTTACTCATCTCTGTGATTTGATTTTACTTATATTTCAAAATTTTTTTAAAATTCAATACTTGCCATTGATTCAACTTTGAATGTAAAAAGTTAGCTTTCAAGAAAGAAAAAGGTAAAACAAAAGTTAAAGTTTAACATCTCTTCCGTGAAATTTTAATTAATAAACTTCCAAATTCTTTTGATATAAAAGGTGTCCAGAATCATGTTACATTCATTTTGTTTGTAACTGAAGCTGCAATTTCAGGAAAAAATGTCATTTATTGACTCATTAAATACATATGTTCTTATCGTGAGATTGTTTTGAAATTTATTGAGCTTGAGTCAAATTATTCTGAAAATATCCTGCCTTTATTATCCCAGTTGGTGCAGAAAAGTAGGATGTCAAACCCCATTTTATTTTATTTCTATGTTTAGGGGTGTTAAACATATGAAAATTAAGAGAATGTATAGATTAGTTGGCTTTATTTTTATGAATATATGTGTGTTATTGTGTAATTAAAAGTATTAACACAAGCTATCATTACTTAAATAGGTCTGATTGTTAATTTAATCAAGGATTTAGATATTTTAAAAAGATGTTTAAACACACTTATATAAGTATGTGATCAACATGCATAATATTAGAACTGCAGATGGTTGATTGGTTAATCAGTATTAAACCATACATGTACTACTTTCAATTTAAACACCAGCTGCAAGTTTCAATATTTCTGTAAGATAGTTTCCAATTCATGGTTATAAAATGTTTTTGATGCAAGATCATGTTAATCTAGTATTCATTACTACTAATTTAAGATATTCGACAAGGAGTACCCAATGGATGTATGGTTTATTAGACAATTCTTATTGCAAAAAAGATAAATCTTATTTAGAAATATGATGGAGATATAATGGAATAATATGTTTTATTTTTTTGTGTAAATGTGGTCAAATATTAGTGTATATAATAGAAGTAATGAGTGGTATGGTATTTTTTACCGGTAAGTTATTTATCATAATGATGTATATACACCTATCATTATTAATCTGACGTAGATTGTGCAAATGACTCACTGATTACAACTTTGTTTTATATTAATCATGATTTGTGGAAAAGGTTTTTTAGGAGGATAATTAGATAATACTAGGAACATTTAACACATATGTTAGTGATTCTTGTGTGAAATATGTAATGTTATAGATAATAAGTTAATTACATGGATATATTTAATTAATGAGCACCGATGAGGAAGTATTCGGTACCATACAATGCCTAACCCATCAATTCTAATCAGAATCATTGATGTGCGACATAGATTATCAGATTAATCATGCGTGACTTGAACATAAAGAAAATGAATTAAGGTATAAGTTAAGATAAGAAATCAGTGTTGATATACCTGTATATACAAGTATACTTTATATACACATCCATCATAAATATACATCATTTATCATTGGAGCTGTCCCCTAATCACTGTTTCACACTACCAACACCATGTTGTTCAGGTGTTTAAGACTTATTATTATTCAATGTATTAATATCACTAATAATTAATTAAATACTTTCTATTATAGATTTGCCCTTAGACCTTCCATACATAAAAACCTTGAGGCAATAGGTATTCTTTCATTCTAGTTTTGACTTTTGTCCTGGCTTTTAACTGTTGTCGGAAGCTGAACTATGTTTTGGTAGGTGGAATATTGTCTTTATATTTTGTGGGATTCTGTCATACAGAGGAAACAGATCATTTCAGTTTTTTTTTAGCTTTTTGTTTTTTAGAGGTTGCATTTTATTGTGAGGTTGCATTTTATTATCATTGAATTTTAAATTATAATTTCATTAAATCTTCAAAGTGCTGAATCTTTATGAGAAATGTTAGTTATTTGATAAAATTAAACCAAATTTTAAAGAAAAAAACGCATGTTTTCTTATGTTTTGTTTATTTCCTAGTCATCTCAATACATTGGTTTCATCAATACTAGAAATTGTGCATGTCATATGTTGAACAGATTTCTTTCGTCATGTCAAAGTTCAAGAGAGCTTCTTACCAAACTGTTAACTCGCGTGTCAAATAGCTGTTGTAAATACCAGCCTTGATGCACATGTTAAAAATACCCATAAGCCTATTGCTCTCAATTTTTAAAATTAGTCACCTTACGAACATTTACCTGTATCTGTAATTTTTTTTTAAATTTTATTATTAATGAGTGATTTTGACGTGTCATTAAATCTATAATTCGTTTTTGTCAGTTCTTTGTTATATAATCATTAATAATGAGAGTTCAAAATAATGACTCAGTAGTCAGTGTACAATACATCCGTGAGAAAATATTGTTCCCCATGATTTAATGTCTTTTATTTTAAAACAATACTTTGTCAAGTTATAATTCAGTTAGTTCCTGTTAGTTAATATGAGTTATTTGCTTTAAATTGGTTATTATTGAAGTGAGTAGTTGAAATATATGGTATTGATATGGTAAGTATGGTTAGCTAGTCAACAACTATATATTTTTTATCTATATAAGATATCAGCAGATGTATATCAGAAAACGTATCTTATGTTTGAAGTGTAATGATAGAATGAGGCAAGGCGATTGATGCTGTAACATATCTTCTAACGTGATCAAACCATCTTCTTGCTACAAACTGCTGTGATTATTTAGTCTTGTTTGTACAAAAATAACTTATTACATCTTTCAAGTAGCCATGATTCATCCGGTTTTGATTTTATTGTTTTATCTCTTTATTTTGGAGACTAGCAAACTTTAATTTACATTTAAGTAATTAATCTTTAGTTATCTTGCAAAGAGGCTTCTCATCATTTCTCATCCTTTTTTCTTTGCATGTTAAAATTACAAATTATTTACAAGATAACAAAAATTGAAAATCAAATGGAGTACTGATTAAAGTAACAAATGTTTCATCCTTTGAAGAATATCTTTTTGAAAAGCTGACTGAAGTTTGTAGGGAAGTAAACTTCTTTTTTTTTTCTCACTCGCTCGCGCTTGTAACAACTGTTCATAATTTATCATATTTTTTAGGCAAATTGTTATTTAAAAGACAAGGTGCATGTCACATTGCATCCTTTTTTATTTGTGAAAATTAGCTTGAAATGTATAATCAGTAAAAAAAGGCTTTATTCCAAAAGTAGGAAAAAAAAATGACATTATTAATAATATAGAAACTGTCTTTGTATTTTATATACAAGTCATATAATCTTCCCAACGTAGCAATTTTTGGTCTGTTGGTTTAATATTATTTTAGAATGTAGAATATATTACATTTTAAAAACTATAAGCCCCAACATTCCAGGAAGAATAAAGAAGGACCATAGTCAATGAAAAGTACTTGTATGAAAATTATGACCGCAAAAACAAAACATTTTAATCTATAAGTTTTTCAAATCGATCAATTCTGAATTTAGTTATGGCTAATTTTTAATTCTACTATCTTTTCATACAAGCCAGTCCATTCTTCATGAAATTCCTTTTTATGTTATAAGTACTTACATTAAAATAGTACATAGTTTTGACTTTTGATGTATATGTGAATGATCTAAATTTTTATGCCTTTAACAGAAATGACTCAAGATTTTTAAATTCTATGCAATGTACGTTGATATTATTTGTTACAACGTAGAACTATTTAGAATAAAGACGCACAAAAGTACAATCTTTAGATTTGTTCCTGTCAGAATTCTTTAGTGATAAAATTGTGTTGTCTATAATTGCTTTGTTATAAAAAAAGATGTGTAGATAAAACACCTTTGTTAAAAACCGACTTTAAACAGTTCATTTAACACAATTCTCATTATCAGATTTAAAAAGAAAGCAATCATGACTCTATAATGTGGGGGGAAAAATGTGCAGTGCAAGTGCAAAGAGACGAAGAACTATGGTTATAATTTCTGAATCTAAATATGTATGGTTATGTTATTACTTCTGTACCCCAACAGTTGTGAATAGTTGTAATTGATAGTATGTATCATGGGTTCCACTTCGGCCGTATATGCCGGTCGGGACCTACGGCTTTGGCAAATGACCGGATCTGGATCAGACCCGTAGGTCATTTTGCACCCCGGAAAAATAGCATATTTTGTGCTAAATCATAAAATCCGGGAGACGACGAAAATCCGTGCGTGGCGTGATGTAGCTATCGGGTATAATAAAATTAACAGTGTTCAGTAGCCCACGAATGGAAACCACTGTCAATCAATTATCCTTGTGTATATTGCTGTAATCACAAGTAACAAAGGGGCTACATCAAACAGATTAAACGCTCAACATTCATTTAATCAATTTACTTAGTTGTGTTTTGTTTTATAATTAGTAATACTGTGAGCGTGATCATTCTTGAGTTGTTGTTACAGCATATTTACCGACTTTCATCATTCGTGCGGCAATTCACTGTTTGAACATCAAACAAATTAAAGACTTTTCTTTGATGTCTTCACTTGATCACAAGAGTTAATCATGTCAATCTTGCAAATGATATATATATACCAGAATGTTAGCATTCTTTATATCATTTCAAAATGTTGAAATTCCTCACCTCCCAAAAGAAAGCGAGATGATGATATTGCTGTGAATGAATCCGATCTCCCTTCTTCAACATCGAACCACGAGGATGACAGTTCCGCCCCGAAAAACAAAGTCAGCCGTAAATTCTCTTCTAAATGGTTACAAATATTCCCGTGGTTAAGATATGATATTCCCACACAAAATATGTATTCCCAGGTGTGTTTTTAATCCATTTATTCCGTTTATATAACAATCGGTAGACGTCATTTGGTTAAAACAATGAGCTTTTACGATCGCCGCCATTTTGAAATATGTGCAAATATCTTTACATGTTATGGAGTTAAAATACTAGCACGATATTATTTGAGCTCTCAAAATATCAATACGAGTTGATAAGTTTAAGAATTATGTTAATTATTGTACGTGTGTATTACTTTGAATTATTTACGTGTGCTTATCATTCGGAACTACTTTTTCCCCGTGTATGGAGAAAATAGTCAACCGCCGAATAATGTCACGTACGCCACTGAGAACCGGGATTCTAGCACCAAAACATAATTAAAACCAAGTTACGATGTTCCTTGAGCATGAAAAATCTTGACGAATTAATGAGAATTTCAACTAGCACGTGCTTTACAGAAATGGAAATCCTGTAGAAACCGACGAGTATATACGGGTGATGTCGTAAACAAATTAAGAAAATACTGTACTTTCGATAAATGAATGCATCTTGTTATTGTTATACTTTATGAATGTATAAATAACTAAATGATAATAATTGATTACATGTGTTCTTTTATTTATTAGGGGGATAGGTGGGTGGGTATATAAATGTCGATGTGAGGTTTATTTTTTGTGTGACTGTCCTTGACCCAATTAAAGTCGATCGACATTCCGATAGCATGTAGTTTTTGGCTTCTTATTATGTGCACCACTTTCTCCGTGAGAAAAATGACCGGTTGGGAAAATTTTGAAGTGGAAGCCCTGGTATGTATATATGTGCAGCTTTGATGCCATGCTAGAATTGCCAAATACATAACTTGCTGTTTTACCACATCAAAAAGACTATTCTTTTTGGGTATTGCCATGATATTTATTCATCCTGTTAGATATAAACAATACCTACTTCATATGATCTCCTCCAAATCAAAGAAAGCACATCTTTTGTGTTTGCCTTTTATGAAGCAAGACAGGGAAGTATTCAAAGCATTTAAATTTCCCTAAACCTCTTTTTTTCAAGATATAAGCTTATTTACATTGCATGCTTGTAATTGTGTGGAGTAAGAATCACTGCTTAAAGATGCATTATGCAAGAGCTAAATCTGCATATTGCCAGTCTTTTTTCTGGCTTCAAATGTTACATAAATCATTATTTAGACATCTGTTCACATGACAAGCCCATAATCAACTCTCCAGACCTGTAGGTGGCTTAGATAATGAATGGATTAGATGATCAGAGCTATATAAACGGTTATGTCTAAATGGATGTCGCCTTATGAAAGAACTGACAGTCATGGCAATGGTACTGGGCACTCAACTATTTCTTGTCAAACTTTTAAACACTTATAACAAGTAATTTGACTGAGATTTTCAATATATTCATTTTTTATTATCCATTTTTAAACTAGTATAGAAAGAAGGGCCAGCTTTTTATCTAAATATTACATTACATGCATCTTTTTAATATTTGATTTATCTGATTTTAACGATATAAGAATAAAATAGATCAAGGATTTGAATTTTAAAAACCAAAAAAACTGAATATAACTTAAATTTTGATAAATTTCTTCTCAGTTTGCTCCATTGTAATCTGGCAATATAGAACTATCATTGTCAGTTATTTCTACTCAACATCATTGTCTATGTCATTAATCTGAAAACACTCAATGATGAAATTGATGGAATTCATGCAGTCATCCATTCATAACAAATCACAGACAATATTATTCAGATTTAATCAGAATTTGTTCACTTATTGTTTCAATATCTAAATTGTTATTGGTTTTCTTCGAGGATTGATCAATAAGAAGTTTGTGTTTTTTGTCAGTTTGAACTATTTAAGAAACTATAGGTTATAGAAGTTGATCTTTTACTGCTATAATAAATGCACATATTGTCTCTTTTTGCACGATCAACAACAGTAAAAGCGGATAAACAAAATCGCTTATTGAAACATGTCCAAAAGTTTGATTGAATGCAGGAATGTTAAGAAAAAATTGAATTGGATTCTTTTTGGAAGAGGTTCTAACCAAACCAATTTGGACTTGCCACTAATGCATATTACCCCTTAATGGTTCTCACATACATGAGATTTCCATTTTCTTTGTGATTTTGATTTCATCCTTTCTTTGGCACAATTGTCACAAATTCATGATTTTGCATGGAATGGCTTCTAATAATGTTTGAATATTTTGCTAAGGATATTGCCAAAATGAGCTTTTGTTGTCGGCGCTATCGATATTGCTATTCAATAGCTAAGAGTTGTTGATTTGGGGCCATTGTAGGCTGGTGGTAATTAAAGTTACTCTTCATCACATTGTCCACTCCTTGCCAACGTTCTATAGCTTTTCTAACTAAATGCAGAAATTGTCAGAAGTTCACTGGTTCAATTTATATTCTTTGATTGCATTCAAAACAAAAAGATATCTTTGCTTGATTTTTACAAACACTCGCCAGCAACAATGCCGAGTTAATTGCATTCCTTCAAGAATCTTTAACAACAATCAACAACTTGGGTCAATATCGACGTTTTTCTTTCTTGTCTAAGGCAAAATCTTAGCTTGTATCATTTGAGTTAAGTATTAAATGGATGAAATTATTTCAATGTGTTTATACTGGAACAACAAACCTCCGCTTTATGAATCTTTGATCGTTCCTTTAGTCAGTTGGATGTTGGTGATATGGAACTCTATCGCTCAGATGAAGAGACGATATACAGCCATATCAAATAACCATTGGTTTTTATTCGGCAATCCTCATGTAAGCATTTCCAGAAAAAAAGAAAAATATTATGTATTAAATCAATCATATATTTTTTTACTGAATGAGACGTCATAAACAAATGGATTTTTTTTTTTTAGGGTTCTTCACAATATAAGCAACTTTCTCATTTTTGTTTCTATATCAAGTCTTTTTTATATCCTTAGAAATATGCATTCAATTCTAATTTTTTTATACTTTCAGGACTATGTCTTCTAAGAGAAAAAATACCCCTACAAAATTGTCAAAAGATAATGTTGAAGGTGACGGGTTAAACTATGATTGTGAAACTGTAGATAGTGAAACAAGTGTTGACGTGAACCAGTCTTACCCTTCCCATTTAACTCGACAAGACCTCTACGATTCGGACAGTGGCTCAGAAAAACCAGCCAACAAGAAACAACGTCTCTTACAAAGTGTAAGGGAAGATACCAGTTCCGATTCGGACAACGAACTCAAATCAAACTCCAAATCCTTAAACAATAACTATATTCTAACAAAGTCCTCATTTGGACTGCATAAGAAATCTATGGAAAGTGTGTTACGTAAACTTCATCCTAGATCTCTAGAAATGGAAGAATCAAATGAACTTCCATCGGGTAAAACAGACAATACTGTGATAGATCAAGTTCAACATCTACTACAAGAAGGAGCTGGTATTAAAGACAAGGAACAACGACTTAGCGAAATGATCTCCCAACTGCAAAATATTAAAGAAAATCTCCACAAGCAAAAGGTATAATACAAATTTTATTATAAAATACCAGTGGTGTGACTGCCTCAGGCATCCATTTGATAGGGACATCCAATCAAAGCATGAAATTTAAAATATTTTGAAATTTGCCCTATGTGAATTTCACATAAGTCCTGGGTTCCCCGGGCATCACCACGGCCAAATACTCTCCCTAAACACTAATAGCCAAATTAGCTTGCAAATTTAGAACATTACTCATGTAATTTTAGTGGCTTAACTTTTTCTAGAACTGGTGGTCTTGATCATGGGTATTGTAATTCAACCTCGATAAGAACAAATCTTCTATATAATACAAGTGGAAAGTGCTAGTATATATTTTATAACATCAACTTGTTTGAATTTTATTGATGACAACTCATTTATTACTTTATTGAACTGCACTTGCAGTAGTTTTATTAAATTTAAATTGAACTTTAGATGATGGTGCAAAAGAAAGATCCCTCTGCAGTCAAATTATACATTAAAATTTAATTTGTTTTCAATATTATCAGCTGTTAGCTCTCACATTTTGATTGCATGCATATGGTATTTGTGATTTTCTACGCCTTTAGGTGCAGGTGTGAACTAGATTAGATGGAGGGAATGCCCCTGCTCTCTGAAACAATTAAATAGTTCAGATATGAATCTTAGTACAAATAACATTTCTTTCCACACACTGATGAGATAAAATTAAATGTCTTGAAAAGTTGTGGCTGTGGGTAACAAGTTACAATTAATTGAAAGTGTTCATTGCTTTGGCTAATTCTATATTCAATCTTTATACCATATGTATATGATTTGAGAGTTACTAGTGTTTTTGTGTTAGTAGTTAGTCCTACTTTACTTGACTTTTATACTTCAAAGTGCCTGCCCTTAATTTTCATAAATTGATATTGATGCAGAGGTAAATGAAAGACATCTGTTCACGAACAAAGAATAAACTGATTATGATGACGTCAAGTTTTTTGCGGAGGAAAAAATTGCTTTAATTTTTTGCTGATGTCTTGTAAGAGCTATTAAGGATTGTAAATTGAATTATGATGACGTCCGGTTTCAGAATGTTAGAGTATTGTTTTACAAACCAAAAATGTTCCCAAGCCCTCTTACTGCTACATAATGAATACAAAATTAAGAATTCCATCTGTTTTCTGATCCTTATATCACAGAGTTGAATTATTCATTAATTTTAACAAATAATTCTTAGCTGCATTTTCTAACCCCAAAATAGCATACATTATTGGTATTCCCTATTGTATATATTGAATTGATATTGCATATTTTACCTAGAACCAGGTAATCTCTATATTATTAGCTGTTGTGCCAGTACTATACTGGATTTAATTGCCGCTCTCATTCTTTTCTCAGCTTGTGGACAGTTCTTTTGTGACTTGAATCGGCCATTCGTGACTGAAACTCGACGACCCAGTTGAATATGTTTAGATATTTTTTTTGAAAAGTTATCAGGGTTATTCAACTACCGTTACTAAAGCTCAACTATATACAGAAGGTCACCTTGTAATGAAAAAAAACCCAGTGATTAGATTGATGTGTATCAATTGCTTTATTATCACTCTTTGAAATTTTTCATTGGGAACTTTTTGACTTTATTTGAATAGTCACAAGGATGAACTCAATATCAAAACTTAGGAGTCACCCTTCAATTATTTTTTGAGTTATTGCCCTTGTCATAATATAACCTTGAAATAAAATTAAGGCTTTTTGGATGGTTTTTATTCAATCTGGTTTTATTCAAGCTTGCTTAGATTCTGGTTAAATTCTTTACAAAGCAGCAAAAAGAGTACAATAGTGACATCCTTTCTAAACATCTCAAACAGCTCGGGTTCAGTCATTGCCTGGCAACCTATCTTTCTATCCATCTTTCTATATATTAGTTGCATGTAATTGGTGCTTGTTTCGCTTGAAACATATACAAAAATACCTGAAGTTTGGTAGTTTACCCTTGAAATACAATTCTCCATAATCTCTAAAGTACACAGGGTGTTTCCTGCGGTTCCTTTATTAATAATGGCAAATGGACAGGGCTGTCTATTGCCCTCCTTCATCTTAGACTCTACACCACTATCTTGATATACTGATATTTGTCTCCCCTGAATATTTTTACGAGTGTATATTTTTATTCAAAGGGACTGAGCGGAAACAATTTACTGAGATTTTTTAAAAAAAATTTGAGTATATGAATTTGATATATAGGCAATTTATGAATAATATAATGTTTATTATACGAGTAATTTTGTTGTTGAGATACATTTCAATAATACTTTTAAAGAGTGTCGCGCTTATCATTTCATCTTAATGAGAAGCAATTCTTTGACTTCCTGTATTAATATACAACAGGAAATTGATCTTAATTCAAAGCTACTTTATCTCTAAGAATCTCAATTTGATTGGTTCAAATGATATCTTTTACATTGATATTGTTACACAAAACATTGCTATAATAGTAGCCTAATCATGGCCACATTTTAATTTATGAGTGAACAAATTTTCATTAACTTTGTTAACGATTATTATTGAAAATTTTCATGTAGAATTAGAACTTTTTCTTTTCTATCAAACTTGAAACACCTGGACTTTTTAATTTCTACTCCATAGTAAAATATAAAGCATCAATTAACTTTTATCCTTCATATTTTAAAAAAAATGGCTTCATTACATTGACATGGTTATGAAACATTGCCAAATCTGACCAACAATATTCATTATTCTCATATTTAATAAAATAAAACTACAGCAAAGTTAGTTATCTTTGATTAAACACCTGCAAACTGTATTAAGAACACCCATCTTTTTTTACATTGCAATCTGTGCTATATGATTGTTATATAAGAAGCAATAAATGATTGTGTTGCTTGAAATGTTTGGACATTTTTAGAAAAATATCTGAAGCACGGCCAAATGATTTGGAATAAAATTATAGTAGATAATAAAAGTCTTGATTGTTAATAGAAGAGACAGTAAAGATGGAAAGAGGGATTTTTTTTTCTGTCTTTAGTTGCTTATTTTGTCAGAGTTCTCTTCTTCTGATTTATTCTGTCAATAACAATAAATTTCTCTTTGATGTTTTTGGAAACATGATGGTAAAGAGTTTGTCTGCTAGACCAGTTAATCATGTCTTTGTTCTTTCTGTTTTTCAATTTATGGTAGTAGAAGAAGTTATGTGATGTTGGAATTACCCATAAGGAGAAGGAGATAGACACCAAGACAGGATGTCGGATGGTTATTTCGCCTAATCAAAAACACCTGTCTGGAAAACAATTTCATGGTTGACTTATAACGTGTATTTTTTAAAAAAAAAAAAAAAAAAAATCACAATTAATCCAACTAAGCTATTGTAGTGAATTAAGTTGTGTTTGTTGATCGTTTGAGGTTATAGAATTTATATATTTAAAGTTCTACCTTATTTTGTCTGTTAAATTCTTTTTAATGTGTGTTTTCTATGTTCATATGGGGGCTGGGCTAGCAATATTTTTGAAAAGTGCTATATTTTTTTATATTCATCCAGATACAAATAGTAATTAAAAGTTTTTACAATTATTTTAAAAAAGAAATGTATTCAGTTCTGCTATTGTGAAAATGGGACTTGACAATAAATTGTCTTTATTCGTTTTACCACATCTGGACCTGCTAGAAATATCATTTAGGTATAATAAATGAAACATTAAATTCATGACAACTTGATGTTTATCAATGAAATATTTCTCCTAAATCTGTATTTTTGTGGTTGTCCACTTTTTAAAGCACTCAGCTAATTCAAGCCAAATGTTTTAATAACCCTGAGATTAGACATAGGCAAGGCAGAAGAACTTTGACTTGAACGCTACCATTATTTCCCAGTTATCTCAGTAAATTCTGGTAATGACCGACCCCTCTTGTGTGTTATCAGGAGGAGAGTAAAACAGAAGTGTGTGGAGCCATGTGCTGGGAGAGGGCATCACATACAAGATAGCCACAGATTCAAGTAGCACTACTGTCTTTCAACAAGTTCCATTCATAACTAAAGGAACACATGATCACAAGCAGACTTACATCTAAATACTGAACAATATATTAATCGGCTGTCTGTTTCGATAACACTTTCTTATTGTTAATAAGGCAAGGCGTACATGCTATACAGCATAAACTCACTATTTATATGATGAATGATTCACCCATTAGAGGTCCTAATATTTTTTTTATATCCACATGATGTATATATAATATACACATTTATTTATATATCATTGTATAGAGCATTTCTTGCCCTAACTGTCCTAAATAGATTATGAAAAGAGCATACACCTCCAGTGCCGAGAAAATCAGAAGATGAAAAAGTTGGGAGATAATTCATTTCTAGACGTAAAGATAATTTTCATGTATATTATAGATAAACGCTTTTATATTTTGCCATTCTGAAAATTGAGAAAGAACTGTGCATATAATATGCCATTTTTATGTCTATCTTCGTCTTGATCATGGCATCATGTAATGGTAGCTACAACAAAGAATTCATCCTGTGTATAAACATGGTGGTTTTATCCGATCATTTCCACTTATTTTTTCACAAGTTATCAGTTAGACTTGAAAACAATACTGGAAAGGGAGGAATATCAGGTAGCGTGTGTCAAGGGGGGCTATCTTAAGGGGGGATGTCTTCTGTTAACTTTATCATTTGTTTAACCAGCAGGAGACATTGACGTATACACAAAGACGTTTTTTTACTCATCAACAATACATGGGTTGGCCACAATCTTGTGATTATTATTCTAAGAAAGGATTATTTCTAACAGATAAAGCCTATCTCTTTCAATATTTCATAACCCAAAACTTTTTTCGAAGGATATTCCTTATTGTTTGAATTTTTGTTTTCTTAGACATCAGATATGTAGGTATCCATCAGATGAAATTATAGGTTTAGATTTTTTTTTTATTCCATTGGTCCAGTGGAGGAATGGGCTCATTCGGTGTCTTCTGTTAGTTGTCTGAATTAAACCATTCACATCCCTACTATACTTTGAACTGTTGTGTAATAAACAAAGTACCTGGAGTAAATACAAGAAGGTTTTTATATGCTTTATTTTGTTTCGTTATAATGTTGGTCTTTGCGTAAATTCATTACATCTATAAAGTCTGCAATAATAAAGATAATTTGAATATCTTAATTCTGATACATCAGTCAAGTATGGCTACCATACAGCCTTTTAATTGGTTTGTTTATGAAAAAGGACAACTTCATTAATTGTCTTCATTTTTGAGTTTGTTGTAGTTTTTGAAGTTTGCAGATGTTGAAAGATAAAGAAAATTATATTATTTAGTTTTAAAACAAGCAAGGCGTCTGTGTTCTCTTAAAGAATATAAGATAAGGACAATATCACAACTGTTTTCTTAAAGCATTCTTGTGGAAGGGAATAAATATATATGAAGCTTATCTGATCACAGATGATTTACAGTTAGAGTGTTAGATATGAACCATAACTATAAATTTGTGTGGAAAATTATCATCTTTGATGATAACATGCTTAAATACAATAATCTTTCTGTTTTGACTCATTGTTGTTGAAATGATGAAAATAAATAAATGCTTTGCAAGATTCGTTCAGATTGGTTGACAATTGGAGTTCTTGTATATCTCTGATTTAGCAGTAATAAATATAACATGTTGAAATAATTTTCTCTTAAAGAAGGAGGCTTTGTTTTATTGATATATTTTTCTCCCACATATAAAAAAGTTTAATTCTTTTTGTTGCAAAAATAAAGAAAACAGGATTTTTTTTTGGTGTGAATACTTGTTAACTTGCAGTTCATGTCTTTATGTTTTTTAGAAGTTTTTGTGGGATTTTTTTAAAGCTTTTTATAGATTGTGAAATGGTTGACAATTGTTACTAGTACAGCTATAACAGAGTTTGACGTCTGAAGAAAGATTGTGTGTTAAGTTAAAAAGTCATTATCTACTTGTGTGCTGTTTGGTCTGTCCTTCTGCAATTATTCCTCTATTCACTGTTTCAACTGTTGCAACTTGGTGGAAGTGATGAGAGAATGGTCGCTGGGCAGACTAATGGAATTTAGGAGAAAGGTTGAGGAATTGTCCATTGTTGCAGACAGACACTGAAAGCCAACCCACGGACCCATTTCCTGGTCTCAATTTGGCTTTATTTCTTTCTTATGAAGTCCATTTTCTTGTTACATGCGTGTAAAGTAATGCGACTAGAATGATGGTGTGATTGTGAGAAGAGAATATTGTGCTTTCAATAGAATAAATCAATTTGTATGTATTACACAGCCACTATCACTAATCTCAATAATGGCGTACAGATCATGATCCTGTAATTGTGAGCAGGAGCACCGATAACAACCATTTCTTGTTGATGCAATAAAACAAGTTTCTAGCATTTCACCTTAATTGATTGTAATATTTAGTGTCAACTTTTGGTGGGTATATAAGTGACAAGTGACTGGTGGGAAGTTTGATCAATCTTGACGGGTTCAAATTCATGATCTACAGAATGACTTCTTCACATTCAACAACCAAAAGTATTGAAGCGATTTTAATACCTACATATATAGCTAGCCAGCTAGACATTTATCCAAATTATCTTTGTGGCCATATTTATATCAACTATTATCTAAATCTACTTGTTTATATATTTTCAGAAAGAAGAGCCCTTACAGAACAATTACACAAACAACAACTCACAAGAAGCAGGTAAACTTCTTTCATTAAATTTGGCAATGTTGCTCTCAGAAAAAGGAATTTGCTTTACAGTAACAATAAACAAAAATGTACAGGGGAAATTTTTAATGAATGAAATATCAAAGATGCATTATGTACGATTTAGATAAAGAGCTCACTGTTCTTCCAAAATAGTTCAAAAATAGAAAATACATTCAAATCATTTTATTTTGAGCGAAGTTATCTCTGTTCAAAGTTTTATCAAGATGTAGCAAAGATTATTATTGAAAGAACCATGCTTGTTATTGGAGCCTAATAGCCTTAATTTGCCAATTTTTAATCAAATCATTAAAAGGTGGCCATTGTTAAATCCATTTAAATATGTGCCATCTCAGTGGTCTAGAGTGTTGATTTTTTGGCATGTGAATGAATGTCTAAATAATAGTTTATAAAACATCTGAAGCCAAAGTAAAGACCTGCAATAAACAGGGTCAGCTGTCACACATTGCATCTTTAAACACAGGAATGTTATTCTAGATTCACAAGAATCAAGGTTTTAACAACCAAAATTAAAACAAGTCACGCATCCCAAATGTTTTAACCCAACAATATGTATTATTGCCCTGTAATTGGTTTTGATTAAAAGATTCTCTTATTAATTTCTATCACACAAAGTGCTTGGAATTACTCATTCATTACACTTAATACAGAATGAATGGGAACCACTTCCTTCCATACACTATATATAAAGATTTTATAAGGGGGTGAAATGAAGATATGGATATAAAGATAACCAGAGACAACTTACATTTGAAAAAAAACAAGGTTGATAAATTTCTAGCCGTTAAGAATTGACTTTAATGGCTACCTACAAAGATAATTAAATAGTTTCAGATAAGCTTCACAAATGGAAGCACCCATTTTCTTGTCATGTATGTCTTTACCATATTTTTTATTCAGCTATGAATTGGCTGAGACATTCCATGTTTGCCTTAAAACAATGACTCCTGTGAGAATTATGGGTGTTCCCACAGTAATTTCTGTCTCAAAAGCTATTGCCCAAATTAAGGAAGAAAGTTGTAAAAGTTTGAATTATAAGGAAAATTACACAGGAGCAAACAATAAGTTGTTAGAAAGAGTCTGCTATTGTTTCTCTACAGACATGTATAATTATCTGTTGGGTAATTGTAGTTATTTTACCTTCAGCATTAAATATGGTGTTGAACTGTTATAATAGTTATTTGACAATGATTCACTATTGCATGATCATTTGTAAAAGTCTCTGATGAAACATGTATTGCTCATAATAACAGTAATTGTAGAAACAGTCGCTTGTACCAGTAGATATTAATATTAAATAACAATTCTGATTTAAAAAGAAAGCACAAGTGTGAAAAAAGATGAAAACATAGAATTTAATAAATGAAACCTGCGATTATTGGGTCTTTTTTTTAAATGCTATAAATTTGGAGTAAGTGAAAATGGAAATTATGATCTTGAAGTTACAAGATGCAACTGTTTAAAGGACAGAAGTGCCAAAAGTTCTGGCTAGAGTTAATCTACAAGTCAAGGAAATTGTATAGGAATGAAGTATTGTGTGGACTGTTAATCTGATAACATTAAATTGCCTGTCAAGGAGGCGCTGGAGGTTTAAAGATAGGCCAGATAAGCAATGGCTGCATTTGGTCTGTCAGTTCCCTTGTCTTAGTCCTTCCTACTGTTTAATACTACATTCTTCAAGCTGAAATAATGACAATATCATGATATCCTCTCTATCTCATTACCATTGTTTCTCTATTAACTCTTTCACCAATACTAAACCTCATTAAGTTTTTAAATTACGTGTAACAGATGAGGACAACTTTTCCTCAGATTTCAAAATCAAGCATGGTGAGATCATTCACATAAAAATCATTGCAATTATTGAGTCCACATTAACATTCTGCTTGTGAAAAGGAAAGGGATTCACATGTTTTATTGTAAAACTTTGATGGAGATATTTTTCCAAGTATTTTTTATCAATACAAAATGTTTGAAATAAAATGCATTGTGAAATAGATTTTTATATCACTGACTTCTACAATGAAGTCATATTGCAGACAGACTTTTCATGTTGTTTTATTTATTGAAATATTCAATTGGACAGTATTATTTATGTGGTCTCTTGTGAATGATGTTAACATTTTGTTAAAATAATCAAAGTACTAAACTAATCCATTATCATTGGCTTATGATATTCCCATTTTTCTTCAATATTTCATTACCATGCCAAAATTCCAAATGTCTTCTGGTTGCCTTTAACAAGACCAGGTTCCAGTTTGATTAAAGGAGCAATTGAACATGTGGAATTTAACTTATTATAATGGTCTTCTGATGAACTACAATTACAATGGTCAGCAGTTCATTTTAAGCCTGTGATTGCCTCACGGGAGTATTGGTCAATAGATTATGGACATTTAACAGCTGTAAGTCAGGGTTAATTGGCCATGAAATCTGAAGCCTTTGTTTCAGACTCTATAATTCATTGTCTCAGATTTCCTTACTACAGTTGATGAGTTTCAGATTTAGTAGAACTAAGTGTAACCCTACACCCAAGACCTTGTAACACCCTAGTGATGTTGAGAGATTTGGTACCCAAACTAGTCCTTGGTTCATCAATTGTTTCCCTGTAATATTATTCTTGATCAGATTCCTGACAACTGTTGCTTGATCTTGGCGTTATCCTATCTTTAAATAAGCATAAAAACAAGGTTGATTCTTTCCTTCCTTCCACCCACCATACCATCTTATGGTATCAATAAGTAAAAACATATATTAACACTTTTTGTGCACTGTTTCGATAAGTAGTTTACCAGATCTCACTTATTACTGGTGAAGTTTATTTACTTTTATCCAATTTTTTCTGCTTTCTCATACATAACAGAAACTCATAGTGATTATTTAACTTTAACATGTTATTATACTTCCACCATTTTCACCCATATTATCCTCACCAAACAACCATATGCTTAATTTCTATCTGAAAAGATGGTTATTTTTGTCTCTTTCACGGTGGAGTTCCGCTTCATAGTTACCTAATCATTACAAATACCTCATTTTGATTTTGGTAGGAGTCAAATATCATAACTGCTACTTCTGCAGTTGTTTTTCTTGTCATTTTATAAATAATCCAAATGTTGTTTTGCCATCCTTGAAAGCTATGTACAGCCACAATTTCTTGCTTTCTACATTAATGTGTTTTAACTATCCTATATTGTTCAACTTGAGTAAGCAGGTGTGCTTAATGTCTTATTAACGTGTCACAAGAGGCAGGCGCAAAACTTTTTACAAGTCATATTTATCGTTAAGATCTATATAATCATATAATAAAAGAGATCATCTAGATTGTAGGGAAAAAAACTATTCTTATATTTATATCGTAAAGGTTCATTGATGTATAAAATCCTTTGATGGCAAATAGATATATCAGACGTAAAGTTAGCCCCTCAAAAAATATGAAAAAAAGAATGAACTTTCAATATCTCTGATTAGATTAATAATAATGAAGACCAATCAACAACATTTGATACACCTTACGGTTACTGATCAGCAGGATGAAGTAGTTAAATCTTTATCATTTAAATGATGACATGAAGATAATCACATAGATTATCAAATTCTAGATAAATCCAATCTCTTCTTCATCTATAAAACTATAATCCTCTCTTAAGGCCCTAACATGCCAGAATAAATGTTTAATATAGAGTTTGGTACCATAGACAATCAGAATTACTTAACTTATTAAATAAGAACCGTTTAATTTGGACTCAAGGCATGGTCATTTAAAGTTTAGATTGACTTCTATTGATTGTACACTGCCATCTTTATGACTTACACGAATATATAATAATAAAAACCTTTTCTTCTAAAAGTTTTCTTTTTAACTGTGTTTGGATAATAAAAAGAATCTTTACATTAAAATAGTACATATTTTGAATGATCTTGAATGTATTTTAAAATGTATTTTAGATTACTAGCAAACGTTTGTGGGGAAAATATTATGTGTTTGACAATTAAGCGGTTGTAAATATGAAAAGATTTGTTAGGGATGGTAGGGTCTAGTTATCTATTATATTACCATGCTAAATTAACTGTGTAAGCTATTTATCCAACTTTCTTTTCAAAATAACAATATTCGGTTTCAGCAGTGAAAACAAATAAAAGTGGCATAATTATCTTTTCTTGTTCGTAAAGTGGAAAAACTACTCAATTTGTCTGGTGAAATAGGAAAACAGAATCTAGTAAAGGCCGAATATTTTAAATATACAATATCGTCTTTACATATACATCAAATATAAAATGTTTATACATTCTACAAAGCAGACGACTTATGATATAGGTAATTCATGTTTTATGAAGACATCGTGCTATTAATATATGAAGTGTTAAATTTGAACTGATAAAAGTTGATGGCGGTAAATGATAAGTAGATGGCAGTAATGGCTTTGCTACCATATTAATGTCATTCTCCAGCAAACAACATTGTATCTCAATAAAACATACAATACCAAACCCTATTATTACTTTACGATTTGTTTCATTTCACAGATTTAACTTCTCCTTTAGGCTAAAAACTTGTTCTTCTTGGCCTGGAGACAGGCTTTAATATCAAAGATAGGAGTAAATGGTAAATGCAGGTATCTTTGCGGGGGCGAATATAATTTGTCATTGATTATCTTTGATGTGATAAGGGTATAATAGAAATAATTGTCATATACATATTGTTCTACAGTATGATAAGTGATGGGGAAATCAGATAATCATCTATATTACTTAAGGGCAGATTGACCAAAAGGTGTTAATTTTAAAGGTGGGTTAAAAGATCAATGATTAAGGAAGGTGTGACTTAATGTTACCTCCACCAGGTAATAACTCACACTTGAGAGTATGAAACTTCTTCCCATTTAACACCTTGAACAATAAAATAGAATATAAATGATTAACTTTAATTAATTGGTCTGTTAGGCCTATAGGAAAACAAAAATCAAACACTTTTAACTTTTCTTTACACTTTGATGTGACATATTGAATATTTATTATTGTCAGGTGATTACGGTGGTGTTAAAAAATTCATCCTTTTAGTCTGTAATGCGTAATTGTTTGATGAATTTCTATTGTTCTCATTAATTAGTTTAAATTAGACTAATAGATCAAAATTATTTTAATAGTTAAAGGTGTCCAATTTATTTAATGCTTTGAAATTGCAAGCATGAGTTACAGAATTCAGATAAATTTATTTATTTAGCAACAAATTGGACTATAAATAATGTTCAATTTTAATAATTCAAATTTGATAGAATTTTTTAAACAAGACTAAGTAAAATCTGGTTGTGTATATAATATTATTTTATTACCAGAAAGATAGGCATACTAAAAAAATAGATTTCTTCAATCTTAAATTTCATGTTATAACTTCCAAAGTCTGAAATACAGCTTTTATTTGAATGTTTCTGTTTTTGAAATCAGCGGTGCCTGGTCATGATAGAGGTCTGTTTTCTACCATTTCTCTATTTAATGTCCAACAAATGATGATAATATATCAGTGTTTATATATGGAAGCTAGATAATGAGATATCCTGTTTTTCAAATGATAGAATTGTTTTGCCGCGCTCTCATTCTGATAAACATTATGTTTGAAATTCTCATAATGGCTACTCTTGATACTGTTTTCGAATTACTTCCCATTAACAACTCTTATTTTGTATAACTCTTTTTTAAAACACATAAATTCACTCAGGCTTGTATTTTATGTTTTATTTGTTTAAACTTTACTTCCTCCAAAAATCCTTCAAGTTTACTTATTAACATCTTATACTGTGCACAGATTTAAAGCTAAAACCAAAATATCAAAACGCATCACCAGAACCGTACACGACAAAGTTTTCATATGTTTGAAAATAATCTTCAGAAGAAAGTTGTTTTGTTTTTAAACAACAAACAACCATTTGAGCTTGACACCTTTTTTGACAGTAAATAATTCTTTAATGAGTTAAACCTGGGACTTTAGACGCCCGTCTGAAAGAAAGCCGCTAAACCAAAGTAGAGGATTGAAACACAAAGAATAGGGTCTGGAGGTACTCTTGAAGTCTCATTAGTTTAAATGTCCCACAATGGCGGAGGGGTAATCTATGTACATAGAGAATTAAATGTGCCGAGAGTCGTTGAATTTATAGACAAACAAGGGACAACTCCCTTAGTTCCACACTTATAAATAAATCATTAACAGTAACTTCAAAGAGAAACTGACAAAGACATTTCATATATCCTTTGTTTTAGCATGAATTATCCTGGATACCATACTTCAACAGATTATTACATTTTAATCACTTTTCAATAATAGCAACTAATATTTTTAAAATTTTCTTGGCATTGCATCACAGTGTCTGGAAAAGAAAAAACTTTTAAGAGATACATGTACATTAAAGGAAAAGATTGTTTTTCTGCAAAATTTTCTAACTTGCATGTCATATATTACGTAATTGATTTCAATTTGACTGTAGCCAAGATTTCTATGTGAATTGCGTTATCACTCAGAATAATATATCACAATAAAAATAGAATTAAATATCAAGTAGGATCTTGGATTATCATGGCAAAAGGTAAGAAATATCAATCGCTGAAACTTGTTTGGTTTAAATATACAATAGTAATGTAGTTACAGAATGTTCAGACAGGTTGATAAAATATAGAAAGAACTGTTAAAAGAATAAAGGAATTGAAAAACAATAAAATTAAAAGAAAGAAAATAACAGATTTGTGATTTTTTTAAAGTTTTTAACATCTGTATAATTATGTCAATGTTTTTATAATGATCACCATTAGCAGGTGATTTTTCAAAACAGAAGTGGTCATTGTTTTTAAAAATTGTTGACTTAGATCTGTAAAATGTTATTGTTTGATAATATTCTAGTGTTTTTTTTTGATATAAATATTTGTCTTGAAATGGGGTTAAAACTTATGATTTTATATAAAGTCAAGATAATAAACAAATGGTTATTTGAATATAAAGCATTTGGTATTGATATGTCTGATGCATGAGGTAGAATATGCGTAACACTTTACATCACATCTAAAATATTCAAGAACTAAAAATTCTTCATGAGTTTCTAAGTTTAAAAAAAAAGATTATAATGTAAATGGTGCTAAACTTTGGTTATTATGATATACAGCCAAGATAAATGAATTTAAGTAATTAGCAAAATGTCTGTGAAAATAATTAAATAAAATTAAATAATTAGAAAGCAATTAAATTTCTATTTGTCTTGCAAGTTATTGCATATCTCCTGCTGGATGTGTGAATGAAGTATTCACAGAAAGATATATTAGAATTCTTGTAGACTAGAAGATCAAGACGAAGGAAAATTGAAAAAGATAAATAAGAAAGTAATTTAAAATACAATATGTATAAAAGAAGTGAATATGTAAACAATAGAGGTTGTAGCCGTATGGTTTCAATCTAACACCAATAGTTTCCTTCCTGCTAACATTTCGTACAATTAACCATTGTTTTGTGAAGCCTGGTGGCTATTGTCTTTATACTCTTGTGCCTCTGTTCATCACCCATACAGTCATTAACTAACACTTAGCCTGGAGAGATAAGACCGTCCTATTAAAGCCCTGCTCCACACCACACCAAACATACTCACAAAACACTGGTCACTTGTTGAGTAAACTACATTGAATACAACCTGTATGTACCTTTTGTTTCACAGTGAACTTTTATGTTAAAATATAGGATATTACAACAGAGTTTATTTATATGATGGGTATGTTTATATTTTCTTGTATTTTGAATTTTCACAATCTTTTATTTGCCCGTTGTTTTACATTCTTGATGTATTTATTGGTACTGGATATAGATAATGATAAATCCTTGTCATGTTTTATTCATGGTTCACTGACAATTTTAACATTATTAAATGAATAAGATTCTATATGAATTGTTACACAGATTGACTGTCATCAGTTTACAGTTTTTGATACAATTTTTTAGATTTACAAACATGATTTGTGTGTAGATGATTTAAATGTTTGTTGTGCAGATCTATATTATATTGCTCTGTCAACTAGCCAGTTGAAAATATGAAGTAGGGTAAGATTGTTATCATCATTAAGAAGAACTGTAGAGAATAATAAATTGTAACATATATGTACGGTAAACAGTTACTAATTTATTTTAGCTTGATAACATTGAGAGAACACTCATTAAAACATAGCTAAAATATATTAGTAATCCATAAGTATGTGTTGTGGTTTAAGATTGTCGTACTCCAAAAGTATTGTTGTTCGTACTTGACAAAGTCTCTTTAAAATCAACTTGGATTATTTAAAATTTTGGATGAACCATGCTGAATTTATCTGTTGCTTGTCTGTCATATGGGGTCTTAAGGGGTTGAAATAAGACAGATATTACCTTCTTCAATTGTATTTACTTGTTACCAAAAATGTTCAGAAACAGGAGCTGGTCACTGCTTGTCCCTTGTAATATTTATTTATTAGGTTCTATAATGGTACGATGGAATGAATAATTAATTAATTTCTAATTTAATATACACAAACGTACAGTTACCGTTATTGTTAGTCCCCAAAAATGTTCCATGTATTTAATTTGATAATCTCTAACTTTCTTTTAGAGGCATATACACATGTCATGCTATCATATTAATGCTACATATGTTTTTAAATTAAATTTCAAACATTAGAATATTCCGATTACTATTTTCTAATTATTCATCATGTTTATTTAATTATAGAAAGGGAAGTACATGTCAGGATATATTTTAATTACAAATAATATTCCTCCAACACACAACAAATGATTATTTTTGAATAAAAACCTCTGCGAGTGTATCCTATAATAGGCTTGACACTGACATATAAGTTGGAAATCCATCAAATGTAGTTGCAAAGTAGTTGTTTGAAAAAATACAATCTGTCTCATTCTCCTAATGACAGGAAAGAAAACATGATGAAACATTGTAAACAGATGCAAAACAAAACACAGAAGATAAAAAATGAGGAAATGAGGAAAGCAGAATAGACTCCATATGTCTTAATAATACTTACAATGATTATGTATAGATACATGCATGGGTCCCACTGGCTCATTAGCTTAATAATAGGTGATTAATATTTTGTGTAGGCAGTTATAGGAGGTTTTAATTAAGATTTTGTTGCACTATGGATCTTATATTATTTACTAACATTGAGTTTAAGGCTTTTAATAGAACAGGGGAAAAGAATCATGGTAAAACTATGCATTTCTTGAAGGGATGGGTAAGTGATTATCAATAAACTTCCAGGATGGATCTAGTTCACATGAAATCGTGGTATCGGTCTTGTGGGATTGACAAAAGCTATACCTATACGTGATTCATATATTACATATTGTTTATTATTGACATCCTGCTTTGCAATTTCATGAATTTCTTATCTGGGCATATGAAACAAACATAATATATGTGATCAGCTTTTTGTACCTTGGGTTAACCATACAAGTAGTTAATTCCATCTGTTCTTAATGAGTGACTTCAAGAAATCTTAATTGATAAGAATATAAAAATTGCATATTTAACAAAGTTTTAGTAAGACATCAATAAGATATCATTTAATTTTTGCTAAATACGTTTTCCTGGTTCACAAAAGTTTTTCCAGAAAATTTGGGAAAAAAATAGAAGAAATAATGGGAGTGTGAACAAATGTTTTTATCATCTTTTTGACACATGGAAAATAAGAGAGTTAAATAAATGGCATATGGCTTCCTTATGTTGTTTGCCTCAAAACAATCTTGAAAGTATAGAGAGAGAAAACAAGGTTTATTCATTTTTGCATGAGGCCCATCTGCAGTTCATTCTGTTGTTATAATGTGGTGAATTTTGTTACCAAAACTGATATTTCCTCCTTTAGTTAACCATCTGTAAAGTTTTTTGTCCCATATTGAGTCTGTTGAAGCAACTGAGAAAATTATTCCACCATGCTAAGGGCTTAATCTGATGCAAATGGAATGGTCTACAGGTCCACCTTGTATGCTGTGTAAAAGACCTTTTCTCAGCAATGGGTCTACAACCTGTGCATTGTTGGCCCCGTCTCCTGGAGATTTAAACAAAGTTTACAAAGCTGTATTACATTAAATCTCTTCTGCATTCAATAAAATATGTAAGATCAGATAACTTTGTACAGAAAATTTTGTTCTTCAGAGTAGAATTTAGATTTTTTGGTTGGACTGATCAGTTTCATTATGAAAGAGTTGGTCATCATAATATCTCTCAAATTTCCATTTGCCATCCATTATGAAGAAAACAAGAATTTGATTAGGCTTTCATCGAAAAACTTTTTGAAGGACAGAACTCTTAATAGAAATTTGGCTCGAAGGCAAAAACTTTTATTTGAATACTTTTACTCAAACAATGTAATGAGAACTTCCTTAAAGTTATAATGTCATGGATTGAAACATTTTCTCTATAGTTTTTTTTTTATATATATAAGGGACTGTTTTTCAAGACTTAATGAAATGATGATGAATTTGTGTTAATTATGAATAGGGTTAACCAGATTATATGGTTAATAGTGCTATTAGGGACGTGGTACTCGTTTTGTTCCTATTTAATATTCTCCGAAGGAACGTTACCGATGTCATTACACCAAATCAAAAAGCAAAGAAACCAAAGAAAAAATCCACCTAAAGTGTTTGGTATGTGCAAATTCCTCGAGAATAGAGAAGATCTTTCGATTGGTTTATCATAGTGGTGATATCTGACCATGTGTGACAGACGGATTGTCCGATAAGAGCTTCTTGATGGAAGTGTCCTGCGCCTATTGTCTGCAACTAATGTAGTTCCTTATATTGGCGCTACATTTCCTGCTCTCAAGATGGAAGCTTAGTTTCAATAGCTCAAACAATCTTTAGTTCCATTTGAAATAAAGCAGTGGTGAATTCGTTAATAAAAGGAGTAGCCAACTGTTCTCATCTACTCCGCACATAATGGTAACAAACTGAATTGAAATTCAATCTGGACAGACCAGTCTGAAGAGTAGACCTCATTAGAAGACAGTAGATTACTATAGAAGCACAATGGAGTGGGGAGCATCCAATTATCTTGAGCCATGTTGGAAACTAAATGTAGAATTTCTATTATGCTTTCTTATATCACTTATCAAATCTTGACAAGAGCTTGTCATTAAGGACATGCCCATAATGGTAGACAATGTTTTATGTGCTCATCTACTTTTAAACTCAATTTTCTCCTTTTTTAAACATGGAATTTAGAAACAATCTGGAATAAATCTATTTTCCTACTCAATGATTTTAGGAAATAATCATTTAATTACAGAATTTTTTTTTTAAGTAAGTCTGGAACAACATTTTCCAAAATGTTGGTGCCAAAATATCATTAGAAGTAGGCCTGTGATTGTGGTAAAACTGATGGATACAAATTACAATTGTCTTCATCCATATGATCTATTTACAGAATTAAAAATCATTCCCCAGGTCTCAGGTTTTCAAGATCTGATTGCAAGTGTTGAATTTCATTGATACTGTCATTTGTCAGCATTATCTCCAGTGATATAACCGTATAGTGACTAGTGATTGGCTAAATCTAATGATTGACAGTGTCTGCTTGTCGCAACTGACACTCTGATTAACTCTGATAAAGTAATTGTCTTTTCCCTTTCTGGCTAGTTTTATTGTGTTTTTATAGAAAGCTAGGTTAAAGACAGGTTTAATAGAGCGGAAGTATAAAGTAGTAAGAGTTTATGAAGGGGTAAATGACTAAAGTAGATAGGTTGGATGTTAAGCCGTGCACTGGATAATTACATACATATTGTTATAATTAACACAATTCCTCAACTGGTTTATTTCATAGTCCTTGTAAGTGATCTTCAAATTAAAAAAAAACTTTTTGTTTTCTTATTCTTGGTTTTACATGAACAATATTTTACTAATAATGTTGGTGCTGTTATATCGTGATTGTGTAAGGGAGAATTGTAGAGTGCCTGATTTAACCAGTAGCTCTTGAATTAAACTCTACTACAAGATAGGCTTATCAAAGGACACACAATTTCTTGGGAGAAAAACAATAAATTGTGGAACTGGAAGCTACAAGTTGGTATGGGGTATTTGATAAGAAGACAATCAAGGATTGTTTATTGAAAAATAATGTAGACATGACAAAGCTACTCTGGTGTGAGAGATAATACCTTTATTTATGGTTGGAATTGAAATTCTATCCAATGCCCGTTATCAGTTTTAAAACTGATAAAAACTATTTAGGATCCGATTAAAGCCCCTTTTGAATTAGCATGTGCTCTCTACAAAACTAATTACCCAAAAAACTTGAATGGAAGAATTTCTTGAAATATTTCAAAAATCAGAAAAAATAGGTGACACGTAATCCTTTGAAGTAAAAGATATCTTTTCAAATCTCTTCTGAAAATCTCTCGAAATATAGCCAACATATTTTCTTTTAGCTGAATACAAAATAAGGAAAGGGTATAAAAAATGAATTCCATAAACTAATAGACACACAAGTTTTTACAATTGGTTAGATTTTCAGTATGGTTTATTATTGGGAACAACAAAGAACATTAGGTAATCTATGACTGGCAGTAAGAATGGTTTCTTGTGTTAGTCTAAACTGGGTCTGTTAGCTGTATTTAGGAGATAGGACTCTATCTAAACAAACCCGCTTACAGATAATGTGTTTCGTCAGTAGGAATCCAGTCTTGTGATTGTCAGGGTCATTTCTTAAAGCTTTTACTAAACTAGGAATCAAAGCCGATGAAGGTAGTTGTTATAATTAGCTAGCAGCTGTATTTTTCTTTGCTAGACTTGATGTTTCTCAAAACAAACTAGCGAGCATCTTGGGTCAAGCGGTGATGTGTAAAAAATGTCTTGTGTGTTGGCACCAATAGCGTGACCATAACCTTGTTTATTGCACTGTATATATCACGTAATCAAAAAATGTTTAAGTGTACCTAGGACATTATTTATTCAGATACTACCACAGATTAGAAAATTAAAAACTATTAGTACTCCACATTGATTCAATTCACAGTGTAACATTGTTTTTCAAATTTACGTCAACGAGCTCGTTCATCAGGTTTAGTAATATATCTGATTATGATATTAAAATTAGCAGCCCTGTATAGTTTGTTTAGATGATAGTGCTTTAAAAGTCTACATACATTGCCATCAATCTGTATAAAAGGCCTGTAAAATGTATCAAACATGCAAGCTAACTGTCTTGCCATGTTTTGATTAATATTTCCAGGAAATAAGTTGAGCTTAAGCAGACTCTTCTGTCTTTTTAACTAAGTATACATAAACAAACGTTAATTAGGAGAATAAGAGCTATAATTTTTGACATATGGTGTAGAAACCCCTGTTGTTCTTGATCTATAATAAATGTGGGAACCTTTTGTTGATATATGATCTACTTACTAATGTTCTCAAATTAAACTCCAAACAGAATACAGCTGCAAATTTTGTCAGCCAGCATAACGCAACAAGAAAGTCTCGCCTTAGTTGTGAGTCTCTCTCTCCTGGGAATTTTATTTTGAAGATTTCCATACGGAATCTAAGTTAATGATAGGGACATGCTATGTGTATGGATGTCCTAACAGATTTGCTTGAAGTCAAAGTTGAGATTATTTTTGTTAAGGCAGATATCTTGTAGTTGTGAAGTGATGGAAACCAGAAACACAGCTGGCAACACTGTATGGTTGGTGACTCAGGGGAAATAACTCTATTTTATAAATTGTTTGCACAAGCTGGAAAAATAGTCAACTGTGCACTTTATATTAGATCTGTTTCTGGTCATTTATTCATTCTTTTTGTATCTTTTCAGTTTCCTCAGTGAGTGGAGAATCACAAATTTCTCCCAAATCTTATCTTCAACGACCAGATGGCGGAAAACATTCAACTTCACCTCAGCTGGCCACCTCACCCTACAGCAAGTCACCTCAATCTCTGCCCTCCCCCACACACAACACCTCTTCACTGTTCAGAGCTCACACTCCCAGCTGGGACAGTAACTCTGTGTTTACTAGCACAAGAGGAGTCACAGAACAAGATGCACCACTCAACTTAAGTAAACCACGATACATGATTAAACAAGAGAATATTGGTGATTGTAATAATGATGGGGAAGCATCCATTAAAAGTGAACCAGTCGTCACACCTCCTCCTGCTCACAGTAATCACAAACGTCATCATCAACAACAACAGTCTCATACACCTACATCTGAAGTTCCACCATTACTGAGTATGGGATCCCCTTTTGGAATGCCAGCTCAGTATATAGCCAATCCTTTCCTCAGCTTAGCTGGTTCCATGCCCATGGCAGCAAGAATGGCTGGTTTATCAAACCACACACCACAGTTTAATGGAAAACATGAAGATTCTGTTAAAACAGTACAAGTAAGTCATTCAATTTATCTCAATGAAAAAACATATTTATCTTATATGATTGTAATATTTGAAAGAAATATTATTGTTTAACCAATCAAATGTATATCATTATTAACAAATTGACAACATTTATTTATTTCAGGAGAATTTGGTTCATGAAATGTTTGCTCGACAATTGGCCGCATCAGTTGGTGGTCCAGTTTTTCCAGGTCTTCATTTTCCGATGTATGCCAACACCCCGTCTCCTACCATGCCACCTATGTCTCAATATCCAACACCTAAAGATCGTGTATCCATGCCCTTATCCCCAGAAGATAGTTCCAATAGTTATGTACAACATTTACAAAGTAAGTTCTTTGAAGCCATTACATGTTATAAGATTACAACTTTACTTTGTTTAACCAAATAAATCCTAACTCATTTTAAACATTCTGGTCTAAATCACCACTCTTGAGTGGAAGAGATTTGGAATTATAAATCATAACTTTAAACCCTGTTAAGCAGGATTTTTGAATTATGAATCATAACTTTATAACTAATAATAATGTTTTACTATTGTAGGTAAGATGTATGGAGCTAAAATAATTCGCACTCAACGAGAAAAAAATGAAGCGAATAGACCTCATATCAAAAGACCAATGAATGCATTTATGGTGTGGGCTCGTGAAGAAAGACGTAAAATTCTTAAAGCATGTCCAGATATGCACAACTCAAATATCAGTAAAATCCTAGGTATGTTAAATACATTTTTATTATTTATATTTGGAATTAATTTGAGACTCTACATTATTAATATTAAAACAATTATTATCAAAATTCTAATAATTCAAAGTGATGTAGGCCTTCATATCAAATGTTTTCGGAACATGAATGACAAATAGGCCTACTTCCACTCCTTGGGTTTTAGTTTTAAATTTGTTATTTGTGTTTCAGGTGCCAAATGGAAGGGAATGTCTAATACAGAAAAACAACCATTTTATGAAGAACAATCTCGATTAAGTAAATTACACATGGAGAAACACCCTGATTATAGATACAGGTAATTATTATACAGTTTAAAAATAAATATTTAAACTTGCAGTGGGTATTTTGAGCATTATAAGGATATTATATCCTAGTCAATACACACTATAACATTTTGTGTTAGTAGGTAATCAATTATACAACTGGTAGTTATTGAATACACTTTCTTCAATAAACACCAGTAAATATAGGCCAAAAGAATATATATACCAGTGAATATTAGATATACACCAGTTGATAACACCAATATACACACATTATTATTTAATATACAATAGTAAATATGGGTCAGTGTGTATACAAGTTGCTGATATATACCTCAATTTGCATTCCACAAACAACAGTAAAATTCATCTTGAAAATAAGTTTGGTGGGGTGCTGCCACAAATAATATAATTTGTTTTGGAAACTAATATTTTGAATATTATTTTTCAGGCCAAGACCCAAGAGAACATGTATAGTTGATGGCAAAAAGTTACGCATATCAGAATATAAATGTATGATGAAATCACGTCGACAAGATATACGTCGAGTGTGGTATGGAGATGGTTCATCTAGTTTTGTTGAAGGTATGTTACCATTGCTCATAGTTTTATTAATGCTGGAATATTCCAGACTTGCACACCATATGAAGTTCAATTTATTTTCTGTTAATCTCACATCAACAACTTTATTATACCAGAAACAACAGAAAAAGACATTTTTGTTACATCTTAATAAGGAAAAGAATTATTGGCTAACGGGTCCCAGTTCACAAAGCATTCCCAGGCTAGTTAAGAATTTACTCAAAACCGTTTGCCTTATCTTGACAACTATATGTAGTCTTTTATAAAACTTTTGTTATTTTAATTTATCAAATACATCAATAAGAAACTATAGGTTATTTTTTGTGTTTCTGGTTCAAAGATACTTCTCATAAACAGTGATTGAAAGTTGAGTAAATTCTTTTAAATCTGAAAATCTTTTGTGAACTTGGGGTTGGTGTATTGTAACCGTTACAAGTTGTTTTTTTCTGCATAATATAGTTTCTGATATATTTAACTTATTTATTGTTTAATTTTATCTTTGTAGGAAGTGGACATACTGAATCAAATAGTTTCTCTCCTTTTCTCTCTTCAACATCCTCGGACAATAATCGTACAGATGTGATGAAATCCTCTCCATTTTCTCTCAATGGAGATGATCCAAGTAAAGAATCGTTATTACAGAATGGTAATTGTGTAAATGATTCGGGTGAAGAGGGTTTAAGTAATGATAGTATGGATGAAGAGGCATGTGATGTATCAAATCTTAGTTTTGGAAACCCATCCACCGCGGAGGAAGTTCAAACATAACCTCATAGACTTGTAATATACATTTAGACATTTTCACTGTGAACGTTTTGCCAAAAGCATGGATGGTATTAAAACACCATGCCTTTAGTGTAACTACTTGTATCATATGATGGTGCTAGAATTTGATGGATCTGATTTTTATACAACCATGGGATGATTATTCCAAGAACAGATCACTTAGATAAATATGGACAAAAAGTAATAATAAATAGTGCAGCAATAATAAAATAAATGTGTATTTTTTAGGTGCTTTAGATACTTATTATTTATAGTTTATATATTGTATAGAATAATTAATAGAACCCTTTTCTCTCAGTGATTTACGTATATATGTCAACAAAATGTTTCATTTTCATTGTAAATATATGAACATTGTGTGGCGTCCAACATTGTTTATGTTTTTGTATGTATTTACGGCATGTAGAGTCTATTTATTGACTACTGCCTTACAATGAGGCGTATTTAGACTTATGTTTACAACGATTTATTCTTGGGTCCAACAAAATATTTGTATGTGGGTTCCTGTTGTATGCGAGAGAATACATAGAAATATATATAGCGGGGACAACCTTTTCCAATGTATGTTACATGTGGACACATGTAAATTTGTTACTTATCGTGTATTATATATATATTTCTGTATATCTATTAGCTCTAATGTGCATTTAATTTAGAGCAGATTATAAACATGTTTTGTATGTATGATTGTGAATCGTTTAGATTAGCCTATTTTAATTATTGTGGTGTTTATTGTCCTTATATTTGTCCTGGTTAGAAGCAATGTACATGTTATTATTATTATTATTGTTTATATATGCACTGTTTTGTTTCATTTATGTATTTGTTGACATTGAAGATATAAATTTGTTACTAGAGTTGCATAAGAAAAATATATTTCATTTTTTGTATAACAGTCATTGTATATAGTGATGGAAGTGGGTGGAATACTGTAGTTATGTGTTCAATAAATGTGTACGTAGCAACTATAAACATCGGTGCAATTTCAGGCTAAAATAATGTTAGAAATTGAATTTAAAGACGCATTATGTAAGATTTAGATAAAGAGCTGACTGTTTTTTGGCATAGTTACTTAAAAAAAAATAATGAGAAATGAATATATTGAAAATTTCAGTCAAATTGAACAAAGTTATGGGTGTTTGATGTTTTGGCAAGATATGATTGTTGCTATAATAAACAAAGTATCCAGTTAAATGTTAGATTATTAAATGTCACCAGTATTCTAATCCATTCAATATCCCTATCATCTGATGACCTAGGGAGTTGATTATGGGTTAGTCATGTTAATAAAGTTTAATTACTAGTTTATATAACATTTGAAGCCAGAAGAAATTGCAATATAGGCAAATTTAACTCTTACATAATGCATTTTTAATAAATGACTTAACCCTCATGGACACAAGTCAAGTCTATCAAAACTCTTAATCTTGGTCACAATATATGATAGGATTCAACAAAAAAAAAGGTCTGTGACCTACGTTGCTGTCCTTGTCAATCATGTAGATTAATATAAAAAGTTGATGATGGTTAATGAGCTATTTTGTGAGATAATAAACATATTGTTGATATATTTCTGTTTTACTTTTTATAAGCATTTATTTCAGTTGATACTGTGTAGTTGTGTGTCAACCATATTTTCCAAGTTAAAATTGTTAGTTACTTTTATTATAGTGTGTCATGAGAGAATATTAAACATGCACTTTTCTTGTCTTCCAAACTTAGTGTGCAGGTTTATAAGGTTTTTTCTTTGATGATTGTAATTAAGTTAATTAAGCAATAATTATTGTTATTAATACGACTTTGTTGTCATTGTTAAACATGTGCCATGTGTGATTCAACTGCAGTAGTGTCACTTCTAGATGTAGTATAAATATATAGAGAGAAAGGGGTGGGGTAATAAGTACATCGATTCACTTCATTTTGTTATATTAATCTTAATTTATTTTGTTCTAAAGGACGGCAATTCTCTTTCAAAGCTACAAAAATTTGTGGAAACCATCAAGGATTTGTGATCGTTTTAATCAAGCTTTGTCATGTATTGTGTTTGAATTGAATATATTGGAGAATTGTACTCAACCACATTACATACAGGACATATTATTATGACAGTCATGTCAAATAATATTTTGTTTCTAGGTGAGCGACAAAGTCTATATAATATTATTATTATTTTATGTATTTAATTTTAAATCATGGTTTATTATACCCACTGTCTCATTGATAATATAATAGAACAAAATAAAATTTATTGCAAATATATTGTATAGATAAAAAGTTATATTATAAACCTAGAAGTTATTATATATTAATATTATATGACTATCTGTCAAGTCTTTACAGATATTAATAGATGTAATATTTAGCATGACCACTGACGAAACTCACCTGTGTACAAATTATACTGATCTCACAGCATTTTTAATTTATAGCCTTTATTTTTTATTACTAACAATGTCTTATATGTGGTACTTATTACCCTTGTATTCATAACAAAATTAATTCATTAACAAAATATCAACCCAGTATATCATCTTTCAAAAAAAATAAATGTACAAAAATCATTTCTTTGCTTTGTTTGTATTTGTCATGTCTGAAAGTTGATAAAAGAAATCATGTGTAATTTAATTATGTTCGTCACTGTAACAGATACTGAGATAAAAGGCTAAGCCTTCGTCATTTGGGAGTCATGCTGATATTTCAATCATGTCTATTCATAATTCTGTTACCTCTTCAACAAAATCTTGTGAAATGATATGAAATGGAGAGAGATAAATTGGGTATAATGTCCACTCAACTAGTTCATTTTGGGACTACCATATGGTTCGATTTTATTTCAATAAATCGGCATCGTGTGTGCGTATGGGTCTTTATTAGTGGCAGGAAACCCGGAAATATCAAAATCATGCCAGTTGACTCAATGAAAAACCTAATAATACACCCGCAAGCATTAACCATTCAGCCACCCAACCCCCCGATACAACAAGCAATCGCTAACCATCAAGCCACCCAACCCTGCTGATATAAAATGAAATGGAATTTAACATCCATTTTTGGGGCACCAACCTGGCTTATGGAGCAAGATTTTGACCGTGTAATGGCACTACTGCTTACTCTTTAGTAAAATTCCAATTGTTGTTGGGGTGGCGTGGAGTGTTCTTTCATGTGCCTGCCAAGTGCCAACTCTTACACAGGGTTTTGGTTTTTGTCCCATCCAAACAACTAGAACAAAGTTTTGATATATTATCAATATAAGGCTCTAACCAGGGGCTGTAATGAGTGGCATTTGATGAGTATTCACTGCAAGATAATATCCTTTCAAATTTGATCATGCAGTCAAAATACAGTTCTCTAAAAATAACTCTATTGCTATGGCATGTGTATCTATACAGAGACACTATTACTATGACATGTGTATCCACAGCATTATTCTTGGGTGAAATAGTAAAGAAATGAATTCAGTGATGTTGTTGTTTCTGTGACTTACCTACAGCTATCACAGAATTCATGGAAAAATTCATAGCAATTATTCATGTTCTCCACAGCACATATCTCTTAATTATTCAAACAGACTAAGACTGGGGAAATTACTTCCTTTATATCTTCGCCTGTTTACGTTCTGTGCCACGGTTTGGTGAATAGTCAAGGTAGTCCCCCCCCCTAATATATTCATCAAAATAGTCAAGATCAAAATGGAGTTACCTCCCTTGATGTCAAAGTTAACAATATTACAGGTTCTTATATTTGGCAATTTATTAAAAACACTTATATATAGTTCTTATATACTTACTACTTCTATATTTCTCATAAGAATTAAGTTAGAATTCATAAGAATAATAAAATAAATATAATTACATAATATATGATTATAAACAAACACTTGATATTTAACACAATTTGATTGTTATCATATAAAATTTAAAAAATAAAATACTATATACATGTATACTTTATGGAATTAAATTCAAATAAAAAGTTATGAGACTTGTACAAAATACCTGAACAATTCTGGATACCACACACACATTTTGATTATAACATTCTAGTCAGATACAAAAACAAAAGCTTGAACTTGTTTTTAACTATAATAAATTTCACAAAAATATCCTATCAAACCATCAACAAACATAATCTACATATTGGCTGGGTGCAGCTCCCCAATATTGGTTTCTATTTTCTTGGAATGATTTTCACCCGATTGACCGATAAGATTCTTTCCGGCTGTGTCTACTCTAAATCCAAAACTACAAAGAAATTGGAGGAAGAAATTAACTGACCAAACTACTGGATATAGCCACTTAATTTTACTAGACAATAATACTGCACCTACAAAAGGCGTTATTAGACCCGGAATTTCAATGACAATATTTGCCCAACCCATGGCAGTACTTCTGATTCTTGTTGGATAAATTTCTGGTGTAAATGCATTTAATATTGAGTATATTGGCACCATGAAAAAGTAACATACAACAACGACAACAGCTTTTAAAAAGTCTAATGGTAAGAATGCAAATAAGAGAAGTGCTATGGATGTTCCTAGAGAGAAAAATCTTAAACATTTAATTCTGCCAAGCATATGTTTCTCAATAAGAATCATAGCTAGTACTAAACCCGGTAATTCACCAATTAAAATGGTAAACATGTTGAAATATGAGTCTACACCCAAAGAATCAAGATATTCTGGTAAATAAATGGTTGTTCCCCAATATCCCATACTCTGTAGACACCAAACTAAAGTCATGGTAATAGTTCTCCCTCGTAATCCTGTTGACATTAAATCACATATATGACCCTTGTTCTGACTAGTTTCACATTTAATCTCAACTGAAAAATATATTATAACATATATATTAAAATTACACTGTGAGAAACCACACCAATGACAATTAATAATACGTTTCTATTGGCAAATCAAATTTAAATCCACCATATAATCTAAACGGAGAAGACCCACTATATGTTGATCCTTCACTCCATAGTTATAGGACTACTTACTTGCTCAGATATAATACGTAGTTGATCAGTATAATAAACAGTGATGGATCATGACGTAGCCGGGGCCTGAGGAAGCATAGTTTGCCAAGCCCTGTTCAAGATGAAGAACAAGATGAGTTGTGCTTGTGAAGCAGTTTCTTGGACCAATAAATTCAATTCTATAATTATGTTCAACAGAATTAGTTGTACTAGCATGATGATAGTCACCTACCATTTGTTAAATTTGTTTTATTTTTGGTGGCGATAATCTTTAGAACTTTCATTCCTTCTTGTTTTTTACCACTAGAGAAAAGATATCTTGGAGATTCATATCGAATGAAAAGCCGTAGAATGAATATAATAATAGATGGTATTGCTGATGCTCCCACAAACCATCTCCAACCCCATGTTGGTATAATTAACCAAGCAAGTCCACCTGTTAATATAGCACCAAGTGCACCAAAAAATGTTACAGCTACCATCATTGATCCTCGATGAAGGGGTGGAAGAAATTCTGAAAATAGGCAAAATGAATGGGAGTACAGTGGTATCTTGTCCCATCTAATAATCAAGTAAGTGCGTGTTGTGAGCGGGATCAGATGGGCCATCAAAATAATGATGAAAAATCACACATGCAAAGCATTATCGCCTCACCCTAATCGTATATATGATATGTAATTGTAATTAATGAGAAAAAATATTGTATTGGAGCTCCTGATTTTATAAAATTCTTGGGTGATCCCCAGAACTTAAACCAAACTTGACCTTGTCTCCACCTTGCTCATTTTCTGAACACCTCTCTGCTAATCTGAATGGCATATTTCTGTGGAAAAGTTGGGAATGCAGAAAAGTGAAAAGGAAATAATAGTACTAATGTAAAGCATCTAATGTAATGTTAAAAATATAATATTAGTATTTGGGAAACCAACCTAGTAGTAAGACAAAATCTACAGCTTCCAGACCTCCAACACCAAGTGACACCATTGATCTAATGGCTATTAATAAGGCAAAGGAAGGTGCAAATGCAGATCCTAGTCCAAACACACAACATATACCTATAGATACAATAAATGGAATTTGTCTGCCGTACCGGTCACTCAAGGTTCCAAAAACATAACCACCCAGTATTCCAGCAATTCCACTAAAGAAAGGTAACCATGGGTATTCATATTCCTGTAAATTCCATTCCTTTTTGGCGGGTTTACTTAAAAACACAAAAACTAAGATTTCTGAACAGGCTGCAAAGTAACCTCCTCCAGTCAAAAGAAGCATGATCACATGAAATTTTCCTAGTTTTAACTCGGTTAAAACTTCATTCAAATCTTTGCTGCTACGTTTACGATCTGCCTCTAACAAATCTGAAGAAATTTCTTCTCTTGAGATATTGTTCCAATTAGCATTATTGACATTACCATTGGGACACATCTCTGGTGAAACATCAAACAATAATGTATCATTGACGTTACCAACCTCATCTTTGGAAATATAACTCTTCTCTCCTCTTACTCTTACAGTGTCACATAAATTTGCTGAATTTGGAATCATTTCATCCGGTTCTGTTATATCTCTATTTTTATTTTCCATCGCGCTTGATCTGATAATAATTAATAAGGGATAAAATCTACTTCATAGGATTTGTGCATAAATCCATGGACCTTATAATACAAGGTCCATGATAAAACCCAAGTAATAGATGTTCAAAAATAGAATGGGCGTATTATTAGATCCATGGTTCCATGCAGCAACATTAATGCTATGATACATGCCGACTGCCGTTGTCTAAAATTGACAAGTCGCAACTGGTGGTGACCAAAAATAGCTATCACAAACAAGTGGGTCAAATGCATTACATATATGAAATATATAAGGTGAAAGATCGTCAAATGTATCCAAGTACACAAACTTTGATCTGTGCCATTCGCATACTTGACGGTTTATAATTTCGATAACCGTGAGATTAAAATCCAACACGTGCCATTTGTTGTTAACTTTACACTTGACCCCCTATAAAATAGTCCGGTGCCATACTCAAACCACTTACTTTACTATAAAACCTACCATAAAAATAACTACCTAGGACTAGGACCCCTGGTTACAAAGTCTGGGTTCAATAATGGTTTTGGGCGAGCAAGTTCATCAATATTTTTCAGGATTGCATAGAAAAGCCGCGAACACCGTCTAGTCGTTCGGATGGGTTAAAAAAAAATACACATATATACACATTGATGACTTGCATGTAAAATAAAAACTATTGGTAGTTGGAATTCGACGAAAAGTAGGTGGAAACGTAAAAATTCATCTACATTCCAGATGGTGCAGAGCAGGGCTCGAGCAAATTTTAAATTAGAGTGGATCTGGTATTGTCTCTGCCGGGTAGGAGCGTAATCAGAGTAAAACTGCAAAGTATAGACTGAATACTCAAAATAAAAAAAAATAAAAAAAAACGCAAACACAATAGACACTGTGAGTAGGTTCTAGTTCCTTTTGAAACTGTCTTTGGGCGAACAATGTCGACATCGTCCGCCCAAAGACAGTTCCTAAAGAAACTAGGTAGGTCTCTATAACTGCACTTGGATCCGGTAGGATGGGCGGGCCCGTAGCCAGCTCATAAAATTTAGGTGTGGGGGGCTACCGAATTTTTGGAGGTGCTGAGGATGTGGCCGTCTAAGAACACTTCTAAGAAATCATTATTGTTGGCGAAATATTTTTTTTTTTGGAGGGGGGGGGCTAATTCGATTTTTTTTTTGGTTTTGGTGTGTGTGTGTGTGTGTGTGGGGGGGGGGGGGCAGTTTCCCTTTTTCAAATAGTAAAGCAATGCTGTCCCACTACTTTATTATTAAAGAGAAATATTGAAAGGGGCTCTGTCTGTTCGTACACCCGTCCGTCCTTCCTTCCGCCCTGATTCTGTTACCAGATCATATCTCGTAAACCGGTCAAGATATATTTGTGAAATGCTGTACGCCAACGTATACACGGTAACCTTGGGTTTTTGTCCCATCCGAATGGCAATACACTGTCCCTGCCAGCCCCCCCCCCCCCCGGAAAATCTCGTCAAAATTTCTCGGCCAATTCCAGGATCGAAAGCTGGACCCCAGAATAGCGAGCGAACATCGTACTTATTGAGCCACTGCAGCTCCACTTTTCATGTTACCGTGTAGAGAAATTTGATTTCATTTCTGGTAATAATTTTATTCCAAGGCATATTTCATAAGCAATTCAAGATATCCTACAAGAATCAGTTTCACGGAGGATTACGAAAGTGTTCTAATATTTCTGTAAAAGATGACTGCCTTCAGCACGTGACGTCACAGCACGCGACGTCAATCATTGGCTCAATGGCGCTTGGATTGTTTACATAAGACTTTACTAGTTCGGGCAGAATGGTGCCTTGTACTCGTTTTAATACTAATTTATACTAACTAGGGAATAATTTTTACCTACAAATACTTCAAACGTCTAAAATATTTTAGAATTTAATTTGTTGCTGGAAAAAAGTGATTGTGGGGCCTAGCTAAAACAGTAGCTTTGCCTTTTGCTAATTCCAAATTTTCTATGGAAACAAATTGTATTTAGTTATTGGTTAAAGAGCACATCAAGTGCCCAAACAAAGTTTTCTGTATTTATAGTTAGTGGTTTTTATGCACTTTCGGGCAAGTTCACGCGAATCTGATTAAAATTAATTCAACTGTCTTCACTCAAAGTCGCATATACCCCCCCCCCCGTAAAACTATTCTGCCAATTATCGAAAACACTCTTAAACACCTCCAGGATTTGAGATAAAATTGCTTTTCTTTTCCACTTCCATCAATTTTGTCTCAAATCCTGGAAGAAACAGTAATAATTCGAATATTATAATAAACGTTTATTTGTCAAATTATTTCGTTCCAACGACCTCCCAAGATGTAGTCTAACATTAATATAGTCTACTTTGATATGTTAGTGATATTATGTTTTATGATGATCCATAACTCTGTCAAGTTAAAAATAAAACAAATTTTCCTTTAGCTATACGCCAGACATCGAAGAAGTGCTTCGTATTCACCAGGTTGTCGCGGATACCGATATGTAAATGACGATCTGTAATCGGGTAAACACAGCTATTTGTTTTGGGGGGGCCAACAACCCACTCTTACACACACCTATCTCATCAATGCCTAAATCAACCAGAATGATAACATGGAACTTATATTGATTTCCATCCAATTTAATGTCCTTATTTGAATATTTCTGACTCCAAAATGTCATTTATGGTCCTAAACGAGTGTTTGATATGCTCGAGTCGGAAAGTAATGGTAGTCGATACATGGTTATAATAAATCCTAAAAATAAAATAATGATCAACTTTTCATCTTTTCATGATATTATGTTTTATGATGATCCATAACTCTGTCAAGTTAAAAATAAAACAAATTTTCCTTTAGCTATACGCCAGACATCGAAGAAGTGCTTCGTATTCACCAGGTTGTCGCGGATACCGATATGTAAATGACGATCTGTAATCGGGTAAACACAGCTATTTGTTTTTTTTTGGGGGGGGGGGGGCAACAACCCACTCTTACACACACCTATCTCATCAATGCCTAAATCAACCAGAATGATAACATGGAACTTATATTGATTTCCATCCAATTTAATGTCCTTATTTGAATATTTCTGACTCCAAAATGTCATTTATGGTCCTAAACGAGTGTTTGATATGCTCGAGTCGGAAAGTAATGGTAGTCGATACATGGTTATAATAAATCCTAAAAATAAAATAATGATCAACTTTTCATCTTTAAATCCCCGTTCGTATATATTTTGAAACTTCCCTGGAATTTCAGTGAAAAATAAAATCAAATTGTTCCTAGGAGATATTATTCTAACCCCGGATAAATATTCCGAGGGTCGATTTAAGACGACTCTAAACGGAAGTAGTCTTCAACATCACGTAAAGTGAAACATGTGTTGGAGAAGTTCTGTTTACGAAAATGGTATCAAGAATCAGAAAATTAATACAGAAAAGAGTTTATGACATTCTATCACATAAAAATGGAACACTTATTGTTTTTGCTGGAATTATAATTGTCATTGTTTCAGCTTTTCATTTTGGCGAGGTGAGTAGAAAAAGCGTTATGCTACTAGCAGTTGGACTTCAGTGATTATGACAATATGAGTTGCACTAGTGTAGTAGTAGTGTCTAGTCACTCGTGGGGGAGGGAGGGAAAATTCAGGATAATTTAAAGAAACCAATTCTCTAACTCAGTATCATCCAAAATCATCAACATTGAAAACACGAATTATTTGTCAATTTTAATCAACGTTGATGCTGTGATCTTACCGGGAAAAGATGGGCTTCTTTCTTATCCAATATTTAAACTAAAGGGGCAATAACATTCTTGCTGGCTTGGCAGCGCCAGAAAATAAATAATAGCCTTATTCTAAGTACTAGATGTTTAAGTGTCCTACCTGTTGTGTAAATTATCCATTACAACCTATTTTACTTGTCCAGAGGGTTCGAAAATATTTTAAAATCCAAGTCAGATTTGAAAAGGTTTACGTTAGACTTTTCAAATCAATTGGTTGAATTTTTCCAATTTTTTAAAATAGGTGTGTTAAGATGAAATTTATATCATAATTTAATTGGAATATTCTAAAATAATACGATTTGTTGACCAGAATGAAGATTGGGACATATTTTACAATATTCCAATTAATTGATGATATAAATTTCATTTTTACACACCTAATTAAAAAATTGGAAAAATTAAACTTATTGATTTGAAAAGTCTAACGTAAACCTTGGATTTTAAAATATTTTTGAACCCTCTGGAAAAGTAAAATAGGATGTAATGCATAATTTACACAACAGGTAGGACACTTAAACATCTAGTACTTCGAATAAGGCTATTATTTATTTTCTGAAGCTACCAAGCCAGCAAGAGTGTTATTGTCCCTTTAAATTGGGTTTGTCCGTCCTTCCGTCACACTCTTTGGGACACAATAACTCTCATCCTAATTGAGCTAGAATGTTCAAACTTAGTGTAGGTGTTTATTAGGTCGATACCTTGATGGAGTTCGAAGATGCGGTTAAGCAGAGATAAGCAATTTGATTGGTTGATGCTTTGGGACACAATAACTTTAGTTCTTTAAATTAAGTGAGAGGGATGAAAGTTGGTGTATAGTTTCATTACATCAATACCTTGACTAAGTTCGATAATGAGCTTTTTCTGCTCAGGTTAAGCAGTGCGATAAGCAATTTGATTTTACATTAACTCTCCTTCTAACTGAGCTAGAATGTTCAAACTTGGTTTTGGCGTTCATTAGGTGAATAACTTCATGTAGTTCGATGATGAACATTTTCTGCTTACAGTAAGCAGAGATAAGCAATCTAATTGGTTGATGATTTGGGGCATGGTAACTAGGGTTATAATCAAGTGAGAGCAATGAAACTCAAAATACAGATTCATTTTATCATTAACTTGACTAAGTTTGATAGTGACAATTTTCTGCTTAGGCTAAGGGCAATACGCAATTTGATTGGTCAAGACTTTGGTACATAACAAATCTGCTTTTAATTGAGGTAGAATGTTTAAACTTGATGTAGATGTTCATTAGGTGAATGTCTTGACTGAGTTCAATGATTAACATTTCGAACTGAAGCTAAGCAGAGCTAATTAATTTCATTGGTCGATGCTTTGGGACAAGATAATCTTGATTCTATCTGATAGAGAGTGATGAAACTTAGTGTATAGTTTGATTGCTCGATGCTTTTAAAAAAAATAAATGTGCGATTGATTAATATGTGTCATCTATTTATTTTGGGATTTTGGTGGGGGGCATCAGCCTCACTGTTGGCTTGTTTATTATTTTAACAAAACATGTTAATAGGGTCTATGAACACTTTAAAAATGATTTATGATACAACACCTAATTTGGAAAAATATTTTATATTATTGAGGAGGTAAAGTCACTATACTGAGAAAGGTATGTGGTATCAGGTGTCATTTGTATAGAAGCAATAAAGTGGTATTTTAAAGCATAGGATTTAGCCCATGTGGTTTGATGGGGCATATGCATCATTATTGATAGTTACATAATGTTGAATGTTAAAGTTCTACCCATTGAAATGGATGTTCATAGAAGGCCCTATATTTCTGGGGATAATAAAATTGACCAAAAATCAGTACTGTTCATATCTCTTATACATTGCATATGAACATCTGACTTTGAAGTCACTTCAGATATATTGTTTAGAAAAAAAATTATTGTAGACAGATTCTAAATCACTCTATATTTTACGATTCATCTGACATATTTGGAACTGAATAAATGTACTGAAATATGATTGACTTTCATCATAACTTAGAGATTTCTTCTCGCTCATCATTGTGTCCAGACTCTTTTTGCAGACTGTGCAGAGCATATTGTTTTCTCCTGCAACATTGTCCTGACCCCCCTCCCCACTCAAAATACTGACCACACCTCGATTTTATTTTTTTTTCGAGAGCAATAAAAAATGTCATTGCCTTGTAGTTACTGAAATGTTATATCAACATTGATTGATTTTAGAATTTATGTACTTGCCAAATTTATTATCAGTATGTGAATGATAAATATAGACATGTAACAACGAGTCTGATAAATATTATCTATATAATACAACAATTGATGTCTATCTATATATGATATCAGAAGAAATTCCCTACCCTACCTCAAAGGCAGGATTATCCAGGTCTATTATCTATTGCGAATTGAACATGGCTAAATTTCATTCTTTGATTGTTGAAGACTACTATTTTTGAACGTATAAAATGATTTTCAAAGGAGTGGGGTAGTTCACTGAAGTAAATATTTACTTTTTCTGTATTTTGAACTTGTTGTGGACGTATTCAAAGAATATATCCAAAATCACGAAATCTTGTTTGAAGGTAAATAATCAGCAAAGATTTTAAAATATTTTGAGTTGATATCATAATATTGTTGTCAAAATGTGGCTTATAAGGGAGGGATTGTCAATATCTATTTTTTAGCATGTACTAATTATAGAATTTCCAAGAACATTCCTCGTTTAATGGCATTTCTATGGATACCAAACCGGTCTAAAACCAAACAATGTTCCTTCGGTGTCTTGAACATGTGATTAGCAATGTGATTAATGTGTAGTTATCACCTCAAATAACAAAAAATGTCATATCTTATGAACAAAACTTAAACTGCTAGTTTTAAAATGTGCATGTTAAAGTACTGGTACTCAACACCCATAAATTAAACTACAGACATGCAAATATAGATTCAACTTTATTATTTTATTTATGAAAGCAAATACAATGACTTGATAATATTCATGAGAATTTGTTTTAATTTAATATAAATAGCTGCTGTTTTGTGTTTATATTAGAAAATAATGGTGTAGTCATTAAGTTGGTACTTCATGTGCCTGAAAATACTATTAATGTATTATTTGAAGCCTGCAAAGCAGTGGACACATTAGTGGAATCAGTCTGTTCCAGATTTTATTCCGCTGACTAGGTGGTCACACTTGGTGAATACTTTGCCCCACTTCGCCAGTTGCTTGCCATGCATTTCACTTGACATGATTAAATATGGCGGCAAGCAATTCTTCAAACAATCATGTGACGTCTCGATATGAGTGGTGATTGACTAATGAATTCTATATTCCGGTGAATGCTTGGGTGAAACGGACGGACATGTATTAGGCGCATATAATTCGGGCGAACCCTACGGCTATGGTGTCCACCACCTAAATCCATAAGTGAGGGAGTCTCCATTACTGAGAATGAATGACTGATATTATAGAACATTATCAAAACCACAATTTCCAATTATAACTCAAAGAGAATTTGGACAGATTATAAAACCCAGTTAACAACATCCCAAACTATATCAAAAGGATGTAAATTTCTATTTATTGATCAAATAAGAATGAGTAACATCTTGTCTAAAAGTTGTTTCTATAATAAATTCTATGTTTTATATTGACAGGCTGTTGTTGAATGGAGTCATGAGAAATATGCAACAGTTTTTAATTCCTACAGTGATAATATAGCCTCCAAGTCATTTAGAACCCGGTAAATACAATTTTATATTACTTGTACATCCATACTCGAACATCTGTTACCAAAATGGTTTCTGTTTTAAATATATGTCATATGTTATGGTCATCTGTTTGAAATGCAAATTTAATTATACAGAATAGAACTTACATGAAGATATGGATTTGAAATATTAAAATGAAATGAAACACAATCCACTATCCCTTGATAACAAAATAGTTATTGCTTTGAATCAAACTTTATATATGTACCATATTGTAAACTGAACAATCCATAGTTACAACTCTTAAAGGGGAACTGCGGTCGATTTTTCATATTTGTCTAACACTTTCAAAGAGAGCAGGGGTATATTAAAATGTGCTTGTTCGTCTATCTGTCTGTCCATCCATCCATTTGTCCTTTATACTTTTTGGGGCACATTAACTTTGCTTCCATTCAAATGGGATGTGTGTATAATGTATATCTTGACTGGGTTTTATAATGACTTTCTGCTTAGGATAAGCAGAGATAAGCTATTTAATTGGTTGATGTAAAAACAAATCTTGAGGCGTTTTCTCATGATTTTTCCATGGGAAACACCATGGCAATATCAACTGAACAGTATAATTTATTACATGTTACATTAAAACAGGGTGTTACACTTTTTTCAAATGTTCAACTTTCTTTCATTTAAACTATTTGTTCTTGTTGAAGCAATTAATTCAAAATGAATTGAATTTCATTATATATAAATGTTAAGTTTTATGCATACTCTTACTGATTGGCAATTGTACCAGAATTATTTTGGGGGGATGGTCAAATGGTGATATATCATTCAAATGTTTAATGCTATATCTGTATCTTAAGTAGGCAGAATTTTTCTCTCTTAGAAATATATTCTCATTTTTGAAAATTCATTGTGTAAGCATCTTGTGATAGCAAAAGTGTTACCGGTATTAAAGTATGGGCTTTCATAATCTTGTTTATTTGTATTTTTCAAGGGTGCAATATACAAAAATTCTTGGGATGTAACTATTTAGGTTAAATTTGTACTTATAGACTTATAGCTAGAGAGATATGTGCACCAGTACATGTTATATATATTATATGGTAAACAAATAATCTTATTAACTTAGTATTTTATATAAGTAAAAGTTTATACAGGAAGTGATATGACCTATTATTATGGTATATTGTGAAGAATATATTTATGGCTTGTTAGTCCTTATTTTAATACCATCTATTGTTTCCAGATGTTTGTAAAACCGTTAGACGATTTGTAATAAATATTTGACTTTTAATGTAGATAATTAAATATAGATGAAATAGGGTTTAACTTTCTACTGTTCTACTCCGAACTAGTCTAATCATAGAACTAAATACACGACGGGCATACACCATACAGTGTGCTATGAGGGCAATTTTACCCAGACAGCAGCACTACGACCTACTCTTATATCGAATTCCAACTGTCCTTGTCATGCCCTCCGTATTGCATCATTGACGAGGGGGAACCTTTGTAAAATTTTGTTATGTATTGATAAAATAATGTTGCTCTAAAGTCTAGTTGCTTATTTATTTTGCAAAATGGTTTTCTTGCCAAATGTACATCTTTATAAGATAATGTAGAATGAAATACAGTATAGATATTTAAGGGGTTTTGGAAATCCAATTCCCCACCATGTTGTGGAACACTTTTGTTAAAACTACCACAAAAAGTTAATTATCTGCAGTTCGTGCAGAAATTGTTAGGCATAGTAATAAAATGGTCGTTATCTGAAATTTTGCTTCCCTGTCTTATGATAAAAACATAACCAAAATGCACAAGGAAACCTAACTGGTAGCATCAGAATATGACTTAGAACAGTTTTGGAAAAAAATGTTTAACTTTTGACAAGCATCCATACCTTTCCATGTCCATGTCATGCTGAATAAAACTTTCAAATTTTGCAATTCACATGTGTTCATACAGTATATATTGTATGTGGATGTATATTGTGGTACCGGTATATCTGTGTATTTGATTTGTAGGTTATGTCTTCCAGTACCAATAGATGTAGTATATACATGGGTAAACGGATCCGATCCGACCTTGTTAAATCAACTACAACAATTACGATATGAACTTCAAGAGGAGCTAACTTCAACCAGGTACAAACACACATTTATTATTGGTCGATTTTAAGTGTCGTCATATTAGGTGAAATGTGAGAAATTGTTTCAATGGCATTTAGTTATTGAACTGAAAATGCTGATCCTAGTCAAAATGTAACTCACTAGTAAATAGTAATTCTATTCCTTGGAGAAAAAAACCTTGCCAAGTCGATGTTCCAATGACCATCAGTATATAACTGGAAATTTTTATCTGTGAGTAGACTTACAGATATAGAAATGTCAACTTTTTGACATAATTTTAAACAATATACATTCTTTTTCCATCTTTCTATTATTTGAGAAATCTTAAAACTGACTTATTTTCTAAAAATCAATTATTCAAAAAAAGAATTTTGAATCAAGACTAGAATATACCATGTTTGATTTCAGTTGTGGATTTAAAAGATCCTGTAAGATATTTCAGTCCTCTTTCTCAATTGTTAAAAGGAAAATATGTAGGATTGACAAGAAATAAAAGATATTCATCTCACTTCCTATGAATAAAACCTGTAAGGTTGTCAAGATATGTATGTTCATTTCACTTACCAAGAATAAAAGCTGACAGGCTAGCAAGAAATGTAGATGAATATAACCATTTGTTAGTCTCAAAATAACATTGATAAATGCAGTGTAATCCCATTCAATTCATTCAGTATGGTACTGTGGTGTGCTATTTCTTATAAAGTATTTGTTGTTTTCAGGGAGACAAAATGTAGCTTCCATAATTGTGTTCCATCCAATATGATAGTCCTTGATCCTCCTTTACCTAAACATATAACATTAGGTCAACTTAAGATTTTAAATAGGTTGTTTAGAACAGCCAGTCATATGTTCGTAGTAACTACACCTACAGAAAAAAAGCTAAATTTTACAGTTGTTGAATTAGATGAAAAAGCAGGTATTTATAACTATTTACAAATAATGTTTTATAAATGGAAATGTATTGAGACATTGATCTTGTTATTTTTATATGCTCTGAAGAAAAAGGTGTTTAGCATGATGAGTTTAAACATCTTGTGCATTTTTAAACACACATATATCGTCACTCATGCCCATCAGTCTGTTACACTTTCTTGAGTTGTAAATTGATAGTATCAGAATAAAGATATCAATTTCAATGGTTTTCACAAAAGATTCAGAGACTATTGGTTATAGGATTGTTAAATAAAAGATATTACTGTTTATACACGCTGTGCAAGGTCGAGTTTTTACCTATTTTCATACAGTACTGCTGAGCCCTGAACTTGATAAATAATTCCCTATTATATTTAGACTTTTTAATAAAAATATTTATTTAGACAATATTTGATATGTTAAATTCGATATGTAAATATTTTTCAGTGAAGAATTTTACATCTACCTCTATTATCATAAACCAGATAAATATAACTATATATAGAGTCTTTTATGTAAGTAATGATTATACATATGTTTAATTTGTTTCTTAAAATCCTTGGCAAATTTACAGTTATTTAATGTGTTTGCAGGAATCATGATTTATAAGATTTAAAAGCCTTGTGTGGATTGGCATACTTAAACACAGTCAAGTACCCCTAGCTCAGTTAAATGTATCACAGCAGACCTGGGGCAGTAAAGTAACCCAAGCTCAGTTACATGTATTACTACAGACTTGGGACTGTACAGCACAGTGGACTCTTACGGGGTTGTCTTGTGAATTTTGAATGTATGTTGTGTGGTCCTCCTGCAGTTACTATTATCAACATTGGGTTTTGGTCTACCCCATATGGATTGCAATTGACAAAGATAAAACAGTTGACAAATTTTTTTGATATGGAAAGATGCTAAAAACAATGAAAATATATTAATTTTAAAGTACCAGTAACAGATATTTTAGTGTTTGTGCTCACACCAATATAGCCTAATACTTATTATACATTTCCAGAAATCTACCATAGATAATATGCTTGGTAGTAACCTCAAATTATTTATTACTGAATTTATTGTTAATATAAGTTGTATTGTTTTATTTATTATTTAGACTAGTGACTGGACAAAACAACATAGTATTTTATTACATGATACAGTTCTAATGACTGGATTTCCTCATACATTAACACATACAGAATTAAAGGGAAAATTACCTGATAACTTTCATAATAGTATTACTCAAGTAAGTGGTCTTAACAACTAGTATAATTAAAGAGGCAGTAGAATTTTCACCTTTGGATATCTCTAATTTCATATCACGTTTAAAATACTGCTGACCTAACTATTCTGTGTAATGTATACTGCACGATCATGCAAAGCTGTACAAGCCAAATGAAATGCTTTGAAAATTTCATATTGTGGTCAGCAAAAATCTGTGCAATCAAGCGCTGAAACCGAGTAGCACAGTGTTATGGGTAGAGCTAGGCAATATCTCTGGAAACAAATATCATGATATTTTCTGAAAATATCACAATATAATCACTATATTGCGATATTTTATAAAATGGCAATAAGTTAAGTTTTTATCCTTCTAAAAATAGATTAGCTTGCATATAAAGTTGAAAATTCCCCCGGATATTCACTTGACTCTTTCTAGTCAATATTATTTAAAGTTCTTAGCATAAATACAGTACCGAATTTACAAACAAAATTTAATAAACTGTTTGTAACATAAATCTTGTAGCCATGAAGACTTGCTAACAATGTTGATCTACCCGTATGTGTTGTTGCTTAGATTCACTAGAAATGCTGCCAAGATAGCCTTATTTATATAATGTTTGCAACTAAAATCCGGCTAAATGTCCACCTGAACTCATATCAACCAGAGTGTTGCAGTTGCTATCACCAGACACCAAAAATTTCACTTTCCCCAAAAGATGATTAATATGAGGAATGATATCCCACTTATTGCTTAATATATTTTTTTCAAATTTAGGTTAAATTGCATTCTGATATAGGGGTTGCAGTTCTTGTTGTACCAAATAAAACAGAGTTCGAAAATTTATTAGAGGTAATCATATCATCTCAGGTTTGGTTCTGATTGATAGAAGTCATCATTGATTCAAACACAAATCTACGGGACATTTTGTAGAAATTTGTTGATGTAGTTAGGAGTTACGAACAGTCAAATACATCAAATGACATTTATTGGAAAGATAGTTATTGGATATTTAAAATCACGGGAACACATCTTTGATTTATATTGGTTTATCTGTAAAAGAAATTTTATGAAATAGACTGTACTTCACTAATCTCTTTAGTTTTATTGACAACTGATGTCATGGTGGAAATGAAATGAAATGGGGTTTGACGTCCTACTGGGCTAATCAGGGAAATTTTGCCCAGACAGTGGTACTACGGCCTACTCTTACTTACATAAAATTTCAACTGCCAAGTGATTTTTTACATCCACGCCAATGTGTGCACGGGACCTCGTTTTTTTGTCAGATTCAAACGACTAAGCTTCTGTCCTTGTCAAACTGTCATGGTGGATGATTCAATCAATATTTTAACACATCATGATTACATGATATAGGGTTGACATAACACACCCAACATATTCTGGTGGTTATTTTATTGATCATTGCTTATTTAATTTAAATTATGAATTACCTTAACAGATAAATATTGATTTTATGTTGTACATATTGATTTCACTAGTTGATATAACAATAATATCCAATTTTATTATTTTATAGAATTTGTAGTATTATAAAGTTTTGATCAATAAAGGACTGTTTGATATGTGTTTTAGGTAAGAAATATATCAATAGATGGAAAGACACCAACTTTTAGTGCTGCTAATCTGATTTGGGATCTTAGAGATGTAAGTTCTTAACCAAAAGCATAACATAACCATATCTAAATATTTCTAACATTTCTCTGATTAAATTATAAAGGATTCAATACTATGTAATTCATAAACAAAAACTCCATCACTTTTTGATAATAAAAACTGTGATTGAAGATGAAATATGCGCAGGAATATATTGATATGCTTTACTATTCTAGACGTCTCACTGTGCATTACAAATAAAAATCACCATATCTCATGATGGGTTTTACAAGAAATATTCAAGTTTATACATTATAATCATATGAGAACAACTATGGAGATTGGTCAATCATTAGTTATCTTGGTTTAATAATTAAACATACATTACATAATAGCTAAATCTGCCTGTTGCAGTTTGGTCTTTGGAAAAGAAATGTTATATAATCTATTAATTAGACCTTAATTTATTGACATGAAAAGACCTTAATCAACTCTTGATGCCAGCTTATATGTCAGATTTTCCTTCATTGATGATTTAATCCACTGACTAGTAATGATGATCAAGGCTAGGCCTAAAATTCAAATGCTTATCCCGGTTTAAGCAATTTGACTGAAATTTTCAGCATATTCCATTTACATCATTTAGTATTTATACGCCCACATTTTCATATGGAGTGATTATACCTTTGCCCCTTTTCGTCCGTCCGGAAATTTGTTTGTGGACTTTCTACAAGTCACAATTTGTATCAAATTTTGATGATACCTGAAATATAGTTCTATCTCCCATCTCGGTTCCTTTAGATATTGGCATGTATCGTACCATAACTTCATGAATTATGGCCCCTGATTGTACCAAAAAATCTTTTTTTTAGCTTGTGGACACTCTAAAAGTCACATTTTTTATCAGATTTTGATGAAACCTAAAATTTATGTTTATAATCCAAACACATATTGGATCGTAAATTCCTGGATTATGGCCCCTGATTATATCAAAAATCACATTTTTAGCTTGTGGAACCACTAGAGGTCACAAGTTTTATCAGATTTTAAAAACGATTTAATCATATCACCTTTACACCATAATGAAGATTGAGTTCAAATTTTGTGAAAATAGAAACGAAACTGCCTTACGAAATGGCCATTCCTTGTACTCAAATTTTGTAAAAGTATGTAATACGAAGGTTGTGGACCCTCTAGAGGTCACAATTTTTGTACAATTTTTATGAAACTTAAAATATATCTTTCTATCCCAAAGAAATTATTCCCTTTCGATATTCGCACATTTCAGACCTTAACTTCCTGGATAATGGCCCCTGATTGTATGAAAATTCACATTTTTGTTTTATTTTGTTATCTTCATCTCTTGCAAAATATGTGCATTTCTTGCCTGGCAACTGCTGGTTAACAAGTATAGTGAGAACTACCAGCTCTTTATCTAACTTTCTATAATGCTTTAATGAATAGCACTGATTATTTTTGTTATTTGCCATCTTTTTAAACAAAACAAACCAAAATATTTTGCCAAATTATTTCTTTCTTATTGCTTTATTTCTCAGATGATCTTGATATATTCATTTAATATTGTAGCATTCTAGAGGAGAAGATATTGCTTCCAGTAGATTTGAAGATAATGAGGTAAAGAGATATTAATTTTATGTGAAATAGATAATCAAACATGTTTAAGTAATTGAATAGAAATAACTGATAGAGAATATTGATATCCATGTTTTCATTTGAGTATACAAACGTCCAATACATATTTTTGTGTATTTTTCTGTTATAGGAATTAAGATATTCAATAAGATCAGTTGTACGTTATGCTCCTTGGGTTCGACATATCTTTATAGTAACAAATGGTCAGATACCTCATTGGTTAAACATGGATAATCCTCGTCTGACTGTTGTTACACACGAGGTAATATAATTGTTTTTATAAGGATATTATTATGATTTACTAATATATATTTAAACAACATTCGATATATTATATAGCTGTTGTTTTACAATGAGCATAAACCATCTCCAAATATCAAAGTGCATAAAAGCGGTCAAACATGCAGCTTCAAATGCATACTATATTTAGTTCAGATATACATACATAACTAGGAAATTTTGAGTATAGAAATTTAGAAAGTAAAAATTGAACCAATTTACTGCAGATAAATATTAAAATTCATTGAACGATGAATCAGTTAATTGTATCCCGTAAATCTTGAAGTATTTGTCAAGAATCTTTTTGATGCATGTTTTTATTTTCTTATAGGAATTATTTCCAAATAAAACCCATTTACCAACATTTAGTTCTCCTGCTATAGAGGCACATCTACATCGTATTAATGGTTTATCAGATAAGTTTATTTATATGAATGATGATGTAATGTTTGGTCAAGATGTGTGGCCAGATGATTTCTATTCTCAATCAACAGGTCATAAGGTAAAACAATTCTTAAAATAGTTTCCCACAAATTTAAATTTAGATATAACATAATCTTGCAGGTAACTTTAACATTGACTGTAATCTAATGATGATTTATTTATTTATTTATTATAGATATATTTAAACTGGCCAATATCTAATGATGATTAATCTATTTATTATAGGTATATTTAACCTGGCGCCAAGTTCACAAAGTATTCTCAGAATTAAGTTAACAATGTACTCATGTTTCAGTCATTGTTTATAAGAAATAATTTTGATCTAGAAACACAAAAATTTGGCTATAGTTTAGTTCAAATAAGGTGAACAATTTTGAGTAAATTCTTAATTTAAGTCTGAAAATGTTCTCTGAACTCGGGTCCTGACCTGATTAATCTATTTATGAGCATATTGAACATGGCCTGTATTTGATCATAATGATTAATATATTTATAGGTATATTTAACCTGGCCTGTACCTAATTGTAATGATGGCTGTCCATCTAATTGGATAAAAGATGGCTACTGTGATAAAGCGTGTAATAATTCAGAATGTGATTGGGATGCTGGTGATTGTGAAGGTAATCTACAATATTGATATCTACAATAAGACACACTATTTTGTTAGTTTAGCCTGATGACTGAACTGTGTTCTTTGTATGTTATATCCCTTTATATATTTTTATTTCTCTTCTAGGTAAAACTGGTGCCGTTCAACTTGGAGCTGGTTTCCATGGTAATTATGATAGCCATGCTCAGTCATTAGGTAAGATGGTGATTCTAGTATTTATTGTTTACTTCTAAAAGAATTTATGGAATAATGTATTGTTAAACATGCATTATGCAAGAGCTAAATCTGTCTATTGCATGTCTTTCTTTAGGCCTGAAATGTTATTTAAATTATTAATTAGTCGTTAATTCATCCAGACCATAATCAACTCTTGATGCCATCGTTAGGCTGTGATATTTAGTGGATTTGAATACATTTTATGATGAATAATTTAACATAAAAATGGATAATCAAGACTTGGTTTATTATTTTACCAAAGTTAGTAACTCGCTTCAAAACTGGTTATTTTGATTTTTATAATATATTGTAATACCTGTTGTTTTGTTTATTATAATATATTGTAATACCGTTTTTTTTTTTATTATAGTATATTGTAATACCGGTTGTGCTAACACATGGATAGCTGATAGATATTGTGATACAGTAAGTTTTATTTTACTTATCCAAATGTTAAATTAGGCAATATCAATATATATAAAGGAGAAGACACTGACCTAATGAATTAAGTGAAGATTAGTTGATTGTTAAACTATGTAAATGATGAATGATTCACTGGAGCTCTACTGAACTAGATGTATGTAACTTTAATTACCTCTGAACAGGGGTGGGTATTAAAATCATGTTCACCATTAGGAGAAAGTAGAGACTGTTATTATGCAAATGATTTTAAACGTTGATAATATATGCTGTATATTTTGTAGGCATGTAATGTGAAGATTTGTGGATATGATGCTGGAGATTGTGGTACAAAAGATTATGATAAATTACATGGTCAACATTTAACACCAGATGATAGTTTCTACTTTTTACCTGTTGGTATGTTACACTTAGATTTAACAATTTAAAGTATTTATATGATATAAGTAGATTTTTGCAGGATATTAAAAATGTATTGTAGCATTATATATTCACTTCTAGTAGTTATGGTACTTTTGACATTTTTAGAAATACATAAAATAATGCAATTATCAAAATGCAAATAATAATAGAAATATATACATGTACCATATTTACTTAGAAGTTGAGATTACAGATTGTATGTAATATGATAGTACTGCCTTCTAAAGGTTTTTGATGACAACTGGATGAATCATCCTTTGACATGATATCAACTACTAAAAAAAATCATTAATGATCAGTTCATTTTTAACCTGTTAGAAGTCAACTAAACAATTGTAACATTATTCCTACCGGTAACAAACAATTCTTTCTGATTAAACAGTAATATCATCATTTATATCACATATATCAGGCGCGGATCCAGAGGGGAGTCCAGGGGGTCTGGAACCCCCCCCTGCACAGACTTGAAAATTTTTTATGCGATTTTATTGGCGATTTTTAGACCTGTAATTTTGGAATTTACCTTCTGGAAATACGTCAGAATGCACCAAATTGAATCTAATTTACCAAATTTTTCTGGGCGAGGGCCAAACCCCCCGTTAATTGGTTGAGCTCCTTAGTTAAGCAATTATCAAACCTAGACCCCCCCCCCCCTGCTAAAAATCCTGGATCAGCGCCTGTATATTGATGGACTGTGACTGTTGTAGCCAGATGATATATTGCCTTTGCTTAGAAGGCAATTGTATTCATATTATAGAAAGGAAAATAAAATAAAGATGTAACAGTCACTAACTTACCTGTATTATGCAGATGGGGAATATTCCAGGTTGTAGTGTATTCCAGGTTGGACGTTTGCCGACTCGCATAGGACATGTCCAGCATATAATGGCAAAACAACATCCCTGATCCTCTGTTTATATTTATGTGTGTATTACAGGTGAAAGAATAGGATATTTTAATCTAACTAGTGTATTTGGTATGGATGGTATGGTTACATCAGCATTATATAATTCTACTGATATTATACGTCAAGTAGCTATAGCTAATAAATATAAAGTTTTAACATTAGTGCTCAATGATAACCACAATAAAACACTGTTAATCTTCAGTTTAAAAGGTCACGATGGTAATAAAAGTCATGAATTATGGGTAAGATTCTAAATAGTTTAGTCCAGATATTTTTGATTATAAAATTATTGATATGTTAATACAAATGGCTGCCATTCATTTGCATTGGTTAACCCGACAAATGCATCTGCACATCTTAGACTTTATTATTCAAGAATAAATAGAGTAATTATATAAACAGTCTTACCATGGTAATTTAGTTGACCACTGTTAAGGGATATACATAACAATGTATATTCACAACTTTATACAATTTTGTCCAGAATAGTCGAAACAGGAAAGTTGTACTTGATAGAAGAATTGCAGTTAATAATCTCACTATCCTTGCAGATTTCCAGTCTGGGGTTTCCTATGTCCCTGATACACCAACCAGCAGCAAAATTGTCTGTGCTGTCTGGAAAAATTGCAAACCATGATAAATGAATTGATAGATAAATTGTATGTATGTTGATTAGAAACGATATGTATGCTTGTCTTATACTTCTATACATAGTATATGTTATTTCTTATTTTTATTATAGAAAAATTTCACAGTTACTGTAGATACAAGTGTATCTCTTGATGAAACTTTGTCCAAGGGAGGTAATGATACAAGGAATACTACATCAGATGATGATATCAATTTAGAGGTGTTAGTTTTTGAAGAAATTCCAGAAAATGAGAGGTACTAGAATCTTTCTTTTTAATTCCACCCCTTTTGTCCTTATGTATCATCATAGACCCTATTACTAGGTCCATGGTATCATTGAATTCAAAATAATTATCGAAAAACCTTAAATTTTAATTAAGTTCATGGTGACGGTGGGGAATTCACAATTTGTTGAATGAGATAACATTTATCCTATGTTTAAATGACATGAAGTAAATTACAATTCTTGAATCTTTTTGCAGATATCCACAAATACAGGCCACAAAAGAAAGTAAAGATATTTATGTAGAAGCAAGTTTTAACAGTAATAATACAGATTTAACACAAGAGATTAGAGCTCAGTTATTACAATTAGAAACAGATCTACGAAATGGTATGTTCTTCATGTTTTGCTTTATACCTATTTCTACCATTGATAAGTCACTATTTATATATACCAAGAAGTAAACTCTTTTTCATACGTTTGCAAGTTTTTTTGTAAAGAAGATAATATAACGGCATCTTAGTGCAGCAAACATATATTTACAATGTAACTTTGTATCTCTTTAACTGTAAACTCAATGTTTGTAAACTTTCAAATCAAAACTAAAATTTCATTGCTTTGATTGTTATTATGATTAGTTATCTATTAGTAAGTGCAGGAGGACCGCACTACACGAAAAACAAAAACCTATAAGATTAACCTGCATAAAATATCAAATCAAGTGAATGGCTCCGAGGGCCAGCCGTAAGCGTCCACTGCGCTGTACAGTCCCGGGCCCGTTATAAACAATTCTTAAATTTAAAAGCTAAACCAACCTGTTAATGAACGTATTATGTTTTGATGAAATGAGAGCAGTGGAAATAGTCGTCGTCATCATTATCATCATCACCATTGTTATTATTATTACCATTAATAGATATCTTTTGTATTTAGGTGAAATTACAGAGAAGGGGTTTAAAAAGCAACTAAACCAGTTAAAGCGAAAGACTTTACCAAAAAGGATAAATGGTAAGACAAACAAGATTAAGAATACACAAGATGCTAAGATACGTTCTACTATAAGAAAGTTATTGTGGAAAAAAGATGATGATGAATCTGTGGGTGATGAATTATTTTTGAACAGAAGTCAGAGAATTGATAACTATCATGGTTTTCCATGGGAGAAGAGACACCTCTTTAAAAATATTAAATCTGTAAGTAAATCTACTGATAAATAATTAACTGTGTGATAATGAAGATATTTCTATGCAAAAACACCTTGCATTATGAAATGCTTGCAGCCATCTTGAATCAGTCCAAATTTAATTTCAGTTATCCAGAATTTGTTTAAAGTTTTATTGAATCATTTAAATTCTGGATATGATGCGTAGAATAAGCATATCTATAACATATCTTTGCAATACTTTGGCTCTAATGACAATAAAACAAACCCACTCCAAATGATTCTTTTCAGTGAAAGTGAGACCGTAATTTGTCAATAATTAATATGTTATTTATATTTGTCAATAATTAATTTGCTATTTATATTTGTAAATAATTAATATGTTATTTTTATCTATAAATATTTATTCTGATATTTTTATTTTTAAATTTATATGGTTTTTTTATTTATAAATATTTAAAATGTTATCTTTATTTATAAATGTTTAATGTGTTATTTTTATTTATAGATATTTAGATAATACATTTTTTTTACTGTAATTTGTAAAGATTTTATATGTTATTTTTAAGAAAATTAAAGAAGAAGATTATATAATACAGTCATTTCATGGTAGAAAATTATTAGATACATTTGGTGATTCTTTACGTCATGTAAATAAGATATATAATAAACAGTTTGGTTTTGACTCAAGAAAAGTTCCAGCACACATGCCACATATGATAGATAAAAATATAATGACAGAATTACAGGATAGGTAAATATATAGCAGAATTTTAAATGTTTTCGTGGGTATAGCAAAAGAGTACAATTTATATTTAGAAATACAAAGGCTTATTAAAATACTGTTTGTTTTTTGTTTTAATGTTCTACATTTCTGCACCCAGTTTGTACAAAAAGACAGATCTCGTGTTTGCAATTGTAGAGCATTTATAAAACAATCTCTTGGCAGTTTGAGGATAAGAAATATAAATAACAAAGCAAATTTAATCTCATTTTTGATGGCACACATTACCTTAAAAAAAAAGAAGAAGAAATTACCATGTTAGTCTGAAAAATACAAGATGTTAAATTACTTTCTTTTCTTACTTTCTTACAAATTCAAGAAAACAATCTTGAAATTTGTTTTCATTTCTCTGATTTTGTTTGTTGCTGTTGTTTTTTGATTATGTTACAATGAGTTGAATATAATGTAATAGTGCCGATTGGTACAGATGCCTTGTAATTATTACCTTACATCTACCCAACCAACACACTATTGTTAACATGAATAATCATGACCTTTAGAATGAATAGTAATGAGTTACATGTGTACGCCGACAGAATTAGTTGTGTCTTCTGTGAATCAAAGCGATATCATGATGTACTGTAATAATGTGTGGCTGTGAGAATACACATATATATTTACATATATTGAAATGTAATAATGCTTCCTTTTCATGTAAGTGTTATTTCATGGTTGGATTTTGTATCTTGTAGATTTCCTAATGAATGGGATGAAACATCTTCTCATCAAGTCCGTCATTCTAGAGATATGCAGTTTGCCTTTTCCTTTTTCTACTATGTTATTGGTGCGAAAGAAGATATCAAAGTTGAAGATGTATTTGACAGAATGGATACCGATCATTCAGGGTGAGACCTTTATTTGATAATCTTCTATAAGAAATTATTCTTGAGTAAATATCATTACTACAATATTAACTTTTTATGGTTAAATAAGATAGAATTATGGCTGTTGAGTAGTCTTAAGAAATGCACTAATTTTTCAGCACCAATCTTATTAAGACTTTGCATACTTGTTCAATGTGTAAAATAACACAGAGGACAAATAGCAGTCTGGATCTTTGTTATGTTATATTGGATTTACAAGCGGAAAAAAATCTCTATTTATAGCAAGAAGGTTTCCCCTGACCTATATCAGATCAGTTGTTGAATAAGTTATGATGTTGCACACATTGATCATGTGATTCACAGTAAACAATCATAGCTGCCTCAATGAACAGTTTCACACTTAACAGAGTATCCCAATTAAGTCACATGACCAGAAGGAATTACCTCTACGACGCGATTATCCATGTCTACCATCTATCAAGACTGGAAAATTGCTGAATTTATTTTTTGCATTAAAAAGGATTTTGAGCATGGCAGAGTAGTGTCCTGAAGTAAATATTTTAATTTATACATTCCAATTTTATATGTATTTTAACACTTGTTGCGGATATTTTCAAAGAATTGACCCAAAATCGCAAAATCTCGTTTGAAGGTAAATAATTAACAAAGATTTTGAAATACTTAGATTTGTCGCTTATAACCTCTTCTTTTGATCTGTGGTTGAGATTATCGATATCCCTTTTAAGCATGAACATACTGAATTTCCAAGAAAAATCATCAGTTTTGGCGTTTCCACCAGAAAACCACGGTGTATAGCCAAAAAGTGAACTGTTAGATTCTTGGAGTTGCATTTAGCATTGTTGATGCCAGATTTCATGAAAATTCATGCGAATTTGTCATAAGCACCCTTTATAAACATGCTTTTAGGCCAAGTTTGGAACATGGTTGATAAATAATATTGGTATTTTTTTTTAGATTAATATGTAGTTTATCACCCCAAATAACACAAAATGTCATATCTTATGAACAAAACGTACAGTTCTAGCATTAAAGTGTGCATTTTAGAAAAAAAATTGTGTTTTCATACCAGTCTGTAATGTGAAAGTAGTATAAAAATATTGATATGCCCAATTTGGATTTTGTAATATATTGATTAGTTTTTTGGCAGCTCTGTTATATATTTATATGTTATTTTATAGAGTATTATCAGATCGTGAAATACGTACATTGGCTGCTCAACTATATGATTTACCACTTTATTTAGAGGTAATCTTTTTTTGTAATTTATTTATATGGGTTAATAAATAGTGATCTTTACCATGAATTGAATTAGAAATGGTATAAAATATGTCTTCAAATACATGCTTAGTCATCATACTTAATGTATATAATTATATTACTGTGCCTACTAAATTTGAAATAGGAATGATAAAACATACAAAACATTGAAATTTGGTCGTATATTGTTGGCACCCATGTCCATTCATTTGTCCTGTCATCTTCAATTGCTTAGGGACACTCGTGGCTTGTTGCCCTTAAACACTGATTAAGGTCATATAAATGCTCTACTGATCTACAAAAGTAAAAATATGTAACAACCTTTGCGGATTCCTTGGCTTATATTTTGTTGCCTGACAATCTTTCTTTGGTTATTTTTAGATATTAACTGGACTTGAAAATATTTTTAGAAATTGTTCTTATACAGCACCAAAAGAAACTCTTATAGAAGCAGTTACAGAGACTTATTATGATAAAAATATGGTGAGATATATATATTTAAAATGGTTGACATTAGAATATGCTGTTCTTAGATTGGTATTATATCACCCACCAGGTTCTATTTCTGAATTAATGATATCGCTTTCTTTTTACCAGCCCCAGGTCACAAGAAATATATTCTTAAACTGTGATGCAATAAATGATCTTATAAATGAAAAATTTAAACCAAAGAACAAGTACAAGTAAGTCATTTTTCCTTTATGAAATTACTGCAAATGATTCACGAAAATTTACTTAGAGTTGATATTTTTGCTATGATGTTGGAACAGGTTTCATGCTAGTTAGTTGGGGGGGGATCAGAATTTTGGAGGTAATAAAATTTGTGTAGTCAAAATAAGGTGTAGTCAAAATCGGATGAAGGCAAAATGGGAGTGAACCTTTACATTGTATTGTTCACAGCTGTATGTATACTGTAAATTACTACTACTACTACCTGATGTTTTAACGTCCGTTTCCACTGAAGTGATATCACAGACAAGACATAGGAGAGCCAAGGCTTCTTCCTGTTTTTAGAATATGATTTTGCAATCTTTCCATTTGCGGCCTCAAGCCATGGAGTAGGTTTAGTGAGAAGTTATTCCCTTTATTTAATAAAACACATATTGTTTGGTAGTTGATCTGTAGGGACAGCATTTATGCAGACATATATGCGTCTCGTCTCTGCATTGGTAGAAGTCATCTTTTGGGGTTTAGTGTTTAGGTGCCAGACCCGTCTTATCGTGGCCTCCCCTTACTCCACTTATCCCACTTTGTAGGTTTGGTGTCTTTGTAGTGGATTAGTGTTTAGATGCCAAGCCTGTCTTACCGTGACCCTCCCTTACTCCACTAGCCCGCTACTTGGTGTATATCCCCTATGTAGTTTAGTGTTTAGATGCCGAGCTCGTCTTATAGTAGCCCCCTCTTACTTCACTATTCTACTTAATCCAACGGTGTTCATTAAATCGTGAATTAGTACTGTAAATTATTAGTCTGGATGTATATGGTCCACAGCTATATGTATGTTGTACATTACTAGTTCACACCTGTATGTATATTGTACAGTACTGGTTCATACCTGTATGTATATTGTACATTACTAGTTCACACCTGTATGTATATTGTACAGTACTGGTTCATACCTGTTTGTATATTGTACATTACTAGTTCACACCTGTATGTATATTGTACAGTACTGGTTCATACCTGTTTGTATATTGTACATTACTAGTTCACACCTGTATGTATATTGTACAGTACTGGTTAACACCTGTATGTGTATTGTACATTACTAGTTCACACCTGTATGTATATTGTACAGTACTAGTTAACACCTGTATGTATATTGAACATAACTGCTTAACACCTGTGTATGTACATTGTCCAGTACATGTTAACTTTTGTATGTGTATTATATACCTGGTTAACATTGTACATGATCAACGACATACAGAAATCTTCATATCTCGACGCCAGAACTGAGCTAGCAAAATTTGCTGACGACAGCACAATATGGAGGAAAGGGACGAGGTTCTGTGAACTTCAAAAGAATATGCAAAAGGCCTTAGACAAATTCATGACATGGGCAAACGACTGGGGATTTAAGGTCTCAGAGAAGAAAACAGTCGGCATGCTTGTGTGCAGGGATAGAGGGATAAGCAGAATGACTCTGTGCATGAACGGGAAAACCATCGAGTTTAAAGACCAAACCAAGTTCCTTGGCGTAATCTTTGATCGAAGGCTGACCTGGAAACCGCACATCGACTGGACTGTAGATAGATGCTCCAAAGTCCTAAACTTAATGAGAAAAATAACGGGTAGCACCTGGGGAGCCAATAGAGTTACACTTATAATGGTGTATCGTGCTCTAATACGCTCTGTATTAGACTACGGATCTTTGGTCTTCATGAACTGCGCGCCAACACTCTTAAGTAAGCTTGACACCATCCAATACAAAGCTCTGTGCATTGCGACTGGCGTAGGGCTTGGGACCAGGAGAGAGGCATTACTACAGGAAGCCGGAGAGTTGCCCCTATCCCTAAGAAGAAAAGACCTAGCAACAAGGTATTGGGCTAAGATCTCGCAATTGGGCGAGAGATCCCCGGCCTTTGTCAGCCTAAAGAAGACAAGATATGTAAGAGATCCTAGAAAGAAAAGCTTCGGCCAGGGTATCAGGGAAACAGTCAAGGAACTACGACTGGAGGAGCTCGTGATAAACGAACACGACCCACCATCGATCGCTCCTTGGACACTCCCAATACCACCGGTCAATCTAGATCTGCTACAGAAAACCGACAAGAAAAACAACCCCACTGCAGCACGGGCTCTCTCTCTGGAACACCTGGAAGACAACTGGCCGTCGGATGACTGGGAACATGTTTATACGGATGGCTCACGCAATCCTGAAAGGGGCACCAGCTCGTTTGGAATATACCTGCCAAACGGGGAACAGGGAATAAGCAGGAAACTGCCCAATAACTGGTCGGTGTACACTGCAGAGATTGTGGCCATCCGTGATGCTATATCATGGATCTCTTATCAAAAGACTAGTAAGTTCGTCATCCCAAGCGACTCTCTGAGCAGTCTGATTTCAATCCAAAATGACAACTCGGACTCAAGACCAGAAGTTATTTTGGAAATCAGGCAGCTGTACCAGAGGGTCCTAGAGAAGGGAAGCAAATTAGAGCTCGTGTGGATTCCATCACATGTGAACATTAGAGGAAACGAGGAAGCAGATCGACTCGCAAATGAAGGTCTCGGGGACACAGCACCACTCCGCACCATAGAATACAGCACCACGGAAATCTACAGTATGGTAAAAAGACAGGTCAATTCACTCTGGGAATTAAAGCTCGTTGAACTTGACACATACAGATTCCGGCTGGATGACAAGATCTACACGAAGACAGCTATCAATCACCCTAGAAGAGATATATGCAAACTTATATCGAAACTAAGGGTGAAAGAGCGGCTGCGAGACTACAAACACCAAGTCATCGTCTGTGAGTGCGGTGAAGAATGTACCACCAACCATGTCCTGGTAGACTGCGAGGTATTCAAGGAAGAGAGAACGGAACTAGTGGAGATGATGGAGACCAACAACATACCGCTCAACACTAAGAACCTACTCTTTCCAAGACCCGATCTGAAGCTGCAAATCTTCGAACTAATCCACGATTTAATGAACACCGTTGGATTAAGTAGAATAGTGAAGTAAGAGGGGGCTACGATAAGACGAGCTCGGCATCTAAACACTTAACTACATAGGGGATATACACCAAAGTAGCGGGCTACTGGAGTAAGGGAGGGTCACGGTAAGACGGGCTCGGCATCTAAACACTAATCCACTAGAGAAACACCAAACCTACAAAGTGGGATAAGTGGAGTAAGGGGAGGCCACGATAAGACGGGCCTGGCACCTAAACACTATACCTCAAAAGATGACTTCTACCAATCCAGAGACGAGACACATATATGTCTGCATAAATGCTGTCCTTACAGATCAACTACCAAACAATATGTGTTTTATTAAATAAAGGGAAGAACTTCTCACTAAACCTATTCCATGGTTCAAGGCCGCAAATGGAAAGATTGCAAAATCATATTCTAAAAACAGGAAGAAGCCTCGGCTCTCCTATGTCTTGTCTGCGATATCACTTCTGTGGAAGCGGACGTTAAAACATCAGGTAGTAGTAGTAGTAGTTGTACATTGATTCTTCACAGCTGTATGTAGTGTATCCAGTGTATTAAGTACTACTACTACTACTACTTAGTGTTTAACGTCTGCTTCCACATAAGTGATATCGCAGACAAGACTTAGGAGTGCCGAAGCTGATTCCTGTTTTTTAGAATATGATTTTGCAATCTTTCTATTTGGCTTTAAGCCATGGATTGGGTTTAGTGGGAAGTTCTTCCCTTTATTTATTAAAAAACATATCATTTGGTAGATGATCTCGTTTGCTTCTGGGTTGGTTGGTGTCATCGTTTGGGGTTAGTGTTTAGGTGCCAGACCCGTCTTATCGTGGCCTCCCCTTACTCCACTATCCCACTCTATGGGTTTGGTATCAGTTTTATTTACGAAATAGTGTTTAGGTGCCGAGTACGTCTGACCGAAACTCCCCCTTACTCCACTATCCTGCTTAGTTTGGTAGATGTCATCTGTGGTTTTTGTGTTTAGGTGCCAGGCCCGTCTTATCGTGACCTCCCCTTACTCCACTATCCTATTCTGTTTAGTGTCTGTTTTTTGGCGGAATAGTGTTTAGATGCCGAGTCCGTCTGATCGTGACCCTCCCTTACTCCACTATCCTGCCAGTTTGGTATAAATCCCCTATGTAGTTTAGTGTTTAGATGCCGGGCCCGTCTAATCATGACCCCCTCTTACTTCACTATTCTACTTAGTCCAACTGTGTCCATTAGGGCGTGGATTTGTTCAAAGATTTGCAGTTTCAGATCTGGTCTAGGGAATAGTAGGTTCTTAGTGTTGAACGGTATGTTGTTGTTCTCCATTATTCTCACTAGTTCCCTTCTCTCCTCCTTGTAAACCTCGCAGTCTACCAGGACATGGTTGGTGGTACATTCTTCCCCGCACTCACAGACGATGACTTGGTGTTTGTGGTCTCGCAGCCGCTCTCTCACCCTTAGTTTCGATATAAATCTGCATATATCTCTTCTAGGGTGATTGATTGCTGTCTTCGTGTAGATCTTGTCATCCAGCCGGAATCTGTATGTGTCAAGTTCAACGAGTTGTAATTCCCAGATTGAATTGACCTGTCTTTTAACCATACTGTAGATTTCCGTGGTGCTGTAGTCTATGGTGCGGAGTGGTGCTGTATCCTTGAGACCTTCGTTTGCGAGTCGATCTGCCTCCTCGTTTCCTCTAATGTTGACATGTGATGGAATCCACACGAGCTCTACTTTGCTCCCCTTCTTTAAGACCCTCTGGTACAGCTGCCTGATTTCCAAAATGACTTCTGGTCTTGAGTCCGAGTTGTCAGTTTGGATTGAAATCAGACTGCTCAGGGAGTCGCTTGGAATGACGAACTTACTAGTCTTTTGGTGGGAAATCCATGATATAGCGTCACGAATGGCCACAAGCTCTGCAGTGTACACCGAACAATTATTGGGCAGTTTCCTGCTTATTCCCTGTTCCCCGTTTGGCAGGTATATTCCAAACGAGCTGGTGCCCCTTTCAGGGTTGCGTGAGCCATCCGTCCCAGTCATCAGACGGCCAGTTGTCTTCCAGGTGTTCTAGCGAGAAAGCTCGTGCAGCAGTGGGGTTGTTTTTCTTGTCGGTTTTCTGTAACAGATCTAGATTGACCGGCGGTATAGGGAGCGTCCACGGGGCGATCGCTGGGGGGTCGTGTTCATTTATCACGAGCTCCCCCAGTCGCAGTTCCTTGATTGTTTCCCTGATACCTTAAGTGTATTAAGAGTTCGAACCCATATTTATAGTGTACATTACTAACAAATTATCAAAATAAAATAAGCAGGAAACTGCCCAATAACTGTTCGGTGTACACTGCAGAGATTGTGGCCATCTGTGATGCTATATCATGGATCTCTTATCAAAAGACTAGTAAGTTTGTCATCCCAAGCGACTCTCTGAGCAGTCTGATTTCAATCCAAAATGACTACTCGGACTCAAGACCAGAAGTTATTTTGGAAATCAGGCAGCTGTACCAGAGGGTCTTAGAGAAGGGAAGCAAATTAGAGCTCGTGTGGCTTCCATCACATGTGAACATTAGAGGAAATGAAGAAGCAGATCGACTCGCAAATGAAGGTCTCGGGTACACAGCACCACTCCGCACCATAGAATACAGCACCACGGAAATCTACAGTATGGTAAAAAGACAGGTCAATTCACTCTGGGAATTAAAGCTCATTGAACTTGACACATACAGATTCCGGCTGGATGACAAGATCTACACGAAGACAGCTATCAATCACCCTAGAAGAGATATATGCAAACTTATATCGAAACTAAGGGTGAAAGAGCGGCTGCGAGACTACAAACACCAAGTCATCGTCTGTGAGTGCGGAGAAGAATGTACCACCAACCATGTCCTGGTAGACTGCGAGGTATTCAAGGAAGAGAGAACGGAACTAGTGGAGATGATGGAGACTAACAACATACCGCTCAACACTAAGAACCTACTCTTTCCAAGACCCGATCTGAAGCTGCAAATCTTCGAACTAATCCACGATTTAATGAACACCGTTGGATTAAGTAGAATAGTGAAGTAAGAGGGAGCTACGATAAGACGAGCTCGGCATCTAAACACTAAACTACATAGGGGATATACACCAAAGTAGCGGGCTAGTGGAGTAAGGGAGGGTCACGGTAAGACGGGCTCGGCATCTAAACACTAATCCACTACAAAGACACCAAACCTACAAAGTGGGATAAGTGGAGTAAGGGGAGGCCACGATAAGACGGGCCTGGCACCTAAACACTATACCCCAAAAGATGACTTCTACCAATCCAGAGACGAGACACATATATGTCTGCATAAATGCTGTCCCTTCAGATCAACTACCAAACAATATGTGTTTTATTAAATAAAGGGAAGAACTTCTCACTAAACCTACTCCATGGCTCGAGGCCGCAAATGGAAAGATTGCAAAATCATATTCTAAAAACAGGAAGAAGCCTCGGCTCTCCTATGTCTTGTCTGCGATATCACTTCTGTGGAAGCGGACGTTAAAACATCAGGTAGTAGTAGTAGTAAAATAAAATTGAACCATATGTTATTCCTGAAATGACCAAGTTTGTCTCTCACTCTCTCGGTATCTATAATGTACTTTCATTATTCACATTTGTATATATATATATATTGGATGTATTATATAAATGAATTAAATTATTTTATAACTTCTTCCAGGTTTACTATATTAGATGATAATGATGTAGCATTTAAAATGATTAAAACAAATGTATCAACTGTAGTAGGTCAGTTAGATGATATCAGAAAAAATCCAAAGTAAGTTTGATTTTCTTACGTTTTACTATTTTCATATCCCAACCTTACTTAATATCAGTATATAAGCAATAATAATCTGACATATAATTTTACTTAATATAAAAAAGTAAATCAAAATTCAGAAGTACTATTATATGATGTGTTTCTTAACATTACTATAAAATAATGTATGCTGTATGTCAAATTTAAGCCGTTCTGTTTTGTTAAATTACTCTTTTAAGATTTCTTTGCAGGGTCAGTTAATTGATGATATTTGTATTTGTAATCTGATAATGTGTACGTTCATTTTACATTATATTTCTATAGGAAGTTTATATGCATAAATGATGATATAGAACATGGTCAAGAGGAAGCAAAGACCGTAAGTATAGTATTGACTAATCTGTGATTCTGATACCACCCCAACCCCCTCCCCCCCTTCTGCTACCAAAATACAAATCTTAGCGTATTCTCAATTAATCTGTAAATAAGATGCAGGGTATGCTTACTGGTCATTCTACTTGTCATTTATTTATATTCACTTAACAGACCTACAATTTTGGTAATTAGGAAGTTCGCCTATATGTTATGTACATATATTCCACTCAGAACTGCCATAATCAACAAATCATGAATAAATGTAATATATAAATTTGGATAATGAAACAATTATGAAGAATTGATATAAGCAGGCTTTGGTAGAAGGTAAAGATGCATTGAATAAGAAAATTTGGGTTTTATTTGTTTGTGAAGTAATATTTATTTAGTATCTAAAACCCTGGAGCAGCTTAATAACTGGAACACACGGTGATATGCAAGTTGATTGTTATTATAATTTTATGAAAAAAATATGCGTTTTGCTTCTATTCAGGTAAAGGCTATATTACAAGATTTCTATGAATCTATGTTTCCCATACAATCAGATTTTGAATTACCAAGAGATTATCGAAATAGATTTTTACACATTAATGAATTGAAAGAATGGTGAGTTAATGGTATTATATAAAATTTGTCTTGAACGGTTTATACCCCAAAATTTACATATCAGATCAAAAAAAAATATCAGATCAAGTCAAGTCCTTTAATACTCAGTGCGGTTTTCCTTTGACAGTGTAGCAGGACTGAGGGCCTGGCATTGAAAAGTGTTTAGTCATTTGGGCGGTCCCAAAAACAGGTCCTGTGTAGATGTTGGTGTGCACGTAAAAGAACTCTGGAGTTAATTTGCTGCCTGGACAAAATTTCTCTAATAGTAAACTGTATGGCGTATGCCCATCTTCATCAGCTCGGTGCAGAAAAATAGAACGTTAAACCTCACTTCATTCATTCATTCCTTTAGTATTAAATGTCTGTTGTTGTTGTTCTTGGTGTTTAACGTCCGCTTCCACCGAAGGTGATATCGCAGACAAGTCTTATTTTTTTCCATTTTCATTATCTTAGCGCACGTGCAGGGGTCTTTGCTGTGGGAGGAAACCGGAGTACCCGGAGGAAACCCACGAGGTTGAGAAGGAGCCCCTATCTCCATGCCACATACGCTCACACCAGGGCTCGAACCCACAGCCGCAAGCCAGAGGTGACCGGCCAGCTAGAGGTCGAAGCGCGGCACTCTAGACCACTAGGCCATCCCAACCCCCCTTAAATGTCTGTGGTAAAATCCTTTTATTATAGTTCACTTAGCAAGGTCTGTCATTGAGTGAAGCAGCATAATGGTGTTGTTTTAACGTCCGCTTCCACAGAAGTGATATCGCAAGCAGCATAATTTTGATCCCACACTTGTATAGACAATGAGTAAGGCTGTTTGTCTAACCTAGTGGGTCCTTTGGTTTCCTCCCACTGCTAAAGATCCCTAGGCGTGTGCGAATTATTGAAATAATATTGTAGAACATGTCAGTCACAAAATGACCTGGTTTGTATTGAGTGGACATATCTCTCTTTCTCTCTGAAAGGTTGATAAAAGCTAAACATTGATTGGTTCGTTTGTTCCTGGTGTTTTACATCCACTGAAATGTGATTAACTTGTTGACCCTAATAAATACTAAACTAAATATCTGAATGTTATCAATGAATGCAGATTTTCTTTTGTCTTTCCTTCAGGCGGAAGTATAGAGATTGGTTAAAGTTTTGGACCAATATTGCTTTAGTTGTATTAGTTATAATCACTATTGCTACTTTCTTTGGGGATAAGGTTTGTTAGTATTGTTTTATTATATTATGGCTTCCATGCTTGTAAATTAGCCACAAAATAAAACTTTCATATAATCCTCTTCACTGTATAATCAAACCTGATTTAATGACCATCTGCCCCTCCCACCCAAAGAGAATTTTACCTCCATATAACTGTCAGTTATTCACTGCAACCAATCGTCACATAATTTAACATTTATAGCAAAGAATGTCTTTATTAGCAGTAATTATTCAGTGATTTATAAGACATTTTATACTGTTCTGTAATTTATTCCATGTAAACTAGTTTACATTAATTTTTGACTGATATCTTAAAGTTAAACTTATTTTGAACTGGATTCTTGGGAGGGTCAGAACAATTTGACCTGTCTGAATTTAAGGGATGATTTACACTGGCATCCATTTATAGTACTTCACACATCTGACTGATAGTTTGTTGGTGTTATATGTCTTTCGTGCCACCACAATCATTTGAAACCATGTTTGTCAGCAATTAAAATAGCTTTACACTAAAATTACCTAAACCTAAAGGGGGGTTGCATGGCCGAATTGTTAGCATGCGCACTGTATCATACGGCCTGCCATTGAGTCAACTGTCGTGGTTTTGAATCCCCGGTTGTATGTGGCAAGGAGTAGGGTCGCATCATGGGTTTTCTCCGGCTACTCTGGTTTCCTCGCACTGCTAAAGACCCCTAAGCGCAAGCGAATTATTGAAATAAAATTAAATCATGTTAGTCCCGAAATGACCTAGTTTGTGTCGAGTGGACGTTAAACCCCATTTCTCTCTCTCTCCAAAATCTAAATGTTTCAAATATTGAATAATTGTAAAATTATATGAATATATTACATCTTGTATTTCAGGTTGAAGTTATGTATAAAAAATATTTTCCACCTTCAAGAAAAAGATCACGTAAATCTTCTTTCTCGTCTGATTATGATACTCATTCCAAAAATATCATTAATGTTTAACATCAACTGTGGGCTCTGTTAAAACTTGAGGTTTTTTCAATGTTCTTTATAATATGTAATCTGTTGATTTTCTCTCTATTTAGTATTATTTGTATGACTGGGTGTATATTTATACAGTAGAAAAATCATTTTACATACATCTTGCAGCATTCTGCAGTGTTTTCTGTGTACAGTTTGTCTTCGTTAGCCGAAATTGAGCGTGATGTGCCTTTTTAGTGTTATAATTCTTGACTCATCTTTTGTTTTGTCGATGACAAATTGTAGCTAAGATGCAATGTATTGTCATCGCTTCCACTGTACTTTAGTCTAGTTAACCTATATAATTACTATTGATAGATGACTTGGTTGATACTTGGTTTTTATACGCCCACATTGAAATGTGGTCGTATATTGTCGTCGCCCCCGTCCGTCCGTCCGTCCGTCCGTCGTTCCGGCGTCCACAATTGCTTGTGGACGCTCTACAGGCTAAAGTTAATATCCGATTGACTTTAAATTTATACACAGTGTTTAAGGTCATGAGACGAAGAAGCCTATTGTTTTTCAGCGATTTCCGATAATAACTACCAGAGTTATGGCCCTTGATCACTTCAAAAAATCTTGTGGACGCTCTAGAGGCCAAAGTTAATATCCGATTGACTTTAAATTTATACACAGTGTTTAAGGTCATAAGACGAAGACGCCTATTGATTTTCAGCGATTTCCGATAATTAGTGCCAGAGTTATGGCCCTTGATCACCTCAAAAAATCTTATGGACGCTCTAGAGGCCAAAGTTAATATCCGATTGACTTTAGATTTATACACAGTGTTTAAGGTCATAAGACGAAGACGCCTATTGATTTTCAGCGATTTCCGATAATTAGTGCCAGAGTTATGGCCCTTGATCAACTCAAAAAATCTTGTGGACGCTCTAGAGGCCAAAGTTAATATCCGATTGACTTTAGATTTATACACAGTGTTTAAGGTCATGAGACGAAGAAGCCTATTGATTTTCGGCGATTTCCGATAATTAGTGCCAGAGTTATGGCCCTTGATCTCTTTAAAAAATCATGTGGACGCTCTAAAGGTCAAAGTTAATATCCTATTGACTTTAAATTTATACACAGTGTTTAAGGTCATAAGACGAAGAAGCCTATTGATTTTCAGCGATTTCCAATAATTTGTGCCAGAGTTATGGCCCTTGATCACTTCAAAAAATCTTGTGGATGCTCTAGAGGCCAAAGTTAATATCCGATTGACTTCAAATTTATACATAGTGTTTAAGGTCATAAGACAAAGACGCCTATTGATTTTCAGCGATTTCCGATAATTAGTGCCAGTTATGGCCCTTGATCACCTCAAAAAATCTTGTGGACGCTCTGGAGGCCAAAGTTAATATCCGATTGACTTTAGATTTATACACAGTGTTTAAGGTCATGAGACGAAGAAGCCTATTGATTTTCAGCAATTTCAAATAATTACTGCCAGAGTTATCTCCCTTGATAACTTCAAAAATTCTTGTGACGCTATAGAGGCCAAAGTTACCATCCGATTGACTTCAGATTGATACATAGAGTTTAAGGTGTTGAAACGAACAAGTATTTTGATTTTCAATGAATTTAGATAACTGAACAGCTAAATCCATGATATTAAATGTTTCATGTATATACTAATTGTTAGTGTGGGGTAAAACTTTATAAAAAGCAATCAAATTCTAATGATTATCAGATAATTACATAATGAGTTGTTACTCTTAATCAGTTTTTAGTGTATTACAAATGTTTCATTACCGAAAAAAGTAAAAATATGCGACAACCCTTGTTGACTGCCCGGACGATTTAGCTGCTGTGGGCGTATGTTTCGTTGCCTGGCAACCTATCTTTATCTATGTAAGATTCGCTGATCAAGCACAGGCTATAGTGTAGAATGTATGAATGCTGTAAGTTTAAAATGAGAGATTAACTATTTGTGCAATAACAACTCATTCTTTATACATGTACATAGTACATAACATATCACAATACCCCTTGACGAAACCTCTTTGATTTGGTTGAAATAATGAAGTTGGTACATAATAGTTATATTTCATTTGTTGATTTTTGCAAAGTGTGTATCTGTTTGTTGTTTTATTTCTTGTAGAGATAGAGCCATTGTTAAGATATAACTTATTTAGTGATTTAAGCATAATGAATGAAAAGGAAATTGTGATACTATATACCTATGATATAGTAACATAGCAAATCAACCCAATTCACTTCTTACTTTGGCCTAAATAAAAGAGGTTTATCTTAGACTTTATGTTGACATCAGTACTTAATATTGTGAAAAACTCAAGTCTTTTAAAGAGTTCACAAAACATAATATATAGAAGCACCAACATGTCATTTTAACGTATATATTTATTTAAATAGAATGTATATTTGTATATAGATGTAATAGTGTGGTTAGAATGAACGAGAAGAATGGTTTTGTATTATATATTTTGTATGTTAGAATTGTTTTTATATTATATATTTTGTAAGCTAACATTGTTATCTTGACATTTCTTACATGAATATTTGGGATATAATTAATGGTTTTTCAAAGTTGGGATTCTTTTTGATTAATAATCGCAATAATATTATTAATGAAAGAAACGATACAAATTTGAGCTTATTGGTGTACAAACTTCTTCCTAGTCCATCTAATTATCTTATTTTCTTTTCAAGAGCCATTTCATCCCATCTTAATGGTATATCTTTTAACCGGGGGGTTGGGATGGCCTAGTGGTCTAGAGTGCCACGCTTCGACCTCTAGCTGGCCGGTCACCTCTGGCTTGCGGCTGTGGTTTCGAGCCCTGTTGTGAGCGTATGTGGCATGGAGATAGGGAGGCCTTCTCAACCTCATGGGTTTCCTCCGGGCACTCTGGTTTCCTCCCACTGCTAAAGACCCCTACGCGCATGCGAATTATTGAAATGAAAATTAAAATCATATGTTAGTCCCGAAATGACCTAGTTTGTGTTGAGTGGACGTTAAACCCAATTTCTCTCTCTATATATATCTTTTAACCACCTCAAAGCTAAGTTTATCTCCATAAGATGTCGTATTTGGTGTTTTTATACGCCCACATTGAAATGTGGTCGTATATTGTCGTCGCCCCCGTCCGTCCGTCGGTCCGTCGGTCTGTCCGTCCGTCCGTCGGTCCGGCGTCCACAATTGCTTGTGGACGCTCTACAGGCTAAAGTCAATATTCGATTGACTTTAAATTTACACACAGTGTTTAAGGTCATGAGACGAAGAAGCCTATTGTTTTTCAGCGATTTCCGATAATAACTACCAGAGTTATGGCCCTTGATCACTTCAAAAAATCTTGTGGACGCTCTAGAGGCCAAAGTTAATATCCGATTGACTTTAAATTTATACACAGCGTTTAAGGTCATAAGACAATGACGCCTATTGATTTTCGGCGATTTTTGATAATTAGTGCCAGAGTTATGGCCCTTGATCTCTTTAAAAAATCTTGTGGACGCTCTAAAGGTCAAAGTTAATATCCGATTGACTTTAAATTTATACACAGTGTTTAAGGTCATAAGACGAAGAAGCCTATTGTTTTTCAGCGATTTCCGATAATTAGTGCCAGAGTTATGGCCCTTGATCACTTCAAAAAATCTTGTGGACGCTCTAGAGGCCAAAGTTAATATCTGGTTGACTTTAAATTTATACACAGTGTTTAAGGTCATAAGACGAAGACGCCTATTGATTTTCAGCGATTTCCGATAATTAGTGCCAGAGTTATGGCCCTTGATCACCTCAAAAAATCTTGTGGACGCTCTAGAGGCCAAAGTTAATATCCAATTGACTTTAGATTTATACACAGTGTTTAAGGTCATGAGACGAAGAAGCCTATCGATTTTCGGCGATTTCCGATAATTAATGCCAGAGTTATTGCCCTTGATCTCTTTAAAAAATCATGTGGACGCTCTAAAGGTCAAAGTTAATATCCGATTGACTTTAAATTTATACACAGTGTTTAAGGTCATAAGACAAAGACGCCTATTGATTTTCAGCGATTTCCGATAATTAGTGCCAGAGTTATGGCCCTTGATCACTTCAAAAAATCTTGTGGACGCTCTAGAGGCCAAAGTTAATATCCGATTGACTTCAAATTTATACACAGTGTTTAAGGTCATAAAACAAAGACGCCTATTGATTTTCAGCGATTTCCATTAATTAGTGCCAGAGTTATGGCCCTTGATCACCTCAAAAAATCTTGTGGACGCTCTGGAGGCCAAAGTTAATATCCGATTGACTTTAGATTTACACACAGTGTTTAAGTTCATGAGACGAAGAATCCTATTGATTTTCTGCGATTTCAAATAATTACTGCCAGAGTTATCTCCCTTGATAACTTCAAAAATTCTTGTGACGCTATAGAGGCCAAAGTTACCATCCGATTGACTTCAGATTGATACATAGAGTTTAAGGTGTTGAAACGAACAAGTATTTTGATTTTCAATGAATTTAGATAACTGAACAGCTAAATCCATGATATTAAATGTTTCATGTATATACTAATTGTTAGCGTGGGGTAAAACTTTATAAAAAGCAATCAAATTCTAATGATTTTCTAATAATTACATAATGAGTTGTTACTCTTAATCAGTTTTTAGTGTATGTTTCATTACCGAAAAAAGTAAAAATATGCAACAACCCTTGTTGACTGCCCGGACGATTTAGCTGCTGTGGGCGTATGTTTCGTTGCCTGGCAACCTATCTTTAGAATGGTAATACAATTTAAATTATTATTGATTAAATATTAAAGATACATTATGGAAGATTAGATAACGAGTTGGCAGTTTTTGCTATAATAGTTAAAAACTAGCTAATATAAAGGCAATTTGATGAAAATTTCAGTCAAATTGATTCACTATGAACCGAGAACTAAGGGAATGAAAGTTTCGCTTAGCCTCGATCATCATTACTAAAGTCAGTAAGACAAAACTAATACATGTAGTCTCAATTATCCATTTAATCGTTAATCATGAAGGAAAATTTTGCAGTAAATCGAAATACAATCCAACAAATATCGCAGACTGGTCTTGACATCGAGAGTTGATTATGGTCTGGATAAATTATTTAATGTCTAATTAATAGTTTTTGTAACATTTCAGGCCTAAAGAAAGACCTACATTAGGCAAATTGAATGCGATCCTTCCAGATTGTTGTTGGTTCTGTGCTACCTGGTGTCGTAGTGGGTCCATTGACGAATTGAAAATTCACCCTCAAACCATTGATTTGTTATGTAGTCGGCCAATTTGGTTATTTTTGGATTGGCTGGTATTTCTGCTATAATGTGAAAATTCATAAAATCTTAATCATCATTTTAATCATTAGTTGCTAATTGGTGAATAAAATTCAGAATGAACATAAATTCATAAAATCTTTAACAGTTTAACACTGTTAATGTGGTTCTAATAACAACATGTCTCTCTTTAAACGAAAGCTACTAGCCCTGTAAAAGATGACTACTTTTTTCATGTGACATCACATCACACGGCATCAATCATTAGCTTAATGGTACATGCATTGTTTACATCGCTACTCGTCTAGCAGAATTGTGCCTTTTATTCTTTTTACATACTCATTTACGCTAAATAGGCCATATTTTTTACCTGGATATACTTGAAACACCTTTTATGTTCTAAAAATGTTCTAGAATTTAACTTGCAGAAGGAAAAAAGTTAATATTTGGGGCTTATTAAGTCGCCTCGATGTCATCCCTATCAGTGACTGTAACGTTCTAATCCTGCCTTTGAGGAAAATTAGATATTCCTTGTCTAATCAAGGTTTTTAGTCCCTTTATTTATACCATCCGCTTCAATGTATTATAATACAGTATTGCTGATAATATCGTGATTTTCCATATTAGTTTCAGTTAGGAGCCCGTATCAATTTCTGGTTAACTTTGGCCAGCATAACCATGGAAAAAACACTGACCTACCCAGTACTTAGATCAATGATTGAAGATGAAGTCATTAATTGCTTATTTATTTACTGATCAGCAAGTTTCACTATAGTGACAGTTTCTCTTTAATTTCACTAAAGAACAATGGTTTATTGAACAAATATGGATTTAATGTCCATGTTTATGGGATATTGTATTTCTAACAAATTTTATCTGTGAAAGTTTATTTATTTTAATGAAAAATGTAAGTGTATATATGATAGTTTGCATAATACATGTATATAACATAAAATCACATAGACCTACAACTAAGGATTTATCTAGTGGGTATATACAAAACATGGTCTGTGATTGACTGATAATACCAATCTGTCATTCAAATATGATTTCCAGATATATTTAAACACTCACATTTATTAGGGTTAATCTTTGAATATCAGGGCATTGCACATGTTAAATTGTTGGAATTAGAAATGTCAAGATTTTAAGATTTTAGTTGTCAAATTAGAGTAGAAAATATCAGAAAGTTTGAATTTAGTTATTATCAATTTTATAAATCTATTGGTCATCTTGTGAACAATAAATTGTAAGCCCTGTAGTATCAGTGGAGGTTGGGTTCATGGTACACATATTTATTTGTAATGTTAGATAATTATTTTTTTAGAAGCTGTTTTTCTTTTCATATTGGTAATTTTCCATGTCTGAATGAAACATGATGTTGAGAGGGTATATATGCATTCCATCAGTTAATTGCTCAATTAATATAATATATGTTTGTTTTTTATAATCTGTGATTTTAATGGTTGTTAATATATTTTCATTACCACAAATCTGTAAATATATGAAACATCCTGCACATAATTAGTCCCATATCATCTGTAATATGTATTATATCTTTGCTTTGTTTTAACTCCTTTATTATACGCCCACATTTTATGCAGAAGTATATTGATTTTACGTGAAGATATTGTCCATGTCAAAGAAATCCTGTTAAATTGTTATCCCCTGCTTTTCAGAGAAATGATGGGACTTTTAAAAGGCGATTTTTTAAAAATTATTTAATGTTTGGCTATTGCAAAAGAAGAACACTATGAAGAGTTGCCCGTTAATTTAGTAGTGAGGTAATGGCTCCTGACATTGGATTCTTGAGATGGAGTTATTTCTTCTTTGATTTTCTCCTTAACAAAGCTGCAGGTGGGCAAAGTGTCATTGCTTATGTAAGGAATAGTGGGTAATAATTGTTGAATTGTGTTTGTTACTAAACCAAACTATACTTTTTGTGCATGTAAGGTTTGATAAATATGAATTAAAGTGATCATGTTCACACAATTTAAAAAGAAAAAAAGTCGCTAAATCTAGCTTAGTTCAGATATAATAGAATGTTTCTATATACAAAGCCTATATTTATTTATCAAACACTTAAACCTATTCCCTATTTATAGCAAAATTAAACCACATGTACCTAAAACACAAAATAGTTAACAATAATTGAATATATGCCTGAATTGTTGAATATATGGGTTACTTAAAAGGTATATTTGAAAGACATGTTTTAGATATTTTGTAATTACATTATAGATATACTTGGTGGGATTATTGTGGTTAACTGTTTGAATCAATTGATTACTGTACATATTGATATTCAAACCACACAATGTCCATATACATTCATATACCTGGTATATATGTTTATATGAAAAATAAATTGGGGATAAAGATTTATTGATCATTACTTTTTTTATATGCCCACATTTTCATGTGAAACTTCCAATCAATAGAAACAGTAACACAAACCAATTACAGACTGTTTGATGGGATCAATTTTGCTTAATTCAAAATGATGCATTTGATATTCAGATAAGTTTATATACAATAATTAATAGAATACAAAATCAAAAAAAAAATTGTTTTTCATCCCAGACGATATAAGTATTTTTGCCAACAAAGCCTTGGATAAAACAATGGGTTTTTTTTATATTGTATTGTATTAATTATATTGTGTATCACATTTTCATGTGGATGTATATTGTTGTCTCACCTGTCCATATGGACGTCCATCCATAATTTGATTGTGGTCACTCTACTGTTCACAATTCTTATCCAATTTTAACGAATATATGTTTATCTCCAAAAGATCTTGTTTCCTTTCGACATTGGCATGTATCAGATCAAAATTTCATGGATTATGGCCCCAGATGGTACAAAAATCGCATTTTTAGCTTGTGGACACTCTAGAGGTCACAATTTTCATGTTTATAACCCAAAGATCCTGGTTCCTTTTGATATTTGCACATGGCCCTTGATTGTTCAAAAATTGCGTTTTAGCTTGTGGTCCCTGTAGAGGTCAGAATTATTATCAGATTTAAAAAATCGTTTGAATATTATCACCGTTTCCCCGAAATTGCCTGACAAAGTTGCCGCCAAATAGTGTAAAAGTATGTAATACCAAGGTTGTGGACTTTCTAAAAGTCAAAATTTTTATATGATTTTGATGAATCTTGAAATGCATGTTTATAACCCAACGATTTTAGTTTATGTCGATATTTGGGTATATAGGATCGTAACTACCTGAATTGTGGCCCTTCATTGTATCAAAAATCACATTTTAAGCTTGTGGTCCCTTACACCCTAACTAAGGTCTATGATGGTTGAGTTCGAAAACTGCCGGAAAAAAATGGCTGCCCCTCGTACGCAAATAGTGTAAAAGTATGTAATACCACGGTTGTGGACACTTTAGGAGTCACAATTTGTATCTGATTTTGATGAAACTTAAAAAATATATCTTTATATTCAAAATATCTCATTCTGTGTAGATATATGCACATTTCAAATCATAACTTCCAGGATTATGGCCCCTGATTGTATGAAAAATCCCTTTTTTTTTTAGCTTGTTCTCTATCCATCTCTTGCAAAATGTGGGCGTATCTTGCCTGGAAACCACTGGTTACATCATAAGGTCGGTAAATGAGTCAAGTGGCATGGTTTTGATTCATTTCATGTATATGACCGGGAGTAGTGTTGCCTGTCCAACCATGTGGGTTTTCTCTGGGTTATTCAGTTTCTTCCCACTTCTAACGACTCCTGAGCACTATCATTATTATATTAAATCCCTGCATTGGCCAAGAAAGTTCATCCAGGTTTTCCGGCATGTTTCCAATTGTCATTGATCCAGCATGGAGGGTCTGGCAAAAAGATTCCTTGGCAGTCGGTTGATATAAGGGTAGGCTGTAGGGTTGCTGTCCGAGCAAAATCTCCCTCATAGCACACTGTATGGCATATGCCTGTCTTCATTAGCCCAGTTTAGGAGCAGAAAAGTAGGACGTCAAACCTCATTTCATTTCTCTCACTCCCAAAAATAACTGACATGCAAGGTTGATGAAAAAGCATGCCAAAACCATTGAATGAAATTAAAGTTTAATGGACTGGAGGTCACTCATAAAAATATCAATTACTGGTGCTCGAATATTTATTAAAAGACAATATTTGTGTCAGTCATTATCAGATATGTGATAGAACTGATTAAAGATGTTCCAAGTATAATTTTAACACAGAGATCATTGCTACGATAGATGCATAACGACGTTTTCAAGAAACGGAAGTGACGAAATGAAATGAAATGAAGTTTAACGTCCTACTGCAATCAAAAGTGACGAAAGGAAAACACTAGTTATCCTTTTATATAACTGACTGAAGTGACAAGTGATAACAGATACACAGACAAAATTCTGCCACTAATAATTCCTTTGAAGACCATTCAAAAAAATATGGACTGTCAATAGATAAGGGAAAATGAAAAAAATAGAAAAAGTCAACAGGGTTAATCCTATCATGACTCTAATGCTTTCCACCAAATTTGAAAAACAGCCTGTTGAATACTCTATCATGTTTTGACAATGGGGGGGCTAACTCGGGTATGGTAAGTCGCATATGTCCTCACATTACCATATTGCTTACAACCAAATTTGAAATTTTTTTCTTCAATAAATGTAATCTCTATTGCGTTATCATTGTTTCCGATAACTCCAGAACGAAAATAGGTAGACTAGAAAGCTGAATAATGATAAGGTTTGTCGTCCTCTCATGACCACAATGCTTCACACTAAATTTGAAAAGAATCCGTAGCCTATATCACGTTCAGGCAAAATGGGATAACTCTGGCATGGAATGACACAAAACGCTGAAAATCAATAGGGTTCGTCTTGTCATGACCACTACACTTCACATACCAATTGTTGACTAACCAATGGACAGGGTGACCACATATTTTGCATATAAAAATTGTAATAGCATCGGAGATAAACCGGTAATTCACCTGTTAAATGAAAGTTGGGTCAATAAAGTTGGAATTGATATAAATCTGTATAATGACATTTAACCAATCTTTATAGTTATAAATGTAGAGACATTTGAAGCATTTAGGCTCATTTAAGAGAGAGAAATGGGGTTTAACGTCCACTCGACAAAAACTAGGACTAACTGGACTAACCTATGGTTTAATTTTTATTTCAATAATTTGCTTGCGCGTAGGGGTCTTTAGCAGTGGGAGGAAACCGGAGGACGGAGACAAGGTTGGACAGCCGACCCTACTCGATTTCGATCCACAGTTTTCAGAATTGTATCATCACAATCCCAGTTCAAATCATTTGTTTCTAAATTCCATGTAGAAAAATATTTAGTATTAATAACTGAGGAACCTGTGCCGCATTGGAAACTTATTAACTATTGTCTTTTGGGGCTTTATAAGTGTGGATATATTATTATTATTGTTATATATACACAAATCTACTAATATCTCAACTCTTAACATTTCACCACTTACTACCGTGCTTCATCATTTGAATCTTCCTTGTGCCAAATAGGACTTCAGGCTCGCTTCACAGATGCAACGTAGGGACATAACTATTGTGTGATTTTATAGGGATCAGAACAGTGTTTAAGAGCAAATCATGATATAAATTAATTGGTTTGCAAGATCAATGACTTTTATTCTGTGTTTCCTATGTTCTGGTTCTTGCAAATTTCTTCTTGAGAAAGTAAAATCTGTATGTATTATTGTATTTGCAAAGAACTTTCTATGCATTCTGTTAATTTAATCTATATAATAACCCTAAAATAGCAGAACTGTGATTTTGGGCTAGAATTATGTATGTTGTAAATGTGTTTTGTTCTCAATTTGATGTTCTACTTTTTTGATGGGGATTAATAATTATCTGTTGTGATTATTAAAGTGGCACTTACAGAGCAATACAATATTAATTAATCTCCTTTTCAGACCCCATGTAAGATGATGTGAACACAGTTATAACTACTTTTTCCACTTCATTTCATCAGGAAATGGATGAAAAAATTGAATCAACTTGCTTCCACAAAATCATTACACTGCACATTTCAATGACACCACGATTTGAAATAAAATGCTTTGTAGCCACTTTATTAGAGTGGTTGATTATTATCTAAATCCGTATTTAAATTAATAATTCATACCCATGATTTCATCTCAAAACTTCCCAATAAACAGAAAGTTATTGGTATTTTGAGATATATGGGATGTAAAAAATGGATCATTTTGTACTGTCAATTTATAGAAAAATATTCCAATATTTTTAATATTCTGAGGTGCAACCTTGTTTAAAAAAAATTAGCCTACCCATTGTATGATTTTGTATTATAAAAATGTTGCTAGAATATTAATGGGAAGCTAGGAAGCAAAGATTTTCCGAATATATTAATTATTATGTACTTTAAGATGTAGTTCCTGTCAATACTAGTTTTCCTCTGTCTATAGTGAAAATCGTCCAGCTTAATGAGAATTTTTGAACCCTGCAAAGGGACCAGAATTAACATTAAAGTCAATGGTGGTCTGCATCCATAAAATTAAAGCTTGGTATGACTGGTCTCCCCTTACATCGGGGAAATTTTAATGAGTTTCAGAGGCTGGAGAGCTGATATAAATAATGGCAATAATACATGTCAAATAACCGCAATTTTGGATTAAAAGAGAATCTCTAAGGGAACTAAGTGATTCAGCAATCAGCTATGGCCTCAAGACCAAGATCGTTTTCGTAAGTACAATGAAATATGGCTATCACGGGAGTGTGTGATCTTACTGATCTACCGGCTTTTTGTCTTTTTTCATACATAACCTGGCCATTTGGCATTTTACATTAGGCTTAGGCCTGACGTACGGACCCGGTAGTTGTATAGTGTATAATTTAATGTAATTATATTAATTACACTACAAACGTTACATTTAACATGTTCGTGGTTTATCCATTAGGCTAGCATAGACATGTATTGTTCGAAATAACTACGGTACATAAAATTATAATATACAAATATATTGATTATTCAGATAAACATATAGGCTAGGACATGCAGGCGCGGATCCAGAGGGGGAGTTTGGGGGGTCCATCCCCCGCTCAGCTACATAAAAAAAAATAATGCCTTGCATCAATGAAATTACATCACATGATCACACAGTGATCCTACATCTGTATAAAAATGATTTCTCTGTTTAAAAAACTCAATTTGTATGTATGCCTATGTAATTTAGTGACGATGATGGCAGTTTTCCGTAACAGAAACCTGACAAACCCCCTCCTGTAAAAATTCCTGGATCCGCACCTGACATGTCTATTATAACGTTTTATTTGTAAATTGTAATGGACCAGAAAGTCACAAGAAACATTGATTTGATGTTTTAGTTGCAAACTCACTTCATTCTTCAATGCATCTCAAAAACTAGAAATCGTTCCGCTACTGCTGTCTTCCGTCTTACTCCAGTCGCAGTAGTGGTTTTTCCTACCGAGTTCCTTTGCGCAAGTTTTTTAGTCAAATGACTACAAAAAGTTTACTGGCCTATAACTCGCTTAATTTACAAATAAACTGACCCAAAACAGTACTGCACGCAGTTTAACATATTATAAATCAATTCTTATTGAAATAAAGGTGAGGCCTTACCGCATAATTATATGATTTGATGAAACCCATCTCCTACGCGAAATTTCAACTGGCCGACCGTCATGGCCGCAAGTTGCGTAATACGTCATTAGGCCTACAACATAAACAGCGCTATGCAGAGAAAAACTGTTTGGTAACTATTTTAATGGTCCAGTCTTCACTATTTGTGATAGAATTACTTATTTTTATACGCCCACATTGAAATGTGGTCGTATATTGTCGTCGCCCCTGTCCGTCGGTCCGGCGTCCACAATTGCTTGTGGACACTCTACAGGCTAAAGTTAATATCCGATTGACTTTAAATTTATACACAGTGTTTAAGGTCATGAGACGAAGAAGCCTATTGTTTTTCAGCGATTTCCGATAATAACTACCACAGAGTTATGGCCCTTGATCACTTCAAAAAATCTTGTGGACGCTCTAGAGGCCAAAGTTAATATCCGATTGACTTTAAATTTATACACAGCGTTTAAGGTCATAAGACAATGAAGCCTATTGATTTTCGGCGATTTCCGATAATTAGTGCCAGAGTTGTGGCTCTTGATCTCTTTAAAAAATCTTGTGGACGCTCTAAAGGTCAAAGTTAATATCCGATTGACTTTAAATTTATACACAGTGTTTAAGGTCATAAGACAAAGAAGCCTATTGATTTTCAGCGATTTCCGATAATTAGTGCCAGAGTTATGGCCTTTGATCACTTCAAAAAATCTTGTGGATGCTCTAGAGGCCAAAGTTAATATCCGATTGATTTAAATTTATACACAGTGTTTAAGGTTATAAGACGAAGACGCCTATTGATTTTCAGCGATTTCCGATAGTTAGTGCCAGATTTATGGCCCTTGATCACCTCAAAAAATCTTGTGGACGCTCTGGAGGCCAAAGTTAATATCCGATTGACTTTAGATTTATACACAGTGTTTAAGGTCATGAGACGAAGAAGCCTATTGATTTTCAGCGATTTCAAATAATTACTGCCAGAGTTATCTCCCTTGATAACTTCAAAAATTCTTGTGACGCTATAGAGGCATCCGATTGACTTCAGATTGATACATAGAGTTTAAGGTGTTGAAACGAACAAGTATTTTGATTTTCAATGAATTTAGATAACTGAACAGCTAAATCCATGATATTAAATGTTTCATGTATATACTAATTGTTAGCTTGGGGTAAAACTTTATAAAAAGCAATCAAATTCTAATGATTTTCTGATAATTACATAATGAGTTGTTACTCTTAATCAGTTTTTAGTGTATTACAAATGTTTCATTACCGAAAAAAGTAAAAATATGCGACAACCCTTGTTGACTGCCCGGACGATTTAGCTGCTGTGGGCGTATGTTTCGTTGCCTGGCAACCTATCTTAATACAAACTGTAATGATGTGTGTTGACAATTGTGCGTTTGAACCTATTTGAACTTGCGTAAGGGGTCTTAGACTGTACCAATTGTTACCTTAAACACAGTTTAAGGGAACAAGTATAGTTACTACTCAAAAACATGGCTAAGTCAGTATGTATACTATAGTCCCTACTGACCTTGCACAGCGACAATACTTTTATGCATGACTGCAAATATTTTTGTTTTTTTTAAATGAAATTATGAATATTAATTATGAGATGCGCCAATTATGAATATTAATTATGAGTTTAATCACATATTATCGTTGACTGTTGGAGCTTCCAACTGTTTCAACTTGAAATTACTGACCTGTGTCAAATTTATCTTTCATTTCAAAAATTTTAGAAAAAAATATCCTTAATCGTTTTAACTATCATTTGTGTGAAAACACTCTCCAAGAAAAATTTCAGTCTGCATACAAAAAAGTCACAGAACGGAATCTGCCTTTCTTCATGTTCACAATGGCATTGTGTGTTGCTTGGATGAGAAAAAATCAGTGTCGCTAGTTTTATTGGATTTGAGTGCGGCATTTGATATGATAGATCAATCAATCTTATTCAGGAGATTATTGTATAATCTTTAGATTATTGTAATTCATTGTATAATGTATTCTCTTCCTAAAACTCTTGTAAGTCAGCTACAGAAAATCCAGACTAAAGCAGCACAAATTGTATCTCTCACCAAATTATCTGACCAAATTACACCTCTATCATTTCTTTTATCTTTAGTAAGAGTGGTGATTCTTTATATCAACTATTGGGTTTACCAAAAACAGCCTCTAGTGATGATGTTAAGAAAGCATATAGAAAGGTATGTACTATGTACAATATTTTAATCCTAAACTTTTTCTTTTGGATCGAAAATAATCCTGAACATGTATCTTAAGAATTTTCCGGATTTGGACTGAAAACAATAGTACATCTAGTGGCTTTTACCACTTTGAGGATTTAAAGATAAATTTTAGATGAATTAAAAACCAAGATAATAAACAGTGTAAGGGTGCAGATAATGAAAGTCTTCATTTAGCTTTCTTAATTTACATGGCGAATTTAGCAATATTAGAATTTAGAAAACAAAATTCCATATATCTTTACCTAAACTCAAACCACTTTTTCTTTTGACTTGTAAATTAATGTATAAACAATAAAACAATATTTTCAGTACATTGGCATTGGTATTTTATTTTATTGCCTGAATTGTTTATAATTTTGTGTAGATATTTGTTAACACAACAATACATATGAATAGTATATTTTACTAATATTTGTGAATGATCTTCAGTTGGCATTGCGATGTCATCCAGATAAGAACCCAGATAATGAGGAGGCACTTGAAAAGGTAATTTTGATTTTATTCATAAATCATGATATGCAGTTGCATTAGCTCGTTATCACAGACAAGACTCAGACTGCCAAACAAGAGAGTTTGTTAATCATAAATGCAGAATGTAATAGTTTGAGATTATTTTTGGTGCAGACACAGCTAGATCTGGATATTATGACCATTACTGGGGATACTGTTAATAATTACCAAGTATTCTCCTAATAATATACATCTGCACAAAGTTTCAACATTCAAACTCAATTAGGGGGTTGGGATGGCCTAGTGGTCTAGAGTGCCGCGCTTCGACCTCTGGCTGGCCGGTCATCTCTGGCTTGCGGCTGTGGTTTCGATCCCTGGTGTGAGCGTATATGGCATGGAGATAGGGGCGCCTTCTCAACCTCGTATCACAATACCAGAGATGCATCATGGGAAATCTTTTCTCTTTAAACCATGCAACCATCTTTTAGTTTTATAATCATTGTACTATATTATTTCAGTTTAAAGAAATAAACAGAGCTCAATCTATATTAATGGACAATACTAAAAGAGGCATTTATGATAGATATGGTTCATTAGGTATATATGCTGCCGATCAATTTGGAGAAGAAAATGTTAATACATATTTGGTGCTAACTAGTGGCTGGTGTAAGGTTAGTGGTTTTTTTTTCAAAAATCACTTTCTATATAAAAACACAGACTTGTAACAAAGTAGAGACCTTATCGATCAGAAAATGAATGTAATTTTACGTACTATGCCTAATTTCACCTTTAATTTCACACCTTCAAATTAGTTTATCTTTTTTAAGTCTCCTTAATTATTTGAAATGGTGAAAGTTGGAAACATATTCGTAAAAACAATTATAAATGTACCATCTATACATAAGAAGTGTCTGTTTGACTTTGAACTACATCTACCGGGTATTCATGCCAAGTTAAAATGTCTTCATAATTTGTGATTGGCTATGTACAGTTAAGGCCTTGACTCTTGTCATCTACATTACAGAAATTTAATTATATTTTTTCAGGCACTTGCAATCTTTTGTTGCTTTCTCACGGGTTGTTATTGTTGTTGCTGTTGTTGTTTATGTTGTAACTTCTGCTGTGGAAAGTTTCGGCCTCAGGCACCGGAAGATGAAGGTGATTACGCAAACCTACATGTAAGTAAAATATAATTCTATTAAATAAAAAAGTCATTTTATAGTTATGTTGCATTCATGAGTAAGGTTGATTGTGAGTCCGGACTGGTTGACAAATTGCAATCATGTGATATGGAATTTAGTTAAGAATGATACGGTATAAGAAAAATCATGGAATGTAGTAATCAATGTTAGAATCCTAAAATTGTTTTAGATAGAATCCTAAAATTGTCTAGAAAAGGGGTGTAGCACAAACATGGGCCAATCTAAATTGTGGGGATTGAGGCTGTTTTCCGTCTGACTTTTCAGAATTAATCAATCATTAACTAAAGTAAGTTTTCCACAAAGCTCCACTTAAGTATTATAGTATTCAAAATGTAATAAAGCACGAGGGGTTTCAGTTTACAATTAATCAGTTATGTTTCTATGATATATGGTCTCATTCTCAGATGTTTGTGCCTGAAAACGGAAATACATTGCCCCAAAATTGGACGGTTCACCCAAGCTGGGATGGGTGGGGTGTATGTGTGTGGTGTGTGACTGTTACAGCACAAATGTTTAAGAATTCTGAAATTAATTTTAAATTTTGTAGGTCTACATGACATTTGTTGAATATTATTTTAAAGTTACTTTTTTCCTGAATGGGGAAATGGATATAAAACCCTTTGCCATTTTGACATAACTAAACAGAGTACTTTTACGGGCCAACATGCATTTTTTTTGTCCCATCCAAATGGATAGATGCTGTTTTGTGGAATGCAAAAACAAATATCTGTAGTGACTCTTTTTGTGGACATACAATTTTAAATGTAGAGATATCTACCCACTTGACAAAGCAAATGAACACCATATTCCTGGAGCAATGGCCCGAGAAATCCCTTTCTGGCCATTGCTGGAATAGCGTCTGTTTCTTGAACTTATGCGGGAGTGTGTCTATTTTTTCCGTTCAATGAAAGCTATCACTTAAGTACAGCAACATGAGAGTCCTTTGTTTAATCTGGGTCTTCCCTAAAACTTTGGACAGTGATTTAAGGTATTAAAAACGGTGAAAGTATGTTTGTTTCCAAACAGTATTTTTTACATTTCATTCGCCTTGTCACGCAATTAGTTTTACTGCAGTATTCTGCTATGCACGGGTTAATTAGGTATAATAAAATCGTGAGCCATGACGTAACGTTCGTTATGTAAACATATTTGGTCCAATATTGGCACTCGTTTTAAACAGTGATTGGTTTGGTAGACGGACTACTGACCAATCAAAATTAAACACAACAATATCCACTCATAATAACAGTGTGTAGTAGGATTACCTCTAATCAAACGCAACACTGCGCGGAGTATGATGAACACAGGTCTAGTCATTTTAAGTGATACCAGTATTGAGACCTCCGTTTTTGTTTATTGTTTTTGTGTTTTTTTTAAATGAAGGAGGAAAACAGTACACCAGAAGATGGTTCACCTATTACTTCACAACCTGTTACTGCCCAACCTGTTTCTGCCCAAGCTATTCCCATGCCAATGCCTGCTTCCAATGCAACAGATGATACCACCGAAAATTCCAGTTTAAATAAAGATGTAAAGCCTACTTATGGAGGTGCTGAAGTCAAATCTGATCCGTTAAGTAGTTGATAAATTCATGAAATAGAAAAAATAAAAAAGAGTATTCTATATATATATTGTAAATTTGATGTAATTTAACTATATTGGTCACATACACATGTACCAGTACATGATTTGAGGTATATTATACTCTACACAGGACAGGTTATGGAGTTTGATAAATCCAATAATATATGATTATGATAATATATTTAATTAATTTTTTGGTGAATGTTCTACGGTGGCTATGTTCAAAGATAGAGTGCTAGACAGCTGTGTCAATCAAACAGTCCACACGAGTTGTCAGGTTGGCACATACTTATTCTTCTGTAGGTAATGGGTAAACTCTTTACTTTTAATTTATACAGTGTTTATGTTCAGGATATGAAAAAGTGTTCATTGGCCAAACTCCTAGCCAAATGGGCAATGAAATAATCACCTCCTTTCTCAATAATTGCTGTGTCATGATATAATTATAATGAATATTTTTAAAATAATCACAATTATGATTTAGGAGAATCAAATTTACAAAATTTGGAAAATGTTTTGTATTATTTTCGGCTGAATTCTCGTCAAATTAATATTAGAGCACCGTTGTATAGAAACCAACTCCACTGGCCCGATTGTTGACCATAGGTTATCCGCTTGGCAACTGTTACATGTATGTACAAGTTATGCATCTGGATAACATTTCTTTTACTTTTGTTAGAAACAATGTCTGCCGATAGAAGTGGCAATATGGACCCTGTGTTTCATGTTGTTGCATCCTTACTTGCTACTCCAAGAAAATAAAAATTTGTTATCTGATTTTTAGCCAAAAGGGATTTCTGTTTGCCATGTGAATGAATTTATCACCATTTGCAAATTGGTGAGTGGCCAGGGCGGGCCCTGGATGAAGATGCCAATTTATTTTCCGCAATTTCCAATAATTACTGTCAACAGTGTAGCCCTTTATCAATTTGCTTCCATAACCTGCTTCACCTGCTTGGCCGACTTAGCTACTGTGGGCATGTGTTTTGCTGTGTGGCAACCTATCTTTTTAAATCTGGACATCTTTATTATGGTATTCTGACCTAAATGAAAGTAATTGAATGTAATTTCAAGGATTTTAAACCTTTTTAAAAGTATAACGCTGTAAGAATCTCTAAAAGGAAATTTGTTCAACAAGGCTCAATTCTGGTCCTTATTCTCTGCAGATGATATAAAAAGGATATGGTCAAATGCATCACCTATAATTTTCGCTAAAAAAATTGTGATGACTTTGTTTTTAATCTCATTGACTCAAATCTTTGAGATTATTTACAGTTGAAATTTTGTTTCTCAATGTTAAACAAGCAATTTAAGGGCATTAGCGTGAATTAAGTCATGGATAATTTGATATTTTACACAAAATGCAAATAAATGCAGAGACATTTTAAGATTTGAATTGGTAACATTTTTATTTAAAAGTTATTTTTTAAAAAGAGAAATATGGAATGCTTGTGCGTATTATAAGAATATAGATTAAGGATGATCGTAACAAAATTACTGTAGGTTTTTGGGAAGATAAATATACTTACGCTTTCAAATTAAAATAGTTTTTACTTGGTACAGCACCAAACATAAAAATGAATCGGAATTGACTTCTGATTTTAATTGATTTCTAAATTAGACATTTATATTAATTGTATAGTATATATATCTATGTCAAATGTTTATGAATTTGATGGTCATGGAATATAGCATATCAAACCTATTGTACATTAGTACACATTTCATTATAGAGCAATTAGCCATGACATGTCCACATTTAAAACAGATGATCCATAAACAGCTGAAACAGAGAAAAAGTAATATTTTACCTAATAAAAGATGTGGGTTTTTTTTTGTTGCATTCTAGGTATCTGACATCCAATCCCTTCCTTTTGAAACTTTAAATACTATGGATTGATGATAAAGTTTTAATTGGAAATGTTGATATTTGCATCTACACATTATTTAACTTTTACGTCATATCTGGGACCTATATTCATTTTTCAGTTGTAGAATATTAATGTTGTCAGAACAGTTGTTGTTTTATCTTCTTGCCTTTTTTTGGAATGCAGTTCTGTATTTTATTGTATTAATATTTCTACCACATTTGAATCAAATTTAAGAGGCATACTATGATACTCCTTATTAAGGAGTCCTTAGTGATAAGCATTATTTCTAATAAAACCCAGAAATTCAGTTTAAATGTTATTAAGATTTTAAATTACAAAGAATTACTATGTATATGACATTATAATTAATCACTGCTATTGTTTATGTATTATACTAATTTTAACAATATTGTACATATTATATTCTTAATTTAATCCATCTGTACCTCATCTATATGTACATGTATGATGGGTGATGTATATAAAGATGTGATATAGATTCTAATATGTTAATCATGAGGAATGGTTATACTAATTATTAAGACTGACTAGGTATTAAAGCAATGCTCTATATTATATTCTGAACAAAGATAAGTAATGATGACAGTTACAGGTACTAAGATCAACATTACGTCAGCTGCCCCTATTCATGCACCGATGTTAAAAAATATGTTAGCAATGTTACCATTACTATCAGATATTTAATATGGTAATAATGGTGTTGATGTGAACTGTTAGTGGTTTTACCACCTTTTGCACATGACAGTTGCTAATTCTAGTTCTATCAGTGATGTCATGAATGCAATTTTCCATTCCTTAAATGACATCTAGAAGCATGGATTACTATTCATAACAAAACACAACACAGGGTTTATATGGATATAACTACTTCTCTATAATTATAGAGAATTAAGTATATCCATATATACCTTGTGTTGTGTTTTGTTATGAATTGTAATCTTCCATTTTGTGTGCCATTTGGAAGTTTTCAACTGTTGATCGTAGTAGTTGTCATCATTATCTATATGTTATAATACAGAAATTGTTCCACCTAAATTATGGACTGATTGATTAATCTTATTAAACGTTTTATTGTTAGTGATATCACTTTAGTGAAAGCAAACTTTAAATAAAGCTATTTCATACCCACGTCAGATCATGTGTTGTGACAATATGTTCAATGTAAAATGATGTGTTTTTCACATAATGTTCAGTGAAAGTAAGAAAGAAAATGGTATTTATTTTACTTCATGTATTAAATTATATTATTTCATGCTATGTCTGTCTGTGATGTCTTCATAACATCTTCATGTTAAGCCATTTAGACAATAGTTTGACATTAAACTATAATTCATCTATTTTCACTGATATTCTCTAATAAAATATAAAGATCTGAACTCCAGATAGTTAATAAACAGACAGCTTTATGAATAATTAGTCTCAGGTTGTTAAGCTTAATTATTTCAATCAATAAAGCATAATACAATAAATATGCAAAATATCGTTTTATGTAGCAAAAAAGATACATGCATTTTATTAGCGATCAGTTTGTATGTGAATGGCTTTATATTCCATGATGGAAATAATGTGGTTACCTTTTTTTGTCATGTGCTTTTTTGATTAGTCTTCACAACACAGACAACAAAATATGTAAACTACAAATACCCCACATAAAGCGTAAAGGCTTTCTTGCTAAAAGGGGGGTTGGGATGGCCTAGTGGTCTAGAGTGCTGCGCTTCGACCTCTAGCTGACCGGTCACCTCTGGCTTGCGGCTGTGGTTTCGAGCCCTGGTGTGAGCGGATGTGCCTTGGAGATAGGGGTGCCTTCTCAACCTCGTGGGTTTCCTCCGAGCACTCCGGTTTCCTCCCACTGCTAAAGACCCCTACACGCAAGCGAATTATTGAAATAAAATGAAACCATATGTTAGTCTCAAAATGACCTAGTTTGTGTCGAGTAGACGTTAAACCCCATTTCTCTCTCTCTTCTTGCTAAAAAAAAAGTGGAAAAGCCAATTTACTGACCAAGAAAATGGGATACAATGTATATATTTTCCATCTTTTAATTCTGATGAAAGGCCATAAGAAAGAGTTTTACAATATTTGACTGTTTTGCATAATAGATTAAAGCTAATGATCTTCATTTTAGTGATTTTGTATCCCTTGCAAACTCTAATATATTTTTGTGAAAGCCAATAGCTTTAAGAAAGATCAATCTAACAATGATTCAATTCCATTCAGTCTTCACGAAGATATGGTGAATTAAAACATTTGAATCATTTGTCATCCTCTGCAGACAGTATAAATAACCCAGTGCTCTGGTTTAATGTGATATTTTAAATTATGTTTTGCTAATTAAATGTTAAATAATAAATTTGAAACAAATTTAGCATGGATTAAGCTGGGAACAATGAAATATTGTCTGTAAAATGCAAAATGATGATCAGCGGCTTAATTAATCTTATTATGTAATACTTTTAAATCCAAACATTTTCTCTTTGTCTCTATAATTAGTTGTATATGTATTTATAACCAGTTTGCTGATCATAATAATGTAGCTAAATAATAGTGATTCTTTATTTTACTGTTGTTTTTTTTCTTGTCTTCTCAGATTTCAATTAGGTAAATACAATAAAAACATTGTTGATGAAAATAATGTTTCAGTTGTTACTTTTTCTTCAAATATTGGATAATAATTCAATCTCATTTAATTAAGATGCAGACTAATCACTTACATGGTACGAACAATACAACCCATAGACAAAATTTTAAGTCCTTAAGAAACGGTATAGGCAAAATAGTGTAATCAGCAAATGGACAGTCAAACATGTACTGTACACGACAAACAGTGGTAAACTTACACGCCTGGCACCACACCCGCCATAGCTGCATCCAAACTATTAGACATGGTTTTATAAATTGGTTTATAGCATGAGTAGCAAGAAAGATGTTGAAATCTGAGAGCAAAAGTTAATCCTAACCAGTGGTGGTGGCAGGATTTTGAAGAATTTTTTAAAAATCCTGGGTAAAATGTATCCTGGACAAGAAACACAACAAAATAATTGCATCTCGGATAGGTGTGAGTTTAGGGGGTGGTTACATATGCCACCTGCCTGCTATCTTATTCCATCTAAATCTATCTCTGGGTGGAGAATTTTATCACAATGATTTAAATATTTGTATGTTGTCTTATAAAATTGGATTCCATACACAACAATATTTTCAACACAGTGGTGAAGCGAAACCATAAATAATGTGACTAATAAGAAACATGCATTTGATACACAATATGGAGATACTGTCAGTTTAAGCTCTGTGTCCCCACCCCCCTAATTTTTCAGAAGAAAGTACATTTCACTACAAGCTATACCAGTTTATGGATGAATGAAAAGCAATTGGCTCCATCCAGATATGGACTAATGATGTAATGTATATTTTAAAGATGGGTTGCCAGACAACAAAACATATGCCCACAGCAGCTAAATCGCCTGGGCAGTCAACAAGAGTTGAGGCATATTTTTCTTTTTTCGGTAATGAAACATTTATAATGCACTAAAATCTGATTAAGAGTAACAACTCATTAAGTAATTATCAGAAAATCTTTAGAATTTGTTTGGCTTTTATTATCAGGCCCGGAGTTTACAAAGCTTTCTCAGACTTAATCAATAATTTACTCAACTTTCAACCACTGTTTAAGTGTTTATGAGAAATATCTTTGATCTAGAAACACAAAACTTTGCACATAGTGTCTTATTGATGTATTTGATATATTAAAACATCAACAGTTTTATAAATGGCTATATTTTAGTAAAAATAAGACAAACAATTTTGAGTAAATTCTCAACTTAAGTCTGAGAATGCTTTGTGAACTTGTAGGCCGTGATGTGAAATTTCTAGCAAGCTTGCTTCTGTTGCTCCATCCCGACGATTTTCAGGCGGAAAACAAACTACATAATCTAATTCTTCTAGTATTACTTTGTATTTCCACACAACTTTTCTTTTATCAATTCTTTGACGTTTGACAGAAAACGTCAAAATAAAAATGGGCTTACTTATCAATTAGAAATGGTTCCACTACTGATGCCTTCCGTCATACTTCAGGCACAGTAGTGGCTTTTCCTACAGAGTTCCTTTGCGCAAGTTTTGTAGTCAAATGACTACAAAAAGTTTACTGGCCTATAGCTCCCTTAATTTACACAGACACTAACCCAAAACTGTACTGCACATAGCTTAACATATAATAAATCAATTCCCCATTGAAATAAAGGTGAAGCCTTACCGCATAATTAAATGATTTGATAAAATCAAATCCCTTCATGAAAATTCTCAAGTTCTGAAATTATAATGGCCGCCCAGTCAAATAGAGCATGCGCAATCCAACTCACGTGATCATACGCCCCTTCCATACATGGCATATGACCGTAATTATATGCTAATGACCTTAGCGTGGGAAAATATGTCAGAAACAATAATAGACTGCGTGTTGGGGAGGTTGGGCATAAATTTGTCGCTCAAACCTGGACAAAAACTGATAATAGATTTTATTGTTCAAAAAAAGGATGTAATTGGCGTCTTTGACATTTCAGCCGAGATTCTCTTATAGTATCTGTGCTGGGTCAGCGTATCGTAGGCATTGCCTTATATGGGAAAAGATGGGCGGAGTTAAGGCGTCGCGGTATTTGGCGAGATTTCAACTGGCCTGTGTCATGGCTGCCTGCACATTACCAGAACGCACAATACTGGATCATGGCCTAGTCGGAAAATACTCAATGGCGGCATTGGTTCTATTAATAGCACTCCTTGGGTTTACTTTGATAGTAACAGTATCCGGTGTATTCCTTCGAGTTATCTTCTCGAGAATCGAAAGTAGAATGTTAGATACTATTTATTTGAACAATCTACTAAGCGCTTTTTATTATCTTAATCTTATCTATTATAACTAATATTAGAGTAATATTTTTTGCCGGCAAACCTTTGCAGATGTAGGGTGCCTGAATCAGCAGAGATTTGTCGAGTGATATTGTTTGTGCCGTTCACAGGATTTTATTAAATTACCCAAACGCTTTGAAATTTAATAATTAATAATTATCCACTAAAGTCGAATATTTTCATGGATGTTATTGGTGGGAGCATAACTGTTTGTTTAGTAATGCACCACAAGTCTTAAAAGTTTATTGAATTATTGAACCTATGATATGATCAGTGACTTTGTGAAGTGAATGTGGTGTTTGACATGTACCGGTACGTAAGTTTACATTTATTTTTTTTTATTCAATATATTATTACTTGACCCTGTCTGTAAACAAATAAAGATATCATCCAATCTTTTCTGTATTAAATTTATATGGATTATTTAAATTTGTAAAATAAAGAATCCAAATGAATTTCATAGGCCTATCAGGAATCCTAGTGTATTCATGATTTTATTAAATTACCCAAACGCTTTGAAATTTAATAATTAATAATTATCCACTCAAGTCAAATAACTTTACCGGTAATGAATTAGACTTGCTTCCTTTCGTAATTGGGGGGGTTTGGGATGGCCTAGTGGTCTAAAGTGCCGCGCTTCGACCTCTAGCTGGCCGGTCACCTCTGGTTTGCGGCTGTGGTCTCGAGCCCTGGTGTGAGCGTATGTGGCATGGAGATAGGGCCGCCTTCTCAACCTCGTGGGTTTCCTCCGGTCACTCCGGTTTCCTCCCACTGCTAAAGACCCCTATGCGCAAGCGAATTATTGAAATAAAAATTAAAAAACCATATGTTAGTCCCGAAATGACCTAGTTGTGTTGAGTGGATGTTAAACCCCATTTCTCTCTCTCTCTCTTTCGTAATTGGCATGTATCTGACTGTAACTTAATTCACAGATTATGGCCCTTGATTTTAAACAAAATCATGTTTTAGCCAAGGTCCCGTGTACATATTGGTGTGCACGTTTATTAAAAATAAGAGTAGACTGTAGTGCCGCTTTCAGGACAAACTTTTCCTAATAGCACATTGTATGGTGTATGCCCATGTTCATTAGCCCAGTTGAATAGCAGAACATTAAACCCGGTTTCTTTTCATAAAATGTACAAATGGTGTTAAATATTTAATTTTATATTACAGGCTGTTGTCAATGCTGAAGTGATACATGAGGTATGTCTTAAATATATCTACGATCAATGTCAATAAAATCCACTAAAACAGTGGTTCTCAACCTTTTTTTGCCAAATGCACACCTAGGAACACATATTAAATTTAGCCCTTTTCAAAGTGATTAAAAGGCCCATTACTCTGGCAGTCATTATCGCTATTATTGAAAATCAATAGGCTCCTTCGTTTCATGACCTTAAACACTGTGTATAAATTTAAAGATAATCGGATATAAACTTTAGCCTCTAGAGCGTTCGCAAGAAATTGTTGACAACGGACAGACAGACGGATGTAGACAACGGCAATATATACGTCCACATTTCCATATGAGCGTATAAAAATGGTTGAAGTGCCCAAGTTTAAATTTATTTTGATTCCATAAAGTAGTTAGGTTTTCAAACATTAAATACTGTGTTATATGAGCTAAGTTTAATCCAATTGATTCATTATAGTGTATTGTAAATATCTCAAATTTTTTATAATTTCAGGTCCAATAGAACAGTTACCCAACTACAATCGTACTTAAGCATCAATGCACTGGTTGTGGTTACGATCATAAAACAAGTATTGGCTAGTTTCGTTTTTTGTTTAGAGAATTTCTATTTAAAGAGATGTCAAGAGATGTGATTGTTTTATTACTACTGACTGTGTTTCAAACAAAGACTTCTAACATCATCATTGATTTACAAACTCTAAGGTTTTATGTGAAATAAAACACCACGAAACATATACAAGAAAACAGGATGTATATAATATACAATTATTGTTAAAATAAATTGTGAAGAATTGTAAATATAAATCTCTTTTTCTGTGTTGAAGAAAAATCATTTAAAAATGAAGTGCTTACTTGTGTCTGTCTGTTCGTCCGAAACAAACACTTAGGTATCTGACTTTTTCTGCATGGGAGGTATGAAAACCCTCTGGGGTCAATTGAGGGATCTTTTGGAGTTGGGAGCCTTGTTGAGGTGTGTTTTAATGTTATAAAAGCTGTGGAGTCCTTAAAGGTATATGGATGACTTGGTGTGTATATCTTCCACCAATTAGAAACCACAGGTTCAGATAAAGTTTGTATTGGGCCCCGGGCTGTAAATGGTACTGGTGCCCTTCAAATAACAGGAAAAAGGGGGTGTTTTCTGCTAATTGTCTGTCGCATTTACACCAATAATGCAATCCACCTTCTGGGTATGCAGAAGACTACCTTTGTAGTCATTTTAGATGATCCTCTACCCACAGGCTATCGTGACCCATATCTATAAAAGTTATCTATAAAAAGTGTCTAGCATTGTGGGAGCTAATTGTCTAACAAAATCCCCAGTAGCACACTGCCAAGAGAAATGGGGTTTACTGTCCTAATGTTGTGCTCTGAACTGGGCTTATGAAGACTGACATATGCTATACACTGTGCTGTGGGGGAAATTTTGCCTGGACAGTGGCACTAGGGCCTTACTTTTACGTGCATGCAAATTTGTACACAGGACCTCGATTTTTGTGTTATCCAGCGTGGTGGGAGATAATTGTATAACAAATTTCCCAGGGTCTTCTGTAGTAGTAGACTGCTAAGATGGGGGACTGGGGCTTAATGTCCACTTGACACAACCCAGGTCATTTCATGATTAACATGGTTAAATATGTAGGCTTCTTTAACAGTGGGAGAACAATCGACCCTACTCCTGGACTCAAAATCAACACTAAGCCACATCATTAAATGACAGACCTCATGATCCACATGCTTTAATCATTTGACTCCCCCCCCCCCCCCACTAGTGACAAAACGAAGGGTATCCAGCAAGTATAAAGATATGGTGACCCATGATCGTCATGCTAATTTATGATACAAGTAATTTTGTATCAATTTGTTGCCAAATTTAGACTACCTAAATAGGTGCTTCACATTAGACCTTTTCTGCACAGTTCCATTTTTTGCATGTGTATGTTGATACTTCTAGAATCGCGTGTGACGAGTCATGAGTGAATTGATGAAATTTTTCTTTTGATCTATGTTAAACTAATAAAGAGAAAATACAATTTTCATTTCATTGTTATAACTGTAATAATGAATAATGCATCTCCACAAATTTTAAGTAGGAATGGACATCAAAGTATGGTATTGTTTATATTCCCATTATGCGTAGTAGTGGAACTGTGACATTGACATAATATTGTACATCGTTGGCTTCAGGGTTAGGCTTTTTGTTGTACCATAGTTAAGTTAACATCTTCGACTGCACTGCAAAGTCAGTAACATCATCAAGCTAACCTTTGCCAATAGGTTAATGTTAATAACATCCACCAATTTGTCTATACACTAAACACAAGACCAGCATTTAATCTCTGTGATCTGTAAAAAATTAATAAAAAACATATGAGCTTAGTTCAAATTCACACACTTAACACTATAACTTATTACATAGAGTGCAGATAACAACAGTGAATTTTGAGATGCACTTCAATGACAAATAGTTGAATTACATGAAAATTTACAAAAATAAGAATTGAACAAGGAAAATAATAAAATGATTTACCTCAAGATAGATAATTGGAAATATTTTCTTAACTTTTCTGAAAAATGAAAGGGAATAGTTTTATTACAAAACAACTAACATGTACTATAAATACATTTAATTATTAATGTAGAACCCCTAACCCCTCATTTGGAATATATATAGTAAACTAAAAAATGACACTTTCACAATTAATTATGATACCATAAAACACAATTACTGGCTGCTAAATTCAACTCAGTATTGCACATGAAGTAATCCTTATAGTTATAACTACATGTATATTAATAACACAAAGTTCATACATTAGATTATAGTAACAAGAGAACTCTGGGTTCATGTCAACAGCCACAATCCCAAAATAAATTAATGACACATCAATTAATTGACCATTCATCTTTTTATAAAGCACCAGATTGACAAGGTATCTGATGTGATGTAATGAAACAATACACCAAGCTCCATTTCTTTCACAATAATTTCTAAAGTTATTGTGTAGCCAACAAATCAAACTGCTAATTTCTATATTGGACTCAGTTGAGTTATTACCTGATGAACACCCTACACCAAGTAGATTTATTTTAGAATATTCCAATTAAATGATGATATAAATTTCATCTTAACACACCTATTTTAAAAAATTGGAAAAATTCAACCAATTGATTTGAAAAGTCTAACGTAAACCTTTTCAAAAGAGACTTGGATTTTAAAATATTTTCGAACCCTCTGGACAATTAAAAAAGGTTGTAATGGATAATTTACACAACAGATAGGACACTTAAACATCTAGTACTTAGAATAAGGGTATTATTTATTTTCTGGAGCTACCAAGCCAGCAAGAATGTTATTGTCCCTTTAAAAGAATCAACTTTATTAACAAAAACAAAAATTAAACTATCAGAAACTAAACAGATAAATCCAATTTAAATGAAAAAGGCAGTTATTTACCATTCTACATTAACATGACAACAAAATGAAGGAAAACAACTTGTAATAAAACGTTCATAAAAAGAGCAAAGTAACACAACTGTTAATACTTTTTTTTAACGACCCTGCCTGCTTATATAGGCTCCCTTCACCCCTACACCCAAGTCTATCCACACCACAACAAAGGTCCATTTCATTGATTTTTTTTTCAATTTAATGCTCAAAGCCATAAAAAAAGCACATTTAAAACATTGAGAAATCAATTCAAATTCTATCTTTAGAATCAAAAAATGTGAAACTTAAATTTGTAATTTAAAGTAGCTTAGTCTCTAACTCTATATCATCCAAAGTCTTGCACGTTGAAAACATGAATTATTGGTCAATTTAAATCAACATTGATGTTTGTTATCCTACCTTGAAAAGGTAGACTTCTGATATCCAATATTTACCACAAAATAAACATTTAATTTTACCATTGGTACACGAATCGTACACCATCTCAAATGGCGACACCATAACTTATCTGGAGAGCATGCGCAATGGACTGGAATAACCAGAAATTTCTATTCTGTTGAGATTAATGCCATATTTAGCTGGACATAACTGATTTGAAATTAGAGTCAAAACGGAAACAATTAAATGTAACTCATAGACAATCAGATTACATTATTATATTTGTTACAATCCATTTCAGCATTTGGGTAAATTTCTAGATCTCAAATATTAGCGATTTAGCTCTTTTAAACATTAAATAGGTCAGTTTTAAATAAGATCTAAATTTCCATCAAAATCAATGTAAATGAAATGGACCTTTGTGTTAATCAGATAAGCAAGTTACTTACATTGATACTAACTTCAGACTTTACAATTTTGTATAAAATTCTAACATGAAACTATCATGCAGCATGGGGTCCCTTAACAATATCTATTTAAGAATAACAGAAACCATAAATGAAAGGTGTTAGGACCGGAGCTTCGACCGAGTGAAAACACCTTTAAAATACAATAACATGCCATTCCAAAATAAATAACCCTATCACCCTAAATGATCATGCAACTGATCCGCAAGCATGAGGTCCCTAACAATATCTATTTAAAAATAACAAAAAAAACAAACATAAATCATCATAGGGGTTAAAATTTAGGACCTGAGCTTCGACCCAAGGATAACACCTATAAAATACATTAATATGTTATTCCAAAATAAATATCCCTATCCATCCATCTGCATGTGTGTAAAATCTAACACTTTAAAATGAAATGACCGCATGCTAGGTCCATGGTGCTACTAACTGCCAGCAAGAGGTTCCTAACGATACCCGGTATCTATTTGAGAATAATACAAACCATAAATTAAAGGTGTTTTTATTTTTAGGACTTGATCATATTTCACTTAATAAATAATTTCACTTCACATATTAAAGTCAATAGTCTAGTAACTGTATTACATTAGCAACATATTAAACTTACTTAAAATACGTATATAATAACCAGTCCAGAAAATGTCCTCAGAAATAAAAGACAATTGTTTGTAGATAAAAATATAAGCCCAATAAAGAACGCTGGTAGTGGTAAATAAAACGAAGTCCAACTCTCAAGCCTAACGTTCAGAAAGCCCGAAAGTCATAATTCATATAATATCTAACATTCTACTTTCGATTCTCGAGAAGATAACTCAGCATGAATATACACCGGATACTCGCTAGTATCAAAGTTTACCCAAGTCGTACTATTAATAGAACCAATGCCGCCATTGAGTATTTTCCGATTAGGCCATGATCCAGTATTATGCTACAAGAACACCGCTAAGAAAATGTAAAACGCATAACCACAAAGAAAAACTGTTCGGTAACTCTTTTAGTTGTTAAGACTTCATTATGTATGATATGATTACTTATTTTAATACAAACTGTAATGACAATTCTGCGTTTTAACCTATTTGAACTTGCGCCAACGGTCTTAGACTGTACCACTTGTAACGATAACCATCGTTACATTATAGTAACTAACTTATCAATGTGCGATGGTATTTGAATTTCGCGGTGATTTGGTTTTAATAGATCACGTGACAAAGCTCACCAATCAGACGCACACGACGAAAGGTCAACGGGTCGTGTAGAGTGAAAGTCACGGAGAACGCTAGATCGGAGACGGTCCTACGCATTTTAGCACATATGACGTCATATATAGATTGTGGGTTAGGGTTAGGGTAAGGGCTGGGACCTGTAGATTTGGTCAAAGTCCCGAGATGTAAACAGGGCTATCCCTAACCCTAACCCATGATCAAGCCTAACCCTGACCCTAACCCACAATTCACATATGACGTCACAATTTGCGTAGGACCGTCTCCGATCTAGCGTTCTCCGAAAGTCACCGGTTTGTTTACGTTTTGATAGTAAACAAGCGGAAGAATAACTAGAACTGTATACTCCGTGTAGATTTTGTTTAAAACACCGATGTAAAACCGTTTACTGTGAGAAACTGGGAAAAATCTAGGGTATGTGCTAACCAGTGGATCAAATTAGATGGAAATATTGATATGTTGGACAAAGAATTGCAGGAATGTGCAGACAAAACTCTCTCTCATTCTAACAATACATTACAGACTTCTCACATACATTACCAACGTAAAAAAAAACCAACAACTGTGTATGAATAAAGAACTATGTTTAGAGCAGCTAATATTTTACCAGCGAAATAAGAAAAAGAATAATAGGTCTGGTTAATTTGTTAAGGGGATCATTATCATAGGCGTACGAGGCCGAACTTGTTTGGGGGGGGCCAGCATATTTTCCCGACAAATATATTTCTTTAGAATCCGCGGAGCGGCGGGGGTTATGGGGGGGCCTCCGCCAGAAAATTTTGAAAACCAAACGGCCCTAGACGCGATTTACAGGCATTTCGAATACTTTCTAGTAATTTGGAGTGGGTAGTAAATTATGTCAGCTTGGTCAGATAAATTTCGTGCACCAATAGAATCTTTTGGAGAATGGAGAAACACTGTTTTTGACCTCTTATCAAAGAGAATCAAACATATTAAAAACAACCCAAGACATCCACCACCCGAAGTCCTAAAAAATGCATCTGCAGCTGAATGCCTTTCTGCTCTTCAAGAGAAATTTGTTCTAACACCTGTCGATAAGGCCAGCAATAACATTGCCTTTATCTGTAAAAAGTACTATATTAAAAATATCCTTACCGAAGTTGGACTTTGGCCTAACACCAATAATAACACTTATAAATGTATTACGGAATTATCTAAACTAGATATTTTACAAAATCAATATTCGTTTAACAGGAGTAATGATATAAAAGACAATGTAAAAGTAGATGCCCTTCCATATATTTATTCTATACCTAAATTTCATAAAAATCCAGTAAAATTCAGATACATAATTTCCTCCAGCATCTGCCAGACAAAACCTCTAGCAGTGACTATTACTAAAGGACTTAAATTATGCCAGGCCCAACATGCCATCTGGTGCAAAACACTTCGCAATTATACTGGGATTAATAGCTTTTTCGTAATTGATAAAAATAAACCAATAGTAGACACTTTAGATAAAATCAATCAAAAAGACAATGCAAAATCAATAGAAACTTTCGACTTTTCTACTTTATATACTATGCTACAACATGCAGACCTTAAAAAGAATTTGGATTGGTTCGTGGATAAGGCCTTTAATGGTGCTTTTGGAAAAGGCAGAAATCTGATGGCCATCTACTCACAAGATGCAAGATGGATCATAAAACGACGCAATGCCAATACTGTAGTTTTCGATAAAGAAAAATTTCAAAATATTATACATTTTCTCATTGACAATGCCATATTTGAGGTTGGGGATCAGATTATACAACAAACTATTGGTTTACCAATGGGAACTGACCCCGCCCCATTTATGGCAAATGCACATTTATATAAATACGAATTCGACTTTCAAGACCATAAAAGAAAAACAGATTACAAGGTAGCAAAAAGTCTAAATTATACCTTCCGTTACATTGATGACATAACACCAATCAATGATAATGGTAATTTCAATAAATACAAAGATGAAATATATCCTCCTGAACTTATATTAAATAAAGAAAATTCGGGCACTATAAATGCATCTGTCCTTGACTTGGACATCAATATAATTAATAATAAATTTAATGTCGGTATATTCGATAAAACGGACAAATTTGGTTTTGAAGTAGTAAAATACCCGTCAGCTCATAGTAACATACCAGATACGACACTATATAATGTTTTCTATTCACAGGCATTACGATTTTTAAAAATATGCAACAATAAAGAACTATTTCTTTCCCGAATAAAAACTCTTAATTTTAAGTGCACGGCCAAAGGTGGTACACAATTACGCATTTTGAAAGAAATTTCAAAACTTCCATTTCTTCAACATAATAAGTTTTACATTTCTTATAATGATATTACTGACTACATATTGGATAATGATTCTATATAAATTGCTTCTAGATGTCTAGTCCTATCTGGATTATTGCCCTTATTTTTAGGCCTTTATGAATACACTAATAACTTACGATTTCTTTAGCATTCCTGTTTTGCATTTCTTACGTGGGACATTATATAATAATTATACTATGGTTTGTACAATTGCATGGTCTTTAAAACTAATAGTTTTTATATTTTAACGTAATTTTATCTAGATTATCGCCCTTTTATCGGGAAATTGCACCTTCTAAACCACGACGTCATAACAACTATTACGGCAGATTCACGTCACACCACTCAGTCAGCAGACGGCTGTCTCCCTAGATAGTCTTTTCCTTTGCTTCTTTGTATTCAGTTGTGTTTTTGTTTCTATGTCGATTGCAATGTTTGTCCTAGATGCATTTATATACTTCAATCCTTTTGTTGATTTGGTTTTGAACTAGGCCTACTTCTGATACATTTAACTATGTGGTTACTTGTGTAGCGAAATTTATACAACAATATGCTTGCATTCGTAATTCTTGCAACATATAATAGATCATGACTCATGCTGACACTATATAATTATTTCTCTGGGTTGCATTCCCAGTTGTTTTCAAATATGAGTGAAGTCTGTGTCACCACAGGCCCGGGACTGTACAGCGCAGTGGACGCTTACGGCTAGCCCCCGGATCCATTCACTCTCTTTGATTTGTTTATGTTTGTGGTTTTTGAGTATGATGTCTTGTCCGTATATTTGTTTTTGTGTAAGATTGTGTGTGGTGCAACCCTCCTGCACTTACTATTAAAATAAGCTCTATTACTACGAAAACAAGAACAAGTCGAATGATTTACTTTTGCCACATTTTTCATTTTATGAGACTTCACATGAGACCCCCCGGCTGTAGAAACGATTTCCAGGCATTTCGAATACTTTCTAGTAATTTGGAGTGGGTAGTAAATTATGTCAGTTGCAGCATAAAAACTGGTAAAAAGTCATCTTTAAAATAAGCTCTATATTACTACGAAAACAAGAACAAGTCGAACGATTTACTTTTGCCACATTTTTCATTTTATGAGACTTCACATGAGACCCGCCGACGGGGGGTATGGGGGGCCTCCCCCAGAAAATTTTGAAAACCAAACGGCCGTAGACGCGATTTCCAGGCATTTAGAATACTTTCTAGTAATTTGGAGTGGGTAGTAAATTATGTCAGTTGCAACATAAAAACTGGTAAAAAGTCATCTTTAAAATAAGCTCTATTTACTACGAAAACAAGAACAAGTCGAACGATTTACTTTTGCCACATTTTTCATTTTATGAGACTTCACATTTTTTTATCCAGATCTCAGATGTATAGAAGACTTGTATATACTTTATCTACTTTTAATATATGAATGACCATTTTATAAAAGTTCAAATTTACAATCTATATATTCCGTATTACGATTTACTTTTGCCACGTTTTTCATTATATGACAGTTCACATTTTTTATCCATATCTAAGATAGATATATCCAGAATCAAGATAGAAGACTTTTTGAACTTGTAAAATTTATATACTTTTAATATATGAATGACCATTTTAGTTCAAGTTTATTTACATCTAGTGCACTATATTAAACCAAAAGACGAAAAGTCAAACGATTATTACTAACACAGTACCGTACTCAAGAACTTAGAAAGGCCATGTGTACGTGCTAGTTCTATTCAGATGGTTAACGTGTTTATCATTGACTGGACTGCTTTCTTTCCGCTTCCATATTATTAAAAATATTCCAAACCCGACAGACGGCGCGACGCTTCCCGACAAACTGAGCATTCATTCCCGACAAGACCAAAGCATTCCCCGACAAGGCCATACCCCTACCCCACCCCATTTTCAAAAACTCCTCGGCTAATGACCGATCTCACAATTCTGGGCTCTTTTCAGATTTCTATTTTTTTTCATGAAAATATTTGGGGGGGGGGGCCGGTGCCCCCCCCGGCCCCCCCGCCTCGTACGCCTATGATCATTATCTTAACATTTTCCAATTTTATTGCAAATGCAAGTTGATGAAGATATTCTCCTATTCCTAAATGTATGACAACTCAGACCAAGACAAAAGACCACTATGGAAATGACTGTGTCACCATTGAGGTGAAATACCATGTGCATTACTTTAAAGTTGCCTTACTGTATCTGCAGAAATTTATGCCCTTCTTGTTAAACTCAACTGTAACAAATGACAGGGTTAGGTTGACTATAGAGACCAAGAACCAAACAATATTTTCTCTGTGGATGCAAATCAGGCTGCATTAGTGTTACAAGTGAAAGCTTTCTAGTATGGATTTGTGAAAATTGTTTGAATATGAAAGTGACAGTCAAATGATATTGATGAAATTACATGATTTTTTATGAATAGTCCTACACCTGTATGTATTTTTGTAAGCGGTTTGGACATTGGTGTGCATGTAAAAAGACCCCTTGGCAGTTGGAATTCGATATAAGAGTAGGCCATAGTGCTGTGCCCAGGCAAAATTTCCCTCATAATAAACTGTATAGCGCACGCCCGTCTTCCTTAACCCAGTACATGTATATAGGAGCTACAGATAGATGTATTTTTTAGAAGTGAAAGTTTTCTAGTATGGATTTGTGAAAATTGTTCAAATATGAAAGTGACAGCCAAATCAAATTGATGAAATTGTGATTTTTATGAGTAGGCCTCAACCTGTATACATATGTATTTTTGTATTTTAAATATGTTTTACTTAAATGTACTGTACATGTCGATAAATGTTCATATCATATTTAGCTATTTTAAGTTGACATATATGTTTTTATTTTCCTTTTTTATTCCAATTCAATTCAGACGTGGTTTCTCCTTGTCAGTGGTGCAGGCCGAGGGGCTGACAAGTAGGGGTGACTATTGTTGGTAATATTCACTATTGCGATAGTATTGCTATTGGGTAAACAGCTATTGCAATACTATTACTATTGGGGATTAAATATTGCGATACTATTGGACTATTGCGATAGTTTGATCTGTTTATTAGTTTAGGTTTAAAACACACTGTCATGTATACATTTATTATAACATTTAATCAAACTAAAAGTTTTGAAACACTAGAAAGTTCCAGGTAATGTTAGATAATATAATACAAGTAGACTCCCAATAATATAACGGACAATCGCTTATACGGACAGAAAAGTTTGGTCCCGATTTTTGTAATAAAAATTTCTTGTTTTCAAAGTCTTTTTATAACGGACACTCGATATAAGAGTCCATTTTTATTACGGACATGTAAGAGTCCATTTTTATTACGGACTCTCGTATAAGCAGAACAAAATAATGATGTTACTGATTATATTATCGGTGACCGGAATACTTTTCCCAGAAAATAACCATACTGATTTTTAGTGTTGTCACAATTACAAAATTCTTGAATCGGGTAATCGGCTCGCCAAAAATCGTATCGGTTGGGCTGTGGAAGACATTCCCGCATTCTGACTTACCCCTACTGCTTTAACTGCTAATTAAAAATCCAGTACTTGTAATAGATTACAATTCACTAGTTGATCAACATCTCCAGCCCGTAAATCAGTACGTAATATTTTAACACGGATATCGGTAGTCATATCGACAAATAAACCGACAGAATTAAGCGACACAAGACGGTGCAGATAAAAACAACATGTGTCTTCTAAAGGTGCGGCAAAAGGGGAGGGGGCGAATAGAAGAACCTCCTGGCTGATATCTCAGGTACACGGTAACGTCGCATTCTGATTGTGAATTAAATAATAAAGTAGATTGGGTTTTTTTCTTTATATTATATAAAATTGTATATTATTAATATTACATTGGTAGTTTAGTAACTTGTAAAAAAGGCATAGCCAACTTTCCTGTCATATGCGGCATGCAGCATGTCTGTTATTGGCGTACGTGACCATTTTCAGCTTTTCGCGCCAAAATCAACCATTTTACACATTTCTTAGTACGCCATACCTAATATGGTAGACGAAGATTTCCATGTGACATTGAGATCGTGTAACGCTATTTTAGTGATAACGGAGCTTTTTGTTATAAATGCAGAGTAATTATTCGACAAATACGAGTGAATTTGAGCCATGTTACTTCGCTATTACAAACTATCGAAACTATCGATAGTTTGCCTGACTATCGCAATTTTTATCGATAGTTTCTTTTTACTATCGATACATACTATCGACAGTCAAACTATCGCGATGCATCGATTGTTCGATGTATCGTTACACCCCTACTGACAAGGTACAAGGACTGCTGTCTAGTCGTTCAAATGTGACGAAAAACCGAATTCCTGTGTAACATTGGTGTGCACGTAAAAAGGTCCCTAGGCAGTTGGAATTCGATATCAGAGTAGGCCACAGTGCTGTGCCCAGGCAAAATTTTCCTCGTAGTACACTGTATAGCGTACATGTACATGTATAACAGCAGAACAGTAGGATGGCGTTTAACTCCATTTCATTTCTTATTCATATTACTGGAACCATTTTATTTAGTTAACTGTTTGTTTTTCTCTTATATGTACTTTTCTTTACTGGCATATATCTTATAATTTTGTACAGTGTTTACGGACACAAGACCTGATCTGTGTGTAAATACATGTAGTCTGTGCGGTTTAGCCCCCCCCCCCCCCCCCAAAAAAAAAATTGATGATTTCTTAGGAGTATTCTTAGCCGGCCACATCCTCAGCCCCTCCAAAAAATTCTATACCCCCCCCCCCCCCCAATTTTATGAGCTTATTTTATGTTATTATTATTATATACATTTTTCATTAAAGATACATTATATAAGATTTAGATAAAGAACTAGCCATTCTTGCTATAATAGTTCAAAAGTAGATAATGTAAAATGAATAATTTGAATGAATAAATTTCATTCAAATTACTCTATTGCAAGCAAAGATATTAGCCTTTAAAGGTTTGGCAGTCATGTTCAACAATTTCAACCACTGTACTGTTTGATCAAAGCTAAGTCACGGTCCTCCATATTTGATTAAATCAAAGTATCGCTGAATCATTTTAATCTATTTAATATCGGAGAAATCTCATGCCATCGAGTGTTGTTGTGGAATACTGTATGAGGAAGTATATAAAATTGCATTCATTTCTTATTTTTTAGTATTGTATTTCTTTCTATAAAATAAATGTATACTTATTTGACATCTCTTATAATATGTCTTTATTGTTTTTTTTTTTAAAAAACAAGTATAATTGCATGTTCAGGGTTGTTAGGTGAATCATTATTAATATTCTGTTGTATCAGTGGGCTCATGTAGATAGTATTATTTTTTTTGTTTTTTTCTCAACATTATATATAATTATTATACCAAACCAGTATTTCAATCATGCCAAAAACGTTTTCATCTGTATACTATATTTATATTTCTTTTGCATATTGTTTTATTGAAATAAAATGGAAAAAATACTTTTTCCAGGAAATATCACATTCATTGATACAATTTCGCTTTTGACCATATTTTTTCCGCAAATCACGGGCCAGCCGTGTTCACGGTGTCAGCACAACATTTATCTGATGTTATTGTCCCGTAATTCAGGCATATTTGCAGAAAAATTCTCTCATACAAATGTAAACAAGCCAACGTGTTCCGTCTCGTAAAAGGTATTCCCTGGTCTATTTATGGCTATTGACCCCTGACCTAATGACGTTGATTGCTTTTATGGTTTCTGATTGGCTTAGAATATGATTTCTTCACCACATTATGGCTACACTTGACAAATATAGTCCGAGGCGTAATTCGAGTGTTGGTCTGATTGTACAAAACATCGCAATAGAAATGTGTACTACAGTGACGACTTACTTGTTTACTTGTGCAGCAAAGCGTCAGATTTTCGCCTGGAATTTGCTGGGACAAAATGAAACGATTTTCGTGGCTAAATCACAGCCTATTGGGGCCAGAAAATCTTTAGAATTTGTTTGGCTTTTATAAAGTTCTGCCCCATCCGAACGTTTAGTATACAAAACATATCGTATCATGGATTTAGCTTTTCAGTTATCAAAATTCATTGAATACCAATATACTTGTTCGTCTCAAGATCTTAATGGAGATGGGGTGTTCGATCCTTGCATTTGCCGAGAAAGTTCCATCTTGATTTTCCGGCGTGGCCTCCCCTTGTCAGTGATAGTGAACGGAGGGCCTGACAAGGACAATTGTCTAGTCATTTGGATGGGACAAAAAAACGAGGTCCTGTGTACACATTGGCGTGCAGGTAAAAGATCCCTTGGCAGCTGGAATTCGATATCAGAGTAAGAGTAGGTAGTAGCGCCGCTGCCCGGGCAAAATTTCACTCATAGCACACTGTATGGCCTGTAGGTAGTAGCGCCGCTGCCCGGGCAAAATTTCACTCATAGCACAGTGTATGGCCTGTGCCCGTCTTCCATTAGCCCAGGTTAGGTGCAGAACAGTAGAACGTTAAACCCCATTTCATTTCTCAAGATCTTAAACTCTGTGCTGTGTATCAATCTGAAGTTAATCAGATGATAAGTTTGGCCTCTAGAGCATCACAAGATTTTTCAAAGTGATCAAGGGGGATAACTTTGGCTGTAATTATTAGAATTCACTGAAAATCAATAGGCTTCTTCATCTCATGACCTTAAACACTGTATAAATTTAAAGTCAATCGGATATTAACTTTGGCCTCTAAAGCGTCCACCAGATTTTTTGAAGTGATAAAGGACTATAACTCAATCAGCTTTGTATAAATTTGAAGTCAATTGGTTATTAACTTTGGCCTTCAGAACGTCCACAAGATTTTTTGAAGTGATGAAGGACAATAACTCTGTGGCAGTAATTATCAAAAATCGCTGAAAATCAATAGGTTTCTTCGTCTTATGATCTTAAACACTATGTATGTCTCTCGGCCATGATATTAATTGATCTTTCTAACCATACACTGCTGTATATCCTGACCATTTTTCATAGATGTATATTTAATAATTGGTGCACACTGAACGACCATTGATCTTTTAACCAACATATTGCTGTATTTCATCTTTCTGGCTTAGTGTATACTGGATAGTAATTGATTATTTTCCAACCAAAATCATAATTTATAAAATGATGTATTCAGAAAAATTTCCTTTTATCAGGCCAGCTTGTTTTCAACTTGGGACTCAAATTTCTTAAACCTCATCTTTATGAGGATAAGGTAATTAAAAAAAAGATTCCCGACTTGTAGTTTTAAAGAATGGATGACACTGATATTTGCAGCCCTGGATGTTTATTTAATAATAAATTCTCATTTCACTGTTAAACTGATACCATTGACTTATGAACAGAGGCCATTTAATAATGCTCAGGGTTTGTTCAGTCTTCACCTATGAATTAATGTAAATATTTCAATTGACCACATGCCAACATGGCACATAATTTTTAATTCTTTTAAATTATTCAGATTTAAAAAAATGTTAATGGGTTTATTTTGTTATAAATAATATTTATATACATATATTCAGTATTTACAATTATATAGAAGAGTTTACAATTGTTATCTTTATGCACACATACATGTAGGATCACATATTGTATCGTGAATCGTAAAGGCAAAAAGATGAAGTGTAAGATTAAGCGATCTTGGATAGAACAAATGATTCAGAACAAGAAATGATGCTGGTGGTCAAAGCAAAATAAGTCATTTTCACATCATGAATTACCGGTACCATATATTGTCATGTACATTGTACTATTGAACAAGAATGAAGTTACATGAAGTAAAATATTTTATGAAATTCCAAGCCATAGACGTATTATTTATTTCAAAATTATTTTTAAGTTCACTCTATTCGGATGACTGATAGTCATACATTATCAACTAAAAAACTTCCAGTAAACCACGCCTGCTAATATTGCAAGTTCCACAAGTATTATAACAATTAAAATCATTTTGTTGGTCATCACTTTTCGTGCCATTCCTTTCAAAATTTTTCTGCTCCTTGACAAGTTACTGTCTGTTTCTGTGAGTCTTTCTCTTGTTCGAACTAATGTTTCTCTTTGTTCCCCCAATTCACTGATAATTTCAACACCAATTTGGTCTGTTTCTGCAGCTATTTGGTGTGAACGTGCAATACTATCTGATGTGCGCTGCAATGATTGGTGCCCTTGCATCAACTTGCCTCTTTGTGATGCCTCCATGCGATCTTCTCTGTCAAAACCATGACTATCTGTATTTCCTGCACCTGACGTATCCCGTTTTAAGGACCTGGAAATACTTTCAATATCAACCTTAAAATTTCTAATTTTACTCAGCATTTGGGTTCTGTAGTTAACTGGGGCCACCTTGGCTTCACTCTCCATCTCTTGCATGATAAGATAAGCATCTTCGAGCTTACGTTCAACTTGTCTGACGGCACTTTTTCTTTCTTCGCCAGAATAATTTTGGATTTTCCGATTCACTGTTATTTTCGCACTGTCTATGATGCCAGACAAATCTTCTTCTAATGATTCAAACTTTTCTGATGACATATTAACAATAATATTGGAACACGCAGCCTTGTTCTTTTGCTCCAAGGATGGGATAAAACATCGGAAATTCAACTTTAATCAGTCAAAAGATTAAAAAATCCTGTAATGGTCAGATGACTTGAGTTCAATGGGCGTGAAATAAACATTGTCTAGAGTTATCTTTACTTGGGTCTCATTCAACCAGTCTCTCGAAGAAAAAGATATTCAACCTTCCAAACATTCACTATGCGTAACATAAACTTATGCATTTGAGGCTTATATCAATATCTTATGATTTAAAAAGACTCAAATGTGTATGGCTTTTAGATTCTGGATGTTTTTTTAATTGTAATGTCCAGTGACGACTGTGATCAATGTCGAATGTAAAGGACTAGTTGAACGAGACTACAGATACTGGAAAGTTCGGATTGCAGACGAAAGAACTTCTTTTCACATTAACCCTGTTTTTATTTTTGTTCGCATTAGACGTTTTATACTAGTGGTATGTTTGGCGTACTCGTGTCCGGTAGACTGGTATGTTAATTCAAACACTTGCCCATTTTCAGATTTTGCCAGGCTAAAAACATTTCCTTTGTTTCAATAAGATGATTCGTCACAAGTAAAAGTTGGGATGATTCGTCACAAGTATAAGATGATTCGTCGCAATTAAAAGATGTTATGCTCAAAACATTTCAACACCAAAAATAGTCACCCCAATAATATTCACTAATTCTAATTTGTCAACTTCATTTCTACCGGCTGTGGTTTCCATGAAATATGCTTTGACGATTTTTGCTGCATATATAGGCCTACATGTATATGAGTATGAGTATTATTAGAGCGTGGAGCGTCAGAATGCGAAGGTTGCAACGTAAATGAGTGCCCATAGATAGATTGTCAGTGTGATATTGAGTGCATAAGACGCAAATTAACAGGGGTGTTTGGTGGCATGCACCCCTATAAATATTTCTCATTTCTAGAAGTCAGGAAATGCATTTTCGATTATGTTGTGACATAGTTACATATGTTGTTGATCCGATCATCGACAGGCATTATATCGATTTGTCAACTTGTAGATTGTTTTACAAGTCTTAATAATTAAAATGTATTGTATATTATACCCAAGATCATTGCAAGACAAGCGCATTGCAATTCCTGTTTTAGGCCTGTCTTATGCACTGAACTATTTTTAGATGATGAAGCATGAGTGTTTGTAGCAAACACAGTATACATTAATCACTATAGTTTATGTGATTTCTGTTATTTTTTTCAATTGAAAAACATCTGGTGTAAAAACTGAGACATTTAGGCATGTGTGAGCTGTGAGGCATCGGGACAGAATGGCAGAAAACACCCCCAAAACTGAGACAGTCCCAGTAAAACCAGAATTTTCTAGAATGTGTTGTAACCCTAAGCAAGAAGTCCCTACTCTTTTATATCAAATTCCAACTGCCAAGGGATCTTTAACGTGCAAGCCACTGTGTACACATGACCTCTGTTTTTTTGTCCCATCCAAATGACTAGACAGCTGTCCTTGTCAGGCCCTCTGTCCTGCACCAATGACAAGTCAAACGATGTTGGAAAATCTAGATGAACTTTCTTGGCCTATGCAGGTATCGAACATGGCACCTCCAAGTTAGGGAGCCAGCATCTTACCCACTTAACCATCTTTGCTCCTATGAGATAAAGATGATGGGGTGAAAACAACAGAGACTTAAAATGACTATAGATTAATTTTAATAATCTTTGGACAAAAAGTACTATTGGTTTTGGTAGTACTATAGATAGTCTTAAGTCTGGCATTTGGGTTTAAAGTTGATCAAAACTCTTATTAATACACAAGTTTACAGAATACTATTCTTCTTTGTTGATGTTTATGTCAGTTCATAGCTTATAATCATTTTTTTAACACTGGCCGATTTTTCAAATCTTTATTAAGGTGCAAACAGATTGTCAACAGGTTGGAGAAACACAATTTTTGTTCAATATCCCTGATGCTGACAATATCAATCATATTGTGGTATTTATGACAGGACAGACACCATTTCCTAGAGATTTAGGTGGAGCTGGTATGTAGAAAATATAACAGTTATTATTCCAATTATAAGTTTATCTAATAGAAAAGAAGTAGTATTGCTGAAGATGCACAGCTTGGTTATACAATATTCGTTTACCTATAATGGGGCAGGTTTTTTGACCGCTATCTTAATGAATTCACGATGCATGATTTATATCTTCATCGATTACAAAATGTTATATTTCAGTTTATTTCTCATGGCCAAATGCTAGTGGAACATCTTGGATATTATTGGGACACATTACAAACAATAAACCAAGTGCCATATTCAAGATAACCAAGTTAAAAGGCAAGTTTAGAGAGGAATCTAAAATTTGTTATGTGCATCAGATTGTCAGGATGCATAAGTAGTTAATCTGTAATATAAGTATTTTAAAGGGATATTGCTAGATATTCCAACTGTGTATTATGGATTCAGTTTATTAACTGTGTATTATGGATGACATCTTTTAATGTCTGTATAATAGTATGTCGAAACAGATCTTATGTTTTCCATTTTTATTCTGAGTGAACCCCATCCCAGTAAAATTGTTCTGTTCAAGCATATCCCATAGTGCCTGGATAATCATGATAACTTTGATGGTTTACCTGCATGACAAAGTAGCCATTTGTTCAGTTAATTTGTATATATCTACTGATCTTATTGCGTTTTCATTTTCTTATTTTCTTATTTCTTTTCAGAATCAAGTAATGATGTACATCCGTTTAGTTCCTTGTCAGTAGGACCAACTCATGTGGCGCAAATAGGAATATCTATAGAACCTATTGTACAGCTTGCCCAGCAAACACCAGAATCTATATCCACTCCTTTAAGTGTAAAGTCTTTTTCAGAGTTTGCACCAAAGATGTTAGAAAATTTTTATAATTTCGCATCGTCCTTTGCTATTCAGCAATCTCAAATGACACCAAATCCAACTGAAACATATGTGCCTTTAAGTACTTTACACAAGTGGTTTGAAACTTACCAACGAAGACTAGAAAAAAATCCAGATTTTTGGAAACAGTGAAATTCCCCACTCAGTCCACAATATATATGGAAGTAGAATTTAAAAGGACAACATTAGAAATGTTTTAATTTCATAACATTTCAAATAATCTTGTCAGGTAACATTTTCTAATATCACTCACAATCCAAACACACAGTCAACTTCACTTTTTAGACCTGGTAAAGGATGATATGCACATTAGGCTAGTTGGGCAACAGGTTGACAAACCTGGAAATAGTCTTCTTAATGTTTTTTGATGGACTATATATCTTCGTTATATGTATGTTTTTTGATGGATTATATCTATGTGAAGATTCAGAATCTGGATGATGTCACCATTGGAGAAATTTAAATATTCAAGATGGCCACCATGAGGCATTATCTGGTTATTTCATTCTGTAGGTGGTATCTATAGGAATTCGACCGCTGAATTCCAATGAGCATGGGTATCACTCCCAAATGTGACTGCCAATTCCGCAAGCTGACTAAAACTCAGATCCAATTTCGTTTCCTATTTTGTTTTACTTATCTTTACTATACTAGGATCTGGAAAAGTTGTTATATAACCCGCGTTCTGGATGATGTGAGGGATTAGCTAATGAAACGATCCATTACAGTGAGTCTTTGGCATGGGTTGCATGGAACTGTGGGTAACCCACTAGAAACATCAACTCTGATTGTTTAATCAAATATCATAGGGTCAAAAAACGCTTGTATGACCTCCGACGTAACTTGTCAGATCTTCATATAGTAGAGGCCATCGAAAGTATAAAAAAAAGAAATGAAATATAAATTTGTATATTGATCAGGATGATTGAAGTAAGGCTTTTGGGTCCCCTTATTCAGAAATTAACATAAATCCTGTTTCGACTCTTCAAAATGGCGGCAACATTTAGCGAGACATTTCAATCCTAGTAATGAGATGGTGTAATAATTCTACCGTAGGTTTTCAGGGTTGCAAAATCCATATCTAAACAGCCAAATGTGCTATGATAGAATGAAATGCCAATATGGTTCTCAAAGTCGACATAATAGCTACAGTTAGAAGGCAATGAAAGTAAATCGTAGTGTAAACACTTTGGTATCAAGGACTAAGAGCAAGTAATGAGCGTTAACAAAAGGGTCAAGAACTACTCTTGTGTTCTTATGAATCCTCAGACAATGACGATTTATAAGCAGATGTTTCTAAAAACTAACTGGTGCTCAAATAATTGTCTTACTCAACCTCACATGTCTTACTCATACTTGAATCACTGGAGTACTCACAATCAATGGAGAAGCCTGATTCCACACTTTTCATTCATAATTCAACAGGAATGAATTTTGTCTTGCAGTTTTGTATCAAGCTGACAAACATTCTTTTTTAATTCCTCCCCGTTTTCTAGTGGAGAGGCTGTTGCGGACATGTTTCATAGTTGGTCATAATGTATGCTTGATAATTCGCTCACCATATCTTCTGTTTATATGACCTTGTATCTTGTGGTAAACTTTGAAACCTAAGTCGATTTAGAAGCTGAACAAAGTACCAATTTTAGGGTTATTGTACACATAACTCATTGTATATTACAACATTTTATTCACATGCTCGTGATCAAATGGTACTTTTCATACATCTTGATTTCACTGCTGAGCCATATATAGCTTTTGGAGAGCAACCAAATACCCAGCGTCTTCCCGAGAATAACTGTAGTTTGACTACTTTTTCTTTCAACTCGTTACAGTCTGATGGTTGATTGTGTTTGGCTGTAAAGAATGTGTTCTTATAAGAAAACAAGGAGCATAGTGTCCTTGGGGTAGTTGTTTTTATTTGCGCTTCCTTTGATAAAGAAGGTTTTACATGACCATTTTCTTCCATGGTCTGTTAAAGTTTGATTTTATGTCGAATTTGAGAACTGTATTGGTGTTTCGTTTGGTCAAAGCATATGCTTGATTTAGGATTTAAAATGTTGGTCAACTAGCATGGCTGGTTATCCTAAAATTACAGATGTTTTTTAATAAGGCATTTATAGTGCAGATTGTGTTGTGTTGAGATTGAAAGTGAAGTTGTCTTAAGCGGTGGATACACTAGCCGCATCATTCGGTCAAATCAATTGTTGCCAAAATTCGCTTAGTGTGACATTTGCTTGAAATTTCTATTCGCGCAAATAAAACGTTTGATTTATTTGGTAAAATTTTTGTTCTTTGTGTTTATATTCACCATGTGTGTCAGCTTTGCTGACGCCTTTGCTCGATTATAGAACAGTCACATGACCGTTTGAAGACATGGTCGTTGTCCTGTTTAATCCTGTGATGTGAAAGGTGATGCAATTGACCATCGAATCCCTTGACTTTACCAAACTGTTTTGTTGTATATGGCTTTGTTCAGTCAAAATAAGTTTTTTTCATTGCATTCTCATACATTTCTACATTTATGACCTTATTTTTTTATAAATCCTATGAGTTCAGTGTATACTTCAATACTGTTTCATACTGTCACGTTGCTTATATCTGTATCTTTATATCAACATACAGACCTCAAATTATATAAAACGAAAATTTCCAACGCCTATTTGAAAATTGAGAATGTTAAAACTTCAAGCATTCATAACTTTATTCAGAATAAAGTAGTTTGACTGAAATTTTCAATATATTCATTTTTAATTATCTATTTTTGAACTATCATACCAAGAATGGCTTGCTCTTTATCTTTAATATTCTACTTCATTATTTTGATATAGTATTTATGTATAGTCTAAGTGTTTGTGTTGCACTTTTGCAAAATTATCTATTTGTTGAAATAGAGCAAAAGTTTTGACAAATATTTCAGAAATTGATGTTAATGTTAATCCTTATATTTTGTATGAGTAACTTGTATATCTATAAATGTATACATTTTTTTTATTCATCAAGACTAATTTAATTGTTTATAGCATGTACATAAACATCATTTAAATACAATGTTCATTTTAATTTTTAATGCTTCAATATAAACAAATTTCTTCTGGAATTATTTTTTTGATCTTCATGATTACTAGTCTATCTTTTATAATTAAAAATGGACATTATTTACATAAACATATAAGATGGATTATCATTATTGATGTGAGATAATAAATACATAAATTAACATACACATTGATGGGAATATATTTGTAATACCATAGGTGTGCTCAAAAGTAAGAGAATGCTGGTAATCTTGAATTGAAAAACAGTTTGAAGTCTCTTTACAGAACCTATGTGGTATAACCTTATTTAAGTGTATGTCTTTTATGAAATGCATTGTCAACATTAATGGTCTTCCTTCTTTCCTTGTTTCTCTGCCTGAAAGAAAAATGCAATGGTCTATTTGATAAAGTGGAATACAGCCTAAGTGGACTTAATTGCCCATTTATTCTATTAATTGGATTATCATTTTTTGAACATGGTTAGAGGTTAGAACTTGATGATACCATGTCACAGTCAATGTGGATAAGCCTAACCCATGTACTTGCAATAAGTGCACAAATCATATGACTACTACCGATTTATTGTGAATACATGGTTTAAAGTAAAATGTACTGTGACACAGTATCATCGAGTACCAAAATCGGTTAAAATCATTTATGTGAATGGATCTAAATATGTACTATCTAGGTGTCTCAGCCTTTGTATACACCCACATTTTCATGGGGACGTATAATACTACTGTCGCCCTGTCGAGGCATCTGTCCACAAATTGTTTGTGCATACTCTACACATCAGTTTTTATCCGATTTTGACGAAACTCATCGGACCATAAATTCCTGGATTATAGCCCACTAATGATGGTTGAGTTTGAAAATCGGACTGAAACTGCCTGACAAAATGGCCACTCCTTGTAAGCAAATAGTGTAAAAGTATGTAATACCAAGGTTGTGGACCATCAAAGCAACATGAACTACCAGGCCACTGGTCTAAAAACCAAACTTTGTTAATGCAGTTAAAATACCAATGTTGCTGGACAGTTATGAACTTAACACCAATTCACATATCTTACCTTAATAATAGCTGGAAGTTTTTCTAGGGCTTCGTCATACATTGGTTTCAATGAAATTAACTTGTTTGGTTTTATTTTTAACTTTTTAAATCGCTCTTTCCCTGCCTCCTTTAACATTGTCTTATAAGTACAAACCTAAAAAAAGAGAAATTATTCTTCACAATAGTTTACTATTATTAAGGTTCCAAAGTCACTGTCTTTAAAATGGTTATTCTAGGTTTCTTGTCACAGAACAAACAGCCCTTGATTAAACTTGCCTTGTGGTGAGCACATTGAAATAATGCACAAAAAATAATCAGGCTAGTCAGATTGGTGCTTTAAATCACATTCAGTACATATACAGTATGATAAAGGTGAGCAAATTCTATCAAACTTACTTCTCTCTGTTCAAGTATAGTAACAGCTGTTCCTGGTTTACCAGCACGAGCTGTACGACCAACACGATGTATATAAGTTTGAATATGACTAGGTCTATCATATAATATCACATACTCAACATTATTTATATCCATACCTCTTGCCATAGCATCAGAACAAATAATCCTACAAAAATATAATATTTTGTGATCCTGTGAAAAAATATAAGTTGGCAGTCAACAAAACATACACCCACAGCAGCTAAATCGTCAGAGCCATTGACAAAGGATATCACATCTTCTGTAGGCAATGCAGGGCATTTACAGTCAATATCATACAAATTCGATTATAAGTTTTGATGTTTGAGGGTTCAAAAGGTTCTAGAAAGTGAAACAAGTGTCTTAACTCTGGAAGTAACTTACAGAAATTGTTAAAATTCAACAGGCTTTTTCATTTTAAAAAATTTAGATAATGCATATAAAATTTTATAGAGATTGGATGACAACTTTAGTCATTCACAAGGTCCAACAGTGTAAAACAAAGGCCTTAATTCTAGAAGTAATGAATGGAAATTTGCGGAAATTCTCCAGGCGTCTTCACTTCACTAATTTAAATTATGCATATAAATTTTATGGAGATCAGATGATAACTTTTGTTGTTGGAGTATTCACAAGTTTCAACAGAGTGAAACAAGTGACATAATGAATGAAAATTGCTCAAATTCAATAGGATTCTTCGTTGCACTAATTTAAATGAAGCATATAAATTTCATACAGATGGAATGAAAACTTTTGGTGTTCAAGATTTAAAAAGGATCAATAAAGTGAAACAAGGGCCTTAAATCTAGAAATAATTATTGGGAATTGTTGAAACAATGGCCATAACGGAAAGTATTGAAATTAAATAGGAATCTTCATCTCATTATCAATTACAAAACAACCATATGGTAAATGTAGTCTGTAGAGAGTTCACTAGAAATTGTGGACGAGGGAGGGAGGGAGGCTGTGACAATATGAAAACAATTGACTGCATGTGTTATCAATTCAGAAAAATAAGATGCTAAATCCCACTTCATTTGCATACATTTACTAGTAGATAAATATGAAAGATAGGTTGCCAGGCAATGAAATACACCCACAGCAGGTAAGTCGTCCAGACAGTCAACAATGGTTGTCGCATATTTTTTATCCTTTTGTCAGTAATGAAAACATTTACAACACACTAAAATAAAATCTGATTGCAAGTAACAACCCAATAAGTAATTATAAGAAATCATTAGAATTTGTTTTTGATTGTTTGTCTTGTGATCTTAAACACTACATCAATTAATATCAACAGTAGCCTTTTGTGCTTCCACAAGATATCTGAAGTATAAAGGAGTATATAACTCTGGCAGAAATTATCATAAATTGTTGGTTTAAACAGTATTTATTTTGAGAATATTATACAATGTAAAAAGCATAAATAATAGGATACAAAACCAAGCCAAGTAGGCTTATATTAATTTGCTTCCTTGAATTGCTTCATAAATTGTTGACAAGCCATAGGCTTTTCATCTCCTTACCTTAATCTTATACTTTAGAGTGTTCACAAGGATTTTCAAAGTGATCAAGGGCTATAACTTTGGCAGTAATTATCGGAAATTATTGAAAATCCAAAGGTTTTTTTCTACTCATGTCCTTAAACACTGTCAATCAGATATCATCTTTAGCCTCTAGAGTGTCCACAAGCAATAGTGGACGACAGACTTGGGCAAAGGCAATATATGACCACATTTCAATGTGGACGTATAGAAACAAAAATAAGATTATTTCAATTCAACAGCCTCTCAAATTACTTTTAATAAAACTTACATATTAATGTCACCACTGGCAAAATCATTTAGTATTTTTTGTCGAACTGTTCCAGTTAAAGCTGAACTGAACTCACGTACTTTAATACCACCACATAGCTTGATCAATAGAAACAATCTGTAAAATAATCGCAAACATTAAAATATTCTGCAAATTATAACATTTACCTTACAGTTAACCATCATGGAATAGTATCAAACAATATGCAAATGTATGCGAAAATCTGACCTTATAGGAAAATTAAAACCTTCATTAAAATACATACCTATGTGTGGACTCGACTGAGTTAGTAAAGCAGAGAATCTGTCGGTAGTTAAGATTATGTATACAGTGTAAGACCATCAATGGTTTCTGAAAAGCTTGACATTCAATATGGCGTTCCTAGAAACAAAATAGAGATAATTGACGATAGATTACGTACCCATCAAAGATTTATCGGAACAAATAACACAAATTATAGATATATTTAGAATTCTGCCACCATGTTTAATCATGTAATATAAAGGTAAATGCAACTGACTGGTGAATCGGACAAAGGATTTGCCTGGTGTGTCCTGCCGTTCGGTCAAAAAAAATTGGTTGCTGATTGATTTGACCGAATGACACGGCTAATATGTCCGCCGCTAAAGAACTACTTTATCTACTATAACTCAAAGTTAAAAACTTGATTTTACCTGTAAACTTGCTGGTGTTGTATATTTACCAACAAAGTCACCTCTCTCTTCTTGACTTCCTGTCAGAAACAAAATCACAATATAGTTTTGTTGCCATAAAACTAAGCAAAAATGGCCTTTTCATATGATAAATCATATTCCCTTGAATCCAACTGACAGAAATGAAATGGGGTTTAATGTTCCTACTTTTTTGCAACCATCAGGGTTAATGAAGAGAGACATTGCTCAGGCAGTTGTGCTATGCCTTACTCTCATTTTCATTGCCAGGTCCTCATATCTGCACTTACAGGGGGAAGCCAAACCAGAGGAATTTTCTCAGCCTGCACTGTAATTTGATGATAATGGTAAGGTGAACTAATCAGACAAAAATAAATACCTGTATTTTCAGTGCCATTTAGATTTTCGGTGTCTTTAGATTTTGATCCCAAAATTGTTGTAAAAAGTTGAGGTTGAAATAAGTTTAACTGCTGTAGTTTTTCTGGATCTTGAGAAAGAGTTGCAGAGAATAATAGTTTCTGAAACTATATAGAATAAATATTTGTTGCATATTTTTTCTTTTGTCGGTAATGACAACATTTACAACATACTAAAATCTGAAATCAGTAGAATTTGTTTGGCTTCCAGTTATGCCACATGCAAACATTTGGTATACAATACATTAATATCATGAGGAATCTAGCTTTTCAAGTGAACAGAAATTGTTGAAAATCATGACTTTAAACACTTTGTATAAATTTAAAGTCAATTGTATGATAAATTTGATCTTGGAAGTACCACAACATTTTTGAAGCCATCAAGGGCTGTAATCTTGGGAGGATTGGGTGATAACTCAAGTTTTTATGCCATCTACAAGATTTTTCAAAGGGGTCAAGGGTCACATTTGTGGGAATAATTATCAGAAATTGTTGACAATGGATAGGGAGAGAGAGAGAAATGGGGTATAACGTCCACTCAACACAAACTAGGTCATTTCGTGACTAACATATGGTTTAATTTTATTTCAATAATTCGCTTGCGCGTAGGGGTCTTTAGCAGTGGGAGGAAACCGGAGTGCCCGGAGGAAACCCACGAGGTTGAGAAGGCGCCCCTATCTCCATGCCACATACACGCTCATACCAGGGATCGAAACCACAGCCGCAAGCCAGAGGTGACCGGCCAGCTAGAGGTCGAAGCGCGGCACTCTAGTCCACTAGGCCATCCCAACCCCCCGACAATGGATAGGCCACACGATCATAAACACGATTCTAGAGTGTCCACAAAGGGATATAACTCTGGCAGTAATTATCCGAAATTGTTGAAAATCAGTAGGCTTCTTCGCCTTATGACCATAAATATTGTGTGTAAATTCATCAATCAGATATTAACTTTAGCCTCTTAGGCATCCACAAGCAATGTGGGAGTATAAAAATCAATATTTTGCAATACATATCACAATAAAAAATTTGGTGTATCAATATGTTCACTCTACTTTCACTTTATAAACAGATTTTATATGACTTGTCAATTGAGTATGTCAAATCTGATCCAAGTACTATTGTTGTATGATGACAATATGGGTTACATTCTGGGGTGGAATTGTAAAAGACGAATACTCCAAGAAGATGGCGCTTAATATTTGCATGTTTATAACGCAGTATAGTTTACGTCTTTGGTCATTGAAAGAACATCATTTACTATATGACTGAGTGAAAAGCAAATAAAGTTATTCTTTTAGTCAAAAACAACCGAAGTTATTCTATTAGTGTTAAAAACTAGAAATGTGTATCATTTGATTTGGATGATCAAAATAAATATATAACAATGAAGTCAGTTCATCTGTTAATTGAGGTCATTATTGCCATTCAGATGATCACCAGACAATTTTACTATATTTTATGTCCAATATGGAAACCATTTTTTTGGCCATCTCGGTCCAAAAATCAGCTAGTCTTCTGGAAAAATAAGATTCCATTGCACTAGCATGTACTGTATATTTGGACATATCTACATGAAAATAATAATACTTACAGCGATTCGTATAGTTGAACAGCTGGAAAATAAAACACAAACTTAATAAAGAACACTTACTAAACATAACACCAAATTTCATCAGTCCCACTTAATCAAAACCAAAGTTATCGTGTCCCAAAGCATCAACCAATTAAATTGCTTATCTTTGCTAAGCCCAAGCAGAAAATGTTTATCTTCAAACTCGTATTCCAAAGCATCATGCAATAAAATTGCTTATCACCACTAAGTCCAAGCAGAAAATGTTTATCTTTAAACTCTATCAATAAACCCAATAAACCCCTACACCAAGTTTAAACATTCTAGCTCAATCAGAAGAAGAGTTATAGTGTCCCAAAAGTGTGATGGACAGATAGACCCATTTTAATAGTCCCCTGTTTTCTTCGAAAGGTGGGGGACAACTAATATTATACTTCAATTATACACCTAACTAATAAATATATGCAATTACAAGGGAATAGTTAATCATATTGACCTACTTTTGAACTGTTAAAGGTATAGGGGGTCGTCTGTCTACCAGATTCCATCCGGAACCATGAAGTTTTAAAACTGAGTTTTCAACTTGTGTTAACCAGTCTTGTTTAATATCTTCCATCATTCTATCAGCTTCGTCAATTACCTACATCCAAATAAAATAATAAAGAAAATGGCTGGAATTCTTCAAATATTTCATAGACAATTCTTTAGAAAACAGCATTAATTTTAAGAAATGATGAAACAAGTTTAATGTAGAACAATATTGATTACGTATTGCACTTGTTGCGCATGTATTACTGCCTGGCAATCTTGAGAGCTACATGACTTTAATCAAACAATATAGAGCAAAATTAAACTCACAAGAAATCGTAAATGACTCAAGTCAAAGCCAGCTGTTTTGTTGATATGATCAACCAGACGTCCCGGAGTTGCTACAACAATATCGGCTAAACTACAGCAACCATTTAACCTGAAATCATGTCCACTGTAATCAGAATTTCATAATCCTGTGAAATACTCTTTGCTTAAAATGTGCTTGATGGCAAGAATTCCATACAGTCGTTGTTTTTTATATTTAAGAGGAGAGCCAAAAGAAGCTCCCCTCAATCAACAAATTGAAAAAAAATGGCTCTCCTAAAAGGTTCTCCCAGTTTCGATGAGAAGAATGCTTTAGAAATTAAGGAAAGTGATTTAGAAATTAAGGAGAGTGATTAGTAGATAAATGTTAATAAACCCCTAATGACTTTGTACAGGAGAGTGATTTTCAATTTTAAGGGGAGGGGAAAAAACTCCCCTCGGTCGCCTTAAAAAACAATTACTGTCCATATCTCGATTTTTTCAAATTTAGAATTTGCTGTTATATCTGAATCCATACTCTCAGAGAGAAGGGGAGAGAGAGAGAGAGAGAGAGAGAGAGAGGGTTTAACATCCACTCACTCGAAACAAATTAGGTCATTTCGGGACTAGCATATGGTTTAATTTGATTTCAATAATTCACTTGTGCACAAACCGGAGTACCCAGAGAAAACCCACAAGGTTGGACAAGCGACCCTTCTGCCATCCAACCCCCCTCGAATTTTGGAATCTAGAGTTATTGTTTCTGGGATTCAAAGTTGGGTCCAATTATATATAACTAAGATAATTATCAGAGTAAAAGTACAAACAAAGAAATGAAAGTTCAAGATATATATTTTGTAAGTTCAGATAAAACTAGCATTAAGCACTTGTTGATGTACCTTTCTATAACTAGAGATTCTTGTTCTTCAGCTAAGGAAGTTTGACCAGCTAACAAGATAACCTAAAACAAGAAATCAAAAATAATCATTCTTTCCAGGGGCGTTTTTTTAAAATTTCTCTTTAATTTTTTGTATGTAAAGTACTGAGTTAAAGATTTGCATGTATTCTTTCAATAAAATAAATAATGGCACTTTTTTAAATGTAACATAATGCAAATAAATAAGGATTAAATTGGAAATTAATGTTGATGCATGCTATAGATATACATCTATCTTTAAAACTTCCAAATCATCAGATGCCTTGGTAATTTATTAGGAAAACAGAGACACAGAGACATTGATGTAACAATGTTTTATTATAAACTTGAGAAAAATCTATGGAATCAATAAGCAACCACTAATAAACAAAAGTCACTTACTCTTAGACCAGTACCTTTACAATATGTCTGGAATACTTTATATACTTGTAGCGCAAGGTCACGAACTGGTAAAACTATTAATGCCCTTACTCGACAGACTACTCTATTCAATAATGTCTGTAAAACAGAACAAAATCCTGCAATGGTCACTGAAAATTCACATCTTAAAAGCAATTAGTTTTCACCAAAAGAATGATATTCATACCAATCCTTATTACAACATGGTGTTGGCGCCATGGTGGCTAAGTGGGTAAGATGCTGGCTTGCTCGTTTGGAGGTTGCGCGTTCGATCCCTGCATTGGCAGATGTCTAGTCATTTGGATGGGACAAAAAAACTAAGGATCTGTGTATACATTGGCATGCACGTAAAAGATCCCCTAGCAGTTGGAATTCGACCTGAGAGTAAGCCATAGTGTTGCTGCCTGGGCAAAATTTCCCTCATAGCACGCTGTATGGAATATGCCCGTTTTTATTAGTCCAGTCAGAGCAGAACAGTAGGACATTAAACCCCATTTCATTTCATAACAGACAATCAGAAAGCTACCAGGATGTCTATTAAATATAATTTTCCATCATGTAAGCAGTTAGTTGCACAAATATTTCCCTTTTAAAAATATTTGTGAGGAACTAGTACTTCTCCAGTCTATTAAATGAAATTTTCATCATGATGGCATGTACCATTCAAATTGGTTTTGGTCTCAGGAACATAAATAATAGAGCATACACAACATTTGTCATACTCCTAAATGATCAAGAGCCTTAACTCACTAAGGTTTTTCATTGCAGAAATATTCTGCTCCGACTGGGCCAATGCAGTATGCTATGAGGGTCCAATGAGGGATATGTGGTCAGGACAGCGACACTAAAGCTCATTCTTATATTGAATTCCAACTATTTCAAAATTTTTAGTTTGGGTTAGCAAGTTCAGCATTGGGTCACCAGCAGTTGTCGGCTTCAGGAAGCTTCCATTCCCTTTATTAAATGTTTATGATTAGTACAAAAAATTGTGTGGTTGTCACTGTTTTTCACATTTAATTCCTGTCATGGTTTAAACTGTAGGTTAGTAACTTTCGTCAGTAATTACCTGTCTTCCTTTGTACAATAGATAACAAAATTGAAACATTCTTGATAAGAATAGTTTGTAAGATTGTTTACTTCTTTACAAAATGGTATTTTAACATTACATTGGCAGTTTAATCACTTGTAACAAGGCACAACCCATTTCCGTGCAATTTCCATTTTATGAGTTTTGTAGTAAATGGAGCCCAATATGGTAAGTGATGATTTCTGTGCAACAGCACAATTGCAAGGAAAATAAGTTATAAAGGTGTTTATTGATAGCTAATAATAGTCAGCGATCCCTACAGATTCTTTTTGTGTAATAGAAAATGTAATGGAAAATATTTACTTTATTTTGTAATGACAAATGGGTTGCTAGGTGACACCCTGTGTCAATTTTTATGCAGGAAAATGGCTGCAGATAATATTGAAGTAGAAACAGCGAGCATGGGTGTGTTAGCATTGCCACAGTTATGCTTGATAGAGGACTGGACAGTAAATAAGAATCAAAGCATTATGAAAGTTATAATGGCTGTACATTAGTGTTGAGTGAAATATACTATTAGAATATGTGACATTTATGACTAGTTTCTACATGCTGTCGGCCCATATCAAGGACATTAAAATGTCCAACAATGGAGAAACCATGAGATAATCAAGTAGATTAAGTTTATAATTGCTCTTATTGGATTGATAAATAGTCCGACAAAGGAAAAGAAACAATGTTTTTATTATTTGGATTGATAGTAAAACAAAGGATTATGTCAGTCAATCAAGGCAAATTAAGTAGTTAATCAAGGTAGCAGTATGGACAGTATAACACGATAAATACTTTGATCACTTAATTATCTTATCACTCAGTACAGTCAATATATTTGATGTCCGATTGGGTATATTCCCGATCAGACATTTCGAAAAATTACTAGGTCATGTCCGGAATATATGGGTGAAATAGCTTCCCTGCAAGGGCACTCTTATGTGCACGCCAATGAGTACTCAGGACATTGGTCTTTGGCCCATCCAAACGACAATGTGTTGTCTCTCACTGGCCCTCTGTCTCGCACAACTGATGTCTTATTCACTGAGCTACCATGGCAAACATCAATATATCATCACACTTTAATGTAGGCCTATTAAGAATAACTAGAAACCTGAATAACTGGTAGCGCAAATGCCAAGGTCTTTCCACTTCCTGTTGGTGCTGAAACACAAATATCCGAGGGTTGGTAGCCATCTTTTCCATAGCAATTATTATCTGTGATCTGGTTTAATAACAATGGTAATATCTGAGTCTGAACTGAAAAACATAAAATTTATAATCGTCTTGTGATAAAACAGCTAAAATATGTTATCATTCAGAATCTGTACATAAAGAAACAAGTACACTCATCGGTTCAAATTTTAAAACCTGAACCTTTAAAGATATGTTGCTAGGCAACGAAACATCATACTCCTCGCAGTGTTCCGTTTGATTAGAGCTAATCCCACTACTCAATGCTGGAAAGAGAGAAAATATTTGTTCTAAATTATGATTGGTCAATAGTCTGATTAACTACCAACAGCTAACTGTGTTACAAAGGCATTACCCTTAAAAACAGAGTGTTAAATTGGAACAAATATGTTTACATAACGTTACGTCGTGGCTCACAATTTCATTATCCCCAATTAATCAGTGCATAGCAGAATATTGCAGTAAAACTAATTTCGTGACAAACGAGGCTATCAATATTGACATAATGTTAACAATACTGTATGGAGACGAACAGACTTTCACCATTTTTAATACCTTAAATCACTGTCTAAAGTTTTAGGGAAGACACCAAATTAAACGAAGGGCTGTCATGTTGCTGTACTCAAGTGATAGATTTGGATCATAAGCCAATCCAGCAATGGCCAGAGAGGAATATGACGAAACATACGTCCGCAGCAGCTTATTGGGGCTTACACAAAGTAGTCAATTTCAGGCGAACATATGGTTCAATAATTACTTCAATAATTCGCTAGAGCATAGGGGTCTTTAGCAGTGGGTGGAAACCAGAGGACTCGGAGAAAACCGGGGAATCAAAACCACGATAGTTGTATCAATGACAAACTTTATGATACAAAGCATGCGCCACCCATTTGGTCATCTTACCCCAAAAATTCAATAGTATATTAACATTAGCCTCTAGAGCGTCCACACAGGACAAGAGTGGCGACAAAATACAACTACATTTCAATGTGGGCGTATAAAAATTACTCTGTGTATAAGAATGATTCGAGGAATGAAAAAGGTTTAATTTTCTTCTTTTTTACACCAATCGTCCTGCACCACTGACAATACCAAGCCGGGATTGAACTCTGGTCCCCTGGTAAGTAAGCAAACAGCTTACTGACCGAGCCACTGTCACTTATCGGGGTATAAGATTAAAATCGGCAACATTAACTGAAGTATCATTACAAAGATATTCAAGACTTAACAAATAAAATAAAGTGACTAGAATATAAATTTGTCTATTAAATTTCTGGAAACAAGGATCATCTTGGATTTGGTAATAAAAATAGGTAATAAATATGATACGTGTATATAGCACCAATGAGAACATAGCTAAAAATTTGGCCAGATAAAAGAAAACATTCTGGTTCTAGGATAATCCTGCGTCAATTAAAAAGGGCTGCATGACTTGGTTAAAACAAAAGCAGTCTTGTTAGTTACCGCACGTAAATATTTTAGCCCTGGAATATGCCATAGTAGGGTGCCCCACCCTAAATGAATATCTCCAAATATCTCGACAATTACACCACAATACTAATATATTTAGAAAGCCTTAAATCTGTTTCACACATTTATAGTCACTAAATAAACGACCATGCTGTACTTCATAAGCTATGATCATTAAACCATACATAAATAATACTGAAAAATGGTTTGGAGTGGCGTCCATAACATCCAGACACTTTTGAGTAAAAGATAGGTTACGTGCCCTTGTTTTGAAATTAGTCTCGCTCAACTAGTCTACCGATCATTCTACGTCTAATTGACGGGTCGGGATAATCAAGACTACTTTTTTTACGAAACATGGAACAAGAAATTGAATTTAGAAGCACCAACATCAGGCGTCGCAACAATATTTTTAAGAACCTTGTAAAAGTAAAATAAAACTACTGCATTGATCATTATTCTTCCATACGGACGTTGAGTCAGAGATATTATTTGTACTTAACCAAAATATGCAGCTTCTAATGGTACAGCTAATTATAAGGCAATTTAAAAAATAAAACGAGAGTAATTTCTAAAGATGCCGTAATAACCAAAGATAGGTTGCCAGGCAACGAAACATACGCCCACAGCAGCTAAATCGTCCGGGCAGTCAACAAGGGTTGTTGCATATTTTTACTTTTTTCGGTAATGAAACATTTGTAATACACTAAAAACTGATTAAGAGTAACAACTCATTATGTAATTATTAGAAAATCATTAGAATTTGATTGCTTTTTATAAAGTTTTACCCCACGCTAACAATTAGTATATACATGAAACATTTAATATCATGGATTTAGCTGTTCAGTTATCTAAATTCATTGAAAATCAAAATACTTGTTCGTTTCAACACCTTAAACTCTATGTATCAATCTGAAGTCAATCGGATGGTAACTTTGGCCTCTATAGCGTCACAAGAATTTTTGAAGTTATCAAGGGAGATAACTCTGGCAGTAATTATTTGAAATCGCAGAAAATCAATAGGATTCTTCGTCTCATGAACTTAAACACTGTGTGTAAATCTAAAGTCAATCGGATATTAACTTTGGCCTCCAGAGCGTCCACAAGATTTTTTTAGGTGATCAAGGGCCATAACTCTGGCACTAATTAATGGAAATCGCTGAAAATCAATAGGCGTCTTTGTTTTATGACCTTAAACACTGTGTATAAATTTGAAGTCAATCGGATATTAAATTTGGCCTCTAGAGCGTCCACAAGATTTTTTGAAGTGATCAAGGGCCATAACTCTGGCACTAATTATCGGAGATCGCTGAAAATCAATAGGCTTCTTCGTCTTATGACCTTAAACACTGTGTATAAATTTAAAGTCAATCGGATATTAACTTTGACATTTAGAGCGTCCACATGATTTTTTAAAGAGATCAAGGGCAATAACTCTGGCATTAATTATCGGAAATCGCCGAAAATCGATAGGCTTCTTCGTCTCATGACCTTAAACACTGTGTATAAATCTAAAGTCAATCGGATATTAACTTTGGCCTCTAGAGCGTCCACAAGATTTTTTGACGTGATCAAGGGCCATAACTCTGGCACTAATTATCGGAAATCGCTGAAAATCAATAGGCGTCTTCGTCTTATGACCTTAAACACTGTGTATAAATTTAAAGTCAATCGGATATTAACTTTGGCCTCTAGAGCGTCCACAAGATTTTTTGAAGTGATCAAGGACCATAACTCTGGCACTAATTATCGGAAATCGCTGAAAATCAATAGGCTTCTTCGTCTTATGACCTTAAACACTGTGTATAAATTTAAAGTCAATCGGATATTAACTTTGACCTTTAGAGCGTCCACAAGATTTTTTAAAGAGATCAAGGGCCATAACTCTGGCACTAATTATCGGAAATCGTCGAAAATCAATAGGCGTCATTGTCTTATGACCTTAAACGCTGTGTATAAATTTAAAGTCAATCGGATATTAACTTTGGCCTCTAGAGCGTCCACAAGATTTTTTGAGGTGATCAAGGGCCATAACTCTGGTAGTTATTATCGGAAATCGCTGAAAAACAATAGGCTTCTTCGTCTCATGACCTTAAACACTGTGTATAAATTTAAAGTCAATCGAATATTAACTTTAGCCTGTAGAGCGTCCACAAGCAATTGTGGACGCCGGACCGACGGACCGACAGACCGACGGACGGACGGACGGGGGCGACGACAATATACGACCACATTTCAATGTGGGCGTATAAAAAGTTAAATATTATTGCTATTCAGAATCGTCAACAATAGATTTTTTACGGCTGTAGTAGTGTTTGGTGTTTTGAACATTTCCGCATGCTGTTGCTATTTATAGCCTCAACGAGTGTGCGAGACTGTTAGAAATCAGTAGTAAGTCATTGAACTAAAACGTGCAGGATCAACGTGTCAAGAACAACTTTTCAGTTGGCACGTGGGGCACCCTAGCCATAGTTTAATTTATGAAGTATTATGTAACTTTGATAAATGTTAGTTATTGACAATCATTGATACTGGGTGATCACACATTCCTATAATAAACATGATGAGAGGAATGCAGTGCCTTGAAGTGTGAAGTTTATGAAATTCCATTTAGCATCAGATTTGAGATTAGGATTATCTGAGAACCAGAATATTTTTTTTGATATGGCCTAAGACAATTTTCAAGGATATGTGAGATGAAACATGTGATTTATAGGCTACTGATCGATTTATAATGTAATATGTCATACCTGGGAAGAAATGTGTAATATTATTTTCTTGTAGTTTATTGACAAGTGTTTCATCTAATAATCCTACAAACTGTTCCACTGGTGTCTGAGTTAAACTGTTACTAATAATACCAGGTTCTTCTAACCATTCTGGTAAGATATGTTTCACCTACAACATAACAATACGATTATCTAATACAAACATCAGTGAAAACATTGAATAAAAACCTCTACCATGTTAATATTGTTCAGGGGCGGATCTACTATTATAATGAAGCTTAAACAAACTTCAGGGCCTCAAATCTAACTTAAGGCCACACAGCTGAAAATATTTATTGATGAGACTGTTACTTCATGTGTAGGGGCTATTGTAGTATGAGTGTATAAGCCAGGAATTTACTTGTTAGAAAGTAAATTTGTGGAACAATCACACTCAAAAAGAGAACAGGAGTTATCTAGGCTACATTATGGTTGCATAGGGCCCCAATAACATTTTGAGTTTCATGGACCCAGTATGTCGGTCCAGCATACTGATGATATAAAAATACATCTCACCTTGACTTGTTTCTTAACTTTATAATCACCTAATACTGTAAAGTTTCCAACAGTGTGTGGTCCTTCTTTTATAACAGTTTTACTGACATTTTCTCGTTCGTATTCTGATGGTTCATCATTATTGACTTCTTTTTTTGAACAGTCTTCATTAGTAGCACTAAAATGATCGTCAACCTCACATAGTTCCACACTTTCACCTTTTTTCGATTTATCATTAGAAATGTTCACATTTTTGTTTTTTATCACAGATTTTGACGAATCAACATTTCCTGATTCTTTCAATTTTTTTTTCTTCTTCTTAGAAATTGTTTTCAAATTTATTGTATCGTCTACATCAGGTATTGGTGATTTGCTTTCCTTTTCAACTATTTCTTTATACTTTTTATGTTTTTTAGACTTAACATGGGATTCTTGAGTGTGATCCAAATCTTTTTTTCTTTTCACCTTTTTTAACACTTTACCATTAACTTCTATAGCCAACCCATCCTTTACTATGGGTTTATTCAATTTTTCACTCTTTCGTTTCCGAACATTTTCTTTCAACTTTTGAAGAATGATATTAGGTTGATCTTCAGGTATCTCATCAATGTCATCACCTTTAAATCTAAATGAAAACAAGTCTAAGTAGATTTGACCAACTTCAGCACAAATTTACAAACTCAGCCATATAAAATGGATCGAAGTTTAGGTAAGCCTGAGAGAAAAAATAATTGAAATCTTTGAAAAGTTGAGAATCTTCCATCATTTATGGCTTTGCCTAGCTCCATTATTTTCAGAAATCACAATTTCCCTCCGCCCCCGGCTTGTAAATTTGTGCGTTAACCTTTCAATGAAGTCAAACTCTTCCACAAGAAGGATTCAATAGCACGGTCTGTGAACGTACAGGGCGCGTATAATGCAGTTGTTGTTTTTTGTATTTCAGGAGAGCCAAATAAAAGCTCCCCTCAACAAATTGAAAAAATGGCTCTCCTAAAAGGTTCTCCCAGTTTCGATAAGAGGAATGCTTTAGAAATTAAGGCGAGTGATTTAGAAATTAAGGAGAGTGATCTGATATTAAGGAGAGTGATTAAGTAGATAAATGTTAATAAACCCCCAATGAATTTGTAAAGGAGAGTGATTTTCAATTTTAAGGGGAGGGAAAAAAACTCCCCTCGGTCGACATTCAGGTGAGATGTAGGCGCTCGAGAGCAATCACTCGCCTTAAAAAACAATGATTGGTAATGAGAGTGATCTGATATTAAGGAGAGTGATTGGTGGTAGATAAAATGGGAGGGAAAAAAAAACTCCCCTCGGTCGACATTCAGGTGAGCTGTAGGTGCTCGAGAGCGATCATTCGCCTTAAAAAACAATGATTGGTAATGAGACAGACGTTCAAAGGTGAACTACTAGCAGTACTACCAATATTGCGGCTGTTCTGCTTTCTACTCTAGACCATGCCCATGACATCCTATCCATGGATCTTATATTATAGAGCTGGCATGTATATATGTCCTAATCCTATGAAACCACACACATTTTCCCTTGGGTTAGGGTTGGGTTTATCTAAAACTATTCTGAAGGGTTAGGGTTAGAATTGTGGCTATAAACACGGAAAGAGATTTGTCCGTTCGGAAAGATCCAGTATCGTGCACCACCCACACACACACTCACACAGTGTTGCTGAAAAATTGTCGGAATTAATTTTTTTCTTGGGACATGCAATAATTTTATCGATATCCGTAAACATTAATCAAATATTGAGAATTACCTCCTTATATCAAACAGTGCCATTATAATTTATGAAATTCGGTGATTGTTTGAGTCGACCCTAAGTCCAAATCGAATAGCCAGTCGTATAAACCGGTCGATGGCTTATTAAAATTTTGGAATAGTATGTAATCAGTAAAAGTTAAAAGAAAAACGCACTAATAGCAATATCTTTTGTTATTGTTTTTGTCTGTTTTAGTCTTCAGTCATACTTCAGTCGAATAATCCAGTCGTATAAACCAGTCGAATAATCCAGTCGTATAAACCAGTCGAATAAACAAGTCGCTCAATATAAGCAGCGGTGGCATTGAACTAAGATAATATTTTATCAATTCATGCTCGTAGCTATAGCTCAAGGAGCCGGGGGCAGGCGCGGATCCAGAGGGGGGGTTTGGGGGGTCCAAACCCCCCCCTGCTCAGCTACATAAAAAAAAAATAATGCCTTGCATCAATGAAATTACATCACAAAGTGATCCTACATCAGTATAAAAATGATTTCTCTGTTTAAAAAGCTCAATTTGTATGTATGCCTATGTAATTTAGAGACGATGATGGCAGATTTCCGTAACAGAAACCTGGCAAACCCCCTCCTGCAAAAATTCCTGGATCCGCCCCTGGGGGGCATGGGGTAGAGGCCCGGGGCCAGGGGCCTTCCCAACTAGTTTCAAGTTCGATTTTACGGACGAAAGTAGTTGGGTAAGTAAGCTATTCAGACCATAGTTATGCTGTAACTGAAAGAGAGAGAGAAATGGGGTTTAACGTCCACTCGACACAAAGTATATCATTTCCGGACTAACATATGGTTTTTAATTTTAGTTCAATAATTCTCTTGCGCGTAATGGTCTTAAGCAGTTGGAGGAAACAGGAGGACCCGGAGAAAATCCACAAAGTTGTTCAGGCGACCCTTCTCCTTGTCACGTACAACCAGGGATTCGAAATCACGGCAGTTGAGTCAATGACTGGCTTCATGATACAGCAAGCACATAGAAACCGTTCGACAATCAACTCCCACCCCCACCCATAAATGAAGGAGTCAGATGCTCGGTAGGGAAGGGGGTGGTGGGGTGTGGGGGTGGGGGGTGGATGTATGCTATCCATTAGTCTTAACATCAGTCAAATAGTTCAGTCGTATAATTCAGTCGTATAGTTCAGTCGTATAACTCAGTCGTATAGTCCAGTCGTATAATTCAGTCGTATAGTTCAGTCGAATAATCCAGTCGAATAAACCAGTCGTATAATCCAGTCGAATAAACCAGTCGTATAATCCAGTCGAATAATCCAGTCGTATAAACCAGTCGAATAAACAAGTCGCTCAATATAAGCAACGGTGGCAGTGAAATAATGTAATACTTTATCAATTCATGCTCGTAGCCATATCTGCAGGAGCCGGGGGCACGGGCTAGAGTTCGGGGGCCAGGGGCCTTCCCAACTAGTTTCAAGTTCGATTTTTACAGGCAAAAGTAGTTTGGCAAGTAAGGTATTCAGACCATGGCTAAGCTATAGCTGAAAGAGAGAGAAAGAGAAAGAGTGTGAGAGAGAGAGAGAGATTGAGGGGGAGGGGGAATGGGGTTTATTGTCCACTCGACTCAAAGTATGTCATTTCGGGACTAACATATGGTTTTTAATTTTATTTCAATAATTCGCTTGCGCGTAGGGGTCTTAAGCAGTTGGAGGAAACAGGAGGACCCAGAGAAAACCCACGAAGTTGGTCAGGCGACCCTTGTCCTTGTCACGCACAACCAGGGATTCGAAAGCACGGCAGTTGACTCAATGACAGGCTTCATGATACAGCAAGCACATGGAAACCGTTCTGCCATCACCTCCCACCCCCACCCATAAATGAAGGAGTCAGAAACTCGGTAGGGAAGGGGGAGGGGGTGGAGGAGGTTTTCATTAGTCTTAACATCAGTCAAATATTTCAGTCGTATAATTCAGTCGTATAGTTCAGTCGTATAGTTCAGTCGTATAACTCAGTCGTATAGTCCAGTCGTATAATTCAGTCGTATACTTCAGTCGAATAATCCAGTCGAATAAACCAGTCGTATAATCCAGTCGAATAAACCAGTCGTATAATCCAGTCGAATAATCCAGTCGTATAAACCAGTCGAATAAACAAGTCGCTCAATATAAGCAACGGGGGCAGTGAACTAAGATAATATCTTATCAATTCATGCTCGTCACCATAGCTGAAGTAGCCGGGGGCACGGGGTAGAGTCCGGGGGCCAGGGGCCTTCCCAACTAGTTTCAAGTTCGATTTTACGGGCAAAAGTAGTTTGGCAAGTAAGGTATTCAGACCATAGCTAAGTTATAGCTGAAAGAGAGAGAGAGACAGAGAGACACAGAGAGAGAGAGAAATGGGGTTTAACGTCCACTCGACACAAAGTATATCATTTCGGGACTAACATATGGTTTTTAATTTTATTTCAATAATTCGCTTGCGCGTAGGGGTCTTAAGCAGTTGGAAGAAACAGGAGGACCCGGAGAAAAACCACGAAGTTGGTCAGGCGACCCTTCTCCTTGTCACGTACAACCAGGGATTCGAAATCACGGCAGTTGACTCAATGACTGGCTTCATGATACAGCAAGCACATGGAAATCGTTCGACAATCAACTCCCACCCCCACCCATAAATGAAGGAGTCAGATGCTCGGTAGGGAAGGGGGTGGTGGGGTGGGGGGTGGGCGGTGTGGGGTATTCTATCCATTAGTCTTAACATCAGTCAAATAGTTCAGTCGTATAATTCAGTCGTATAGTTCAGTCGTATAACTCAGTCGTATAGTCCAGTCGTATAATTCAGTCGTATAGTTCAGTCGAATAATCCAGTCGAATAAACCAGTCGTATAATCCAGTCGAATAAACCAGTCGTATAATCCAGTCGAATAATCCAGTCGTATAAACCAGTCGAATAAACAAGTCGCTCAATATAAGCAACGGTGGCAGTGAAATAATGTAATATTTTATCAATTCATGCTCGTAGCCATATCTGCAGGAGCCGGGGGCACGGGGTAGAGTTCGGGGGCCAGGGGCCTTCCCAACTAGTTTCAAGTTCGATTTTTACAGGCAAAAGTAGTTTGGCAAGTAAGGTATTCAGACCATGGCTAAGCTATAGCTGAAAGAGAGAGAAAGAGAAAGAGTGTGAGAGAGAGAGAGAGAGTGAGGGGGAGGGGGAATGGGGTTTATTGTCCACTCGACTCAAAGTATGTCATTTCGGGACTAACATATGGTTTTTAATTTTATTTCAATAATTCGCTTGCGCGTAGGGGTCTTAAGCAGTTGGAGGAAACAGGAGGACCCAGAGAAAACCCACGAAGTTGGTCAGGCGACCCTTGTCCTTGTCACGCACAACCAGGGATTCGAAAGCACGGCAGTTGACTCAATGACAGGCTTCATGATACAGCAAGCACATGGAAACCGTTCTGCCATCACCTCCCACCCCCACCCATAAATGAAGGAGTCAGAAACTCGGTAGGGAAGGGGGAGGGGGTGGAGGAGGTTTTCATTAGTCTTAACATCAGTCAAATATTTCAGTCGTATAATTCAGTCGTATAGTTCAGTCGTATAGTTCAGTCGTATAACTCAGTCGTATAGTCCAGTCGTATAATTCAGTCGTATACTTCAGTCGAATAATCCAGTCGAATAAACCAGTCGTATAATCCAGTCGAATAAACCAGTCGTATAATCCAGTCGAATAATCCAGTCGTATAAACCAGTCGAATAAACAAGTCGCTCAATATAAGCAACGGGGGCAGTGAACTAAGATAATATCTTATCAATTCATGCTCGTCACCATAGCTGAAGGAGCCGGGGGCACGGGGTAGAGTCCGGGGGCCAGGGGCCTTCCCAACTAGTTTCAAGTTCGATTTTACGGGCAAAAGTAGTTTGGCAAGTAAGGTATTCAGACCATAGCTAAGTTATAGCTGAAAGAGAGAGAGAGACAGAGAGACAGAGAGAGAGAGAGAAATGGGGTTTAACGTCCACTCGACACAAAGTATATCATTTCGGGACTAACATATGGTTTTTAATTTTATTTCAATAATTCGCTTGCGCGTAGGGGTCTTAAGCAGTTGGACGAAACAGGAGGACCCGGAGAAAAACCACGAAGTTGGTCAGGCGACCCTTCTCCTTGTCACGTACAACCAGGGATTCGAAATCACGGCAGTTGACACAATGACTGGCTTCATGATACAGCAAGCACATGGAAACCGTTCGACAATCAACTCCCACCCCCACCCATAAATGAAGGAGTCAGATGCTCGGTAGGGAAGGGGGTGGTGGGGTGGGGGGGTGGGCGGTGTGGGGTATTCTATCCATTAGTCTTAACATCAGTCAAATAGTTCAGTCGTATAATTCAGTCGTATAGTTCAGTCGTATAACTCAGTCGTATAGTCCAGTCGTATAATTCAGTCGTATACTTCAGTCGAATAATCCAGTCGAATAAACCAGTCGTATAATCCAGTCGAATAAACCAGTCGTATAATGCAGTCGAATAATCCAGTCGTATAAACCAGGGGCCTTCCCAACTAGTTTCAAGTTCGATTTTTACAGGCAAAAGTAGTTTGGCAAGTAAGGTATTCAGATCATGGCTAAGCTATAGCTGAAAGAGAGAGAGTGTGAGAGAGAGAGAGAGTGAGGGGGAGGGGGAATGGGGTTTATTGTCCACTCGACTCAAAGTATGTCATTTCGGGACTAACATATGGTTTTTTATTTTATTTCAATAATTCGCTTGCGCGTAGGGGTCTTAAGCAGTTGGAGGAAACAGGAGGACCCAGAGAAAACCCACGAAGTTGGTCAGGCGACCCTTCTCCTTGTCACGCACAACCAGGGATTCGAAAGCACGGGAGTTGACTCAATGACAGGCTTCATGATACAGCAAGCACATGGAAACCGTCCTGTCATCACCTCCCACCCCCACCCATAAATGAAGGAGTCAGAAACTCGGTAGGGAAGGGGGAGGGGGTGGAGGAGGTTTTCATTAGTCTTAACATCAGTCAAATAGTTCAGTCGTTTAATTCAGTCGTATAGTTCAGTCGTATAGTTCAGTCGTATAACTCAGTCGTATAGCCCAGTCGTATACTTCAGTCGAATAATCCAGTCGAATAAACCAGTCGTATAATCCAGTCGAATAAACCAGTCGTATAATCCAGTCGAATAATCCAGTCGTATAAACCAGTCGAATAAACAAGTCGCTCAATATAAGCAGCGGTGGCAGTGAACTAAGATAATATTTTATCAATTCATGCTCGTAACCATAGCTGAAGGAGCCGGGGGCACGGGGTAGAGTCCGGGGGCCAGGGGCCTTCCCAACTAGTTTCAAGTTCGATTTTACGGGCAAAAGTAGTTTGGCAAGTAAGGTATTCAGACCATAGCTAAGCTATAGCTGAAAGAGAGAGAGAGAGAGAGAGAGACAGAGAGAGAGAGAGAAATGGGGTTTAACGTCCACTCGACACAAAATATATCATTTCGGGACTAACATATGGTTTTTAATTTTATTTCAATAATTCGCTTGCGCGTAGGGGTCTTAAGCAGTTGGAAGAAACAGGAGGACCCGGAGAAAATCCACGAAGTTGGTCAGGTGACCCTTCTTGTCACGTACAACCAGGGATTTGAAATCACGGCAGTTGACTCAATGACTGGCTTCATGATACAGCAAGCACATGGAAACCGTTCGACAATCAACTCCCACCCCCACCCATAATTGAAGGAGTCAGATGCTCGGTAGGGAAGGGGGTGGTGGGGTGTGGGGGTGGGGGTGGGGGGTATGCTATCCATTAGTCTTAACATCAGTCAAATAGTTCAGTCGTATAATTCAGTCGTATAGTTCAGTCGTATAACTCAGTCGTATAGTCCAGTTGTATAATTCAGTCGTATACTTCAGTCGAATTATCCAGTCGAATAAACCAGTCGTATAATCCAGTCGAATAAACCAGTCGTATAATCCAGTCGAATAATCCAGTCGTATAAACCAGTCGAATAAACAAGTCGCTCAATATAAGCAACGGTGGCAGTGAAATAATGTAATATTTTATCAATTCATGCTCGTAGCCATATCTGAAGGAGCCGGGGGCACGGGGTAGAGTTCGGGGGCCAGGGGCCTTCCCAACTAGTTTCAAGTTCGATTTTACGGGCAAAAGTAGTTTGGCAAGTAAGGTATTCAGACCATAGCTAAGTTATAGCTGAAAGAGAGAGAGAGACAGAGAGACAGAGAGAGAGAAATGGGGTTTAACGTCCACTCGACACAAAGTATATCATTTCGGGACTAACATATGGTTTTTAATTTTATTTCAATAATTCGCTTGCGCTTAGGGGTCTTAAGCAGTTGGAAGAAACAGGACGACCCGGAGAAAATCCACGAAGTTGGTCAGGCGACCCTTCTCCATGACACGTACAACCAGGGATTCGAAATCACGGCAGTTGACTCAATGACTGGCTTCATGATACAGCAAGCACATGGAAACCGTTCGGCAATCAACTCCCACCCCCACCAATAAATGAAGAAGTCAGATGCTCGGTAGGGAAGGGGTTGTTGGGTTGGGGGATTGCTATACCATTAGTCTTAACATTAGTCAAATAGTTCAGTCGTATAATTCAGTCGTATAGTTCAGTCGTATAACTCAGTCGTATAGTTCAGTCGTATAATTCAGTCGAATAATCCAGTCGAATAAACCAGTCGTATAATCCAGTCGTATAAACCAGTCGTATAATCCAGTCGTATAAACCAGTCGAATAATCCAGTCGCATAAACCAGTCGAATAATCCAGTCGTATAAACCAGTCGAATAAACAAGTCGCTCAATATAAGCAACGGTGGCTGTGAACTAAGATAATATTTTATCAATTCATGCTCGTAGCTATAGCTGAAGCAGCCTGGGGCATGGGGTAGAGGCCCGGGGCCAGGGGCTTTCCCAACTAGCTTCAAGTTCGATTTTACGGGCAAAAGTAGTTGTTTGGCAAGTAAGGTATTCAGAACATAGCTAAGCTATAACTGAAAGAGAGAGAGGAATGGGGTTTAACGTCCACTGGACACAAAGTGTGTCATTTCGGGACTAACATATGGTTTTTAATTTTATTTCAATAATTCGCTTGCGCGTAGGGGTCTTAGGCAGTTGGAGGAAACAGGAGGACCCGGAGAAAATCCACGAAGTTGGTCAGGCGACCCTTCTCCTTGTCACGTACAACCAGGGATTCGAAACCACGGCAGTTGACTCAATGACAGGCTTCATGATACAGCAAGCACATGGAAACCGTTCGGCCATCACCTCCCACCCCACCCATAAATGAAGGAGTCAGAAACTCGGTAGGGAAGGGGGAGGGGGTGGGGGAGGTTTTCATTAGTCTTAACATCAGTAAAATAGTTCAGTCGTATAATTCAGTCGTATAGTTCAGTCGTATAGTTCAGTCGTATAACTCAGTCGTATAGTCCAGTCGTATAATTCAGTCGTATAATTCAGTCGTATACTTCAGTCGAATAATCCAGTCGAATAAACCAGTCGTATAATCCAGTCGAATAAACCAGTCGTATAATCCAGTCGAATAATCCAGTCGTATAAACCAGTCGAATAAACAAGTCGCTCAATATCAACAACGGTGGCAGTGAACTTAGATATTATTTTATCAATTCATGCTCGTAGCCATAGCTGAAGGAGCCGGGGGCACGGGGTAGAGTTCGGGTGCCAGGGGCCTTCCCAACTAGTTTCAAGTTCGATTTTTACAGGCAAAAGTAGTTTGGCAAGGAAGGTGTTCAGACCATAGCTAAGCTATAGCTGAAAGAGAGAGAGAGAGAGAGACAGAGACAGAGAGGGGAATGGGGTTTAACGTCCACTCGACACAAAACATGTCATTTCGGGACTAACATATGGTTTATAATTTTATTTCAATAATTCGCTTGCGCGTAGGAGTCTTAAGCAGTTTGAGGAAACAGGAGGACCCGGAGAAAATCCACGAAGTTGGTCAGGCGACCCTTCTCCTTGTCACGTACAACCAGGGATTCGAAACCACACCAGTTGACTCAATGACAGGCTTCATGATACAGCAAGCACATGGAAACCGTTCGGCCTTCAACTCCTACCCCCACCCATAAATGAAGGAGTCAGATGCTCGGTAGGGAAGGGGGAGGGGGTGGGGGAGGTTTTCATTAGTCTTAAAATCAGTCAAATAGTTTAGTCGTATAATCCAGTCGTATAGGTCAGTCGTATAGTTCAGTCGTATAACTCAGTCGTATAGTTCAGTCGTATAGTTCAGTCGTATAATTCAGTCGTATACTTCAGTCGAATAATCCAGTCGAATAAACCAGTCGTATAATCCAGTCGTATAAACCAGTCGTATAATCCAGTCGTATAAATAAACAAGTCGCTCAATATAAGCAACGGTGGCAGTGAACTAAGATAATGTTTTATCAATTCATGCTCGTAGCCATAGCTGAAAGAGTCGGGGGCACGGGGTAGAGTTCGGGGGCCAGGAGCCTTCCCAACTAGTTTCAAATTCGATTTTACGGGCATGTCATTTCGGGACTAACATATGGTTTTTAATTTTATTTCAATAATTCTTTTGCGCGTAGGGGTCTTAAGCAGTTGGAGGAAACAGGAGGAACCGGAGAAAATCCACGAAGTTGGTCAGGCGACCCTTCTCCTTGTCACGTTCAACCAGGGATTCGAAACCACGCCAGTTGACTCAATGACAGGCTTCATGATACAGCAAACACATGAAAACCGTTCGGCCATCAACTCCCACCCCCACCCATAAATGAAGGAGTCAGATGCTCGGAAGGGAAGGGGGTGGGGGAGGTTTTCATTAGTCTTAACATCAGTAAAATAGTTCAGTCGTATAATTCAGTCGTGTAGTTCAGTCGTATAGTTCAGTCGCATAATTCAGTCGTATACTTCAGTCGAATAACCCAGTCGTATAATCCAGTCGAATAATCCAGTCGTATACACAAGTCGCTCAATAATAAGCAGATTCTAATATTCCCCCCCCCCACCACACAAGGACCTCTCAAAAAATATAGTCCCTATAAAGTACATGAACGTTAAAAGGGGATGCAAGTACACACTTCGAAAAGAAGAGTCCATATATATGATATTAAGCAGTGGTTGCAGTGAACTAAGACAATATGGAGTAGCAAATTATGTTCGTAGCCACAGTTGAAGGAGCAGAGGGCATGAGGTAGGGGTTTGGGGGTTCTCTGTTTCCAACTAGTTTCAACTTCAATTTACGGGCAAAAGTAGTTTGATAATAAAGGTATTCGGGCGATGCTTAAGCCATAACTGAAGGAGCCAGGGGCGTTGGAGGGACATCGGAGTGGTCTTCACCAGTCTTTAGTGATACATGGTATTTCCAGTCTTTAGTTATACTAGTGTTTTCGCCCCCTCCCCCACCTATATATGACATGACCGCAGAAAGGGGGTGCGATGGGGGTTGGGTGGGAAAAAACAGAAACCTTATGGAATTTTGTAACAATTGTTTCAGCTGCTAAAGTATTAAAAAAAATTGAGCGACTTGTTTATTCGACTGGTTTATACGACTGGATTATTCGACTGGATTATACGACTGGTTTATTCGACTGGATTATACGACTGGTTTATTCGACTGGATTATTCGACTGAAGTATACGACTGAATTATACGACTGGACTATACGACTGAGTTATACGACTGAACTATACGACTGAATTATACGACTGAACTATTTGACTGATGTTAAGACTAATGGATAGCATACCCCCACCCCCACCCCCACACCCCACCACCCCCTTCCCTACCGAGCATCTGACTCCTTCATTTATGGATGGGGGTGGGAGTTGATTGTCGAACGGTTTCTATGTGCTTGCTGTATCATGAAGCCAGTCATTGAGTCAACTGCCGTGATTTCGAATCCCTGGTTGTACGTGACAAGGAGAAGGGTCGCCTGACCAACTTCGTGGATTTTCTCCGGGTCCTCCTGTTTCTTCCAACTGCTTAATACCCCTACTCGCAAGCGAATTATTGAAATAAAATTAAAAACCATATGTTAGTCCGGAAATGATATACTTTGTGTCGAGTGGACGTTAAACCCCATTTCTCTCTCTCTCCCTCTCTCTCTCTCTCTCTCTATCTTTCAGCTATAGCTTAGCTATGGTCTGAATACCTTACTTGCCAAACTACTTTTGCCCGTAAAATCGAACTTGAAACTAGTTGGGAAGGCCCCTGGCCCCCGGACTCTACCCCGTGCCCCCGGCTAATTCAGCTATGGTTACGAGCATGAATTGATAAAATATTATCTTAGTTCACTGCCACCGTTGCTTATATTGAGCGACTTGTTTATTCGACTGGTTTATACGACTGGATTATTCAACTGGATTATACGACTGGTTTCTTGACTGGATTATACGACTGGTTTATTCGACTGGATTATTCGACTGAAGTATACGACTGAATTATACGACTGGGCTATACGACTGAGTTATACGACTGAACTATACGACTGAATTATACGACTGAATTATTTGACTGATGTTAAGACTAATGAAAACCTCCTCCAACCCCTCCCCCTTCCCTACTGAGTTTCTGACTCCTTCATTTATGGGTGGGGGCTGGGAGGTGATGGCAGAACGGTTTCCATGTGCTTGCTGTATCATGAAGCCTGTCATTGAGTCAACTGCCGTGCTTTCGAATCACTCGTTGTGCGTGACAAGGAGAAGGGTCGCCTGACCAACTTCGTGGGTTTTCTCTGGGTCCCCCTGTTTCCTCCAACTGCTTAAGACCCCTACGCGCAACGAATTATTGAAATAAAATTAAAAACCATATGTTAGTCCCGAAATGATATACTTTGTGTCGAGTGGACGTTAAACCCCATCTGTCTTTCTCTCTCTCTCTCTCTCTCTCTCTCTCTCTCTCTCTCTCTCTCTCTCTCTTTCCGCTATAGCTTAGCCATGGTCTGAATACCTTACTTGCCAAACTACTTTTGCCTGTAAAAATCGAACTTGAAACTAGTTGGGAAGGCCCCTGGCCCCCGAACTCTACCCCGTGCCCCCGGCTCCTTCAGATATGGCTACGAGCATGAATTGATAAAATATTACATTATTTCACTGCCACCGTTGCTTATATTGAGCGACTTGTTTATTCGACTGGATTATTCGACTGGATTATACGACTGGTTTATTCGACTGGATTATACGACTGGTTTATTCGACTGGACTATTCGACTGTAGTATACGACTGAATTATACGACTGGACTATACGACTGAGTTATACGACTGAACTATACGACTGAATTATACGACTGAACTATTTGACTGATGTTAAGACTAATGGATAGCATACCCCCCACCCCCACCCCCACCCCACCACCCCCTTCCCTACCGAGCATCTGACTCCTTCATTTATGGGTGGGGGTGGGAGTTGATTGTCGAACGGTTTCCATGTGCTTGCTGTATCATGAAGCCAGTCATTGAGTCAACAGCCGTGATTTCGAATCCCTGGTTGTACGTGACAAGGAGAAGGGTCGCCTGACCAACTTCGTGGTTTTTCTCCGGGTCCTCCTGTTTCTTCCAACTGCTTAAGACCCCTACGCGCAAGCGAATTATTGAAATAAAATTAAAAACCATATGTTAGTCCCGAAATGATATACTTTGTGTCGAGTGGACGTTAAACCCCATTTCTCTCTCTCTCTCTGTCTCTCTGTTTCTCTCTCTCTTTCAGCTATAACTTAGCTATGGTCTGAATATCTTACTTGCCAAACTACTTTTGCCCGTAAAATCGAACTTGAAACTAGTTGGGAAGGCCCCTGGCCCCCGGACTCTACACCGTGCCCCCGTTCCTTCAGCTATGGTTACGAGCATGAATTGATAAGATATTATCTTAGTTCACTGCCACCGTTGCTTATATTGAGCGACTTGTTTATTCGACTGGTTTATACGACTGGATTATTCGACTGGATTATACGACTGGTTTATTCGACTGGATTATACGACTGGTTTATTCGACTGGATTATTCGACTGAAGTATACGACTGAATTATACGACTGGACTATACGACTGAGTTATACGACTGAACTATACGACTGAACTATACGACTGAATTATACGACTGAACTATTTGACTGATGTTAAGACTAATGAAAACCTCCTCCACCCCCTCTCCCTTCCCTACCGAGTTTCTGACTCCTTCATTTATGAGTGGGGGTGGGAGGTGATGACAGGACGGTTTCCATGTGCTTGCTGTATCATGAAGCCTGTCATTGAGTCAACTGCCGTGCTTTCGAATCCCTGGTTGTGCGTGACAAGGAGAAGGGTCGCCTGACCAACTTCGTGGGTTTTCTCTGGGTCCTCCTGTTTCCTCCAACTGCTTAAGACCCCTACGCGCAAGCGAATTATTGAAATAAAATTAAAAACCATATGTTAGTCCCGAAATGACATACTTTAGTCGAGTGGACAATAAACCCCATTCCCCCTCACTCTCTCTCACACTCTCTCTCTCTCTCTTTCAGCTATAGCTTAGCCATGATCTGAATACCTTACTTGCCAAACTACTTTTGCCTGTAAAAATCGAACTTGAAACTAGTTGGGAAGGCCCCTGGCCCCCGAACTCTACCCCGTGCCCCCGGCTCCTTCAGATATGGCTACGAGCATGAATTGATAAAATATTACATTATTTCACTGCCACCGTTGCTTATATTGAGCGACTTGTTTATTCGACTGGTTTATACGACTGGATTATTCGACTGGATTATACGACTGGTTTATTCGACTGGATTATACGACTGGTTTATTCGACTGGATTATTCGACTGAAGTATACGACTGAATTATACGACTGGACTATTCGACTGAGTTATACGACTGAACTATACGACTGAATTATACGACTGAACTATTTCACTGATGTTAAGACTAATGGATAGCATACCCCCCACACCACCACCCCCTTCCCTACCGAGCATCTGACTCCTTCATTTATGGGTGGGGGTGGGAGTTGATTGTCGAACGGTTTCCATGTGCTTGCTGTATCATGAAGCCTGTCATTGAGTCAACTGACGTGGTTTCGAATCCCTGGTTGTACGTGACAAGGAGAAGGGTCGCCTGCCCAACTTCTTGGATTTTCTCCGGGTCCTCCTGTTTCTTCCAACTGCTTAAGACCCCTGCGCGCAAGCGAATTATTGAAATAAAATTAAAAACCATATGTTAGTCCCGAAATGACATACTTTGAGTCGAGTGGACGTTAAACCCCATTCCCCCTCCCCCTCACTCTCTCTCTCTCTCTCTCTCTCACTCTCTCTCTCTCTCTCCCTTTCAGCTATAGCTTAGCCATGGTCTGAATACCTTACTTGCCAAACTACTTTTGCCTGTAAAAATCGAACTTTGAACTAGTTGGGAAGGCCCCTGGCCCCCGTACTCTACCCCGTGCCCCCGGCTCCTTCAGATATGGCTACGAGCATGAATTGATAAAATATTACATTATTTCACTGCCACCGTTGCTAATATTGAGCGACTTGTTTATTCGACTGGTTTATACGACTGGATTATTCGACTGGATTATACGACTGGTTTATTCGACTGGATTATACGACTGGTTTATTCGACTGGATTATTCGACTGAAGTATACGACTGAATTATACGACTGGACTATACGACTGAGTTATACGACTGAACTATACGACTGAATTATACGACTGAATTATACGACTGAACTATTTGACTGATGTTAAGACTAATGGATAGCACCCCCACCCCACCACCCCCTTCCCTACCGAGCATCTGACTCCTTCATTTATGGGTGGGGGTGGGAGTTGATTGTCAACGGTTTCCATGTGCTTGCTGTATCATGAAGCCAGTCATTGAGTCAACTGACGTGATTTCGAAACCCTGGTTGTACGTGACAAGGAGAAGGGTCGCCTGACCAACTTCGTGGATTTTCTCCGGGTCCTCCTGTTTCTTCCAACTGCTTAAGACCCCTACGCGCAAGCGAATTATTGAAATAAAATTAAAAACCATATGTTAGTCCCGAAATGATATACTTTGTGTCGAGTGGACGTTAAACCCCATTTCTCTCTCTCTCTCTCTCTCTTTCTCTCTATCTCTCTCTCTCTTTCAGCTATAGCTTAGCCATGGTCTGAATACCTTACTTGCCAAACTACTTTTGCCTGTAAAAATCGAACTTGAAACTAGTTGGGAAGGCCCCTGGCCCCCGAACTCTACCCCATGCCCCCGGCTCCTTCAGATATGGCTACGAGCATGAATTGATAAAATATTACATTATTTCACTGCCACCGTTGCTTATATTGAGCGACTTGTTTATTCGACTGGTTTATACGACTGGATTATTCGACTGGATTATTCGACTGGATTATACGACTGGTTTATTCGACTGGATTATACGACTGGTTTATTCGACTGAATTATTCGACTGAAGTATACGACTGAATTATACGACTGGGCTATACGACTGAGTTATACGACTGAACTATACGACTGAACTATACGACTGAATTATACGACTGAACTATTTGACTGGTGTTAAGACTAATGAAAACCTCCTCCACCCCCTCCCCCTTCCCTACCGAGTTTCTGACTCCTTCATTTATGGGTGGGGGTGGGAGGTGATGGCAGAACGGTTTCTATGTGCTTGCTGTATCATGAAGCCTGTCATTGAGTCAACTGGCGTGGTTTCGAATCCCTGGGTGTACGTGACAAGGAGAAGGGTCGCCTGAACAACATCGTAGATTTTCTCCGGGTCCTCCTGTTTCCTCCAACTGCTTAAGACCATTACGCACAAGAGAATTATTGAACTAAAATTAAAAACCATATGTTAGTCCCGAAATGACATACTTTGTGTCGAGTGGACGTTAACCCCCCTCTCTCTCTCTCTCTCTCTCTCTCTCTCTTTCAGCTATAGCTTAGCTATGGTCTGAATACCTTACTTGCCAAACTACTTTTGCCTGTAAAATCGAACTTGAAACTATTTGGGAAGGCCCCTGGCCCCCGAACTCTACCCCGTGCCCCCGGCTCCTTCAACTATGGTTACGAGCATGAATTGATAAAATATTATCTTAGTTCACTGCCACCGTTGCTTATATTGAGCGACTTGTTTATTCGACTGGTTTATACGACTGGATTATTCGACTGGATTATACGACTGGTTTATTCGACTGGATTATACGACTGGTTTATTCGACTGGATTATTCGACTGAAGTATACGACTGAATTATACGACTGGACTATACGACTGAGTTATACGACTGAACTATACGACTGAACTATACGATTGAATTATACGACTGAACTATTTGACTGATGTTAAGACTAATGGATAGCATACCCCCACCCCCACCACCCCCTTCCCTACCGAGCATCTGACTCCTTCATTTATGGGTGGGGGTGGGAGTTGATTGTCGAACGGTTTCCATGTGCTTGCTGTATCATGAAGCCAGTCATTGAGTCAACTGCCGTGCTTTCGAATCCCTGGTTGTACGTGACAAGGAGAAGTGTCGCCTGACCAACTTCGTGGATTTTCTCCGGGTCCTCCTGCTTAAGACCCCTACGCGCAAGCGAATTATTGAAATAAAATTAAAAACCATATGTTAGTCCCGAAATGATATACTTTGTGTCGAGTGGACGTTAAACCCCATTTCTCTCTCTCTCTCTCTTTCAGCTATAGCTTAGCTATGATCTGAATACCTTACTTGCCAAACTACTTTTGCCCGTAAAATCGAACTTGAAACTAGTTGGGAAGGCCCCTGGCCCCCGGACTCTACCCCGTGCCCCCGGCTCCTTCAACTATGGTTACGAGCATGAATTGATAAAATATTATCTTAGTTCACTGCCACCGTTGCTTATATTGAGCGACTTGTTTATTCGACTGGTTTATACGACTGGATTATTCGACTGGATTATACGACTGGTTTATTCGACTGGATTATACGACTGGTTTATTCGACTGGATTATTCGACTGAAGTATACGACTGAATTATACGACTGGGCTATACGACTGAGTTATACGACTGAACTATACGACTGAACTATACGACTGAATTATACGACTGAACTATTTGATTGGTGTTAAGACTAATGAAAACCTCCTCCACCCCCTCCCCCTTCCCTACCGAGTTTCTGACTCCTTCATTTATGGGTGGGGGTGGGAGGTGATGGGAGAACGGTTTCCATGTGCTTGCTGTATCATGAAGCCTGTCATTGAGTCAACTGGCGTGGTTTCGAATCCCTGGGTGTACGTGACAAGGAGAAGGGTCGCCTGAACAACTTTGTGGATTTTCTCCGGGTCCTCCTGTTTCCTCCAACTGCTTAAGACCATTACGCACAAGAGAATTATTGAACTAAAATTAAAAACCATATGTTAGTCCAGAAATGACATACTTTGTGTCGAGTGGACGTTAAACCTCTCTATCTCTCTCTCTGTCTCTCTCTCTCTCTCTTTCAGCTATAGCTTAGCTGTGGTCTGAATACCTTACTTGCCAAACTACTTTTGCCTGTAAAATCGAACTTGAAACTATTTGGGAAGGCCCCTGGCCCCCGAACTCTACCCCGTGCCCCCGGCTCCTTCAACTATGGTTACGAGCATGAATTGATAAAATATTATCTTAGTTCACTGCCACCGTTGCTTATATTGAGCGACTTGTTTATTCGACTGGTTTATACGACTGGATTATTCGACTGGATTATACGACTGGTTTATTCGACTGGATTATACGACTGGTTTATTCGACTGGATTATTCGACTGAAGTATACGACTGAATTATACGACTGGACTATACGACTGAGTTATACGACTGAACTATACGACTGAATTATACGACTGAACTATTTGACTGATGTTAAGACTAATGGATAGCATAACCCCCACCCCCCCACCCCACCACCCCCTTCCCTACCGAGCATCTGACTCCTTAATTTATGGGTGGGGGTGGGAGTTGATTGTCGAACGGTTTCCATGTGCTTGCTGTATCATGAAGCCAGTCATTGAGCCAACTGCCGTGCTTTCGAATCCCTGGTTGTACGTGACAAGGAGAAGGGTCGCCTGACCAACTTCGTGCATTTTCTACGGGTCCTCCTGTTTCTTCCAACTGCTTAAGACCCCTACGCGCAAGCGAATTATTGAAATAAAATTAAAAACCATATGTTAGTCCCGAAATGATATACTTTGTGTCGAGTGGACGTTAAACCCCATTTCTCTCTCTCTCTCTCTCTCTCTTTCAGCTATAGCTTAGCTATGGTCTGAATACCTTACTTGCCAAACTACTTTTGCCCGTAAAATCGAACTTGAAACTAGTTGGGAAGGCCCCTGGCCCCCGGACTCTACCCCGTGCCCCCGGCTCCTTCAACTAAGGTTACGAGCATGAATTGATAAAATATTATCTTAGTTCACTGCCACCGTTGCTTATATTGAGCGACTTGTTTATTCGACTGGTTTATACGACTGGATTATTCGACTGGATTATACGACTGGTTTATTCCACTGGATTATACGACTGGTTTATTCGACTGGATTATTCGACTGAAGTATACGACTGAATTATACGACTGGGCTATACGACTGAGTTATACGACTGAACTATACGACTGAACTATACGACTGAATTATACGACTGAACTATTTGACTGGTGTTAAGACTAATGAAAACCTCCTCCACCCCTCCCCCTTCCCTACCGAGTTTCTGACTCCTTCATTTATGGGTGGGGGTGGGAGGTGATGGCAGAACGGTTTCCATGTGCTTGCTGTATCATGAAGCCTGTCATTGAGTCAACTGGCGTGGTTTCGAATCCCTGGGTGTACGTGACAAGGAGAAGGGTCGCCTGAACAACTTCGTGGATTTTCTCCGGGTCCTCCTGTTTCCTCCAACTGCTTAAGACCATTACGCGCAAGAGAATTATTGAACTAAAATTAAAAACCATATGTTAGTCCCGAAATGACATACTTTGTGTCGAGTGGACGTTAAACCCCTCTCTCGATCTCTCTCTCTCTTTCAGCTATAGCTTAGCTATGGTCTGAATACCTTACTTGCCAAACTACTTTTGCCTGTAAAATCGAACTTGAAACTATTTGGGAAGGCCCCTGGCCCCCGAACTCTACCCCGTGCCCCCGGCTCCTTCAGCTATGGCTACGAGCATGAATTGATAAAATATTATATTATTTCACTGCCACCGTTACTTATATTGAGCGACTTGTTTATACGACTGGATTATTCGACTGGTTTATACGACTGGATTATACGACTGGTTTATTCGACTGGATTATTCGACTGAAGTATACGACTGAACTATACGACTGAGTTATACGACTGAACTATACGACTGATGTTTAGAATTATAAGACCTTCCCCACCCTTCCCTACCGAGCGTCTGACACCTTCAGAATGGGGGTCGGTGGATGGCCGAATGGTTTGCAGGTGCTCACTGTATCATGAAGCATGGGACACAGACTACAACACTGGCTGTTTCTTTCACGGCCATTGTTTATGTTTATGTTTTCAGTCGATGACATCAGTCGTTGACCTTTAACCCGAATTTGATGACCTTACTCGCTAAGAGTGGTAAACAGGTTGTTTAGGGGATTTCTATTGAAGAAAAATCTCAATAAAGTTTTGATTTCAACGGTCAGATCTGAACTTCGGGGAAAATAAACAAAAAAGACAAAAACGATTTCAGGAAATTTGAGTTAGTGCGTTTTTTATTTACGTCAAACAAACTATTCCCAAATTTTAACCCAACCATCGACCGAATTTGCTGACTGGCTATCCTTGTGGTACTTAGGGGTAATTGGATTGTTTGAGTGTTTCCAGTATTTTAACACATGGAGGCTGACATGTTTACTAAGCACACTGGGTATAGGGATAACTCTGTTCGATCTGCAGATGTCAGACCACTAATCCGCTCCCAGTTTTGCAAGACTGATGATCTTAATCAACCGGTATACGACTAAAATTGTAAAAGCTGAACATGTCACAATCCCCTGATGAAAAATTGAAGGAGCGATTGACCATCTCATTTTTTTTCCCCAAAAGGTTGATTCCCCCAATACTAACTAAATACCCATTCTGGGTATTCGAGTCCTGCACCATCGACTCTAGTCAGACTATATATATAATTAAATTACATAAAAGTCCTGACTTGCAACTTGAAATATTTATTGCAAACTGGAAAGAGCTTAAAACTTGGTGAAGGGATTCGCCATGTATTGCTGACTCATTTGATGAACTGAAGATTTGAACGGGGAAGTGATGACTTGGGACTCAACTCAGATTTAAGGTCCTGTAACTTGTTCCCACCTCTGCAAAATACTACCAATTACCACCTGGGTCTCAAAATAAATGCAGTCACTGCAGTCGGTCTCAAAGTTATCCGTAAGTGTGACTAAATGAATTAATGAGGTAAACAAACAATGCCAAAAAAAGCTCATACATGTGGTGCTCGACTCATGGCTTTGTCATTCATATTAGGGCCTATTAGGCGAAAGACCGAAGAAATTTATCGTTCAAGTTCGTTGCAACAACCTGTGGGAGAGATTTAAATTTTTTAAATTACATGTCTCTTTGTACTAATTTAAAAAACATGATCTCCACACATCCAGCATGTGCCTGTATTTCATAATTATTTTTTTAAAAATGGGATTCTTTTTAACCTAATCACCTAAAAAATAAACTTACACGCTGTAGTAATACGCATTCTGATCAATGACGTAACGGCTAGTTCGGTCGATGTGCAATCAGCCTTGAACTCGAAAGATAAATACTCAGCCGGAAACTGCCGAAGTTTGTTGCCGAGTGCCATTTTGACCATTAGATCCAGCACCAGAGGACATTTTAAAGTATGTACATTGCAATTGTACTGCAAAATGTGAGTCCAAAAGATGTTCATATAAAGTTGCGGCTCTTTCATGTACAGATCTATGTGGATGTAAAGAGTGTCATAATTTAACACCTACAGCCACAGAGATGGCTATGGATGATAATGATGATGTAAATGATGATGATGATGATGAAGAAGAATATTGAATGTACAAACTACAAACTATAGCCTTTATTGTAAATAAATAATGTTAAAAAAATAATTTATTTTTAAAACTCCCATACACCGCCCTTTTGAGCAAGACCAAGTAGTCTATATATATTTTTTTAGAATAGGGGAATGGACAAACAAGGGACATTTTAGCCAGTTGTTAGAACACAAACTGTATTATACCTATGCATTAATTTCAAAAACTCATAATTTAGCAAACACAAATAACTGTCCACAAAACATCAGTTAATTTAGAGGTGCCTTTGGTATGGATGTAGTCGGGCTTTAGGAATTGCCGTTTTGTGGGTATATTGATATTAAAAGGTATTTCCAACCTTATATATGAAGGGTGGGGGATTAAGCAGTGTATGGGGGGGGGGGGGGTGCTGGGCCTATTGATATTAAAAGGAGTTTCCAACCTTATATGGAGGGTGGGGGATTAAGCAGTGTATGGGGAGGGGGGCTGGGCCTTGCATTTGATTTATGCATAGTTATATTATATGGATGCTACAGTGTCGACTTTATTAGAGATGAGGAAGGGTGGGCTTAGGGGATCTATTCTAACCAGTTAATATTCGGGTGAACTCGACAATGCAAAGTACGTATGCCTACACACACACAAAGACAAATACAGTAGGAAGAGAGCCTCTAATAAAATATAGCTTCACACTCCTTGATTGATTTTGATATTTGGCAATTATATATATTCGGTTATATATAGGCCTATATCATTGCTATCAAACAACATTTCCAACCCTTCTCAAATTATCTTAATACTCGGAGCCGTGGCGGGACGTTAAACACGATGCATGCAAAAATTAATTGCACAGTGTACTTTCTTAAGAATAATAAATTGATTCATCACATTTACCCAGGCTACAAACAGCTTAAAATTTGTTGAGAGAGGACAAGCCCGTCAGGTATTATCGACAGCGGCTTCACGGGGGTAAAGCTTGTCTAGCACCTGGGAAAACTGACCGTCTGATGGGGTGGCGGGTCCGAAAACACGGCACATAATCGCCAAGTTGTAAGCAGCTGTCAGTGGGACACTCTACCCATTGACTGAATGAGTCATCGCTGATCTAAATCTTTCACTTTTATGCACTTATTACTATGGAAGACCAAATGGGACAATATTCATGATTCTTGTTTCTACATTCAAGTTGGAACATTTTAGACACGAACGCAACATTCTAAACTAATGATTCTTGTTTCTACATTCTTATATCAACATTTCAAGCACAAAATCAACATTTTAAACCAAAAATTGACATTATGTTTCATTTTCGGCGTTTTATCGGTAACTTTTATGTATCATTTAATATCAAAATTAAAAAATAATTTCTTAATTTTACACGACAAAGAAATCAATTCATTGGTTTCTGAAAGTATCTTAAAAAAAATCTGGAATTTGAACTCTTATGAAAATATTTTCTACGTTTCAAAAAGTCTTGAAGTTAAAATCTTGAAATGGAAAATGTCCAGAAAAAAATCTGGAATTTGAACTCTTATGAAAATATTTTCTACGTTTCAAAAAGTCTTGAAGTTAAAAATCTTGAAATGGAAAATGTCCAGAAAAATATCATGAATTATCAACATTATTACACCAGAGGGCGTTAGCGTTTGTGTACAACTTTGATACAGACTATAGATTAGAAAATAAAGGTAGACTTTTCTACGAGTGGAAGTGAGCCCCTGTTGTGTTTAAACAGTAATTAGAAATTAAGCTCGAGATATGATAAATAACTTCTATAATTTAAACAGCTAGAAAAAATTAGGAAAGATAGGTTGCCAGGCAACGAAACATACGCCCACAACAGCTAAGTCGTCCGGGCAGTCAACAAGGGTTGTCGCATATTGTTTCTTTTATCAGTAAGGAGAACATTTACTATTTACAACACATGATAATCTTATTATGAGTAATAGCCCATTAAATAATTATCAGAAATGATTAGAATAGTTTTGATGGTTTGTCTCAAGGCCTTTGTCCACAAAATATTTCAAAGTGATCAAGTGCCAGAAATTATCAGATATCACTGAAAATCAAATAGGATTCTTCGTCTCATGACCCTAAACACTGTGTACAAATATAAAGTCAATCGGATATTAACTTTAGCCTCTAGAGCGTTTACAAGATTTTTCAAAGTGATCAAGGGTCATAACTCTGGTAGTAATTATCGGATATCACCGAAAATCAATAGGCTTCTTCGTCTCATGACCCTAAACACTGTGTATAAATTTAAGGTCAATCGGATATTAACTATAGCCTCTAGAGCGTTCACAAGATTTTTCAAAGTGGTCAATGGTCATAACTCTGGTAGTAATTATCGGATATCGCTGAAAATCAATAGGCTTCTTTGTATCATGACTTTAAACACCGTGTATAAATCTAAATTCAATCGGATATTAACTTTAGCCTCTAGAGCGTTCACAAGATTTTTCAAAGTGATCAAGGGTCATAACTCGGGCAGGAATTATCGGATATTGCTGAAAATCAACAGGCATCTTCCTATCATGACCTTACACACTGTGTATAAATTTAAAGTCAATCGGATATTAACTTTAGCCTCTAGAGCGTTCACAAGATTTTTCAAAGTGGTCAAGGGTCATAACTCTGGTAGTAATTATCGGATATCGCTGAAAATCAATAGGCTTCTTTGTATCATGACTTTAAACACCGTGTATAAATTTAAATTCAATCGGATATTAACTTTAGCCTCTAGAGCGTTCACAAGATTTTTCAAAGTGATCAAGGGTCATAACTCTGGCAGTAATTATCAGATATCACCGAAAATCAATAGGCTTCTTCATCTCACGACCTTAAACACTGTGTATAAATTTAAAGTCAATCGGATATTAACTATAGCCTCTAGAGCGTTCACAAGATTTTTCAAAGTGATCAAGGGTCATAACTCTGGTAGTAATTATCGGATATCGCTGAAAATCAATAGGCTTCTTCGTCTCACGACCTTTAACACCGTGTATAAATTTCAAGTCAATCGGAGATTAACTTTAGCCTCTAGAGCGTTCACAAGAAATTGTGGACGATGGACGGACGGACGGACGGACCGACGGACGGACGGACGGACGGACCGACAGACGGACGGACGGGGGCGACGGCAATATACGACCACATTTCCATGTGGGCGTATAAAAAGGCCTTTCTTACATATTCGCTGTTATTAATATTTGTTTACTTTTTCATATGTTTACAAATAATTAGACATACACGTGTTTCGAATATGGCAAAAATGGATGATAATGCTGGGTTTTAAATGGAATCTATTCACTGTTATGTTTACTTTTTCATATTAACTATAAGTTCTGTTTCATGCAACTAATTACTGTTTAAACACAACAGGGGCCCACTTCCACTCGTAGTAAAGTCTACCTTTATTTTCTAAACTATAGTCTGTATCAAAGTTGTACACAAACGCTAACGCCCTCTGGTGTAATAATGTTGATAATTCATGATATTTTTCTGGACATTTTCCATTTCAAGATTTTTAACTTCAAGACTTTTTGAAACGTAGAAAATATTTTCATAAGAGTTCAAATTCCAGATTTTTTTTCTGGACATTTTCCATTTCAAGATTTTAACTTCAAGACTTTTTGAAACGTAGAAAATATTTTCATAAGAGTTCAAATTCCAGATTTTTTTTTAGATACTTTCAGAAACCAATGAATTGATTTCTTTGTCGTGTAAAATTAAGAAATTATTTTTTAATTTTGATATTAAATGATACATAAAAGTTACCGATAAAACGCCGAAAATGAAACATGTCAATTTTTTGTTTAAAATGTTGATTTTGTGCTTGAAATGTTGATATAAGAATGTAGAAACAAGAATCATTAGTTTAGAATGTTGCGTTCGTGTCTAAAATGTTCCAACTGAAATGTAGAAACAAGAATCATGAATATTGTCCCATTTGGTCTTCCATATATTACATGTTAGCCGACACCGGTATTAATAGCGCGCATTTTCTTTTCATTAGAAATATGATTTACAACGAGTTTGGCTACAAAAAATCGTCCTAATTATATTATAGCAAAACAACGACAGTGATTTATTAAATTCTCCTTAAGGTCACGTTTATTTACTGTTATTCTCTATTTACTAGATTTTCATTGGCTGAGAGCTCGCCATTTCACTACTTTATTAGATTATTTGTTTAAAACGTTTCTGGCACATAAATTGGAGTGTGGCAGTTCTGTTTACAACACATTAGGGTTATTTCTCGAAAAATGAGTTGCAACGACTTTTGAAAACTAAGCTAGTTAGAACTTCCCAGTCCTCCGCCTATATACATCAGTCAGTCTCATTTTTGCTAAACACCACCATAACAAAATCGATATGCACCTCCTGTCAACAGCAACATTAAACCTAGACAGACTGATAGATGGACCAACAGCAACATAATATCTAATATATTATAGATATTATATATATTACAATAAACAAACACAGTCATTTTTCTATTAAAAATAGAGGATTTATTTTGAGAACAATAATTATCTAGTGCGGTAATTTATAAAACATGAAATTAATGCATGCGTGACATAACATTGATGTCAATATTTTCGAAGACTCCAGGTCTCATTTACTATGCATTATTCACAGGACAAAATAATTTCATGTTCTACATACCATTTTAGGTATTAACAAAGCCAACAGTGAGGCTGATGTCCCCCACCGAAATCCCAAAATAAATAGATGACACATATTTATTAATCGCACATTTATTTTTTTCAAATGTATCGAGCAATCAAACTATACACTAAGTTTCATAACTCTCTATCAGATAGAATCAAGATTATCTTGTCCAAAAGCATCGACAAATGAAATTGATTAGCTCTGCTTAGCTTCAACTAGAAATGTTAATCATTGAACTCTGTCAAGACATTCACCTAATGAACATTTACATCAAGTTTAAACATTCACCTCAATTAAAAGCAGAGTTGTTATGTTCCAAAGTCTTGACCACCAATCAAATTGCTTATCGCTCCTTAGTCTAAGCAGAAAATTCTCACAATCGAACGTAGACCAGTTAATGATATAATTATAATAAATCTATATTCTGAATTTCATCGCTCTCAATTCAATATATCCAAAGTTATCGTGCCCCAAAGCTTCAACCAATCAAATTGCTTATCTCTGCTTACACTAAGCAGAAAATGCTCATCTTCGAACTTCATCACGACATTGACCTAATAAACACATACACCAAGTTTGCAGATTTGAACTCAATTAGATTGAGAGTCATTGTGTTACAAAGTCTCGGCCAATAAAATTGCTTATCGCTCTGCTTACCCTGAGCAGACAACGCTCATTTTCATATTTAGGCAAGGTATTGATGTAATGAAAGAATACACCAAGTTTTATCACTCTCACTTAATTAGAACTAAAGTTATCGTGTCCAAAAGCATTAACCAATCAAATTGCTTATCTCTGATTAACCTGAGCAGAAAATGTTCATCATCAAACTCCATCAAGGTACCAACCTAATAAACACCTACACCATGTTTGAACATTCTAGCTCAATTAGGAGGAGAGTTATTGTGTCGCAAAGAGTGTGACAGACAGACAGACAGACGAACCCATTTTAATAGTCCCCCACTTTCTTTGAAAGGTGGGGGACAAAAAGAGGATATTTAAGTATTGGCAACAACTTTCTTTAGGTTCCCTTTACCTCATTATTTTAAAAATATTAGTTGGACATATATTTCTGTTTTTTTAAAAAATAAGACAGTCAGAATCATTTTAATTGCTATGCATGTTCTGGATGCCCTGATAACAACCAGAGAGTGTTGTATTATAGATTGTAGCTTGACAAGGTGCAGAAAACCTGTGAATAAGGTAGTATCTCACTGGTCTGTGAACATCATTGGTAACATTTCCAAAAAGTGTAACGTTTGTGCAGAATACCCGTTTCTTGAGTTGCTAAACAACTCTGTGAGAATTGACGACCTATGAAACTAAATTTTGACTGACTGGAGTCAAAAATAAGAATCTTAGTTACATCCTGCACACAAGGCAGGTGCCTGCACCATCACAAATTTGTGTCAAAATTGAGATAAAAAAAAAAAAAATTATATGGTCCCAAATTCTCAAGTTGAATTTTAGCCCACCCATACTTCACCTGAAATTTGTGCAACATTTATGCAAATGTGTCTTTTACAAATTCAGGTTATGTGTTATTCTAATTAAGTGAACATGGTCGCGAATTAGCATATTTTCTTGAAATTTGGATTCTCCAACTAGACCCAAACTGTCACAGCCTAATGAGATACTACCTTTAGACACCCACCGTATCACCAATTTCAATGATCCAACAAATATATGAAACAATTATCTCCAGAAATAACATCAAATCATATCACAGAACAATATTCAACAAAATAACATAATAAATAACAACAATAAATGATATTTAGTGGGGGGGGGGGGATTTCAATGATATAAATTACATGATGCATACAACATCTGAACTTCTTACCCACAAAATGAGATTTCAATTTAAATGCAGTATGAATTTCTAATGAGATAAATGAAGAGTATGTTAAAGACCCATAATGTAAGCCACAAGCACTTCAAAGTTCTACTGCTTTCTGCTTACGCTTCTTTCAATAATCTACATAGTGAGCTAAGTAGGAAACCTCTTTATAATACTATTATTTATCTTCTACCACAAAAGTGGGTTTTTTTCATCTCTAAATGGTACATGCATAGGTTAAAATCACTTCAAGAAAATAGAGTATAAATATAAATCATTTCAGTTTATGTTTAATTGACAAAAACAGTTGATTTGCCAAGATAATCCAGGATTTTAAAATAAAAAAACAATTTATCTTCCTAAACCTCACAGACAATATCGTCAACCATGTACTTTAATGATTAATAAAAAAAGCAATTTATTATAATACTTTTCCAACTATGACAATTTAATTTTTTTCTATCATTATGTGATGCACGTGATATAATATATAGTTTAATTACACTGTTTTGATGGATGTTTAAAACTAGTAATATTATTATAAAGTATGTTATATACGAAGCCCAAAAAGACCCCATATAAACTCATAAAAAATGTCTGTAAAATTGAAATGATAATTAGAACGACTATTTGATACATTCACAAAAGCAAATTAACACTGGGGCTCTTTGTAAAATTTGGATAGCAATAGGTTTTATTTCATTTTGTTAATAAAAGATTCAATTTTAGGAGTGGACACTGGTACCCCTCTATAACTACATGGGAAAAATAAGCATGAAGTACAAAGTTAAAATATTTTCATAACCTGCTGTTAAAATTAGACATCATTTGTTCCATATTAGATATTCGGACTACCCCTCGGAATCAGCCCACTAGTCACATTGACGGTTTTACAAGTACATGTGTATAAAGAATAGCATGTTTAGAAAATTTGTGAGCTGACTGACTGATTTGAATGTATTTGAAACTTCTTATAACTGTATTATCATTTACATTAAATTTTAATAATAAAAGACACCGCGTCCATATTAATATTTATTGAACAATAATGAATCCTTTGACTTTTTGAAAAAAGACACCGCGTCCATATTAACATTTATTGAACAATAATGAATCATTTGACTTTTTGAATAATCCATCCATAATTATGGTACTATGAAAAGAAAACTTCAAGATTATTTATTCCACATTCATTTTTTTTTTCCGTAGGCAGCATTTATTGAATGAAAGACAAAAGAACATGGTTTTAAAACAGGGGAAAATGATTACCACCAGTAATTGCACATACATGTACATCAGCTAAAGGAATCCAGCACCGCGCTTGACACCAAGATGCAATGGAAATGCACCACTTTTATAAATGATGATTGTATATCTTTGTTTGATGATAGACACACTTTAATCTTGAAATTCTGAATGAAACAATATCAGATCACAACAATAAAGATTGTGTAAAAGCAACAAAGATCAATTCTCTCCTAAACAAAACAATTGCATTCAACAGAACGGGAATGTTGAAAATCAAAATTGTATTATGTTTCATCAGCAGTTCAGGTCAAATCATTGCATCTCAGTATATTTATAATAATGGACAATTAGTTTATCTCGAATATGTAGGTTACCAGTAAACTATCAAATACTACATGTAGCACTGAATTAAAGGCGATAAAATCTAAATCCAGAGTATTTTCTCAATAAAAAGGCATGTGAATCAATGATGAAGATTTTTTGGAGCAAAATGCCCCGATCATTGAAAATCTCATGCAAAACATCTTATGAATAAGTTGGATGGATATGAAGGTGCTTTTTATAAACACAATTAAATCATTCAAAAAACATCCCAACTAAATGAACAGTTGTGAGGTCAACATCGACTTCATTTCAGTTACATTGTGACTTGTGAAACCACCGTGCAACTATTATTGGTCATGGAAATGAAGAAAGTAATTACTGATAATATATTCAGTTAGCTTTGTCCCACAAATAAATGACATCTTGCTAATCTTTACTGAATAGCATTATATTAAAATAAGTTGAAAACAAAAATGAAAGTACAAGCTTACATGAACGTACCAGACTAAAGGGGTTAAATGTGTAGTACCAAACAATCTAATAAATTTTACTGGTCTCAGTTTTTTCAAATAAACTATGACATGATTTTCGTAGAGCTTTGATAACATAGTGTGAAAAATAATTTAATTTACATCAATATTAAAGGGACAATCCCGATAAGAACAGAGTCTCAAAAATTAAAATCTGAGCATTTACAAAATTTATGGACCAAAATATAGAGACATGGTGTATTGACCTTGGCTCAAAGTTTCAACTCAAAATATTGAGTCGTTTTGACGTTAACGTCAACACTGCTTATCCGGACACGTAACCCTTTTAAGATTTCGGGTCAATTTTTTGATTGGGTGACCTAATTATCGATTCAAGTTTCTTGAGCGGTCTATACAGTGAATGACCCGTGTACTGTTCTTGATAACAAAAGGTAAATTTCACCTACATATCATTTTTATAGAAAAAAGTCTGGTTTTATCTAGATACTGTATAATACAACGGTCTCCGTTTCCAGATGAAGACTGTCAGGTTTAAGTTATTTACAAGCATATCACAAATATCGGGTTAGTTGGTCGGCCTTAGGTAATGGGATATAAGGGATATTAACACAAAATTAAGCAGTTTTATTCCCCAAAAGTTACCGGGATTGACCCTTTAACACCACAATAAGGCCACATCAATTTGATTTTTTATTCTTCAGGACTACAGTACATGTACCTGTTAAGCTTATGCTTCTTATTTCTTCATGATAAACACTAATTTAAAAAACAAAAGTACTTGGTTGAGCTGATGAGTGGTTTTTAGTTCCGAATTTTATAGTTTTTAATTTTAAATCAAGTGACCATTTATTTATTAAGACCCCAATGAATTGAAAATTAAATTGATGTGGCCTAAGTATTAATTATAAATCTTCATCTTTCTCTAACAGTATAACACGATCACGATTAGTTCTGTTTAACACTTGTAACGACGAACCTTCTAAGGTTGATATTAAAAATTCATCAACTGTTCTTTCAGTACACTCGGCTATAAATCTAATAAAGGGTCGCACATCTCCATTATTAGCTGTCTCTAAAGATTCATAATATCGATATCTGTCTTCCACTTCTATAGAAACTGGGGGAAATCCAGCTTGCATGAGAATAAGATTCATCAACAACCGGGAGGTCCGACCGTTTCCATCATAAAATGGATGTATGATGACAAGTTTATAGTGGGCTAACGCCGCTAATTCGATGGGATGTAAAGTTATCGTTTCTTCTGAATTCAACCATTCGATAAATTGGTCCATCAGATACTGTAAATCTTCAGGAGGTGGTGGTTCAAAATCACCCACAAAAACCTGAGTTTTACGAAAGCGACCAGCTTCTGTTGGATCAACAAACCCTAAAACGCGACGATGGATTTCTAACAAATCATCCAAAGTTAACTGCCCAATACCAAGCAACGTGCTGTTAATATAACTGAGAGCAGCATCTAAACCCAAAACCTCATTTTGTTCGGCCAAACTTTTTCCACCAACAGCGATCCTTGTTTCCACAATTGCACGGGTTTGTGAAAGCGTTAATGTGTTGCCTTCAATAGCATTTGTATGATATATATGAGAGAAGTAAGCCTCTTGTTTTGCTCGTCTCAACCCTGGATGATTGGAAGGCACTTTATACAGTCTGTCTCTTTTTTTATCAATTCTATTAAAACGTTTCTGGTCTATTTCCTCAACAATTGGTTTAGTTCTAAGTGTATTTTCTAAGGCTTGTTTATGTTGAGGGCTCATTACAAGAGCACGGTTATACATTAGATCCGCAGTTACAATATCAGATTCAAATTCTTCAACTAATTCGCCATAAGCTATTAATATATCAGCATGGTAGGGGTCAAGTTTTATAGCATGTTGAAGTACTCTTAAGGCTTTGTCAGTTTTCTTTTGTTCTTTCAAATCCAGAGCAATGTGTAAAGCAGCAACTGCTTCCTTCTTAATGTCTGAAATAAAACAAAAAACAAGTAAATAGACTGCAAGATATCTACAACTTTTAGATTTTAGGAAATTTTATCAAAAAATTCCACAGAGCCTTTAACTTTAACATTTGTGAATAAATAAAACATTATGATTTTTAACAAATGTATCTCAAATTTTGTATGCAGTCATATTTGAACCCGATGTAGTCAAATTAGATTTTCAAATCACTGCAACTTGACTTTAAACAATCGCATTGACTTTTATTTCGCTGTTTAAGACCCTTTAAATATCTACATCAAGTAATTATTCTGCCAGTAGCCCATCTGTAAATCTTGGACAATAAGATTGTTAGGTTTGTTAACAGGGGCTCAAACTGGTAATGTTGGTTGCTCATCATGCATGCATCAAAGGTAGTCTAAACCTCACTGTTACTACGATTGTCTGAAAAACAAATGATCCCTTATTCCTTGTGTTTGATAGACAGTAAACGCCTTGGAATCAGTTACCGCTATTTTGACTGCATGTTAGTACGATACTCCATTATTTTAATTTTAGTCCAATGTCAGAATCAAAGACTGCCCAACCTGACCCTAACTCTAAAATGTAAAAGTGATGGAAATAGAAAAGATTCAAAAGGAAGTCAAATCAAAATTGATCGCCAGATTCAATATCATTAGGACTGTTCCTGAACATAGACTGTAGTACGAGTGTAATGTGACCTATGTGTTTAGAATCTGAGCCAAACTATTTAGTCACTTAATTGAATTATTCTAATTTGTGTTAAGTGTGTCGAGAAATCACTGTTAAAAATAGAAGGTAAGGTTAGATTTAGAACTGAGGTGGTATACTGTAAAATTTTATTTTCATATCACTTATACTAACATGTGTAAGGTAATTACTCCTTTACTTTAGAGTAGGTAAGTCTCTACCTCAATGTGGGTATGCTACTGGAAAAAGATATCTTCTGATATCTAACATTTAACACAAAATCAACATTTTACCATTGGTACACGAATCGTGTACCATAAGTCCATAATGCATTTCAGCACCACTTATATCAAGGGACTCGAAGAACAAGGCTAGACTAGACATTCCTCAAGTCATACCAAACGGCGAAACCATGCACAATAGACTGAAATAACCAGACGCTCGAAATTTCTATTCAATTGAGACTTCTCTGGTGTATTTTGCCGAACACAACTGATTTGAAATTAGAGTAAAAACAAAAACGATTGAATGTATATCATTTTAAATACATCCACATTGTATTATTATTAGTTCCTTTTGGAACTGTCTTTGAGCGAACGATTTTTGCTGACAGTTCCTATCCGGCCTTCTATAATTAATAACTGCAGTGCCTATGAAAATACGGTAAAATACCGCTATTCCCCACCCCTGTTCTCAGACTGTTTTAGAACCCTTACCGTCTATTTGTCACCACAATTCTTTACTTTCCACCAAAAGGAATCCTTTCTCACTATATTTGACACAAATTTATAATAATTCAACTCCATTTTCATAATGTAGAATTTAGCGATGAAATAAACTTACGGTTTGCGCATGTCCGGGTCTCGTAATGGCTATCCAGTTTAAACGTATCTGGTGTAGGTTTTTAATCGCAGAATTCTACTTGAAAATATTGTTGAAACTTTATAAACGTGTGTCAGCTGTGGCAAGAAAGGATTCCTTTGGCGAATAAAGTAGAATCAAGGTGAAAAATGGTAGGTAAGGATTCCAAAATAGCCTTAGAACAGAGGTGGGGGAAGAACGGTATTTTCATACTGCAGTTTATAGAAGGCTGGATAGGAACTGTCAGCGAATATTGTTCGCTCGGTATCACGTCATTTCGGTTCCGCGTCATTTCGGACTCAACACAAACGTCGTTTCGGACTCAATCTGGCGACTTTTCGGACTTACTTGGTGTCATTGGATTCAGTCAAGCGACTTATCGGACTCTGATTAATGATTAAAATACTGTAGAATGTTTATGTAATAGTACAGCTGTTTGTTTTTTGTTTTATGTGAGACTGATTATAGTTGTCTTATTTAATTGATCAGCGATTGTTGATGTCGCGATTAACACTGCTAGTTCTCTTTTGTTTTGTTTCATCGGCGAGTATTTTACTTGGCAATAAAATATAGTAATACTTCATTGTTTATCTTTTATCAAATAGTAAACGAGCTTGATTGACCGATTACTGCTAATGTTTTTCTTTTGTGAAACGGAATAATTGCAATCAACACACGGCCGCCATTATCAATGATTGACAACTCACGTTTTTCATCATCCACCAAAGAACCGCAAGATTTCTTTGCATATACTACAATAACATGGGGATTATCAGTTAATCAGCTTTAATTATCCTGCTTTGATCGTTGCTATTTCTAATATTTTCCACAGAAACACTTTGTAATTGTACGCACTAATTTATCGATTTGTATTGCCAAGCGGGAGTAAGTCAAAGTGCAACTAATGTTTTATCGTTTGGTGGAGCCTTTTACTAACCACGTGTTTCATGTTAATAAATATTTTCTTTCGTGTTTTAAAGTGGCCTATTTCTTATAAATTCATCAGCAACCTTTTTAAGTACAGTGATACATGTAGGCTATAAGAAGTAAAATGTTCTTTTCATAACCATTCAACATTGGAAATTTCGTCGTGTTATGTTCGTGATGCACGACTCCATGTTCTGATTGCGAGCGGTAAATATAATTTAATCTGCATGTTATTTAGAATAGCTACGAAGTATTATATTATTGATTTGACAGTTGTGTTCAACCTTCCCTTTCAACTTATTCCCGAGTCCGAAGCGTCACCTACCCGAGTCCGAAATGTCACATACCCGAGTCCAAAACATCGAGACTATATTTTTTGGAGTCCGAAATGTCGTAAGTCCGAAATGACGCGGGACCGAAATGACATGTAATCGTTCGCTCAAGCCTCAAGGACAGTTCCATAATAAGGAACTATATTATATTCTATTACATTATTATATATTGCATTGGTGTCAATTTCCAGGTCCCAAATATTAGCGATTTAGCTCCTTTAATATCATTTGACTTGACATGTATACAAACCTGGATTTATGGGTATATTGTGGCGAATACGTGGAGCAATACCAGTTTGCCTGACATCTAGAGAGAAATGTTCCGCACCCAGTTTTCCGAATAATCCAAGATTATACTTGACAGGAAAAAATAACTGGATAGCCTTGGGAATGTTTGATATTAAAACAGCAAACCCAAGTAATATAAATCCAAGAAATATATATCTAGGAATAACAATTTCAGCATGTCTAATGTTATTAACTTTTGAAGATACGTGATTTGGTCCAGATTGACAGGTAAACACAGTCGCCATGTTGAAACCTTAACGTCAGCTGTCAGCACCAGTGATCTCTACACACGCGGACTAGGATGGCCAGAGCCACCTATCGGTCGTCATATCAGGATATTGCTGCGTCGTTTCGCACCAAAGGTTTGTTTTACAGACGTTTCGTGCCATCGAGTCAACAAATTGCAAATTGAAGATAATGGACTAATACAAAAGTGGTATTATGTCGCATCGTTTATTAGCTGTGCAGTGACGTTATTTATTAATTAAAACTTTTATTGAATTTGATTTGAATAAAGTGATTTATTTTGTTGTTCGTATCTATAAATCCGATCGTTCTAGCTTTACGATAGTCTGCCAATTGACGCAAAGATATCAAACACTATGAAAACCATGTGGATTGTAGAACTGAGGCTCAGTTCAGTGTGGGGCAACGAATGGGCACTAAACCGAGGACTCCAACGACAGATGACCTGGTGACGGGGCTCCTCCGATGCTCCGAGGGCCCTCCATCGGAAGTCCCTAGGGCCCCCTCAATCCATGGTGTGTCGACATCTGAGAATTCAGTGTAATCCGGTGATGCCGCTTCATATTTTCGAATGGTATCCGTGTTTCCTTTTTGTTTATTTACCGGGAAATGTCAATCGAGTAAACGCACAACATCCTCTTCAGCGGCAATATTTTGGTTACAGAGAGAGAGAGAGAGAGAGAGAGAGAGATGGGGTTTAACGTCCACTCGACACAAACCAGGTCATTTCGGGACTAACATATGGTTTTAATTTTATTTCAATAATTTGCTTGCGCGTAGGGGTCTTTAGCAGTGGGAGGAAACCGGAGTGCCCGGAGGAAATCCACGACTAGGTTGAGCAGGCGCCCCTATCTCCATACCACATACGCTCACACCAGGGGTCGAAACCACAGCCGCAATCCAGAGGTGACCGACCAGCTAGAGGTCGAGGCGCGGCACTCTAGACCACTAGGCCATCCCAACCCCCCATTTTGGTTACAACTTGTTGTGCTACGAAGGGGGTGGAATCAAGGTAAGTTTGAGCCCATTTATATTCCAGTTTTTTAATCTCCGAACTGAACGGTTTTTTTTGTTTTTTTTTTGTTTTTTTTGGTGTCGGCGATTCGAGGTACGTTGCACATTTGTTTCTGTATGACTACATTACTTAGAGGCCGTCCATTTTCACTCTACGCCGTAAAAGATGAAAATTTAGCTGGAAAATATGATTCTTCCCCCCCCCCCCGCCAAAATTTCTAGCTATGGCGTTGATTTTCACGAGGGAGCACAGAGAAACTGTAACTCGAATCATCACATTATAACTCGAACCAAATTTCCGTACAATCCTTAGCGAAGTCTTATTATTTACTTCGCCTAACTCGAACTGTGAATAATGGATTTTGCAGGCGAGTGTGCCTTGGCAACTTTCCCGGAAACTTGAAGATTTGAAAAATGAACGCTTTTTGTGGCTTTATTTAAGGTTGTAGCTCATGGTCTTTTATTGTCGCGAGATCTCCCATCGGACCGAACATCGTCTAACTCGAATTATCGTATAACTCGAACAAATTATCTGTCCCATCATTTCGAGTAGCGCGAATTTGCCAGATTGACGCACGATTGTATATTAGCTGTAGTTGTTGTTGTTGCTGATATTTGTTGTGGGTATAAGCTAAATTTTATGAGATGCACATCATGATCACACGAAATATTCAGATTTCTTGATTAAATCTCGTATTACCATTTGGTACTTACAATGTTAAACGTTCGTCAAAAATCGAGTCCGCCTAGGTGATAACTTTACGGATTCATTCATCAAATCATCGTGGGGAATGTAATACGATTCCGAATCAAGCGACCCCATTAGTTATCACTGAGCGACGTCAAAATTAGCTTTGATGTAGCTCTGCTCTCTTACAGTGGCGGATTTAACGGGCTCAATGGGTACCAGCCCCCTCCTCTAGAAATGCCATCATTTCAGAGCACTCGCATGGATTGGTCCACTGAAATAACGCCAGAATGCGCTAATTGTGTGGCAGAAAATTATTGTTTCTGGGGGAGGTACTTCTAAATGGCTCCGACACAATAAATTGTCTGAAATGCCAGGAAATCACGTTTTCGGCCTCCAATTTCTGAAAATGTCCTAGAGGGAGAACCCACCAGACCCCCTTTGCGGGGCTTCGCGCCTTCGGCCACAGCTCCGCTGTCGGTGATCAGGGTCCCACCGCATGTTCCAGGCCCCAAAGACCCCACCATGGTTAATCAGATTGTTTGTGGACGAGTTAACTGGCATTCCCAGAGGCGGATTCAATGGGGGGGGCGCAAGGGGCGTGCACCTCCCCCCCCCCCAAAAAAAAAATTTTTTTTTTTATACAGTGCCCTTTTTTACTAGTGAAAGTGCCTTTCAACTGGCGTTTTTGCTCGATTTTGTGGCTCTTTTTCAACGATTTCCGAACGTTTAGACGAAAATATCAGCCAAGTAGCTCTTGGATTGGCTACAGATGCAAGGAAATGACGGATAATTTTCTTGGGGCCCCAACACCCCCTCTCAGCGGCGTGCCCCGTCACCGCGGTCAGTGCCCTCTTTTTGCGGCGCGCCCCCCGCCCCCTTTTTCAAAATTCCTAGATCCGGTCCTGATTCCTCTTTCTTTACTCAAATTGAACCGTTTGTCATTTTCAATAATAGTGAATAAGATTAATAGTGTCTTAAGATAGCTAAAATAATATACGCTAACTCCGTGTCTTCGAAAATAGCTCGGTATTTCAAATTCTCTGAATTTTCTTCAGGCTATATTCAACGCTAACTCCGTGTCTTCGAAAATAGCTCGGTATTTCAAATTCTCTGAATTTTCTTCAGGCTATATTCAACGATCTATTCGTCATCCCATGCACTTAAATATGCAAAGGTTTGAATTTGTAGGCCTTTTGGGGTTTTCTATAAATAAAACAATATGCTATTTATCATACTAAACTTTAGGAGAATAGCGATTCAGAATTAAAGGACCTAACAGGCTAATATTTGGGAGCTAGAGATTGACACAAATGTAAAATGAATGTACATGTATATATATATATACTGATTTACATTCAATCGTTTCCGTTTGATTTCAAATCAGTTATATTCGGCAAAATCCACCAGAAGTCTCAGTCGAATAGCAATCACTTGCGTCTGGTTATTCCAGTCTATTGCACATGCTCTCCGGATATAAGAATATGGTGTCAACGCCACTCGCCAAACCTCGTCAGATTCCGGAACCTACATCTGTAGTCTCGGCTGTATGACGAATTCCGCCATATTGGAACTATTTTAAAGTTTCCGGATGAAACATGGCTTCGCCCATGTGTCTTGTTTGTTTGTAATAGCGTCAAGTTTTCCTGCGTAAACCGGTAGCCGCATTGCAATTGTATGGGCGTAGGTACGTATCACTTACTGTCATACAGCCGAGACTAGATGTAGGTTCCAGGTTTGTCGAGTGGTGTCAACGCTTGACATGGACACAGCTTTCCAAATATTTCTTCGCCGTCAAAGGACAAGGCTATTTTAGTCTTTATCCCCCTTTTCCCCCGATTTTTGTTGACTTTTTGGTGAAGAATCGAAGAAAAGGGTTTGAAAATGCATTTTCTGCTAGATTGTGGTGAATATTCATAATTTTGAGGCGGAAGGATACAAGAGTTGAGAGATTGGTAAGGCTGAAATGTAGGGCCGAAAATTGCATGTTTACTTGTCTCGATCTACTTCCAGCTGGTGTATCTCAAGTTTTTCACGAAGAATCCCATACGTGCTTTTGGGCAAGAGGTTGCTACATTGTTGCTCCATCTGTTGTCACTTATGGAATCTCTAGTCTCTCTTGGGAGAACGCCAGATCGAAGACGGTCCTGCGCATTTGAGCACATATGACGTCATATGTGGGTTAGGGCTAGGACCTGCAGATTTAATCAAAGTCTCGAGATGTAAATAGCCTAACCCTTACCCTAACCCACAATGCACATACGACGATATAATATGCACAGGACCGTCTCCCGATCGAGCGTTCTCCCCTTTCTTGTACTTGTTAAAATTGACACTGAAACGCATTATGGTACACGATTCATTGTACCAATGGTAAAATGTTTATTTTGTCTTAAATGGTGGATATTAGAAGCCCATATCTTTTACCGGTAAGATTACATCATTAATTTTGATTTAAATCGATAAATAATTTGCGTTTTCAATGTTGAAGATTTTGGATGATATTGAGTTAGAGACTTGGCTACTTAAATATTGAAATGGAACGGGTTTTTTTTTTAGAAATAGAGGGATCAAATTAACTATCCAGTCCCGATAGCGGATCTAGAAGCTGTGAATGTTGGAGGTGTCTTTAATGTCAACAAAATACGTCATAGAATGTTTAAAATAATTTGAGGTCATGGGCACTTGAGATCATTGCTGGCAGTAAATTCTTCTGACAGAATCTTACAATAATCCACCTTTAACAAATGGATTTGTATTTAATAAACTCGTTTTATGACAAAATTCACCCTGTGAAATGGACGAATAATTTAATGTTCAAGGTATAAAATGTGTGCTATTTAAATAGCTGTAAATGTTTAATAAAATATGGATTGTCATGTATATTCATGTACCTTCTGCTTTTATACCATAACAACATATAATTTCAGACACCTTAATATAAACATTCTTAATTAGAAATAATAACTTTTCAGGCGTTTCTACCTGTCATATACTAACCACCGTCGCATACAAACAAGAACGTGCTTTTTGTCAGTAGTGCCTGAAGTATTAAGATATATATACTAACGTCGTTATCGGAAATTTGCAGCTTTGTATGAAATTATTTAAATTTTGGATATAATTTGTAGAATATGCATGTCTATATTATATTATTTCCTTGTCGGCCATATTCGTTTAATTTGTTTGCCCACCACACAAACACAATTAGATGTTCGGACCCTCTTGATAATTTTTGAAAGGGACACTCTTTCCAATTTCAAACATTTAGATGTTGTTCCACACCCAACCATAGCATGCACAACCGGAGGACAGGAACACTTTTAATGAACAGACGACGATAATGTGAAAATATCGAAGGCGAGTGGGGAATCCGATGCTCATTCTCTAGGCAGGACTCGACCGTGCTGTGCCAGGTAGTACCCATGTGGCTTGGAAGCAGACTGGCCGCTTGATTTTATAGTTACATTTTGTAAGGCCAAAGATGTCCAACCTGTTTTTTAGATCTGGCAAGGATACGCAACTTGATAATAAGCTAAAAGTTGGATGTTGGAACATCAATTTGAGATGGAGAATACTTGGGTAAGAATTACGTACGTCATACACGGCACCTTCCGAATGGTAATACCCCGGGCATGGCATAGCGGGGCTAGGAACCATAACCATTGGAATTGGCAAAGGTGTAGCTTTCTCTACAACCCAAGAGGATTCGACTTTCCGAAAACACGTAACCCCGAATACTGACAGCGTTCGTACTAAATGACTTCACGCGAAACTTGAACAAAAAATACCCCCAAAACTGTTAAAACCAGTATAATAGTTCACGTAACCCCGAATATTCACAAGGTTCACGTACTTAATAGCTTCACATCAAATTTGAAAAAGAAAACCCCCAAAACGGTTAAAAACGGTGTAATAGTTCACATCGCGTTCACAAGTTGCACCGAAATGTGTATGATTTATCGAGTGTTGATATTAAACATGCCATTAAATAGTAGAAATTAATGTTGACAAGATTTGGCGGGCTTCTTAATTCTGAATGTTTTAAAGTTGATTTTAATTACTTTTATGGCTGGGATCATACACTTTAAAACAGTTTTATTGTGTAAACAAATGCAGATTCACAAAATAATAAGCCCTATAGAGCATCGGCTACAATTAATAAGGGGTACGCAATTGAAACACTGTTCGTTAAGCGAAAGCTGGATGGGGCTGTGGTATAAAATGCAAAAATAACAAGAAAATCATCTTGAGAATAGCCCCTCTGATGTTTTCCAAGACGGACTTCATGCACCAGAACAGCCACTTCATTCAACATTCATCGATCAAACTTTTTTTATCTGGCAGACAGAGTCTAAATTATCCAGTGGTCGTAGGAGAGAGATGGGGGGGATCTGTTGGGAAACTTGTTGAAGAGTCTCGCGGAATTTTTTGTATGTGGGCATCTTGCGGAGTGGGTTACAGGATTAGAATCGGATTCTTTCTGTCCACTTTTTGGGGGAAAATTGGTGAATTAAAAACTCTAAACGAAAAAATAAACGAACAGTTATGTGTTGAACGAATTTCCTTTTTGATATTTTGGTATCTGATGGTCGGGGTTTTTGATTTTCTATTTAAATTAGCTAAGTCTCTAACTCAATATCATCCAAATCATCAACATTGAAAACACGAATTATTTGTCAATTTAAATCAACATTGATGCTGTGATCTTACCGGGAAAAGATGGGTTTCTGATATCCAATATTTAAGCCAGGCAAAATAAACATTTTACCATTGGTACACGAATCGTGTACCATAATGCGTTTCAGTCCTAGTTTTAAAGGGGCTAAATCGCTAATATTTCGTACCTACTAGAAACTGATCCAAATGGGTCGCAACGCATATAATAATGTGAACTGATTGTATGGAACTGATTTACATTCAACTGTTTCCATTTTCACTCTAATGTCAAATCAGTTATGTTCAGCGAAATACGGCATGAGCCTCAACCCAATAGAAATTTCTAGTGTCTGGTTATTCCAGTCTATTGCGCAGGCTCTCTAGATAAGTTATGCTATCGCCGTTTCACTGAATTGTGGAATTTGTCTAGCCTTGTTCATTCTGGTCACTTGTTACAAAGGACGCTGAAACGTGTCTAGTGTCTGGTTATTCCAGTCTATTGCGCACGCTCTCTAGATAAGTTATGCTATCGCCGTTTCACTGAATTGTGGAATTTGTCTAGCCTTGTTCATTCTGGTCACTTGTTACAAAGGACGCCGAAACGTACCATGGTACACGATTCGTGTACCAATGGTAAAATGTTTATTTTGTCTTAAATATTAGACATCAGAAGCCTACCTTTCCAAGGTAAGATAACAACATCAATGTTGATTTGAATTGACAAATAATTCGTGTTTTCAACGCGCTAGACTTTGGATGATATTGAGTTAGAGACTTAGCTACTTTAACAAGAGACTCGAGGGACGAGGCTAAACACATTGCACCAAATCAAATGGCGTATGTAGACAGGAATATCCAGACGCTAGAAATTGCGTTCGATTTAGACTGCTGGCTTATTTAGCAGAACATAACTGTTTTGAAATTAGAGTAAAGACGGAAACCATTGAATGTAAATCAGTTTATATACATTCATATTACAGTATTATATGCGTTGCGACCCACTTGTCAATTTCTAGGTACCAAATATTAGCGATTTAGCTCCTTTAAACTTGCCAGCTCAGAGTTACATGTCTCAATTCCAGGGGTGGCCACACTCGTTACTGGCGCTTACCTCAATGGGCCTAATCTCCATTTTGATATCCAGAGACCTTTGTGACTTGTGGCAATAACAGAACTGGGCGAACAAATGTTTGTGTAATGAAATGTTGCTAAACACTACTTTTTCTATTTAAATGAAGTTGTATAAAGTCAAATACAGCATATTGTGGCCCAACAGCCTATCACGACCAAGAGTGAGAGGGCTTGACTCGCATATATGTACATGTGGAACACAGATTCTGGAACATGCTCAGTCGGAAATTTCAATCTGTTTCACAGAGAATTACTTACGAAATATCTCTGTAACAGACGACAGTTCACAACAGGTGCGTTGACTGCACGCGCCGTTAGTCATTGGCTCAACGGCTCGTGCAATGTTTACTTCACACCTAACTGCTTCGGGCAAAATGATGCATTTTATTCGTTTTAATACCCATTTACACTAAATAGGAAATATTTTTTAACTCCAAATACTTCAAACGTCTTTATTTATTTTTCTTTTACCTCAAAAAATGTTTGAGAATTTAATTTGTCGGAGTTAAAAAGTTAATATGCCGTACTCATTAAGCCTCGTCGATGTCATGCTTATCAGTGATTGTAGCGGCCAAGCGAATATTCACTGCGGGATCAGTTTGCGGAAATTTGTGCTGTCGAAAGATATGAATGTTACCACCCACCAACAGTTTAATTACATACCAAGTACAGCTGTTGCAGTGGTTGCAATCTCTTTGAAACACATAATATTATCGTAACCTATTTAATTTTACTTTCTGTAGAATCAAGAAGGATTTCTAAATAAACCATTCTCTAAGAGAATGAATCTGTTTCACATAGAATTACTTACGAAATATATCTGTAACAGACGACAGTCCACAACAGGTGCGTTGACTGCACGCGCCCTTTGTCATTGGCTCAACGGCTCGTGCACAATCTGTTTCACAGAAAATTACTTACGAAATATCTCTGTCACACATGACTGTCTACAACATGTGCATTGACTTCACGTGCCGTCAGTCATTGGCTAAACGGCTCGTGCATTGTTTACATAACACCTAACTGCTTACATAACACATTGCACGAGCCGTTGAGCCAATGACTGCAGTCAACGCACGTGCTATGGACACTCATCTGTTACAGAGTTAATTCCTAAGTAATTCTCTGGGAAACAGATTGGCAATGTTTACTTAACACCTAACTGCTTCGGGCAAAATGATGCATTTTACTCGTTTTAATACCCATTTACACTAAATAGGAAATATTTTTTAACTTCAAATACTTCAAACGTCTTTATTTATTTTTCTTTTACCTCAAAAAAATGTTTGAGAATTTAATTTGTCGGAGTTAAAAAGTTAATATGCCGTACTCATTAAGCCTCGTCGATGTCATGCTTATCAGTGATTGTAGCGGCCAAGCGAATATTCACTGCGGGATCAGTTTGACATTAAAGTTGTAGCACTGAAATAAATGATAAAGCATCATTAAATCTTATAATCGTATATAATGACCAATGAGACAAGAAGAGAATCCAACACGTGACAGAGGTCTGGGCTGTTTGTAAACAGAAAGTGTTTAATTCGAGGTTAACTCATATGGCCATAAGGAACCCACATGATTCGACCAGTTCCTAATTAATCGTTCTATATAAACTGTCACCAACGTGTGTCTTCTATTGAGATTACACTACAAAGATCATAAATGTTTTGTGTGTTTCTCACTATACCATTTTAAAAAGTATGTTCTTTTTTTTTACAACAATTTAATAAATCCTATACGTCCAGAATGAATGAATAGTGTTATTTTTCCGGAGAACATAAACCTTTTCATGAGGTTGTACCCATGTATTGATAAAATTTCTGTTATGAAATTATTGAGATCTTGCCACAGTCTGGTTTACCAATTGGATGATCCCTACCAATCAAACTTTATACCTTATGCGAGAATATTGTTCTTGCTCCTCCAGTCTTGACGCTACCTCTTGTAAGTTAGTTTTTAGTGATTCAATTTCAAATTTCTGTTTCTGCAGCTCAGACTTTTTAAGCCTTCACTAATATTTTGGACCTAGAAATTGACACAAATGGGTCGCAACGCATATAATAATGTAATATGAACATGTATAAACTGCTGTAGCGACGGGGATTGTGTTGTCGGGACTGGAGTTGGCTTCCCGTTTGTTGATATTAAAAGATAGGCTATCTTGTAAATACATGATAGTTATAAAAAAAAAGGCTATCTTGTAATTACAAGAACTCAGAATTTTTTTTTTTTTCATTTGATTGAAACTTATTATCTTCCGTATGAATCAAACTAGTTTCGTTTTATTTTCATGAAACGTCTTCTTCATTATGATAATATAGGCCCAACGAAACCAGTTGATCTGAAGATCGAGAGCTTCCCAGTCCGCAGGGGGACTAAATGCAGATTTGTGATTATAAATGTTTGAAGACTACGAATTTCGTAAAATCGAAACCACGAAGTCAGAAAATTTTGATACCAGCAACACAATCAGTCTATCAGACCAGCAGCGACGCTCACACCAGAGCTCGAAACCACAGCCGCAAGCCAGAGGTGACCGGCCAGCTAGAGGTCGAAGCGCGACACCCTAGACCACTAGGCCATGACGCAGGCATTTCCGTAAGTATTTCAGGTAACTCTCGAATTTTTCCGGCACTTTTTTTTCAGAAATAATGGCACTAATGTGAAAGAAAGGGCCCTTTTTGGGAAGTGAGGGCACATAATCACACACGCCCATACCAATACCCTGGTGGGAAATGTAGTAAGTTTAACACGCAATTGCAAAAGGGGATGTTACATCTGCGTCTATACATAAACAATAAAAAAAACAACAATAATTTGTTATACATGTCCAAGGCTGGTCCAAGCGACACGCATCATGCATTTATAATGTATTATTATGGGGCGCCGATTGCGACTTTATTGTCAACTCAAAATATATATGCTTAACTCTATAAATATGACAAACTTCGTTTTATTTCTTTGGCAAACTTTAAATTGATGCTAAACTCCAAATATATATGACATGTATGCTTAGACTTGATGATAAACTCAAAATATATATGTATGATCTACTCCAAATATATGACAAACTAAATATATATGCGGAACTTCCTAAATACCACTCGGAAAATCTCGACAGATTCCGTAAACTACATCTAGTCTCGGATGTAGGCCTATGACAGTAAGTGATATGTACCTACGCCCATACATTTGCGATGCGGCTACCGGTTTACTTTAACAGGAAAACTTGGCGCTATTACACAAATTGGGAACCAATGACGTATATATATTGTCATTGTTGGGAACCTATTCGGCTAGCAACCTATTCGACCGATCGAGCTGCAACCCGTTCGTTGGAAACCCATTTAGAATAAAGACAACAGTCGAATTAACTAATCTATTTATCAACCAATAAAATCCAACGTTATGTCTCTCAAATGAAAGTAGAATATATAGAAGTGTAATTTCGTCATTATCTTACAGCTGGATCGGTCGATTAGGTCGCTAGCCAAATAGGTCGCCAATTTGTGCTCGGTATGGGCGCAGTCATGTTTCATCCGGGACCTTTAAAGTAGTTCAAATATGGCGGAATTCGTCATACAGCCGAGGTTAGATGTAGGTTCCGTAGGTTACGGAATCTGCCGACGTTTGCCGAGTGCCTAAATACATGCTAAGATAGTCTTGGATTACCGGTCTTAGAAGTTCACTTTGTCTACGTCTTGTTATTGGAGTCTAGGAGTCGTTTCGCCTCCGCCTCCAAACTTCTAAGGCTCTAACGTCAAATAGAGATGATGCTGAGAGGTTATTGGATCCAAATTCAGGGGCGGATCCAGGAATTTTTGCAGGAGGGGGTTTGCCAGGTTTCTGTTACGGGAATCTGCCATCATCGTCTCTAAATTACATAGGCATACGGCATACATACAAATTGAGCTTTTTAAACAGAGAAATCATTAATTATACTGATGTAGGATCACTTTGTGATGTAATTTCATTGTTGCAAGGCATTATTTTTTTTTATGTAGCTGAGCAGGTGGGCCCCCCCCCCCTCTGGATCCGCGCCTGAAATTGCGTCTAACATGACCGTAGTATATAACTACTATTCAAAAAAAGTAGGGGATATTTGATTTTGGGGGCATAATACTAAAATATGCAAATGACTACGAAAAAAGTCACTATAGAACCTAACAGAAGAAACATTTCCAGTTACATGTGACGCCCAAACGCACCAATAGCTACCGCATGGAATGCAGGTGATGCTTGGGATCATCCTGGGGGTCCAACCCAAGATTTGCACGACTCTGACTTTGAATGTTACAATCATTGTGGCATTGAATTCCAGGGTGGAAACATCAGTTTAATTGTTTTAGTGACCAGAAAACAAATTTTGATATGCGTCGGCTTACCCAAAATGAAAGGTTACGTGCCCTTGGCATGCTACAGATCGGCACACCACAGGCGGTTGTGGCGCGGACGATGAATGTTTCTCAGTCTGTCATAAGCAGGCTATGGTCCAGATACCGTGATACACAATCTGTACAGGACAGACCACGCTCAGGTCGACCAAGGGCGACAACTCAAGCCCAGGATCGATTTATCCGTACCTTGGCCTTGAGAAATCGTGTCATCACAGCAAATCAGATCAGCGCTCGTCTTCAAACAGACACTGGTGTGAGAGTGAGTGGCCAGACGATTCGAAATCGACTGCATAGGGGTCACCTTCGCGCCCGACGTCCTCGCGTGATCCCTTGTTTGAGAGATCATCACATTCAGGCAAGACGTCGTTGGTGTAGGGATCGTCAACACTGGGATAATCGACGCTGGAGCAATGTGATGTTTTCAGATGAGTCAAGGTTCACTGTTGATTTTTTGGACATACGTAGGAGGGTGTGGCGTCGTCGAAACGAGCGCTTCCAAGACGTTAACGTCATCAGACATGATTGATTTGGGGGTGGTTCTGTTATGGTGTGGGGAGGCATCACTGTTGCTGGAAGAACGGCTTTACATGTTGTTGCAGGGCGTGTTACAGGCCAGTACTACCGGGACAACATCTTGGCAGTCCATGTTGTGCCGTTCGCACGACGTCATGGCCGCCGTTTCATCTTCCATGATGACAACGCAAGATGTTACAGGGCCAGGATCGTTACAGGTTACCTCCCGACCTCTCCCCCATCGAGCATGTCTGGGACATGCTTGGACAGAGGTTACGTCAACGTCAAAAACGTCCTGCCAATGTCCAAGAACTTGCTGCTGCGTTGCAACAGGAACGGGACAATCTGGACCAAAATGACCTTAGACGTCTCATTAGGAGTATGCCACGTCGGATCAATGCTTGTTTGGCAAACAGAAGAGGATTTACCCGTTACTGACTTTGTTGTGATGCTGTGGTAACTTTGCTGTTTGACCCCAGGTATCATTTTACCCTTATAATGGTCAGTCTGTGCCTTACTTAGTCTAACGATCATTTGGAATAAATCGATGAATGTGAACTTCATTTCATTTTGTCATTTGTTTCTTCGTCAGTTTCATTAGGTGACTTTAATAACACTTAAAAATCAAATATCCCCTACTTTTTTTGAATAGTATATTATAATCCTAACCCAAAGTTACATATGCGTCGGCAATACTGGACTCCGGGGCGCCATATTTCCGAGGCGGCAGATTTTACCCCCCCCCCCCTTGGATCACCAGAATGGCGGAAAAAAGTGTTTCCAGCAGCGTTAATTTTCAAATTTTTCTGAGAGCTGTCACCATAATGCCGCCCCCACATGCGAAGTGCCCCTCCTATCAGCCTTTCTGGGTCCGCGCCTGCGCCATCACATGACATTAGAGGCTTCTTTTAAGATCACCAGAGTGACGGATATACTAGTCTCTATCATCCACACAAATATTTTCAGCAGCGTTATTTTTCAAAATTTTCTGAGAGCGAACCCCAGACATGGGTGCCAAGGCGAAGTGCCCCTCATATCACTCTTTTTGGGTCCGCACCTGCGCCATCACATGGCATTAGAGGGTTCGTTTTGGTTGTCCTATATCCACATTTGATAAGGCCTAATCGGTCTTTGCAGGGAGCGCCGACATCAAATGAAATTATTCGAGATTCTCGTTATGGTCGCCCTATCCACATGGCCTTATTGGTGTTTCTGACTAGTTCTAGTTTAGAGGACAAAAAGTTTCTCATTCTGGTGAGTTTCACATCAAAATAAGAAATAACGCGGCCGACATTGACACACGGGATCACTTGTTAGCGACTTTGTTAGACGCAATTTGGATCTAATAACCTCTCAGCGTCATCTCTATTTGACGTTCGGCGTGGTTTCCCCATGTCAGTAATGCAGGGCGGGGGACCTGACAAGGACAGCTGTCTAGTCGTTCGGGTGGAACGAAAAACCGAGGTCCTGTGTACACACGTAAAAGATCCCTTGGCAGTTGGAATTCGATATAAGAATAGACCGTAGAGCCGCTGCCCGGGCACACTGTATGCCGTATGCCCATCTTCATTAGCCCAGGTTAGACAGAACAGAAGGACGTGTAAACCCATTTCATTTCATTTATATTTGACGTCAAAGCCTCACAAGTTTTTTTTGCGGGGGGGGGGGGGCGAAACGACTCATAGGCTCGAATAACATGACGTAGACGAAGTAAACTTCTAAGACCGGTAATCCGAGTCTAACTTAGCATGTATTTAGAAAGTTCCGCATATATAAATTAAGTTTGTCATCTATAAAAGAAGAACGTCATATATTTTGAGTTGATCATACATATTTTGAGTTTAGCAACACGTCTAAGCATACATGTCATTATTATATATTTGGAGTTTAGCATCAATTTAAAGTTTACCAAAGATATAAAACGAAGTTTGTCATATTTATAGAGTTTAGCATATATATTTTGAGTTGACAATAAAGTCGCAATCGGCGCCTATGGGGCGCCGTTTGTAAAATAATTATTAAATCTTTTTATAGCAAAAAACATTAGATTTAACTCCGAATATATATATTTAGATAAATATTAGAACAAAAATGGCATATATGTAAATATCAAAAAATATTGTAGCTAAAAGTTGAGTTTTTGGTCTATGAAAAACTTTAAATGTTATATCTTGATTTCACATCGCTTAGTTAAATATATAGCTAAATGTGCTGTTTCGCGTAGGTATAAATGCTAAATACTAAATCACTGAAAAATCTAAAGTTAAATATTTAGCTAAATATATACACATTTAGCTAAATATATAAACATTTAGCTAAATATATAAACATTTAGCTAAATATATATATTTAGTTAAATATATATATTTAGTTAAATATATATATTTAGTTAAATATATATATTATTTAAATATATAAACATTTAGCTAAATATATAAACAGTTAACTAAATATATAAATATCATGCTAAATATATATGTTTAGCTAAATGTATAAACATTTAACTAAATATATATTTGTGGTCCCGCCAATATTTCTATTATCGTAAGCGACACAAAAAACTGCGCACAAAATGATGACGTGTACCCGACACGTTAACCCGTAATATGTCGTGAAGTTACCATATTTATGAGTGATCGATGTCTAACGTTACATATATGTAGGCATTATTAACGAATTGCGGATGTAAGAACTAAGCTGAGCGTTCAGGTACCAGATAGTACTGTGTCGTGCAGTCAGTGGAAAGTTGTACACTACGTCATCGTTTAGTGTGAAGTCACTTACAACAATAATTATTTTACAAACGGCGTGGTACGGTTGCGCTTTGTAAATTTAACTATATGTTTAGTTAAATATATAATTATTTAGTTAAATATATAAATATTTAGCTAAATATATAATATTTAGCTAAATATATAAATATTTAGCTAAATATAAATGTTTAACTAAATATTTTAACATTTAACTAAATATTTTAACATTTAACTAAATATTTTAACGTTTAAACATTTAACTAAATATTTAGCTAAATATTTATATATCATCAAATCTCTTGTTTTGGTCTTAATATTCAATGCTAAATGTTAAATATGAAAATAGAGACAAATCGAGAAATATTTTTATATATTATGTTAAATATTGAGTTTTTGTTGTATTTTTAGTTTAAATATTAAAAGTGAAAAATTTGCACAAAAGTCGAGATTTAACTATATATATAAATTTGAATTAAATCTAGTGTTTTTTGCTATATAAAAAGCTAAATAATTAATTTACAAACGGCGCCCCATAGGCGCCCCATATATTATATCCTTACACATTTTAAGCAGTTTTTATCCTTAACATTATGCCATAACATTATAATTTATATGCTGTCCGAAATGGTGTTTTATGTATAATGCTAATAATCTTTATTCAGTATATCAGGTCATTAACTCATAACACAGTGACATTGATTATGAATTGCATATATTATTTGCCATACGGAAAATATATTACTGTCTGTTCCAGGTAATACTCCAACTCGAAAAATGCTTACCATGCCTTCATTTTTTAATTAAAATGGCTAAAACTCTTTGACATACCTGGAATTGACGTCCCTTTGATTTCTTCCCTTGGCCTAAATGACTAGAGGTCCGATAAAATCCAGTATTCTCTTGTAAATTTCACATATTTTTAGACATTGTCACTTTCTCAGAACATCAACATCACGAATGCGCGTGCGTTAAATGGAGCACATGCATTTCACATTAGGGTAGACAGGTACTTTACAAATTTGGTGCATTCGGTTAGAAATGTGCCACATGTCTAGTGAAGGAGAATTCGCCCGTCTTTTTCGCGACAATAATACTTGTTAGGGTTTCACACTTTGAAGCTTGTGTGAAACAATATTGTTTTTGTTCCGATTGATATGTTTTTTTTTCTGTTTCCACCTTGCTTATTTCGCACAAAAATTCTCATTGGATAATTTGGAGTGACTTAAAGATTAAAACTATTTTGAAAAGTCGGCACATGTCATAACCGTGCGAACTCTCATAAATAAGTAAATTGGTGTAAAAGGTTAGCCTTATTTAAAGTTTGAATAAATATGTCTGGTAAAATGATTCCGAATTTTGTTTTCTGCGACTTTATAGCTCTGTTTAACTGGATATAATAGTGTAAATTATGTTATTTTTAAGATGTTACGTGCATTAATAAAGAAACTGAGTTTGCCACTTGGAACTATTAAGGCAGGTATCCAATCGTAGCTAAAAACAAACACATCAGAATATCTCAACGTTTTAGCTACGTTCTCGTAACTACTTTTGAGTATATCTTGCAGCCTCCTTCCACAATTTGGTTGATAGCGGGTTAAAATTTACATGTAGCTCATATCGATAACAAAAAATTACAACCCTCGGACATTTGGCGACTAAATATTCAAGTTAGTGGGACAAACAGCCGTGGTCTGGGATTCAGTAAATAGCTCTTTCAAAAGAGTTATATTCTACTGGAACGAAACAACCAACTGCTAATCAAAGTAGGGTGAAACAACTTAAAGCACCCCTGGTCCAGTTAGGCTCGACCAGATAACTAGGCCAAACATGGCAGGTTCAATTAGTAAGATGTAAACAAATAACGATTTTTCATAGGAGAAAGGACATAAAGCATGACCTGAACTTAGTTCTCACAAGACAGAAAGCAATGGGATGATCATTCCAGGTATTTCACGAAGTTTTAGCCATTTTAATTAAAATTTGAATAAATGACAAGCAATTTTCGAGTTGTAGTATTACCTGGAACAGACAGTAGGAGATTTTTTAGTGAAGTACGCAATCAATCTAGAAGGTCATGGTTTCCCCTCGTAACTCAGAATAAGGAGAACAGTAGGATTTTAAACCCAATTTTCATTTTATATTTCTCGGGAATTTATTCATTTATCCTTTTATTCATTCAATCATTTATTATACAATGCGTTGTTTTAATAACTTATTATTAAGTAAGTATCTTTTCACCGGTAATAAACAGTTTAAAGGACAATTTCTGTGTATATGTATTACCGAAGATATCTCACTTCTACAAAGTTATTCCTGAGAGACAACGTGGAAATTTGGAAGAACTGTGAAGATGAATCACCCGTAACGAAACTGTTGTCCACTCGGATATGACTATGCGAAATTTATGGTTGGAGTCAAACTGATCCCGCAGTGAATATTCGCTTGGCCGCCACAATAACTGATAAGCATGACATCGACGAGACTTAATGAGTAGTCTACGGCATATTAACTTTTTTACTCCGACAGATTAAAATCTCAAACATTTTTTTGAGGTAAAAGAAAAATAAATAAAGACGTTTGAAGTATTTGAAGTTAAAAAATATTTCCTATTTAGTGTAAATGGGTATTAAAATGAGTAAATTGCATCATTTTGCCCGAAGCAGTTAGGTGTTACGTAAACATTGTACGAGCCGTTGAGCCAATGACTGACGCCTCGTGCGGTCAACGCACGTGTTGTGGGCAGTCATCTGTTACAGAGATAATTCGTAAGTAATTCTCTGTGAAACAGATTGGGTTGGAGTGTCGTGTCGGTAAAACTAGTTTATGCGCCCCATCGTTTGGAACGATCGTTAAATGTTAATTTTTAGGGAACGCCTTTTAAAACAAATGTAAACTTTATTGAAGAACATTTGTTGGTGTGTAAACCGTCTTAATTACCCCGGTTGGTGCATAACAGTAGGCTGTTAAACCATTTTATTTAGTTTATAAATTTTGTCTGGGTAAACCCGAGTTAAATAAAAATGCAAACATTTTGTCTATACACCAGTTAAAGGCCCACGACTACCAAGCACTATTTGTCTGTGAACTTCAATAACGGACGAATAATCATTATTTGTCTGAGTCGACGATTTGATTGCAATATTATATCCGCACAGGTATACAAAACCAATCTGTTTCACACAGATTATGCGACGGACGTCTTTATCTCTGTCCAAGATGACTGACCTTTAATAGTAATTTTTTTTCTAAACTATATTTTTATTCATTAAATCTGAATTTGGATTGGGAAAAGGCTATGCCTATGTGTAACCCCTCTCTCTCTGATTTAGATACATGTACACATTATAAAAACATACATATATAGATAATTACATAAATATAGAACATGCTACATAATGGATAATATAGAGACTCTTATTTGTTGTTTTTCGTTGGTTTTTTTTTTTATTTTGTTTTATGATAAATATTTTAGTGGAAATATTGATGACAATCTATTTAAAAGTACTGCTTGGTAATATTGGGTATATTGGGTATGACAATAATAAATATTTTAGTGAAAAATATTGGTGAAAATCTATTTAAAAGTACTGCTTGGTAATGTTGGGTATGGCAAGGCCTGTACAACGTGCAATCGTCCAATATCTCCAAATCTCACAAACCAGTTAAGGGAGGTGAGGATATTGGACGAGTGTACGATGTGGGTGGCTGGAAATAACTTATGGAGATTTAAATGTTTTTGATAAAAGAATAAAGTTGAACTTCTTGGAAAATAAGTGTGTTTATCTCAGGACTAAGACAACTGATTGTTTTATGGTTGTGTTTGAGGTTGTCGATTGTCTGTTTCTTGCATCTGAATGTAAGGGGCGTAGGAGTAAATAATGTTCAGGATCTTCGAAGTTGTGACCACAGAGGCAACTAGGGCTATCATCGACGTGTCTGAGAAATTTATGGCCTTGCAGATTTGAGCAACATAATCTAAGTTTACAGTGGATTATTTGTAATGTTCTGTTCCCAAGATAGTAAAATGTTGGCACGGTGGTATCAAATTTGTTTAGTGAATTTCCAAAGAGAGTAAGGAATCGAGAGTTTCTAATTTCAAGGTTGAGTTTGTTCCATTCTCGTATACTTGACGGCATGAAAAACTTGGGGAAAGTTTCGATTCTGCATCTGATTTCTTTTATTTTATCTTGGTTCCTATAAGAGAATAATGATCAGGAATAGAGGAAAGGTTGTTAATAATTTTATACATTAATTTTAGTTTATGACGGCGGCCATAATCAACTGTCGATGGCATCTGATTTCCCCGATATTGAATAGATTAGAACGGTTCAGCATATTTTGATTGAATTTAAAAATGAAGGAGCGAGACTTACATTCGAACAACCATTATGGTGGTTGAAATTATTGCACGTGTTTTGTCAAACCAAAGATGACTTTCTTCGCTCACAATAATTGGGATGGAGGTTTCAAATTATTCATTTCACACAATTCATTTTCGAACTATTATAGCAAGAATGGCTAGTTATTTATCCAAATCTTACATAATGTACCTTTAATTGACATATAAGTTTTTTGAAATGCCGAAGATTGTGGATGATATTGAGTTAAACCAGTGATTCTCAACGTCAAGTGGGCATGAAACCCCATTCTCTCGGGTTAAGCCAAAGTTGTATTATGGAAATTGTCAGGCACAATAAATATAGCCGCCGAAACACCATCAGTGGAAAATAATTGTCACCGATGAAAATACATAAAGGCCTAAAAAAACATTTCTTGAGCTAAATTCATCTTTGATTGTGACATTGTATCGTCTGACACGCTGGCTGATTATGTGTTAAGCAGATGCGTAGCCGTGAAATATATTATGGGGAGGGGGGCGCAAATGAAATTAATAAAATATTGATAATCTGTGAGGCCGATGTAGCGTAACAGGGCGAGTGTGGGAGGATCACCCTCCCACTGGGGGGGGGGGGGGGTACCCCCATAATTTTTTTTAAAGTTTCAGTCTTCTGCAAAAACTGTTTTAGCATATTTTACGGGGTTAAGTTAAAACATTGCATTCAGAAGTAGTAATGGATGCCCGAAAAAGTTGGCACAAAGTGGAGTGGCTCCAGACAAAATGTTTTAATCCATAGTCAACGCAGTACAAATTCGTGGTATTCAATTAAAAGAAAAGTGAAATTAGCGTTTAATTAAGGCTCGATGACAGGGAAGCAAAACTATATATGCCCGAAACAGGTTTACAGACAGCGGCGCCAGTTTTCTTCGAGAGGCGATGAAGCGGAGCTGACCTTGGATGGACCCCCGTAAGAAAAATTTGGAAATTTTAGATGGTCGCAAAAGCGTTTTACTGATATTCCAGTCCTAAAATTAGTGTTTTATTAGATTTCGGGTCTTTTTTTTGCCAAATTTTTGGGAGGTCAAAGTATATTCAGATCCCCCCCCCCCCCGAAAAACAATTCGAGGGGTCGGACGCCCTGGATCCCCCCCCCCCCCATGCGGCAACTAAACATTTTTGTATTCATCTTAACATTCAAGTGATTCATTTATTTTTTTAAGTTGTGGTGCAGAGCCTTGTCAATCGTTTGGGGCAGTTATCCCGAATAAATCCAGAGCCCCAGATGGTCCATAAATAATTATTTAATTTTATTTTACGTCGATCTGGCGGTATTTGTTTCACAGTGTATTTTGTGTTCATAATGTCCTTGCACAATAAAGTCCTCTCGGCGACCTTGACCGCGCCCCTCTTTAAGTGCAGTATACAGTTTCCCGTAAAAGAGATGTAATATATCTTTCACCACCAGGGTAGACAATCTATGTATCAAATTAAAAATAACCATGTAGAATGGATAATTACCGAAAGCCCAGGCTTTGCTACTACTTGATTACTACTAGAATAAGGTCTCGTTATTATACCGCGGTTTAATTGAAATATAAAAATGTCATAATTGCCTTCAGTGGCTTAGAAAACCCTTTGAAAGATATTTGGGGAATGCGTTGTCAAGGGTTTTGTCCCTGTGAATGACGCAAATACATGTAACCACGTGCGTTGAGATGGCGCGAAGACTATATAGGCCTATATAAAGGACACTACTTTATAATAAAACATAATCTAATAGGAATATTCATTGCTGAATCATTCAGCTATCTATAAATAAAAAGGGCCGTAATAAGAAATCTATTTTCTTGACGATGACAAGTTTCTGTCCATTAATGGGTATATTATAATTACATTAGAGTGGGGTTACAATGTAACTGCATGTTGTATACCCGTCTTTATTATCCCAGCTGCATAGTTTTACAACATGTGATGAGATATACGGAGTTCCATACAGTTAAATTAAGACCAAACTTTGAAGATGTCCCAGTTGGTACATTCACAAACGTAGTAACATAATTTATATTAGGTGAGGTTAGGTTGGTGACGGCTTTGTAGCCGGGGATTGTTGCGAAACAATTTTTAAGCTAATGAACATGCATGTAATGTGAACATTATTAGATTACAATTTCGTTTCGTTTTTTTTTCTTCTGACTTTACACGGAGGACACTAGAAAAAAAACGAAACGAAATTGATATTGGTTTCGAACCCAGTCGTGTGTTTTTTAAGTTCTGTTTTCACTTGTTAGGGGTGACGACTATAAGATGGCTCGTGGCATGTAAGTCAAGTTGTTCGGATTGAACAAAAACGGGGCCAGTGTAAAAATTGGTAAATGCACGTCAGAAATCGCTTGACAGTTGGATTGGCATGTAAATGCCCCTACCAGATCAAATCAAGTTGCACCCGCATTTCAACAGGTAACATGATGCCATTGTACCTTATCAACTATTCGCGAATTATACACGGTCTTCTATTTGCTTACCGACCCTCACGTGATGATAGCTGTGCTACATGCATAGAATTATATTCTAGCTGAATGGTTGGATCGCGCCCACGATCATTTTGCTTAAGATTAACACACAGTTGAATACTGTACAGTTGTCTCACTGTTGGTACTCCCGATTAACAAACTATGTGTTTAATGTCTGTTTGTCTTCGTGGAGTATAAACCTTTGGATTTAAGTGTTTTATATCTTGGTAGTCGTAATCATTAATTTTAGATACATTTAAATGACAAGGATTGGATATATGTGCACTGTTGCCAACGTCAATCAACTGTAACGTACCCTTATGTGCATTAAACTTCTAATATAGACAATATCCATTCATTCGTGGACCATTAACATAGTCTTTCATTTGATTAAATGGACCGGAGAAACACTGATGTTACCGTAATAGAAACAGGGGTTAATTTGGTTTTGACAACCGAAGTTGGTTGTTGAATAATTTCACGAATTTGATTGTTGAATAATTTCACTCTAAGACCAAGTTGATTTTTATCAGTTCTACTTGCAATGGAGGAATTTGATTACCAATTTAAAGTGATATTATTGGGTGACTGTGGTGTGGGTAAAACTTCATTGATACGAACTCTCAGTCAAAAAAATGACTCAAATGTTGGAGGGTGCTGTTGTTATTCCTCTCCACCAAACGCAAGTGCTGAGTTAGAATTCAAGAAACATGGACGGCGAGTTAAAGTCCATATTACTGATACAGGTGGTAAGTAATGGGAGTTTTTATTTGTGGATATTATGGTGGTAGCACAAGCTATCTGATTTGCAATCTTTAAAGAATGGGAATCCTGCCATACACCGTTGTACGTTTATGTTTAAGCCACTGGGCTGGGTGGGACGATTTACCCAATACTACCCAATTCTACCCAATACTACCCAATACCACCCCAGTACTAATTCAAAATCACCACATACTACCAAATACTACAACATAATACTGCGAAATGTGCATATCAATTGAATTTTTTCAAAAATAATTAGTTATACCGTGGGAATTGTACTTCAAATGCGATTACAGATGTCTGGCTGTTCCTTTTGCCTCCCTATATCACCTAAAACAAGCAAAAACTAACCAAATACTATCAAATACTTATCACATACTACCCACTATCATCAAATAACAACCTTATGTTGTCAAATAGCAAAACATTTGTTTAATTACGACGACGAATATTCGATAATTCGCAGAGAATGGAAATGAATGTGCAGTTATCTCCCTTTACAACCGATAGCTAGATTTTAGATTGATTTGCGGATTAATCATCTTATTTTGCGTTGCGGTTGGTTTCCAAGTCGACGAAATTAAAATAAGAAAAGCAAGTATTTTTTGTGTATATTTTAATCATTGTGTGTAATTAACTACTGTATTATTATATAAGATGGCCAGCAGTCTATAAATAACTATTTAAGCCCTTCCATGGGTATCGTCAGGAGGTATGTCCATTAACAAATAACAAACCAAAATTCGTTTGTTTCTTGGGTTTAACGTCCACTTCCACACAGGGTGATATCGTAGACAAACAAAAAAACAACTGCACATGTTTTTTCATGTCAACTACTAAGTTATTGCATATTTAAAGTTCGTTTGTTTCTGGGGTTTAACGTCAACTTCCTCACAGGGTGATATACCTTTCCACCAAAAATTCCATTCTTAAGTTATAGTTCCTGGTTCATGACACAATCCTTTATCAAATGCCACTGAAGTGGGTCCCGCACCTTGCATGTTGAATAAACCGATTTTTGCGGGTACTATGGGTGGTGGCTCCTCCTATCACACCCACCACTAGTGCAACTTAAGAATTGTGTTTCTGTGATCTCCTAACCCAGTCATACACCACTAGCATCCCAAACCTTCCGCACCTTTCATGTTGAATAAAACCCACCTAGCTCCCGGACTATATTATTTGGTAGCAGTTTAATCGAGAGATAAAATAAATAAAGCAGAACTTGATTACCCAATCAACAATCTTAACACCCGTTGATAAATTGTTAAGTAAGGTGGTGTATATACGACTAGAGCATTATACATTTGTAATAAACAAATTACGTTTATTTTCAAATGACAGTAAACATGCAATAACTTAGTAGTTGACATGAAAAAATAAATATAAACATGTGCAGTTGTTTTTTGTTTGTCTACGACCAGGGGCGTTTTAAGGTTTATCATGGTGGAGGCTGTACTAGTTTGAGAGCCCTTTTCGCGGGGGTGGGGGCGTCTTGGTTGATGATTTTTATATCAATGCAATGACTGCATTCGCATTCAGTAATGGACGCGACAGTAACATTGTATAGAAAACGATAGACTAGGACTCGGGGCCCTTTCCCTTGGCCAGAGGGGCCCTTTTGTTAGACGTGGGGGCCTTTTGCCTGCCTTTAGGGGCCCCCTAACTAGGGTACATTTTCATTTTTCTCATCGGTTTTAGCATTTTTCTCCCGTTTTACTTTTCCAATTTCTTTGATTTTTTTCGCGAAGAGGCTGGCGCCTCCAGCGCCTCAGCTATAAAACGCCTTTGTCTACGATATCACCCTGTGTGGAAGTGGACGTTAAACCCCAGAAACAAGCGAATTTTTTGTTTGTTATTTGTTAATGGACATACCTCCTGACGATACCCATGGAAGGGTTTAAATACATGTAGTTATTTATAGACTGCTGGCCATCTTATATAATAATACAGTAGTTAATTACACACAATGATTAAAATATACACAAAAAATACTTGCATTTCTTATTTTAATTTCGTCGATTTGGAAACCAACCGCAACGCAAAATAAGATGATTAATCCGCAAATCAATCTAAAATCCAGTTATCGGTTGTAAAGGGAGATAACTGCACATTCATTTCCATTCTCTGCGAATTATCGAATATTCGTCAAGGTAATTAAACTAATGTTTTGTTATTTGACAACATAAGGTTGTTATTTAATGATAGTGGGTAGTATATGATAAGTATTTGATAGTATTTGGTTAGTTTTTGCTTGATTTAGGTGATATAGGGAGGCAAAAGGAACAGCCAGACATCTGTAATAGCATTTGAAGTACAATTCCCACGGTATAACTAATTATTTTTGAAAAAATTCAATTGATATGCACATTTTGCAGTATTATGTTGTAGTATTTGGTAGTATGTGGTGATTTTGAGGTAGTACTGGGGTGGTATTGGGTAGTATTGGGTAGAATTGGGTAGTATTGGGTAGTATTGGGTAAATCGTCCCGCCGCACTGGGCTGGCGGCCTTCGCCCAAAAATTATCGACGAAATTATCGCTTGTTACTCTTTGTAACGACCTTTAATTGTATGATATTTACCTCTAAACGTGTATATGGATAAATTACAGGTAATGGGTAGTGTATAGATATTCTTCTCGCAACCTTTTGGTTTTCATTTTGTTTTACTATTCAAATTATTAATCATTAATAGCTTCTTATCCCAGTGTGTGGGCCCCGGGCAAGCCACGCACGCGAGTTGAAGATGATTCCAATACGATGTTCCATTTCTATTATATAGATATGGCGGGTACACTTTTCTGAAAACAAAAAAGCCTATACTCTTTGTTCATACTCCCATCTGCTTCTCATCATTACGTCAGCAGCTGCTCGCTCGATAGGACCAACAATTCATTTTAACACAGTCGTCTGTCTATAGCCGTAATAAATCATCATTTCTCGAGTTCATTCTCTGATTATCACATACAAGCGAAGTACTTTTTATGTGTTTTCTTTCCTTCGTGAGGTGTGCGTGGTATCTGAAGTGAACCTTCTGTATTATGTAGGCCTAGGTGTGAATAGTTGATTTAAAGTTTGGTGATCATGTCCCGTCTTTATGTATGAATAACCAAACATACCATTTTATACATGTAAAGGTCCGTAGCTGCTTGTGGTTACATCAGTGGTTCTCAACCTTTTTTTTGCCAACGGCACACTTTGGAACAAGTGAAAAATAGCGGCACACCCGTCTAAATATATGTTTGAATGTTATTCGAAGTTTGCGAAATAAAAACATGGAAAGTCAGACGGCATACAACCGTAGACAGAGACTAGTCATAGACTATGGAAGACCAAATGGGACAATATTCATGATTCTTGTTTCTACATTCCAGTTTGAACATTTTAGACACGAATGCAACATTCTAAACTAATGATTCTTGTTTCTACATTCTTATGTTAACATTTCATGCACAAAATCAACATTTTAAACAAAAATTTGACTATGTTTCATTTTCGGCGTTTTATCGGTAACTTTTATATATCATTAAATATTAAGATTGAAAAATAATTTCTTAATTTTACACATCAAAGAAATCAATTCATTGGTTTCTGAAAGTTTCTAAAAAGAGTTCAAATTCCAGATTTTTTTTAGATACTTTCAGAAACCAATGAATTGATTTATTTGTCGTGTAAAATTAAATTATTTTCTTTTAATTTTAATATTTACTGATATATAACATTTACCGATAAAACGCCGAAAATGAAACATAAAGTCAATTTTTTGTTTAAAATGTTGATTTTGTGCATGAAATGTTGACATAAGAATGTAGAAACAAGAATCATAAGTTTAGAATGTTGCGTTCGTGTCTAAAATGTTCAAACTGGAATGTAGAAACAAGAATCATGAATATTGTCCCATTTGGTCTTCTATAAAAGACCACCTCAAACTCAATGAAGAAATACGCATCAATAGAACCAGTGAATACTCAATACATGTTTTTTTTCACATTTTCTTTGTGTGCCATTCTAAATTTTGCGGCACACTTTGGAAGATCTCGCGTTACACGTGTGCCGTGGCACACTGATTGAGAATCACTGAGTTACACCCTTACAATCAAAATAAACTTTGTTTTGGCTTACGGACTAGAATTTAAAACATAAAGCCCGTACTTAATTCATTTTTTGTTCTTAAACCATGTGAACGGAACTAAAATAAAAATTGTAGCTGTCTCAATAATAGATAATTCCAACAGAACGGCCAGATATGCGCTTTGGGTATTTTAAAGGGAAACCAGCAACTGGATGACGTCTTCGCCACCAGCTTGTTGGTATTGTGGCGTCATATTGCAGTCAAGACGTCAATCGGTGCGCAATTGTCCAATGGAGAAGCATGCGGTGTCTTCTCAGATCAAGTTTCGACTTATTAGTTTCTCTCAAAACATCGGAGCTAAACAGCCAATCGGCGACAAGAGGTGTACTGATGCGATGGGGTTCGTCTAACAAAACAGGCCAGCTTCGCTTAGCTTTGTTCACTACGATCGGCAGCTTTTGAATTTTTTCGCCTTGCTTCGCTTAGCCTAGCTTAGCTTCACAATTAAAGCTGGTCTTCGCGGCTTCGCTTCGGGAGTATAAATCGGCCTTCGGGTATTTTCGAAAAGCTTCATCTGTCAGACGAACTTCAAAATGGGGACCAGTTTCTGGCCCAAAAATCAATTAAGGGCAGGCCTGTAGCCAGGGGGTGGCAACAGGGGGCAATGCCCCCCTGAAAAAATGTTTTGACCCCCCCCCCCCCGCCACCGAAAGAAAATTTGCCAACCATAACTCTAAAATACCTACTGTAGAATGTAACGGGTGTGCCCCTCCTAAAAACTTCACTGCCCCTCCGTAGCCAGCAAGCTACGGGCCTGATTAAGGGTTATTTCGTAATCTATAGTTACAGTTCTTTCTTTTAAAAAATAAAAACTTCTACTTAACCCAGTCGTGCTATATGCGACCTAAACATTCTATTCATTGAGCCAAGAAAGGACAATCTTATACTGTACACCTTTCTTTGAACCCAACTTTAACACCATGTGTTGCCTGCATAAAATGCGCCTATATGACCTATATACATATGTTTGATGGTTGATTTATTATTTAGTACTATTTTAGACTTCATAAATAATATATATGCATGTGAACCTAACCCAGTGTTCAATGTACCGATGCATTTAGTTGTACAGTACGCGTGGCATACTGTAAGAACGTACTATATATCTTTGTAAGGCGCAATGTAATGACAGCCATAATTTATATATAGTGCAATATAATATTACCAACTGTTGTGGAGTAATATTTTATGCATGAATCTTGTGATTAACGTTTAAATCTTTATCATAAACTAACGAGGAAAATATCATACTATCTGTCTTTGTTAATGTATTTAATACAACGGCAAAAACAGTTCAATCACATGTTATAAAAGTGATAAAATGCATGTATCATAATAGATTCCAAGAGAATAGGCCCAGGTCCACTGGGTCCAGTCGGTTCTGTAATCCAGGTCCCGACCACAGCCCTAGTTAACTGTAATCACATGTAATAATGGACGCCAAAGAAAGAAAACCCCATACCATTTTTAAAGTTTATATCGTTTTTTAAATTAGAAATCTTGCAAAAGTAAAAAATCTCACCAACAAGGTGTTTGAGTCCCAAACAACAAGTTTTCCGGAAACAAAAACCTTATTTTTTTCAGTTCGGGTCATTCAATATTAGACGTCTTTATACTCCTATTTTAGCAGTAAACATTTTTATTTTCAATGCAGAGGGCCAAAAATGACACCCAGGGTAGATCGGTAATTGTATCAATTGGACAAAAACCTGTCCACAAATCCAAATTTGTCTCGACAGCACCTTATCCGCCATGAAAGCTGGGATGTTGGCAGACTTTGAAAAGGATCCTTTATGATCCTTTGTGCTTTCAAGAAATCTGATCTCTGTTGCGATCGTGTTCCCAGATTCTTCAGAAAGTGTGTGTGGGTGTGCGCGTGTGTATGTGGTGGTGGTTGGGGGGAATGAACGCAATGACCCCAATGCTTCATCCCAAACTTGACAAAACCCAAGCCTCAATGGTATTCACAAGGTTTCGGAAAATAGGGCGTAACTCTTAAACATGACGTCGTGGAATGCTGAATATCAATAGGGTTCGTCTTTTCGTCGAACCACTGCTCCACATTATTAAAACGTAGCCACACAAAGCCCGTGAATTATTCAGTTCTGTAGAAATGGCGTTGTTGTGATTCGTTGGACGGCACAAATACTGGATTTCATTCTACAAGCGATGCAGAAAAGTAATTTAATTTCCTTTTGCTGTTTTTCAGGTCAAGAAAGATACAGAAGTTTGACTACGTCTTATTTTCGTGGAGCAGACGGCTGTTTGATAATGTATAGTGTAAACAACACCACTTCCTTTGAGAATGTTCCAAACTGGTAAGAATAATTACATAACAAAATATAAATGAAACATCATTATCAAAAAAAATACATAGAGTATATTGTTGAAATAACGCATACATCTCTACCGCGCCCTATTTGACAATGTGTAATTGTATACTGGAAAAAGACGCATTTAATGTATCTATCTTTACAGGTCTGAAACACTGGAGAACAATACGTGCAAGAACATCCTCACAACCCTCTTAGCAGGAACTCGAAAACACACATCAGATGATTCACAAGTACCAGAAGCAAGAGCGCGTAAAATGTCCGATTATCTGGAAGTGCCATGTGTTCAAATTGACTTGGATAACGTTTCAAGTATCATCGAAGTGTTTGAACAACTTGTTGACATTATGATTAACAAATACCGAATACGAGAATCAATTGCTGTGGAACTAAGGCGTGCATCAGCAGCTGTGATACCAGGAAAACAGAAATTTCAGTGTGTCTGTTGAAACAACGAAAACTTACCTGTTTCATCGCCAACATCAAATTTACAAAAGGCATTGGTGTTTCATCCCGCCTCCTCCCCTACTCAGGCACCCAAAACAATGTTTAGAATTTCAATTGTGCACTGATGACAGACTATAAGATACGTATTAATGTTTGTTAGTTACTAGATAATCGCATACATTGTTATAGCTGACATCAAGTAACACCACCCAACCTCACCAGAAACATTCGAAATTCTACCAATTTTAATGGGTTTTTGTTACGAGATAAACGCATAAATGGTGTAGCGTACTTGAAATAACAACATCCAACCTCATCAGAAATATTGGAAATCTCAATTCAGTTGCGCATTGATTCTGAACTATGAATGTGAATGGGGTTTAGTTACTAGATAAACGCATAATTGGTGCAGTATACTTGAAATCCCCCCCCCCCCCGAAATGATAGAAATCTCAACTGCTCACTGATAATGGACTTTAAATACTAGAAAGTATTCCCCTAAAAAGAGACTTAGTCCCTCTAATGAACATCTCCGCGAGTTTACTATAGAATCCAAGTACTGGATTAAAACGCATACAGAATGGGTTATGTTGGGCTTAAGGCCTTGTTCACCATTCCTTTGAATTTCTTAGCCTTTAAGAAAGTAGAATGCCATGCCAATGTCTATAACACGACTACATCACTGTCACAATTGTTGAGATTTTTATTCTAGCCTTTTTATAAGAGGATTAACATTTTAAAGTACAGGGTAAACCAGACACGGTAACGCCAAGAAATGGCTTGGCGTGTTTTTTTATTTCAGGAATTAATTATGTGAAATCCCTTTATATGTGTTGACCTCTAAGTTAAATTTAAATAAATTCTGGACAGAAGCTTTAAATATTTATGTAAGGTTTGAAATAATCAATGAAAGTACAAAGCGTAAGAAGTTTTATAAACGAAATAAAACGACTTAAATGTGAAATTCTGATTTTCTTCTTTGACTGTTTTCTGCTATAAAATTAATATTTGTATTGCCATGGTAAACTTCCCATTACACGAAATAGGTGTAGCGAGACTATCTATTTTATTTATTTTATTTTTCCGTAAATAAATCCCATTGTTAGCCAAAACAAACAATAAACATGTATAAGCGGATTGATAGCTTTTAAAACAAAACATTTCTCAGAGTAAAATCTGCATGTGAATGATAATTTGATTTCTTTTTAAGGTGTCTAAATTGTTTTATTAGCTGCTTATAACACAGCACTAATTCCCTGGTCACTTCCAACACAAGCTATTTTCATGAATTTCATATCTCATATTAAGTGTTAATGCATTTAAATAGAAGAAAGTTTTGTGATATTTTACATATTTATACACATGTACTATAAACAATCGACATTGTCATCAGTTAATATATTTGTTTTGTTGTTTGTTTATCATTATTGTTTATTATTATTTGTATTGAAGCAAATCCAATCGAATTTAAAGTATATACATGTACAGATGTGGAACTAACGCGGGACCAAATAAACAGACATTATCATGCGTTACACCACTGTCTTCAAAACGAGACTTGTGTCGCGATTCTGGTTTCTTCTTTCTGGTTTTCACTATTTTTTTATTTCGCTTGACTTCACGTTGTGTATTTTTTCCATAAGAAACCACTGTCTCCAAAACGAGACTTATGTGGCGATTCTGGTTTCTTCTTTCTGGTTTTCACTATTTTTTATTTCGCTTGACTTCACGCTGTGTATTTTTTCCATAAGAACGACTGGACACTGCCTTTGCCAAACCGGCATCGAACCACGGACTTCGTGGTTAGTGAGGCAGAGTCTTACTTGCTAAGCAAGTGTAGCTTCCGTATACTGAACAGGACATTTCTTTTATAGAGAGAAATGGGGTTTAACGTTCACTCGACACAAACTAGGTCATTTCGGGACTAGTATATAGTTTAATTTTATTTCAATAATTCACTTGCGCGTAGGGGTCTTTATCCGTGGGAGAAAACCCACGAGGTTGGACAAGCGACCCTACTCATTGCCACGTACAACCGAGGAGTCGAAAGCACACCAGTTGACTCAATGACAGGCTTTATGATACAGCGCGCGCATGCTACCCATTCCTCCCCATTTCTCTTATAGTATTAGGAAAATGACAAACCGCACCAGACTGGGGAGCTGAATTCGGGGCATAAACGTTTTAATATCTGAACAATTTTGTGGTTAGTGAAGATGGATGTATATAAGCATAATTAGAATAACACCAATCGGGATTTATCTCACTAATTTCGCCCCGTGCCAATGGTACAGGAAAGAGAGTCTGGCACTGAAATACGTCTGATAGTAACGACGGTACGAAAAACCGAGCCTCCATCTATATCACTGGAAGCAAGTTAAAAAAAGAAGTTACAGTGATATTATGGTCGGTATTTTTTTATTAGCATGGTTTGTCTAAAAATGTAACAGTAATCCCGGTTTCATTTCCCAAAACTTCGATGATATTATACAGACAACTAGGTCACGAAAGGGCACATAACATGAGGGATTTTCACACCGATAAGGCAGCGATTTGCGAAATATCGCCCTTCCCCCTCGGGAACAAACAATTTCAATGGTCTTTGTGAACAGGTCGCAATCCCCGTGTTCCACTCACACCAAACAGAAACGCAGTCTACTTGCTCCTGCGTTTTTCGTTATACGACCACTTTTTAAGACCTTGAGTATTCTAGATAAATGTATAAGGTTACATTTATGACATTAATCAAAATAGTTATTATGTAATTCTTGTCACGAAGACGCCATTCAATCTTAAAATAGACTCTAATTTATCATAAGTCCCGCCTTCAGTATCACGAGACGAAGAAATAAACCTATTTAAAACACATGACGACCGCCTTCTTTGGTTAAATGTCAGACACACAAACGTCATGTTGATTTAATTTGATGGACAATCATTTTAATCAGCGATATGTACAACAACGCTGACGTGATGACGAGGGTGTTCATTCCCACGAAATGTACCGCTTGTGCTACTTTTAGATCAAGGGCAATAACTTTGGCAGAGTAATTATCAGAATTTTGTTGAAAATTGACTTCTTCCGTGCATGTGTATAAATTTTACACCTGTCGGTTATCAACTTCTGCCTCTAGAACGCCCACTGGCAATTTGGGACGGACTGGCCAACACGGGTGGCGAGTGGCGACGGTATACGATGACATTTCAATCTGGACGTATACTAATGCCCATAGGCAATGTACATTTTACTAAATTTTAGGATAATCTGTGATGGCTCATTTTAGTAATTCTTCTGCTTTTCCCTGCCAATCTATAACGGTGGGAAAATAAAATGATATAATCATGAATGAGTATTGGGCAGCAGAGTTAAAGGAGCTAAATCGCTAACATTTGGGACCTAGAAATTGACACAAGTGGGTCGCAACGCATATAATACTGTAATGTGAATGTATATAAACTGATTTACATTCAATGGTTTCCGCTTTTACTCTAATTTCAAATCAGTTATGTTCAGTGAAATAAGCCAGCAGTCTCAATCGAATGTAAATCTCTAGCGTCTGGTTATTCCAGTCTACATACGCCGTTTGATTTGGTGCAATGTGTCTCGCCTCGTCTCTTGTTTAATCCTGGAGCTGAAACGCATTATGGTACAGGAACAAGATGGATAGTGAACCACTCATGACGTCATCACAACCATCAAAAATCGAAATCCGTCATACGATGTGCAATTGTCCAATTGTAGGAGCCTTCTTTGTTTATGCGCGTCGCCCCTCAAGAACCAGAAAACATTGAACAGCAATGAAATGAGTTACATGTTCAAATTCAACTGTATAAAACAGATCTAAGCTCTTTTTGAAGGTCCGGTTTCCCCCACTGCTAAAGACCCCTACGCGCAAGCGAATTAATAATAATAATGATGTATTTATATAGCGCCTATTATCCAGTAAACTGCTCAATGGAGCTGAGTTGTCTGTCACAGGAAATGATGTTATATTGAATTAAAGAGATGAGTCTTTAGTTTCTTTTTGAATTCTGCAATAGTTCCTTCTTCTTTCACATGTTGGGGTAGCTTGTTCCACAGGACTGGCGCTATCACCACACGATACGAGATTTGTTCTTGGAATGTCAAGTTGGATATGTGACGACCTGGTAGTTCTTTGATGGGATTTTATTTGAATTAGGTCCTGGAGATAGTTTGGAGCTATGACATGAAGACACTTGTATGTCAATAGTAAAATCTTGAATTCTACACGTTTCTTCACTGGTAGCCAATGCAGTTCCCTAAGAATTGGTGAAATATGCTCATGAAGTTTGGTTTTAGTAATATTTTTTGTGGCTGTGTTTTGAATCTTCTGTAGACGATTTAATGAAGTTGTTGGTAGACCGTAAAGTAAGGCGAGAAGTTATGGAGGCATTGACAAGAGTTCTGGTCGAATCTGCATCAAGATATTTTTTAATTCTACTAATTTGGCATACCTGAAGGAAACAGGATTTTGTTACAGAGGAAATGTGTTTATTAAGGTTCATGGATGAATCGAAGATAACCCCTAGATTTCTGGCTGATTCGACAACAGGAATTTCACAATCTCCAATAGATATTTGACTGTTGTTGGGATCTGCTGTGGATGTTTGTATGCTCGGTCTAGAGATCGAAAGAAATTCTGTCTTGTCTGAATTAAGTTTCAAGTAGTTTTCGTGCATCCACCCACTGATTTTTTCAATGCAGCTTTCCGGTTGGTGTTTTTTCTCTGGGACATCACACGATGGGCCTGCCAGAAACAGCTGGGTATCATCAGCGAAGAGGTGAAAATTTGCGTCACATTCCCTGATAACATCACCAAGAGGCAGTGTGTAAATTGTGAAAACAATTGGGCCGAGGACTGATCCTTGGGGAACCCCGTACTGTAGTACTGTTGGTTGTGATTTTGAGCCCCCAACACACACTAATTGTGATCTGCATGTTAAATAGGATCTGATATACCCCAATAACGGGTAGCACGTCATTTCGGTCCCGCGTCATTTCGGACTCAACACAAACGTCGTTTCGGACTCAGTCTGGCGACTTTTCGGACTTACTTGGCGTGGTTTCGGACTCAGTCAAGCGACTTTTCGGACTCTGATTAATAATTAAAATACTGTAGAAAATTTGAGTAATACTAATAGTACAGCTGTTTGTTTTTTCGTTTTATGTGAAACTGTTACTGGTCTGTAATTTTATAAATAAAATTATTGAAATAAAATCAAAACCATATGTTAGTCCCGACATGACCTAATTTGTGTCGAGTGGACGTTAAACCACATTTCTCTCTCTCTCTATCTTTCTCTCACTCTCTCTCTCTTTGAAGGTCTCTTTGTATATTATTGAAATAAAATCAAAACCATATGTTAGTCCCAACATGACCTAGTTTGTGTCGAGTGGACGTTAAAATCCATCTCTCTCTCGGGGGGTTGGGATGGCCTAGTGGTCTAGAGTGCCGCGCTTCGACCTCTAGCTGGCCGGTCACCTCTGGCTTGCGGCTGTGGTTTCGAGCCCTGGTGTGAGCGTATGTGGCATGGAGATAGGGGCGCCTTCTCAACCTCGTGGGTTTCCTCCGGGCACTCCGGTTTCCTCCCACTGCTAAAGACCCCTACGCGCAACCATATGTTTGTCCCAAAATGACCTAGTTTGTGTCGAGTGGACGTTAAACCCCATTTCTCTCTCTCTCATATCTCTCTCTCATATCTCTCTCTCTCTCTCTTCAAAGGTCTATTTGTATATTTATAGACCTGTTTGTCAAACATGAATTAACACAGTTTATAAAGTAGTGAATACCGAAATAAACCATACCATTTTATTTCGTACAGGTGACATTGTCTCTAAAAAAGGAACAATCAAAGGCCTGCTGGCTATGGGGACTCATCTAAATTAAATGTTACACAAACCTGCCTTAGTTATTCAAAACCATATTTTAAATTTTTGGCATTGTTGTTAAATATTTCAAATAAATGATCGCTACAAATCGGCGATAAAAATATCAACAGTTTTAACAGATTGAAATAGCAATCGCACTGAATTGTCTATAATAATGGCCGACGTACTTCCCAACCTTACACCGTATTATTAACTTGTAGATTTTTAACATTGGATATTAATATAGAGATTGAATTAATTTGACAGGCTGCAAGAAAATGAAAAAAAAAAACGCCGTTTAGTGCGTTCACAATAAAAAAGAAATTCTGTCTTGTCTGAATTAAGTTTCAAGTAGTTTTCGTGCATCCACACACTGATTTTTTGTCCCCCGCCTTTCGAAGAAAGTTGGGGGACTATTATAATGGGTTCGTCCGTCCGTCTGTCTGTCTGGCTGTCCGTCTGTCCGTCTGTCCGTCACACTTTTTGGGACACAATAACTCTCTTCCTAATTGAGCTAGAATGTTCAAACTTGGTGTATGTGTTTATTAGGTCAATGCCTTGATGGAGTTCAAAGATGAGCATTTTCCGCTTAAGGTAAGCAGAGATAAGCAATTTGATTGGTTGATGCTTTGGGACACGATAACTTTAGTTCTAATTAAGTGAGAGTGATGAAACTTAGTGTATAGTTTCATTACAGTAATACCTTGACTAAGTTGATAATGAGCATTTTCCGCTCAGGGTAAGCAGAGCAATTTGATTGGTCGAGACTTTGGAACACAATAACTCTCCCTCTAATTGAGTTAAAATGTTCAAACTTGGTGTATATGCTTATTAGGTCAATGCCTTGATGGAGTTCGGAGATGAGCATTTTCCGCTTAGGGTAAGCAGAGCGATACGCAATTTGATTGGTCGAGACTTTGGAACACAATAACTCTTCTTCTAATTGAGTAAAAATGTTCAAACTTGGTGTATATGCTTATAAGGTCTATGCCTTGATGGAGTTCGAAGATGAGCATTTTCCACTTAGGGTAAGCAGAGATAAGCAATTTGATTGGTTGATGCTTTCGGACACGATAACTTTAGTTCTAATTAAGTGAGAGTGATGAAACTTGGTGTATAGTTTCATTACAGTAATACCTTGACTAAGTTCGATAATGAGCATTTTCTGCTCAAGGTAAGCAGAGCGATGCGCAATTTGATTGGTCGAGAGTAGTCGAGACTTTGGAACACAATAACTCTCCTTCTAATTGAGTTAAAATGTTCAAACTTGGTGTATATGCTTATTAGGTCAATGCCTTGATGGAGTTCGAAGATGAGCATTTTCCGCTTAGGGTAAGCAGAGATAAGCAATTTGATTGGTTGATACTTTGGGACAAGATAACTTAGGTTCATCTTGATTGATGATTTTTATGCCAATACAATGACTGCATACTTATTTAGTAATCGATTCGACAGTAACAGTGTATAGAAACGATTGACTTGGACACGAGTACCCTTTCCCTTGGCCAGAGGGGCCATTTTTGTCTGCCTTTAGGGTCCCCTAACTACGGCACATTTTCATTTTTCTCGTCGGTTTCAGCATTTTTCTTTATAAAACACTTTTGGATGACACTTCGTGTACAGTTTGATTGCTCGATACATTGAAAAAAATAAATGTGCCATTAATTAATATGTGTCTTCTATTTATTTTGGGATTTCGGCGGGGGACATCAGCCTCACTGTTGGCTTGTTCAATGCAGCTTTCCAGTTGGTGTTCTTTCTCTGGGACATCACACGGTGGGCCTGCCAAATACAGCTGGGTATCATCAGCGAAGAGGTGAAAATTTGCGTCACATTCCCTGATAACATCACCAAGAGGCAGTGTGTAAATTGTGAAAACAATTGGGCCGAGGACTGATTCTTGGGGAACCCCGTACTGTAGTACTGTTGGTTGCTCATAAGAAAGTAATAACACGTAGTTTCTGGGATTTAGATAAAGAGCTGCCATCCATGCCATACTACATGTTCCTGAAGTAAACATCTGGAGGTTGCTAGATTATTTTACAATTCACGACCTTACAGCTACGTTATCTACGGACACGTAAACAGTAACTAAATTATTTTATTTTGAGCAAAGGTGTTGTGAGCCTTTGAAGTCAAAATAAATACCTGCAATTTAGCCCTTACATAAAACATCTTTGACTGAAATTTTCAATACTTAGATCCATTTACCATTATCCGTTTGTCTCTAAACGCAAGGGTTGGATGGCTGAATGGTTAGCGCTGTATCGTAAAGCCTGTCATTGAGTCAACTGGCGTGGTTTCGAGTTCCCTGCTGTACGCGACAAGGAGTAGGGTCACTTGTCCAATCTCGTGATTTTTCTCCGCGTCTTCCAGTTTCTTCAAACTGCTAAATACCCGTACGCGCAAGCGAATTATTGAAATAAAATTTAACCATATGTTAGTCCCGAAATGACCTAATTTATGTCGAGTGGACGTTAAACCCCATTTCTCCCTCTCTATCTCTCTCTCCCTTTCTCTCTAACACAATGTAAAATGAAATATGTTTCAATTTATAAATAAAGAGTACAAAAAACGTAACCGCAACAATAGTCAAACTAACCATGTATCTTTAACGGTTGATCAGCAAGGGAGTGTGTCAAAAAGAACTATTAAAGTCACTTTATCTGTCACTAAACGTAAACTTGAGAATTAAAGTTCTTATTGCATCATGTGACAGTCTATATGTTTCAATTTATAGGGTGCATACTTTAAGCATGAATACCGTACTAAGTGATACAAATGGTTTACAAGAATATGATTATTCTATCAAACTTCTCATTATTGGTGATCTAAGTGTCGGCAAATCAGCTTTATTAAATGCATATGAAGCTGGGCGGTTTTGCGCTTCAGGCACATTTCCCTCAGATCAGCGGGAATGTCAGCAAAAAACAATTGAACTGTGCGGTAAACGGATTCGATTAAAAATTTGGGATACGGGAGGTAAGTGTTTCATAACTTGATGAATTACCCGATAAAGACACTGGAGTATTTATTGACTTTGTATTTGATTGTCCGTTAGGATCGATTCACAGGCACTTGAAGGGATTAAAATAAATTAAAATAAAACTTCTTAGCGGTTCAAGTTTGATTTGTTATCAATAACAGTGTTAAATGACCAATTTAATTACATCGGAAGGTGAATAATAATCAAATAAAGTCTCGTTAGTAATAAAAATGACATGAAGTGTTAGAACTAGTGAGTATTGTGAGATGATATCAGACGATTCATGGTAAATCAGTCAAAACAAAGATGGCGTCTGACTTACCTTCTTGTATTAAGCAGTGGTAAGAAGTTTTATTTTAATTTATTTTAATTCCTTCAAGTGCCTGTGGATCGATTGTAGTGATTTTATTGCCGAACAAGATAATGACTGACCTAACGATGACGAAGCCAATTAGCTGTTCTATAGGTGAAAAAGATTTTTTACAGCCCAGAAACTATGTTCAACTTAAATTATGCTCACTACGATTTGAAGGAAAAGCTCAATTTCGAAATGATTTTGTTTTTGAGAAATTAACAAGCTATTAATGACGGTGGTGAGTAAACTACCCAGATAGGTGAATATGGAACCCGAGTTGATATCGAAATGGTTCGCCCTATTATTACCCCGATGCTGCACACTGCTGCAAACCAAGTTTGAAAAAGGTTACCGAACGCTGAATATCGACAGTACTTCGTCACATGACCCCGGAGCTTCACACCAAATGAAAAGAACGTCGGTTAAAAAGGGGGTGATGGGTTACTCTGGAACAAAAGATTGAAAGGCGCTGAAAATATGTAGGGTTCGTCCTCTCATGACCGCAAAACTTCTATCTCATTGACAAGTCAGTAATTAAAATGTGGGTGTATAAATTATAAACGAATCTAAATTTAGAAACTGTCAATTATTTTGTTCTTGTTCGCCGCAAAACTATTTTATTTTTGAAAAATTTGGGCTAGTCGCCTGTCTGCCCTCGGGTCCATTTACTTGATTTGGTATTTGTTTATTTTTTGTAATGTGTATATTTGTCTTGTCCGCAGGTTTACATATCTTTATAATATAGAGTTTTGTTTTGTGTGCAGTGTAGTCCTCCTGCACTTACTATAACAGTATAATAAGGATCATATTCCTGAAGCAATCATATTCCCGAAGCAATCATATTCCTGAAAGCAATCATATTCCTGAAGCAATCATATTCCTGAAGCAATGGCCCGAGAAATCCCTCTCTCTCTGGCCATTGCTGGAATAGCGTCTGTTTCTTGAACTTATGCGGGAGTGTGTCTATTCTTCCCGTTCAATCAAAGCTATCACTTAAGTACAACAACATGACAGTCCTTCGTTTAATCTGGGTCTTCCCTAAAACTTTGGACAGTGATTTAAAGTTTTAAAAACAGTGAAAGTATGTTCGTTTCCAAACAGTATTGTTTAAATTTCATTCGACTTCATAGCCTCGTTTGTCGCGCAATTAGTTTTACTGCAGTATTCTGCTATGCACATGTTAATTGGGCATAATTAAATCGTGAGCCATGGCGTAACGTTATGTAAACATATTTGGTCCAATATTAGCACTCATTTTAAATGTAAAGCTTTTGTAGGGCAGCTAGTCATTGGTTGGTAGTCGGACTACTGACCAATCAAAATTTAAAACAACAATATTCACTCATTACAGCAGTGAGTAGTGGGATTACCTCTAATCAAACGAAACACTGCGCGGAGCATGAATAAGGGTAATAAATAGTAAGCCGTGTGAAAAGTAACCATTACAGTTCAGGTAATAGCATGTATGAGTAACCGTACACCAAAGGACCCACCCTTGTTAGCTGAACTGTACTGAATACATTAGTTTCCTTGTTTGTAAATGCATCTTTGAAACTTTTAATGAGTTTAATCAATTTTCTAGACACGCTTTGCATTTATCAGTCATTCTAATTTAAATCATGTATGGGGAGTCACGGTGGTTCACTAAGCAGGCTGTCCCGACTTATATCCTTGCTTTGGCCGAGAAAGATCCCCGAGATTTACCAGCCTGTTCCACCTTGTCTGAGGTGATAAGATGGGGGGGGGGGCATGGAAGACAGAAGCTTCCACTCCAGTCGTTGTCAAGACGTTACAGATCTACTACAAGATGCCCCTCCTACACGGCGTATGTTGGTCGCCATTGGTGCAAAAGGGTAAGACCTAAAACCCTCATTTCATTTTATCTTATTTAATTCATGCATGCCTTAATTTTATAGGACAAGAAAAATACCGCAGTCTTACAGCTTCATATTATCGTGGCGCCCACGGATGCTTGATACTCTTTGATGTAACCAATTTGACAACATTTGAAAACGTTCAAACCTGGTAGGAACATATTTGGTACTTTAGTTTCAATCAAATGGCATTTGTCGACATTGTTAATGACATTTATTTTTTTTAAGATACCTTCCAATATCAATTATTGAAATACAATTGTACCATATATATGTGAAATGGACGTTAAACCCCATCCATGTCTCTATAAATATAAGTTATGTGGATATTCCAATATAATATTGTACTAAATATGGGAGCAATCCCTTTTATTTGTATTTACAGGTATGATGATCTGATGGAATATTCTAGTGCATCAAATGTACAAATCATCCTAGTTGGAGTAATAAATACCGATAGAGAGCGCGAGGTACCTCGGGAACGTGGAGAAAAATATGGCATTGGTCATAACCTTCCTTATATGGAGGTAGACATTAAAAATGACAAGGACAGTGTTAACGCCGTCATGAATAAACTTTTATATATGATTATAAAATCGACTGAAAGGCATTCTACGGTGGCCATATTACCTGTTAATGTTAAAGGAAAAAAGTTGGCCAAAACGTGTTGTTCCTGTTGCTAATATTTGTATTTCATTATAAACAATTGATTAACTATCACTGATTCTTTCTTAGTAAAGTTTATTCTTTCTGAAACATCTGACAACAAATTCGTCACAACTCTCTAATCATTTTTCAGTTTGTTCTTTCCACTCCAGTCGAACCACGACCCAATGCTTCACAAACAATATAGTTATGGGGTCGTGTTCAGGTCCCGACCCTTCCTTCTTCCGCTTACTTGATCCCCTGTCCCCTTTGCGATGATACCGAGATGTCTGTTGAAAATTCAACAGGTCGGACTATTGTAACTTTAGTTGCGCCTGTCTGACAGAAAAGACCATGGATTCTAAAATATCTACGTTTGGTAATTAAAAACCGATCCTTTACCCCCCCCCCCCCCCCTACACAGATCTCTTCACCTTCTCAAACGGGGATGTTTATCTACTATTAAGTCAAGAGAGATTCCGAGTAGTGGCGTGGAGAATCTCAGGGGACGATATATTAACAGACACATTTCATCACATCTTGCCATAGGCGTATGGGCTCGATGACAGTTAGGGCTCGATGACAGTTAGGGGGGGGGGGGGGCAGGACCCGAAATGCCCGGAAAAAAATCGGGTTTAGAGAGAGCGGTGCCGGTCTTTCCCGAGAGGCGAAGAAGCGGAGATCATCTTGTATGGACCAATCTGATTAAAACACAGATCCAATTTCGTTTCATTTTTTATAGTTCAAAATTTCGTTTTTACTCGTCTTTACTACTCTTGGATCCGGAGGACTTGTTATTTCACTCGTGTTCTGCCTGAAATGAGGGGTCAGCCAATCAAATGGTCTGTCAAATCGACCGTTTGACCTTTTCATACGTGGAACTGTGGTTAGATATTACCAGCGGATAGAAATCAAAACAAAACAAAAGTAGATTTTAAAGCTCCAATAGCATTTTTTTAAGTTATATTTTTAAAATGTATCAAAATAAAGCCCCAAAATAGATTGAACCTATAAACAGTCCTACCTTGTTAAAGAATAATCCTATTAATCCTATAATTCAGTACTGCCAGTTGAGAAATTGGCAAAAATATCATTTTCAACTTCAAATTCAAACGTTTGAAGATGGCCGTCCATGGAGAGGAATGGGAAAACAAGGGAGGTAATTGAGTAACTATTTCCTCAATCACCCTGTGTCACCCTTTATAATGCCTAAAAAATTTTGCCCATGACCGTATAATAGTGAGTTGACAACCTTTTGAGCAAAAGACATAGAAATAATTATGTTTTGACTTTCTTAGAAAATGTGAAATTGGAACTTTAAAAAGCATGGCGGTCGCTAATTGGTTAATCGAATGACTGACGTTATCGGGTCAAATGTCCCGTTTGCAGTCCACGAAAACGGGTCCGTTGGGAATTTTTTTAAAAATTTAAGTACCGCAATCGCGTTTTCCTACTATTACAGTAACTTCTATTTGGTCCAATATAGCTTACCTGGCTGTTGGGTTTTATCAAGTCATATAATTATGCGGTAAGGCTTCACCTTTATTTCAATGGGAACTGATTTATTATATGTTAAGCTATGTGCAGTACAGTTTTGGGTTAGTTTATGTGTAAATTAAGGGAGCTATCGGCCCGTAAACTTTTTGTAGTCAGTTGTGTTATGTGTCGACAATTATTGTGCGTTTGAACCTATTTGAACTTGCGTAAGGGTTCTTAGACTGTATCAATTGTAACCTTAAACACAGTTTAAGGTTTCAAGTTTAAGGTTACAAGTATCGTAACTAATTCTAATGCCAGACCTCCGTCATCACGCTTTGTCCTGACTTCGGTTATTGACCTGGTTTTATCTTATCTTAAAATTATGTGTATTAAGTCGGCCTTGGCGGCTGTGGTATCCACCAGGGATATGTCAGGGCCATGGCCTATCAAGCAAACAATATTTCTTTTAAATTATGTAAACTTACCAAGAGCCAAACTTGTCTGCTGTTCAGGTTCTAAGGGACTATATCGAACGACTGGTTTGAGATATAGATGTTATTGTTTGAAACATCAACTTTTATTGAGTTACGTTGAACCACACAAACCGGTGGTTTCACGTACCATTGCAGGTTAATTAAAATTTTACAGCTGGCAGACATTGACACAGGTGAATTTAAGGCACGTTCTGTGATATGTGCTTCAACAATGACTCAAGTCGGGCTAATGATGACAGACACATGACACATGATATGCAGTGTGCAATGAGTGCAATTTTATCAGAATAGTAGCCTATGCTTTATGTCTTTGTAAAATTCATTCTCTTTAAAGCCCCAATAACACTCTTGTTGTAATTGAATAATATGTCCCAATCTTTATTCTGGTCAACAAATTGTATTACTTTACAATATTCAAATTAATTGATGATACAAATTTCATCTTAACACATCTAATTTAAAATATTGGAAAAATTCAGCTACATGATTTGAAAAGGTTAACGTAAACCGTTTCAAATGTGACTTGGATTTTAAAATATTTTCGAACCCTCTGGACAAGTAAAATATGATGTAATAGATAATTTACACAACAGGTAGGACACATAAACATCTAGTACTTAGAATAAGACTATTATTTATTTTCTAGAGCTGCCAAGCCAGCGAGAGTGTTATTGTCCCTTTAAAGGAAATACAGTTACGTTCAAAATGCAGTATATTGTTCATTTTATATTCTAATTTAGTTCCATTAATAATTGCTATGATAAAGTCAAACGAATAAGGGATAAATGGGTTTAACGTCCAACATCCTGTCCCAATCCACAATATAAAGGGAGATAATCAATATTACCAATTCACTGTATCTGGTAAGCAGTTTTTTTATGATAGCAATATACTGTATAATAATATCAAACTAGGATTTGAATAAAGTATACTCATAATACGTTCATAATATATACGTGAATATAGTGCATTTGTGAACACATTGACCAGCGGATATTTCCCATAGGCCATTCTATTTTGATGAATTAATATTAATTCAGTCTCCCCTGGCATCACGTAGTGTGAATATTTTCAAGCAGCAAACATTATTTTAATACAAGTAAATGTTGAGTATATAACATCTAATTCAGATGTATGACAGATACCAATATTCACTAAATATCAGATCATTGTCAGTTTCTGTTCCATAATGTTTCAAGTGATATCAATTCAGTCTCACCTAGCATCACGTAGTGCTAATATTCTAAACAACAAGCACATATTTGATACCAGCAAACACTGAAAATTTTATCATGATGACCTTTAGTAGCTTCCAAATAATGAACAGAGCAAACAGTGAAAAATGTAGTTTATATAAATGTTTCCAATAGTGCCATTTTTGCGTATTGAGATATCAGTGAACACAGCCGTTTATAGCGCATAGACAAAGTTGATATTTCTGAGACTGCAGGTACATTCAATCACATTTGCAAAGGATAGTCACATTCTGTTTTTGGTGAATTATAGATTGTCTATTAGGTCTCCCCGTAGTGCTAATATTTTCAGTTGCAAGCACTTATTTGATATAAGTAAGCACTGAATATAATATTTTGATACCAGTAAAAACTTCATATCAGATCACGGTCAGTTTATATATTCCATAATGTTGAGAATGATATCGAATTCTAAGGAATATCAATCCAGTCTGTCCTAACATCACGTAGTGCTAGTATCCTTAGTAACCTGCACATATTTGATACCAGTAAAAACTGAATATTAGGTTGCTTCCGTGACAAACAACGGATAGTGTGATTTATATGTATACTATATGTTGAATGTTTATCCAGTCTCTCCTGGCATCTTATAGTGCTAATGTTCGATTGATATTAGACATAAGTGAACACTGGGCAAAATCTGAATTTAGTCTTTCAAGGCATGAATACGTTTCGAAGGATGTTAATTAAAATGACAATTTTAATGGTTTACTAATCTTGTGCGATTTCTAAAATTGAATGCATTTTGATTAATCTTTTTTTAAAAACCTATAACACTATACAGTATAGAAAAATGATTGTGTTAGTTTGTTGTTTCTTTTAGAAGCATCCTTAAATTGAAGCTATCAAGCCTCAAAAATATATATAATCTTAGCCAATAGTCAAGTTTTAGGAAGATTTGACGAACTGGAAGAACCAAATACATATACTTACTATTATACAGAATGATAAACCATAATATACTACATGTATGTATATGAAATTCTTCTTTGTATCTCACACCGCAGAAAATCTATCTATCTATCTTCTTGGTGGTTCGAAACTACTACTACTACCTGGTGTTTTAACGTCCGCTTCCACAGAAGTGATATCGCAGACAAGACATAGGAGAGCTGAGGCTTCTTCCTGTTTTTAGAATATGATTTTGCAATCTTTCCATTTGCGGCCTCGAGCCATGGAGTAGGTTTAGTGAGAAGTTCTTCCCTTTATTTAATAAAACACATATTGTTTGGTAGTTGATCTGTAGAGACAGCATTTATGCAGACATATATGCGTCTCGTCTCTGGATTGGTAGAAGTCATCTTTTGGGGTTTAGTGTTTAGGTGCCAGGCCCGTCTTATCGTGGCCTCCCCTTACTCCACTTATCCCACTTTGCAGGTTTGGTGTCTTTGTAGTGGATTAGTGTTTAGATGCCGAGCCCGTCTAACCGTGACCCTCCCTTACTCCACTAGCCCGCTACTTTGGTGTATATCCCCTATGTAGTTTAGTGTTTAGATGCCGAGCTCGTCTTATCGTAGCCCCCTCTTACTTCACTATTCTACTTAATCCAACGGTGTTCATTAAATCGTGAATTAGTTCGAAGATTTGCAGCTTCAGATCGGGTCTTGGAAAGAGTAGGTTCTTAGTGTTGAGCGGTATGTTGTTGGTCTCCATCATCTCCACTAGTTCCGTTCTCTCTTCCTTGTATACCTCGCAGTCTACCAGGATATGGTTGGTTGTACATTCTTCTCCGCACTCACAGACGATGACTTGGTGTTTGTAGTCTCGCAGCCGCTCTTTCACCCTTAGTTTCGATATAAGTTTGCATATATCTCTTCTAGGGTGATTGATAGCTGTCTTCGTGTAGATCTTGTCATCCAGCCGGAATCTGTATGTGTCAAGTTCAACGAGCTTTAATTCCCAGAGTGAATTGACCTGTCTCTTTACCATACTGTAGATTTCCGTGGTGCTGTATTCTATGGTGCGGAGTGGTGTTGTGTCCCCGAGACCTTCATTTGCGAGTCGATCTGCTTCCTCGTTTCCTCTAATGTTCACATGTGATGGAATCCACACGAGCTCTAATTTGCTTCCCTTCTCTAGGACCCTCTGGTACAGCTGCCTGATTTCCAAAATGACTTCTGGTCTTGATTCCGAGTTGTCATTTTGGATTGAAATCAGACTGCTCAGAGAGTCGCTTGGGATGACGAACTTAATAGTCTTTTGATAAGAGATCCATGATATAGCATCACGGATGGCCACAATCTCTGCAGTGTACACCGAACAGTTATTGGGCAGTTTCCTGCTTATTCCCTGTTCCCCGTTTGGCAGGTATATACCAAACGAGCAGGTGCCCCTTTCAGGATTGCGTGAGCCATCCGTATAAACATGTTCCCAGTCATCCGACGGCCAGTTGACTTCCAGGTGTTCCAGAGAGAGAGAGCCCGTGCTGCAGTGGGGTTGTTTTTCTTGTCGGTTTTCTGTAGCAGATCTAGATTGACCGGTGGTATTGGGAGTGTCCAAGGAGCGATCGATGGTGGGTCGTGTTCGTTTATCACGAGCTCCTCTAGTCGTAGTTCCTTGACTGTTTCCCTGATACCCTGGCCGAAGCTTTTCTTTCTAGGATCTCTTACATATCTTGTCTTCTTTAGGCTGACAAAGGCCGGGGATCTCTCGCCCAATTGCGAGATCTTAGCCCAATACCTTGTTGCTAGTTCTTTTCTTCTTAGGGATAGGGGAAACTCTCCGGCTTTCTGTATTAATGCCTCTCTCCTGGTCCCAAGCCCTACGCCAGTCGCAATACACAGAGCTTTGTATTGGATGGTGTCAAGCTTACTTATAAGTGTCGGCGCGCAGTTCATGAAGACCAAAGATCCGTAGTCTAATACAGAGCGTATTAGAGCACGATACACCATTATAAGTGTAACTCTATTGGCTCCCCAGGTGCTACCCGTTATTTTTCTCATTAAGTTTAGGACTTACGCCAAGGAACTTGGTTTGGTCTTTAAACTCGATGGTTTTCCCGTTCATACACAGAGTCATTCTGCTTATCCCTCTATCCCTGCACACAAGCATGCCGACTGTTTTCTTCTCTGAGGAGACCTTAAATCCCCAGTCGTTTGCCCATGTCATGAATTTGTCTAAGGCCTTTTGCATATTCTTTTGAAGTTCACAGAACCTCGGTGGTTCGAAAATTATCTTGTCTATTTTTATACATGTTTTAAAGAAATGACACGGTGTATATTAAATACAGTAAGAGTTGATGTTGATTGGTATATTCTGACAATTTTCACTCGTCTAGTTAATTGTGTCACAATCACGTCAGGCAGGTGACAATTAACTCTGATTATCGTTAATCTCTGAATGTCATAGCTTACTTGTAAATATTTATTTATTAAACGCCATAATCGCCGGCTGCCTATACGCTTATATGTTAATAGTTGATGTAAATATGTAAGCTACATATTGCGACATTGATCCCTGAAAAGTTTGCATTTTTAATATGTTGTTTTGTGGTTATGCTATTTCTACATTTTGAGTTGCCAGAAATATATAGCAATTCTCTCTTTCTTCCTTCCGACCCCCTCCCCCTTCTCGCCTGGCATTTTATTTTGATTTGCTTGTCTATACTCATTAACATTTTATGCCAGGTTTTTGTGAATATTTGATTTAAACAATATTTTATTCAAATAAGATAGGTGTTGTATACATAAACAGTTCTGAAGGTAAGGATTCAAGTAATTTAACAGTTAGTGTCACTTACATTGCCTTACTATTTCATAATACGCTTGCTTTGTATCATGTTTTGTGGACGTCAGATGTATATTAACCGAAAAATAAATAATTTAGATGGTATTTTACGATGGTTATTGTAGTCTTTTAGATAAATGTATAAATTTGTGGACTGTATTAAAAATGTGCGTATTTATTTGCAAGGTATTATTGCTATCACCGTTGGTTAACGTTTGTAAATTAATTAAAATATTTGGTAATGTATTTATAGTTTGGAATCTAACATTGGTAAATTTTGGACAATATAATAAATAATGTTCCGTATCCTCTATATAGTGGCCACAGGAACAAGCTGGGTTGTCCGTTAACAGAGTTAAGAGGTTGGCTATGGCGATATGTGCGGCTGATATTATATTATAATAAATTATGCTTCGTTTATGTACATGTATTTCAAAATATATCAACCTCATACAAATTTGGAAGTAAAAACATGTCCAGTTGTGGGGGAAATGAAATGGGGTTTAACGTCCTACTATTCTGCTCCGACTAGGATAATAAAGACGGGCATACGCTAATGTGTACAGTGTGCTATAAGGGAAATTTTGCCCGGACAGCGGCACTACGGCCTATACTATTACATCGAATTCCAACTGCCAAGGGATCCTTTACGCACACGCTAATGTGTACACGGGACCTCGGTTTTTGAGCCATCCGAACGACTAGACAGCTGTCCTTGTCAGGTCCCACGTTCAGCATCACTAGCAAGGTGGATCCACGCCGGAAAACCTGGATGAACTTTCTCGGCCAAGGCAGGGATGGAACACCCGACCTCTAGGATGGCGAGTCAGCGTCTTTCCCACGTATACAGCCACCGTGATCTCCTGACCATGTGGGAGGATATTGCTAATTGAGGATTTGATTTACCCATTTCTACATAAGCTGGGGATGTCCAAATTAAAATCAAATGTTTTTTAAATAAGTGGCTCACAAACCAGGAGGTTCGGGGTTCGATCAAGATAGTCGGTCAAGGCAGTTCCACGAGATTTTCCAGTGGAGTTTCCCCGTGTCAGTTGTGCAGGACAAGGGACCCTGCAGTGCAGTACCTAGTGAACGACTATAGAGTGGGACGAAAAAAACAAGGCCGCGCGCGTGTACATAACGTTGTTGGTGTGCGTGTAAAAGAACCAATTGGAATTCGATATAAGGAGAGTAGGCCGTAGCACCGCTGTCCGCGCAAAATTTTCCTTATATAGCTTATTGCACACTGTATAGCCCAGTCGGTGCAAAAAAGTAGTACGTCAAAGTTGAACCCCATTTCATCCCATGATCATTTATATGGATATTGATTAAGGTAGTGCTTAGGACACACCCTTGTGTCACACCCAAGGACGATTCGATATATTTTGCACAGTATAAAAGGCTGACGCGGTTTTAGTTTAAACTGGAATAAACTGTTGCAATGATAAGTAGAAAATGATGTATACGTAACGACAATCAGTAATAATAATGAGAAGATTTCCAAATTAATGAGTAAGTAAAATGTAATTAATCCCCTCCCCCCCCAAAAAAAAACCCACCAAAAAAGCCAAAACAAACCAAACCAAACATACAATTCCCCCCCCCCACACACACCATACCCCCCCCCCCCAAAAAAAAAGCAAGGCAAACAAACAACATTTAATAGTCAATTACTTTTCAAGTATATTTTATTGCAAATACTAATATTTCCAACTATGCATGGTGCCTCAAATATTGAAACTTAGATTCGAACTAGTAAAATTATAATCCAATACTTTTAGAATCAAACTAGTAAAATCATAATCCAATAGGCCTACATTAAAACTATAAAACCAAATCTTTAAATTAGTTTCAATGAACAATAACAATCAAATGTGCTGAATCGGCTAAAAAGCAGGCGTAAAAAAATGCCGTTAAATTTGGAATCTTTCATGTATATCACCAGACATAATGTTTAGAAATTATAGCAGTTTTTAAAACAAAATTGCATGAATATAAACCACTTTGAATAAATTCGTGACATTAAAATGTGCTTTTAGACCTGTTGTCACATATTTTAAGGTACCAAAGGAAACAGCCATACGCTGATACGCCCTCGTCCTACTTCAAAAATAGAGTCAAACGCCCTTTAACGTCATACTTTTCTGCACTGCATACACCTTTGTGTGAACTTTTGCGGGGGTTCAAGTACTTGTTTCAAAACAAGTTGTTTACAACCAGTTCCCACTTGTTAAGGGTTAACCACTGTGAGATAAGAAATAAATTGTGTCAAAAATAGTGTAACGGCGCTGTCAGGCAAAATTACCACCGCATGTGCACATGTAACCTGACATTATACCTTATCAAGTATGTCATGAATTGTTCAACTGTCCCTGTTTGCATACCGACTCCCACGTGACGATATGAAGGCACCCAATACGTGCACAGTTGAATAAATTACGATTAACATAACTACTATTTTATATTTTTCGTGTGTACTTGTCTTCGTAGTGTGTGAACCTTTGGATTTGACAGTTTTATATCTTGGTATAAGTCGTAATCATTAAATTTAATGACTAGGTTTGGATATATATGTGCACTGTTGCCAACACCAATCAACTGTTATGTACCTTATGCGTACACTGAACATCTATAGATAATAGCCAGTCACCCGAGGACTATAAACATATAGACTTGTTTTGAATAAATGGACCGCTAAATACTCACGTCGCCGTAATATAAACAGCGGTAAATTGGGATTTGACTAGCGAATTCGACTGTTGAATTTCGATCGTGAGACCAAGTTGAGTTTTATCAATTCTACTTGCCATGGAGGAATTTGATTATCGATTTAAAGTGATATTATTGGGTGACTGTGGTGTGGGTAAATCTTCATTGATACGAACTCTCAGCAAAAAAAATGACTCAAATATTGGAGGGTGCTGCTGTTACTCCTTTACACCAAATGGAAGTGCCAATTTAGAATTCAAGAAACATGGACGGCGAGTTAGTGTCCAAGTTATCGATACAGGTGGTAAGTAGAACATTTGTAGTTATTACTCAAGGGCATCTTGTCGGGGGCAAGGTGTACCCGACATCACCCTGAATGATTATCTGAAGTGTAGTCTTCTGTGAATGGAAATGAGGTATACAATGTACGAGGCATGGTATGGTTACTCTTTCTAGAACAACTAATACCACATCTCATTTGACGCTTGGCTGTAATTTTGTAGTGTAATGCACGCGAAGAGATGTATGTCATGGAATTTGTATTTAAATGGGTAAAAATTGCAGAGAGCATGGTGTAGTGTATACAAATTTTGTTAAACGGTCAGTAGTAGTAATAAGTTATCCCAATGTGTCCTAGTATACGTATACCAGTCTGATCAAAACAACTGACCTTTTAGTCTTTTAGGTTTTCTTTTGTATTGTTATAAAATAGAAACATTAAAATTATGAATCAAATATCAATATTTAAATGGTTTCTTGACGTCAGTATGTAGGTGCTCTGTCACCCAAGAAAGTAAGATAAAAAGGCGTCCCAAATTCAAATGGATATCATTGTGGCAATGCAACTATGACGAATTAAGGGCGGGTAGAAGTTTCTTTGTCGAACAGAAAAAAACCATCTGTTTGTGTCTGTCATCTGTTTATTCTCCACAGTTCGCTGCAGCTGTTCGATATTTTAAAGCCGGAATTTCATATTTTCCAAGAATGTCAAAACATATTTATTTCTATGTCTTTTGCTTAATAGGTTGTCAACTCACTATTATACAATCAGACATTATTTTCCACACATACAAATCCTTCACAACGGAAATAATAACACAATTACCTCCCTTGTTTTCCCATTCCCCACCCCCCATGCAATAGGTATCTTCAAACGTTTGAATTTGAATTTGAAAATGATATTTTTGCCAATTTCTCAACTGGCAATAAAGGATTAATAGGAATATTCTCCAACAAGGTAAGACTGTTTACAGATACCATCTATTTTAAGGCTTTATTTTAATATATTTTAAAAATATAACCTGAAAATATGAAATTGCCGCTTTAACACAATTCTGGACTGCTAAACCATTATTTCTGGGGAAAACCCATTTCGGGTCCTACAAACACAGGCCATTATTGGTAAAATCGGATTGAACCAGCATAGCCCTTCTCTGATAATCGCATACAAGGAAGTTTTTATGTATTTCCTTTCAATAAAACTTAGCTATAAACAGATATAACATAATCTGCAATCACGCGCTCGTAAGGTGTGCGTCATAGCTGAAGAGAACTTTCTGTACTTAAGTGTAAATAGATGAATTAAAATTTGGAGCCCACGACCAGTGTAACGTATGAATAAACATGTCCTTGCCTAGAGCTTATACGTAATGTAGATTATCGATAGCAGTACAAGGTATATTATAGTTACACCCTTACCATCAAAACATTTCATTTATTATTTGTATAGACCGGAATTTATAATAGTAGGACCTGTTTAAGCGAACATTGAGTGTGTTGTCGCTTTGCGCAGGTCGGAGTTTTTTGTTAGGGGGTTTGGTGGCCGGATGGTTATCGCGTGCGCGTTGTATCAGAAGGTCCGTCATTGAGATTTTCAAATGCAATCTATCGTTACAGTGCTATCTTTAAAAAAATATATTGAACACAATCTAACAGCACCCGAACGTTCGACCATCACAATAACAGTCTTTACTTCAAAAACGTATTTAACACAACCTAACAAACAAAAAAAAACAATCTGGGGCGGACATATTGATTTTGTTTTGGGGGCGGGGGCGTTTAGCAAAAATGATGCACATGCCCATATAGTCGAGCACCGATATATAGGGAAACAGTTATAACGTGAGTAAAATTGAGTTCTACGCATTGGAATTCGTGTTATTTTCATTAAGAATTTAGCAAGAACGCACGGAGTAATGTGAAACCGTGACAATTTATGAAAGTGATAATATATCTTCGATATTTTGTTGTGGTGAATAACCGAAGATATGACTATTTCTTTCTTAATAACAATCCAATATGCAAGAAGACGTTATCATTTTAACAGTTCAAAAATGGACGATGAAAGAAGAATATATTGAAAATTTCAGTCAAATTACTTTATTCTGAACATAGTTATCACCAGAGTAATTTTTGACTAGAAATGGGATTGAATTCCGTCTCCACAGAATCTTAGTATGGCCGATCGTTTCATCAAGCGTATGAAAGTGATAATATATCTTCGATATTTTGTTGTGGGGAATAACCAAATATATGACTATTTCCTAATATTTTCATCAAGCGTCCCGTCAGGTCACACCCACACTCACTTGTTGATTAGGCGTTCCTGTTTCATTATTGAACACATGACTGTGTTTACTAATTAAAATTTGAGTCTTGAAAAACTGATTCAGAGGCGGATCCTGGGGAGCCCCTCCCTCCCTAATTTTCGATAGTGCCCTTTTTTACTGCTGAAAGTGCCTTTTTACTGCTGAAAGTGCCCTTTTTCAGACCTAAATATGTCCTCTACAAACGTTTACTTAGACGAAAATATCAGCCAAATAGCGCTTGGAATGTCTACAGATGCAAGGAAATGACGGATAATTGTCTTGGGAGACCCTCCCCCCACAACCCCCTCGCAGCGGCGTGCCCCGTCTCCGCAGTAAGAGCCCTCATTTTGCGGTGCCCCCCCCCCCCCCTTTTCAAAATTCCTAGATCTGTGATTGGTAGGCCTACTGCCTACATATCCAATCAATGCAATCATACATAGGCCTACACAGATTTGGGATTGTCTCTTCGGCGCTTTGTTTATTTACCCCATTAATTCATTTAGTCGCCGATGCATAATTTTGAGATTGACTAGCTTTTTCTCGGAGGGGGGGGCACTCCCCCAACATTTACAAACTTACAACACAACCTATACTTAAACATGCATTATGCAAGAGCTAAATCTAATTATTGCAAGTCTTTATTAAAATTTAGGCTTCAGATGTCATAGAAATTATAAATTAGATCTTTATTTATACAACAAGCACAAATTCAACTCTGTAGACCCACGGAAGGCTTGGATTCAGCTTGGATAAACTGGATTTCGTTGACTGATTTAATTATAAATGGCGTCGTGAGAGGAGATTCACCGTTACGTTGACGTCATACTCCCGGATCGAGGCTAAATGATAGAGTGTATGAGGCGAGCCCGCTGTTGAGCGAGGGCTTAATAATATCAATAAAAATATTTTTTTTATTTCCCCAATATGCACGACGCCACTGGTGTATACCTATAGATTTATCATAATTGTATTATAATATTATGTCCTATATTCAATTGATTTAATGCATGTCCAAAATACAAGTAAGAATGAAAATTTACCCTCTCACTCATTTTGTCCAATTGTTATAAAAATCCAAAAAGGTAAAACACAAATTCGGATATGATGTAGGTGGAGTTAACGCCTGTCAATCAAACGATCGGCCATACTAAGAATCTGTGGAGACGGAATTCAATCCCATTTCTCGTCAAAAATTACTCTGGTGATAACTATGTTCAGAATAAAGTAATTTGACTGAAATTTTCAATATATTCTTCTTCCATCGTCTATTTTTGAACGTCTTCTTGCATATTGGATTGTTATTAAGAAAGGACAATCTTATAGTGTTTCACCTGCATAGCCCATGGGAAATTTTTAAACATGGGCCTTTATGGCGACCTATAAATATATATTATCTAGTAAGGAAAATTTAATTTCCTTTGTCCTCATTTTAGACTTCACAAAGAATAGGTATGCTTTAAAGCCCAATATAATGTTCAATATGGGACCAATTTGGTTTTTTGTCACCTGTGTACAGTGTATAATAAATAACTTATTGGTGTCGAGTTCTATGTCTATTAGTATGCGCACATATGGTTATTTATGTGACAGTTGGGCGCCACAGGGTCTTATAATCATAATATACCATCAACTTTTTTTTTTAAAGTTGATATTGTGGATTACTATATTTTATACATAGAAAGATTGGGATTTTTTCTTTATTTTAATCACAAATCCCAACGTACAGTTAAATCTAAGTATGAATCCCTAAATCAGGGGGAAAATATCGTTCCACCTGTAGTACGTTTTATATAGCGGCAAAAATGGGATCAAATGACGATCATAGTTTCAAATGCTAGGGTTGCACGGTTGTGGTCTCTTCTAAATATTTATGAATGGACTTTTGAGTTATGTATCTTACTTATGTGTTTAAGAGGCATTATGGAAGATTAAATAATTAACACAACATTAGCTAAAAATAGATAACATAAGCTGTCAATTAACACAACATTAGTTAAAAATAGATAACATAAAGAGAATATGCTGCAACTTTCATTCATATTACTCCAGTCTGAATCGAGAAAACAAAATTTCATAAACGCTGTAGCCTCGATAGTCATTGTTGCCGTTGTTGCGATAATAAAAAAAGGTATCGATTATCCACTTTTAAAGTTACTCATGAACAACCGCTGTATCGGAGATCGGATTAAAGTCTTGTCATGTTAGTAAATGTCTAATAAAAAGTTTATATCAAATTTAAAGAGAAAAGAAAGATACACAATAGCGATATTTAGCTCTTGCATAATGTATGTTTAATCGTTCAGATTTGTTAAAATAACGTATATATCTGTGAATCCCAGGAAGGGGCAAATATACAGACGTACTTGGGAAAACTTATGCTCTTTTGGTTGCTGTTTTTCAGGTCAAGAAAGATATCGAAGTATGACCACATCTTACTTTCGTGGAGTCAACGGCTGTTTAATAATGTATAATATAAACAACATCAATTCCTTTGAGAATGTTCCAAACTGGTAAGAATAATTACATTACAAAATAGAAATGAAACGTCATAATCAATTATCATAAATAATTTCAAATCTACCCAGTAACCTGATTTTTGACAAACATGAACACATGGACAGACTGGACGAAAACTTTAATGGCAGTCGTCGGCGTTTACCCCTTGCTGCTACATTTTGTTTAATTCATGGGAATTTGTCTAAAGCTTGTTTCTTTATTTTCGAAGAAATAATCTCATTTATTTACATTTTGAATAAGACTGAAAGTCCTCGGAATTTGTTTATGGCTTGTACTTCTACATTTTAACAACAATATATATACTTTAAGCAAGAGGCAAGAATAAAAAAAAAATGTCCCAAGAGTCTTTAATGTTCTATTGATTTTTCTTGCAGGATTGAAACATTGGAGAATCACACATGCAAGAATAACCTCACAACCATATTGGCAGGAACTCGAAGCAAAACATCAGGCGATACACAAGTACCAGAAGCTAGAGCGCATAAAATGTCCGATTATCTAGAAGTACCATGTGTTCAAATTGACTTGGATAACGTTTCAAATATCATCGAAGTGTTCGAGCACTTTGTTGACATCATGATGGACAAATATCGCATAACAGATTCAAGTACAGTTGAACTAACAAGGACGTTAGACGATGTGGTACCGGGCAAAAAAAGATTCGAGTGTGTATGTTGAAACAAAGAACAAAATTGACCTTCCAAGTTGTTTTCTTGGTTTATCACACCAGCGTGGGAGGAGGCACCATTTAACACCACCCAACCTCCTCAGTGGTTGCGCACTGACACTATATGTATAATAATGTGTTAAGATACATAAATCTCAATTGTGCACTGACTCGGTGTTGCTACGTACAATGACCATGTTGTAGATATGAGTTTTTGTATTGTACATTCTGTATATATACGCTCACGATGTCATGTGAACTCATTAAAGGTCAACATTATTATATCGTCGCCCCTGACCGCCCGTTCATAATGGTTTATGGACTCTCTAAAGGTCTAAATTTTTATCACAAAAATTTCAGAGAGGTTTGATGTTGGCACCATTGAATTTCACAATCCCGGTACCCACAAATTTTAGTTCGCCTATTTACAGCGATTCCCTCCCGGCCCCTTTTCTCCCCAATTGCATGTCCATTTTTGTTGAATGGACGAAGAGGGTTTGAATTAACATTTTCTGCCAGGTTTTGGTAAATATTCATGATTTTGAGGCGGAAGGATAACGGGGTTATCAGGTTGGCTATGGTGATATGTACGGCAATTAGTGACATGTGTTAGTACGCTTCTTCAAGTTGGTGTAAATTTCGGTGGTAAACCTCATACAAATCTTAGTGCAAAAGACATGACCATTTGTTCCTCTGTCTGTAGCGAAAAACATTCAGCCGACAAAAATTTTGGGAAAAGTTGGAGGTTGGCAAAGAGGCCAGAATTAACATTGAAGTCGGCGGGGAAATTAATGGTGACCAACCACCACCTGTATGATCTTAAATTCTTGCCCATGACAGTTTGTAGCCTTCTAGAGGTCACAGTTTAATTCGATTTCGAGTAACGTTGAAATATATCGCGGATGAATTCTATTCACTTACCATAAATATATGCATTCGCTCTTTACGCAAATAGTAGCAAGGCAGATTTTTCTTGTTCACATTTCTGATGAAGTATAGGGACCCTGGGCGAATTTCGTTTCAGAGTTATACCCCCTTTAGCTATGATAGAGGGTTACCGCTTTTAAACCGATCTTGTTCAAATTTGGTGTCGATCATTAATGTCATGATTTTATTTACAGCGGTCCGTTCTGAGGGACTTTAAAGTCTTATTCAATAGTCCCAAGGTTTTTTTGCTTGCAGACCGTCTAAGAGGTCCGATTTTGAAGAAACTTAAAATTGATGTCTATAGACCTTAGTTCTTGTCGATATTGGCGCATATGGGACCATAACTTTATGGATTATGGACCTTGACAGTACGAAAAATCAATTTTCACCTGTCCATCCATCTCTTGCAAAATGTGAGCGGATCTTGCACTGTGGCTGTACACAAATGGTTTGGCGTTTAATTTGTTCGGGAAGATATTACGTGAAATATGTTTATATTATGTGTTACTGTCAATAGAATCTGGAAGTAAGGTTTAAACACTTGACATAAGATCTTAGATAAACAGTGTAAGAAACTATATCGATATAATACTTAGAGTAAATCATCCCGTGTACAATGTAATTTGGTTCCTAAATTCATACATGCATTTTATCGAATCTTGAACTTCATATCTCATATTTAGTGTTAATGTAATTAAACACTGTGATATTTTATATATTTATTATTAATATACATTCTTGTCATTTAGTAAAAACATGTGTGTTATTGTTTGTTTATCATTATTGTTTAGTTTTAAGGGTGTGTTTGATTGTTTGTTTATCATTATTGTTTAGTTTTAAGGGTGTGTTTGATTCGGGGGGGGGGGGGGAACCGAATCTTCATTCGGTTTTAATATAAAATAAAATGGGGTTTAACGTCAGACTTTTCTAAAACAAAGTAGTCTGATTCTGCCAGTAGACGGGCGCCACAAGGCCTTCTTATTTCGAATTCCAACTGTTAGCCCCATCCGAAAAACTAGACCCCACTCCTTTTTGAACGAATGAAAAACGTAACCCCCAGAAAAACTACAACGCGCGACTACAATATGTTTAAAAGAAGAATTAATGATCGCAAGAAATAGAAAAACGCCCACGCTGGTTATATGTCTTGGCCAAATCTTATCCGAAAGGAAAAAATGGATATAGATCAAATTTGATAAGGATGCCTTCTTGATAACTGATCTCTGTCGCGTTCATAAATTTGAAAAATTCTGTTAAAAGCTGTTGTCTGTTGGCAAAAGTGGGACTACTCTGGAAGGGGGACTTGCGGGACACTGCATATCGACGCGGTCCATCTACCAACCAGAGAGAGAGAGAGAGAGGGGAGAGGGGGGGGGGAGAAATGGGTTTAACGTCCACTCTACACAAACAAGGCCATTTCGGGACTAACACATGGTTCAATTTTATTTCATTTATTCGCTTGCGCACAGGGGTCTTTAGCAGTGGGAGGAAACCGGATGACACGGAGGAAACCTGGGGACACGGAGAAAACCCACGAGGTTGGAAATGCGACCCTACTTCTTTCCACGTATAACCGGCAATTAACCCAATGACAGATATTATGATACAACACGCACGGGTGGACATAGGTGACGGCATTATACACCCACACTGAAAAACGTAGGCCTAAAAATAGGAATCAAACATGTACAAAATAGCATTTTTAACAACATATATTCTGCCTGTTTTATTTTAATTGAGCAATAATAGCTTTACAAAAGTCTGGTAAGTCTGCTGGAAGTCGCGAAGTTATCATGTTTCCATCCACAACCACTGATTTATCTTCATACAAACCTCTGTATATAAAAAAGAAAAGGTTAGGCATCTATATGTGCAAATGTGTCTCACGTCACAGGGTCAAAAGTATTTCGTATAACCTATGGCGTGACCTATCGCAACAACCAATCAGATCCTCATGTAGTGTAGGCCATCGAAAGTATAACAAGCCAACAGTGAGGCTGATGTCCCCCACCGAAATCCCAAAATAAATAGAAGACACATATTAATTAATCGCACATTTATTTTTTTCAATGTATCGAGCAATCAAACTGTACACGAAGTGTCATCCAAAAGTGTTTTATAAAGAAAAATGCTAAAACCGACGAGAAAAATGAAAATGTACCCTAGTTAGGGGGACCCTAAAGGCAGACAAAAGGGCCCCTCTGGCCAAGGGAAAGGGCCCTCGTGTCCAAGTCAATCGTTTCTATACACTGTTACTGTCGAATCGATTACTAAATGAGAATGCAGTCATTGTATTGGCATAAAAATCATCAATCAAGATGAACCTAAGTTATCTTGTCCCAAAGTATCAACCAATCAAATTGCTTATCTCTGCTTACCCTAAGCGGAAAATGCTCATCTTCGAACTCCATCAAGGCATTGACCTAATAAGCATATACACCAAGTTTGAACATTTTAACTCAATTAGAAGGAGAGTTATTGTGTTCCAAAGTCTCGACTACTCTCGACCAATCAAATTGCGTATCGCTCTGCTTACCTTGAGCAGAAAATGCTCATTATCGAACTTAGTCAAGGTATTACTGTAATGAAACTATACACCAAGTTTCATCACTCTCACTTAATTAGAACTAAAGTTATCGTGTCCCAAAGCATCAACCAATCAAATTGCTTATCTCTGCTTACCCTAAGTGGAAAATGCTCATCTTCGAACTCCATCAAGGCATTGACCTTATAAGCATATACACCAAGTTTGAACATTTTTACTCAATTGGAAGGAGAGTTATTGTGTTCCAAAGTCTCGACCAATCAAATTGCGTATCGCTCTGCTTACCCTGAGCAGAAAATGCTCATTATCGAACTTAGTCAAGGTATTACTGTAATGAAACTATACACCAAGTTTCATCACACTTACTTAATTAGAACTAAAGTTATCGTGTCCCAAAGCATCAACCAAAATTGCTTATCTCTGCTTACCCTAAGTGGAAAATGCTCATCTTCGAACTCCATAAAGGCATTGACCTTATAAGCATATACACCAAGTTTGAACATTTTTACTCAATTAGAAGAAGAGTTATTGTGTTCCAAAGTCTCGACCAATCAAATTGCGTATCGCTCTGCTTACCCTGAGCAGAAAATGCTCATTATCGAACTTAGTCAAGGTATTACTGTAATGAAACTATACATCAAGTTTCATCACACTTACTTAATTAGAAGGAGAGTTATTGTGTTCCAAATTCTCGACCAATCAAATTGCATATCGCTCTGCTTACCCTAAGCGGAAAATGCTCATCTTCGAACTCCATCAAGGCATTGACCTAATAAGCATATACACCAAGTTTGAACATTTTAACTCAATTAGAAGGAGAGTTATTGTGTTCCAAAGTCTCGACCAATCAAATTGCTCTGTTTACCCTGAGCGGAAAATGCTCATTATCGAACTTAGTCAAGGTATTACTGTAATGAAACTATACACTAAGTTTCATCACTCTCACTTAATTAGAACTAAAGTTATCGTGTCCCAAAGCATCAACCAATCAAATTGCTTATCTCTGCTTACCCTAAGCGGAAAATGCTCATCTTTGAACTCCATCAAGGCAATGACCTAATAAACACATACACCAAGTTTGAACAATCTAGCTCAATTAGGAAGAGAGTTATTGTGTCCCAAAAAGTGTGACGGACAGACGGACAGACAGACAGACAGACAGACAGACAGACGGACGGACGAACCCATTTTAATAGTCCCCCAACTTTCTTCGAAAGGCGGGGGACAAAAAACGAAAAATTACATAAAGAATACATTATGAAAGAGCCATATCTGCCTATTGAAGTTCTTTTTTTCCCAGATTCAAATGTTATAGTTATTGTCTGGACATTTCTCCATGAACTATAGCTGAAAAGGGCAATTTTTTAAAACTTTCTTTGGGGAAAGGTGGGATCAAGTGTCCCGACCATTGAGTTATTTCACTACCACAAATTAGAAGATAACTCCGCATTTAGCTATCAAACATTCTGAATTTCAAGACGAGTTTTCTTATGCCAAGAACAGAGCAAATAGTGGGGCTGCACGTTGAACAGTTAGCTTGGGCCTACTATATTCGATATTCTGAAGAGAAGCATGGGAGATCCTTTAGCATAGATATTAATATGTACATAAATCATATGTGTTTAATATACTTCCTGACTAATTTGAAATGGGACTTACATGTGTTTAGTATTAGCGTTACATGGGTAGGAACAAAATGACGATCCAAGAAATCTGAATACTTCACAAATAACCCTGACCATGTTAATTGATAGGGAATAAAGACATAAACTGTTGCCGTATAAAATCAGATCCATAAACATGTATACTTACCCTGCATTTTCAACATCATCTTTGATGGCAACAAAACATGTCAATCTTTTTCCTTGAAGTATTTTTGCCGAACAGAACATCCAAGCCCCATGGCATATAGCAGCCACTGGTCGACCTGACGATAAATATATTATAATTTCTTTAAACTGACAAGTGTTTGTACATGTGGTTGTTGCCGCATAACAATAAAACATGAATGACCTTTCAAACAATCTTTTTCATCAGTCCGTTAGTGAGCTATGGCGGCCACGCTTATTTTGACCGAAGTCACCAAAAATAGAATTGGCCACATTTCCGAAACCGTTAGTCCAGTCAAGCTCAAATTTTCAGTCTGGAAAATTGGAGTGTATATTAGGCGGGGTATATACGACAACCGACAATTAAAAGGGAGGTAACAATATAACATTGCGAGAGATAAAAACAAAAAAATGCGACGTTTTTCGTACAAGCAGTGTGGTTCAAATTTTTACGAAGTTTGAACCCAACCTTCATTGATGTAAGAGTCCACAAACTAAAAACCTGATTTTTCGTATAATCACGGGCCATAATTCATGATGTTTCGATCCGATACATGCCAATATCGAACGGAACCGGGATATTTTGGAGATAAACCTATATTTCAAGTTTCGTCAATATCAGATAATAATTGTGACCTGCAGGGTGGGCACAAACAATTGTGGTCGGACAGGGGCAACGGCGGAAGGAGAGACGTCCGGGTGGACAGGGGTGTCGACAATATAAAAATGTTGCAGGCCTATGTGTGCCTATAGAAATTGTTTATCGAAACAAATTACGTGCATTTTATAAGATATTATAGTTTTACCTGAATGTTTGACCAATGTTCAATCAAAATTTTGTATAATTGGCAATCATGGACATTTGGTAACAATTACGAAGAGTTTATATAAGAACTTACCAGCTTCATATACACCTTTAACTAGATCCAAAAAACGCTTATCTCTTCTCCAATAATCCGGGGCGAATCCTCCAGGTATAATCAAAGCATCAAGGTCCTGAAAATAGATTTTTTTCTCCACATATCGGTAATCCTGGAATGTTGCTTATATCCGCTAGAAATACCTAGACTTTAGGAAACAAATGTGAAAGTAGAAACTGTACAAACCACTGTAATAAAAGAGATCTGAAAACTCGGTGACATTCTAATCTGCGGGATATATTATTATGGCGGAAAACCAACATCCGTCCCAAGCTCAGACAGATATGCAGTCTTGAATTTTTAAGTAGGCACTTTACAAACAGTGTAATAAAAGAGATCCCAAAACACGTTCTGCGGGCAGAAACACTCAATATATATTTGCAATTCAAGTACATCATAATTTACGTGTTAATTGTATGTTGGTAAGGTTCAAGAACCAATCCTAAATATTTTGGTAAAGCCAAAACATGATGCGTAATGAACTAAATGCATCAGAAAAAGGTAAACATTATACTTGATATTGGAATTAATCATACACCCAGCGAATTTATGGGTAACATTACTTGCCTGAACTTTGATATCATCTATTCCATATGCTGCTTTACATGGGTAAGAATGTTTACTGTTGTAGACTTTATCTTTTTCTGGCCCTATTGTAAAGGTGTTGAACCCCTCCTCCTTTAATCTATAATATGGATACCACAACTACAAACAAAAAATATAAAAACATTCATTTGAACTAATTAATTATTGGTGGACATCGTCGAGCCTGTAATTAAAGGGTCTGTGGCCGGAACGGCTAGATTTTGTTATTTTCATTTTATGTGTAAGCTTCGTAATTCATTACATTTTCGTAGGCACAAGTATTTGGTGAATTTATCTTTATTTAATCTTGTTCTATGATTAATTTGGAATCATTACCAATTTAAATTTTATATGTGCCTAATTATGTTTAATGATGCCGAGTAATTATATGAGATGTCATTATCCCATTGTTTAGCATAGGCAAGCATTTTGATTTCATCGGCAAGAATCGGCAGTAGATTATTTTCATGATTTTATTGTCTATATTTGTTTGGAATGTTTTCCCGAAGCAGTGCCTATTCGTATTTTTATTGTGCCTTAATCGTGCCAGTAATTAAAATCCTTTTTGTATTTTAATTATTGAGTGAATGTAGGGTTGATCCAAGGGAGATAATTTGATTATGTAAAATTTGCTATTTTTGTAATTTTGTTTGTACGTGTTCAATTTATATAATTTGTATTATTCTATTGTTCCAAAACTTAGAATATATTGTATTATCATCGCCTGTATTTTGTTTTAGTTGAGGCGGGGGTTCGTTATTTTATATTGTTCGATATAAGTATGCCATTCACTTTTGCGTAGCGTACTGTAAATATATATGGCTTCGCTTACAGTTGAATTGATCTTGTCTGACTACTCAATACGTCATATTATTAGACTGAAGAGACGGATTCGTGGAAGTTGTTTTGTACTTGAGGTGTTATGTTTGATTGTATTTTATTTCAATGAGAATTTTGATGCAGGTTGTAACTGATATTTATTTATTAAACTGAATTGTTGAAGACGTTGTTTTTCTACATTGTTAGAGACGTTGGCAAGACGTCCCGTCCCATTCATTCCGAATTACCCGAACTGCTGCTGGCTAATCCCCTACCGAACGAATATTCAATATTCACAATATAATTTCTTAAGACTGACGGTGTGCGGGTAACACTAAGTTTTAAAATGGTGGCAGAGGTGGGATTTTCCATCAGAGAGTGAAGGGTAATAATTAGAGTTTTATCGAAGATTTTAACGATTTTTGAGATTGAAGGTAGTTGATGATGTCTTCTAATAGCCGACCGAGTCCCCGGGAGTTGAGTGACGCTGTTGAAAATCTGCAGAGATCTTATCAACGAGACATCGAAACTTTAGAGAGAATGCTAGCAGATTGCAGTGTCGGTACCAGACGCAATCCTACACCAGCACCTATGGTATTAGCGTCAGACACCTTTGCAACACCAACATTCTCGTTGCATGGAGACAACCGTCACAGTATGCTGCGGGATTCCACACTTCCTGTTAATGCAACTCAGAGTGTACGTCACTTTGAGAATAATGCATCAACGCCACTGACATTTGCTATGCCGCGTGTCAGGGAATCCACACTAACAGATTATCTTGGTGAAAGAAACGGTGCTTCTCAGAGACCAACACATCCAGTTGATTCTTTTCGACGCTTTTCTAGTCGCATACAGAATAATGCACCATTCTCTGCACCTGGAAATTCAACCGGGATATCACCAAGGCTGTTGGCAGAACATCCCATCTTGAAGCGAACATCTACAAGGTTAGTTCCTGATCAAGAAAATGCCGCGGATAGTAACATGCATAATGAGGTACTTGGAACTTCCCGTATGCATCCAGCACATGGTGTTGACATACCAGCAGCTGCATATAACAGTAGAAGAAATAAACCTATAGCAATGCCCCCCAAATATGATGGTGAGGCACGGCTACAAGATTATTTTATCCAGTTCGAGGTCACAGCTCAGATTAACGGCTGGAATGAAGATGAAAAAGCCCAGTTCTTGGCTATTAGCTTGACTGGCAAGGCAAGTGACATTTTCAGCACAATGAAAACTTCAGACATACACAGCTATAGTCAATTAAAAGCTGCCCTCCAACAAAAATTTGAGCCTCCTGAACTTGCAAATTTGAGCAAGGTACGACTGCGTGACCGACGCAGAGAAACTAATGAGAACCTTTCTGATTATGCACAGGCTATACGTCGTCTGGTTAAATTGGCGTATCCCACGGGGAGCGAGGCAATGTTAGAGGAGATTGCCAAAGATCACTTTGTACAACACATTGGCAATACACAGATGCGCATGCATATATGTCAGGCAAAGCCTACCGATCTTAATACAGCTCTGCATCATGCCATGGAATTGGAGGCAATACTTTCTTCTGACGATACTAAACAACGATCAGCAAATACAGCCTCGTCTAAGCCTGCCAAAGCAGCCAAGAAGAAAGAGACCCAGGAGTCAGATGAAATAAAAGAACTGAAAAATGTGATAAAGAAATTAGAGGAACAGATGACAGAATTGACAGATAGGTTTCGAGAAACTGAACAGAAGAGACTAGATGAAATTGCTCAATTACAGAGAGAAAGAGGGAATAGGGGACGAGATTTTTCAAATGTGACCTGTTTTAAATGTTTTGAGTCGGGCCACTATGCAACGTCCTGCCCTCAGAGATCAAATATTACACGAAACAATAATCACCATGACACAGGTAATCAAGATGAATCGAGTATTCCCCAGAGAAGGATTAGCGTTGTTAGTCCTGCAACATCTGGACTTTTTATAGATGGTTCACTTGAGGGCTTTAACTCGGAAATATTAGTTGATACCGGAGCCAGCCTATCAATGTGTTCATGTGACACGTACAATGAATTCGAAGACAAGCCCGAATTGCTTCCAGTAAATTGCCAAATCACACAGGCTGATGGTTCGCCATTGAATGTCATCGGGAGAGCGATGATGAGTTTGAGTATAGGTGGATCTGATATTAAGTCCCCTTTTGCTGTGGTGGATATGCCAACTCCAGTTATACTGGGACTTGACTTCGCCAAGTATGCCAATGTCATCATCAATGTTCCGAAGTCTGAGATTTATCTAGATGGTGATATCTTTTCTTGTGTTGTTAAGGGTGGTATTGGAGTTTGTCGTGTCAAAATGACTGAAGACATAACTGTACTTCCAGAAAGTGAGCAATTGATAAATGGTAAAGCCGATATTCCTGATGATGCCGTTATATTGGGTGATAGTATTGTAGAACCGTTAAAGGACCCGCCGTCTGAGCTTCCGCTAGTTGGTAGAAGTCTTACGCAATTGGGATCAGACGGGTTTGTCCCTGTAAGATTATACAACCCAACACGTGAAATTACAACTCTAAAGAAGGGAACTACAATAGCTCTCTTACAAGATGTCGATAGAGTTGATACTCACGTTACGATGAATCAAGACGGAGTTCCTTTTGATCCATTGGTGTCTAACTTATTAAATGACTGTAAAGGACGTTTAACTGCAGACCAATTTGCACAAGCAGCCGACATGCTTTCGCGGAATTTAGACGTATTTGCGAAGGATAACGACGATGTTGGTAGAACATCTGCCATACAACATACCATTAATACCGGCGATGCGTCTCCAATAAGGCAACAACCAAGGAGATTACCATATCAAGCCAAGGAGGAGGTTCGTAAACACCTTCTTGATATGACAAGAAGAGATATGATAGAGCCAGCCTCTGGGCCTTGGTCGGCACCAATTGTATTAGTGAAGAAAAAAGATGGCTCAACCAGATTCTGTGTTGACTATAGGCAGCTGAATAAAGTGACTATAAAAGATGCCTATCCGTTGCCCAGAATCGATGATTCGATTGATTGTTTATCGGGTTCATCATGGTTTTCGTGCATCGATCTACAGAGCGGATTTTTTCAGGTTGAGGTTGATGAATCTGATAGACCGAAAACAGCCTTTACAACACCATTTGGTATTTATCAATTCAAGGTAATGCCAATGGGACTTTCCAATAGTCCTGCAACGTTTGAACGATTAATGGAGACCACACTAACTGGACTGCATTGGCAAACCTGTCTGATATACCTAGATGATGTTATCGTGTTTTCTGCAACTTTTCAGGAGCACATTTTAAGATTGGAAGAAGTCCTTCAGAGACTGCGGGACGTCGGATTGAAACTGAAACCCAACAAGAGTCAGTTGTTCAGGCCTGAGGTTGTTTACCTAGGGCACACGATTAGCTGTGATGGTGTTTCTACAGATATATCCAAGACATCAGCAGTTGCTGAGTGGGAAACCCCCAAATGTGTCTCAGAAGTTAGAAGCTTCTTAGGTTTCTGCTCTTATTATAGGCGTTTTGTCAAAGATTTTGCCTCTATGGCAGAACCCCTCCATAGATTAACAGATAAAGGTTCCACGTTTCAATGGAGTTCGTATTGCCAAGAAGCCTTTGATGCCCTAAGGAATTGTTTATCTACAGCTCCTGTCTTGAAGCATCCGGATCCGAAAGCTGAATTCATACTTGACACTGACGCTAGTGATGTCGGCCTTGGAGCAGTTTTGTCACAGTGTGATGAGGATGGGTACGAGAGAGTGGTTGCATACGCCAGTAAAGCTATAGGGAAGTGTCAGCGGAATTATTGCACGACAAGGAAAGAACTCCTTGCTGTTGTTGTTTTCCTCCAGCATTTCAGACCTTACCTTTATGGGCAACAATTTCTATTGCGTACGGATCACGCCTCATTGCGTTGGATAATGCGCTTCAAGGACCCACAGGGTCAATTAGCACGTTGGTTACAGGTTATTTCTGAATTTGACTTTCGAATTGAGCACAGGCCTGGAAAATTACATGGGAATGCTGATGGGTTATCTCGAAAACACTGTAAAAAGTGTTGGTGCTTCGACGAAGATGATTCCAACGAAAATGAACGACCTGTTCTTCGTCTACAGCTCCTGCCTGATAATACCGAAATAGCTGATGCTCAAACTAAAGACTCCGTAAGTTCTTACGTGGTTCGAAACTGGAAAACCCAAGTGGGACGAGATCTCAGGAAAACATCCTGATCTGAAATCCCTTTGGTCACAGTGGAAACTTTTAGCTGTTAGAGAGAATGTTCTTGTTCGTAAGTGGATTGTTTTACCTGACGAAAGTGAGATACTAAAGACGGTTGTTCCTAGATCTATGCGAGAAGGAATACTGAAAAGATGTCATGATGAAGAGACTGGAGGTCATTTAGGAGCAGACAAGACTCACTCCAAAATCGCCCAATTTTATTACTGGCCAGGTCTGAGAGATGATGTGCGCCATTGGGTGAAGACTTGTGTGTCTTGCGCTAAGAGGAAAGCCCCCTGTAAGCGCTCCCATGCACCTCTACAACCTTCAAGCAGTGGTTATCCAATGGAGCGTATTGCGATCGACATAATGGGACCCCTTCCTGAATCTTATAATGGTAATAAATATATTGTGGTAATCCAAGATTACTTTACTAAATGGGTTGAGGCGATTCCGATGAAGGATATGAGAGCTGAAACCGTGGCAAATGCATTGCTTTCTGTCATATTACGTTTTGGAGTACCTGGTACCATCCATTCAGACCAAGGCAGCCAATTCGAATCTGACCTGTTTCGTCATTTATGTAAACTTATGGGTACTACCAAAACAAGGACTACTCCATATTATCCTGCTTCAGATGGCCAAGTTGAGAGGTACAACCGTACCTTACAGTCAATGCTTAGCCATTATGTCGAGGAATTTCAACGCGACTGGGACACTCATATAGATACAGTCTGCCTCGCGTATAGATCTTGCGATCACGAGTCATCTGGATTTTCCCCAAATAAATTAATGCTTGGCAGGGAGGTAAATCTTCCTGTTAACATGCTTGCCGGACGACCCCCAGGGAATCTATTCACCCCTGTTGAATGGGTGAATGATTTTATTCGTCGCATGGATGCTGTACATGAATCTGCCAGACAAAATTTATCATCAAGTGCCCGCAGAGCAAAGAAACGTTATGATCAACACAGCTTACAAAATGATTTTGCTGTGGGGAGTCAAGTTTGGATCTATATTCCTAGGAAGAGAGTGGGGATTTCTCACAAACTTCAACAATTTTGGACAGGTCCTTACACAGTCAGAAAGAAATTGTCAGATCTTGTTTATTTAGTTCAGCATAATGAACTTGGTTCGAAAATGATTGTTCATCACAATAAGTTAAAAATCTTTCATACTCGACAAAACATCGGAACAGATTCCATTGAAAACACAGTTGTATCTACTAGTGACTTGGGCGTAGATCCTGCTGCTGCTCCTCAGGATCCTGTTGATGATTTGTTGTTGGAAGATGACTTAAATGATTTACAAATGTTATCCGATTCATTTCTCAAAGAGAATCAGATAAACCTTCCAAATTCTAGCGAGGTTAGGACGAGAACACGAGTTATACGGCCTCCCATGCGCTATGCTGATGATTGTTAATTGTACTTTACGAGTTGTGCTGTTGTTGATTTGGTGTTTTATTGATGTTTTGAAGATTACTTTTGATTACTCATCGTATTGTTACTGGTTCCGGTGTTTGAAGTTTTGGCCTATCTACTTTCCGGATGAGGAGATACAATTCCAGCTGGAGAAATGACAGAGGACGATCCCCGAGACGTAGGAGAGATAATAGGGACGAGAAGAGGTCGGAGAAGCCATATCCTTACGAATGTGTTGAATGTAGATCGTCTTTAGCCGAAAAAAGGGAACTCTCGGAGCACCAGGACAAGTATCACAAGGATGAGTGTAATTGTCTGAATTGCCCCATAGAGGATTGCCAGGAGAAGTGCAAAATACCTTATAACTGGCGTAGACATCTTGCAACTCATCTACCTAAAACTTCAAGAGCCAATGAGATTTATGCCCAGATGGTCGTGGACGGGGTTAGTAAAGCTAAAACAGACCAGCGCCGAACGCCTGATCGAATTGTTAGAGCTCCAACTTCTACCATTACAAGCAAATCTCTTGGATCATCTCCTGAAAATATAGTAGACTGGGGTGCCACACAACGTAGAGTATGTCATGTCTCTAACAAATCTCTTGATGCTTTTATGCATGTTCCAATAATCAATCCTATGGTTTCATCGATACCGTCATCGAGTCTGTCGCCTGTTCGTATGGAATCAACCAATCTTGACCTACCTCCCAATGGGTTAGCTGATTTGGTACAAACCATGACTTCAACCGCCAGAGCTGATGTTCCAGTCGACTTATCCACCAGCATGTGTAAGAAACCAGAGGAAGCGTGTTACAGTTATTAGAATCGTTAAGCAAGTAGTTATCTGTGATTAGTGCTTGTATTAAAATGAAATCACGGTGTTATACATACGAATATGTAATATGATTTCATAATAGTGTTAGATACACGTGTGATATTTATAGTTTCGAATTACGCGATGTGAAATATTCTGTTGATGGATGTGTCAAGGAACAATAACATTTTTATTACCGCGGTCTTGTCGTTCGAGGACGAACGAGTTTTCGAAGGCGTGTGTAGTGTGGCCGGAACGGCTAGATTTTGTTATTTTCATTTTATGTGTAAGCTTCGTAATTCATTACATTTTCGTAGGCACAAGTATTTGGTGAATTTATCTTTATTTAATCTTGTTCTATGATTAATTTGGAATCATTACCAATTTAAATTTTATATGTGCCTAATTATGTTTAATGATGCCGAGTAATTATATGAGATGTCATTATCCCATTGTTTAGCATAGGCAAGCATTTTGATTTCATCGGCAAGAATCGGCAGTAGATTATTTTCATGATTTTATTGTCTATATTTGTTTGGAATGTTTTCCCGAAGCAGTGCCTATTCGTATTTTTATTGTGCCTTAATCGTGCCAGTAATTAAAATCCTTTTTGTATTTTAATTATTGAGTGAATGTAGGGTTGATCCAAGGGAGATAATTTGATTATGTAAAATTTGCTATTTTTGTAATTTTGTTTGTACGTGTTCAATTTATATAATTTGTATTATTCTATTGTTCCAAAACTTAGAATATATTGTATTATCATCGCCCGTATTTTGTTTTAGTTGAGGCGGGGGTTCGTTATTTTATATTGTTCGATATAAGTATGCCATTCACTTTTGCGTAGCGTACTGTAAATATATATGGCTTCGCTTACAGTTGAATTGATCTTGTCTGACTACTCAATACGTCATATTATTAGACTGAAGAGACGGATTCGTGGAAGTTGTTTTGTACTTGAGGTGTTATGTTTGATTGTATTTTATTTCAATGAGAATTTTGATGCAGGTTGTAACTGATATTTATTTATTAAACTGAATTGTTGAAGACGTTGTTTTTCTACATTGTTAGAGACGTTGGCAAGACGTCCCGTCCCATTCATTCCGAATTACCCGAACTGCTGCTGGCTAATCCCCTACCGAACGAATATTCAATATTCACAATATAATTTCTTAAGACTGACGGTGTGCGGGTAACAGGTCAACCTCGATAATATTTTGGAGATTAACCTGGAAACCGGTGTCCAAAGTTGTATTATGCGGTGTCTGGAAGAAACAGACTTTGTATTTGATAAAATTAATTTGAAGGTGAAATTTACATTTCGTACAGCACATGGGTCATTTACTGTATATATCTGTAAATGAACGTGGATCGATTATCAGGTCACCCAACGAAAAAATTGACCCGAAATCTTAAAAGGGTTACGTGACCGGATAAGCAGTTTTGGCGTTCACGTCCAAACGACTTAATATTCTGAGATGAAATTTTGAGGTAGGGTAAATGTACACCATTCCTCTATATTTTGGCACTTAAATTTTATATATACTTTATTTTTGAATCGGGATAGCCCCTTTAAGAAATAAGAATTAAGAACATTTTCAATATTTTCACACCACCTCTACCTGTGGATACATAGAAGATTTCTTTGAGGGAGCAGTGGATCTGGAGCCCTCTTCATACCCAATATTTAACATAAAGTGCAACTATGTAGTGCATCTAGGCCGCACCCGCAAGTGTAACATACAATTACAGAATATAACCCATATTACTGTTGATGCAAGGGCCAGTGCAAGCTAAATCCGGGACTAAGATGTGTATGCAATGCGAAGAAGAAACTTGTGCTCTGTTGGCAGTGCTGTTTCCGCCTACTTTTCGCCCAACCTCCAAGGTGTCTTTAAGTGGACCACCAATTTGTACACATAAAGTACCACACTGATCAGCAGTGAATATTCGCTAGGCCGCTACAGTCACTGATAAGGACGACATCGACACGACTTAATTATTCCCCCATATTAACTTTTTTCTTTCGACAAATTGAATTCTAAAACATTTTTTGTATGTAAAAGAAAAATAAGTAAAGACGTTTGAAGTATTTGTAGTTAAAAAGTATTTCCTTTTTAGTGTAAATGGGTATTAAAATAAATAAAAGGCATCATTATTTCCGGAGCAATTACGTCTTATGTAAACAATGTACGCGCCATTGAGCCAATGATTGACACCGCGTGATGTCATTGCACGTGTCATCTGTGACAGAGATAATTCTTAAGTAATTCTCTGTGAAACAGATTGATAAAGTACCAATATCTTTAAAGTTATACGCCGAATGTTAATCAATGATTTTAAATGAGTTGACACACGAAAAGTATAGAATAGAATATGACTTGGTATCCTTATTAGAGACGCAAAATATTCGGAAATACTTTTAAATACTTGTCCAATAATTAAGAATTTGTAAACAGCGTTAACCCCAATCCCTAGATGTGTTCGCATTAGTGAAGACAGAGAGAGAACAGTTGTCAATAAAAAGAGGGAGGTTCGTGAAGGATTACCAAAAATGAAATGAATTGAGTTAAACGTCCTACTGTTCTGCTCAAACTGGGCTAATTTGCATCCAACCCAATATTCACAAGGGACCTCGGTTTTACATCCAATCAGCCCCCCCCCCCCCGTCCTACACCACTGACAAAGAGAGGGGGGGGGCGCACGCCGGTAAATCCCGGTGAACTTTCTCATAGGCCAACGCAGGGATCGAACACTGGGCTCCAAGGTTAGCGGACCAACAAACTAATCACTGAGCCACTGTGGCTCCCCGTTTTACCAGAAAGGAGTTTTGAAAATTCAGTTTAAAGTAGTTAAGTCTCTAATCTCAATAGCATCCAAAGTCTTCGACTTTGAAAACACGAATTATTTGTAAATTTAATTCAACATCGGTGTTGTGATCTTACCGGGAAAAGATGGGCTTTTGGTACCGGTATCCAATATTTAAGACAAAATATACATTTTACCATTGGTACACGAATCGCGTAAAATAATGCGTTTCCGTGCCATTTCGGGGTCCGAAGAACGAGACTCAACATATTCCACTAATCATGCCAAACGGTAAAGACATATTCTTATCGGTTGTTGTTGTACTTAGTGTTTAACGCCCGCTTCCACAGAAGGTGATATCGCAGACAAGTTGTCTTATTTTCATTTTAATGATCTTAGCGCACGCGCAGGGGTATTTGCTGTAGGAGGAAACGAGGTTGAGAAGGTGCCCCTATCTCCAAGCTACATACGCTCACACCAGGGGTTGAAACCACAACCGCAAGCCAGAGGTGATCTTAGCGCACGCGCAGGGGTATTTGCTGTGGGAGGAAACGAGGTTGAGAAGGCGCCCCTATCTCCAAGCTACATACGCTCACACCAGTGATCGAAACCACAACCACAAGCCAGACGTGGCCGACCAGCTACAGGTCGACACTCTAGACCAGCCAATCTTATCTGGAGAGCAAATACAATAAATACTGTCGATGTAGACTGGAATAACCAGACGCCAGACCTTGTCATTCGTTAGAGACTTTCTGGCGCATTTCGCCGAACATAACTGATTACAAATAGCAGTAAAACAAAAACGACTGAATGTAAATCAGTTTATATACAGTATATTCTGACTATATTCCATTATTATAAACGTTGCGCCCCGTTTAGTGTCTATTTCTAGGTCTCAAATATCAGCAATTTAGCTCCTTTAAATACAACAAAACAGCCAAATAAGGCGTTATATTATGGGTCATAATAATCAAAAGAATGTGGCCAGGCGGTGGTGAAATATGTAACGAGTGTAAATCAAACTGCTCGGCGTCAATCGTTATTCGGGCTGGATAACCAAGTATCACTGTTTTCCTCTTACTTACTTCCATGTCTTCATAATTAAACTCCACCAATATACCAATGCGTTTTTCAGATGCCATCGTGTTAAAGCGGGGCACAACTACCTCGATAATTAATATTCGTTCATCAATTTATTATGTGAGCAAAGAAAGGTCGGCAGACCTAACACGATCAGCTTTTACTTAGTCTTGCTGAACCGGTTGTTGGGAGTTTGTGGTCGTTCGATTCCGCAATCCGCTTTCTGGACTTTTGTATGATAAAAGAGAGATGCCTTAAGGATTTCAAAAGAAAAACAAACATTGCTCAAATTTGGATGGGAGGGTAGTTCCTAAGCTTGATACGATAATGTAAATCGTCTCGAGTGCTTTCTGCGATTCCTCATGCTGCATGATGCAACATTTTATAAACCATCGATGTGTATAAAATAATTTCCAATCGAATGCACAAAAAGCAATTTTTGATTCATGTAGACCACTATTAATACGATTGTGGGACTAATATCAGTCAAGACGAAACACCGATTCATCTTTAGTACCAGATTTTGTCACTGCAACGATCTTCGTGCCAAATAGAGTGAAATATGTTATTTGGTTTAAAGTTACAATACTGTCACGACAGCTTGATGGGGAAGGGACATAACTCGTGAATATTTCCTTAGGGATCAGAACACGGTTATTTTCATCTGCATTTACTGCAGTTCAACATGCATTATGCAAGAGCTAATTATGCCTATTACAAGTCTTTCTTTAGGCTAAAATGTTATATAAATTATTAATTAGACATTAATTAACTTATCCAGACTATAATCAACTCTCGATGTTAAGGCAAGCCTTTGATATCGACTGCATTAGAATCTTATATCCGCTTAACGCTCATTGTTAATTAAATCAAAAAATGGATAATCGAGACTATGCTTTTTGTCGTACTGACTTTAGTAATGATGACCGAGGCTAGGCGGAAACTTCAACTGCTTAAGTTCTCGGTTCATAGTAGGGGGTGGTGTTATTTTACAAATGTTGATGTTCAAATTCGGGGCTCCCTTCAAAAGTTGTAGTTACCCTACTCATGTGTCAACATATTTTTTGCATTTCTTCCTGATACCCCTAACCCCTGTACATACCCCCTGAAGATAGTGGGGTTAAACTGAGGGCGATAATTTAGATTTCATTAAAAAAATCTTCATTATTTTCCCTGTATAACCTCATCTTGAATCTACATCAAGGTTTTTGGGGTCGCAGAGTTCATTGGTGATGTTAAATTTAAGATTTGAAAATCCAAGATGGCGGTAATATTTCCACAAATTCCATTCGTGTTGATATTTTCGCAGTTTTTAACAACCTGTCTAGCATATTACTGTTACATTTTCTTGTCTATAAAACTTTTTATGTATACTTATCTATATTTGTCAATATATACTCACTTATGTGTACTTATTGTGTGCTTGCAGACTTGCAGACTAAAGTAATACCATAATGGCCTCGCCAAAACCTAAGGCAACTCGCTCTTTAAAATTCAAACGTTTGAAGATCGCCATTGCATGGAGGGGAATGGGAAAACAAGGGAGGTAATTGTGTTATTATTTCCTGTGACAGCCTGTGTCAGTGATTTTAATACCTGTGAAATATTGCCCATGATCGTATAATAGTGAGAAATAATTATGTTTTGACTTTCTTAGAAAATATGAAATTCCCGCTTTAACGGAGACATTAAGGCATTAGAGAAGTGTGCTGACGAGCAGAAAAAGAGGTAACTTCTGTACTTCGAAATTATAGGAAGCAGGGTTCAATTTAGTCTAAAACCAATGAATAGCAAATTTTTGTGACAGATTCACATTTTGGCTAATCAATTCAAAATTTGAATAGCATTTGCTCAGATTTGAGGAGCAGTAAAACGTAGCCTAATCACAAAAATTTGCAATTCTGATTTTTCGGGGTGTAAGTGGATACTTTTTCCACCGAAGTCCGGCCTTTGTTGTACTTGTATACTCCGCTTCAGCTTATGTGTCGATGAAGGAAAAAAAACAAACAAACTAACAGTTACCGTCTCTCCACGATGCCGGACGCACTAATCGTCTAAAACAAAACCACCACGTACTTTAAGTTACACCATTCCAATCGAAATATTTGTAGACGTGGCTTTGCTTGTTTATTTATTTATTTAACAACATCCCCCTCTCCGCCTTCAAAATTTTAACCCGAGAATATGCCATCGTTTCATGCGTCTCGCGAGATGTTTACTTTTAGTTGCCAGTTAAAGGGACAATCCCGATAAGAACAGAGTCTCAAAAATTAAAGTCCGAGCATTTATTAAATTTATGGACCAAAATATAGAGGCATGGTGTATTTACCTTGTCTCAAAATTTCAGCTCAAAATATTGAGTCGTTTTGACGTTAACGTCAACACTGCTTAACCGGACACGTAACCCTTTTAAGTTTCGGGTCATTTTTTCCATTGGGTGACCTGATAATCGATTCCCGTTTCTTGAGAGGTCTATACAGTGAATGACACATGTACTGCACTTGATAACAAAAGGTAAATTTCACCTATATATTATTTTTATAGAAAAAAGTTTGGTTTTATCCCTATACTGTATAATACAACGGTCTCCATTTCCAGATGAAGACTGTCAGGTTTAAGTTATTTACAAGCATATCACAAATATCATGCTAGTTGTTCGGCCTTAGGTAATGGGTTTTAAGGGATTTTAACACAAAATTAAGCAGTTTTATTCCCCAAAAAGTTATCGGGATTGACCCTTTAAGTTAACCAATCATACTATATACTGCGTTGTTTTATTCTATTTTTAGTAACATATTTTATTAAACACGTGTGATTAAAAACGGAATCTGCATTGTCTTCTAGTTATCGGATATATTTAAATAAAAATTGGTTCAAATTAATCACGACCACAACTTGGAATATTAAACAAGTTATTTACAAATTGATTTTTTCGTAAGCCTAATTATACTCCACATTCATCCAAAATATAATCATAATGAATCGCACTTCACAAGTTTGAAAGTAATTTTTGGCTAATGAATAAAATAATTCTATCGCTTTTACCGCGATTTAGGTCGCTTTTTACGATACGATACCGCTTAATGCTCCAATAGCATTTTTTTAAGTTATATTTTTAAAATGTATTAAAATAAACCCCAAAAATAGATTGAACCTATAAACAGTCCTACCTTGTTAAAGAATAATCCTATTAATCCTATAATTCAGTACTGCCAGTTGAGAAATTGGCAAAAATATCATTTTCAACTTCAAATTCAAACGTTTGAAGATGGCCGTCCATGGAGAGGAATGGGAAAACAAGGGGGGTAATTGAGTAACTATTTCCTCAATCACCCTGTGTCACCCTTTATAATGCCCAAAAAAATTTGCCCAGGACCGTATAATAGTGAGTTGACAACCTTTTGAGCAAAAGGCATAGAAATAATTATGTTTTGACTTTCTTAGAAAATGTGAAATTGGAACTTTAAATTGAACCCTGATGGGAAGTTGGGTCCGTTAGCTCTTTCACTATTTCGTCTAATACAACCATTTCGATGCTTTTACCAGTCACAAGTCTGTTTGAACGTTATTACCGACTAAACTTCCCACAATTTGGAAGTAGATAAGCTACTTCTTCTTCTGCTTTCTAGCACGCTTCTCTAATGCCTCGATGTCTCCATAGTTTTCAAGCACTGTTCATCAACGAAGAATTCACTTACCATTTTCCTCTCACCCGGTTAATCTTCAAAGAAATCAAATTTGACTGAGGTCATTTTCACATCATGAAAACTAGCGCTTTCTAACCCCTGTAATCATCACAATATATATTAAACAGTTTGGAATATTCAGAGTTAAATAGTTTAACATTCTTTGTCATGTTTCCTTGCCTAGCGCGTTTGGGTGAGATTCTGGAATCTTGTGTAGAGAGTAAGTATATTCGTGTTGATATATTTGGTAGTGATAGTATATACTATACTGTACGTTGCAAAATAACCAGTGTTCTGAAAGTACATATGCAAAAACTATAAGTGCATTATTTTTAGAACGCCCACTTTGACCAGCTCTAGTTGGTCTCATCAGTTATGATATATTTTTTGAAAGGTATGAGTCCACTGGTTAATCCAGCTGTTTCTATATACAATTCCTCCCTAACCGTTTTCGCACCAAAGAGCGGGTTTCTTTAGGCTTTGGCGAGGTCATTATGGTATTTTAGTTTGCAAGCACACAATAAGCAGTCACATATATGCGAGAATATAAACAAACTCAGCCTACATAGGTGAGAATATTGACAAGTATAGGTGAGTATGTTATGTTATGTAGATAAGTACTCATAAAATGTTTTATAGACAAGAAAATGTAACAGTAAAATGTTAGACATGTCGTTAAACACTGAGAAAATAACATGTATGGAATTTGTGGAAATATTACCGCCATTTTAGATGTTCAAATCTTAAATTTAACATCACCAATGAACTCAGTGACCCCAAAAACCTTTTTAAACAGTCAAGATGCGGTTTTTAATGAATCTAAATTACCACCCACCCACTATCTTCAGGGGGCGTGTACAGGGAGATTAGGAGGATGAGAAAAATTTAAAAAAAAAATGTTCATACAGGGGTAGGATAACTACAACTTTTTGAGGGGGGTCCTAGTTTTTAACTATTATATTATAGTGAGAACTGCTAACTCTTTATCTAATCTCCCATAATGTATATTTAATTATTACAGGGAATTTAGCGTGTAACGTCATGGACTGGTATCGCCTTTTCAAAACAATCTAAAAAGAAAAAAGAAAAAAAGCAGACCTACTTGAGCGTGGAATACGAAATAAGGCTTGGTTCACCACAGACTCTTAACAGACGGGTTAGTTTAAGGGAGCTTTAGGCCAGTAAACTTTTTTTAACCATTTGACTAAAAAACTTGTGCAAAGGAACAAGGAAAAGCCACTACTGCGGCTGGAGTAAGACGGAAGACATCAATTGTGGAACCATTTCTGGCGGGGGGGGGGGGGATGCCTTCCTGAAAAAATGTTTTGCACCTCCGAAAGAAAATTTGCAGATCATAATATCTCTAAAATACGTACCCACTATATAGAGACTGTCGGGTGTGCCCCCTCTATAAAATTCACTGCCCCCTTGAAGCCGGTAAGCTGGCTACGGGCCTGATTTCAAGATGAACGACTTTCGGGCAACGAAATATCCTATTTGACATAAAATCACTCAAAATTGTAATATTTTATTGGTCATATTAACTAACATATACATGTAGACTACGGTATTTTATGTTTCATCTCAAAGGGTCTACCAAATGTGTACACTTCACATTTTGCGTAAAAGGCAAGGGATATTTATAATATAAATGTGCAGCGGAACTAAATAGTAATGTTTAAACCAAGGTCTAAGAAAATCATCATTGAAATCAACGTGAACTCATTTCCCGCCAATTGAATGATAAATCGATGGGTTGTTGTAGTGAGGCAGTAGCAATTATTATGGACCTTATAATCCATGCAATTATCGTACAAATCTGGAGAGAAGCACCCAAATTTGCATAATGGCATTTTAATGGTATAAGTGTCCATTTGGAGCTATTTAAAAGAAATCATTTTGGCCACATTTTCCAGTTTCGAATTCCCGGTTACACGTGACAAGGAATAGGGTCGCCTGTCCAACCTCGTGGGTTTTCTCCGGGTCCTCCGACTAGTGGTAAAGACAAAGACCCCTACGGCTACGCACAAGCGAATTATTGAAATAAAATACTAAAACCAAATGTTAGTCCCTAGGCTAGTTTGTGTCGAGTGGACGTTAAAGCTCCAATAGCATTTTTTTAAGTTATATTTTTAAAATGTATTAAAATAAAGCCCAAAAATAGATTGAACCTATAAACAGTCCTACCTTGTTAAAGAATAATCCTATAAAACCTATAATTCACTATTGCCAGTTGAGAAATTGGCAAAAATATCATTTTCAACTTCAAATTCAAACGTTTGAAGATGGCCGTCCATGCAGAGGAATGGGAAAACAAGGGAGGTAATTGAGTAACTATTTCCTCAATCAGCATGTGGACACAGATCACTAAATATTTCTACGCCGGTACCCACAAATTGTAGGGCCAAGTTATTTTTAGTCTTTCTCTCCCTTTCCCTTTTTCCCCCTTTTGCATGGTGATTTTTGTTTACTTTTTGGTGTAGAATCGAAGAAAAGGGTTTGGAAATACATTTTCTGCCAGGTTTTGGTGAATATTCATGATTTTGAGGCGGAAGGATACAAGAGTTGTGAGGTTGCTTACGTTGAAAGGGGGGGCCGAAAATTGCCTGGTTAGCTGTCTCTACTTCCAGCTTGTATATCTCAAGTTTTTCATGGTGAACCTCATACATGCTTTTGGGCCAGAGTTTGCCACATGTTGCTCCATCTGTGGCAGAAAGCGTTCTACCCAACGAATATTTGGGAAAAAGTTACAGCCGATCTAAGAGACGAGAATTAACATTGAAGTCAATGGGGAAATAATTAGTGATCTGTGGCCTGTCTGTGTATGACAAGGCTGTGACTGATAGGCCTTAGTTTTGAAAATATGATGACTAAATTGTCAAAAAATATGTATAAAGTATTTTGACTACAGAAAAACTATAAAAAAAATTAAATTTAAAAAAAAAAATCAAAGTTTGGAGAAAAATTGTGATTTCACTGCAAATTTCTCAATTTTTAGTTTTTATTTAATTTCTAACAGTAAGAAAAATATTTCTATGTCCAATTTTGGTGTATTCAGCCTCAGAAAGCATAGATAAAGTGAACAACATTGTAATTTCACCTAATTTTGTCTAAAAATCAGGAATATTCCCAAAAAATCTGCAAATTCGCCCATTTCGATGTAGAAATTAATGCCTTCATGCCTACTCAAATTAGTCAAAATTTCTAAAAATGCCCCTTATTTTCATTGCTATTGTAAGTTAGATGGGATCTATAAGTTTGTCAGGTTTAGAAATAGCTGCAGTTTTCCTACAGAAAATTGAAAATTGGCAACACTGAGTTAATAATATACAGCAGATGGGTTTATACAAAATGTTCAAAACAGGGGTTGGCTCAATTTGGCCACCAATTTAGCCAAAAAAGGCATTTTTTTCTTCTTTGAAACATTAAATTCTTGCATTTCCTTCGTGAAAGAAGCAATATCTCAGTCTTTATAGACATTTTTCACCCCACCATTCTGTTTACAGAGGCTATAAATGCCCCACCCCACCCTTTTTATTAATGTGTTTTGAGAGTTTTAATTGCACCTGTGTTGACAATTAAATGATAATAATTGGAATTTGTTGTTGAATTACAGTTAGGAATGTTATTTTACACCAATAAATGGTTATTTTGTACATTTCAAGGATTTCTAATCTTTTTTGTTTAAAGGTAAACTTAGAACCCTGAGACATGTCAGGCCAATAAGACCATAGCCTGATACAAAACTGGTGTAGATGTGTAAATGTCAGCTTAATGGTCAATATTTTCTTATCGAAATCTAGGATTTGTGGTGTTTGTTGCATTTATGTTACTTATAGAACAGTAAAATGTTAATTCTGATCCTTTTCAGGCCTCTTTTATGATGTCAACTCTGTTATAACTACCATTTTGACTTCATTTTTTCAGGCAATTGATGTAAAGGTCCAGACATCTTGATTCAGCACCAGAATTGCAATAAAGATTTGTATGGTGCCTCTGAGCTTTGAGATATTGATAACATTGAACTATTTCCAAATTTGTAAAAATTGTGTATTCTGTGACCCTTTTGTTAGAGAGGGGTGGACATAGGCCAATTATGGCATTTTTTTCTTTCAGCAAGGCCTATTTTAACCATAATTCACATTTATTGCACCTATTTTAGTTTTTATGTTCATATATTAGCCAGGGATGGTAAATCATATCTGTTAGACAGATTCTTTTGGTGATGTTAGCTTTGCAACCAAAGATAAGATTGATTCAGTCATTGACATTTTTAGGGGGTGGGGTTACATGTTTCAGTACAGACCTTTATAATTTCAATCATTGCAACAGTTTTGTGATTTTTCTGTTTGCATATTGTCCAGGGTTTCCAAAAATATATTACTTGCCAGTCTGGCTATCTAAAAAAGTGGAAAATTATTGGTTTTTTGAAAGATGCTACATGTAAATTCTGTACATTTTTCATGACATGACAGTAAAAAAATATATTTTTGAAAAAAAATCCAGATTATGAGTGTTTTCTGTGTAATTTGTTTGTAACTTGTCGTATTTTTTCACAAAACTCAAATACTGCCTTTAATAAGAAAGATTTTTAAATTTTAGCACAAAAGGCCCAGGGACCTGAGATGCACTGCTGTACATAAAGCAGCTTGTATACTTAAAGGGCCATCATTTTTGCAGTTATTCTTTGATTTTGATTTTCTTTCACCGGTGCGTTGCCAGAACATATGGGAAGCATATAAAAAGGGCATTTTGGTGATACCTGGAGTTTCACCCCTATATAGGACACAGATCACTAAATATTTCTACGCCGGTACCCACAAATTGTAGGGCCAAGTTATTTTTAGTCTTTCTCTCCCTTTCCCTTTTTCCCCCTTTTGCATGGTGATTTTTGTTTACTTTTTGGTGTAGAATCGAAGAAAAGGGTTTGGAAATACATTTTCTGCCAGGTTTTGGTGAATATTCATGATTTTGAGGCGGAAGGATACAAGAGTTGTGAGGTTGCTTACGTTGAAAGGGGGGGCCGAAAATTGCCTGGTTAGCTGTCTCTACTTCCAGCTTGTATATCTCAAGTTTTTCATGGTGAACCTCATACATGCTTTTGGGCCAGAGTTTGCCACATGTTGCTCCATCTGTGGCAGAAAGCGTTCTACCCAACGAATATTTGGGAAAAAGTTACAGCCGATCTAAGAGACGAGAATTAACATTGAAGTCAATGGGGAAATAATTAGTGATCTGTGGCCATGTGTCACCCTTTGTAATGCCCCAAAAATTTTGCCCGTGATCGTATAATAGTATAATTAAATTGTTCATTTTACACACGATATGATAAACATTTTATATTTACATCATAAACTTGCATCATAACAGGACTTACATAAAAAAGTAAAACGTCGACTGCTAATGCTACCTTGTATTTTTACTCTCAAACCAAAATGTCTCCCCATTAAATCAGGTTAATTATGGTTATTTTCGAAGTGACATCCATCGTGCGGGATCCGGTATTATAAAAAATCAATTTTGTACACCACTACAATTACATTTTCCTAAAGAACTTTTACAAGAACTGTCTTTTTTGAATGGTAAGCTAATGATTAAATCGGAGAGTATTATCCATATATGGCACAACGTCCTTCAGAGGTCCGCTAGCGCACGTGTTATACAATAGACGTAAATGTTATGGCTGGGAATACTAGAGTTGATGAGAATAAAAAAGCAGACGACACGTCTCCGAAATCTGACAGTCGTGAAATCGAAGGCAATATGAACAGAGCTGATGAAGGCAAGTTATGAAAAAAAATTAATAATCTTTTCAGCATATCAAAACATGATTGGTTTGAAAACGTAGAACGGTCGAAGGCTTACCTTACGAAACTGCATGAGTTACATTGAGTATGAGCACAGCACATGATGAATTGAAATATATCTTAATGGAGATCTAGATCTAATAGTATAATATTTGAAGAATCGTTTTGTCTATTTCTTTGGAACAGCTTGGAATTATTTAATTCATGCTTGGTAATGTCGGCAAGTGACATGTGTTTTTGCTGGGAATCAAACTTAAAATGTCAAAGGTCACGGTACATAGTACATGAACTTGACGCAATACCTCAAAAAACATAGTTTGAGTTCATACAAAGGCCATAGCAGATTGAATAATTATCGAATTGGCAGCCCCTTTAATTGTATTGTTCGCATTCTGCTCACTGTTTATTAATCCTACAGTATTTCAAAACATCTGATTTACTCACCACTGTACTGTTGCGGTGATAAATTTCTGTTTATTCAAGGTCGAAAGGTCAACAACGTGCATTAGATCTTTTCATTGTTATATTATTTTCTCTTGTAGATGTTAAATTAAGATTGATTAACATACATGTAGATTATTTTAGAAATACGACATCATTTGGTGGTGGCTGCACAATTTACCCAATACCTTATAGTACCTAATAGGTAGAAATACGTACTGCATTATTATTATTATATAAAGCAGGGCCTACCTCGTTTCATAATATTTAGGAAAAAAAAATCATAACTTAAAAAGACAAATTACCTCAGTACAATAAGCTATGGCTTATTTATGTTTGTGAAAAAAGGATAATTAATTGGTGTTGCAATATTTAAATTGGCAATTGCAATACTTTGCCTTTGCATAGGTAACCATGACAATAAAATTTACCATATTTTAGACTCAGAATGGCTGAAATATTGTGTTGACCATACCTTAAACCTCACTCCATTCAATATCCTACAACAAATGATGTAATTTCCCTAATAAATTAAGCTGTTTTAGAAAGAGTGCATATATTATTTGTAATTGCACAGTGACATTGGAAATATTACCTTGTGGGAGTAGGTTATTCTTGTTGAACCGGGTAGTATTTTGCTCCTGTTTTAGGCAATCATGGTTCAGCTGTATTTTGGCCTTAAAATTGATACATGTACAGTTTATTTATGATTTTATAATTTATCTTAAAATGTGGAATTCATGGAGAGACTCCGTTGCACATGTTTTTGCATAGAAATGGTTCCACTACTGATGTCTTCCGTCTTACTCCAGCCACAGTAGAATTTTTCCTACAGAGTTCCTTTGCGCAAGTTTTTTTAGTCAAATGACTACAAAAAGTTTACTGGCCTATAGCTCGCTTAATTTACAAATAAACTGGCCCAAAACAGTACTGCACGTAGCTTAACATATACTAATCCAATTCTTATTGAAATAATTAAAGGTGAGGCCTTACCGCATAATTATATGATTTGATGATACCCATCTGCTACGCCAAATTTCAACTGGCCGGTGTCATGGCCGCAAGTTGCATAATACGTCATTAGGCCTACAACATAAACAGCACTATGCAAAGAAAAACTGTTCGGTAACTATTTTAATGGTCCAGTCTTCACTGTTTGTGATAGAATTACTTATTTCAATACAAACTGTAATGATGTGTGTTGACAATTGTGCGTTAAAACCTATTTGAACTTGCGTAAGGGGTCTTATACTGTATCAATTGTTACCTTAAACACAGTTTAAGGTTACATGTATAGTTACTAGTTTTTGCATAGTAATGAAGTTTTAACTTATTTTCCAGTTTGCCTATTGTAGGAAATTATCGCTAGAAGAATTTAAAAAAAAAGAAACACATGATAGAATTACTTTTACAATTTTATAAGACAAGTTGGTCTATGCAAACCAATATCAGATTTGACTGAACGTATTAAAAATTTGGGGAAATAGGAAATCAGCTGCCTTTGTAGTCCAATCTGAAACTTTTGACCTTTACTCTTGGAGGCTGCTTGATTTTATTTCTGGCAGATTGACATGAGGTCTTAATTTCACTTCCCTGAAATTTTGAATTCTGATCTCTTATCCTGTCCTATTGGATCCCAGCTGTATAAATGAATCTGTTACGGATAAACACCTGAATAAAACTGTAAATAAAGAGGCAAAAGTGGGTCTTAAATTAAATCTTGTTCTGTATTCAAGTTCATGATTTCTTTATTAATTAAAGATTTAAAGTACCACTTACTGTTGTGCATGGCATGGATCTATCAGACATTTAAGTCATACCTTTGTTTTGTTAATGACTCAAATCGTCAACATCCTGTGCCCTTGAACATAGACAATTTCAGTGATATTTGTAGTCCCAATTATGCAACCTGATTATTGTCCACAACATTTTTAAATCACTAGGGGACTATTAGAATGGGTTTGTCTGTCTTTCCATCATTTCTTGAGGTAAAATGTTCGAACCTGGTGAAGGTGTTTATCAGGTAAATATTTATAACAGGACTGAGTTTTATGACATGAGCATATTCTGCTGCGGCTAATCAGAGATGAGCAATTTACTTGTTAAGACTTTGGAATGCGTTAATCGATAACATGGATTCTGATTGGATGTGATGAAAATCAGAGTATATTTTCATTGCATCAATACCTTGACAACTAAGTTTCATCATGAGTATTTTCTGCTCTTGCTGCTATTAAAGTGTAGTGGTAAGTTAAAGTAATATGATTGGTCGAGACGGACATTCTTGGTGAGAATGGTTAAATTTGAGTAGTTTTTGTTTAGACTAATTAGCGATGGGTATAGACTAGATCAATTGCACGTTATAATTATTCTCAAGACTATTTCCATTTTTATTTTTGAATCATCCCTTACTAACATCATGATTACATTGCATGTATAATAAACTTAATGATTTTCCATATATCCCTCTTACGCATTGTTTTTATTTCAATCGGATTAAAACACAGATTCTATTTCATTTTGTTTTTGTAGTTTGGTTTACTTGTATTTGCTACACCAGAATCTGGAAGAGTTGTTATATAATGTGGATGATGCGAGGGATTAGCCAATCAAAGGGTCTGTTAAGACCAGTTTAGGATAACCGAGTGGACATGTATATGCTGATTGGTTAATCAAATGTCTGACATCATCAATCAAAGGGTCTGTTAAGACCAGTTTAGGATAACCGAGTGGACATGTATATGCTGATTGGTTAATCAAATGTCTGACATCATCATAGGGTCATAAGCTGCTTGTATGACCTCTCACTCAACCTCCCACTACAACTGGTCAGATTTACATGTACATGTAGTCGAGGCCATCGAAAGTATAATGAAACGAAATATAGATCTGTATTTTAATCAAATTGTTTTTTATTTCAGATGTTAACAAGACAGAATGTAATTGTGATAATGATGAGACATCTACAGATGATAATAAAGTAACAACTGTAAATGGAGAAGATGAAAACCAGAAAATGGAAGAAGATGAAGATAAGAAAGATCTTCAAGAGATTGTTTTAATACAAGATACAGGATTTACTATCAAAATAATTGCACCTAATGTGGAAACATTTGAACTACCGGTAAGGACTCAGTTTCTTGCACATAATCTGTGCACAGATTATCTTAATTCTTAACCATTAAGGGAAATGCTTGCTTCTAAAGATTTTTTTTGTTGTTTTATTTATTATCTCATATTTTACTACTACGTATGTATAAATAATGGTTACCCTCAAAACATTTCATCTGTGAATCATGTGTCAAACAATTGATTTCTTCTGGCTGTGCAAGGTTGAAGCTTAAATTTGGTAAAAATGGGACGATACTGAACATTTTTGAGTAGAGATGAGATGGGTTACCCACTATCAGTATACTACAATCTAGAAATTACAGTTATAGTTTTAATCTTTGTTATTGTTAACAGGTGAGTTCTATGGAATTGGTGCAAGAAATATATCAGGTACTGATGGATAGAGAAGATACATGCCACCGCACTTGTTTCTCTTTACAACTAGATGGTGTGACTCTTGACAATTTCTCTGAATTAAAGACTATAGAAGGATTGAAAGAAGGCTCAGTTGTTAAAGTTGTTGAAGGTAATACACATGTACATTTAATTTAATTTCCGATGTAAAAACTTATTGATAGTAGCAGTTATGCTTGCATTACGATTATCCCTAATGAATAATTCATTTTTACATTGGAAATTAAATCAAATGTGTAGTCTTAGTAATTCAGAATTACTATGACTACACATTTGATTTAATTTCCAATGTAAAAACTTATTGATAGTAGCAGTTATGCTTGCATTACGATTATCTCTAAGGAATTGCAATGACCTTGTTTTATGGTGTGAGTGACCAGGTCGGTGTTGTGTTTAGCATAAGCATTGCACACTTGACCATAGTAAGCAAATTGTCAGAGACAATATGTTAAACGCGATACAAATATATTGATTCACATCAAGATCTAAATATGAAATGTTTATTAAACTTGAAATTCACCAAAAGGATTGTACGCAAAATTGCTTTTGTTCTTAGCTTTTTCTCTATCCATCTCTTGGCAAAATGTGGGCATATCTTGTCGGAAACTTTACTTCTTTTTTTTTTTTTTGTAGATATATCACCAACACACTATAAAACTAAAAAAATATGGTGTGAGAAGATTATTCATTTTATTGTAATGAATTTTTTTTATCTTCAGAACCTTATACTGTGCGGGAGTCCAGGATTCATGTACGTCATGTAAGAGATTTACTCAAATCCTTGGACTTAGCTGATGCCTACAACGGTGTTGATTGTATTTCATTGTCCTTCCTAAATACGGTCACAGCTGCTGATGTAGTGGGTAAGAATATTAATCCCTAAGAACAAGATATCTAACTGATCAATTGCATTATTTGACTCAGCATGGCTTAATTCTCAGCTGTTTTATGTACACAATCTAAGATTATGAAACACTCAATAACTTAAAGATTATCCCTCCTACTTTAAGTTGACTTAATATAGTGTTATACATGTATAACAAGCAACATAAAGATGCATTATGTAAGATTTAGATAAAGAGCTGGCTGTTCTTGCTATAATGGTTTTAAAACAGATATGAAAATGAATATATTGAAAATGTCAAACCGATTGCTTTATTCTGAGCAAAGTTACGTAATTAAGCCTGAAATTTGGGAAAAAATGGCCCAAATAGTCTCAATTGTCAAGTATCTTTAGTTGATAATAAACAAAGTCTCAAATTTTCAGTACTTCAGTCAGCCGTCTTCATGAATGGCGTTATTTTTTTTATGAATATATGGTGGACATTGTTTAATCCACTCAATGTCTTAGCCACAGCAAGTTGATTATGAGCTTTTCACGATTTATATAATATTTAGGCAGATCTAACTCTTACATAAATCATCCGTAAATAATCGTTATCTTTTCCCTATTTATCATACCTATTTATCATACAAATCCAAAAATTCAAATGGATTGCATTTTGCTTTCTAAACAGATTAGTTATAAATTTCTTGCATAATTTCATGAGCACAATAGCATACATTATTATGTTACAATAGTTCAGGTACACAGCATTGGCCATCTATTTCAGAAAAGAAAAAGTCAAAACTTGAATCTATAGATTGCACACCACCAGATTATATTTTGCCCAATAATAAAGAAAGACCATTGCTTCCGTTACATCCAGGAGTCAAAGAACAAAAGGTAGGAAGATTTTTCTTAAAAATAAGATGTGTTCTAAAGGCTCAAGCGTTATAAGGTCACCTTTGGAGCTTTCTAAACTTATTTTTATCAGACATTTAGACATGTCAATAAAAAATAGAATTGATCAAATTGCTTATTAGCTAAGTTACAAACCGTAAACAACAGAATTTGCGATTGATATCGTACCCAGAGCTCATCAACTTAGTGCACTCAAATTTGTTGATTGTCACAAAGTCTACCTTGCAGTACTAATATATATAAAGATATATTTTTGGTACCAAATTTATATTTCCCAGCAATTTGGATATGTTTTCCAATTGAATATGTAAATTGGAATGTTATTTCCAAGAAAACATCTTTTAAAATGAGGATATTTTATTTACAAAACATGTTTTCTTTTTCTAAGGCTCCACAATGTGTAAGAGTATTAACTTACAGTGGTTGGAATCCTCCTCCAGGAAACAGAAGAATGCATGGTAAGCTATTGGTTTTGGTAATCGATTTTCTTACAGACTTGATCAAATTGTATGAACAAATTTGAATCGGTTAATACCTATATATTATATACATTATCAACTTTCTAATTTGGAGGTTATTTAAATGAAATAAATATAAGACACAAAGCATAATTCAGGGTTCCCGCGGTCCTTGAAAATCCTTGAATATCCTTAAATTTAAAATTTCATTTTCAAGGTCTTGAATATCCTTGAATTTCGCGGAAATAGGAAAATATCCTTGAATTTCAGTTGAGATCCTTAATTTTGATGGTAATACTGGTAAGTTGATCTTAAAAAACCGTTTAGATTATAAGAGTGCTGGTTATACTAAACAATAACTCTGACGTATAGCTGTCAATCAACTGATCTTACTAAACAGCTGTGTTTTGTCACGTAATAACAAGACAAGCCAATGACATTTACCGTTAGGCAACCAAATACTCTCACGTGACTCCATTGTCCAATTAACATACTAGAAGCCACTACACTGACTAATCAAAATCGGTATTAGTAATTACATTAAACAATGCATAATAATGAAAAGGGAAATAACTCTGTTTTAAAAATGGCGGGAGTTTTCCCCGGTGTGCCGAAAGTCGATCTGTAATAATAAAAAACAGTTTATGTCTTCAATTGTAACGACAGTTGGTAATGTTTTGGTTGTTTTTAAGATGAAAAATTGTAACTTTAGGCTAAAAATATCCTTGAAAATCCTGGAATTTGACGCATAATTATCCTTGAATATCCTTGAAAAAATGTTGGACGAAGTCGCGGGAACCCTGTAATTATGAAATGTTAAGTTCTAAATCATTCAAACTTATTGAAATATATTTCAGGTGATCTACTATATTTGTATGTTCTAACATTAGAAGATAAGAAATTCCACATAACAGCATCCACCAGAGGTTTTTATATTAATCAGTAAGTATACAATTTTCACTTTCAGTTCACCAGTTCGATCTCTATCTTTTGTTAGTTATTTTACGGATGTTGTAGTTTTGAATTCTTTGTTTAAAACTAACCTGTCAAGATATGTGATTTCTAGCATGCAAACAGATTTGTTTTTCTGACATAATGACACATAAATTGTTTAAAATATTTCAGATCTTCTTACTTAAATGACACATCTATTATTAAAAATATTTCAGATCTACAGAAGATGAATTTAATCCACAACCAACACAGCCCAGTTATCTTTCTCATTCTTTAATAGATTTAATGAACCAGGTAAAATTTAAAGATAAACGGATAAACAAATATTCTCTGGGTTCTCGTTTCAAAAATGTATTCATCCTGACATTTTTAGTGTATGTTAGTTGTTTTAACTTTATTTTTTTCACTGGAGTAGTCACTTGATACTCTGAAAATTCAGACCTGTAATAACTCCAGGACAAAAAATAGATAGATGGGGTATAAAAATTAGATTTTTAGAAAATTAGTTTCTAAACAAGTGTGCCATCACTGCCAAATATACATTTGTTCACATTTATTGTGTAAAATATTGACAGTGTAAGAAAGACAGGAAAGAGAGGTTTATTAGTACCGGTAGACAGAGGAGTGAAATATTCTGTCAACTTGGTACATGTATATAGCTTATCTGTTTGGTATTATTTTTTCCAGATTTTTTTTTTAAAATTTTTAATGGTATTTTTATACGCCCACATAGAAATGTGGACGTATATTGCCGTCGCCCCCGTCCGTCCGTCCGTCTGTCCGTCGGTCCGTCCGTCCGTCCGTCCGTCCATCGTCCACAATTTCTTGTGAACGCACTAGAGGCCAGGGTTAATATCCGATTGACTTTAAATTTATACACAGTGTTTAAGGTCATGAGACGAAGAAGCCTATTGATTTTCAGCAATATCCGATAATTACTGCCAGAGTTATGACCCTTGATCACTTTGAAAAATCTTGTGAACGCTCTAGAGGCTAAAGTTAATATCCGATTGACCTTTAATTTATACACAGTGTTTAAAGTCATGAGACGAAGAAGTCTATTGATTTTCAGCAATATCCGATAATTACTGCCAGAGTTATGACCCTTGATCACTTTGAAAAATCTTGTGAACGCTCTAGAGGCTAAAGTTAATATCCGATTGACCTTAAATTTTTACACAGTGTTTAAGGTCATGAGACGAAGAAGCCTATTGATTTTCAGCGATATCTGATAATTACTGCCAGAGTTATGACCCTTGATCACTTTGAAAAATCTTGTGAACGCTCTAGAGGCTAAAGTTAATATTGGATTGACTTTAAATTTATACACAGTGTTCAGGGTCATGATACGAAGAAGCCTATTGATTTTCAGCAATATCCGATAATTACTGCCAGTGTTATGACCCTTGATCACTTTGAAAAATCTTGTGAATGCTCGAGAGGCTAAAGTTAATATCCAATTGACTTTAAATTTATACACAGTGTTTAAGGTCATAAGACGAAGAAGCCTATTGATTTTCATGGATTTCCGATAATTAGTGCCAGAGTTATGGCCCTTGATCACTTCAAAAAATCTTGTGGATGCTCTAGAGGACAAAGATGATGTCTGATTGACTTCAAATTTATACACAGTGTTTAAGGTTATGAGACGAAGAAGCCTATTGATTTTCAGCGATTTCTGATAATTAGTGCCAGAGTTGTGTCCCTTGATCACTTCAAAAAATCTTGTGGATGCTCTAGAGGCCAAAGTTAATATCTGATTGACTTTAAATTTATACACAGTGTTTAAGGTCATGAGACGAAGAAACCTATTGATTTTCAGCGATCTCTGAAAATTATTGCCAGAGTTATGGCCCTTGATCACATCAAAAAATCCTGTGGACGCTCTAGAGGCCAAAGTTAATATCCGATTGAAGGTCATGAGACGAAGAAGCCTACTGATTTTCAGCGATTTCAAAAAATTACTTCCAGAGTTATCTCCCTTGATCACTTCAAAAAACCTTGTGACGCTATAGATGCCAAACTTATCATCCGATTGACTTCAGATTGATACACAGAGTTTAAGGTGTTGAAACGAACAAGTGTTTTGATTTTCAATGAATTTTGATAACTGAACAGCTAAATCCATGATGTTAAATGTTTCCTATACTAATTGTTTGCGTGGGGCAAAACTTTATAAAAAGCAAACAAATTCTAATCATTTTCAGATAATTACATAATGAGTTGTTACTCTTAATCAGATTTTAGTGTATTACAAATGTTTCATTCCCAAAAAAAGTAAAAATATGCGACAACCCTTGTTGAATGCCCGGACGATTTAGCTGCTGTGGGCGTATGTTTCGTTGCCTGGCAACCTATCTTTTTGTTATATAGTCAACAAAAAGTCGTACTAAATGGAATATGTATCAAGATTACTATGATTTCAAATTGTAACATTCTGTCCTTTCAGATCAGTCCAGCATTTAGAAAGAACTTTTCAGTATTGTTGAAAAAAAGATCCCAGAAACATCCTTTCGAGAGAGTTCCTGCACCTTATCAGGTATATAGTTGGATGGCACCATTACCACAGCACACAGTAGATTATATCAGAGCAGAAGATGGTTTGTAAATGTTTTATGTGTCTTTATTTTATTTGAGTTGCCATCATTAGTAATATGATAAATTTTTCCATGAATTTTGAATGAGCTATATATATAGTATAATTCAGCCCAGATAAGTTTGTCTTTATAAGTAATAACACTAGAACAGTTCCTTAAAAATTGGGGAAATTTATTCTACAAAAGTGACGCAAAATATGAAAGTTGACCAAATGAATTATTAGTTATTCAAGAAGTTTTAAAGATTTTGGTAATTGACGTGGATGTGACTTTCATAATCTTAGAAGATCAAATTACAGTTTTACCATCAGTTTTTTTCCCAGAAGGATATGGCACAGAATTTTGATAATCTGCAATAATTTGGGCAAATATAGTATTGATTACTTTCTACTTTATAGCTTTTTCTACTAGACTAGGATATGAGGAACATATTCCTGGTCAGACAAGAGACTGGAATGAGGAAATCCAAATGACTCGTGAATTATCACGTAAAAATTTACCAGATCGTCTCATAAGAGAAAGAGCTATTTTCAAGGTACTATTTATTAAATTTACGTACACAAAGTAGTGAATTGATTTGGTAGTACATCTATCTTGGTATGAAAAATACAAAATATTTAGGCTCCATATACTATTCAAATACTACATGACTGAATAGTATATGGAGCCTAAATATTTTGGATAAACTTCCAAATCCATGAAGGATCAACAATTTTATGAGGCTTGGTGAGATGGCATAGATTATATCATTTGAAATTTGACTATAGAGACACTCTCCAAAGAAATACAGTGTTCATATTTAACAAATGAAAGCTTCATTTAAAATGCCCATGAGTACTGCTTGAAAATTACTTCCAAGTAATAAATTGGAGTTACATCTGTTATATTATGGAAGTAATGTTTTATTCTAGGTACATAGTGATTTTGTAGCTGTGATTTTGTAGTGTTCATATTTAACAAATGAAAGCTTCATTTAAAATGCCCATGAGTACTGCTTGAAAATTACTTCCAAGTAATAAATTGGAGTTACATCTTTTATATTATGGAAGTAATGTTTTATTCTAGGTACATAGTGATTTTGTAGCTGCAGCATCACGAGGAGCTCAAGCTGTTATTGATGGCAATGTTATGCCTATTAATCCTGGAGAAGATTCCAAGTAAGTAATTTACAAGATTTAATCTTTGTAGAATCTGGTGGAAGGGCTAGTGGCTTAACACGTGTGCGTGCAATCCTAAGGTTCGTCATGGGTTTTCTCTGGGTACTCGGCTTCGTCCACCCCATACACATAACCATGTAAGTTGTGATATGACCAAGTTTGTGTCTGCACGTTCAAATCCATTTCTCTCTCTTTACTTGAAAAACATTCCAAATCAGAGATGTTTTCTTCATGATTTGGTAAGAGAATTAAAACTAAAATACTGTATTAACTAAAAACATATTAACACAAAGTTTTTCTTATCCTGTCAATAGAAGAGTGAAATGTTTGATTTTCTGAAAATGTAATAATTATTCATAAGCTGAGAAATTTATTTGGGTCGTAGATAGTATTGCTGAAAAAATATGAAACAGATATAAACAATTCGCTTCATAACGAATATAGATATTATTCGTCAATCAACCAATTGTGCACTATATTTCCTTCTAGCAATATCTCGTAAGCATTGCATATCAATAATTATTCAAAATGATAAGGGGAGCAATTGATTTGGGTCGTTGATAGTATCACTGAGAACATATGAAATCAATCTAAACAATTTGATTCATAACAAATATAGATATTAGACGTCCATTAACCAAGCGTATGCTATATTTCTTTCTTGCGATATCTTGTAAGTCTTGCCAAGATAAGCCAAGAAATTTATTTGTGTTGAAGATAGTATCACTGATATACTATTAGATATTATACTTCCATAAACCGCATGTACGCTATATTTCCTTCTTGTGATATCAAGTCTTGCTAATCAAGTTATGCTGTCCGTGTGATCAAGATTTAAAGATAGTAAACATTAGCAAAATGCGAGAGTGAAAAGGGGAAAAACATACATTTATTAAAATACATCTAAATTTTTCAGATGTGGGGAGCATGATAACACTCTCAAAAACATTTTAGTGTGCACTCCTCAAAACGCAGGGCCTGTATATTCATTACAATTGTGTGGTTTCAGTTCTTCTGTACAAGTCGTACATTTCTATTTAATATGATTTGAATAGTTTAATCTGAACATTCACAATCTTTTTTTTATATCTACAAATTGAAAAACAGCATCCATGGGAAAAACAATAGTATGTCTTTTAACTATAATCCTCTGAAGCCTAAATATGTAGTTAATATTGATAATTGTTGGCTATCTTGTGATATCATATTTAAACACACATTTAAATTTCTGTTGACTTTAGTAGAATATATCATTTCTATGCCCTATGATGTTTATCCATCATCTACTTCATTCTGTTTATAGTATATTAATTTATCAAATCTGTATGGGTATTAAACATATTTGATAATCCAATCATGGCCAGTTGAATTGCACCCAACCAAGCCTTCTGGCCTCTAGAAATCATATTGTATTTAATGTTTTTTCAGAATGCAGATGTTTATTTGGAACAATATTTTCTTTAGTCTGGGTTTTGATGTTAAAGATCATTATAAAGATTTTGGTGGTGATGCAGCAGCTTATGCTGCCCCGGTAAGTCATTTGTGAAGGTATGACATATATCGCAGGATCTAGATGTTTAACCCTTGTGGGTGCACGTGGTGAGAATCACATAGTAGGTAACAAGGGGTCCGTATGGACCCCAGTTGTAATTCAAAGTTTTCACGTACAGATGTATTTGAATTTAAAAGCAGCGGTTAAGTTTTTATTTGCATTTATATTTGACAACTGAAAAACAACTAAATTATTATACAAAAACATTTAAGTGACATTTTGAACAGATTTAATAATACTCACAAAATTGCTACTTTGTGTACTATGTAATAACGGGGTTAAATGGCGATTCACGCTTGATACAAAAACCATAGAATTTTTGGAATTCATCATTTAATTTTTGGTATTTGTGACATGCAGATGTTTAAAGAGAGAATAGTCTGGCATACGCAATATGGTATCAGGCAGCAAACACATTAGCAAATTCCTACTGCGAGTTGTAAGTTTGGGGTCCGATTGGACCCCTTGTGCCCTACAAGCGTTGGGCCTGTTTGGCATGTAACATAACTCTTCATGTGGGAAGCAGATGAATACCGATCTATTCGCTATGTTCAAAAATATATTGGAGACAAAGTCACTAAATTTCAGAAAGCAGTGCCCAGTAGTTATTACAAAACACTATAAAACAAGTGCATGGGGTCCACGGAGACCCCACGTGCACCGACAAGGGTTAAGATCAAAAATAATACTTTGCATGCATTATATAAAGTGTGGATTCGGAAATAGATCTGTCATTCTGACTGTCATTATGGGATTGCAGGTTGCTGTACATATAATTGTTTGTATGCATGAGTCTCAAGTTCAAACTTATATTTGAAACATTGTCAGTTATTGAAGTCTAACAAATGTGATATATATAGATACTAAGGTCTTTCATCTATAGAAGTCATGGATCAAATCCTGTGCTTTTGTTACAAGGAGTAGGGTCATCTGCCTAACCATGTTGGTTTTCTCCAGGTTCTCCTGTTTCCTCCATCTTAAAAAAAAAATACCCACTGCATGCATGCGTTTTTTAAAATATAGCTTACATTAGTTCCAAAATGTTATAGTTGTATAGGTTTTTTTTTTTTTTGATAGATGAAATTTCAATAAAGTAATATTTGTTTTTACAGGGTAATGATTTACAAGGAGTACGAGCATATTTTAGTTCCGATCAGGAAGGTTTATATACTCTAGGTACTGTTGTTGTAGATTATCGTGGCTATAGAGTTACAGCTCAATCTATTATACCAGGAATATTGGAAAGGGAACAAGAACAATCAGTTGTTTATGGTTCAGTTGATTTTGGTAAAACCGTCGTCACCAGTGATAAGTACAGGGAACTAGTAAGTATCATATTATGAATTAAATGGAAGAGATACCATGATTTTTCTAATAAAAAAATATATGTTGAAATTACCTACTTTGTGTGGAGTGTTAAAGTAGATGTGTTAATGGTTAATTTTGTTACGACCTCATTATTTTGCAAAAGACTACCCTCTCTTCTAGAAAAAAGTATCCCAGTTTGGACAAGATATAGCTTGACCGCCTTTAAATTGGAGCATAATATGCCATTTATTCATGTTTAATTCTTTTTTCAGCTATCTAAAACGGCTACACAATTGAAGATTAGACCACACAAGTAAGTTCCTTCAATTTGTTTTGATTATTGGTTATAATGATTATTTACAGAGTCTAGTTTCAATAAATTCTGATTCAATTTAATCTGACATCACCATTTAAAGCTGATAAAGCAAAACCCAACAAACTGTCGTTGGTCAAAATTTATGTAACAATAAATAATTAATATGCAGTTGGTCGTTTTAACCATAATTTATATTATACGCCTACATTTTCATGTGGACGTAGGTCACAAATTTTATCCAATTTTGACAAACTTGAAATGCGCGGATATCATACCTTAACTTCATGTATTATGGCTCGTGACTGTACGAAAAATCATGATTTTAAGTTCTGGACACTCTAAAGGTCACAATTTTTCTCCCGATTTTAAAAACATTGAAATGTATCACAGTTACACCATATTGAAGGTCGAGTTCAAATTTGGGGAAAATAGAAATGAAACTGCCGAAAAAATGGCTGCTTTTTTATATGCAAATGGTATAAAAGTCTCAAAGTGTAGAGGTCACAATTTTTGTCCTATTTCGGTGAAACTTAAAATATATGTTTATACCTCAAAGATCTCAGTTCTTTTTGATATTCACACATATTAGGAAGTAACTTACTGGATTATGGCACCTATTTGTACAAAAATATCGCTTTATTTTTTAGCATACTCTCTATCCATCTCTTGCAAAATGTGGGTGTGTCATGCATGGCAACCACTTGTTTTTGTTTTGGCCAATTTTCATTCAATTTTGGTTTGAGTCAGTACCAGCTATTAGTGTTACTTAAAATTTAAGATGGAAGATTATTCTCCGTTGATATTTTGATGTTTTATTAAATCACTTTGATTTGATTTTAGCCTTGATTGAGAGTTGAACAAATAGATATTGTCCTGTAGCGCAAAAATAATTAAATCTGTAAAAATTAAGTGAAAATGTAATGACTAAAATATCAATTTTATTTTGGTCATTAGTAGTACAGTAATTAGATTTTAATGTGAGGTAAAATTGTTTGTTTACAGAGTAATTAACAATAAAGATGAAGAGGTTGAACTGTTTTCTTCTATTGAATGCAAGGTAAGAATATATTATTAATATTTACATTTAAAAAAAAAATATGCTAATCAGGTGCCATGTGTATATAAGTCTTATGGCTACTGTAAAAAAAAAAAAAAAAAAATGTGGTACTAGTACTTACAAAAGTCACAGCTTGGGGTAATCTGAATATACTCTGGGCCTTTCTTATGTCTTAGTATACCTTTTGTAAAATATTTTATCCCCAATTTCCATACTACCAAGAGTTACGTTTAGAGCACTGCAAATTATTGCTTCGGTTTATTTGATATCTTCCTAAGTGGCATGTCGTCCAAACTTCTATTGTCTGTAAGGAATATATTTATGGAAGTAATTACATCCATACTACTAAAAACCTTTTACAGCTGGGTAGACTGGAATATAGTGGTATGATTGGGCAAAACATCTTGACTAGTCTATAATGATTTTGTATTCTTTTGTTTAAAGGGTATCATTGGTAATGATCAACGTCACTACATCCTTGATCTTCTACGTACCTTTCCTCCAGATGCTAATTATCTACCAGGTTAATATATCATTTATTATAATTAACAGTTTTACCCCCACTCCGCTAATATCAACAGTTTTAGATTTCAACAATTCTAATATTCCACACTGTTCAATAATTAACAGGTGAATATTTCCTAAACAATAAACAAAAAAATAGCCAAAGCTCCAAAATATATTCAAGTTCATTGGATTTTCCCACTTTTTCATAAGTTAAATCATTTACTTATTTTGCAGTAAAAGGAGAAGAACTAAGTAAGGAAATGAAAGAGCATGGTTACCCTCGTAAACATCCTCATAAATTACCCTGTTTACGACAGGAATTAGTAGATGCTTTCGTTGAGTAAGTAGATTTGAATATTTATATCATCTATGTGTATGGCAGAATGGGTTAACTCGTGTGCATTTGATCGTAAAGTCTGTCATCGAGTCAGGTGGCACGGTTTCGATTCCCCACTTGTACGTAACAAGGAGAAGGGTTTCCTGTCAGACTTGTGGGTTTTCTCTGCTCCCCCCATTTCCTACCACATTTAAAACTTGGACGGACAGAAAATATTGATATTGCCGAGTGAAGTTCCAGCAATAAATTAATTGTGGGCCGCTTATGGCGAGAAGAAATAGATCCTCGTGACAGAAAGTATAGTCGAATATTGTAATTATATATATCTCATAGTGATTGTGGGCCGCTTATGGCGAGAAGAAATAGATCCTCGTGACAGAAAGTATAGTCGAATATTGTAATTATATATATCTCATAGTGATCAAAGAGTTAAGAACAGCTAAATATCTATTTTTCGATTTGACCATCAGTTTATAAGGTAGATTTGATAATTTTGTTTAACAGGATGACTTATGAAATGATATTAAAATGTCCTACTTTTCTGTGAATTTTTCGTAAATTAGTGTTTGATACACTATACATGTTGCAGGCAGGATTCTTTCTCCAATTGAGATTGGTGAAATACTAAAACCAGTTGCTATTCATGCGTGAAATATTCAATACTAGAACTAATCATTTTAATCTTGCACTATTTCAAAAATTGTTAACAGTCAGACATGGAATATGAAAGCAGACTGAAGATTAAACATAGTGTGAATTACTCTTTTGATTGTAAGGATTATATTTATTCTGTAAACCACATTTTAATTTCAGGAATCGTTATTTAGCTTTTGTACGACATGCTGCCAACCAGTTTCAACAATTACAATTATCAAAACAAATCAAATTAAACAAAGATAAAAACAATGAAAAGGATATCAATTCTAATGATAATAAAGATACAGAAGAAAAAACTGCCACAGTAAGTTTTGATTATATTAAACAATTATCAATTATACTAAACTATATAAATTTGCACATGAATTATACACAACTGGATAGAATTATATAAAACTGATAGAATTATGTATCAAAAATACAGACAGTTACATTCAAAGATCCTCGCAATTTCATTTTGCTTCAGATTAACGAAGTAAATAAAACATTAGAAAAAACTCTTGGATCAGATAAAGGTATCTTGGAGGATGACATGGCTGCTGAGGAGGCCAAAAAGATTGTTGAAACTTTAACTGGAACTGATAGTAATACATGTAAATATATATTTTATTATACTGTGTATGAGTGGAATGTGTTCAGTAGAAGTCTGTTTGTGTGAGTAGATAATCGGATTCCATTTTGAACATAAAAGGGATGTGTTAATGTAGATTTATTTATTCCATTTAGTTTGCTAAAATCAGCTTATACCTTACCCAGTTTCTAATGAATTTTTAGATTTAAATTGTTTAAGTTGTATATTTAGTAACTGACATATAATTATATAAACTGCAAATCTCTTCGGGGTTTATTTCTAGAAACATTTCAAAGAAGGCTCTCATATCTTTCCCTGAAAGTAATGAGAAACCATAGTACATGAACTAAACGTTTTCAGTAATTCCCAAGAAAGCTGAAGCTCAAATTGACAGACATGACTTTTTCCCGCTTTAATGCATAATTCCTGATTTTGTCTGATCTGATTTTGTGATTGGTTCGGATATATGATAAAACTCTTGTTAAAATCTGCTTACCGGATGTCGGCGATGTAAACATTGACAGTATGATAAATTCACGCGAGATCGCCTGTCACTGTGTAAGTAACATAATTTCTCCATGGTACCATCTCCAGTTCTTTCGCGCCATGGCTAAGGATGGTGGATCGAGGCGTTGACACTTTGAAATGTATGGAAGTGGGAATAGTTGAAAGGGAAGATGAAAGCCGAGGTTGTGGGATGTTCTATTTGAAGAGTAGTGAATTATTGATATTAATTACGGGTGGAGAAGTTTACAGTAACACATCTCTAGAGACAATCAATAGGTCGTTTTGGCATTGAGTTTGGGCATTATGTCCCTTTAAGCTATTAGGAACTGGTGTATGTAGAGTAATATTTGTTGTAGAAAACTATCATTTGTAAACTGTGTTGAGTTGTAATGTTCGTCTTTCTGTTTTTTGTTCTATCTAGCTTTGAGTGAAACTAATGCACAAAATTTAATTCAAAAAGGTATGTTTACCAAACTAGACTTTGGCCATGTAATCGAAATGAATTAAACAAGTTATTTACTAATATACACACATTGTTATTGTCCCCCGCCTTTCGAAGAAAACAGGGTACTATTAAAGTGGGTTCGTCCGTCTGTCTGTCCATCACACTTTTTGGGACACAATAACTCTTTCTTATCGAGCTAGAATGTTCAAACTTGGTGTAGGTGTTTATTAGGTCGATGCCTTGATGGAGTTCGAAGATGAGCATTTACTGCTAAGGGTAAGCAGAGATAAAAAATTCGATTGTTTGATGCTTTGGGACATGATAACTTTACTTCTAATTATGTGAGAGTGATGAAACTTGATGTATAGTTTCGTTATATCAGTACCATGACTAAGTTCGATAATGAGCATTTTCTGCTTAGAGTAACAGAGCGATTAGCAATTTGATTGGCCAAGACTTTGGGATACAATAACTCTCCTTCTAATTGAGCTAGAATGTAGATGGAGTTCGAAGATGAGCATTTTGGACTTAGGGTAAGCAGAGATAGGCAATTTGATTGGTTGATGCTTTGGGACACGATAACTTTAGTTCCAATTAAGTGAGAGTGATGAAACTTTGTGTATATTTTTATTACAGAAATACCTTAAGTACCCACATAACAACATGACGTTACTTTTACGTAAAATTTACGTAAAAATGGTCAGTCAGTTTACCATCAGTTTGCTCATCTTCTTAATGAAAATGTAACGTCAGGAAATGATGTTAATTTAACGTAAAATTTACGTCATTTTTACGTTATATTTACGACATTTCCTGACGCAAATCTAACGTCAAGTTTACGTCATATTTTGACATAAATCTAACGTAAAGTTTACGTTAGATCTACGTCGAAAAATGACGTAAATTTTACGTTAGATTTGCGTCAGAAAATGATGTAAAAATAAGGTAAAAATGACGTAAACTTTACGTTAGATTAACGTCATTTCATGACATTACATTATCGTTAAGAAGATGAGCAAAATGATTGTAGTCTGACCAACCATTTTGACGTAAATCTGACGTAAATATAACTTCAATTTTTGACGTTAATCTAACATTATTAAAAGTAACCGACCATTTTATGGAAATCAGGGTCATGATCCTCAGAGTAAAATGTCGGCTCAACTAACCTGCAGACCCGGGATTGTACATGCATTGACTGAGAATCAGGATTTCAGAACAGTAGGACTTTAAACCCCATTTCATTTCATTATATATCTAACATTAATTTTAAAATTTACAACACTTTCTTTTGTAAATCTTTAATGAGTATGTAGAAATATAACCCTTGAAATGTTAACAGTCAACCAATAACCTTTTGAAATCGCAAATTCATATAATTACAACAAAAAGTCAACATAATATCTAAATTTTATTTTTAAAAAATACAATTGTTAACAGTAATCATACATCGTAAAATGGTGATAATTGACAAGAATACAAACAGGTGACCATACACAAACCATAACTATAAACATTTTTCTCGACAGCAAAGAAATGTTTCACACTCACACATCAAAGTGTTCAATGTTCAAGAAAAGGGTCTAAATTAGTCTTGTGAAAGTGTGGATATGCATATCAGAAAGGAAAACTAGGATATTGACCAAATTTGGCCAAAACCTTTACGCGTAGCCTCCATCTTGTTTGCTCAAGGCATTGATGGAATGAAATGAAATGAAATGGAGTTTAACGACCTATTCCGACATGGCTAATGAAATCGACATACTCTATACAGTGTGCCATCAAGGAATTTTGTCCAGGCAGTGGCTAAGCCCTACTCCTATATCGCATTCGAACTGCCTGGTGATCTTTTAAATAAACACCAATGTGTTCACAAACGCAAAGGCCTACTCCTATATCGCATTCGAACTGCCTAGTGATCTTTTACATGCACACCAATGTGTACACAGACGCTCGGTCATTCATACCATCCAAACGACTAGACAGCTTTCCTAGTCAGTGATTTCCCCTTGTCAGTGATGCAGAAGGAGGGTCTGACAAGGACAGCTGCCTAGTTGTTCGGATGGTACGGAAAACCAAAGTCCCGAATACAAATAAGAGTGCATGTAAACGACCCCTTGGCAGTTGGAATTCGGTATAAGAGTAGGCCGTAGCGCCAATGCCGGGGTAAAAATTCCCTCATAGTACACTGTATGGCGTATGCCCGTCTTCCATTAGCCCAGGTTAGGTGCAAAAGAGTATGACGTTAAACCCCATTTCATTTCATTTCATCTGGTAGTTGGGTCTGGCACTAGATCCCTGCATTGGAAGTGAAAGTTCATCCAGATTTCCCGGCGTTATTTCCTCTTGTCAGTGATGCAGGAGGGCCTGACAAGGCAGCTGTCTATTCATTCAGATGGTACAGAAAAACTGAGGCCTTGTATACACATTGGCATACCCTTGACAGTTGGAATTAGATATGAGTAGGCCATAGTGCAAAATTTCCCTGATAGCATACTGTATGGCGTATGCCCGTCTTCATTAGCCCAGTTCAGAGCAAAACAATAGGTCATTACACTCTATTTTGTTTCATTTCATTTGGCAAGCCACAACACTGTTTTTTCACCCAAGACCACATAAATACTTTATTTCGCACTTGTCATTTGTTATTATATCACAGGAGGTTAATGCCTTGAAATTCCCGCTCAAAGTTTTGTAAACGTTATTAGCACTCACTGCCAAGCATGGATCTTAAAGCTTTAATAATATTAATTCAAACATGTATCAACAAGTCTTCCTGTGGTCCAACAAATATTTTGATAGAAATTTGTTATCAAATGTGAATAAATTGGTTAACCAGTTGCGGTTAGTTTTTTGTTTGAAATAGCATATCTACATTTATTAAATGTATATGAAAACAGCCTTGATTCCCTTGTCATCGTGAGAGTACGGTGGATGAGAACACTTTTCATCATAACGTCCATCGTCATTGAGTCCAGTGGTATGGCATTGATCCTACATTTGTACATGACAAGGAGTAAGCTGGTGTCACCTGGCTACCATTTACGTAAACAAAGCCTTCAAAAAATCTTTTTGTAACTTCTTTCACATTAGTGCCATCAATACTGCTCAAATTTAGGATCTGTAAAAAAAGATTTTGCTTAGAGATAGAATAAAGAACATATATTATTCAAAGTATACATGAGAATTATTCAGTCTACACTGTCATTATGGACGTACATTCAGGGGAGTGAAGGGCCATCATGTATGTAAAGACAGTTGTTATGGCTATATATTATAGGCCTATATATAGAAATGGTTATGTAGGGTTTTTTTTAAAAAAAAATTGAAGTAGGCTGTATATTTAGACTAAGACTACAATTGTATTCTGTGTCATTACCACTGTTGAATACTACCTAAAGTGAAAAAAGTTTGATTCCCGTGATTTTGAAACAGGATTTTTTTCGATTAAAGTAGTTTAGATTGTGTATAAATCGTGCAGCTACAAAGTTTTACATTCAGAAAATAACAGGCCATCTAATCTTGTGACTTTTTTTACCGTTGTTTTTTTTTAGTAAAATTGTCAACAGCCATTATTTGCTGAATTTGTAGTTCTACAAATTATATTTAGACGGATGTTTGTATGTAAAAAAGACACTTACTTTCCTATATGCTTCTTCTAACTTTAAATCAGGGCACCATTTCTTTTTTGTGTGAAATAAATAGTATTTTGCCCAAAATCTCCGACATTCTATCGCTTTTGGGCGCCATCTTGCTATACCCACAATTCCGTTCGCTTTTATTATTCCCCCAATACGGAAGCCGTCTATACGTATTTTCGATAATGGAATATAGAATGTAATCTGTTTCTGTGTGCTCTGCTAGATTTTATATTAGCTATACTTAATATTATAAGAATAATCCAATAGAGAAATTTTAATTTTCAGATGTCTTTTATCGGGGACGATATATGTCGACTAGATCTATAGATTCCGGAAATAACTGGTTCGAACTGGTTCTTGACTCGAATTGAAAGTCTTGTAAAATGTGTTTTCGGTAGAATTTTATTGCACATTCCAATTCACCCATATTATTATACGAGGCCCGATATACAATAAATTTGATAAGCTTTATATTTGTCTGGTTTTACACCTTATATATAATAATAAATACAAGCGTAAAATTTTTAAAATCTGATATAAACAAACCAACGAAGAGGCTGCATGGTCCGTGGTCGTCATGACTCATGGTAACAGCCACCTTCATGTACAAATTACAAGAATTTAAATCATTAAATTTAATGTTTTAATCAGATAAGATTCATTCTAAGAACATATTATAATATTATATGGGAAGATGTAAAGACAAGCTAAAAGCTTTTAATCAACCCATCTCCTTATATTATTGGGTCATACAAAATGAAAATACAAAATGTATAAATATATTTTCACTTTTAACATTGACTTTCTAATTTTTTAAGGATGATTATTATAAAATATAAAAAAAGGGTTGGCATATGTGTATGTTGCACCACAACATTTAATTGGGCTGGAAGATCTTTCAGGCAGGGCAAAAAGAATAATATCGTACTGGTATATTATTTGTGGGGATTTTTGTTTTACCATACATGTAGCACTATTTGACAAAATCTTATCTTAGTCCTGAAATGACATAGTTTATGTTGAGTGGACATTAAACCCCATTTTTTTTTTCTCGCTCCCTTTTTGATGGTGCCACAGCCAGTTTTTTGTATGTGTGGGTAAGACGCTGTCTCGTTAGCCTGGAGGTCGGGTGATCGATCCCTGCACATTGGCTGAGAAAGTTCATCCAGATTTTCCGGGTTGGTTTCCCCTTGTCAATGATGCAGAATAGAGGGCATGACAAGGACAACTGTCTAGTCGTTCGGATGAACGAGGTTCGGATGTACGAAAAAAAAACAACTGAGGTTCTGTGTACAAATTGGCGGGCATGTCAAAGATCCCTTGGCAGTTGGGGTTTGATATAAGAGTAGGCCGTAGCGCCGCTGTCTGGGCAAAATTTCCCTATAGGCCCATCTTTATTAGCCCAGTTTATGAGCAGAACAGTAGGACGTTAACCTCATTTCATCCAGATTTCCTGACGAGGTTTCCCCTTGTCGTTCGAATGGGACAAAAAAACTGCATGAGGTCCTGTGTACACATTGGCGTGCACGTAAAAGATCCCTTGGCAGTTGGAATTAGATTTAAGAGTAGGCAATAGTGCTGCTGCCCGGGCAAAATAACCCTCATAGGACACTATATGATGTAGACCCGTCTTCATTAGCCCTAACAGAACACAGTTTTTATGGGTTACAATCACTAGTTTTATTCTAAAAGCACGACGTTTCGACAAGTATCCTCTTATCGTTATCAAGCACAATGACATTTAGTAAACTTGATAACGATAAGAGGATACTTGTCGAAACGTCGTGCTTTTAGAATAAAACTAGTGATTGTAACCCATAAAAACTGTGTTCTGTTAATGTGTTTACCGATCGCTAAATGCCACTTAAAGATTCATTAGCCCTGTTTACGAGTAGAACAGTAGGACTTTAAACCTTATTTCATTTCATTTCACTTTCCAGTTAGTCTACAGTTTCCAGTTAGTAACAGTTTTTGTTGCATCTCGGTATGATCCCCCATTGTACCTCTTGATTAAATAACCATACCAGTGTGTGCACATTTTACCAATTGATAAATAATCAGAATTGTTTCATGTCTGAGTCCCAGAGGCAGAGCCACATCAACTTTTCGTGTTTTTTTTTTTGAACTTGGTATATTTATTCCTTATGCCGTAAGGATATTAACAACTATCAATTTCGGTGCATGGCTCAACACCTAGGGGTGGTGCCACACCCACTTTTTAATGTTTTATCCATAATATTATACAATTATTAACATAAGTTGCCTAAAAGAACGCTTAAAATTTAGTAAATTTGGTTAACTTAAATGGATTTTTTTGATTATGGTTGGATAGCCAACAATCAAAAACTAACATTTATTTAATCGTTGTTATCCTGATATTAAACTGACATTTGTTTACGTAATTGTTAGTATCCTAACATTATAAAACTGACATTCTTTTCCGTTAGACAATGTGGGTAAGGCGCTGGCTCGCTAACTTGGTAGTCTGGTGTTCGATCCCTGCATCTCGATTTTCCGGCGTTGGTTCCCCTTGTCAGTGAAATGGAAGGGAAGGTCTGACAGGGCCTAGTCATTCGGATGGTCCAAAAACTCTGGTTCCATGTACACATTGGTGTGCATGTTAAAGATCCCATGGCAGTTGGAATTAGATATTAGAGTAGGCTGTAGTGCTGCTATCTGAGAAAAAGTTCCCTCATAGCACACTGTATGGCGTATGCCCATCTTCAATTAGCCCAGGTTAGGTGCAGAAAAGTAGGACGTTAAACACCATTTCATTGCATTTCATGTCCGATAGAGAACAAGTGATAGGTTTATGTTAGATTCACATTAGAAACTTATGTTAGAATTATGACATAAAACTAACGTTACATTAACGTTAGATAAGTAACGTTATGTTAACGTTAGAAAATTAACGTTAGATTTACGTCAGAAAACTAACCATAATCTAACAGTTAGAAACATGACGTAAAATTAATGTTAGATTAACGTTAGAATTATCACCAATAACACATATATAATTATTTTGTCTGAATTCCGACTATTTATCAATTGTTAGACTGTGCACACACTGATATGGGTACTTAATCATGAAGTATTTAAAGCGACAAAAACTGGTAAGAAAACTGTTATAAAGTTTACGTTAGATTTAAGCCTAGTCATTTGGATGGGCCAAAAAACCCAGGTTCCATGTACACATTGGTGTGCATGTTAAAGATCCCTTGGCAGTTGGAATTCGATATTAGAATAGGCTGTAGTGCCGCTGTCTGAGAAAAAGTTCCCTCATAGCACACTGTATGGCGAATGCCCATCTTCAATTAGCCCAGGTTAGGTGCAGAAAAGTAGGACGTTAAACCCCATTTCATTGCATTTCATTTCCGATAGAGAACAAGTATTAGGTTTATGTTACATTCACATTAGAAACTTATGTTAAAATTATGACATAAAACTAACCTTACATTAACGTTAGATAACTAACGTTATATTAACGTTAGAAAATTAACGTTAGATTTACGTCAGAAAACTAACCATAATCTAACGGTTAGATACATGACGTAAAATTTATGTTAGATTAACGTTAGAATTATCACCAATAACACATGTATAATTATTTTGTCTGAATTCTGACTATTTATCAATTGTTAGACTGTGCACACACTGATATGGGTACTTAATCAAGAAGTATTTAAAGCGACAAAAATTGGTAAGAAAACCGTCATAAAGTTTACGTTAGCTTTACGTCATTTTCTAACGTAAAAGTAACCATAACCATTATGACGTAAAAGTAACGTAAATTTAAACGTAAAATTTTACCATTATTGGACGCTAACCATAATCTAACCATAATGACGTAAAAGTAACGTAAATCTAACCATCCATGTTTACTGGGTAAGCTCGAAATGAGCTTTTTCTGCTCAGGGTAAGCAGAGCGATAATCAGTTTGATTGTTTGAGGCTTTGGAACACAATAACTCTCCTAATTGGAGTACAGTGTTCAAACTTAGAGGAGGCATTCATTAGGTCAGTTCCTTGATGAAGTTTGAAGATGAGCATTTTCTGCTTAGGGAAAGCAGGGATAAGCAATCTGATTGGTTGATTCTTTAGGGCATGATATCTTTGGTTATAATGAAAACCTGCTTAGGCTAAGGAACGATAAGCAATTTGATTCGTCAAGACTTTGGAACATATTTGATGTAGATGTTCATTAGGGGAATGTCTTGACTGAGTTCAATGATTAACATTTCGAGCTAAACAGAGCTAAGCAATTTCATTGGTCAATGCTTTGGGACAAGATATCCTTGATTCTATCTGAAAGTGAGTGATGAAACTTTGCATTTAATTTGATTGCTCGATGCTTCTGTTTATTTTGGGATTTCGGCGACGGACATCAACCTCACTGTTGGCTTGTTTAACTTCAACTAATACTGTATGCATGCTTTCACCAGAATGACTTCTTAGTTTTTATTATTATTTCTGTGTAATTATGTCTTTTAAGTCGTGCATGATGTATGTCATTGTTTATTTTGGGATTTCGGTGACGGACATCAACCTCACTGTTTTGTTTAACTTTAGCTAATACTGTATGCATGCTTTCACCAGAATGACTTCTTAGTTTTTATTATTATTTCTGTGTAATTATGTCTTTTAAAGTTGTGCATGATGTGCGTATGTCCTATTCATGAAGTCTGTAAATTATTTTTCTTGTTGCGATATTTATTTCATATTTACATTTCTTTAAATGCTTACTGATTGTCAGACTGTTCACCTGTTGAAATGATATTAATAAGTTTTTGTTTGTGCTTTATATTGATTCTATTATCTGTTGCCTTTCTGAAGGCATGAATATACGTATCCAAGGACAGATATTATACGTAGAATGAGATTTAGATGTCATTTGCATTTCTTTTTATATTTAAGGCTGTACTACATTGACATCTAAACTTTATGGCCAGTCAAATATTCTGTGTTCTTGATATTTTTTTTAAAATTAAATAAAAGGGACTGAATTAATGTAGACTTTTTTATTCCATGATTAAAGGGGGAAAGTAGTGATTAAAAACTCTGTTGTAAAAACATACTATTATCTTTGTTTTTGTAGTTGAAGAAAATACAAGAGAAATAGTAAAGAAAGCTGCAAGAGCTGTATGTTCATTGTCTGATACTGAATTCAGTGTTACATTTAATCCTGATGTCTTTCAACCACATGTTAAACATTTTGATGAAGATGTAATTATTATTTATTTCAAATTTTGTATAATTCTATTAAAGGCACATTATTCCAGATATGATATTCACACTATATTCAAAGACTACAAACTATGCACAATCCATGGAAGTCTTCCCAAATAACATTGATTCAGAAATTATTAATTTGATCAATGGTATACATGCCATGGTTGGGTTCAGGGTACTTTAAATTCCGTACAATGGTTTGATAAACCCTGATACATATTTTTTTTTTACCTTACGTTTTCTTCCAATATTCAACTGTCATAAAGAGTTATGTCCCCCTCCAGTTAAGGTGATAAGGACGAAAGATGGCTTCCATCAATGAAACATTTGCTTCCAGCGAATCACAAATCGAGGATAGAACATTTTGGATTAAAAAGGCCAGATGGAAGAGTCGTGGCTAATAAAGTAAATTTGGAAAGAAAATACTGCGATGTGTATAGTATCATGAGGTCCATACAGTGATACATGAAATATCGCGAGGTTAGTGTATTGTTGCAGCCCTACTAATATAAGTTAAGTGTAGATACTTATATAAATCTATCAGTAAAATGTCCAATGTATATGTCAAAATTTGTGAAATACATCTCAAGTGTTAATTTCAGTCACTAATTTTATTTCGTTTCCATTTTTTCTAGGGTGAGAATATGAAACGTGAAAAACAGATTGTTAAAGATGCCTCAGAATTTCTTGTCTTGCATCAAATTCCTACCCTTGTAAGTATCTATCGTAAAATTGTGTTTCTCAAATATTTTGGACTTAATAATTTGATTAAATCTCACTGGGCTCCTGAACTAACATAGTACGTACCAATGGAATGTGAAAATATCTTAACCAGCCACAGCAGCTGAAACCTGGTCAATGTATTGCTTACGTCACGATTCTAATCCCACCACTAATGGTATCACAGCCTAGAGAATGTGGGAGCTATACAAATTTCTTTAAAATATAACTTGTCAAATAAAATGCATTTTACATCCAATTTGTTCTTCTATTCAGATAAATGACTGTTTAGATCACAGTTCTTCCCCGATAGATGGTTCAACTTTAACAGAGGCTATGCACAATAGGTAATTATTATTCATATGTGAAGTTCACCTAGCCAAGAAAAATAGATCATATGTTTGATCTTCATTTGTCGAACTGTTGGGAAAACAAAGTATACTTGTATTTTTGTGAATTAGTAACATCCATTGTCATATGTTCGAACCAAAGCTGACAATGCTAGGTAAAAGTTTCTAGTGGTAGCTAGCAGTGTGGGCTCAGTCTTACTTACAAGTCTTGATTCTTGACAGAATATCCAGCTGTCATGAGTTAGCTTGACTGACGTTATGGAACATCAAAGTGATATGGTATTAAACATATTATATGTATAATATATATTACAATTGATGTTATCTTATTTGTTAAAGTGTATATTTATATTTACAGAGGAATAAATGTCCGATATCTTGGTAAAGTGGCTGAAATGTTTGCTAAATATAATTCTGTTTCTTACGTTTATGTAAGTACTAAAATCTTTCTTTTAAGGAACCATGGTCAAAAATCAACATAATGTGATTATAAGTTAATTATTTTGCTAAAGATATGATAAATCAATCAGTATGCTAACTGGTATATATTTTCCTAATTGTTTTGTTATAATTGTAATTTTAGAGCATTGCTGTAGGAGAATTAATTTGTAGATCTGCTAAGCATATTTATAAAACCTACATGCAAGGTGTTGATATGGTTAATTTATCATCTGCTATCAGCCATTTTTTAAACTGTTTGATTGGAAGTCATCCTAACCCAACAGCACAGATCTCAGCAGAAGAGGTATGTTTATTAATTATCTTGTTTCTATATTACGAAAAATATGTCAAATTTGGATCTTTGAAACTTGTTTTTTCCTATAGGGGACTGTCTGTAAGGCTGACATGGAGAACGTTCCTGACTTCAATATTTAAACTTAAAATATAATAAAGTTTAAATTTTGTATGAATGAAACTAATTAAACACTTATCTCCATCAATGTTTTTGTCTCTAGATTCAAAATAGAAAAGCAAGAAGGAAGAAGAAATATAATCAACGTGTGGTTGTACATGCAGGTGAGTTGACAATCATTAATGGACAAGTCAGTATTATGATATGGTTTCTTCTTAGAACTAACCACACTATCAGAAAGTTTTTTTTAAAAAAAAAGATGTTTCTGTAACAGGGGCAGTAACTCTAAGCATTTACAAAAACTGTAAATTTGTCTTTTTCTGTACAGATAACACAGAATGGTTAAATGAAAGTCCCAAATCACTGTGGAAGAAAATAGTTGACGAAATTGAAGATTATTATGGCTATACATTAGAGTGGTAAGTATCTTAAGTCTTATCATTTTGTAATACTGCTAATTTTATGATGTAAATGAAAGCAATTGAGTGTCTCATTACTGTAAAACAATACATTAATTTGTCCTAAATCTAATACGATCTGAAGAGGTTGAAATTTATTTCATCCTATGTTGAACTATGAAGTGTGGCAATACACTACTTTTAAGTACCGGTATCAGATTATTAAATCAACCGCATGTATTAGCGAATTAACTTTTTAATCATCAGTGATTAGCATGATTTGACGACATAACTTATTTACTTACTCATGGAACTACTAACTTTTTTTTCAGTGACTCAATAGAATGTTGTGTAGATAAATATGACCTACAGAGGGTATCAGTATTACGTGCTTTCTGTCGTACAGTTGGTATACAGATATTATTAAGAGAATATGACCTGAATGTAAACAGTAAACAGATATTTAATGAAGAGGATATAATTAATGTATCACCTATTGTTAAACATATGCATCCAAAAGTAGTAAGTGAAGTCTTATTTCATTATCTCTTATTAAAAGAAAGTCTTACATAATAACATCAACCATAATATATATTATATTTTGCATGTTGATACTGCGTTTAGATTAAGTTGTCACAGATATGTTCTATAAATGCCGTATTGTACGACCAAACATCAGATTAGTATATTGGTGTATATGAGTTTCAAAAAGTACAACAAAATTTGTAAGCTATGTGAATAGTTCAAATGGAAATGGGAAGTAAATGTTTTAGAAATAGTATACCCTCCTTCATGCATGACACCTGGTAACTACTTAAAGCTGGAGCGATTGTTTGTTCCTGGAATTAGATGCCTGGTCGTGGGATTGTGAAACTTGTGAACCTGAGCAAATTATTCTGAAGTTAAAGACAAAATCAGGAAGATTGACATCTTCTGAATCTTTACATCATTGAGTTTGCTTGTTTTCAAAGATCATTTCCATTGTATTATCTGATGGATCATTTGTTGTTGTTTTTTACAGGCAACAGATGCATATCATTTCTTTACTAGTGGTCAGACTAAAATTCAACAAGGTTTATTGAGAGAAGGGTATGAGTTAATAACCGAGGCATGGAATCTATTAAATAATGTGTATATAGCACTACATCCAGAAATAGCTGCCTGTTTACGTCTATTAGCTAGACTCAATTATATCATGGGAGATTATGGCGAGGTATTTTTTTTTTCTTCACAAATATATATTTCATGATAGAAGAGCGTTACTTTGTCTGAAACACCAAATAGTACTAGTAGCATAATGATTAGGGTACACTCACCATGCACGATGCAGTAATGTCAGTCCTGCTTGATATAGTATATTATGATGAAAATAAATTGTATTTTGTTTCATATCTATCACTAGAAATGTAGTAATATTGATTTTTTTGTTTCAGGCGTTGTCATATCAACAGAAGGCTGTTATCATGAGTGAACGAGTCCATGGAATAGATCATCCTAATACAATCACTGAATATGTAAGTATCATCTAGATATCAATGTATAAAATGATTTTAAATTTCTATTAAAGATGCCTCAAATGCAAAATAAATTATTAACAAGTCAACACATGAATCTATACTAAAGGCAGGGTTTTCGTAGTTCACTCGAGTCGACACCAGACCGTTCGCGCTTTGAATCGAGTTGGTCACATGACTGAGAGTAAAAGGGTTCGTCACGTGACAAAATGACGTCCTTTGTCACCAGGCTCGCTACAAGAGGTAGAGGTAAGTCGGTTGTTTCGGAATCTTCTTCTTCTTCGTCCTCTAACAGTTCCTGAATTAAAATAAGATTCCGAATGGAGGCAGCCATTGCGAAAAAATAAAACAAAATAAATAAAGGTGTCTCGCCATTTGGTTTTGATGTCATGTGACTGCCGGGTAAACACAGCAATGGAGTCGACTCGAGTGACGCGAGTAAACGACGAAAACTTTACCTTAGTTTCATCGCTCTCGCCCTATTAGAACCAAAGTTATCATGTCCCAAAATCTCAACCAATCAAATTGCTTATCTCTGCTTAGCCTTAGTGGAAGATGTGCATATATAATTGAACTCTGTCAAAGCATTCACCTAATAGACCAAATTTGAACATTCTATTGTATCCCAAAACTGTGACAAATGGATAGACAAACGGACCCATTGGAGTCTATACTTTGCCTAAGCAGAAAATGCAGAAAATGCCCAGAAAAGTGTAATGGACAGATAGACAGATGAACAGACCCATTTTGATTATTCCATACTTTTTTATTATACGCCCACATTGAAATATGGTCGTATATTGTCGTCGCCCCCGTCCGTCCGTCCGTCCGTCCGTCCGGCGGTCCGGCGTCCACAATTGCTTGTGGACGCTCTACAGGCTAAAGTTAATATCCGATTGACTTTAAATTTATACACAGTGTTTAAGGTCATGAGACGAAGAAGCCTATTGTTTTTCAGCGTTTTCCTATAATAACTACCAGAGTTATGGCCCTTGATCACTTCAAAATATCTTGTGGACGCTCTAGAGGCCAAAGTTAATATCCGATTGACTTTAAATTTATACACAGTGTTTAAGGTCATGAGACGAAGAAGCCTATTGATTTTCAGCGATTTCCGATAATTAGTGCCAGAGTTATGGCCCTTGATCACTTCAAAAAATCTTGTGGACGCTCTAGAGGCCAAAGTTAATATCTGATTTACTTTAAATTTATACACAGTGTTTAAGGTCATGAGACGAAGAATCCTATTGATTTTCAGCGATTTCCGATAATAACTACCAGAGTTATGGCCCTTGATCACTTCAAAATATCTTGTGGACGCTCTAGAGGCCAAAGTTAATATCCGATTGACTTTAAATTTATACACAGTGTTTAAGGTCATGAGATGAAGAAGCCTATTGTTTTTCAGCGATTTTCGATAATAACTACCAGAGTTATGGCCCTTGATCACTTCAAAATATCTTGTGGACGCTCTAGAGGCCAAAGTTAATATCTGATTGACTTTAAATTTATACACAGTGTTTAAGGTCATGAGACGAAGAAGCCTATTGATTTTCAGCGATTTCCGATAATTAGTGCCAGAGTTATGGCCCTTGAACACTTGAAAATATCTTGTGGACGTTCTAGAGGCCAAAGTTAATATCCAATTGACTTTAAATTTATACACAGTGTTTAAGTACATGAGACGAAGAAGCCTATTGATTTTCAGCGATTTCCGATAATTAGTGCCAGAGTTATAGCCCTTGATCACTTCAAAAAATCTTGTGGACGCTCTAGAGGCCAAAGTTAATATCCGATTTACTTTAAATTTATACACAGTGTTTAAGGTCATGAGACAAAGAATCCTATTGATTTTCAGCGATTCCCGATAATTAGTGCCAGAGTTATGTCCCTTGATCACTTCAAAAAATCCTGCGGACGCTCTAGAGGCCAAAGTTAATATCCGATTGACTTTAAATTTATACACAGTGGATGCTCTAGAGGTCAAAGTTAATATCCGATTGACTTCAAATTTATACATAGTGTTTACAGTCATGAGACTAAGTCGTCTATCGATTTTCAGTGATTTTCAATAATTGCTGCAAGAGTTATGGCCCTTGATCACTTCGAAAAAATCTTGTGGAAGCTCTAGAGGCCAAAGTTAATATCCGATCGACTTTAAATTAACATACAGTGTTTAGGGTCATGAGACGAAGAAGCCTATTGATTTTCAGAGATTTAAAATAATTATTGCCAGAGTTATCTCCCTTGATAACTTCAAAAAATCTTGTTACGCTATAGAGGCTAAACTTATCATCCGATTGACTTTAGATTGATACACAGAGTTTAAGGTGTTGAAACGAACAAGTATTTTGATTTTCAATGAATTTTAATAACTGAACAGCTAAATCCATGATATTAAATGTTTCATGTATATACTAATTGTTAGTGTGGGGTAACACTTTATAAAAAGCAATCAAATTCTAATGATTTTCTGATAATTACATAATGAGCCGTTACTCTTAATCAGTTTTTAGTGTATTACAAATGTTTCATTAGCAAAAAAAGTAAAAATATGCGACAACCCTTGTTGACTGCCCGGACGATTTAGCTGCTGTGGGCGTATGTTTCGTTGCCTGGCAACCTATCTTATGATAATAAATACTAATAAATTTAATTTTGATCAACTTATATTTTCAGGCTCATCTTGCCTTATATAGTTTTGCAAACAATCATATCTCTAATGCTTTACGTCTAATGTACAGAGCTCGTTATCTAGCTTTATTATGTCATGGTGAAAATCATCCTGAAGTAGCTCTTATTGATGTAAGTAAATTGGGTTGTTTTTAGATTTTTACTTCCCTCAATCTCTTTCCAAAAAAAATTATATTTCGTAGTTTCAGCGGTCACAGAAATTTGGACTATTCTTCTGTTGACAGATAATGTCAAAAATAAAACTGTATGAGTACAAACTACAATTTCTACTTAGATACCTAGATTTTGTGACTAATCCATATGAGGAGAGTTCATTATCCTCAATTGTAAGTTTCAGGATCATATGTTAAACATTTGAAATATTTCATAATTTTATTTTAGAGTAATATTGGTTTAATACTACATGCATTAGAAGAATATGAACTATCATTAAGATTCTTGGAGAAGGCACTCAAACTGAATATCAGGTAAAATCTTCTAGATTGAAATATTAAAATCATAAAGAGTTCCATTTGTTGGAGATATTTATTAAGTCAAATGATTACAACTGTTTTAATCTGTATTTTCACTTTAAAATTAAGTTATTGCTGTCATCTAATATTTGTCAATTATGTTTTAAAGGTATTTTGGTAGTAAGAGTTTAAAAGCTGCTATGAGTTATCATCTTGTAGCAAGAACTTATTCTTGTCAGGGCAACTTCCGTGCAGCACTACAAAGTGAAAAAGAAGCTTTCTCCATTTACAAACAGTCAGTAAGTATGGTTTTGTACCTTCTAAATATTTTATGGTAATATACAAAAATGCATACTTTGGGAAAATGGCTAATAGTATATTGAGACTTTATGTATGTTTGGGCCACAGGCACTTGAAGGGATTAAAATAAATTAAAATAAAACTTCTTACCACTGCTTAATACAAGAATACAAGGTAAGTCAGACGCCATCTTTGTTTTGACTGATTTACCATATATCGTCTGATATCATCTCGCAATACTCACTAGTTCTAACACTTCATGTCATTTTTATTGCTAACGAGACTTTATTTAATTATTATTCACCTTCCGATGTAATTAAATTGGTCATTTAACACTGTTATTAAGTTCTATCACGTGATAAAGCCTACGAAGCGAGGCCGCTGTTGAGCGAGACTTGATCACCCAGTTCCTATGCACATATCGAGTAATGATAGGTTTATAAAGGGACTGGGTGATACAGACTTCTTTTGACCTTTTTTCGGGTTACTTCCGGTCTCGGGAAGTTGATCGTCGATAAATGATAGCGGTTCAAGTTTGATTTGTTATCAATAACAGTGTTAAATGACCAATTAAATTACATCGGAAGGTGAATAATAATCAAATAAAGTCTCGTTAGCAATAAAAATGACATGAAGTGTTAGAACTAGTGAGTATTGTGAAATGATATCAGACGATACATGGTAAATCAGTCAAAACAAAGATGGCGTCTGACTTACCTTGTATTCTTGTATTAAGCAGTGGTAAGAAACATGGCGAGTTGTTTGGTGTAGGTCTATGTATACACAGTAGATCAAGGTCTATCAGGGTCACCTGTCCATACTTGTGGATTTTCTCCAGGTCTTCTGGTTTACTCCCATTTCTTGATACCCCCACCCCCACCCCATATGCACAAGAAAATTATTAAAATAAGTTTGAACCATGTTATTCCCAAAATGATTTAGTTTGTGCTGTGGATGTTGAACCCAATTCCTCTCTATCATTGAGTCAAGTGACATGGTTTTAATTCCCAACTTGTACGTGATGAGGAGAAGGGACACTTTTTCAACCTTATGGGTTTTCTCTAGGAGAGCTGGTTTCCCTAGGCTAAAGGCCACTACAGAGAAACAAATTATTGCAGATGTTATTCCCAAAATGACCTAGTTATTGTCAATATATTTTATGATTGTGAGGTTTCGAGTTTTCTAGTAAAAATACATAATACACATAAGCTTTTGGCAAGTTTCATTGTTACTACCAGGTATTTGTAGATGATTACCAAATAAAAATTTTGTGTTTACAGTTGGGAGATGATCATGATCGTACTAAAGAAAGTTCTGAGTGTCTGAAACATTTAACTCAACAAGCTGTAGTATTCCAGAAGAAGATGAATGAGATCTGTAAAGGAGAGAAAAATATGACATTCCCACCTATACAGGTTTGTTTTAATTCACTATAAAACTGATTTTATACAATCATTTTAAAATAAAGGCAGTATAAAAATCATTTTAATATCATAAGCCAACCTATGTATAGTTGTTTGGATTGGACGAAAATACAAGGTCCTGTGTACATATTGGCATACACATAGAATAACTGTTGACAGTTGGAATTCGTAATAAGAGTAGACCATAGCGTATCACTGTCTGGACAAAATTAGCAGACGGTGCAGAAAAGTAGGACATTGCCCCATTTCATTTCTTTCTTGTGATTTGTACTGAAAATCAGCAAATTTACAACGTGAACACGAGACCCAAATAAATATATCTTAACATGAGAACCAGATAATTACAAAACATGAAAGCCAGATAATTACAACTAACATGAAAGTCAGATAATTACAACTAACATGCAAGCCTTCCAATTAACTCAACATATTTTGTATCTAGAATATTTTCTTTATAGTAATTTACACATAACATTCCCACTTTAGTAAAGAAGAGGCTTTTTTTCTTTTGACAACGATTTGAAATAAACATAATTATTATTAATGCTAATTCTATAATTTTCTTTTAGATTCAAACCCCCTCAATGTCCAGTGTATTGGATACACTAAATATCATCAATGGCATTGTTTTTGTTCAGATAGGGTAAGTAATATACACAATTTAATATTGACTCGTTATTTTTATGTGGCAGTATTATGCTGTAGCCCTTATTTTATCCAGTATCTGCTATAAATAAACATAACTATTGAAAAACAGATACTAGTGTATTTTAGGTGACATTTCGTAACTTGACAATAGTAAATGCTGATATGCTTGCCAAAAATGAGGCCCTGTGGAGTGTATTTTTATTTCATGCTTTATTCATGTAATAAAGCTGGAAATCTTAAATTCATATTCAACACTGATGCAAGGTTTTCTTTATTTTAGTGATATCGAAAGATTAAAGAAAGAAATGGCTAAACAACAAGGTGAACAAAGTGATGAAGTGAGCAAAACAGCTGAAGAAACCAACAAAAATAATCAAAGTGATGTTAAAGAAAATGGCGTGGAGAGTGAAACGAATAACACAGCTAATAAAGACGATATTAGTGTTGAACTTAATGATAAAAGTGAGAAGTTAAATCATATACCAGCTATAAATGGAGATGTAGTTTCAAATAACAAACAACTTCTGGTTACGTCTGGCCCTCAGTGAAACTAAACTGCATTATCCTATTGTTTTTTTGTTAGATTTTTTTATAGAATTATCAACAGTATTTTGTTTTAAGAAACGTGATGAAATGAATGAGGATTGCAAGTTGATGTTTTTGTGCTCCATAATTTTGTGCTCATCATAATATTATATATTGATAACCATGTTTATGGGATGGAACAAAGGAACAAATACGTATAATTATGTTAATAACCATATATTAATCAGGTGCTATCAACAGTTATATATAAATACAGTATGAAAAGGAAAAAGTTTATCTAAATATTGGATATGACAGCAGGGTTTAGTTTATCCAATAGTAATATAATATGTAGAAATCGTATACAGTTACATCTAATATTGGATGTAACTGTATGGTTTAGTTTATCCCATTATACTGGATCTCAAAACATGTCTTCTTTGTTTAAGTGGTCATATATATCGCTGTCTGTATACTCCACGGTTGTAGACATTCAAAGCCTTGAAGCCTATTATCTAATTGATTGGACATTTAGACAATGTCTATGTTCAGGAGGAAGAAAGGTCTTTTGATCTTCAACAATAATAAATGTAAGCACATATAAGAATGAGAAGTCACTTAAATTCTTTTTATTTCTGATACATTATGCAAGAGCTAAATTCGTCAATTGCAAGTTTTTCTTTAGGCCTGAAATGTTATTTAAATTATTAATTAGACATTAATTAATTTGTTCAGACCATAATCTACTCTTGATGTCGGCGCTAGCCTGGATTAGAATCTGATCTGACAATCCTTATCAAAAAATCTGAGGCATGAGGGGGGTTTCTAATTTTTGTATTTTTAGTCAAAGGATCACATTTTAGGGCACAACATATATCGCATGTTTTATAGGAATGTATGATTATCTATATATGATTATTTGGGTTGTAAATGAGCCTTGTTTTATTCATGTACTTCTTGTAACTGGGGTTAAATATTTACATGCTGTCATTAATGACCCTTTTTTTTAAAAAAAAAGAGAAAATGATGCTGAATTAACCGAAAACCAGACTTTTTTATATGGCCTAAATTTGTGACCTTTGAACCTGAGATTCTTCAATTGTCATGAATATTTTGGGCAGTAAAACACTATTTAAATTGTATTTGTTTTTCTAATGAATGTGTTTGGGAATATTCATTGTTAGTGTAAGGATGATAAATGAAGTAGATTTTTCCAAAATTAAGATTTGGAAATTGGATTTTTGATTCCGTCCTAACTAGAAATGAATTAGGTAACGGCATACTATATTTGAAATTAACAATACACATATCACATTATCAACAAAGACATTCATTTTGAATTTTTCTTACTTTTAAATAGTTACAAAACAGGCCCGCCTTAACTGTTTACATCGAACAAAATTGGGTATGTTTTTATTCATAACGGATGCTGGACATTGTATGATAATCATATGATTTATTTGGAAGGGGTGATGCTTTTTTTGTCACCACTGAAATAATACAGAAATCTAAAGCATAGGTCAGTCTTGTATGTGTAGATATACCATTTATAATGTTTGTTTAGTGAAAATAATGAAAAAGGGGGAAAAAACATAATTGAAATCTGCATTATTTCAGAACAGAATTATCTGTTTAGGGAGTGAAAAAGCACCACCCTTAGTTGATAGAATAGAAGAAAGATCTTGATTTGTGTAAGTTACTGCTAGTCAAAGATGATAAATAATATAAATAAGCTAACTATCAATTTTTTTGTTATATTAATTTTCTTGCCATGAATTGGCCATAATTGTACAGATTAGATTTTTATATGGGTCTGATTATATAGATTATACTTTGCTTCCATATATTGGACGGTTAATTAGCTCTCTTTTAGTTTGATACATGGAGAGAATTAACGGGAAAGCAGATCAGGCCTGGACTTTTTCTTTTGGTCAATTGTTGGTCAGTAAAATTCTGCATTTTGTAATTGTTTATAAATAATACATGAATTATGGACCTCATTCTGAATTTATACACAATGAATATTATAGGCATTCTTTTGGTCTCTTTAGAAGAAAATAAAATTTGTACACCAGTAGTTTGTCATGATGTCATGACAGATATTTAAATAATAGAGATGACCAATCAAATGTAAAATAAAAACAGACCAATCAAAAGCTGATTCTTTGCATTTAAAACAAATATTTTTATATACAATGAAAAGAGTAATATAGTTGATCTTTGTTTTTTTTAAAAGTAAGTATGATTTGAATAAAATATTGTAGATATTACAGTACAGTTTAGTGCTACATATGATATGTGATAATGAAAATACATTACAGTATGATATAGTTATAATCTTAATAATGAAACTCAGTAAATTATTTAATTTTTTATCAAACCAGATTAATATGTATTATGTAGTATAAACCAATGAATGCAGACTTCAGTGTTTGTAATAGTAGAAAGTGATCTCTTTGTCGATCTTGCAGTGTGAATGTTACGTATAAAAATATTTTTGAGTGTAATTTTGTGTGAGGTTGTGTTAGCCATGCCCCGAGTTCACAAAGCATTCTAAGACTTAAGTTACGAATTTACTCAAAATTGTTCTCCTTAGTGTAATTAAAACATATCCTTTTATAAAACTTTTGTTGTTTTAGTGAATCAAATACCCTAATAAGAAACCATATGCAAAGTTTTGTGTTTCTGGATCAAAGATATTTCTTATAAACAGCGATTGAAAGGTGAGTAAATTCTCAACTAAAGTCTGAGAATGCTTTGTGAACTTGGGGCTAAGAGTCTAGTTTGGAAGTCAAGTGTGGTGATGTAAAGTCTTGAAACCTCAAAACTTTCAATAGAAAAATTATTCATTCATGTTCTTGATTAACATTTCATAAATTATGATTTTGCATTGTTTCAATACATACAAACTTTTTATATGTATATACGGTACCGGATCCTCACTTTCTTACGTCATGGGGGAAAGTGATTAACCTATTGAATAGTTACATATGAACAGTAGATAATTGGAATTATCATCTCTGCAATATCTTGTTTTCATTCTGTTGATTTCACTTGTATCTTCAGTGATAAGAGGGGATACAGAATTTTTAGCATTCTGAACCTAAAGGGGTTTTAATCTGGTACTGCCTCACAACATTATTATAAAGCTTATATCTTTATTAATATTATACTGTGTTAGTGATGTGTGATAGATACATATATATATATATGATAGGAAATAGTCAATTGTTATGTGTGTGATTTTCATGTATTGATAGTTAATATATAAATGTATATGTGTGGGCTATGATTTCATAGAAGTAATCAAATTGACTAGAAAGTAATAAAAAAAAAAAATATTTATTTTAGTGTTGTAATTGTTCTCTGCCAAAAGAATGGCAAATTTTATGCTGCAGATAAGCAATTTGTAAATGTCAATTCTCACCATTCTGGCAGGGTAGAGTAACCGAACGGTCTGATATACGCTTTAGATCATAGGGTCTGTCAATTGGTGTGGTTTCAACTCTGAATTTGTAAGTGACAAAGGAGTTTTTGATGAAAATTAAAACTCCTTCATATTCCTGAATCTCTCATGGGTTTGATTTTGGCACATCAGACAATAACTTTGTACAAAAAAAGCATGTTTTTAAACAATTGCAGATGAGTTCGAATTTTGTGAAAATCAGACTGAAATTTCCCATTAAAATGACGCCTCCCCATAACTCATAGTGCTAAAGCATGTAACACGTATACCAAAGTTGTGGACCCCTAGAGCACACAATTTTTTCTGATTCAGATGAAACTTGTTAAAAGGTAAATTATAACGAAAGAAAATAAATTTGATATGTATGGATAGTATGTCAGGGTATCACTAACTGGCAACCAGAGAGTTTGTCTGTCAGCTTGACTTGGGGAGCGGTTGTTATTTCTTGATCGAATGGTTAGGTGGTTTTGGGAACATTGAGAGGTGTAAACATATTACAGACTCTGCAATTAAACAAAGGAAGAAGTGGGCAGGAAATAATTCAGGAATTTGCTTATGGATAATAAATGGACAGTAAGTAATGATAAATACATTCTGAAAAATGGGCCCTCTCTCAAGTTGGTTGACAAACATGGTTTCTTTAAATAGATTTTTTATAGCTTGGAGTGTCTCCTCACCAATACAAAGGTTTCTTTAAGGATGAAAAATCTTAAGTTTGATTTTTGTGGGAGCCATGGTGGCTCAGTGAGTAAGACCACTTGCTAACCTGGAGTTTCCCTGTTTGATCCTTGTGTTGATGGGCTAATGACGATGAACATGTGCCATTCGACGATGAGCATACACCATACAGTGTGCTATGAGGGAAATTTTGCTGGTCTGTCTCATTATGCCCTATTTTTATATCGAAGTCCTACTGCCAAGGGTTCTTTTATGTGCATGCCAATGATGTGTACACAGGTCCTCTGTTTTTTGTACTATCCAAATGACTATGTTGTTCCTTGCCAGGTCCTCTGATGAACTGTCACAGCCAACACAAGGAATGAACATGGGACTTCAGTTTAGCAAGCCAACGTCTTACTTACTTGGCTACAATGGCTCCTCTTTATGAAACTTTGTACATTATCAATCAATCACAAAGATTATACCTTTTGCTTCTTGATATAAGTAAGACCAAAATCTGTATCAAATTTGTTTAATATTATGTCTGCTTGATCTTCAAAACAAAAGTAATGTTAAAGACGACAACATCAAAATTATTGATACTGAATATCACATTAGATAGTTTAGGTTTGTGATTTTAGTTTATTCTTAAAATATTGCAATATCTGATTACATAGTTCTCTCTTATCACCATCTAAATCCACTATTTCTAATGTAATTCTGTCATCCATTTTCTTCAGTATTATTCTACATTTCACTAAATGATTTTTCTTTGTGTCATCCATGCTTCCAGATTTTGTTTTTACAACAGATTCAGTTGAGGTACTTGGTGTCATATTAGTTTTTAATTCCACTGGGACTTCATCAGAGGAAATGTTAGCACTATTGATATTTTTATTTTCCATTAAAATTTCTTCGACAGTTTTTATTTTGATATCACCATCAATGATTGTATCTTCAATTGCTTTATTATCGGAAAGGCTACCATTTATTTCATGAACTGTGACGCTGTTAACAGAAGATGATTTTTCAGGGGTTTTATTTTTTTTTTCTTCAATATCTTTGTTTAGGCCTTGTTTTTCCAATCTGCGTTTGCGTCGTTGGTTTGACCAGCTATTTTCTCTGGCTGTCATAGTAACACATGAATTTATATTTGTTCTCTTCCCTTCTTTATACTCAACCTAAAACAAAAAAATGATATAAAGTGCCTGATCTGGTCAATAGAAAGTCTCTATGATAAACAGTACCTTTTTTGGTCAATAGAACATCTATATGATAAACAGTGCCATTTTTGGTCAATAGAACATCTCTATGATAAACCGTACCGTTTCTGGTCAATAGAACATCTCTGTGATAAACAGTGCCTAAATCTGGCCAAAAGAACATCCCTGTGACTGATAAACAGTTCCAGATAATGTTGAACGAATGGTCAGTCAATTTCGTGGGGTGACACAAAATTAAAAGCTAAATGTTTTGGGATTTGGACCCTGGGTTTTTACTCAATTTGTGGCTTTGGTTATCCTGATAAACGGTTTATGTCTTGTTTATCATAATGTATTTAGTATGTTGTTTGGCAGAAGCCAAGAAAAGCCAGTCTTTATCATTTATATCATAATGGCCTATTTAAATGCAACATTTGTCAAAAAAGTGATAAAAATAATGTATGATCAAACTGTTATAAAATATTGCGTATATTTAGGTTTAAACAGCTGTTAATAAACTTCCAACAAAAGGAATAATTCAAGTTTATGAGTATGAGCTGATTTTCTTGGTACAGATTATGTACACTTGAAATACAGAAAACAAAGCATACCTTGAGCTCCTGTAGTTGTGATATAATATAAGCTGTCATATTCTGAATATCATAAATCACCATACCATTATCCAATGGTATTTCATATATTAACTTAGAATTTGCTTTCTTCTTCTTCTCAAAGTATGATTTCTAAAATATAACACGAGATGATTCCAGTTTTATAAATATGGTTCTCAGTACATGTAAAAATGCTGATCCTCATTTGTTTTTTGGACAATTATTCAAGCATGGTTACATAGACAATAAACCCCCTTTATATACGAAACAGGAAGTGTTTATCTCCCCATTCGACCACACTTTTCGACCGATCAGAATCAAGGAAATTTCTAATTTGTGCGACAATATCATCTATAAGGCTGTGCAAAAATATCGATAATCGGTAGAAGTTATTTAGCGATACGATAATCGATATTGAAATTCAAATATCGATTATCGGTATATTTACCTTCTGACGGCAAGTTACGTTCACTTTCACATAACTGAACTTGCCGTAGTCTGGCATGCAGACGAATGAACGAATACACAATGTCAACACAACAACTATTTTCCCCCTCTGCCTACAAACTGGCACATTTTACATATATATTATTGTAAAAAAAACTAAACTTTAAGATTAAATACATTATTTTAATATTTTCGTTGTTTTTGTTGTTATTACTAGTTAACTCAAGTTAATCGTACATTTAGCAACTAATTATTTTACATTAATTGATTTTTTTACGTACATCGGCACAGTATTAGACTAGGATAATAACACTACTGAACTCGATCAACACAAATAACAGGTCGGTAAAGTTTGGTTTTTCCAGAAGAATGATAATCGATTATTATCGATAATCACTGACAAATTCTTGTCGATAATCGATATTGAAATTTCATATCGATTCCCAGCCTTAATCATCTAATGGATGGCAAAATCCATGTTATAACAAAATCCCAATAAACACGGTAGATAATCATCCAGTTTGGATTCAATAGGGTAAAAGAGAGGTCTGTCAAAAGATTTCAGCAAAAATTATAGTTGGTGCTGGATGATTGGACCATATCCTATATATTTATTATTTGGAGTGAATGCCAGATATTGATAAATTTATTTTGAAAGTGATGCTTAGTAGGTGCAGTACAGTTTGGGCAGTTAGTTGATTTAACCAATTTAGCTGGCATCTTGTTTCAATGGTGTTGTTCTGCATAGGTGCCACTGTGGGAGCAAATGAAGAATTTCAACCTTAGTTACAGAAATGATTAGATTAATACTATGATAGAACTTACTGGGAATTTAATAGTTGTATCAAACGTCCAAGCAATGCCCCATCTCATTGTTTTACCCTGACAAAATTCTGTTGTAGAAAAATTTGAAATCTGAAATAAAAGATCTGACCTGAATATATTGAGATAGACAAAATGAATATTTAAATCAGTTAAAAGATATTCATTGCTAAAATAATGTGCTTATGGAGGACAGTAGGCATACAAAAATAGTTTTTACACCCATTGCCACCTTGGGTGATATCGTGACCATTATAAAGTATTACCCTAAGTCAAAGGAATGAAAGACCTATCAGAGTTCTTGTTTTCTTCATAGAATAAATCTGTGCACACCTTGATGTTATCTTAGTTGTCAAAGCTCAAACCAACTTATTTTATGTGACAGGAAGTTTTTCCATGTTTCTGTAACAGTATTGCTATGTAACAATGTTTATAAAGATTAAAGAGCACTATGGACAAACACCAACATACCTGTCTCCTTTTAAGTTCCTCTTTGATCACTGATACATTTATTTTCTTGCCCACCATAGAAGTAAATACTCTGTAGAAATAGGAGATAATGCTATTGACAAACAAAACTGTGTACTTTGTTTAAACATATTACAGTTGCTACTAGAGTCATAATGTGTGAGTAACCTGTACTGTTATATATAATGTGATTTATTTCTGAGTTGTATCAAATGCCTTAATAATATCAAACAGCTTTAAACCTTTTATCAGAAGCTTTAATACTAATAGTATAAAAATGTAAAACTTTTCATTTAAAAAACAAACAGATGAGAATCAGTATCAGGTGTAAGCTTACACTGCCTGGTGCCTTATTTTAACATTATAAACCCACAAAAACACATTCAAACCAAAGCATTGCCAAAGTTAACCAAAACTGTTCAGATATTTGGGTACCGGTAAGCACACAACGCCTCATGGACAGCCCCTGCTGCTATACATTAAAAGAGAAAAACACAAATACGGGTACCACAGAAAGAAGTCTTCAGTGTTAAGATTTTACAGAACACAAAATATAATCACACAGAAATCTTTACTGATAGTAAATGTATGATATACATACAGGATGTATTGACTGACTGAGTATGAAAAAGAACTAATACACCAACCTTATTTTTTCCTTGAGTTGAAAAGAATCTTGAATCATTTGCTTAATAAATTGTGCTTCTCCACCTGGTACAATGCTCTCACAATCTTCAGCTGTACTCATAGAAGGAGGATCTGGCCGATCAACTTTACGTGTGGTTGTTATAGCCTGTGCTTCCATGTGATCCGCAAAAAATGGTGGGTTGCACATAACAAAATCATAGGACTGATCACTTGACAAAACAAATTGTGGTATACAAGTTCCTTCTTCAACCTTTACAACTACAATATGTAACAATAGTATTCCATTTAATATTTAAAATCCAAGCAGTCTAAGGATTAACCAACATGACAGAAAAAATGTTGCCAGAAAATAATTAAGAATTTACTTAGGCCTCAATATGTATGGAAAATGGACAGTAAGTAGTGAAAAATACATTCTGAAAAAAGAACCCTCAAATAACGAAGCCAGGTGACAGACATAGGCGTACGAGCTGGGGGGGCTGGGGGGGCGGCCGCCCCCCCATTTTGGGCACCATATGCTGGGAAAATTTGGGCACACAATTGTACTTTGTAAAAGTTGTATAAAAAAATATTGTGTTCTTGAATGTGTCCAATTTAACAGCGAATTTAAATTCAGAGTGTCTATAGTTAGGCAATTAAATAGAAATCTTATGACTCGAACCCTCTTTTGTTTGGAGTACAGTAAGCCACGAGTTACAGTTACATAAACAACTGTTTTTAGTTGTGTATATTACAAGTAAATAAAATTTAGTTCTCTTTTATTGATGATTTAGAAATCAAGAACTTATTCATCGCAAAAGAAATATTGTAGAACCTGTCATGGGCCTTCAAATAAAATTTTTTCTTATTTGGTAAAAACTCCTTAGAATCACTTAAAATGCATATTTATTCATACGTGATTTGGTTAAATAAAAACACAGACACCCTTAGCAGCATTCGGATCGGAAATATAGTCGGTACTCGGTCCCTTAGCTTTGTAAAAGAATCTGCACACTTCGTTTCCATCCTACAGGCCTGATACGTGAACCTATATTTTGTATTAATAATATTAAAAGTAGCTAAGTCCCTAACTCAATATCATCCAAAATCTTCAACATTGAAAACACGAATAATTTGTCAATTTAAATCAACATTGACCCCCTAGCTTTCGGGCAAGCTGACTTTTTCGGGCAGACAGATAAAGTGAGAAAAAAAATTTCACCTACATAATAAAACACTAATTTTACGGACTGGAATAGCAGTAAAACGCGTTTGCGGCCGTCAAAAATTCCAAAATTTTCTTGGGAGGTCTATCAAGGTCAACTCCGCTTCTTCGCCTGTCGAAAAAAAACAGGCGCAGCTGTCTGTAAACCTGAATTTCTGTTTAGTTTTGCTTCCCTAACTGTCCTTGAGCCCTAAAACACTAATTTTACTTTTCTTTTAATTGACAACCACGAATTTGTACTGAGTTGACTATGGATTAAAACAGTTTGTCTGGAGCCATTCTACTTTGTGCGACAGTTTTGGAGCATTGATTAGTATTTGTAAATGCAGCTACAACAGTCTGGTTGGATGGTTGGAATTCGGAGTGGGATTTCGGTTACAAAACCATTGGATACTTTTGGAGTTACTGACATGGACTAGAATAGCAGAAAACGCATTTGCGGTGGTTAAATTTTCAAAATTTCCTCCGAAGGGTGAGACCCCATACCCCGCCACGATTGATTGTTTTTAGAATTCGGGTCAGCAGGTGGGCTGTATTTGACCAAATTGAAGTTACCCTAATTAAGCTAAATTTGATGACTTTGAAGTTGCTTTTTTCACGGGTTGAAATAGAAGGAAAACAGCCGTCAATATTCCAAAATTTTCTTGAGGGGGAGGGGGGGTGCGTCTGTAAACCCGAAAATTTTTCGGGCAATTTGGGTTCTGCCCCCCCCCCCTAACTGTCATCGAGCCCGTATGCCTATGATTATTATTGTGTAACATACTAAGAACCTAACTATATTTTTTGGGCACCAACCACCACCGCCCCCCCAGTCAAAAATTTTCCCGTACGCCTATGGTGACAGATATGGCATCTAACAACAGTTTATTTATAGATATAGGTATTTCCCGGCAAAAGCAAGATCTTGAGAAGGATTTGTAGTAAATGTTTGATAAATTAATTTGTTTGAATATGTTTTTAGTCCAAATCACATAGTATCTTTAATAATGTCTTGTTGTTAATACATATGTACCTTGTATTTTGGTCTGCATATTATTACCCTTGACATTCTTATTGGCATATTCTAAATTTTTTTCATTTACATCTGTGGCTAGGAATGACCAGTTGTTTATTTTACATCCAAGAATAGGGTAAATGCATGATGCGCCGGTACCTTAAAAAGAACCAAATAATTCATAAATGTACATGTATGTAATACATATCTTCTTTTCATAATATTACACAGTACAAATATAATTATTGTCACAAAGAATCTAAACATTTGGAATAAAAAGTTAAAACAAGAGATGCAGATAAACCATATTCAAATTAAGGGTCTTTGCCTTTGTCATTGTAACCATGTAATTACTCTACTGTTTGAGTACCGGTAGTTATTTGGATGAATTCTATTGTAATTTTGGTGACAAGGACAATAAATCTGCAAATAATTGATGCACAAATATGACTTTTGATGAGGTTCAACATTATGACTATCTTCATATCCCCAGCTGGTTTGAAAAAAAAAACCCTTAAATAAATCCTTAAATAATTGATGCATGATGCGAAATTTCATGTCTATATAGTTGAATCGGCCCAACACATTTGAATAACAAATCTAAAAATGTCTGAGCTTTAATGTGACTACAGCTCTGCTCCTAAACTGGGCTAATGAAGATGGGCATACACCGTAAAGTGTGCTATGAGGGAAATTTTGCCCGGGCAGCGGCGCTACGGCCTCCTCTTATATCAAATTCCAACTGCCAAGGGTTCTTTTACGTACAAATGAACGTGTAGACCAACAGGACCTTGTTTTGTTTTTATCCCATCTGAACTACTAGGCAGCTGTCCTTGTCAGGTCCTCCGTCCTGCATCACTGACAAGAGGAAACCATGTCAGAGAGATAGGTTGCCAGGCAACGAAACATACGCCCACAACAGCTAAGTCGTCCGGGCAGTCAACAAGGGTTGTCGCATATTGTTTCTTTTATCAGTAAGGAGAACATTTACAACACATGATAATCTTATTACGAGTAATAGCCCATTAAATAATTATCAGAAATGTTTTGATGGTTTGTCTCAAGGCCTTTGTCCACAAGATATTTCAAAGTGATCAAGTGCCAGATATCACTGAAAATCAAATAGGATTCTTCGTCTCATGACCCTAAACACTGTGTACAAATTTAAAGTCAAACGGATATTAACTTTAGCCTTTAGAGCGTTCACAAGATTTTTCAAAGTGATCAAGGGTCATAACTCTGGTAGTAATTATCTCATATCACCGAAAATCAATAGGCTTCTTCGTCTCATGCCCTTAAACACTGTGTATACATGTAAAGTCAATCGGATAATAACTTTAGCCTCTAAAGCGTTCACAAGATTTTTCAAAGTGATCAAAGGTCATAACTCTGGCAGTTATTATCAGATATCAACGAAAATCAATAGGATTCTTCCTCTCATGATCTTAAACACTGTGTATAAATTTAAAGTCAATCGGATATTAACTATAGCCTCTAGAGCATTCACAAGATTTTTCAAAGTGATCAAGGGTCATAACTCTGGTAGTAATTATCGGATATCGCTGAAAATCAATAGGCTTCTTCGTCTCACAACCTTAAACACCGTGTATAAATTTCAAGTCAATCGGCTATTAACTTTAGCCTCTAGAGCGTTCACAAGAAATTGTGGACGATGGACGGACGGACCGACCGACGGACGGACGGACGGACCGACGGGGGCGACGGCAATATACGACCACATTTCCATGTGGGCGTATAAAAATGGGTGGACAGGGACTACAACAATATATGACTGAAATGTAGGCATATAAAATGATTGATGAGCTAAATTCAGAAACCTAAGGTCAAGGAATTTAATGTTTATATTTTCTTTCCAATTAGTAATCCATGGCCAAAAATATGACAAACCTATGTCAATTCCTCTAAGTTCTTTATATGAATCACCAAATATATCTTCTATCCAATGAATATAATTCAATCTAGAGGACAAGGTAGGAGTCAGTCGGTCATCTGGCAGTTCGACATTCAAATCAAAATCTTCTTTTAACAATGTTTGAGTGAGTATGCGAACACTACTCGCTCTCTTAAAATCTAAACAAACTTTCCCATTTAAATCTTGTGTTGAGTGATCAGCAAATTCTGGATATTTCAAAGCCAGCTGACTGAAATCAGGTTTATTGTTTCTGTAATGATTTCTTGGATGCATAAATCTGTTTAAAGCCATGATGTATTATTATAGCTTATCCTGCACAAAAACAAAAAGATTGGTTACCAGACAACGAAACATACACCCACAGCAGCTAAATAGTACGAGCGGTTGACAAGTATTGTTAATGATGGACATAACTTTCATATATTAAAATCGGATAATAATAACTGTCATTCGTGCATTCACAAAGTTCAACAGAGTGAAACAAGGGTCATAACTCTAAAAGTAAAAATGTAATCAAATTGATGAAATTCAATGTGCTTCTTGGTTTCACTAATTTAAATGATGCATATAAATTTCATACAGATCAGATGATAGCATTCACAAGGTCCAACAAAGTGAAACAAGGGCCATAACTCTAGACTTTATTACGGGAAATTGTAGTGTCTGTCACCCAGAACCCCCTAGTCTTCAACGCACGGAGGGTCTGGGTCGGTTCTCAATTTTTGACGAAAATTACTGGATAATCTACCACATAAAAAGCCAAACATTTGGTTACGCATGGGCAATGGAACCTTTTGGCTAAAGTATCCAATGAAAGTATCGGTAAGTGCTAGATCTTATGAAGCCGGGCCGATTTTGCTAGATTCTATTAAGCGTGGTTGAAATATATCCCACAATTCACTTGGCACATCTATTATGAGAAACAAAATAGAGACGAGGAATAAGCATGCATCGCGATGAAGAATAAAGAAGATTCATGCGTCTGATTCATGACGAGAGAAAATTACCAATTCAATTGAAACCTTTACACAACAAAATTTTAAAGAGTGTCATCGTTGACAAGCGAGCTGTTTTGATAGATTCAGTACGTGGTAACTTAAAATACTGGATAATCCAGACAATGACCTATTTTCCGTCAAATTGTGAGGACCCATCCAGACTAATATTTGTAGAATATTTGTATGGATGATAGAGACTAGGGAAATTGCTGAAATTTAAAAGGCATCTTTGTTTCAGTAATCTAAACGTTTGTTGTTAAAGCGTTCACAAGGTGAAACATAGTGAAACAAGGGCCATAACTCCAGAAGAAATTAATGGGAATTATTGCAATCAAATAGGATTCTTCATCTCAATAATGTTAACAACATACATGTTTATCAATTTCAAAACTATCAGATGACAAATGTTGTCTATAGAGTATTCACAAGAAATTGTGGGCGATGGTAATTTAAACTACTATATTGGAGTACTGAAAGCGTTTTTATTCTAGTTGTTCAATTTAATTAGTAAAATATAACCGCTTATTGAACTTTGAAGGGCTTGGAACCAGTCACAGTTAACCAACATACATTGCATATACACAAACTGTTTCATGAAAAGAAAAAGGGCTCTTTTAAAGTGAATCGACAGGATTTGTCCTCTGGAAACCACAATACTTCACACCAATTTGAAAGGAATCTGATGAAATCCCTTGCCCATTTCATCCCTTTCACAATTAAGCCTTTGGGTTGAAAAGGCGGGGATGGGGGTGGGGTGTACCTCCAGAACAACTTACAAGTGTCACCAAACACTGAATATCCCTCGTGACAAGAATGTGCAAGTGTTTAACAACTATAACAGGTTATATATATAAATGTTAGCTGTTAATACTTATTCCTGATCTGACAGTGTACTTTCTAAATTACCAACGAAAAGGGTACGTTTTCGTAATTATAGTATGTAAAGTAAGGGAGGTAATTATGCCAACTTTTAAATTTACTATAACAAATAACGAAATTTCTTTCGTCCTACGGCAAGACAATGACATTTTGGGGTAATATTGGACGGACTGTTCAATATTTCTCTGTAAAACATAGCTATTGTTTACAAAACAAGACACTTTGTTTACCAGCAGAAAATTCCTCGGGTTGAACAAGTGTTTGTTTACTTCATGGGCGCAGACATTTTGAATTTTATGTCTCGGAATTTCACGCAGTTTATCGCGAAGTGAAATCATTTCCGAAATTGCGCTTTCAAGGTGCGCGAAGGGATCTGTCTGTCTGGTGCTGGTTAACTTACCCTCGTTGTCCAGGGGACATATTTCGAACTTTATCCCCTGAGGCATAAGTATGGGCATTTGAATGTTTATAGGTATGCAGAAATATTTTGTTTATTATTTAAATATTCAGATTTACGGTCAATGTGGCTGAGAGGGAGCATCCGTTTCGTCACAACTGTGATTGTAAATGGCGATCTGTGAAAGGAAAGTTACGTTACAAAAATTATCATAATCATTCATGATAAATTGATTGTTGTTTTATGGATAGATCAGATGCTTATTTTAATAGTGTCGTTATATTATTAATACCATTTTCAACAGCATATATTACTTTTCTAGTGGAAGAAGTTGGTATATTTTTTCACGAATATATTACACGTATCATGTGTTGGAATGCCATCCATGATAAATAAATTATGTTTGATAGAAATAGGCCTAGAGTTGAAATCAGAAAAGTGTCAGTTTCAAAAACAAAATCTCTAATAGGCTATACACATAATACCAGTGGATTATTAGTCCTACAAAAAATATATGCAATTTCATGCTCTGTGGGTATTATAACATAAACTTACATGATATCAACAAAACTGTAAATTTCTGACAGTGCTGAGTGACAGAAAGATAATATTCCAATTTTCATTTATTAAATTATCGTTGTTGTAAATAATAAAGCATGTAGTATGATGTAGAATGACCATGTTTTCTCATTGACAATGTCCAGCAAATTGATTGATCATTCAAATGATATAAGGTAGTAGTTGCTTTATTTCTGAATCTGATTGGAAACTTTAAAGTGAAACATCACAGTTGACATGACTCCCAAGCATTGAAGTGAAGGTATATACTAAAGGGGCTTTTCAATGGGATTTACATGTATCAGTTACAGTGTCAAGCAATTATGCTTTAAAGTAGCTAAGTCTCTAACTCAATATCATCCAAAATCTTCAACATTGAAAACACCAATTATTTGTCAATTTAAATCAACATTGATGCTGTGATCTTTCCAGAAAAAGATAGGCTGCTCATATCCAATAATTAAGACTAAATAAACATTTTATCATTGGTACACGAATCATGTACCATAATGCATTTCAGCCCCAGTTCTAGCAAGAGACTCGAGGAACAAGGCTAGAAACATTGCACCAAATCAAACGGCGTATGTAGACTGGCATAACCAGACACTAGAAATTTACATTTAATTTAGACTGCTGGCTTATTTTGCCGAACATAACTGAATTGAAATTGGAGTAAAAACGGAAACCATTGAATGTAAATCAGTTTTTATATACATTCATATCACAGTATGACCACTTGTGTCAATTTCTAGGTCCCAAATATTAGCGATTTAGCTCCTTAAATACAGCCTATAAATAAGTGTACATGTACATAACTTATTTATTATATAAAAAAGTAAATCAAAGGCCCCCATTTAACTTACACAACTTACTGTTAAAAAAGGCTGATTGAGTACATATATGGTACTTGAAAGGGAGCCACTGTGGCTGAGTGAGTGAGTTAGGCCCTATCCCAGTGTTGGTCAAGAAAGTTCCTTTGGGACTTGTTAACTGGGTTTCCCTTGTTTTGTTGGTGGTGCAGGCATTTGAAATGGTACGAAAAAAGTGATGTACATGCATCTATGGACTTTTTGGCGAGCAGAACCCTTGGACTTGACGATTGCAATTCAATGAAGAGTATGCTGAAACGTCAATGTATGGTCCAAATTTTCCATGTACCGTATTACATTAGCCCAGTTGATGCAGAAAAGTAAGACGTTATACCCCATTTCATTTCTAATATTTAAAAATGAAATGATTGGGGAAAGGCAATTAAAAATACTGGTACTTTTCAAAATGTTTTTCAACTGCTCGCATTTTTAATTTATTTTAAAAATGCAACTTATTACTATGTACAAATTAAAGTTTTAAGTTATATAGATAAATAGATTCAATAAATTACTAACTTAGTTAATATGATTATGTTTACACACATACATAACAGTCCTACATTTCACAGGTCGCAGTTATCAAAAGTGGGTTTTAAATTTCAGAATAACAAAATGTCTGGTTTGGTACCTTTGAAATAGGTCAACATAGCTAATAGTTTACCTGAAAGAACGGAAGTTTTGCACTATTATTTGTGGAATTTGGGATGACCTTGGTAAACACAAGAACACCATAAATAACACTGTTGCCTACTACTACTGTAGTTAAAAGAAATTCTATTTATATGTAAACCAAAATGGAAATTCTTTTGAAAAAATTGTTTCACATGATAAAAAAACTGTAAAAATAATGTTCATTGTGAATAGCATGTAAAAACTTCACCCAATTGACCGGTGTAAGCTTATTTTACAGTATTTGTATAATGATTAGAATAGGTTCCGTGTACACTGGTTTTGTTTGAACTATTTATTTACGTTCATGGTTAGCCAATTTGCGAGAGTAAATCAATACATGTAACATAACAGGAGAGTTCAGAAATAGTGAGACAGAGATCCATGTGTATTTATGGATGATAGAAAGTCCACTTTTCAACTTAAAATTTACTCCATACATTTACAATGTGTTTGATCATTTTGATGCAGCATGGCATAATGTCATAGTTAAAAGTTGATCAACAGATTCATTGGGATTTAATTTAAGTGGTAATACAGCTTTCTCTAAAATATCTTCAAACTTATTTAAATATGAAAGAGCATGCAGTATTTACATACAATGTAAACTATTTTCTATTCAAATTTGAATTGAAATGTATGAAAACATTAACTGTTGAATGCATTGAAATGAACATTCTTTTTTATTTTAGGATTATCAAAAGTGGAAAAAAATTGATTTTAGTTTGCCGAGTATAAGATTTTAATACTTTTAATTAAACCAGATTACCAAAATGGTTCTATCACAAAGACAGAGAGATGAGCTGTAAGTTACACTAGATTATAATACAATCTTGACTAGATGTTACCAGATATATCTTTATTATTTCCCCTAGATACTATTATTCATAGAAGATAGGAAGTATTTTCTTAGTGAAATAAATACAGTAGTAATACATGTATATATCATTCATTGCGTTCAGTGTGGATTTCCTTCCTTATTACATCTCCATTAAACACAATGAATGCATGAATATAGCCTACATGTAATTCCTGCTGAAATGACCTTAAATGGATTATTTAAACTTAAATAATAAAAACTATATCAATATACATAATCTCCTTACTTGGATTCAATCAGATTAAAAAGTGGCCTAGAGTTTAATGGAAAATTTACCTTTTACAAAATTGTAATTGCAAAGAATAAATATTCCCTCAAATGACTTTATTCAGAATGTTGTTATCACAGAAAAATTACATAGGTAATTAAGGAATAAACATTCTGAATATGCATTCGGTCACTGTGACGTCACTGGCGTCTGAGGGGATTAAGAGTGTTTTCGATAATTGGCCAAGTCGTTTTTACAGGAGGTCTATATTTGCGACTTTGAGTGACGATATCTGAAGTAATTTTCATCAGATTGATGTTAAAATGCAGTAAAATGCATATATAGTAACCAATGTCTGTAGGTTTAATCAATTTAGTTTTCTCGTTTTATGTGCTCTTTAATATTTGTTTGACAAACTCTTCAAATGTTTTAAAAATTTAAGTATTGTTATTGTTATTGTTTTATATTATAGTAATAAAGCTATTGCTGACTATCTTAGTTCGAATGGATATGTCAATGCATTAGGAGAATTCCAGAAGGAAGCCAATATGGTATGATTATTTTAGCTCTTCTAGTACAAGTTCTACACAAACTGCACAACATGCATGTAATCATGATTCTCAGTGTTGCAGATGAGAACAATATGTTGTTTTGTTCTTTCCCCCTGGCCGAGTTATTTAAATGAAAGTATTTTAAGAATGAATGAGAAGTGTTTTAATTGTTGTACTTAAGAAGGATGGTGTTATTTTAGTTGTAATTGTATGGAGGATAAAGCTGTATACATGTAGTTTATACTATACTTTTAATTGTCTAAATAGAATGTCAACATTGTTTTCAAGCTGAAATTAAATACCTACATATCCTTTAAATGATTGTCCGAATTGTAGTCTATTTTTCATCTGAAAATAAATTGCTCAAATTTAAACAAAAAAGGAAAAAAAATAAGAAATTTAAACTGTTATAATTTCAATAAACGTCAAAACTTATCTAATACTGTATTGCCAATTCATTTCACTTGAAATAATATTTCTTGGTTGCTTTTGTAGTCTAATGATGTAGAAAAGAAATATGCTGGCCTTCTGGAGAAGAAATGGACATCTGTAATCAGATTACAGAAAAAGGTAAGCAGACAAAAATATCAAATAATGATATAAATTTAGGTGTAGGTCTATTTCCAATATGTATACAGACTTAAAGATTAGAAAAGACAGTTCATGAATCTGGCAGAGGTTTATAGAAAAATATGTGCTATAACTATAATATATAATAAACTGAAAGGGAATTTTATTCCTTTTCATTTTTCTCTATCTTTCATTTTCTTACATTAAAATTCTGAAAGAAGAATATTATATTAATCAAGGTCATTTCATTCGGTTAAAAGTGCTTGTATGTCTACTTAACACTACCTTTATTTGTATGCATTTGTTTATGTATGTTATTATGCAATGAGAAGAGTTAAGCATATTATCAATTACAACAACAGTACATATCAACTGTGTTTGTCGGCGCTCATTGGACATTTTTACCGATATCCAAAAAGTTTATTCCCCGATCACATATAAATTGAAGGCAAAAATTGCTGCTGTGAATAAGCTTTTATTACGATTTTTCACTTCTTTTATGCTAATTAGTATACAATTTATCGGTATTCATATTTGCATTGGCCAATAGTTTTACTAAAAGAATCAGTTTTACCAATAACCAACACATTTTTCGTATAACAAAATGATCCTGTAAACATATCTTATTTATTTTGCTTCTTATTGTGAACAATATTCAAATGGGAACACATCAATAACAACACATTTGTACACTTATGGATGTTTAATCTGTAATCAAAGTAAGACACGGATGTTAATTCCATGTTACGGCGCTGCACAGCGTGCGTGAGAGCCAGTGGAGGACACACCCGCTACTGACATTGTGTCGTACTTTTGGTTTTGACCCCTCTGACTTTGTACCGTTGATTACAGAATAACCTTCCATAAGTGTACAAATGTGTTATTATTAATGTGTTCCCATTTTAATATTGTTCACATTAAGAAGCAAAATAAAAAAGATATGTTTACAGGATCATTTTGTTATATGAAAAACTAAGTGATGCGTTTTCTATAGCGCTCAGTATATAAAGCCAATGAAATTTTAAAATGATATATGGTCTGGAATAGACACCACAATCACAAGAAGCTTTATTTAAAATTTACATACATGTATTCTAGTAAGCCACTATTTTTTTGTCTATCTGGTGACAGACACTAATTACACTATCTTAGATCTATCTTAAACTTGTTAATGTTCAATTCAACAGTTCATTTCATATTTCTGTTTTAGGTTATGGACCTAGAATCGAAGCTGACAGAAGCTGAAAAAGAATTCAGTATTGGAGCCCCAACCAGAGATAAACGTAGCCCTGCTGAATGGATTCCCCGTGCCCCAGAAAGATATTCACTGAGTGGCCATCGTAGTCCAGTTACTAAAGTCTTATTTCACCCGGTATTCAGTGTAGTAATATCCGCTAGTGAAGATGCTACTATTAAGGTATGGTTATAAAAGTGTTAGTTTAAAGGAGATTAATTCAGTGTTCCATGTTATGAATCTTCAGAGATTTTGATTTAATCCATTAATCTTATTCCTTCAGATATGGGATTATGAAACCGGTGATTATGAAAGATCATTAAAAGGACATACAGATTCAATTCAAGATATAGCATTTGATCACACAGGCAAACTGTTAGGTAATTTAAACTAGGTTATTTTCCATGGTATAATATTTCATCAGTTAGTTGGAAGCAGCCTGTAATGTATTTTACAGTTGATATCTCTTAGTCTTATATTTAATTTTATTATGTTATTTATATAAATAAATTCAGGTGTGGCATGGTTAAGGGCTTTAATGGTATCATATATTTTCAGCTTCGTGCTCGGCAGATATGATGATTAAACTATGGGATTTTCAAGGATTTGAATGCCTGAAAACTATGTTCGGTAAGTGAGAACATCATCATTGACTCTAAATTGTAGAACACCATTATATACTATTCAAAAAAAGTAGGGGATATTTGATTTTTAAGTGTTATTAAAGTCACCTAATGAAACTGACGAAGAAACAAATGACAAAATGAAATGAAGTTCACATTCATCGATTTATTCCAAATGATCGTTAGACTAAGTAAGGCACAGACTGACCATTATAAGGGTAAAATGATACCCGGGGTCAAACAGCAAAGTTACAACAGCATCACAACAAAGTCAGTAACGGGTAAATCCTCCTCTGTTTGCCAAACAAGCATTGATCCGACGTGGCATACTCCTAATGAGACGTATAAGGTCATTTTGGTCCAGATTGTCCCATTCCTGTTGCAACGCAGCAGCAAGTTCTTGGACATTGGCAGGACGTTGTTGACGTTGACGTAATCTCTGTCCAAGCATGTCCCAGACATGCTCGATGGGGGAGAGGTCGGGACTCAGTGCTGGCCAAGGTAATGTGGTGATGTTCTGTTGTTTGAGGTAACCTGTAACGATCCTGGCCCTGTGACATCTTGCGTTGTCACCCTCTTACGTCTGTCCAAAAAATCAACAGTGAACCTTGACTCATCTGAAAACATCACATTGCTCCAGCGTCGATTATCCCAGTGTTGACGATCCCTACACCAACGACGTCTTGCCTGAATGTGATGATCTCTCAAACAAGGGATCACGCGAGGACGTCAGGCGCGAAGGTGACCCCTATGCAGTTGATTTCGAATCGTCTGGCCACTCACTCTCACACCAGTGTCTGTTTGAAGACGAGCGCTGATCTGATTTGCTGTGATGACACGATTTCTCAAGGCCAAGGTACGGGTAAATCGATTCTGGGCTTGAGTTGTCACCCTTGGTCGACCTGAGCGTGGTCTGTCCTGTACAGATTATGTATCACGGTATCTGGACCATAGCCTGCTTATGACAGACTGAGAAACATTCATCGTCCGCGCCACAACCGCCTGTGTTGTGCCGATCTGTAGCATGCCAAGGGCACGTAACCTTTCATTTTGGGTAAGCCGACGCATATCAAAATTTGTTTTCTGGTCACTAAAACAATTAAACTGATGTTTCCACCCTGGAATTCAATGCCACAATGACTGTAACATTCGAAGTCAGAGTCGTGCAAATCTTGGGTTGGACCCCCATGATGATCCCAAGCATCACCTGCATTCCATGTGGTAGCTATTGGTGCGTTTGGGCGTCACATGTAACTGGAAATGTTTCTTCTGTTAGGTTCTATAGTGACTTTTTTCGTAGTCATTTGCATATTTTAGTATTATGCCCCCAAAATCAAATATCCCCTACTTTTTTTGAATAGTAAATAACCTTTTTAAAAATCAGACTTTGGGGGATTTTAATTTCTAATAGTGATCGGGAGCACTGTTTAGTTTTAATTATTGCTTGGATATATGGATATATTATCTTAAAGATATAGTAGAACATGCATATCCCGTAAGATGCTTTCTTTAAATATTTTTGTGATTTCTGTTGACAATAAAATTATTTATGTGACGTCAAAGTATATACTTCAAAAGATTGTGACTTAATCAGTTTTGATATTGAATTTAATATTTTATAATTTTTCATTTCATTTATTTCAGGGCATGACCATAATGTTTCGAGTATAACCTTCATGCCAAGTGGTGATTTCATTGTTTCTGCATCCAGAGACAAAACTATCAAAATGTGGGAAGTCGCCACTGGGTAATTACTCATATTTATTTATATTTTATACATCTTCATCAATGTATCACATATTCCATGTCTGGTTTAGTATGCATTATATGACCTTCTACACTAGCCTGGACAGCACTACATTATGTAACATTAGAACTTGAGCTATTCTAGTTGCTAAATCTACACATTGTATGTAGACTATTTATACGAGGTAAACTAGCTTTAATCCATAATTGAGCCATGATGGTTACTGAATTTTTTATTTTTTTAAAACTAAATTTAGTGACTTAATATAGAAGAAATTAAACAAACTTTATCTTCAATTCCAAAATTAGAGCAAAGCAAAAGCAGGGTTGGGGAAATTGTAATTTTTTGTGAAGAAATGATTTTCCCTTAGAAAGTCAGAAATCTGAAGTCTTGTTGAATAAGAAATGCAAGTAAAAACATCAGAATTACACTATGTATTTTCAGCTATTGTGTAAAGACATTTACAGGCCATCGTGAGTGGGTTAGGATGGTACGCGTAAATAAAGATGGTTCGCTGCTGGCCAGCTGTTCTAATGATCAGGTAATATAGTCTGTCCAATACATGCAGGACGCAAAGACGCAAAAAGCATGCAGAAATATGAAAATAGCATGTTCAAATTGAACTAAACACAAAGTTTTGTGCTTGCGGTTATTTTGTTTAAAAAGCAAATTTTAAAACTTTAGTCCTTCTATTGCTAAACTCTCTGAACAGTTTGAAAGCGTTTATGACAAATTTCACTTAAGATGCCATTTTGATGTGTTTATACTCACTTTCCTTGAACAAACTCAGAGTCTTGATGAAGAGCGCGGATATAGTCGGTCACGCGTAACTTAACCCATGAAATAACAATACATCATCCTCCCGACAAATATGTAAAACTCAAACCGTGTGATATTACCGACAAATCATATTATCCCTACAGTTTACCCAGCCGTAACTAAATTAATTCGGACATATTGATGTAGTATTTTCATATAAACGATATTTGTAATAAATAGTCAGCGATTACAGACAACATTGTCTTGTGTATGCAATGAATTCTCACCCGTCTCCGCCCGCAGTTACCATATGGACGAAGAGGGGTAATCCCCTGACGCAAACATGGCCTCATTTGATCGATTTTCATAGCGGGGTATAGTCATATTCCTGAAGCAATGGCGCGAGAAATCCCTCTCTTACCATTGCTGGATAGAAGTCATATTCTTGAAATTGGGCGGGGCGTGTCTCTTTTTAACGTCCAATCAAATCCCTCCTCTCTTCTCGCATTAGGCATAATTTTCAAAATGGCCGACGAAGAAAACATGTTGGCACTGGATAATCGAGCATAATAAATTTCGCGGGTTATGACGTGAACAAGTCGCGATTGTCACTAGATACATTGCGGTAACATATTTTGAGGTCTGGTTAACCCCGATATTGTTTGTTACAATGTAGGTCATTGGTTGGTAATGGCACTACTGACCAATAATAATTTAGCACTACAATGTTCACTCAAGATAGCAGTGTGAAGTGGATTAGTTCTAATCAAACGAAACACTGCGCAGGAGTATGGGTATACTTGGCAATTACAGTGTTTTGAGACCGATTTGAAGCAAAATTATGATATATTAATTAGTTTTAATATGTTTTTAGTCCTAATATCAAAGCAAGAATTTTATGTAAATCTTCCTGTAAATAAGTTTATATGAGCAATATCCATTAGTAATACATATAATCTATAGATTAGGTGCATAGTCAATAATAACATATTTTACAGACTGTTAGAGTATGGGTTGTAGCTACAAAAGAATGTAAAGCTGAATTGAGAGAACATGAACATACTGTTGAATGTATAGCTTGGGCCCCAGAATCAGCATACCCATCTATTGGAGAAGCAGGTGGTGCAGATGTAAGTACTAATTTATATAAGAAGCAACTGTCTCGGAACCCAGTGACAACAGCCTTGTGATAATATCTATATGTTGAAAAGAAGTCATGCTGTTTAGTGTATTGTTAAAGATACACCTGTCCAAATCAGGTTGTACAAAAATATGATCAGCTTTTCAGTTATAAATGATAATTATATGCTTGTTTATAGTATTTATTTAATATTTTAGGCAAAGAAATCAAGTGGGCCATTCCTTATATCTGGTTCTCGTGATAAGACTATGAAGATGTGGGATATAAGCAGTGGACTTTGTCTCTTTTCATTGGTAAGAACAAATTTACATAGAATCACACTCTAAAACTCCCATATCTTGTGCCAGTGAAATCTTTAATCTTCAAGAAATTTTGTACAACTTGATCCTGGTTTTTAAAGTCATTTATTTATTTGTAGGTTGGTCATGATAATTGGGTACGAGGAATTGTTTTCCATCCAGGAGGACTTTTCATACTTAGTGCTTCGGATGATAAAACTCTTAGAGTCTGGGACATCAAAAACAAACGTAACCACAAAACTCTGGAAGCACATTCACATTTTGCTACATCTGTAGGCAAGTATATTATAGATTTAATCATATATTAAACATGTTAATGTCCTATATGATATCACATTTTTCTCAAGTTTTATTCTACTCCTTATCACATATCATAAGGTCTGTCATTGAGTTAACTGGCATGGTTTTGATTCTCAGGTTGTACGTGATAAGGAGTAGTCACCTTTCCAACCTCATGGGTTTCCTCCCACCACTGCATGCAAGCAAATTATTGAAATAAAATTGAACCATGTTATTCCCGAAATTACCTACTTCGTTTCAAGTGGATGTAAAACCCCATTTTGCTCTCTCCCTCTCTACAGATCCTTAATTTACAAGTGCTTGTCCCAAAATCAAGACAAGAGAATTTTCATTTTGGTTTATAAATGTAAATATTTTTCTGTTTATTACTTTCAGACATGCATAAGAATTCTCCGTATGTAGTAACAGGGAGTGTTGATCAAAGTGTAAAGATATGGGAATGTAGATAAATACAGTCACCAGTATATCTGGTAGATTTATCTGATGTATAACATCTAGTGGTTCATAAAACAGTTGATATATTTTACCTTACTTACTGTATACTTTATATCTTTTAACATCATTTAAACACTGGATTTAATTAAAGTGCTTACTTTACACTTCAATATTTATTTATGAAGTAATTGTATTCATATGATCAAATATAATATATGACATATTTGGGTAAATTATTTGAATAATCAACTGTTTTAAAAACCTGTGTTAGTTACTTAGAGACGATGGACCACACCACTGACTATCAAGGTGACCCCTTTTCTTTTACATGTGTCTGCCAGTTGTTATTCTAAGTTTGTATCTTAAATAAAATGGTGATATTTTGTGGCTTTTTGTGATGCTCATATTCACCCAGTGTTCAAGTATGCTTTGATAGCTTGAGAACACTGCAAATTAATTATATGATTGAAGAAGATATTAGATCCAGAGATATGACAACTGGGTAGTGTAGAAATCATGATGGTTTATGAAGATGGCTAGAAATTATTTATCACTGTGATATATCTGTCTAGAGTATATACTGATTATGAAAGTCTCCTGAATTGTCTACTGTATCTAAGTCTACAACGATATTGTAACATCTATGATTTAATCCAACTGTTCCTAAATATAATCCCATTCATCATGAAAAACCATAATAGTAATAGCTAGGTCACAGGTGATAACTTAGAAATCAAATGCGTCACCTCCAAGTTTGATAACGGTACACAATTATAATATTCTAGTCTCAACTTGTAATTTCTAATTTACCTCATAATATAATCCTTAATACCTTAATAGAATAGAAGAAAGATATTAATCAGTTATAGTCACTGATCGTCATTTGCACTTTTCAGACAATATTTTAATTTTCAAGTCTTAATCCATCTTAAAATGGACACAAATTAAAACCGTCAAATATCAGGTGTAGAAATGTTCCCAGCTTGGATTCCATCAGATCAAAAATGAGGCCCATCAAATTTCAGGTTGTGACCATATCTTGTATGTCGTATCTTGTGCATGTCAAATGTTTACAAATTTTCAATTCATAATATCTTTCCAATACTTAACAGAATTGAATCATATTTGGACTGACATTCCTTTTAGAGATTCCACTCTCACAATATTATGACGATCAGAGACTAATTAATGGAACAAATCAGTACATGTAGACATTAGGAAAATTTCTTAGCCTGCTTACCAACTTTAAGATAAAATCCTTCTTTTAAAAAAATTGGTGTGAATCATTGAAATCGGAGAAGACACTGTATGTTGACTGATAATAATTCAGATACTGTTGACTACTTTCTATGTATGTAATAATTTAATACGGAATGTGAAGGTTAGAATCATAGATGGCTTCCTATTAACCTCTACTGTTAGTTAGTGGGCTATATATTATATACATTTAAAGGTCCAAAGCAAGATGTCTTGCACAAGCAATTTTATATCTATAAATTACCACTCTTTTCGAATTTCTATTGCATGCAATAAATAAAATTGTTTGTAAAAGGGGTGACGGTTGGATTATAATTTTGACTATTCATCTTTTGTTTTTCTATTATCACGAGAAAAGCAATGGCTACCACTTTTAATTTTCGATCTATGATCAGTCAAAGTTTACATCTTTTAAGATCATTTTCGTAAATTGAAAATCGTCAAATTTCCCCAAATACTATGGACTATGTTTGCTTTTTGTCCTTGGAACAAACATACATATTATTTAAGTGTTATAAATTTAATGTTGTTAGAGCTGAATTAACAACCAATATATGTGCTTTATATTTGTTATTGTATATATTTGTACATTTTGATTTATATTTTTGTCTTTGCTTTTGTAATTTATTTTTTTCCACGTAGTGCTCAGATTTATTTATGGTGTTAGGAAATTTATTTTATTTTATCAAATTGAGTATGATATAAGATTAAACTAAGAAAGAAATCTATTCCAGTGTTATATCAATATTTTATCTAATTACAATGTTTAATCCATTTAAAGACTTACAATAGAAATTAATGAAACCGAAATATGTAACCGACAAATTTCATAGGACTAGCTGTTTTATGTTTTAAGATAAATCTACATGATGATTTAAAATAAATTTGTTCATGTACAAGCTTGTCATAGGGTTGTCCGTGGACCATATTTTAACCGGATTAGGATTACTTCATGAACATGAAATACATATTGTCCTATTTAATTAGGAATAGAAGATATCTTGGGCATAGTAGATAGTGTGATATACAACTGCCAGTAATATCAGTTTTATGCATAATCTTAATACTTGGGTATAGTCACTTGAATTAAAGTAGTTCTTCCAGATTCAAGATAATGCTTGCTTGAATTGTAAATAGAAATGATAGTTTGGAAGAACTACTTTAAACATAATAGATATTCCAAGTTTTAAAGGGTGTTTGGGATGGACTGCATGCCTCTCATAAGGCTTCTATAATATATTACAGTACTACAAACCTATATTTGCTTTAACATAATTGTTTTTTTTGTCTTTATTTATTTTTTTTTATTGTCACAGTTTTGACCGACCTCACTTTGTAATTTTTTCTCTGTCTCGATAATATATATATTTAATACATCTCCACATAGTACAAGTTGATTAAAAGGAGCATTTTCTTTTTGTTTCTTCAAAATTTTACCTTGGTCAATAGCATTCAGCCATTTTAAAATATCAAATGAATGAGGAAGGTCACTTTTTCAGCTTCTCTCCATTGATAAATTTGATCAGGTATGGTTAAAATAGAAATCCGTTTAAACCAGTACATGTATTATTGAAAAGAGTATCAGCTAATCTAAACAATTTAAAGCCCCGTTTTTTTTGTTAAAATTGGAGATTTATACTGTATGCATTTAATAGAAATTTTAATTTATGATTATAAATACATTTATTGATTACTTAGTGTATAATGTATTTTATGTTACTGAATATTGTCCTACACCTAATAAGTTCTATGTGAATAAAGTATTAAAAAAATAGTATATATTGGACTTTTATTTTCTGTATCCAGCTGATAAGTTTCTTGCTTGATGCAAAAGTAGTTCAAACAGTATAGACGTCACTGTTCCTTGCACAACTTATAAGCATGAAACCATGTGGTTGAACTGTTGAACAGCATTTTAATTGATGCATCGATCATTGTAGTTGAAAACACTCTGCGAGAAGTATTTATTCTGCTTCCATAGCAATTAACGATTTAGGGGAGAGAGAGAAATGGGGTTTAATGTCCACTAGACACAAACTAGGTCTTTTCGGAACTAAATTTAATTTTATTTCAATAATTTGCCTGTGCTTAGGGGTGTTTAGCAGTGGAGAAAACCAACGAGATTGGATAGGCGACCCTACTGCTTTTCATGTACAACCAGGGATTCGAAACCGCGCCAGTTGACTCAATGACAGACTTTATGATACAGCACGCACGTGCTAACCATTCAGCCATCCAACCCCCGCGATTTAGGGGACAGGGCCCGGTTTCACGAAATTTTAACTTAAGATAAAATCCAATTTTAGTAGATACTTCAATTTTGATTGGCTAAGTACTAAAATCAATCTAATATTATCCAATCAAATTACTAAAATTGGGATCTCATCTTAGTTAAAATTTCGTGAAATAGGCCCCTGGTCAATAAAAATAGCAGAATAATTAAGGGCAGATAACTTTTTTTTATAGGCCCTATTTATTATCTGCATTTTGATTTTTATTCCCAAAAGTTTGAAAGAACTTTTATTCAAATAGTGACCAGAAAATAAAAACAAGCCTGAGTGTCCAAGATCTATCTTTTAAACAAGAAACATGTAAAGAGAAAATCCTGAAATTGAAACAATATTCGCATTAATGTTCATATCTACATATCAAGAAAACATTAAGATTACATTTTGTTTAATCTAGATGACAGGTCTTTGTACATATCACATATATGGAACTTCTACAGTTGCATGAAAACATACCAAAAATCACCAGCAACATAAAAAAAAGACAAAGATGTACAAAATTTTGGTTTCTTGCTTTTATAATAATAATAGATAATATATCATAGTATGTATTCACAATATAATAATATTAATTAGTAACAATGTATCATAGTAATTTTTCACATGATTTATAACAGATCTTTTCTACACTACAAGAATATACAAAAATTATACAAAAAAGTCTCCATCTGTCTTTAACACATTTTAGTTAGATGATTCAAGTTTCTGAAATCATAAAAAAGATAAAAGTAATATATTGGGAAAATGCACCACCGAGTTGACTTTAAAGTCCTGGTGAGAGATAATTCATCTGTTATGTGATTTTTGGCATTGCTGCAGACAATGAAATGAAATGGAGTTTAACGTCCTACTGTTTTGCTCCAAACTGGGCTAATGAAGACGGGCATACGCCACATAGTGTGCTGAGGGACATTTTGCCCTGACAGCAGCACTACGACCTACCCTTATTATATTGAATTCCAACTGTCAAGAGATCTTTTACGTGCATGCCACGTCCGAACGACTAGACAGCTGTTCTTGTCAGGCCCTCTGTCCTGCATCAATGACAAGGGGGAACCATGTCGGAAAATCTGGATGAACTTTCTCGGCCATTGCTGTAGGCTGGATATGACGACAAACAATACAGTCCATAATAACAGTAAATGAATTGGAGGTATACAACTTATGAATCAGTAAGTGTGCCCATCTTTAGTAGCCACACTGTACACACCATGAAATATTGCTGCATGGAAGAGATAAGCCTATGAATGGCTGCTTGTGGAATCCTTCTTCAATCTTCACTCTCCTTTCAATGATGCTGCTGCCAGTGGTACTCATTCCCCCTTGAATTAATGCAATGGACTGTTCTTTTGGCATATCTTTCAAGTTGTAGTGACTTTAAAAGCCACATTTTATACCCCATGCCTACACCATAAAATTACGATTTTCAACAATCCCAATCTTTCAAATTCAATTATTTCTTTGAAAGGATTGATTTGTGGTGCAGATAAATGATTGTGAAAACATCATTTTCATGTGTTATCGTTGTGATCTGATATTGTTACATTTAGAATTGTAAGATTAAAGTGTAACAATCATCATTTACAAACGTCATGTCTTTTCAGTACATATGGAGATTTACAGGCATGAAATGTTTCCATGGCTTGATTCAAGACTCACATTGGCTTTCAATTTTTTCCAACAAAATGGACCATATAATTTTTAAATAAAAAAAATATACTATCAACATTGATTTATACATGATTAAATAAATCGTGATCAGTATAATCAAATAAAAAGAAAAATATAGAAATTACGATTTACTTACAACTGCTTGAATATTCCACTTTTTTGGTTTGGGTAATCTAAGAGATAAATCGAAAAAAACCAAAATATTAACATTCTTGATCTTTTCCTTAATTTGATTAATGAAATTATAACTAGAATACACAATCATTAAGCAGGCTTATGTGGCAACTAGTTACACTCAATTGAAGCCAGTTGTCCATGGTTAAATTTGGGCAACTCGCTTCTACTAGGATCAACTAGTATCCTTTGACATGAGTGCTTTTACAACTGATGTCAACTCTTTTCCATGGCAACAACATCACATGATAAGTGACATGCATCATGTGATTGGGTGAATAGGCAAAATGGGAAGATGACATAAGCCCCCCTTTACATACATCTTTGTCATTTCCATAAATGAGTGTAATAAACTTACGGTCTTTCTGGTGAAAGTAAAAATATAACATCGTCATCAAAATCAGGTCGCTTTTCGTTGGTCAGATCTGTAATAAAGAATGTTAAATCTTATTTTTTCAGGTAGCAAATTATCTTTGACTTCCATAGATATTAAGTAAAATCCATATCAATAATTGTTTGAATAAGATGTTCACATGTTTTTAGGCTTCCCAGGCAACTAAACACTAGTCTACTAAGTAGGCATCTACCAAACCAGAATATTAAAGGGGGTCACAGTAAGACGAGTCTGGCACTGACCTAAACACTATTAATCAAAGAACACATTTACCAACCTGGAGAAGAGTCGCATCTAGGTTTGCATAAAGGTCTTATCTTATGATCCAAATAGAAAGATTGCAAAAGCATATTCAAACATACAGGAGGAAGCTTCGAACTAAGGTACTACTCTGGCAGGCAATGAAATTCAGCTGACAAAGATGCAAGTGTGTGACATTTTGTTTTCAAGATTAATATTTGCCCAGTAATTAATAATAAAACTGTACCTGAATCATCACGTAATGGAATAGGTGAAGGTGGTATCAATGTTACATTCTGATCAATAGCAAATGTTATATTTCCCAATGCACCTGAAAAATATATACTCTTTCTTTGAATTATCTCACAAAGTTAACAATCAAGAACTAATATTGGAGTTTTCCTGAATCTCAACTGTCAAAAAGAATAATCTGCAAAGCAAAGTATGTAGGGTTTAGCACAAAGGTTACTGGGGTATATGACCTAATACACAAGGAAAACCACAAAGTCATTCTTATATCTACTGTATCTGTTTGAAGTAACAATTTATTTATTTCCATTGTTACATATGTCATAACCATATGTAGATGATGATAAACTGCAAATTTCATTGAGTTTAAGTGTAAAATACCATTTGTACTGTCAATACAACACTCTTACTCAACAGAACAAGCGCTGAAATAAGGGGCCGGACACGGACAATGTCCGGGCGAATTGACCCCCTTTGACAGACCGAATTGCCTTTCGTCCGGACATAAATGTCCGACCGATTTGGGGTAAAACAGTAAGCCAAAAATAGTAATTTCATTCGCGAATTCGAGTCGATCGCTAATTATTACTAGACTCGAAAATCCAGACACAAAAATATCAACGATCCGAGTCATAGTGAAAATGTTACTATCTATATCTCGGCAGCGTGCAGATAAAATAATCAATAATTTTTAGAATCGGCTTTTTTACGCTGGTTATATCAACGACCCGAGTCCTAGTAAAAATATTGTTATTTTTTTTATAGAATCGGCTCAAAATCCAGGCCCAAAAATATCAGCAACCCGAGTCATAGTGAAAATGTTACTATTTATATCTCTGCCGCGCGCGGATAAAATAATCAATAATTATTAGAATCGCCTTTCTTCCGCTGGTTATATCAACGAACCGAGTCATAGTAAAAATATTACTATTTTTTTAGAATAGGCTCTTTTTCGCTGGTTATATCAACGACCCGAGTCATAGTTAAAATATCACTATTTACATACATGTATCTTGGCCGCGTGAAGATAAAATAATGAATAATATTGAGAATCGGCTCTTTTCCGCTGGTTATTCGAGTCTACGTGTAGTAGCTAGATGCGTTACTTTTGTATATGATTAGCTCCAAATCACACATAACATGACATGTAATTATACAAATTATTAGTAATAAAAGTAATAATATTTAAAATGTTACAAGAAAATGTTCAAGTTGACTATGGGTGTAATTAGGGAGAGACTTTTTATACGAAAATTAAAATATCTCACTTTGTTGGACACTTCCGATCATCGATGTGAATGTAAATAGACGAGCGTTGAAAACATGTCGAATAAAATAACTTCTTATTTTCCCCAACCCGCGGGCACGGGATATCCCGGCTAGTGGGACCGTTCCAGAATAATTTAAAACTGGTACTGTGTTTAATGTCTCTCAAAATGACACTTCTAAACGGGGGCCATCGCCGTCACTAGTTCGAAAATTACATACAATAAGAACCGTAGAAAAGTGGATCAAACCTGACGTAGCAAAATGCAATGCTGACGTGTGGTTAACATACGAAGAAGACGATGGTTTTGTGACTACATTAAATTGTGAACTCTATATAAAGTATTTTAAAAATATGAATTATATGAGGGAATTTTCCACTGCTTGGAATAATGGTATTTGTCAGGCTGAAAATCTGAAATGTCCGGCCGAAAATCAGTTCAGCCTGACATGATGTCAGGCTGAACCTTAGCAGTTATTTCAAGGCTTGCAACAGAATGATAATAATATCCTTCTTTCAACAAATTACTTAAAATATTTCCTTGATAATAATTACAAACTAATTATAGAATTAGATGATACAATTATGATGGTACCTGCTGGTGTACTAATAGCTCGAGATCTAGTTGATCTATTAGTTGTTGGTGTCTTGTTATTACTGTCAGTTATTTCCTGAGAGAAATAAAACAACAAAATTAAATATCTGAATGAAAATATTTTTTTGCAATTTGGCCTCGACAGCTGTGCTGTTTTGTATTCAACAGTACACCAAATACAGCTATGTAAACTCTTCAATTGAGAAGTGGCATCATGTGTTTCGAGTAGGCATAACCTGCATTCACACCACATATCACTACATGTATGACATTCAAACTCTAGAATAAGCAAATTACATATTCTAAGACACATGAAAATTACATCTAAACATGATCAGAAAAGCTGAAGTGTCCCTTCTCGCTAATTGTTATTTCGAAACGAAAGTTTAGAAATGCTACGCAGTAATACCTGTGTTTGAGGAGTACTGTTATCTTTTGAATTTTCATCAGCCCATGTTACACCAGACTTTCGTCTCTCTTTAGAAGCAGGTGAATTTCTAGCTGTTTTAACTTGCTGTAAGCGTTCTATATTTTTCTTAGCAGAATTAAATATAGCTGCTGACAGCAATGGTTTCGGCCTATCGAAAAGACAATTATATTAAATTAATACAACAACATGTGTTATTTTTATTATTACCTTCCACTTACATGTTTACTTTATTCAAGACCATGGCCATAGGTATCTGTGAGAATCTCATAATCTGATCTGTCCAAATATTATCTGAGGCCTTAAAGGAGAAGACTAAGGACTTTCCAAAGGTTTCCATAAATTTTAAATAATATATATGAAAAGTGATGTAATTGGTTAATTATATTAAATTTTATTATTTAGCGTACCTTTTAAAAGTGTTGTGATGGAATGACTTTTCCATTGGGTTTACTGCTAGTTTATAATTTAGTTTACCAGTTAACTTACCCATTAGGTTTGTTCATCTTGGGGGTGCCTTGATACATGGTTAACACTGGTGGTGTTTTCTGTATAGATGTGTTATTTATTCTATCACCTTGTGGTGTATTCTGTATAGATGTGTTATTTATTCTATCACCTTGTGGTGTTTTCTGTATAGATGTGTTATTTACTCTAACACCTCGTGGTGTAACTTGGTCTGGTCGTCTGTCCTATTGGCAGGTAAATAAATACTTAAATATAATCACATATCAATATCTTCCCAGGTCGGACATCACAGTCCACCAATTTGGCCCCCCCCCCCCCCCGAGTCCACCCAAATCATCTAAAATTGGTGGACTGTTCATACCTGGAACATTAATATTCCACAGAGAAAACAAGTTACCTGTGGTCTCCATGGTTTATTGACATCATAACCACACCAAAAACTCATGAGAAATCATAAATGATATTGTCAAAAACAACTGTTTTTACAGCATTGGTCCACTTTTCCTGATCGTGGGTTACAGACTAGAGATATGACAGAATGCACCAAATCAGCAGAGACCCCCCTCCCCAACATAACAGGTCTACTTTTCACCTAGAAGCCACCAGTTTAAGTCTCTAATTCTGGTTTTGGTCTCTCTACAGTATATCTATGTAAATATGTATAATTATTATAATGTATATTGTTATTTGATATAAAGGAGTATCTTATAATACCTGTGTATTTGGTGTTATTTTACTACTTGTGGTAGGTTGTACTACTGGTGTTTGTTGTTCTTCAAACTTTCTAATATCAAACTCTATTTCTTTCAATAATTGCTTATCTCCAGTTAAAATCTCTATAACATCAAATATAAACACATATTAAAGAAGAAACTTGACAGAAATAAAGAAGAGAACTTTAATCAGTAAAGATGTTAAAGCTACCCATGTGTGAATTGCAAAATTCCCTGCATAGAAGAACACAGAGAACAAGTGCTGAATGCATACAACATATCTCAGCTAATTCTGAATCAATTGAGTTAAATTAAGTCTTAAAATTCCAGCAAATTATTGAAATAGAGATGTAACATAAGTTAGTCCAAAAATAATCCCTCTCTTTACCAGTAGTTAGTACCCTAAAGGTAAAAGACTGAAGGCCAATTTAGCATCTTGTTAAGCTTCTTCACAACATGCAACTGACTTGGGGATCATAAAACCCTAAATGTCCTTACCAACTATTTCTTCCCTAAAATCTTTCATCAACACTTGTAAATAAACCATAAGATCTTTTAAAACTGGTGATTTCTCTTTTTCTAGCTGTTTAATAAAAGAACAATGTATTGCCATATTGTGGTATATTCTATCATTGTGGTCTGAAATCCTTATATTTCAGTTGACACAAGTTGTCTCCCTCTCCCTTATATTTCGGTGGTTCTGCTTTTTTGAGTAATAAAGAAAAAGATAGGTTGCCAGGCAACGAAACATACGCCCACAACAGCTAAGTCGTCCGGGCAGTCAACAAGGGTTGTCGCATATTGTTTCTTTTATCAGTAAGGAGAACATTTACAACACATGATAATCTTATTACGAGTAATAGCCTATTAAATAATTATCAGAAATGATTAGAATAGTTTTGATGGTTTGTCTCAAGGCCTTTGTCCACAAGATATTTCAAAGTGATCAAATGCCAGAAATTTTCAGATATCACTGAAAATCAAATAGGATTCTTCGTCTCATGACCTTAAACACTGTGTATAAATCTAAAGTCAATCGGATATTAACTTTAGCCTCTAGAGCGTTCACAAGATTTTTCAAAGTGATCAAGGGGCATAACTCTGGCAGTAATTATCAGATATCACTGAAAATCAATAGGCTTCATTGTATCATGACCTTAAACACTGTGTATAAATCTAAAGTCAATCGGATATTAACTTTAGCCTCTAGAGCATTCACAAGATTTTTCAAAGTGATCAAGGGTCATAACTCTGGTAGTAATTATCAGATATCACCGAAAATCAATAGGCTTCTTCGTCTCATGCCCTTAAACACTGTGTATAAATCTAAAGTCAATCGGATAATAACTTTAGCCTCTAGAGCGTTCACAAGATTTTTCAAAGTGATCAAGGGTCATAACTCTGGTAGTAATTATCGGATATCGCTGAAAATCAATAGGATTCTTTGTATCATGACTTTAAACACCGTGTATAAATTTAAATTCAATCGGATATTAATTTTAGCCTCTAAAGCATTCACAAGATTTTTCAAAGTGATCAAGGGTCATAACTCTGGCAGTAATTATCAGATATCACCGAAAATCAATAGGCTTCTTCGTCTCATGACCTTAAACACTGTGTATAAATCTAAAGTCAATCGGATATTAACTTGGGCCTCTAAAGCGTTCACAAGATTTTTCAAAGTGATCAAGGGTCATAACTCTAGTAGTAATTATCGGATATCGCTGAAAATCAATAGGCTTCTTTGTCTCACGACCTTAAACACCGTGTATAAATTTAAAGTCAATCGGATATTAACTTTGGCCTCTAGAGCGTTCACAAGAAATTGTGGACGATGGACGGACGGACGGACGGACCGACGGACGGACGGACGGACCGACAGACGGACGGACGGGGGCGACGGCAATATACGACCACATTTCCATGTGGGCGTATAAAAATTGGAATTCTAACATGGAGAATGGTTGTTTGCCCTTTTCATCCTCATGTACGTAACACCCAAGGATCCAGGGATTCGAATATAACAGTATTAACTTAATCATATTTGAAGTTTTTTTAAAGAATTCCATAATCATATAATAGAACACCATATAAGAATTCCATTCAATATACATGAAAAAAATGATTCTTTTTATACTTTTAAATAATGATATAAATACTTACAATGTATTTGAGTGATGTAACAATGGGTACTATATTTTCAATAACATTCTTCTTAACCACCTAGATATATGAAACCATATAATGACCCCAGTAAAATATGAAAGTATAAATATACACTATGTTAAACGGTGTAATCATAAACTTTGTATTAATCTTAGTTCTGAATCATCAACAACTGTCAGATAATTTGTATGTCACATCTTTCTTTGAACAATGAAGGGAAAGGTAGAAATCCCTAAAATATCAACTCTGTTTCACTTCAAAATTAACAGAACCGTGTGTCAAATCAACTCGGCTTCAACAGATATACAGTAAGTAATTGTATAAATAAGCATGAAATGCCTTTAGAGAGATTTCTGCAGATCTTGCAATTTGGTAACAGGAAAATAATGATCACCGTTTGATAGAAACCTGTAAAATGTATTGCTAAATATTGGATTATGGCATTGTTCCAATAATTCATTGCTTTGATAATTGTAATACACAATTTGATCTGGACTGATCAAAATTACCAGTCAACGTCTAGTATTGTAGATCCATTTTATTTGCTTACCTGTGTAATAAGTTGTTTTTTTGCAGTTGCCAAGACAACAGCCGCCATATCTTGTTCTTCATCTTCTACTCCACCAGGTTTATTCTTTATACTTGATATTTTTATTTCCTGTGTCAACATACAAAATTGAAAAATTCTCAATTCATATTCCAGATTCGATGCCAGTGACTCTGTACATCAACTTATATTTTCATCTTTATACGAACAAAACATGCTCTTAATGTGGCTTGAAATTATTTTTTCAGTTTTTACTTCACTAAAATTCCAATTTTGTATTTAAACAAAACCTACCTTACTACTTAATATAGCCAGTGCATCTTTTAATAGAGGTATGGTATCCTTATCTAGTGGTAAAATATTATCTACAACAGCACCCAATATCTGAAATATATAGTTTATAGGAAATATAGATTATTGTACAGAGAAATAAGAGGTTCACATAGACCCTCTGGTGGAATTGTTTAAAATGAAATGGAGTAAAATGTTGTGTGCTATGAGAAAGATTTTACTCCTACAGTGGGCTATGACCTACAGTTATTTTGATTTTCAACTATCAGGCTATCTTTCATGTGATGCCAATGGTATACATGGGATAGCATGTGTCAGAACATCCACCATAAACACAACTGCCATGTGGAAACCAGTTAGGAAATTCTTGGCAAACTATAAGATTGAACCTGGGATCTCCTTGTGTCCTATTTTTCTAATTGTTCCATGGTTTTATTATTGTTGTTTAAGAACTTACATCTTGACATAGTTTAGATGTTAGCTGAAACTTGTGTTGATCACTGGTATGTTCTAACATAAATAAATACAGTTCAAGTCTTTTACTGAAATAACAATAATCAATCATTGTTTTAATGTAATTTGTGGTAAAAAATATAATTGAAAGCAATATCAATATTATAGTCCAAAAACTATTATATTTAAGGCATTAAAGTAATTTTTAAGTTAATAACAAACCGTATAAAATGGTGTAATATCAAAACTTACCCGGCAGCCTGATCACCTTTTAAATTAAATAATGTTTTCTCCCTCTCAGACTGGGCAAACTTATTGTAAACTGGAATAAAAACAAACAAAAAAAAACCCTCTAAAGATTAAAATTCAAAATTATTAGCAAAAGTTGCAAATGATTCATTCAACTAAGGGTCATTATTAGGAATATCAGATTCAAAATAAACTTTAATAAACCTCATATTAAACAACATAATAGCTGATCTGTTTTTACTATCACCTTCTAAGAAAAATAAGACAGATTTTTTGTTTGTTTTATAACTTTTCTGTTGGTAATGAACACACTAAATAGAAGAATGCTTACCAGCACTAGCAGTATACCCATTAAAATGGAATAAACATTCAATAAAATGGCTGAAGAACATAGTAGGTTGTCTTTGTAATAAAACATTGGTCATACAGAAAGCAGCTGTTAAAAAAATAAATATTATCAACCTATAATAATGTCTCAAACAAAACTAAGCAGCAGCATTTATACAACCATTTCAAACATCACCATATTAAAATTTTAAAGCAATTGGTAACAAAACCTAAATTTTTGGAATGGCAAACTAATTCCAGATGGAAGTCCATCCTGGATTTTCAAACTTTGAACTTTGCACCTACCAAAATCTTTGATATCCACATTTTCATCCAGTAAAGTTGTGATAAATCTGTAGAATAGAACACCTTTCCATTTGATAAAGTCTTCCTGTTTAAAATAAATCAATTTTAGTAAGTGATACATGTGTGTGTTCCGACCTATTCCCATCCACTAATGTAGCATCATTTTAAGTGTGTATTAACAGTTAATGGTAGATGTTTGGATTGTTATGAAATCATATATTACATAAGGTTTATTAGATACAAAATGTTAACTATCTACATTCATTACGAACAAAATAGTATGAAATATGACATACAGGTATTTTGAATCAATACAAAAAAATAACTGAAAAATAATTTATTGTAAAAAATGAATTTATTTAAATTGGACGTGATGAGATGATAACAGTTGAATGTCATCCTAATCACAAAGAAAACTTTCTCAACTGGGTTCAAATGTACACTTTTATTTACCTGTAATAGTCGTGTTAAAAGTGTTAACGTTTGTTTTCGTATTAATGGTGATCTATCTTTAAGACAAACAGCAATGTTGGGTACGTAATGATCAATAACAGTTGTATATCTGTAATAGAAAATGTTTTATATTCTGAAATGTAATGAGAATTCATTACTTTTATAAATGGACGATTGTAAATCTCGTTTGACATTTTTAAAAAGAACAATAACATATTTTTTTAAATTGGCAAGGAAAGTGAGAAGTATACCTGATACATAAATCACACATAATAATAACAATATTATTTCTTAATATAACATCTGTACATGTCTCTAGTTCACGAGCTAAAGCTGGAATACATTTCTTAGCTAATCTCTCATTCTGTAGTAATAATTTACCTGAAAATATAACAAACTACATTTGATAAATCTCACACAGAATTAAAGTCCCAATATACTGGAATAACAGTATATATAGACTTTAAGACCATGCACAGTGAAAGTATTCTTACTAAAAAAGCATATTGGTCAAAATGTTTGTCAAATAGATCATTTGCGTTGAGGCCATTTAATGGCAATGCTGCAATCTTTACTTCATTCTATTCATGTCAACATTAGAATGACAAGTTAATTCTATATACTTACCCAATGTGGTGAAAGCAAAAGTTCGAACTCTATTTGATGATGTAACACCTCGAAACTGGGAAAATGGTTGAGTTGATGGGATAGGGGCTTCCCCTTCTGATGTCTGCGATGAGTTTGTTATTTGTGAGTTTTGTTCCTGAGGTAGATCTTTACCTATAATATATTAATGATAAAAATTATGCAGAATAAGAATAATTAATAACTTTAATGGGTAAGAATTTCAGGCATAGTTAAACTAAATGGTGAGTACTGTAATTATTATTAGTATTTATCAACAGTCCACATTCTTATCTCACAGGAAATCTAAAGTTATGCTATGAAATATTTTATGGTTGTGTATATATATCACTTCCTAAAAATTAGTATGACAGTATAATGTTCAAGATCTGTTAACATACCAGCAATAATGCTTTGAACAAGTAAATAAATACGTTGAGGTGTTTTAGCCGGACAAAGTTGTACAATTTCACCAATAGTTACTAGATAACATATAATCTTATTTTCATCTACGTCACCTGTAAATATAACATATACTTTATATTACTCACCTGTAACAGATGAATTTATCCAACATATATAAATATAAAACACACTTATATGGATATACTACTTCTGAATTTATTAACATGCTACGTTTCGATACACATACAGATATCGTTTTCAAGCAAACGATATCTGTATGTGTATCGAAACGTAGCATGTTAATAAATTCAGAAGTAGTATATCCATATAAGTGTGTTTTATTTTTAGTGAAATCTATTTCTATATGTCTTATAAGGATTATATATAAATATTTCAATCTCATTGACATTTGTTGATAAAATATCAAATTACTCATGGCTTAATTCACACTAATATGTACTCAGATTGATTATTTAACATTTAATTAAAAAAACACAAGCAAAATACTACAGCTACATAATCGCTGGCTTGGATTTAAAACAAGGCCATCAATTACGCTTGCAAACAACAAAAAGACAACAGGCATATGACATAGTGGTTCCCATTTGGAAAAAGATTTTAGATGCTGTGTCATTTAATAGGTCATTTTTACACTTACCCTCTAATTTTTCTTCAAATATAACACGACTAAGATATTCATCACAATTCATCAATAAATCAACCCCCCATGTTTCTCTCTGACTTCGACTATCTTCACCTTCAGATTTAGATTGACTTTCACACAACTGAAAATAAATAATACTCACATTCTTGACAATTCAATACAATTCCTAATTTTGTTGTATGATATGGGGAGTCACAGTGACTCAGTGAGTAAGACTTTGGCTAATTAACCTGAAGGTCCTATGTTCGATCCCTACGTGATGTAGGACAGTGGGCCTGGGAAGGAACAATGTATAGTCATACGGATTACATTAAAATCAAGGTCCTGTTTACACATTGGCATGCACGTGAATGATACCCTGGCAGTTGGAATTTGATATATGAGTAGGGTGTAGGGCTGCTGTCTGGACAAAATGTCCCTAATAACACATTGTCAAACTGATCCCGCAGTGAATATTCGCTTGGCCGCTACAATCACTGATAAGCATGACATCGACGAGGCTTAATGAGTACGGCATATTAACTTTTTAACTCCGACAAATTAAATTCCCAAACATTTTTTTGAGGTAAAAGAAAAATAAATAAAGACGTATGAAGTATTTGTAGTTAAAAAATATTTTTTATTTAGTGTAAATGGGTATCAAAACGAGTAAAATGCATCATTTTGCCCGAAGCAGTTAGGTGTTAAGTAAACATTGCACGAGCCGTTGAGCCAATGACTAACGGCGCGTGCAGTCAACGCACCTGTTGTGGACTGTCGTCTGTTACAGAGATATTTCGTAAGTAATTCTCTGTGAAACAGATTGACACATTGTATGGAACAGAACAGTAGGACATTAAACCCCATTTCATTTTATGAAACCCAACCCAGATGTCAGAATCAATAAAGTGTTTTTGATCTTTGAGTGAAAAGAAAGACACTCTGTTCCTAGGTAGTTCTTTTGATGACAGTGCCATCAACTTTGTCTTTTAAGGACATGATCCACCATTTTTGTACCAAGTGGTAAGACAAATTGTTAACAAATTACCTTTGACAATGTTTTAACTATTACTGCTATAAGCCCAGGTGGTAATTCAAACTTCTTTAATCGACCTTTCAAATCATCTACAGTTATAATAAAGCTAAGTTTATCAAATTATAAGTTTCATGAAATGAAAATTTGGTGGGACTTTTCAATCCTTTTAGCTGTGAAAATAACCAGCTAATAAATCAAGTAAGTATATCTAACTTTATTTAACTTAAATTAGTTCAAAATAGAGAATAACATTTGCTTCTTTTTAAGCAAGAAATAAATAAACAATATGGTCAAATTTGAAGGTTTTTATTATAAAGTCTGTAAATGTGTCCATGTTTAGTAGAGTGATCTTACCAATCATATTGATTCTATTAGCAGATGTTAGTTGATCAGATGTATAAGAAATAACATTTAAAACTCTCTCAAACGTATCTTCTTCTAACTCTGAAAAATATAAATATCACTGTTAACATCATCTACTAAATTAAAACAGATCTAGCTGGCACGGCTACCTTAACGGAATCTAACATAAAAAACCTATTTCAAACCGAAATAAACTTTATATGATTAGTTTCGAATTTCTTAGTTTGTCTACATATTTCGTCTTTTGGAGTTCGGAGAAACAGTCTCGCCTTTTTATAAAATGGTAGGCCCTACCTTGCAATTCCTACTACAATGCTATTCTTTATTTTTCGATTTAAATTATTATTATTAGACTTGACCTACTAAATACCGTGTTGTATTTAAAGTAACAATAACTTATACCAATTTAGTAAGAAACTTACCTGACAACGTCTGTGAATGTTTCTCCCAATAACTTATTACAAATTGTGGATTCATCTTAGATACAAATTGTGCTATAATATATAGCAACAACCATGCTCCCTACAACAGATTTTGAAATGTACAGAATTATCATGTACGTCTGGAGGGGTCCAAATTTATGAGTTTATTGTATTTCCAGAGTTCAGAGAAAAAAGTTATTTAACATTTAATGTGTAAGCAGATGAATGAAGCAACAAAATGATCAATTTCCAGACCAAAAAATCATTGAATATGATTCAAAATAGCTCATGTCTCTTAAATGAAATAAAAATGAAATGCAATGGGGTTTAACATCCTACTGAATGGACTAATAAAGATGGACATATGCCAGTGAAATTTTGAGTGGATCTTTTACAGGCATGCTAATGTGTAAACGGGGCTTGGTTTTCCATCCCATCCAAACGACTATACAGCTGACCTTACCAGGCACATCGTCCTGCACCACCGACAAGGGGAAACCACGTCGGAAAATCCCAATGAACTTTCTCTGCCAACATCAGGATCGAACCCACAACCTCCAGCCTAGCAAGATGTCTCTTGAATGACAACTTAATGTTGTGTTAATGCATTTAGAGAATGTATAATATACCTTGTTGTTTTCTGTATCAACATGTGTTAACAAACTGTTTATATGATTTAGCTTAATCTTCTGTAGCCTGGAAAGTGTCTGACATGCCAATTGTAGATATCGTCTACAAATACAAACAAAAACTTGTTACCAGTTATTATATTATTCTAACTTTTGTCAACTACACAAACTTATAAATTCAACAATTACACATATAGAAGCAGAGAAGATTGAATTGGAAGAGAATCTGTGATCTAGCTCTAAATCTGTTTTGGTATGAGCTAAGCTAGCTCAGATGTGTATGAAGCAGCTGCGCTCAAGTGAAAACAAATAGTAGCGTGTTTTTTACTAGTAAGTAGTAAGATTGAGCGGAGCTAAGATACAGATTGACAAATTTCATGTGAGATCATTCTGTTTGGTAAATAAATTTGTTCCTTTTGACTAAAATCGGAAAAGATTATTACCAATTGATTTTTTTTTGGATAATGTACATGCATATGGGAATAATATGAATAAATTCTAATGTGTGTGAAAGTCGAGGGAAAACTGGTGATTTTAAATTGATGCATTGCCAGATGAGGGATAAGTAATTCAGTCGTCTGTATTTTTTACAAATTAAACAGATATAACAAATGTTGGAAAAAAATCAAATAGGTAAATAAAAATGATACTATTCAGGCAATATTCATACTGGAACTAACCTTAAATCTGCCTGTTCATTTTCTGATAAAGTAGACAATAAACCCCACAGTAATCGATGTCCTTCATCTCTAGATCTGACAATAAAAACAGAACTATTTAGTGCAGGTTATATAAATAGTTCTGTATATGAGTCTAAGTCTTGTGTTCAATCACATCTAAATATTGTATTGTCTGCCCTTTTACATCATCTATTAAAACTAACACAGTGGAACAGAGCTTGAAAAAATCCAAATTTTAGTTGTTATTTCAGCAGGTCAACTGTATTATTTAAGTATAAGATTGTTTAATTAAAGATTGAATGTTTAACATCCCAGGAGTTATGTCTATACATAATTAATTTTTCTCAGTTTTGATGTGTAATTTAAACAATGCTACATGCTTATCTCCATGATAATGTTAAATTGTAAAAGGCAAATAAATTAAATTGCAAGTACATATTAGTCCCGAAATGACCTAGTTTGTGTCGAGTGGACATTAAACCCCATTTCTCTCTCTAACATATTACAGATTACATTTATTACATAGTGTTTTTAAAATCAAGAATTTTGAAAGATTATTGGGTACATGTATTTGATAGTTCAAAAAAAAAAAGAAAAAAAAAGGACAACAAATTTTAAAGATGTAACTTACTTTTGATAAGTTGTTAAATTTCCAAAAATAACATCTTCCACCAGTTCAGAACATTTTTCTTGTAATGTGTTTTCTCTGTCCATAATCAATGGTAAAGCTCCATCTAACCAGGCTCTGAAAATCAGAGTAAATCAGCATATATACTTGAAATTAACATTTATCGTATTTGCTATGTCACACAAATACTGATCTCCAAATCATGTACATAAATTGAACATGTTCTGTAATGGACAATTTACTTGCATATCATACATACCTCTGTACATCTTTATTTGATGGTATATTATGTAATATGTCTGTCAAACTCTGGATAGCTTGTTTACGTACTGATAATGACGGATCACAGCATCTCTCTTTCAAAGTAGTCAAATTCTAAAAAATAACAAATAAAAAATAACTAATCAGGAGTAATTTCTATATTTTGAATATTTATTAATATTCTCAAGAGAGCCACAAACATCTTTACAGACATTCCTGTACAATAGTAAGCAATACTCTTGTCAATGAAATGTGAAACAGTTTGGATTTGGATTACAGTGGCAAGAATTAGAGTAGAGGGCATCCTCAGATTATATTCAAACAACAATTATACGATCAATACATTTTATTTATACAGAGTTTACCCACATGTTGCATATCGTTCACATAATTGGGAAATATGATAACATCAGTGGTTTCAGTTTTCGGAATTCGTTGAAAAACAATAGATACCCGGTAGTTGGATATAAAATTAAACAGAAGGCAAAACTGACCACAATGTGTTTCAGTATTTCATCCTTTGTCCTAGATGTACAAGTACAATGGACTCTTGTCAAATCCGACATCGTACAGGATCGTTACAATATGTCGGATGTCACAGAGATCCGGAATAGCCAGTTTTGTCAAAACCGGAAATATTGTAACTTCGAAAACCGGAAGTATTATTATAATTTTGCTTCGAATCACCAGAACGTTATTCCATTTAAAAAATGCTAAACTTTTCTGTACATTCAAAATTTTCTAACATTAATATTTATTTCATTCAACATGCGTTTTGAATAGGTCGAGTCTGCCGTTAATTTATTTTCTTCGTCGTCTTCAGTTGGTCGCACGCTTGTGTTTGCAATCACGTGTTAATTGATAATCATCCGTTCTATGTCAAGATCGTCGTCATACGGTTTGGTGAAATCCGTCGTAGGGTGAACAAACAATGGGCTGAAGTGAGCGGACGTTATGTTTTCAGCGGACATTTGATGACCTTGACACTCATCGGCAAAAGCTCATTTCAGCTCAACGTGGACAAACTAACGTTATTCGGGTTCAATCGGCATGCGCAATGAATGGTTATAGCAGGTGCTAGGAATATTTGTACGACCGAAATTGTGGAGAAAATTCGTAGATATCCTTGAGTATTTGTCACAATTACTGTCTTAGAGATTATAAAATTATCAAGGTAATCAATAAAGACCTATACACGATAGCGAGTTTTAATCTTACAGATAATTGATTGGTGATTGCTTGTTAATCTTTTGTGGCTTCACACCCATCAAGTTTTAATATAACTAACGGACAATTGATTGGCAATTGCTTGACACCTACCGATTTAAGGCCGGATTATACGGTAACGATTCAATGGAAATTATGTGACGGGACGGCTGATTGATGTCGTAATCCAGAGATTTTTGGGCTGAAGTAATAAGGAAATAAATAGAGACATTAAAATTATGTCAGATGTCACAGAGATCCGGATTCATCAGAGATCGGATGTGACAGAGTCCACTGTATATCGATAGATTATTGTAGATTTGATCCGATGAACAGAACATGGTACATGTAGAATGTGGTTCTGTTGTATATACTCGTACCTCTTTTCTAAAATTAGGTTTTTCAAATAATATAATATTCTGTAGAGCTCTGACAGCTGCTTTCCTCACTCCAGCATTATCATCACCAGATCTTCTTCTCAACATGGATACTACACCTTCATTATCTGTTAAATCTGGAGATAAGAAAATCATTAATTAATTGCTAAATTGTTTAATGAAACTTAAATTGTTTAATGACATTTACTAATTGAAGAGGAAATACACATAACACCAATCTGTGGAGTACAATTACAATTACACGTATGTATATTGCTGAGCGACATTTCAAGTAAGATTCTTTAGGCTTTATCAACCATAATACTATGTTTGTTTACTTTGAATGTTTATATCAAAATAATTGACCAAGTTAAATACCCCAAAATTAGACTATATAAAAAAAGATAGGCTGGCACTGCCAGGCAGGATACGCCCACATTTTCGAGAGATGGACAGAGAACAAGCAATACCGAAAGTGATTTTTCCTACATCTTTAATTAAGTCCTGTATTTCATACTGTATTGGGAGCAGCCATTTAGTTGGTCAGTTCCAGTCTGATATAATTGAAATTCGAAACCGACAATGATTATGGTGTGACGGTACACAACCTAGAAATGTGACTTTTCATCAAAATCGGATATGAATTGTGACCTGTAGAGAGTCCACAACCATGATATACCATATTTTTACACTATTCGTGTACAAACGGCGACCATTTCGTCCGGCAATTTTGGTACGATTTTCACGAAATTAGAACTCAACCTTCCTCATCAAAATCGAATTAAAATTGTGACCTATACAGGGTCCACAACCATGATATATCATTTTTTTAACAGTATTCGCGTACAAACGGCGTCCATTTTGTCTGTCAATTTTGGTCCGATTTTCCCGAAATTCAAACTCAACCTTCCTTACAGTGTAACGGTGATATAATCAAATGTTTTTTTTAAATTGGATAATAATTGTGACCTCCAGAGGTACCACAAGCTAAAGAAAGGGGATTTTGCGTATAACCAGGGGCCATAATTCAGGAAGTTACGATCCGATATACGCAAATATCGAAAAGAACCAAGATCTTTGGGTTATAACCATGAATTTCAAGTTTCATCAAAATCGAATTAAAATTGTGACCTTTACAGGGTCCACAACCTTGATATACCATTTTTTAACAGTATTCGCGTACAAACGGTGGCCATTTTGTATGGCAATTTTGGTCTGATTTTCCCTAAAATCGAACTCAACCTTCCTTACGGTGTAACGGTAATATATTCAAACATTTTTTTAAATCGGATAATAATTGTGACCTCCAAGCTAAAAAAAAGGCGATTTTGCGTATAATCAGGGGCCATAATTCAGGAAGTTACAATCCGATATGCGCAAATATCGAAAGGAAGCAAGATCTTTGGGTTATAACCATGAATTTCAAGTTTCATCAAAATCGAATCAAAATTGTGACCTCCACAGGGTCCACAACCTTGATATACCATTTTTTAACAGTATTCGCGTACAAACGGCGGCCATTTTGTATGGCAATTTTCGTTCGATTTTCCCGAAATTCGAACTCAACCTTCCTTAGGGTGTCACGGTGATATAATCAAACGTTTTTTTAAATCGAATAATAATTGTGACCTCCAAGCTAAAAAAAAGGCGATTTTGCGTATAATCAGGGGCCATAATTCAAAAAGTTACGATCCGATCTGCGCAAATATCGAAAGGAAGCAAGATCTTTAGGTTATAACCATGAATTTTAAGTTTCATCAAAATCAAATCAAAATTGTGACCTCCACAGGGTCCACAACCTTTATATACCATTTTTTAACAGTATTCGCGTACAAACGGCGGCCATTTTGTATGTCAATTTTCGTCCGATTTTCCCGAAATTCGAACACAACGTTCCTTAGGGTGTAACAGTGATATAATCAAACGGTTTTTTAAATCGAATAATAATTGTGACCTCCAGAGGGACCACAAGCTAAAAAGGGTGATTTTTCGGACAATCAGGGGCCATAATTCAATAAATTACATTCCGATAGCCGCAAATATCGAAAGGAACCAAGATCTTTGGGTTACAAACATGCATGTCAAGTTTCATCAAAATCGGTTCAAAATTGTGACCTCTATAGGGTCCACAAGCTAAAAACGTGATTTTTCGTACAATCAGGGGCCATAATCCATGAAGTTTTGATCCGATACATGCCAATATCGAAAGGAACCGAGATCTTTTGGGGATAAACCTATATTTCAAGTTTCGTCAAAATCGGATAAGAATTGTGACCTGTAGAGAGTCCACAAACAAATTGTGGACGGACGGACGGACGGACGGACGGACGTCCGGACGGACAGGGGCGACGACATAATACGTCCACATGAAAATGTGGGCGTATAAAAACCAACAATCAGTTTAGGTTACCAATTTCTATAATCAAATTAAAGATAGGTTGCCAGGCAACGAAACATACGCCCACAACAGCTAAGTCGTCCGGGCAGTCAACAAGGGTTGTCGCATATTGTTTCTTTTATCAGGAGAACATTTACTATTTACAACACATGATAATCTTATTACGAGTAATAGCCCATTAAATAATTATCAGAAATGATTAGAATAGTTTTGATGGTTTGTCTCAAGGCCTTTGTCCACAAGATATTTCAAAGTGATCAAGTGCCAGAAATTATCAGATATCACTGAAAATCAAATAGGATTCTTCGTCTCATGACCCTAAACACTGTGTACAAATTTAAAGTCAATCGGATATTAACTTTAGCCTCTAGAGCGTTTACAAGATTTTTCAAAGTGATAAAGGGTCATAACTCTGGTAGTAATTATCGGATATCACCGAAAATCAATAGGCTTCTTCGTCTCATGACCTTAAACACTGTGTATAAATTTAAAGTCAATCGGATATTAACTATAGCCTCTAGAGCGTTCACAAGATTTTTCAAAGTGATCAAGGGTCATAACTCTGGTAGTAATTATCGGATATCGCTGAAAATCAATAGGCTTCTTTGTATCATGACTTTAAACACCGTGTATAAATTTAAATTCAATCGGATATTAACTTTAGCCTCTAGAGCGTTCACAAGATTTTTCAAAGTGATCAAGGGTCATAACTCGGGCAGGAATTATCGGATATTGCTGAAAATCAACAGGCTTCTTCCTATCATGACCTTACATACTGTGTATAAATTTAAAGTCAATCGGATATTAACTATAGCCTCTAAAGCGTTCACAAGATTTTTCAAAGTGATCAAGGGTCATAACTCTGGCAGTAATTATCAGATATCGCTGAAATTCAATAGGCTTCTTCGTCTCACGACCTTAAACACCGTGTATAAATTTAAAGTCAATCGGATATTAACTTTAGCTTCTAAAGCGTTCACAAGATTTTTCAAAGTGATCAAGGGTCATAACTCTGGCAGTAATTATCAGATATCACCGAAAATCAATAGGCTTCTTCATCTCACGACCTGCTGAATATTGCTGAAAATCAACAGGCTTCTTCGTCTCATGACCTTAAACACTGTGTATAAATTTAAAGTCAATCGGATATTAACTATAGCCTCTAGAGCGTTCACAAGATTTTTCAAAGTGATCAAGGGTCATAACTCTGGTAGTAATTATCGGATATCGCTGAAAATCAATAGGCTTCTTCGTCTCACGACCTTTAACACCGTGTATAAATTTCAAGTCAATCGGAGATTAACTTTAGCCTCTAGAGCGTTCACAAGAAATTGTGGACGATGGACGGACGGACGGACGGACCGATGGACGGACGGACCGACAGACGGACGGACGGGGGCGACGGCAATATACGACCACATTTCCATGTGGGCGTATAAAAATGTACCTGGATTAAAGCCTGGTGTTAAATGAACACCAACAAAAGGTGTAAATGGTACAGTTTGGTTGCGTGGTTGAGAGAAAACAGAATGAGTTGATTCAGAGTTTTGAGTTTCTGTGGCTATAGTATCTGCTGATGTCTGTATAGATGATTCTGGTGTTCCTTCTTTACTCATTGTTGGATCTAATAAAAACATGCATTATGTATTAGTTCCATTTGCAAACTGCAGATATTTTTTGTAACTTCCAATGTTATATAAAATATTAATTTAGACATTTATTACCATGACAAGGACAAGATCATAATCAACTACTCTGGGCCATTGGATTGTCCAGATTTTAAGTAGATATTAGATTAGAGTTTAATGATATAATAGCTAATCGAGAATACCCAATCATGACTTCTTCTGGAATCATCCAATATGACAATATCTAATGTTTATTAAAATAAAATGTTGATCTGTTTTGAACCATTTCAGAGTTCAGACTCAAAGTAAATTTAACACAATCTAGGTCACTTTAGGATAAATATATGGTAAATCTTATTTCAATTATTTGCTTGTATGTTGGGGTATTTTTCAGTGGGAGGTAACCAGAGAACCTGGAGAAAATCCACAAGTTTAGGCAGATGACCCTTATCCTTTTCAGATACAAGTGTGAAAACGAAACAATGCCACTTGACTTAATGACAGTTCTTATCAATAAAAAAACATGTGCTAGATCCAGAATTATTAAGTATATACCTGTCGATGTTCGTGCTTCAGTTCTACAATCTACGTCTGGTGTAGGTATAACCCGACCATGTGTTTTAGAACGTACAGCTGCTGTCCTGGGCGTAACAATGTTTTTCATAGCTGACACAACATCTGTATTAGATGATACAAAACACTGAGAAAATCCCAGAATAGCTTTTGCTCGTACTCTGAAAATAAAATCAGAATTTCCCACAATTTGTATAAAATTTCATTCAGGAAAAACTACATAATCAGCAGTTTTACTAAATTTTCTACAGTTAGTTCTACAAGTTTCACCAGATTAAAATATCTGTGTTATATTGCTAATAAATTAATAACAACACTAACCATTCAAGTAATGCACATATTTTACTTATTCTGACTCTTCGGTGAAATTTCTCATGAGTCAATGTTATTTCAATGATCGACATAGCCTACTCAAATGGTCAGTTTTCACAGTAGACATTTTTCAACGTATTATGACAATATTTATTTGTTCCTTCATAATAGAGTTACAGTTCCATGTAATTTCTTACTTGAATAATACATAAATGCTAAAATGCAGACATGTTGCTTGACAGTAGTTAAATTCTTGTGTCCTATCTTATAATATTTGGGTCCCTACACATAGCATACACTAGAAGAGATACAAACATATCAAAAAAATTGTTATAAAAAATGAAAAATGTTTGTAAAAATACTTACGATGGTGATAAGTCTGAACATCTAGCCAATATAACCCCCATTAAAGATTTATGTTTAGTAAATATCTGTGACTCGTCTGACAGATCACCTGAAATATAGGAAATACATTAGGACCACAATAATATCATTTCTTTAGTTTTAATTAAGGTTTTATTAATTTAAGTTGAAATATTCCGGATACTTTTATGCCCTTGCTTTTATTTCTTCTTTTTTGTTATATATTTATTTTTATCAATCTCTTAAATGATACATACTCATCGAGTCTGGTTCTTTTCTACCTAATAGTAAAGTAATAACTTCTAAGGAAAATGTTCTGTGATTTATCTGTAAAATAAATGAAGAAAGTTTAACTAAATGTTATTTTCCCACATCTTGATCTGTTCAAAGTATGGCTCCTCTTTGCATAATACAAAATTTTGGTTTTGTAAGTCTAGTATTTCATGTAAAAGTAATCAATGAATAATGTTAACTCCGTATTCCAGGTAGATTAATGTTGTCTTTATGTCAGAATTTATCAAATTTGCATTTTTTCATATTTTACCTTAGCATGTTGAGATAGTTGAAAAAGCCATTCCAGTAATTTAGCATATGAGTGTGGTGGAAAATCTTGTAACAATGATACAATGGCCTAGAAAAAAATATGTCTTTACAGAATTAATGATGAGAACATAAATATAAATACATGTACTAAAGATAGGCTGGCACTGCCAGGCAGGATACGCCCACATTTTCGAGAGATGGATAGAGAACAAGCAATACCGAAAGTGATTTTTCCTACATCTTTAAGTCCTGTATTTCATATTGTATTGGGAGCAGCCATTTAGTTGGTCAGTTCCAGTCTGATATTCATGAAATTCGAAACCGACAATGATTATGGTGTGACGGTACACAACCTAGAAATGTGACTTTTCATCAAAATCGGATAAGAATTGTGACCTGTAGAGAGTCCACAACCATGATATACCATATTTTTATACTATTCGCGTACAAACAACGACCATTTCGTCCGGCAATTTTTGTATGATTTTCACGAAATTAGAACTCAACCTTCCTAATCAAAATCGAATTAAAATTGTGACCTATACAGGGTCCACAACCATGATATACCATTTTTTTAACAGTATTCGCGTACAAACGGCGGCCATTTTGTCTGTCAATTTTGGTCCGATTTTCCCGAAATTCAAACTCAACCTTCCTTACAGTGTAACGGTGATATAATCAAACGTTTTTTTAAATTGGATAATAATTGTGACCTCCAGAGGGACCACAAGCTAAAGAAAGGGGGATTTTGCGTATAACCAGGGGCCGTAATTCAGGAAGTTACGATCCGATATGCGCAAATATCGAAAAGAACCAAGATCTTTGGGTTATAACCATGAATTTCAAGTTTGATCAAAATCGAATTAAAATTGTGACCTTTACAGGGTCCACAACCTTGATATACCATTTTTTAATAGTATTCGCGTACAAACGGCGGCCATTTTGTATGGCAATTTTCGTCCGATTTTCCCGAAATTCGAACTCAACCTTCCTTACGGTGTAACGGTAATATAATCAAACGTTTTTTTAAATCAGATAATAATTGTGACCTCCAAGCTAAAAAAAAGGCGATTTTGCGTATAATCAGGGGCCATAATTCAGGAAGTTACAATCCGATATGCGCAAATATCGAAAGGAAGCAAGATCTTTGGGTTATAACCATGAATTTCAAGTTTCATCAAAATCGAATCAAAATTGTGACCTCCACAGGGTCCACAACCTTGATATACCATTTTTTAATAGTATTCGCGTACAAACGGCGGCCATTTTGTATGGCAATTTTCGTCCGATTTTCCCGAAATTCGAACTCAACCTTCCTTAGGGTGTAACGGTGATATAATCAAACGGTTTTTTAAATCGAATAATAATTGTGACCTCCAAGCTAAAATAAAGGCGATTTTTCGTATAATCAGGGGCCATAATTCAGGAAGTTACGATCCGATATGCGCAAATATCGAAAGGAAGCAAGATCTTTGGGTTATAACCATGAATTTCAAGTTTCATCAAAATCGAATCAAAATTGTGACCTCCACAGGGTCCACAACCTTGATATACCATTTTTTAACTGTCTTCGCGTACAAACGGCGGCCATTTTGTATGGCAATTTTCGTCCGATTTTCCCGAAATTCGAACTCAACCTTCCTTAGGGTGTAACGGTGATATAATCAAACGGTTTTTTAAATCGAATAATAATTGTGACCTCCAGAGGGACCACAAGCTAAAAAGGGTGATTTTTCGGACAATCAGGGGCCATAATCCAGGAAATTACATTCCGATAGCCGCAAATATCGAAAGGAACCAAGATCTTTGGGTTACAAACATGCATGTCAAGTTTCATCAAAATCGGTTAAAAATTGTGACCTCTATAGGGTCCACAAGCTAAAAACGTGATTTTTCGTACAATTCAGGGGCCATAATCCATGAAGTTTTGATCCGATACATGCCAATATCGAAAGCAGCCGAGATCTTTTGGGGATAAACCTATATTTCAAGTTTCGTCAAAATCGGATAAGAATTGTGACCTGTAGAGAGTCCACAAACAAATTGTGGACGGACGGACGGACGTCCGGACGGACGGACGGACGTCCGGACGGACAGGGGCGACGACATAATACGTCCACATGAAAATGTGGGCGTATAACAAAAAAATATTATTTCAATATTTCATTACAAAACTATAATTTTTCAAATAGAAAACTAAACAATTTCTTCTATTCTGAGGGACAGTTTGAAATGAAATCTTGTCGATCCATAAGACTGTTGACATATCTTTAGAAAACCTATCAATAATTATATTCACAAAAGAAATTGCAAGATCAATTTTGACCCAACTTCTGAACAGCATAGTAAATAATTTTCTGGACAAACCTGGGCAACAGTGGTTCTAAATTCAGCTTTATCAGGAACTTTAGTACTCATATGTTGTACTAATGTTGATATAACTGGTGTTGTTTGTTCACCATAAGTTTTCATAAGATATCTGAAGGTACAACAAACAGTTCTCAAATTTTTGTACATTAAGCTCACACCTTAAATGTTTACACATTCAAAAGATAAATGACAAAAAAAACATAACCATTAGTGATGGTCCTATTATCGGTTTCACAATCAGTAACTGGCTGATAGGGTGGTCTATCGGTTGAAATCGGTATCGGTCCCTACAAGGCCATCTGTCCATACTTGCACATCTATACCTGTTCAAAAAGACTTGGAAAATATTATGTAAATTGTGAACAAATCATTCTCTTATGCTTGGCTTTTGCCCCTTATTTTATTTGCTGTGTGTATGACTATGACGCTTAGCTACACAAAAATTTATTCCTTTTAAAGAGATAGTAAAGATGGCATTTGAAATTTTATGGAGCAATTTTTGTCATGGTTGTCACATGATCGTAACCTCTTGGAACATGAATAACTAAAAGATCAAAGGGAAAAAGATTAACCAAATTTCAATAATATGATATAATACTCCAACAAATTTGATATGTGTGACAGTACCACAAAACATAATTGGAACCAGATCAATTCAGATTAATTCACATTAAAATCATTGTCATTGTTCTATCTATGAATGAATAGAACATATGCACATTTCATGTAATAGACAATTAAAACAATATGTGTTAAATATCAAGAAATGCAGTGGTGTGTTGTCAGCTCATCTTAGCTTGCAAATTTTCAGATTTTTGGTGCTGTTGTAGAAAAATCCTAATTTCAAGCCCTGTTTTGCTTTACTATTTAACCATGCAACAAATAATTAAGACCTCAATAGATAGTGTGTATTTTTAACTCCGTAGGAAGCGTGACCCAATTATCATTTCAATAAACATCATGTTTGTCTGTAATTCGCAAGATAAAATAGTACCATGTGTTTCCCGACTAACAATGACATACATTTTCATCGATTTCCATGACATTCTAGTTAATGTGTAATATTTTCTAATGAGTCAATATCGGTAATTGTATTCATATTGGAAGAAACGTCTGATATTGGTACATCACTAAATAACCACATAATTTATTTGCTCCATATAAAAGTAATAAGGTTTTTTTTATCTTGCGTGTACAGATTAGTTATTTACTAACATAGTTTTCAAAGTAGCTTCTCTAGTAATGCCACCCAGACAAATAGTAAGTAAAAACTTTACCTTATAAAATTTACAGTTACATCAACAACAAGTGTGTCTGCTCTAACAGCAGATTTTCCTAACATCAGTAAATTTGGTAGTAGACATTTACACACCTATAAAAACGTAGAAATTATTACTTGTACAGAGCTTATGGCCATAGATAATCAAAAGTATTCATACCATAAAAGGTAGCGATCTGAAATTAGTCAAATCGCCCCATTTTAACATAAGATATGGCCATAGGTTTCTTCTAATTTAGTAATGCCACCTTTATTTGTCTTCAGTAGTTTTAATTTTGATTTGTTTCAGTTAAAATGAAATTCAAGAAGATAAAATCTACATTTTCTGTATTAATTTGATTAAATTTAACATCTTTTATATACATAATTTTACTAAAAAACTCTTTTCATAATCTAAATACGAAATAGGACTACTGATATCAACACAATATCATAGAATTTCTATAGGAAAAGTACTGTTAATAAAGTCTTGGCATAGCACAAATAGTAATAGAATTAATGAGGCATTTATTTACACAATATTAGAATCAAAGTCATTTCTCAAAAAAGAACTTGGAAGTTGACAACAAAACATGCTTTTAAAAAAAAAGAAAAAACAATATTCAAAGAATACTTACTGAATTCATTATAGTTATATTTAGACTTGGAGTGCAGCACATGAAGTCTAAACACTGCAATAAAGCGAAGCAATAAAAACATTGTTCTACTTTTACACAATACTTAATTAATACAACCCTTTCATTTCTTCTGAATTATGCTATCTAAAATCTAAGAATTTATTTCTGTTTCCATTGGCATCAAGATTCCAGCAAGCAGTAGTCTAGATAAAGATGTCATGTGACCAGTTAAGGACAACTTTCCTGCTCAACACCTTCTCCTCTATATCATTGGTATTGGAACACAATACAGAATAAAAGATGTGAGGCAAATAAAAAGAATAAACTGTACCATTACCCTGCATAACACAACAGAATGGCCAATGGAAGCATTTATTTAATATCCTGTATACAATGGTAATAACATGATGAAAGTTTCTTAATACAGGTCTGAGGTTTACCAAATATAGAACATGTTTTCAAAGCAACTGCTGAGATGATAATATATAGAGACAAGAAACAGAGATCCATTCATAGAGCAGCTCACGTAATCTCAATTCTCAGGGTTTAAAAATCAGCATCAATAACATGGGGTTGACAAGAAAAGTATATATTAATGTAAAATACCAACCCTGTAAGCTAAACATGACACTGACATGTCCTCTACTGAGGGCCTGTAAAAAAATTAATTAACATGAGTATTCATATCTGTACCAAATAATTTCGACAATCATACCTGTTCATTCAGTAAATATGATCACCTCATGTGCTAAACTTCTCATGCATATGTTACAGACTTTAAATTCAAACAATTAGTTCACCAAATAGGTGTTATGTGACCACATAACTATGTTGAGTGATATTATGAGCAAATACAACATGTACATATTTTATATTCAGCAAATAAGCTCATCTCTTTTTTCATTCTCTAAAAGTTATTCAGAGTTGACCTATTTGCATAAATTGGTTTTTAGCAACAGAGCTTTCTATGATTTTCTCATCTTAAACACAACATTTAATTTGTTGCTTAAATTTTTGTGTTTGCGAAAACCAAAAACATTCAATCTTAAAGTTGGAGCAGCGTACAGATTTCCAGTGAGTTACAAAGCAGAAATAAACAGGTTGACCTTAGTGAATCAAATGAAAAGGGTTTAACGTCATACTTTTCTGCACCAACTAGACTAATGAAAAGATGGAATAAAAAGGGGTTTAACATCCTACTGGGATTATATTGGAAACTGAAGTGACTTAAGTATAGTCTCGAACAATCCGTGATAAAATTTCACAATGGCAGCAATTGAAAACTTCAGCTGAAAAACTGGGAGATAATAAATGGTCATAATATCTCATTTTGAATGGTGTGTACACTATAGTATTGCGTGGATTTATTTCTGAAGGTATGGCTTAATTGATATATGCCACATTAATCTAATTTTTGACTACAAAAAGCTAGGCTTCTTACCAATTGTTGAAATCTACATGACTATTAGTAGATTGGTATTTTGTTAAGTGTATAATATGTGGTAACAATCTGTGTACTGTTGATTCAGATTTTTTTAATGAAAATACTCCAAAAAACATTGTTAAATCCTAAAAAAAAAAATAAAACAAATAAAATCAATTAGTCCTGAAACCTAGCTATATATATTGTTAAAGGCATCAATATTTTACATCCTTTGTATATATTCCATTTACAAATTTTCTAATTTGTTTTTGTTCATATTTGATGCCTTAGATGACTAAAACTAGTTCTACTATGGTACAAATTCACAGCCAAATGCTAGTTTTAGAGGCACCAAGACTGGAAACTCTTAACCAAACCATGTCTGACAGTGATCTATCTATTGTTGAGTTGAAGGAATTGTAGAGTTAGAATTCAAATATTAAACTAGAGAAACAAGCCAACATTGCAGCTGGTGTCCTCCACAACATCCCAATCATTGACACATCTGTGTATAAAATTAATTTACATATAGTACCACCTGAAGTAGATTTGTTAATAATTTTAACATTCTGTTACATTGAGATGGTGTCATTTCTTCCTCTTCGTTATCTTCATCATCTTCACCACCCAAAGATTCTCTAATATCATCCTCCTTGAAATACAAAAGTGTTGTGTTCAAACATAGTATGATATGCATTGTACCTTGGGAAATGAATTAGGACTCCTTGACACATCAATGTAGATGCCCTGTCATCAGGAGACACTTCCTGTTTCGATTTACAGTGACGTTATTGTGCATTAGATATCATATGATTTGACTCCTTGAGCCGATAATACCTCTCTAAATCTGGAACAGGGGTAAAATATTCTAACAACTCGATCCTCTAAATTTAAAACCAGCAGTGGCTATCTCTTATATTATATGTATGACTAACTGCAGATAATCAGACTCTGGATTTGTGCTACAGTATTGTGAGTATATTTCAGACCCAAAATTCCTTAATTTACATTCATTTCAAAAGATTGTACTGATACATTGAGGCTATATTCTGTGGGGTACTGGGAAATCAAATTAATATCTCAATTGACTTTCTTCACCTGAACTTCCTCTGCTTCCTCAGTCCTCTTTTTTCTTTTACTACGAGACTGAGAAGAACTTTTTTTTCTATTGCTTGCATTGTGCGCTGAACTGGCTTTTCTTTTCGTGGAACTAAGTTTGCCAAATAATTTCAACTCTTCAACACATTTTACAATAATTTCTGGATGAAAAAGCTTAAATGCACCACTCCCTGATACAAAAAGAAAAGAGAAACAATGGAAAACAGTCCAAGTATATTCTTCCTAAAGAAACATAGTTTGATTAGGTATATTCAATAATGTGCGTAATGTGAATGGTTGATTTCAGATCTATAAACCTATCAAAATCCTTTGAAAATTTCAAACAAAATGCTCAGACATGTAATCAAATGGGGTTAAACCGTGTCTGTGGGAGGAAGTGGGAGGCCCGAAAAAAAAACCTTGAGGTTTGGCAACTTGGCAAGCAACCCTACTCCTCCACTAGTCATGTACAAGTGTGGGCTCAAAACCATGTCATTTGACTCATTAAACAGACCACACACATTAGACCATTCATCCCCCAACCCCACATTTTCTTCATGATATACACACACCTGGTACTGTTAACAGTTTTATATAAAGAGACGCTGCTAGTACAGATGCTTCTTTCATGGGATAACTAGAAGTAAGCTATAAAAAAAAAAGAAAACAAAAGTTATTTGTTTAAAATGTAATCATTTTAGCAAACTTTGTCATCAAATATTCACCTCTAGTATCTCCCAAAAAGTCCAACTCATGCATTGAATCTTAAAACATCTTTAATTAATATTTTTGACACTAGTTGCACAACTGTTAACATGTGGTTGCCATGCAAGATACATCCAAACTTTGCAACAGATGGACAGAAAACAAGTTCAAAAAAAGTTACTTTTCATACAATCAATCAGGGGACATAATCAGGGAAGTTATGGTCTGATATGCGTGAATATCATGCAGAATCAAAATCTCTTAAGTCCGTTAGTTTCAACTAAACCATCATTAGATTGTAACACAAATTAATATATTAAAACTTTTTTTTTATAAAACTGGATAAAAATTAAGACTGGATTTCTTGTACAAATAGGTGCCTTAATCCAGGAAGTTATGATTCAGTTTCATCAAAACTGGACAAAAAGTGGTAGGCTACCTCTAGTGGGTCCACAACCTTTGGTATTCCATACTTTTAATATAGAAGTGGCCATTTTGCCCGTCACTTACAGCCCAATTTGAATCCAATCATCATTATGGTGTAACACTAACAGTGATATATTTAAACATTTTTTAAAAATCCGATAAAAATTGCAACCTCGAGGGCCATAATCCAGAAAGTTCCAAGTCTTTAGGTAATAAACATGCATTTCAAATTTCATCAAAATCAGATGAAAATTGTGACCTCTGAAATGTGATCTTTTGTACAATCAGGGGCCTTAATCCATAAAGTTATGGTTCGATACATGCCTACATTTCAAATTATTTCATAAGATTCACTGAGAAACACAATATTTTTATTTTTGTATGACCTAAAGTGGTATTGGGTTGTTTATGGCAGTCAAAAGAGTTAATTGAAAACAGCCAGCTTACATTTCACACCATCCTTGAATTCCATCTAGGATCCAAGCCTTTTATTAATCACTTAATGATTATTGATAATTTTGTCTAGCATGACAGAATAAACATATATATCAAACCTTGCTTCCAGTTTCCAGAAGATAAACCATTAATACCACCAGTGATTTAAGAGAGATATCATTCTCAACAAGAATTGTCCAGAGACCACCTGCAAAATTTTAATTTATACCTGTAAATGATTTATATCAAAATAGATATAAAATTATACATATCATTGTCTTTGCCGCAGAAATAAAATAGTCATCTGTAAATATGAACATGCAAATACACAATGAAGACATGGAAAAGTACAATACCTTCCTTTTCCTGCTTTAAAACACTACAACATGCTTCAAGTTCTTTAACATTGTATCTGTTATTTTTGATAGCGGATAAAGTCTCAGCTGGAATATCATTCAAATCTGTAAAATCTGCTTCCCAAACATTCTTAACCCATTCTATAAAATAAAACAAACGAACCAAAGCATAAAGAACAAAAGTAAGGAAGCAAAACCACAAATTGAACTAAAGAAAACAGGGAACAAAAAGACAGCTTATACTCAAGTTCCATGATCTGAGGATATAAAATGTGTTCTAACAAGATCTTGTCATTCAACATGGTACTTTGTTCATGACTCATTTTGAGGTTATTTCAAATTCCATTTCAATGATTAGGGTGTCTATGTGTGCCATGAGGGATATGGGGAATCTGCCTAAACAGCTGTGTTTTCGCTTTCCCCATAAGCAGGGTACCAAGCCAAAGCCAAGCCACAAAAGGCATTTATTCATATCTGTTATCCAATTAATGTGTTACATTCTTTTAAGAACATCAGCGTCATCAGCACTCAATATGGGGACACTTTATTATTAAAACATCAATCAACTAATCTTGGTCATTCAAGCTTGTGCGCTATTCGATAAAACAAAAACAAGAGCAAAACTGATTTATTGGAACCAATTAACAACAACTTGTGACTGTGTGTGTACGGGTCATCTGCATGTGGGTCACCTACATGTATTTAGTTGTGGTTGACTTTAAAGGGACAATAACATTCTTGCTGGCTTGGTAGCTCCAGAAAATAAATAATACCCTTATTCTAAGTACTAAATGTTTAAATGTCCTACCTGTTGTGTAAACTATCCATTACAACCTATTTTATTTGTCCAGAGGGTTCGAAAATATTTCAAAATCCAAGTCACATTTGAAAAGGTTTACGTTAGACTTTTCAAATCAATTGGTTTAATTTTTCCAATTTTTTAAATTAGGTGTGCTATGATGAAATTTATATCATCATTTAATTGGAATATTCTAAAATAATACGATTTGTTGACCAGAATGAAGATTGGGACATATTTTTCAGTTACAACAAGAGTGTTATTGGAGCTTTAAGGGGGCGAGTCTCTTACTCAATATCATCCACAGTCCTCAACATTGCAAACATGACTTATTTATTGGTCAATTTAGATCGACATTGGTGTTGTTATATGTATTTTACAATAAAAAGATAGCCTCCTTTTATCTAATATTTAAAGTAGCTATTAAAGTCTCAATATCTTTCAAAATCTTTGATATTGAAAACAAGAATTATTTGTCAATTTAAAGTAGCTAAGTCTCTAAGTAATTCAATTCATCCAAAACCTTTAACATTGAAAACACGAATCACTTGTCAATTTAACTCAACATTGATGTTGTTATCTTACATGTACCTTGAAATGGTAGGCTTCTGATATCCAATATTTAAGATAAAATAAACATTTTACCATTGGTACACGAATTGTGTACCATAATACGTTTCAACCCCAGTTGTAACAAGAGACTGGAGGGCCGAGGCTAGCCACACTTCCCCAAATCAAATGGCCTATGTAGAATGAAATAACCAGACGCTAGAAATTTGCATTCTATTGAGATTGCTGGCTTATTTCGACGAACATAACTGATTTAAAATTAGAGTGAAGATAGGTTGCCAGGCAACGAAACATACGTCCACAACAGTCGTCCGAGCAGTCAACAAGGGTTGTCGCATATTTTTTCTTTTGTCAGTAACATTAGATCGGTTACAACACATGAAAATCTTATTACGAGTAATAGTCCATTAAGTAACTATCAGAAATGGTTAGATTTGTTTCTATTGTTTGTCTCATGGCCTTCGTCCACAAATGATCAAATGTCATAACTCTGGCGGGGGGTTGGGATGGCCTAGTGGTCTAGAGTGCCGCGCTTCGACCTCTAGCTGGCCGGTCACCTCTGGCTTGGGACTGTGGTTTCGAGTCCTGGTGTGAGCGTATGTGGCAGGGAGATAGGGACGCCTTCTCAACCTCGTGGGTTTCCTCCGGGCACTCTGGTTTCCTCCCACTGCTAAAGACCCCTACGCGCAAATTATTGAAATAAAATTAAACCATATGTTAGTCCTGTAATGACCTAGTTTGTGTTGAGTGGACGTTAAACCCCATTTCTCTCTCTCTCTCTCATAACTCTGGCAATAATTAACGGATATCGCCAAAAATCGATATTATATGCTTCTTCGTCTCATGACCTTAAACACTGTGTAAAATTTTAAAGTCAATCGGATATTAACTTTAGTCTCTAGAGCATTCACAAGACTTTTCAAAGGGATCAAGGGTCATAACTCTGGCAGTAATTATCGGATATCGCTGAAAATAAATAGGCTTCTTTGTCTCATGACCTTAAACACTGTGTATAAATTTAAAGTCAATCAGATATCAACTTTAGCCTCTTAGAGTGTTCACAAGAAATTGTGGACGATGGACGGATGGACCGACGGAAAAGGCGACAACAATATACGACCACATTTCCATGTGGGCGTATAAAAAACGGAAACCAATGAATGTAAATCAGTTTGAGTTTATATACATTCATATTACAGTAATGTATGCGTTGGCAGCGTTGCGACCCTCGCTTGTGACACTTGTGTCACTGTCAATTTCTAGATCCCAAATGTTTGCAATTTAGCTCCTTTAAATTCGGGGCCCTTAATCAACTGGGAAAAGATAGGCTTATGATGAATATTGCAGTGTATAACTGTATGATAATAATAGTGATAATACTATCTAACTATATATCTAGGTAGTGTCTATATTAATTATATAATGAATAATGTATTTAATTCCTTGGCTTTACTACTCTTTATTGTAGGCCTACTATTACTAATACTAGTAGCGTGTGCCAACCGAAAAAGGGACGTAACTCTTTTTTCTTAATTGGCTGTCACAAATATGGCGCATTTTTTTCGCGAAAAGTAGGCCTTGCATTACGGCCCCGTGTCGGTTTCCTGCTATTGATACCGGTTCCATTCAACCGAAAACAGTTAGTTAAGATGTCAAGGTTGCGGCGCATGGAAAGTTTATCACACATAGCAAGGTAAGAATATTTTTTTTCTTCGATTGAAAAGTTTGGAATTTTGTAACTTTTTTCGTGGAAGATGCGCCGGGGTAAAAAACTTGCTAAATTATGGAAGAAATGTTCCTTGATAAGATCCACCTTCATTTATTTCCATATGTGGACGTGAAAGTCGTAAAAATTCAATTGTTCTGAGATGACCGAAATTTTATCGGCCATTCTGTCATGGCGGAAGGCGTGTGAACTGTAGTCTCTATCATTCAGACGACTATTCGCTGTACGCTTTACACTGAGGAGTACTGCAGATCGAGACTATATCAAATTACAGTTATACGACCGTTACTCACGTGCGAATGCGAGAAAATACTTGAATTAGTTGAAATGTTAACAATTTTAATTCTTTGAGAGTGAATTTGTTATTTACGAGATAAATAAAATTAGTTTAAATTGTATGTTTTATAAATTTCGTGTTAAAATAAAAATATTATTCATCGCACGGCGTATGCCAGTCTTCCTTTCATTCATAGGCCTACCAATTGTTTATCAATCTTGTTTAATCATTCATATAAATTATAATTTACTATAATTTTTCAGGTTCCTAGAACTTGGTAAAAGATTTAATTGAAATTGAGCAGCCTTGTTGTTTTTTATTGTTATTGGTACAGGGTATAGGTTTTGTTTGTATATGATTTATTATCAAGTTTTATTTTTTGATAAGGTACTTATAATTATTTAGACAAAACTTGAAATCATTGTAAAATAAAAAGAAATGTTATTCTAAAATTATTTAGAGAAAACTTAAATTTAAACATAGTCTTAGCTATAATGGACCAGTTTTATGGAATTCACTTCCAAATAATTTAAACTCATTACATGTTCTCTCAACTTTTAAAAAATCACTGCATAATTATATCCAAAATGTTATATAACCATTCTGTATATTTAAATTTAAACCATTATCGTTTTCTGCATTTGATGTTATTTGGAATGTAAAAAATACATTTTCATTTTTCAGTTTCCTTGCATGTATAATATATGTGTATGTTTGTTTTGTCTGTTGTCATTTAAGGGCAGAATTGTAAACAGGCTGCAAAGCCTAATTTTTCACCCTTTTGAAAATAAAGAATTTATTATTATTATTATTATTATTATTATTATTATTATTAAGTTCTTGTTAATCATTTCAACATCAGTTATAGTTATTTATTTTTTACTTTTCTGTACGAAATATGTCCGATTTCCTCTCAATTATGTCCAAATAAAGGTTAAAAACAATATTTTTGTGGTTGATTTTAGTTAATGTGTATACCTAGAACATGTGAGTAAAATCTGAGCCTGCTCCAAAGTCATTTAGTCAGTCAAATTATCATTTTATCAATTTTGCCCGTTTTTGACGGAATTTTGCAAAACGCTGCTTACCTATGGATATATAAAATAAGCTATAAAAATAAAAGTTAATAACCGATTTTTAAAATCTAAAAAGATTAATGATTCTAAGATTTTTTTCTAGCTGTATGCAAAGTTTCGGGTCCCTAGCTCAAAAATTGAATTTTGGTTGGCACATGCTAATACTAGGCGCCGCTTTATTATTAATAGCACTTATCACTATCAGCAATGCTCACCACAAAACTAAAACGGATTATTTACTTACCCTCATTTAGAATGGAGATTGGCAAAGCCGAAAAGGCTGAAATTATTCGTTCTTGGCCTTTCATTTTATTTAATCTCGCCGCCAAATTCTGTCATCCAATGTGTTATGTGCCATTTCAAAATAAACTATTCGCAGCGCCCTCTGTCGACTGTGAGCAGTATACCTGAATAGCACATGAGTGACATGATACCATATATAGTACAGTTCTATGATGATACATAATTATTGTCCTATCTGTTGTCGACAATGCAACGTTGTTTAATCTCAAATCACCCAGGATAGGACAATAGTACCTACTTTTATTAAAGTGAAACAAATTTACGTACATACATGCTCCGTTTAGATTATTCGGTTCACCCATGGAGGTGTATATATTGACTAGAGTGTATGGTGGTCACGTGATCGCGTGCCGACTATGGAGCTTGGCAGCCATTTTACAACCGGGAAGATTTAGCCTGCGTTGGCATATACCAATATGTCGGAAAGTTGTTATTATTTTGGTAAATTCAATGTCATACGAAAAGGGAGTGGATTATCATTTCATAAGTAGGCATGCTAAGTTATAAGTGAAATAGTGAATTAATAGATACGGTAAAATCATGATAATTGTGTAAAATAATTAAATAAACACGACGAGAACTCGAGAAGACGTCGAACACTCGAAGCTTGACCGAAAACCCGGTGGGTCCATTCACTTAATTTATTAGTACTGATACTTTTATTATGTAATGATTACAAGGTCCGTCTGTTAAGCAAACCTCCAAATTAATGTTTTATTTAATTATTCGAAATTTGCGCAAATTATAAATTATACACACATGCGGCTTTGTACGAAAAATATCGCGGGGAGTAAGTCTGTTTATTGGAGTGGAGTGTTTAGTCACAGACATGCACTCACTGGCCAGTAGTTGCTTTGTTATCTTTTAGTTTCACTCCCTCGGATTTAATTAATTAGGACGACATTGTGTTCACAGATGTACAGAATGAAATAAAGCGAAAGTTTCTTGCAATATCAGTTTATGCTTCTTTTATTTTCTTCAGAAAACCCGCTTTAAACCCCCGAACTAATTTTTAAAAAAGGAAGGTTAATTATATTAAGGATAAATAAGTGAAAGTCTTGAAAACTTCATTCCCCGAACAAATTTTGTAAAAAATAAATTTTTAATTAGGCCTAAATTTTTTTTTTAATCGCTGCTGCTACTACGAAAATCTCATCAAGAGGTTTGTCTTTTTTTTTGTAAAATTTAATATACCGCCGTATTTTTCAAGCAAAGAAAAATCAGACACCAGTTCATGGAAATTGAAAACCATATAGGCCTACTAAGGCCATGCTAGTCCTGTTTATATTTTCTTTTTTTAAAAAAAAAAAAAAAAAAAAATCCCATCGGCATCAGATATTATTCTACTGGTAAATGATAGAAGTCCTAGATTATTTTTAAAATCTATTTTATTTCTTTATTCATCATCTGGATGACGCTATTTATTTTAGAGTATAGGCCTAGTCAGTTATCTCTGCCAATCACGCAGAACATTCATTTCAAATCGTCCAACAAATTATTTAGATCTATCCAAAATAAAGTTTTATGTGAACTGCGGGTAGCAATGTTCAAAATTTTGCTGAATACTCTATAGATATCTGGACATTCGAGGACGTTCACTTAGCTCAATTAATAAAATAAACATGATTTCGTAGTTCTGCGCACAATTTACACATTGCCACGGTGACTCTTAATAAATAAAGCCCCCAAAATATGCCAGTTGACCAAAGCTATTTTGCTTTTAGGACTGTAAGGTAAGACCTTTCAATCATCATTTTTTTTTTTTTTGTTGGTTGATATTGTTGAATTAGAACTGCTTTTTAATGGACTTACCAACACTTGGTCATTCTATTTCCCTTTGTTTACATAGCGTTCATCCGGGCACTTCCGTCATTCTTTCCCGGTTGAAACATGGCGGCCGGTCTCCAGTGTCGGCCCACGGCGTTAACGTTACGTCAATGGGGATCACGTGACCACAATACACTCTAGTCAATATATACAGCTCTATGGGTTCACCATCAATCAAGGGGTCAAGGTGCAGGATGATCTAAAGATGCATTCTTTACCTTCGTTACCAACCGAAGTGTTGCGAATGAGGGTCTGGTTTATCCAGACGGTATCAGAAGCATCGAATAAATGGTATTCGCATACTGAACAGCTGCGCGGGTTGCGTTCATTCGTGATTCTGAATTCGACTCGCAAATAAATAAACGTGATTAGCGGAGCGATCATAGACATTATCATTTTTTTTTTCACGATCCCGCCATTATTCTTGCTTGCAAAAATGGGTTGCGCATGCTCATCAATTCTATTCAGATGATTGGGATTGAAAATAATCAGAAGGGTGACAGGTACAGTGTGAGGGGGTGATTATCCAAAATAAATAGCAGCTGTAGCAGTGATTTATCTTGGGCGACTATATGTCTTGATGACCAAGAAATAATGGTTTTGTGGTTCAGATGTAATGAAATTATCCCAGGAACATCTCTTGGAATTTTATTTATAGCTGTTATATTGGGTATATATTTCTTGCAACTCGAATTCTCAGGGTTTCCTGCCAAAGACAGAATTTGCAGGTGATAATCAGTTTTACATGACAAATTGACAATACAAATTTACCAACTATGTTCAGTTGCTGAGGCACCGAGGGCGCTATAGTATTAACACATATTTAAGTGGATGTGCTGTGTCATGCATATGATATTGTGTAAATTAATAATATACACAATGATTATAATGATCACCCTTTGATCAATGAATTAATACAAGTATCTCATTCATTATTATTATCATATATTGAGTAAATTAATAAATATACACAATGATCACCCTGTCACTCATTGATTGAATCTCATTGAACCCATTCATCACATTTTCAATTCATCATGGGGTCTCATCAACGTTTTGCCTATGATAGTATGATGTTGGAACACACTGTGACTTATCCAGGTTCTAGATCGTCAATCAAGATATACCGGAAAACAACGGATAACCCAGAGCCTGGTCCTCTGGAAAACACCAGGAAAACCTACCCCCCCCCACCAGATTCCAGGTATTTATTGTTTTTCTGGTGTTTTCCAGTATTTAGTATAACATGATGTTTTCCTGGGCTTTTTGGTGTTTTCCGGTGTATGGTATTGCCGCAATCCAGAATGTTCCAAACTAACAGCATTGCAATCCAGTGACACAGAATTGAGTCCAGAAAATAAGAGAGGTACTGGTGTGAGCAGAATTGTGACGTAAATGCTTAAGGGGATTGGTTGTGATACTGTCATACATAATTTTGTTCTTAATTTATTTGAAACAGTAAAACTTGAGAAAACCTCATAAGGCATGTGGAATTGTGTCATATTTTCCCAAATGGTGTGTTTAAATTTGTGTGTTTTGTTATTCTAGAATGGCATCTAATTACACAGAAAATTTAGAACAGTTTAAAGAAGAAAAACATAAAGCCTTTGTTGTAGGGTATACAGGGGAAGTTGGAAAAGAACTGGTAAAGCAGTTAGCAAGCTCTAATTTATATGAAAAGGTTGTATTAATTGGTAGAAGAGAAGTCCCCCCAGAGAAGATACATGGCGTTGAGTTTGTAAGTACTTTAATTTTGATTGGCTAAGTACTAAAATCTTGTTAATATTATGGTAATAAAACTAATAGTAGATTGATTTTAGAGCTTAGTTATCCAATCAAATTGTTAAAATTGAATTTCATCTTAGTTAAAATTTCCTGAAACAGGCCCTTGAAATTTAAAGGTTATGACTATATTATGAATTTTAGGAGAGTAGGCTTGTTTAAAGCTTAATATAAGACAGGTATTCCAACTGTTCATTGCAGTCAATACCAATTCTAAATATTCTTCTAAGTAATTTTACAGAAGTTGGGGGGTGGAGAGGTATCATGCACGAGCTTTAGATCATAAGATCTGTCATTGAGTCAAGTGACACGGTTTCGGGTTACTGCATGTGCATGACAGATTAGGATTGCCTATCCAGGTTGTGTGTGGTCTAATTGTCCCCCGCCTTTCGAAGAAAGTTGGGGGACTATTAAAATGGGTTCGTCCGTCTGTCTGTCTGTCTGTCTGTCTGTCCGTCACACTTTTTGGGACACAATAACTCTCTTCCTAATTGAGCTAGAATGTTCAAACTTGGTGTATGTGTTTATTAGGTCAATGCCTTGATGGAGTTCGAAGATGAGCATTTTCCACTTAGGGTAAGCAGAGATAAGCAATTTGATTGGTTGATGCTTTGGGACACGATAACTTTAGTTCTAATTAAGTGAGAGTGATGAAACTTGGTGTATAGTTTCATTACAGTAATACCTTGACCAAGTCCGATAATGAGAATTTTCTGCTCAGGGTAAGCAGAGCAATACGCAATTTGATTTGTCGAGACTTTGGAACACAATAACTCTCCTTCTTATTGAGTTAAAATGTTCAAACTGGGTGTATATGCTTATTAGGTCAATGCCTTGATGGAGTTCGAAGATGAGCATTTTCCACTAAGGGTAAGCAGAGATAAGCAATTTGATTGGTTGATGCTTTGGGACACGATAACTTTAGTTCTAATTAAGTGAGAGTGATGAAACTTGGTGTATAGTTTCATTACAGTAATACCTTGACCAAGTCCGATAATGAGAATTTTCTGCTCAGGGTAAGCAGAGCGATACGCAATTTGATTGGTCGAGACTTTGGAACACAATTACTCTCCTTCTAATTGAGTTAAAATGTTCAAACTTAGTGTATATGCTTATTAGGTCAATGCCTTGATGGAGTTCGAAGATGAGCATTTTCCGCTTAGTGTAAGCAGAGATAAGCAATTTGATTGGTTGATGCTTTGGGACACGATAAACTTAGTTCTAACGAAGTGAGAATGATGAAACTTGGTGTATACTTTCATTACAGTAATACCTTGACTAAGTTCGATAATGAGCATTTTCTGCTCAGGGTAAGCAGAGCAATACGCAATTTGATTGGCCGAGACTTTGAAACACAATAACTCTCCTTCTAATTGAGTTAAAATGTCCAAACTTGGTGTATATACTTATTAGGTCAATGCCTTGATGCAGTTCGAAGATGAGCATTTTCTTCTTAGGGTAGGCAGAGATAAGCAATTTGATTGGTTGATACTTTGGGACAAGATAGCTTAGGTTCATCTTGATTGATGATTTTTATGCCAATACAATGACTGCATTCTCATTCAGTAATGGATTCGACAGTAACAGTGTATAGAAACGATTGACTTGGACACGAGGGCCCTTTCCCTTGGCCAGAGGGGCCCTTTTGTCAAGCGTGGGGGCCCTTTTGTCTGTCTTTTGGGTTCCCCTAGCTAGGGTACATTTTCATTTTTCTCCTCGGTTTTAGCATTTTTCTTTATAAAACACTTTTGGATGACACTTTTGGTGTACAGTTTGATTGCTCGATACCTTTGAAAAATAAATGTGCGATTAATTAATATGTGTCATCTATTTATTTTGGGTATGTTGGCGGGGGACATCAGCCTCACTGTTGGCTTGTTACATGAGCTTTAGTTTCTAAAATCTGTCATTGGGTCAAGTGACATGACTTCGAATCACTATGTGTGCATGACAAGGATTGTGATCACCTGTCCAATGTCCAACCTTGTGTAGTGGGTTTTTTGCAGGTCCTCGTTTTTTTTTCTGTATTTTCTTGTTCATACTAAAACAAGTTTGAAGCAACATATAGTGTGCAACAACACAGGTCTACAGTCTTTGATCACCTAATTTAAAATGACTACCGGGTAGACCTATTGGAATTTGGTCAAGTATAAAATTATCAATTTTATTATACGCCCACATGGAAATGTGGTCGTATATTGCCGTCGCCCCCGTCCGTCCGTCTGTCGGTCCGTCCGTCCGTCGGTCCGTCCGTCCGTCCGTCCGTCCGTCCGTCCATCGTCCACAATTTCTTGTGAACGCTCTAGAGGCTAAAGTTAATATCCGATTGACTTTAAATTTATACAAAATGTTTAAGGTCGTTAGACAAAGAAGCCTATTGATTTTCAGCGATATCCGATAATTACTACCAGAGTTATGACCCTTGATCACTTTGAAAAATCTTGTGAACGCTCTAGTGACTATAGTTAATATCCGATTGACTTTAAATTTATACACAGTGTTTAAGGTCATGAGACGAAGAAGCCTATTGATTTTCAGCGATATCCGATAATTACTACCAGAGTTATGCCCCTTGATCACTTTGAAAAATCTTGTGAACGTTTTAGAGGCTAAAGTTAATATCCGATTGACTTTAAATTTATACACGGTGGTTAAGGTCGTGAGACGAAGAAGCCTATTGATTTTCAGCGATATCCGATAATTACTACCAGAGTTATGACCCTTGATCACTTTGAAAAATCTTGTGAACGTTTTAGAGGCTAAAGTTAATATCCGATTGACTTTAAATTTATACACGGTGGTTAAAGTCGTGAGACGAAGAAGCCTATTGATTTTCAGCAATATCCGATAATTACTACCAGAGTTATGACCCTTGATCACTTTGAAAAATCTTGTGAACGCTCTAGAGGCTATAGTTAATATCCGATTGACTTTAAATTTATACAAAGTGTTTAAGGTCATGAGACGAAGAAGCCTATTGATTTTCGGTGATATCTGATAATTACTGCCAGAGTTATGACCCTTGATCACTTTGAAAAATCTTGTGAACGCTTTAGAGGCTAAAGTTAATATCCCATTGACTTTAAATTTATACACAGTGTTTAAGGGCATGAGACGAAGAATCCTATTGATTTTCGGTGATATCCGATAATTACTACCAGAGTTATGACCCTTGATCACTTTGAAAAATCTTGTGATCGCTCTAGAGGCTAAAGTTAATATCCAATTGACTTTAAATTTATACACAGTGTTGAAAGTCATGATGCAAAGAAGCCTATTGATTTTCAGCAATATCCCATAATTACTGCCAGAGTTATGACCCTTGATCACTTTGAAAAATCTAAAGTTAATATCCGATTGACTTTAAATTTATACACACTATTTACGGTCATGATACAAAATATCCTATTTATTTTCAGCGATATCCGATAATTACTGCCAGAGTTATGACCCTTGATCACTTTGAAAAACCCTGTGAATGCTCTAAAGGCTAAAGTTAATATTCGATTGACTTTAAATTTGTACACAGTGGTTAGGGTCATGAGACGAAGAATCCTATTTGATTTTCAGTGATATCTGATAATTTCTGGCACTTGATCACTTTGAAATATCTTGTGGACAAAGGCCTTGAGACAAACCATCAAAACTATTCTGATCAATTCTGATAATTATTTAATGGGCTATTACTCGTAATAAGATCATCATGTGTTGTAAATGTTCTCCTGACTGATAAAAGAAACAATATGTGACAACCCTTGTTGACTGCCCGGACGACTTAGCTGTTGTGGGCGTATGTTTCGTTGCCTGGCAACCGATCTTTACATTTATGCATCCATTCCTAAACTTTATTTATAAGCTTACCTATTTTTGATATTTTTCAGGAACAAAGAGTGGTAGATTTTGAAAAGCTGGATGAGCATGCTGATGCATTCAGTGATCTTGATGTTGGATATTGTTGCCTAGGAACTACGAAAGGAAAAGCAGGAGCTGTAATTATAGTTTTGAAAAAGATTTTTTGATTTGTATATTAAAATGGCATTAAATATTATGCTAGTCTAGGTCATTCACCATGATGAAAAACTCAACTATAACTGTTAGCTAGAAAGGGGGGTTGGATTGTCTAGTGGTTTAACGCTTGAACATGACAAGGAGTAGGGTTGCCTGTCCAACCTTGTGGGTTTTCTTCGGGTCCTCTGGTTTCCTTCCACTGCTAAAGATCCCTACATGCAAGCGAAATAAAATTGAATGATATGTTAGATCAAAAATGAGCTAGTTTGTGTCAAGTGGATGTTAACCTCATTTCTCTTTCTCTTTGACTTGAAATAGTCATACACTTGAACAGTATATTTAACTGTTACCAATGAAATAAGATATTGTTAATACTTATCAAAGATCAATAAGCTATAATGTTCAGGCACTATAAAGGCTTGGAATTCCTAGTTGAAACATCTTGAATTCGATATAAGAGTAGGCCGTAACGCCGCTACCTGGGCAAGCTTTTCATCATCATAGCACACTGTATGGCGTATACGTTAGGAGCAGAACAGTAGTATGTTGAACCCCATTTAATTTCATTTCATTTCAATTACAGACTTCAAAAATGGCCTATTCATTACAGTTAATTTTTAATAGTAGAATGGACAAACGTAATATAAAAGAAATTTTCATTGCCTTGGAAATAAGATAGCGCTACACCCACAGTTGTCTACATTCTACTACAACCCTGACTTTTAGCTGCTCCAGATATTTAGCAATGCATGACTTCATTCCATTCCAAATTTAGAGATCCCGAATAAAGTGAAATGTTATTTAATTTCTTCTGTCATTTAAATTATTTATATATTACAGGATGGATTTGTAAAAGTTGACTTTGATTATGTGTTATCTGTTGGGCAAACAGCTAAAAGTAAAGGTTGCAAACACTTTTCTTTGGTGTCATCGCAGGGAGCTAATAAAGACAGTGCAATATTATATACCAGAATAAAGGTTGAAAAAATCTTTGTATAGTCTTAATCAACAAAATTCGAAATATGAAAATGTTATGAAACTAGAGGCCTTATACCTTCTCTGCTTAAAATTATAATCTTAGTCAAATTTAAAATACTTCACTAGTTCAAGTGGCACTATAAAGTGGTATGATTCCCATTGTAACTAAATAAAAATATTCATGACAAATATTAAATTCATAATAAACCTGCACAAACGATTACGTATCTTACATGTTTACAAGAACAAGAACAGCATATCAGGCTACACTCAACCCTTTAAGCAATTGATGGATCCAATTTTGCACACAACCTATAAACATGCCCGATCTATTGTATATTTTCCTAGACACTTGTATCACAGTAGATTAATTTTTATTCAATGAAAGATAATTTGGGAATTTTATTTACTTGCAGGGCCAGATAGAAGAAGCCTTAAAAAATCTGCAATTCAATAGATTATCTGTTTTTAGACCTGGGTAAATTATCTTTAATTTACAAAATTCAATTAACTAACACATCAGGAGCTTATGATAGACAGGGTTTTAACAGAAGCATGTATGGTAATACACTTGATCATGCAGCGCAACTTCATCAAAAATGAAAACATTGTCTCAAAAAGTGCTAATTTTATGTTGATGACTTATTGCAGATTTAAAAGCGCATAGCACCAAAATAATGTGGCATTTGCTATATATATATTAACAATTTGAAAATAAACATGGAACCGTGCTGATTTATTATAATGTAAATATATCATGTTATATTTCCATTGCCAACATATTGTGTAGCATTCACTCAGAAGTATTTTAAAGTTTTAAATGTTTTCCAAAAAATGTCCAATAAACCCAAAAGCTCCAGTTTCAAGAGAGATGTGTCAATGTCCAACTTAATCTGTGAGGTATCAAGATTTATGAATATATCTGAAATGCATCTCGATTATTTTTTTATAGGGTAATAATGTGTGAACGAGAAGAAAGTCGTCCAGCAGAAGCAGTTGCCAGAACATTACTAAAACCAATTGCATTTTTCTTTCCAACAGCTATGACAACACCTGTTGGCTACGTAGCAACATCCATGATCAACAATGCCTTGTCCAAAACTGAGAAAACATATGAATTATATGAAAATAAGGCAATACATGAACTGGCAAAAATGGCTGAGGCTCCAAAAGGATGCAAATCAAAAAAGTGAAGGTACATTTAAGTAATGGCAATTGCTGTGTAAAATTTTATGATTTTTGATAAAATTTGAGTGTCTTATGATACCATTTTAAAGTAAAACTGGTTGAATTAATATGCATAATTAAACCAGATTCACAATTTTAAGAAGTGTAGTAGTAGGAATTGCACAAGTCTGAAAATTCTGTAGTTTTAGTTTTTATTGGTAAAATATTGCTATTTAATACCTTTTATACCGATAGCTTGTAAAACACATGGTTAATATCAAACCTGTGCAAGAAATTGTGAAATATGTAGACATACACTGCCGACATCTTTTATATCTGGACTTAAAGCACACTGATCTGTAATATACAGTTACTGCCCAGAAACTATATATTATCATCTTCAAGATCATCATTCAAAATTAGAAGCACTTACCCACTTAGAGTAAGGTACTTAGCCTGAACATCTGCTGAATTTTTTAAAAACCATCATAGGCTGTATTAATAGATATGAATTTTATCTAACCATTTGATAGCCAAATCAATAATGTGACTTCTTTATATAGAAATATTTGAATCTTTAATGTTATTATAAGGTCAGAAAATTAAATAGAAATATATTTTGATTGTAAATTGATAATATTCACATTATGTAATTTATAACTATGCATTGTTTTTACTTTTTTTTAATTGTTGTATTAACCTTGACATGTGCAACCCGTTTAATGATCTACGCAAATTATCAAAATTGTATTTTTATGCTAAGATTAAGAGTTTTCTTTTCTTCATTTCAAACAATTAACATTTATTTTTTGTTAAAATGTTAGATATCATTGTTACAGGTGGGCTGGTTATTCTTTCTTTTCCAAAACATTCCCATAAATGATAACTAAATATATTAATCAAAAGTTACAACAAGCCAGTTAAAATGTAATATTTAATATAAAGACTGGGGTTATCATGAAAAAAATAGAATTATTAGTTTAGTTGTCTGAGACACATAAAGATGGTGGTGTGAAATTGATAATAATCTTTATATTTCATTAATGAAGTATTCTGGCAACAGCGTGAGCCATATAATCTAGATGGTCCTTGGTAAATAATAAGCCAAATATTTAGTTAAAAATATACTGTGATAATTCTTTAACCATGGTGTTCAGGCAACTAATCTCAATAATTTTGCTGGTAATTTTGAAAAAGTATTATGGTACTTTGTATTTTATGTATGTTTTACGGAATGCTTCAACATATTTATATTGTATTTATTTAACTGTTAATTGAATACTAAAAGTAGTAAAAATATTTTATTTCCATACATTTCGTTGTCATCAACATTTTTTTCAATATTAATCTGAGTGGTTTGAACCATAAATGGTACATCAAAGGAGGCGAATATTTTTATTTCTTTTAGTACAAAACACTGCAGAAATAACAATTTTTTATTGCATAAGCCGTTTTGGTTTATGGTAATTATGTACATAATAGTAGCCTCCATTATATTATGTTAGAGCTTAATTGATACATGTGTATTTTATGGAAGAAATAGTCCCCGAAATATTAAAACTTAATATTAATTCGAACGGTGTTTTTCATGTGATACATGGCCCTGTGTTAGGGGAGATAAGTGTTGTTTTTTTTAAAGTAAAGTAAGTTATCTCCCTTTTCAACAGTCCAGAATTTGTTCATGCACCGATCTCCTAAAGAGAGTGGAAAATAAGGAATTTAGATTCCGATACATCATTCACAGTCTGGGAGAATCAATTTAATACTCTGTAGAACAAGTATTGAAGTCGGTGGTGAATAGCATACGCCTAAATGTGTTAATTTGTCACATAGCCGTAAAAAAGGTTGATAGCCATTGGTAAGTCTCGAATAACCAGCATTATCTATTTTTAGACTATTTAAACAACATCACTTGGTGTTCTAGACAAAGATTGTCAACAAATCGCACGTGTCACTTCCTGAAGTGTAGGTATGGTTTGTTTTGTTTTTTTTGTTTTTTTTAATTTTTTATACGGACTATATAAAAACCGCCAAGACAAAATAAAAATAATAATAATCTAGACTTAGACTGTAGAGAAGAGACAGTCAGCAATAATTCTTGTAATAATAGTGAGCACCCCTTTTGCTGCTGAAGGTAAGTTAAAAATCGAAAATTTGTCTTCACATTTATATGATATGAGTATGAGACTTGATTCACTGCTACTTAATTTTTTATACGGACTATATAAAAACCGCCAAGACAAAATAAAAATAATAATAATCTAGACTTAGACTGTAGAGAAGAGACAGTCAGCAATAATTCTTGTAATATTATAGTGAGCACCCCTTTTGCTGCTGAAGGTAAGTTAAAAATCGAAAATTTGTCTTCACATTTATATGATATGAGTATGAGACTTGATTCACTGCTACTCACACTGAAGTGAATAATTCGTTTACATGAACGTATTTCCCCTCCAGGCAGAGACAGTCAATGACAATTTTAGTCGTAATATACTATATTCTCAGCAAGGTAAGGTCAAGTTGGACCATTTCATTTATATAAATATCAATCAACCCATATAATATGATATTGATATAACCAAATTTGAACCCATATTCATTCATGTCACAATTTATATCGATTTTATATATATAATATAATTTACCTTATATGTAAATGTAATGCCAAATTGTCATTTTTGATTTAAAATCGTGATGTCAGTCGTAATATACTATTCACTGCAATTTTCAGCATATTATTATGGTCAAATTGGACCATTTATAGTGATCAACCCAAATAACCATTATTTTAACCTGTATTCATTCACATCACAATTTTGAATCCTTACCTACTATTTTTGTCCCCCGCCTTTCGAAGAAAGTTGGGGGACTATTAAAATGGGTTCGTCCGTCTGTCTGTCCGTCTGTCTGTCCGTCACACTTTTTGGGACACAATAACTCTCTTCCTAATTGAGCTAGAATGTTCAAACTTGGTGTATGTGTTTATTAGGTCAATGCCTTGATGGAGTTCGAAGATGAGCATTTTCTGCTTAGGGTAAGCAGAGATAAGCAATTTGATTGGTTGATGCTTTGGGACACGATAACTTTAGTTCTAATTAAGTGAGATTGATGAAACTTGGTGTATAGTTTCATTATAGTAATACCTTGACTAAGTTCGATAATGAGCATTTTCTGCTCAGGGTAAGCAGAGCTATACGCAATTTGATTGGTCGAGAATTTGGAACACAATAACTCTCCTTCTAATTGAGTTAAAATGTTCAAACTTGGTGTATATGCTTATTAGGTCAATGCCTTGATGGAGTTCGAAGATGAGCATTTTCCGCTTAGGGTAAGCAGAGATAAGCAATTTGATTGGTTGATGCTTTGGGACACGATAACTTTAGTTCTAATTAAGTGAGAGTGATGAAACTTGGTGTATAGTTTCATTATAGTAATACCTTGACTAAGTTCGATAATGAGCATTTTCTGCGCAGGGTAAGCAGAGCGATACGCAATTTGATTGGTCGAGAATTTGGAACACAATAACTCTCCTTCTAATTGAGTTAAAATGTTCAAACTTGGTGTATATGCTTTTTAGGTCTATGCCTTGATGGAATTCAAAGATGAGCATTTTCCGCTTATGGTAAGCAGAGATAAGCAATTTGATTGGTTGATGCTTTGGGACACGATAACTTTAGTTCTAATTAAGCGAGAGTGATGAAACTTGGTGTATAGTTTCATCACAGTAATACCTTGACTAAGTTCGATAATGAGCATTTTCTGCTCAGGGTAAGCAGAGCGATACGCAATTTGATTGGTCGAGACTTTGGAACACAATAACTCTCCTTCTAATTGAGTTAAAATGTTCAAACTTGGTGTATATGCTTATTAGGTCAATGCCTTGATGGAGTTAGAAGATGAGAATTTTCCGCTTAGGGTAAGCAGAGATAAGCAATTTGATTGGTTGATGCTTTGAGACACGATAATTTTAGTTCTAATTAAGTGAGAGTGATGAAACTTGGTGTATAGTTTCATTACAGTAATACCTTGACTAAGATCGATAATGAGCATTTTCTGCTCAGGGTAAGCAGAGCGATAAGCAATTTGATTTGCCGAGACTTTGGAACACAATAACTCTCCTTCAAATTGAGTTAAAATGTTCAAAATTGGTGTGTATGCTTATTAGGTCAATGCCTTGATGGAGTTCGAAGATGAGCATTTTCTTCTTACGGTAGGCAGATATAAGCAATTTTTGGATGACACTTCGTGTTCAGTTTGATAGGTCGATACGTTTGAAAAAAATAAATGTGCGATTAATTAATATGTGTCATCTATTTATTTTGGGATTTCGGCGGGGGACATCAGCCTCACTGTTGGCTTGTTCACCTTGATTCTACTTTATTCCCGAAAGGAATCATTTCTTGCCACAGCTGACACACATTTATAAAGATTCAACACTCAAGTAGAATTCTGCGATTAAAAACATGCACCAAATACGTTTAAACTGAAGAGCCATTACGAGATCCGGACATGCGCAATCCGCATGTTTATTTCATTGCTAAATTCTACTTGAAAATGGAGTTGAATTATTATAAATTTGTGTCAAATATAGTGAGAAATGATTCCTTATGGTTGAAAATAAAGAATTGTGGTGACAAATAGACGGCAAGGGTTCTAAAACAGCCTGAGAACAGAGGTGGGGAACTGCGGTATTTTACCATATTTTCATATTGCAGCTATATAAGGCTAGATAGGAACTGTCAGCAGATATCGTTCGCTCAAAGACAGTTCCAAAAGGAACTACACTCTGGAGAGTTCGGGTTTGCACCTGGTTTATTGACAGGAAAAGTTACTCAGGATTTCCCATTGTGCATGGTGCAGGCAGAAGGCATGGCAAGGTTGTGTGTGAAAATTCATGATTAACATTTTCCACTAAGAATAAGCAAAAATAAGCAGGAATATTTGCAGGAGGAATATTTGCAAGCTCCTGTTGAGGAAATTTGACAGTTGACAATGCATGATGCCATCATCGTCTCTAAATTACATAAGACACACACATATTGCGCTTTATAAGTGAGAAATGCCAACCCCCCGTTTGACATAATTTTTATAATGCATTAATTGTGATATCATACATGTCTATATCATCATTTCATGCTTTGAATGACAATCCCATCCCAACATCTGATGATAAAGGATAAAGCACACAACCGTTGCACACATTTTTTTTTTTTTTTTTTAAAAAAACAGTTTATTCACCAATGTAAACAAAAAACCATACATATATAGAATACATTCATACATAATAAATGCATATATTAATTATAAATCAAATATGAATGATCTATTGATAATTTAAAACTAGTACCTGAGAAATAAATATTACCTGTAGAGCACATAAAGAAATATACATTATATATATAAACAAATATTATTAATTCTGTACATTTAACTAACTTGAAGTTTAATTTTCAAGATGTTATATCCGTCTTTTCTTATAAAGTGTTGTTTTACAATTTTTCTTTTGGCTTGTTTTATTTTAAATAGTCTATCATTTACCTGGAATTAGTGAAATTTTTCAGGTAAATATTTTGATTTTCTTTTGTTCAGTGTGCATGAAGATATAAATTCAGTCATATTATAAGCATTTTATGTAATGAAAAAAAATAATTTCATGTTTATTATCAATGTGAACTAAATATCAAATCAGTCATAAATGAATTAATATCCAACAAAAATTCCAAATAACAAAGATAATTTTGCTTTATTGAAAGAGGATCCAACATACCTCATCATGACTGGCACAACTCATAATTTGAGTGGTTTGGTGGTTTAATGTGTGTGTGTGAAACCATAAGATGTGTCATTGAGTCAAGTGGTGTCTTTCGATTCCCTGCTAGTAGAAGATTGACAAGGAGTAGGGTTACTAGTCCAACCTGATTGGTTTTCTTTGAGTCCTCAAGTTTCTTCCCACCGGTAAAGCCCCCTATGCACATGCAAATTATTGAATTAAAATTAATAATAATAATAATAATAATGTACATTTGTAGAGCGCCAAATCCATCCAAAAGCATGCTCAGCTCAAAGCGCAATGACACAATGGTTATATACACAGCCAACAGAAAGTCTAATTTTCATAGCATTCTCGAAATAAGTTATTCTTAATTGTAATTTGAAAGTAGTCAAAGTTTCACTGTTGCGGATTTTCAGTTGCAAATCATACCACAATTTAGGAGCATCTACACTAAAACTTCTGTCACCAAAATGTTTCAGTTTTGAGTGTGAAACGACAAGAGTGTTCTGGTAATAGGATCTCAAGGACTGATTTGGTTGATATACTGTTAGTAGTTCTGATGAATTGAACCATGTGTTGGTCCTGGAATGTTCTAGGTTGTATTAAATCCCATTTCTCTCTCTCAATTAACTGAAATCCTTTCATCTAGCATTTACTAGGCAAACAAAGTAACTTAATAAAAGCCAGTGCTACGTACTCTGTGGCATGATACCTAATAATATATAAAACTACAATTATTCCAAAAATAAATCCCCAATTAATTTCATCCTAAAACACATTATTGACCACTGTAGTAGCCATCTGACTTCATGTCAACTGATTGTCCAGCACAGCAATAAGCAGGAATATTCATGATTTTACACAAAGTGCTGCGGATGAAATATGATCTAAATCAGATGCCTGCTTTAGGATCAGGATCAACTAACCTTGTGGTTTAATCATAGATCGTATAATTCTAGTACAGTTCTATGGTTTAATGTAACCCATCTCTCCTCTATATATGACAGCGTAATTGGCTCTTGAATTTCTGTTTCATTTTTTTTTTATGTAAATCAAAACGGTATAATCCCTTTAAACCTTGACATTTTTGTTAACTACCCATCTTGAGGATAATTTGTTACATATTATAATTGACTAAAAAATGTTGTATCAACAAAGGTCATCTAATTCTAAACGACATTTATTCAATACTTTAAATGGATATAACTTTTGAAATCTTAGTCAGTAGTCTGTACAAGCCACTTAATCTTTTGCAATCTGTTTCACAGAGAATTACTTAGGAATTAACTCTGTAACAGATGAGTGTCCATAGCACGTGCGTTGACTGCAGTCATTGGCTCAACGGCTCGTGCAATGTTTACTTAACACCTAACTGCTTCGGGCAAAATGACGCATTTTACTCATTTTAATACCCATTTACACTTAATAGGAAATATTTTTTAACTTCAATTACTTCAAACGTCTTTATTTATTTTTCTGTTACCTCAAAAAAATGTTTGAGAATTTAATTTGTCGGAGTAAAAAAGTTAATATACCGTACTAATTAAGCCTCGCCGATGTCATGCTTATCAGTGATTGTAGCGGCCAAGCGAATATTCACTGCGGGATCAGTTTGAATCTTTTGTTCACAATACATTCTAATAACAATGCAGCTTATAACCTAGGTAGTGCACAATTAACAAATCTGTAAGTTTCAATAAGGCCTAATTGCTTATTGATAAACCTACTCCAAACACATGAAAAATTCCCAGTAATTTCCACAGGAATTTAGCAGGCGATTATTTACTTGTTTTATTGACTTATGTGGGTTTTATGGGCCAACTCTCACTTCCATGATAACTGTGTTTGCCTAGCAAGGATCAACATTTTTGTCTCAGTATAGTTTGGTGTGTCTGACTGAATCGGGTTGACATATACTACATGCAGCTCTGTTGTCCCATATCGATGATACAATTATACTCTGTTGAAGATCGAGTGGATAATAAAAATATAAAAATAACCTTACAGTTTTCTCTTTGAGGTGAGTCGAGGTGGGTCTAAACCTGAATAGCTTGCTTGAGTATGTATGTAAATATATTGAAGAGGTAAAGGCAGTAAATATATGTTGTTTAAGGGTATTTTAATTAAAATTTTTGATTCTTCTTCATTACAGATAGTTTTAAAAAATGGACGCCGAATCTCTGAGACAATTGTTGGCAAGGAATGGGCAAGAACATTTGTTACAGTTTTGGGATAAATTATCCGATGCAGAAAAAAGCAGTCTACAAAAGCAGATATCATCAATAGAGGTTGAAAGTGTTTTATCCTCATTTCATGATGTAATGAAAGATGTTGATACTGCACAGAAAAAGATAGATGACAAACTTAAACCTGTCTCTACAGATGTATTTGGCAGCTTTGTTAAATCATCACAAGATGAACTGAAATCATTTGAAGAAAAGGGTAAATAAATATTTTTGTAATTTTAACTGTGGGTATTCTTATTTTACAGCACTCAATCATGTAATATTTTTATTCAAAAAAACTATATTCATTTTGAAGTGTATGTAATATTTTTATTCAAAAAGAAATATATTCGTTTTAAAGTGTACATGTTAACTATTGTGTGTAGATTTAATGTAGAGACATTTTAAATAAGGAGGGGTTGTATCTTTCCTGTTAATTGACATGTTGATTAACAGAGTAGTGTAAGTAACATACACTTAATTTAGGTGTGGAGACATAGGTACAATATATTTAGTAGGATGTCACGGTTGGCTAGAATTGCTAAAGAATAACATATTTTTCTAACTTAATGGACATTAATACGTCCTACCTAAACAGGATTGTTCGAGGAGGACACCATACTTTATGATGTACCGGTGACCCGGTAACGTGCCCATACATGTACAGTGTAGTAATTTTTAAAGATTTGGCAGATTGAGTTGTTTACCTATATATATAATTTGCTACAGCTATCATCAGCTTTCAATTGTTTTGAGTTAGCATGAAATTTAAAAAGGTTATGTTATAATATGGCCACAGAAACTGAAATTTAAGATATTCACTTAATCCTTTCATATGTTTACAGTGAATATTACTTTTGACACCTTGATATAAACCTCACAAAAAATCTTTTGTTGTCCATCCAACCATAAAGTTTAATACAAAATAAAAAAACCCATTAAACATGCTTCATAATACATACCTGACCATTATAATGACAATTTTCATGTAGGAGATTTATAAATAATGTAAGATAACTTTTCATTAGAGTTACCCGTAGCCTAAGTGAGATAAAATGATTTACATTGTTTTGAAGTCCTCTAAAGTTTCTGTGTCCAACCTCGTGGGTTTTCTCCGGGTACTCTGGTTTCCTCCCATTGCTAAAGACCCCTACACACAAGCGAATAATTGAAATAAAATTAAACCAAATGTTAGTACCAAAATGACCTAGTTTGTGTAGTGTGGACCTTAAACCCCATTTCTCTCTCTCTCTCTCTCTCTCTCTCTCTCTCTCTCTCTCTCTCTCTTCTAAAGTCTAATACAAGTTCATTCAGTTGATCTGGTATTTGTTGTTCATGGCTTGCAATGTCCGTTTAGTTTATGCCTTGTCAGCAGATTTGTCTTGTCTTTTCTGTCTGTTTGTGTGTAATGCGGTCCTCATGCACTTATTCATAAATGCATAGATAAAATGTTCACATTTTGTTTGTGGGCACTCTGCAAGTCTACAGGTCACAATTTTTATCTGATTTTGACAAAACTTGAAATGTAGGTTTATAGCCCAAAGGTATCAGTTCCTTTCAATATTGGCATGTATCACCTGTGACTTGATGGATTATTGACCCAGATTATATCACTGTTACACCATAATTACGGTAGAGTTCGACTGAGACTGTTTTAGAAAATGGCTGCTCCCCTTTGCGCAAATTAAACATGTAACACCAAGGTTGCGGACCCCCTAGAGGTCACAATTTTTATCTGATTTTGATGACTTAAAATATATATTTACATCCCAAAGATCTTGGTTTCGTTCAATATTGACGGTAACATCCTGATTATGGCCCCTGACTGTACGAAAAATCACTTTGTTTTAGCTCATTCACTATCCATTTCTTGCATAATGTGGGCATATCTTGCATGGCTGAAACTTGTTTTCATATTAATATAGTCCTTCCCTTTAAAGGTGAGCTTTCGATCCTGCACCTTCGACGCACGTCAGCTTTCCTTCGCAGGAGTCATTAAAGACTCCTGCAAATTTGCTAAATCACTCTCCTAAATTTTGAGATTAATAAACTACTTTCAGTTTTTGTTTACTTTTAAACTGCATACATTCGAGGTATCAGGAGCTTTTTATGGCTCCCGCACAATTTTATAAACATGAAGGACTGATTAATATCCCTGAGTTTAGTCCCTTGAGGGGCCCCCAAATATTGGAAGCAGTGGTTCGAGACCTCTCTCTCTGGCTATTGCTGGATTTGCTTCTGATACTTGAGCTTTTGAGGGAATGTGTTTATCCTATCCAAAGTACAGCAACATGACAGCCCTTCGTTTAATCTGAGGTCTTCCCTAAAACTTTAGACAGTGATTTAAGGTATTAAGATTAAAAATGGTGAAAGTATTGTTCGTCTGCAAACAGTATTGTTTATATTGTATCCGTTTTAGTAGCTTCGTTTGTCATGCAATTAGTTTTTTTGCCATATTCTGCTTTGCACTGGTTAATTGGGTGCAATAAAATCTTGAACCATGACGTAACGTTATGTAAACATATTCTGTCCAATTTGCAGCTCTGTTAAAACTTACACAGTAGTTAGTTATTGGTTGTTAATCGGGCTATTCAAGTGATAATTTGGAACGGAAATTTGCTTCCATTACAGCAGTGTCTAATCAAACGTACATCTAATCAAACGTAACACAGCAGGGAGTATGGGGTTCCCCCAAAGTAAGAAAATTTTCAAAACCTCCCAGAGACTTAAATCTGTCAAACAGGTTATATATCAAGAATTAATTTCAATAAGTTAACAAGAATAATGTAAACTAGACCTGCATGCAGGAATGACGGGTTTCACTGGTGCCACGTTAACTTTAAACTTATGTTACTTTCGCTCCCATGTTGCACTTGAACCAATGACACAGATAAACAGACTTCCACATAAACATTGCGCACATCAAATAAAAGGGAAACAGAATCGACAAAAATCCAGCAATATCAATTCATTTTATACATTTGTAACATGTAAGTGATCCTGACCATATCACAGTACTTCCAGCGATAATGAAAATATTAAATTAGTTTCTTAAAATCAGAAATAATAATCACATGGTGAAAATTTTATGTAAATCGAATAAGAATTGCCACTTTTATAGACCCACAACCTTGAAAAGTGACTTGTAGGAAATCGTCTATTTCTCTGCAACCATACAAGTGAGAAACCATTTTGTGGTGTCTGAATGATCGCATGGGTTCATTCTATTAGTTGATGTGAACTAAATATCATAATTTTAAATATATTACAAATCAGACTCATTTGAAAAAAAAATATCTGTTTTGAAGGCTAAAAATACAGATTTTGCCAAAATATAATTACTTCCGGTGATACTGATGTTAAATTAGTTCTATGAAATCATAAATGACATAAGATATCATATGGTGAAAATTTTATGAAAATCGAATAATAACCGACACTTTTATAGACCAAAATCCTCGAAAAGTGACTTGTGGAAAATCGCCCATTTCTCTGCAACCGTGCAAGTTAGAAACCGTTTTGTGATATCTGTATGATCGTATGGGTTCATTCTATTTGATGAATGGAATCAAATATCATAATTTGAAAAAAATAACAAGTACGACCCATTTGAATAAAATATTGTTTTTTAATACTAAAAATTAAGTTTTGAGCAAATGACGTCATTTGCGGTGGCAGCGTATGAGGTAGAATGGTTTGACCTTGTCCACTATGACATTAGGCATCCAATGGTGAAAGAAAATTGAAAATCACATAATTGATTCTTTTACAGCCAAAATAATGTGAAAAGTGACTTGTGCAAAATTGACCTTTTCTCGGCAATTGCGCATATTACAAATTAATTTTCACATACATTCTCCTCGTATGGGTTATTGCTACGACGAGATTATGAATGTTACGAAGATATATTTTTGAATATGAAGACGCTGGATGGGTTATAAATAGCTTATTTTGACACCTTTTTTCACCCTTTAATCCAAATTGCCCGAAAACGAAATCGAAATTAAAAAAAACTGAGCCCGATGTTTTGTGCGCCTTTGTATGGCACATCTTTTCAGTCATATTAGATTTGAAAAAAATAATTTTTGCTTTCAAAAAGTGGTACCGAACTGTTAAAATTGAAGTTTTTGCTAAATTTACGTCACTTACGGTGCCGATGGGAAACTTTGCCGGTAACAAAAAAAATGACATTTTGGACCATGGAGCATATAAACTTTGTTTTATACAAATCGGACGATAAATAATTTATATAGAACCGATAAACTGAATTAGCCAATAGTGACCAAGGAAAATTATCCAGAAAAAAAATGTTCACATTTTTGCCCAAATAAAAAAGTTTTTGTCAAAATTTAAATTTTCAAAATTTGGCGCCTTATTTTTCCGAAGATTCAGCGAAATTTAAAAATCTAAAGACCCGTAGCTATGTGCCATGTCTCTGGCTATTTCAAAAACTATCAAACGATAAAATCCAACAATTGTTGTTAATATTACGGCAATATTTCAAAAAACGACAACTTTGGTGATTTCGGACATTTCGCATTGTCGCAGAATGCCGGAAATAGCTTTAATCTCTAAGTCACACCCACAGTAAAACTCAAGACATTGCATCGATCCGACAAGTAGTTCCTGAGATATAAGCAAATTGAAAAAAAAAAAAAAATAATAATAAGAAGAATTTTAACAAAAACAATAGTGTTTCACACAAGCTATGCAGTGTGAAACCCTAATTAAGATTAAAAAGAGCCTCCAAACTATGTGAGAAAATTAAATTCTTTAGAAGCGTTTGAGTTTACTATAGTCCATGGCTCTCCCTGATATATCCTGTAATAATTTATAACTTATTTTATTATTCATATCCAAAAAATGATTTGTTTTTAGGGTTAACACAGATTGGGCAGAATAAAGTTGGTGTTTTGTTACTAGCAGGCGGACAAGGAACACGTCTTGGTGTCAATTATCCTAAAGGAATGGTGAATGTTGGCTTACCCTCTGAAAAAACATTATTCCAGCTTCAAGCTGAACGTATTTTAAAAGTTCAACAACTTGCTAAAAAATTGACTGGTCAGAAATGTGTGATACCATGGTAAGTAAACATGGCACGACATGTTGTGTCAACTTTCACTCTTCAACTTAAGCCATAAACAATCATTATTTAGCTTTTAATTCTAACTGTTGAATTCTTTCAAAAACATATTTTAAAGCTTCCAATGAAACTATTTGTCTTGAAATCTTTTAAAGCATTATTTTAAGGGTTGAACAATTTATGTGAATGATTCATGTTTTGCAATTTGTCTGTCATATCGCCCTTGATGAAAGCAGATGTTTCACTCTACAAAGAAATAAGTTTTATGATTAACCTAACATAACCTAAAACATGAATGCTGACTTATTAGTATGAAAAATGAATGCAGAAATCAAATTTACATTATTGTTATTTTCATTGATATGACCTGGCCCCAAGTTCACAAGGCATTCTGAGACTTATGTTAAGAATTTACTCATCTTTCAATCATTTCTTATGAGAAATATCTTCGATCCAGAAACACCAAACTTTGCACATAGTTTCTTATTGATATATTTGAAATATTAAAACAACAAAAGTTATTCTTATTGATGTATTTGATACATTAAAACAACACAATTTTTATGAAAGACTATAATTTAGTTAAAATAAGGCAAACAATTTTGAGTAAAATTCTTAAGGTAAGTCTTAGAATGCTTTGTGAACTCGGGGCCTGTAGCTACTCAGATCTAGTACTTGTTTTGCGGGAGGTTGCCCTTCCCTCTCCACTTTACTTGTTTCAAAAAAATTACTACCCTTAAGAATGCTCTGTAACTTTTGTGGTTATATTTCACAATTTTCAGGTATATAATGACTAGTGAGCATACAAAGGCACCAACTGAAGAATTTTTCAAGAAAAATGATTATTTTGGTTTAGATAAAAATGATCTTACAATATTTGAACAGAGTCGATTACCGTGTATAAGCTTTGATGGTAAAATTATTTTAGAAGCACCATCTAAGATAGCTCAGGCACCAGGTGAGTTTGAATTGTATAGTGGAAATGTAATAAGAACCAAACAATAATTTGAACTATATTTAATGCAGTTACAAGGCCAGGAAAAGATCATAAAGAGAAGCCAGTGGTGGGTTATAATTAATTGATTGAATAATTAATATGTATTATGCTCTCCAGAAAGCATGTACCTCAAAATAAATTTACATTGGTATATCAAAGAATTTAACCTTAAAACAAAATAAACACAAATAAAGTTATAGTTTTAATTTGTAAAAAAAAAAAAAAATTATGCATTGAGATACATGATATATTATTGGGAAAAAAATGCCAAGCCAATCTGTGATACACATATTATATTGTTTATTTGATCATGATAAGATAAAAGTATATCTATAAGGAAGAAAAAGTTAATTCTGTCTTTGTTACTATGACATTGTGCATAATTATTTGACTGGTACAAATTGACTGTGAACTTATACTCCATGGAATTTGTATTTATATTGATAAGATAAAAGTATATCAATCAGGAAGTAAGAGTACTGGTAATTTTATCTTTTTATGATGACATTGTTACTTACAAATAGATATACAGATGTATACAGATTATAAAATAGATTTGTTTACATGCCCTATTCTGAGAAATTCAATTTTTATACGCCCACATTTTCATGTGGACGTATATTATCGTCGCCCCTGTTCGTCCGTCCATCCAGAATTGTTTGTGAACAGTCTACAGGTCACAATTTTGATCCGATTTCAATGAAACTTAAAATATAGGTTTATCACCCTAAGATATCAGTTCCTTTCGATACTGGCATGTATGGGACTGTAACTTCATGGGTTATGGCCCCTGATTGTACGAAAAATCATGTTTTTTAGCTTGTGAACAGTGTAGAGGTAAAAATTTTGAACCGATTTAGATGAAACTTGAAATGCATGTTTATAACCCAAAGATCTTGGTTTCTTTCGATATTTGCTCCAATCGGATCGTAACTTCCTGAATTATGGCCCCTGATTTTCAAAAAATAGCCCTTTTTAACTTGTGGTCCCTCTGGAGGTCAAAATTGTTATCCGATTTAAAAACCGTTTGGTTATATCACCTTTACGTGGTTGTTAAGGTTGAGTTCGTCGGACCAGAATTGACGGACAAAATGGCCGCCGTTTGTACACGAATAGTGTGAAAATATGTTATATCAAGGTTGTGGACCCTATAGAGGTCACAATTTTGAACCGATTTTGATGAAACTTGACATGTATGTTTATAACCCAAAGATCTTGGTTCCTTTCGATATTTGCGCCCATCGGATTGTAACTACCTGAATTATGTCCCCTGATTGTCCGAAAAATCACTTTTGTTAGCTTGTGGTCCCTCTGGAGGTCAAAATTATTATCCGATTTAAAAAAATGTTTGATTATATCACCGTTTCATGGTAATGAAGAGAGAATTGGAATTTCGTGAAAATCGGACCAGAGTTGATGGATAAAATGGCCGCCGTCTGTACTTGAATAGTGTGAAAATATGTTATATCAAGGTTGTGGACCCTATAGAGGTCACAATTTTGAACTGATTTTGATGAAACTTGAAATACATGTTTATAACCTAATGATCTTGGTTCCATTGCATATTTGCCCATATCGGATCGTAACTTCCTGAATTATGGCCCCTGATTGTACGAAAAATCATCCTTTTTAGCTTGTGGTCCCCCTGGAGGTCACAATCATTATCTGATTTAAAAAAACGTTTGATTATATCACAGTTACACGGTAGTTATGGGTGAGTTTGAATTATGATTTTCTGATGATTACTTAAAATGCAACAACTCTTGTTGACTGCCTGGATGATTTGGCTGCTGTGTGGGCGTATGTTTCGTTGCCTGGCAACCTATTTTTTATATTTCAATACTCAGTAATTTATTCTTGGTATTTTTCTTTTGTTTTAGATGGAAATGGTGGTTTATACAGAGCTTTGCGTAATCACCAAATACTGGATGATATGTCTACTAGAGGCATACAATATGTACATGTATATTGTGTTGATAACATCCTAGTTAAAATGGCTGATCCTATTTTTATAGGGTTTTGTATTGATAAGGGTGCTAGATGTGGAGCCAAGGTAAAAATATTAATTTGCAGAAGATGAAATATTAAAGAATAAGTTGATGACATCGTCAATAACTGTTAGTTGTGTTTCTAATCTACCTATTTAAAAGTTGGCTACGGTGGCCAAATGGTTAGCGTGCGCACTGTATCGTACGGCCTGCCATTGAGTCAACTGGCTTGGTTTCGAATCCCCGGTTGTATGTGGCAAGGAGTAGGGTTGCCTGTCCAACATTGTGGGTTTTCTCTGGGTACTTCAGTCTCCTCCCACTGCTAAAGACCCCTACGCGCTACCGAATTAATGAAATAAAATTAAAAAGCCATATGTTAGTCCCGAAATGACCTAGTCTATGTCGAGCGGATGTCAAACCCCATTTCTCTCTCTCTCTCTCTCTCTACCAATTCAAATTTACGTTTTTACAATGATCCTTGACGAGATCATTAATTTAGTATGCCATTTGAATAGAGGCGACTAGAAAGTTTTAAAAATTTGATTCTAGGTGCTGTCATCTTTATCTATATATGTTTAGAATATAATGAGAGATGGGCCAGTTCCTTTAAGGTAATCTGTGCTTTATTCAATAGGAGATACGTGATGGCAAAAATATCAATTTTCATGCAGTGGAAATGATTAGATTTTGATCCCAATTAATTTTGAAGCATTAGTCTACTTAGTTTCCGCTTAAAGAAGTCTATATAAACCGGTCAAATTTGTTACTAGTTCTAAGAAAGAAAAAGAATAAATTCACTTGAAAAACTTGAAGTCCCAAATGGCTTATAATAATAGTTTTATAATTTTGGTATTCAATTTCTGCGATAATATTTGAGAAGATTATGTTTTAGTTCAAGCTAGTAACTAGAAGTTATGTAAATAATGTAATTCTATTCATTTTATCTACATTAACATAGATAAGAATATGGTTGTTCACATAGACTTTGAAATATATGTTTTAATATATGGTAAATCAAACTGTAATTCAATATATTTTATCATAGTCTGTACTCTGTATGCAGTGTTATTTGTAATGTATTCACTTACTATGATATAATCTTTTGACGTACGTAGTTATTGTCAAATCAATCGTCATTGGATGTAACAAGAATGTAGATGTAAACATGTGAATGCAGATTTTCTCTTAAATCAATGAATAAACAAACAATTGCCAACAGTGTAAACAAACATGTTCTATTTGATTAGGTATTTTTATGGTGTCTTTCAGGTATATCTCCTTTGGACAACAATCTATTCTGTCATAAATTTAGACTGATTTGTTAATACATGTGATATCAGTAAAATTATTTATCTAGGTATCTTGTTATAAAATCTAACCGGTACAGCTAATAACATCAGTATTTATATAATAATATATACCAATGTCAACAGTGTTACTCTAAATATAAGTGATATTGTTGTTAACCTCAGTCAGTAGATATTCACAATTTTATGTTTACAAATTTTAAACAAATTGTGAAATGTGTTTTTTGTATTTTTTAAAGATTTTCATTGATTATGAATTGTTATAAAAATTGAAATGCAATGGAGTTTAATGTCCTACTGTTTTGCTCTGATTGGGCTAATGAAGACAGCGACAGTACGTTGTACTCTTATATTTAATTCCAATTGTAAAGGGATCTTTTACGTGCATGCTAATGTGTACATGGGAACTTGCTTTTTCATCTCATCTGAATTACTATTCATTGTCCCTTGCCAGACCATCTGTCCTGTGCCACTGACCATAGGGGACCATGTAGGAAAATCCTGTATCAGCTAATGCAGTGATCGAACATGTAACCTTGAGGTTAGCAAGCCAAAGTCTTACTCACTGATCCACCATGGCTCCCAATGGAATGTTACAGTCTGAAAGTGAATAGAGTTTGGACTGAATTTGAATAAATCAGTGTAGATATATTTTCTATTGAGTATCAAAATTTCCACTAATTGTTGACAAGAGATATTGTATCTTACATCTACAACCAAATGAAAGTTGAAGCATGATTGGTTTTAACAAACCTTTTTTTTTTTTTTTTTGAATGGTTATAATATCCGAATCTCATTCTTGAGCATCAACAATGCTGATATTATTGGTTATTGATACATTTTTCCTGCACAATACTGTAGAAGGCTACAGCAATTCGAATATTTTTGTTCTTTATGGAAGAAACAGTTTATCTTCTTAATTCTTGTGTGAACAAAAATAATTTAAAAGCAGAAAGTATTTGATGGTTCTTCTAAAAGATGTTTTTAAGTTAGAAATTATAAACAAAAAGAAATTGACTATTTTACTGTTATAGAAGTGAATTGATCTGATGCATTGTATGCACCTGGATATGCCAACCATTTATGTCCGCTGCACATGTTTAGTTAGTTCAAGTACATGCCACTACTTTCAACTGGAATCTTAGGGGTCTTATGTTGACTCTGATTGTATGCAACTGACCCCCTAACACCACAAACTAAGGTCAAATTGTCATATGACGACCATGTGATTAGTACATAATGCTGATGGTATCGTCTATGGTTACTTGGTACTAACATTATTTAATTACACCATTTTTTCTGACAAAATATCTAAAATTTAGTATATAATTGCATCATTTTTTCTGACAAATTATCTAATATTTTGTATATAATTTGTATATTTCAGTCAGTAGTAAAAGAATCGCCTACCGAATCAGTAGGTGTAGTATGTAAAGTAGATGGTATATATCAAGTTGTAGAATACAGTGAGATTAGTTTACAAACAGCACAACTACAAGATTCAGATGGTAATTTAGTATTTAATGCTGGAAATATATGTAACCATTTCTTCACATTAGACTTTTTAAAGGAAGTGTCCAGGTAATAACCATGTTACAATTTTTACTAAGTCATAAAAAACTTGTAAATATTAAACAGTGAACATTTCTTGGTGGTATCATGAAGTGGTTCCTTAACACATTATATATTGTTCTAATTTTCTAATACTAAACATTTTATATAAATATTTAAGGATGACTGCAACAACACTGGGATTGATTTAAATGGCACTTTAATGCTCCAAAAATTGAATTGTTCATGTTTTCAAATTCCAAATTAAACCATCAAGTTGACCATCAAAAAATGGTTCATGTATTCGTGTTTTCAAATTCCAAATTCAACCATCAAGTTGACCATCAAAAAACACTTTTTATTTTTTGGATATTTTTTTTTATTGACAGTGTTGCACAAGAAAAAAATCTTAAGTACCATATAGCCAAGAAAAAAATCCCTTTTGTTACTGAAGATGGCCAAACTAGCAAACCAGAGACACCAAATGGCATTAAAATGGAAAAATTTGTTTTTGATGTTTTCCAGTTCTGTAGGTAAGTATATCCTCAAATGAATTGTGTAAATAATTCTGTTTTGGGGTGAACATGTAACATGTATGTACAGTCTGTGAATATAATGTGGTTCTACATGTAAGTTATTAATGAAAATGGAGTTTAACATGTTACTTTATTACACCATATAGTTTGCTAAGAGGGAAATTTTGTCCGAATAGCAATATAATTCCAACTATCAAGTGTTCTTTTAAGCACTCACTAACATAATTATTGGACATTGATTTTTTATCCCATCCAAACAAATAATCACTGTCCATAATTGACGAGAGGGAGCCACAGGACCACTAGGTTAGAGAATAGCTGTTTAATCATTGTGACAATACAGATCTAAAATTTTAGTAAGGATTTCAAAATTATTGGATATAGATATATTATATTACTTTAAGGATGATATATGATCTGTATTATTTATGAACTAGGTTTTGTTTGTGTGTTTATTTTTTATATTTAATGTGATCGAGATTTTGCCGTGTGGGAAGTGTTAAGAGAAGAAGAGTTTTCTCCCTTAAAGAATTCTGATAAAGAAAGCAAGGATACACCAACAACCTGTCGTCAGGCTATATTTAAACTCCATCAACGATATGTAGAAAAGGCTGGCGGAAAGTTTAATAATAGTGATGGGTAATGTTAATTATTTGTATTTATTCAACTTTTAATAGGATACTCACAATAAAATCATAGACTGATTTCTAATAATTAAGCTGTATTTAAGAAAAGTTAGTAATTGGATGTAATAAATTGATATTATAATATAAGTTATACAGTATCATTACATTCTACTTAGCTCATGGCAACTTCCATCAAAATCATAATTTTATAGGATTGCTTGATTGAAAAACTTTAGCTAATGCCCTGATGATTGGTCAATTGATGAACTGTTGATCATTCACAGTGTATTATATTTATATATGATAACTAAATTATAAACTTGCAGCGAAACTGAAAGAAATGTTTTAGAATCATTGCAGTTCTTTACGTTGATTTGTGTACAAAGCTTTTATTGGATTCAACCCTCTTATGGCGATCTGCTTAAACATTTGCGGTTGACTGGTTGTTAACAGAGAATGTAATATGGAATTATAGTATATATGAATGTATACCATTTGATTATTTTACAGCAAAACAGATTTGGTTGTTTGTGAAATTTCACCACTTGTGTCTTATGCTGGAGAGGTAAGTAAATACAAATTTTACAATCTCTTATTAGCCCATCACAAAGGTCAAACAAATTTGATTTTTTGTTCTTCAGGGTCTTGAAAACTCAATCATGTGAAAGATGTTTTGTTTAAAATTTAGAAATTTGGAACTGAAAGCTTTTGAACAGCATAATCAAGTTGGTTGAGACATACCAATAGGTTATTATCAATCGTTACAATTTACTTAGTTTATATCTTTTAATCATGGATGATTTGTTAGGAACGCTTCCTGTGTAATCTAATACTGTTCAGATTTATATAAAGTTACTGCAATCTCCATGAATTACAAATGACAATCTGGTTTGTACTCTGGCCTTTTTTTTTTATCGAAAATTGTATTTATTTTATTTTTTTTTGCAGGGGTTAAATGATCTGGTTGCCAATAAAACATTTGTTCCACCAGTAGACATAGAAATGGGAGCCAATGGTGTATTAATCAAAGATGGAGCCCAATAAACATCGCTGTCATTCATTTATCACAGTATCTCAGTATTCAGCTTTATTTGTTGTCTCATCACATATATCATCATTTCAAGAGTTGATTTATTTTTGTTATGAAAATTCATTTGAAACACTATGCAAATATAAAACCATTATGAATGTTATGTAGGAGAATATTAACTATTTTGTTCAACCCTAAGAACCCAACGGATTGCTGACTGATTTGATATTTTTAACCCTTTGCTCAGAAGCATGCTAGCCATTGTGAATCAAACTGGTCTAATTTACTGTTTATTGTTGCAATGGCAGAAAATGTTATTTTTTGGTTTTATTTTATTTTAAGTTGAAGCAAAAATAAGTCAAAAGTTGAAGAAAGTAGCCGACTCAGAGGCAGTGCCGGATTAAGGCACATTTTGAAAGGTAGCCTGAAAATAGATATTTTGGGTTCACTGATATAATAATCAAGTTAAATTTAGCAACAAAAAATTTATTACAAAAAAATTAAAAACCAATTTTTTTTGACAGTACTCTAATTATTAGAGGATTACAGTAACTAGATTTCAAGTATGTTTTTTACATTCTTTTTTTTTTTTTGGTCGCCTGGATTTTTGACTGGCCCTAGGGCATGTACCTTATTTGCATAATGGTGAATCCGGCACTGCTGAGATCAGGGTTCAAAGGGTTAAATGGTATTCCTACATTTCTTTCTGTATCTTTGTTGTCAAAAGCTTCCATGTCTTCACATTATGATGCATGTTAATTAGAAAGATTGAGCTTATACATGTAAATAAAACATATTTTAGTGTAGGAGAAATGATATTTGACAATGATCTTAATTATTTATTTTATAATTTAAATTGTTGTGAACCTTTAGAATCTAGGCATTATGTGAAACATCTGGTTGTGAAAACTTTATTGCCAAGATGAGTTTATACATGGCAACTACAACAGATTACAATCTAAGAATAATACTACCACCAAATTACCTAATACAATTTTAGCTATCTCTGATATTTAAGAATAGCTAAAGTGAATTTAAGATTGTTAAAAGTAAACCAAAATATTTCTTTAAAAAATATACTAACATTTCCATAAACATTACTGAATGCAGCTCAAGTGTATTTCAGTTTATACTATAAATAAAGTAAATTAATAATGTGTAACATAAAAATATACCACATCAATATTTAAAATTAGCTTATTAAAACAACTAATAAATGGCACACCCACCTAGTCATTATTTCTAGCTATTAAGTTTGTTAAAACTTTATTTTTATTAAATTTTTCAAAGTTTATTACATCATCATTCATTGCTCAATATGATTGTGCCATGAAAATTGTTGATTAATTTGTTAATTATTGATATATTAATTAAGAGGGAGAACTGATTAGTATTTTATGGTACCATATAATTAATTTGTATTCATGACTCAATATTCTATCACTGGAAGATCATTTTTACGACAAGTATTTTACAGATTATAGTCTGTCATAAAGAATGTTTCTGTTGATTATACATACTGCTGATGACAAGGATACTCATCATCATGTCTTGGAAAAATAAATTTAATTAGTGACAAAGCTTGGTAAACATAAGAACTACAGCACACATTAGACACCAAACCTCCCTATATCAGGGCTGTAATAAAAGTGTATGATGAGAAATAGATTTATAGTCCTATAACCTAACTCATGTTTACATCTGATGTAATGGTAACATACTATAGAACAGTACAAACTTTAATTAAAACACAGATTGAATTAATTTAACTTCACTAATATCATTACCTATATAGCCAAATAATTATATACTCCACTTTAAACTATGAGATACTGTTTATCACTTATATAACCATGTATCATATAGTTTTATTTATTGTAAAAACGGACACAATGTTACAGATTTATTAATATATTCATTATTATTATTGTTTGTTTTGATGCTTTTATTACTGTTTTTAACGCAATATTTTACTTTTACTATTTTTATGGGATTCGGGAACAAGCCTTACACAATATTACAGTTTGATTTTACAATCAAGTTACTAAATAAATGGATTTGTTTATAGGAACTGAAATAATATTACTAAAGAAAATAAGTATAAGGGGCATTATTACTCCTCACTGTGAAGAAGACAAATCTAATTACTTTTTAAAAATATATTACAGATAACCTTAGCTCGGACTCACCTATTTGTCAAAATATCTAGCACAGATTTACTTTGAGTAGGTACTTCATTTTTTAAGATCATTATCTGAACTACTGTAACTAGTAAAGCTTTCCAGATTTGTCTGAAATTTTCCTTACAGTAGATTATGAAAATTTCCCAATGTAGTTGTCAACTTGATCAAAAATTATTAATTTATTGACTATAAAAACTTTCTTAAGCAACAATGTCTCTTATATAAAACCTACTGCTATGTTCTATGCACAATACTGATATTGCAAACTTACAACCTTCCAGAGAAATTAATGAACAGTATTTTGGAATGATGTTAGATGCATTTGTCATTTACATTTAAGGAGTTCGATGTGTAAGGAAATCTTTCAAATTCTTATTCTAAGAATAATTTGATTTAGCAACATTTTAAAATCTCTGTCTATTACTTAGTAACTTGTATATTGGAGCCTCATTATTATTATTAAGACATGTTTTTTCTTATGCATTCAGTAAACTGGATAAACATATTTTTTGGACTGTGAACAGACTCAGTTCTTCTACAAAAATTATAACTAACTTCTAATTTTATTCAGCTTGTTTTGGGTGTGCATATTTAAGGTATTATATAACAGCTATTTATTAAAATTTATCAAAAAGGTCAATAAAAGGATGAAAATATTACCTGGTTTTTATGTTTATTTGTATGTTCTGCGTGAATTACTTTTCAGCCTTCACTAAGAAATTGAGGGAAAGAGGGTAATCCCAATGATTCAGGAATTACTTTTGCAACAACACTCAAATTCCGCTATGCAAAAGAGCTTGGTAAGATGCTGGCTTGCTAACAAAGAGATCTTGGGTTCCTTCCCAGTGTTTGCCAAGAATGTTCTTCATGATTTTCCGGCATTGTCACACTTTATCAGTGATCCAGGATAATGACTTTTACTGGTGTCTAATTGTTCAGATTACCCAAAAATCGGAGGTTCTGTTTTCATATTGGTGTATACTTAAAAGAACCTTGACAGTTGAAATTTGAAATTAAGAGTAGGCAGGCAGCAGTGCCTCTGTTCCGACACAATTTCCTTCATCATAGTCAACTGTATGGGGACATCTCACTGTGCCACCCGCTATTGTTCTGATGGGGGGATTAATCAAGCAAGGGGATTATCGAATACAATGGTGTTAAAAGTATAGTCCGCTTTTTCAAACTACTAGGTTTAGACTTTATTCACAATAAATTACATTAAAGTAACAACAAATACATGTATCAACCATAAATCATAACCCTACTAAATGTGATCCGACGTCAGTATATTCAATTGCACATTTTTACTCCATTTAACAGTTCGATTTTGGATCATGAATAGATTCTTCTATTCTTTTATATTTTCATCTTTTAGGGGGCAATCGTCCCCCGTTATCCAATTGAACTATGGTATTTTCAGAACAAGTCTGCTCTTTCAACGCAATGTTAATAAATTTAAATATATTTGGGTGGCTATTTCCGATCTTCTTGATTTTACTGTGCCAAATTAACTAAATTTTGACCTCCTTGAGAATTAAGATAATTAAATCTTAACTAGGTGAACAGTACTAATAAGGATACAGTCTATAATCCTTTGTTTACTTCAATTTTCACACCACTACCCTATAACACCAGTTGATTGGGTTGCACAGTGAGATTTTAAACCAACTGTATGACATGCTCGTTTTCATTAGCCCAGAATCATATGGAGGTTACTCATAACATCGAGCCTTAACTCACTTATAAAAACATTCAACAATGTTTGTTATTAATTTTATTTACATATGTACGACATTATATTACAATCGATGGTGTATTAAACAAATGTTAAACAATGCTATAGTAAATAGAAAATCCTTCAATACTTATTTCAGTGTTTAAAATATTTCATATAATGCAGAGATCATAATGGAGAATCAAATACATAGTGTCTAAAAATTCCATAAAAAAGAAAATTGCTACTGGTAATTCATGTCAGTTTCCAAAGAATTTCACCCAAATGATATGTCAGTAGTTCAAAAGTCTGTACATAGATGTCAAAATTTGTGTCTTTTCTTTTGTTGAAGAACAAAGTAAACAAGTGTGTTAAACCATTTATGCATAGGTCACAAGATTTGAAATTATATACTAAATTTTTGTTGTTATGGATTTAATGAAAATTGCAACAATGAAATTTTTGATTCAGAACGCAACTGTTTATGGTATCTGTTTTCAAAAATTAGAGAGCAATACTTATTGAACACAGTGGCATGTTTACAAACGAAAGCTGCTGAATTTTCGAAAAACATTGTGGTCAATTACGCTTGTAAAAGTCAATCAGTCCGCTGAAATAACAATACGAAATAAACTATACATACCCAAATCACCTACATGTATTTTAATTCTTAATTAATTACAAATATACAGCTCTTAACCTCTTTAAGAACACATTGTTTTTCATTATATCACAAATTTTAAATAAACTAAGAATGCCCAAGTTTATAAAACTCATATTATTTCATTGTTTAATTTCAAGTACTTCAATACAACATTTTACAATAAACATATTTTTCTGCAAAGTTAACCAGAAAAATTTGAATTGTCATGTCATAACTAAGTTAGTGGATTCAAATATTGACAAATATTAAATAATTTAACAAGCAAAATGTCTTAAAGCATAGGTTGAATATATGTAAAGAAATAAAGCAATTAATATCATATGCAACATGAACATTTGAGACGAATGCCATTCAAAAAAAATAATTCTGGTTCTCAGGTAATCCTTACCAAAAATCACAAAATCTGATTTGGGCTGGTGTATTTGAAATTTGTGTTTATATTTTGTTAAATGATCACTACTTGGCTGCACATCACATTTCAAGGCACTGCATTTATCTAATTGATGTTAGTAGGAATGTATGATTATCCAGTGTCATTTATGATTGTTAGTATAATTTATGAAGGTTGTGTACTTTCTAGATTCATTCAAATTTATTTTGTAGAGCTGCTTCTGTAACTGCAGTAAATTATTTACGTGCAGTTTTTAATTAGACGGTTTTTATTTTTTTTTTAAAAAAAAAAGAATCATGATATCATTTTGAATTGATTTGTGACTATGTGAGAACCAGAATATTTTTTTATATGATCTAATGTCAAAGTGATATATGTTTGATTTCAGAAATCATATTCACTATAAACTATATATTCTTACAAGTTCAATTTTTTTACAACAAAAACTACATTATTTGGTCATATTAGTAAACTATATAATAATTATGAAGTATATTTGTAGAAAGCATGTTTGAAGGTTTTCAGTTCAGAAAAGTTTGAACCATGACATTATTGATAATTATTTCAGATTATAACAAAAAACAAGAATTTTTACTAACGATAATAATACAAATAACGCCCTAATACCTGTGTTTTTTAGTAAAAAGAATGATTAAGATTCATCACACTTAAACACTGACTCGTCCGATTGCACATTTGGAAATTATCAGCAGTCAATAAATTAGGTTTTTAAATAGGTTCTCTCCATGTATATAAACCATCTAAATAACCAATAGTTCTTTGATAAACTATATGCATTTTTTTATTATAAATCATGAAATAGACAATGATTACTGACCATTTTCTCCAACATGTCCAAGGATATCCATGGAAGAAAACTCTTTTTTACATTTTTTATAATCCAGCTTATCTACGATATTAAAATACATTGATGGATTTTAGAATCAAAGTAATGAACACCATGTTAAATACTCACACTCTTGTCGGTTGTAATCAGAAAACTTTGAGGATAGATGGAATATGTAGAGGAATTCATAATAATGGATATAATATACTCACAAACACAATAAAAGGTGGCACCAAAGAAATAAACATGCATGAAAGGAGAAGGTACACGTCTTTCTAGATAGATCAAGATGACAGCAACTTGAATCAACTTTCTAAAAGCCTTTGTTAAAATGCCAAACTAAATTAATGATTGCTTTTGTATTGTCCCTAGCTGAACCATAACAGTTCATTGGTAAGGGTAGAAACGGGACCAAAAGTTAATTTTGCACAAAAAATAAAAAAATTTGTCAGCTTAATAAAAACATTGACAGATTTAAACTTGGGTCTCCATATGGATAGGTCTGGTACAAGTAGTATTTGATGATGGCACCAACGTTAGGGTAGCATTTCAACAGGTGGCACCTTGAATTTTTTAAATGATAACCTGTTATCATTATCTATCTATTGTTAGACTATAGATACAGATGGAGTACCTCCTGTAAGATAAGTTAAAACAGACTTTTAACTCAGCCTTGAGATCCCAACATGAGTATGTTTTATTTTTCGACTCGTCCTTTGAGCAGAAATTGATACTGCGTCTAAAGGAAAAACGATCAAATATTTTTGTCGATGCCTTGGTAAATTTATACATCATAAATCAGTTTTAAGTATCATCTAATTTCCCTGTATGGTTGTCATTTTATTATTTCTCTACTAGAAAAACACACAAAGTAATTCTCTCAGAGTTCAAACTATGTTTAAGTCTGTGGCAACTTCACATCAAATAACTGACTACTTCATTTCCATGATTGAACAACACTTCATCTAAATTATAATGATTTATAATCTAGTGCCAACCCTTCCACAGCATTACGATTCCACTCACTAATATACCAGCTCCTAAAATAACGGCTACTTGTTTAGTTGGTGTTCCAAAATATTCCACTATAGCCTCCTACAAAACAAACAACATTCTATTAATTGTAACATCTGGTATGAATCCTTGTAACAGTCAACCTAAAAAATTTATAGTTTGGCTTTGTCTTGTTATCATGTGTTGAGTGATTACTTCATTTTGTTGTTTATAACTGGCTAGTTATTTTGTATGTTTCAAACATTGATATACCAGAAGATAAATAATCTGAGAGGATTGGGTTTAAGTAGATCAATCAAGTATTGTAAAGAAGGGTTATTTTGGCATGTGTATACTAATAATAATAGTAACTTGAAACTGTGAAATATATAAATAATATACAGTACTTACCCACCCACCTCTACCAATAATCCAACCAGCTACATGATCTCTAATAAAATCTACTACTAAATTTATCATAGCTCTTATCAATGGTATTCTATCTAAAGCCTGAAATATAAAACAATATTCACTGATAAAACATACTAATAAATCAAATATCAAATCCATCAGCCTTTCAATAAAATTCTAATAATTGTATTGTGACTGAAAATATTATTTTGATTTGTAAGACCCCATACTCCGTGCAGTGTTGCGTTTGATTAGAGGTAATCCAACTACACACTGATATTATGAGTGGATATCGTTGTTTTAAATTTTGATTTGTCAGTAGTCTGTCTACCAACCAATCACTAGCTGCCAAATATTGGACCAAATATGTTTACATAACGTTACGTCATGACTCACGATTTTATTATGCCTAATTAACCCGTGCATAGCAGAATACTGCAGTAAAACTAATTGCGTGACAAACGAGGCTATCAAGTCGAATGAAATGTAAACAATACTGTTTGGAAACGAACATACTTTCACCGTTTTTAATACCTTAAATCGCTGTCCAAAGTTTTAGGGAAGACTCAGATTAAACGAAGGACTGTCATGTTGCTGTACTTAAGTGATAGCTTTCATTGAACGGAAAGATTAGACACACTCCCGCATAAGTTCAAGAAACAGACGCTATTCCAGCAATGGTCAGAGAGGGATTTCTCTGGCCATTGCTTCAGGAATATGGTTAGACCCAAGCTTTGATCAATAACAGGAAAAACTTGTTATATATTTAACAGTGCACAATTATGAACTACAGTGAGAGTTACCAATTCACAACTGAAATCAACAAATAAATATAAAATCAGATTACCTTTAGACAAATTTTATAAGCAAAATAAAATAAAGCAACCACTCTTCCCCAATTGACCACACCATCTTTGAATATTTCACTAGCTACATTTAAAAATGTTTTATGTTCAGCTTCTGGTGGAACTCTTGCAATTAAACTAAATAATATATAAGCTCATATAAATTTAAAGAATAACAAGCCAACAGTGAGGCTGATGTCCCCCGCCGAAATCCCAAAATAAATAAGACGACACATATTAATTAATCGCACATTTATTTTTTTCAAGTGTCCCAAAGCATCAACCAATCAAACTGCTTATCTCTGCTTACCCTAAGCAGAAAATGCTCATCTTCGAACTCCATCAAGGCATTGACCTAATAAGCATATACACCAAGTTTGAACATTTTAACTCAATTAGAAGGAGAGTTATTGTGTTACAAAGTCTCGACCAATCAAATTGCGTATCGCTTTGCTTACCCTGAGCAGAAAATGCTCATTATCGAACTTAGTCGAGGTATTACTGTAATGAAACTATACACCAAGTTTCATCACTCTCACTTAATTAGAACTAAAGTTATCGTGTCCCAAAGCATCAACCAATCAAATTGCTTATCTCTGCTTACCCTAAGCAGAAAATGCTCATCTTCGAACTCCATCAAGGCATTGACCTAATAAACACATACACCAAGTTTGAACATTCTAGCTCAATTAGGAAGAGAGTTATTGTGTCCCAAAAAGTGTGACGGACAGACAGACAGACGGACGGACGGACGAACGAACCCATTTTAATAGTCCCCCAACTTTCTTCGAAAGGCGGGGGACAACAACATGTACCGTATATATGTACTTAACCAGTTACCAATAAGAGCACAACAATGCTTTTCACCTAATTCATGAGCCATTTTATACTAGCAAAAATATTCAAAATTCTGTTGTCCTTTTACAACTTATGTCTACAAAATTATGATATAAAAACAAAATATATGCAATGATTAAGCAGAAAAGGAGGTACAAGCTGATCAGTAATATTTGCAAATATACATGGTAATATTTCTTTACAAAAAATGTTTTCCTTACTTCAACATTCTTTCATCTTTGTCCAGTTCATCTCCAATACATCGCAGTGCTCTACCTACTTCTCTTGCATGATCCATTGGAGGACCTGAAAGGTAACAGTGTCTCAAAAATTACCCTGATGAGTGTAAGGTAATGGCTAGACTCTAGACTATTTTAAAAAAGACTTTTAATTAAAAAACATAGTAATTTCTTGTTAACTTCTCAGACAGTTAAATGATTTGTATCTATAGTTGAACAAATGAATGCATTAAAACCAAGCAGTGGCCAGGTTTCTTCTAGTTCTAATCTCAATTATCTTGTTCTTTTTGCCAGGTCACTGGAAATAACAGACCCAATAATGTGATTATTTGGAATGTCACTCCCAATTCTCTAATTAAAAGAACAAAAGTTAATAACTTGTTAATAACTTGTCTTTACCCATATTTCAAATTATCTTCAAAAATTGTAATTTAAGTAAACTGTAGTTAATAATGTTTGCCATTGTATATCGACCATAACCATTAATAATGTTTGTCATCAAAAGCTTATTCATTCGAATTTATAAATGTCAATAATAAATATTAAATTGTAACGATCAAGGCATATTTGGTAGAGGAGATGAAAACAGTTCAATGCTAGATTTGAATTTGTAACTGAACTTACCAACAGGAGTTCCTGGTTCAATCAAATCACTCAAACTTGGTGAATCTTGAATATTGTCCTGTTCCATTCGTTCTTTTATAAAGTTATTAAGCAAGAGTCTTGCTTGATTACTCACATCATCTCGACTTAGTGCTTTATTAACTTCCATGTTTTGATTGTTCCAATCTGAAAAAAAAAAAAAAAATCATAGTCTATATAACATCTTAATTACAATTAAATCTCCCTCTACTCTGCTAATTTCCAAAAGCTCAATCTAGTTTACTTTTTTTATTACAAGAGAACTTGCAAAATAACTGGACTGTTATACAGGGATCCAGGTTTGTGATCTATCACCTTCATCAATAGTCTGAACTGTCCCAGATGTTGGTCCCAAACGTACAAAGAGGTAGTAAAAATAGTCATAATAGAAGCAGCTTTGTACAGCATGCTTTCAAAAAAAGGGATGTGGCACCCACTTCTATATAAAATAAACCCCAAAATAACCAACAGATTAAACATATTTTTTCAAGTTGTCGATTAGTTCAGGTGACTATGACATACCCTATGTAAAACTTTGGTTTATATTTTGTACACACCTGTAGCCAACTCTCTTTATGAATATAAATGTATATTTCATCAATTTTTTATCCACTACTTACCAGACTATTTTTCATGCATAATGACAATTTACATTCTCATGCTGCCCGAGGAGGAAGTTTTATGTCATAAATATCTTTTATCTTAGAGGGTAGGAACTAGGATAGGCCTACATAATTCAATAGGTAGGCATTTTTATTACAAGGTATCCCTTTCAAAAATCAACATTCCAGTAGGCCTACTGTAAATTTTGTAAGCTTATATTATATTCTTTATCCAGATAAAATTAAAAATATGATACTTTTACTTCTCACGGTCATTATATATGATATCAAGGAGAATAAAATTTACAATTTGTTGATTGTTCAAAATCGTAATGAATGTGATTCGTGAATTATAGAATACATAATATATTATCTCTATCACACATTTCTGACTTTTGTCCATACATTGATGCGCCAATTTGATTAAAAAAAAAAAGAACGTCAAATGACTATTCTGGCCAAAAAAGTTTACGATAGGAATTGTATTATATGATTGCGTCGTTTTCAAATTTGACACCCTCCTTCACTTGACATTTCACTTTCAGTGTCAGTTGTCCAACAACAAATATAAGCCCTTTTCTTTTACCGTCTGCATATGTTGGACGTATTTTTTCTTGAACTTGAGAAGGCATATTCTTCATTCAGCTAGTTAATCTGGTACTCTTCATTTGAAATTTTCTAATAAGAATCAAACTATAATTCCTTGAAATTGGAGTGTTCTAAAAATAAGTCGAACTTGATTCCTCAGTTGTGTTCAGAAATCGAGCCTGCATTTCTACACCAACCGGAAGAAGAGGGGTTAATGATAAACTGCCGCCACATTAATATCGATGTCAATGCATAGAAATATATTTCTATGGTCAATGCTATAATACAGTTCTATGATGTCACCAATTCATTAACCATCATTCAAACGTGAAGCGTGACCATCGTGTGATCGTGTAGGCTCATGGAGGTGTATATATGTGTAGGCTAATGTGAATGATTTGAGTCAATTGAATGCACACTGTATGACTGACATATGCCCATCTTCATCAGCCCTGTCAGAGTAGAAAATAAAACCCCATTTCATTTATTTATTTGAACTTACACATCCAATAAATGACTTAGTTAACAAAAATTAACAAATTTTGATACTTTAAATATTGTTTCAGATATCTAGATGGTTTTACAGAAGTCTAAAGCCCATACATAAAGAAAGGTAGGTATGATAATTGACATACTGGCCAGTTCAGTTGTTAACACTACAAAAATTCAATAAAAGGATGTCATCAGTTTGAACTGAAATGGAATGTGGTATTATGTGTTCATGAAAGTTTCTTATTTATGCTATAATATGAGAAGGATAAGTGCCGCTTTATTTTTACAAAAATTCTTTTCTCTAAGGATACTATAACTATTGGAAGATGAATATTGCTGAGTTGTCTCAATACTTTTTTATTTGCAGATGTAAATAGTATTTATTTGAAAAGTATTTTTTCTAGATACTGTACTAATATTATACAAAAAATGTCCAGCAAGCGAATGGTATATGTTTATGATGGGAAAGGTGCAGAGGAGAATTCAAAAAAAAATTTAATTTACTGTCTCCAGCAATCTCTAGATAAAGTATATGATGTGTGTACTATTTCACCTGACCAAATAAAAGAAGGTAATTGCTCAAATTATTATCACAAATTCACTGTCACACAATCAATGTTTAGTTGTGTTTCTCCATTTAACGACTTACATATGTTTTATCACAAATATAATTATTTCATATAAATATACCAATTACGCCAACCATAATATTCACTGTTTATTACTTTACTTCTTTTACAGGATCATGGAAGGATAAAGCTGCAGCAATAGCATTTGGAGGAGGATATGATTTAGGATTTATTAGTGATTTAGGATCTCAAGGAATAAACAATATTAAGTTGTATGTCAAAGGAGGTGGTAAATATTTAGGAATTTGTGCTGGTGCATATTTTGGATGTAAAAGAATTGAATTTGATAAATGTGGTCCACTTGAAGTCTGTGGTGATCGAGATTTGGGTTTTTTTCCAGGTAATTACATATCTATATAATATTTCTATGAATACATAATACAACATTTCAAACTTGTTGTGTGCTATTCCATGCAGTAGAATGATGTTACCATTATTTCAGATGTACAGGTACATGTAAAAGGACAACAAAGGGGTAGATCAGATGTTTGGAGAGTATGGTGATTTTTATTCTTGCTTCATGAACTTTCAAGGGGAATAAATTTATGGAGGAATGGGTGTAACACATTCAATCTATTTTTAGTCTTAACTATGGTACATATTATGTTTTGTCTGTTGTAGGTTTATGTAAAGGTCCAGTGTATCCAGGCTTTAAATATAATACATTTGAAGGTTCTTTAGCTGTTCCAATTCAACTTCAACAATCTTTAATATCACAACGATCATTGGATGTTTTTTTTCATGGAGGTGGCTATTTTGAAACAAACAATATTGACAATAGTGTACGAGATTCAGTACAAATTAGCCTTAAAACAAAATTGAAACGTAAATCATTGAAGAGAAGGAAAAAAGTTTTGAAAACATCAAAGAAATCTTCTCAACAGATTGTAACTTTAAAAGAGGAAGCCCATCTTAAACTTTTGTCGCGAAAAGTAGAAATATTAGCTAATTACAGTGAAATAGAGAATAAACCACCAGCAATAGTGACATGTTATTTTGGCAAAGGGGTAGCTATTTTGTCTGGTGTACATATTGAGTATTCATCTAAACTATTAGACGACAAGGATCCCTTCTTAAAGAATGTCATAGAAAAATTACAGCCATGTGAAGATGCACGCTCAACATATTTCATGTCACTGTTAGAAAAATTAAGTTTAAATATTAGATTATCTTAATTTATTTATTTATTGAAAATGTTCAAATATTACATTATGCTAAATTATTTTGACCCTATGTAGCAATATTACATCCAGATTGAGACATCCACTTTTCATATTTACAGTCTCTGTCAGAAAACTTAGGCTTAGTATTATTTATTTGTTATTTTTGATGACTTTATATTGTTATAAAAAAAATATAGCTATGTGAGCATGTCCCCTTTAGATTCTTTAAAAATAACACTGTAAGATATATTTGGCCTATTTACTTTTACATAACCATCACTTTATAGTTATTTTTCCAAAGCACATTGAAAACTGTATTTGTTGCATAATACAGAGGTCATACTCCTTTGTTTACATAACCTCTGGATCCGCACCCGGCACACGCCTCCTCTTTCTTTTGAGGTGGTGAACAGTTTTTAGCTCCATATATTCTCATGGTAAAGGAGAACAAAGATAGTTTAGGTTGGAAATCGTAATTTACAGTACTAGTATGAAATTAGTCCTTGCAGGCATTTTTTCCACTCAAAAATCGCGGGCCGGGCTTCGCACTCCCAAGTGGTTGCAGCACGCCCCCCTTTCTGAAAATCCTGGATCCGCCGCTGAAATTGCTTAAAGTTCCAATAGCATTTTTTTAAGTTATATTTTTAAAATTTATTAAAATAAAGCCCCAAAATAGATTGAACCTATAAACAGTCCTACCTTGTTAAAGAATAATCCTATTAATCCTATAATTCACTATTGCCAGTTGAGAAATTGGCAAAAATATCATTTTCAACTTCAAATTCAAACGTTTGAAGATGGCCGTCCATGGAGACGAATGGGAAAACAAGGGAGGTAATTGAGTAACTATTTCCTCAATCAACCAGTGTCGCCCTTTCTAACCCCCCCAAAATTTTGTCCATGATCGTATAATAGTGAGTTGACAACCTTTTGAGCAAAAAACATAGAAATAATTATATTTTGACTTTCTTAGAAAAAGTGAAATTGGAACTTTAAAGATTATTCAAACTATGAAGAAATCTGTATTTGTTACTGAAAACAAAGTTCTAAATCTTATTTACATAACCATTGTTTAGATACTATATCTTAGCTTTGGAGAGAACTATATTTCTTGTTGAAAACAAAGTTCATACTCTTATACTAACCCTCGTTTAGATACTATATCTTAACTATAGGGGAAACTGTACTTGATTTTACCACCTTAGAATGAGAAACCATATACAAATACAAATATACAGCTTTCACTTAGTGAAATAAGTACATAATAATCTCTTGCCAAACTTGTGAATGCTGTTTCTTGCTATTTTATAGTGAGTTTTCGAATGACTATGGCCTGTCAATTGAAAGGATCACATATTGTGTTTTATTCCTGTAGTTTTTGTGATGATTTTTGAAGATGTCATATGTTAGATACCTGGTAATCATGTTTATACAAATTTTGGTAATGACTACCTGTGCATTTATTTGTTATGTATTAGTTATACAAGTGTTATGTAAAGAAATACCAGAAAATTAATTTAAATGTTTTAAAATATATTAATATCAAATATATGAATTTATTTAAGTGTTTTATTAAGGTATATCTATATCAAATATCTGAATTTTTATTACAAATCTATTGACATGACCTGTTATTTTTTTCACCTATTAATTGGTTTTTCAGTCATTTAGGACCAAATGAGCAAAAATAATTTTTGTCATATTTGTTTTATTTATTTATATTTGTCATGTTGAAATGATATTATTTATAGAATAAAAAATTGTATATGCAAGAAACAGTAGGTTTAACTTATTTCTTTTTTTTTTAAATAAACTCTTAAGTGTAAGTTATGATAATACTTTTAAAAGTTATTAGGGAATGTAACACAGAAACCCCTTGGAAATTCCTTGAAAAACATTTCAGGATAGGCCTACACAGCTGTTAGTTGTGATCTAACATCTGTTAGGGACCCATACTAGTGGGGTGGCCCAATGAGAGTCGCCTCTCTTGCTTCAGTCTACCATTTATTTCCAGTGGGTTTTTTGTCAGGACTGTTAAAAAAAAGAGTAAAATTTAGGAAATAATAATCATCTGAAAATAAAGAATAAACAACAAAAATGTGTTGTTTTATTCAAGATACTGGTACAGTTTGTTTGGGGTTGTTTTAGGTAAATCTATCGACCGCTGTGAAAAAGATCGTATGCCAATCTTCATTAGTCCAGTAGAAGCAGAACAATAGGACGTTAAACCCCATTTCATTTCATAAATTTAATGAGATAATGTTTATTGTAATCCTATGATGTGATTATTTAGATGTTTTTAAATTGCAGAAGCTACTTCACTAATCAAGTACGTCTTGTTAGGGGAGATAACTACCATAAGTGTCATGGCTGCCTTTCTCAATGTCAATCAGCATGGATTAGTTTAGTGAACATAAAATGAATGTCACACGTTGTTACAAACTTATGAAACCAAATAACAAGTACTCAAGTTTTTTCATAAAAATTAGCAAACTTACAAAACATATAGCTGTGTCAAAAAGATATCATAGCTGTATCCATACCCGACTTGAACAATATCATTTTCGTCGATGTTCTATTTCTAATATAAAAAAGCGCTTATCATCTATTTCTTGTCATCAACAATTTTTGAAATGTTTCCTTTTAAGAACAAACTTTAAAAACTATTCCACGAAAGAAAGAGCTGAAATAGATTCTGAAGATGACGTTGACAATCCAAAGTTAAACTACATTTTTGTGCAGTCATCAAAAGATAGATGGGAGGATGTTCCTAATGGAATAATGATTGATTTGGCTTACACAGACTCTTGTCCAGAAGAAAAATACATAGCTAAAAATAAGGGCAAAATTCCAGTTATTTTGGCACTTCATGACTCCCCAGGGTCTCACTATGATTTACTTCCTCTGTTAAAACCTTTTATGAAGACTGGGTGTCGAGTAATAGCTCCAAATTTTCCAGGTAGGTCAAAATCCAAAGAGAAACTTTATAGATTAAGTAATTATGTAACTGATGTTCCATTTTGTTTCTATGCTATTGAGACATCCAATAAAATTGTATGTATTGAAGAACAAAAGTCATGTAAATGTGATAGTGTGGAATTTTGGTGTTTTAATTATATAATAGGTTTTAGTCTACACTGCACTACACTGACAGCAGCTTAATAAACAATAACAAACTTTCACTTTCATCTGATCTTTGAACCCTTATATTCATAGTCACTGGATGTTCAGCTTCTGGACAGGTCTTTGTAACAACATCAGTGACTATCATCTCATCATCTCCTTGGATACTTTTCCTAACAAACCCAACTTCCTGGGTTACAGGTGTAACAATCAAATTCAGTTTTACTTAGGATTTTGAGTGTGTCGGATTGTTAAGATTACCTTCTAAATCTTTAACTTGTATTTCGCGCATCAAAGTTTATAAGTTGTTTCAGTTTCCGAAGATACTTTTGGTCAAGTCTTCATTGATCTAATTAAAGGTATGTGTATTTGAGTATCATTGGTATTGTCTGGGGGTGTGGTGAATGTAAGATGTGTAAATTAGTTATTTCATATACTATTCTTTACAAACACAGTAAAATACATTTATACATATTCTACAGCTTTTAAGCAATAAGTATTATCATTTATTAATTAAGTTTAGGTTTAGTTTTAGCATAAGATAATCATAGAATCATTTATTTATATAGGATACCTTCTAGCTGATAGTTCTATATGGTAGTGTTGTTTCAACACTGAGATCTTTAAAACCCCTTTTAGGGTATGTTATTTTATATATAAGTATTATCTTTAAATAATTAGAGATATAATAGAAATCACTACTGTAAAGATATGAGTACGGTATAGAATTAAATATAGTCTTATGATATAATAGTAATACAGTGTAATGTTGGAACTATTTTAAAGTGTATTATATGTATTATAAAATTAAATGTTATTGATGTTAATTCTATGTATGTATATTTTTACAGGGTTTTTTTATAATAAAGATTTAAACGACCTCGTCTTTTGGTTTGCATTGGACACGGTTACATTTTTGGAGCCCGATAAGGGACTGAGGATCATCACAACATAAATGGTTTTTCAACGCAGTATTATTTCAACGTAAATGGTTTTTTAATGGTACAACAAGTATATCTATGGTTTATGGTATTTTCTCAACGTATGCAGTAAATGTTTATGCGTGCGTATGGTAGCTACCAGCGTGTATCCAGATTTGTGTATCCAGATTTGTGCATATAAACTTTAGAGACATCCACACAGATGCAGTGTGTTTTATTATATGTGAAATTAGAGACATACACAGATACAGTGTTCATCTGGATTTAAAGTGTTGTTATTTTGGATATATTCGTGGATTTTGGGTGATTACATATTTCATTTTTTACATAAATTTCATTTACATGTTGCATTATATTTTCATCTAAGATTAAATTATAAACCTGCAAGCTTAGACAGATCGTCATTTCTAGTGAGGTATTGAATCTCAGAAGCCCCACCCCATTCATTATTTTTCACTCACTGCAGAGTTCGCTGTAATTTACCTTGTTACTTCATATCCCTAATTTCTATTGCAATAATAATAGCATTATATCTTTTGTACTATATAGTATTAGTTACATTTTACATTTACAAAATAGAATAGAGCCACTTTAAATTTCAACTTTTCTTGTGCATATTTTAGCTAAGTGACCTATTGATGTGACCTGACCTGACCTTGCTTGTACACTGCATGTGCAAAGGTCACTATGACTGGGTCAGCAGCTTAGATTTTGACAACATTACTTAAAAAAGAAAAGATAACTCTATTTTTGTCTCTTAAATTATTTACATATTTTGAAACTTTATTTTTTTTACATTCTCACTTTGATTAATTCCAAACTTAGGTGATATGTCGGAAACTTAGGAAAAAGATTTTGCAAGTTTAATTTTTTCAAAACTTTGTAATTATTTTTTAACCTTTGACTTTGAAACTTTATTAGTTTTTAGAACTCAATTTAATTTTGGAATTTATTCACTTTGAGAAACTTAGATCTTGTTAATTTTGAAACTTAGATCTTGTTTAATTGAAACTTCGCCTTTTTACATTTCGTATTTTGAAATTCATATTTCATTTCAACCTTATTTCGAAACTTTATTTTTTATGCATTACACTTAGGATTAATTATTAGTATAGTATAGTGAGTTAGTTACATCTACACATACCCTACACATATTACATATCGCATATATTATTTTTTTTGTATGCTTGTGTGAGTAATTCCGTTTCAGGGTTGGGATTTGTTTAGTATTATATAGGTTACACGCATACCATTTTCCTTGCAGATTTCATTTTTCAGCTTTCCGTATTTCAGCTATCCTCCGTCATTTCAGATTAACATACACGTTGAAAGCACATATCGTTGATAGTTTAGTATTTTTGGTGTTGTGGTACTCCTTGGTCGAGACTCTTTGAGTTTGTATATTGGATTTTGTTTATATTTTGTATTTTTCAACTAGTGCATTTTGGTGCATAGTTTGTTTGTTGTTGTATTTTGTGATTTGATTGTCCATTTGGGGATTCGCAGTTTTGATTTTGAGTTCTGATTTTGAGTTTTATATTGAGTTGATTGGTGAATTGTGATAATATTGTGTACTGACTTTGTCGTATTTTGAAATTTGTTTGAGAGTTTGCGTTTAGTTTGAAATATTGTGGGTATTTTGAATAGCGGTGTTTTATATTTCAACTTATTTTGAGTTGCGTTGGTGTTGTGGGTGTTAACTGCAATTTTTGATACCGTACTGTGATATTGCGTGTTCTGATATATTGTGACTGATTATTTTTAAGTTTTGGATTGTGTTATTACATAGTGAGATATTCTTGGATCTTCAGTGATTTGGAATTGAATTGTGAGTTGACGAGTTGTTGTTGTTCGGCATTTTGTGAATTGAATTGATTTGCGATTTCAACTTGTTATTGAAACTCCTGCGTTTTATTTGTGTTTTGCGCAAGGATTTTCCGTTTTTTCATTTTTAAATTCATCATATCACTATGGCTACCGGTGGTTTTACCGAAGAAGAAACCGATGACTTACTTAAGTCGTTTCAGGAGATGGGAGTTAAACCCAAAGCTAGGAGCAAGGAAGAACTTGTGCGTTGGATGAAGGAATTTTGTGGAACACAACAATCAGATCCCCCACCTCAACCAGCTCCTGTTGATAAAGAAGATCAAGATACATCTATGCGTGAGGTCAAGTATCTACCCAACCTACCGAAGTTGTCATTCTTTTCGGGAGAAACTACTTGTACCAAGACCGAAGTTACATTTGATGTATGGACTTTTGAAGTCGAAGAGTTACTGAACTCGAATTATGGTGCTGAAGTGATTCGACAGGCTGTCTTCAAATCATTAAAGGGTCCAGCAGCTAAGGTGGCTATGAGGTTAGGCCATGGGGTAACTATTCCGAAGTTACTGTCCAAGTTACAGAGTGTTTTTGGTGTAGTTGGTGAGACCCAGGAGATCCTTGCAGAATTTTATTCTACTTCCCAAGGAGTGAAAGAAGCTGTTGCGGAATGGGGATGTCGCTTAGAAGATTTGTTACAGAAAGCTCTTGACAGAAAAGAAGTAAACATCGTCGACAGTAACACCATGTTACGAACTAGATTTTACCACGGTTTGAGGGCTGATTTAAAGTTACGTGCCGCTCACAAATTTGATTCGTTACAAGACTACGACCAACTTCTAGTAGCAGTGCGACAAATTGAACACGACCTAGAGTTACCAGTCCCCACACTTCGAAAGACCGCTTCTTTAAAGATGACAACAGCAGAAAAACCCAGCGATTGTGATAACGACTTGAAAGTATTAGTTGCATCATTGGCCACAACCATGAAGAGCATGCAGGAAGAACTAAAGAGCCTGAAGACAAATACTGGTCCACCATTCAACACCTCTCCTGAAGATCAGTACGAACCAACATGTTATCGGTGTGGACAGAAGGGTCATGTGCAGTATGGTTGTCGAGTGAATTTAAAGAAACCTTTAAACTCCAGGACATCGGCGTCAAGGGGCAGGCGTTAGATGTGGGTTCCAGCCCTAATGACTTAATTGGAAAGAGCAACACCTCAGATATTTTTATTAATACTATACCTTGTTCATCTTTACTTGATAGTGGTTCTCAGGTATCTGTGATCGGATTTTCATTTTTTAAACAGCATCTTGAAGATACATGTGTGTTAGAATCGTTAAGCGATATCATCAAGCTCGAGGGTGCAGGAGGTCATGAATTACCATATTTAGGTTGGACACAAGCGGATGTATGCGTACCATCCATTTCAGAAACGTCGTTAACCTGTATATTTTTAATTGTTCCTGATACCGATTTTCATAACAGAATACCAGTTATTTTAGGTACTAATATTTTACAACCTTTTATGAACACAGCAAAGGAACTTCATGGTGTTAATTTTTGTAAGTTAATTCAGCATAATTCATGGAAACTAACCTTTCAGTGCATGCAGATTCAGCACAAAGTTAGTAAAGATAAATGTGATAACCGTGTTGGTATTGTTAAATGTGCGGAAAGAAAATCTATTTTACTACATAGTAACAAGTCTATAGTTTTAACGTGTTTTGTGAAAAGTATTTCATCTAAGTCGTGTCAAGCTTTGTGTCAATCTTCATCACAGTCTAATTTACCAGCGTCGTTAGAAATAGCTCCAATTCTTGTGAATTTTATACCTGGTAACAAGGATTTATTATCTGTCACAGTCTCAAATTTGTCATCGTACCCTGTGTTAATTCAACCCAGTGCTATAGTTTGTGAACTGACACCAGTTACCATAGTTGATCACCCGCATCACGTGATTTCATCGAGCATTCAATCTACTGTTCCTGAAGAATCAACCATTTTGGATAAGATTGTATTAGCTGATGACACCATGACTAAAGAGGAACATCAGGCAGCATCAGATTTTATGAAGAAATGGCTACATATATTTTCAAGTAGTGACATTGATGTTGGGTGTACCAGTCTGGTTAAACATGCTATTAACTTAGAAAACAACGTACCATTCAAACAGAAACATCGACGAATACCACCGGCTATGTATGATGAAGTAAGAAACCACCTCCAAGACTTACTTAAAAGTGGAATAATCACCAAGTCGCATAGTCCTTGGTCTTCTAACATCGTTTTGTGTCGTAAGAAAGACAATTCTCTGCGTATGTGCGTTGACTTCCGCCAGCTAAACAGAAGAACCATCAAAGATGCTTATGCTCTACCACACATTGATGAGATTTTAGACAACTTAGTTGGTGCGAAATATTTTTCAGTTTTGGACATGAAAAGTGGTTACCATCAAGTCGAATTAAAGTCAACTGATAAATGTAAGACAGCATTCACCGTAGGTCCTCTAGGCTTTTACCAATTCAATAGGATGCCCTTTGGATTGACCAACGCGCCGGCAACTTACCAGAGACTTATGGAGGAATGTCTTGGAGATCTTCACCTCAAAATCTGTATGATATACTTGGACGATGTCATCATTTTTTCGGACTCATATGAACAACATTTAGAACGGTTACAGTTAGTTTTTCAACGGTTTGAAGAATGGGGTTTAAAGCTAGCACCAAAGAAATGCAAATTCTTCCAGACCAAGGTCAAATATTTGGGACATGTCGTGTCATCTGAGGGAGTTCATATTGACCCAGAGAAAGTCAATAAAGTTAAAGATTGGAAGATTCCTACCAACATTGATGAGTTAAGAAGTTTTTTGGGATTTGCAGGATACTACCGGCGATTTATCAAGAACTTTTCAAAGATAGCACAGCCATTGAATGAACTATTGACTGGAACCACTACTTCAAAAACCAGGGGGAGAAAAGGGAAAACAGAACAGCCAAATGTCTGGAAGTGGAAGACAGAACAAGATCAAGCATTTGAACATCTGAAAGAGGCCTTGATAACCACTCCAGTTCTTGCTTATCCAGATAGCACCAAGCCATACATTCTTCATGTAGACGCCAGTGGTGTTGGCTTGGGAGCCATACTGTATCAACATCAAGACGGTAAAGATCGGGTTATAGCTTACGCCAGTAGGAGTTTAGCACGGTCCGAGAAGAACTATCCAGCTCATAAATTGGAATTTTTGGCACTTAAGTGGGCTATGGCTGACAAGTTTCATCACTATTTACTGGGAAACACCTGTACTGTTTTTACTGACAACAACCCGCTAACATATGTTCTCACCTCTGCGAAATTAGATGCGACTGGACATAGATGGTTGGCAGCCTTGGAGAACTACACCTTTAGCATCAAATATCGACCTGGACGTCAGAACATCGACGCAGATTGCTTATCCAGGCTAACATCAGATCATCAAGAAGAAATTACCAGTATATCATCTGAGATCATCAAAGCTTTACCATCATCATTATTGGACAGCGGTTTTGTTGAATGTCTGGCAACTCAAGTAGTTCCGGATTCATCTTTACAGGATTTGTCATCTTCAGACAGTTTTGTGGATTGGTCTAGGAAACAAAAGAGCGATTCGGTTATTGGTCCCATCTACACGGCAGTAACTAGACAGAGTAAACCGACATCACCCCCCTCTTCAAGGGATGAAGGTGTTTACCTAAGGGAATTCAACAAGCTTATTGTCAAGAATGATGTCCTGTATAGAAAATCTACAAGTAATGATGGAGATATTAACCAGCTAGTTATACCAACATCTGAAAAGTTGTCTATTTTAAAAGGTTGTCATGACGATGTAGGTCACCTGGGTCTTGACAGAACTTTAACACTTCTGAAAGAACGAGTATTTTGGCCACGGATGTCTGCAGATGTCGACGAATATTTGAAATCTTGCAAGAGATGCCTCATGCGCAAGTCCTCCACTAACTCTCGAGTACCACTAGTGAATATTACATCATCACAACCTATGGAGATTCTCTGTATGGATTATTTGTGTTTAGAGGAGTGTAAAGGGAAATATTCGAACATCTTAGTCATCACTGATCATTTTACCAGGTACGCTCAGGCGATTGCAACAAGAAGCCAGGATGCCAAAACAACAGCGAGGATCCTTTTCGACAATTTCATCGTCCATTACGGATTTCCAAAAAGGATACACAGTGATCGAGGTGGAAGTTTTGAGTGCCGCATCATCCAAGAACTTTGCAAATTAACAGGTATGCGTAAGACCAGAACAACACCATATCACCCAAGCGGAAATGGAATGTGCGAACGTTTTAACCGGACGCTATTAAACATGCTGGGAACTTTGGAAGTAGAACAGAAATTAAACTGGAAACAGTATCTGCCTTCCCTGGTACATGCCTACAACTGCACAGAGCATGACAGCACCCATTTTTCACCATTTCGTCTCATGTTTGGGAGGAAGCCACTTCTTGCTGTGGATGTGTTACTTGGCATCGTCAACCAATCGGAAATAACATCATACCGAACCTACATGCAAGACCTTAAGAAGAGATTGGAATATTCGTATCAATTAGCTTCAGAAACCATTGGAAGATCTCAGCAACAACAAAAGAAGAATTATGACAGAAGAGCTACAGAGTCAGTATTAGAACAAGACGACAGAGTATTAGTGAAGAAATTAGTTTTTAAAGACGGACGCCACAAGATCGCGGATAAATTTGAAGAACAGGTCTATACGGTGATACAACAACCCAATCCCGATATACCAGTCTATGAGGTAAAACGAGAAGATGGTGTTGGAAGAATTCGGATGCTTCATCGGAATAATCTTCTTCCAATTGGTTCCATTCCTTTCAATTTACCCGATAGTGCTGCACCAGTACCTAAACCCAGGAGGAAGACGGCTGTCATTCAAGAGCCGGAGGTAGAGTCAAGTGAAGAGGATGACGATGTTGTGATAGTGGATCGGGGAAGACTTCCTTCGCCACCAGCTAGCCCCACGAGACAACATGAGGTGAGTGAAGATGTGGAAGAAACTCATGAAAGTGAGGTGGAACTCCAGTCTGATCATTTACCTAGTTCAGAAGATGACTCCCCAGAACCTCCACGAAGATCAGCAAGGAACAGGCAACTACCACAGAAATACCAAGGTGGGGACTACATCATGAATATTACGCCTTCCGTGGTCATGAGTCCAGAAAACCTGTTTGTGTACCTGACTTCAGATGAGTTCGTCAATTTACCACCTGAACGAAGAAGAATCGTGTGCGAAGCTATAAGGACAATATGTGGTTTTTAGTTTTGAATATGCGAGTTTTAACCTAGTTTGATATTTTGGTTTTAGTTGTTTTAATTGTCGAGACGACCTTTCTTTAAGGAGGGGAGAATGTGATAGTGTGGAATTTTGGTGTTTTAATTATATAATAGGTTTTAGTCTACACTGCACTACACTGACAGCAGCTTAATAAACAATAACAAACTTTCACTTTCATCTGATCTTTGAACCCTTATATTCATAGTCACTGGATGTTCAGCTTCTGGACAGGTCTTTGTAACAACATCAGTGACTATCATCTCATCATCTCCTTGGATACTTTTCCTAACAAACCCAACTTCCTGGGTTACAGGTGTAACAATCAAATTCAGTTTTACTTAGGATTTTGAGTGTGTCGGATTGTTAAGATTACCTTCTAAATCTTTAACTTGTATTTCGCGCATCAAAGTTTATAAGTTGTTTCAGTTTCCGAAGATACTTTTGGTCAAGTCTTCATTGATCTAATTAAAGGTATGTGTATTTGAGTATCATTGGTATTGTCTGGGGGTGTGGTGAATGTAAGATGTGTAAATTAGTTATTTCATATACTATTCTTTACAAACACAGTAAAATACATTTATACATATTCTACAGCTTTTAAGCAATAAGTATTATCATTTATTAATTAAGTTTAGGTTTAGTTTTAGCATAAGATAATCATAGAATCATTTATTTATATAGGATACCTTCTAGCTGATAGTTCTATATGGTAGTGTTGTATCAACACTGAGATCTTTAAAACCCCTTTTAGGGTATGTTATTTTATATATAAGTATTATCTTTAAATAATTAGAGATATAATAGAAATCACTACTGTAAAGATATGAGTACGGTATAGAATTAAATATAGTCTTATGATATAATAGTAATACAGTGTAATGTTGGAACTATTTTAAAGTGTATTATATGTATTATAAAATTAAATGTTATTGATGTTAATTCTATGTATGTATATTTTTACAGGGTTTTTTTATAATAAAGATTTAAACGACCTCGTCTTTTGGTTTGCATTGGACACGGTTACATAAATGTACATCTTTCCTGTGAAATCCATTACCCTTAGAAAAGCCATACTGGACTTATTGACAATTTACAGATTTTTTTTTAGGATTTGGTGTTACAGGTGCTGTTGACAAAGGAGCTGATAATATATTCAGTCATACTACCGATGAAAAAGCTGAATTAGTAATGGGACTCTTAGACAATTTAGACATCAACAGGTACAGTCAAATAATTGTTTTTTGAAAATAATACCTAAAAATGAATAATGTATACTGATTCTGTTTTAACTGATTCTAGTATAGAATGTAGATTTAGCTCCTTTAAGTTGTAATGTATCAACTTCTATTCACGTTTTTCTTAATTGCTTTAATTTAAACTACCGTATATATTTGTTTCAGTATTGACCTATTGATTGCTAGTGGAGCTGGTACATATCCAGCTTTACGATTATCAACTGAAGTGGACATAAATGTCAAATCTCTTGCTTTTATCAATCCTTGGCCACATACCATATTCAGGTAATATTTTAAAAGTTTAGCACAGAAATACAAATATAGATATGTCTCTTTCATTTACAATCCTTAATACAAAAGGCCGCAAAAACTTCTTGCACAGATGAAAAAAACCTTTTCGTTCATTCCAAAGGTAATACCGTTGACAAGTAAAAAAAGTAAAACCCCTTGTATCTTAACCTAAAACCCCTTGTATCTTAACTTTTTTATTTGCCCACATTTTCATGTGTCAAATGTATATAGTGTCGTTGACGCTCACATTTGCTTGTGGACACAATTCTTAAGGTCACAACTTGTATCCGATGACTATGGCACAAGATTGTACAAAATATCAGGGGGGGGGTTTAGCTTGTGGACCCTCTACAGGTTACAATTTTTATCTGATTTGTATGGAACTTACAATGTATCTTTATAACCCTAAGATTCCGGTTCCTTACCATATTCGCACATATCGGACCTTAACGTCCTGGATTATCACCTCTGATTGTACAAAAATTCACGTTTTAGCTCATGGACCCTCTAGAGGTCTCAGATGTTATCAGATTTAAAATCCTGTTTAAATTTATCATTGATACACAGTAATGATGGTTGAGTTCGAATTGGTCATTCCCTTATGCAAGTAGTATAGGATATTAACCTATCGGAGGTTGATATGATAAGAGACCAAGTGTTCTCTATCATATCAATCTGAGGGAGAGTAGGTTTATATCCGACATATACAACGCCATTTCACCCTTGAATTGAATAAGCTCTTCTAAAACGGCAACAGTGATTGGATAATTGCTCGATAGCGAAAATTACCAAAGTAATCATGTGCATGTTTTTGTTTATACGTCGCCATTTTGGAGTAATTGAATTGTAAGCAAAAACAAAATGAATAGTAATATGAAGTCAGACGAATAATCAATCCTTTTTAGTCAACATATTGATGATGGAACAGATGTGAATGCAAATATGATGAGGATTTATCCAAAGCCGGAAGAAAATTGGATCAAAAGTATTCAAAAGGCAATCTTTTCTGATTGAAGGTTTTTTGTTTGTTCAGAGAAGGAACTTTTGGGCGATATATACTTTCAAGTCCTGGAGTGTGTAGAGAAATAATCGAAATGTGAAGGGAAAGAAAATTCTGAAAGATGTCTGGGACATGGAGTATGGATAACCGATTTAAATATGCTGATATCTATGCCATCGATTTTGGTTCTGAATGCTACAAATTGTACCATAACAATTTTTAATTGTCTAAAGAATAAAAATTTATTTCTTTGTTCTTTGTATTATTTCGATCATCTACTTCATCAGCAGTTGATATGAGCCGCATATATCGACATGAGATGATGTCATTAGCGGTTGATATGAAATATAAACCTGTCATGACGTCATCAGCGGTTGATATGAACCGAATATCAACCTTTGATGATGTAATGACAGGTGGTTATGAGATCTAACTGCTATTGACATCAAAGAAAAAACTACCGGTAGATGTATAAGTGTGTAATTCCAAGATTGTGAACCTTCCAAAGCGTACAATTTTTATCCAATTTTAATGAAACTTAAAACAGGTGTTTATATCCCAAAGATTTTAGTTCCTTTCGATATTCACGCATATCGGACCATAACTTCCTGTATTATGACCCCTGATTGTGTGAAAATTTAGATTTAATAATTTTGATGATTTTTAAAAAAGTTTAAATATATCACGGTTACACTGCAAGGACTGTTAACTTTAAAGTTTGTGAAAATCGGACCAGTAGGCAAATTATAAACATATGTTATACTGAGCCTGTTTTCTGATTTTGAAGAGACGTAAAATGTATGTTTATATCCCAAAGATCTGAGTTCCCTTTGGCATTTGCATGTATCAGATTCTAACTTCCTGCTTTAATGACATACAGTAGCAGACACTCTTACATCTCATTATGTCTTGTGCACCAATTTAAAGTCTTCACAACTTTTTTGCAGGGGAATAGCTGATGTAATTAATCAAAGTCATACTGTAACAGCTTTATGGGATCGTCCATTTTATCATATTATTGCAAGAATATTTGTATGGTTAACTAAAGATAGACTAAATGTTAAAGTCAGAAATGTTAATGAAGCTATAAAGTATTTATATACGGTTCATGGTATTTCTTTTAATGAGGTAAGCTTCTGAAAATAATAGGAATGTTATCAAGTAAAGATAATAAGATGTCACCAAAATTAATGTATTGCTTGCCATTCAATAAAGCATGCAACTTTTTCTTGAAAAACTTCCATTGTTTTCCTTGATCTAAATTGTTTAGAATTTTAATGTAATATGAATTTTAATGTAATATTACAGATGTTGCTAGTCTGTCTTAAAATACTACTTGTATTTTGTGGCAACTGATGACACAAACAGAATGCAAGGTTTTCAATAAAACTGTATTTTTAAATAGATAGGTGGATACTTGGTCACATTAAGTCAGAAGAATATACCAAGAACTATTTTCTATGCTGAGAATTCAAGTTTTGTTGAATCTGAGATTTTGAAGGAATATCTTGAACTTCTTGGAGTTGACATTGAAGATAAAATAGAGATTGATTCTACAGGGAAAATAATTAATAAAGGTATGTAAGCATTATCCAAAAAAACCCGATATATAGAGAATATCCTACGAGTGTTTTTTGATATCAAAAAAACACGAGTTGGATATTTTATTTATCACCCAATCCTTTCTTACATGCACAAATAAATAAATATAATTATTTGGTATAGATTTCACTTTTAAGAATCTAATTACATTACAGCGTAGTGATACATCAGTTTTTTGACAGTAGTTTAGCTATTGCAAAGTCCTATATATTGACCCAGTATTTCCTTCAAGGTCAATTAAATAAAAACAGTTTCTTTTTAACTAAAAGAAAGACACTTTTTATTTAAAATAAGTGGTTTCTTTAAAATAAAAGAAAGTAGTTCCTTTTTGATTGACCAATCAAATTCATGTAAAGCGATATCTCTAGATATCGCAGTAGATTATGTAATTTATCATACAAGTGATATCTACTGTAAAATGTGTTATTGGGTGATAAATTGAAATATTACAGTATTGTGTCTTTCACATTTTGAAACCCATGTATCCTTATTTTCAGGCTTCTTTCACTTTATTTCAAAAAGATATCGCAGTAGATTATGTAATTTATCATACAAGTGATATCTACTGTCAAATGTGTTATTGGGTGATAAATGGAAATATTACATTATTGTGTCTTTCACATTTTGAAACCCATGTATCCTTATTTTCAGGCTTCTTTCACTTTATTTCGAATCCCCGGTTTTACGTGTCAAGGAGTAGGATCGCCTGTCCAACCTTGTGGGTTTTCTCTGGGTCCTCCAGTTTCCTCCCACTGCTAAAGACCCCTACGCGCAAGCTAATTTTTTAAATAAAATTAAACCATGTTAGTCCCGCAATGACGTGGTATGTGTCGAGTGGACGTTACACACCATTTCTCTCTCTCTCTTTGTTTACTGTGCTATGAATAGTATCTTGTGAATTTGTAGCTTTTATGCCCATAATGAATTTTTTGTTTGTTTTGATCTGTTATTATATAGATGGGTTGAAAACCATTTAAAACAAACAACTGCTTTTAATTAAGAAAGTTCATTGTACATTTAGACCTATATAAGAGTCATTTTTGTATCTCCAACCATAGTTCCAACTTCAAGAGTGTCTGTTTTTTAATTTAAGTTCTTCATGACTTATTTAAAATATTCTGTGCCATTAAATAATATTAAAAAGAGTCTTGTTTTTTTTCCAGGTTCCAACAATTTAGTTAATAGCGTTTCCATACAAACAGAAAATAATGAAATTATATCACAGTATTCTGGGATTATTAATGGTATTCTTAACAACTTTATGCATCATGTGTCCAAACGATGATAGTACTGTGATTTAGCATTAACTTACATTTATAAAAAGAAAACATAAAGTACAACCAATTTGCATTTGCAGTGGTGCTTTTTTTGACTGTATACAATGTGTGAAAAAGTCTCATGAACATCTGTAGTAATGTGCTTAAGTGCTTTTATTTATGAATAAAATTGAGAAAATAAATTACTGTTAAGAAAAATTAAATCTGGTTTTGTCATGTTAATCTTAAGATGAAATTTATCATCCAAAATGTCTTCTATGTCTCACTAATGCAAACATACATGAAATTAAAACCAAAGCATTATTGGACAATGAAGGGTGGTTGTTATAGGTTTTAAGATTAACATAGCATTGGTCTCCTTACTGAAAATGTCACTGTTCCCCTTGTGTCAGCACTCAGCAATGAAATGCAGACATTGTCACACTCACACAAGTGTACTTTGTATGCCAATATGTTTTATAGATAGATTTATTTTGCACAAACTAACATATACAAGGTACAAAATTGTTTTTATAACTAATTTGGGTGTCCCTTTAGTTTTGTGGCCCTGACTACAGCCCAGTCAGTACGTGCAATAATTTGGCCATGCTGTGATGCAGTGTGTTAAATTGTTGGATTTGATGATCAACTGGGTAAATAATTGGCAGTCAATGTAAAACATTTCTCCTCTTGACAATTTTTCTCTCTCTCTAAATTCAAAAATAGAAATATGACAAAGTAATTGAACAGCTTGGCATATTATTTTTGAAAAAAAAAGCCAGGGAAAAAAATGTCTTTCTTTGATGGCCCTGTTATTATCAATTACCATTCTTAGTGTTCAGAAACCCATCAGTTGTCCTCCTTTCAACCGACATATGACTTCTGTATAGGGCAAAGAATTGTAATTGGTGTCTAAGTCTGTGTTGTCAACTAATTTGGATAAGGTTTCATTATTAAAAGATAAAGATGTTCTTTATTTAATAAATATAAATTGCTCTTGCTTCAAATATTCAGTTCAAAATTGTTGATTGAATTAGAAAGCAACTTGCAGGGGTTTGTTGTGAAGTCTAGTCCAACTATTGTAACTTGATAAGCTTATTAGTTACATTAATCTAAACAAATAGGGAGGTTGGGTGGTAAAATGTTTAACGTGCACGTTGAATCAGAAGGTCTGACATGGTTTCAATTCCCCATTTGATAAGGAGTAGGATCGCCTGTCCAACCTTGTGGGTTTTCTCCTCCTCGTCTAGTTTCCTCAATAACATACATGAAGTCAATAGCAAAGAGTTATCAAGCGATGAAGGGTGTCTGTTAGTTTTCGGCCAGGGGCAATAACTACTGGTAAACATTAATGAAATGAAATGAGGTTTTATGTCCCACTTTTCTGCTCCATCCAGAGAGGCATAAGCTATCCAGTGTTGTATGGGGAAAATTTTGCTCAGACAGCAGCAATATGGCCTTCTGTTATCTCAAATTTCAACTGTCAGGACCTATTTTTTTGTTCCATTCGAAAGTCAAGATGGTGATCTTTTCCAAGACCTTTCAAGAAAACTGACCTTTCCTAAACATTAGCAAACTTGTGAAATTCTTTCAGTTTGACAGCTACACTAACAAAATATATAAAAACAATAAAATATTATCAACTTTATTCCTTTTTTATTATTAAGAGACATAAATAATTATCATGTAGGCATATATAGCTAGAATTATGTACAAAAGTAGCTCAAAGCCTTGTAATTTTACTCTTGTTTGAACTAAAAAAGGACATGGAAGTGTGTTGGGGGGATGGGGCAGAATGAAAAGAGAAAGGACGGAGTTATCATTTCAATTATCATTTAGTAGACTCACATTAGAACCATTTCACTATTATACAAAACATGACAAATTCATATTACTTTTTATGTCTGTAACATTCCTCATTAGTATCACAAACATTGAGACAGGTTCATCAAAATAAATTACAGTGTGATTTGAGATTTCACCTCTTAGGTTGATTCTCCGTTAACTAGAAAATACAAAAAAATGAACAAAATTTTCGCTTATTGAAAATAAATTATAATAATTGAACATATTAGAAATCAAATGATAAAAGATCAAAGTTGTAGTTGTATCAACTTGTAGTATCTTGTTTACATTTGTTTGTCTTATTTGTAGTTTATCTAGTCATGATTGTTACTTGACTGTATTCACTGAAAATATAAAATACGGGCAAATATTACAAATATAATATATATTTAAAGGATAGCCATATTTATACTATTATTCAGGTTCCAATGATATAGGAGAATACTTTATTTATTACATAAAACAGCAATATAGAGTTTCAGACCACACACAAAAAAAATGTAGTCTTATCAAAGCCTGGTTTTCTAAATCTCATATTACTTCTTAATAATGATTTCATTTCTGGGGTGGTAGTTGGTAACTAATTTGTATTCACTTTAAGCAGGTGGTACAATTGGGATGCCTGATACTACCCGGTATTTACACTAGTAGATGGTTATTGAACACAGAGATTACCTGTACCTTCAGACACGTTAGTCAACAAGATAATATCTAGGCTCAAGATAATATCTAGGATTTATGGATTAATTGTCTTAATAACTATCTAGAGAACATTAATGAATCCTGATTTATGCTACATTTAAGTAAGGAAGTATGCAGTTATAAATCAACAAGTCAATGAGCATTTCAGGGAATAAAACATGAAATCAAATGGGACAAAAAGACCACGGAAAGCTATTACCTACACATATTCTGTTCATTTTAATGGTGTTTAAGTCAGAAAATAAGTTTGAACATTATTTACCTCCACAGATTTCAATAATTCTTTAACATCTACATCCCCAGAAGAAGATTCACTGATGGCAACATTGAGCGAAAATGTCCAGCTAGCTGTGCCCTTGTCTGATTTAGCAGTAACAGTGTACAAACCAGTGTCTGTAGACAAAGCAGCTGGGATCTCGAAACTAAATTTGTTGTCTTCTTCAGTAAATCTAAATCTTCCAGTGTCTTCTAATGTTCTGTCTCCATGACTCCAGCTCACTGAAAATATGGCAGACACATTATATTTAAAGCTTTAGTGAAATCAGTTTTATCACTGATTCTGACATATAATTTATCACTTCAAATTTATACACAGAGAGAAGAATAACAAGATAAGATTGATACACTAAACAAAAACTAGAGTCGTTGAATAACAAATTTATCCCATAATGTCAAAATCATATAATTTAATCATTCTTTACCTGTAACTGGCTCAGCCGAGGTTACGGAACATGAAAATTTAACAGAGCTTCCTTCATCAATATTAGAGGACTGGGGATAGGTTGCAAAACTTGGTCCAGTAACTTCTTCTTCTGGAACTGAAATAAAGAAGAAATTTACTGTAGACGTCTGTTTTTTTATACAGTTAATCAATCAATAACATGTATATAACATATACTTATAATGCTGATATCTGGAGATCAAGATTGTAAATTTCACTCGATGTGTTGAAATTATTTCAATCTTTGACAACCTGAATCCTGGTATTAGATGAGAAAGTAACCCAGGAGTTTCCAGCTTGGTTTCCCTGTGTCAGTGGTACAGGACACAGTCTGGAAAAGAACAGTGTCTAGTCATTTGGATGGTATGTGAAACCCAGGTCCCATATACGCAGGTTGGCATGCACATGCAAAATCTTCCTCACAGAACACAGCATGTCATTAGCCTAGTTGGAGTAGAAACCATAATTATGTCAGTGTCAAAATGATCTGATAACAGAGGTCATCAGACACCTTAGGAGACACGGTGGCCAAATTGGTAAAACTTGCTATCCTGAAGCTGAGAAAGTAAATGGGTTTTCCGACATGGTTTCTCCTTGTTAGTTGTTTGGATGGGGCAAAAAACCGAGATCCTGTGTACACAATAGCGTAAAAGACCCCTTGGCATTTGGAATTCAATATAAGATTAGGCTGTAGTGCCGCTGTCCAGGCAAAATATCCTTCTTAGCACACTGTATGTCACATGAGCGTCTTCATTTGTCCAAAACAGTAGAGCATTAGTTAAACCCCTATTTTATTTTCATCAGACACCAAACTCTTTTTTTTCCCAAAACTTTATTGATAAACAAATGAGGCTATATGGTGATATTGTAGACGTTATTATTTTAATATATTTACCAACAACTTGAATTGTACAAGCACTAGAAACACTGCCAACAGTTGTACTAGCTGTAACTTTATAAACTCCACTATCTTCAGGGAAAACTTCAGCTATAACAAGTTTATAGGTATCTCCAGCATTTTCGTATCTAAAATCATCTGTATTTTTTATTTCTTTACCATTTCGATACCACACAACATCGGGTTTACCTAAAAACAAGTTACAATTTGAAATGTAAATTAGTGTGTTACTGATAGATTTAAATACTTGAAACCCACAATACCTATATTGAGTGAATGACCCTGTAATACATTAGAAATGGGAGAAAAACGAACTGCCCTGAGAAAACCCACAAGATTATCTTGGCAACTGTACTATTTTTCATGTACCGGTACAAGCCTGAAATCCAGTCCATGTCATAAGGCCTTATATTCTACAATGAGGTGCTTGAAATATCAAAACAGATCTCCTGGCAGTGATTACCAAAACAAAATTTCTGTTTTTATATATAGCTGAACAATATAAATGAAAAAAAAATTTCTTCTCCATTGAGTGATAACCCACAAAATAACATGCTTTAAAAATAAATAATGAATTTACCAGATATAGAGCACTTTAACGTTACTGAATCACCATCATTAATTATTTGACCTTGTACGTGTTCTGTTATTCGTGGACATTCTGTGCTAGTACTGGAAGGAGTTGTGGATTGGATTTCTTTCGGGGTGGGGGTGGGTTTTTCTGAAACTAAAATATTGGTAAATATAATTACATTATACACAACTTTCAACTATTTCAATTACCACTGTTACTCCACTAATAGTAAACAACTTTCAGCAGTTTCAATATCACTGTTAATTAACTAATGGAAACAACTTTCAGCTGCATTAATTATCAGTTATCACTAATGGAACAGAACAGAAAGTTTGCATTACACAAACATTAGATTCAAACTATTTTTTTCATTGCAATGTTACATATTTTCTGTGAATATGCACCATGTGATGTCTAGCCTGCCAGAATTGCTTTTCTTTCCTCGTTTAGTTATGCAGTTATCCTGCATGTCTATTGTGGTTCTTTTTACATACCTTTAACGACAACATTTGCTTTAGTAGAAGCAACACCAGCAGGATTTGATGCTTTACAAACATAATCGCCTTCATCGTCAATAACAACATCAGCTATGTCTAACGTAGATACTCCATTACTAGTTGTTATAGATACAACATCGTCGGATTTCAACATCTATAATAAACAGAATATTATCTATAGATACAATACAACTTCTATACTAAACAGAATAAATCGTAGATATCTATAATTACCATACAATTTCATTTTAAGACTAATCTTACAGTCAAAAGACAACCTGTGTTATTGTAGATCCATTTATGATACACAAATAATGGAAGGTTTTGAGTTTAAAAAAGTGGAGTTTAGTAGTCAAGTCCTTTAACATAGTGGCTCATTTTAGTCCTGAAATGTTCTGATGTGTGTTGAGAGGACATAAAACCCCATTTCTCCCTCTCTTGACTATATAGGAGCCATATTAACACCCTCTATACTGGTGTATTAACCTATTCCTTAAATAATTCCATGTAAAGAGAGAGAGAGAGAGAAATGGGGTTTAACGTCCACTCAACACAAACTAGGTCATTTCGGGACTAACATATGGTTTAATTTTATTTCAATAATTCGCTTGCGCGTAGGGGTCTTTAGCAGTGGGAGGAAACCGGAGTGCCCGGAGGAAACCCACGAGGTTGAGAAGGCGCCCCTATCTCCATGCCACTTACACTCACACCAGGGCTCGAAACCACAGCCGCAAGCCAGAGGTGACCGGCTAGTTAGAGGTCAAAGCGCGGCACTCTAGTCCACTAGGCCATCCCAACCCCCCAATTCCATGTAAACATGGTGTGGTCAAGTGTGCACTGTAGATAATAAGGCCTTTTAAAAGTCCCAGGTTTGATCCCAGGAGTAGGAGTGAGTAAAGTTACACATGCCTAATCCTGAGGATTTTCATGGGTATTGCAGTTTTCTTCCTCGTTGAAAGATCCATGCCCGCAGTCAGATTATTAAAATAAATTATACCATGTGTTAGTACCAAAAACTTTCTGTTTCTTCTGGTAATAATCTTAAGCGTTTTCATCAACCCTATTCGTATATTATGTACACAAGAACTTCAATATAATGCTTTTGTTGAATGTCCAATGATTATACCTAGTGTTGTAATAGTGACGTTTAACAGAATCAACACGCCTTCATCAGGTATTTCAATATTCAAATTATCCTACCTGTCCGTTCAAGAACCATTCCAAACATGGTTCTGGTTTACCGGAAGCAGAACATTGTAATCGTAATTTACCACCCTCACTGACCGTCTGTGGAGACAAATTTTCTAAAAACTGGGGGGCCTGTGCTTCTTCTGTTTAAAGGAAAGAAGATATTTTGTTAATAAAAAGCAGTTATTTCACAGCTAGACACAAAAAATCAAATTATGTTTTATCTGTGTTCTTTTAACCTGTGGGTATATAAATCTATTTTATACTTATTAAAGGATTAAATTGAGACAATAAAAACATTAATATAACCGCTTTGCTTTTAATCATATATCATGGTTAAATTTTCAGCTATTGTTTTATAATTTTAATTTTGTTTAAACCTTAATTAACTATATTATTAATCTTGATTATGTGTCACAAAATTGGATATTATCGGAAAAATATCAATAGACATTGGGAACTTGTAGGACATACACTAAAAATTTGTCATACAGATTAGGTACACATATACAAGAAATTTAATTAAGGGTTTTTTTGTGTAAAAAAAGGTTGGAAAATATAGTGCTTCAAGGTATTTTTTTAAGGAACTTTATACCCAGTACTGCAAATATATAATTAGCTGAGAATGGTAAAAATTTCATTAAATTAAAGAGACAGTAGACAACAAGTAGTCTATTTGATATATTGGTTAATAGGTATTGTTAGTAAGTTAACCAAAACACATGAATATCTGATAATAGAAATATAGGCTATAAATTCATTACTAATAATGAAATAAATGTCATCTTCCATACAATCAGGATATACCATTTCATAAAATAAATATAGTTCTAATGTTTTACAAAAGCATTTTAATGTCTATATCAAATATAGAGAGATCCAAGCACTTTAATGTCTATATCAAATATAGAGAGATCCAAGACACAGATTTTAAAAGAATAAAATGCCTGAACTGTGGAAACATATCTCCCACTTTAGATACAAGCTGGTAAAAAAAATACTGAGTAATATGAATTTGTTAGTAAGTTTTACATATTACACGTTATTAAATAAAATGATTCATCAGGTATCTCAATGATTAGAGTAAAGAGGTAAACATTAGATATGTTCAGTTATATTTTGTTAATTTGCGTCTGAATGGATGAGATTGTGAAGGAATAAAGCATGAAGCGCATTAAGTAGTAGCGTTTGCTTATTTTTGTATGACAGCCATGTTATATGTATGTCAACTTACCCGAAACCCTTCTCTCTGTTTCTATGGCACCTTAACAAATGATTAGTTTTATGTAATATATGATAATGAAAATATGATAATGAAAAGAACATGGATTAGCAGTATATGCTAATATAAAACTAAGTGTAGATCTTATTGCATTGAAATTTTATGATAAGCCTACCCAAAAATTAGTGCAACAAAAGGTCTACTGTGTAAAATCTGTGTATTTGATGTATTTTTGTATAATTTCCGTATAATTTTATAATTACTCAGTTAAACCATTTAATCAGTCTAACAATAAGATCAATTTTGTCACATCACTCCATTGACTTGTGCTTTACTCTCTCTGATGACACAATATTTTACACAGTACTGGATACTATTATTTACAACATCTATTTTACTAGCTATTTAAATTACAACATCTATAATTAAACATCTATCATAAATAAAACAACAATACCTAATATACATAATATAACTCTAACTAAACTACAGAAAATCAACTTTCAACAAAAATGACATTAAAGGAGCCATCCCACCAGATATATTATAGTGGATAAAACTGATTCTGGAATTCTGATCCAAACCATTTAACAGCCAGCCGTAAACAGCAGTGGGTATCATATAGGAGACAGGGTATACCTACTCTTTCTAGAACACTGTGCTGCATTTTTGCATTAGAAACATTTATCCTAGCCCAATGCTACTATTTGAAGCTATGTGATAATTTGAAGAATACAAATTATCAGTTTTTAATGTGTTTGGTGACAAATTTTCCGTAACAACCATAGAGGTGTCTAGATAACCATGTCTATAGACTTGCCATATACATGAGAGCTGATTTTATCTGGACACTCACTGCACATTTTCAACAGACCAAACTAAATGTACACAATTTGGGGATCATTTTTAAATGGTGTCATACAATGTTTTTTCCTACAATTTGGCATTTGGTTTGCATACTTTTATCCCCTTGCAGTGAAATATGGGATTGCTCCTTTAATATCTTATATCTAACAATTCCTATCAAGATCTACTATGACTTTGTTTCACACAAAAACAAACTGTTAAAAAATTTTACTTTTTCTCTCTGTTCGTGTGGATGAAGATGTTTCCTCGGTACGACTGGTTCGACTTTTACGAGTTGAAGACGAGGAGTAAGAGGATGTGGAAGTTTCTTCAAAGGAATAATCTTCAAAGTTGTGTCCAGATTTGGTACGACGTACTGATCTAGAGTATGTTGAGCGAGAAGATGAAGTATCTTCATCTTTTTTCTTATATGTTCTATCTGTAATACAATAATAAATAAAATTTCATACAAAATTATTTAACATTATCTTAATCCATGATGGATTTAAAGGGTGATATTTGACATTTAACACAACAATTTTTTGTCTCCCGATACCATTTTCCTGCTTAGCTGGCTGTCATGCATGAGTAGTGGTATGCACTCTCATTCTAAAACATCTGATACCATCTTTCATTTATTTGAGAGGTTCGCATAGTAAACAAGTTAGCATTATAGTTTGGTATTGTATACATATAATATGATTACCTTCAACATCAACTCTACATTTAGTTTCTTCTTCACCCAGATCATTTATAGCAATACATGTATAATTTCCTGTATCTGTTACTTTAGCCATTGTTACTTCTAATGAGCAAATACCAGATGAATATTCTATATTATAATGATCATTATTAGTTAGTTCACGGCCATCTTTATACCAAGTTATCTGAAATAAAAAGTTTCGCATTTTCAAATTTTATTATTTTAAAGTTTCCCTTTCAAGATCCATGTCTCATCAATCTGTTAAAACACAACTACTGAAATAAACCTAAGTGTAACTACCATGCCAATACTTCTATCAATTTAGTTTGGCCTTTAAAATTCCAAACAAGTCGTCGTCTGTCCAACCTCGTGGGTTTTCTCTGGGTCCTCCAGTTTCCTACCACAGCTAAAGACCCCTACGTACAAGCAAATTATTGAAATAAAATTAAACCATATCTTAGTCCCAAAATGACCTAGTTTGTGCAGAGTGGACGTTAAACCCCATTTCTCTTTCTCTCTCACCAATTAGCTCCAAATATCATGATAAGTATCTGGCACTAGGCTAGGTGTACTTACTCTTATAAAATACCCAATATTACGTGATCATTTAATATGTTCACATTCTCTGCATTTTTTCAGCATCTCAACAGACTGCTCATATTTCATTTTATATTTCAAGTTCAGTATACAATTAATGCTGTTACCTTTGGAACTGGATATGCTTTAACACAAGAGATAAGTTTAAATTCTGAACCAGCTTGAATAAGACGGGGACGGAGACCGAATGTCCAGTTTGGTGGTTCATCTTCAATTGGTTTTTCTATTACTTTTTCTTCCGATACTCTCTTCCTGTAAATATAGAAACAATAGCTTCATTTTGGATTGATTCAAAAATAGAATAATAACTATCAATAATGTTGAACTTTTACCAGCCTGACAATTGTACATGTACAGTATTACAGTTCAAATCTAAAATCTACTTTAAAAATATGACTGTTTCTTCCATTTGATTCCTGCATATAAGAAATAAAACCTACAAAATGGATTGCATCAACTGATTTCTCAAGAAATTTATGTGTGATTACAGTTAAAAATATGAATTTTTTATAATTCATCCCGACGTTCCATTAGATTAAAAGCCCAGAGATTTAATTTGATAAAACAGACGTTCTACATACTTTCGTGGTGTGTTTTCTCTACTGGCTATTTTTGGTAAATCAGGAAGGGCTGAATAAAAGAAAACATAAGACATTTGAGGTGCAATAAAACAAAGTCAATGTTTTTTATCATTAGACACAGTTACACTTATTTCCAAAGTTACACTTAAGTCCAAGTTGGTTAATATCTTGGCTTCTACTTTAAAATTCGACTTTCTTTCATATTAAACAACACCCAGAAACATTGCAAATTAAATTCATATTCCATGTTCTTACTTATGGCACTGCACAGTGAATTTATGTGTCTATACCACTTTCTTGGTGTGGTGTACACAAAATATTTATATATTGGATTAAGAAATGAAATATAAGTACTGGTATAATAACTATTTATTAAAGATAAAATTTCTTTTTAACTATTCAAATAGTTTTTATTATCCAAATTTCTTCTTTGATTAAATAATAATAAAGAGCTGAAATGACTGAATTAATACTCAATCATATTGAATATACAACAAAATATTATTTACCATCTATAACAAGTTTAGCTGTATTTTCTTTTCTACCAAAAGAGTTTTCAGCTCTAACCATGACCTCGCCTCGATCTGATGTGGTTACTCTACTCATCTTTAATTCATATTCGTTACCATGATATTTCTGCATATATTTGTAACTCTGATTCAATAAACTGTTTTCTAAATACCTGAAAATACATCAATTACATATGATATTATCTAACATCTTCAACCGGAATTAAGTCTTTGCAGCCTTTCATAAATTGGTAAAAAATAATTATTGGTTAGAAGTGAATTGACTAAATGGTTATAGAAGGGTTTTTCAACTTAGATTTAAAGCAAAATTAGAGATATCTACAAGTTACATTAATAGCAAAATGAGAGAGAGAGAGAAATGGGGTTAAATGTCCACTTGACACAAACTAAGTCATTTCGGGACTAACACATGGTTCAATTTTATTTCAATAATGCGCTTTAGAAGTGGGAGGAAACCAGAGTACCCGTGGAAGACTCATGAGATTGGACTGACGACCCTTCTCCTTGTCACGTACAACGGGGGAATCGAAAGTGCATCAGACACTATGATACAGCGCGCACATGCTAACCATTCAGCTATCCAATCCCCCACAAGCAAAATCAGATCTGCCTCTCCATATAGCTGATATATATAACTGTTAAGATTCATAGTGAGGTGTAAACTATTTTGCTATAGTGATTTTCATGGTGCAATATCAAAAAGCCATTTAATAGACTTATCACTCGATATCTTCAGAAATCATATTAAAAAAGTATACAACTTTAACATAACGAAGTATTACAACATGAACTATTATACAGTGATAAATATATTACAACTAATTATTATTTTCTTTAATTCTTACCAGGTGACAATAGGAGGTGAAGCAGCAATAATTTTACAATCAAATTTAGCAACTTGACCTTCTGTGACATGTACATTTCTGGGTTTACGAACAAACCTTGGTACAGCCTCCTTTCGATCTGTAATTGTAAACACACATGAATTAAATCTAAACATATCTGATGACTCTACATTAAAGGAATATCATCTCCTGTATATAAATATTATTTTTGTGTCTTCATTATCAGTCTACCATTACACAAGAGAAATTACATGAAGCAATCTGTTTTAAGGGATCAACTTACCAAAGGAGCTTTCGTAAATCTGGTATTCTTTTGGTCTGTGCTTCCTGAGAGAACTGAAGTTGGCAATTCTACCAATAGCTGGCATGGGATGGGGCCAATCAGCCTGTAATTAAAAAGATAGGTTGCCAGGCAACGAACATACGCCCACAGCAGCTAAATCGTCCGGGCAGTCAACAAGGGTTGTCGCATATTTTTACTTTTTTCGGTAATGAAACATTTGTAATACACTAAAAACTGATTAAGAGTAACAACTCATTATGTAATTATCAGAAAATCATTAGAATTTGATTGCTTTTTATAAAGTTTTACCCCACGCTAACAATTAGTATATACATGAAACATTTAATATCATGGATTTAGCTGTTCAGTTATCTAAATTCATTGAAAATCAAAATACTTGTTCGTTTCAACACCTTAAACTCTATGTATCAATCTGAAGTCAATCGGATGGTAACTTTGGCCTCTATAGCGTCACAAGAATTTTTGAAATTATCCCGGGAGATAACTCTGGCAGTAATTATTTGAAATCGCTGAAAATCAATAGGCTTCTTCGTCTCATGACCTTAAACACTGTGTATAAATCCAAAGTCAATCGGATATTAACTTTGGCCTCCAGAGCGTCCACAAGATTTTTTGAGGTGATCAAGGGCCATAACTCTGGCATTAATTATCGGAAATCGCTGAAAATCAATAGGCGTCTTTGTCTTATGACCTTAAACACTGTGTATAAATTTGAAGTCAATCGGATATTAACTTTGGCCTCTAGAGCGTCCACAAGATTTTTTGAAGTGATCAAGGGCCATAACTCTGGCACTAATTATCGGAAATCGCTGAAAATCAATAGGCTTCTTCGTCTTATGACCTTAAACACTGTGTATAAATTTAAAGTGAAATCGGATATTAACTTTGACCTTTAGAGCGTCCACATGATTTTTTAAAGAGATCAAGGGCCATAACTCTGACACTAATTATCGGAAATCGCCGAAAATCAATAGGTTTCTTCGTCTCATGACCTTAAACACTGTGTATAAATCTAAAGTCAATCGGATATTAACTTTGGCCTCTAGAGCGTCCACAAGATTTTTTGAGGTGATCAAGGGCCATAACTCTGGCACTAATTATCGGAAATCGCTGAAAATCAATAGGCGTCTTCGTCTTATGACGTTAAACACTGTGTATAAATTTAAAGTCAACCGGATATTAACTTTGGCCTCTAGAGCGTCCACAAGATTTTTTGAAGTTATCAAGGGCCATAACTCTGGCACTAATTATGGGAAATCGCTGAAAATCAATAGGCTTCTTCGTCTTATGACCTTAAACACTGTGTATTAATTTAAAGTCAATCGGATATTAACTTTGACCTTTAGAGCGTCCACAAGATTTTTTAAAGAGATCAAGGGTCATAACTCTGGCACTAATTATCGGAAATCGCTGAAAATCAATAGGCGTCTTTGTCTTATGACCTTAAACGCTGTGTATAAATTTAAAGTTGATCGGATATTAACTTTGGCCTCTAGAGCGTCCACAAGATTTTTTGAAGTGATCAAGGGCCATAACTCTGGTAGTTATTATCGGAAATCGCTGAAAAACAATAGGCTTCTTCGTCTCATGACCTTAAACACTGTGTATAAATTTAAAGTAAATCGGATATTAACTTTAGCCTGTAGAGCGTCCACAAGCAATTGTGGACGCCGGACCGACGGACCGACGGACCGACGGACCGACGGACGGACGGACGGGGGCGACGACAATATACGACCACATTTCAATGTGGGCGTATAACAATATAGTTTTGTATAATATTATATTTGTACTTGGACATATGATTATCTTGAAAGATAAATGACAAAAGATTCGAACTATGATTATCTTGAAAGATACATGTTTGAATTATCTTAAATGATATAAGTATGAATTATGATTATACTGAATGATACAAATATGAGTTATGATTATCTTGAATGACAAATGTTAGAGTTATGATTATCTTGAATGATACAATTTGATCTGATTGTCTTCAAGAATAAATCTTAGAGGTATGTATGATTAGCTTTAACATATGGTTTAATTTTATTTCAATAATTCGCTTGCACGTAGGGGTCTTGACCAGTGGGGGAAACCGGAGTACCCAGAGAAAACCCATGAGGTTGAACAGGCGACCCTACTCCTTGCCACGTACAACCGGGGAGTCGAAACCACGCCAACTGACTCAATGGCAGGCTGTATGATACAACGCGCGCACGCTAACCATTCGGCCATCCAACCCCCCGTAAAATTTGAAGTATTATTATAACATCACTGTTAGATTTTGAGAATACTTACATATTTTTCCTTTATCTTTTGTCGGATCTTGTCATATCGGCTGGAAGGTATTCTGTGTGTTCTGTCACTAAGATCACCCTGTAGATACAATAACAAGAGTTAGTATTCAAATATAGCATGAAGCATAATATTATAAAATAGCATAATATTCTAGATTTTCAATCCATAGAAAGTTAAAGGGTCAATCCCAGTAACTTATTGGGGAATAAAACTGCTTAATATTGTGTTAAAATCCCTTATATCCCATTACCTAAGGCCGACCAACTAACCCGATATTTGTGATATGCTTGTAAATAACTTAAACCTGACAGTTTTCATCTGGAAACGGAGACCGTTGTATTATACAGTATCTGGATAAAACCAGACTTTTTTCTATAAAAATGATATGTAGGTGAAATTTACCTTTTGTTATCAAGTACAGTACATGAGTCATTCCCTGTATAGACCTCTCAAGAAACGGGAATCGATTATTAGGTCACCCAGTCAAAATTGACCCGAAATCTTAAAAGGGTTACGTGTCCGGATAAGCAGTGTTGACATTAACGTCTAAACGACTCAATATTTTGAGCTGAAACTTTGAGCCAAGGTAAATACACCATGTCTCTATATTTTGGTCCATAAATCTCGTAAATGCTCGGACTTTAATTTTTTAGACTCTGTTCTTATCGGGATTGTCCCTTTAAAGAGGACTTTAATCCCCACAATTGTAACTTGTAAGAAACAAAATCCAGTTCCATCTACTTACAACAGAATATTTTTTATTATAAATGATAGAATATCTTACCTTCAACCATGGGTGTTCCAAACATTCATGTACAGTCATTCTCTTTCTGTAAATAAAAACATGGATATAAATATTTTCAAAATAAATTCAACAAAACCAAAGTGTCAATTTTTTAAGATAGTCACAAACCTTTGTTCAGACCATACAATTAAAAGACACCAGACACAAATTTGTAATTGGATTTGAAGAAAGTTTTTATTATCATTATTATTAGGTAAGACTTACACTGGTGCTTTCTGAAGTAGAGCTTTGATAAATTCTTTGCCTTCAGCAGACACACTTGAGAAAGCATCATCATCAAATTCCCAATCTGCACGTTTAACGTTCTGTAAAGTTTCTAAATCATCTTCTCCGGCAAATGGTGATAAACCACTAAGTCTGAAACATTAAATAAAAATATTGTAATCAAATGAATCCGGGCAAAATATAAAAATAGGTTGCCATGAGTCAGGCAATGAAACATGCGGCCAGTCATTGGAGCAGTCGACAAAGGGCGTCAGATATTATTTCTTTTGTCAGTAATGAAAACTTTTACAAGACACTAAAAACTGATTACGAGTAACAACCTATTAAGTAATTATCATTGGGATTAATTTGGCTTCTAGTTCTGTCCCATGCTAATACCTTGATTTTTCAAAGTGATCATAACTGTCGCAATAATTATTGGAAATTTTTGAAAATCAGACGGCTCATGACCATAACCAATGTGTATTGCTTTCAAGTCAATCGGATAGTGGTGGCCGACTTACAGAGGCAATGACAATATATATATGACACATACAATGGCAGGCAAACACTTTGATCTATTTAATCAAATTAATAACATTTCATACAACTTACAAGACATAAGCTAAAACACCAACAGCCCACATATCTGTATAAAAACCAACTGGTTCTCGTTCAGCAATTTCTGGGGCAGCAAATTCAGCAGTAGCTGTTGTCACCTTAACGATTTCATCAGGATTTAATTTAGTGGCCAAACCAAAATCAATAATTTTTACATTTGTTCCCTTTTTGGTGTCACACATCACATTTTCAGGCTATAATAAAGAATATAAGATTTTAGATTACTCAGATTAATTCAGGTAATAAAATAAAAATGATAATTCATTCACAAGCGCTGGCTAACAAACCTTGAGGTCCCAGGTTTGAACCACGTTGGCACATACAGCATGGTTTCACATTGTCAGTGGTGCAGGACAGAGTGTCTGGCAAGGAACTGTGTTAAGTCATTCAAATGATACAAAAAAACAGGGTTCTGCGTGCACGTGAAAGAAACCTTGAAAATAATTTCTCTTATGGCACACTGCATGGTGTATGCACGCAATCATAAGCCACGTTGGTCATTTGTTTTCAAGTCTTGTTAAATCTAATATTTTTAGCATGTGTTTAGTGTATCTTTATACAAAAGCAATGGGCATTCAGACTTTCAGCCAGCCCACACCCAATTAATTCAATACATTTGATCAAATTGATTATTATATTTGTTTACCTTGATGTCTAAATGAACTATACTGTTTTCATGCATATGTTTTAAACCTTCACAGACTTGTCGCATGTAGTGAATAACTTCAGCCTCTGACATTTTATAATCTTCAGCAGCTATTCTATCAAATAATTCACCACCAGACAAACTAGAAAATACAAATAAACATATATGTATTCCTAAATCTTTATTCCAAGACACATCATCTTTCTTACCATAAAATAAATATTTATATGAAACATAATATATATGACACCAAAAAAACCTAACTGTACTTACAATTCAAGAATAAGAACCATCTCATATTTATCATCGAAGGCGTCATGTAGATTAATCAACTTAGGATGGTGTAGTTGATTCATGACACTAATCTCATTCTTGACTGTTAGTTTATCACAGGGGTAGGGAGAATTAATAAATTTAGCTACAAATGTTCGACCAGTAGCCTTTTCAATACAACGATGTACAACACCAAAAGCACCACTGGAAAAAAAGAAAAATATAGATAAGAAAATGTGAGTTAGTTCTGTGTTTTTTTAACAGGGAAGTATCTGTCAAGTTGGATCACTCCATAATACCCTATTATTTTTTTTAACTAATTAAAGATTCATTATATAAGAGTTGAATCTGCATATTGCATATCCTTTTTTCTGACTTCAAATGTTATATAGATTATTACTTAAAACATTCACTGGACCATCAGATAAACTCTGATAGCTGGTCACCATGGTGTATAACAACTTGACATAATGCTATTACATGTAGACGACTGTATTGTTATATTTACCTGCCAAGTTCTTCTAGAATATCATAATAATCATAAACACTGCCTGTTTTAACATCTACTGGTTGTGGTACATGTTTCTTCCATATATCTTCATCTACAAAACAAAACATATTATCTTAAAACTTTAAAAAAATTAATGTGAAATAAGTCACACAGTATAAAGTTTTTATCTCATGGTGTTATGGCCATACACATTCTCTTCTCTTCAGTGTTTGAGACAGTTTGTTTGTTGTCACAATTAACCCTTTATGATCACAACTTGATCAAATTTGCTGGAAACCTATTCTAGATACAGTTAAACTTGTTTTTTTTAAACATTTAAAGAACTGAATTATTAAGAAATAAATCAAAATTAAAATAAAAACTTACAGAATTTATCATAGTCATTAATCTTAGGACCATCATATTTGCCTCGAACACGTCTGCCAAACTCATCTGAAAAATAAAATCGAATCTTTAGTATTTTTACAATTCAATGTTTCAATTTCAGCAGAAACATCTATTATTTATACTGGTTATTAGGGCTTGACCATGATGTAAAGACCATAGATATAAGAAGTGTTTTCTAGGTTCCTCCCTGTCTGTTGAATCACACATTGGTTGAAATTGTATCTATAAAAAGTTGTGTCGTCATCAAAGGTTTGTCATCATTGAAGCTGTGTCGATATCAAAGCTGTGTCATCATTAAATTAATAGTTGTAACACTTATTCATAGTTACCTTCCATCTGTCGCTTCTTTTTGACATCGTCTGGTTCATCTGTTTTAATAGTTCCAGTAGCTTCACATGGTTCACTTTTACCATAGAAATTCTCAGCCGAAACACGGAACTCATATTCTTTATTAGGTGATAAACCAGTTACATTGTGGAAACAGAATCTACAAGAAGGAGTCAATAGAACCATGTACTCAATTATATCTCACTCTTGAAATAACCAAATAATCTTCAATTTCAAACAAATCTTCCAATATTGGTTTAATAGAGAGCGGAGATTATCTTACCAATGAAATACCCATAGTTTATAGAATAAATGGTTTAACATCTGCTTTTTTTTAAAATTACAAAATCATTTAAAATATTTTACAAGATTTTAAGAATTCAAAGTTTGAAATTAGTGTTGATTTTCAAGTTGATCAGCCCTGAGATTCTTGCAAATGTTTAGTCGTACTCTTGGTTTAAACATAATTCAATATAAGTATTAAGGTAAGATTGTGATATAATAATATTAGTATACACTTACCTTGTAGAAGCACATCTGATCCATGAGTTGGATGGAAGTTCTCTCTTCTCTACAGTATATGCAGTAATAAAACTACCTCCGTCATTTAATGGTGCCTTCCATGATAGTACAACAGAGTCATCTCGTATATTCTCCACAATTGGGAATCTTGGTGGATCAGGACGATCTGAAGAATACATTCAAATATATCAATTGAAATTAAATCGGCTTAGATTCAAATATTGAAGTAGTTTCAGCTTCTGAATATGGGTAGCTATAAATAGAGATGGGAGGTTCATACTATCCCGATTTGTGCTATGATTGACATACCCGACTGTATCTGCATGTAACAGATCGTACATAACAAAACGCATCGCATGGCAGTGGTAACCTAACATGCATGATAGGTATTGTGCACATCTAAAGGTATGCTTATCCTTTTCAGAACATAATACACTGCTGTCATGACAAAACTTTGCAGAACACAATACGCTGTTGTTCTGGCAAAACTTTCCTCACAATACACTATATGCCTGTCTTCATTAGTCTGGTTGACGCAAACGGTTGGACGTTAAATACTCCATTTTATTTCATGATAATCAATAAATCTTTATACCAAAAGTTTACATTAACTTACCATTAACTTGTATTTTAATAACAGCTGAGTCGCTACCCAGGTCATTTTCTAATTGTAATCTGTATGGACCATCATCATCTTTGTTAACCTCTTTAATCGTAAGAAGGGCATGTCTTTCTGTGACCTCATAGTTGTAACGAGAACCTCTCAATTCTTCACCGTCACGAATCCATTTAACGTTTGGTTTAGGATTACCAGTAAAGGGAATCTTGATTGTGATATTTTCACCTTTCTCAAATGTACAGACGTCTTTAAATCTGGGTGGTACATTAATCTTTGGTGGTGCTGTAAACATAAATAAACTAAATTTAAAGTCTGGCCTATTCTTATAATTTCATGATTATTCTTGTTGCCAATCATACAGACGAATGAAACAATCCATTTTCTGGAATTCTGGCATTAAGATGACCTATGGAGGGACATCACTTGTCACTTAGTGCAAGTTAATTGCTGTTTTTACTATGACACTGGCATAACGTCCATGATTTTTTTCTTTGTGTACATTATATGTGTTCATTTATATACATTATATTTGTCTATTTAAACATAATATTTGTCTATTTATTCAATATATTTGTCTATTTATATATTGTATTTGTCTATTTATACATTATATTGTCTATTTATATTTTCTTTTTGGAATTATGCTACTTTCAGTCCTAATGTCCTACTATTTATATACTTACATCCTAATATTTATATACTTACATCTAATAGACAAATCAGCTCTGCTAGTTCTTGAACCACCTTTATTAGAAATGCGACATGAATATTCATCAGCATCTTCACCATAAATATCATGAATAACAAGTATTTGTTTATCACCTTCTGAGATAACCTCAAATTTATCATTCTCAAAAATTTCACGAGAACCCTTGAACCTGGAAATAAATAAAATACATTTGAAAGGTTATCAATCTCAACATGATAATTTGTCATAGAGAATATTAAACTGAAAGAGGTAGCTGAAGTAGCTCAGTGAGTAGTACAGTTTTCCCTTGTCAGTGGTGCTAAGAATATAGATTGTTGGCAAAATTTCCATCATAGCATACTGCACGGCATATGTGTATAACAGTCTTCTTTTATTTCATTTTCCACTAAAAGTATGCCCTTGATAAAGGTCTGTTATGTGGATTATTTGAATATTGGTTAGACAATACTTATTTTCATCCAATGTGACCACAATGACATCTAATTCTTTAGTCTTTCCTATAATACCTTACACATACATTCTTACAAATGTTGATTGGTCATTTTCATGAACCTATAATAATGTATAAAAGAGTAAAAGATGGGTAATTACCATTGTATGTCAGGTCTGGGAGTTCCAGATACCTCACATTCAAATCTAGCTGCTTTACCCTCCACAGCTTGACATGCTCGTAAACCAGATGTAAATTCAGGTATAACAGCAGCTGAAATACAAACAATCAACATTATTCAATTATTTTTCATTGAAAACAAATTTCACATTTTCATTGCACTTACAATTTTTGTACTTAGAGTTTTCTTTTTGGTTTATCTTTAATTGGTTGGTATATTACTTCTATTGGTTTATTGACAAAATCCTTTAAATACTTTACCTTTTGGATCCTTGACTTTGACTGTGTTGGAGGCCGTGGATGGTTTACTTAATCCTGCTTCATTCTGAGCAAATACTCTAAATTCATACTTTCTATCTTCTATCAAATTAGGTATATTATACATGTTGGTGATACAGGGATGAATATTACATTTGGACCAATTATCAGTACCACTTTCTCTCTTCTCTATCCAATAGCCAGTAATACGTCCACCACCATCAGATGCTGGTTTAGGCCAGGTCAAGCTAACAAAGTCACCTCCTACTTCTGTAACTTCAGGTACACCTGGAGCATCGGGAGCATCTGGAAATACAAACATCGTAACATTTTACTTCAGTGTTGACCGTTTATAATGTTTATGACCAATTATCAGCAAATACCAATTTCGCTAGCTCATCTCTATGTATATATCTATTCCTAATGTTGTATTTGCTTTTATATCTATTGTGTGAAACACACTGGAGTACAGTATTGTGGATTGGGCAAATGTAGAATAATGATAATAATATGAAGAAATTTTTAATTAAATAACAAGATAAACTCACCAAAAGGCATCTTGGCAATGATGGCTGATTCAGCCTCCAATGGTTCAGAGTTGCCGTGGGTATTAACAGCAGAAACACGGAACAAGTACTGAGAGTTTTCATATAGTCCTTGAATATCCATGGCTGTGTCCTGTAAGACATCATATTCTATGTTATAAACAATGTCCATAAATAATTTTAAAATATGTCCATAAATAAAAATGTAAAAAATATCCATACATAATTTTAAAAATGTACATAAATGTCAAAAATTAATTTATATACCTTGCATAAAGAAGCGACAGTAACCCAGTAAGGTTTACCGACTTCCTGTCTCTCTACACAATAACCCTGTATTTTGGCTCCACCATCTTCCCTCGGTGGTTTCCATGCCAACCTACAGGCATTCTTTGTAATATCAGAAACATGTAGAGGACCGCCTGGTTTTCCTGGTGGACCTGATAATAAAAAAGTTACATTGTTAGCAATGGTAGATAGATCACATGATTAATAACAATGTAAAAAGATAATGATGGAATAAGGTGAAAGATATAATCAATTTTCATTGAGATATTTAAGTAGCTAGGCTTAACTGTAATTATTTGGATACTTACTGACAACCTTGAGTTTAAATGGACAAGAAGCTGTACCACTATCATTACTGATTTCAACTCTATAATTACCAGTATCATCACCTTCAGTATCTATAATATAACCGTTCAAAATATAAATCTAAATACATCACAAGTACATTAAAACTGTATACAGGTCAGTTACTTTCAGTATATTAAGATAGTATTTAAAACAGTATTAACAAAGACTTACCTTTCAATACCAAGGTAACATAATCATCGAATGGTGACAACTTGAATCTATCACTTTCAGGCAGTTCTTTACCATTCTTATAGACCTTGATATTAAATGGTCCAGTACCACTATATGGTATCTTGATCTTAAACTGATCACCAGCTTCACATTGTTGATCTCTAATATCTTTATCAACACGTGGTGGAGCTAAAATCACAAGATTCAATTAAAATTAATTTATCTGGACAATTTTTTGGCCGATAAACAAATTGAATTGGATTAACATTAAAGTGACATTTTGATTATTGGTGGATCAGACTACATAGGATGTGAGAATAGAATATATCAAGTATATTATACCTTGGACATCAAAGTTACAATGACAAGATGCACTTCCTAGTGGATTAGTCAATACACATTTAATCTCTCCTTTATCTGTATCATATATATCACTAATAACCAAAGAAGCTTTATCATCATCTTGCTTCATTCTATATCTACCAGAACTTCCAATATTTATACCATTCTTATACCTATAATCAAAATATATCACTATATCAATACCTTTTTTATACCTATAATAAATATATATAACATTATCAATAAAATTTTATACCTATAATTCAAATATATCCTAATATTAATATCAATATACCGGTAACTTGGCAAAAAATAATGTGAGTACATGGAAACAGAAAGAAGTTACAGATAAGTTAATACATACCACTGTATAGTTGGTGGTGGTTTACCATCAAATTCAACATTAAATGTTGCTTCCCCACCAATAGGACCTTTAGTATTCTGTAATTTCTTGGTGAAATCAGGCTCAGTGCCAACTATAAAATAGGTTAAAAGGTTTGTAAGCTGTCATATTATATTCAAATCTTGTGACAATGATGTATGGTTCCAGGAGATTATTAAAATATGAATCAATGATAACGGTTAGCAATAATACTCACCGATCTTCTCTTTAATTTTAACAGGAGCACATGGTAAACTGGGTTCACTACTACCAGCACTATTTAGAGCCACTACTCGGAACTCATATTCTGAATTTTCGGGTAGATTTGTAACAGTAAAGTTGCTATCAGTGATAGGGAATTCATTAGCCCGGAACCATTTATCGCTACCCTTCTCTTTCTTCTCAATATTATAACCTATAATGAATAATAATATTTCCTTTATTCATTTTTCACTTCCATAAAAAATATACTGAAACAGATTTCTTATTTTAAAAAATTGTCATCAGTACATTACACATGTGGATGACAGTTTAGATATGAAAAATTGTTAACTCTTCTCCAAATAAATACAACCATTGCTTCCATTTTTTCTTGCTTTTAAGTATTTACTTTTATTGCATCTTTATTTATTAACTTCCTAAATAACTGATTTTATTGGTGTTCTGAGCTGGATCTACTATTAATCAGTTTTATGATAATAATTTTTGTGTTTTATGCAATAAATTTCACTTGAATCCCTTCCACCCAATCTAACATATTCTACATATCATTGAAAATTAATAAATGTAATTTATAGCTATTTGAAAAAAAAAAATAATGTTACCTTTAAGTTTGGTTCCACCATCTGATCTTGGTGGATCCCATTTAAGATCAACATAGGTTCTACCTGTACCAACAGGTGCTGGTACACCAGGTGTTGATGGTTTACCTATATTAAATGCAATACAAATATATAAGTAGGCATTCTATATCTAGAGAACCACAATGATTTAGACGTCCTTATTAAGTTATTATTCTGATCTAATCTGATGTATTTATAAATAATAAATTATAAAAGCACAACTTACTAAATTTGGCTTTAAGAAGAACTGGTCCAGTGGATGTACAAGGTTCACTGAATCCGGCAGCATTCTTAGCTTTAACTCTGAACTCATATTCTTTATCTTTACTTAGACCATCAACTAAAATAAAGAGCAAAATTTGTATCCATTTCTCTTATTAATATAAAAGTGAAAAAGAATTATGAAATGTAAAAATTAATGAATCAAGTAAAAGCATTTTCAAAATACAATTATTAAAACAATAGGTTGACAGGCAGCTAGGCTGTCAGAGATACTATTTAGTTTGTCGCTCTTGTGTCCACAAGACTTTTTAAAGACTGAGGGCAGTAACTTTGCAAGTAATAATTGGAAATGACTGACAAGCAGTTTAGCCACTAGCCACTACTTTGTCCTTAAGCTTTAAAAGTGATCAAAGGTCATAATAATCTGCAAGAAATTATCAGAAATGGTTGAAAATCAAAATATTTCCTGAACCAATTTTCAAAGTAATCAAGGACATTATCAAGGACATTATCAACTGACTTCTTCATCTAATGAATATAAATACTCTGTATAAATTGCTAAATTTAGTGCCTTCAGGTGATGATAGTGCGGCCAGTTAATAAACTTTTTTTATGCTCAGAGTCATAATATGATAATTGATCAGTCTACATTCATCATTGTATTTGAATTGACTAACCTGTAGTTGTAGTTTCAGACATGGGAAATTCATTGTATGTCTTCCACCTAGATGATGTAGGATCTTTATATTCAATAACATATCCCTGAATCTTTTTACCACCATCATTTTTAGGTCTCTTCCAGGTTAAAACTACACCAGTTTCATCAACATCAATAATCTCCTGATCAGAAGGTGCATCAGGACAACCTGTAAAATCATAAAGCAAAGCCTGATTATTATCCTTTTCATTGTATATAATATTTGACTAGACCCATTGTTGTTATTGGGGCGATGCTCTTCGAAAAAAAGTTTTAAGGCTCTTTTAATTCATGTACAATCGACATGAAATTTGGTATGATTGTGCATTGGGCAATTGTGCATCGAATGACAGGGAAATCATACACAAGTCCTGGTACGTGGTATGCTTATACTTATTTTCAAATTCCCCCTAAACCCATCGTAAATTCACTTGCTTAAAATCTCCCATTGTAAATAAAGAGGGAAATGAATTTTCACATCCACTTAGGACAATTAGGTCATTTTGGAATAATATCTTAGGAAGTAATAAGACAACTTACGGAAGGGATGTTGAGCTACAGTAGCAGATGTAGTCTCCAATGGTTCACTCACACCATGTTCATTCTCAGCAAATACACGGAACTGATATTCATGACCTTCCTGTAGTCCCATCACCTCATAGGTTGTACCACGGATGAATTTGCTGCAGTTTTCCCATCTACCTGTTTTAAGATCTTGTTTCTCTACACGGTAGTTACTGACAGGATTACTGTGAGCATCCTAATATAAAAACCATACAATATTTAAAGACAACTGAAATACAAGTACCTTTCATTGTTCACAATATTGTCTGTAAAAATACTGAACAATAATATTGGTAATCGTACCTTTGGTGGATTCCACGACAAGAAGCAAGAATCGGGTGTAACTTTACTGACATCAATAGGGCCTTCTGGTTTACTTGGAGCATCTGATTGAAAATTAAAAACCATCTTAATATCAACATCCATTTATATTCAAAATAAATAGCCATGTCAAATTCAACTTATACAAAGTAGTTCAATATTTACTGGTTAAATGTGGTCTGAAGCCTTCTTAAAACCATCATGTTAAATAGAGTCTTTTACATTGATAATAAAAAGCCTTAGCACTATAGGATTCTGGGATTTGGTGAACTTCAAGATGGATGTTTTTTTATGGAATGTTGATAAATACAAATATCCAAGACAATCCAACAGAATTACACCAAAATGCAACAGTATGTCCTTGTTATTCATCTACATTTGTAAAAGGTAATAATTCTACAGCAGAGCAAAATTGAAATAAATATACCCATTACTTACCTACAACAACAACGTTGACATTTAAAGAATCCATACCCTTCTCATTTTGTAATAGTAAGTTGTATTTTCCATGGTCACCTCTCTCAGCGGCTTTACATTGAAGAAGAATTTCATCTGGTTTATTGGTGAACTTAATTCTGTCAGATTCACGAACAGAAACACCACCCTACAATATATAGTTAATTAACAATATACAGTTGTGCATTAACAATATACAGTTATACAATTACAATATACATTTACAATTCAGTTATAAATATACAAGTGTAAACTTTGTATGAAAGTAAATGTGAACTTTAAACAATCCTAACTTATGTCAGGATTGAGAAATTTGAAAAATTTTAGAGGAATATGTGATTTTGTAAGAGTACTTTTTTATTGCGTTGGGACTGAAATTCTATATTTGCCATTTATGTGTGGTTTAAAGGTCAAGGGCAAGACATTATAAACTATATCGTTCCTGCACAAAGGTGTTATTATATAAATATATTAGCAATATCTTGCTTGAGACTATTAAATGTTTATTTCTTGCAATGTCTGTGTATTTTGTGTTGTACGTAGGTTTGTCATATTGGTTTTGTCGTGTGTGCAGTGAAGTTCCCCTGCACATATTATTAAAATACAGATACACAAATAAAATCATCACACAAGTCCAATATTTCGTGTAGCATAAATAATGCACTATTGGCACACTGTCTCTATAGTAATTTGAAATAATGGTATGCTAGCATCAAAGGTTGGCACATTCATATTCTAATATAGAATATTAAGGCCTGAAAAAATAGTATTCCAACTCACTGTTCAAAATTGCATCAATAATCATTTCTTACAAACAATTTCACAATAACATTATCTTTATTTCACTTTCTAAAATATACTAGAACCTACCAATCCCCATGTAACTGTAGGAATAGGGTTGCCCTTGTATGGAACAGAGATCTTAAATGGATCACCAACTTTAACAACGATGTCACGTCCACTCATTAAATCTTTATTAATCTTTGGAGCCACTGAAAGTAAAAAGAATTAACTGATACTGGTAGGTGGACGAAATAAACATTGTTATATGTATATCGAGGAACTTTCACTTTAAATTTATTCACCAATGTTGAATTTGTTTCAAGCCACAAAGTCCACACACACATGTTCAACTCAGAATTGATCTAGACAGATTGAAATTGTGGAAATAAAACTTACTTGGTGGAGGTTGGGCCTTGATGGCATCAGAGCAGGAACTATAGTCTCCTGGGCCTGCTGCATTAACAGCACACACTCGAAATTCATATTCTTTCCCCTCTTGTAGACCCTTTACAGTGAACTCATTATCTGGTATATCCATCAGATTTGCCCTAATCATAGAAAACATTAGCATTTTTCAATAAAATTATTCAGAAAAAAAATGATGTTTACTTTAAAGCAAAAGCATAATTACACACAAAATATAGGTGATATTATATCCATAACTTTAAATATATAAATAGTTTTCTGTTTAGTTAAAAAAGAAATTGGATATGGCTTACTTAGTCCAGTTATTAGAACCCTTCTCTCTCTTTTCCACCATATAACCTAATATAGGAGAACCACCATCATTACGTGGAGGATTCCAGGTTAATGTTATAGAATCTTCTGTGGTGGAAACACATTTTGGTGTAGAAGGAGTACCTGGTGGATCTGGAAATAAGAATTTCTATATACATGTAGATGATGTCCGTAAGCTTCATGGTGTAAGGATATCCCAAACGACTGTTGCGCTAACTTCTATAATAAACCTTATTGTACTATGAAACGAATGAGTGACATTTCCCAGTTATTTGTATTGTAACACATAATGTATATCCATCTTTATTGATCTGCTTGGTTCAACCATCTTTCATTTTATCATGTCTACCAGCTAATCAGTTATTGGAACATAAAAACTGGCTCATAAATTTTAGCGTTCACTTGAGAGAATTCAATTGACTCATATCCTTTGAAAATGGGATACTTCTGGTAAATTATGTAGATTCCGCCAGCATATGATTAAAAATCATCGTATAAGGCATGAATTATATCTTACCATAAGGTAGTTTAGCAAGAATTGCTTCATCTGTTTCGAGTGGTTCACTGACACCATGTGTATTTTCAGCACAAATTCTGAAATCATATTTTGTGCCTGGCTCCAAGTTACGAACACTACATGATGGAGTGTTGATAAAACTGCTGACTTTCTGCCATCGTCCACTTCCAGCCTTTCTTTTCTCAACAATGTAGTTAGAAATCTTTTCACCACCATCATCTTCTGGTGGGTTCCAGTTCAAGGTCAAGGAGTCACCTTCCATATCAGTAGCTGTGATAGGTCCTTTTGGTGCAGAAGGCTTGTCTATTTTAAAAACAAATAAATATTTTATATTAATTTGATTTACTGATAATATACAGAATGATATAAAGAAAGGAAAGGAAAAACGCAATGACAAATGATGTCATAGTCAACCTGGCTGCTACATAATTGGTAAGCAAGACATCTGATATTACCAAACAAGGTACATGTATATTGAAAATGGATGTCTAGATGACCTAGACCATGGTTGGCAAAATATGCAGCAAAACAAGCAATTAAAATCAATGTTCATATAATGAATGTCTAGAATTAAGTAATGTTAGTTTCCAATAAGACCAATAGAACCACCAGTCCAATCTTAGAATTTGTTATTCGAGTGTGTAAAATGCTACAATATCGAATTCTATACTTTACTTACCAAGAACGGTTACTCTACATGTACCAGATTCTGAACCAGATGGATTGGTAAGAGTTAGTTTGTATTTACCACTATCACCTCGTACAGATTTAGCAACAGCAAGTAAAGCCATATCTTCAGAAATCTATAACAAAATCACACAAAATATTTCACTACCTGTCCTTTTCTCACCATTTTGATGATTAACTTTACAATAGAATGAGCTCCAACCTGTAGTTTCATTCATAACATAGGCCATATTGCACCTAGACAGTTGAATATATGTGATAACAACAGATCATATAGTTTCATTAAGGACAAAACTGATTAAATTCTTACTGTGTTAGAAACACGAGGTGAATCTTCCACATCCTTTTCTTCAACTTCCCAAGCTCCTCTAGGTTTAGGTGTAGCAGTAAATGGAACACGGATCTGGAACGGCTGACCTGCTTTAACAGTGATACCTCGAACACCAGACATATCCAATTTGGGTTTTTCTGAAGTATAATTAGAATTCAGTAAGAAGAATTTCTTCAATCTTGATTGAAATTTGTTAATCACATATCCTTACAAAATATCATCATTACTAGATCTGTTAATTACCATTACAAAATTTTGTAATCAAATATCATTACAAAATTTCGTAATCAAATATTATTACAAAATTTTGTAATTAAATATCATTATAAAATTTGATATCAAATATCATCATTTTACATACGTGGTTGATCTTCAGCTTTGATGGTTTTGGTTGGTCTACTGGGATCACCGGGGCCAATTGCATTCACACCTCGAACACGGAACTCATATTCTTCACCCTCGATAAGATTTGGAACAGTAGCATTGAGTGTATTGGCTGATACAGCAGCTGCTTCCATCCAATCTTCTCCCTTCTTCTTTTTCTCAATAACATAACCAGTAATCTTTGATCCTCCATCATTGGATGGTTTGCTCCAGGAGAGGTCAACGCTATTTTTGGTGATTTTGTCAACATTAGGTGTTCCTGGTGAACCAACAGCAACTGTAATAAAGAAGCAGGCATGTAATGATAATATATATCGGTACCGGGTATTTGTAAAGTCGTTTCTATGTCGTTAGAAATTCCATTGAAAGATATATCCCTTTGAGAATCAAGACAATAATCACCCAGTTATTCTGACGGTGGGCTTTTTACATAGCGGGCAGCTTAGACAGAAGAAATTTATATTCAACATATCTTTGTAGATACCAAACAGGGCTGAACCATTTTTTGACTGCTATTCCTATTAGAGATTCATCTTTCACAATATTATAGTTTGCAAGTGATTCCTATTGCTTTTGCAAATCTCTTCTTCCTACCCCACCCATAAAACATTAGGTACTTACAGATAGGATCACGGACTGTATGTGATGGTGTGGTTTTACTTGGTTTACCCACCCCTCCATCATTGATAGCCATTACACGGAACTCAACATCTGAACCTTCCTGTAAGTTAGGTACGTTAAATGTGGTATCTTTACAAGGATAGATATTAACCTTCTGCCAATCTCTACCATCAACTCTCTTATCAATCTGATAACCTGTATAATAGTACGTAAAATTAAAAACACATGTCGTGCAATGTCTCAGCAACACTTGGTGAATTTATTTTTGACATCAATTAGGAATAATGGGGAAATGCATGCTCTGAGTACATTTAATGGATTTAGCACTTTATATATAGAGAGAGATATATGGGTTTTATTTTATCGTTCACTTGACACAAACCAGGTTATTTTGGGACAAACATTATATCAATAATTCACATGCGCGTAGAGGTCTTTAGTAGTGGGAGAAAACCAGAGGACCTTGAGAAAACCCACAAGGTCAGACAGGCGACCTTACTCATTGTCACGTACAACTGGGGAATCAAAACCACACCAGTTGACTCAAAGACAGACCTTATGATTCAACGTGCACACACTAAACACTCGGCCACCCAACGGACATATTATTTGTATCATTACAATATACCCCTATGTCAACTTTATAAACCTACAGTGCATCATATTTTGTATATACTATATTATACACATTACCTTTAATAGGATTACCACCATCAGAAACTGGTTCCTTCCATACCAAATTACAGGAATATTTATCATATTTATCTATAGCTAAATCTCTAGGAGCATCAGGTGTGTCTGAAATATACAACATATACGTTAGACCTATGTTATTGTTATATTAGGAGATAATTAAGAAATACAATCTAGTGTTGCAATTAGCTTTAAGTAGTCATGGGTCTCATTAACTAGGCAGAGTATATACTTTTTAACACCTTATACCACTTCTTCTTTACTTAAGTCAACCAATTTAATTAGTTATTTCATATTTTAAAATATTTATCCAACAATTCATGCAAATATAGAATTGAGGATGTTGGAATTATCAAAACACTTACCAAATGGATTCTTGGCAGTCATCTTTGTTCCTACCAGTGGTTCACCAATGCCATAAATATTTTCAGCCTTGACACGGAAGGTATATTGTTTACCATCTTTAAGACCTTTAACATTGTGTGAGGTTCCAGAAACAACACCAGGAACTTTCTCCCACACATTCGAACCTTCTTCTTGTTTTTCAACAACGTAACCTAAAATATATTAACATATCGCCTTGTATACATAAAATATGTCGGGGAAACTCTTTCATTTTTAATTTAAAAGAAATGTCTACGTCTTTTCAATTTATTAATGATGATAACCGATAACACATGCAGCTTAACACCCATTTACAGCTAAGGTGAATCACAGACAAGTATCTCCAAGGAGACTAGCCAGATAGGCCAGTTTTGAAATGTGAGGCCTGTCTAGCATAGGGTGAAAAGGATCTGCGATTAAGAAATTTTACATCCTCCATTAATTTCTTAGTTAAAGGTGCAATCATGCATTTTAAAATACAGTACCAAAACACCCTTTAATTTACTGGGTACTATTAATCAATTAAAATACTGTTTTACCTGTGATGTCACCACCACCATTGTCTGCTGGTTCCTGCCATGACAGTTTACATGTTTCAGCCGTAACATCACTGACATTTAAAGGACCTTCTGGAGCAGCAGGCTTATCTGTTATAAAAATAAACAGTATACAATTGGAAATATATATAATTGTCGGTAGCTGCCCAAGAATTTTCTGATAAAGCTGTTACATTTAGTTTCATTCTTATGCAAAAAAAATGATATCACAGTGAAATTATTTCAATCCACACGGATTCACTCTTTAAGAACTTCATAATGATACGACTTAGTCCTGAAGTGTCCCCGCCCTATTGGTATGTATATATATAATAGCTAAAGTACTGGCCGATTAAAAGACCAAACTATTTTTTACATATTTAATAAACAGATTTAAGGAGAATATTTACAGACAAGTACCTAAATGGAGAGAGATTTAATATAAATATAATCTAATCCACTTACCAAGGACAACAACATTGATATCAGCTGTTTCTTCACCCATAGCATTAGATACTTTAACTGTGTATTTACCAGTATCACCTCTGATTGATTTAGGGATGTGGAATTTTGCGTCCTTCTCATCATTGGCTGTCTGAGCCTGTTTATAAATAATATGTGGTACATAAACATTATATTAAACTGATTTCATTTATTATTATCATTATACTAAAAATCATTAGCAATTTTTGCTGAATCCTAATCATGAACAATATCTATTTGCTTTTTCTGGATTACATGTACTTGACTGTGATTCTAGATTGTTTGCAACTGATAGCAACTAAAGGGCACTCTGTAATGGACCAGTATGTTTGCTGTCTATTGCAATTTCTGTCGGTGGAATCCTGGTAATTGAGTGAGAAATCAGTTCTGCCACAATCAGACAGTTTCAATCATAATTGGTTTATGCCAGAAATACTCCCAGTTACGCAACTGACATTTATAACACGGTTCAGGGCAATGAATTCCAAATTAATTAAACAAATATCCCCTAGATCCCTTTGTTGGGCTTAAACAGTATTTACTGGGTTTAAACAGTATTTACTATGTTTAAACAGTATTTCAAAACAAAAGTAATTCATATAGTCCTATTACTTACTATGTTTAAACAGTATTTCAAAACATAAGTCCTAATACTTACTCTGCCAGGTGTAAGTGGTTTACCATTCTGTAACCACTCTACAGTTGGAGCAGGAGCACCAGTTATACCCAGTTTAATATCTAATGGTTCACCAGCTCGAACTCGGATTTCTTTAGCACCAAACAAGCTTGATAAATCTAACTTAGGAGCCTCTGTAATATTAAATATAAATTATTATTGTATTACCCAAGATATTTTTGGACCAGGAACTAGGCTACAAGTGTAATTCATCATGTTGTTCCTCTCTGTGAATTCAACTACTATTGACATGAAACTTGGCATACCGGTTCCTTGTACAATTGACAGACTTTCATTTTTGATTTACATCACAATTCCAAGATTATGGCAAGGGCATCATGCTCGATTCCCTGTATTTGTTTTAACAAATTATTTGACATTGTTTATAAAATATAGATTAGAAATAATATATAGCTTATGAATTTCCTTTTTTATCCGTTCCTGGTGTTAATGAAAATAATTTGTAACTGATTACCTTTAAGTGGTTTAGCAATGATAGGTTTAGAGGAAAGACTAGGTTCTGATGGACCAGCTTCGTTAATAGCTGTAACTCGGTACTCATATTCTTTCTCTGCTTGTACTTTATCATCAGTGTAAGTTGCATCCTGAAATAAAATATGATAAAATAATATCTTAAATGGACGTAGCATTCCTGTCTATGTTATACCCATCAACTATGGAATATTTGACTTATTATGAAACAAAGATGTGTATGAAAATGTGTAAATAATCTCTTATTCTATCCAACCATCAAAGCTGAGGATCAAAATAAACAAATAAGATATATCAACTGACCTCAACAGGTACTTTTGTAATTTTACTCCATCGGCCTGTTTTAGGATCTTTTCGCTCTACTTCATAGCCAGTAACAGGTGAACCACCATCGTTCTCTGGAGGTTCCCAAGCCAAGGTGATGTGGTCTCTGGCTTGTTCTGTAGCATATGGTACTCCTGGTGGCATTGGCTCATCTAGTATTAATAAATATATTGATAATAAATTTCAGTTTCATATATAAACTATAATCATGAAAGTAAAAGAACACACCAATTTCAGATGATCTACAAGGATTCTAATAACAACAACTTGAAGAGTCGACTGAAACATTTAAATATAAGGAAGTTGGCTATTAATATTGATGTAAACCACTAGAGAATAACAGTAGAAAATCTTTAACAATAGTATGTAAGATGTCATGTTACATACTCAGTGGTTATAAATTATCTTACCAAATGGCTTTTTAGCTAAGATGGGATCAGTTAATTCTAATGCTTCACTGTCACCATTAGGAGATTCAGCAATAACACGGAACTTGTATTCGTGACCTTCCTGTAGTTTAGGTACAACACATTTATTGCCTTGCACTGTTGCCACTTTCTCCCATTTTCCTTTCGACATATCAAACTTCTCAACACGGTAACCACTGTAATAAGTAGAACATATAAATATCGTAATATTGTAAATGATATTATCATCAAAAATTTAACATATCTAGTAGGAGGCAAAAATAAAATTTCACTAAGTGCTTATGCCATTTCAGAATCTGAGAACCATAACCAATAAAGCACTAGTGATCGTCTTCTATATACAGACAGGCTGTATGTTTACAAGTCTTGGTGAGGGTGCGGTTGGGTGGTTAATATATGAGGGTATATAAAGTGGTTTTAGTACAGAAAACACTTTCAATCATAAAAGACAGAAAAGAGAGAAAAAGGCTTAATCTTCACTTGACACAAACTAGGTCATTTCAGGACTAACATATGGTTCAATTTTATTTCAATAATTCACTTGCTGAAAGAGATTCTTTAGCAGTGAGAGGAAACCTGAGGACCCATAGAAAATCCACAGGGTTGGACAGGTGACCCTATTCCTTGTCACGTTCAAGCAGAGAATCGGAACCATGCAACTCTCCTTCAAACATAAGAAATACATTAAAGAAATATGTATGTTTCAATGCTGACTCGGGGATCATGTGGCTAAGTGGGTAAGATGCTGGCTCGCTAGCCTTGAGGTTGGGTGTTCGATCCCTGCATTGGCCGAGAAAATCTGCTCAATTTTCCGGCGTGGTTTCCCCTTGTCAGTGATGCAGAACGGAAGGCCTGACAAGGACCGCTGTTTAGTCATTCGGATAGGATGAAAAACTGAGGTCCCGTGTACACATTGGCGTGCACATAAAAGATCCCTTGGCAGTGGGAATTTGATATATGAGTAGGCTTTAGCGCCGCTGCACGGGCAAAATTTCTCTCATAGCACACTGTATGACTTATGCCCGTCTTCCATTAGCCCAGGTTAGGTGCAGAAGAGTAGGACGTTAAACCCCATTTCATTTCATTTCAATGCTGACTGTGTGTTATGACAAATGTAATTATGTGAAGCATCTTACTTGATTCCTGCACCACCATCGTCCTTTGGAGGTTTCCAGGTGACTGTGGCACTGTCCTTACTGATATCTTTAACTCCCAATGGTCCTTCAGGTCTATTAGGCGGTCCTGTTGTAACAAAGATATCATGACAATTAATTATATTTAACAATCTGGTTTTTTTTTAAGAAAACATTATACAAATGCTACTTTGATCAATTTAGTTCTAACTCAGGCTCCATGCAGAATTACGATAGTTTCTTCAAATCTATACAACAAATAGATATAAACTCACGGTCTACATAAAGCAACACGCAGGTCTTACGGTCGATTTCTTAATGTTTTTCTAGATACGCATATAACAATACAATAAAGGAAAGGGATATGTCTGTCTTATTCAAACTATTAATCATGACTATTTTGTTTTTGTCATGACAGCAATGTCTCTGTGTACCCGCATTCAAACTATCATGAATTATTTTACTTATGTCTACTAATGTTTTTCGACTTATCTTATCAACACCTTACTATCCCTGGTCCTATGACGAAAACTGGGCTTCTGAAGTTGGAGTTCCTCTTGGTCTGTGAATGGATTACAAGAGTTCAGTGCCCTATTCACTCGCCTACTGCTGTCCCAGAAGGAAGCAAATGCTGTAGCATGTTATGATTGGCTGTATTGTCAACAAATGATACAAGGGATCATAAGAGTATGTACACCAGACATGTAAAAAATATAGTAAACATCAAAAGTAATTTTGTCAAAAGAAAGTATACTTTTTACTTACCAAGAACAACCACATTAATGACAGCTGAATCTTTACCATGTTTATTTTCAATGGTAATAATATATTCACCAGTATCTTTACGTACAGCTTGATCGTTATTTAAAACAGATGATTGTGGGCCAGATTTAATGGTCAAACCTTCTCTAGGTTCAATAGGCTCAGTTTCCTTTTTCTGCAATATAACATGGGCATAAATATTAAAGTAACATATAAATACATCTAAATCATGTTCTTAAATTCTAATGTTAAAGATATTGTCCGCATAGATACACCGAATTTACCACAATCAAACGCTCACTGACATCAACTTATAAATTCTCCCATATTTATCCAATATGCTGCATGGCACTTGAAGATAGATATTCCAGTGAATTTGTGGACAGTTGATCAATGGGGTTCATTGCAAGTTATAAGTATACTATATCTTAAACTTATCATCTGAAAGGAATATCTTTGGTGCAAATATCTTTAACATTTCAAAAAGAACTGGAGCAAGAAACGAACATTTATTGATGACAATATTAATGAAATAAACAGCACATATATCTTTCTGTAGATAATGTATATAAACAAATACAGCATCACTATAAAAAAGTGAGCATAGAAATAGACAGAATATATATATACATAAATGATAACAAAAAACATAGATACATATATTATTCATTTACTTGAATTGAATGTAGTACATAATAATATTCTTCTTTTAATGGTTTCATTTGTAAAAATTCAAAATTTAAACAAAAATGAGATTCAAATTGGTGAATTAGTTTGTTTTGCGACTATTATGAGATCTACACATGCAAATTGTTATTATATTAAAACTACATCTAATATTTAATTAAAAAAATATTTATGACTTATTTGTATGACCTGAAATGACTTCTGCTAATATTAATATAATGTGAGGTTAAAATATAAGAGGTCAGCAACCTAATGAACATTGAAAACTAGTCTGGTTCTAAATGACAGAAAAAAAATTCTAAGAGAAAAATAAAATAAATGAAGAGAATATGGATATGTAAAAGTTTTTTTTTCCAAACTGAAAATTCAATAAATTGCCAACAAGTGCTCTAATAATGAGGATGAATATCTACTGAACATACTGAACACTTGAGTTCGAGGGGAGGAAAATCTTACTCTTGGTTTTTTAACTAAAAGTGCAAATATTTGTATGAAGATGGTAATGTATGTAGTTTCTACATTAAAAAAAAAAATTTTATAAACCATGAAAACAAGAACACATACTGGCCCAGCAGACCAAACACAAACAGTTTAAATATAAACTAATTTCCCTCATTATATTTATGAATGATATTCAGATTGGTTTGGAAAGGGCAAGGTTTTCTACTTGAAAGACAGTTTCCTTTTCTCAAAAAACAGTCTCCATTTCCGTTAAGGATAGTTTCTATTTTTAGACTATTGGAATTAACTAACCATAATTACAATGATAATTTTATTGAAAGCAGTATCAAGTCTTTTATTATTAAAGCATTTATTAATAACAGCTTATTATATAGTTGTTTTAATTAATAATAGCTTATTATATAGCTGTTTAATTAATAATAGTATTATATAGCTGTTTAATTAATAACACATATTAAAATATTCAGTTGACCAACATGTATTAACACATATTATTAAACATACAAAGACACATAGACAAACAGAACATATAGTATTACATTGTGTTATATATTACAATAATAGCGTTACACATATCAATTACTTACTAGATTTCCCTCCTATAAATTTTACAGGTAATTTATTAGTCAACATATAAAATAAAATTTCACATCTATATTCTTTTGTTTGAATGACTTTATATTTAGAAATGTTATCAATAAAATTCAGCTTTTCCATGGGATACAAAATGTAGAAATACATAAAGAAATATTGTTCAGGTCTTCATTTAGAGGAAGTTCAGAAAAATTTCCATACTTAAATTAGCTTTTAAATGACTGATAAGTACTATATTTCCAGATCGAATTAACTGTTTTTCATACATTTTTAGCAAGATTCTTTCATTGTTATTAACCGAGATATTAACATTCTCAGTTCTAGACAACATCTTTTTGAGGTATAGAGACAAGATTTGATTCATTGAGATATATAGACAAGATTTTATTTCTTGAGATATATGGACAAGATCTAATTTCTTCAGATATATAGACAAGATCTCATTTCTTGAGACATAGACAAAATCTCATTTCTTGAGACATATAGACAAGTTCACTTTTTCTTGAGACACACAGACAAAATCTCAGACAAGATCCCATTATAATATGGACAAGATCTAGACAAGATCCCATTATAATATGGACAACATCTCTTGTTTACAAACCATCTCATTCACTGAGATATATAGTTAACAATATTGAGATCAGTGTGGGATCTTTACAAACAGATATCATTGAACAAAACACATTACAGGTAACATGATGTGAATGGGGGGGGGGGGGGCATAAACTGTAGTAAAATACATGTACCAATAGACTAAACAACAACAACAACAATAAACAAATACTTACATCATCCTGTAACAAACAATCAACAATGTTAAAAAATTGCTTATATTGTTATACACAAACAAATATACTTACCACAAACAAACAAACTGATAGACAATTCTACATTTACATAGTCAAAATACAAATTGCAGTGTTTTGTTTGATAACTTACACTCAAAAATTATACATTAATCGTAAATTTCATGTCAAAATCCTTATAAGACATATAGAAATAGATCTCACTAAAAATAAACACACTATATGGATATACTACTTCTGAATTTTATTGACATGCTACGTTTCAATACACATACAGGTATCGTTATCAAGTCAAACTACTTTGACTGTAGTCTACTGGTCAAATCAATAATTTATCTAAGGTGGGGTTTACCTATTTTCTTTTTTAACAAATGTACTGATATATTTTGGCACTGTTGTTACTTGAAATTATTTTATATTTAAATATTTTATGGCTCTGACATAATTTGACACAGAACATGTTGATGGTGCTTCAGGGCTTGTGCTGATATTTTACATAAAAGGAATCCAACACTTATGAAAGAAGATGCCACAAGATATACAGTGTACAATGTGTGACCTGTGACAGCAAAATTAGCCTGAAGGCCTTGTTTACAATAAAAAAAATATGAACAAAAATGTAAAAGTAGGCTGAATATATAAAAAGAAATAGTTTGCTTTACTTGTTATATCTAAACTTTTACCCTTTGTGTTATATCATCAAAAAGATATTTTAGCCTATTCTAATATTTTAGTTAATATGGTCAATGACTTCTGACTTGTTCTGCTGTCACGGTCATATATGCTTCATTAGACCTTGGCCTAATTATTATATTTTAAACATTTCTATATCAAAATATGAGTGTTACACAGACACATTTACTTACAATAGCCTTAAGTTCCCATTTAACAGATGGTAATGGTTCACCAACAAAATCAACTGGTAGATTTAATTTCTGTCCAACCTTAATCTTAATGTTCTGAGGAAGTGTTCGCTCATCAATTCTTGGTTTAACTGTATAAAACAAACATTTATAAAGACATAATTCAACACATGGTTCATTAATGGTAGCAATTGTTCATATTTATGTAGCAGGGTGTGCTGTGGCTTGTGTTTGTTCGTATAGGGACACACAGATTGCTCTGTTCTGTAGTGTATCAAATTTAAATATACTTCTTACTGACTCTGTCATGGGGAAATATATGGATTTGATGCTGGGGTTGTGGGCTTGATTCCCCACAGGAGTATCCTCGCTGTCACATTCATAAGGAATAATCCTAGCATAGAACTATTTACAGTTCATCATTTGTACTGATTAGTTTATCTATAAATTTAACAGTAGGAAGACGGACATATATTTTTCTATGTTGCTAACCTTTTCTAGATTTTGTAACAATAGGGCCAGAACATTCACTGAATGGTGATAAACCAGCCTTGTTTTTAGCTGCAACACGGAATTCATATTCTTTTCCTTCCACCAAACCATCTACTGTACCCTTCTCTTGTGTTCCTGGTACTTCTACCCCCTAAAATAATAAACAAAAGGTGAAATAATATTAGTTATCTCCCCTGACACATTTCTTTTAGAGTAATTTGATCACAAATAGTTGATCACACTATAAATAATGAATACATGTGTAATGATAAAATATATATTGTGAATAGATTCTATACTACTTAAGAACAAAATCTAAAAATATTTCATCATTGCATAATCAACTAAACCATTGTCGAATTATCTCCCTTTATATTACAAACATCAATATTTTAAAATGGAAAACTTTTGCATTTCAAGACAACACTCACCTTTTTCCAGTCACCTTTGCCCTTCTCTCTGTATTCAATATGATAAGCCTGGATAGGGGCACCACCATCATCCTTAGGTGGATCCCAACCAACTTCAACATAGTCTTTGTCATAGTCTAGAATGGATGGCACACCAGGTGCATCGGATGGATCTAAATATTATATAAGATACATAAAAACAGGAATACTAAGATACAAAAAAACATCTAAGTAATATTAAGATCTTTACACAACTTTTAAAAATCATCAATGAACTTAAATAAGTATAAATTGTATCGATTTGTGAAATTTTATATCACTGTTTCCTTACCCCAGGGATCTTTAGCCAAGATTTCACCATCAGTTTCTAATGGGTCACCAACACCAAACTCGTTTACAGCAGAAACGCGGAAGGCATATTTATGACCTGTAGTAAGATCACTAACATCTACTTCTAAATCTTCAGCATCTGTTTCACAAACTTTCTCCCATTTACCAGTAGCTGTGTCTTGTTTCTCTACCACATAGCCAGTAATGGGTGAACCACCATCGTTTGTTGGTTTATCCCACATCAATGCACATCTTTCAGCAAAGATATCCATAACATCTAATGGACCCTTGGGTCGACCAGGTTTATCTGAAAAAAACAACACAATTTAAAAATCGTGTAGAAAATTAGGACTTTCATGTCATTTTATCTTTTAATAATCTACAAATTCAAGAAAAATCATTTATAGATATCAAATCTATTCATAAATTTGATTTCAAAATCTTTTATTTTTATCTTAAATCGAGATAACCTACCAACAACAACAACTTTGATAGGAACTTTGTCTGTGCCAGCTTCGTTCTTCAAAGTGAGTTCATAGGTACCAGTATCTGTACATTCAGCAAAAGGAATAACCAGTTTAGCATTCCTTGGTGTAGTCTGCATATCGATATCAGCAGGACTGATGTCAGTACCGTCCTTCTTCCATGTGGCATCAGGTTGTGGAGCACCTGAAACAAATATCAGGATTAAATTTAAAGTCTGCTCTCAATATATTAATATATGTAATTTATCTAATTTCAAATATATCTAATACAGTATATGTTAATCTTCAGGCTTTTGATCATATTGATCTAATTCAAAAAAATTCCAATAAACACATTAAACATCTGAGGTTCCTTCATATGTGATTTCAAATATATCTAATATATATGTTAAACTTCAGGTAATTTATCTTAATTCAAAATTGTGATGAATTAGTGTTAAACAACATGAAATTGTTCAATTCTTTATATAAAGATAAGAGACAACTTCAGATGCTATATTCCATCATAAGAACAGAAACTACCTTACCAATAAATGGTATGTCGATATCAATTCTTTCACCTTTCTTCACTTTGATTTCCTTTGGTACATCACCTAATGAAATCTTGGGTGGTTTGGGCACTAAATAAAAAGAGCACATTTCAAACATAATTAATAATATACACTGAACTTTACTACCATGTGTCATTCATTTCTGGATCAGAATCATTCAATTCCATACCATAACACTGATATCTTGGGTTCTTCATATAATCAAATACGGTATCCAAATGTTTGCAATAAATTGCAACAATTGATGCATCAAGAATACTAAAATTTTCATATTAGATGAACTTTACTTAATCACACTATGTTAAATTTTAAAATAAGAATAAAGTTACCAAAGGAGTGTTTGCAGCTTTTACCTTTCAGAACTGAGTAAAATCATTAAGTGCTGTACTTACGTTCTTCTACAGTGAGTTTACATTTGGTCGGTCTTTCACCAATTCTTAACATATATTCACCCTGATCTTCAAACTTAGCATTCTTTATAGTCAATTTATACGATTCTCCTTTCTGGCTTACTTCATGTCTGTAATATTAATGTATGAATGTTCAGATTGACAGTATACTTTATAGTTAGCATTGCTTGAGTAATAAAAACATACTAGTATAAAGGAAATAACAAACGGGAAAAAATAATACTGTGACAATCTAAAGACAAGAAGTGTGTGGTGTTCTTGTTCTTTACCATGTGGCAACTTCATATTGTTGGGTTCAGTGCCGTTTAAATCTGTAGTATACCACTGCCTTAGAAACTGCATCTTCAATAGAAGGCTTGGTCTAGCTTTAATTGCGTACATCTTATCAAAGCCATCACGTAATACACTACTTCGATTGGGTACAAGCCCAGCTTGTGTGCCAATCGGATTCCTCAATCATCATGAATACCAAGTTTGGTACTTTCAAGCTAAAATTTCTACCTATGATAATCGAGTTGCAAAGTTCAAGGTTCATTGAATAACAAAGTTTCCGTGGAGGGCGCCATGTCACAACCTCTGATTGGACATTACTGTTCTCGCGTCTGTAGATAATGAAGCTATAAGTTTGGGAATTGTGAAGAAATCTACCAAATCTCAATCGTTACCTTACGAACAAGCAGTAAATGGCAAATCGTCTTAGATGTGACATAAAAGTTTTACCTTGCACCTGGTTCAAATGGTTTGCCATCTTTAAACCATTTATGTGGATCTTTATGTGTATTGATAGCTTTACATTCCATTACACAGTTAGCATTCTCCTTTACTTTAAGATCAGTTAATTTCTTCATAAACCTAATATCAGCTGAAATAGGTTTTAAAAATGGTGTTTACATTCACACAAACTAATTCACTTTGGGGGTAAAATAATGTTACATTACTCTTAATTCAATAATACATGACAAACCAGTGAAGAATAATGATCATATTTCAATATAAACCAAATAGTAGGAAAATTTAAGGAGACATGTGGTATCTCTACGTGCTAGCAAATAGTTACTTTTAAAAAAAACCCTATTAAATGGACAACAGTTCAGAGATATTTCAAATGTCAAAACCATATTCTATTTGAATATAAAGACTGTTGTTATTATGTAATCAAGCATGTCTACCAGTAAGTATAAAGAGACATACATGTAGATTGAGTTGGCTTGCAATTGAGATGGCAGTGTGAAAACAACAGTAAACATAAAATGACCATAACTTCACTAACAATAAAATCAATGAATAAAAAAACTTACGTCCAACAAAGAGATCAGCAGCTGTTTCTTGACCCAACATTTTACAACTATATTTACCATCATCTTTAATATTACAGTTCTTAATCACAAGACGGCGTTTCAGATTATCTTTAACAAACTCATACTTTCCACCAGATTTAAGTTCCTGACAGAAATAATACAATCATACATATATATCTATATGTTATGTAATTCATTTTAGTAATAATATGTCATTAATAACATTAATTCTGACAAAAATTTAGTTCTTCATGCATAAATTAGTCATATTTTTCATCCATGTTTGTTAAGTATTCCCATATTAAGTGTTATTAGCAATCAATATTATTATTAACATTTACAGTTTAAAATCTTTTTTTGTGTACATGCTTTTATATTATTTCATTAAATTCAACAAAACATGTAGTTAGACATTCCAAATCATTTTCAATTAAATATCCATAGATTCATTATTATTAAACAATTATAGACTATGCAAACAAAAATCATCAAAATAGTTCAAGAATTCACACGAATGCCGCAAAATCTTGGTAAAATCTTTTGTAGTTAAAACAAGTATGACAGTACTTTATGGACCAGGAACTGAGCATGATGCCACCACAGCCATCTTGAAATTGCGACATCATTTAAAAAATGTAAACCTGTCAATCAAAACACAATTATCCAAGGGACAAATTTCATGTCAATCATACTTGAACTGGCAGAGACTAAGGCTTTTTTTCAAAGATCGTAATTCTTTAAAAGAAGAGAAAGAAATGTAGCATTTGGGTTCAATTCCTGATCCAAAAAAGCAAAAGTTTAAAATAACCATTCCAGCTAGTTATTATTCAATGATTTTTTATATATATTTTTTATTTATCTTACTATTTTTCCTCCACTTCATGCTGAAAAGGGTAGGGTAAACAGCAGTTTATGAGACACACACACCAAACCAAACTGGTACTGTAATTACATGCACAATAAAAAGGATTAATTGGATTAAAGGATATTATCCTACTAAACTTCAGTCAAACTACCGTTTACAGGGAAAGATCATAAAAGTAGCTATCTGTCTATTTCTAGATGATCCATTTGTCCCCGTTTAATCTTGCAATTTTTCCCAAAAACAGTGAGGCATATGAACATGTTTAAAAACATGTAGATAACAAAAAATAAATATTATTCTCAATCCACATTTGTTCAATTTTATGATATTTCCTCAAGTTCACATGACACTGTAACAAGTACCGGGTACGTGTTCTTAACGGCCAGATTAAATGCAAACCATGCAGAAAAAATGCACTGTAATTGATAAGGGATTAATATTTTGACATTAATAGTCAAAACTAGACATGCAAATATGTTTGTCTGAATCAAAAACACAATCATTATGGTGTTTAAATCTAAAACAAGTGTTGTCTATCAACCAATCAGTGTGATAAGGTTGGAAAAGTCTGGAATGCTAAAATGGTTGCCCATCATCAAAAAACTCTACAGAAAAACTGACAACCAGGGTTGTACCTGCTCATGGAGATTTACTTCCACAATTTGACCTGATTCTGTCTGTAAATGTCACCCAAATTCAATTTTAAAAAACAAATAATTATCATAAATTGAAGAATGATTCAAATTATTATTAGTCTTTTCTCATTTTTTTTTTTTTTTTTAGCAATATTTAAAAAACAGAGTATGATTGTTTTATTTATAATAATTACAAGTGGACCAGAGATACATTCCATATCAACTAAGCACGCTAACAGTAAAGCTGATGACCCCTGCCACTGCCAAGTCAAAATTTCCCTCATAGCAAACTGTATGGCATTTGACAAGCTTCATTAGCCCAGTCAGTTTGTTTGTTCGTTTCCACCATGGGGGATATTGTAGACAAGCCCAGTCAGTGTACATGAATCTTTTTATAGATCATCGAGCAATCAAATTATTAATCACTCTGGTTAAGATATCAAACTTAGTTCTGGTATTTCATCACTCTCATCAATTATAATTTTATTGTGAAGTAATTAAAATAATTTAATGAATGATGATAATTGATTAATTGTTCTTATCTTAACCCTGGAAATAAATGAGAGGAGAGAAAAGGTTTTTACCTTGTCATCACGATACCATGTGACTTCTGCTTCTGGGTCACTGACATCACACTCAAAAATGGCCTTTTCTCTTTCTACAGCCTCAACATCTTCTAGTTTCTTCATGAACTCCCATTCAGGATCTAATGGAAATGAACAGAATAAATTTCTTAATGAAGACACAAACTATAGGGGGTTCTTCTTTGGAATGAAATCCTCATGAACAGCAATAATTGAGTAAACATCCAATATTGGGCAACAGCATACATCAATAGAATATGAAATAATATCCTCCAACAAACTCCCATTTCACAAAGCATAAGTAAGACATGTGTTCACAAAAATCCAAATCTTTAGCAAAATTATATACGTACATATAAGACTGGACAAATCAATTCAAACTCACTCCATTGCAACTCAATGAATTTGAAAGAGTCCAAACTTTGTGGATGGAAGGAATAATTTTGAATTCCTTCAAACCATCGATATCTTACCTTTAACAACAACATTAGACTTGGTTTCTGATGTTCCACATTTACATGAATAATCACCAGCATCTTCAGGCAAGCAATCTATAATTCTTAAAATACAACGATTTTCACGACGTTGAATTTCATACTTTCCAGGTGTGTACTGAAAAAAATAAAATTTGACAAATATTTGAGCAACAACATCTTAAACAAATCAGATAATAAATGATAACAGAATAATCCTCCTATTCCTAAGAACAATCTGCAGAAGTGATAGATGCATTATGTAAGAGTTAAATGCTATATGAATTATTATGTAGTCATTTATTCACATGACAACTTGATAGTCAACTCTTTAGAGCATCGGATGGTCGAGATATTGAGTGGATTAGAACACCTGACCATTAATAATTTAATGTGAAAATGGATAATAAAAACTTTGTTTATTATCATAGTAATGGTACTTGACAATTAGGACAATTTAGGTCAAAACTTCAAGCACTCATAAATTTGCTCAGAATAAAGTAATTTGACAGAAATTTCCCAATATATTCATTTTTCTTTGTAGCAAGAACAACCAGCTCTTTATCTAAATCTTACATACCAGTAATGCATCGTTTAATGTTATTGACTAGTTTAGATAAAACCTTCCACATGGGTAAATGCAACCATTTTTGAAAGAAACTCTTTATTTTAACTATTATATTGCACAACGTAAATAGCAATTCAGAACAGTATGTAGAAGTTATCTTATCACAGGCCTTATTCATTGTGAGGCCACAATATTTATTGCTTTTGTTAAAGAGTGGTTGGTTATTTATTTCTTTATAATCCTCTATTCACATATTGTACAGTGAAAAGATTATAAAGGAATAAATCATATATCCCTAACCTACTTTGTTTACCCTGGCAACCACCTTGACAATAGCTTACTCGATACATTAAAAAACATATCATGAAAAGTTGACAATCTTATTTTTGTGTGTTTTATCACAAAACCAGAAATTATTCTTAATATGAAGTCTGAATAATGTAGCCTTTAATATATACAAAAAGAAGTGCTTTCAAATAGTTGGTCATGTTTCGACAATTCAGAGAAAACAGCTTGGTATCTCAACCTAAACCACAAGTTCAAACAGTAAGTAGTCAGTTTTACCTTTTGTACAAGACAGAAAACATAGCTTAGTATAATATACCATCTTAATGTTTATTGTAAATGCGCAATATAACTAACATTCATATTATAAATGTCTAAAATCGAATCTCAATTTTGTTTTGTATCTATCTTGAGCTCATCTTTACATCTTAGATGACAATAATGTAAATGGTGTTAAATATTAACACTATAGAGGCAAGGATTCGTTGACTAAATGTCAATGGCTGCATTCACAGTAGTGATATCATAGAAAGCTATTTCCAAAGTTTATTTGTAGTTTTTTCTAATTGATTTTATACACTTTTTACATAAAACAAACAATGTGTTTGTATTTAATTTGGCATCCAAAGCATGTCTGTAGTAATTCTTCAAGAGAGCCATAATTATTAGAGTGTTAGAGTTTTGTGTATAACCAACCTATGTGTATCAAAGCTTTAAGTTAATCAATCTATGTGTATAATTAACATATGTGTGTATAATTAACACATGTGTATTAGACATTTGTGTATAATCTAACTGTCTATGTGTATTAGAGCTTTGTATATTAAGTATATTATAACTTTGTGTGTAATCAAACTTAAGTATATTATATAACTGGGTATATAACCAATTCAGCTGTAGCGCTTCGACCTTAATCCACGATTTAATGAACACCGTTGGATTAAGTAGAATAGTGAAGTAAGAGGGGGCTACGATAAGACGAGCTCGGCATCAAAACACTAAACTACATAGGGGATATACACCAAAGTAGCGGGCTAGTGGAGTAAGGGAGGGCCACGGTAAGACGGGCTCGGCATCTAAACACTAATCCACTAGAAAAACACCAAACCTACAAAGTGGGATAAGTGGAGTAAGGGGAGGCCACGATAAGACGGGCCTGGCACCTAAACACTATACCTCAAAAGATGACTTCTACCAATCCAGAGACGAGACACATATATGTCTACATAAATGCTGTCCCTACAGATCAACTACCAAACAATATGTGTTTTATTAAATAAAGGGAAGAACTTCTCACTAAACCTATTCCATGGTTCAAGGCCGCAAATGGAAAGATTGCAAAATCATATTCTAAAAACAGGAAGAAGCCTCGGCTCTCCTATGTCTTGTCTGCGATATCACTTCTGTGGAAGCGGACGTTAAAACATCAGGTAGTAGTAGTAGCGCTTCGACCTCTAACTGGCCAGTCACCTCTGGCTTGCAGCTGTGATCCCTGGTGTGAGCATATGTGGCATAGAGATAGGGGCGCCTTCTCAACCTCGTGGGTTTCCTCCGGGCACTCCAGTTTCCTCCCACAGGGAAGACCCCTGCACATGCGCTAAGATAATAAAAATGAAAATTAAGACTTGTCTGCGATATCACCTTCGGTGGAAGCGGACGTTAAACGCTAAGAAGAGAGAATTCAGCTGTACCTATTACAGCTAGTAATGTAATAATTAATCTATGTATACTTATGCATATAAAGTTGGTGTGATAAATCAAGGTATTAAAAAAAAGAAAATCTGTATAAGAGATGTCAATATGCCTTTGAATTTCCAAAAAGGAATATGTTTTTATATTCTTAAAATATTTGCTTTTTTCAGACCCACGATGACCTTGTCAAAATACACAAAGATGACTACAGCAGTGATGAAGAATTTGCATATGCAGATGTGGATTTACAAAATTTGGTGGGAAAACAAATTATCATGTGGTCACACAAAATGCCTGAAACCCTTGCTCTCTATACTCCGCTGGCTGGAGATAATTTACTGAGAATGGCTACTTTTGCTATATCTAGTCTCCAATACGACAGACATAAAGAAAAACTTATGGTGCTCAAACCAAAACGGAAAAGACCGGTAAACATTTTGGATATCTATCGTGTGAAACATGGTTCTTGTATTTTCATTGTGCCAAAGTGCGATCCAACAATAACGCTAGAAGCCAAACAACTGAATGCCAAATTCGATCTGGTTCTCAGTGTAGCCACAACTGTCGGAGAACTCAAACAATTTTTACACAATCAGAAAGGCTACCCGACAGATAGAATAGAACTTCTTTATAAAGATACACCATTAGTTAATACCAGACATTTATTTGAATATAAAATAGGTCATAAATCACGCTTGTTTGTAATGTTACATCTTTACTATGATATATTAGTTCACGTCGAATGTTTCTGGGGTCAGACATACCATATTTACGTTGATCCGTGCATGACAAGTACAAACATTATATATACCGTTTTAAAGAGAACGGTAGGTCCCGACATTAAAAATGTGATGGCCCTGTTTGAGCTGTATTTACCCAAACACACTTTAGTGGTATATCATAAAAAGAATCCAATGAAATGGCATGAATGTTTAGGAATGTACCAAATTAAAGATGGCAGTACCCTTACTGTAACAACAGTCGGAATGTTCAACAAATTAGCGTTACAGACAATTCCTGTTACTATGGATGATGGTGTGACCAATACAGTATCTGTATCTCAGTTTGACTGCTGGTCTACAGTGGCACTGAAAATTCATGGAATAACGAGATTGCCAATGAACCTTATACGCTTGTATAAATCTAGAAAGGAAATTGATTTTTCAGAAACAGTTGGAGGTATGTGGAATGGCGGTATTGGACCCCACATCATGGCCTCCATATCGCAAGCCCAGATTGGTCCGGATACACTTTATGGTGTGGAACTTAATATCATTCTTGGTACTGGAATATCAGAAGTCATCAGATGTGCTGCTACCCGAAAAATCAAAACTGTCAAAAAAAGACTACAAGACATGGGTGTTCCAAATGCTTCTGTATATGATATATATGCAGATGGCACAAAACTTCCAAACGATGGAAAAATAGCAGACGTATTGGATGATACTAGGGTACCATTAAATTTAAAGTTAAAGAGTTACCCAATTTTTATCCACTCTCCAAAAACAATTATTTACAAAATGTTTGCCCATGCTCATGAAAGTTTGGCAACTTTTAAAGTTCGAATTCAAATGAAAACTGGCTTGTCAATCAAACATTATGATTTACTGATATCTGGAGAATTGATAACAGCAGGTGATGATACCCCTGTCTTTGATACAAACATTGCCATTAAAACATCCATATTTCTCATTCCAAAGGAAAAATGTAATACTTTTATTGTGATAGCTAACGATTGGCTGATCAAACTCAAAATACCCACAAATCCCATCTATAAACAAATAAAGGACATTTTGTGGAAAGAAGCGCAGATTCCTGACGGCAGTCTCTATTCGATAACAACCTTCTTACTCTGGTTTTATCAAAAAACTGATAAAAGAAAAGAACAAAATTCAAAGTCTAGGAAAATGTACGATCCTCTTGCAATTGAGGGTCCACAAGCCACAATGAGGCAGCCTGAATACCAAGATTATCAAGTGAAAGAACTACGACAAGATAAACATAATAAGTCATTAATTGTAGTCCACGGTGGCAAAAACCCACCCAAAAGTACATTTCCTTACAAACCTGGTGTTATTGACATGGATACAGCTGCTTTACTTTCACTTCGACAGTAAATTGTGCCAGAAAAATAGGATTATATATGTGACTGAGAATAATTTTGGCTTAGAAATAACAATACAATGTGTATCTTTCTTACTAATGAACTAATTATAAGGTAATTGTTCAAAACAGGTTTGAAATCAATGTTTTATTTTATGTTTTAATTAATGATTTATTTAATGTAAGTATTAATACTATGTCTTTCATTGCTATTTTATACTCATCAGATCTCCAAATTAAAATAAATATATATAGTAACAGGTTATAGCAGGGATCTTGTACATACAAAATTTACGATTTGCGTCTATAATTAGTTTCACATCGATAATTTTATTCGAAAAAAATAAGTATCATTCGAGAATTTGAGAAGTATTTATTTTGCTTCCATTTAATAAAATTAAACCTGTTTATTTAGTCTCTGTGTGTAGAAAAGATGTAAACCAGTTTAGAACCGCATAACAAAATAATATACCAATTATTCAATCTGATTAAAATACACATCTTTATTTTGTTTGTTTTTTTTTATATTTTCAAAAGGGTCATCATATGAGCAGCATTTGACCATATGACTTCAGTCATTTGATTAACCAATCAACAGTTTTGTTTCAAGTGGGTATTCGGAAATACAACTTTTGCTATTATTTCTTTTCTATAACTGTGAATGTCTTCCCACAGATCATTTCATTGGCGAATCCCACATTTCAACCAGAACGAAGGTTACTTAATAAATCTCCCAGATCCTAGTGTAGTAAAGGCAAGCAAAACTAAATTTTGAAATTTAGAAAAATGAAAAGAAATGTTATCTGCATTTTAATCAGAGTGTAATTTTGGAATTTGGCAGCCATTCAGGGTAGAAATATATTCTCAAAGAAGACAGTTCTCTGTAATTGAACATTTGCAAGAACAGTTTATCATAACGTAGATTTTTTGGAGCATTCACGCTAAATCATTTTTCTTATTTTCTTACAAGAGTATTTAGACAAATTATTTAATAATATAATACTGTAAGATATTTACCTCCAACAATTCATCTCCTTTGTACCATTTAACACGAGCTCTAGTATCAGACACGAAACACTCCAACATACAAACTTTATTCTTAACACAGTCATGTATGTCTGGTAGTTTCTGGGTGAAGTAATATTCTGGTTCCTTGGCTACAAAAGAAAAGCATTTGTTTAAGAATCAGTTTTACATACAATTATCTATAACACATGATGAAATTATAAGGAATACAACTTAAATATACCTAGAACCTTAACAGAGAGAATTATATACGCACAAAGTCATGCTTTAGACATTTGTAATGATTGGCAAAAGTGTATGGTAGTCAACAGGCTCTGCCACACCAAACCAAATATCTTTTAGCTAAGCCTTTGCATGAGTCATTCCTACTTCTGGGGGACATTTTACAAATTACTGTGAAGAAGTTATTAATTTAGCCAGTATCACAAATATGTATCTCATGATGATACAGAGTTAAGTGTTTCTGAATATTAATATTTTTACAATTAAAGTATTTGACACTCAGAATTCAGAAATCATCAATATCTTTTGATTGTGTATCATCACTCATTTACAGTGCTTGACACAAACATCGTATTCAAATAGGAGAGAGAGAGAAATGGGTTAAACGTTCACTTGACACAAACTAGGTCATTTCCGGACTAACATAGTTTTTAATTTTATTTCAATAATTTGCTTGCACGTAGGTGTCTTTAGCAGTGGGAGGAAACTGGAGGACCCGGAGAAAACACACAAGGTTGGACATGCAACCCTACTCCTTGCCACGTACAGCCGGGATTCAAAACCACATCAGTTGACTCAATGACAGGCTTTATGATACAGCGCCCAAATGCTAACCATTCAGCCATCGAACCCCGCAAAATAAAATAAGACTTGAAATAATATAAATTTTGATTTATGAAGATAGAACCGTATGTAAGAATCTGGTTAGTATGGGCATTATTTACCTTCAACATAAAGCCAAGCTGATGTCGAGATCTTGTTACATTGGCAAGTATATTTTCCACCATCTTCTAGTTTGACATTATTGATAGTAAGGATAACTTTGTTATCTTCCAGTTCAAAATGATGCTTGTGACTGTGGAAAATCTCCATTTTATTTTTGAACCATTTTACTTTGGGATTTCCCTTGCAGAAGACACACTCCATTTTGATCTTCTTAGTGCCTTCCAAAGTCTTCTGATCTTCAAGATCTTCAAAAAATGTTTCCACTTCCTATTTTTGATGTGAAAAAATTCATTATTAATATGATAGTGAGTAAAACAAGGGGAAAAGAATTGAAAAAAAATTAGTTGGGTTTTAAATCTAATCTATCAATCGAATTGATCTTCACTAGTCCTTTAAATCGTATACCAGTGTTCAGTATTGGTATCAATGTCCACACTTTTTTCTTAGATATTAGATATCTTAATCAAATTAATGTATAATCAGATAGGCATAATAATAAAGACTGTTACAATGAATACAGAATACGAGATACTCATATACAAAATATCTTTAAAACATAAGAAGATACACTGTCATAAAATCAAATTCTATTATATACTGGGAAAAGTGATATGGTATAAAAATCATAGTTCAAGTGTGATAAATTTGCCAAAGGAAACGACATGCATAACAAAAAGTAACATGTCCATAGCTTTAAAAATTAACCATGCTAAATACTAAATCCTTTTTGAACCAGTATAAACAAACCATTTCAAGAGACATTATGCGAGAGTCTTCTGGCTTTGAATGTTATATAAATTATTATTTAGATATTCATTTGCATGACAAGCCAATAATCAACACTCTAGGCCATCGAATTGCTTGGATATTGGGTGGATAAGGCACAAAAAAAAATCGAAAATGCATGACTTTATTCATAGAGATTATTGATAAAAGTATTCACAGCCCTCTATTCTTACATAATAAAAGTCTTATTTGGATTAAAAGAAATACAAATTTAATTCAAATTTACTTGCATCAGCCGTCTGAAACCTGATGAAACAACCCATTTATATAATGTATATATTCACTAAGAATAAACTAATTTGACTGAAATTTTATAGCAAGAACGACAAGCTCATTTTCTAAATCTTGCATAATGTCCTCTCCAATTGTATTTATTTAAAATCTAAAACATTCTCAAACTCCATTTCATTTCAGTTTTTATATCCACCACTTGACAAGAGCCATTGCCCAAATTTTAAGCAAACAGATTCACACTGAGTAGCTAAGTTAGAATAGATCAATTTGAATATTTTTTTGATCCCAACTTTGGGTATTGAACTTGATATTTAACTTTTATTCTGATGTTGTAGCTTTAATAATCTCAAAATAAATAAAATAATGAAGTGTGGCTAAATGTGCTGGAGCATAATATACAATAGATAACCGCTATTTCTCACCAAAGTAAGATACTGTAACATGCAACAAGCACAATAATAAAAGCATATTTTCTACCATAGATAAGTGGAAATAAATGATTTATATAGAAAGGTGGTGGTGGGACTATAAAACACTTACCACTGGTGAATTTATTGAACATTATCTGTTAGGGATTATTATATAAAATATAATGATTTGTTTTGGATTTTATGTTAAGAGAAAATGTTACCATGATTGCCTGGAGCTTAACCAAACCTCATGAAATTCAAACTTTTTGAACTAGTGTGATAATAGAGATGGAGACATTTCAGAGACATTACAACATTTTATAATTTCAAAAGTATTGATATGTTTGCATAAGCTCCAGACAAAGTGAGAAAGAAAAGTGACATACATGAAAACGTTGTGTGCAAAATGAATTGAAAAAGACAATAGGTGTATTGTTATGTTTTTGTTATGTTACCATAGTTACTACTAAGCCAGGTTACATTCCATTAGAAACTTGTAGCCAGGTAAGAAAAGTAGACATCTAACGCTATTATTATTATTATATATTATTAATACATTTCTGGTTAGAAATTTAAACAAAGGTTGTTTAGGTAATTGATTTTTTTTTATATTAAGCAGTTTTTGTTAGCATGAATCATTAAAAGGGTTGTTTAGAATTTATTCTCTACCTCCTTCTTTTTCTTAGCTTTTTGAAGCGTGGGCCAATCAGGAATACAATCTGCTAAAGAAGTTCTGCGCTGTTGCATTGAAGAACGTCGTTGCTGCTGTTCAAGAGCTTCTAACTGATCAGCATTCAGAGCTTTGACGTCTGTTGGCTCAATGGAGGCTCTACGTTGCTCTATCTTCTTTTCCTTATTACATTAATTAAATTCAGAGTTAAAATAATGATACATATCTTAATGTTCGCATTGACCGCATCTGCCTTAAAACCATTTGCTAAAAGTATTAATTTGTTAGTATTATTTTTAATAGTAATACTTGTTTGTGCAGTGTGTCCTATTATGTATGTACAACCTGAGCCCTATGTCTGTTTTTTTTTAAGGCCTTACATAATGAAAATATCTCTCTAAGTTAGATATCTATGTAAAACACAAAACCAAAAAATCTATCTAATCTTCACACCTCTGAAATAAATCATGTCAACTATTTCAATAAATAACAAAAGTGTCATACACCACACTGCAAAAGGCAATAATCTACCATATTTCCTTTTAACAAAAGATAAGATGACATCATTCCAATAAAAAAGTTCTTGTTTTTTTATTTTTTTGTTTCTGATTTGATCAGAATGACAATTTTGTCTTGGTTTCATCTTATCTCTTGTAATAAAGAAACTGTGCTACAGTATATATTGGAAATATAATATATAACTTATTTCAGAAAAGCTGTATGCAATATGCAAAACCCTAACAATTTCAGCAAGACATGCCTTTTGCAGAGTTGCTGAAGCCTCCAATTCTGCCTTGGTGCTATCCCGTGATGCCCGTTTATATTCTCCACGAGTCACTTCTGTGCGTCCAATCTTAAGATTAAAAATTGAAGTTGTAAATTAATAAATATACATAATATACTAAACATATTGACCCTAGTCTCTCATTGTCCTAGTTCAGAGATTTATTTTAGTTCCATTGTAGATAAACACTGATATGTCCCAGTCAAGATAATGATTAGAAATTAATTTAAGTTAATAGTTGGGTAATGTCTGAAAAATTGAACAAACTGTTTTATAAAATGTTGAAAATTTATGCTTTCACATCATTACATAAGTCCAATTGCATTCAGAATGTGAATATAAAGTTCAGTTAGTCACTGAATTTGAAATATATGATTTAGACAATGTGAATGTAGATTTCTGTATCCAAATACATAATGTGAATATAAAACACCATATTCAGTTGCAAACAGAATGTGAATTAAAAGTTCTGTATTCAGTTGCTTACAGAATGTGAATATTAAGTTCTGCATTCAGTTGCTTACATAATGTGAATTAAAAGTTCTGTATTCAGTTGCTTATATAATGTGAAAATAAAGTTCAGTTGCTTACAGAATGTGAATATAAAGTTCAGTATTTAGTTACTTATGGATCACGAAAATAAAGTTCAGTTGCTTACAGAATGTGAATATAAAGTTCAGTTGCTTACATAATGTGTTTGTAATACTCAGGTGCTTACATAATGTGAATATAAAGTTCACTTACTTACAGAATGAGGATACACAAATTCAGCATTTCACACAAGGTGAATTATGGATGTATTGTCAAGATTTCCCCCAATTCATTAGGGTGGTCATCATATTTTCAAGCAGGAGTTAATTATTGCTAACCATAATCTTTGAGTGATATTTAGTGACCAGGAAATACATTAAATAACAATCACTAGTTAATCATTTTACCATGTATATTTTATAAGAAAATCATGTAATAGAAAGGTATCTCTTAAAAAACAGAGAATAAAATACCTTTTCTTCTTCACTGTCACTTCCTTCAGGCACTTTCTTCAAGTTCTTTTTCATCACTTCAATTTGAGACAAACGACGTCCTTTTTTGTCAACTAAAAGGTAAAAATATAAAAAATATAGATATTTTACTGTAATGAAACAGATTCATTAGATTTATCTTTTTTAAAATGATGATTTCCAGTATGATAGTAATGAATGTAACATTAGAAGATGCGTAAATTTGTGTATTTCCAATGAATTGAAGTTGAACGATACTAGAAAACTACATTTTGAGGGGCCAAATACGTTAATCATAACTTTGGGCAAGCATATGAGTTTGGTTGGAAGCTACAGTTTGACAAGAGAAAAAAACCCAAGAAATGATTTATTCAGCTTGTAGATATGAAAACCCCAACTCATATACTGGTAATACACAGTTTACTACTCCAATGTTACAAGACAGACTTACCAAGGAACATGAATAGACAAACATAGACCGATTGACAAAGAAATAAGATAGCGATACACGAACATAATGATTTAATAAATGACAAGATGAAAAACATTATAATACAAATAATTTATACAAACAATTCATAGAATATATATTCTTCATTAAAGAAAACATTTTCCACACACAATTATATAAAACAAAACATTCTTTCTTCATTTCCTTAACAAAAATTTGTGTAGAATCATTTGAAACAGCCTAATGTCACTTTATCTTTTATCATTACCTAATATTATAAATTATGTAATTATGTTAATTACATTATGTATCTAGCTACATGTGTCTCAAGGATTAGGCTACTGATTACTGGTAACACTACTGCTGTAGTCAGCCTATTGCTAACTATGGAAATTGTATTATTAGAAGCATGAATTAACTTCTATAAGATGAAATTATATTAATTCCGGATTCTATGGTACAATATGACAACATGAAATATACACAAATGTACATGTATTACATTAAACATACACAACTTAAAATATATATGTATTACAGAGATAAAGTATTAAAAGAAATTATTACAATCATAAGAGAAAGTCTTTATTAATTGTTACTGAATGACAAAAGAGATTAACATTGTTTGCAGTTAATTTATTTGTGATGCTCTGGTATTTAAATACACATACTCATACACTGGGGAGCTATGGGAGGGCTTAGCCGCCCAAAATTCGATTTAGACCCCCCAAATATTTCGTCAACAATAATGATTTCTTAGGAGTGTTCTTAGCCGGCCACATCCTCAGCCCCTCCAAAAGATTCTGTAGCCCCACCAAATTTTATGAGCTGGCTACGGGCCCTGACATGTAGTGCATGCCGGTAGTTCTTTTAAACACCATCAATAATTCAAGAGTTGTTCCCCATTAATGTGCTTTCACTGCTTTGTTTAAATGCAACAGTTCAAACGTCCAATTGAATATAAACTATAGGGAATGTAAAATCTCTTTAAATCAACATCTAAAAATGTCTGTAATACTGAGTTAGGTTGAATAAATTTTGTGTGTGAAAACTAGCACATTAATCTTTTGTCATTCTTATAGGAAGACAGGTGAGGATATTGATCAGTGAAGAGTTTTCAGTCATGCCATTTCCAGCCATCCAAAATAGATAACAGTAGAATGTTATATAACATATAGAGATAGAAGCTGAAAGAAATTTATCTAAAGAAAGAAATATTAATATTGAGATTTATAAGGCCAATGAAATGCTATATTATAAATCTAAACGCACATAACATATAGATTAACACATAAACAATATACATAAAAACAAACAGACAAAGAAAGACGTAAACAATTAGGATCTACTCTTTAGTGATTATTACAACATTAGATATTAATAAAAGATCAACGATAGTGTATACTTGTTAGTTTCTAGCTGAAAATTTTAGGTATTTCTGCATCAAATTTGAAAAATTCATCTTATTTTGTAATGCATTTATCTTTTTTGGTGTTATCATTAAACCCACCAACAAAATATCAAAAACTGCCAGAATGAAAAAGAGCTTAGATTTTTTGAAAATGCAAAATTCTTGCCATTTTACCAGCTAGAAGTTAGTATTCCTACACTGTTATTTTTGTGTTCCAAAGAAACCCAGAGTAAATGAAGGCCTATTTACTACTACAGTACTAATATCTTTCATTTTTATTTCTAAAGAGAAAATTATCCTAGTGAGCAGAGTACAATGATTGGCAAATCCTAGGCTAAATGTACAAGTTTCATTCTGCTAAGCTCACCTCAATTTATCCTCTAACATCTGCCAAGTTCCACATAAGACCATACAGAATGGACTAGATGTACATGTAAAATAGGTTTACGTTCTGTGTTTTGTACAACTGTAGTGAAAGTGTTATTATGGCATATCAATTATACAGTTTATGTTGTAATTAAATAAAAGAAAATATAATTGAATTATGTAGGAACTTAAGTTTTAATCAAATAAATTTGAAGGGAGATTAAAATTAAAACACTTATTTTTATCAAAATGTCCATGCTTTGCGCTACACTATTTAACCTTGATTATCACAAGAAATAAGTTCTTTAAAAGCAGTCTGTTAATAATTGTTACTAACAGCTTTTCAATCATGCAAGTATGTGGAAATTCATATTTCCGATTTTTGTGAAATAGTTTGTGAAGAAGATAGGAAGCTGACAATAAGTTAATAGATACTAAAGAGAAGATCCTAACACATAAAACAACAAATAGATAAAAAAAAACTATACAAATGGACCAACAAGTCCATTACAAAGGTTATAATACCTTCTTCTGAAATGAGAAAAGACAAAACATACAAATGATTTCAATTTTGACAATGAAACAGAAAAAAAACATAGGTTGCCTGGCAACAAAACATACACCAATCAGCAGCAAAGTCACCTAAACAGTTGAGCTAAACTATTCATACATTCTTTGAAAGATCAGATTATAATTAAAGCTCCTAATAAGTGCTAACAAGACTTTGTAGAAAATGGTGAATAATTCTGGAAGTTATTATTCTAAATAAATTTCAAAAAGATCCAAGCATACTTGAAACTTCTACAATGCTTACAAGATTGTGCAAGAAAGGGGGATAACTTATTAGCGCAAAAAAATTTCTGATAATTTAATAGGGTTTCTTGTTCTTCTCTTCAAAAGATAGACAAACAATATAAAATTTCAGAAAAACCAGGTTCATAATTGGAGACACCACATGATTTTATAACAATGGGGGAAAAATAAAATACACAACCCATATCAACTTCAGAAAGATATATGGAATATTGTTACCTCTAGTGAATGACAGATCAACAGATGTAAACTTCATAACAAAGGGGCGTAATTACAGAAGTTATTAACTAAAATTAATGAATATCAACAGGGTTCTTAATTGCAATAAGATAGTCAAAAAATATGAAATTCAAAAAGACTGGATCATGATTGGAGCTGACAAGATTTTGTAAGTGAATTTGCATGTTTCTTTATTTTAATAAGATAATCCTCATATCAACTTCAAATGCATATCTGGACTATTGGAGTCCCTTATGTACAACCAAGAAATGTGTTTAACACATGAACGAAAAGACAGGCAGACTAGAATAAAATGTTGTTGAAAGTTGGAATAAAAACTCTTCAGCTCACATTCTCATGTGATCGTATGTACAGAGTACAAAAATCTAAATTTCAACAAAAAGACAACAAAAACAAAACAATTTAATTTTCATGAAGGACTGTAAATATTTTGTCAGAAGACAAGCATACGGCTAATGTAACAACTGTCCTGTTTTCCCTCAACTTTAGCATGCATGTAAATCAATTAAGTGTTTAACCCCCAAAATAAAATCAACAAAAAATAATTTACATAAAAATTGATTACAGTAGAATGACTGCGAGTAGAAATAACCATTAAAATAACTCTTACCTGGTTTTAAACTTCCCCAGTCAACCTCTTCATCATCCTGTCCTTTTTTACCTTGTTCTCTATAATATATATAACATTTGTCAGTCTTATACATTTTTAACCATCAAACTCTGTATTGTGGTAAACCTTATGACATCCATTTTTACTTGCATGTTCCCGATGAAAGTGGTCAATGTGTGCACCTTACATCATAAGGTCTGTCTCAAGCATGTATGTGACATGTTTTAGTGTCATCTGTCCAACCTTGTGGGTTTATCCTGGTCTCTCTCTCTTTCACTAAAGAATCCATAAAGGTAGATAGAATGTTTTGTTTTTGTTTTCCAGAAAGTGAAGATGGAAATATTCTCCCATAATTTGAAAACTGCTGAATCTCGTAACTCCAACTAGAATGAGGATGCCAAAAGGCTGAGTCACAAAATTATCTCTTTTAAGTTTACTGGTTAACACAACTTACCTGTGTTTAAGAAGATTTCTGAAATCCAAACTTGAATCTTTTTGATCTGTACAAAAAAAGGGGTATTATTTATTAAAGTTTAACTTAAGTTTTCTAATGTATAAAGTCTCCTGACAAAATACAGATGTGGAGAAATTTCATATAGTCACCTGCGGCCTTATTCGGAAAACTTAAAACTAAAATGTTTAATCGATACTGCTATTTCATTGGTTGATGGTTCAAATTGACAAATTCTATTGCAAATTTGAGCCCTTAGCCAATGGAAAGAGTGCATTCTTAAATTATTTCAATTTCAATTTTTGTGAATGGGTCGCTCTGATCAATTCTTGATATATCTTGCATAAATAATAATTTAAGCTCTTAAACTCTCATCTTCTTAAATATACTGACCCCAAATAGGAGAATCTACCCACCTTTAATAAAAACACTGAAAGTAGCTGTATCAGTGGTATGACCATCTTGTTCAAGAATAACTGAATATTTAGCTTCATCAGTTTGTCGACTTTTCTTAATTTCAAGATCAGCTTTACTTTTAGAGATATTGATAGCTGTTCGGCTGTCATCACGAATTTCACGACCAGCTCGTTGGAATTTGACAGTAGGCATGGCACTTCCCTGACAATCAATTCCAATAGATACTCTGACAGGATCACCTATTTAAACAAGAATTAATAAAGAGATACAGTTCATAATAAACTAATTTGATTAAAATACAGATCTATATTTCGTTTTGTTTTCTTATACTTTCGATGGCCTACACTATATGAAGATCTGACCAGTTTCACTAAAGGAGTGGCTTTTGATCCTATGATGTCAGACATTGATTAATCAATCAGTGTTGAGGTTTCTAGTGGTTTACCCACAGTTCCAAGAAATTGTTGTTACAGATCATTTCATTGGCTAATCCCTCACAGCATCCAGAACCTCGGATATATAACAACATAACAACTCTTCCAGTGTACTACAGACAAATAAAACAAAATTTTGAACTATAAAAAATGAAACGAAATAGGATCTGTGTTTTAATCAGATTGAAAACTTACGTGAAATTTAAAGAAAGAGCTGTCCATTCTTGCTATTATAGTTAAAATAATTAAAAAACAGGTAAAGAAGTTGTGATTGTTTAAAATTTTGATAGGAATAGCAATAAAATGTCTATGACGAAAGTTGATTTACAGTTATATTATAAATTGCAAAATACTATTGACGTGATAATGAATGAAGTCTCGACTTTCAGTCCTTGTTACTGGAGAATTGTTATTGGAGAATTTAAGATACATACCTTCAACTACCACAACATTATCTGGTTTGCTTGTAAAGATTGCTCCTGATCCTGCTTTAGGTGCAGCTTTAGCAGATTTATCATCAGCAGAACCCTGAAATTGACCAATTAACTGAATAAAAATAACAATATTTTTGTTAAATTGTCTTACCTATAAGTAGTCTTTAATGCAAAATTTTCAGTTTGTGCATCTTTTCAATTCATTTCATTCAACTTTCATTCAAAAAGTGCACAATGATAAAAGTATGGTTCTGATTTGAAAACAAAATTATAAGAGACATTTCTGACTTACGCTGCCAACCTGAAGCTTAACCCGCGTCATGATGAATTATAATATCCAATAATAATCCTTTTAATATCCACAAAATGAGTTTAATCCTTTAGGAAAATGAATTCAGGCAATATGAAAAACCACCACAAATGTGACACAACATTACAATCTGTGAAATTCTAATTTCCAAAATTACTCCTTAAATCATGGTAATTCCTTGATCTTGTAATTTTACGCATATTCTTTACACCACCCCACATTTGACATTATTCCATTTCTAATTTAATCCCATGTTAACTAATCAGACAGACTTTACACTGACACAACTCTCTTCTTCAGCGGCTAATTCCGAAATGATGATTAACTACGAAATAGCTTTATAACTGACACTGCCAAACAACCCAAAATGGCAAGAAGAAACCGCATGAAAAAAGACTTTACTCTTTGACATCTCTCAAATTTATCAATGAGAAAACAAGACCTTGACAACTGAGAACCAAAAACAAAAGGTAACAAAATTCAATCTGCCTGCTTCAAACGTCATCCTTAAAGCAATCTGTAAAACCAGAAGGCAACAACAAGGGCGTGTTGATTGAAATGGTACATCCTAAAATTTTGTAACAATAACAAAGCCAGTTGAAGATTGATGGATAAACCAATTTGCCCAATCTATTTATGAATAAAGTAAGAAATAGCCCAAAGTTTGTAGTTCAGTCATTATATAAGTAGTAAGTCAGGCTGTAATGTAACCAGGTATATTCCTATTAACACCAGAAATCTGAGAAACCCAAAAAAATAAAGCAATGTTTTGGTTATTTTTGTTGAACGCCTTAAAGAAAACAACATATCAATCTAAGAGAGAACATATCTTAACCATGATTAGTTTTCTTTTCACTTTTAAACTTCAGAATTTATATATATGCATATACTTTATGATTTATTATAGCCACTCTGACTCTACTGATAACTAATATTCTGCATATCTACCTAATTCTTTAAAATGATTCTTAGAATTCTCACAATCCTTAAGAACTATATTTAAATCTTGACATTATTCCAGTCTGCCACAAAATTTCTAAAAAGACCACACCTTTAAATAGAACAGACTGATCTCTTGAGACGAATTGCATCTAACATAATTCTATGTAGGTTAATTAATTCAGTTGTTTTTGTCATTCACAACAGTGAGACAGTAACAGTTAAAGATGGAGTCCCAGATTTAAGAGACACAGCAAATAAACATGAGTTTAATTCTTATTTATCAAACAACAAAATGTGATTTCTCTTTCCTTGTCTGAAAGTTCCATATCAAAAGATTGAGCCTATTGGAAACAATTGCTAGATTTGCGCAACATGTTTACATAGCTCCAGCATAATATCGGCAAGTATGTAGGTATGGTTATCGAGGCATTTAAACAGTTTAGTATTTGGGGATGTATAGCTGAGCCCACAAGGAAACTAAAGTTTGAATTTCTTTGAATAAACGTTTGTACATATCTTTCATTTCAAATTAACCAATTTCAGTCACTCAAATATATCTGGGATTGCTCCTTTAAATGTAAATACAAAGTAAATTAACTTACCGGTGCAGGTCCTATTTGTAAAAGAAAATTAAGAGAAAAAATTAATAAACTATTTATTTCCATGAAGCAAAGTTAATGGACAGCTAATATTAATTGAATCTGTGTTTTGTAACTTAATTACATTGAAATTTTATTATTAAACTTATATGAAAATTGTATGAAAATAAAATTAAATTTATATGAAAATCATAATCATATTAAAATTATAATCATATCAAAATTACATATTTAAAAATTAATGACCAAAATGATGTTTTTAGTATGTGATATTTTCTCCTCCTCAGAAATTTACATACCAATAAACATTGAAGAATGATACACCTGTTAAATATATCTAAGAAGATGTCTAATACAAATTCAAAATCATCACAATTCTAAATGTAGCGCCAAGTCATTCAATGATTTCTGAAGCATTGCACTATATACCAGAATATTCAGTTCTTAACCATTTCATAGAGAACTATGTTCTAAAGCCCTAAGTAACTCATAGGTCTCTAACAAAAGGGTTCTTAATACTTCTGGTGATATGGCTATCAGTAACTAAAAAAGCTGTTGATCCATCAACCAAAGATACAAGCTTTTTGGGGCTTTCAAAATTAAAGAGCAATATATTTACTTTATGATTAGGGCTGTACTTACCATGGTATCATCGTCCAGGTGTTTAAGAGCCAATAACAAGTCAATACAAATTAATTTATTTGTTACTACTAACCTTCTAAACTGGACATTGCTATACCCATAATGATGTTATAACACATACACATACAACAAGACATATACAACTACATAAATACAACCCTATCAAATATCTAGCAGCAAGCTCTACTACAGAACTGGAAATTAACTCCAATTTTCAATAGAAAGGAATCTATGTCCATGCTGAGTAGAATTGAATCACCTCCCATGTCGACAAGAAGGCAATTAAGTCTAAGTTGAGCAGAAAGGAAACAATGCTAAGTTGAGTAGAATGGGATGAACTCCATGTTGAGTAGATTGGGATGAACTCCATGAACTCCATGTTAATTACAAGAGAAAACGTGATTGCAAAGACACGTTTAGGTAGGCAAACCCTTTAAGTTCACTAATCTTGAGCATTTTACTTATGAATCTTAATTAGGCCAATTTCATAGTTACTTACCCATAATACAAAATAATTGACAACTTGACATTCCTTATGTATTTCATGATATTTTGTTAGATGTGTTACAGGGACAGAGAGTGATTATCTAACCTACCTCCATTCACCTCCCCTCCATCATCACCTTCATCTTCTTCTTCTTCATCATCTTATTTAACAATTGATAATAATATAAACAAACATGCAAAACAACATAACTAAACTAATCTAATTATTTGCATATAAATAGCTTATATAAAAAAAAAACATTGGTATATTTCATTACCATTACAAAATACAGAACAACTTGGAGATTTCTTTACAAATCTCAGAACAAATACAATATTTCACAGTTTTTTATGTATAAGACTTTAGAACAATTTCATCATTTATGTTTCACTTTACTGCATAAGAGTTATTAAAAAATAAGCACTTTTTAAAATTTGAAGCCATGTTGTTAATTTGATTATAATTTATCAGTTATGATTAATTGAGTGTTTGCGTATACTTAAAGCAATTGTAATACATTTTATTTTGGGTTACGTTATTAACATACATTTGTGATTGTGTTACGTTACGTTATTAATATACACTTGTGATTATGTTAATTTTTTCCATCTTATACTTGATATCTACTTTACAATAATTTAACATGATTATTTTTTGGATGTGATGTAAAATAAAATAAAATAAAATAAAATAAAAAAATAAAATAAAATAAAATAAAATAAAATAAAATAAAATAAAATAAAATAAAATAAAAGTGGATCTACTAATTTTTAAAAAAACAAAAATAATTAAAAGAAAATCTGAAATCAACAACTGTTAAACAAAATGTTTTACAATATTTTTTTTAAAGACAGTAGATTATACATGTAAATAAATTTTGTGAACGTAAATATTATCCAGATTAGTTTTGTTTGGTCAATATTTGGATCCAGTATATTAGATACAACATCCAGTTTGATTTAAAAGAGATTAGAATAACTACTTGATTATTGTTTATTATTTGTCGTCTGCTAATCATAGAGAACAGAGTTATGTACCATTAACATGAAAATAAAACACTGATAACTGTTTTTTTTTTTTTTTAAAAAATAACAAAAATCTGTACACACTACTACTGGTGACTAAACTACTGTGAGAGACATTAGTTAAACCATTTCTTTAACATTTACATGCAGGGCAACTTTGGTCAATATTTAGAAATGAAAACGAGCTGTCAATGCTGCAGTCCAAAAACTCAATACAGTGGTATGGAGATAGAGGGACATGGGGACAGAGAGAGCAGTAGCTTTGAGCATCCATTTCAGGGGGTATCCAATCAAATAGTGAAATTTGGTCTACAGACTGCCTTTCAGAATTTAAATAAGGTTTTTTTTTATCTGTTGTTATATATTTCAGATGCCTTCCTTTCTCATATTTCTTAGTACTAGGCCCTATACTCGAGTCTTGGGGTGGCGGGAGGGGAATACAATGAAGCAATTGGCTCCAAGCATCACAAACTCTCTGCACACCACTGACTCAATAATTGACAATGTAAGATCAAGACTACGATTCATGGTCAACTGTTTATAGTGTTGATCATTTCAAATTCTTATTATTTTATAGTGGCCAATAACATTTCTACAGCCCTCTTCACAAACTTCTACATTTACAAATATTCACCAAAGTCAATAGAAATGGTAACTGATCGGACATCTTACCTCCTTCTAAAATTGTTGTAGGCTTCTTTTTATAACCCCTTTGTTTGGGTTTTGATTTATCACTTTTATCTTGTTCTTTTTCCCCATTAACTTTTTTATCTTTTGCAGGCTTTTTAGCACTGTCCTTATCATTCGTAGGTTTACCTTTTTTATCAGCAGCATCATCGACCACAATGCTAGGTGGTGCAGCCTTATCTGCAGCAGCCTTCTTATCTGCGGCAGCCTTATCTGCAGCAGCCTTCTTATCTGCGGCAGCCTTATCTGCTGCAGCCTTATCTGCAGCAGCTTTATCTGCTGCAGCCTTCTTATCTGCAGCAGCTTTATCTGCTGCAGCCTTCTTATCTGCAGCAGCCTTATCTGCTGCAGCCTTCTTATCTGCAGCAGCCTTCTTGTCAGCTTCTAATAGATGGATTCAAAAAAAAATACAAGCACTAAATCAAAAAGCCAATCATTAATCAAATCAACTATTTCTAAATTTTTAAACTTCAAATTTCTCAAATTCAAATGTCACTCAAAATTCAAACCAAATTCTGCTAAAATAAGGCAAGGCTATTGTTTATTGTTATGACATGTTGTGGTCATCTTTATAGAGCAAATAATATTGTAAATGCATAAAAAGGGCATGTGCTTGAAGACTTGGTGATTAAGTACATCAGAAACATATTTCATAGAACATGAGACAAGACATATTAACCCAAAGTAGTCAATTTAGTACTACCTAAGTAGATAATTTTGCCTTAAACATTCTAAATTTTTACACTCAAAGTGTTTATTAGAAGTATGAAATGCTTGAACACTATATACATTACACAAACAAGCTAGTGATAATGTGTATTAAAGGCATGTAATGCTTAAAACCTATATACATTACACAAGCTAGCTATTGATAATGTGTACTCATTAAAGTCTTGTCTACGATATCACTCTTGGTGGAAGTGGGATCAAACAAATCGATAAAGGCTTTGACTTGTTCTTAATCCATACTACAAAATAATAACACTGTATAATTTGTTCTATATAATGAAGATGGCAAAAGAAAGTAGATTAGCTTATTAAAAGGGCAGTTTTTATTTAGATTCTATTTTGAATTCTTTATGTAGAATTTAATATGCTTTTCGAAATAGCTGATATCATTTTGACATTAGCATACTAGTTATTTGGCACCTTTTACACTACTTTGTTACTTCTTAATATACTACTATTAACACAACAAGACCCTCTTTACAAGTTCAAATGCCGAAAATAATTTTCATATTGTACAAATTTTAATATAAACTCAAAATATCATATCCCTTCGTTGAATTTGTTATTTATTCAATATTGCTATTATAATGGTTGTTTTCGCCTAAGTGCATCCAAATTTTGACAAAACACATACCCTTTTTGTTTCTGTTATTGGGGAATTAACTTTTAATTTACGTATTTTATACCATCAGCTGGGAATAAAAATAACCAGAGATAGAGCCCATTCAATTTGATTAATTTGATTGTGGTGTGAATAAACATAGGCTAAATGTTTCTTTGGTGCTGCCATGTGTGTTATCACCGAACATCTCCTCCGATATTAATGCATTTGAAAAATCGAAACAAGCTTTTGCAAGCAAGATAATCTGATAATTTTAATTAGATTGGTTTGGAATTGCTAATACTGCTAATAGCATATATAATCAAAATGACTTCATGCACATACCATATTTATGTGATCAATTTATATACTCTTTAAAGAATATTATGTCAAAAAACGTTGGTCTGACCTTTAAAAAATTTCAATGCATTCAGCAAATAAAGCATTTTCTATATCTAGTTTCAAAAATTGATTTGTACATTCTCAAAAATTTTGCTTTAATTCATATTCTATCTAAGATTATATAATAATATAATAAAAGAAAATGTTTTTAAATAAAATGAATCAAACTCAAGCAATTTACTATACTACAGCAAAAATTAGCCTGGTCGGCGATTACATATTCTCCAAGCTCAACCAAACTGATCTTATGTCTCTAGAAAGTCCCAAAACTTGCCCTTAGAACAAGAGTGCTGTAAATTAAAATCAGACCTTTCAAACAGCAGATTTCTACTTTACAAAATTCACTACTTAAAAGATGCATACTAACAAACCCTTACCTTCCTGAAAGTAAAAGAAAAATAAAATGAGTCAGATTATGAAACTCAACCTACTGTTAAATAAATAAATATCTATGTTTACACTACTATTCCTAAATGAAATAAATGATGTTTTTAATGTCTGATCAATATTTTTTGATAAATAAGAGAGAATACCAAGGACGCAACTAGATAATTCACAGCTTAAATTGAATTGATTGACAGAACGATTTGTATGGAATCAGTGGCATGTAGAGGTTTGAGGATGCCTGGGGCCATTTCCCCTGATTGCATGCCCCCAAGACTCAAATATAAGGCATAGTAATCAGAAATGTAAGCGACAAAGATAATTCAGTATGGAAAATCAGATTAAGTAGGCCCTAATGTACAACAAAGTTAACAGTGACCACTTCAAATTTGGAAAAACTCAAATGGATGTCCGAGGTCATCAATCCATCTTTCCCACTCTCTGCACGCCACTGTATAGAATATGTGTGTCTGTTTAAAAATCTGAAGATTCCAAATCCTTACGAAAAATGAAATGTTTCTTTTGAGATTTTTAAAAAATGTGAAAATGGAATTAAGATAATGTTTAAATATTTGTATAGTGTAGAACCTTGTACTGGATGTTATGTCATACATGTAACTCATTTTAGACCATGTTATTGATGTAGTTATCCAGAAAAATAGTAATATTATAATAGCAATGTATTCAGAAATTACTTCTAATAAGCGGACATCTTACTTTTTTCTGGGCTTCCAACTTCTTCTTTTCTTCCTCAGCCTTCTTTTTATCATCTTCTTCTTTCTTCTTCTTGTCAGCTTCGGCTTTTTTCTTCTTTTCCTCTTCTTCCTTCTTTTGTTTATCTTTAGTATCATCTGATAAATATTATATTTAATCTTTATTATGAGAAATAAGAAAGATAAAGAGCTGGCAGATCTTGCTATAATAGTGCAAAAATAGATAATGAACAAAAGAATGAGGAGAATGAAATATGAAATGGCTGCAACGACAGTAATATGACATGAGGCAAAGACGGCTAGGTGTTGGGTTTGTTTTGCCAAACTTTACAGACTAATTAGCAACAAAAAAGTGGGTGTGAAACCGAACCAAGGGTTCGGGGCATGCACCAAATTAAATAGTTGCTGTCTTTACGGTATACGGAATAAATATGCCAAATTCCAAGATGATCCATTCCGAATTGCAGTCTGTGGAATAAAAAACAAAAAAAAATGGATGTAGCTCTGCCCCTGGAGGTTGGACAAAAATAAGTACAACTCTATGATGAATCATGCCGAATTGGATGAAATCTGTTAATAATTGCAACTTGTGAATTATCTACAATATTAACAAAAAGTGGGTGATCGTGCACCAAAATAAATAGTTTCCATCCAAGCAAACCAACTTTCAAGAGAATCAGTTATGTGGACATAAAGAAGTGAATATATTGAAAATTCATTCAAATTATTCTATTTGAAGTGAAGTTAAGAGTAATTAAATACTTAATGTCAAGTGAATAAAAGAATACATATTTAACAAAAAATAACTAGACAGTAATTCCAGTATTAAGACATTCGGTAAGTAAGAATGGGCATTGTGCATGACTCACTAGAAAAGATATGATTACTCCCTTTAGAACACTTGATACCACTTCAGCATAGCTAATAATTTGATTTACTTTTGTAAACAAAATGATTAATGATACAATGCTGTATGACAGTACTGGAACATGTGATACCACTTCTACTTTGGGAAGTTCTATATAAAAAAAATTCCAGGGATCATCTTCTCTTACCTTTGACTTGCAGGCTAGCCATTGACATGCCAGTTCCAAATTTATTTTTAACCTCCACGGTATATTCACCACCATCATTTGCACTCGCTTTTGGAATGTTCAGACGACAAGTACCCTTTTCATAACTTTGTTTGTATGAAGCAGAATTTGCAAGCGGTTTCTTGTCCTTCAACCATTTGACTTCAATAGGTTCTGTTCCCTTGACCTTGGCCACAAATTCTACAGCTTCACCCGTATTGGCATTCTGCAATAATACAAATTCATATCCCACTCTTGAAAGATTCCGAAACTGGAAATTTCTTCAGATTACGACCAGTTTTCATATTCCGATTGCATTTGTACTTTTAATTCCTAGAATGACTATATTTCAACCTTTTTGAATGAATACACACAGGTGCTTGGCCAGAAAATATTATTTATGATTAATGATAAAATATTTCAATAGTCTATCATGTAAGTATTACATGGTTATCATAAAAAGAAAGCGAAAGTGTACCTTTGGCATGAGTTTGTCAGTAAATACGGGAGCATCGCCTTTTGGTTTTAATGCTGAAAGTAAACATATATAAACATTTAACTATGTTGTCCAATCCATTAAGAATTCATGAGGTACAAAACTGAAAAGTTGAATTAAATATAGGTTTGGGTGAGGGAGGGAAAGAGGAGTATCCAATTGTGATTGAAAAACTATAACTAACTGTATGTTAGGTTACAGAGCGGTTCTTTCAGATTTAAAGAATTCATATCATTGGACAAGTGAATTCCTGCTGTAAATATTTGTTTAACTTACCCGATACATTAACAGCTGCTGTACAGGAAGCTTCACCACCAGCTGTTTTAGCCACCATTTTATATGTACCAGAATCTTTATCATTGAACTGAAACATTTAATAAAAATTGATAAATACTTTATATACCTGATTGTTTTAAAACGGTACGATTGAACATTGAATTTTTCAGACGCCACACCACAACCAGCATAAGCTTCAGGCCCTTATTGGTATTGTTGCCTAATCCTGGTCATTTCCGGCATCATGATTTAAGTTGTGTCGTGCATGAGGTGGGTGTGCTTGCTCTTTCTAGAACAAGTTATACTAATTATAACTGGATAAGATCATGTTGCAAAATGTTTGGTTTTCATCTTGATATTTGCATATAACAAAGTTACACTACAAGACTAAAACCGATAACACGTATTGCAAGCAGTTTCACCTCTGTGTGTAGAGATTGGTGTGATCAAATGTGACGAAATGCACTATTCAATTTGCAGATAGTTTCAAATGACTCTATGACACTTCCCCATAGAACAAACTAGTGAAACAATTCTCCTTCAACAGCATAGTATTATTTCCTTTTTAAACCATGAATAATTATATAAATAAACATGAGGGAACTGAGCAGGATGTCATATCTATAATGAAAGTCTGTCAATCAATGTGTAATTGTACAAGGAAATTGATGGTCGCCTCAGCTTCTTTTCAAAAGCGTGACCCCAAAGAACAAGAAGAACAACATGATTAGATGAATAGGACTTGGATCGAAAAAAATCTAAAACTAAAGCTGAATATTTGAAATACAATAAAGATACTCACATCACCAATTTTAAGTGAAGAATAGAAGAGACCACTTTCTTCTTTGACATCTGTCTTGAAGCGGCCTGTAGCAGGAACTGGTGAGTTACCAAACATCCATTTAATATCAGGCTTAGTTGGTGATTTAATGGCTTGATCAATCATTATGAACTTACCATCTTCTTCCAGGCGGATGTTAGGTGGACCTTCCAATTTTGGGCCTTCTTCTTTCGGTCTAGTAACACAAAGATTTTATCACTTTAAAATATATGTTTATTCTAAGCTGAAGCATCCAAAAATTCACTTGCTTTCACTAAATGGGTGTGTGTGGCAATGGATTTATTCAACATCATCCACCTTGGATGATATCACAGTAAATAAATTCTATTCAAAAACTTATTTCCCCAAGTAAAGAAAGATGTTAGGGCTGATGATTATTTTATATGAATTCGAAACTTACTTTCCCAAATTAAGAGAGATGTTAGCACTGCTTTCACCACTTGCATTCTTAGCAGTTACTTTATACTGTCCACCATCTTCTGCTGTGAAATTCTACAAAACCAAGAAAATTTTTTTAAGAAAGATAACAGGAAACATAAAATATCCAGAGATGAAGACTTGAGATTAAAACAACAAAAACGAAAAAATAAATTAATTTTTCATCCAAACTTTAATAATCAAAATTCAAACAAAAATAAAGTTTTCTCGTCCAATTTCTAATCCTCAAAATTCAAAACCTTTTAGTAGAAAAATTACTAACCTGAATCTCCAATAAGATAACGTAAGTTCCATTCTTTTCTGTGATTTTTGATGAAATTCTTCCACCTAATTTCAGTACACTTGTTCCTTTAAACCATTCTAGATCAGGTTTGGGTTTGGCCTTACATACACATTCAATGGATAGTTTCTTGCCACTAGGATCTTGGATAACTTTTGGTTTTTCAGTGAACTGTGGAGCTTCTCCATCACCTTTAGGTTTGTCACCACCTGAGAATTAGTCATACAATAAATTGAATTTTTGAATTAATTATCAATTTTTAGTTTTAGATAACCTATATAGCCCTCAACTGGGAAACCATGATAAAAGATTAACTTCATAGTTCAACATTATCATTAATGTCTGTGATGACTGTTGGCATCATATATGTGTATTACAGTTGACAAATAGACTTCATCTCATATGGTGCTTGTGAATATTGTAAGGGATGCTTTTGCATACCTAGTCAATGCCAATTCAAACAAAAACTTGTAGCAAACATTTCTGTTGTGTGCATTTTGGAAATATTTCGTGTCTGAATGTTGACGGTATATCCAAACTGAACCTGGCTATTTTAGAAAATGAAATAGGTCATTAGGCAATTTTTTCAATTAATTCAGATTCCTCACATGTATTTTCTCTTCTTGAAAACTTTATCATTCAACAAACTTGACTGACTAGTAATGAATGAAAAAATAAAAAACAAAAAAATAATTACCAGAAAAGTTAAGAGTGATGTTGGCATTAGATTCACCAAAATCATTAGCAGCAGTGCATTTATATGAACCACCATCTTCACCTTTTGGATCCTGGTGAAAACAAATTTTCAGTTGTAGAAATAAAACTTCAAATCTTTTGAATCGACACAATACGGCTGTTTTTAAAACCATCTTTTTGGCAAAAACTAAATTTAAATTTTAACTTTTTTTGCTTTTCAAAAAAATCTTTCAAATCCAATATGGTTGTTTCTAAAAATGTATTTTCTGGAAAATCTTAAAATAAAATAATTATTAACCTTGATTTTAAGAACTGCATTATATGTATCAGGTCCACTAGCAGTTCTGTCAAGAGTGATGGCAATACGTCCACCAGCACCAATCTCCTTGTCTTCATGGTACCATCGGATCTGCGGAGTGGGTTTAGCTTCCAGGCTACAGGTCATTAACAACTGTGTTTTTTCTTGTTTGATCACAGGTTTGGATAAGAAATGCGGGGCCTTGCCGTCAGGCAATCTGTAACATTAATATCATGTTTGTACAATGCATGAAGCTATAAATAGGAAAAAAAATTCTCGATTCTTTTGTCAGCAGTTAATAATTATAATTATTACAAAGGCCTAGTTGATAGACCTAAAACATAGGTAAATGCTATTGATAATAGGTTAGCTCTTTTTTTATCATGCTATGAAAAATAGGTTAGATTTCTGTTTATTTACAAATGTACTATCATTGAGAATTTAAGACACCTACTTTCAAAAAGGAAAAGATTTAGTCCTGTTTATCAAAATGTCAAACTGATATCATTTATAGCATACTTACATGGGTTTTTTAGCATCTGCAAAAGAGATAGACAAAAACAAATATAATACATGTAACTTAGTCTATTAATACATATAAAATTATAAAAATACTATTATACTGTATATAAACTTATGTTAAAGTAACATAATCAAAAGACATGAGATAAAATACTGATAAAGCAATACCTGTTTGTCTGAAAAAGCTGTGACATGTATCATTTTTGAGAAAAATACATTATAATAAAATTCAGTAAACATAATTTGTTAATTTGTTAAGTTGAAATTGTTAAATTAAGAAAATTCCTTGTAGATTAGTAAAAAAAACTCTCTACAAATTCTAAAAATTTTAAACACAGCAAAAAATTATAATACTAATAAACAATAGTCTTTTGATATTCAATGATATATTATCGATAGGAAGCTATGCTCTGTTTCATGTATGTAACACCACATCACCCACCTTCAAAATTAAGAGTTATGGTTGCAGTTGCTTCACCATGTGTATTTTTAGCTATTGCTTTATATTCGCCGCCATCTTTAACTGTTACGTTATTAATTTCTAATATCACAGAGTGAGTTGCGCCTTCTGTGCGTTCTGTCATGTTGATACGAGTTGATTTAAATATAGTTTTATTTTGGAACATCCATTTTACGGTGGGTTTAGGTTCTGCTGATAGTTTGCATTCTATTAAAATCTTTTCACCCGCCTGTTTTATTTGTGGTTTCTGAATAAAGACGGGTTGTGTGACTGTACCTGTGGATTCGGCACCTGTAAGTTAGTGTAAGGTTAGAAACTGAAAGTATGTAGTCAATGGTTGGTCACTTCCCTTTTGATCACCATGACAACCTGACATCATTAATATAATTAAACACACTTATTAATAATAATACTTCTAAATATATATTAATAAAACACACTTGAAATCCATAGCAGTAAATCAGGAAATGTTGTATATTAGTTCAATATTTATAAATTGTAAGTGAAAATCTTATCAGCTTATCTTTGTCAAAAATGAAATACAATAACTAAGCTCATGGTAAAATATTGTTCGTAAGATCCAAATTTAATCATTAATGATTAGCATTTAAAAGGAGAGATATGGTGGTCCGAATCCACCAAAAATCATTACCCAGTATACACCTGGTTTCAAGTCGTGTGTTAGTAATATAATGAAATTTAACATTAGTTTATTAAAATTCTATACGCTTTCACAGCTTCTAAAATCAAGCTTCACTCACTTAACAATTTGTAAAAATATTATAGATTTAAATAAGTAACAAAAATTTCACACACATTTTCAAATTTAATATTGAAACAGTTTGTAAAAGCTTGATATTGCCCCCCCACCCCAAACACCATTATCATATATTAGTTGAGCAGAAAACTTGCTAAAAATTTCCAGCCATTGTATATGCTCAAATCAATTATGCATTTAGAGAGCTTCAATTCAGTTAGGAGCTTCATAAAAGTGAGAAGAGACGTCTAATGACAGAGAGCATCCATTTAGAATTTTAGAAAAGTCATCAACAGAAAAGTCCCAAAATCCAAATGAAATTTAGAATTATATAGTACCCTGACCTTCATCCCCACCTTGTTCTAACTCAGTCTCAAATTCCTGATCTAAAAGCAAACAGTTCTCACATTGAGACCGAGATTAACAGATAAACTGTACAAATAACGACATTAAACGAAATGGTAAGATTAATGACATGGCTGATGATGTAAAAAAAAATGAAAGATGCCCAAGAACCTTGAAATTGAACATGTGAATTTTGTTTATGACTGAAAGTTGGAAGGGATGACATTATATGATAATGGTTCAGGATAATAAATGATATGATTTAGAATAATGGTTCATGATACTAAATAATATGACAACTACAGGGTTCATGATTTCAGGTTAGTATATATGTAAATGGTATGGTTCAGAATAACTAATGACATGCTTCAGGATAATAAAGGATATGGTTTAGGATAATAAATGATATGGTTTAGGATAATAAATTATATGTTTTAAAGTAATAAATTGTATGGTTCAGAAAATAATATCAAAATGATTCAGAATAAAATTAGGCATTACCCACTTCCTTACAGATATCCTAGCACCAATTTATTTATGTATGCCCTGTCACCATATTAAGTTTTTAGATATCAGGAATAAACTAGAATTGGATTTTCCAAAAGGAGTAAAATTTATATTCCCATTGTTCACACTGGTATCCAGATGTAGATTAATTGATCGGTATTTTAAACTTATTTTCCAAAGCTTACATAAACAATAACAACTAAATGATTAGACATTGAAAGCTACAATATTGAAAGCTATATACAATATTGAAAGCTATATACAATATTGAAAGCTACATTGAAATAACACGTACTAAAATACACATATATGTATATGAAAACATTAAATTTAACAGTAAAACAAATTGTTAATTAATTCAAACTTAGTAAAAAACTTACTGTCAAAGTTGAGTCTGATTGTTGCGTTACTTTCACCAAGATCATTTTTAGCTGTAACCTTATAATTTCCAGCATCTTGTGCATTAACATCATTAATTTCTAAACTTAAGAAATATTTTTTAGGTTCTTTACAGTCAGCCTTGATCTTGAATCGTCCTGTAAGTAGAAAAAATTATTTTTCAAATCTATTACAAAATATGTCACATATCATTATTTTAACAACAAATCGTTTGTGTCCCACTTTTATGCATTGTCCATGAAGTCTGCTATGAGGGACATTTTGCTGGGTCAGCAGTGCTATCACTTATTATTTTTCTGATTCGAACTGTCAGGTGTTATTTTACTTTGTTTTTTTAACTATCCGAACGACTAGACAGGCACTCTGTCTTGGACCAGAGACAAGAAGAAATTATGCCAACAGAATTTTTAGTTGTTATCATGTCAGAACAGGTCTCTCACGTGTTGCTGCGGTAGTTAGTTAGTGCTTTGCTGAATAATTAGGCTGATATAAATATTATAATAATCTATTGTATCTTACCTCCTGCTGTAATAGGTGTGGCATCTCTAAACCATGTAATATTAGGGGCGGGATCTGCTGCTAGTTGACATTCAAAAAATAATTTCTTGCCATTGTTTTCTTGTCTGGTCATTGGTTTTGTAATAAAATTTGGTGCCACACCATTTTGTCTAAAATGAAAAAAAAAATTATTTTAAAGATGATATTTAAAATTCAACAATTTTTAGAAAAAATGGCAGATGTTGTCGTCTATGCACATCTTCTGTTACAGACTGGAAATGACCACATAGATCGAAACCAAATGAGTTGCGTCCATGGTTGGTAGGATTATGCTTAATTGTTGTTTGGTGTTGAAGAAATTGAATAAACCATTGTTTTGTAGAACAATACTGATATTATGACAGATCTTCTACTCAGTGAAAGATGCATTGTGCAAGAGGTAAATCATCCTATTGCAGGTCCCCTTTTCTGACTTAAAATGTTATATATATTATCATTTAGGCATTTGATGACATGACAAATCAATAATCAATTCTCTAGACCATTGGATGGCCAAGATACTGAATGGATAAGAAGTACCTGAACATTTAATAATATAGCGTTAAATTGAATAATCAAGACTTTGTTAATATCGAAAGGTACTTTACAATCAACACTATTTACGGTTATCTTGTCAAAAATATGACACTCACAATTTTGACTCAAATTTTCAATATATTCATTTTTTTAATTATCTATTTTTGAAGAATAACCAGCTCTTTATCTAAATCTAACATACACGTAATCCATCTTATGTGGCAGTGGGCCCGTAGCCAGCACATAAAATTGGGGGGGGGGGGGGGTTCTGAACTTTTTGGTGGTGGTAAAGATGTGGTCGGCTAAGAACACTCCTAAGAAATGATTATTTTTGGCGAAATATTTGGGGGGGGACTAAGCCTCCACCCCACCACCACCCCCCCCCGCCCCCGTGTCTACGGGCCCGTATAGCAGTTATTATTTAACACATCTATTGTCAGATAGAACTAAATAAACCATCATTCCTCGTGTAAAGAGCCGCGGAAGCATCTGAAACTTGTAATTATCAAATGAGCACGGTGAAGAAGCTGTATGGTGGTATGGAGTACGGACAATACGGTTTGTGTTTACTGAGTGAAACCGAAGTCTTGAAGTTGCAGAAAGTTGTTAACACAACAAAACAGTGGTAGGGTAGGTCCCAATAACATTCACCTATACCATTAAACTAACGTCCCCTCCATTTAGTACAGCTATTTAAATAACACAATATAACTGAGCTACTAAAGTCGTTTTGCTGTATGACAGTCGTAGACAGCTGCCATTGTGATTGTTTGACCTGACCTCTATATAATACAGGTCAGGTCATGCCAAGGATTGCAAGCTCCCTCATTCAGTCCAGTAGGCCTACCGTTATCTACCCGAACAAGGACACGATCAATATCATATTTTGTTTCATTATATTTTTATAAAACCCATAAATCCCTTTCCTCATGAAATGTATGGCTAAGTAATATCTTAATTAATTTTATAATATTCCGGTCGGTAAATGTGCGATTAGATTTAATTTTAACTATATTATGGCTACACGATCAGCCCACATTCATTAATAAAATAAATTAATGGAGAAGGAAGAAAACTTACTGTTTTTGTTGACCAGCTGAAATTGAAGAAAAAGAAACTTAATCAATTATTATATAAATATTTAAAAGAACATACATAATCTTAGAAAACATTTATGTCGGTTTCCCTAGCTGTCCCGATAATGTTCTTTAGTAGGCTATGCAACAGCGGGCAATCTTAACGAGTTTTGACGATAGATTAAAACATGTCTATAGAGTCACTTCGGCGATATTCTTCGGACATCGATTATTATTTGTGAATGCAGCTACAACAGTCTGATTGGATTATTAAGAAGGCCTGTTCCCTAATCCCATTCAGACACCCTGAATAACAACATTGTTAATAAAAAAAAGTCGGCGTAGATTGGTATTTCGGTGGCAAAACCATTAGAAACTTCGAAGATACTTAACGCATTGGCCAAAATAGCTACATGTAGCAGAAAAAACGCATTTCTCAGAGCGGACGGGATCCACATACCCAGAAACGATTGATTGTTTGGGCTTCACTTCATAGTTTCAGGTCAGCCACCTAAGGTAGGATCTATTAAAGTTGCTGTATTCAGGAACTGGAATAGCAGGAAAAGGCATTTGCGACAGTTAGCGATTGTTTGTTTGGTTGGAATTCGAGTGTCAGCCACTTAAGTTATAGGCTTTCTTTGACGTTTTGACATCTTACGTCAACTGGCAGACTATCGCCATTGAAGAGACGACCATTGTAAAGATCGGTCGCATTGTTTCTGTTACCTCTTTTTTCAAATCATTTTTAGTGAAGTCTGTACCAAAACAGACCCGGGACTGTACAGCGCAGTGGACGCTTACGGCTGGCCCCCGGATCCATTCACTTGATTTGATATTTTCCGCAGGTTATTTTATAGGTTTTTGTTTTTCGTGTAGTGCGGTCCTCCTGCACTTACTATTAGACAACCTTGAAGTCACTTTATTAATGGGCTTGAATAACGTGATAACCCATCTTTTGGGCGATGTGGGTGCGTGTTGTGTGTGGGTGTCGGTTAGCTTCCTTCACTCGCAGGAAATTTTTATTCAGGCATTTCAACCCCCGCCCAATATTATAGATCGCCTATGGGAAAGGAAATATAACTCTGCACGAAAATTTTGAAATTCGAGAGGGTTACCCTATTAAAGATTTCATGAACCTGAACGTAAACGGGTATGGGTGTTGTCCAAGTGAACAATACGACCATCCCTTAAAGTCGCTGATCGCCATTTGCATTTTTCGTACAACTTACAATTTGATTAAAAACTAAAAAAAAGTAAAGTATCGAAATTAGATAATCTTTTGGTTTGGATTCAATCAGATTACAAGAATGCCATCATCGGGTTTCAGCTTAAAACATTCAATTCAAAATTGTATTTTGGTAGGGGTTAACGATCAGCTACTTTCAAAGTTCAAAATATGACCGAAAATATAATTTGACAAAGCTCGTTCAAAACTATAATGAGCGCCATAGAAAACGCATCACTTTTTCGTATAACAAAATAATCCTGTAGACATAATAATATGTCAGTAGCGCGCGTGTTCTGCCCTGGCTCTTACGCACGCTGTGCAGCGACGTAGCATGGAATTAACCATCTGTGTCGTACTTTTGGTTTTGACCCCTCTGACTTTGTTATTGACGTGTTCCCATTTGAATATTGTTCACAATAAGAAGCAAAATAAATAAGATATGTTTACAGGATCATTTTTTGTTATACGAAAAAGTAAGTGATGCGTTTTCTATGGCGCTCAGTATATAAATATAGGGTTTTCCTTACGGGCGTCGCTAAAGCCCCCGTCAGATCGCGGTGGCGTCTTTACTGCGCTTCTGTGACCGTACGGCGACCAGCAAATGCACAAGATCGCCGACAAGCGTGAACACAACGCAAGACAATGTCCCCAAAAATTCAAACTTGAAAATAGTCGCCTTCTCACAGCTTTCCGGGTCAGAACGCAGAACCTTGTTTTGAACATGCTCGGAGTCTACAACACGATATTTGGCGTTTCCATCAAGCTTTACCACACTAATGACACCCTCTGAGACCATTTACAGGCCCGGATCCAGGACTTTGTCCGGGGGGGGGGGGGGTGTAAAGGGTAATACCTTGATTGGGCGGAGGCAATGCTAAAAACATATTTATACCATCTATTAAAGAGCAGATACAACAGTAACAAAGCAAACGAAAATGAAAAGCAACTATGTCACTGGGGCTGGGGGGGGGGGGGTAGGGTACGCCCCCCTGAGCCCCGTCCCCCTGGATCCGCGCCCGTCGTAGTAGCGCAGGAAGGACGTCATTCCGGTTTGACGGGGTTATAATGAACAATCCTATAAAACTGTAAAACACCCCATTGAGAATGTGGTCCTGCATTCAGATATCAAAATAAAATAAACCCCAACAACAAATGACGTAAGTAAAACGTTCACAAGATAAGTTCGACGAACTCATATCCCGACAATATACATCCATATTAATTTGTCGGGGGTTAATAATAGACTACTCACAAATAGGGAAATCGAAAAAAAAAGTAAAATACAAATTATAGAAACCCGCCCTCATTTACGACAAAACAATTTGCTACATTGCTTCTGGTTTAAAATGATTTTTTGGGGTGGCGTACTGTAAAATTAAAGTCAGCCGAATCTTCAAAGGGTTATTGAAGTGGGTGTGATAGTTTCTAAAATTGTATTTAAAATGTCGAAAAAAAACAACAACTTGGCTACTTGCCATCCATATTTTACAACTTGAAAAGAACGACTGCCAGGAAAATAGGCAAACCAATTAAATTCTAAATCTAGGTCAATATTCTACATTCCCAGGATGACACCCGTCCATTTATCTTCATGTATTCTCACAATATACACCTCATACATTTATTTATCTGGATAATGCGTCTTATTTTTGGTTCTCGCAAAGGATTCGACCCCTCTGAAGAGAATAACACTTGTGTCCAAGTCCCTGAATTTTTGCACAAAACGCGTGAAAGATATGACCTGGAAGTCCTAACCCTACACCACATTCCTGAATGATTCTTTTTTCACTGCCATAGAACTAAAACACTATTCTGAACGTACACTAATTTGATTTTCAAGGGTCTATGATATTTTTAAATTCACACTTACCGCTAAAATTTAGGTTTATGGAAGCAGAAACTTCTCCTAGTCTGTTCTTAGCAACTACTTTGTATGTTCCAGCATCGTTTTGAGTCACATTTACAATTTCCATGATAACATTATATGTTTGGCCTCCACCGGCTGGATCAACCCGCATTTTAATACGATTAGATCCTGATATAGCGTTTGTACCTTGAAACCACTGAATTTCTGGTTTCGGTGAGGCCTCAAGGGTACACTGAAAGACGAGTCGTTGTCCATTGTCCTCTTGTTTTAACGACGGTTTCTGTGTAAAGCGCGGTGCAACGTCGTCACCGACCCCCATGATGTTAATCTACCTGAAAAAAAACACAAAAATAAAATTTCAATCAGAAAAGATGTAAGATGTTAAATTCCCTGAGCAAAGGTCGGCCAATATCAATGCATGATTTTCCTATGAAGGTTCTTGCTTTTGATGTAATCAGATCTGGCGACCCGTTCTTGAAATTCTACTTTAAACAGTTTACAGAAGACGTAGGCCCTGACATTCCTCTATATTGTGTGTAAAGGCATGCGCACAATTTTAATTGACGAAAAAATAATGCTGAAAGATACTGAACAGGATGGGAAGCTTCGAGTTATTACATACAAACTGTTTCTAAAATAAGATAATTAAATGGCTGGTAATCCGCCCCCAATTTAAAGCCCCAATAACACTCTTGTTGTAACTGAAAAATATGTCCCAATCTTCATTCTGGTCAACAAATCGTATTATTTTAGAATATTCCAATTAAATGATGATATAAATTTCATCTTAACACACCTAATTTAAAAAATTGTAAAAATTCAACCAATTGATTTGAAAAGTCTAACGTAAACCTTTTCAAATGTGACTTGGATTTTAAAATATTTTCGAACCCTCTGGACAAATAAAATAGGTTGTAATGGATAATTTACACAACAGGTAGGACATTTAAACATCTAGTACTTAGAATAAGGGTATTATTTATTTTCTGGAGCTACCAAGCCAGCAAGAATGTTATTGTCCCTTTAATATTCCGACGTTCCCTTTATATGCCACTACAAAAACTAAATACGAAAGTTAATAAATTATGTTTCTTTTGGCCAAGGAATGACAATTATTTGGTTCCTTAGTAAACTTGCAAAGGGACGTCAAAGGCCAAATATAACTGGAAAATAGGTCTTGAGCAGTTTATAGAAGAAAATGTGTTTAAATTGCAAAAAAATCGAGCTCTAGACCCTTAAAGAAGTTCACCTGTGCTGATAGCTGACCATAATACGAAATTCTGCCACGTTTTTGCTGTTAAACGGGTTCATGATTACTGAAATTTCATGAACTTTTAGAAATGTTGCAGTAATTAGTGTGTAGAATAGAATTTAGTGCGATTGTTAATGCAAAATGCGCCCAAAACTGCAACCCCAAAAGGATCTCTTTCTACTGATACCTATAGTTATACATGTAAAAAATAATGGGCTTAAAATATCAAAATTTTTCGAGTGCTCACAACGGTCCCTAGATACTCGATGGCTTACTCCCAACGTTCTTATTGGATCTCATTTGATTTGGTACTTCCCGTGGCAGTTACTAAACCCATTGGGTCACTGTTACTGACAAAATCCGGCCACCTTTGCTGCGACCGTCCCTCCACGCAATTGGTACCAACACTGACCCAGGGCATCATTTCTGACGGGCGTTTCCGCGCTTGCGCCCGTCTGCGCCTGTAATCTTGAAAACACAAGCGCAGGTTATAGCTCCTGCTAAAAATTCAGACAATTTCGACAGTTTTATCAAGAAAGTCGAGCTTTAAAGTTAAATGAAATATTATTGTATCCGAAAATCGTGAAGGGTAGTTTTGTTAGCAAAATACAGTAGCGTGCGTTTTGTTATGGTATCAAGACATTTGGGTTGAAGATTATTAGCTCGGTTGTTAAGTCTCTCCATGGCGTTTGCATTCACGATAGATTATTATTTATTAGTGATAGTATTACATTAGTAATAAACGATTGATTTTTTTAAAATAAAATGCTTTCCGAGTTACGGCGTTAGTTTTATAAGAGTTTTTGATTGTGAAATTTGAATAAATATAACGTTATGAATTTCTGTCGTGGTCATATAGAAAGCGTCTGGATAATCACGATGAGAGCAGTTAGTTTCATCCCACGACCGTTTCACCATTAATTTCTTCGACATGGCCGGACTGAAAATATGCACTAATTGCTTGATTAATTGTACGTCTCCGACTCGAATTGACATGGATTGACGTGGATTCCACTAAGTAAAAGCATGTGTCCAAAATCATGCTTTAAATTTAATGTGCAGGCCTGTGACACTGACGTTGAGAAAAGTGTAGAATTCGGATTCTAAACTATCGTCGCACCTTTCCCGCTTTGGCATTGAGCCAGAGATTTACTCGAACGTCCAAGGTAATGTTTTCTGTTGTAAGCATATGACCGGTAAATCTATAAATAAATAAATTGGATTTTTAACTGTTTTGTCTTCTTTTTTTTGTACACCATTTGGATAGATGGGAAAAAAAAAGCTCTTGCAAGCAAATTTGCAGGTGCGTTTTTTTGTGCTCCCGGGAATTTAAGTGCAAGAGCTTTTTGTGACTCCTGCATGTTTTACAGAAATGATGCCCTGCTGACCCCAAATGCGACTACGTTTATTTGGATCTACTGCGTCGTTCGTAGATGTGACGATTTTAAGGTCGTTTTTACGGTCTGAATTACACGTTTCGTGTAGGATATTTCAGTGATATTAGCAAGAAGAACATCGTTTGTCTTCAGGATTATAAACGTTTCTAGAACATATTCCATAAGCAGTGCCTGCGAATGACTCAGGTCTGACCCAACGACACACTGTTACGAATATGTGCATAGAATAGAGATTGTGACTTCCCTTTTATGGGTATTGAACAATAGTACATCTGGTGAGACAGCCTTTTAGTCAAACCGATTATAGTGGTATATATTTTCTGCACTCCTAATTACCACCGAAATTATTTTGAACAACTCCCACATTCATTTTAGTTACGCAGATTGGATAATAATGGTTTTAATACCGAACCTTATAGGCTTTGCAAATGAATAAAATATTGTTTAAACTAAACCCAAAACCAAAGGTCAGTATGAGCACCTTAACTTTTGATCACCAATGAGCAGAACTTTCGTTAATCTTTAATTGACATTTTAAAACTAGCTAAATTTTCCAACAGTCTTGAATGCCCGTTCGATGCTTGTGTAGATAAATTGGATAGCTAACTTCATCATAAATTTGCTTCACTGTTTGTGTTGGTCATTTTGGGTTCATTGGTTTCATAACAACTTTACATACAAATCAGATAAACTACACATTTGCATTTACATGGTTTAGTTAAGAGATAAAAAGGCAATTAGTTTATAGATGAGAGTGGTATGCATGCAATAATTTGAACTGTTTTGACCCGTTATATATTGTATATAAGTGGGAGGCAGAAACACGACACCGCCCGCAGTTTGCCATGTATACAAGCGCACATATCTTAGGAGAAAGGTAAATACACCCATTCGGTAATTGCTAAACGGAACAACATACCACTAGCTAAACCAAACTAACTATATATAGGCTGTTGATACGGGTGATGATTATTATGGCCCTGGTGTTCTTGGCACCGAAATCATCATAAATAATAAATCATTCATATTTTACTAGTACTGTTTTATAATAGAAAATTTCGATCGTACTAGCGCCCAGTTAATGTTAAAAAGATCAAAAATATTCTCAATTCCATTAGAAATTCCAACTGATTACATTGATAGATGAGCCAAAGGAAGTAGAAATGAGTCAGAATTTTCGTCACTGCCGCTACCTTGGTGTTGGTCGCCACAGTATTGGGCGGGTATTAGTATATTATTTAAAAACAGAATGTATTTTCGACCCAAACACAGTCCATGTTGCAATATGCATGGCTGTATGCGTGAATTGTGGTGGATTTATGTTTGGTATAACATTTAATCCCATTATCAATATGTTCCTGGAACAGAAAGGATCAGTGTAATGGTATGATTCTTCCATTATTTATAGGACAAAAAAAATCCTAATATGAGACTAGCTAAAAACGAATGGAATTCAGATGTATTCAGAAACATGTTTGTGCATCTCTACAATATACCTAAATGATTCTTAAAATAAAGTATGTGTTTATATTTAGATAAATATTTGTCGATCTATGCTTAGACCAGTTTAGTAAAATGGATGTCAATCAATGTCGGGGTCTGGTCCTATATTTAGCAAATATCAGCCGATCCATGCTTGTGTTTACTGCTTACTGTTTAAAAAGTGACAAAATACATTAAAGAAAATATGTATTCCAGATATATCTAAAAATATATGCCAAAAAACAAAACTAATAACAAAATGGCAATTGTGAAAAGAATGTGGACAGATTAGCTAACATGTATTACGTCTTGCCAATAAACATTCTAAAGTCATACCCAATTAAAATCAAACGTCAAAATACACTGCAGACAAAAACGTGTTTGCATGCTACAGAGAGGATAGGATTCAACGTGGATTTAATTTAATTACCAAAGTAATGAAGGGTTACAATACAGAGGAGTGAGTCGCAAAGTGAGGTAAGGTGGCCGACGGGATTCGATCCCGATGTTGACCGAGAAAGTTCCCAGGAATTTTCCACTGTGGTTTCCCATTGTTATTGGGTGCAGAACAGAGACTAGCTATTCATACAGATTGGCGTGTACGTAAACAAAACGCTTGATAATCTTCAAACGTAGTTCGTTAAAATAATGAAACGCATCACTTTCATAATGGCCATAACTGTCTGTACATATCGTTTGAGAAATACACGGAGTACAGCAATACTGGTAACACCACTAAGAATGGTATAAACACACGACATATCAATTCTCTAACGTAAAAAAATGAATTTGTCAGAAAAAGAATGTTTAAATTCAAGATTTTGTGGTGCATGCATTATTGTGCCGCATCATTGTGTCAATACAAAAAGAAATTAGTACCAATGCCACTAGAAGCAGCACTTCAAAGAGAGTAGCGAAGGATCCCACAATCAGACATTCATCTCTTCTACGAGGCGATGTCACACCCACACACATGGCTAATTTGAACCCAAAACGAAATGTGTACCCGTGTCACTAGAAGCAGCAGAGAAGGATCCCGCAAGCAGCCAGTCATTTCTTTTAGGAGACGATGCTCCACCTACACATATGGCTGTTGATTTGTACCCATTGCGCATACTGTCTTTATCGTGAAAGTAAATCACAAGCCTATCTATGTTCAAATCTTACCTATGTTCTAATGAGTTTTCAGAATGATGAATGAAATGGGGTTCAAGGTCTTCTTCTTTGTACTAACTGGGCTAATAAAGAAAGGGCGTATACAATATGAAATCTTCAAATTATAAAGTTCTAGTTAAAGGGTATTTGCGTGACAATTCCACGGATATGAAATGGAATTAATGCAAAAACGACCCAAGAGTCTCTGGATAGAGCCACCCCTCCCACTCTTCTGGAAGCGTACGGGATTAGTCGATTGAGTTGATAACTGGTGCTTCTTCCGGGGATTCTTTCATTTCAATTGAGTTTTCGAATTGATTTATTTAGTGCTCTTTGGTTCGCATAATATAATCTATATCAACGCCCTTAACTGTCAATTCATAATAAAGAGGAATGTGAAAAGGAATGGGTTGCATGCTTCTGAAAGTGTAGTTATTCAGAACAGCGCACACCAAATAAACATATTTTATAACCATAGACATTGTTGCAATAGCAACAAATCTACCCGAGACACTGAATACGGTATGTTACAAAAACTGGCGGGAAATCGAAATTAAAAGCAGGCGTTTATGCTGGAAGCCGTCTGTGTTTATTTGTAGAGTAAGAAAATAGTTACTAAAGTTTGGAGCAATCAAATAAACACCTTGTAGTCTAATTTTCGAAAGGTATGACTTGCTGATATGTGAACGCCACGATAAAATGGTAAATACCGATAGCGGCGACTATGCCTCTAGTGAAAACTTGGAGCAGACGAGGAAACTGGAAACAGACGTGAAAATAAAAACAGACCAAGAAGTTGATGTATCTTACAAGAGTAAGTGAAAAGATATTTTCCCCCTTATCCAAAATAAGTAACACTCTTGGCTGCTGACTCTGCATGCCGGATGGATACCAAAATACCCTTTCTATGAATATGTGCACCCGTTATTATTACAAGTTAAGACTGTACTATAGAAAATTGGACCAAGTCCAAATTCTTCAATCCTTTAACACGCGAGCCATTTTCTTCTTGGCATCAATTCTTTATGATGCTTTTACTTTATTTTTATACTTCTGGTTTTCACGTTCTCTTAATATATACTGCAGACACACGCCGGTTAATTTGTAACTTCCCAGCAAAGAGGTGACTTAGAAAACAACAATTTGTGCAGCATAAAGAAAAGATGTCCAATGTAGCCTAACAGACTATTATAAAAGTAAACTCGGCCGTGCTGTGTTATTAATAATGTAAATTCCTTGCACACTTTAACTAATTTGGTCTATTATTAGAGAATGATTAGAGTTTTGAGGCAATGATTTTTCTGGGGTTGTATGTTGTTTATGATAAATATTCATATACTCTAGAATAAATCCAACAGTACCTATTATTCGGTGTCACGTCGTTTAACGTCCATACTGTTTTTAGATTATTGAATAACTGATATCGTAACCCACTTCCCTTCCTTGTCAGTGGCGTGTTCAGTAATCTGAGCAGCGGGGAAGTGCTTATTTGGTGGATGGGTTGGGGATCTCAAGGTGGAAACACACTTTTTCCTTTTTATGAACGGTACGTTATTTCGATGAATATATAATACACATGCGAGCAGGGGCGGATACGGACAGATCTCCACCACCCTGACCGAGCGCCTGTTCGTCTATCATAAGACCGTGACTCCTGCAACAGTTACTATTGGTAGTTTCAACAAATTTGGCCGACAGCTTCCTGAATCATTGATACCCCAAGTATTCTTTGGCATAAATTCCTACACAGTGGAAACATAACTGTTTGAGATGTGGTTACCGGATGAAAAAAAACATCCGCTTAACTCCTGTTGTTTGAAACTCGTCAAGATCTAGTCAAAGATTTGTAAGTGTAAAGATACGATACGTATATAGACTGATTTCTTCATTATTTTATCCTGTTATTAAACTTCCACCACTTGACCTCTATTTTGACAGGTAAAGTTGTTGGTAGGAATTCATCCATCCATCTACTTGTCATGTTTTCACAGTTGGGAACCAATATCTAGACCAAGTCGGTACATTCACGAATCATAAATTATATCGGTGAAGCGGACCTTAAACTGATGGTGTTTTTATGTCAAAGGATCGAACCTTAAACTTGCCGTAATTGTATGTCACAGGAAGGGAACTTAAACATCATGTGATTTTTATGTCACATAATCGGACTATAAACTTTTATGACTTTTATATCATATTATATTATTATATAACCCGCCATAACTGTGAAATCAAAACTGATCAAAAGAATTTTAAACTGCAACACGGAAATAACACAACATCAAAAGGCGACATCGGGAGCATTCTATAATGCGAACACCATGTATAATGGAACAGCGCTAACTACCCAAAAGAAGGAAAAAATCGGTGGACTATATTTCCATCAGTGCTGTATGAATTTAAGACATCCTGGACACAGATTAAAAGACGATAAGATGTTTAAGTATGTAATGTTTATAAACAATATACTATTTTATCTTTAAAACTATTTTATATTGAGATAACACTTAATGTATGATGTAAGTCGCACGTGATATTCCCCTCATTCATGCCACACAAAGTATGTGATGGAAATTTAAAACCCATTGGACAACAAATATCATATATTAAGAATAAAATCTTTTCATTGGGTAAGAGCTATATTCTGTATTGTACGATTTACGGCACCAGAGCCACCAAAACTGTATTATTACATTGACATAATAAATCAGAATCTGGCATTTTCTTTAAGAATCAAAGAAGATTTTGTTAACATGATGTTTATCAATTGGCTTTATAAAGTGGCACTCCAGGACTCCTACGGTATATCTACATTAACCTACATATATAAGTATTTATTGAGATTAATGATAGATCTGTTACTATAGACATTTACCTATATAATAAACATGTAGACCTATAATTTTACTAACACACTACCCTTATGTACAGATATATCAAAAATATATAGGTCTTAATCAGAGGGGGTACTAAATTGCCTGCTACAGCTGTTCAAATTCTCTTAACTTGTTAATGATATATCAAACCATTAATATAACCACCCAAATAGTCAAGTTATTTAATTACTAGGCCAACTATGTCAGTACCACTTTCATCTGTTCAGCGTCTCAGGATTCCAATATCTAAATTTTTATATCACAATCTTTTGTCACAGATAATGTAATCAATATGTTAAAAAAGAAACTGAGACACAAAAGGGCTGATGCTTAAAGGGCCAATCCCGATAATATTTTGGAGAATAAAACTGCTTAACTTTATGTTAAATACCATTAAAATCTCATACCATTGGGCCGAGCAACTAACTCAATATATGTGGTGATGGTGGTGATGAAGATGATGCGGGGGGGAGGGGGGCAGATAGCATTTGCCCCTATAGTCTGAAGACTACCCACCTTGCCATCTCCACACATAAAACTGAAGCATGTAAGGCAGTGCAATGCGTTCAGCGTCCATCAAAGAAATGACATTAACTGAAACGGGGTATTAACGTCATAATGTTCTGCTCCCGCTGGGTCAATGGGGGTGGGCATACGAACCCGAACCACTAGACAGCTGTTCTGGTAATTCCCTCCGCCCTGCACCTCTGACACGGGCAATCACATCGAATCCACCAAAGAAAAAATCATGGCATACTTTCCTACGACAGTATGAAATAATCTTAAAGCAAACAAATAACATTTCTTCTTGTTTTAATAAAACAAAAGTCGACACGAGATCATAACGAAGATCAGACGAACTCCGGTAAAGTGTATCGACCTTGATACTTGCATCTGGGCGGTAAAAGGTAACACCGATTCTGCCTCCATCAAGGCTTACATCCAACTAGCTATACATTCTATTAGAAAAGTTTATGACTGACGGTGTATCTCTTTTATCATGTACAAGATTATTCAAAGGGAAAAATGCCAACATCTCTCATATATCAAGCAAATGGTTTCAGTCTAGATGAAGTATTATGTAATTACATGTGAAAGGCTATGGTTTTGCTTTTTAAAGCTTTTATAATGCCGAAAGACGTTGAAAGACTACAGCGACCTTGAAGAGTTGGTAACTTAAGCCAGAAATAAACTGTTACTTATTGTAAAAGGATGGTCTTCTAGAAGCCTGGGATTCATTTACAGTGTAAAACATACTGAGTGTTACCTGTCTTTTAACCAGATGTAGATAATATATGATGTTTATTTTCTAGTTACTCCCACTCACCGTCCCGGTAATCTCAATCGTTTAAACTACAAAATCACAAACGTCCCAAGAGATGGTCGAGCGATGTTTTATAGACATGATGAAGTCTTCTGGGATGATCCAGATTGACGTTGCCTGTGATTTGTTTCAGATACGAAGAAAATATATAAAAGCCAACTTAGACAGGGTCGTTCACTTGTCTACGATATCATCCTAGGTGGAAGTGGACTTTAAACCCCAGGAACGAATGAACGGGTCGTTGAGAGGGGTGGTGGCTTTTCCCGACGGCCCTGTCATTAGACAAGCGTAACTTTCATCAGTGGTTTCGCTTGCTACAGGGCCTGTTCTAATTTAGTAAAAATCGTATGAAACGTAAAGCCTGTGCTAAATTTATTTAATAAGTTAAAAAGAATCACTCTGCACTGTCATTAGACAAGCGTAACTTTCATCAGTGGTTTCGCATGCTACAGGGCCTGTTCTAATTTAGTAAAAATCGTATGAAACGTAAAGCCTGTGTTAAATTTATTTAATAAGTTAAAAAGAATCACTCTGCACTGAACCTCAACTAAATAAAAAATAAGTAAAAATATCATACCTGATTATTAGAAATAATAACTTTACGTAATGAGTCCAGGAAGTTGATAATCACAGAAAACTACAAAAACTAGAAAGATAACAAAACTGACACAACCAGTGGAGCCATTAAAACATTTTTTCTTTGCATCTGATTCATTCATGGGTTCGAGGTACACATTAGCCTAATACATAAAATTGCTATAATATATTTTGTAAAACTAACCTATCATCTACCGGTACTGACGTGTGACGAGATAGAAGATGTACGCCCTATACAGATGTTTTGTAAATCAAAATTCATCCTATAGTTCCACTTAAAGCTACTTGTCTACCCCATCCGGGCTTACAAGCTTCAAAACTTAATTATAGATGTACAAGAAATATTTTACGTTTTACTTATTCCAGGTAATTTTTAGAATGATTATTTAAACATCTGGATGACTTAAGTATCAATTGCAGTAAGTAGTATCTGAATATGATTTGAGACTTAAAAAAAACAAGTAATTAGAACAGTCATGTCATTTGCTGTGCTTGAATTAGTAAAATGAAAACTTCAATATGGAGAAAAACCAATACTACAAATAACAGCCCCTTTTGAAGGAAACACACAGTTAGGGAAAATAATTATCAGATTAGCCACCCATAACTAAACCAACAAGCAGACATTCACTGGAACAGTTAGTAAAATGAAAACTTGAATATGGAGAAAACCTATACTACAAATAACAATCTCTTTTGAACGAAACATCAATAATTGGCCATCAATAATTAAACCATCAAGCAGGGGACCTTCCGTCTGATATTCACTGGAACAAAGATAGGTTTACCAGTAGCTGAAGCAACAATATCTGTCAATCAACTAATTAAGCGTATATCAAATGAATTGACCTGTAACTTAACCAAGCTCACTGAATCATCTTAATCCTTATCGTTTAATTCATACAAGCAAAAGACACACCATGCACAGAAGAGCGTGCAATGTAAAACATCTAAAGTTAAAAGACTAAATACTTACAAGACTGACAATCAACAACCCCAAACAATTGAATAGAAAGAAGTGAGTAGTTTATACAGAACGAAGAGTATACAAGTATATGTTTTGGAATGCGGTTGACTATCGAACCACAATCTAAATTGGCAGGAATAAGACCACTATTAATCATCCATATTGCGAAATAAAAGAATAGATACCGACATGATGATAGAAAGATGAATGTGGATGAAGGGTAGTCAAGGTGTTCGATTGGATAATATCAATTGTTCAGTATATTACTCACTGACTAACAATATTCAACACACATGCTGGTTAGAAAACAAGATCTTTCGTAGTTACTATATATATATAAGTAGTTGTTTTTGAGACACAGGTGATTTCGAACTCTATTACGTGTATTCAAGGAAGCTCATCTGACCTTGATTCAAACGACTTCTGAACATAAGTAAAACAGATCACTAGATGTCTGGCTTCTGCATGTTCCAGTACTGCTGGGGAAAATTTTTGATTACACCATTGCAATAACATTTAATTTGTTTTCGGTACATTTAAGTCAAATGTGGGTATTTCACCGTGTGTGCACAGAATACCAATATAATAATGTGTTCTCATCACTTTGATAGCTGGCAATATTTAATGTTAACTCGGTGCTAAATACTGTAAACCCATTTACTTATGAAGGTTGTTTAGATGTAATATTAGAAATGGCAAAAGGTGAGAACTATTTTGGTTGCGGAACACCATGTGTAGGAATCTATTATTGGTTGTTTGATCCATCGAATGAATACTGTGTCTATCTATTGTTAGGAGGTTACGATAAATATAGAGACGGTGTCTATTAACTTGTGACGGTTACGTTCTCATCTGAATCATCTAGTAACGGTTAGTTTGTGATCTGAATCACCTGGTAAATGGAAACTATCATGATATATTATATGTATCTAGGTATATGTATGTAAGTATATGTCTGTTCATATGTAAGTAATAATATTATGCAACATGAAGGTGCTGGGTATGTCTAAATTGGTTTGTTACTCCCTATTGCCCAAGACATAACACTTTTAGATGACGTTCGTGAGTAAAAGTACACAAATACTAGCGATTTTTGGGGGTGCGTCGGAATGTCTGATGTTGCCTTGATGCACCGGAGTTCATCAGAATAAAAATATTTCTGACATATTTTCCAAATACGTAGTCCATTGTTTAAACATGACGATTTGATTATATAAATAATATTAACAGTCTTACATAATAAAAAAAAAATACACATATTTTTATTTCTAAAATATCTACGGGTCTGGTTTCTTGCCCCGTAAATATAATTTGCCCAATGAAGTAGGCAAGTCTTGTCTACAGACAATGGCATAACCAATAAATCCCACAGTAACTAACCGAATTGCATTATTATGTAGATCTAAAAAACGTGTGCTGACAAAAAAAAGCCAGGACAAGGGGTCAAATGATATGATTTAAAAAAAATTTTCTTCAGTGCGGACATTAATAGACCAATGATACAAGATAAGACACGGCGCACATAGAAACGGGAACAAATTGGTTTATCATACACAGAACACGAACTAGGTTATTTTATTTGGAGACCAATGTACATGGCGTGTATGGGTCTCATGCAGTTGCAATATACCGCGGGAGAAAATACTTAGATCAGTAATTGCAAAGACATATTGACTTTTCATACACCATTGTGATAACTGTGATGACAACATGGGAACTACTACATCCTGCCACCACGACAAAGAAGACTGCCTGGAACGTCATTACCTTCATCCTTTGTCCATCAATAATTAAATTCCAAGTTTAGGGATTTGGTCATACAGTAATTTAAATAAATACGACAGTTTACGCCAATCGAAAAAAACTAAAATTGGAATCATTTCAAACTAACAAGGACTTTACAAAAGATAACATTTGTCAATTGATTACTGTAGCCATCCGAAGATCACCAGATTCACAGGGGTGTCTAACTGTATCCTAAATATTCATTAGTAAACTGAAGTCCTTTAAGCATCAAATGATAATTTATTGTTATAACTTGTGAATGCATACGTCAATTTAGTTAATATTAGTGTCGTTTTTTATTGTTAGTCTGGGGGGGTGGGATGGCCTAGTGGTCTAGAGTGCCGCGCTTCGACCTCTAGTTAGCCGGTCACCTCTGGCTTGTGGCTGTGGTTTCGAGCCCTGGTGTGAGCGTAAGTGGCATGGAGATAGGGGCGCCTTCTCAACCTCGTGGGTTTCCTCCGGGCACTCCGGTTTCCTCCCACTGCTAAAGACCCCTACGCGCAAGCGAATTATTGAAATAAAAAGAAACCATATGTAAGTCCCAAAATGACCTGGTTAAACCCCATTTCTCTCTTTATTGTTAGTCTGTGATGTTCGTTCAGTGAGATTTCCGTTATAACCATTGCCTGACAGAAAAATATTACTAGATTCTTGGCAAGATGATTAAACAATGCTAAAGTCGACGTCAATCATACCATGTAATCTGGGTTTTTTTCCCAAAGGATGGCAGTTTTTCTGCTATTAAGATGACATTTCAAGGGCAAACAAAGTACAACCAGCATTTTATCATATTTTTAAAATCGCAGGGTATTGAGAAAAGAAGTTTATGGGGGGGGGGAATATGTGATATTTTTTAATGTATCATCGTGAGAGTTGAAAACACGACTATCTGAACCCGTCTGCAAACGTTTTTCAGGTGTTCTTTGAACCGTATGAATAACCTGGCGCTCCACCCCTTCCCAAAAGAAATCAAAATAAAACCCCAAACGAAACGGAAGCAGAGCGGGAAGGCGTCCATACGCACGTATCTGTATCCGAATTTAAAGGGTACCATTGAAGTTCAGATAGTTACTTTGGACTAGAATAAAGGGCTCTGGAAGCCCTCTATACTGAAATACATCTCACGTATGTTAGCCGATTTGAATTTTTTTGAACAACCAGGACCTTTTCCTGGAAAGGATTAAATCGATGTGGAGTTATAGATTTGAACGTCTGACGAGGTTTGTTTCGAAATTATCAGCCTTAAATTCTTGCCGTATGGCAAACAGTATCAAAAGTACACGTTAACCTCCACCGCATGGCAAAAGAAACATATTCAGGGATATAAAATAAATGAATGACTTGGGGCTTAACTTTTCTGCTCCAACCGAGATAATGAAGATGGGCATACACCTTGCTACGAGGGGACTTACGCATAGCCATATATTGAATTCTAACTGTAAAGAGTCATTTTCCGTTCCCCAGAGATATAAAATAATGGGTAAGATACATGAACATTTGTATGAAAAAATATGCAGTAGAATTAGTGTATCTGTAATGACAACACGATTTACATACCAAAGAAAAACATCGGTACCCTAAACCAAATGAAAGATAAAATCAAACAGTAAATTATATAGAAGTAAAACCTGTTGTCTGTTATATATATTTATCTTAGAATGATTCACTAGTTAGTTGGCACAAATTGAGCTTATAGCTCAAATAACATTTATTTCTCCTATAGGTGTTTCCCCGGCTCAACTTCTAAATACCTGCAAGTTTTCTAAATAAAGATATAGGTCAAACAGTTCTAATTCATGGTATTCAGCTGCAGGGTTAGTTTGACATAGGCAGGGGAAAAGGATTGCCCAATTGTAAAATTACTTAAACATGCCTGTAAACTACTTCTCGAAGAAGCTTATCTTGGATATTTTCAACAATTAGATTAAAATATGATCGTCCATTGTCATAATACCCATAATTTAAATTATTGACAAAAACAAAGGAGGTGTTAACTATGTTATCACCTGAACCGGATTAAGAACTTTAGAGACCTTAAAGGGACAATCCCGATAAGAATAGAGTCTCAAAAACTAAAGTCCGAGAGTTTATGAAATTTATGGACCAAAATATAGAGGCATGGTATATTTATCTTGTCTCAAAATTTCAGCTCAAAATATTGAGTCGTTTGGACGTGAACGTCAACACTGCTTATCCGGACACGTAACCCTTTTAAGATTTCGGGTCAATTTTTTCATTTGGTGACCTGATAATCGATTCACATTTCTTGAGAGGTCTATACAGTGAATGACCCATGTACTGTACTTGATAACAAAAGGTAAATTTCACCTACATATTATTTTTATAGAAAAAAGTCTGGTTTTATCCAGATACTGTATAATACAACGGTCTCCATTTCCAGATGAAGACTGTCAGATTTAAGTTATTTACAAGCGTATCACAAATATCGTGTTAGTTGGTCGGCCTTAGGTAATGGGTTTTAAGGGATTTTAACACAAAATTAAGCAGTTTTTTTTACCCAGAAAGTTATCGGGATTGGCCCTTTAAGCACAAAAAATGAAACAAAACCAATAAATGCTGATATTAAGCGGGGCCCAAATTTTTTTCAAAAGTAAATTTCGGTACATTAAACCGCTATGATGCCCTTTGGCATGTGCTTATTTGACTTTCACAAGGGTCAACCCGGAGTTGGTGATCCCAAAGACTGAAATCTATAGCTTTAGACATTCAATCATAGACGGCAATAATTTCTAGTAAATATGGCATTTTCTATGGGAAATCAGTAGCGTACATAGTTTGCTTTTAATCAAAATTAAGCAAATAGTCGAATTATGAAAAGAAAATTCCAGAATATCAATCTCGTATGTCTTGACTAAACCGTGAACTTTTACGGAATGATCTGAAATGTTTAATGAACAAAAACAATGGCGAAAAACAAACGCAATATAACTCACCACTTATGTCACTGATAAAGAGGATATAATTATCTTTTATTTCAACAATAGCTGAGATCAACAATGGATAATGATACGAAAATAAACAAGAAGACTATTTTATAAACAAGAACACACCTGAATTTTAATGGCTAATCTTTTCTTAGCAACACGGTCAACACCCAACAGATATGGCTACTGTACTTAAAATACTCTGCCATGATTAATAGCCGAGATTCACAGAATTATGGCAACTATGGGAAATTGATTTATTTTGAGTAATGAAGCTAAAGTTTTGTGATTTTAACCTGCGGGAGGCAACTACGGAATGTGGGGGAGACGAAGATATATCTCGTCCGAATATATTATACAACGTAGAAATGTATCATGGAGACAAAACCACCAGTTTGCGATAAAGAGATATGAGGTTTTACTTAGTATCTATAATAGGAATGGTAACAGAATCCGCAGTGCATTTGTGTGGGTACTAACAGCCATAAACCTATCGTTAAAACGCGACAGGCAAACTCATTATACAGGTTCCCCCCTAAAGATTCGCCTCGACCTTGCAAGAGATAACACGTTATTTACATGAAATATTGGTTCGAACAGGTTTTCATGGGTTGAAATATGGTATTAACGACCGTACTTGATAGAGTTCTGTTTCCTAACAATTTATAGCGTTAACCCAGAAGGAGACGCACTACCAAGTTTACAGATTCTTACAGAATACATGCAGCAAAGTTCTCGCCTTTTCTCTACATCTAAATTAAACCTTGGCTATATTATCAGCTTTTATCAAATTCAAATTTACGGTGATCGATAAAATCTAGGGAAATATATTGCATACACAAAAGGAACATAATTATATGCAACTGATATTTGTGTTTTGGGAAAGACACCTCAATTAGAAAATTTTAATTCAAATGAAGATTTCGTTAACAGATATTTGGAAAGCGTTCGGAAAACCGAACACGTGTCTCTACTCTTGGTCCAAATCTTGGAAAAGACCGTACATTGGCGTTTAAAGTTTACAATCATTGACGTAGAGTTTAATATAAAAGTGAAAGCTGCATTGTACTTCATCGAGAAAAAACGAAGAGACCTACCTATCATAAGTTTTGATACACACCTGAAAAGGTCGACTAATACTAATGATAATCTAATCATTAAGATGTGCGATATAATTGCATTAGATGCAGGTAACTGGCACCAACTATTAGTTATAAATAAAAACAAGCGTATATCCTAGATGTTTTATAAATGTGTGCAACTACTGCAACCTTAAACCTAATCTGAAAGAAGATACTGTGACGATGTTTATATGTTTCAGCTTCAGTGGTCTGTACACGATGCCGTAAAACAATTGAGTATTTATTTACATAACAAGTGGTTACAACATAATTTACAGTGTATTAGACAACCCCAGACACAATCCCTCTCTTTATTTTAAGTTCCACCTCTTACAGAAACGGGATCTTTAAACTTAAATGTTTTATGATCACGCTCTCACAAGCAATGTTCTTAACCCGATCATCATAAGCATTATCTCGTTGTTCTACTTCCGTTTCTCGATTAAACATTTCAAGATTGTCGGTCCACGGATCAGATCTATCAATGTAACATGTAACTTCCTGTTAGGTATCATCAGCAACGTCATTATTGCATCCACGGTAAAAACTGACTCCATACGTTCATTTGTTGTCGATTAAAGATTTCAAGATGGTCGGTTGACGGATCAGTTCAATCAGTGTAACCTGTAACTTCCTGTTAGGTAACGTCAGCAACGTCATTATTGTATCCACGGTAAAATACGATTCCACACGTTCATTATTGATATTATTATATATTATCTGTCGCAAAAAAAAAGAAAAAAAAAAAAAAAAAACCACGAAAAAGTAGTTATCTTGAATATATATTATGTGGTCGATGGAACTAATTAAATTTAGGTATCTGTTGCTGTGTAGATCTAATAGAATGAACAATATCAAGATTTTATGGTATGAAACACGGGGCATATTATACATTTTGGTTGATAGGGCCTTGACTCCATACATTTTGATGAATTCAAATCAATAATTAATAATCATGTGTTTCTGGTAAAGTAACTATTTCAAACATACATTTATTTTTGAAATTATAAGGAATTTGGTAGCTGTGTATGGTGGCGAGTCAAACCGAGATGTGTCTTTCAACGTCTATATATAATGTTCAAGAATTCAGAAACGAAATATTAAAGTGTTTCGCTCATGTAAGAGATCTGTAACAAACAATGGGTACATGTATTAACAAATGTCTGATTGTTGACTGCAACTGATTGTACAGTTATCAAAGCTTAAGAAACTGTATTTTTATTATCTTTCCATGTTCAGATAAAAAAAAATTGATTCAGGTAATACCACAAGAGACGTCATCGCTGATATTCCCCGCCATACCCGATAACCCGTTATCGGGTTATTAAACCCGGCGTTTATTCGGGAAATTACTTGGCAGCAAATGTCTACCTGAGGCTCAATTCGGAGAGCCGTGGAATACATTAACGTGTATAATTATGTGTAGACATATGTCATGTTAATTAGTTCTATGTGTTTATATGGTGAGTGTGTCTAAGTAAGCTGTATAGGTGTAACTGTATACCTACATATTGTTTACATGTATACATACAACACCCGGCAGACATTGTGCTGAATCAACGATATTAACAATTATATAAACATCTAGAATTCGATTTATAGACTGATTACGTTAGAAAATTCAACCAATCGTATGTTTTTAATACATTGAGCTACATAACCATCAATTGATTTGGCTTGTATATTTAATCTTGCAAGAAATTATCTTGAAGGGCACAAAAGTCAAGGTGATACAAGTCAGGAATTAAACTGCCGAATTGCGGTAATTGATACACTATTATAATCGAAACCAGGCAAGTAAATATACTTGTTATAGAAGCAGAATAAATCTTAAAGCTTATTTACATTAGCAGACGTGAAGAGAGGTGGTCATAATAATATTTACGCCCTTGTTCTATCAATATTATGTAAGGTATTTCATAATTTAGGTGAAAGTCTTGTACCATTCTTGTTCACATTAGGGTTAACATCATTTAAATTATTTACCTTTTCTCGCAAAGTACAACACACTTATACCTTTTAATTTGTTTTGGGGGCAGATGGTTGGTATAAGACTTAACCGATGGATTCTTTTATCTTAGTAGTCAGTATTGAAATCACGTGTCACAATCACAATCACCAATAGCTTCTATCCTGGTTGACCCAATGGGACAGAATCAATTCTAAAAGCTAGAGTCCAAAATGTTTCACATTTTTTGAAAACTAGCATCATTTTACCCGATAAAACCTTTGCTAAACGGAATGCCAAAAATTAAGCTCTTAACATCGATATGGATTATCACAGAAAAATACAGTCGTTAAATCATTCAGTTGTATTCCACAAAACACACACGTGTCCCGTTATTAACAAGTACACATAATAATAAATAAACTTTGACCTCTTCATATATATATTTCCAAACAAACACACACATCATGTCCAGATTTAAACTAGATAAAACACGGATTAAAAAAAATTGATTTATAACATTGGTGTTTTTTAAAATCTTACATCTATATTATTATGTAGTAGGCGATGGGATGAAAAGTGGTATATTTAAGAAAACTTTCAATATCTTAAAGTATCATACACAAAGTATGCCATCGTATGCACACAGACTGGGCAATAATTAACTGTTCTGGCCTGGATTACATTAAGATAATTAACATATATTAAATAACTCATTAAGTAAACCCTAAGCATTAAATCTCTTGCTGTGTGGTGACAAATTGAGGTTGTGTTAGATTATGAGTGTGTGTGTTGAACTAGCTATTGGTATAAGGCAGGGGGAGCATGTTTGGGGTTACTTATTATTATATGTTTATCATGACCAATACAATTATGACATGAAGATACACCTGTACATAGAAGCGGTAGAAAGGGTTAATATCTATAATGATAAGATACTGCAATAACTACATCTTGTTCCAATAAAGATTGGTAAATAGAAGCACTGTGATGCAGACGTATAAAGGTATGAAGTAATTATGATAAGAACCAACCAATATCGCTAAATCAAAACTCCAACCACTTAAAGTCTATTTTTGATAAACAAGTAGGTTTATAGACATTAACACCATTATGAACTTTAAAAAGAGAGAAAACATTTCATGTAACAAAAAAATTCAAAGCTATAAAATTTAACACCTACGGCTTCGGCTTCTATTCCCACAATATAAAATGTAAAAAAAAGTTTGAATTGGATAAAGCACGGTTGTTCTATTTTAGACAAATCTGCAGTAAATCCATTGTATCGAATATCCAGTCTATGTTGAAACTTAATTTAGGAAATTCGAGGATAAGCAAAAAAAAAAAAAAAAAAAAAAAAATAGAAAGCACAAAACGTGTATTGTTACGAAATTCAATATTCGGGTAATAACAAACGATATATTTGAAAAAAAAACCCTTCTTAACGCTTGTGTATACATATGATCAATGTATTTTTTATTTGACCTATATACTATTATTGCATGGTGAAATTTTGTCGTGCACCTAAAGACAGGTAGATGTACTTTATGTATAAATCATTTATTACATAGTTTGATTGACGTTAAAATCAACAAATCTTACAATTTCTGTGGCATCTGTTCTCACATGTCACAATATATCAGATCAAATTCAAACTACGGGATCTCTCAATACAATATCTGTTTTTTTAGTATTAAAATACATTAACTTTTTTCTCAAAACTAAAAACAAAATACAAATTGAAAAATACGTGATAAATCTTATATCAAATATTCGTTCATCTCCAACATGTGTATCGTCACGGTTTATGTTTTGATATGAAGGTGGTGTCTGCGCACATTTCCTTGGATTCCGTTTCTTCCGGTATCAAGTTTGACAGCTACACACATTGAAACAAAACGCCCTTTTTTAAAAAGTTGATTAAGGGTAAGAAAACTTGGTTAGGGAATGGGGAAATTAAAAACTAGGTTTGGAAAATTAGAAAGAAATTAGATTAAATTCAGGTAGATTTTACCTACCTACACAAAGATATTTCCTATTCCCATAAACCCTAATAAAACTCCACTCCGTGCGCTCTCCTAGTTGAGTGTGGCAGCCATAGATCGAATAGAAGAAAGTATTACAAGCATGTAAAAAATCCTGTCAGTAGGAACGTAACCCAATACGAACGACACGCTTGCCATATATGTAACTCATCCAATCCGCGTGCCAGACGAGTAAAAACCAGGAGCACGCGACCCCTGATTCCATATAAAGACAGCGCATTGACCAATCATAGAGTTGCCATTGATGCTAGTTACCGCAAGAATCGGTACAAACAGTCTTACCGAACAACATGGAATTGTAAGTTGAAACAACATCAATTTATCGTATGCATTTCTTCGCGCGCGTGTACAGTTTGCGACATGATTTTTTGGTGGATGTTTTAAAGATATTTATAACCAGTGTGTGTCATACTTGGCTATTGATTGCGAAGTTGGGTGGGAGATGTAAAGATATGTATTGTATAATTATTATTCGATGAGTATTAAAGAATCGCTATAACCTATGCTACATAGAATGCAGATTTATCTAGACCAACAACCTGCTCCAGAACCTACACCACCTTATAGTGGTTTGAGTGACATGCGAGGTTTGACTGACAGGCGGGTATATCAACTCATCGACTGATAAATTCCATGTTTACAATTAGTTTACATTGCCTATCTCTGTTCAAATTTCTCTTTGCTTTATCAGTTTTTAATCAAAAATCTTAAGAATCAAGATTCCGCATCAAGCACCTATCGACGTTGATTCACATTGACAGTTTTATAGTTTTGCTGCCTATTAGCTTGCAGATATTTAAACAAAGTAGACACATGTATTTCACAATTCATAGTCATTTACATTATTTAAAAAGTCGACAAAATCAATAACTTGTCTTAAAATAGAATAACCTACAATAAAATGAGATAGATCTGCTAAATGGTTTACAAAATAGCTTTGATTACTATGTCGATAATTGAACTCTGTAAAGTATAAGCCATTCCACAATTTTACTAATGTATGCAAACCACCTTAAGTTGGAACTGTATTTAACAATTATAACAGCAAGGACAATAAGTTTGAATCTGTGCATTAACGACCAATGATAGGACCGTAGTGACGACGTTAAACACACACAGGTCCTAACAGACATCGATATGTCAGGGGAATTAATGATATGATCTTGACGTCCTACTTTTTTGCCCCGACCAAAATAATGAAGGCGGGCACACAGCAAATCAATATCGATGGTCTTTTACTCTGTTCCTTGCCAGGTCCTCCACACTGCACCACTTTCTAAACCTACACCTTACTCTCTGAGCCACCATGGCTACGCAGTGAATGAGGAAATAACCCGACCAATGCCCACCCGAAATAACTAAATAAAGATTTCCTATTGAGTTTAAGTTGAGTTCAATACTGCAATGTTTAAGCTGTTGGATTCATAGAACACCATCGGAACACCCATTATTAAGAAGAATGTCGATACTTGAAAAACACCTGGTTAAAGCGTGCAACTGATTGACACTAAACGACTGAAAGTAATGCAGATTAAAATTAAATTTCCGACACTGATTGTGAAATAACTAGTGGCGGATAAAGGTATGTGTGCCCTAATCATTCTGTTTCTATGACACGTTTAAATTTGGACTCTGTTTTGGATATCGATAATCTTCCCAGAACACTGTTGGCATCAATTTTTCAACATTTCCTCGTTTAAAAGCCCCCCCCCCCCCCAACCCACCACCAAATCAAATTTACTGCGGTCGCGATTGGAATGGTCTGTTAATGTTTGAGAAAAAAATCTTGTTTTAAACAATATTTTATCCAGATCAGATTTATGTTAAATACATACATTTTGTCAAAAATGTAAGGTTTCAAAAACAAATTATTTATATGATATAAGACGAAATATTAGCAGATCATTTGATGTAATTACAATCTACCGTTTATCTGGTAGGCGTGTTACCAATTAACAGATGACGTAATATTATGTTAATGATTGTAGGTAGTACTTAGACTGATTAGATCAGTAAAGCTATATATTATGTCTGTTAACTTCTAGTAGCTCTTATTACTATACATACATACATACATACTTACATAATATCAACATTACCTATCATTAAATCATTAAAATTATAGATATCACATTCGAGATTAACTATTTCCCTCATAGATGTAGTATTCGTTTTCTTTTCTGCATAAATAAAAAGTAAGAGATACCATCCCGATTTTAATAGTCTCAGAAGCAAAAGTCCGCGTGGGTATGAAATTGAAGCGCCACAATATAGAGAGGAATGGTGCATCTACCTTGTCTGAAAATTGCTGGTCAAAACATTGAGTCGTACATCAATACCGATTATCCGGACACGTAACTCTTTTAAGATTTCGGGTTAATTTTTTCGCCGGGTGACCAGTGTGATGTATGTTATGTACGTCTTTGATATCGAAAGGTTAATTTCACTTACACGTTATTTTTTATAAAATAAAAGTCTGCTTTCATCCAGACACCGTATATACAGCTTGGTACACCGGTCTTCATTTCCAGATGAAGACTGTCAGGTTTAAGTTGTTTGAAAATGTATCACGTATATTGAGTTAGTTGCTCGGTCATAAGGTAGCGGTTTTGGAGAGCTTTCACACAAAATTGAGCAGTTTTATTCCCCCCAATATAATTGAGATTGGCACATTTCTACTCATTTGATCGAAATTCTTGCAGTGGGATTTCCAGAAGAATTCCAAAATGCCCCCGAAATATCTACCCAGCCCCCTACCCCCCGACACTGCTTATCCTTCCCACTACCCCCCCCCCCCCCCAAACTCTGAAATATACTATTCAAAAAAAGTAGGGGATATTTGATTTTGGGGGCATAATACTAAAATATGCAAATGACTACGAACAAAGTCACTATAGAACCCAACAGAAGAAACATTTCCAGTTACATGTGACGCCCAAACGCACCAACAGCTACCGCATGGAATGCAGGTGATGCTTGGGATCATCATGGGGGTCCAACCCAAGATTTGCACGACTCTGACTTTGAATGTTACAGTCATTGTGGCATTGAATTCCAGGGTGGAAACATCAGTTTAATTGTTTTAGTGACCAGAAAACAAATTTTGATATGTGTCGGCTTACCCAAAATGAAAGGTTACGTGCCCTTGGCATGCTACAGATCGGCACAACACAGGCGGTTGTGGCGCGGACGATGAATGTTTCTCAGTCTGTCATAAGCAGGCTATGGTCCAGATACCATGATACACAATCTGTACAGGACAGACCACGCTCAGGTCGACCAAGGGCGACAACTCAAGCCCAGGATCGATTTATCCGTACCTTGGCCTTGAGAAATCGTGTCATCACATCAAATCAGATCAGCGCTCGTCTTCAAACAGACACTGGTGTGAGAGTGAGTGGCCAGACGATTCGGAATCGACTGCATAGGGGTCACCTTCGCGCCCGACGTCCTCGCGTAACCCTTGTTTGAGAGATCATCACATTCAGGCAAGACGTCGTTGGTGTAGGGATCGTCAACATTGGGATAATCGACGCTGGAGCAATGTGATGTTTTCAGATGAGTCAAGGTTCACCGTTGATTCTTTGGACAGACGTAGGAGGGTGTGGCGTCGTCGAAACGAACGCTTCCAAGACGTTAACGTCATCAGACATGATCGATTTGGGGGTTCTGTTATGGTGTGGGGAGGCATCACTGTTGCTGGAAGAACGGCTTTACATGTTGTTGCAGGGCGTGTTACAGGCCAGTACTACCGGGACAACATCTTGGCAGTCCATGTTGTGCCGTTCGCACGACGTCATGGCCGCCGTTTCATCTTCCAGGATTACAACGCAAGATGTCACAGGGCCAGGATCGTTACAGGTTACCTCCAACAACAGAACATCACCACATTACCTTGGCCAGCACGGAGTCCCGACCTCTCCCCCATCGAGCATGTCTGGGACATGCTTGGACAGAGGTTACGTCAACGTCAACAACGTCCTGCCAATGTCCAAGAACTTGCTGCTGCGTTGCAACAGGAATGGGGCAATCTGGACCAAAATGACCTTAGACGTCTCATTAGGAGTATGCCACGTCGGATCAATGCTTGTTTGGCAAACAGAGGAGGATTTACCCGTTACTGACTTTGTTGTGATGCTGTGGTAACTTTTCTGTTTGACCCCGGGTATCATTTTACCCTTATAATGGTCAGCCTGTGCCTTACTTTGTCTAACGATCATTTGGAATAAATCGATGAATGTGAACTTCATTTCATTTTGTCATTTGTTTCTTCGTCAGTTTCATTAGGTGACTTTAATAACACTTAAAAATCAAATATCCCCTATTTTTTTTGAATAGTATATATCCGATACTCATCAATACGGTACAAGATCTAGTTTATTCAATTTTTATGTTCCAAAATGCGCGGGTAGAGATCAGTTCACATCATTTTATTATACAGCCATAAGTATCTGGAACAATTTACCGAATGATATTAAGTCTTTAGAATCACTATACAGCTTTAAAGCTGCAACCAAGAAGTATTTATTGTTAACCCAAAGTTAATCTGTGATAGGCCTACATGCTTGATTATCTACTAAAATTGGTTGATGTATAACATGTAGACTTAACTATTTTTAATTATTTGTGATACATTGATGTGATGGCTTAGTTATTAAATTTTGTCTCCTAATGATGACCTGACGCGACCTTGACAACCCTGGACCCCAATGGAAATAAGCAATTGATGTTATTTACGTCCAGCTTTTTGGGCTATCCTAAGTAAAGGTTTCTTCATGACATCATACCTATCATACTTCTCATTTCTCATTCCTAATCATACAATGCGCCAGAACGTCCTTTATTTTATATGCACAACTTAATATATCATATTGTTGCCTCTTTCCAGATCATACAATGCAGCTCATGTACTTTATATTTATTGTTGTCATGTTGTAACCTTTACTTGAAGAATAAATAAATAAATAAAAATAAATAAATTTCAAAGATATGCATTCAGACATTCTATATAAGAATATTGGGGTGTTTGCCTCTTTTAAAATGTTTCCTCCTAGGCCCCAAGCGGTAGAATAAATGAATAAGATCCACCCAGGAAGTTGGTAATAAAAATTGACGATTGACATGCCATATAGAGTCTATAGCCCCGTTTACATTTGGCCGCGGTACCAGGCCGCGATAAATTTCAAGAAATGGACCCGTTTACAATAACCGGTCTCAGAACCGTGCCAAGCGTGCCAAATGTGGAACTCTTCACAGAAAAGTTAATTTCAGCCCCTGTACAAATTACCCAGATGAAAACAATTATGATGACTGATTTAGTTTGAGCAGCCATTTTGACAGAACTGTCAAGGTTTGCAGGGAAAAAAGGTCAAGGTTCATTTGGCGCATGCGCAGTAACCCGTACTCAGACCGGTTAGCGTTTACACTACGAAAATTTGAAGTGAGCCGTTCTTAGTACGGTTCCGAGACCACCTCACTTCAGTGGGCTAGTGGCACGGTACTCGGTACGGCACGCTTGTGTTTTACCCGTTTACACTACAAAAAAATTAACCGTGCCGTACCAGGAACGGTACCTGGCACGCTTAAAATTTGTAATGTAAACGGGGTTTTAGATGGTCTTTTGGGGTCGTGCTGATACCTTCTAGTCAAGTTCACAGTGTAATCTTCGAGAACGCAACCACTGTCAATTATAGTGCGACTAGCGCTAACCTTAACCATAGCCCTGGCCTGACCCTAACCTACAATCCACGGCACCAATCACGTGCCCTAACGCTGTTTGCATCTCGTCACCTTGACTAAATCTCACACACCTGCTTGATCCGTTGAGATCTGCCCATTTTGATGAAACTTGACTTGTATGTCCCCGGATTGTCCGAAAAATCGCTTTTGTTCGCTTTTGGTCCCTCTGGAGGTCAAAATTATTATCCGATTTAAAAAAACGTTTGACTATATCACCGTTACATGGTAATGAAGAGAGAGTTTGAATTTCGTGAAAATCGGACTAGAATTGACGGACAAAATGGCCGCCGTTTGTACACGAATAGTGTGAAAATATGTTATATCAAGGTTGTGGACCCTATAGAGGTCACAATTTTGAATCGATTTTGATGAAACTTGACAGGTATGTTTATAACCCAAAGATCTTGGTTCCTTTCGATATTTGCGCCCATCGGGTCATTACTTCCTGAATTATGTCCCCTGATTGTACGAAAAATCACCCTTTTTAGCTTGTGGTGCCTCTGGAGGTCACAATTATTATCTGATTTAAAAAAAAAAAACGTTTGATTATAAAAACCAAACAAATTCTAATGATTTTCTGATAATTCCTTAATATGCGACAACTCTTGTTGACTGCCCGGACGATTTGGCTGCTGTGTGGGCGTATGTTTCGTTGCCTGGCAACCTATTTTTATCTTGATCACTTACCTTCTCAAAAACAATAGGAGGCTGTTTATGTATTTTGGTCATGCATTTAAGATATTTGTATAGTAAGAAGCCTGTCACAGAAATAACCCAACAATTTTTGCATGTGACGGAGATTATGATTTATTCACTCTGGTACAATCATCACTATTGGTGTTATTTTGCAGATGTTGTGTAAGAATCGCACTGGCTGCCATTCTGAAAGGGGAATGAAATGAAATTGAGTTTAATGTCCGACTTTTCTGCACTAATGGGGATAATTTTGCAGGGACAGCGCTAAGGCCAGGCCTAATCTTATTTTGAATTCCGAAGCGTTCTTTAACGTACATGCCAAAGTGTACACTGGGCCTAGGTTTTTGTTACATCCGACCTTCAAGGCACTATACCTTACCAGGCCCTTCGTTCTACACCGTGGGTTTTCTCCATATCCTCCGCCCCCCATCTTCCAAAGACCCCTACGCGGGCGAATTGATTAAATAAAACAGAACCAGAACCATTTGTTAGTCCAGAAATGACCTAGTTTGTGTCGAGTGGACGTTAAACCCCATTTTTCTCTTTCTGAAATGAATCGGAAAAGTCATGCCAATCAAATATATTATAGAACATGGTACGAACATTTGGTTACAAGATCATGTAAGTCAGCGAAACGATCACCAAAGCAACTGATTACTCTATCCAAAATTTCGGAATTAACATCCCTTTTGAAATGATCATTTAATTCGCATGATTTGTCATCAGTGCTTTCATCATGGAACCGCTTCTTTCTTTCTTTTTCGCAGTGGTTCAGTGTCAGTCACTTGCCCCGACAAGAAGTTCTGAATCAGACAGTGTGCCAGACCACCAATAAATCGGCGAAAGCGCCATGTGGTGATGCGTAGGCGGTTGGGTTCATATAGATGTGCCCAGTTGTATTAAAGTGGGGCCCTCTGACTTCGATTTAGGGATCCAGCCTAGATTTAGTGTCTCTTTGGTTAACTACAGCACAGCATTTTCTATTCCCCCCCGCCCCTGCTAGTTACACCACTGCCAAATGCTAACAAATTTTAATACCATTTGTTCATTTATCATGTTAACATGACGAAATGGGTTAAACATGGATCGCACCACCAGAATCGATTAATTTACTTTTCTAATTTATATTGTCTAATGTCTAAGGGGCCCCACTTCCTCAGGGACCCACTTGCCAATGGGCAAGATGACAACGTGGCAAGTCCACCACTGTGTATAGGGTGTTTTATTCAGGGGATATTAATGTACATATATATCGGTATAAGATGTTTCAGTAAGGAGATAAAAAAAACCGGAACCATCGCAGGTTTGAAAAACTGACTAAGTGAGGGACATAATCGTTATGATTCTCCCTTGGAAGATAGCGCTCAAAATAGTCATAATTGGAAAGAATCGGAGATTCGGGTGATAGCCAGTGTAACATAACAGCGACTCTTATCATTTTTGGGGACGTATTATTATGTTTACTTATCGTATTATACATATACGTAAAATTAAATTGGCTCAATTAATTCAATAACCTTGACTTCGGTAGTACTGATCGTGCTTCGGTCGTTCCGTTAATTCAAATTAAAAGAGAAAAGTATGTATGTTCACATACTATACCGTTATCAAAGAACGGTAACCTTAAAAGAGAACAAGTTAGATCCAAATTAAACCGGATTAAACCGCTGCTATACATGATAATACAAATAAACATGAAAACTGAACAAATGTTGCTCAGATAATACAAAGATAAAAGGAAATATCTAAATTCAAATTTCCAAGTGAATTATGATCACATAGTATTTTAAATAAGTAGCCACCTATGTCTGTACCGTATCCGTGGAGTTTAACGATTAAATTCTTTTCCAAGTCAACATGGAGATAATTTCCCCGATATACCCTTCTTTGAATCAGATGTCGCTCTTTAGATTGTTTCTAAAGGTTGTTAGAGATATGATAGTTTGAGACAAAAATAATTTCTATGGGTTGAAATGAAATGGGGTTTGACGACCCACTTTTCTGCATCAACTCAACTCATAAAGATGATATATGCATCGAATTACAATCCAAACTGATCATCAGTAAATAGTTGGTTAAGTACTATCACTGAAGGGGTCAGTCAATAAGCTCTCAATACCAACCTTTTTCTTCTGCAAACTGAATTCTAAAACATTTTAATTATTGCGAAAAAAAAATAAAGGTGTTGAAATTATATCCTATTTAGTGTAAATGAATACATAAAATAGTGCGCAAAGGCATAAAATGAGTAAAATGCGCCAGTTCTGTCTAGACCAATTTTTGTAACTACGACCGATGTTATTGACCTTACTGTAAGCGAACTTAAAAAGTCACTCATTTTCTATAAAGTTAAAAAAGAAGGCTTTCACATTACCGCTATGGAACAGATTGATTCCAGCTGCCAGGAATTTCTTTTTATACACGTACATGCCAAGGTGCTGTTCCTCTCGGGACTGCCCTTCCTGAACCACAATTCTAAGATCGAATACTTTTCCTGGTCAATGAGCAAGCGCTCCGTGTATTCAAACAATAACCTGAATGATTAAATGCAATTTTGTACAAATGTACTCTTAACATTTTTTTCTGCAATAGATATTTTGCGTCTGTGGCATGGTACTTGACACACGCGTGGTTTTCTTATCTTCAAGAAAATGTTTAATAATAATAATGGTACAAATAAACAAAAATATTCATGGTCACGTTCTTATCGCAGTCATTTCAACTGATATTTATAAACATTGTCTGAAGTATAATCCGTCAGAACAACAATGTCTTCTGTACATACCAAACGGTTCTGTGACACCGCAACCAAAGCAGGGAAACGGTTTTATTCTCTTCGTGGAAACACTGAAAATTATGTTGGCTCAAAAGCACAACGCGGGTGTACATGGTCGAAGCTGTCACTAAAAGGGCAAATATTAGAGCCTCATTTGGGTCTGGCTAAATTTGTACGTTCATCTTCTGGAACAATACCAGATCTGGGATTTCCAAATCAAAATCAGGAAAAATTGACACCGATGGAATTTGGAAATTTTAAAGACGCGTTTAAGCCAAAACGTACTAGTGACATTGTACGCGCGTTGAGTATTCTGCAGCTATCTTCATATGATACGGTTGTTAATAACGCGGAAAAGGTAATGTAGTGGACTTTAATCTATGTTTTATCCATTGATTTGTATTTGATTTAAATAAATACTTCAAATTATACATGGGGTTTTGGCAGTTACCAATGTTTAATGTCGCTGATTAACTAATGCATCATTGTAATTCCGAGTGATTAGTACAAATCTGGGCAATTGTAGATTTTTGACTTAGTACCCGGATTAGATAGGGTTGTGCTTGAAACTTGAAAAGGATGTTTCACTGTTAAACCGCGGAACCCCATGTGATGTCTAATTCTAATGGGTGTCACAGTGGCTCGGTGTACAAGCAATGCTTTGGCTCACTAACCAAGATAAATTCCCGTGCGTTTCTCTTGTCATGAATGGAGGTGGAGGGCCCTACAAGGTTCTATGTCTAGTTCTTGGGAGATGGGTGAGTGAGTGGGGGGCGGCAAGGTTTGGAATTTAATTGATATCCGAGCAACATTTCACTCATTGCATACTGTTTGGCGCGCCCCTTTTTCATTAGTCTAGTCGATGCAGAAATGTTAAATTTCAGAGAGCACTAATAGTAATATATCCTAGTTGGATATAATTATATCGGTTGAAATTCGCAGATTGAAATGCCACTGCCCGGACAACTTCGCCACCGCTCATAATCATTGACCAATTTTCCTTTCTTGCATTAACTATCAGGCATTTACATTCGAAACATCATTTGATATATCAGAGGGGCGTTTGCGACAAATTATAAGTCTAAAACTGATCCGAAATGTTTGACTCTGTCTTTGAACCCTAAGCTATCCTAAGGTGTGCTATAGTCAATGTCGGAATTTGTGAAAATTCTCAAAATCCAAAGGTCCGTGACTACCAACCATCACAATAGCTACCGAGAAAAATTAGAAGAAGTGTCAATAAATGAGAATTCCAGCAAAGAAATGTCTTTTAAAGTGCTATTGGACATTGACGTTAAAGCTTCTTTTGATATGTCTATATTTTAGATTATAGAATTGGGAAGAAAACTGTTTGGCAGGCGATTCTTTGATTTTCTACTGAAAAATAGTGTGTATAAACAGTTCGTTGGTGGGAAAGAATTTCGAGAAATAAAAGAATGTGTAGGCAGATTACACGAAGCCGGTATTCAGACCATGTTGGCAGTCCCCATTGAGGAAGATCTGGATGAGAAGACCGGAAACAAGTAGGCCTACAAAATAATTTATTGTATCTCATGTCTTCAGTAAGTAATATCTACGGAATCGTTCGAAAGGTTATTCAGGTGGTATGGCATGACAAATTACATCTGTAGAATGTCAAACTGTTTCTTGTCCACTGCATTGCTCATTGTCATTGCCCATTTCAAAGGCGTGATATCAATGTGCCACATGGTTATACAACATGCCAATATATGCAAGTAGAAGCGTTATTGTATTTGCATATCGCTTTGTGCCACCCATGACATCATTTCAGAGAAATACTACATTTCCAGAACTGCAAAAGAACAAACCCAAGCACTGTGGTTTGCCAGGTCAACAACAAATCTTTATACGTTAGAGAAGTGGTTCCCAACCTTTTACAATAGAGTATCACCTGGTTCCAGAGAAACTCAATTCGATCAAATATCACTTTATTTGCACAATTTTACAAGTAGAACTCGCAAATGAACTAAAAATAAAAAACCCCTTAATTTGAGTGCTGTATCTGCTTTTTGTCCACCATCTGGTCAAGGGGGGGGGGGGCATGACTTTGCTCACAGCACATTGGAAAGTGCTCGCGTACCACTTGGGAACCACCGCTGTAGAGCCTCCAATACCTTACGCATGATTAGTCTACAATATATTTTTGTGATCAACATCATTTACCGGTCGTTCTTTTTAATGATCATTATACCTTCGGGTAGGACGGAAAACTGAGGTCTCGTGAATAGGGTGGCAGGTTGAATTGGGCGTAGCACAGGCGTACACACCAATGTCCTGGAGAAACTTTTATTATAGCACACACTGTCAGGTGTTTAATCATCTTCACTAGTTTTGTTGAGCTGAACGTTAAGCATCAGTTTATGTCATTTCCGTTTTGCGATCGAAATTGAGGACACTTATAGTAATTTGTTTCGACGAACGGTTAATTTTGGTTATGTAAAATGATCTTTCCAACTCCTGGCACCAGAGAGTTGATGAATCAGCAAAGCTCGTTTTGCTTTCGAAAATCTGAGCAAGTATCACCTTCCTGCGTTTGAAAGCGCACAAATTGTCATTTTAACACAGCAGTCACTCACTTTCGTCCAATTCCAAAGTACTATAACTTTTCCACCCCGACAAGTAAAATAGTGTATCCTACTTTTCAGAATTTATATTTCATTATCAGGACACGCGGATTCTCCTGAAATTTTGAACTATAAAAAAAGGAACGACATAGGATCTGTGTTTTTATCAGATTGGATTTTATTTATATAGATTACACCAACAGGGCGTCTTCAAAGGTGTAGCTATAGCATTTTATTTATGAACATAGTTCGCTAATACATGTGGAGCTTTGAACCAATGTTAAGATACCGAGGATTACAAAATGAACGCCTAAATCCCAAAGTTCCACAATAAACAAACTAGCTTCCCCGTAATATTTCAACATGAATGTAATTTAACTGAATGTATTTTGTTTCAGGAATCCGTCTACAACCTATGAGAAGAATCTCCAGTTGTTATTACAATGTATTGATCTGGAACACACTTTACAACCTAAATTTCCCATAACCCAGATCAGGGTAACGGCAATAGCTTCAGCAAGCATCTTAGTAAGTGTAATGCAATGTTAATGACCCTATCATAACTGTTAAACCATGGACCGTATATATACGGTCCATGGTTAAACATCACGATAGGTTAAAGTCGCTGTACAAATTTGTGTCATTTTCCTCAAGAATACTGCAATGTACATGTACATGGGTCTTTATTCAAATAATTATTAATATCACATTCCAAATGAATTCAGAATATAGACAATAATTCCTGTGGTTGGGCAGCAGAGTAAAAAAAAAAACGCTCGAATGAAAACAGCAATTGATAAATTATGGAGTGGGGTGGGTGGGGAACAAATCTTTTATTCAGTTATGTCTAACATGGGACGAGTGAATCACTTTTAATCCGCCCGGACCTATGACATGTATTTGTGTGGTGACTTAGGGTTAAAATACACATCTACATTTCGTTTTTTTTTTCTTTTATACTTTCGATGGCCTACACTACATGAAGATCTGATCATCTGAGCGGTTGTAGTGGAATTTCGCGTCAGAGGTCTTAAGAGAGGCTTTTGACCGCATGACATAAGTCATTTAATTTACCAACCAGCGGGTTACCCAAAGTTCCGTACACCTCACGCCAAAAACTCACCGTAACAGACCGTTTCGTTGGCTAATCCCTCACATCATCCAGCAGACGGGTTAGATAACAACGCTTCCGGATCTTGGTGTAATGAAGACAAGTAAAACGAAATTTTAAATGAATCACTTGCAACTGTAGTGCTATTATTGTCTTCGTACAAGACCATCTTGTGAACGCACCCATTGAAACCACCAGAAATGGCAATCACAACACATGTACATGCCCACGTGGACTCTACTTTAGGAGATGATGCCCCTCCGCAGTAAAGACGTGGGTTGTGGAATTTAAATGTGGCAGAGAAAACCTCGACAATGAATTGTGTCCTGGGAAACCATCCACAGCAACAATAAAAGAAACATTACTAAAACATGACATGTTGGTGGCTGATCAACGATTGGCCACTTGACATATTGTTAGTGTTGTATGTATCAATCATGAAAGTGTTGAGCATATTATGACCAACGAGTTAAGAACGACAAAAGTTTCTGCGCGATGGGTGAAAAAGTTCATGACTGCAAATCAGAAACGTGTCAGATTCCTGAATTGCTGTCACAATCTGCGTTTTAAAGCAAATCTTGACAATTGTTTGTAACTATGTGAGAAATCTGTTTCCAAGATGAAAAAGGAACTAGCCGGTCGTCATGCAATTTCTTCATGCCCGGCATCCAGTCCTGGCAACATCGTTGGCAAAAGTGAGTACACTTCGAAGGGGATTAAGTAGAAAAATAAATGGAGATCATCGACTTTGTCCATGTCTTTCACAGATAGCCTTAGAACTTTTTCAACCAGCCCTCGTATTACTGCAAGAACGATCAGCTCTATCTAAAATCTTAGATAATTCATATTTAAGCTTTGTTTTATTCGCAAATTTCAAGAATGTTCAATGTTTTGTTGAATTCCAGGCAAAGGTTAGTCAACTTTGTCCCAATCCTGCTCATACTTGTAGCACAATAGACGATATTGCGAATGCAATGAAAACTGGGGAAAGGGTAAGTCAGTAGAATAAGATAATTTTTTTTTCTGCGTGTAGAATAACTTGTCCATCCGGGCAATCATTAAATACAATGTTCCATTATCTGTACACGTGAAGAAGGACTGGCTTGTATAGTACTTGTACATACTCAGTTTTCTTTAAGGTGAAGCTAATGTTCCAAACGTAGAGCTTTGGGGATATTTGGTTTTTCAAACTTATTGGTTAGTCATAAGAAGAAGTTGTATCGAAATTCAGACTAAGACTTTTCAAGAGTTACAACATCTGTCACCGAAATATTGCTGGGGCTGTTCCCCTTAACATAAAGAGAACCCTAGTAAAGAGCATTCGTGACTTCAATATTATGAGGAATTATTGCCAAATATGAAAGCCTCTGTTAAAAAATTCTGCTTGTAGTTTAGGTGTATATTATTTGTTGCCTGACTATGTTTGTAATTGCTCTGAATGTTGCTTACTTTCAGGTAACTATGAAAGGTTTAACGGAGGAAGAATCGACAGAATTAAATGAGGTTATTAAGAGATTAGTTGCAATAGCAGAGGTAAGAAAATACTCAACAACTTTCTAATGCAAAATTACTATACACTGTAAATAAAACTGTGCTCCAACAACTACCACACCTGTACACTAAAACACCTCCGGCGTACGCGAATATGACATTTGAATAAGTTATCAAAAATATAATATATATTGTTAAAACGATATATACCTCGATAATAATCCGGTTGTAAAAAGAACTTAATGTTTTTACCCTGCATGATATCGCAAAGAAAAAAAAATTAAATTATACAAGTATTGAATGTTAGATGATGTTTTTTTTTTTCTCGCAAACAAGGACAAGCTGTAAACCCAACCAAACATAATGTAACGCGTACGACTGTATTGTGTCATATGGAATTCTACCTTGGACGATATTCTTTTTGATAAAGCACACGTACTCTTACATGTAGAGTAAAAGCGTTAATCCCAATGAAAACAGGGTGTTCAAGTTGCATTTTAACGCATTTTATGTACCAAAAGAGTCGTTTAAAGACCCGAAACCTTGCAAATACTCAACATAACAGACATTTTGAGATTGCATTTTAAACTTTTCGCAGTTATGCAGCCAGTCCCTTGGAGCACCTATTTCGAAATTATTGTCGACTCATCAAGTTTATGATTGCTTTTTGCTCCTGATCCTGAAAACGTGATAGACAGCCGACAAAATTGTGCTGGTGGCCGTATAGTAAAATTGTTGCTGTTCAGCATGAATTTCGTTTTATTTGATGCCTAATGTGTTATATTTTGTTGTTTTTCTTGTAGACAGCCAAAGAGAAAGATGTAATGATTATGGTTGATGCCGAGTATACATATTTTAACGGTGCAACCAAACTATTTGTTCTGTGTTTAATGTTACGTTATAACCAAGATAAACCATTAATATGTTTTACATACCAGAACTATCTCAAGGTAATAGCAAATTCCTTATAATATTCCTTTAAATTCCCTTTGCCTGGGTAGCACCAACAAGTCACATTTCATGAAGCATATCCTTTCATTAGATAACAGTTAACCGTGTTTTGAAATAATCATAAACTTTATACGGAACTTCAAGGTCTCTGGTTATTCATAATGTGTGATATTTACATGTAGATTATTAATTTGCTCTCAATTTTTAAAAACAAAATGTATTGTCGGTGTTTGTCATATTTCTGAAACAATTGTGACGTGCATTATCAATTTATTAGCAATTACTACACTTATATTACCCAAACCCTGTTCTAAGACTTTCTATAGGAACCGGGTAGATGATTGTCGTTGATTTTCTTTTGTCGGTAATGTCCAGCGTACATTCATTATCGTGCCAAAAATCACATTTCCGCTGAATAATGTCTCGCCAGCGCTTCCTGTCAAGTCAGTACTGCAGTGCATGTTCATTGCGCCTCGGTATATTTCGATTAGTCTATCAGCGAACCCACAATAGACCTGTGAAAACAATCGTCTATAATTTCTGTCAATAATGTGGCAATGGTTAATGAACAGGTAGACACCCGAAGATTTTATCTGTTTTGTTTGTTAAAGCGACAAGACAATAATCTGAGAAAAATGCAAACATTCTAGCTTCGATAATAATGTTTTTTCTTTTGAAATGCGATCTTAATGTCTGACCACATGTATGTTTTTAAGGCAACCCTAGAAAAATTGAAGCAAGATGTGGAATTTATTAACTCCAGGGATGTATATTTTGGTCTAAAACTGGTTCGAGGAGCATACATGTACAGAGAAAGGGAAATAGCCAAAGCTAAGGGCTGTTCTGACCCAGTCCACGACACTGCACAAGACACTTCCAATATGTATGATCAATCCGTCAATTTTTTGATAGAACGAATAGCGTCGAATAAAAAGTGTGCCTTTATGGCTGCATCTCATAACGAGGAAACTGTCAAACATATGATGAAAAAGTGAGTAACATTGTTTTTTTTTTTTATTATTTATATCTTATTACTATTTCTGTGCTGTGATCGCAACTTATATCAATGTTAATATTAGCAATGATATCTTTCATGTAGATTAGCAGTGATTCCAGTGAAATCTGTCATGCAGATTGACAGTGAAATCTGTCAGATTAGCAGTGAAATCTGTCACGCAGATTAGCTATGAAATCTGTCATATAGATTAGGAATGCTTGAATGTACTCCTCGAAACAGAATTTTGTTTAAAATTATGATAAGTCGAAGTATTCCAGCTTACCTCTTCGAGGCACCACTTCTTAAAGTTCCAATAGCATTTTTTTAAGTTATATTTTTAAAATTTATTAAAATAAAGCCCCAAAATAGATTGAGCCTATAAACAGTCCTACCTTGTTAAAGAATAATCCTATTAATCCTATAATTCACTATTGCCAGTAGAGAAATTGGCAAAAATATCATTTTCAACTTCAAATTCAAACGTTTGAAGATGGCCGTTCATGGAAAAGAATAGGAAAACAAGGGAGGTAATTGAGTAACTATTTCCTCAATCAACCAGTGTCACCCTTTCTAACCCCCCAAAATTTTTGTCCATGATCGTATAATAGTGAGTTGACAACCTTTTGAGCAAAAAACATAGAAATAATTATATTTTGACTTTCTTAGAAAAAGTGAAATTGGAACTTTAAGCCACTCTAAATAATCACTTACGAGGCAAAGGACCTGTTAAAAGTGTTTCAAATACCTGTGATTCATAGGCGTACGGGCTCGATGACGGTTACAAAGAGCGGTTTACAAAGAGCGGTGCCGGTCTTCCTCAAGGGGAGAAGAAGCGGAGCTTACCTTGTATGGACCCCCCCCCCTCGCCAAAGACAATTTTGGAATATTTGACGGCTGTAAACACGTCTTCCTGCTATTTCAGACCATGAACAAAGCAACTTCAAGGTAGTCTAATGTAGCGGAATTAAGGTGGCTATTCCAGTCTGTGAATACAGCAAGTTCAATTTAGGTCCAATATAGCCTACCTGGCTGTCCCGAATTCCAACAATCAATCGTCGCTGGGTTTGGGAGTCTTACCCTCCCGGAGAAAATTTTGAATATTAAACGCAAGAAAAGAAAAGTAAAATTAGTTTTATATGAGGGCTCAATGACAGTTAGGGAAGCAAAACTAGCAATGCCCGAAAATTTTCGGGATTACAGACAGCGGCACCGCTTGTATGGATCCCCCAAGAAAATTTTGGAATATTTGACAGTCACAAACGCGTTTTCCTGCTATTCCAGCCCGTAAATATAGTGTTTTATTATATTTCTGGCACTTTATTTTGCTAAGTATATGAAATAATTTTTTTTTTCACTTAACCCGTCTGCCCGAAAAGTCAGCTTGCCCGAAAGTTAGGGGGGTAGCTGCCCCCCCCCCCGCCAAACATGTCAAATTGTCCTTTTTTCACAATGCACATTTATAAAACAGTCAGACGAAAATATCAAAATTTGACCCACTCCCCACCCTTGCTTATTGGTCCCATGTGGGTGCCTTCATTTCTACAAATGTAAATAACTACATAGCTAACATCCAGATTGATCAAGAGCTTGTGGGAATAAAACGGAAGTTACATTACGTAAGAGCTAAATATGCCCATTACAGGGCTTTCTTTTGGACATTTATTCATTTGGCAAGCTGGCCTAGATTGAAACACGATCAATAGTTCATGATCGTAACAATTGTACTTGATAATCGAGACTTTATAGTGAACACTTCAAACCTTGATAACGTGACTGAATTTTCATTATATTCATATTTCATTATCTAATTTGAAGTATTGTAACAAGAACTGGTATCTAAAACTAACATATAATGCATCTTTAGTGTTTTTGTTGATATAAGTAGTGTTTATATTAAGAGAAAGTAGTTGTTTATAATAATGTTTATAAATATTTTATAGAATTAAAGAATATGATATTAATCCTGTTGGTGGGCAGATATTTTTTGGACAGTTGTATGGAATGTGTGACCATGTATCTTATACGTTAGGTAAATATTCAATTGTTCAAGTGATTTCAGACCTGAGATACAATCCATCGAATTTCTTAAGAAATATGTGTTAGCAATGTCAACTGGTATGGTGGTGGAGTTCTAGAAATAGTAAGCATACCCTGCAACGTACAAACAGCCATCAGTACTTATTTCTATTGGGCAGAGGTTTGGATCTGGGTTTCAGTATCCGAGGATAGAAAATACGTCACCATGAAAATATAACTTCATTAGTCAGAAATTGAATGAATGTGTACCCCTGTCAAAAAAATTTGAGAATAACACATAATTGGGTATTTTCTGTCTGTGATTATGTGTGCAAAGTGCGTGGCATGTCCGCCTATTCTTCGTTAAACTCTTATAAGGGGTCACTTACGTGCCAAGGTTTTTTTGTTCGAATTATCGTTTACTTTTCCACCCCGATTACCTGATTTGGAACGTGTTACATTCTAGTCTCTAAACCAGTCTCTCGGCGATACTAACTTCGTCATCCATCCCATCAACATTGCTCGTGCACTCAAGGCCGGATTAACCATGGTGGGTGCCCTGGGGCCTGGAACATGTGGGGGCGCCTGATTACCGACTGCAGAGCTGTAGCCGTTAAGGCGGTTTAGGGGGCTCCGCTGTTCATAGCAAAAAGAGAAAAGATTAACAACTCAATCCGATGATTCTATAACTTATGACAGTTCCCCCGTCGTTATATATATCATTTCCGCGCACTGTATGCCATCCGGAACATAATAGATTTCGTATGTGATCAAATATTATGTAATTATTATTGTATTACAGACCGTTTAATTATGTGTTACGCATGCGTGCCATTCAAAAGGTTCTGAAATGATATTTTCGTCGCGTTAGGGGACCCGTGATTCTAGTCAGGCCCAGGGCTCCGCTGCGGTTAAGCTGGGCTTTGGATGGAGGGCCCTCGGATCATCGGAGGGGCCCCGTCACTAGGTCACCGGCCGTTGGAGTCCTCGGTCCGACCATGCTCGAGGCGCGCATCCGAGATTTTTGTTGGGGTCCCTGGGGCCTGTGCCCCATGGTTAATCCGGCGTTGCGTGCACCTTAAAGTGGGGTTGTCCTTCTACCACACTTTTGGGAGTACGATAACCTTACTTCTAATTACGGTCAAATGTTTAATCTTTGTGAGAATGTTCATTATGTTGATGTCTTGACGAAATCCGATGATGAGCATTTTCTGGTTGAGGAAAACAGAACCTAGCAGTTTGCTTGGTCAAGACGTTGGAACATAATGCTTCTTATTGGATACTGGAATAGAATAGTTAAAACTAGGTGTAGCTGTCCATTTGGCAAATGTCTTTCCTGACTTGATGTTGAGCATTATCTACTTAGGCTAAACAGAGATAAGCTGTTTGATTTGACGATGCTTTGGAACACGATTCTAATTAAGTGTGTTGGCCGAGTAAGTAATTATCACGAATTTCCAGCGTGGTTTCTCCTTGTCAGTTGGACAGAATGGAGGGTCTGACAAGAACAGCTGTATAGTCGTTCGGATGGTACTAAAAACCGAGGTACCATGTACACATTGATCCGCACGTAAACGATCGCTTGACACTTGTAATTCCATAAAAGAGTAGACCGCAGCACCACTGTCCGGGCTAAGTTTCCCCCATAGCACATAGTCGAGTAGGGCGTATGTCCGACATTTTAGCCCATTCGGAGCATAACAGTTTGACGTTAAACCCCATTTCATTTCTTTTCCCTTTTATCCTGCCATATTGAAATGTGGTCGTATATTATTGTTGATGCCCCTGTCGGTCAGCCGTCCACAACTGCTTGTGGATACTGTAGAGGCTAAAGTTGATATCCGATTGACTTTAAATTTATACACAGTGTTTAAGGTCATTTTGAAGAATCCTATTGATTTTCAACGATTTTTGATCATTTCTGCCAGAGTTATCTCCCTTGATCCCTTTAAAATATCTCGTGGAGTGATTTCAGTGATTTCTGATAATTAATGTCAGAGTTATGGCCTTTGATCACCTTGATATATATTGTAGATGCTTTAGAGATCGTAGTTTTCATCTGATTGATTTTATATTTATACACCGTTTTTACGTCTATATATAATCGTCTCGACTGACTTAAGATTGATACACAGAGTTTAAGGTTCTTGAGACGAACAAGTACATTGATTTTCAATGATTTTTGGTAACTTAAACAACTAAATCCAAAGTATTAAATGTTTTGTTTACTAAACGTTATGCCAAACAAATTCTTATGCTTTTTCTGATAATTACTAAATGAGTTGTTACTCTTATTCCGAGTTTAGTGCATTATAAATGTTATTACCAACAAAAGTAATGTTGATTGTCCGGGCGTATGTTTCGTTGTCTGGCAACCTATCTTAATTAAGTGAGCATTTTATGCTTAAATAAAGCAGGGTGGTAAGAATTTATTTTAGCTAGTTGGTTTATAAAAAAAAGTACATGACGTACAAGTTATTAATGAGTGCAAGTAATTTGGGATTAACTTATTTATGTTATTATGATTATTTCAGGTAAAGCGGGGTTCCCTATTTACAAATCTGTACCTTACGGTGAAATAGATCACACGTTGCCATATCTTGTCAGACGAGCACAGGAGAATCGTTCTATTATTCCCGGTGCCAGAAGAGAGAAAGAGCTCCTGAAGAAAGCTCTATGGCATCGTATATCATAAAACTGTTACATAATTTGTGTCACATTCCGTATCAAGTTGACTATATCTATAGACATGATATATTTCAGTGTGCATTTATTTAAACGTGCATACTTGTGATACTCTTGGCAAAAAGACATCGAAATATTGCCAAAATAAAATAATATTCTATTTTGATGCCATTGTAGTCAAAGAGTTTTATACATGTATCTCTAACAAAACATATGTATATTACTAGACAAACACGAAGTATAAGCCTATGGTAAATACGTTGTACAGTTAATAAAAAGTTGTACATAGGTTAGCACTGCTGTTTTATTATGACATATCTACGAATGGGGCACGGCGTGCTGGGAAATGGCATAAAACGGTACAGTAACGGTGGTCAGCCGCAAAATTCTAGAAGTTAGTTTTAACCCCCAAAATCGCGATTCCATCGGTGCGATTTCAATCGTTGCGGCTATCATCTAAGGCAATAATATATATGGGAGAATTTGTCTCGTAGATACATTTCAAACAAACAGAATAGTTATTCGTCTATAGCTATAATCAAAAATCGTGATTTTCTTACAATTAGGGGCAATAATCCAGAAGGGTACTAAATGTGCCAAAATCAACACATATGAAGTCTTTCGATATAAACATAAACATTTATTGTAAGTTTCATAAAAAATGAATAAAAACCGTGACGCTGTAGAGTTTCTACAAACAAATGTAAACCGGGGTCTGAAAATGTGGCCATATACAAATACAGTCAGTTTCTACATAAGGGGATGCTCCTCGGAATGGCTGCTTGTTGGATCGTTCTATGGTACTTAAAATTATGCCCGCTTGAATTAACACAAAGACACGTTCAGGTGGCAATCTTCGCATATTGTTTATATCCAATGCTTGCACCATAAAATCTTGATTTTCAACATTCCTTTCAATTTTTGTTGGTTTGAGAGAATTGATCTATGGTGTTTAGAAATCGTGAAAACATAGTTTTCACGTGATATCGCTGTGATCTGAATTGCGAGACGACGTTTTGGCTACAATCACCCATTTATAAAAGTTACGCGTTTTCATTGCGCCAGAGTATACCTAACGAGAATATCCTAACTAGAATATAAAATACCGCTGCCCCGGGGGAAATTATCCCATCTATAGGGAACCACGGTTGCTCATTCGTAAAGGCGCCGTCTCGCTAGCCTGTGGGTCCTGGACCCGGTGTTGGCCGAGAAAATCCTCAAGATTTTCCGGTATATATACATACTCCGCGCAGTGTTGCGTTTGATTAGAGGTAATCCAACTACACACTGCTATTATGAGTGGATATTGTTGTTTGAAATTGGACCAAATATGTTTACATAACGTTACGTCATGACTCACGATTTTATTATGCCTAATTAACCCGTGCATAGAAGAATACTGCAGTAAAACTAATTGCGTGACAAACGAGGCTATCAAGTCGAATGAAATGTAAACAATACTGTTTGGAAACGAACATACTTTCACCGTTTTTAATACCTTAAATCGCTGTCCAAAGTTTTAGGGAAGACCCAGATTAAACGAAGGACTGTCATGTTTCTGTACTTAAGTGATAGCTTTCATTGAACGGAAAGAATAGACACACTCCCGCATAAGTTCAAGAAACAGCAATGGTCAGAGAGGGATTTCTCGGGTCATTGCTTCAGGAATATGGTATATATATGGTTTCCTCTGGTAAGTGGAGCATGGTGTACCGCGTGTCGGGTGTTACAGAAAAGACTGGGTACCGTGCACATGACCTCTGACAGTTTGGCATTTATCTGATCTCCGATTAGTGCTTTGTCGTCATGTTAATCCTTGGACAGCAGTACTGTTTCCCTGGCAGATTAAAGGGTGGAGGAAATAAATCAGTTAATGATCACAATTTCTTCACAATCGGGAACACCCGTAAGGGAAATAACTCCGCGTTAAAAATTTGAGGACTAAACAAGGATACTCATAAAAATGTCTATACATTTATAGCTTCTGTTGTCCAATAATAATTAAATACAAAAATCCAGCAATAAAATATGCAAACATTATAAACATGATAGACTACGCTATTTTGTATGGAATGTAGGCATGAATGTTTCCTCATATTTTACATTTATATACATATTCGTTAATTAAAGTCCTATTCTTCCATTCATGCAGTTACAGCATGATTACGATATGAATAAAAAAACCCCATTTATAAATGACCTAATATGTCACACCATGTGAAGGTTTTCTAAACCCGTATTCTGGAAACCAGTATCATAGATGTCTTTGTCCTTCTATATGCTGTGCTAGGCTGTATGTTTCAATAAAAAGTACAGATCGGCGAAAAACACAAGCGTTCCAAATATTAAACCACACATCATTTGCTAAAAAAAAATTAATTAATAAGCTGTCAGAATAATATGATATAATATCATTGTGGATAAAATGATCAAACTGCTCAATTACGTTATAAGTAGTGATGGGTGGCATTCACTTTGCCTATATGCTAAGGCTACTCCTTTGAGAAAACTGATACGACTTCACATAGCCAAAAGTTTCCTATACATGACGGGTTTGCAGTATTCAGTATTACATCTATAATATTTTGAGCTATATATTTGAAAATATAATAAATAATATTAGCACAACCGTTAAGCTGCACACGCGTTAAACCATTTGGACACCCAACTTCCCTCTATTCTAGTGGAAAAATCATATAAATAAGGCAATAATGGACCACTTACAAGTTGCTATACTCATGTCGTCGATAATACAAAAAAACACGTATTCGGCCGTCAAATGCAAAATCTGCGGGAGACTTCGCCCGTCGTTGAGTTTTGTGACTTTCGACAAACCTAGGGTCTGGCGCCGTCGACTCTAAACGTGATTTTTTTCGGCCATTTCCTTTCTGTTCCCATAAACCTCTTTACTGGGATGATTCGGGGAGTGAATCAATATATACCCATATACGTACCATTGGTAAGGAATAGCCAACTGAATATTCAACAGTTTTATATCCGAATGCAAACCCCGCTCCCACCGTTACTATAAAATTAAATACGGCTATCATTTGTCTATTTAATGATTTTACTGCAAAGAGAAAAATACTATTTTATAAAAGCTGGAAAAGAGGGTCATATTAATCACCGACAAGGGCCAATAAGAGCGTGGTATTGCCAAAATCATGGATATTAATCAAATTGACAAAAAAGCCCTTGTAGGTGATTTGCCAAACTGTATTTGTCCAATTTTCAATAATTAATAATTTTGTAATTTTTTTTATGAAATCATTTAAATTGTTGATATGAATTGTAGAATGTGTATGTCTATAACATAGCTTTCCTTGTCCGTCACATTTTGCAATATGTTGGATCCTATTAACAAAAAAATCAAACTATTGTTCGGAAAAGAGGCATTACGACTTTTCAACAAGAAACTTAATGTAAATCATGTTGAAAGCTATGTTTGAAATGACCTTAAAACTAATTTTGACAAATACGACCCCCCCCCCCCCGAATTGCAACAAAATAGGCCAAGTGAGATTTCCCCTCCCACACATTAAAATATTCATTCATTCAGCACTTACTTTCTTCACCGAAAGTGTCTGTTTTACATCTCTGAAAAATAAACAACAAAATATGTTTAAATTCCTATATTTCTGTTGTATTCCATTTTCAAAATGAGAGAATCTGATTAATGTAGGTCAGTGGGGTTGAAAGAAACATTATCATTATCACCAGGAAACAAATGTAACAAGCCAACAGTGAGGCTGATGTCCCCCGCCGAAATCCCAAAATAAATAGACGACACATATTAATTAATCGCACATTTATTTTTTTCAAACGTATCGAGCAATCAAACTGTACACGAAGTGTCATCCAAAAGTGTTTTATAAAGAAAAATGCTAAAAATGAAAAATGAAAATGTACCCTAGTTAGGGGGACCCTAAAGGCAGACAAAAGGGCCCCCACGCTTGACAAAAGGGCCCCTCTGGCCAAGGGAAAGGGGCCTCGTGTCAGAGTCAATCGTTTCTATACACTGTTACTGTCGAATCCATTACTGAATGAGAATGCAGTCATTGTATTGGCATAAAAATCATCAATCAAGATGAACCTAAGTTATCGTGCCCCAAAGTATGAACCAATCAAATTGCTTATCTCTGCCTATCCTAAGCAGAAACTACTCATCTTCGAACTCCATCGTTATCTTGTCCCAAAGTATCAACCAATCAAATTGCTTATCTCTGCCTACCCTAAGCAGAAAATGCTCATCTTCGAACTCAATCAAGACATTGAGCTAATAAGCATACACACCAATTTTGAACATTTTAACTCAATTAGAAGGAGAGTTATTGTGTTCCAAAGTCTCGGCAAATCAAATTGCTTATCGCTCTGCTTAACTTAGTCAAGGTATTACTGTAATGAAACTACACACCAAGTTTCATTACTCTCACTTAATTAGAACTAAAGTTATCGTGTCCCAAAGCATCAACCAATCAAACAATCTGATTAAAACACAGATCCAATTTCGTTTCGTTTTTTATAGTTCAGAATTTCGTTTTTACTTGTCTTTACTACTCTTGGATGGAGGACTTGTTATTTAACTTGTGTTCTGTCTGAAATGAGGGGTCAGCCAATCAAATGGTCTGTCGAATCAACCATTTGACCTTTTCATGCGTGGAACTGTGGGTAGATATTACCAGCCAATGACGCCTATACTAACACCAGCGGATAGAAATCAAAACAAAACAAAAGTAGATTTTAAAAAGCATAGCGGTCGCTAATTGGTTAATCGAATGACTGACGTTAACGGGTCAAATGGCCCGTGCTTGATACCTGACGTCATAGAACGTGAGCTCCCACTATAACTTGTGAGTGTAGGCCATCGAAAGTATAAAAAACGAAACGAAATATTGATCTATATTTTAATTAGATTGCCAATCAAATTGCTTATCTCTGCTTACCCTAAGCGGAAAATGCTCATCTTCGAACTCCATCAAGGCATTGACCTATTAAACACATACACCAAGTTTGAACATTCTAGCTCAATTAGGATGAGAGTTATTGTGTCCCAAAAAGTGTGACGGACAGATGGACAGACAGACAGACAGACAGACAGACAGACAGACACACAGACAGACAGACAGATGGGCGAACCCATTTTAATAGTCTTCGAAAGGCGGGGGACAATTACTTTGAAATTATATTGCGATACATATTATAATTGAAAATCCAGGTACTGGCCTATTAAAAGAAAGATAATATGTTAACCCCCTGAAAACTCATACAGATCAGATTATAATTTTCATTTTAAGGGGGGGGGGGGAGTCGAATGGTTAGCGTGCGCGCTGTATCAAAAGGCCTGCCAGTGAGTCAACTGGCGTGGTTACGAATCCCCGGTTGTACGTGACAAGGAGTAGGGTCGCGGGTACTCCGGTTTCCTCCCACTGATAAAGACCCCTACGCGCAAGCGAATTATTGAAATAAAATTAAACCACATGTTAGTCCCGAAATGACCTAGTTTGTGTCGAGTGGACGTTACCCCCCCCCTCTCTCTGTCTCTGTTTAAGGGTTCACAAGGTTCTACAAACTGAAATAAGGGTCTTAACTCTGGAAGTTATGTACAGAAATGTTAAAATTTGACCGGCCTCTTAAATTTTCATCATTTGAAGATTCACAAGTATTTATTTGAAATACAGATCCGATGCTAACTATTGTTGTTAGAGCATTTACAAGGCGCAACAAAGTGAAACAAGCAGAGGAAATTAACGGAAATAAATTGCTGACATTCAATGTGATCCTCTGTTTTACTAATCTAAATGATGCATATACTTTTCATACAGATCGGATAGCTTTTGTTGTTGGAGCGTTGACAAGGTTCAATACAGTAAAACAAGGAAAAAAACAAAGTGAGACAAAAGCCATCCATATATCTAGACTTAAGTAACAGAAATTGCTGAAATTTAATAGGCTTCGTCGTTTCACTAATTCAAATGATATATGAAAATTCCATACAGATCGTTCTGTAGAGCGTTCACAAAATTCAACAAAGTGAAAGAAAGGCCATAACTTTAAACGTAATTAAAGGAAATTTCTGAAATTCAATAGGCTTTTTCCTTTCACTAATTTAAATGATACATATAAATTCCATACAGATCGGGTCGTTTTGTCGTTGGAGCGTTTACAAGGTTCAACAAAGTGAAACATGGGCAGTAACTCTAAGCGTAATTAACATAAATTGCTGAAATTCAATAGGATTCTTCATGCCACTAATTTAAATGATATGATGCATATAAATTCCATACAGATCGTATGATAACTTTTGTCATTAGAGCGTTCACAATCTTCAACAAAGTGAAATAAGGGCCATAACTCCAGACAAAATTAACGTAAATTATTGAAATTAGATGATAAATTTAGTCTGTGGAGTGTTCACAAGAAATTGTGGACGACGGACGGACGAACGTGCGGACGGGGGCGACGGTAATATACGACCACATTTCCAATGTCGGCGTACAACTAGTCCGCGATTGTTGTTGTGCTGTGAATTATTTCTTAACGGTAATTAAAAGAGGGTTAGTTCACAAACCAGAAACGGGAAGTTACTGTCCGAAACGTGCAAAATTAGAACAAATTCTAGATCGCAGAGATAAAGTTTCATCAACATCGGAAAAAGGTATGACCTGTAGAGTTTGCACAAGAGAGAGAGAGAGAAATGGGGTTTAACGTCCACTCAACACAAACTAGGTCATTTCGGGACTAACATATTGTTTCAATTTTATTTCAATAATTCGCTTGCGCATAGGGGTCTTTAGCAGTGGGAGGAAACCGGAGTGCCTGGAGGAAACCCACGAGGTTGAGAAGGCGCCCCTATCTCCATGACACATACGCTCAAGAGTTTGCACAAACACCTGACCAGCTGTAGGGAAGAGTGGTATTTTCATATTGTACTTATATATCTAGGGACGGATGAGAACTGTCAGTGGACATCGTTCGATCAAACTCGAGACAGTCCCTAAAGGAACTAGCGAGCAGCAAGCAATCGACAGTAAAACGACAGCAGGAAAGTCAGATCAGGATGAGGTTGTTGATCATTTAAACAAGCTACTGTCACTATTGTTATTTTACCTCTGATAAGTTCACGTTTCTAGTCATTTCTTTATATTCCCTGTTGGCTTGTTCATTTCTTAATTTTTGTACTCTAGCTTCTAATTCTGGATTCTGAAAATACATCAGTATCAACGTTTATATAAAAAAAAACCAACCCAAAACATAGACATGCTTGGGCACAATTGGATAACATTTGCAAAACCGTTTACAACACCTAGATCTGTGCCTTTCATGAAACCATGTACAGTTTTAATTGATTGCATTGCAAATTAGTTTGTGTTGTACACATGCCTTTGGTAGGAGCGGATCTTAATATGGATTCGTTTTGAAATTAGTCTCTGCAAATTTTATTTTTTGTCAAATCTGAAATGACATCTCCAATATAAAGTTTGAAGTTTTAAGGGAAAATGTCCTCGTTCTAGACCGAAAACATCCTGAATATAGATAGGCCTACAGGAATCCGGAGCAATCAAAAATCACCTGAAACAAGTAGGCTATAGGCGTACGTACTGTGGACTAGCTACGAGAATGTAGCTAAAAACGTTGAGATATGCTGGTGCGTTTGAGAGTTGAGAGAGAAGATGTGTTATACTAAGGACCAGGACCCGCGTATGACAACATCAGTTACCTTAAAATTGGTATGCCAAGCCCAAGTTTCATGTCGGTCGTACTTAAACTTGCGGCATCGCGCCCAAGAACATCAACATGAACAACAAGATGAGTAGCACTTAGGATCCAGTGTTAAAAAATCACATTTGTTTATTTCGTTAGACCCAATTCATTCGGAACTTTGAATAAAAAAATATCCCTAACAAAATGAACTTTATTTAGACATGTAAAACTAGCTTATTGATTCTGTTCGGTAATAATCATCATTGACGCATTTAAAAAATAAGAAATTAAAGAAATACATAATGAAAATAAAATATATACATCACATACTTACTCTGGTTGGGGGAGTGATTGTAGGTAGATGCAGGTCACTTTCGTCGAGCATTGTGTGGAGATATAGATCCTCATTTTCTGTACAGAGAAAAAAGAACCACCCAAAAAACCAGAGTTATGCCTAATACTTTTCATTATTATCTTAGTGTATGGTTATCAAATATATGTTTGCGACCAGGGGTTTTCGGTGCAATCTTATCATTACACCGAATGTCACTTATAATAGAGTTAGATTCCGTTTTTTTCGAAAATCGCGTACACAATTTCTAAAGAGTAGACGCTGTGTCCCGATCCCCTGAAACTTGATTTTTACATTGCGGGTCCCCTTGCCATGTTGGGGGAAGGGGAAGGGGACGGGGTGGGGTGGGGGAGGCGACAAAAAGTCGAAATTTAAACATGCATTATGCAAGAGCAAAAATGTTATCTAAATTATCAATTAGACATTAATTAACTTATCCAGACCATAATAAACTCTCGATGTCAAGGCTAACCTTCGATGTTGGCTGGATTAGATTCCTGTATGTCACTTAACGGACATTGATAATTAAATTTAAAACGTGGATAATCGAGACTATGCTGTTTATAGTAATGATTTTAGTAATGATGACCGAGGCTAGAGGGAAATTTCACCCGCTTCGTTTTCGGCTCATAGTGGATCAATTTTACTGAACTTTTCATTAAATTACCTTTACACTATCTAGTTTTTAATTATTATAGTGAGAATTGTCAACTTTTTATCGTATCTCCTATAATTTATCTTTAATTTAACATTATCAACTTCCCATGGGGGTGGGGGGCTAAACGTCGACATTTCAAGTTTAATTCGAGTTTTGCGCATAAGATGATCAACTTGGGTGAAATGGCCAAAATGACTATTTTTTCGACTTTTGCGTACACGATTAACCATCGTGCATACGTGCATACTCTTTTGCACCTAACCTGGGCTAATGGAAGACGGGCATACGCCATACAGTGTGCTATGACTAGGCTATGAGGGAAATTTTGCTCGGGAAGCGGCGCTACGGCCTACTCTTATATCGAATTCCAACTGCCAAGGGATCTTTTACGTGCACTCCAATGTGTACACGGGACCTCGAGATGAACTTCCTCGGCCAATGCAAGGATCGAACACCCGACCTCCGGGCTAGCGAGCCTTATCCACTTTGCCACCGTGACCCCTAATAAAATTGTGACCTCCATAGGGTCCACAGGGTAAAAAAAGAAGAAGATTTTTCGTACAATCGGGGACCATATTTTGACACCATTCGAGATGAACTTCCTCGGCCAATGCAGGGGTCGAACACCCGACCTCCGGGCTAGCGAGCCTTATCCACTTTGCCACCGTGACCCCTAATACAATTGTGACCTCCATAGGGTCCACAGGGTAAAAAAAGAAGATTTTTCGTACAATCGGGGACCATATTTTGACACCATTCGAGTAAAAGTGACGGCCATTTTGTTCAGCAATTTTGGTCCCATGTTCATAAAATTCGAACCAAACATTCATTACAGTGTAACGGTGATATTATAAAACGTTGTTTTTTTTAAATCAGGTAATAATCGTGACCTCCAGAGGCCAAGATCTTTAGGTTATAAACACGTATTTCAAATTTCATCAAAATCGAATTAAAATTGTGACCTCTATAGAGTCCACAACCTTGATATACCATATATTTTTTTTTACACTATTCGCGTACAAACGACGGCCATTCTGTTTGTCAATTTTGGTCCGACTTTCACGAAATTCGAACTCAACCTAGATTACCCTGTAATGGTAATATAATCAACCGTTTTTTTTAAATCAGGTATAATTGTGACCTCCAGGGGGACCATAAGCTAATAAAGGCGAGTTTTCGTACGATCAAGGGACATAATTCAGGAAGTTACGATCCGATGTGCCTTAATACCGAAAGAAACCAAGATCTTTGGTTTATAAACATACATTTCAAGTTTCATCAAAATCGGATCATAATTGTGACCTCTATAGGGTCCACAACCTTGATATAACATATTTTTACACTATTCGCGTACAAACGGCGGCCATTTTGTCTATCAATTTTGGTCCAATTTTCACGAAATTCAAACTCAGCCTTCATTACCATGTAACGGTGATAATATAATCAAACGTTTTGTTTTTTTTTAAATCGGATAATAATTTTGACCTCCATGCTTACAAGCGGCGACCATTTTGTTCGACAGTTTTGGTTTGATTTCAGGAAATTCGAATTCCACCTTCCTTACAGTGTAACAGTGATATAATGAAACGTTTTTTGTAAATCAAAGCTAAAAAGGGCGATTTTTCGGACAATCAGGGGCCATAATTCAGGAAGTTACGATCCGATGGGCGCAAATATCGAAATGAACCAAAATCTTTGGGTTATAAACATACATGTCAATTTTCATCAAAATCGGTTCAAAATTGTGACCTCTATAGCTAAAAACATGATTTTTCGTACAATCAGGGGCCATAATCCATGAAGTTTCGATCCGATACATGCCAATATTGAAAGCAGTCGAGATCTTATGGGGATAAACCTATATTTCAAGTTTCGTCAAAATTAGATAAGAATTGTGACCTGTAGGGAGTCCACAAACAATTGTGGACGGACGGATGGACCTCTGGACGGGCAGGGGCGACGACAATATACATCCACATGAAAATGTGGGCGTATAAAAATTCACATATATTATGATATATGGTCCACTAGAACATAACACTAACTTAAAGGGCCAACATCGAATATATTTTGAGGAATAAAACTGCTTAATTTTGTGTTAAAGGCCCTTCGGCTAAGCAATTAAATCAATATATAAGTGATCTGGAAATGTGGACAACTTCACATGGGAAGATGACCGGCAACTTATGGATCAAGGTTCAGTTCAGACTATCGGGCACCGCTGTCAACTCAATCTAGCATAGATTCGAAACAACCTGGCTCTAGCTCCCTTACTATTGTAATATATATATATATATATCTATTAAAATGCTCTTTGATTTGAAGACCCGCGTTTGCAACTGCATACAGTTAGATGTTAGGACAACAAAAAAAAAAAGAAATGAAAACAAAGGCAAATCAAGTTGCCACAGTTCTAAATCCTAAATGTGTAAATGACGTAATTATACATAACAAATTGGTCCCCATCAACAATTATTGGCACGAAATATCTCTGAAGCCGTACGTAACAGTACAGTGGTTTTCTATTGGTACGAACCTGTAACGAGGAAGTCCCGTATTTTCTTCACGAGGTCGAATGTGATCGTCTTTTTGTTTTCATTTCCTAATATCGTTTTCAGTTCATGTTTTAGTGTCTCCCCACACCCGTCACAATGTACCACCGTAGAAGCGTAATTCTTTATTTTCTCAGTGAGAATAACCTCCGGCTCGTAATTCTCCATCTCCCGAGTACTGTACCTCTTTCTGACTGGACAATCAAGTCAAGTTATCTGATGCAACTTCGTCAACAACCTCGTCCACATTCCCGAAAATCCAAGAAACAATCTGGAATTTAATTGCACAAAACAATTAGTTACCCAAACAGTAAGTGCAGGGGGGCTGCACCACACACAATTTACACAAAAAAAACCCCCAAAAATATCTACATCAGACTCAGAGACCACAAACCATCTGTGCACAACACACGATCGTCAAGATTTGGAAAATATCAAGTAAATTAACATCGGCTATACAACCTCTCGCTTTGACATTGACACAATGGTCAATACCTAATGTTTTACGCATTCAAAATACAATAATGTTAATAGTTCGAGTTAGGCCTACCCCTTCTTTGAGTCTTGAAGTTCTGACTCTGGACGAATCGTCGTCAAAATATTTCTTCCGGTTAAAATTCATGTTGCGAAATGACTCACGACAGATGAAGAAAATGGCTGCCCAGTTATGGCTAGACGATGAAAATTCATCCCACTCCCAATCGAGTAAAGATGATGTTCAAGACCTTTTTGTGTTTGGTTATGCCTGTAAAGTTTTTAGGAATGATGAAAAGGCTTTGTACGTGGACAAAGGAAAACACCTTATTCCGTGGATGGGAGATGAAAGACTCATGATTGACAGGTCGGTGAACTCTTCACGTGGTTAGGATTTCTTCGGAATAAAAAGGTTTAACGTCGTTCGGGTCGATTAGTCGCGCGTGTATTAATCATATTTTGCCTTTCAGCTTTTTGATTAAATATTTGAGACAGTACATTACCAAAATGATGGAAGATATAGACAATTAGTTGTTTATGAATAAGGTATGTTTTTACAACGCTGTCTCTGCTATCACAACTGACGTCATTATTGTTATCAGATTTGACATTGACAGCCCAACTACCTATATCTGATATCTGTCCATTGACCACAATACTAACCACAGACAGGTAAGCATGTTGGCAGGTGGATACAGAACAGTGGACTTACAGCTGAAAATAGTACATGTACATGAAGCTGAATCAAGCTATCAGGGGTTTTGATTCAAATATTATTGATTTGCGTTTACTTAAATCAAGTAAAGCAAATAAAAGATTTAACATGTAAAATAAGACACTCAACTTGAATGCAAGTATATCAAAATCCTAAAATATAGCTGACAAACTGAAAATTTAATAAATTTATCAATCATTACCATACGGCATAACCATCTATCGATATTACATTTTGATTTCTGTTATATTAAATATAAAGCATGTCATACATGCTTTTAATGCACAGGTTAATTATAACATTGATGTTACATATAGAAATATTAAAAAAAATGTAGTCAAAATATTTGTATCCAAAAGAGTGTCTTGAACAGCAAAGGCAACATTTTTGTTTGTGATGGTTGGTGCCTTCAAAATGGACTGATTTCTTTTTTTAATTTGATGATTTCATTATAAAATAGTTCTCTAAAAAACATTTATTATAAATGTATACATATTACTGGTATTGCTAGTGGCAAATCTTGTTTCTCTTCCAAGACATCCTTTACAAATATGAAATGTTGCTTTTAAGGTGTTTGCATTACTTTTCAGACAATTCTAATTATATCTAATCATAAACTGTTTGATCTAATCTATACAAAATAAGAAACCGCTGCTTTAAATGCTGAAATAATTTCCTTTTGTTCACTGTTAATCTATATTTAGATTCTAATTATATTTCTGTATGAATACAGAATCATATGAAATCAATAAACTTGAAACTAAATAATTGGAGGACTGATGATGATGCAAATAACTTTAGGCCTAATTAGCTGTATGTATGTAGCTGTGCTGTTCTCAATATAATTCAATATGATATACTGTACATTATTTTTAAAATGCTGATGCTATTTCCTCCCAAATTTATCATGGTTTCAAACAGTGTATTTCATTTTTTGTACTCCATACCTGATATTGATTAACTACCGGTACCTATGTTTGAACAGGTTAAGAAGAACAAATATAAAGCTCAGAGAATGTAAATGGTAAAATATTGATCTGAGAACAGTGTGTGCTACATAGACACACCATCAATCTGATTGAAATACAGATTTATATTTTGTTTCGTTTTTTTATACTTTCGTTGGCCTCTACTTTATCAAGATCTATGCTTCTAGTGGGTTACCCATTAGTAATGTCACTGTCACAGACCTTTTTATTGGCTAATCCCTACGTTATCCAGAACGTGGGTTATGTAACAACTGTTCCAGAACTTAGTGTGGTACTGGTAAAGACAAGTAAAATGAATTTTGAACTATAAAAAATGAAACAGGATCTGTGTTTTAATGAGATTGACACACCATTAAATGGTTAATGTGATATTATAAACGGCTAAGTGTTCAGCATGTGATATTATATAGTCAAACATATTTAGACTCTTGATTACCGTTTCTTATTAGCTTGCTTTGATTAACAGGTATGATGGGCGTGGTCATTTATATGATCTAAAGAGCGTGGATGCTGATAATGTTGTAAAGAAGGATTTAACAGATGAAGAAGAACAGTTAGAGAAATTATGTGATGAAGAAAGATATTTAGAATTAAATACAGATATAGCTGAGAAAACTGTTTATGAAGGTGAGTACACAATACCTACGTAATTAGGCCACATCAATTTGTATTTCTGTTATAATTTGTATGTAATCATTAAATCCCAATATCAGCTTTATTGGTTTTACTGTGATTACTCAAACTCAGTGCCATTCAGTGAACTTGAAATACATGTGTATAGTATTTTAATTTACAAAATATATGTTTTACGAATATCTCTATTTGTAGAAGAAGAATGGAAAAGATATTATGAGGCCTTACAGACTGGTTATAATGCTGTAGGTTTTAGTTATGAACAGCCTAGACATGAAGATGACATTTATCATCAAGGTAAACACATATAACTTTCTTATTATATATGGTCAGCAAAATGTATTGAACTTAAATAATATAATGATAATCAAACTATTAAGGTTTGTTGTTAAAATCTATAATAATCGTGATCAAAAACATAAAGTAGAAACAGATGAAATGGCAGACCTGTGAATCTCTAATAAAATTAGGTTTTACTTGATCAGTATTTGGGAATTGAATCCCTCCAGTCCCATGAAACCTGCAATTGACTCTCAGTTGATGTGACAAGACTTGCTCTCAAACAGGTTTCCCCTTTCAAGACTTTGCCAATCAGATGTTTTACTGTTCAATGTTTATGCAATCCTAAAAGTCACAGTTCATCTAATGTGACTGTCTTATGCATACCATTTTTGATTAAAAACTGGGTGGAATTTCACATGATACAGTAATTTACTTTGGTGGTAATACATCAGAGGCTTCAGCATTGCTTTGGGTTTATATAGCTCTACAGTACTTCATCCACTATTTGTTTTAAAAAAAGCATCTGTTTAATAGCATGGGTACCTCGGTTACCTAAAAATGCAGTCATCAAAAAAGTGATGGTTTTGAGCAAATAAACTGTTACACCTATTAAATATTGTATTCATTTATGTTACAGTGAACACTAGAACATTTTGAAAATTTATGCAATGTATTGCTTTTTCTTCAGTTTTCTTTTATCCATTATTTTGTAAGTGATGAACTATTACTTTCAGTCCCTCATTGAATAGAGCAATAAGTAATTATTGAAAAAAAATCTATTTATTTATGGAACTTAGGCTTTATGATTTTATACTACGTCCTTAAATTGTTCTTACAGATGTCCATCAACCAGAAGAAGAAAAACCTTTTATCCCCCCTCACGGATTAAATGTTCCTATTCATCTAGAATTAGTAAGTATTTTATATATTATAGTTATTTGTTGTGTGTATGAAGTTGAGAAGTTATAAGAGATTTGTAGGAGATATATAGTACACTTATATCTCAATACCGTAACAATGCATTGTGATTAAGTGGCAATAATAAATTAAAATGTCTAAGGTAATCCATAGCAGTAAGGTGTGTGTTACATAGAACAATAAATAAGGTTGTGTGTTCTAGAATGAGTAAGCATACACTGTCTTCAGGATGACTATGTGAAAATTGGGAACACTTTACTCGCAAGGTTTTGATCAATATAAATTCATCTTTTTCAGCCAGCGACCGTGAAGATAAATGCTGTTATTGAAAAAACGGCCAAGTTTATAGCAGAACATGGTGCCCAAATGGAAATCGTACTTAAAGCTAAACAAGCTGGAAATAGTCAGTTTGATTTTCTAGATTATAATGGACCACTTAATGGTTACTATAAGTTTATGGTCAGTATTATCAAGAGTGGAAAATATGTACCTAAATCAGATGCTGCAGAGATACAGAGACAAGAAAGTAAGTATATGCCCACATTGATATGTCCGTTCGTCGACCACAATTGCTTGTGGGCACTCTTGAGGCTAAAGTTAATATCCAACTGACTTTAAATTTTTACACAGTGTTTAAGATCATGAAACAAAGCTTATTGATGTTCAATGATTTCCGATAATTACTGCCAGAGTTATGGCCCTTGATCACTTTGAAATATCTTGTGTAGGGGCTAAAGCTAATATCCGATTGACTTTGAATTTATACACAGAATCTTACTGATTTCAACAATTTACAATAATTACTGCCATAGTTATGACACTTGTTGATCACTTTGAAATATCTTGTGGAAGTTCTAGAGGCCAAAGTTTATATACCATTGACTTTAAATTTATACACAGTGTTTGCTGTCATCAGAAAAGGAAGCCTTTTGAATTTCTACAATTTCCTATTATTACTGCCAAGATGTATGGCCCTTGATCACTTTGAAATATCTTGTTGACGCTCTAGAGGCTAAAGTTTATATCCGAATGACTTTAAAGTTAGACACAGTGTTTAAGTTTATGAGACAAAGAAACCTATGGATTTTCAACAATTTCCAATAATGACTGCCAGAGTTATGAACCTTGATTACTTTGAAAAATCTTGAACAGCTAAATCCATGATATTAAATGTTTCATATATTAAACGTTAGCATGGGGCAAAACTTTATAAAAAATTATAATTATTTTCTGATTATAATAATGAGTAGTTACTCCTAATCAGATTTTAGTGTATTCTAAAATGGAAAGAACTTATATAGGCTTTGCCTGTTGTTCAATCCTTTTTAAATGAATAAAACATTGTTTAAACTAAACTAACATGTTTCATTACCGACAAAAGAAAAAAATGTGACAACACTTTGTCGACTGTCCAGATGATTTAGCGTATGTTTCGTTGCCTGGCAACCTATCTTTGTATATCCTGCATTCATATGCTGCTGATTCTATGTTTTGTTTAGATTTGGTATGCGCAGTTCTTTTGTAAACCTACAAAATAACAGGAACTTTCCATGGTACATTTTTTATTGGATAGATTTTAAGTGACTTTTATTATTATTGTAGGTCATGAAGGGTATGATCATCATGAACATGGCTATTTACATAAATCATTAGATACAACTAAAGTGGAAGTAAGTATTTGACATATGATATATTTTCATTTATTTTATCTCTTAGAAATTATAAAGCAGGAGAAAGAAGACTCTGAAAATAATAGATAAAACAGTTTATATTAAGATAAGTTCTTCTGTCACATATGTATGTAAACAGTTTCTTTTGAATTCCGTCCTTTGATGAGGAGCTATCAATACTGCAGAATATGTGGAACACAGAATGATATTGCCCAGTATTATCACCGTCCAGCCACTCCCCAAATGGATTGCAATGAAATTTTCTTCTAATAAGACACTTCCTGAACACTGTCCATGCTTTCATGGTTTAATCATTAATTTTTAGGCCATTATATACAAGTTGACTTGAGTATTATTTATACTTGATATTTGTATTTTAATACATGTACATGTGTATTTATTTTCAGCCTGTTAAATCAGTAAAGTTACCTGTAGTTTCTATACATGATACACCATATGGTCAACTGATTAAATCTATTAAAAAACATCATAGAGATGAAGCAGAGTAAGTTTATATGATAACTTTAGATATATAAATTTAGGTCATTTAAAGAAAATATTCTAGTTCCTGGATAATGATTCATCACTTAGAAGGCCTGCATGACCAAATTATATTTTAAAATGTAAAAGAAATAGAAAAACCTACTTGATTACGTCTGTCTCACAGTAAAGGGAAGTAACTGTATTCAATTTTCTGATAGAAATCAGACTCGATTGTCAAGTATGCAACCTTCATAAATCTAATGTTAATGGCAATCATAAATGGAACGAGACGATCGTACATTAACTCATTGTTAATAGGAAATGACAATTTTTACTTTTATAACATTAATGGATTATTTTTCTACTTCTGCAGACTATAATAATAAACAAAGGTGCTGTTTTACAAAGATTTATTGTACAGTGGACTCTGTCACATACGAACTCTGATCACTGCTGCACTCTGTGAAATCTATTTCATGCTACAGTTTTGTATCCCATTGATATATAAAAACTATGATAACTTAATGATTATTGTAAGATAATATTGTTTTGTTTTAAATCAACTAATAGTTCACTTCAACCACCACCTCTACCACCATACACACAGCAACCAGATGATGATAGACAAGATGGTGGACATGAGGATGTACAATCATATGGACATGATGGTAATAGACAATCGCCAGCACCACCGGGTACTGAACCTGTAGATTTACCACGACAGCATGTATATTCAGATAATATGCCTCAACTTAAAAGGTAATCTCTTAATTTCAGCTGATATACAAGGTTGATCAAAATCCTTTCACTAAAAGTAAAGCTATTGCACTTCCAAATTATTAGTTACTTATGTTAATTTCTATTTGATTACAGTGAAGAAGTTAATCCTATTATTCCCCCACCACCCGATATACAACCTATTATAGATAGAATGGCTATGTATGTTGCTAAAAATGGTAGTGAATTTGAAATGGTTGTGAAGAGTAAAAATGATGCCCGCTTTCAATTCTTGAATGATTGGCATGTTCATTTTCCTTATTATGACTTCAGAAAGAATCTTCATCAAAAGGTAAATATTTAAGTATTTGTATGAATTATTAGTTGCATTGCACTCAAAATATAATAAACAAAAATACAGATGCAAAAAGACAATAAGCTGCACGAATTTGTTTTGAATGCAGGTTTATATGATAGTTTCTTTTTTTATTAAAGAATAATAGAGAAGTAGTTGCACAAATAATTCAGCTAGTCAGCATGTACTTCTTTATTCATATGATTAACAATAAAGCCATATTATACATTATCTTTACATTGTAAAGATAACAATCTATATAAATTGTTTTAAATTGTAGGAGATTTTAAAAGAAAAGAAACAAAAGGAAGAAGCTACAGCAGCATTATTGAGTAAAGGTGTTAGTTTTTCTATTAAAACAAGAACTAAAGAACCAGAGTCAGTGGCACCGTTGAAGAAACCGTTATTTGATTACGGTAGTAGTGATGATAATGATGGTATGCCACACTGAAGCAAGAAAACTTTGTGCAAATAGTGACTGTTCATGATATAGACATTTTACATCACTTGATGCCATGTAAAATTATTATCTAGAAGGCAGCCATATTACAATAAAATAACTGTCCCTTCATTGTTTTATGGAATGATAAGTTGATTCAAAAATATATCATAAAATTATCTCCTAAATTAGAAATCAATTGGTAATAAAGTCTACAATAATCGTTGAGGCTTAAATTCTATTCAGTTCATTTTCTAATGCTTCTCAACTTATCTCAAAATTAATTAACTTAAGAAATTACCTTATATTCCAGTGTATGAGATACACTAAGTTGATTTAGTTTTAGAATGTATGCGTCTTTTAGTCAACGTTAGAAAAATCACGATTTTGTCAGTGTTTATTATAATATCTGTTTAGACTGCAAAGTTTTCTTGCTTAAATGATATGTTTTATTTTATGATTATAGCCTAAAAAGTAAGAAAATGACCTTTTTATTGTGTTCTCAGTAGATAAATATGTATTTGTAATGTTAAACATAGCAATAAATTGTATGAAATAAATCATATTGGACATTTATACATTAAAATTATATTAATATTCTACTATGCATCTGTGAAACAACCAGAGTTGTTTCTATCAAATTATTGTATTTTATTTTTTTATGTTTTTATTTTAGATGAATCTGATAGTCAGAAAGAAACATCTGTACCATCATCACCTAGAACTGATAGAACAGATAATAGTAATAATAATAAACTAGAAGTTAATACAGACTCTAATACAGGTTATATGTCTTCTGATCCACTAGATGAAGTTGATGACAAAAAAATAGGTACGTTTAATACACCCCCAATTCCTACCTTGTGACATTGAGATTTTAACACAAAATTTGTACAAAACAGTTAAATTTCTGTTGATTTGACATATTATTTGTAACTAGTTGCACTAATTGATTTTATTTATATAGCTGAGGATCGACTGATGAACAGATTAGCATCTGCTGCTAGAGAAAAGTTAGCACAGACGAGTAAAGAGAAACAGATACAAGCAGAAAGAAAGAGAAAGGCGGCCATGTTTATATCACTACTTAAAGGAAAGAATGGTTCTGGACCTGGTTAGTATTAAATGTATATTTTATGTGGATGTATATTGTCACTATAACCTCTACAGATTCTGCAGGCTTTGCTGTTATTGTTTTATGTGGAATTTCTACACTATGAATGTGATTGTTTGTGTTAATTTTCTACAGGCTCTGGCTACACTGTGATTGTTTATGTTAAAATTTTGCATGCAGCACTGTTTGTGTTACAATTCAACAGGCTACACTGTGATTCTGTATGTTCAAATTCTACAGGCTACTCTGACTGTTTATGTTTAATAAAAAGGGTTTTGTGGTGAGTGGTCTAAAGTATACACTTTAGATCATAAGGTCTGTTATTGAATTGTGATCCCAAGCTTTTATGTAACAAGGAGTAGGGTTGCATGTCCAACCTTGTGGGTTTTCATCCACTGCTTATAACCACTACGCACAAGTAAATTATTGAAATTGTAGCATTTTAGTCCCAAAATGTCTTAGTTTTGCTTCAATGAATGTTCTAATTCAGACTACTCTGTAATGGTTTTTGTCAAAATTCTACACTCTAAATACAAGTTTTTGTTTATGTTAACATTCTACAGACAGGCTACACTACTCTGTTTATGTAAAATTCTACAGGCTACACTGTTATTGTTTATGAGGGAGTCATGATGGCTAAGTTTTATCCCTGCATTAACAGAGGGTCTGACAAGGACAGCTGTCTAGTCATTCAGATGGGATGAAAAACATTGGTGTGTATGTAAAAGATGCCTTGGCAGTTGGAATTCGATATAACAGTAGTCCATATAGGGTATGCCTGGCTTCATTAGCCCAGTCAGGAGCAGAACAGCACTATGTTAAACCCCATTTCATTTCATTTGTTATTGTTTACAGAATACTTTGTTACTGTTGTTGTTTGTGTTGTGATTTATGAAGAAATGATTATATTGTAATTACTTTCTTTTTTAATCATCCCAAAACATTTGGCAGATACTAAGAGGCATGATGCAAATCTTGATGTGAAGTTTTGTGTATATTGTCTAAATAAATACTGTTAGTACACATCTGTAGATTAGAATTATGTATTATTTTAGATGAGAATGAGAAGAAAGCACCAGTTGTGTTTGATTATGGTCACAAATCATTAGGTTCTAAATCTCAATCACCTAGTAGTGATAATAGAGGTGTGTCACCTCCAAAGTCTTTTAGTAAAGTAAGAAGGTAAGTGACTTATATTTTATATTTAACTATTTCCTGCCAATTATACAGAAAATATACCAAATTACAGATAACTCTCTATTCTGGTACCAACTTTAATGCCTTTTGTGTTTCTCTTTATGTATAAAATGTCTCTTTTATATGAAATAAATATGGGACAAACCTTCTCAACTGCTCAGACAATTTAGCAGCTGTGTTTGTATTGTTTCGTTGCATGGCAATCCTATCTTTTATGTTAATATATTTATTAGTTTTTTGTCATGACAAAAAAAGTCTACATAGGGAAAGGATCTTATGATGATCTTTTGTAACTATTTATGTTTAATTCACCCCAAAATTTGTATTCTCATATCTGTGAATTTACTTGTACTTTCAGATCCAGATCCAGGTCAAGATCTCCAGTCAGAAAGAATTCTTATTATTGTAGTAGCAGTTCTCGGAAGTCGAGATCTCCGTATGTGAGTCGTCAAAGATCACCTAGAATTTCCCCAAAAAGAAGAAGCAGAACTCCTAGAATTTCTCCTAAGCGATCAAGGTCACCAAAACATAAATCGCCTAGAATTAGTCCCAGAAGAAGTAAATCGCCTAGTAAATCTAGATCAGAACACAGATCTTCTAGAAGTAAATCTAGATCAGATGACAGATCTTCTAGATCTAGATACACATCCAAAAGACATTCTAGGTCCAAAGAAAAAACTGTGAGTGAAAAATCTAAAATCGAAATTCCCCCCAGTGAAACAATCGAGTCCCTTAAACTTATGATAAAACAGGAAAAATTGGACCCAATTTTTGATAAAGCTAGTAATACCAATATTAGCCTTATTGACAATTCTATATCTAATACTGATCAGCCTAGTGATAAAAGTGAACACATTTCTAACGTTGTGACAGGACAAACTGAAAAATCAACGGACAGTGAAAACCGTAAGTTAAAGTCAAATGATATGTTAGGTGATGTTGCAGAAGAAAATAAAAAATCAAGTGAAACCGACAATGACCCTCAAACTACTGATAATATACCTCCACCTATAGATAAACCAGAACCACCTCCTGAAGAATCAGATGATGATATCGCCATCATAGAACCCCCACCAAAAATACTACCAGAGCCCGAACTTGTGGTTGATCTGACAGTAGTTATTGACAGTGATTCTGATAATGAAAAGAAATCTTCTAGGAAATCTAAAAACTCAAAAAAAAGAAAAAGTCGTTCTAGATCCCCTCTTGCTAAGAAAAAATCCAGAAGGTCAAGGTCACCTACTTACAGTAGACCGAGAAGAAGGTCCCCATCCCCCCCACCTCCACGAAGACGAAGATCACGATCCAAAACACCAAAGCGAAGAAGCAGGTCAAGGTCCATTGCTAAGAAAAGTAGACATGCAACATATAAGACATCAAAAAAACATAGATCTAGGTCAAGAACCCCTACAAAACATAGAAAACAAAGGTCACCATCTCCTAAAAGAAAGTCTCGCTCAAGGTCTCCAGTCAAGAAAACATCAAGATATAAGTCAAAGTCAAGGTCGCCTAGAAGTAAAAGGTCAAGAACTCCTAAAGTCAAAAAGAGTAAAAAGAACAGATCACCATCAAGGTAATACATTGATTATAACAACTCTCTTCATAACTGTCAAGGTGGTAACTCATTTTGTTTGCAAATTACATAACAGGATTAAGGAGCATGAAATCATTAATCTGAAATGCAGTAGTGTCTCATAATGTCAAAGAACTCCATCATGGAATGTATAATAGTTATTTTGAAGTATCAGATAGATTTTTAGTATTTGGTTGTATAATAATGCATACAGTTTCTATTTAGGAATAGCCATGATGGTTGGTGTATTGTTTGTTTTCACTTACAGGTCACCTAAATTACATAAAAAGAAGAAAAATAAAGACAAGGATAGGGAACGAGAACGAGGAGAGGGAGGCAAAAGTAAAGAAAAGACATCAGCATTTAAAAGTTTAGCAGAAGTAGTTGAAAGTCATAGTAAAAAAGATAAATTAGAGGAGAGAATTGAGACTAGAGAAGAAACAGATAATGTAGATAATACAAAGTAAGATATTTCATAGGTTATTATCCCACGCACCACATTAACTTTAAGGGGAGGGGTATTAAAATATTAATGGTGCTCCATTTGGAGGCAAGTATTGATAATCTTGACATTCAAAATTCCGTACTGTTATTTTCTTCGTCATTGCCACATCTGCGACTGGCCTGACAACGAGAAAGCTTTTCATTGGCTGAACTTGTTGTGGCAATATGAGCCAGTCATATTGATTCTGCAGCTGAATTTTTATAATGATAATGCATTCGTCAACAAATTCAATGTGCCAAAGTCAAAGCCCAGCTAAGGCATGGTCCTGAGGGGCCCAGGCCCAGGGCCCCGCGGTTCATGGCAAAAAGAAAAAATATCAGATGACAGTTTCACAGTAATCGATCTAGCGGCGCGAAGTGTCGAGTCTGAGCTATCCCCCAACCATCAACTACCTTCTCTGTGTAGTTCCACTCGGTTATCGGCCTAGGCTGCTAGACTTTGTATGTCGTTCGGAATTGAATAGATTTCCTATTTGATCAGATATTATGTAATTATTTTTGTATTGCAAACCGTTTAACTTTGTGTTACCGAGGCATGCTATTCAGAGGGATAAGAAATTATCTTTTCGTCACGCTAAGGGCCCCGCTCCGGTTAAGCTGGGCTTTGGCCAAAGTTGATAATTATCATAGTAGTAATTATTGATATATAATGCAAGTATGTGATAAAGGGTTTATTACACACATTTAAATCTATACAAACCTTTGAAAATATTATGTTTAACGTAAAAAAATAAAGACTTTTAAAATTTAACAGCAGTTTTTAAATTTATTTCCTGCATCGCGATATTAATCGTATCGTGGGGTATGAATCGAGATGCCCATCGTATTATGGCCTGGCATATCGTTGCAGCCCGAATAATCTCCTGAGTGAGGTTCATCTTCCAGTTTGAGGAAGGACATTGAAATGGGCTAAGCTCAGGATTTTGTATAATTGTGTTATACTTGAGTTCATATATTGGAAGCTGGCAATTTTTGCTATTATTTATTTGAGTAGTATTTCTATTTATAATATGAATTAGACAGTTTCTAACCAAAATATAATTGATAAATTAAGAATATTACAATAAACTCAGTTACTATTCATTACATATATTTATTACCAGGTATTCTATGGAGTCGAATGAAACCTCACAAGATGTACCTTATGAATTGACGTCTTCTCCAGCACCACCTACTGTAAGTATTGCATATACTATTCTACATTGCTTACTCTTCAATATTCTACAAAAAGTCTACAAAGTCTGAAATACAAGAAATAAACCTGTTTTGATTTGCTGAAACTGTATATACAATACAGGCACATTCTACATATCCCTGGCATGATAAGTGGATCATGAATGATTTCTATGGAGAATCAAATTAAAAAGAATATTCTTTCCAAACAAGTCGTAAAACCCTCTTAAGATTTAGCTTTCTGTGACCATCCGTTCCGGAGTTAACCCCCCATTTCTGAAAACCCTGTGAACCTGATCGAGATTATTTTTAAGCGTGTTAATATGATGGATATCTGATTGCTGGAAAGCAAAGGGTCTTTTTTCTAATTTGATCATAGCTGTGTGTTAACATATACGTTGCATGGCAATCTTTTAAATTTTGTTGGGATAAAGTAGAACCATATTATTGTAAATTCAAATTATCATATTTTAATTGGTTCTATAAGAGTATAGGCTTTTAAAAGCCATACAGGACCATATTCTTGGTGGAATTGTTTAAAACTTATCTGAATTAATGAGTGAGGGAAAAAAAACTGTTTGTAAAGTGATACTAGAAAAAAAGTCTGAACAGAATATTTTAAAACTTGGTTAGATTGTTTATTAGGGGAACCCCAGTTTATGTTTCACATTTTTAACTTTTCTGTTATTCTTTCAGAATTTATTAAACAAAGTTCGTGCCATGTTAAAGGCATCAAGAGATGCAATGAAAGACGATGACGATGTGAGATAACGATGTGTAGTAATTAAATACTTTATCTACGTCAAGTTGATATTTTAGGATGTGTATGTTGAGCGAGGAGTGTGCTTATAAATTGTACAATGTAAATTGTAAATAAATATATCTTATTATTAAACAGTTTTTTAAAAAATCATTTTTTACTTCTTTCCATTGTATGAATTTCCCCTTACCGAACAAGAGAAATGCCATACACTTGATGAAATAAAAGGATAAATGATATTAAACAGGCATTATGTAACAGCTCTGGTTTTGACCCCTCTGACTTTGTACCGTTGATTACAGATTAAACATCCACAAGTGTACAAATGTGTAGTTAATGATGTGTTCCCATTTGAATATTGTTCACAATAAGAAGCAAAATAAATAAGATATGTTCACAGCCACAGGATCAGTATATTATAGTGAAACCATTCAGCTCTTTATTGAATGTTACATAATGTCCCATTTTAATAATATTTAGTAATGAATAATATTTAGTACTGAACAGGAAAATGGTTGTAATAAAACAGAGGGCATTCATTGCAATTGAAAAGGCTATCATCCTTCCTGATAATTTGGCAGTATCGAAGAGATGACACTGAAACAGTATTGTCATGGATAAAGATGAACGTAGTAAATCACAGGGGCTGGTTACATAGATAATTTCTCTCAAAGTTAATATTAAACATACATTATGCAAGAGCTAAATCTGCCAATTGAATGTCTTTCTTTAGGCCTTATATAAACTATTAATAAAATATTTATTAACATGAAAAGACCTTTAATCAACTCTTGATGTCATCTTTTGTGTTTGATTTTCACTGGATATTAATCTGTTCTTCTGCTCAGTGATGATAAAATGGAAAATCTAGACTGTTTTTATCCTAATGATTTTAGAAGTGATGACTTTCGTTATGATGATCGTTTCAGAGTGGAGCAATTTGAAATTTTCAGCAAATTCCCTTTACATTTATCTAGTCTTTAACTATTATAGCGAGAACTGCCAGCTCTTCATCTAATCTTCCATAATGCACCTTTAAGGACAATATCTTATAAGCAATATATCAGAATACAGGGACAAATCACTCGACCGTGGACAGAAACCCCTTCTTTATCAGTAGAAATATAAAACAATGAGATTATCACGACTTTTGCACCATTTCCCTTAATTTTCTTAGATGTCATCTCTGTCCAACAATTGTTCCCCAATCTCAAGGATCATTCTTACAACACCATTATAGAAAGTATTGCCACTTGTTGGCAGAATAGAGTCAATATTCAGGTCAAGATCTTAGATCCCACCTATCTGTGCATTTAATAGCTAAGGGAAAACTGATCCATGACAAAATTACAAGAGGTTTGACGTTTCCTACAACTTCAGCAATCCAAAGAGTAGTTATTGCTTGAATATAACTACCTGACATTTAAACATTAAGATAGGGTGTCAGGAAACAAAACATACACCCATAGCAGCTAAATTGTCTGGGCAGTAAACAAGAGTGGTCGAATATTTTCACATTTGTCGATAATGAAACATTTATAATACACTAAAATCTCATTATAGGAATTATTGCCCTTGTTAATGTTTAGTATACAAAACATTTAATATCATGGATTTAGTTGTTCAAGTTATCATTTAATATCATGGATTTAGTTGTTCAAGTTATCAAAGTCATTGAAAATCAATATACTTGTTTTTCTCAAGACTTTAAACTCTGTGTATCAATCTAAAATCAATCCAACCAATTATATATATAGGCATCCACAAGATTTTTCAAAGTGATCAAGGGTCATAACTCTTTGTAGTAATTATTGGAAATATTGAAAATCAATATGAAAGCTTGCGAATACAGATATATAAATCCATGGCTATCAAGTCAAATGAAAAACAACTGCAACGACTGGATTGATGAAAAATATTGGACAAATAAATTATAGGATTTCTTTATTTTACATTATTACTGATACATGTACATATAATAATTTTGTTATGAATGAAAAAATCTAACAAGTTTTTGTTCTATATACAAGTTCTTAAAACTTCTATCTTAATATTAACAATTTCATATAGCTATATGAAGTTACAGCTTACACTATATTCTTGCTATTTATTAACAACTGTATGTTTTTGAAAGCCGAGAACATATACATAAAATATAGAAGCTCTGTAGGAAATGGTGTGCTGGGGTTTATCAAACATACAATAAGAATGTACATTATTTTCTCCTTTAACAGATATCTAACCAGCAGCTGTCAGGCAGGATACACCCATATTTTCGAGAGATGGACAGAGAACAAGCTAAAAAGAAAGTGATTTTTCCTACAATTGAGGGCCACAATTCATGAAGTTATAATTCGATAAGTGCAAATATCGAAAGGAACCAAGATCTTTGGGTTATAAACATGCATTTCAAGTTTCATCAAAATCGGATTAAAATTGTGACCTCTACAGGGGTCCACAACCTTGATATACTATATTTTTACTTTACTCGCTTACAAGCGGCGACCATTTTGTTCCACAGTTTTGGTTTGATTTCAGAAAATTCGAATTCCACCTTCCTTACAGTGTAACGGTGATATAATGAATTATTTTTTGTATATCAAGCTAAAAAGGCGATTTTTCATACAATCAAGGCCATAATTCAGGAAGTTACTATTTGATATGCGCAAATATCGAAAGGAATTAAGATCTTTGGGTTTTAAAAATGCAAGTCAAGTTTCATCAAAATCGGATTAAAATTGCGACCTATACAGGGTCCACAACCTTGATATACCATATTTCATATTTTTACTCTATTCACGTACAAGCAGCGGCCATTTTGTCCAACAGTTTGGGTCAGATTTTCACGAAATTGGAACACAACCTTCATTATGGTGTAATGTTTTTTTTTTTCAAATTGGATAATAATTGTGACCCCCAGAGGAACCACAAACTAAAATAGACGATTTTGCGTATAATCAAGGGCTACAATTCAGGAAGTTAAGATTTGATATGCGCAAATACTGAAAAGAACCAAGATCTTTGGGTTATAAACATGCATTTCAAGTTTCATCAAAATCAGATTATAATTGTTACTTCTACACTCTCCACAACCTTTTTATACCATATTTTTACACTATTCGCATCAAGTGGCGGTCATTTTGTCTGGCAATTTAGATAATTTTCACGAATTCAAACTCAACCTTCATTGTAACGGTGATATAATCAGACTATTTTTTTAAATGGGATAATAATTATCACCTCCAGAGGGACCACAAGTTAAAATATTTGATTTTTCGTACAATCAGGGGACAAAATTCAGGAAGTTACGATCCGATATGCGCAAATATTGAAAGGAACCAAGATCTTTTGGTTATAAACATGCATTTCAAGTTCCAGTTCCAAAGCTAAATACGTGATTTTTTGTACAATCAGGGGCCATAATCCATGAAGTTACAGCCCGATCCATCCCAATATCGAGAGGAATCGAGATCTTAGGGTGACAAAGCTATATTTCAAGTTTCATTGAAAGCGGATAAAAATTGGACAGGGGCGACGACAATATACATCCACATGAAATTGTTGGGTATAAAAAAGGAATTATACCTTGCATGTAGATTGTATCTTTCTTCAAACACAACAGCATCTCTAAATTTAGCAGTTATCTTTTTACCCCAGTCATTTGCTACTCTCTGTTTATAATTTTTCAATTAGTCAATAATATCCAGACTGAGGTTTTGATGAAAATATTGCTTGATACCAATTTATAGAAATGGTACATAGATCCTATCATACATTGCGCTTAAAACTGTTCAACAAGAATAATTACACAGGAATGTCACAATAGCACTTTGTATAATTTCAATGGTTGTTAATAAACTAATAATTAAAACTGTAACTGTTTTATTAGGGTCAAAAAAAATAAAATTGTCCATTTGATTTCATTTGGTGTGTTTGTTTTTTGAGAACAGATGAGCATCTGCCGTTGTTTAAAATAAAGCTTATGTTGAGATATAACTGACTGTTCAACAGTCCACAATTAAGCCAAAAATGAAACTAGATTTTGTAAACAAACCAACATTCGCTTTATCTTGTGAAACAATTTTTTTAATCACAGAGCTTGCACCATTAATATAACACAGCAAATCAACCCAATTCAATACTTCATTTTGACCTAATTAAAAGATGTTCCACTCTTTGTCTATACTCTATTAATAAATTCATATACCCTCAACAACATTGTGCACACAGATATTTCATTATTATTCATGTGTCAGTCCAAGAACTAGAAATTTGGTTGATAGCTATTTAGCTTCTTGTGTTTTCTACAAATGTAAAGCTATCGTTGTTTTCTACTGTTGGGCATGAACAGAAATAATTCAACAAAATATTTAAATTATTACAATTTACATTAAAAAAATCCAAATATACACATCAACTACAAAAGTAACAATAACAAATAACATATTCCTATTATATATCAAGCTGGTTAAATATACTAAAGAAAAGAATAGTAGAAATACAAATAGAAATTCACTCTGACGGCATTATTAACTCTTAAACTATGGTCCATTTTACAGAAAGGTGAAGAAGAGCGATAGATGTAATGTAACAGTGATGATTGAAATAAAAATACTGCAGAAAACTGAATCTAATATTAAAAGTATTTTACAATATACAATAACAATGTACAGTCAAGATATTAATAATATTAAGGAAAGTTTCTATTTACAAAACATTTTATAGTATTTACTAAAACACTATGTGTAGTAAATTAAACATTTATTAAATAGATATTATTTGATCCATATTATTGAATACATCATACAGGATTGCTTATTTATATAATTTATGTATGACATTCTATATATAAAATGTGTTTATATCACCATAATATATACTCACTGTTTCTATTAATAATATTTATTATTTAACCAGTCAAACCATAACCTTTTAAGTGGGTACACATTTTATCTTTCACACAAACAAAGCGGAGATAAATATCCTGCAAACACCAATGTCTATTCTCCATTGTTTTATAGCTGAATTATAACAAATGCATATGTTATAAAGCTAACAATAACAAGGTTATTAATCAGTTGCAGCTTGTTACCAGCACTCAAGAGAAATCTTTCCTGCACATGGTCTCTTACCTGTAGTGTATTAAGCTTGGAACAGCCTATTTGACCATTTCACTTTTTAAAGTGTTATAGTATTGGTTTGTAGTTAAATCTTCAGTTACTAGTAGATACAATGATTAAATGAGTAAAGAGTGATATTCATCAAAACTAAATTATTACATCAAACAACTTTCTTCTATTTTACACTAAAATAGCTACGAAGTTTCTCTTGCATCACACCTGTCTTTTAGTCTATTAGTATCAAAGGGCAAAAGGTGACACATTTATTTTACTTTTTAAGGGTTTTTTTTTTTATTATTTAATAATATCATGTCTATTGAAGTCATCAAATAATACAAGATTAGTTTATATGTGACGAGAATAACATTCAGAGTTTCACTATTTTGTGCTGTATTTGACAGCAATGTGATGAAATAGTAGATAGCTATAGTATACGTAAACAAGTAGTTATGATCATATCACATGGGGTTCTCAGTGAACCTACATAAGACTAGCATTAATCTATTATACTTTCATCAGACTTCCATTCATACTGTGACTCATATATGTATCAATAGTATAGCAAGTTGTATTATATATCAATAATTTCCAGGAGTTGTTTTTTTTTATATTTTGGGAGAAATACATTTAAAATGAATTGGTTGCATTTTGATTACTCTACACTGAGCTATGGGATGATTCTGTTTTGTTTTTCTTCCTGCTAAACTAATGGCAGGACCAAACATTTATCATCCAAACAAAAAGTAGTTTAAATCATTGATTATTCATCAGTGCTTAAACTTAATATTTCTTTCTTTTTATCTTCTTGCTTCATATCACGTGATGAGCCCAGACAAACAATCGAGTAATATATCATTAATATTTCACAACAAGTCTGGAAGTCTTTAAATGTCTAAAATTTTCTTTAATTTCACTTTTCCGTGTCAACAGAATTTTCTTCAGGTTCTGGTTCAGGGTCAGGTTTTCTTTCCCTGGTTGGATGATGAGCAGTTGCTTGGTAGGTTTTCCTATTTTTGTCTGATCGTCTAAAAATGGTGATTTCCTGAAAAAGATGATTATAATAATATATTACTGACATTACATTATCTATAAGAGGGGAGTAAATGATTTATTAGTCAATTTGACTTCAGGAATGCCCAAAACATTTGGTTACATTTTCACGAAAATAAACAACAAAAAATTTTCAGCAAGGATCTTGCATTTCTTTAATATGATAGTTGAAATGAATTTTAAATGTAGTTCTTTGTACCAGACTGCATTTATTTCCAAAAATACAATTAATATCTTTTACACTGTGTGTGACTGTAATACAGTTGTAGCATTGTACTTGGAAAATTCTTTAGATACATGTATGTATCATATTCTACAACACCCATCATTAATTGACACAATGGGATTGATTGTAGTCATGATAAAATGGGTTGGTTTTTTTTTAAATTTTTTAAAAAAAATATGTTAGGTTTCAAGCAATTTCAGTCATTCTTTAAGACAGGACTTTTTCAAGGGTTGTTATTAACATTCCATGTTACATCTTGGTAAAATTGTCATATTACAGTTTATTACCTGTTGTTTAAAATACCGCCTCTCTTCTTCATCTACTAGCACCAAATTAAGATAATAACGTACAGAAAACTTCTTATTTATATCTCTCATAGTAGGAGTCAATTCATAACCACTTAAAAACAAACGAATAGGTATTGATTCACCTGAAAAATATGACAGATAATTTATAAGTGTTACAGAAATGTCAAGTATAAAATATGTATCATCTAACACACAAAAATGGGCGTGGCTCTGCCCTAGGGATCATACTTAGGGTATGATGAATAAAAAAGAAAATGGAGGTTGGACATGCACCAAAAATAATAGTGATGATCCTTAGGAATAGTTATGCAAAGTTTTAAATACAAAGAATGCACGTGACTTTGGGAGTCGGGCATGCACCAAAAATGTTAAGGATCATCTTAGGGCATAAAAGGTTATGTAAAGTTTCAAGACGATCAGTAAAGAATTGTCGCTTGAAGGAGACAGACAGCTTTCTATGAATAAAAATTTCATATTCAAGAGAAACAATCAAGAGAAACAACCTGATTTGTTTTCTAGAATAGGATGAATAAAATTCATTGGTTGATTTGTAATAAATTAATCATGCATTTGAAGAGTGACTGAATTTAAATCAATGAGCTTTGTAAATTTTGTACAACACATAGTCTCATACATCAGCAAAGGACAACACACTACAAACATTCAAATTCGAGAACTTTATTTTCTTAAAGGCACAACATTCCAGACTAGAAGGCTAATGCAAATTTTTATTCAATATATTAATTTTGTATTATTATTATTATCTATTTTTGAACTGATATAGCAAGAACTTCCAGCTCTTTATCTAAATCTTGCATAATGTAACTTTAAACTCACATAATGACAATGTCCATTACCCTCCTGGTACATGAAGGTTTTACATGGTCTTTTTAAAACATTTAGTTTAGATGTAAATGAGTATGTTTAAAGCAGTCTTTTTTAAAACTCATACACTAATTATGGGAAAGTCCAGGTTTTAAGTAGATTTCACTATTTTGGCTTTTGATATATTTGCCATTTTAAATCACTTTAGCTTAAATTACTTACCTCTAACTGGTGCACCATCCATTATTTCATATTTAGCGATAGTTTCGTTTTCATTAAATGTATTTGGACCTAGAAAAATGTACAACATAAATGTACAACAAAGATATACATAATCCTATAAACATGTATATAAAATTTTATATTGATTTTAATATAGAACTGTATTATTAGCATAATGAATTAAATATATGCTATACAAATATACAGGTCTCTAATCTACTGGTACATTATCAAACTAATTGTATTTTGATTTTATCATTAAACTAGCAAGCAATATCAGATACCAGTGTATCAGAAAAAGAAACCCAAGAAGGATTAAAGGGGGATAGTAAAGAAATAAAAATAGTCATGCTCAAATAAACAGACTGACACAAACAACAGATTATATATTTTATATACTTTAGTTTAATGCTCTACAAATAAACTAACTAAATGATAATTATACCAAAAGTAAACCACGTATTAGTTTAGCAATTTTTATTTTCTCGTTTTTTTACTTTTTATTAAAATATTTGAAATTCAGTTCTTATTTAGAAGGTATTTTTTTTTCACTCTTTTAGGAAGCCCGGCATAAAAATTAAGTATGGCTTCTTGTTAGTTATTATTAATTTTGCGCACAAATAAATGATAATTCTTCTAAATAATTCAGCATAAAATCAATTGATCAAAGTAGTTTCTCACTGCATCGAATACTGTAGATAAAGGAATGGATAAAAAGAATGTGTTATAAGGAAGAATAAATTGCAAATTTCTGGATTGAGACAATAATTACTTTTAATTGTTGTGTGAATACAAGCGCTGAAATAAGGGGCCGGACACGGACAATGTCCGGGTGAATTGACCCCCTTTGACAGACCGAATTGCCTTTCGTCCGGACATAAATGTCCGACCGATTTTGGGTAAAACAGTAAGCCAACAGTAATTTCATTCGCGAATTCGAGTCGATCGCTAATTATTACTAGACTCGAAAATCCAGACACAAAAATATCAACGATCCGAGTCATAGTGAAAATGTTACTATTTATATCTCGGCAGCGTGCAGATAAAATAATCAATAATTTTTAGAATCGGCTTTTTTACGCTGGTTATATCAACGACCCGAGTCCTAGTAAAAATATTGCTATTTTTTTTTATAGAATCGGCTCAAAATCCAGGCCCAAAAATATCAGCGACCCGAGTCATAGTGAAAATGTTACTATTTATATCTCTGCCACGCGCGGATAAAATAATCAATAATTATTAGAATCGCCTTTCTTCCGCTGGTTATATCAACAAACCGAGTCATAGTAAAAATATTACTATTTTTTTTAGAATAGGCTCTTTTTCGCTGGTTATATCAACGACCCGAGTCATGGTTAAAATATCACTATTTACATACATGTATCTTGGCCGCGTGAAGATAAAATAATGAATAATATTGAGAATCGGCTCTTTTCCGCTGGTTATTCGAGTCTACGTGTAGTAGCTAGCTTTGCGTTACTTTCGTATATGATTAGCTCCAAATCACACATAACATGACATGTAATTATACAAATTATTAGTAATAAAAGTAATGATATTTAAAATGTTACAAGAAAATGTTCAAGTTGACTATGGGTGTAATTAGGGAGAGACTTTTTATACGAAAATTAAAATATCTCACTTTGTTGGACACTTCCGATCATCGATGTGAATGTAAATATACAAGCGTTGAAAACATGTCGAATAAAATAACTTCTTATTTTCCCCAACCCGCGGGCACGGGATATCCCGGCTAGTGTGACCGTTCCAGAATATTTTAAAACTGGTACTGTGTTTAATGTCTCTCAAAATGACACTTCTAAACGGGGGCCATCGCCGTCACTAGTTCGAAAATTACATGCAATAAGAACCGTAGAAAAGTGGATCAAACCTGACGTAGCAAAATGCAATGCTGACGTGTGGTTAAGAAGATGATGGTTTTGTGACTACATTAAATTGTGAACTCTATATAAAGTATTTTAAAAATATGAATTATATGAGGGAATTTTCCACTGCATGGAATAATGGTATTTGTCAGGCTGAAAATCTGAAATGTCCGGCCGAAAATCAGTTCAGCCTGACATGATGTCAGGCTGAACCTTAGCAGTTATTTCAAGGCTTGTGTGAATGATAATGAGAGTCAATATTACCAAACACACATTTTAAGGCATATGACCTTAACAAAACAATGTTTACTGTAGTTGAAACAGAAAATTAGTTCTGGCGTGACTAGAATAAATAAAGACGCACAATAATAAAAATTTAGTTAACAGTTTATTAAGAGATATTTTCTTAAAAAGTATTTTTAAAGCACTTATCAGAAATAGTTTGAAATCAATTAACACTATGAATTGTGATCAAATTGAAGTACTATGCATGGCAGAAGGGATATTCAATAAGGTGGGTAAAATTAGAATCATCCCACTACCTGTTCCTGTTGTCTCTCGTTTAATTATTTGAATCTCCATGTGCTTGATTTTTATTCGAACTAGTAGAAAATATATCTTCCCAACTATAACATCTTTTAAATGATACCTGAATTCAAAAAGAAGTAAAAGAAAAAAAAAGAAAACTAAAGGTACAAAAAAGTCTATATAAATAGGTGAAGCAGGCAACAGATCTGTACATCTGAAAATAAATATTTCAAACAGTTTTTTGGTGGTCTTTTTTTTTCGGAACAAATGCAAAAGATTTCTAATCTCCTCTAAGAGACATATTACGGTAATTAAAAGGTTCAGTAATAAATTTTATTTCATTGACTCCATAAAACCATTTTCATGCAGTTAAAGAGGCATTATGTAAAAAATTATATAAAGAGCTGGCTATTCTTCTTATAATAGTTCAAAAACAAATGAAAAAAAAAAAAAATTCAAATTATTTTATTCTGAGCGAAGTTATGAATGTTTGAAATTTTTACAAAAAATATTTTCAATTGTCAAGCTTATCTACCTTTGCCACAATAATTAACAAATTTTTAATTTTCAGGCCTTCAATCAGCCGCTCCTGTGTGTGCCGGCATGTGGTGGACACTGGCTAATCCACTCAATGTCTAAGCCTTATGATGGTCTAGAGAGGTAATTATGTGATGTGAATAAAAAGGTCTAATTAATAAGCCAGACAAAAAGACCTGCAATAGGCAGATTTAACTCCTACATAAGGCCTCTTTAAAGAACATTTAAGAAATACTACAAAAAAACATAAATATATAAACAAGGCATTAAATTACGAGTGAAAAAATAGGACATAAATATTATATAGCTGCAACTGAGGGTTACACCATGTCTAACCTGCTCCGGTTATTTCTCGTCTTACAATAGCTAGTTCCATATAGCGTATCTTTATTCTTACTAGTAAAAAGTAGATTTTACCAACAATAACATCCTTTAGGTGGTACCTCAAAAGTAGGAGAAATTAAAACTAATTTCAAAATAGAACTTCATTGTTAAACAATTTTGGGGACTATAGAACTTCATTGTTAAACAAATTTTGGGACTATTTATATTGAATCTTAACAAATGTGTATTTCTTTTAGCAAAGGACATTGTTCTTATCTATTTCATTCAAATTAAATTGTACCTTGTAAAAAAACACAATTGTTGGTTACTAAACAGCGATTTATTTGATGTGATTGGCTGAAGTATGTTCGAATTAGAATGTATGCAAAATTTGATACTGACCTACTTTGTAGTAGTTATAAAATAGTTCAGTAATGTTTGTGCGAAATATGTTGCTCCGATAGGTCAGTACTCGGAATTGTCATTAATTCGATGAGTGTAAATTTATGTTTTAATATGTTATATGACTGAAAATTAACATATATTTTTGGGGTTCAAGTCATAACTGTAAAAAAAAAGAAGAATTTAATTTAAATATATGCTTACTTTGACTTGTTATATTCAAATTCTATATGTAAACAATCTTCTATACCAACTTCCATTTTAATACTATTGTTCATTTCTGGGTAATGTGATAATGTATGTACAATTATATCTTGCTCTTTTACCACATCACTGAGACGTTTAACTATAGTAACTCTTAAAAAATAGCTGAAAAAACAAAAACTATATTTAAGATACATTATCGAAGATTAGATAAAGTGCTGGTAGTTCTCACTATAATAGTTAACCAGCAGCTGCCAGGCAGGATACGCCCACATTTTCGAGAGATGGATAGACAAAAAACTAAAAATAAAGTGATTTGTTCTACAATCAAGGGGCATAATTCCTGAAGTTACAATTCGATATGCACAAATATCAACAGGAACCAAGATCTTTGGGTTATGAACATGCATTTCAACTTTCACCAAAATTTTCTACAGGGTTCACAACCTTGATATACCATATTGGTCTGATTTTCATGCAATTCTAACTCAACCTTCCTTATGATGTAATGGGGATATAATCAGACGTTTTTTTAAATCCGATAATAATTGTGACCTTTACAGGGACTAAAGCTAAACAAGGCCATTTTTCGAACAATCAAGGGCCATAATTCAGGCAGTTACGATCCAATTACCTATTGTCTGAGTTACCTCCAATAACAGCTACTACCTATTGACCATTATAATTATGATTACTATTAAAAAGTTACAGTCCAATACATGCCAATATCAAAAGGAACCGAGATCATTGGGTGATAAACCTATATTTCAAGTTTCATTGAAATCGGATAAAAATTGTGACCTGTAGACTGTTCACAAACAATTGTGTACGGACAGACGGACAGGGGCGACGACAATATACGTCCACATGAAAATGTGGGCATATAAAAAGTATTTTCCTGATTTAAATTTAACAAAACTATGAGTTCAAGGGCACTCAAAGATCCCTGATCTAATATGTCAGATGATAAAACCATATCACCAAGGTGAGATGCCATCAAGGTCTCAAAAATCATCCGTGGGCAAAAACGAATTATTATTCAGACATAAACAGATTATCACAAAAATTTAAAGATGGCAGTGTGAAATGAAAGTAAAAGTAATATTGATATATAGGTTTGATTCTATTTAAATTTAATTGATTGTGAATTGAAAAATCTTTATAAAATCTTTATTCTTTACAAGTGGTACAAACAGGCCTAACATCAATGATTTAAATAATACACAAGGAGGATAGTTAACTGCAGGATAAGTCATTGGTCAATATGTATTGATCAGGTATTTTTGCCAGGCAAATTAATTATTTTATTGATCAATTCCAATGATCACAGCAGAAAGAAATGTAATCACTAATGGGCTCTAGTATATAAACCAGTGGGGCAATCAAACAACTGCTTTTTTACAATTGATAATAAATTTTACGACTCAAAATAGAAAATTATAATGTAAAAAATCAACCCCGAAATGTGAAAATTCAGCTTCAGAGCTTAATCTCATTTTTTTTCGTTATTATCTATAAAGAATTAGACACATTGATAGGATTACACTTACCGTAATCTAACATTAGCTCCTGTGTAAGACTCATAAGGTTTCTCCACTTGCTGGAATTCAAAATTATAACTTGTGTTTTGTACAAGCTCTCCAGGTCTGGCGAGCTCTTTAACAAGTGATGTGAACTCATGATGATTGCCTCTATCATAATATAATTCTGTTAAAAAGAAATAGATATATACAGACAGTGACCAAGAATCTGGATTAGCATGGTAATGACACTAATCTTATGGCCATCATTTATTACATTTAAATCTATGTTTTAATTAAATATATAATTTTCTGTATTCAGATAATTCAGAGTACAGAATTTGCTACCTGTTAAAAGAAAAAAATTGGGGATTAAAATTTACCTATTTGACCAATAAATTCTATTTTAATTCCCTGATGTTCTAGTTTACTTCCTGGTTTCTTTAAGGTAACATTCACCTAAAAAATAAAATAACCACTACATATGTACGGTATTGATATAAAATGAAAACCAGTGTTTGATATATATTTACTGGAACACATATTTTCTGGCCCTTCTTCACTAATTTTTGTTGACCAAATACCTTAACCATAACCTAGTGAAATGAAATAGGGTTTAACAGTCACCCTACTTGCCTTGCCCTCCCATCCTACACCCACATCTATTGAAAATTTACCAACAAACATGTTAATTGTGAATTCATCATAGATGTAACCTTCATACTATTGGGTATACATTACAATTGGAAAAAATGAACAAAAAAAACCCCCAAAATCAATTAAATAAAACACTACTGATGGTCCGATATGGCTACTATTACTATAGGTTTAACCCTTAACAGATATTAACAGCAAAATATATCGAACGATAGCTTCCCACCATTTCTAATTCTATAACTAGAGCTGACACTAAACCCATCTATTGGAAACTTTACTTATGTCTTTGTAATACCGGTATTATGAATAAATAAAGTGATCTATAAGTTATGAGTCATTGATAGTTACCGATGTTGAAACATATTATCTGACATTAATATAAAACACATCACTAGTTGTTAAACTAAAGGTTCAGTAATAAAAATATACCTTTCCAGACACTGTTTCACCATCAAAATATAAATAATATCGTTCTTTTTTGCCATCTTCAGTTTTGATTTCTGCTGTTTTTCTAGAGTCTTGGCCATCTAAAATAATATCTACTTCCGCACTCTGACCAAAACCAAAGAAACTCTGCAAAAACCATTAAAATATAAAACAATTGAGGTGTATGGTACAAATGTAGCAAAATTTCAACTTCTGAGGTAAAATGTAATCTTATAGACCTTTCTTTGTTTGCATTATCTCAGTATTAATAAGGGTAGGCCTATGGCAAGCATAATCAAAAACATAGACCTTCCTTTTTTTATGTCATCATGTTAGTCTGCATTATCTCATTAATAAGTGTAGGCCTATGACAAGCATCATCAAAATTAAAAGTGGAATTTAAGAGTTAAACTTGTGGCACATATGGTGTGTCTTTAAATACCAACTGACTGTATTACACTTACAGTCCATTTTCTTAACAATTTCACAATTAAACACATTTATAATATTAATACAGAGTTATTCAAATTCAGTAATTCATTTACAGATTAAAATATCTGCTAACTTGCTCATACAGTACACATTTCTAAATCTTTTGTTTTATAACTATTAACCATCAATGCAGATGTTCGTATAATCATATGCAAAATTTTGTTTTTGACTGGTGGCATACCAGTAGTGAGTCAGAGTCAAGGTCCAGCCAAGTTGATTACAAAAGTTAATGTAATAACTTCAAAGCTGACATACATGTGTACATTATAAGGATGTTGTGTATTTAAAAGCATACCATTACATTTCTAAATAAAAAATACATTGAATATTTAAGTACCGGTATAAGTCTACAACAACAAGAGATGAATATCATTAATTTATATTGGTAAATTGAAATCTTTGAAAAAATTAGAATCTTCAGTCATTTATTGCTTTGCCTACCTATTACCAAGCTTCAGGGAAGGATGGGATGTAAGACATGTATTTTAACAGCGTGTTGGGTCGTACATACGATACTGCCTCTAGCGAGGTAGGCAAGGTCAAGGCCTTATTTTCTCACCAAAATGTTCTTTTGGCAGTCAAAAGATGCCAAGAAAAAAATTAACTTGGGAGTCAAACGTTTTCCATAAAGATAGGCCTGTTCCTGAACGCTGAGGACGAGTGTAACTAGACTTAAAATCCGAGCTTAACAACTGTTGTGTCAGCAGCAATGCTGGGATACAAATTACATATGTCTCATATTATGAGTATGCAAACTATACATATTTTGTTTGGATGCTAGCCTGTAGAGGACATCAACAATCATGACTGCAATGTAATATTACATGACACATTGAACATTGTACATGACCGGTTTATTTTATAAATAATTGTATGTTTTTTAATGAAAATAATTAAATAATGATGAATGAAGCCAAACTTTTCATTCATATTCGTTGTTCACCAATTTCAATATGTTTGGAATATGAATTGAAATACATTAAATTTCTTGGTGAGAAAACTTCTGCTTTTTCATATTTTACTACACATGCATTACAACAATATTTTATTTCTGGTTTTTATTCGCAGGATTTGATTGATCGTAAAAAAGGCCTAAATGAGAAGATGTCATGTGATGCAAACACCCACTTTCTGAATATTGTCTGCCCTTATTTCTAGCTGTCAAATGGGAACATATTAAACAATGCACCCAAAGTTACAATACATGTATTCTCACTATTTCAAATTTATAATAAGTCTGCTTGCCAAAGTGTTTTAAGTGTATTGCACGCTTAAAATTGATAATAAATATTACCATTTTTGTTGAGAGTGAGTTTCTGGTTAGTTCACGTCTAAATCCAATATGGCTTCCCCTTGACCTCACGTTGCAAACGAGATTTTGTATCTAAATTTCCATTAGCAAAATAATTTTGGGAAAAAAATCACAATGAATCACGTTTGCGCAAATATAGCCAAGTAAGATAGAATTTTTATTAAATTCCCGTTCTAATTTCATTTTACGTTATTATTTAATAGTCTCGATCAACTTGTCGTTACTCTTACACATGACTCCAGGATTCACCAATTCAATATCAAGCACCCGCAGACATCAAAAGGTTGAAAAGATAACACCCCGCCACCCCCTTCCCCGTCCTTCTGGTTACTGGGTGGGTGCATTTAGGGGTAATGGTGCAAGTTTGCCACGCATTGATTACACAGAACTCCATCATTTACTTCTCAACCATACAATTTTAATGCCTCATATTCAACAAACCATTACACACTTACTTTTACAGAAAGGCTCACCCACCTTTAAATCATCAAACATATTCTTACTAATTTGTTAGTGGCGGACAGGTAGGGAATTTGACCCCTATCAAACATTTTGAACATTGTCCGGTCAGAGACAGTCCCTAGGGGAACCTTGTCCCTGAATAAACTCCCCTCCCTTCTCTCTTTGTCATAAGACTAAACTAGTAATATGGCTGACCAATAAGCCCGTGTAGAATCTTGATTGTGTTGTATTTCAAGAAATTGAGTGTCTGGTTGAACAAGAATTATACACAAAGGCGGCATCTACCGGAAGCACATGTACTTTCGAAAAGTAAACGTCGAGTAAAGTAAAGAAAATCTTTATTTGGTCAAGAAGTGTTTGTCTTTCTATTTGTTTGAATTGCATATATTTGGTAAGAATATATCCAGATGAATTCTGGAATAAGAAGGCCATTTTGCGATTCTTTATTCTTGATATAATATCTTCTCTTCCAAAAATGGCTTCGTCGTTGTTCAGAACTTTGGTATTATTTATCATATTCTCACAAATAATAACTAAAACTAAAAGAGTAAAAGAAAGTAAAATCATAAAGTATGAAGAGGAAGCACTAGGCTAGAAAAACAATTTCTATTTCAGCTATAACTCCAACCAAGAAAATCAATGCAATTAATTCCGACACTTAAAAATTCACCAATGCCAATGTCAAAAATAAGGGCATAGAATGATAGATAGATCTATTTGGAATCCTGTGCTTGTGGAATTCCCGTTCTAGAAATATTTATTATAGCAATTTTGACTTATTGAAATATTGGTTGCTGAGTAATGGTAAGCCCATTTTGGCCAAATCCCCAAAATGAGACAGTCATATCTTGATAACCGTCGGTCGGATCAAGCTAATATTTGAAATATGTTTCTCTTGTCCAAATAAGCATATGTACCAAATTTCAGGTATTGATTACACCAAGACACAAGAGTTAAACAACTTCGCGAGATAATCCCATGAAATCTAAATCTACTTAGGTCTTTAAAATCCAGGTGTTCTTCGTTTCCAAGTCAGTGCGCATGTAAACACTCAACGAACCAAGTGATGCTACATCTGAACGAAGACCAACACAACAACGCTTTTGGTCGGTTACAAGCAGCCCGGGTACCATTTCTTGCCTCTGGGATAGGTACCTACAGCGAGGTTCAACATTTGACTGCCCAACTTCAGGCCAAACAAGAGTGACCCCCATCTGCCCTTGATTGCACTTACGGTTACGTCATTTGCATAAACGGTTCTCACAGCGACCTCTATTGCAGCAGCAATTGCTCGAGGGCATAGAATCCCAGACCAGACACTCCGTAAACGCTGATACTGTCAAATCCGACATTATTAGGTTCAGACCGGAAAGTATGGCGACACCGGAGAACAGTTTGGTTCAGTTGCGTGTCACGGTTCCTGTTGCAAGGAAGAGATGGTAAAGCAAGGGTATACAGAAATGTCACATTGCGTTTCTTTTTTGGAACAGTGTATAATAAAAAAAGAACAGGAATGCACAGTTTTTTGAAGCCTCGATTTTACTAGTTCAGCTCTGAACGTAGGTCTCATTATACTTGCCTTGTACGTTTAGAGATAGTGCTGATGAATCCTTGGCAAAAAAGTTTGGCTTCCCAGTCAATTTTACTGGGCACTTTTTTACTGCTAAACAGTCGTGTGTCAGTCCCTATGAATGCCTGAACAATGTAAATGAACATCTTAGTAAGAAAATAAGACCCTGCTTACCTTGATAGAACCAGTATGATCGACACAACATTTAGGTTAACCTGTGGGAAAAAAATTGAAATCTTTCAAAAATGTGAGAATCTTCAGCCATTTATTGCTTTCTCTATTCCAATTACAATAATTTACAATCAAAGTTTTTCAAAAATCCCAATTATTTGCCTATCAATGGCATCGGCAAAGTCGCCATAGATTAAAAACCAAAGACCATTGGCCTATATGTACATGTATAACATTTTAATATGAATGAGATGTCGAAAGTTGGCAATAAACAACTATTGATTAATTTAACTGATAATTTATGCTTAAACTTGCATTATGCAAGAGCAAAATCTGCCTATTACGTGTCTTTCTTTAGGCATGAAATTTTACCTAAATTATCAATTAGACATTAATTAACTTATCCAGACCATAACAAACACTCGATGTCAAGGCTAGCCTTATTTTAAAGATGTTACAGACATTAATAAACAAAATTACCCTGCAAAGTGAATTTGAAATGAAATGAAATGGGGTTTAACGTCCTACTCTTTTGCACCTAATCTGGGCTAATGGAAGATGGGCATATGCCATACAGTGTGCTATGAGGGAAATTTTGCCCGGGCTACAGCCTACTCTTATATCGAATTCCAACTGCCAAGGGATCTTTTACGTGCACTCCAATGTGTACACGGGATCTCGTTTTTTTGTCCCATCCGAACAACTAGGCAGCTGTCCTTGTCAGGCCCTCCTTCTGCATCACTGACAAGGGGAAATCACGCCAGAAAATCAAGATGAACTTTCTTGGCCAATGCAGGGATCGAACACCCGACCTCCAGGCTTGCGAACCAGCACCTTATCCACTTAGCCACCGTGACCCCCGCAAATTGAATCTAATAATATAGATCAAAGCTAGGGTCGGATGTGAAAGGCATTTCTTTTTAAGTTTAAACTGAGAAAATAAATGTTCAAGATAACATTGGTGTCTCATGATTATCAGTATTAATTCAAACCATGAGTTTTGTGATCCAATTCCATTTTGCACTTCTATATAAATACACTTTTTTAAAAAAATATTGCCATTGGTTTATATTTCCAGGTCATCATGTCTAATGCTCCAAATCACACTATCTACATCAACAATCTTAATGAAAAGATTAAGAAGGATGGTAAGATTTAAATATTATTGTAGCAAATTTTAAAATAAAAATTACTCAACTTATGGTCAATCTAAGCAAATGTAAAAAAAAAAAACTGTAACCAACTGGTAATGGCCTTAACAACTGGTTAAAAATCAATATAAACAATACTGATCAGCATTCATCTTTTTTCAATCCTGTCAAATTCAGTATCTGTATGTTTTGCCCAGCTCTTCTTATAGCCATTTCTGTTACGGTATTGCTGTGCGATGATCATGTGGCACTTATATAAACTTTATGCTTTAAAAGCATAATGCAATGTTTAGAAATGTTATAATTTCATTTATTAATCTTGCTTTACTCTTCTTTTTTCAGAGCTCAAAAAGTCACTGTATGCTATATTCTCACAGTTTGGTCAAATTTTAGACATAGTTGCCCTGAAAACATTAAAAATGAGAGGACAAGCCTTTGTAATATTCAAAGAAGTAAATAGTGCAGCAAATGCTCTTAGATCCATGCAAGGGTTTCCATTTTATGATAAACCAATGGTAATCATTTTGTTTTGACCTACTTGCAGTGTTTCAAAACTTGTATCACAAAGAAACATGCAACAAGAATTATTTCAAAGATGTTTTGACAAAATATCTACACCATCCTTTAATCTAGATAGTTGATTATGAGTTTGTCATATGAATAAATGCCTAAATAATGATTTATATGATAACATTTGAAGCTAGAAAAAAGGTCTGCAGTAGGCAGATTCAGCGCTTACATAATGCACCTTTAGGTAATTAGCCATGTCTATTAATGAGCCAATCATTGATAATGCAATGATCATGTGCTTGCTCAGCATTACTTGTTTGCATCAATATTTCTATTACATTAAATTTTCCATTCACTACTACTGCTGGTTAGACTGGAGTACAGGGATAACAGTGTCTTGATCAAGTACATGATTTGACCCACAGCTGGAGTGGTGATCGAACATGCAAGCATGTATTTGCACGTCTACTTTGCCTATGATTGTGCTATTTCCCTCCCTTTGAAATAAGCAGCTCGGACATTAGTAAAATTTTATTGGATTAGAGCCCCTTGCTCTATACCAAACATTGTCTTTATTCTTAATCTTGTACAATAGTCTCTTCAACAAATCTGAAAGTAGACGACAAATTAACTCTGTAAAAACTAAAAGTGTTAAATAGAAATTTAACAGTCATCTGCTCAAATTATAGAAATTTGTCTTTTTTTTTATTTTAAGTTAATGAAATTAATATTATTTCAGAGAATCTCCTTCTCCAAAAAGGATTCCAATATTATTGCTAAGATGAAAGGTACTTATGTAGAAGAACCAAGAAGAAAGAGGGATGATGATGAACCAAGGAAGAAGAAATCAAAACAGGCTCAACAAGCGAAGTACGTTTATTGCAGAAAGGGGCTTTTATATTAAAACGTCTAATCCAATACAATACATTGGTTGATTTTGTGTAGGTGAATTTTGCCAGGACAGTGACATTTCTGCATTATTCTTCAATTTCCAAATGTTGGGGGTGAACTTCAATGTGCACATGGGTGGACCTCCATTATTCATCCCATTCAAACAATTTTGCACCCTGTCTGTCAGCCAAGTGAAGACCAGGCTTGAAATATCTAGTGAATCCTTCTTAATCCATTCTGGTTGAGAGTCCTGTGACCTGACCATTTGACTCCCTTGATGTATGTTCATTCCTTTTAGAATTACAAATATTAGCTAAAGCAAACCATCAAAATATCACTGTTTCACAGGAGGCCCTGTCAAGGACAGTGTGTAGGCACAAAGATATTCAACTGTAAAATGATATTCTGTATTTTTGATTTTAGGCAAGCTCCAGTACCTACACCAGTTTTACCCACTGTTCCGCAACCAACACCTGGTAAGATATTTATTATACACTTACATTGAAATGTAGCCATATATTTATTTGAAATTTGTATACAGTGTTTAAGGTTATGAACTGTTAAATTCATATTACATCAATCTGTTTAAAACACATATTCTATTTCGTTTTGCTTTTATAGTTCAAAATTTCGTTTTACTTGTCTTTATTACACTAGGATTTGGCAGAGTTGTTATCATTGACGAGTTCTGAATGATGTTAGGGATTAGCCAATGAAACGGTCTGTTACAGTGAGCTTTAGGTGTGTTTTGCACAGAACTGTGGGTAATCCACTAGTAACATCAATTCTGATTGATTAATCAAATGTGTGAACCTCTGTCTGACGGACCTATCGCTACAACCGATCAGACTATCTTCATGCAGTGTAGGCCATCGAAAGTATAAAAAACAAAAGGAAATATAGATCTGGCCATGAGTTCACAAAGCATTCTCAGACTTAAGTTGAGAATTTACCCAAACTTTTTCTTCGTATTTTAACTAAAATATAGCCATGAAACTTTTGTTGTTTTAATGTATGAAATACATCAATAAGAAACTATATGCAAAGTTTTGTGTTTCTGTATTAAAGATATTTCTCATAAACAGTGATTGAAAGTTAAGTCTGAGAATGCTTTGTGAACTCGGGGCCGGTATTTTAATCAGATTGGATATTACATGTACATATTTTGTATACCAAATGATAGCATGTGGCAAACAAATTTTAATGAATTCTGAAAAGGTGTCTTGTAAATGCTTTTATTACCCAGAAAAGAAAATATGTGACAAGCCTCATGGACTGCTGGGATGACATGGCTGCTTTGGGCATATGTTTTGTTCCCTGGAATTAAAACTTTTTTTTATTGTCCCCCGCCTTTCGAAGAAATGGGTCTGTCTGTCTGTCTGTCTGTCTGTCTGTCCGTCTGTCTGTCCGTCACACTTTTTGGAACACAATAACTCTCTTCCTAATTGAGCTAGAATGTTCAAACTTGGTGTATGTGTTTATTAGGTCAATGCCTTGATGGAGTTCGAAGATGAGCATTTTCCGCTTAGGGTAAGCAGAGATAAGCAATTTGATTGGTTGATGCTTTGGGACACGATAACTTTAGTTCTAATTAAGTGAGATTGATGAAACTTGGTGAATAGTTTCATTATAGTAATACCTTGACTAAGTTCGATAATGAGCATTTTCTGCTCAGGGTAAGCAGAGCTATACGCAATTTGATTGGTCGAGAATTTGGAACACAATAACTCTCCTTCTAATTGAGTTAAAATGTTCAAACTTGGTGTATATGCTTATTAGGTCAATGCCTTGATGGAGTTCGAAGATGAGCATTTTCCGCTTAGGGTAAGCAGAGATAAGCAATTTGATTGGTTGATGCTTTGGGACACGATAACTTTAGTTCTAATTAAGTGAGAGTGATGAAACTTGGTGTATAATTTCATTACAGTAATACCTTGACTAAGTTCGATAATGAGCATTTTCTGCTCAGGGTAAGCAGAGCGATACGCAATTTGATTGGTCGAGACTTTGGAACACAATAACTCTCCTTCTAATTGAGTTAAAATGTTCAAACTTGGTGTATATGCTTATTAGGTCAATGCCTTGATGGAGTTCGAAGATGAGCATTTTCCGCTTAGGGTAGGCAGAGATAAGCAATTTGATTGGTTGATGCTTTGAGACACGATAACTTTAGTTCTAATTAAGTGAGAGTGATGAAACTTGGTGTATAGTTTCATTACAGTAATACCTTGACTATGATCGATAATGAGCATTTTCTGCTCAGGGTAAGCAGAGCGATAAGCAATTTGATTTGCCGAGACTTTGGAACACAATAACTCTCCTTCGAATTGAGTTAAAATGTTCAAAATTGGTGTGTATGCTTATTAGGTCAATGCCTTGATGGAGTTCGAAGATGAACATTTTCTTCTTACGGTAGGCAGAGATAAGCAATTTTTGGATGACACTTCGTGTTCAGTTTGATTGGTCGATACGTTTGAAAAAAATAAATGTGCGATTAATTAATATGTGTCATCTATTTATTTTGGGATTTCAGCAGGGGACATCAGCCTCACTGTTGGCTTGTTTTGTTCATGTTTTGGTGTGGATTAATGGACTCGACAAATGTTCAATATTAATATTTAAATACTCTCATTTCAAAGTGTGGGTAAGATTGTGCGTTGAATAGGTGACTGAAATATGAGCAAGATATAAAATGTGAATACATTGTATATCATAGTTATATGTATATTTAATTTTCACAACCCATTAATGAATTGATTTATTTGAATTTAGTGGCAGCAGCTCCCGCTCCTATCGTTTCCACAGCTATACCTGAACAACCACCTAACCAAATCTTATTTATCACTAATCTACCTGAAGAGACTAATGAAATGATGTTATCCATGTTGTTCAACCAGTAAGTATAATAAAGTAACGATGCATGACTTGCATTTTTCAGAAAATATCAAATTTCTCACCTCTTAATAGGCTATAGTATGGTTCAAAATTGATTATTTAATATTTAATTTAGAAAACAAAATCAAAATACCAAATCAAGATAAACTCTCAACTTGGATTTAAGTGGATTAAAAACAGACGCATCAGTTTTATTCACAGTAGAAGCAGCATAAATGAATGGAATATCCAATTCATCATATCTTTCTAAATACTGAATCATTTTGAATTTCTATTCATATAAAAGATTTGGCTTTCACAATATTGTAGTTTCAAAGGGAATCCTATAGAGCTGGACGATATTTCTGTATTTTGATATAAAACCGTCACAGAAATAAAAACTTTCAAAAATACCGAAAGAACACAGTTTGTAATATGGGTGTCTGTTACTTTTTTGTGATTCGTTGATAATCTTATTTCAAATATTGGAAATTATAATTGTAATAAACAACATAGACTAACATTTTTGGCAAGTCTTCGTGGCTTATAGATCTATGTTTGAATCAGCTGATTAAATTTTGTTTATTTATGCTAGAAAAAAATAATAATATTGACTACATGTTATCAAGGGAATAGCCAAGCGGTACCTCCAACTTTATTTATTTACATTTAACTAAAAGGTCATAACTTGAAATTATTAAAATTTTATGAAATATTGCGATACAGTCAGAAAATATCACGATCTGTTTTCAGTGATATCGCCCAGCTGTAGCTAAAATCACTCTGAGAGTATTTAATATTAATTATAAATCAGTTATCAACATATTTTGGATGTAATAGTTACTAGTAGTCAGTGCCCATAATCTTTTCTTCTTACAGATTCCCTGGTTTCAAAGAAGTGCGTTTGGTTCCAGGACGACATGATATTGCTTTTGTGGAATTTGAAACCGAGGCTCAAGCTGGAGCAGCAAAGGATGCATTACAAGGATTTAAGATAACACCAAGCAATGCTATGAAAATTTCATTTGCCAAAAAATGAACAAGTTCAATTTTGTGTTACTTTGAAACGTGTACATATTGTATGGATAAACCAACTTAAAAAGCTTTGTGAAAGCCTTGTAGGAAAATGTCAGAAAAAGGTAAGCAATGTACAAGGCCAGTCAGCATTGCACTGGCGCTGAAAATTCCAGCATTGCACTCAACGTCTGGTTGATTTCAGCATTGCACCAACGCTGACAATCTTTTAAAATATTTTACAGTTGTTAATAAAAGTTTTATATTGAACTAATGGAATATCTGTTGTTTGTACATGTATGGTAATTATTGAACTGAAATCAAAATAGGTCAATGACCAGACCTCTTACCCAAAATTTTATACAGGCAGATTCAAACAGGAATCGATATCCTACGCCAGGACTCAAAATGTCAATAATGTCGTAATTTACAATAAAAAATTTTGATTTTGATGATGATGTGGCACAGCGTACTATAAACTAATCAATGATTTATACATAAAGTCTATCTCAAATTATTTTTGAACCGGTTAACTGGTGTTAAAACCCCAAACACAACCGGTTAACCAAAAAGATCAAAATATTTGTTACACAAAATAAGACCTGATAATATATTTTTAAATTATTAGTGTTACAGCTTTTAAGTTAAGTCAGTACAAATTTCATTCATTCATTCTTAATGTTTCATTTCTCCATCTTGCGTAGTACTTTGACAGATCCATATATAGAACAGTTGATATGTTGATTTAAAAAAAAAAAAAGCTGCAGTAATACTTAGTTAAATAGTTATGAAATCGATATTTGAAAGCATACCTTTGGATTTTTAAATACAAAATAAGTTTGATTATTCAACATCAGCTAATTCCAAAGAATTACTAGCCTGTAAGTATGGTACCAGTGACCTGTATATCAACCTTGACCCCATAGGGCACTCGAGTGATGATATAAACAATTTTACTATTGTATCCTCCCTATTTTAATATTATTTCATCACATCATACTGGTTTCATTTTGAGACTGTAAAACAATTAATTTATCAATCAGTTGAAGGCTATTTAATAATCCTTGGCAGCCAGTGCTATTAACTATACAAATGTCAAAACTTTGAGTGAGGATTTAAAGACATTTAATTCCTGAGACTTATTACAAATGACAAGTGCTATTTGAAATATTTATGACGGTGATATATTCAAACGTTTTTTAATATAAAATACAAATTGTGACGTCTAACGGGTCCACAAACTAAAAATGTGATTTTTCGAACAATCGGGGGTCACAATCCAGGCAATTACGTTCAAATTTGAAGATTATTGAATTGAGCCAAGATCTTTGTGGTACAAACATAAATTTAAAGTTTCACCAAAATGGGGTATAAATTGTGGTCAAGTTGCTGAAACTTAATATGCAGGTTTATTACACAAAGATCTTGGTTCCTTTCAATATTTGTGCATATTGGATCGTAACCTCCTGAATTATGTCCCCTGATGTTCGAAAAATCGCATTTTTAGCTTGTGGTTCCTCTAGAGGCCACAATTATTATCTGATTTTAAAACAAACGTTCGAATATATCACCGTTACACCGTATTGTTGGTTGAGTTCGACTTTCATGAAATCGCACCAACAATGCCAGACAAAATGGCCGCACCCCGTACGCAAATAGTGTAAACATCTGGTATATCAAGGTTTTGGAGCCTGTAGAGGTCAAAATTTTGATCTGACTTTATTGAAACTTGTTTATAACCTAAAGATCTTGGTTCCTGTCGATATTTGCGCATATTGGATTGTAACTTCTGAATCGCATTTTTATCTTGTGGTCCCTTAAGAGGTCCCAATTAGTATCCGATTTAAAAGCAAGTATTCAAATATATCACCGTTAACGTAATGTTGGTTGAGTTCAAATTTTGTGAAAATTGGACGAAAACTGCCAGACAAAATGGCCACCCCAGTATGCAAATAGTGTAAGCATCTGGTATATCGTTGTGAACTCAAAATTTCGATCCGATTTTGATGAAACTTTAAATGCATGTTTATAACCGAAATATTTTGGTTCCTTTCGATATTGTACACACTTTTATTTCCATCTGGAAAGAAAACACTATCCTAAGTTGTGGGGCATGGGGCCACCAAAGATTTGGGCCATCCGATTGACTTCTCAACTTTTATCAGCCATGGGATCTCCATGGGAACGCGTGCAAAATGATAACCAAAGATAACCCCTACATGCTCTCGACAGACGTAACTTCCACCATTATTCCGGTGAGTTATTAATCTGATTGTCCAAGACTGAAAACTTGTTTCCGTTTTCCAGGTGTCACAATTAGTTGACAACCTGACAAATCACGTTAAAGTATAGCGAATAGACAAGAGCGACGGTTTTGTGCTGTAAAAGACGGATTCACACGACTTCCCTGCTGAATTTCTGACTCTGTATTCGTCAAAGCTACAGAAAAGGCACTTTTGTGTACTGAGTGTCGCAAGGTTTTGAAAGCTTTCTACAGTGAAACGTTGCAGGTGGACTCATTCTCAACATCTCCTACCAAGGACCCGTCTGATCCAGATGTGCCATCTAGTGATGCCGAAATTATTGAACCTATTGCAGAAATAGAAACACTAAATCAGACACGTGAAACGACTGGGGAAATCAGATAGATTGGCTACATATAGGACGGAAGAGAGAGGTAAAGTTGAATCTTTAGTGAAGCGTCAGCGAGATGTGGTGACAGAACCCAGGAAAGAGTGATACAATGTGACCAAAGGACACGAGGATTATTTCGCTACCTCTGACCGCGGCGAAAAAGTGCAAATTTTGACAATATTTGCAGGGCATATGATTGAGCTGTGTACAGTGATGCGAGTAAGCAATGCTGAGGATGAACTACTTGAGGTTGTAACCTCTGTTGCGTCAGTCTCATTATTCATCGGAAATTCACCTGGCTAGGTCACTGCTAAATATCACAGTTTCATTTTTCCAACACATCTCACTTTTTAGGTTACATGTCTAAAGAAGGATCTACATAAAAAGTAATAAAAGAAAATGCTGAATGACTCCTTACAATTTGTTAAAACTAATCTAAATCTTTTAAAAAAAAATAATGAATTGGATTTGTGTCAGCAGATACACTTAATTTACTTCTTTGGTGCTATAAAATTTGATGTTTGTCATATGTAAATATTTATATGTGCCCTAAAATGTAATTGAAGCGTAATTGAAATGTAATTGACCATTACATGATCTTTGTAATGTAATTAATTACATTTTCATTACTTATTACTTTTGAAAGTTTCCATTGCTCATTACTTGACCATTACTTAAAAAATGTAATTATTACACTCCATTACCATTACCCCAGCCCTGATCTCAAATGAATTGGTGCTAGATAAATCGGGCATACTGCTATCAGTCGAACCAACAACAGAGACCGGGTGCACTTATAGACCTTCTAAACGTGAAATGACCGAATCAATTAAAGCTCTGTCTAAGAGACGTTGATTACAATCAGCGTATAAGCGTGGACGGGTTCACATGGAGATCCCACTCTGATTTTTGGTGTGTATGACGATTATAGGATGTGTTTACTTTCCAGGTGGACAACAATCCCTGAAAGTTAGGTCAAAATCGGTGACACAGTGTCATAAAAGTGAGTACATTTGACGTGGAATGCCTTGAAAGGAACCGATATATTTGGAATTACATGCCAACAGTGAGGCTGATGTCCCCCGTCAAAATCCCGAAATTAATAGAGGACACATATTAATTAATTGCACGTTTATCTTTTTCAAAAGTATCGAGGAATCGAACTGATTATCAACTATACACTAAGTTTCATCACTCTCTATGAGATAAAATCAACCTAACGATCATCATGATTAACTTTAAACATTCTACCGCAATTAAAAGCAGAGTTGTTATTTTCCAAAGACTTGACCAATCAAATTGATTTTCGCTCTGCTTACCATCTGTCAATAATGTTCATTATCGAACTTAGACAAGGTTTTGAGCTTAAAGTAGTATCTCGTTAGCGTTTTCGTTCAAAATATTAAATTATAATGGGTCTTTTCAAGAAATCTGGGAATGTAAATAAAAAAACACAGTAACTCCGAGATATGATTAGAGTTCATATGATTGAGATAAATATTTTCTTGGTTGCTGGCTAACAGCTCGCACACATCCTTTGGATATATTTCACAAACCAATTCACATTGTAAATCTCCATTCCAGCCATGCAGCAACAGACACGTATACGACAAGGTGGTAATAACGAAAGGTCTCTTATTTTTTCACCCAGAAAATCCATTTTCTTGCGTTATCTACTGATGTAAGTCGCCTTTCGCGATATTTTCTACCTTTGCCCGTCTCATTATCGATCAAAATTTATATATTTGGATCATCGTTTGCGAAGAGAATGATTGGATGTCTATTTCAACAGCTCCGTTAATTTGAAGTGCGAAGAGGAGTGGTAAGATATTTTGGTGTCCTTGTGGTTGGTTGTCAGTTCTAGGGTATTCTCGACACTTTCAATACTAATCTTGTTATATTTTGATTAGTATTGAAAGTGTCGAGAATGTCTCGTCCTACCGCACATGTTTTCAGTGGTAATGACCATGTCTTTCTTTTTCAAGTTAATACCAACTTTCTAACAATTTTTAAAGAGCAGGGATGACGTAATTTGTTAATTAGAAAAAATTGTTTGTACCTTGTACGGCGAAAACCAACTTACATCTGTAGATGACAGTAGAAGAAAGTTCTTGAGTGTTTTGCTGCACATCAAACGCAATAATTGTGTTGCAACAACATGGATACAGGCTGCAAACAAAACCAATAATCGAACGAGATGGCCCTGCCATACAAGACTGGAATGAAGATTTACAATGTGAATGGGTATCTGAAGCTTATCCATAGAATATATGCGAGCTGTTGATCAGCCATCAAGAAGATAATATCCGAACATGTGTATTTTATGTTTAAATTCCAGGGCCCTGTTTCACGAAATTTTAACTAAAGATAAAATCCAAATTTTAGCGGATACTTCAATTTTGATTGGCTAAGAACTAAAATCAATCTAATATTGTCCAATGAAATAACTAAAATTCAGATCTTATCTTAGTTAAAATTTTGTGAAATAGGCCCCAGATCTCTCGAAAGTACTATTGTAATTTAATATTTTGAGAAAACACTTTTCAGACCAATTTTGAACCGAGTGGTGTCTGTCCCCCTAAATAAATTTATCCAACCCCTCCCTCCACAATGGTAATCGTAGACCTAATTCAGAGATGTGCAGTGGAATTAAAACCTAATGATTTTACCAAGCTGTAAGAAAATCATTTAGATCAACATATTGGGAATCCTATAAACATATCTAGAGATTAAAGTGCCAATCCCGATAACTTTTTGGGGAATAAAACTGCTTAATTTTGTGTTAAAATCCTTTAAAATCCATAACCTACTAACACGATATTGGCGATACGCTTGTAAATAACTTAAACCTGACAGTCTTCATCTGGAAATGGAGACCGTTGTATTATACAGTATCTGGATAAAACCAGACTTTTTTCTATAAAAATAATATCTAGGTGAAATTTACCTTTTGTTATCAAGTACAGGGCATGGATCATTCACTGTATAGACCTCTAAAGAAACATTAATCGATTATCAGGTCACCCAATGAAAAAATTGACCCGAAATCTTAAAAGGGTTACGTGTCCGGATAAGCAGGGTTGACGTTCACGTCCAAACGACTCAATATTTTGAGCTGAAATTTTGAGACAAGGTAAATACACCATGCCACTATATTTTGGTCCATAAATTTCATAAATACTCGGACTTTAATTTTTGAGACTCTGTTCTTATCGGGATTGTCCCTTTAAGCTCTTAGACAATCATCATTTAAATCAACGTAACTCATTTCCCGACAATTTTATCCCCACCCCTTCCACACACGCACGCCTGCTACCCCGACCCCACAAATCAAACAGTTGTCCAATGACATCACAAACACTTATTTAGAGATGGACAGTCCAAGAAATGTATGTTTTATTAATATATAAAATATGAATAACACGATCATCATTTATGTCAACATAATGACATTTATGTCAATTTGATGATGTGATTAAAGGTTTGCAATTTTTTTCGGAATTTTCATGAATTTGGCCAAAACATGTACACAGATAAAACCGACGGATGCATTGTACATATAATAAATAGCTCACGGGATATAAATGTATAGATAAATATTACTGAGGGAAAAAATGGCAGGCTTTGTGACGCGGCGTGTTTTTTCAGATAACTAGCATCACCATTGTATAACATTCATTGTGAAACTAAATTGGAGATATTTTTTATTTGACACATTTTACCTATTTTTGAACAGGTTTCAAAGTGTTTTTGGTTCTGTAATGCAAGGTCTTTTTCGACTTTGAACGGGGATCATGTGGGTAAGATGCTGTCTCGCTTATAGCCTGGATATCGGGTGTTCGATCCCTGCATTGGCCGACAAAGTTCATCCAGATTTTCCGGTGATGTTTCCTCTTGTCAGTGATGCTGATCGGAGGGTCTGACAAGGACAGCTGTCTAGTCGTTCCGATGGGACGAAAAACAGAGGCCCCGTGTACACATTGGCTTGCACGTAAAAGATCCCTTGGCAGTTGGAGTTTGATATAAGAGTAGGCCGTAGCGCCGCCGCCCGGGCAAAATTTACCTCATTGCATACTGTATGGCGTATGCCCGTCTTCATTAGCCCAGGTTATGTGCAGAAAGTAGGACGTTAAACCCCATTTCATTCATCTTTGAACTCCATCGAGGCGTCGACCTAATAAACACTTAAGCCAAGTTTGGTAATTCTAGCCCAGTCACCCCAGTCGGTCCCAAAAACAATGCCAGAATAGATCCGAAATACTATGTATTTGCGTGAATCCGTATGCCTAAATTGCATACGTCACACAAAACTATAAAATAACCCTGTATGCTTGTATTTCTTATTCTGTTGTGAGTATGTTGTTCTATGAAATGTTTTCTACCATGGCAAAAAATAGTCGGTCTCAAAAAAAAAGTACTCACCGCAGTCGGTCTCCGACTAAATGAATTAATGAGATAAACATACAATCACAAAACAGGCGAAATTGACAGATAAGCCTCAAGATTTTGTCCCATTTCTTATCAACCCCAGTACCAAAAATTTAAAAGCTCTGTTACATATCTGATTTTTTTTCGCGCTTGCGGCGCGATTCCATTATTACATCATTCTTCTACTGGGTTACATATCTGAAATTTTTTCGCGCCTGCGGCACTTGATTTTATTTTAAAATCATTCTTTTACTCCTCAGTTGTCTTATACTGTCTCAGCACTATCATATTCACGATTATAGTGAACTTCACAGATGTAGTTCCACTGGTGTATGGGGCGGGGGCGTCAGATTGTACAGATGTTATGCCAACTCTTGCAAAACACATCTGGAGATTCTGTCCCATTGACTGACATTTCTGGTACACTCGTCCACAGGAATTACTCCCAGCAATGACCTCAAATGCCAGGATATTGAATCAATTTTTCAAAAATTTTCTCAAATTACTCAGTGTTATAGGCACCACCATTGATATGACATACATAAACTATATGTGAATTAAAATAAAACTTCTTTCCGACGAGACAACGATCGGCGAACAACTACACAATTATATAATAATATCTATGTTCTACCGGGACGCTTAATGTTATAGCTAGTATTTTGTTTACTTTCGTTGTGGGGTGGGATTGTGGATGGCGCCCTACATTTGAAACCGCCCCTACCCCACCCCACCCCCATATTCCCTAGAAAACTCGCACTTGGTGCTCGGCTCCTGATTGCGTCACTTGCACGGGGGGGGGGGGGTGCATGTGCATCAATCGGTCGCATTTTGGCTAAACACCCCCCCCCCCCCCCAAACGAAACCATTATGTACGCCCCTGATTCCAAGTTCTATCAAAATTGTGATCTCTAGAGGGTTTACAAGTTAAAAATATGACTTTTCGTACAATCAGGGGCCATAATCCATGTAGTTTCGATCTGATACATGCCAATAACGAAAGCAACCGAGATATTTTGAAGATAAACCTGTAGAGTATCCACAAACAATTATGGACGGACAAGGGCCATGACAAAATATGTACACATGAAAATGTCAACAACCTTGGCAATTTTTACACTAGATGCATACGGGCAGCGGCCAGTTTTGGTCCAATTTTCACGAAGTTCAAACTCAACCATCATTATGGTGTAAATGTGATACATTTAAATATAAAAGTTTTTAAAATCACAAATATTGCGACCTCTGGTGGATTTACAAGATAAAAGCACGTTTCATGGTACAATCAGGTGCCGTAATCCTTGGTGGTAAATTTCGATACATGCCAATAACGAAAGTAACTGAGATCTTTGGGATATTATAAACCTATATTTCAAGTTTTTATTTAATCAGATAAATATTGTGGACAGATAAACCTAGGCAAAGACAACATAGGTCCACACTGATGTTAACTGCTTTGTCGATTTAGCTGCTGTGCGTACACATGTTTGCTGCCTGGCCATATCCATCTGACAATAAATTTAACGATCATGGTGTTCTTGAAAGTAATAATACATGCTTGTTCACAACACTAATTGGCAGGTACAACATTGACTCATCCAACCAGATGATCCCAGTGCAAATTCTCCATTACACATTTCTTGTGTAAGCCAGTCTTCATTAGCCAGGTTCATGAACTTCGCTGATGATGGCAAGCCAGCTTTAAAAGTTTTATCAATTATTCAAGAAATAAAATAGTGTCCAGGACAGGTATTGAGTTACTCAAATCAGAGAGACTGTTTCAAATGTGGGTGGCCTTGCTCTATCAGAGAGAGAGAAATCGACACAAGCTAGATCATTTAAGGACTAACATATGGTTTAATTTTTTTTCAATAATTTGCTCGTGCGTAGGGGTCTTTAGCAGTGGGAGGAAACTGGAGTGCCCGGAGGAAACCCTTGAAGTTGAGAAAGGGCCCCATCTCCATGCCACATACGCCCACACCAGGGATCGAAACCACAGCCGCAAGCCAGAGGTGACCAGCCAGCTGGAGGTCGAAGTGCGGCACTCTAGACCACTTGGCCATCCCAACCCCCCTTGCTCTATCAGTGAGAGACGGGACAAGATTAATACCAAGGTCAAAGGGAGCAAATATGTCAGAAGTATGTTATGAAATAGAAAATATTACATGTTAATGGAAGATGATCTTGTCTACTGAATGCAAGTAAAATGGGTCTTGACTTGTTATGTTTTCAAAGTGCTTCATGTTAAATAGTATTTTTGACACTCAAAATTCATTAGGTTTATTTTTTAAGCTCTCATCAAATAAGGCACAACAAATTTCACAGTATGTCCAAGATCCAGAGCAAATAAAAGATAGCAGAGGATATTATGGTAGAAAGAAAGGTCATGGAACATAGCAAATGAGGGAGGGGTTCAATGTATCTGGTTCAACAGTATAAGGGTTTTTTGGTTGGATAACTAAAATAAATAATAAAGATCTGGAGGTCCTGGTAATCTTAATAACAGGAGGTGCAATATTTATTTTTCTTAACATAAATTACTTTTTACACTTAGTTGTCAAAGCTAATAGCACTTTCTTGGAAATATATTCAATTTCCATTTCAATAAATTTCAACTTTTTATAAATACTTTATTAATTTACATTAAATCAACAATTATAACCAAGAAACTAAATAGTTAAAAGATAACAGTTAAAATAACATTTCATATTTTTTTTTTAAAGTCTTTTCCTTTTTGCAACAAGTATTTAAATATTAATAAAATTCAATACACTATCTCTGGCTAGTCAAAATTGTGATGTCATTACAACTTTGAATTAGTAATATATTCTATTTGGCATTTCTTGCCAAAAGTAACTTGTTTTTAATTGCATTTTTATAAGGCAAACAAATATATAGTATTTTTTAACATTAACATGTTTGTTCTTTTTCTTGAAGAGACTTATCACAATGGACATTTGATATATACAAATGTTATAATCGCATATAATCATGTATATATATATATATATAAATATAGCTCCAAAGGTACTCGTTTTACAAAAACTTAACAGTTCACTAAAACCCTTTTTAAAATCAATAAGTGATTTAGTGCTTAAAATGCTGGTAGTAGGCCAGTTAAATTCTAAGGATGTGTAGACTCCGACTATTTAATAATTCAATTTAGTTATATAGTTTTTGCGGAACAGGTCAACAAACAAAATGGTTAATTTAAAACAGTGCTGGAGCCAGTTTTGTATTAATGATTGTCTCTTCTAATCTGCTAACAATTCAACCAGGGACTGTTAGCAAATGTTTTTACTTTATATAGTATAATACAACAAAACAATAACATATGACTGGTCACCTGGGGTTAAAACACAGCACTGTACAGGTAAAGATAAATATGGTTATTTATTGTTTGGGAAATTTGTAAACTAATATAAACATATTAAAAGCTGCATTTGAAACATCACACAGTTCTCCTAATATAAAATATTTCAATTCAACCTACTCAATAAGAATTACTACATTTGTACATCTTATGAAAATGCATTCATTAATCACGAGTATAAGATTATTTAATTAATTTCAAATCGACATGAAGATTTCATATACCAAAAGCTATTCCCATGCAAGATATGCCCACATTTTGCATTAGATGAACAGAGAAAAAGGAAATCATTAAGGCTTATCCTCCCATTGCTTGACATGAATTAGAAAAAAATAGTCTCTTTCGCACACACAAAGTTTTTGGAAACAAGGGGCAACTTTGAAATTTGAATTGATCTGTGATTATGTGTAACCCAGACACATTTTGAACATTTTTTAAAATCAAATGATTTTAGGTCTAAAAATAAAAAAACTCAATTTTTCGTACCATTAAGGACAATAATCCATGAGGTTATAGTCAAGTTATAGTCAAGTACCTGCCAAAATTGAAAATCATTTTGATATATACATATTTATATAAACATATATTGGGTATAAATTTTCACCTGTAGAATGTCCACAAGCAAATGTGAACGGATGCCCGGACAGACACAGACAACAAATAATACGTCAACATGAAATTGTGGGCTTATAAAAAATCAGGATACTGAATTTGAATAATTATAGAATGTAATTTACTATCGATCTATCACAATGTATATAACTTGACTTAGAAATAACAAAACACCGGATGTGGGGGGAAAAACATGGTTCAGTATTAACAGATAAATTGGTGATAAACCTAACTGCATTACATATAATGGCAATGTATACATTCAACAAAGCTAAAAAGAATAAAATTATGATAAAATCTATTTATCATTCATAAAAAAATTTGAGTAGGAAAATATGAAAATAAGTTAAAAACAAAAATTAATTTTTTACACTAGGCAACAAGCCAACTAAGTTTTTTGTAGGGAAAGAGGGCATCAATGTTGACACAAATGTGATGTTGGAAATGAACCCTCTATGAATATATCAAAATCTACATTATTTTAAAATGGAACTATATGCTTAATCCACTACTTGGAAGAAATTTAACACCTTCAACCCAACATTTTACTAGCCTTGTTTTCTCCATTCAATACATTCTCATAGTTGCTATGACTTATTATAAAAGAGGACTTCAGTGCTACCTGACTAAAATAATCTATAATTCGTTAATCACTTTTATCCAGGTATGTAGGAGACAAAATATTAATGGAACATTTCAATAACACAGTCAAAACAATTTTAGGACGGCAACGAATGAAGAAAACCTGACTTTCAAAATGTATGTACCCTTCAGTGACCAATCACATGATATTGTCATAAAACGCCTTCTGATATACATATCTTTTAGATTATATACCTGCGCAGGTCATACCACTGCAAGACAACACGACACTATAAGCACAAGGTTAAAAGCAGTGACTGATAATTTTCCAAACAATTTATGAAGCTCTGGGATCATTTCTTTCATAACTTTTCGAGAGAACCAATCTGATGGCTATATAATCATAAATAAAAGCCATCAGTTAATCTACAATACATATGTTAACGATTCGGTACATCTTGCAAAAAGGAGATACCTTGTATTTTGTTTACAAAAATGTACAAATTTCCCAACTCCATCATCAACAACAAATACATCATAACAAAGATTCTGAGGAGCTAAAAACCTTGTGACTCCATAACCACACTATTTAAAACCATGTATCACTACTGAACTTATATTTAAACAATCACGGAAAACTTTCCACCAAGTCATCTGAAAATAATATGACTCAGAATTTTCAGGACGTCTTTCGACAAAGGAAATGTGCTTACTTAAATTTCTTTTTTTTTCTTTTTTTTGGTTTAAATTACTGATGATATGATAATCTTTATAAATATGAAATGGACATAAAACATGAAAAAATATGATGATGCAAGCCATTTAAAGATTGATGTCTTTGAAATATTTATAACCCATAATTTATTAAACTTTTTCTTAAACTCTATGGGCATCACAGATAAGAGTGTTCGTACAAGTCAGCCAGAAGCACTATAAGTACCAGACTAAACTTTTTTTTCTTGCTAATTTCACAATAACATGGTTTATCATGACAATCTCAATGGTCCAATCAAAGGAGCAATCCATTGACAGTTTCATTTAATCTTCATTAATCTTCCTCTTTCTAAAATAAAGTTCACTTTCGTCATAAAGCACAGTTCATCATCTCACAGTACAATGTTTTTTTATCAAGCACATTCCCTCTGTCGTTTAAATCATACAGCCCAATGTGCTTATTGACTGTCCTGCCTCTCTGGTCGATCGGGCCTTTCTGACCTATCTGGCCGATCACCTCGATCGCTTCCGCTTCGTTCTTGTTTATCCGACTTTTCGGAAAATTCTGAGAGTATGTCTCGAAATCTGGCCCAGGATCGCTCTGGAATGGTAATGGCTGTACGGAAATTGTTTCTAACCTGAAAGATCAAATCACAAAATGAATATTTTCTCAAGTTACTTTTTCTTAAAACGCTCGACTCAACCCAACTAAAATGTCCAGGATTGGACCACTATTCTGAGTCAAGCAAAATCATCAGGATACTCTTCAAACCATGTTCCCACATTTTAGATTTAAAGTGCACATAAAACATGACATGGCTTTCCCTCATAGAACACTGTATTGTTTTGTTTTATTGCCGTAAACATATAGGTCATGAGCATTCACAATATGTATATAACAGATTCAATAAGGTGGTGGAGGATGGACATACAGTATTTAACTTATTATAAGAAAATAATAATAATTAAAAGAAATATTATTGCCAAAATTACAATAACTAGTTTTTCTTTTGTAACATTAAATAAAGATATCAACCTAAATTATTTAGTTTTGATATTGGTACTTTTTAATAGCAATGCAAGTTTATACATTGATGGTTTTAACCAATAGAATTTTTCGATATACTTTTCTCTGATATACAAGAGTTGTCGCATATTCTTACTTCTCCAGTAATGAAACATTTATAATACTCTCAAATTAGGATTAACATCTCATAAAGTAATTATCAGAAAATCATTGTTTGGCTTTTATAAAGTTCTACCCCATGCTAACACTTAGTATAAGAAACATAAAATCATGGATTTAGCTGTCCAGTTATCAAAATTCATTGAAAATCAATATACTTGTTCGTTTCTGTGTATCAATCTGAAGTCAATTGGATCATAAGTTTGGCCTCTAGAGCGTCCACAAGATTTTTTGAAGTGAACAAGGGCTATAACTCTGGCAGTAATTATCGGAAATCGCTGAAAATAAATAGGCTTCTTCTTGTGACCTTAACCACTGTGTATAAATTTAAGGTCAACATGATATTAACTTTGGCCTCTAGAGTGTCCACAAGATTTTTTTTGAAGAGATCAAGGGCCATAACTCTGGCAGTAATTATCGCAAATCTCTGAAAATCAATAGGCTTCTTCGTCTCATGACCTTAAATACTATGTATAAATTTAATGGCAATCGGATGTTAACGTTAGCCTGTGTATAAAAATAGACGATCAGATATTAATTTTGGCCTCAAGAATTTTTGAAGTGTTCAAGGGCCATAACTCTGGTAGTAATTATCAGAAATCGCTGAAAATCAATAGGCTTCTTCGTCTCATTACCTTAAATACTGTGTATAAATTTAATGGCAATCGGATGTTAACGTTAGCCTGTAGAGCGTCCACAGCAATTGTGAACAGCGGACAGACAGCCGGACGGACGGGGGTGACGACAATATATGACCACATTTCAATGTGAGCGTATAAAAACTAGCAGAGCATGAAACTCGTCTTCAATTTCATCACAGTTACAGAATTTACATATTCTATTACGTATGCCTGTCCTTGATTAGCTGAGTCGGAGCAGAACATTTCTATTTCAATAATAATATGCTTGTACCTTGGGGTCTTTGGAAGTGGAAGGAAACAGTACCTTTATTAAGGTGACACGACTTGTGTCTCGAACTACGATAATAGTCAGCAGTGGTGTGTACGAGACTATAAATAGCCATGGCATAAGCAATTCTCTACAAATCTATCAACTATTACAGCCGTAAAAAAATCTTTTGTTGACAATTTTGAATAGCAGTAAAATTTAGATTCTTGGTTATTACAGCAGTTTCAGAAATTATGTTCGTTTTATTTTTTAAATTGCTTTATCATTAACTATACCGCTAGGAGCGGCATCTTTTGGTTTAGTACAAATAATATCTCTGAATCACTTTCGTAGCAGGAACTTTATACTAGCAGTAGTTTCATTTTACTTTTACAAGTTTCTTAAAACAATTGTTGAGTTGGCTAACATGCGTATTTCTAAATTCAACTTCTTGTTCAAGCTTTCTGTTATGTTTCATAAAAAGTAGTCATGATTATCCCTACTTGTCAATCAGACGTAGAATGGTCTGTGGACTGGTTAAGCGAGACTAATTTCAAAACAAGGGCATGTAACCCATCTTTTACTCAAAAGTGTCTGGAACCAGTTTTCAGTCTATTATTTATAGATGATTAACCCTTATCCGGTCAACGTCATTTTGACGTTATGACGTCAAGTGGTCAGGCTAAAAAATAACTAACGTGAAATATTTTGTATGCCTATTACAATCGACTACTGCCGAATAATTATAAGTGATAGACTCTTGACACCAATAAAAAAGTTGAAGAGGATAAGTTGATCTATAATTTGCATATCATTTTGAATCATTTTCACCAGAAATATCGTCTTCAGAATCGGCGTAATCGATATAATCTGAGTCAGAATCATATATAGGCATTTCAATGACTTTGAGGGTCTTTAACATTCCCGACATCGTTAAATTACATTTTTTGTCAAAAAATGTAGAACGAAGACATGTTTTTCTCAATGTTATTGACAAGACAAGTTCCTGTCTGAGACGCATGCGTGGCGATATCAATTAAATACGAAACTAAATACTCAAATGCGGCTTATAAAAAAGGTTCTTGCTATGGTCGCAAATATGCGACCGTGACCCAGGGGCGTAAAAATATTTTTTAATCCACTAGCCCCGGGCTAGTAGTCTACTGTCGGACACTAGCCCGGCATCCAGTTCCACTAGTCCGTAGTTGGACAAGGTACAAACTTTAATCGTCAATAATGTACACTGCAGATTGTCACCCATTTGACCACATTAAATGTATTCTTTCTAACTGAACTGTATTCAATAATATACGGGGTACATGAGTCGATGTGGAGTATACAGTTTTTCCTGGCCTCAATCCATATGACGAATGTTTTTCAACTCTACCGCTTATCAAATTACCGCACGGGATACCGTTCCTGCAATACTGTGCCGACGTACGCCAACAGAAAGTGGCCTTTATTATTAATTAATGTAAAATAATCAGTTTATAAATGAAGGACTAATTTGATTAATATTCCGAGTTTTGTTCTTGGTCAATTTGAACTAGTTTTTATTTCAATATATCCGATAAATAGCGGACAACGCAGGTCCTTATCTATTTCTACGATAAAACTAAAGTAGACATCTCCCATTATGCATTGTAGTCTAGATTGTCACATGACTTTAAATTGCGAGAGGTGGGAAGTGCTTCTTACATCCCCCATCATGCATTGTAATCTAGATTATCACATGACTTTAGATTGTATTGACTGAGATCTATATTTAGCCCCACTATAAATAGAAGAGGTACAACCTTCCCGTGTTCGCTCCAGTCACAGAAAAAACTATTGTTATGCTATGCTTCGTTTGGATTGGAGAAATAAAAGTGCAGTATTTCACATCTCATTTATGTAGTTTAAATCAGAGAAAAAATGAGCAATGAAAGGGCACTAGCCCCGGACTAGTACGGCTAAATAGGTCACTAGCCCGTAGGTTATTTTTGGTAGTCCAGGGCGTCGGGCAAGTGAATTTTTACGCCCCTGCCGTGACCACTTTTGGATATAACGTTGTGGTGCAAGTATGCGACCCTGACCGGTTAAGGGTTAAATGGTCATAGCTTATTAAGTACAACATGATTGTTTATTTAGTGACTATAAATGTGTGAAACTGATTTAAGGCTTGGAATATATAGAAATATTGTGGCGTAATTGTTGAGATATTTGGAGATATTTATTCATGGTGGGTCACCCTAACTTTATCTCATAATATTAATAAATAGAAAACTCATTAATTAATTGCATTTATATAAAACATCTAGCATAAATTGTTTATCACTCCAAATAATCTTAAAAGAAAATGCTCATAACAGTGAAATTATGTTTTTTTCAGTTGGATGAAGTGATAGTCGGTATGGTCTATTATGGTAATTGTAAAACCCAAATACTTAACATTACCTCTGATATGCGCATGTACACCCCTCTGCGATTTGAACCAACATCAAAATAAAACATTTTGTTTTCTACTCTCATTGAACGACTTTCTGGCAAATCACTTTGTGGCTCTGAGGGAGAAAAAAAAGTAATTAGCATTAGCAGAAAGTTAAATTACATGAAAAACTAAACAACTACCACAATAGATTGTATTAGCACTGTGGCGAGTAAGTTTCCATTTTTCTTTATTTTAAAACATACAGTAATTTAATGGATAAAGTATAATGATAAATGATAATCTGTCATTAATTACCTTGATCATCTGTGCCAAATTCATCCAATAGTTCAGTTAGGGCATCTCTAAATTCAATCATCCCTTGGGCAGGAATAGCGATTTGGGATCTTGGACCACCTCGAGGTATGGTTTGTGAAACCTTAAAGATAAATGAACTGATTAGTATTCACACTGAATACTTAATATTGGAAAGATGTTAACATGAAATGAAAATGGTCAACTGAAGTGTTCAAATTCCAAAAATAGAGATACCGGTACTATTGCATAGGAATCATTTAATTCATACTATAGGGGTGATGATTTTTCGTTTCAGAAAATTGCAAATTCAATTAAAAGTATTGAATTCTGTTATTTTCCATTTTAGAGCTGACCATATTCCATTTGCTGTCTAGATAAAATGAATATTTTATGAATAAATGAATAAAATATCTTAAATTGCCTTTAATTACAAAACTGATCACCAATGATAATGAATGACTTTTAATGTTACTAGTTATTCTCCAAAACGGTTTCCCGAATTAAATAACAGAAAATTACATCTTGTGAGCTTGTCTCCCCTTTTTAGCAGATGAAGCTATTTTTCTCAGTTGCTGGTTGTCACAATTTATCCAGACAAACTTTGTAGTTACTGTTTCTACGAAAATGATAGCTGGATTCACAGACTGCGGCATATTTGTGATGTGGATAGATAAGTCACAGGCCCGCCCAGCAGTAAAATAAGGAGTAAATGAAACAATTTTTACTTTTATGAATGGACAGAGAGAGAGAAATGGGGTTTAACGTTCACTCGACACAAACTACGTCATTTCTGGACTAATGGTTTAATTTTATTTCAATAATTCACTTGCACGTAGGGGTCTTTGGCAGTGGGAGGAAACCGGAGTGCCCATAGGAAACCCACGAGGTTGAGAAAGTGCCCCTATCACCATGCCACATACGCTCAGCTCACACCAGGGATCGAAACCACAGCCACAAGCCAGAGGTGACCGGCCAGCTAGAGGTCGAAGCGCGGCACTCTAGACCACTAGGCCATCCCAACCCCCCATGACCCCCATGAATGGACAGAAGTTTTTTTAAAAGACATAACAATAGATATATAACAATATTAATTATTTAATTCAAGTTCAACTACAGGCTGTCAGAGTAACTGTACATAGGGATAACTGAAAGAAGGGTTTTCGTTTCATGTAAAATTACGATTCCAAAATGTACGAAAGTAGCAAAATACTAAAACAGGGTTCCCGCGGCTTCGTCTAACATTTTTTCAAGGATATTCAAGGATAAATATACGTCAAATTCCAGGATTTTCAAGGACATTTTTAGCCTAAAGTTACAATTTTTCATCTGAAAAACAACCAAAACATTACCAACTATCGTTATAATCTCATATATAAAGGAATTGAAGACATAAGCTGTTTTTTATTATTACAGATTGACTTTCGGTACACCGGGAAAAACTCCCGCCATTTTTAAAACAGAGTTATTTCCCTTTTCGTCATTATGCATTGTTTAATGTAATTACTAATACCGATTTTGATTAGTCAGTGTAGTGGCTTCTAGTATGTTAATTGGACAATGGTGTCACGTGAGAGTATTTGGTAGCCTAACGGTAAATGTCATTGGCTTATCTTGTTATTACGTGACAAAACACGGCTGTTTATTTAGATCAGTTGATTGACAGGTATACGTCAGTTATTGTTTATAGTATAACCAGCATTACTTATAATCTAAACGGGATTTTCAGATCAACTTACTAGTATTACCAACAAAATTAAGGATCTTAACTGAAATTCAAGGATATTTTCCTATTTCCGCGAAATTCAAGGATATTCAAGACCTTGAAAATGAAATTTTAAATTTAAGGATATTCAAGGATTTTCAAGGACCGCGGGAACCCTGTAAAATAGTAAAAATAGATTGCAACATACGCCCACACAGCAGCTAAATCGCCCGGGCAGTCAACAAGAGTTGTCGCATATTAAGTAATTATCAGAAAATCATTAGAATTTGTTTGGTTTTTATAAAGTTCTGCCCCATGCTAACGTTAAGTATACAAAACATTTAATATTATGGATTTAGCTGTTCAATTATCGATTTTCAAGAAATTCACTCAACCATCACTAATGTGTTCCAGGGATATAGTCAAACGTTTTTTTAACTCGGATTAAAACTGTGACCTCCATAGGGTCCACAAGTTAAAAAACATGATTTTTCGTACAATTAGGGATCATAATTCAGGAAGCTGCCCGAATATCGAAAGAAACAGCGATCTTTGGGTTATAAACTTACATTTCAAATTTCATCAAAATCGGATTAAATAGTGACCTCTACAGGGTCCAACACCTAGATATATCATATTTCTACACTATTCGCGTATCAGCGGCAGCCAGTTTGACTGGCAGTTTTGGTTCGATTTTTACGAAATTCGACCTCAACCTTCATTAGTGAAACTGATATAATCAAACGTTTTATAAAATCGGACCACAAGCTAAAAAGGTGATTTATAGTACAATCAGGGGCCATAATTCAGGAAGTTACAATTCGATATGCGCAAATATCGAAAGGAACCAAGATCTTTGGATTATAAACATGCATTTAAAGTTTCATCAAAATCAGATAAAAATTGTGACCTCTACAGGGTCTACAACCTTGATATACCATGTTCTTATAGTATTCGCGTACAAGCGGCGACCATTTTGTCCATCAGTTTTGGTCCGATTTTCACGGAATTCAAACACACCCTTCATTATGGTGAAACAGTGATATACAGTAGAATCTGCATCAAGCAGCCACCCATGGGAATTTTTACGATTGGCCGCTTAACGGGAGTGGTCTCTTAATAAAATCTCGTGTTTTTTTGTGCTGACATCAATTAGTATTACGCTTGGGTAGACTTGCATCGGTAAATTTGGCCGTCGCTGAATCTCGGACAAAACTTCCGTAAACTTGTCATTTTGTCCTAACCCTCAATACTACTGTCTATCATTGTGATGCATTCGATAATATTTATCCATTTTTGTAAAATCTAATGCTTTTTTTGTGCGGACATCAATTAATATACGCTTGAATGCATTGAAGGCAAACACCAATACTTCACTTGCATCGGTAAATTTGGCTGTCGCTGAATCTCGGACAAAACTTCCGTAAACTTGTCATTTTGTCCCAACCCTCTATACTACTGTCTATCATTGTGATGCATTCGATAATATTTATCCATTTTTGTAAAATCTAATGCTTTTTTTGTGCGGACATCAATTCATATACGCTTGAATGCATTGAAGGCAAACACCAATACTTCACTTGCATCGGTAAATTTGGCCGTCGCTGTATCTCAGACATAACTTCTGTAAACTTGTCATTTTGTACCAACCTTCAATACTACTGTCTATTATTGTGATGCATTCGATAATATTTATCCATTTTTGTGAAGAAAATAGATGAATTAATTTTATGTTACCAAAAATAAGCACATGAACCAAAAAAATTCGTCGATTTTGCTACTGATTCACAGGGGGTGTAACTCTGTATGTAATATTATAGGTGGCGCTAAAAACGTCTATTTAACCATATAGCGGCTTTTAGTTGGTACTTTCAGTTTATTCAATCAGTATCAAATAATGTTCCGTTAAGTATGAAAACAATGATCAGGTTAGTCGTTTAATAAAACAAAAGATTAATTAACAGATAATCCCAGGTTAATTGTTATTTTCACATTTCTTTTTACGTGATCAGTGGGAGTCCAGTTAATTGATTACTACTCACAAGATTAGCTGGGGTGTTACGAAGAACGACAAGATGGTATCATTCAACAATGGCCGTTGAATGGGCGATGTTTTGTTAAATTTATTAGCAAAATAGTGACCGCTGGCCGCGTTGGAGTGGCCGTTGAATAAAGAGATGAAACAATAGAATTTTTACGGAGGGAATTTATTGTGACCGCTTACAAGGAGATGTCGCTGAATAGGAGTGGCTGCTCATACAGATTCTACTGTAATCAAACATTTTAAATCCGTTAATAATTGTGACCTCCAAAGGAACCACAAACTAAAACATAACGCTAACGCTACAATATACGTCCACATTCCTGCTTTGATTGATATGGTACTTTGTCAAGAAGGCTAAGCGTTTGGTTCGTTTAGCGTTGAGGGTCGTGCCTCAACATCAAGATAATCCATTCAGAATTGTGGCTTTCAGACGCTAAAGGTAAAAAGTGGGCGTGGCTCTGCCCCTGGGGATCAGGACATTCACCAAAAATCAATAGTGGACGCCCTCAGGCTATAAGGAATACATATGCCAAGTACCAAGCTGATTCATTCAGAATTGCGGCCTGTAAACCAGAAACACAAAAATTTGGCGTCGTCCTTAGGCTACAAGGATTACATATCACAAGTTTAAAGATAATCCATTTAGATTCATGGCCTGTAGACAACACACACAGACACGAAGTAAAAATGGACATGGCTCTGCCCCTGGGGGATAGGAAATCACCAAAAACAATAGGGGTCATCCTTAGGGTATAAGGAATACGTATGCAAAGTTTTAAAAGAATCTATTAAGAATTGCATCCTGTAGGCGAACACAAGACACAAAAACATTGGGCGTGGCTCAGTCCCAGGGGGTCCGGCATACATGAAAAATTATAGTGGTCAACCTTAGGGTATAACTAGTATAAGGAATAAGTATAAAAAAGTTTTCAAGACGATCGATTAAGAATTGTGGCCTGTAGGTGACACACAGACACAAAAAGAAAATGGGCGTGGCACTGTCCCTGGGGGTCAGGCATGCACAAAAAACAATAGGGATCTTCCTTAAGGTACCAAGAATAAGTAGGCAAAGTTTCAAGATGATACGTTAAGAAATGCAGCCTGTAGATGACAGACAAACAAATACAAGAAATGGGCGTTGCTGTCCCAGGGGGTTGGGCATGCACCCAAAAAAAAAGATAGGTTGCCAGGCAACAAAACATACGCCCACAGCAGCTAAATCGTCCGGGCAGTCAACAAGGGTTGTCGCATATTTTTACTTTTTTCGGTAATGAAACATTTGTAATACACTAAAAACTGATTAAGAGTAACATTAGAATTTGATTGCTTTTTATAAAGTTTTACCCCAAGGTACAAGCTAACAATAAGTATATACATGAAACATTTAATATCATGGATTTAGCTGTTCAGTTATCTAAATTCATTGAAAATCAAAATACTTGTTCGTTTCAACACCTTAAACTCTATGTATCAATCTGAAGTCAATCGGATGGTAACTTTGGCCTCTATAGCGTCACAAGAATTTTTGAAGTTATCAAGGGAGATAACTCTGGCAGTAATTATTTGAAATCGCTGAAAATCAATAGGCTTCTTCGTCTCATGACCTTAAACACTGTGTATAAATCAAAAGTCAATCAGATATTAACTTTGGCCTCCAGAGCGTCCACAAGATTTTTTAAAGAGATCAAGGGCCATAACTCTGGCACTAATTATCGGAAATCGCCGAAAATCAATAGGCGTCATTGTCTTATGATCTTAAACGCTGTGTATAAATTTAAAGTCAATCAGATATTAACTTTGCTTGTGGACGCCGGACCGACGAACGGGCGGACGGACGGGGGCGACGACAATATACGACCACATTTCAATGTGGGCGTATAAAAAGGGATCATCATTTGGGAATAAGGAATAAGTATTTGAATATGACTAAGAATTGTGGCCTGTAGGCAACACACAAAAAGAAAATGGACGTGGCTCTGCCCCTGGGGGTTGGGCATGCACCCCAAATGATAGGGATGTTCCTTATGGTACAAAGAATAAGTATTCAAAGTTTCAAGATGATACGTTAAGAAATGTGGCTTGTAGACGACAAACAAATAAATACAAGGAATGGGCGTGGCTCTGCCCCTGGGGTAGGGCATGCACCAAAAAACAATACGTACGGATCATCCTTAGGGTGTAAAGAGTAAGTATACAAAGTTTTAAGAAAATTCAGTAAGAATTGCCCCCTGTAGGCAACACACAGGTAAACAAAACGAAAATGGGCGTGGCTCTGCCTCTGGGAGTTGGGATTGCTCCCCAAATGATAGGGATCATCCTTAGGGTGTAAAGAGTAAATATACAAAGTTTGAAGAAAATTCAGTAAGAATTGCGCCCTGCTGGCGACACAGTTACACGCGAAAAGAAAATAGGCGTGGCTCTGCCCCTGGGGGTTGGGCATGCACCCCAAACGATAGGAATGTTCCTTTGGGTACAAAAAATATGTATGCAAAGTTTCAAGGTTACAAGTTAAGAAATGTGGCCTGTAGACGACAACCATGGGCGTGGCTCTGCCCCTGGGGGTCGGGCATGCACCAAAAACAATAGGGATCTTCCTTAGGGTATAAGGAATAAGTATACAAAGTTTGAAGAAAATCCATGAAGAATTGCGCCCTGTAGGCGACCCACAGACACACATATACACACACAATTTTGACCTGCAGCTAAAAAGGGAGATTTTTGGACAATCGGGGACCATAATTCAGGAAGTTACGATCCGACGGGCGCAAATATCGAAAGGAACCAATTACCAAGAACCAGGTCTTTCTTTAGGCCTGAAATATTTTCTAAAGTATTAATTAGACATTAATTAACTGATCCAGGCCTTGATCAACTCTCGATATTAAATAGATTGAAACGGTTCAGCAATACTTTGATTTAAACAAAAACTGGAGGAACGAGATCTAGCTTCATCAACCAGGACGGTAGTGGAAATTAGCGCACACGTCTGTCAAACCTTCAAAGGTAAGGTTAATATCTGCGCTTGCAATAGAGTAATTTGAATGAAATTTTCAAATTATTCATTTTACATTATCTACTTTCAAACTATTATAGCAAGAATGGCTAGTTCTTTATCTAAATTATTCTAAATCTCACATAATCTATCTTTAAGAAATATCAAAAACTTACTCTAAGAAACCTTCCTCTTTGATTTTCTTTAAGATCCAGATAGTAACGACGATTATCCTTCACTATTAATTCACTTTTTAGCTTTCCATCTTCTGGAGGATTTTCTGTGTTTGTCGGACCTGAGCAAATAGAAATATTTTATTTTACTATAATCTAGACATAACAAATGAACAAGCTACCCCGTACACCACCATTGGTATTATACCAATATTAAACCTGTTTGTCTGGATGGTTTCATATAAAAATCTTTGTACAAGCATTATTTACTCATAAATACTGTCAAGAACTCAAACCCAAGCAGGTGAATATCAACAAGCAAGGTTTATATTTCAGAGTGGTTTGCATAATATTTGAATTATGGTCAGCGGCTTCAGAGTTATCTGAACAGCCAATTGAGGGATGTGTTTGATGGATTGACTTAATAATGCCATTTTGATTGACATGAGTTTTTTTATTCATATGACCTTTCAAGTTTGAAATCCTGAATCCATAATTTATCGACATTAATCATTCATCAGGTTTAAGGTATTTTTCATACTGAAATGTGAAATTTCTAAACATACGCCTATGGCAGCTATGTCGTTTGAACAGTCCATAAAGGTTATCACATTCCATATCTTTTGGTAACGAAAAAGAGCAAAATCTTATATCATTTCCATGATGAAATATAAGCCTACAAATAATTATCAGAAATTGCTGTAATTGATTTTCAGTGTAATAATCAAAACAAAGGATAGTACATCACTTTGATTATTTACTGCAAAGTGTGTGAGGGACATAGATAGAAATAAGGACTTAACTCTAGGAGTAGCTAAATTTTTAAAGATTGTATGTAAATGACTTTTGTGTTTGTAAATTATGGACCTGGGACAAAGGAAACGGCAATATGCGACAACATTTCATAAACACATTTCATAAACAAAATTACGTGATGAAATCACTACATGTGTAGGGCTTTCATTAATCTCAAGCTCGACTTTTGCTTTATTTTATTGTCCATATTCATAAAAAGGCTGTCATGGCGTTTTATTGCCTTTTACCTTGTAAAATAATATTGAGTTCAGTTTTTTTTCTTTGTTAATATTTAGTGTGTTAATCAAAATTTTGCACTAGAATGTGTGAACCCACTTTGAAACCATGTGACAATTCAAACCAGAAATTCTTTCTCATTAACCAATGTGGATCCACCAATCTCAAAAAATTAGAATCATAGTTTTCGTGTTCCAAAGTTTCACGGAATCAAATTATTCGATGTCAAGTTACCGTTTTCCAAAGTCTCAACAAATCAGATGGAAGTCTCTACTTAGCGTAAGCAGAAAATGCTAATCATCGAACTTAGTTAAAGTATTGGTATAATGAAATACAAGTCAGTCTCAATCAAAACGAATCAAGTTATCGAACTTGAAGGTCTCAGTCAATCAAATTGCTTATTGCTCTGCTAACACTTAGCAGAAAATACTCATTGAACTTAAGCAAAATACCGATGTAATGAAACATCATTCTAATTTAGAGACAAATTCTGTGTCCTAAAGCATCGACCAATCCACAAAAAAGTTAAGCATTCGTGCAAAATTAACCATACGCGAGTATGGCGAGTGGTTCAATTTAATACAGCAAATTTAGCTCATCTGAATCACAAATTCAACACTATTAAAAGTTTAAACCAAATACTGGAAAGGATTGAAATCACGAGGTAGCCCTTGAAAGTAGAAATAATACAGTGACCTCACTGTTGTCATCTCCTGCTGACAAAACCTGACAAGTTTTCATTGGTCAATACGGATGAGAAAGTGCAAATTGTGACACCATTGTAATCTCCAGTCAAAGTATATTGTACACAGCAACCGTGACAACAGCAAAACCTTTCAGTTACACAGCGCCTGTTTTAATGATCAATTTTAACCCAAAAGAAACAATGTGTGCAAAAAACTATCTAATCGCGCAAAAGCATATCAATGAGTTTTGAGTGCACATAACTGATCGCTCACACCTTGTGGCAAGTCCTGCTAAGCAGCAGATGCTCACCTTCGAAGGCCATCAAGGCACTCCTCCCACTAAACAGTGACAGCTAGTTTCAACATTCTAGCTCAATTAAGAGAGTTATTGTGTTCTAAAAAAAAAGTGACCAGCTGGCAGACGGACAGACCAATAGACTGCAACAATATACATGTTTGTTAACCTTATCTAGTGACTAAATACATTAATAAGCTTACAAGGTTAAAAGCTAAAAACTACAAACAAAGTTATCAGACCATGCACATGTGCAAAATTCTAGTGTATATGATGAGAATGAATTGTCCAATGAAAATATATTGTTAGCAAATTAATCAACATGCAAAGATATGAAGCTCAATGAATTCCAAAAGAAAATCCAGAATTTCAACCTTAATCATTTTGCCACATCCAGAAAATGAACACAACAACCGAGGAGCTAGGACAATTCCGTGGTGTAAGACAGGGTGAGTTAGTATACAATAATAGAAGCCAAAATTCCAACATGCCCCAAATATATCTAAAAAAAATATCTACATGTAAATGTATGATAAATATATGGTGGAAAACTAAACAGTATAAAAGAATTATACGGCTAAAGTGACCATTCACCAAAGGGGGGATTGAAACATGGTACTTTTATTAGACAGTGTTTATTTTAGCAAGCATAGGTAGAATTACGTGTTAATGATAGTGTTGACTTACTTTCATTGTCTCCGCCCTCTTCTGAAATAACAGATTAATACGCATCAATAAAGAGATGTCGATTTATTTGTAATTTTAAATTGTGTGGGATGGTACATGGGTACTTCTAAGCTAAATGGTAACCAGAGTTGGACAATATACTTACAATGAAGACAGAATGTTAAGTGTAATGGAGATCAGAATTATTGATTTTTATTTACAAGGGCAAGTTTTTTACCACTCAATTTTGACCTTTTTAAAGTTAAAAACGTTAAACTTTGTTCAATAATGAGTTTTTGAAGGTGTTATATTAAACACTACTTTGCACTTTGGCAGCTTGGGACTATTATTACTATATGACTGAGCATTTTCACATAACCAATCAACTACTAGATCATTTTAAATATACATACTATACTGGTAAAACAAATGGTTTTAAATTGGCATCAACCATTCATAATTTTTGCAATGGTTAGACCTAATCATATCGTGCTATGTAATCTAGGATCATTACATGTAGAATGATTTCTTCGTATGGCATATGCTTACCCAAAGTCCAGAAATCATAGAAACAATCACTTCTTAATCTTATCAATCATTGCATTTCACCCTGAACTGCCTAGTTCAGACAGGGAGAAACATAAGCATGCAGGTTAAGCTTGAAGTACAAATTCCTAGAATTGCTACTGTATTTGAAAATGTTGCAGAAAATTACCTATACATCAATGGAAAGAATCATTTCTAATAAAACAATTTTTACTAGTATCTGTGAACAATTATCCAATAGCTCAGAAGGACCCATAAGAAAGTCAATTTGCACTGTGTTAATGGCAGTTTTAATCTTAAAATATGTACTACTGCATGTGCCAGATTACAAAATCACAATCATAATGAGCTTACTGCATGGAAACTGATAATCAAAACTGAAATTCTGGATTATCAAAAATTGAGAAACATACGACTGATAAAATACTGACTACAGGTCATGCTTAAATTTAATATGAACAGACATAATTTTAGGAAGGAAATACACATTTCTTTGAAGAAAAATAAAAGCATGATGAAGATTTAAAGAAAACATGATGTTTGTGTGGAATGTCCTAAAACTTACCCAATGATGCATAATGTTCTGTGAAATCTGTCAAATAGTCTCTGAACTCTGCTGCGGAGGACATAGCGAGAAGGAGGCGACTTTTCTTCCCTCCGGCACCTACCTATTATCAAAATACAAAATGTTACAATGCTAGAGAATAGAAATAATTTATAGGGATCAGCTTATTCTATTAATTGTGGCATGAGCCCAATTTGATATCATAATCCACAATTTCAACAGCATCCAAATATTTCATTAAAAAAAATGGCCTGCTGCATTTAAGCATGTTGGCATTTATAACAATAAATAGCACCTTATCTTATTTTATGAACCAGTAACATTCTTCTTACCTCTGCCACTTTGATGAAGCGGCCACGTCTGTTCTGCTTCACATCCAGGTAAAATCTCTTTGACTGTATGTGCAGAGTTCTAGTGGCCAACTCCTGTTCAACAGACCCTGAATATACAAAAATGAAAAACTATTTAAATCTATATCATGTATGAATGCAATGGGCATAGGTCATTACATTACCACTAAGTCTTGTTACTGTACTATAGTTATAATACAATAGTAAATTTTAACCTGAATTCATTATTGCATAATAGTCTATTCCGTTTACAATCATTTAAGCTTACTTCTGTGAAGATTTGAATAGTTATTATTTATAGACATAGAAATACATATATTGTTCACAAACCAAAATTGCTTAAATGCAATGCCTAATGTGCAACAAACAAAAATAAATGCAAAACACAACAGGAATTTTGGCAATTTGGAAGAATTTAATATAATTCTACGAGTAAAAAATTCATAGTGCTATTAGTTTACAACTAAATGTCAAAAACAAATGGAATCATTTGATTAGAGATTGCAATTGATAGAGCAAATTTATTTTAAATGTAATTTTCATAAATTCACTTATATAAAATTTCTCATTTTGAGCAATTTATATCAATTGAAAGATGTTGGTGAATTTAAAGATAGGTTGCCTGTCTGGCAACGAAACATACCCCACAGCAGCTAAATAGTCAGGCCAGTCAACAACTCAATAGTAATTAAAGTTCTGACCCATGCTAATGTTAAGTATGGATCTTAAACACTGTGTATAACTTTAAAGTCAATCGGATATTAATTTTGGCCTCTAGAGTGTCCACAAGATTATTTGAAGTGATCAAGGGCCATAACTTTGGTGTATAAATATCAATACATGTATAAAATAAATTAATAAAGTCAATCAGATATTAACTTTAGCCTCTAGAGCGTCCACAAGCAATTGTGGACACCGGACGGATGAGCGAGATGACAATATACATTTCAATGTGGGCTTATAAAAATATAGCTCATATTTGAGTTTTCCTCATAATTTTTTTCACTAGAACAGATATTTGTTTCTTCTGAATAGCTATTCACCTTTCAATCAACAGGACTGCATCAAAAGTGATTCTATTTGACAAATTCATATAAAACAAAAACTGACAACAAGGTTTATTGGTTTTATCATTTATTATTACTTCATCTAGGTATTACGATTTCAAAAAATTACCTTGCAAAATATATCACATGTACAATTTAAGTAAATTTTAAGAATAAGCATACACATCAAAGATGCATATATCATGCAATACATAATGTGAGCTTATGCAAAAAATTTGTTACTGTAATAAGAGTAAAATAAGGCTTTCTTTCAAACATTTCAGCAATGAAAATTTTATTACAGTAAGTGTTAATTTTGATTTGTTATCAGATCTACATTATTCACTGCCATTAAAAAAAAAGAAAAACAGGAAGCAATAGGTATATGTGAATAGAATTGTTAGAAGACAATTTAATTAGTTGTATGGTACTAATTTACAGTGCCGGATTAAGATGCATGGGGCATGAATTATATATAAAAAATATCACTGATTTATTAATTTATTGATTTGAATACAAAATGTAATGGGCATTAACCAGAAAAGTCCTATTGCAAATCACAAAGTCAGTGCTCTATGGTTAGCAATTATGTCAAATAGTTGCCAAGTAAACTTTCAATTACAAATTAATTTGTTTACTACTTTCACTGAAACAAGAGATCAATGGTATCCTAGAAGTACAATTCCTGAGTAATGCCAATTGTGGACTTAATTTGTTTCAAATGACTTTCAAAACTGGAAGATTAAAAACCATGAATAGGAAGATAAAATGGTTTCGGAATATATTTTCTCAAAATTTATTTACACAGACGTTATGTAATTCATGTTGCTCTTGATTGAACTAATTATCTGTATTTTATCTTTCTAAGGGTAGTTGCACTACGCAGGCCATAGGTAATCCGCCACTGCCAATTTATATCTAAACAGTCTTTAATAAAAGATGAACGAAAAAGAAAAAGACAAAGAACAGTCTACCCAATACACATCAAATATTGAGAATTTAAAAAAAGTTAAAAATAATCAACTTACTTCCACTATCTGAATGATCATCTGAAATAACATGTGAATGACATTAAATTAAAAGTAAATTATTACAGACAACAAAAAATACAAGATACAAAAAGTACAAATGCAAAGGAATTTTCTCTCTCTAGCTGTACAATAAATAACGAACACATGGCACTAAAATCACAAGTGCTTATAACAAATGAAATCTTTCAAACATAACCAAAGGTGGGGTATACATTTAAGTCTATTAAATTCATAAGTAGATACGGGAGATAATCAAATTTAGGGGCTAATAACTCATCTGAACAGCCTCTTTATTTAATAATAAAGACTATTGCAGGTGGTTGACAAAATACTGGGTCAATCTCACCTTTGTTAGTCAAAAACCCTTGAGTTTTCAGCCAGAAACCTGGAATTATTTGATGAGCAGCTTTTTTGGGGGGTGGAAAGTACAATGTCTGTGGAAAACGGGCATTTAAAATTTGTTAGTTAACAGAGTTGACATTTGCGGAAAATTAAGAGAAAAGGAGATGGTATAATTCTTACATTTTAGTATTATCAACAGACTGAGAAGCAGTTTCAGGCATGTAATTTGTCCTTAAACTTTGATTACTGGTATATAAATACGAATGCAATAGACTTTTAACATAATACTAGTCTCGACCTAATGTTATTTTTCAAAAATTTTACATGTTACAATTTGTGATAATTTCTTTACTAAGTGGAGTTTTTGAACACTTGATAGTACACTTTGTTTCTTAAACTTAAAACCTAATTAGCAAGTAAAGGCAAAGTTGTTGATTCATTATTTTAGGCTATATCTTTATTCAATTATAATTTCAATCTTAATCACGTGATGTGTTTTTAACATATCTTTAGACAACATCTAGGTAGATCTGCAGAAAAATATAAAATATTTATCTGGGAAAGCTGTTTTGAATCAATTGTTAAATAGACACACATATAGTTTGTATTTCCTTATTAGTTTAGATAAGCTTAACAGATCAAGGAAATGTACAGTGTTTTTATTACTTCATGATAGACAATGAAACAATTTAAACAGTCTGTTTTCAAAGGATGTCACTTTACACATAACATTTTTGGACATCAACGTGTACAAACTGACCATCATATGTCTACAAAATTTTGATTAAACAAATTTCAATAGCGCTCTGTCGATATGTAATAATGCTCAACTTCCAATCCCAACATATAGTGGTTAATTTAACAAGGTTCTTGCCTGTCAACTTTCAAAACTTTGTATTCTCTGGTAATGTTAATTTTTTTTTATTGTGTATGGTGTCAAAGAACTTTTTACCTCTACAGATCCTAAACCTTCACTTGAGTGAAAAAAAATGTTCACTGCATTGTAATGGTATGTTTATGTGTAAAATTCCTATGTATATATGTCTTGTTCTTCCAGATGTATGGGCAAACAATGACAAGATCTTTGTAATAATGAAACAGTAATAAGTTAGATTATAAATAAAGAGACAAAATAAAATAACAATCAACAAACTTTGTAGAGATTTACCAGTATCAGGACTTGACTTATTGAGAAACATGAAATGGGGTTTAACGTCCTACTCTTTTGCACCTAATCTGGGCTAATGGAAGACTGGATTGAGAAACATACCTTTGAAACTTTGCATGAATAAAGACAATTGTAATATTAATACATCAATTAATTTATTTATTGCTTTTATGAGCTTTGATTGGACAAAAGTCATTTTCGTCTTACAAAAATATCAACTACTTCCGTTTAAACATGCATTATGCAAGAGCTAAAACTGATTATTGCAAGTCTTTATTTAGGCTTTCAATATCATAGAAATTATAAATTAGATCTTTATTTACACAACACAAAATCAACTCTGTAGACCCACGGATGGCTTGGAATTAAACAGGATTTCGTTGACTGATTCAATTATCAATAGCGTAGTGGGCGGAGATTAACTGTTATGTTGACGTCATACTCTCGGAAATTTTAGATCAAGGCTAAATAATGATAGAGTGTATGAAGCGAGGCCGCTGTTGAGCCAGGCCTTAACAAATGACAACAAACTAAACTATTTAAAGTGCAATAAACTAAACACAGATAATGACAAATTATACAATTCCTGGAGACCGTCTGATGACTAATACAGACTAATATATGTTCTGTATCCAATTGATTTAATGCATGAACAAGTAGGAATGAAAATTTACCCTCTCACTCATTTTGCCTCATTGTTATAAAAATCCAAAATGGTAAAACACAAATTTGGATATGATGACAGCAGACAGCAGAGATTATGTAGGTGGAGTTAACGCCTGTCAATCAAACGATCTGCCATACTAAGAATTGTTGAAGATGGAGTTAAATACCATTTCTAGTCAAAAATTATAGTGGTGATAACTACGCTCAGAGTCAGAATAAAGTAATTTGACTGAAATTTTCAATATAAGCTTATTCTTCTTTCGTCATCTATTTTTGAACTGTTATAGCAAGAAAGGCTAACTCCTTATAAAAATCTCGCATAAGGTATCTTTAACAAATAAGTTTAGTTTTAATTGCAACATTGAAGATAATGCAGATATTGTTAAAGAGTAAAATTAACTGGGAAATCTTATAAATTAGAAGTTAACTTCTGGTACTGTATTTGCTGAAATACTCAAAACGAAATCCTGATCAAAATTTGTCCTTGATTGTAGACAATGTTTTAACAAGGACAAGGGTGGTTACATGACTGAATGGTTAGCATGTGCGTGCTGTATCATAAAACCAGTCAGAGTCAACTGACGTGGTTTCGAATCCCCGGTTGTATGTGACAATCTTGTGGGTTTTCTTCAGGTCTTCCGGTGTCCTCTCACTGCAAAAAAGACCCCAACGGCCAACTTGCCAGCAAATCATTGAAATAAAATTAAACAATATGTTAGTCCCGAAATGACCTACATGTAGTTTGTGTCGAATGGACGTTAAACCCCATTTCTCTCTCTTTAACAAGAATAAATTTTAAAATTCATTATATCGTAAATACTGAACAGTATGAACTATTTACAAACTGATGGTCCTTTTTTATAGATGCTAATCAAAAGACCTTCAAGTGACAAGTTTAATGGTTGAATTCGTTAAAAAGACTGTACTGACAGTTTTTATATTTACAGGTTAGAGTGGTAAGTTTGCTTCAAATCCTTCTCAAAACACTGTAATTGCCAAGTATACCCTGCTATGAAAATCAATCAAAAGAGGCCATGTTTGCATCAGGGGATTACCCTCTCCGTCCCTATGGCAACTGCGGGAGGAAACGGGTGAGAATTCATTGCATACACAAGACGATGTTGTCTGTAATCGCTGACTATTTATTACAAATATCAAATCCTAATCAAATTCTTGTCTGCGTCTTTTTCCATGATTTTTATCCCAGAAAGTGTTGTAGGTCTAACTCTTTATAGAGTTTATGTACACAAAGCGCTCAATGTACTCGTGCAGCATTCTACGTCACGCGTGGGAATAGTCCTAATCGTCAGGCTGTTGATTAGGGGAACCCTTACATTTTTGTCCTGTATGCGCTCAATGAGTGTTTTTCAGGGAATCCAGTATTTTTCTAGTAAGATTGGATATCTCTACTTTCCATATATACCAAAATTGCCATACTCTTATTTGCAATAACCACCCAATAAATACTTTGCTGGGAACCCATCTTTACTTTAAGCAATAAGTTACAAGCCTTTACTCATCATAAACCAATTAACTCGTATTGTTCGTTATTAGAAGACACATACCAGATAATTTGCCCAATACCAAGTATCCCGTGCTATGCACTTTGCATAAGTTAAAAAAAAGAATAATAAAAAAAGTAGCCCTCTGTTTCTTTTTAAAATTATGCAAATGACTGATACTAAATAATAAGTCCAGATGTCTCAGTGTGATGACAATTATTATATTTTATTCACTGTCTAAAACTGATATACAGTTTCAATACTTTCATAATACTACTTTGTCTCTATGAAACAATTTTTGTCCTTAAGCTTGCTTTGCTTAATGTTTGACTCCACACTTTAATTCTAAGGGAAACAACTTGTTGCACAGTTCATGTTGACCTATAAATTTTTGACAGCTTGCACTTCCTGTATGTATAGCAACACCGTACATTATCACGAATATACATAAGGTGATTGTTGTTACAAATTAAGTGAAATTATATAAAATGGATGTTGAAAATAAACAAAATGTATTTAAATGCCAAAATCAAAGATTCGTGCAATTGTGTACCTCTTATCAAGCATTTTCCTAGAAATTGACGGTTCACACGCCATGTTGAATTTCAGCTGACCACCTTACGATGCGCACAACATTTTTGTTACGATTTTTGCTTATTCCATGTCACGTATGAACTCGCAAACGCCTTAAAATGCTGTTGCGATTACAGGAAACCTAAACTCGTTTGATAACCATCTGCAATTTGCTCATACAATAGTAATTTACATGGCAAAGCAAAGCGATAGGCTAACTCGGCCACTAAAACTGAAGGAAAACATGGACACTTGTCAAACGCATTCATGACGAAGCAACAGCAGAAACAACAACTTTAGGATGTAGCATGCAGTAAAATTGTCAGTGAATAATGTTTTCCCAAATGTAAATAAAAAAAAACCTGTGCCTTGTGCCTGCGACTGTTGCTGTTCGTCTCCACTCTCACGATCCGACATGGTGCAACCCTTCCTAAGCAGATCCAAAGCCTCCTTCTAAACCTCATGAATAATTCATGAGGTCATACATATCTCGTGCTGTCATGTCGTGTGGATGCTTCTTAGAAGTACCGAACTGAAAAGGTTGAATGCATTTAATTTGATTGCATTATTTTAATCTGGTGATGACAAGGAAATATTTTATTTTCATTTTAGTAAGTTCTATGAGCATTTTTACCTGAAACGGTAAAGGTATACTTTTTGTTGAGCAGAACAGAAGATATTTCGCATGGCTGTTTCATTGGCGGAACGGCGCGCCCTCGTGACGTCAGTCGGGTTATGTTTTGAAAATAATACATTTTTATAAACAATAATAAGGTTAAGATAAAATATCATAATCTTATATTTAGTGTTCAGGTCACCCGATGGAGAAATATATCGCAAATCGATATCTACACCAAATATGAAAATTGTTTTATTGCAGAAGGTAGGCTAGTAGTGTTATAGGTAAATATCCCACCGGTGGTATATACTAGTACTATAGGCGAAATATAGCAAAGTCAAAGTGTTCACTATAGTATGAATGGATGGAATCAAAATATAACAGGCCCACTGCCATAATTTGGAAAGAGTGAGGTGGCCATAGACTAAGATAAGAAACCTCATCACTCAACGTTTTTAGCTACGTTCTCGTAGCTTGGTGGCCAACAGGGAATCGTTTGAAACGGCAAGTCCGACTGCACTGGTCTGCCTTTTGATACCAAAAAATAAAATGTAAAACCCTGTTACTGGGTAGTATTTATTTTTCAACCAACTTAAAAGCAACATTTCTCACGAACTATTTATTTATTCATTCTGTGAAACCATGGTATCTTTCTAAAAGACTATGCAGATGATAATTGTGTTTTATTGTAGGGAATGAAAGACTATCAAAGCTGCTCATGGGGACAAGAACTCCGCATTTCAGATTACTTATCTTGGTAAAAAATGTATAATGACATAATTTTTTAACACATAACTGAAGGGAACATTAATTGTAATCTTATTAATCGGCCTTCGAGATTTGTCGCTCATGTGTCAAATGTACATGTAAATGTATAGGCCAAAAACAGAGTTGTTAATGTGGGTAATCGCATATATATATAGATCCCATATTGGCCCCAGTATAAGGTCAGATTATTAATGTAAGAAAGAAGGAACTGTGTCTATAATTTGGCTTGTCTCTTTGGTATTAATATATATATATATATGAAAATGAAGTGTATTTTCTGACATTTGTATGTGGGAAGGTAATATGGGTTCAGTATTGGAACCTTGTGACCTGGGCCCACAGCCCATCTTCCCCCCTATGGTCCCCACATTGAAATGATTATGGGGTACAGTTTATAGAAAGACTCCATTTCAAGGGTCTTTATTAAAGCAAATATATAGAGAATCACTTAGAAATTTTATGGGAATTTATTTTAAAGACATTTTTCTGTAATTGTTCACTTGTCAGGAATTGAACTATCTATAGAATTTGAAAAGATGTCTCTGCGTTATTTGCGATAATTATTAATCACCCATTGATACTTCTGAATCGGCCTTCATGTCCAAGAGATACCTATGACTAAATGACAAAATTTAAATCAAACTTTGCCTCGAGTATTTATCGTAAATCCAGTAAACGTGTAAAATATCTATAATAACAAGAGTAAGCCGTGTCGGCACGGTCCGGTGAAGAAAAACGTGACGTTAAACCCAATTTTATTTTATTTCATATCAATTCCAAATTGCCAAAATTTGGAACAAGCATCTCCCAAATCTTCTAGGTCACCTATAAATGGTCTGTATGCAAGACTGGTACGGCGTGAATAAGCTAGAGAGGTTGTTCCTCTATTTTGATTTTGTTTTGAAAGATTCATATAGAAATTATTGACAATAAAATGGCTTTCGCACACGTCTCGTATTATAAAATAACTGATTAAAAAGAAACCAATAAAATGAACAGAGGCACAGAAAAGATCAATAACATATGTATATATAGTTTTAATTAGATATATATAACATCTGCTTTAATGAAACCAGTCGAATGCGACATAATACAATAGTTTTGGTTAACTACCATTTGAAAATCGAAAATGTAGCAAACCAAGTGAATCGTGTACTTTTCTTGTTCCATGTGCGCCAGCCTCGATGCAGATTTTCATTAACGTTCCATGTTATATCAAATCCGGGATCTACATGTAGATGCACATTGCTATAATAGTTTAACAACTGGCAAACGACAAAGCCTATTTTATAGAAAAAGTTCATTCACATCGTATTTGAGTCTGCAGTTCCACATGTTAGCAATTCCTTATAATTTTGATGCACGCATTTAATTCTTATTTATACCTCTACTTCTTCAAAGTATAGAGGTATGGAGTAAAATATTTTTTTTCGTCGCATGTGTAGCATCACTGCATCAATATGATTTACAGATAAACCACCAAGCAGTCTGGCGGGTTTGTCCGAAATGTAACATCAATTCAATACTACTTATTCTAACTTCGGCAAGTCTTTTTGTCTTACCCCGTCATTGTATACATACATAAGCCAAGCCTGTTTCTATAACGGGACCGTTACGTGTCCAGGATTTTTTTTTTTTTTTTTTTTTGCCGTGGTGTTGCTCGGTGACCTTTAGCCCATTCAGACGCTTAAGTTAAACTGGTTTTAAAAAAAAACGTGGATCGTTAAACCAGTTTAACTTTGTCGTCTGGACGCAAATGTGGAACAAATCAACAAGTTTAAAAACCTCAGCTCGTGACCTGTCTTCAAGAATGGTTTATTTTAAAACTGGTTCATCTTGGCCGTCTGAACAGTTTGGCTTAAAAACCCTGGCTCTAACTCGCTTTGAGAATGCGCAGTACACAGTAGATTACATCCCTTGCCATTGCGAAAACCGAATAATGAATATGAAGCTACCCCTGCGTAGTTAACTCTTACCTCCGACCAAAGAGGTCAGAATTATATATATACCGGTAGTTAAACTGGTTTGTCTTATAGTACGTGTGAACGTAACACGGCCCTGTCTTAATAAACCCCGGCAATTTTGAACTGGTTTACAAATAAGCGTCTGAAAGGTGTACTGGGCGCTTACAAACTTACCAAGCCGGGCCCAGGATCGCCAGTTTTGGTTCGAGAAAGTTTCTCTGAATTGTTCAGCATGGCACCCCCTTGTGTCAGTGGTGCTCCCTTTAACAACTGGAATCCGACGAAGAGGATGCAGAAAGGCCGCTGTCCGGGCAAATTTTCCCCCACAGTACCTGGATGGCTTGCGTATGCTCGTCTGCATTATCTCAGTTAATGCAGAAGAGTAGGACGTTACACCTCATTTCATTCACAAATTTTCGTGTACTCAATAATTAGTTATTTTAATTGGCTATAAATGAAATGGCCTTACAAATATGAGGACTTGATACAAATCACTATAATAAATGTGTGTTAGAAGGAAAATAGATAGGCCAGAGGCGAATTATGATCACTCATGTCTGTGTATATATTTATCTGTAAAACTGTCTTACCATAAACAATAGTATGATAATATTTTTATGGTAAAGTAGTCTCTTATCATCCAAACAAATATTCTACGAATATTAGTCTGGATGGGTCCTCAAAATTTGACAGAAAGTCGGTCACTGTCTGGATTATCCAGCCTTTTAAGTTACCACGTGCTGAATCTATCAAAACATCTCGCTTGTCAACAATGACACTCTCTAAAATTTTGTTCTAAAGTTTTTAATTGAAATGGTAATTTTCTCTCGTCATGAATCAAACGTATGGCTTCTCACAATCTCCTTAATCACGATTCATGCTGTTGTATCGTCTCTATTTTGTTTCTAATAATAGATGTGCCAAGTGAATTGTGGGATATATTTTACCCTCGCCTTATAGAATCTATCAAAATCGGCCCGGCTTCATAATATCTATCACTTACCGAGACTTTAGCCAAAGGGTTCCATTGCCCATGCGTAACCGGGAGTTTGGTTTTTTATGTGGTAGATTATCCAGTAATTTTCGTCAATAATTGAGAACCGACCCAGACCCTCCGTGCGTTGAAGACTAGGGGGGTCTGGGTGACCGAGACTAATGGTAAAGACGTTTAAATTACATTTCATATGTCCTGCCATAAAACAGACACATTTAAGAGCAGAGATCTAGCATATGAAGTGATCTACATCTGGCCATGATATTTTTGTCTAACCAACGCCATACACGTACGCATATGGCGCCGAACTTTGTTGAATATAAATAAAAAATGAAATTAAAGTTGTTTTATTGTGACCTTTTGAAATGAAGTACTATTATTTATAATATATAAATCTAATGTAATTTTTATAACGAACTTCAAATGCTTCACTATATAAAACCTTTAACCTGTTAAAAAAAACCCAAAGGAAATGCAGCCCAACGAGATAAAACGGAATTTAAGGAAATTTTTCTCAATTATATTTATCTATGTCATTTATTTCTAGACTGATTCTTCTGATACGTTACAACGTAAGTAGGTGGATCACTGGAAGTACAACGGGAGCTATTCGGAATTGTGGGCCGACTTCTACAGACCGGTCGTATTTTGGCGGCCGAAGACCCTCTTTGACAATAAGTCGCAGGGGCGACTACCGCAGTTGGGCTTGATGAACACCTCCCGGGGGCTAATATTCTTAAGTTTCTGTTCACCTCCTTCTTAACACAATTATGATCATAACTGATCACCTTCGGGGCTTCGAGTGGTGTTTTCTGAAAAGATATACATATATAAGAACCGCTGTTGCTCTTGTTCGCTTATCATGTATGCGACATATATTATTCACCATATCATAAAAAGCAAGATTATTCATGTTATCTCAAAATTAAGTTTTTATCATGTGGCTAATTACATTCGATAACAAAGAAACCTTACTATTTCAGTGGCTAAGAAATATAAAATTGGTGATGAAATGAAAGGAAATGGGGTTTTACGCACCACTGTTCTGCTTCAAAGATGGCGATGCGAAATCAGCGTACATTTTAACTGGTTATAACAAAAATGTTTATAGAATTGATAGATTTGAACAAATTTAGGTACAGGATATGTAAAAATACTTTCGATTGTGGATTGTCTTAAACTCTACATGGTATGGGGGGCTTTAAAATAACAAAAGTTAAACCTGTGCAGGCGCGGATCAAGGATTTTTTGCAGGGGGGGGGGGGTCTAGGTTTGATAATTGCTTAACTAATTACGCTCAAGCGATTAACGGGGAGTTTGGGGCCCTCCCCCAGAAAAAATTGGTAAATTAGATTCAATTTGGTGCATTCTGATGTATTTCTGGATGGTAAATTGCAAAATTACAAGTCTAAAAATCGTCTATAAAATCGCCTAAAAAAATTTCAAGTCTGAGCAGGGGAGGGGGGGGGGGGGGGGTCCGGACCCCCTTGCCCCTTCCCGTCTGGATCCGCACCTGCTGTGAATCGTCATTTGCAAATAAGCTACTGATAAATGTTTAGTGTATCTATCATGTTATTATTAACACTGGACTTAAAATAGCATTATGCAAGAGCAAAATCTGCTTATTACAGGTCGTTCTTTGGCCTGAAATGTTATCTAAATAATCAATTAGACATTAATTAACATATCCAGACCATAATAAACTTTTGATGTCAAGGCTAGCCTTTGATGTTGGCGGATTAAAATCCTATATGCCGCTTAATGGCCGTTGATAATTAAATCAATCAAGTGGATAATCGAGACTATGCTGTTTATATTAATGATTTGAGTAATGATGACCGAGGCTATGTGAATATTTCAAACGCTTTTTTCTCGGCTAATAGTGGATCAATTTGACTGAAATTTTCAGCAAATTACCTTTACACTATTTAGTTTCTAGCTATTATAGTGAGAACTGCCGTCTCTCTATCTAATCTCCCATAATGTATCTTTAATTGAATCACATAAAAATTTCCCAGGTGACCATCAGAGTCTTTAACTAGCGCTGTGAATCGAAATCTGTGTATTTTTTTATCATCAGTGTACCAGACGTTTCGACATCATTGTTCCAGGAGGCCAATCCATATTGATCCAAATTTATCAAAAATGGCGAAAATTGTTCTTTATTATAGAGGGTAATTTGGATGATTTTACCTTAGATACTACATGGAGGCTACATAAAATATGCTTCTTGTTAACACCAATTTTAGTCAGCAATATTGGAGCCTTTACATTGAAAAGTCGCTTCTTGAAAATTTGCCTCAAAATATCGTCGCTGGATACTTATGTGATATTTTGGAATAAGTATATGATACTGCACAAAACGTATAATTTTACCTGAGATTTCCAGAATTTCTTTTTCTCGTGCGTTTTCTGTTTGTGCTGGACGTTATTAGATGAAGCAGCGATGTCTTTTACACTGCCAAATACATCAAAACACCCTAGAACTGGAACTGAAGTGGTTGAAAAAAGAGAGACACGTGATGGGTACAGACTTGTAGACTGACAGGTGGGTGGTGCTGCCATTGCCACGGGGTAGCTTCTACATGTGTAGTCATTGGCACTACTACGTAATAATTTCAGTTTTTTATAAGTATAGTTTTCCCTGAAATATATTGAATGAACAAAAGACGTCTTAATTTTATTACTTATTTACAATAAATAAAGTATGAGCTGATGTGTTATTTGTAACACTATGGCTAGTGCTATGCAGTCGTTGGTTAGATGTGGAAAATAAACCCCTGAACTCGTGCAATTGACGATATGATTGGTTAAGTGACACAATAGGTAAATTTCCTATCACATGTAATACATGATATTCTTATTCCCGCAGATCCAGAACTCTTTTTACGTAACCATCTGTCACTCATATGCTAGTTGATATAAGTACACACTACATATATGTGAATCTACTAACTTGCCAAAGATATTAATTGATGAAATATAATGACATCATTTTTATCTATTCAATGTATATAAAATTTAATAAAAAAACAATGTCGCAACGATGATAGTGCTACATATTTCAATTAATTATTAAAGATTGAGCTGAAGGGGGTGTAAGTTTGGCAATATTTGACTCTCTGGGTGTTCAACAAAGACAGATTACTGTCATCCCGCTAAACAAATCAATATAAAATTCAGTTAAAACTGTGTATTTTACGTATTCTTCTTATTGTGCAACAATTTCCATGGATTATGATTTGTCTGGTAGCGAAAAAGGTGTGATTTTTTTTGTTGCTTTTTTGGCTTCGAGTAGATAATTAAACGGGTTCGTCACAGCTGCTGTTCGGAAAAATAATCGCATGTTTGATGATGACTTGAAGAACATTTTTATACTTAATTAAAATTGTATACATGTACCTATATTGATCTATGTAATCATGAGATCTTCCATGATGTTTAAATTCAAAGGGAATGTCATTCAATCCACTAGCCGAAAGTCTTGGAGACATCAGGCGATTTTCATTTTGACGATACCCAACTGCTTCAGTAGAATACGTTTTCCTGCACGAGTTTGGTACCTTATTTGGCATCTTTATTCGGTCGTCTCTGATGGAATGATATTCAAGTTTAGCGAAGGCTGAATGACTTCTAGTTTTCGAAGACGAAGCGTGAACTTGTCGGCATCCCGCCGACAACAACCTGGCAGTGCCCACATTCTGTGTTAAGTCGGAATCTTCACAAACCTGCCAGCCTACAAATTCCTTTTAAAAAATTTGATTAACGTAATAGATTATAAATATATCAACAACATTTGGGGAAATAGAGACAGAGACACAGAGAGAGTTTTTAAAACCAATCTAATTGAAATTCAGATCTATATTTCGTTTCGATTTTTATAATTTCGATTGCCTACACTACATGTAGTAAAGACAAGTAAAACGAAATTTTGAACTATAAAAACGAAACGAAATAGGATAAGTGTTTTAATCAGATTGGGGTTTAACGTTCACTCGAAACAAACGTGGTCATTTCGGGACTACATATGGCTCAATTTTATTTATTTCGAAGTGGGGGGGGGGGGGGGGTCGGACGACCCGGAGAAAACCCACGAGGTTGGACAGGCGACCCTACTCCTTGTCACGTACAACCGGGGAATCGAAACCACGCCAGTTTCGGGCCTGTAGCCAGCTCATAAAATTTGGTGAAGCTGCGGAATTGTTTGAGGCGCATGCCGGGAGGGGGGTGGCCGGCCCAAAGCCAGCTCATAAAATTTGGGTGGGCTGAGGATGTAGAGCATTGGAGCCAAGATTATCTGGGTATCTGGGGACCACCCCCAGAAATTTTGAAAATTTGGTGCTCTCTTCTCGCATCTGAGTGCATTCCTGGGCCTCAAATTGAAGTGCCACAGGCAAGGTTTTGTGGTTGAATTTTCTGAAATTTCCTACTTCGACTCCTCCCGGTAATTCCATCTTAAGGGTAGTAGAGGGTGTCTTTTGATTTACGTGGAGAACTCTAGGCCGTGCAATACAGCTGTAGTATCAAATTACAAGTGAACTATAGGTATTCTATTATTGTAGTCATATAATTACAGTATAAGCTTATGCTGCACAGTGGGCCCCTTATGTTAGACACGACATAGGCACCTACATTTTGGGCGTCCATCGGGTGTTCGCAAATGCAAACATTTGAACCGACGCCGATAAGGCAATAGAGACTCTTGGCAAGCGTAAATATCCGCGTGGATTTTGTGTCTGACGTCATCAATGTGTGTGTATTTCTCATACGTGATACGGCACACTGATACCGTAGAAGGTCCGTAAAACATTGTCCTCTTTTTAGACGCTGAAATGTTGTATCATAGCGTTTTTATGAATCTATGTGCATCTTAGAACACGGAAATGTATATTTGATCTGAATTTAATCATGATAAAGACTGGAATTTAATCATCATTTTTGATGGGGTTTTTCTCGGAATTTTCATACTTTTCCTGTCTGTCTGTCTGCACGTTGGTTGATCTACGCGCTAGATTTAGGTAGATATGGGACCTTGCAAATCTGTAAATGATGTGATTCTATGGTAAAAGGGTGTAAATGATAAGTTAGTGAAACCATAAATAGCTGTCGAGTCAAAGTCAAAGACTTTTTTTTAATAAGATGCGACATTAATTTTTTTAATAGCTCAGCGACAGTCGAGTGACTACACGCACTCCTAGAAATTGTAGTACTGATGGTGATCTTGGTAGATAACTGCCATCATGCTGTCCAAAACTGAGCCCAGCTCAGTGACGCATACGTACAAGACGCAAGAATCTGCCAAAACTCTAAAGCTACTTTGACGCAACGTACGGATACGGATAGAGAAGATGACAATTGCCAAAAGCCTCTTATGAGACAATCTAATTAAAATATAGATATCTATATTTTGTTTCGTTTTTTATACTCTCAAGAGTAGTAAAGACATGTAAAAACGAAATTTTGAACTATAAAAAACGAAACGAAATTGGATCTGTGTTTTAATCAGATTGCTTATGAGAGTAGTCGCGATTCCGTGTTTGCGATGAGCGAGTATACGTGTTCGGTGACTAGATCAACGCGCCCCACGGCAGTTATGTACAACTCACAGTTATTGGTCTCAAAATAAATTATGTGCTTCCCCAAACCATTCCAGCGATCGAACGTTGTGATTCACTGGCAATTGTATGCAATGAGAGATTAGTAGACATGAAACTCTGCCCATGGCTATGGTAGGGTATTTTACCCGACAAAATATCATACTACATGTATATAGTGTAGTATATTATTACAGTTTTGTAGGGGAGGGCGGACGTTATCGGAATGGAAATCACCTAATACCCCCCCCCCCCCTAATTTTTTTAAAAAAAGGTACAAAACTTACACTTTCCTTTTTTTCTTTAATATTCGTGGCTTTATCGTCGACATGTTTGGTTTTAGTTACATCGTGTAAGTCTCCAATGTCATCTTCTTCGTATGCTCTCAAATTATTGGTTGCACACATCTCAAACATACTTTTATACATACAGGATATATCATGAGGGTTTATCTTGTATATTAATCCCCTGAATTCTGGGGAATATCTACAAGTAGGCCTAATACTTGTGCTTTGTGGGTATTTGTGCATTTTGCTCTACAAATAAAAAAAACAGAATTAAAGTGGATATGCAGAGACGGTAGATGCAAATTAGTGCACTTGTTTCAACATTGTAAGAAGGTCTATTAGTGCCAAACAAAAAGAAATCTTAATCCGTTTGGACGATATTGATCTGGTATAAACGTTTTTCGGTCCATCTAAAGTTTCGCGGCCGTTTATTTTTCCTTTATCACAAATGATGAGATGGGACGGACATTCAAAGCGCGAGATAATGATATAGACATACAAATAATATGTGATATCACAAATTAATGCTTTGCATTAATAAAAGAATCACAATGTGATCGCATTTATAAAAAAATTGACGTCAAACTGGGTCAGTGACTCAGTGGGTGTTGGATTTTGAATTTTCTCTCTCTAACTCAATATCATCCAAAATCTTCAACATTGAAACACGAATTATTTGTCAATTTAAATCAACATTGATGCTGTGATCTTACCGGAAAAAGATGGGCTTCTGATATCCAATATTTAAGACAAAATAGACATTTTACCATTGGTACACGAATCGTGTACCACAATGCGTTTCAGTCCCAGTTCTAGCAAGAGACTCGAGGAACGAGGCTAGAAACATTGCACCAAATCAAACGGAATATGTAGACTGTAATAACCAGCCACTCGAAATAGCCTCTCGATTGGCACTGCTGGTTTATTTCGCCGAACATAAATGATTTGAAATTAGAGTAAAAACGGAAACCATTGAATGTAAATCAGTTAAGATGCATTCATATTACAGTATTTTATGCGTTCCGACCTACATGTGTCAATTTCTATGTCCTAAATGTTAGCGACTTAGTTTAGCTCCTTTAAGTTAGATAATGTAAAACTCGCGAACGTTGCTTAAGGAACATGGGTTATGCATGAATATTAATGCCACCCGCAGATTTCGCTAAGCCATTGCTCTATGCGCTAACCCCATCTCACCAGTCTCGTCAACAATCTCTTGCCCGGTGAGTCATTACAGTTAAAGCGTGAATTTCATACTTTCGAAGAAAGTCAAAGCAAAATTATTTCTATGTCTTTTGCTCAAAAGGTTGTCAACTCACTATTATACGATCATGGGCAATATTTCACAGGCATTAAAATCACTAACACAGAAAAAAACACAATTACCTCCCTTGTTTTCCCATTCCCCTCCATGCAATGGCGATCTTCAAACGTTTGAATTTGAAAATTATATTTTTGCCAATTTCTCAACTGGTAATAGTGAATTATAGGATAAATAGGATTATTCTTTAACAAGGTAGGGTAGGGCTGTTTAATACAATCTATTTTAGGGCTTTATTTTAGGCCTAATACATTTTAAAAATATAACTTAAAAATATGAAATTGGAACTTTAATATTTAGGCCGGACTATAATATAGTAAAGTGTCGTGGGTGCTTACGTTCATTCCTGGCTCATATACTTGATTTGATAATACTTTTATCAATTAATTTTATTGTTTGTTGCCCATGGCATACGTCTTGTCTGTCGAGGTCAGGGCCCGGGGTGTCTTCCGGTTTTCTGTTTATATTTATAATCTATGGTGCCACTGGTTCTCTTCTGGACTGTACCATGTTACATAATAAGAACAATATATGTTTAAACCTTTTTATCATAGCTGTTCACTGGTATAGTAGTTTCATACGACAATTTTGCGGCTATGGATGTTTTACAAGGTCAAAACAAGTCATCAAGTTGAAACGACTGTATACCTCTATGCTTGCAGGCCTGGCCATACGTCAATGCCGTCTGACGTCATTTAGATCAGGTTACCCAGTCCATAATCGCGCTATCCGCTCAACACATACGATACTATAAGATCTTGACCGATCTGGAAAATATTTCTCTAGGGTTAGGGTAAGGGCTAGGTTTACATTTACATGTTAAACGTACAGACTGAAGCTGTAAAAATTGTTGGTATAAAAATGGAAATATATTTTCCAGATTTGTCAAGATCCAGTATCGTCATTCTGTAACAGGGAATTATCGATCATGTTTTCGTGAATACAAATAAGGGATAAAAATGTAAAACATTCACAAATAAGTGTAATAAGTGATCGATCTATGATGGGTATTTTTTTTTTTTTGGGGGGGGGGGTATTTCGGCAGTGGAGAAAACTGCTGAAACATATCCCCCCCCTACTGCTTTGTAAAAAAAGAAAAGAAGCATTGATGCAATACCTGTTACGTCATGTGAACCTTTTGTGCTTTTTGGTAATTTCTGGGGGTGGAATTGACACTGTATACAACTGTCCACAATCTGTTTATTTGTGATTACATTGTCACTTTGTAAAGTACCTCTGAACCAATCTATTTCACAGAGGATTACGACAATCTTCTAATATCTCAACACATGACGTCACATCACCCGACGTCAATAAAATAAAACCAAGTACGAACAATTCAAACCATTAGTCAAAATTCGAAGTCCTAAAAAAACGGTCGAGCTAAAATGGTGTAATCAGCAAATGGACTGTTCACCGTGCACAAAATACACGACAAACAGTGGTAACAGGTGTCTGGAAGAGCAGGTGCGGATCCAGAGGGGGCGCACGCCCCTCTTTTTTTGAGGTGGCGAACAATTTGTAGCTCCATATATTCTCACGGGAAGTTAGGAGAACAAACATAGCTTAGGTTGGAAATCGTAATTTACAAGTACTAGAATGAAATTTGTCCCTGTGGTCATTTTATCCGCTCAAAAATCACGGGCCGGGTTTCGCACTCCCAAGTAGATGCAGCAAGCCCCCCCCCCCCCCCTTCTGAAACTCCTGGATGAGCCCCTGCGGAAGAGTAAGCTTACCCTGCCTGGTGCCACACCCGCCATAGCTGCATCCAAACTATTAAAGATGTAATGGACAGACATAATTAGGGAGATAATATACGTGCTCTAATGGATTAGCTGATATAGTTGGTTGGAATTTGGCGATTATTGCAAAAACGTCGTTAATACTAATCAAAAAATCAAAAGTGCTAAAATTATAACGCCAATTAACAAACAATACAAGTATACTACATTAACAAAAACATCGGTAACCAACAAAACAATGATCATACGATCATACGATCATACAAACAATTCGATTACATTTATTACAAAAACATCGTCAATACTAATCAAACAATCAAAATTCATTAAATAAAACAAAAAAACATCGGTGAACAACAAAACAATGATCATACAAAATAATACGATTAACTTTATTACATATTATCGGTGATTCGATCTGAAATCAAATAACAAAATAGTCAACGAGCACTAGCTATTTCTTCCATACGATTAAATTGTGTACGAGTCTTATACTTAGTTGAGTACGAGTCTATTCTTAGTTGTGGACCAACGGGTGTGGACGACTCCACCAACGGGTGTGGACGACTTTGCTTGTGGACGACTTGACTGGTACCCCTCGATCTACTTAAAAAAGAAATCAGAATAAAAGGAACAAGCTCTCGCGTAACGAATTAGCTGAGACACAAACACTCCATAAGCTGATGATATTGGAATGTTACCATAATAAATGGAAAGTTAACGATCGGAAAGTCAAAGTGACTCAATGGCGCATGCATTGTTTACATAAGACGTTACAATCTGTTTCACAGAGAATTACTTACGAATTATCTCTGTAACAGATGACTGTCCACAACACGTGCGTTTACTGTACGCGGCGTTAATCATTGGCTCAACGGCTCGTGCAATGTTTACTTAACACCTAACTGCTTCGGGCAAAATGATGCATTTTACTCATTTTAATATCCATTTACACTAAATAGGAAATATTTTTTAACTACAAATACTTCAAACGTCTTTATTTATTTTTCTCTTACCTCAAAAAAATGTTTGAGAATTTAATTTGTCGGAGTAAAAAAGTTAATTCGTCGTACTCATTAAGCCTCGTCGATGTCATGCTTATCAGTGATTGTAGCGGCCAAGCGAATATTCACTGCGGGATCAGTTTGAAGACGTTACTGACATGAATTTGGCAGAATGCTGCATTTTACTCATTTTAATACCCATTTACATAAAATAGGAATTAAATTTTGCCTACAAATACGCCAAACGTCTTTATTTATTTTTCTAATACATAAAAAAATATTTTAGAATTTAATTTGTCGGAGGAAAAATGTTAATATTTTTGGCTCATTAAGTAGCATAAAATAGATATCATCCTTATCATTGTTTGTAGTGGCCTTGTGAATATTCACTGCAGCAGTGTGCCCCTGAACATGTTGTGTGAAAGGACGCACTATACATATGCTACGATAATAATAAATGTAGAACAAAGCATAAGATGTTCACACCCCAAAACTCCACGAAGCGTCTGTTGAAACGCACAGTGTATTCAAAAGTGTCTCGAGTCGGGACCGCTATGTTTCACAGCTTGTTATATTATGTTCAGTCGCTAAATGCCATTCAAAGATTATTCGTCCTCATTATATCAATCACAGCATTGAAATACAAATCATTGTGTTTATGGTGTTCTAAATGGATATTTGGTGCAGACAAAAGTTTGATAGAGTTTTCGCACTGCACTGAATCATAGAATTAGAATAATTAAAGTTACATTATGGGAGATAAGATAAAGAGATGGCAGTTCTCACTATAATAGTTAAAAACTAGATAGTGTAAAGGTAATTTGCTGAAAATTTCAGTCAAATTTGTCCACTATTAGCAGAGAAATATTCACATAGCCTCGGTCATCATTACTCAAATCATTAATATAAACAGCATAGTCTCGATTATCCACTTGATTGATTTAATTATCAACGGCCATTGAGCGGCATATAGGAATTCAATCTGCCAACATCGAAGGCTAGCCTTGACTTTAAGAGTTTATTATGGTGTGGATATGTTAATTAATGTCTAATTGATTATTTAGATAACATCTCAGGCCTAAAGAAAGACCTGTAATAAGCAGATTTTGCTCTAGCATAATGCTATTTTAACATTCTAGATCTATGACGGATTGGCTTGAAAACATGCCGAGGATTTCCGATTCGATATTTGGCAGGCTGGGTGCTCGAGACAATGATCTGTCTGCAAAGGCGGTGGGTCGTTTGATGATGATTGCTCAGCTCACTGTCAGTGCTGGTTTCTACGCGTACTTTGGAATCTAGTACAGATCTACGAGTCGTTGTTGGGTTATGTCTGCAGAGATGATATTAAAATTAAGCATTGAAACGGTTATAATGTAGCACAGTTGTAAGAAGGAATACATTTAATTCTCTAATGTGATATGTCCTCTTTATTCTGAATGTTTGAATGTATCGTTTGCTTTGCACTGGACATTTCAGTTCGGGGTCTATTTTTTTAGTCCAGTCTCCAAGTCCAAGTCCAATGAGTGAATGGATGAATTGAATATTGAATGTCAATGACATTCACATTGACATGTGAGAAAGAATGAATGGCAATGGAATGGATAGGCTAACAGTAAATAAGTATAGATAGTGCCTAATAATAGACCCACTGGAATGACAGCATATGATAGGATCTACATATCATATTGTCATTCGAATAGGCCAAAACCTTGTTTCGGTCTGAGTAGTGAGTATGCTGAAATTAAAATTAAAATACTTTATATTATAAAAATAACAGTCAAGTGGGTGATTCTATATTTCAGGATATTATTTTGACTGTACTGTAGGCTACCGAGAAGCTGTTTGACTTCAGCTGTATACACAGACAATCCATTAATAATATTATTGATGGAGGCATTTCTTCGCAACCAAATTCTGAATGTTTGTAGAGTTCCTAATCGACAAGCTGTTTTAGCTGGTCCAAAAGAAATGCCAAAACATCCACGAAGTGAACGGGTCAGCATTGACGGTGACATTTTAAGGTAACAATGCTGACAAAATAGATAATCTGAATAGATAAACTGTAACACAAAATGTGCTGAAAAGAATGATTAACTGTGTGTAGTGTTGTGATCTCAATATGTATATATTTACACCAACTCTCATAAATTATTCTGAACTTGCTCTGGTGAAAGACCTACAAAGTTGTTAATAAAAAGTTGGTCAGTTTTATTAAGAATAAAAGCAATGTTAACTGAATATATCATGCTTCATACTAGTTTATGTCAATCTTTATACAGTTACCAAGCTAATGATGAAAATAATATTGGTGTATATATAGCTCCTGCACCTTTAACACCACAGGACAATTATTTTGAAGTGGAGATACTGGATTCTGGAATACAATCTGGTGCACCAATATGTAAGATACTGTTATTTATATTATAGTTGTTGTAACCCTCTTGGACCCCACACCAGTTGGCATGATAAAAGCAGCTGATTGTCATTTGAAGTTGTTTGAGAGCCTAACACTAACAGTGTCATTTGAAGTTGTCTGAGAGCCTAACAGTTGCTTGGTGATTAAGATGTTGGCTTGCTTTTGGATCCCGGTGATGGCTGAGAAAGTTCATAGGAATTTTCCTGTGTGGTTCAACCTTGTCGGTGGTGCAGAATTCAATATAAATAAGAGTTGGCTGTACATGGCTGCCGACCAGACAAAATTTCCCTCATAGCAAATTGGATGGTGTATGGCCATCTTCATTACCACAGTCGCAGCAGGACAGTAGGTCGCTAAACCCCATTTCATTTAAAGTTTTGGGCCAATTTAAAGATTATTGAACATTTGATTAAGGAAACAAAATCAAAATGTCAGTGCAGTTAGATTGATACAGTCAGATTAGAAATAGGTCCATCAAAAGAGTTTTGTGAAGATTATACCAGGTGCTGCCTTGTTTTGACATATGCTGGTTATAACAATTAACCGATATTATAGCTTTTGTAAGAGAGTTTAATACAAAGCTACAAAATCATAATCAAAAGCTTTCTCTACAACACAGAGCATGTGTTTTGGACTTAATATTACAAACATTGAAAAATTGTACGGATTATTTCTATGAACATTGTTGTGTTTCTTTTTTTTTTTTGTAAATAGTAAAAAAAAAGGAATTGTGAAGAAATGCATTATGTTAACTGATTTGAATTTTTGAATTGACTTCACTATAGTCTGGTTTTTTTTTATCTGTATTGCAACTAAGATTCTATTTCTTATTCTGATATAGACATGACACCATATCACAAAAAAACATGAAAAATGAATTTGATTTGCAAGTTTCCATGCATTTTGAAAAATGAACGACCACAAAAATTTATTTTGAGTGTAAAAAGCCTCATGTGGACATTTTGTAATGGTATCAGCTATGAATATTGACAAATCTAGAAAAGTTACAACTTATCTTTGAATTAAATTTTTGCTAACTGTTTTAGCATTACAATGTTACATTGGGATTTTTTTTAACGTGGCATTTCAGGTATCGGACTGGCACCATATAAATATAGTTTAGATGATTTACCTGGAACAAGATATTTTTCAATTGGTTTTCACGCGGAAGATGGAAAGTGAGTATCAGAAGATAATTTCTGTTTTCTGGAAATGTAGCAGTCTATGTATCATTTTGGCATGAAAGTTAACAAGCCATGTCGCACTACAGTGTAGACTATATTGCAACTTTCTCTGACATATGTTATATATTGTCATTGCTTATAGTCACCAATGAAATTCTGCCTCATATTGATTACTGACACTAAATATACTAATTATTAACATGAAAAAAAAGACAATAAATTAATTGTGAAATTGTTGTTATTTCATTTAGAATACACAAGTCTCGTGAAGTTGGTAATCCATTTGGTCCTAAATGCGGTGTTGGTGATAGAATAGGCTGTGGTATAAAATTTGAAAAATTAGAAGGTTGTGCTGAACAACCTAAAATTGTTAAAGTTTTTTTTACAAGAAATGGCAAAGAGGTAAGTACTGTATTTGAACGTCAACAGGTTTTAACAGCACCTATAAATAAATCATTCACATTTGTCTGTCAAGAAATGAGGGAAAATGTTAAGGTACCATTCTTTATCCTTGTACATGTACCTTGAGTGTGATTCCAGCACTTTAGAATCTCTTTAAAACTACAGTATTGTGAAATTGAATCTCTAATATAAATACCAGTCCAAAAATGGTTCAATTTTGTTCAGTATTACAAAGATATGAAGAAATGAAAATTCCATGGATCCATGCTGCTCCCTGTGTAACAAACCCACCATGAACCAAATTGATGGGCCGGTTTTGAATCTAATGGAATCCAAGCAAAGTTATGATGTAATATTGGTAATGATCAATCTGAGTACATATCAGCATTGATTATATTTTCAAAAAAATGCAATCGTGCATCATTACTTGTTGCCAGCTGGCATAAAAAATGTTGAGTTATTGATGATAAAACAAGGAGCTGCGGTGGCTCAAAGAGTAAGATGTTGGGTTGCTAACCTTGAGGTCCTGTGTTGGGTACCTGTATTGATCAGGATTTACATTGTGATTCCTCCTTGTTGTGCATGGTAGAACAAAGTGAAACAAGGGCCATAACTCTAGAAGTAATTATTGTAAATTTCTGAAATTCAATAAGCTTTGTGGTTTCACAAATCTGAATGATGCATATAAATTTCATACAGATCAGATGATAAAATTATTGAATTTTGAATTTAATTTGGCTTTATATGATTATTTGCATTAGATTGGAACTGTAGCATTTCCGTATTTACCTGGTGGATTTCATCCTGCTGTTGGTTTTGATAGTGAAGGTGAAGTCAAACTGTCATTAGATGCTGAATGGTATAGAGATGACATAATGTTAATGGCTGTTGACTGTAGTGAAGATGAATGGTCTAGATTACATGATGTTAGATTAAATGGTGTGGTATGTAATTTGTAATAGTAATGTAATATAACTTCTATAGAGCAACCAAGATGCAACCGTTTGTTGGTGCTATTACAGTTTGTTTCACACCATCTTCAACAGAAGGCTTGATCTCGCCTTAACTACGTACATCTTATCAAGCCCATCACGTAATACCCCGCATATTTCGGCACTAAGTTTGATTGGGTAACAAGCCCAGCTTGGGAGCCAATCGGTTCCTTTGGTGAAAATATCGGAGAATTATTGGAACACATGCATAGCAAAGAGACTTGCCACTGCCTGTTTTGTGCAAATAAACACATCTTTAGTAGGGGTGATGATTTTTTGTTTCAGAAAATTGTAAATTCCGTTTTAAATGTTTTAAATTCTGTTATTTTCCGTTTCAAAGCTGACCATATTCCGTTTTTTCTGGATAAAATGCTATTTCATAAATAAACGAATAAAACATTTCAAAATATAAAACTGTCCATTTTAAACTAATGACATAATGATAACAAATTATGAATTGTGAATGACTTTTATTTTTGATTCAAATAATTGTCCATGACTCGCTGTTCTTCCATTTTAACACATTATATTTAGGCCTACTGGTAATTAGTCAAACGGAACGAAAAGTTAATTTTGAAATTCACATCCTTCCACGTGACCATTGCCTGCCTAGCGAAGACGTCATTTTTGTGCCGGCCAACCGCTGACTTTTTTGTGTAGCTTGATGCTTTTTGGAATTAATGTGGTCTTTAATTTTATCAACGCGTCAGAAATCTACGCTGTGACAATCTTCATAAAAGTCTGCAGGGAATTGCCGCGCCCTGTTGGCGGCAGAAAGGCTTATAACCCTGTGGGCGCGTTTCATTTTTTAAGCAGACGACGCCATTATGATTTCGCTCGACTGCTTGTTGTAGTCGCGATGTATCCAGACAAGCTTCGTAATTTCTACGGGAATAAAGGCTGGATGCACTAGACTACAATATATTTGTGATATCACGTGGTTAAAGCGGATAAACACGAGCCACGAACCCAGCAATAAAAAAGAAGCATAAATGAAACGATTTTTACTTTTATAAAATTACTATATAAAGACATAAGAAAGAAATAGGTAGATATCATTATTGAATTCAACTACTAAACAGTAATTGTATTACGAGGGATAAATGGATTCGGAAGACAGGTTTTCATCTCGAGTAAATATCATGTTACAAAATGATGAAATGAAAGTAGCCTATACTAAATACTGAAAGTAATAAAACCACGCGATATCGTTCAATTTTTTCATGAATAGAAAGTCGAAATACTTGGATAAATACAAAGTTTTGTTGAGATTTTATTTAATATCAGAAAAAAATCGGCTTTTCCGTATTTTTCCGTGTGTGATTTCAAATTCTGTTTTGAGTGCCGAATTCCGCGGAAAATCATCACCCCTACTTTGGTTCCTAAAACTGCTTTAATTGCTTTGGGGAGAGGGGGGGGGTGTCCGTGAGTTTCTCAGATTGGACAATGCTAATTAATTAGTCACGTGTAAACACAACGGGTGTAAAAGTTCGGGAATTGTTGAGTATTGAAGCAACGGTTAGATGTTTGTAAAACTCTTGGACGTTGCTTAAGGAACATGGTTTCACACATGCTAACACTAACACATTTATCAAACAACAAATGCTACATGCATCAACAAATGTGCACACTCCAGAGGTTCCAATTTTCATCAAATTTTGATGAAATTTGAAATGCATGTTTATAACCCAAAGGTCTTGGATCCTTCCAATATTCGCACATATTGGATTGTAACTTCCTGAAATATGGCCCCTGATTGTATGAAAAACCAATGTTGTGGACCCTCTAGTGTTCTAGACTTCACAATTATTATCCGATTTAAAAAACTTTTGAATATAATAATTATAATAATACTTTATTCAGTGATACAAGGTCAAAGACCCATCTTACATAGAATGGCTGCCCCTTCTTCGCAAGTAGTGTAAACATAGTATATCAAGGTTGTTGACCCACTAGAGGTCACAATTTTGATCCAATTTTGATGAAACTTGAAATACATGGTTGTAAACCAAAGATCTTGGTTCCTGCCAATATTTGTGCATATTGTACTGTAATGCCCTGGATTATGGCCCTTGTTTTCTGCCCATCTCTGTAAAATGTGGCCGTCTCTTGCATGGTAACCGCTGGTTAGAACATAAATCTCTCCCGTCGCTACAATTGATAACCCATCTTTGGCTCTTTTTTTGTCACTGATTTTATTTAATTTGGATTTAAATGAGATTAATTTCTATGATATAGATTCAAGTATTGAATTGTGTTCATCTGACAGTATGTTTTATTAGTGATGAGACAAGCTAAATAAACTGTATGATATAATGTGTATTTTGGAAGATTTAATGGAAGTCACATTATATATTAATTATATATTTAAGGTTATTGAGTATGCTGGTCGGGGTAAAAGTATATTGGATGTTGGCTTGGCTCAGGCTAAGTCCCCACTTGATACAACGTTTCATTATTTTGAAATTGAGATAGTTGATCCAGGGGAGAATTGTTATATAGCTATAGGTGTAGCAAGACAGGTTATTATTAATTTTTCAATAAAATTCTTCCATAGACATGTGCAATATTAAATCTCAAATCGGTGAAAAAATTTAAAATTGACATAGGGATAGATCCCATATCAGACCCAAAGAGTTTAGGATGGCCCCAGACTTAATGATCCTTTTGATTGTTTGAAAACAAAAAAATGAACAGATATATTTTTGACATTTATTTTACATGAAGATAAATTTGGGCAGTTATATGATTATAAAAAGTTAAAAATAAAAACTTCATGCATAGTGTTATAGTGGAAATTCCTGTAACTTATACACTGGGTAACAAACGAAAAATGATTTATTTTATTAGGTTTTTGAATTAAATTTCACAGAAGACTGATGAAACAAACGGTATAGTCCGCCTGTCAGCTCCATAAGTAGTTGAACCAGATTGACAGGAAATGGGAAGACTTGGGTTCCATCTGTCAGACATTATTGCTTCACTTCTCAAAATTGTCGTAAATAGAAGTAGAATATAATGATTATATTTTTGCTTTTATTTGATTGACTTTATTATTTAATGTATAAAAATGAATTTTATTTATGAGCAATTTATTGTTTTTGTAGAATTACCCTCCATATCGTCATCCTGGTTGGAATAAGGGTTCTATAGCTTATCATGCAGGTAATATTCACACTTTTCTAATATAACAAGAATCCGTCAGTCATTCACTTCTGATCGTCTCTTTTACCTTATAATTACATTTTTAAGTACTGGTAAATGACTTCAGTATACCATGTAGTCTTGTACTTGGCAACAACCAAAGGCAAAAAAAGTAGGACTTAAAACCACAATTCATTTCATATGTGAACACTTGAAGTTAAAAATTATTCATTTTAATCTCTATAAATTGCTTTTGCAAATCTGTGAATTAAAGTTATTTGCAATTCTTATAAACATGTCTTTTTTTTGTGTGTGAATTTCAGATGATGGTAAAATATTTTTAGGTTCAGGAGTTGGGGATCCATTTGGACCAAAATGTCATAAGGGTAAGCAAAGTTCAACATAAATTCATAATTAAGTTGATTATAATCTGAGTAAAAAGTTATTTTCTACCAATAGGCAAAAAACGTGACGCTAAATATATTATGTCAGTTACCTTGTATCATCATTATTTCCCAGATTCGTGAAATGAAGAAGAGAATTTTCATATACTGCAGAAAGTACAGACTTCTATTTAATTTAGATGGATTGAAAACAGAAAGAAAGAGATAATTGTTTGCCCTCATGGAAATTAACCATCTTATACAACTTTCGTTTAAAATTATAGTGGTGTGGTACAGTATCTGACCTGTGACTATACTTTAATAAAATATAATTTATTGTGATATATTGCAGGCGATATAATGGGTTGTGGTATATTATTTCCGGCTGATTATGATAGTGAGTTGGATAGTGAACTGTCTCCAGATGACCCTGATGATGAAATTCCCAACTGTAACGAAGACGAACTTTGCCCAGATTCTGATAACGATGACGAGGAGGAACCTTGGGAAAAATCAAACAATGAATCTGGTACTCATGTTCAGGTAATTAGATTATATTGTGAACAAAGCATGCCAATAATATCTGACTGTTAAGATACATGTGTATTACCATGTTTTACTAATTCTGATCAGTATTCTAAATCAATAAAGGATATTACAGATCATTGAACTTAACTAATCAATAAACTAATCTATAACAGACTATTGAACACCACTTATCAATAAATAATCTATTGAACTTCATAACAAACAAATAAATGATATTACAGACTATGAACTTATCTAAGACCCTTATGACCATTGTTTTAATTTGTTGAATGTTGTGAACTCTTTAACGACAAAAGTTATCATACGATCTGTATTAAATGTATTATGCATAATTTAGATTAGTTATACAAAGAATCTTAATGAATTTCAGCTATTTCCAATCATAGCTTCTAGAGTTATTGCCTTTGTTTAATTGAATTATTAATTGCCATAGAAAATCAAATCCATCTGATAATCTAGAGAGTTAATTATGGGCTTATCAAGTAAATGAAAGTCTAATGATTTATGTAACATTTGAGGCCAAACGAAAGATCTGCATTAGGCAGCTTTAGCTCTTGCATAATGCATCATTAATAAAGACACAATTTGTTTAGATTCTCTCAAACTTAGAAACATTAATTTAAAGAAGTAACTTGTTTGGATATTTTCAAACTTAAAAACCTTAATTATATTTTCAATTTTACAGGTATTTTTTACTCACAATGGAAAACTTATAGGTAAACGACTAACTACAATACCAAAAGGTGGCTTCTACCCTACTATTGGTATGCTGAGTTCATGTGAACGAGTAAGAGTTGATCTGCGACCTTTAACAGGGTAATGCTCCCATTAAGTCACAAAAACATTATTTTTAAAAAGAAATATTATTGTCTTTGTTAATGCCTTTTTGAAATATCTTTCTTGTTTTTCTCTTTTGTTGAAATGTATTTTTCAATTTAACTAATATTATGACTGTTAATGACACATAGATTGTGCCCAAAACTTTACTTCAGTTATTTTAATATATTATTCATTATTATAAATCTTAGTTTATTTTCATCCATTACCTGGGATGATATATGGTTGTGAGGAATCATACATTCTATTTGAAAAATTGTGACGTTGTGACAATTTATAGTTTATGTTGAAAAAGTTTTAGGTAAGCAATTTATCTATGTCTATAAACTCTTGATTGTCACCTCAACTATATTCTTGAATGTGCCTATCATCAACACCCCTATGTAAATTAAGAGTTGTCTTGAACTTATACTTCTAGCTTGAGAAGGAAATCATTGCATGTTATTCAACTGTTTAATGTATGTAATATGTATGTAATATTTATAAGGAAAACCATGGACTGAAATGTATAATAGAAATATATGTATGATAAACTAATTCATGTATGAGTATAAATAGTTTAAACTATTTGTGTATGAGTTAAGGGAAGGGGAACTAAGGATGTTAGTTTTATTTATTATGTTTGTAATATTTATAATATGAGGTATTGCAATATCAATCTGATTTAAATACAGAATATAGTAAACTAATTTCATACAGTTATTTCGGATGTTATTTGAAGTAAGTTTAAAAGTATTTTTATTTCTTAAATGCCCATTTAACTGTACAGACATTTTTCAATAATTTAGACGATCATCCTACAGTGTATTGTAATACAAGATAAATAACTGTCCAAATTATTAAAAATTAAAACTAATAATGACATCTACTTTGTATTAGCTTTTAGAAATATTCTAGGTAGCAGGTACCTGTGTTAACGACGTCATCAATACAACTTATTACCAGCTCTTTAAATATGGCATACCAGCAAATGTGTTGAAATTAACAATTAACAGTTTTGTTTCAACCCCTTTCAATTGAAACCTAGTATATTCTGTCATTCTGTCAGTGATGTCATTAACAAAATCTTTAAAGGGGAAGACCAACGAATTTCAACAAGGCTTCCATAAATCTTAAATGTATATTGTTAAATAATCCCCTCTGTAACAAAAGCATAAAAATTTTTGTAAGCGAGAAATTGATTTTTATTAAAACCGGAAGTGACATAGTTGGTTCAACACGCTCACTGGGCTCTATAGTAAGCATACAGATTTGGCGTAAGTTTACTGCTGTGTTGTGTGCACTCATCATCCTTTGACCAAAGATCTGGAAAGGTTTAAAAAAAATAATTTGAATAGTTGTTTTTGAAGTAAGTGAACCATAGCTGTTGAAAAATAAGTATTGTCAAACAGAACCATAGCTGTTGAAAAATAAGTATTGTCAAACAGGAAATGAATATTATACGTAAATATACCCAGTCGCTGGTCACATTAACTTCAATACATACATCAATTGTCTCTATCCAAAATAAAGTTCAGAGTACATCAGTGGTATTGTCAAACATAACACCACTCAACACAATCCTGTGCGAACTCAATGGTAATTAATCAAATAATAAGCTAATCAGTGTCGTTAACAGCATGATAATGATGTCATATTGATTGCTTCTTACAAGAAACCACCAATTTTAGACAATATTAAGTTTTAGATAGGTTTGTTAAAGATGCATTATGTAAGATTTAAATAAAGAGGTGGCTGTTCTTAGAATAATAGTTTAGAAATTGATAATAAAAATAAATATATCAAAAATATCAGTTAAATTTCTTTATTCTTAGCAAATTTTTGGAGTGTAAGATAGTGTCGATTGCCAAGTACCATTTCTACGATAATGAAAAAATAGCTAAATCATCCATTTTAACGTTGATAAATGGCTTTGATTTTTAATCCATTCAATAGCATTGCCATCTGATGTTTAAGAGAGCTGATTATGGGCTTGTTGTGGATAAATTCTTTATAATAATTTATATAAAACTTTAACCCAAACAAAAGAAGCTATATATGCAGTAGACAGATTTAGTTCTTACATAATGCCTCTAACACATTTTGTCATACAGTATATTGTGTATTATGATCAGATTATTTTAATTTTTATGTAGCTAATAGTTTCATTGAATTCTTGCATATTTTTACCCTTGTCTTTCATAATGGCAGCTTTAGAATGTTCACAAATTCTATTGAAACCTTGGATTTCAATCATGTAATGCTTTGATTAATATTTATTTAAAACAGTTTGAATTTGATTGACAACTTTAATGTGAACAGTTTCAGATTTTCTGTGTATTAGTTGATTGATGTAAAAACTACCATGCTTTGAAAATGATAGATATTTTTAACTATTATCGTGCATTGTTGGTGTCAACCAATGTGATAGAACTGGTTAAGTTTTGCATGTAAAAGATCACTTGGCAGTCTGAATTGCGTATGCCCGTCTTCATTAGCCCAGTCATGGCTTTCTTTTATTTGCATCACTTCCGGATTTATTATTCAAATAAAAATCAACCATGACCAAGAATATGTATGTTATTGTTAAAAATTATATATCGAATGTGGTTAAATGGTTCTATGAAATATGTTAAATTGGTAAACACCAACATTGTTGTTTACTTTAGGTATAAAGTGCATAATAACAAATAATAAATAAAACATTAAATACTTTGTTATTGAATATGACAAAAGTTGGACATTGATAGAACTCCCCCCGATCCTATGAACTGAATTAGATGTAAAATGTAGATAAATAAATAATAAATGTTTATTTTTGATATGATAATCTGTTGGCCATATACAAATTTTATCAGTAGATAACTCAAAACAGTCCAGTTGTTGTGTTTATAAAATGTTTACAATTTAAAATAGATAGATATATTTTGTCTATAGTTAAACAGATTTGTGTTCCCATATATTAAGGTATCGGGTATTAAAGAGGTTTGTTTATCTCTCAACGTTATTGTTATTAAACAACAATCAAAATGACCATGCAAAAAAATGTTGCATGACCATGAATGATTGTGTGGAAATAGCTTAATTTAACGCCGGCTTCCCCCGAGGTGATATCAAAGACAAGCATCTTTTATTTTTGACAATGCCAATGCTGATGTTGAACCCCAAAGATATTTTTTGGAATGGATATGTTTCTTGGTTGCCAAATTAATTTGAGATTTTTTTTTTCACTTAGCATCTTAAATTTTAGGTCATATTCTTAATTTTTAAAAAGTTGGTCTTTCTTACGATATTTCATTTACCACATTTTTGAGCTGTGAATAAAGTTAATAATTATTTCGTGTATTGTATATATAGGAGAATGCCATTTTTGATTTAGAGTGCCTTATATATACTGTACTCATTTATGTTTGTAAATACAAATATTGTTGAGAGCATCACTCTTTATTTGAATTTTGTTAAAGACTTTATTATAATGAATTGTTTACCAAGTTATGTTTATAGTAGTAGACATAGAAAAATGTTATATAAATTTGTTTTTATTTTGTTAAAATTTTTATTAAGAAAATAAAATTGAAAAAAAAAAAAATGTAACAAATATAGAGTGACAACAACTATTATTTTTTAAGAAACAAAATTTACAGCCAAAATGAATAAACTTAAGCATGTTGGCTGTGCATTTAAGAAAATTTATATGGCTGGTGATTCACAAAATCTTAAACAACAATATTTTTTTTTGTTAATTAACAGCAAAATTTGTTCTTGTTTTTAAAATATTTCAGTTTAATTCTTTGGTGAATAATGTTCTTGGAAAAAAGAACTTGGTATTCAAAATTTATGAAAAATAATGAATAATGTATTTCATGGAAGATTTATTTGGATTTATTTGATAAAACTGAAAATATAGACAGATTGATATTTATTATAAGTTTTAAACCACTTCCATTGATTTTATTTTAGACATCTGCTTATGTACATGAGCTAAATAGTCAAAAAAATCATCCCGGTTATTTATAATTTGTTTGATATGACAGCATATTCTATTGAGGTAGAATTATGTAAGAACTACATGGTATTAAGAGCAATGCTGGATCGAAACATTCATAATAATTTAAATTTTTATCATGTGTGCTGTAACAAGTTTTGTCGTTTCATTTCATTTTGTTAATTATTGTACATATGTCATGTATAAATTAATTCATCATCATCATATTTGTTGTTGTTTGTTAGATTCCAACTAATGGAGGATGTTAAAGTCATCTAGTTGAGAACTTTTACAGCCAACATGGAAATGTGGAGTTTATTGCTATCGCCCCTGTCCGTCTGTTTTCCAACTTTGTTGCATCCAAAGTTATCTGCCAATCTGTATGAAAATTATGTGTCATTTAAATTAGTAAAAAAAAGAATCCTATTGAATTCCAGCAATTTCCATTAATTGCTTTTAGAGTTATGTCCCTTGTTTCACTTTGTTGGACTTTTGAAATCTTTAATATCAAAAAGTGTAGCTGATCTGTTTGGAATTTCAGCAATTTCCCTTTTTTTATGGCTAGAGTTATGGCCCTTGTTTCACTTTATTGAACCGTGGCGGTGCTCGATTCACAGTCCAGAACGTCCCGAATCGACAGAATTACAATCTAGTAACGCGGAATTCAGTCCTGTCACAGTTCTGCCAGTCCCGAAAGCTGAGGTGGAGTGAGTAGAATCGTGACGTATTCCTAGGTAAAAAATATGTTTCAGCAGTCATGATTGGTTGGGATACTTTTTATACAGTCGACGCATGCGCTGTAATCCGAAATTCTCCTTTTCACTCGATTGACACCAGTTTTGGAATTCAATTCCGGAACTGTCAATCGAGTATCCCCCTTGTGAATGCTCGATTGATGAAAGATATCATAAAACAAAAATTTTAACCTGATCTGTCTGAAAATATCTTGTAAATGCCCCGAATTTTAAAAAAAATAAATATGTAGCAACCCATGTCCGACCGCATGGATGATTCAGCTGCTATTGGTGCATGTGTCATTGCCTGACAACCTATATTTAAATATATAGTTTGCCAGGCAATGAAAATTGTCCAAACATTTAGATTTTTGTCAAAAGAGAGAGAAATGGAGGTTAATGTCCACTGTCCACAAACTAGGTCATTTTGTGACTAGACATGGATCATTTTTATTTGAATAATTCGCTGGCACATAGTGGCTTTAACAGTGGGAGGAAACCGAGGCCAAAGACATGGTATCAGCCTGCCAAGCCTATCAGTAAATCTGGATTATGACAAAACCATTATGGGCATTATGGGAGATCAGATAAAGTACAGATAGTTCTTACTATAATAGTTAAGAAATAGATAGCGTAAATAGAATATGCTGAAAATTTCAGTGAAATTGCTCCACTCTGAACCGAGATATTAGCTAGTCTCGTTCATCATTACTAAAGTCAGTACAAAGTCTCATCCAATCAAGAGTGGATTTTGGTCTGAATGAGTTATTAATAATTTAGCTAACAGTTCAGGCCTAAAGAAAGACTTGCAATAGACAGATTTAGCTCTTGCTTAATGTAGGTTTAAATAGTTGTATATGGTCATATTCCCTCATTTGGCCACCCATAATTAGTGTCATCTAATGTTCCTGGTGAATGATGGTGAAAGATAAATGTTTGTCAGGCTCAACTAACTACTGATAAATCTGAAGAAAAGACACTGGTAAGAGCCAAGAGGACAATCTGTTGATTTCTAACATTTTTATACGCCCACATTTTCATGTGGACGTATATTGTTGTCGCCCCTGTTCGTCCGTCCGTCCACAATTGTTTGTGAACAGTCTACAGGTCACAATTTTTATCCGATTTCAATGAAACTTAAAACATAGGTTTATCACCCTAACATCTCGGTTCCTTTCGATATTGGCATGTATCGGACTGTAACTTCATGGGTTATGGCCCCTGATTGTACAAAAAATCACGTTTTTTAGCTTGTGAACAGTTTAGAGGTCACAATTTTGAACCGATTTGGATGAAACTTGAAATGCATGTTTATAACCCTAAGATCTTGGTTCCTTTCGATATTTGCGCCAATCGGATCGTAACTTCCTGAATTATGGCCCCTGATTGTCCGAAAAATCGCCCTTTTTAGCTTGTGGTCCCTCTGGAGGTCAAAATTGTTATCCGATTTAAAAAAACGTTTGATTATATCACCGTTCCATGGTTATGAAGATTTAGTATGAATTTTGAGAAAATCGGACCAAAACTGACGGACAAAATGGCCGCCGTTTGTACGCGAATATTGTGAAAATATGTTACATAAAGGTTGTGGACCTTATAGAGGTCACAATTTTGAACCGATTTGGATGAAACTTGAAATGCATGTTTATAACCCAAAGATCTTGATTCCTTCTGATATTTGCGCCAATCGGATCGTAACTTCCTGAATTATGGCCCCTGATTGTCCGAAAAATTGCCCTTTTTAGCTTGTGGTCCCTCTGGAGGTCAAAATTGTTATCCGATTTAAAAAAACGTTTGATTATATCACCGTTCCATGGTTATGAAGATTTAGTATGAATTTTGAGAAAATCGGACCAAAATTGACGGACAAAATGGCCGCCGTTTGTACGCGAATATTGTGAAAATATGTTACATAAAGGTTGTGGACCTTATAGAGGTCACAATTTTGAACCGATTTGGATGAAACTTGACATGTATGTTTATAACCCAAAGATCTTGGTTCCTTTCGATATTTGCGCCCATTGGATCATAACTTCCTGAATTATGTCCCCGGATTGTCCGAAAAATCGCTTTTGTTCGCTTTTGGTCCCTCTGGAGGTCAAAATTATTATCCGATTTAAAAAAACGTTTGACTATATCACCGTTACATGGTAATGAAGAGAGAGTTTGAATTACGTGAAAACCAGAGTAGAATTGACGGACAAAATGGCCGCTGTTTGTACACGAATAGTGTGAAAATATGTTATATCAAGGTTGTGGACCCTATAGAGGTCACAATTTTGAATCGATATCGATGAAACTTGACAGGTATGTTTTAAACCCAAAGATCTTGGTTCCTTTCGATATTTGCGCCCATCGGGTCATTACTTCCTGAATTATGTCCCCTGATTGTACGAAAAATCACCCTTTTTAGCTTGTGGTGCCTCTGGAGGTCACAATTATTATATGATTTAAAAAAAAACGTTTGATTATAAAAGCCAAACAAATTCTAATGATTTTCTGATAATTCCTTAATATGCGACAATTCTTGTTGACTGCCCGGACGATTCGGCTGCTGTGTGGGCGTATGTTTCGTTGCCTGGCAACCTATTTTTTAGTAGTTTATTACTTTAAGTATAATAAAGTCGAACAATTGTGTAAAATATTAATACGTTGTTTAACAATTTGTAATAATCATTTATATATTTAAGATGTAACTCGAAATACCATGTATAATATAAACATCTTTCATACAAAGCAATATATTTACAAATCATAGTCACTTAACAACACAATTACAGGTATCCTTTACAATCACAGAAATACCACACGATATGAATGAATGAAATGGGGTTTAGCATCCTACTTTTCTGCTTTAACTGAGCTAATTAAGATAGACAGCAATCAAATTTCAACTGTCTAGATTATTTTATGTGCATGCAAAGAGCTAAATCGTCTCATCTGAACAATTAGACTCACCTCATCCTGCACTCAAATGGGAAAACCATGCCGGTAAATCCCGTGTAATTTTCTCCAACACTGGAATTAAACCTGGGACCTGGTTAGCAAGCCAGTGCCTTACTGAGCCACGGCGACTCCCACAAAAGAATATTGATGAACTACAAACAAGCCGAGATGAAGCAGGAAAGACGGGCATTAAAACCCCTTTGTACAATCATGTACTATAACATTAAAATATAGAGGGAAATCTTGATTAAACATAATATGATGAGATAACAGTCTACTATTTACAGCAACTTGTTGACCTTTTACTGTGACAACAAGAAAATATGGGCTAACAGGCATCAGAGAAAATACAGTTAGCATAATATAACAAACACACTTTCTAACATATCATCAACGATTCTAAGGACAGTAATATAAGAATGGAAATGATTTTTGGAACGGGTATCTGCATTCATATATACATGATGGCAAGAAAGTCAAAATGAGAACCAAGTAATCATTAGAAATACAGCATGATGAAAATGATATAATATAACGGTTACTTCATTTGACTGGAATATTTAAACGTGGTAATAAATACCTTACTTTAAAGAACATATATAAAAACGAAATTTAAACTATAAAAAATGAAAAGAAATAGAAGTTCTGGTGCAACGTTGAACATTATACAATTGCTGGCAGTAGCTATATATTTTACATGGTCTAATCTCTTTGGAATCATGGAAGTAATTGTTGATAAGCTAAATACCCTGCTTGCTGATATGCTTTGGCAGCTTTGACGATATCGTGAGCTTGGACAATACCTCGTCCTACTATAATAATATCACTACCTCTACGACCTATGACCTCATCTGGTGTTAAATATTGTTGTCCTAAACTATCTTTACCACATTCTAATTTAACACCTGTAAATATAATATTATTTATTATAACACAACATTATTCAAACAGTGAAATTAATGTGTGAATCATTATCAAATTTTCAACAAATCAGCATTTTGGAACATCGAGGAGACTTTTAAATGGTTTCTTTTTATGCAGCCTGTTAAAACCATTCTGTATGGACAAATCCAAAAATTTCTCTATCACGACCTTGCATTTTTCCTGGAGATCTAGAGTTTCTCAGGATTTTTCAGTGTGTTTTCATCTTGTCAATTGGAAGAGATTAAAAATTGACGTTCGTGTGTACATAAATGATTCCATGACAATTCAATTTTGATGAAGAGTATGCATAAATGCTGTTTTTGAGAAAAAGTTCCCACATCAAACTTTTGGTGTGGAAAAGTAGGATATTAAACCCCATTTTGTTTTAGTCATTTCCTCTCAAAAAGACAGTACATAAAAATATTCATTATAAACATAAAGAGAGTTATGAAAACATACCTGGTGTCATATGTACCAATGTAGGATCATCACATAATTTTTTCTGACTTATAAAACCAACAACAAAATCTCTATTTTCTTCTGCCATTTTAATTGTGGCTACAAAATATATAAAATTCCAATTGTAAAAAAGATCATAAACTACATTTGTCTCACCAATCTGTTTCACAGAGAATTACTTATGAATTATCTCTGTAACAGATGACTGTCCACAACACGTGCGTTGACTGCACACGGCATTAGTCATTGGCTGAACGGCTCGTGCAATGTTTACTTAACACCTAACTATTTCGGGCAAAATGATGCATTTTACTCATTTTAATATCCATTTACACTAAATAGGAAATATTTTTTAACTACAAATACTTCAAACGTCTTTAATTATTTTTCTTTTACCTCAAAAAAATGTTTGAGAATTTAATTTGTTGGAGTAAAAAAGTTAATATGCCGTACTCATTAAGCCTCGTCGATGTCATGCCTATCAGTGATTGTAGTGGCCAAGCGAATATTCACTGCGGGATCAGTTTGGTGTCTCACAGTGAAGTTACATTTACTCTACTAATTATACACTGGACGAACAGGGCAGAAATCAGATCCATAGCAGACTTATCTATCTTAAATGAGTTTTTAATTAATGTGACCTACTAATTCTAGCCACAGTGGCTCAGTGGGTAGGGTGCTGGCTCATTTCGTGACTCAATACCATGATGAAGTGAGAATAAACATAATATAGTTACAAATATACATGTATTGAAAATTTCAGTCAAATTACTATATTCTGTACCAAGTTCTGATTGATTTTTTGAAGTTTTGACAAAATGAGTGTAGATCTTTTATTATCATAGAAACGGTACTCGACAATTGAGATTATTTACCTTATTGTTGAACCCTTAAATGGTTTGCAGTGTTCTAATAAACTTAAAATTGGAGTCATATGATGGCTGGCCATGTCAGTAGGTGATGAAATAATAATTTATATAACATTTGAAGCCAGAAAAAAGACCTCAATAGGCAGATTTAGTTTTTACAGGGTTGATACTATCAACACTTCTGTAGCACTAATTGCACAATTAAAGTATGCTCTTATAAGATTGCTTTTTTTTTCCAATTCCAAAGTAAACTGACTGTCAAAAAGGGGATATAAACTACAAATATGAGCCAGATGGATGTTAAAAAAATAATTAAATTTCAAGACCGACCTACAGTATAGTCACCAGTTGCTAGGTTACCCAAAGAACTCATCTCAGCTATTAATAGACATGCTCTGTCTTTTACTAATCCAACCTACAAAAAGAAATTTACTATGAACAAATTTGGTAATACTATTGTCACAGTTTGACTGGGTACCTGGCTCGGTTCCTTGGGCATGGGACTTGAGTCTAGTGATAGAAATGACAGATTAGGTAACAAGCCAAACTGGGTACCAAGTAAAACTGTGATACTGGTATGTAAAAACTAGTCAAAGATATCACCTGCATGTATATAAATGGAACGGAATGGAGTTTAATGCCCAACTTTATTTGGCATAAACCTGGCTAATGAGTCTCTGGCTTTACAAAAAAAATACAATATCGACACAAATTTACTGGAGAAACAAATAACAGAGTGCATTTTGATGTTTTGAGGATGCATTTTAGTGGCCATCTTGAATTTTCTAAAAAAAACCCCACCAGTTGTTAATTCTATAAATTCTACTGATTTTAAAACAACCATAAGAGTTCATGTCTTAAAAATGTTACGATTAAATACAAGACTATAAGCATACAACCCACAGCATTATTCAAACAATTTACTATGTAAAAATACTAAAATACTTACTTCTTTTAAACCTTTGACAACACCCTCTCCTGGTACACTGTGAGCATTTATAACATGAGCCCAATCACTTATTCTATATAGCCCACTACTATACTGTAACTTTACAGTATTTCCTATATCAGCAAACTTTCTATAATGATATAAATATACCCAATTAGTTGGTTCTACTTCTACCCAGCCCACCTTCAACCTCTGAACATCAGACCCCAAACAATTGCTGCAGTTGGCTATAGGTATTGAAGAGTGTTATGTTGGGCTCATGTTTCAGCCATATTTGGCTGTCTTGACTGATGGCCTGTGATATTGACACCCTGGAGAATTTACCTGTCAGTCAATTGATATGCTGAAGAATTTAACTTGAAAACACAACATGATTTAAACTACAGTTTAATTTTTAGTCTTTATGTCTAAAAACACCTAAAATACATGTAGGTACGGTAATGCTTACTTTGTCATATTCTTTGTAAAAAGAATTATTTGTTAATCTGTATTAAACAAAATACATCTAAAATTGACTGGTTGAACAATTTTTGAAGTGAAAGTTCTGTTGTCGTACATGTGTCATGGGTGTCCACCATTCTGTCAAGAATAGCTAATTTGAGGAGATAGCAAATGAATTTTGGTCTAACTTTTGAATTCTAACATGATTATAGTGTTCATAGTAGCAGCTTTTGTCTTAATATCAAATTGCAAGCATTAACCTGTTTCTTGGTAACCTACCTATCTTCAAAAAGAAGAAAATTGTGTTTTTTGGCAATTTCACACAGTTGAGTAATAAATTCTGGATTATAGTCTTCTATGATATCAATATGAGTTTTAGCCATACAAATATGTGGACCTATTTTCTTTAATACCTGAAACAAAGATTCATAATGCATAATACATTCAACAGAGTTAATTTGATAAAACAAAAGCTTAAGCATCTCAAATGACGTCACTACTATTCATTACAAAAATACATTTGTGAACCAAAATTGTTTTTAAAGAAATGGTGAGATGATGTCTGCTGAATAGAATTACAAAAACTGAAAACCAAGAATAAATGATAAATTTTAATTACCTGTAGGACTTCTTTGGTTGTTTTTAAATCAGCTGATACTACGAGGTTTGTTTCCTTCTCGTGCATTATTTTAAACAATTCTTTAGTAACAGGATGAGTACATAATTCACTTCTTTCACCATATGTTAACACCTATAATATACAACTTAAATTGCTTTAATTTTGCAAAACAAATACACACAACTGTCATTTCCATGATTATATAGTATGACCATATTCTACATTCCCAAAGGGGGGCAACTGACCTAAACTGCAGCAATTAACTGTCAGTTCCATGGTTATATAATATTATGACCACATTCTACATTCTCAAAGGGGGACACCTGAAAACCCAAATTGCAACAAAACAGTTACGAAAAATCAGGCAACCCCCCCCTAAAACAACCAGTGAAGAAAATAGATTAACAATGATGGCACAATAATAACCAGTGATTCTTTTCCTTATAATCTTGTTGCCCCATTTACATCTACATTCATATCACTTAAAGAAAAGTGTTTTCCATGGGTTCACCAATAAGATCAGTAAGCCAGCTGAAATGTGATTTGTTCTGTGTATCACAGATTGATAAGTGTTAGGCAAATCAGCCCCTTTGCTCAACTCAAATCAGTGGAAGAGAAATGTTTTGCTGAAAGAATTGTAATTATATAAGCAAACTAAAGCTCTTTCTTTGGATCCAATCTTTTGTCTAGATCACAGATCATGCACAATTTGGTCACACTGTACACAGAAAAATTTATCATCTGTTTTGTTCAGTAGTCAGGTATAAGTTGTATGTTATCGCCAATCTGGGAAGGCATCAACACTGAAAATTTAACAAATGTTTACAATCATCAAAACTTAATCAATCAATCTATCAGGGTTCCCGCGGCTTCGTCAAACATTTTTTCAAGGATATTCAAGGATAATTATACGTCAAATTCCAGGATTTTCAAGGACATTTTTAGCCTAAAGTTACAATTTTTCATCTTAAAAACAACCAAAACATTACCAACTATCGTTATAATTGAAGACATAAACTGTTTTTTATTATTACAGATCGACTTTCGGCACACCGGGGAAAACTCCCGCCATTTTTTAAAACAGAGTTATTTCCCTTTTCCTTATAATGCATTGTTTAATGTAATTACTAATACCGATTTTGATTAGTCAGTGTAGTGGCTTCTAGTATGTTAATTGGACAATGGAGTCACGTGAGAGTATTTGGTTGCCTAACGGTAAATGTCATTGGCTTGTCTTGTTATTACGTGACAAAACACAGCTGTTTATTTAGATCAGTTGATTGACAGGTATACGTCAGAGTTATTGTTTAGTATAACCAGCATTACTTATAATCTAAACTTTTTTTTTTAGATCAACTTACCAGTATTACCAACAAAATTAAGGATCTCAACTGAAATTCAAGGATATTTTCCTATTTCCGCGAAATTCAAGGATATTCAAGACCTTGAAAATGAAATATTAAATTTAAGGATATTCAAGGATTTTCAAGGACCGCGGGAACCCTGTCTATCCTACCTTTTTGGGTAGTTGCTCAATACTTGATGGAGGTTTAAATCTATTTTCTGTGATGAATGTCTTTACTTTAGAAACCATATCACTGTCAATTTTCCCATGCTTCTCTAGAACCTCTATTACATGTGATAATTTACAAATACTATAAAAAAATCCAAATACATGTACAATCATACTTGATCAAAATGCTTCAAAGAAATGTGTATAATATATATACTATTCCAAAAAAGTAGGGGATATTTGATTTTGGGGGCATAATACTAAAATATGCAAATGACTACGAAAAAAGTCACTATAGAACCTAACAGAAGAAACATTTCCAGTTACATGTGACGCCCAAACGCACCAATAGCTACCGCATGGAATGCAGGTGATGCTTGGGATCATCATGGGGGTCCAACCCAAGATTTGCACGACTCTGACTTTGAATGTTACAGTCATTGTGGCATTGAATTACAGGGTGGAAACATCAGTTTAATTGTTTTAGTGACCAGAAAACAAATTTTGATATGCGTCGGTTTACCCAAAATGAAAGGTTACGTGCCCTTGGCATGCTACAGATCGGCACAACACAGGCGGTTGTGGCGCGGACGATGAATGTTTCTCAGTCTGTCATAAGCAGGCTATGGTCCAGATACCGTGATACACAATCTGTACAGGACAGAGCACGCTCAGGTCGACCAAGGGCGACAACTCAAGCCCAGGATCGATTTATCCGTACCTTGGCCTTGAGAAATCGTGTCATCACAGCAAATCAGATCAGCGCTCGTTTTCAAACAGACACTGGTGTGAGAGTGAGTGGCCAGACGATTCGGAATCGACTGCATAGGGGTCACCTTCGCGCCCAACGTCCTCGCGTGATCCCTTGTTTGAGAGATCATCACATTCAGGCAAGACGTCGTTGGTGAAGGGATCGTCAACACTGGGATAATCGACGCTGGAGCAATGTGATGTTTTCAGATGAGTCAAGGTTCACTGTTGATTTTTTGGACAGACGTAGGAGGGTGTGGCGTCGTCGAAACGAGCGCTTCCAAGACGTTAACATCATCAGACATGATCGATTTGGGGGTGGTTCTGTTGCTGGAAGAACGGCTTTACATGTTGTTGCAGGGCGTGTTACAGGCCAGTACTACCGGGACAACATCTTGGCAGTCCATGTTGTGCCGTTCGCACGACGTCATGGCCGCCGTTTCATCTTCCAGGATGACAACGCAAGATGTCACAGGGCCAGGATCGTTACAGGTTACCTCCAACAACAGAACATCACCACATTACCTTGGCCAGCACTGAGTCCCACCCTCTCCCCCATCGAGCATGTCTTGGACATGCTTGGACAGAGTTTACGTCAACGTCAACAACGTCCTGCCAATGTCCAAGAACTTGCTGCTGCGTTGCAACAGGAATGGGACAATCTGGACCAAAATGACCTTAGACGTCTCATTAGGAGTATGCCACGTCGGATCAATGCTTGTTTGGCAAACAGAGGAGGATTTACCCGTTACTGACTTTGTTGTGATGCTGTGGTAACTTTGCTGTTTGACCCCGGGTATCATTTTACCCTTATAATGGTCAGTCTGTGCCTTACTTAGTCTAACGATCATTTGGAATAAATCGATGAATGTGAACTTCATTTCATTTTGTTTTGTTTCTTCGTCAGTTTCATTAGGTGACTTTAATAACACTTAAAAATCAAATATCCCCTACTTTTTTTGAATAGTATATATAATAATGCAGCATCCATTCCATTAACACAAAAATCTATTTCTGTCACCATAAGATTATGATGTATTCATAAGTGGTTACTGTATACCTTAATGTCCTTATTAATACATAATTGGATCACATGTAAAGAACATTTGAAACCATATACAGGTTGTCAGCACATGCTGTGGTGAACGCCTGGTAGAAATAGGAGTTTGAAGTAGTGACATTGAACGTTACATTTAAAGAATCTGGCGAGAAACCATGTGAAACATGTTAATATTCAATGCTATGAGTGTTAGTAAAGAAAATGATCAATTTGTGCATAATTATGTCATTTCAGGTTCTGATCAAGGTATTTGCAAGTAGTTACAATTATTAACTATATGTTTACAAATCTCTATTAAGCAGATGCAAGTTTTATCAGATACAAGTAATTAGTATTTCTATAGATTAGAATCTAGATGTAACTATAACTACACACTAACCTGTGCAATGTAATATTTTCATATTTTAACATATCTACAGCACCTTGTTCTCTATCTAATAATACTACAGCATCTGTAACTGCTATACCAACACTATTTAATGCCTATAGATTCAATATATACCAGAAAAATAAGACATATACAGAAATTCAAACTTTTAAATTGGTGTGGGGGTTGGGATGGCCTAGTGGTCTAGAGTGCCGCGCTTTGACCTCTAGCTGGCCGGTCACCTCTGGCTTGCGGCTGTGGTTTCAAGCCCTGGTGTGAGCATATGTGGGTTTCCTCCGGGCACTCCGGTTTCCTCCCACTGTTAAAGACCCCATACGCGCAAGCGAATTATTGAAATAAAATTAAACCATATTTTAGTCCCAAAATGACCTAGTTTGTGTTGAGTGGACGTTAAACCCCATTTCTCTCTCTCTCTCTTTAAATTGGTGTGTATGTGTGGTGGTGTGGAGGCATCTATTCGAGAAAAAAATGGCTGATATATTTACTTTGCTTCAAGTTGGTACACAATAATATCAATTTTAAGAAAAGACAAATAAAAATACTAAACCAAACAAAATGTTATGCATTTATGTTCAGTTTTGGCATTTAAGCTTTGTGGAATTAAAAACAATAAGGTGATTTTTTAGGACAGATATACTTGGAACTTAAAATCGGTCAAAAGATGAGCGACATGCATCCTATTTAGCAAGAGATGATCACACATATATTACCTGAACAGTATCAAGTACACTTGATCCACTGGTGCAAACATCTTCTATAATCAAACATCCATCTCCTTCGTTAAATATACCTTCAATTAACTTCTTAGTTCCATAACCTTTAGCTTCTTTACGTCTTATTAACATTGGTATATTTTCTTTAACTGATATACACTGTAAGATATATATAAAATTTCATATCTAACACTTGACAGTTCTAAGCCAGGTTAGTGTACCATTCACATCATTTATAAGTCTTAGCGAAACCTGTTTAAACTATTCTGGTAGCCAAATGTTATATTTGATTACACATGTATAATTATGTCCTACTTAAAATTGTAAATTGCGACATAAAGTAATGAAGATGAATCCAGTACGATAACTGAATCTGTTGAGGTTTTTTAAAAGTGGATCCCATACAGCATCCCAAGATAAGACATTTCAGAAAGAAAACCTCTCAATAACAGGTAATAAGGTTAGGATTTGGTTTATTTCCCCCCACCATTGCATTTAGATGATGATAATAATAATACTTTTAGTTGGAACGAAAAGAAAAGTGATTCTCACTGTAGCCAATGGTAGTGCAGTATAAGGAACACCACAAATAGTTTTGAATGAGCCTTTTGCTTTCTTTGCAGCTTCCCATAAGAAATTTGATACTTCAACCTGGAAAAAACACAATGTCAATTATCCTACTTCTATTTAGCATATGTAATGTGGAATGGCATTTAATATCTTGTCAGCAAAATTATTGGGACAAACATGGTAAATTTCAAAATTTCATTTTCATGGTTATGTGTGCAATATGTCCATCATCTTCAGAAAGAGGGGTGCGAAGCCCTGGCCCGTGATGTTTGAGTGGAAAAAATGCCCACAAGGCACTAATTTCATACTAGTACTGTAAATTACGATTTCCAACCTAAACTATTTTTGTTCTCCTTTCCAGCAAGAATATATGGAGCTAAAAATTGTTCGCCACCTCAAAAAAAACAGGGGCCTGCGCCGGGTACACACCCCTCTGGATCCGCACCTGATGTCAGTGGAGTTTCCAGCTACTTACTTATCACTCTATCTCAAGTTTATGCCCCATTCATGACCATTCATATAGACCACACCAAGTATGTAGCACACATAAGCAATAAAGTCTCAACAGGTTATGTTGTAGTAATTAAAGTTAATGAACAAATATTTGAGGCAGTGAACCACCCTCTAAAATGTGGATAAAATAAAATGTCATACTTATGGGTCGATTCGGTTGAAAATTTGGTGTGAGATCATGGCTAGTCCACCTTAACACCCCCTGAAGATTTCAAGTCCCTGCGACCACGGAAACTGGTGTGGTGTGATATGAAAGTGCAATATAATAACTATAAAGTGCCGTTTACAACCGTCAATTGACATTCACATATGACAATCGATTGTGACAATGTACATATATTTATTTTCATATTGTGATATGGCAGATACAAAATTTGCATGAGAACATATACCATAAGTTTTGGATATGAAATCACAACCCGCAGATCCACATAAACTGGAGCTTCGATTCCACTTTTTAAGGTGTAGTTGCCAAACTTGATACCTTCCACGGCAAACAATTCCAATATCAACTTTTCTAAATCCATGTTGACGTTCATGGGGGCTGACACATTGGATTTAGCGCCCCCTAGAGGAAGTGTCGATAAATCTGGATACAGACCACAAATTTATGTATATTTTTCCTCACTGGGGTCTTACTCTTACAGAAGTTTTCTGCAATAGAATGGGCAACAACGCCTTGTTCCAAACCTTGTACTATATCTAGTATGGAAGTTATGAGATATAAAAACTGGAAGTAGCACCCTAACCCTACGAAATCACTCACTGCACATCTCAGCATAACCATGAACTTTAGTTTATCTGAGATTCAAAAGATAGTAATTATTTTTTAATGGCATTCAAAAGAATTCAGTGTTATTAATTAGATTCCTAATGCTGTTATGAATTCTACAAAGACTGTTTCTATTTTCTTAAAGATAGGTTGCCAGGCAACGAAACATACGCCCACAGGAGCTAAATCGTCCGGGCAGTCAACAAGGGTTGTCGCATATTTTTACATTTTTTGGTAATGAAACAACTCATTATGTAATTATCTGAAAATCATTAGAATTTGTTTGCTTTTTATAAAGTTTTGCCCCACGCTATCAATTAGTATAGGAAACATTTAACATCATGGATTTAGCTGTTCTGTTATCAAAATTCATTGAAAATCAAAATACTTGTGCGTTTCAACACCTTAAACTCTGTGTATCAATCTGAAGTCAAACGGATGATAAGTTTGGCATCTGTAGCGTCACAAGGTTTTTTGAAGTGATCAAGGGAGATAACTCTGGAAGTAATTATTTGAAATCAATGAAAATCAGTAGGCTTCTTCGTCTCATGACTTGAAACAGTGTGTGTAAATTTAAAGTCAATCAGATATTAACTTTGGCCTCTAGAGCGTCCACAGGATTTTTTGATGTGATCAAGGGCCATAACTCTGGCACTAATTATCGGAAATCGCTGAAAATCAATAGGCTTCTTCGTCTTATGACCTTAAACACTGTGTATGAATTTTAAGTCAATCGGATATTAACTTTGGCCTCTAGATCGTTCACAAGATTTTTTGAAGTGATCAAGGACCATAACTCTGGCACTAATTATCGGAAATCGCTGAAAATCAATACGCTTCTTCGTCTTATGACCTTATACACTGTGTATAAATTTAAAGTCAATCGGATATTAACTTTGGCTTTTAGAGCGTCCACAAGATTTTTTGAAGTGATCAAGGGCCATAACTCTGGCACTAATTATCGGAAATCGCTGAAAATCGATAGGCTTCTTCGTCTTATGACCGTAAACACTGTGTATAAATTTAAAGCCAATCGGATATTAACTTTGGCTTTTAGAGCGTCCACAAGATTTTTTGAAGTGATCAAGGGCCATAACTCTGGTAGTTATTATCGGAAATCGCTGAAAAACAAAAGGCTTCTTCGTCTCATGACCTCTAACACTGTGTATAAATTTAAAGTCAATCGGATATTAACTTTAGCCTCTAGAGCGTCCACAAGCAATTGTGGACGCCGGACCGCCAGACGGACGGACGGACAGGGGCGACGACAATATACGACCACATTTCAATGTGGGCGTATAAAAACAGTAGTCTCAGGCCAAATAATGTCAGAGACCTTACAGCTTATTAATGTTTATCAATCTTCTCTTCTTCAAATTTAAAATTAAATTCCTGGGTACAAACTGGGTGATTTGATGATATATTAGGACTAAAAACATATTCAAACTAATTAATTTATTATAATTTTGCTTCAAATCCTTCTCAAAACATTGTAATTGGCAAGTATACCCTGCTATAAAAATCCATCAAAAGAGGCCATGTTTGCGTCTAGGTATTACTATTACCCCTCTCCTTTCATACATGTATAGCAATGGCAGTGGAGAATTCATTGCATACACAAGACGATATTGTCTGTAATCGCTGTCGGTGATTTTTATCCCAGAAAATGTTGTACGCCCAACTCTTTATAAAATTTATCAACATGTACACAAAACACTCAAGTTTGCGTGCAGCCTTCGACGTGACACGTGCAGATAGCCCTAATCGTCAGACTGTCTATTAAACATGCATTATGCAAGAGCTATCTGCCTATTGCATGCCTTTCTCAAGGCCTGAGATGTTTTCGAAAGTATTAATTAGACATCAATTAACTGATCCAGGCCTTGATCAAATCTCGATGGCATCAGATTCCTCCAATATTAAAAAGATTACAACGGTTCAGCGATACTTCGACTTAATCAAACATGGAGGAAGGAGACTTAGCTTCGATCAACCAGTACAGTGGTTGAAATTATTGCACACGTCTGTCAAACCTAATATCTTTGCTTGCAATAGAGTAATTTGAATCAAATTATCAAATTATTCATTTTACATTATCTACTTTTGAACTATTATAGCAAGAAGGGCTAGTTCTTCATTTAAATCTATCATAATGTATCTTAAGGGAACCCTTACATTTTGGTCCTGTATACCCTCCATGAGTGTTTTTCAGGGAATCAAGTATTTTTCTAGTAAGACTGGATATCTCTACTTTCCATATACACCAAAATTGTCATACTTTTATGGGCAATAACCACCCGATAAATACTTTTCTGGGAACCCATCTTTAATGTTCTAGAAATAAGAGATTACAGATTTATGATGTGAAAGTTTTGGTTGATCAAAAATACGAAACTTTTAAAAGCATCAACAAGTACATAGTTAAAATATTTTATTTACAATCCAATTTCATATTTCCAAAACAAAATTTATATTTTACAATTTGAAATCTTTTCTGATTGTGCAAATTTAAAAAAAAAACAACACAGAATGTACTGAACTGTTTAATATATACTGAGCGTCATAGAAAATGCATCACTTAGTTTTTCGTGTAACAAAATGATCCTGTAAACATATTTTATTTATTTTGCTTTTTATTGTAAACAATATTCAAATGGAAACACATCAATAACAACACGTGTCGTACTTTTGGTTTTGACCCCTCTGACTTTGTATTGTTGATTACAGATTAAACATCCATAAGTGTACAAATGTGTTGTTATTGATGTGTTCCCATTTGAATATTGTTCACAATAAGAAGCAAAATAAATAAGATATGTTTACAGGATCATTTTGTTATACGAAAAGCTAAGTGATGCGTTTTCTATGGCGCTCAGTACAATTTAGTCCATTTCCATAGAAAATTTGTTGTTCATTTTGTCAGAGGTTATCAGGGTAGAATATGTTATTGGAAGATAACTGAACACTAAAAATTAATGTTTATTTTCTTCTAATTTCTGTAACATTTCATCTGCATCTTCACTGGTTTTAACCCGTATTAGCATAGGTGTTGGTGTGTTACTGGTGTCTTTTGGATCTATTGGAGGGTTAGGTATACACACTATAAATATATTATTCTTTCCTTGTCGTTTTGTGGGTATAGCAGATGATAACATTATATTGAGTAAGATATTTCCTGAAAACAGAAAGTAATGCAGATCACACAGTTAAAAATAACTAGAAAAAATTACTCAAAATAAGTTTTCAGAAACTTATTTTAAGAAAAATAATATATCCCATGGGTAAGAAAAAAATTGGTCATGAAATTCTTAAAACAAGATTATTATACCCAGAAAAATTATCTAGTTTTAAGAAATATTTTCCTAAGAAAGAAAACCTTAATTTAAGTTTTGAAAATCTTATATTAACAATAATTTTCTTGATGATTGCAAAGAAAATTGTTCCCATATGATTTTCAAAATTCGATCTATTACTCACCAAACCAAGAAATGCAATCTACTTTTAAGATATTTTCTTTAAATTAAAATTGAAAACATCTTAAAAGTAGATTGTATTTCTTGGTTTGGTGAATAATAAAATCAAAATTCTTCTTCTAAATATTATGGTTTTAATATTTCAGAAAATGTTTGTTTTTTCTAGTTCATCTTTTTATATTATGATCAATTTTAAGTTCCAATATTTTGAAAAATAGCACATTAAATTTAAAAAAAAACCTAACAAGAATCTTAGGCTAGAACAATTTAACATAATACAAATTATAGATTATACAATATCAAAGCAGGAGTGGAGGAACGGATTGACCGACGAACATGCCTGGGGTGACAACTGTAAGTCCAACTTATCACAAGTGGATGCCATGTATAAAAAGGAATACTAAAAGTCTAAATTATTCTCAAAACAATTTTATTTTCTTCAAGATGTAAATTTTCTATATTTTTTAAGTAGCCTTGTGAATTGTTCCGCAATCACTGTTGTGTACATCATGTCCCCAAACATCCATGTGGACCACAGGGAGTATATTAGAGATGTCCTGGAATAGGAATTGTTGTAGTTCTGTAAATATTCTTCCATAATTGGCCACATACAATGTTTCTTGTAATGTGTCATCTGTTATTGAATGATTCCATTAAAACTGCTCAGCGAACTTGATTGCTGAAAAAGGAATTTTAAAAAATATTTTATTACCCATTGATATTATTTGCTTGTCTGATATTATGTGTTACTGGAATATTTTGACTTGGCCGAACATACTGTTTAACATAGGTATAGCAACCATGCTTTATTGTCGTAGCCTATAATTTTTTTCAGATCTTCATCAAATTTGCTAGGGATCATCTTCATAATGATATGCTCACTGCATGTCTAAATCACTGATAAAGGTGCAGAAAATGAATCTGTCAAATAGTTCCATTCGTTAGTGTGAATACAAGCTGGCATTTTTCTGATTCATTAAAGTTATTTTACCTTGCCAAGGACTCCAAACAAGAACATCACCTCCCATGTTCTCAAGCTACTCCATGCAGACTGGAACAAAAGTATTCTCCTGCCTCAACTCTCTCTGCATTTTTTTCCAAAAGCTGAAATATAGTTAAAACCAATCTTATAACTTATATTTCTATTACTAAATACCAGAAAACTAAAACAAGAAGTATGTTGACACACATGTCATTTTGAAATGGAAAGATATGTTGCATACTAATTTGGATGGTATGTAAAACTTAAAACTGTCATGTGCCAGAGGAACTCATCTAGTTTGTATTCAACAGTTTGTAGGCCTATAAGTAGTATAAGCAGTCACCTGTAGTGTGTGGTACTGTTGCCTATATTTCACACTGTGATTGTGAATAGTTCTAAAACCTCGGTTACGCTGTGGTAATTCATAGACGGTGAACATAAAAATCACCACGAATGAACAGAACTGAAGCAGCTGATTATGACACATTACATATTGACAGATATCCAGGCCTCGGGTACATAATGATATGGTATAATAAATAATAGATAAAAAAAAAACACTGTTACTTACCCTTGGATGTGCCTGCAATTTCTGATGAATATTTATCACTTATCGTGTTGTATTATAAACAGTGAAATACAATTACCGTCTGCAGCGGCGAGCAGGGTTGCCATTTTGAAACTAACACGTCGTTTTGAAAACGTCACATAATGTATGACGTTACGTGCAAAATGACGTCAAATGCACGTGATGTTCGGCAAATATCGTTGTATCTAACAACTTTTTGTTTGTCCGAGAAGTTTAGTATTGGCGCCGTTCTTTCGGCCGTGCGTATTGTATAGCTACGCTACGACTGAATGCGGTTCATTTAAACTTGTAAACTCGTTTTCTTTTCTCATTCACGAGTATACCTTTTTGAAAATGCATTATACAATACAAGGATCGATACTAAAATAAACTATAATGTAGGCCCCTTCTATGTCAAAAAGTGCCAGTTGAATTGATTTAGTCAAATATTTTTCCCGGATCACGACAGCCATGACACGTCCCACGCTTAATGACACTGAATGATAATCACTATCTACCGGAACTCTCAATGTAATTGGTATTATTTATATTTCCGCTTTATTAAAATTTAATCTTATCTAAAATCAATGATTACTTTCGAAAATCAAAGTATTGGTCTTCACAATTCGTCAAGATGTATAGAAACTGAACAGAAACCGGGATAATTCTAACGGGTGGAAAGGTGAGCGAGAAGTCACGTGATCGACGTAAACAAAGCTTATGTCAGCATTTGCAATTTTAGGAATGAATACTCGACGGTAGATTATACTAATTATAGCAGTATTTTTCATCAAAAAGCAATAAAATATCGTAAATAACATGAAAAAGAAAACATTCTGTTCAATATTTATGTTAAATATAATCTAGAAAATCGCGGTATGTTCGGTTTTTCGATATTTTTTCTGAAGACGCCAGACGGTATTTTTCACGGTTTTTATTTCTGTGACGTTTTTATATGGAAATACCGGTACCTAAATATCGCCCATCTCGGTGACGCATGTTGCTGCTTGTTGATTGATTTACTAAAAAAATAACAATACAATTCCCAGATATCTGGGTTATCATTCATAATTAAATGTCTTGTTGGGTAAGTCTTGGTCTAGCAATGAGTATTGTATGTATATGATTTGCATTTTATAAGGATACCATAGGCATAGATGGAACATTAATACTACAGCTTTGAGAAGTCATAGTTATGGACCTTGCACATGTGGGGGGACCATGAAGGAATGGTTATGTTTTGATAGCTTAAATTATAGGTATATGTATGACATTAATTTTGCAAAAGACATGAATCCCCCCCCCCCCAAAAAAAAAGACAATGAAAATTATTGAAAGAATTATGTCTGTCCTATCAATCAATCAATGAATATACAAATTGAGAATTTTTGTGAGGTGGATCTACTTCCATAAAACCAATACACAATTACCTATAGTAATAATTCATTTAAATTTTCATATAAGCCACCCAACTATCCTTGTTTAAGATGGTTATAATTTCTGTATTTTTCTCTCTATTGCAATATATAGTTATTCCAGAAAATTACGGGATATCAAAGTGAAATTTCGATGTAAGCAATTACACTGTGATAGGTTGAATGTCAAGTTAACCACAAGCCTTTGTGGACGAATTATTGACAGAGGCAACAACAATACAGTGTTTCAATGTGGGAGGCACTGGGAGCATATAAAATTGACAACGGTTTTGGAATGCCGATTCGAATATCGATATAGATTAGATAATTATAATCTAGCTGTTATCTTATTTCAAAGGAAACAAGACACAAAATCTAGATATAAGAAAATTATAATAAATATCCAGAAGTCTCATTTTCTTTCTTATACATAAACTTGATACAAGAAAATATTCTTAGGATAGTTTTCTTATTCCAAGAAAAATTTCTTATTTTAAGAATTATAATCTTAATTGGGAATATATTTCTTAATTTAAGTAAATATTTTGATATTCAAAATATTCTCTAGAAAATTATCCCGATATTTTCTTATTTTAAGAAAATAATTTCTAGTTATAAGATTATTTTCTTATTTTTCTTAAAATAGGAAAATGATTTTTTACTGTGCAAACAAATCAATCCAGGAAACATCAAAATCTTGTAAAACAAGGCACAGTATTAATAGAAGAAAGGAAATCACATTTAACTTGAACATTTTGAGACAATCAAGGTAATTCTTTTTAACAAAGATAGGTTGCCAGGCAACGAAACATACGCCCACAGCAGCTAAATCGTCCGGGCAGTCAACAAGGGTTGTCGCATATTTTTACTTTTTTCGGTAATGAAACATTTGTAATACACTAAAAACTGATTAAGAGTAACAACTCATTATGTAATTATTAGAAAATCATTAGAATTTGATTGCTTTTTATAAAGTTTTACCCCACGCTAACAATTAGTATATACATGAAACATTTAATATCATGGATTTAGCTGTTCAGTTATCTAAACTCATTGAAAATCAAAATACTTGTTCGTTTCAACACCTTAAACTCTATGTATCAATCTGAAGTCAATCGGATGGTAACTTTGGCCTCTATAGCGTCACAAGAATTTTTGAAGTTATCAAGGGAGATAACTCTGGCAGTAATTATTTGAAATCGCAGAAAATCAGTAGGATTCTTCGTCTCATGAACTTAAACACTGTGTGTAAATCTAAAGTCAATCGGATATTAACTTTGGCCTCCAGAGCGTCCACAAGATTTTTTGAGGTGATCAAGGGCCATAACTCTGGCACTAATTGACGGAAATCGCTGAAAATCAATAGGCTTCTTTATTTTATGACCTTAAACACTGTGTAAAAATTTGAAGTCAATCGGATATTAACTTTGGCCTCTAGAGCGTCCACAAGATTTTTTGAAGTGATCAAGGGCCATAACTCTGGCACTAATTATTGGAAATTGCTGAAAATCAATAGGCTCCTTCGTCTTATGACCTTAAACACTGTGTATAAATTTAAAGTCAATCGGATATTAACTTTGACCTTTAGAGCGTCCACTTGATTTTTTAAAGAGATCAAGGGCAATAACTCAGGCATTAATTATCGGAAATCGCCGAAAATCGATAGGCTTCTTCGTCTCATGACCTTAAACACTGTGTATAAATCTAAAGTCAATCGGATATTAACTTTGGCCTCTAGAGCGTCCACAAGATTTTTTGAGGTGATCAAGGGCCATAACTCTGGCACTAATTATCGGAAATCGCTGAAAATCAATAGGCGTCTTCGTCTTATGACCTTAAACAATGTGTATAAATTTAAAGTCAATCGGATATTAACTTTGGCCTCTAGAGCGTCCACAAGATTTTTTGAAGTGATCAAGGGCCATAACTCTGGCACTAATTATCGGAAATTGCTGAAAATCAATAGGCTCCTTCGTCTTATGACCTTAAACACTGTGTATAAATTTAAAGTCAATCGGATATTAACTTTGACCTTTAGAGCATCCACATGATTTTTTAAAGAGATCAAGGGCAATAACTCTGGCATTAATTATCGGAAATCGCCGAAAATCGATAGGCTTCTTCGTCTCATGACCTTAAACACTGTGTATAAATCTAAAGTCAATCGGATATTAACTTTGGCCTCTAGAGCGTCCACAAGATTTTTTGAGGTGATCAAGGGCCATAAATCTGGCACTAATTATCGGAAATCGCTGAAAATCAATAGGCGTCTTCGTCTTATGACCTTAAACACTGTGTATAAATTTAAAGTCAATCGGATTTTAACTTTGGCCTCTAGAGCGTCCACAAGATTTTTTGAAGTGATCAAGGGCCATAACTCTAGCACTAATTATCGGAAATCGCTGAAAATCAATAGGCTTCTTCGTCTTATGACCTTAAACACTGTGTATAAATTTAAAGTCAATCGGATATTAACTTTGACCTTTAGAGCGTCCACAAGATTTTTCAAAGAGATCAAGGGCCATAACTCTGGCACTAATTATTGGAAATCGCCGAAAATCAATAGGCGTCATTGTTTTATGACCTTAAACGCTGTGTATAAATTTAAAGTCAATCGGATATTGACTTTGGCCTCTAGAGCGTTCACAAGATTTTTTGAAGTGATCAAGGGCCATAACTCTGGTAGTTATTATCGGAAATCGCTGAAAAACAATAGGCTTCTTTGTCTCATGACCTTAAACACTGTGTATAAATTTAAAGTCAATCGAATATTAACTTTAGCCTGTAGAGCGTCCACAAGCAATTGTGGACGCCGGACCGCCGGCCGGCCGGCTGGCCGGCCGGACGGACGGGGGCGACGACAATATACGACCACATTTCAATGTGGGCGTATAAAAACACATTTGAACACAAGGCTAATTAATTAGTATTTGAAGGAAACAAGGTTAGGCAGATGTTTTGTTTTTTTTGCCAGTTTAGAATTGAAACTGCAGCATATTAAACCATTATTCCACACATGCCCAGCTTTCTCATAAAGATAATAAAGCCTAAGATCACATTTGCAAAGCTAATCAGATCTCTGGCTCACCATACTTTGAATGACTTTCACGGCATTACTGGTAAATATTTGTGTTAGGAATTTTTGAGAAATAGAACTGCCACTGGTAATAAGGGTTATGATTTAATAAGGTAATAAGGGTAACATTTAATATGAAAAGTGGCAAGAATTAATCATTTATTTATGGCACTTAGGTACTGACTAAGGGGAAGTCAAGTTGCCGACAATAGCTAATAGTTAGTCAAACGGCACAGTGCAGCCTTCGTGTGTTTTGAACTTTGACAATGACGAACGAAGCTTGTGAATCCCCTTCCTCTGTACGACCGTAGTTAATTTCTTCATTACACCAAAGGCAACGTGCTTTTCCCGGCAGTTCAATTTTACGCAGAAATTCATTCACGCAACCTTTTTTCCCCCCACTATCCTTCATCAAATCGACTTCTCTTTCAAGTCAGTACCATCACCATTTATTTTTAGATCCGCTAGAATAGCGAGAATAACCGACACGTTTTAACCAATCAGAATGCCGTTTATCTGATTACGGAAACTGACGACTTTAACCGAATCAAGCCAAATGTGAAGGGAAAGCCAATCAGATCATTGAAAAAATTTTCCGTCAGAAGTCGTCATGAGCGTGGCGTAGATAACTGAAGGGTGTCCGATTGAAGCGAAAGCTATCTGCGTGCTGGAGTTACGTTCGTTTTCATATGTTTTCATACGCCGATAATTATTGTTTGGATAATTTTCAACTGGCTTTTTTTGGTTTGTAGTCGAATTTATAAAAATTGCTTTAGGTTGATTGGCGGAAAAATCTCATGTCTGTAAACTCTTATTAGCAGGAATAGTACGGTATATACATGTAATTACCTAAATTTGTATCAGCTCGAACAATAACCTGAGATTTACCATCATCCAGTTGTTTTATATGTAAATTCCCTACCCCCCGATCTTTCCAATTACCATCTTTCTGATAAAATAGTTTACATCTAAAAATAACAAAAACAGAATAACTTTATTTCTACAAAATCGTAACAAATATAAATCACAATGTGGACATATTCCATTTGATTTCTAGAAAACAGAATATTTTAATCTATTGGTTTGCCACCTGAACTATTTGACTGCCAATTCCTTGGTTTAATAAGATCTGTGTTTCGTTGGCTAAGACTCCAATACAGGATACAATGTCCTCGACTACTTTCCAAAATCAGTCCTTTTAAAATAGCATTATGCAAGAGCAAAATCAGCTTATTACAAGGTCATTCTTTAAGCCTGAAATGTTATCTAAATAATAAATTAACATATTCAGACCATAATAAACTCTTGATGTCAAGGCTAGCCTTCGATGTTGGCGGATTAAAATCCTATATGCCGCTTAATGGCCATTGATAATTAAATCAATCAAGTGGATAATCGAGACTATGCTGTTTATATTAATGATTTGAGTAATGATGACCGAGGCTCTGTGAATATTTCAAACGTGTTTTTCTCGGTTAATAGTGGACCAATTTGACTGAAATTTTCAGCAAATTACCTTTACACTATCTAGTTTTTAACTATTATAGTGAGAGCTGCCATCTCTTTATCTTATCTCCCATAATGTAACTTTAATCAAGAGTAATATGATAAGATAATAATCAGATATTTTTGTTACGAAATCATCAAAAAAGGACAGTGTACACAGGAATTTTTTATTTTAGATGTTGTTCTAACATCATACAAGTTATATTTCAGCACTAAACAAAGTCACAGATTAATTTAGCTTGCAACTTCAATCGATCCAAAATTGGTAACAGCAAAATATGGGTTGAACACCCAGTGTGAGTGAATCCAAATTTCCTAGCTACCACCTTCATATTAGTGACATCATGTAACCAAAGAAACTATGCTTCTAATTTTAATTCTTGATGACTTTTATAATATTCTGATGGTCTTCCATAGCACTTTTAGCCAATAGACCTTTGCTCATGCTAACTAGCCGTCGATCTCAAGCACATCAATTCAAGTCATTTTATGTTTATTAGAAGCAGAGTAATTCCTATTTACAAATTATTACCTTTTTGTGTAAACTGACCCTTCTTCATTTATTTCCTGAGTTTCAACTTTGGGTGGAACATACTCTTCTTCTTCATCTAAAATCATATTTCATAAAAAACATGACGTTAGTAAACTCGTTCAACACATAATATCTAAATAGGTGGGCTTCTAGCCAGTCCATAATAACACAACATGAAACAAAAGAAGTTTCTGGGCTAGAGAGAAAAGACAGAAATGTTTGTTAAAAAGGAATAAACAATATGGAGAATTTTACCTGTTTTTGCAGTCGTTACAACTGGGTTTGTGGCTTGCTTTACTGCGAAAGAAAAGGCTGAACTACCAAAACCAGAGCTTGTTATACTCTTGTCAGTAGAGGTATTAGAAGATGGAAATGTAAAACCACTTATTGATGTTTTAGTAAAACCACCAAAGGTAGTATCTGTAATAAATTAATGTATAGTTAAAATTCCCCAAAAATGTAAAATGTGAACTGGCAGTATAAATGAAATCTGAAAACCATCTCTCCCTCTTTCAACCTTTTTTTTATAACTCGATATGCCATGTTGACAATGACCAGTAAATAGAAAGGGCACATGCAAATCATTCAAGGTATAAAAATTGGGTGTGACTGTGCCCCCAGAGTCAGGACATGCACTAAAATCAATAGTTGCTGTTGTTAGGCTATAAGGAATACATATGCCAGGTTCCAAGAGGATCCATAAAGAATTGCGGTCTGTAGGCAATGCACAGAAAAATCTGTGTTGCTCTGCCCAGAGGGGTTGGACATCTAAAGATATAGGCATCATATTTAGGGTACAAGGAAATGGTATGCCATGTTTCAAGAAGATCTGTCAAGAATTGTGGCTTGTAAGCGACACAGACACACTCGAATTGGGTGTGGCTCTGTCCCTTGGGGGTTTGCATGCACCAAAAATAATGGAGGTCATCCTTAGGGTATAAAGAACATTGTTAACATTGGGCATCCTCTGCAGATGATATAAACAAGGCAGCAGCACATATAATATTGGCTAAAATATTTTCATGGGTCTTGTTTTGTGCATTTGAATCAAAACCGGGAGATTATTTTGATATCTTAAAATGTTAAATAATCAGTGCATTTTAAAGTGAATTAAAGCCGGAAAAATTAGATACAGAATATTGTTTGAAAAATGCAAATGACAACCAAGCAAATTAAAGGAAAATCATAAAGATGTAATACATGTAAATTTTAACTTCCAAAAAATGTGAGCAAGAATATTCTTGAGAATTTCTTTAAAACCGATCTATATTTTGGCACAAATACCAAATGGAATCATAAATGTCATACCTTTTTTAGGAGAATCTTCTTTTCTAAACCGAGGGTTGATAGTAATCTCAGGATCACTGTCATCAGCATCTTTTTCTGTTTCTTTATTTTCTTTGTTGTTATTGTTCTTTTGAATTTCTACTAAATGTTTTTGATAGTCATCAAATATAGGGGTTAAAATACAGTAGGGATCACGTTCCACATGTTTCTGTAGCCAAGATAACAGAGATTTATTCAAACTTTTTAAAGAACTGTAGTAAGAAGAATCAGATTTGTTGTTTCCTTTGAAAGGTTTGTTTCCTGTTTTACTGGATTCAACGGAAGTGGTTTGTGTATTAGAAAAAGCTGTAGAACCATATGTAACAGCAGGGATGGTTGTAGTAGAGAACATATTATTGCTGACTGGACTTGACTTTGGTGGGTTTATTTTAGCACCGAAGCCACTGAATCCAGAAAATGCTCCACCTGAAGTCTGTTAATAAGAAATGTTTTTTGTAATTAACAATTTTTGTAATATCTTGTACATGTAATTACCAAAGATTATAGAAATTAATGTAATATTATGGTCTATATGACCATGTTATATCTTTAGCTAATTATTGAGTTCCCATTTTATAGATAAGTGACATCTCACAGACTTAAAATGAATGAGTGATGGGTTGACATATAAAAAGATTCTATGTGAAAACAAAATATCACCAGATCTCTTATGATAGGAAAATTACTATTGCATCATTTGGCTTAGTAACCAATCATTATAATTATGTCATATTTGACCAATTAGGTAATTAAAAGCCGAAACCCAGGGTTGAAAACCACCAGAGCTCTGGCTGATTGGTTGACAGACTCTAGATTCTTAGGTCTGAAAGAGACCGCTTAGGTTCAAGAGACACCATCTGGTTTGAGTAAAACTCACTGATTTGTAGGAGAGCCATATGATGTAGTGTAGTGTTTTCTGTCAGTAAACTTGAGCTTGGGATAACCGTTTTCAGTCCCCCACCCCCCACACACACCTGTCTATACAGGACTCAATACCAACCGTTTCATTAGGATTTCTTCTTTTTGCCTTCTTCATCTGTCGATGTTTCAAGATATCTTTACTGGCCTGGGTAAATATTCCTGCCTTAAATCAATCAATAAGATATCTAAATACATTTGTGAGTAATTATCATAACACAATTTCAAGATTTTAAGCTTAACATGTAAAGACTGTTGTATTTTAAAGCCAGGCATTATTATGGCAACTACGTATTTAATTATCTAATAAGTCAAAATTTAAAATTTAAACTATAAGCTTTCTATTCTATTACCTCTTCAGGTTCATCTTCATGATCCCAGTTTCTATCAGTTAATTCACTAGTAGCAATTCTCTTTGCCATTCTTATAAGTTAACCTGTGGTGGTCTTTGACAAAATTAGACAAATCCTGTATTCCTACAGAAAAAAAATAATATACCAAATTTTTAATGCGGTGACACAGTGTACTAAATGATATGTACCATGGTCATTCCATGTAATGTGAATCAGTGCTTGTACATTGACCCCCTCAGAAAATTGTAACCAGCGGCTGGCAGGCATGATACGCCCAGATTTTCGAGAGATGGATAGAGAACAAGGGCCATTATTCATGAAGTTACAATTCGATATGCACAAATAACGAAAGGACCAAGATCTTTGTGTTATAACCATGCATTTCAAGTTTCATCAAAATCAGATTAAAATTGTGTCCTCTGCAAGGTCTACAACCTTGATATACCATATTTTTAGACTGTTCGCATACAAGTGGTGGCCACTTTTCATCAGTTTTGGTTCGATCTTCACAAATTTTGAACTCAACCTTCATTACGGTGAAACAGTGATATAATCAAACGCTATTTTAAATCCGTTAATAATTGTGAACTTCAGAGGGACCACAAAATAAAAAAAAGGTGATTTTTCGTACAATCAGAGGCCATTATTCAGGATGTTACGATCAGGGTCCACAAGGTAAAAACATGATTTTTCATACAATCTGGGGCCATAATCCATGAAGTTTCGATCCGATACATGCCAATATTGAAAGCAGGCGAGATCTTATGGGGATAAACCTATATTTCAAGTTTCGTCAAAATCGGATAAGAATTGTGACCTGTAGGGAGTCCACAAACAAATTGTGGACGGACGGACTGGGGGAGACGACAATATATGTCCACATGAAAATATGGGTGTATAAAAAAGAATATGCTATAATTAATACATGCAAATAATGTAAAACTGCAAGGTTAATATTGATTGAGATATGGCCTTTTGAATGAGGGTACCCTTTCACAAGTTTCGAACTACTAATATATGGCTCGATTTTTGTTTTATTTTATACCTAGTCAGTTGATATTTTTGAAATTGTGGCGAATGTAATACCCCCGTCAGACAGGGGTGTCGTCCTTACTGCACTGCTACGGTGCCGAAAAATGGTCCCAGAGAGCACCAAGATCACCATAAGCGTGTTGGAAACGCCAGATATCGTGCTGTGGTCTCCATGGATGCCGAGCAACAGTGCTTGCTTTGAGCATGTTCAAAACAAACGTCAAGGTTCTGCCAAATGACCTGGAACGTCGTTGCGAGATTGCATAACGACCTCATGGGGCTACCACTACGCATATGGTGATGTTATGAGGTTCCCCCTACATTTACAGAGTTCTTAATAGACCAAGCTTGCATTTCTTGCTAATGGCATCCATGCTTTTCATGTATGACTTGCTTTGAGAACGGGTGATTCAAAGGTCATCTTGAAATTTCGAGAAAAAAAAATCTAACCAGCTCATATAGTCGCAGTGATCACGTGATGGAAACGCACGTGCAGTCCAGATATACGTTGTAGACATGTGGTTAAATCACGGGTTCGCGATGGTTGCCATTGCCAAGCTTATAGATCGTATGAATGAATGAATGAAATAGTGTTTATGGCACGTGAGCTCCAACTGGGCTATATTGCGCCAAACATAGATGACAAGTATGAGACAAATTAAAGGATATCACATATAGTATTCATGTACACAAATAAAAACAAATATCAATTCACAGTATATTAAATAATTAAAAATAAAAATCAACTTCATGTACACAAATATTTAAAATGAAAGATAACATGATATAAATGCATATATTTACAATTAAAATTGTTTATAAAAATCTGTCTCTTTTAAAAAAGTCTAGGATTTTACAATATAGATCCAGTTGGGCAAACAATTGATTTAAAGACTGACAACGGAAGTATTTTGATCGTATATCCTTGAGAAACTTGCACTCAATCAAAATGTGTTTCACTGACAAAGGAATATGGCAGTGTTGACAGTCTGGTTGAGGCTGTCGCTTCAAGATGAAAATGTGAGTTAAAAAGGTATGACCAATACTAGAGCTTATAGATCGTGACGAGCCCGCCGTGAGAATGCGGTATAATGGCACAGGTCGCAGTAAGAACGCAACTTTTTTAAGTTTGTAATTTTGGGACATTTTTCTGTGTTGTGTTCCCGGTTGCAGGCGACCTTGTGCATTTCCTGGCCGCCGTTCAGTCTCAGAGCGCAGTAAGGTCACCACTCCGGTCTGACAGGGGCATTAGAGAATGTTATACAAGATATCACTTCTAATACTTTATACTGTAAAATCACACCTTGTGAAAGAGAAAGCTCATGACTACACATAGCTTCCATAACTTTGCAGTTTTACATAAATTTGCATGCATTATAACATATATTTTTTCATGATATTCTGATGGGTCACAGTACAACTTTCTGAGAATTTGGTCTACTTAACATTGAATGTCCCACCATGTACACATATGTATCTACATATTAATGACTTGTCAAAGTGAAAGAATTGAATTTATTACCATTGCCAAATGCACCAATTTTAACAAGGTAATATGCAAGAGTTAACTCTGCCTATTACAATCTTGTTTCTAGCTTCAAGACATTTTTCTTTAAACATTTGTTAACATGGCAATGGTACATGTACTTGATAGTCTAGAATATGTGCTGTGAATCGGTCATTTTTTTGTCAAAACTTCTATCATTCAAAACTTAGTTCAGAATAAAATAATTACTGTAAGTTTCAAAATATTCATTTTTTGTTATTAAGTATTTTAAAACTATTTAAGGGAAAACAGTCAGCTTTTTCTATATCTTACATAATGCATCTTTAAGATACATGTAGGCCTGCTACTAAGTATACATTACTTCTAGAAATGTAACATCCAGACACATTTGAGCAAAAAATAGGTTATGTACCCTTGTTTTGAAATTAGTCTTGCTTAACCAGTCTACCAACTATTCTCCGTCTGATTGACAGGCCGGGATAATCAAGACTAGTTTTTTTTACCAAACATGACAGAAAGCCGGACAAGAAATTGTTTAGAAACAACAACACACGGTGGGCAACCCAACAAAATAAATGTTTTAAGAACCGTATACGAGTTAAATGAAACTACTGCTTCTATCATGTTCCTGTCCAACTCCACTTTTTCAGAGATATTATTTGTACTAAACCAAAAGTTAATGGTAAAACAATTTAAAACCAAAGTAATTTCTAAAGCTGCTGTAACAACCAAAAAGCTAAATATTACTGCTATTCAGAATCGTCAGCAATAGATTTTTTTACAGCTGTAATAGTTGATAGGTGTTGAGAATTTCATCTGCGATGGCTTTTTATAGACGCAAAGAGAGTGCGAGACAAACCACTGAAGTGTGCATATTCACTGTGTCATTGTCAAGTACCACTTTTAGTAGGAAAATTAGTGGCACCTTAATTCTTTGAGCGGACGATGTCCACTGACAGTTCCTATCTGGCCTTATATAGCTGCAATATGAGAATAAAGCTCTTGGCCACTTTTGGAATCTGTACAATTATTTTTCACCTTGATTCTACTTTATCCGCCAAAGGAATCATTTCTTGCCACAGCTGACGCACGTACTTCCAAAATAGCCTTAGAACAGAGATGGCCAAACGAGCGTTATTTTCATAAGGCAGGATAGGAACTGTCAGTGGACATCCTTCGCTTAGACAGTAACAGTTCCAAAAGGAAGTAACTAGTGCTTCAAGTTAACCATCCACCACTTTTTTCAGAGTCCTTGTCCGTATCCTTTACATGTGCTGTATATGATACATAATATAGAGCGAAGCTCTAAAGCATTGTGTAAAGCGTGGTGCTAGAGCAAAACTCTTTTCGGGTAACACAGGAGCGTAAGTAAAAATGTCACCCACAGACTGTTGATTAAATAAAATTCAGAGCTGAACCGGATAAACAGTGGGCAAAATTGGCAAATCTCGCCCAACGACTCTCGTCATGGAAATATTTCTATGGACACGTCTATCAATGGCATCACATATTTTTGACATCAATGAAAATTCTCACATTTTCTTTTTTCTTTAAAAACAAAATAATAATTTTGAATTGATCTATAAAATCAATTCGGAAAAACGAAATTAATTATCAGTGGACTTGTACCACTTGGGAAATTTAATTATGACGGTTTTATCATTGACAATAATCACAACATCTTTGCTCTACTCAGGCAAGGCCTGTTACGTATTAATTAATTTTTATCATTGTAAGTTACATGTCATAAGTCATAGTAGAACCCACAAGGGCACAAATGAACTATTGTCTATATATTGTAGGCCTACCATCACCAGTCAGTACAGTACAAGCAGTGAAGTCATGTGGATGGTTGTTTTCGGTTTAAATCATAAGTTCAAGTTTGATTTTATCTTTTGTACAGAAAATCAACCATCGTGCAATTCATTCTACGGTATTATAAGGACAAGTTATAGTAACGGTTAAGCATTTGTTTCAGTATTACCGAAAATAAATTCTTTAAGTCATGCACTTAAAGGGGGCCGCCATTTTCCATAAAATCACTGAATTTGTGTTCATGCGCAAAGGTACTTTAAAATATTCCCAAATTTCACATAATGGTATTTAAACAAAAGTAATTTCTATGGACCTCCCCACTCTCTAGAACTATTGTATGCATCTATATCTGACCATATTAGTTTAATGGTAAATGTCACAGTACTTTTCAGGATATTTATTTTCTTTTGAACTTTAAATAATTTGTTTTTACATCCGGGCCACTTCCATCGATAGTAGCCGAATTACACATATAAATCGGCGCCTAATTAAAGGTAGTTCTGAAATCCACCACAACAAAGTATGATTTACCTTTATTTGTGTTTCTCCAAATTTTTTATTTCATTTCGAATACATATATTTCAAAATTCATAGATTATTGCAATTTACGTGAGTGTTTATTTGTTCAATGTTGGCGTAAGAAATTATCAGGGTCCTGTTATGTTTTTGTACTTCACAAGCATCGCTTAGCCTACAATATTCTGTGATGATTGGACTGTGAATGTACCATTAAAAAACATTGGATAGTACACAAGATTGGCTTTTATTTTACCTGACCAATTAAAGATGTCTCAAGTGGACCTCGATGCAATTCAGACCAAACTTAAAGTCGCTATCAAAAACCACCAGGTATTGTGATATTAAACTTTCTCGGCCTATTTTTGTACACCCCAGTAAAATCGATTATCCAGAGAATGCTGCCTACTCGTTTATTGTAACTTTCTAATACAAAGTTCAGAATATTGGAGAATAATTTATATTCTGTATTATATACGTTCTAGCGTGCTGAATACTGTGACCGTGCTATTTTTTAATTGTTGAAACATTTATTTAGAAAAGCATTTGGATTAAAGGACAACTGTCAGAGTGCCACGAAGGATGCGACAGGTCGCAGATGATAGAATTTGATAGAATTGACATGTCATGGATCGGCATGTCGAAATGAGTCTTATTGGGTTTGGTACTATTTCTTTTGAATAAATGATGACCTGAGTTCTACAAATCTAGTCTTATCCCCACTTTTATTTTGTGTGTGTTTTTTTTCTATTTCAGACTTTGGTAGAGAAACTGAACAGTGATCCCAAGGTATGATAATTGTTTCAGTTTGTGCATCACTCAGGACACGATTCCTTACTGTTGTATTGATTTTTGTTTGCTGAAACTTTTCATGCGGCCATTTTCTCTGTCTAATTCTCAGATTTGTGAGCTATATGTAACAAATGTACTTATCTTTTACAGAATCAAATGATGAGAAATAAATTAAGAGAACTGCAAATGGAAATTATGAATTTGAGTGAAAGACAAGTAAGTATTGAGTAGCTGTCACACTGTGAGAGAGTGGAAGTAGCAAAGTTCTCTATGACCTACTATGTTAATGGCACCAGCCTGTTCTATTGATTTTTAAGTTTCTAGAGTTGGAGTTCTTGGCATTTGGGAAATACAGCATATAAATAATGATGTGGATGCTAGGATTTTGCTTTAAGATTTATATTATTTGATTCTCTTAGTCTTTCTTTATAATTGAACTCGCTGCCATTATAACACTTTATAGGTACTGGCACCATACTATAATTCTGTCAAACTTTTTTATTTTAATATTTACAAGTTAATGTACGGTTAGTTATTTTTAATAATTTTTCATATCATTTTACTGTTTTAAAAAAATATCTAAAAAAAAAAAAAATTGAAATTTTTATTTTTTATTTAGTTTTCTTAATAAAAAGTCTGTTCGTAAACATTTATGTTTCACATCTTTTTAGAAACATGTTGTGCAGAGTTTGCGGAAAGAAATAGTGCAGAAGCAACCACAAACATTTCCTATTACAAAACTAGTACCTGGTACACAACAGTATGTGTCTATAGCACCACAAATTCAAACAGTACCATTAACATCACAGACTCCAACTTTATTAACTGCTGGTACTCCTGTTAGTTTTGTTACCATACCAACAGCACATTTACAGGTGCGGTAATACCAAATTTCTTTTTTCCAAGAAAATAAAAATCTAAGAAAAACGAAAACTTTATTTTTAATCCTGTAATTTTTATGTAATAGTTTTCTCAGATAATTATTATGGCTGTGTTAAAAAAAATCTATTCATGAAACATAATGTCATTGAGGATTTAAAATGTCAACCTTGCTCAATATAAACAACAATATGATTTTGAATTTCAGAAATCAACAACTTTAGCCTTGCCTGTATCAACACCCACGTGTTTGGCGAATGATCTTAAATCTAAATTTCAAGTTGTAGATAATTCTCTTTTACGCCATGTCAGTGCAAATAATAATAATGTGTTAAATGTTCCAGTAAATCGTGGCACATCACCTTTAATTCGTGTTCCACAATATTCTATTAGTACTACAACTAAACCATCAATTTTACAGGTAGGTTTGATATGTCCTCTTAAAATCTGAAGAACAAATTGTAATTGTGTCAAGTCCTGATTATGTCATAATACAGAAGATTTTATCAAGGTTTTTAAAAGCTTATTTGAGTTTAATTTGTTTAACAATAATAATATCTATAGTGAATTAAAAACTATAGGTTGATCTTATGTTACCTTTGTTTTGCCGGGGGGGGGGGGGGGACAAAAATCGATCAAACATTTTTGTAAAAGTGTGGGACGTATAAAATAAAGTTTGGGAACCCATTTTATATAGACTAATAGTTGTTGTAGTCATATTATAACTAGAGTCTCTCAGTAAAGAAATTTATTCTGGATTTTCTAGCATGATTTCCTCTTGTCAGTGGTGCAGGACGAAGTTTACTAAACAGTTGACACATTTCTAAAATGATCTAATTTATTTTGTAGAGTAGAGGAGGTTCTTGTCTTAACAGACAAGTCAAAATACAAGATAACAAAACGCAATGTCGACCATCAGACTGTGATATAAAAGATGTAAAAAAGACAGCTGAGAAAAAACAGATATCATCTGAGGAGAAGCAGGTTAGATATCACACACAGATCATGTCTTGTTTTTTTATTATTATAATATGTAGACTCGATTTGAACTGACAGACGTAAAATGATAAATGATGGGAGATCCTAATGTAATTATATCGTCATGTCGACTTTGATATTAAGCATTCTATATAAGATATGGCAGCTGGTGACATAGCAACATATTATTATACTATCATAAATTCAACTAAAATTATTGAAGAATTTAGTTATTACTTACAAGAAACTACTGTTCGAAAAAAAAAGTATGAATTATGAAATGAATGTATTTTAAAGGTGTATTGGAATAATGTATATTGGAATAATGTAAACCTATCTATATAGTATAAGTCTTCTTATATTCTTTGTTAAGAGGATAAATTCACCAACAAAATTGATTTATATCTAATTAATCACTGGTCCATAATTGAATATGTTTATTTTTCTTATACAGAAACTCAAGTTTATGGCAGCTTTAGATCTTGTCACACCGGAAACATTAAAAGGTAAGACAAATTTTCACATTGTTACTAGTCGGCAAGGTTTGAATAACAGCATGCACTTATAAATTATAATAACAGTATGCATTTATAAATTATAATAACAGTATGCACTTATAAATTATAATAACAGTATGCACTTATAAATTAGCCAGGAAAAAGTTATACTGATAAATTTTTTCAAAACTTGCATGGGTTAAAAACGTGATCATTTGCTTTAACCTCATTAATGATTAAATCCTTTATTTCAATAATTTGGTACTTCATTATTTTTTTTTATCTAAGAATTACAATCCAAAAGAACAGAACGAAAGAGACGATCCACAGCAAATCCACAATTTAGCTACCATTTTGAACCAGAGGTAAGTGTGTATGTAATTAGACAAATTAATTTGATATATAATAATAATGAGTAATGTGTTCAAATCTACATAACAACAGGAAAATGTGGTATCTAAGCGTTGACCACACCCCAAGCACACTGTAACACAAACATACATGATAAGTGTCCTATTTAAAGATTGTGGTGGAAAGTTGTTAGCTTTGATTGAAATGAAGTTAATTTTTCTGCAGACTTTAGGTGCAGGGGAACGGGATAGAACATACGGGTGAATAATATCCTGTAGATAGGGTGGAGCCATTTTGACACATATTGAAATGTTAAAAAGAACACGTTAGATTTGATCCGTTCCTGAATTCTTAGCCAATGTGTAAAGTTTAGAGCTGGAGATTTTGGAGGAGGTGTTAAGTGTTGAGACAAAACAGTATTTGTCCAAGGATGGACCCTTGAGGCACACCACATGAGTCACTGACTGAGGTAGCCGGCTTTTCCGATTACAACATCTTGTGACCCTCCAGACAAATATGAGGAGCACCAATTTAGGGATACTGATTTGATTCCATAATCACGCTCAAGATGATGTAGAAGCTTTCCATGGTCAATCATGTCAAAAGGCACTAACATTGACATATCACCATTTTCGTTTCCAGTACATAGTTGAGAGCAGTTTCTGTGCTCTGTGATAGTCAATACGCAGACTGGAATTTATCCCATAGGCTGCATTGTTCTAGGAAGTTGACAAGTTGCAGTCTGACATCCTTTCAAGGATAACGGTATAGGAGAAAAGGGGCAAATTTGAAAATGTTCGGTAGTTTTTTAGAACTTTCGCATCAATTTTTTGTTTCTTTATAAGAGGTTAAATGATGATGATATGTTTAAAAGACTGAGCAGTACCATACTTCAGGCTAATATTAACAGTTCTAGCTAGTTACTACAGGAAGAAGAACATCCAATAGTTGAAGGAAAAGATTGGTTGGAATGGGATCCAAACCACATGACATAGGTTTAGACTGCTCTGTGATTGGTTCAACAGGTTCAAAGTTTTCACCCGTGTTATCATTAGCAACAATTCTATCAATATTGGCTTAAATCTTGATCGATGAAAAACATAATATTGAACGAATTGAAGTTGTTTGTAATGTTAAAATCATCTCCTTTGGGATCGAGCACATCCTGAGTCTTGCCAAGTAATGAATTTAAAGTGTTAAAAACTGCTTTAGGATTATTCATGTTATCTATGATAAGTTTGTTGTAATGATCAGCATTTGATCTATTCACAAGTTTCTGTTATTGCAGGCTGAATTTAACTCAAGAGTAGCATTGAATAACTTAGTCAGCAAGTTCATTCAAGTCATCTGAAATATTCTTGATTAGATTTAAATTGAATGATGTCTACTCTAAATTCATCAATGTTGATCCCAATTATATTGCATATCTTAATAACACATACTTCGTGCAGGATTAGAAAAGACAGATAAAGGGATATTGTTAAATGGTCAGACATTTGCTTATCCTCAGCTTTAATTTGTTGGATAAGAGGTTGTTTAAGATAAGGCATATTTTTTGGGGAGACTGTTAATAGTGTTATCATAAACATCAAAATCTATATTGGAATCTCCTACTATTATCATGGATTCATGTTTCTCATGTAAGAAATGTACCTGAGGTGATAATTCAACAAATAATTTATATGTAGTTTTATTTTTCGCCGAGGGGTTTTGTTTTTTTAAAAATACAATAAAAACGTAAGGGATTTTCCACCAACAGTTATTGCTGTTCCAAGCAACTTGTGTGAACTGAATGTTAAAGATTGGTAATTTATATTTTGTTTTTTGTAGAAGAAACACAGACTGGCTGGTTATATGTTAAATAATTTACAACCAGGTGTAAAAAGAGGAAGAGGTAAATATTTAGAATCAATTCTGACGTGTTGTTTGCAAAAACTAAAGTATTTTTAAGAATTCAGTTGTTTTATCGACTGAAGTTTAAAATCCTCATACAAATATTAGCTCTTAGTTTTGTGAATTTACATTTTTTACCTATTTGATATTTGCAGGTCGTCCACCAAAACATGGTCCATCACCAAATAACAGTCGACCTAGCACACCAAATACACCAACAGTACAGAAAGTTTTTAAAAGTGATTATTTACCAGGGGTTAATGAGGTAAAGGAATATATCCACATTAATGTATACATTTCTAAGACTACAACTACAAGTTTAAATATTACTATGTTTAAGTATGTATATCCCTCTATATTTATTCAAATAATGATTGACTGTTTTTAATAATGAACATTATTTATTTATTGTTCTTTTTGTGTCTATAAATTTTTTTCCATGTCATGAAAAATGCACATTCCAATCAGAAAATTTTTTGTTCAATGTTCTAATTTTATGATCGAAGAAACATATCTTCCATACTAAGAAAAATTTATTGAAATTTGAAGTAAATATTAATCTTTTATTTGCTATATATTAGAGTGAAGAAACTGAGTATTTATGTGCTGTATGTGGTAGAGATGGTCAAGTTTTATTGTGTAATAGTTGTTATAAAGTCTTCCATATGGCGTGCCTTGATCCACCATTAACAGCTGTCCCAACAGGTTACTGGTGCTGTTCACCTTGTCAGGTAGTTCATTTATTTATTCTTAAACTTTCCAATAGAAAGAGAAAGACATAAAGATTTATTCTATGGATAACCATACCAAACAGTAATAGTAAGATTTTGTTGTCAATTTGAATGTTATAATAGTAGCAAATTGTACAAAAATTCACTTTAGATTAAACTTGATCATATTGAAATTAAAAACAAACCCACCAAATATAAACTTCATACATTAATTGCTTTGGGTCACTTTATTAAATTCCAAATTTTCTTTTTCTGTGATTTTTAAATACAATATTAGTATTATTGATGTGGTTGTTTCAGAAATTATTTGTTGATTTTACACGTTTTGTACTTTCTTCAGACAAATGGTAATAGTTTGACATGGAATGGTGCAGAATCAATGGCTGTAGTAAACTCTTACATTGCTACGAAAACAGGTTAGATATCTTGAACTATCCAAATATTTTATTTGTTTTATGTCTAGAAAAAAAAAGCAGTTTACAAATCTAGTTACATCAAAAGAGGGTTACCTGTTATATACATGTACAGTTAAATTATTTACTTTTTTGTCCTGTCATAGATCAGGTTTTATGAAAACATAAATACATCAATTATGTTGTTAATAATTAGATGGAAATGTTGTTGATAGATTTCTTGTCCTTTATACTTTCTCTTTGTTCAATTTGGCCCATTTTCTGGGCTTAATCCACCCACAGTAAAGTCAAATTGATTTTTTAACGTTTAAGAAACCCAAAATATCAATGGTAAATAATCTCCTAGATCAAAAAGAGGTTCTTATCGTCCGCAGAGAATACTGAATATCACGAATTTTGCAATTCATCATATCTTTGTAAATACTGAATAAAATTGAACCATTTTGTACTGATTCATTTTCAATATTTTAGTTTCCAAGAGATTTAAAATCATCCCAAAGATGATCAGAGACATTAAACTGTTGACTAGATGTTAAACACCCATCAATTCTTTTTTATATTTTTTTCACTCATGATTTAGTTAAAGAAGATGAGAAAAGAAAATTACAGAAAAAGAGTACTGAGTTAATAAGTGAAAAATCATCTTTAGAAGCTCGCTCCAAAGAATTAACTGAAAATTTAACGGTATGTAAATTTTGAATTCAAAGAAAATATTCTTTTTTTAGATAACTTCTATTTGAAGTGATCAGTAGTATGGTGAGAAGTTATCTTTTGTTTATAGAGTTGTCTCCCCTTAGACCACAAAACTGCTTGTATTTAATTTTGAATCATTTAATCCTGATATAAGAATTAACTGAAAATTTAACGGTATGTAAATTTTGAATTCAAAGAAAATATTCTTTTTTTAGATAACTTCTATTTGAAGTGATCAGTAGTATGGTGAGAAGTTATCTTTTGTTTATAGAGTTGTCTCCCCTTAGACCACAAAACTGCTTGTATTTAATTTTGAATCATTTAATCCTGATATAACTATTAACTTGTATTTTATATTTATAGGAGAAAATGAAATGCAACAAGGAATTAGCAGAGACTAATAAACAAACAAAACAAAATGTGGACAATTTGAACAAATTTATCAAGTCTTTTCAAACAGCGTGAAGTAATTTATCAAGTCTTTTCAAACAGCGTGAAGTAGTTAATGTGTATTAATTATCATATGTATATAGGAAGTGAATTGTTTGTTTGAAACATTGAATATAGAATTCTACTGGCTGTAAGTTTTATTTTAATTTAAAATGTGGTTGTTTTTTTTATAAAGACGTGAAAAAAGTGTGATAAAAAAAATTGTGAATGTGTCGTATTGTGTACGACTTGTGGTCTGTGCTACAGATGAAAAGAACTATGACCTCTTCAACCTCTTCAACTGCCAACAGTTCTATAAAAAATGTGTATAATGTGCAAGCTTGTTGTAATTATTTGTATAAAAGATTATAGATATATTTATTATTCCTAGGATTCTTAATATTGTTAATTGCCTTATTATTATTATAACGATATGTTATAAATTGATCGTTATTTGCCCTTGTTCTCTACAAGCTGTGACTCAGAAATAGCAAGCCAAAGAAAAATCTCTTGGTGTTTGATATCTGTTATTATTACAAATACAATTCTCTCTGTCTTATTCACCTATTTGATTAAATGAAATAGGATTTAACATCCTACTGTCCTACTCTGACTGGGCTAATGAAGACTGGCATACAGTCAAGGGATCTTTAATGTGCACACAAGACCTTGGTTTTTATTCCCATCCAAATGACTAAACAGCTGTCCTTGACAGGCCCTCTATCCTGCACCACTGACAAGGGGAAACCATGCTAGGCATGTGATTAAAATTAAAGCTTTGTTGATATAACAACTAATACCATCAATAGCTGCAGCCAAAAAAGTTGATTTTCATTTTTAAACACCCACATTAAAATGTGTTTGTATATTGTTGTCACCCCAGTCTGTCTATACAGTCAACAAGTTATTGTCTGATTGAAATAAATCTATATACATAATACAGTCAATTATTACTTTTAATTATCAATTTATTTTTGAGTTACAAAAGTCAGATGGGAATGCCCGGGCTATAACCACCTCTCTCAGTGATCTTGCAAGCCAATTCCTTGTTAATTCTCTTATTTTTTTCATAGTCTAAATTTTAATTAGACAAAATATGCAGTCTTAAACTTTTTCAACAGAGAACATTTTTTGTATGTATGATATGTTTTTAGTTGAAATTGAGTCACAGCTTGATAATGGACACTTGAAGGTTGTGACATGAAAAATCCAGCTCAATCCATCTTGAAACAAAACCTGAGCTCCCTGTCTAAATATTTGTGTAAAACTTGTATAACGAGAATGTACTTCCCAAAGTTTATTATTAATATTTATAGTTTATATCATAGTATTCCTAGAATATATTGATAACTTCTATTATTTGATAAGCTGAAAACACATTAACAATACTGTTACATCTTCCATCAAACCTAGTAATTAATATGTACACCTATTTTTGATGGGTATTATCTGGATCAAATATTATTCAGATTTTAAAAGATTGTTTGTAAGGTTTTGAAAAAATACATCTTAATCTATTGGGTAAGATAGGAAAGCAAACACATCTAATGTTTCTTCTGAATTTCAATTTATTTTGAGTTTATGGCCATTGATGCAAGGTTAAAACATTGCAAATTTCCTCCTTTTGTGAAACCATTGCCTGATTGTTGATATCTTGCATACATCTCTTGAGTACTGACAGTGTTATAATACTTCAACACTGCTATTCTCCCCTTTCTTAAAAAAACTGCAATTACCTCTACAACTAATACATGGGTTATCAAATGAGAAAATTGTTGTTAGATCTCATTACTAATACTTTTATAGCTCTATAAAATATTAAACAAAATCTATATTTAATTTAAATAAAGCAGATATTTTATTGAGTGTGAGATCTCTATCATGTGTGCCTTGCTACTTGTATAAATAAGAATTCAATTAACTGTAGAACAACAATCTCAAGTCATATTTTTAATCAGTTCATTATACTAATGTCACTTACAGCACAATAAATGTGACAGTAGAATTTACTGTTTATTTTTTACTGAATGGATAAGATGATGCATTTATTTATTTGCAAGATTATTTTGACCTCTTTTTTAGTGGACATCACTTTGTATTTATTTATTCTTATTCATCATTCAGCTTTCAAACTTATATTCGTATCATAAAGCATTTTTTCATGAAAAATCGAAAGTTTATACATCTAGTGATTGCCAAAGAATTGTACATTTGCCTTATTTTATCTCAATGCAGAATCAAATTTTTAGCCTTGTCTCGTCTTATATAGTAGGACATAAAGATATGACATGGTAGTATCAAAATAAAACATGGTCTAGTTTACACTAAATTTGCACAGACAAGTTTTCTATGACAAACAAAAGATTCTTCAAATGAGTGTAGCAAGAGTTATGTTTGGTTTGTAAATTTAGTTGTCTGTGTAAATTTAGTTTTATATATTATGAAACCATTACATCATCATTATCTAAAATGCATGTGTTAATATGATCATTTTGTGCTTTTTTAAAAAATTATGTATATTTGTTAATATGTCAATGTTAAGTATGGATATTTTTGTTTGTTTGTTTATTGTTTATCTAAGAGTCAATGTAAATGTTGACTGTCTAATATATTTGTTGGAACAAATGGTTATAATAATAGGTACAAAATGTACCTTCATTCAAAAGGAAATATATCAGTAAATCTTTGGACAATCTTCATAAAATATTTGGGCAAATTTTGCAGCCCTACCCATCATATGTTCTTTTAAGGTAAAATTGCTTGAGATGTTGTATTAAATAACTGTTATTTTAACTGGAATGATGTGTGAAAATGTTGTTGATTCATTCTTTGATGAATTTATATTTCTTTTTTACCCATTAAAGCTCAATAAATTGTTTTGTTTACAATGAATGATTTCGTTTAAAACCATGGTCACGATTCAACAAAACCTATTGAGATATAGTTGCAGAAAGACGATAATGATAATAGACAATAATGGAGTAAAAGGCAACAAGGGTATAGATTGAATTTAAAAAAAACTGTGCCCCATGCTCATTGGCATTCCAAATGCATTTCATTAATGTTTCATTGTACCTTAAATTATTCTTTTAAAACCATTACTGATTGTATATGCATTGAAAGAAAAGAATTTAACATGTATCGATGATATTTAAAATTAATAACATGAATTGGAATGTAATTTTGGTCTATTTCAATCAATATTGATGTTGTTATCTTGCTGTGAAAATATGGATCCTTCTATCCAATATTTAAGACACAATGGACATTTTGAAATCGGGAAACGAGTTGTGTATTCTTAGTTTCTATGGTTTCTATCACAAGACAATGTGAAAGACATTAAAAATTGCAGATTTAAAAATGAGGAAATAATTTTTTAAAAACTGCTCTAGAATTGATTGTGTATGTATTTCATAAAACATAACTGATTAGTGATTTTAAATTGAATTGAAAAAAATTGAATGTAAATCACTTTAAAATACATTCATATTACAATGATATAGGCTTTTAGACCCATTTTCGTCTATATTAGGGTTCTAGGAATAGAGCACAACGTCCTTTAAATAGGAAACCAGTGTACTGAGTATAAAATACTTTAAGTTGCTAGACCTTTTTGAATTCAGCAAAAAAATAAAATTTGCTATTAAATCAAGATTGACCTGTTCAGTTATTAACATTTTTCCTTTTGTTTTTTGAGATTTTTTTTATCTATAGAATGTGTCATTGTCATCCAGACTCGAGTCAAAGTGCTTCTATTCATTATCTTTCAGGAATACTGCCATGGACAGTGAAATGATAATTTTTATCTATAATGTATAATATTTATGTGAATTAAATGATACTTTTATAGAAAATAGTATTTTTTCTTCATTAATTCCCAATGTAGACACATATTCATTATTAATACATTATTAATACATGTCTACATTTTCTCTTTACTTTTGTCACAAATCAGAACACCACCTCTGTGATGAGTTACGGCACATGTGTTAATTACCATCTAACAGGAAGGTGCAACTATAACTGGTCTTGCATTAGATCATAATGTTAGTCCTAAAATGACCAGGTTTGTGGAGTGGACGTTAAACCACAGTTCTCTCTCTGACAACTGAATGAAGCTCAGAAGCCCCCCTAAAAAAATTATGAGAAAAGTTGGCGGTCGTGTGCTTTATTCTTTATCATCAGCGGGTGAGATGGCATATAGACATGCGATATCACAATGCCTTGCATTAATGGAATTAAATCACAATGTGACTGAACCCAACCTTATCTTACCTCCCAAAATATACATTGTCCCAGAAATCTCGCAAACCCCTTCTGCAAAAATTCCTGGAACCGCCCCTAGTTACATGTATTCGTTAATTTCCTTCCACTTCCGGCACACAATCTATTTATTTGAGATAATACCATTCTAGTCCCAACATGATGTGGTAAATGGTCAAGGGAGGTTAAATGCCATTTCAGTCTCCTTGTATTGGACAAATTGGAAAATCAGTAGTACCTCCAGTGAAATTGGCAACACAATTTTCCCAAGGTTGAAGTGTAATATGATAGTGATAGTATATGTACTGTGGCAATGTCGATTTTCAGGAAGTAATATTCAAAATGACATAAAAGTATCCTAAAACGGACTATAGCCTGTTGAAAATGTGACCCTAAATAAATGTCTCTATATACATGTACAATTGTATTGTATAAATCTAGGTGGGATGTAATACAGTAAGAGTATTGTGTTCATTTGTTCTCTTTCCCACAGAAATATCTATTCAATAATCAAACTCTTGTTGACTGTTTGAAGCAATGAAGCCTCCCCTTACAAAATATTTTCGATGGTAGATTTGTTAGTGACCAAACATGAAATAACAAAAACTTTTTTTGTTGCATAAAATATCTTTAAATATATTTTCTTTATTTCCAATATTTACATAAAGAGCACCAAATGATATAAAATTCTTTATATTACAATTTACAGCTATTTACATACTATTACATATAACCCAGATCAACTGAAATACAACACAATTTACTAGTCTGTCCTTGTAAATAGACTGGCTTGGTGTAATATTTCATTTAATATTAAAATACCCTTACATATCTTTTAAAATATATGTCTACACAAAATATACTCTAATAATATATAAATGTTCTGTAGGCCGATATGTACTGGGTGACCTGTCTACATAGACAACTAAATAAAATATTTTGGCAATATATTTCAATGCTAGTCTAGATGAAATGAAGTTATTACATTTTTGAACCCAACAGTTGACTTGAACAGTATTTGTAAATGGGGTTTCATTACAATTAATAAATAAATAACAAAATATCTAACTAAATATTAGGATATGCAAGTTCTGAAAACAATAAGCAATACTTAGTAAAGGTATATGAATTAATTCAGCCATGTCTCCCAAACAGAAATATTCTATTAGTAAGTGCAGGAGGACCGCACTACACAAAAACCAAAAACCTATAAGATTAACCTGCGGAAAATATCAAATTGTTTATGTTTTTGGTTTTTTTATCTCTGATTATTAAACATTTTATATGCACAGTCATGATTGATTGTTAAATTTCATACCTCAAACTCTGCCCTTAATGACACAGCACACTGGATGGGGAAAAAGATTCATCCTTATCAACAGTGCTTGTGTTGCAATTCAAAGATGCTTCAGCGTTACAAACTAGGACCAAAAACTCAATAATGAATATGTAGTCGCCAGACGGTAATGCTAAAAGCTCAAAATGTTTCCACAATCTGGAAATCAAATTATCTTTGCATCATCTGCACCATTTATATTTTATAACATATTAAAAAAAAAAGCAAGCACACCCAGCATAAGCTATATATTATTATATAGCGAAAACTGAATACTATTAAATATTATTAACATATGTTTTAATCAAAGATGCATTATGAAAGATTTATATATAGAGCAAAATGCTCTGGCTATAATAATTCAAAAATACATAATGAATATAGGTATATTTTACAAATTTCAGTTAAATTACTCTGAATGTCTTGTCTCAATTGTCATTACTTCAATAATTAATGTCTTTATTTTCCATTTTAATGTTAATTAAAGAGGATGGTCTAATCCACTTAATATCCAATCGATGATGGGTTTGTCATGTAAATAAAATACCTATATAATAATTCATAAACATGTAACATGTAAGCTAGAAAAGACCTCAATTGTCAGATTTAGCTCTAACATTATGGGTTCGATTTGGAATATTAATTTTGGTTGGTCCAAATTGATTGCATTGCCGCTGAGGCTGTCATTAGATACTTTATTTTTTTTAAAAGTAGTCATTTTGAAAACATACTTAATAGTAAGTGCGGCGGGACTGCACCACACATAATTTACACAGGAATCACAAGCAATTCAAATTAATGAATGGATCCAGGGGCTAGCCTTAAGCGTACACTGTGCTGTACAGGCCCTATACAGACTTCACTTAAATTTGAAAACAATCAGGACTATAACCCAGATAAATAGACTATAGTTGGTTTGGGAGGAAAATGAATAATAGAATGATATATTGAAACCTTGACTTTCATGTGCATTTGATTAGTTATACATACTGATATTAACAAAATAATAAAAGCTCAAAATACCTTTAACAAACGTTTGTTTAAAAAATATCATATTTTTACCATAAAACATAAAATACAGAGACAAATCAAAAAATAAAGATAGGTTGCCAGGCAATGAAACATACGCCCACAGCAGCTAAATCGTCCGGGCAGTCAACAAGGGTTGCCGCATATTTTTACTTTTTTTTGGTAATGAAACATTTGTAATACACTAAAATCTGATAAAGAGTAACAACTCATTATGTAATCATTAGAATTTGTTTGCTTTTTATAAAGTTTTGCCCCACACTAACAATTAGTATAGGAAACATTTAATATCATGGATTTAGCTGTTCAGTTATCAAAATTCAATGAAAATCAAAATACTTGTTCGTTTCAACACCTTAAACTCTGTGTATCAAGGATTTTTGAAGTGATCAAGGGAGATAACTCTTGGAAGTAATTATTTGAAACACTGTGTATACATTTGAAGTCAATCGGATATTAACTTTGGCCTCTAGAGTGAGCATCCACAATATTTTTTAAAGTGATCAAGGGCCATAACTCTGGCACTAATTATCGGAATTTGCTGAAAATCAATAGGCTTCTTCATCTTATGACCTTAGTCAATGTGTATAAATTTAAAGTCAATCGGTTATTACCTTTAGCCTCCACAGCGTCCACAACATTTTTTGAAGTGATCAAGGGCCATAACTCTGACAGCAATTATCGGCAATCGCTGAAAATCAATAGGCTTCTTCGTCCCATGACCTTAAACACTGTGTATAAATTTAAAGTCAATTGGATATCAACTTTAGCCTCTAGAGCGTCCACAAGCAATTGTGGACGCCGGCCGGACGGGCGTACCCACCGACGGACGGGGGTGACGACAATATACGACCACATTTCAATGTGGGCATATAAAAATGCTTGGCCATAGATTTATCATCTATAACCCTGCCTGATAGACCATGGCTAACACTTCCAGGTTTCACTGTAACTTTATATTAGCTGTAACGGTAAGTAGATTATACTCCAAAAGTATATTGATAGAATTAAATCGTTCAAATTTCAATAAGGTATTCGTTGATATACTTAAATAAACAATATCTAACAAAATATATAAGTTGTTGGTCTGTATTCTACAATATATAATTAAATGTAGCCTACTCTTAAAATTTTGACATCATAAAATATCTGGGTTTTTTTCAACAATCTTTTATAAGTTATATCGTAAAAGGAATTCATGATTCATAATAAAACAATATTAAAGTCATGTATATGATTATTTTAAAAGCTCCATAAAGATGACAATTGGATTTTAAAGTGAGGATTTCATATTTTCAAAGAAAGTCAAAACATAATTATTTCTCTATGTTATTTGCTCAATAGGTTGTCAACTCACTATTATCCGATCATAGGCATTATTCTCCACACTTACAAATCATTGACACAGGAAATAATAACACAATTACCTCCCTTGTTTTCCAATTCCCCCATACAATAGCTATCTTCAAACGTTTGAATTTGAAGTTGAAAATTATATATTTGCCCATTTCTCAACTGGCAATAGTGAATTATAAGATTATTCTTTAACAAGGTAGGACTGTTTATAGATACCATCTATTTAAAGGCTTTACTTTAAAGGAAAATATTGGTGCCAGTCATTATCACATATGTGATAGAACTGATTTAACACTTTCCAAATATAATATTAACACAGAGATCATCGCTACCATAAAGGAGTAATAAAGAATTCATGAATCGGAAGTGACGAACGCCAAAGGAAAACACGAGTTATTCCTCTATATAACTAACTGAAGTGACTAGTGATAACAGATACATGGGCGAATATCTGCTCACTAATAATTCCCTTGAAGACCTAAAGTTGCTGTGTGACAATAGGAGAGAATATCTTACAATTCATAAAAAGAATTGACTGCACTAGATAAGAGAACACGAAAGAAAAACAGATTCAAGTCCGTGCATTATTATGTTTTTATAAGGTAGGGAAGACCGTGGCACATTGAACCACCATGGATATATCCTTTATAAAATAATACTATACAACCCAACACTATACAGAAGTGAGATAACTTCTTAGACCCATTCTCCATCAATAAGCCAATTGCTGTCAATTATTTTCTTAGGCAATGAATTTTTCAAAAAAGCACTTAAAAGAGAAAAATTGTCCATACATGTTAACTTCTTAGCCTAGGAAATTCTTGTACTTAAAATAAGTTCATATATGTCTAATCTATACAATCCAGATAAACCGGGGTTTGATCCATATAAGAGGGCATATTGATTTTTTTTTAAAATTTTGATCATGAAATAAAGAGATCTTCTAATAAAAACATTTGATATGAAATGAACAAAGTGGTTCAATGTGCCCCGGTCTCCCCTATTGAATGAATAAAAACAAGGGGCTGTACGGAGTATTTCTATTTTTCCCGTGTTCTCTTATCTTATGACACCTAATTACTTTATTGAATCGTCAGATAACCTCTTGCGGTCCCATATAACAAATTTTTGTCTTGGAAGGAATTGTTAGTGAGCAGAAATTCGGCCGTTTATCTGTCATCACTCGTCACTTCACAGTCATTCACATAGAGAGATAACTCGTGTTTTCCTTTGGCGTTCGTCACTTCCGATTCATGAATTCTTTATTACTCCTCTATAGCAGCGATGATCTCTATGTTAATATTATATTTGGAAAGTGTTTAATCAGTTCTATCACATATGTGATAATGACAGGCACCAATATTGTCCCTTAATACATTTTAAAAATATAACTTAAAAATATGAAATTGTAGCCTAAATGTTAAAGTTTAGAAACTATTTCATCCAAATCAAGCCAAGTATTCTTAATAACAAAGTTTTAAATATGTTCTTTTTGATAGTAACTTATGAAAAGATAGGTTGCCAGGCAACGAAACATACGCCCACAGCAGCGAAATCGTCCGGGCTGTCAACATGAGTTGTCGCATATTTTTACTTTTTTCGGTAATGAAACATTTATAATACACTAAAATCTGATTATGAGTAACAACTCATTATGTAATTATCAGAAAATCATTAGAATTTGTTTGCTCTTTATAAAGTTTTGCCCCACACTAACAATTAGTATAGGAAACATTTAATATGATGGATTTAGCTGTTCAGTTATCCATATTCATTGAAAATCAAAATATTTGTTTCTTTCAACACCTTAAACTCGTGTGTATCAATTTGTAGTCAATCGCATATTAAGTTTGGCCTCTAGAGCATCCACAAGATTTTTTGAAGTGATCAAGGACTACAACTCTGGCACTAATTATCAGAAATCGCTGAAAATCAATGACCTTAAAAACTGTGTATAAATTTGTAGTCTATCGGATATTAACTTTGACCTCTTGAGTATCCACAAGATTTTTTGAAGTGATCAAGGGCCATAACTCTGGCACTAATTATCGGAAATTGCTGAAAATGAATAGACTTCTTCGTCTCATGACCTTAAACACTGTGTATAAATTTGAAGTCAATCGGATATTAACTTTGGCCTTTAGAGCGTCCACAAGATTTTTTTAAGTGATTAAGGGCCATAACTCTGTCACTAATTATCGGAAATCGCTGGAAATCAATAGGCTTCTTCGTCTCATGACATTAAACACTGTGTATGAATTTGAAGTCAATCAGATATTAACTTTGGCCTTTAGAGCGTCCACAAGATTTTTTAAAGTGATCAAGGGCCATAACTCTGGCACTAATTATCGGAAATCACTGAAAATCAATAGGCTTCTTCGTCTCATGACCTTAAACACTGTGTATAAATTTAAAGTCAATCGGATATTAACTTAGGCTACTAGAGCGTCCACAAGATTTTTTGAAGTGATCAAGGGCCATAACTCTGGTAGTTATTATTGGAAATGGGCTTTTTCGTCTCATGACCTTAAACACTGTCGATAAATTTAAAGTCAAGCGGATATTAACTTTAGCCTCTAGAGTGTCCACAGGCAAATGTGGACGCCGGACGGACGGACCGACAGACGGGGGCGACGACAATATACGACCACATTTCAATATGGGCGTAAAAAAATTCATTTAAGAATAGTTCAAGTAAGATATCTATATTAAGAACACAGTTAAGTTATAGATACTATAAGTTCAAAAATAAGCACTCTATGTGTGTATCTAAGTTTGCTGAAATCCATCAAATAATTACCCTGCCAACAACTTGCCCAATTTAAAACTGATCAATTTAATTTTAAGATATCTAAATACGCGCCAATTAGGCAAAATATCTACCCAAATTGGTTCCAATCCATCAAGCAGTTTATGGGTAAGGCCAAAAATATAAAGGACATCAGATGGACTGGTTAATGAATTATTGTTCCAATGTTCATACTTTTTCACTATAATAGGAATGATAAAACACATCATAGGTAAGAAATACATGTATGTTTACATACACCATAAGAAGTCAATATCTGTGTTATTAAGACTATGATTACTATCAATTATTTCCATATCAAAGAATTTTACAAAACTGGGTGTAAACTTGAAAATAATTACAATAATACATAAGGGTGTGGCTTGATTGACACTGATAAAGGGGACATATCATTCATCCAAACAAAAATATATAAATAAGCTTTTTGAAATAAGTAGTATTGAGAGTATGTTATTAGTGACAAAATACATATTTCACCAACATACTACTCTGTTACAGTATCACTTAACTATTCAATGTAGGTGGCTTCTGTTGCTATTTGTTCAAGTTAAAACTTAAAAAATTGACTGCTCTAATGTGATGCTACAATAATTAATTTTTTTGTTAACATAAAATAGTGTCAATTGCCATGTAATTCTTTTGAGGAAATTGCAAAGAGCAAGATTTAAGAAATCATATTTTACTGCAGTTAGATTCCTTTCAATACGAATTTAATAGGCAAAAGACACTGTTTTGTTACAAGTTTGATGGATAACAAAAATATGTGTAATAAAAATAGGCACACATATATTATTCACTACGTTCAATAAAAGGAAACTTCGTTAGACAGAAGCTAACAATATCTGACCTTGTAATTAATCATAAAAACATTGGTTAAAATAACATGTATTTAATAGTTCACTAGAATTGGGAATAAAATCATTACACATATTGACATAATTGGTATTTTCCTGTATCAGCTGGATATCATACAACTATTATTTTCTCATTATGGCTCCATTTTTGGAAAACCACTGCTTGTCCCAATTTTTTATTTTTACAAATGATGGTCCACCTACTTGTCAAATAATACAAATACCGTCATATTTAATAGACTGATATTGTTTTAGTAGAAAAGATCTTGTTTGAAAACACAATGATCCCAATATGATTAATATATGTCCACATTATGAATATGGACGTATAAAAAACAGATCCTATTTCGTTTTTTTTAATACCAGGAAGTTTAAAATTTTGTTTTACTTGTCTATACTACACTAGGATCTGGAAGAGATATTATTGATGTGTCCTGGATGATGTGAGGGAGGTAGAGTCTGAGGTGCACTGAACTGTTGGTAATCCACTAGAAACATCAACGCTGATTGGTTAATCAAAACCATTTGTATGACCTCTGACTCGACCTCCCAAACAACTTGTCTGATCTTCATGTAGTGTAGACCATCGAAAGTTTTTAAAAAAATGAAACGAAAGATAGATCTGTATTAATCAGAAGATGGCAATGATCCTAGAAATCTGATGTGTATAAAATTGTTTACTGAATGGAATTGATATTTGAGAATAGGTAAGAGGAAGTGGGATGGAAGTTTCTTATCTATCAGTAATTATAAGTGATTTCAGACGAACTATTTGTACCTAAATTTGATTATTTTTACTATATGACTATGAACATAGTAAGACTTCAGACATAATAAAAGGCTTTGCCTAATGTTATTTTTGAAAGAGAATTTACATTTTACAAGTGTCTGTGTCCACGGTGTAATAATAAATTAACAGTGCAGGACATGGCAATGTCTACAAAAACATGTGGTCAAAATTTGAATAAATTATTGAATTAGGTTCTCAAAACAATTCTTAATAAACAATATTTAGAACTTAAGTGAAGCAAACAAATTCATTAAACAGTTTATTTTGCCTCCTGCATTCGTGGTATTGACATGGTCCCATAATCTAAAATAAAGACAAACAGTTACTAAGGCCAATGAACACTATCAGAAAACATAATAAACTTATTTAATAACCACATCCAGTAAAATCAACCATTAGCTGTAAAAATGTGAATGGAACTAAACCTATGTGATTTGGGTTTTACTTTATGTCAAATGAACAATCTCTGTTAAGAATATTGTCACTGTCACAAGAGTGTAAAGAAAGAATTGTAACAAGCCAACAGTGAGGCTGATGTCCCCCGCCGAAATCCCAATATAAATAGATGACACATATTAATTAATCGCAGATTTATTTTTTTCAAACGTATCGAGCAATCAAACTGTACACGAAGTGTCATCCAAAAGTGTTTTATAAAGAAAAATTCTAAAACCGACAAGAAAAATGAAAATGTACCCTAGTTAAGGGGACCCTAAAGGCAGACAAAAGGGCCCCCACGCTTGACAAAAGGGCCCCTCTTGCCAAGGGAAAGGGCCCTTGTGTCCGAGTCAATCGTTTCTATACACTGTTACTGTCGAATCCATTACTGAATGAGAATGCAGTCATTGTATTGGCATAAAAATCATCAATCAAGTTATCTTGTCCCAAACTATTAACCAATCAAATTGCTTATCTCTGCCTACCCTAAGCAGAAAATGCTCATCTTCGAACTCCATCACGACATTGACCTAAAACACATACAAACCAATTTTGAACATTTTAACTCAATTAGAAGAAGAGTTATTGTGTTCCAAAGTCTCGGCAAATCAAATTGCTTATCGCTCTGCTTACCCTGAACAGAAAATGCTCATTATCGATCTTAGTCAAGGCATTACTGTAATGAAACTATACACCAAGTTTCATCACTCTCACTTAATTAGAACTAAAGTTATCAAGTCCCAAAGCATCAACCAATCGAATTGCTTATCTCTGGATACCCTAAGCGGAAAATGCTCATCTTCGAACTCCATCAAGTCATTGACCTAATAAGCATTTACACCAAGTTTGAACATTCTAACTCAATTAGAAGTAGAGTTATTGTGTTCCAAAGTCTCAACCAATCAAATTGTGTATCGCTCTGCTTACCCTGAGCAGAAAATGCTCATTATCGAACTTATTCAAGGTATTACTGTAATGAAACTATACACCAAGTTTCATCACTCTCACTTAATTAGAAATAAAGTTATCGTGTCCCAAAGCATCAACCAATCAAATTGCTTATCTCTGCTTACCCTAAGCGGAAAATGCTCATCTTCGAAATCCATCAAGACATTGACCTAATAAGCATATACACCAAGTTTGAACATTCTAACTCAATTAGAAGTAGAGTTATTGTGTTCCAAAGTCTCAACCAATCAAATTGTGTATCGCTCTGCTTACCCTGAGCAGAAAATGCTCATTATCGAACTTATTCAAGGTATTACTGTAATGAAACTATACACCAAGTTTCATCACTCTCACTTAATTAGAAATAAAGTTATCGTGTCCCAAAGCATCAACCAATCAAATTGCTTATCTCTGCTTACCCTAAGCGGAAAATGCTCATCTTCGAAATTCATCAAGACATTGACCTAATAAGCATATACACCAAGTTTTAACATTTTAACTCAATTAGAAGGAGAGTTATTATGTTCTAAAGTCTCAACCAATCAAATTGCGTATCGCTCTGCTTACCCTGAGCAGAAAATGCTCATTATCGAACTTAGTCAAGGTATTACTGTAATGAAACTATACACCAAGTTTCATCACTCTCACTTAATTAGAACTAAAGTTATCGTGTCCCAAAGCATCAACCAATCAAATTGCTTATCTCTGCTTACCCTAAGCGGAAAATGCTCATCTTCGAACTCCATCAAGGCATTGACCTGATAAACACATACACCAAGTTTGAACATTCTAGCTCAATTAGGAAGAGAGTTATTGTGTCCCAAAAAGTGTGACGGACAGATGGACAGACAGACGGACGGACGAACGGACCCATTTTAATAGTCCCCCAACTTTCTTCGAAATCAAAAAAATCCTGTCAATTCAGATAGTTTTCTTCCCTATGAGCCAATCAAATGAAACTGTGGGCAGATGATGGACAAAGGTATATGTATGCATTTAAATACAGAAATTTAAAGATAGCTGCTCATAGAAATTGTTTTTTGTCATCATATTAATACAGATGAAAAAAACGCTGTACAAAAGTAAAATCATCCACATGTATTTTAATCAATTATGGAAAAATTCAAGATCAGCTCGCTAACATGTATGACAATTTATTTTTGTACTCAAAGAGATACATGTAGCAAAAAACAACCATGTGATCATACAACCTTATCTAGTAAAAAATAAAATAAAAATACTAAAAACTGTCATAAAATAATGGCATATACAATACTTTAACCAATATAGAAATTATAATAAAACACTATTCAAATATATAATCTAACAATAAGAAAATAAAACAGATATATTCTAATTACAACCATATTAATATACATATGTGTTAGGTTCCCACAAACAACAATGGAAGATAAAATATACATTGTCCATGTATCAATGTAAATTTTTTGATCAAGAAAGGTTTTGATTTATAATGAATATGAATTCAGAAAAGCAATACATAGGAAACTGAATTGGCTTAGATAGCACAGTATAAATAAACATGTAGATGGCAGTTTGAAACATGTACATCCATGATAAATACCAGGTAAATTTATGTAAGTGATTACCTAGTCTTAAATGGGTGCTATGGGAGATTAGATAAAGAGCTGACAGGTCTTGCTATAATAGTAAAAAAATAGATAACCTAAAGAGAATACTCTGAACTGAGATATTAGGGATTAAATTTTAGGCCTAATCTTTATCATCATTACTAAAGTTGGTTACAAATAAAAAAAACCCTTCATAATATCCATTTTGATGTTAAATCATCCATCCCAAACTGTATTCAAATCCAGTAAATATTGCAAGCTAGCGACAGCATCACAAGTTGATTACGGTCTGGATAAGTTAATTAATACTACCGGTAATTAATTAGATAACATTTCGGGCCTATAGAAAAACCTGCAATATGCAGATTTAGTTCATTTTTAATATTCTGCATGACTCTTTCTCAAATCTTCGATGTTCATACAGTATTGATACTGGTCTAGGCTAGAGTAAGAAAATCCTTACCACAGTTTTCTGGGATTTCTGATTTAATCAGGGATTATATTTCCATTCCACACCTCCAAACAATAGACTAGCACATTTTTATCTCCATACAACACCTTCCAAACCATAGCCTAATTCATATTTGGAAAGCGGAATGTCAGAGTCATAAAAACGTTTCACTATTACACTCCCAACTTGTATGGATAAATTAACAAATTTTTTTTGTTTTTTGGCATGACTTTATTGGACGCCATTCGACTGAAAAAAGATTTAGCTTTCTGAATATTATTACAATATAGTTTTAAGCAAGGCATCCAATCTTTCCCAATGCTTTGAAGGATGGACACCTCTCAAAACAGTGCCTAGATTTCTGACTCAAACCTAGTCTGACATCGGTCAACAGTGTTTCAGACAACTAACTAACATGCTTATTGAACTCTTTATGACCATACAAACTGTTGAAAAAAATACTTTTCAGCAAATTTTCAAGTTTTAAATATTCAAGAACTGATTACATGTAGGTTTATAAATACCTGTTAATGGATAAAGCCTTAAAGTTTATACAAAAAAAAATAATATTATCCTCTGTTTTCTGATAAATAATTAATTTATGAACCTATAGCTAAATGTAAATAAATGCTTTATTGACTAAATAAATTGACTAAGAAACTGGGGAAGAAAGGTGTTGACATCATTCGTTGCTATATAATATTATATATACAGAATGTTTACATAATACTTTGTATGGCCAAGTTTTGTGTTTATTCAATGAACAATGGCAGTGCATAAATATAACAGTTAAACTTATTATTAAAAAGTAAATGCTTTGATTTATTAAAGTACATTTTAAAAGAGCTGATTCACCTTGACTTTATTAAAATGTTGAATTGGTTTAAATGATGTGCTATTTCGATTACTGATGGAACTAACAGTACATACAAACATCAATTTTTGTTTACAAGGATTATAGATGTAATGTCTTTGAAGTAGAACCAGTTAAGCGATTTAGTATGAAGGCGCTTCTGCCCTCTTTATTCTACAGCTCTCATAAATCTATATATTTAAAGATGAATTTACATACAAAGGTTAAATCTATGGTATAAATTTTCCAAACTTAAATCCGTTGAATATACAAATAGTTTATTTTTAAATCAATTCTTCAAATCTATCTTATTGTCATTACATAAGATTACCAATTCTTGTTTTGTTACCACGATTTTATTAATAAATATAACAGAAAACAATCCCATACAACCTGCTGATACCATGTAAGCTGTTACCGTTCCCGTTATATGTACGATATAGCCAACACAAGCTGTCAGGATCACTTGAGAAAGAAAATAAGCACTATCTAATGTAGCAATATAAGTTCCTATACCATGATTTGATGAAGATGTTGTTGTGATCACATCAAAAAAATATAACTGAAAAGACAAAAAAATAATATAATATTAGTTATATAACATTAATGAAATCACTGTAGTTACAAATCATGTATATTGTACAATTCGCTTAGTTCAGTCGTCATGTACATAATATCACAAATTTTCATTTGTATCTCACAGTTTCATATCATTAAAATTGTTGTTGAAAAATCAAAATAAAGCTTAAAAACAACTATCGCTAATAAATGCAGAAAATGAAATTGAATTTAACAATCTACTTTTCTGCACCAACCAGGCTAATGTAGATGACCAACTTGTCCAATGAATAATTCTATTTTTAAGGGTGACAGAGAACTATTTACCGGTATTCTGTGATTTTACCATATTACTATGAAAGGTCATACTAAACCTTTGTGCACATTCTTCAATATGTATGCAGGAAGGATGGCCTGACAAGGACAGCTGTCTAGTCGTTCAGATGGGACAAAAAAACAAGGTCCTGTGTATACATTGGCGTAAACTTAAAAGATCCCTTGGCAGTTGGAATTTAGGCTGTAGCGCCGCTGCCCAGGCAAAATTTCCTTCATAGCACACTGTATGGTGTATGCATGTATTCATTAGCCCACCGTAGGAGCAGAACAGTAGGATATTAAATCCCATTTCATTTCATTTCTTCAATATGTGGACATAAATTAAATGGAAACAAATTAGTATTTGTGTTTTGAAGACTACATGTACAATCATTATGTGTAAACTGAAAGTATTAGATTAGTTTAACTTTTTAACAAATAGTTCATATGTAAATTAATATTAATATTACCTCCTTTTCTTCATGATATCTTGATACAAGTATAAATGGTATCGTTGTCAATGTGGCGAAGGCAAAACCTGTCATGGCTGCCATCAGATTTACAATATAAACATTTGGTACAAGTACCATTCCTGTCATCGCAAAACAGAACGATGTCATACCCATCATGTAAGTCATCTTACTTCCATATTTATCAACTAATCTTTCAATGAAGAAAGAATAAACAGCGGAAGTAATACAGTGAAGTAACAGACCCCAACTACCCATACGAACACCTTCATCATATAAATTACCTGCTTCCGAATCCTCCGGAGCATTTGGATTACCACGATAAACTATCTGACCCACAAAATCCGTAAAATAAAGATTGAAGCTCATCACAGCTGTCCAGCTACAAAAATTGGCCAGAGCTAAGTGTCTTAACACCACAGGCACATTTAAGAACTGTTGCACATTTGTAGGCAATAAATTATAAACAGATGAACCTAAAGTTTGTGCTAAATCACATATATGAGACAGAATTTTACTTTTAGATGTCACTACTGTTAAACAATTTCGGACACTATGTGGTAGAATTGATCGCACACTTTTTGAATATGACACAGAATAGTTAGTTTCCTTGGTAACAAGTATATTATGCAGATTTTCTTCTGATACAGATCTTGAACTGCTGCTAGATTCATAACCAGATTCTAAAGCAATTGCATTCTGGGAAGTTTTAACCAGTTCATCATAGTGACCGTCCTGTTCAATGGAAGTACTAGTTTTGGGGTATCGTAATAGTGGTTTTTCAGCTGCTACGATTAAAGTTGCCGATAACATTAGCGTAAACATAATAATTAGTATGGAGAATATTGATGCTTCCTCTCCACCAAAATATTGTCCGACACTATTTGATCTCCAATCGATTGCAGATAAAAGATAACCAATGATTCCTCCAGAACTCACCATCAATGAGTAAACTGAAAAAACCCTTTCTTGCTGACCAGTATTTTTACATGCATCATTTAGTAAAGCTTCACAAGGTGTGAGACATGTCTGACTAGTAAAATCCAACATGACAGATCCGAATGTCATCAGAAGTATACCCATGCGCTTACTGAGATCACCTTTACCAATGAACATAGATATAAAACTTTCCCCAAACGGTATAAGATAGAGGGAGAATATAAGCACTATTGATATGGCTAAAATAAACGGACGTCGTCTTCCATATGGACAATGACATTTGTCACTTGCACGACCTATAACAGGAGTGCAAAACAAAGACAACAGAGGACCAAAACCTAAAATTAAACTCATATTTTCTTCAGAAAAGCCATTCTTCAGGAGTAATGGTGGAATATAAGTAAAACCAGCACATGCACAAATTTCTATTCCACATACCACACTATTCAAGAGGAATATCTGTAAAAGAGTTAGCTGTTTAGTTCTCTCATTATCAATACTACCTACTACCGACGCCTTCTCATTTACTATTATTGATTCCATCTTAAAATTCTGTATTCTCAACGTTTTACTCAATTACTTCTGCCTTTTCAGGCTCTAATATTAAAGCGTCATTATTAATGTTAGAACATTAAAACTGAAGCTAGATATATTTTTGGCCATTCCAAAGAAAATAACAATTGTTGGCCATATTCCTATCTTCAGTACATGTCTATGTGAGCCTGAAGAACACCAGACAGGAAATTTGAAGTAATCATTAATCTGTAAAAAAAAAAAAAAAAATTATAAATACACTTATAATGATTAACTTGAATAAATTTGAACACCCTGACCTACCATAATTCATTAAACTGACATTTTTCCCTAACCTAAACCAAATCAGACTTGCTTGTAATTTAAACAGTATTTATCAACATATAAATTACACACAATGTACAATACATACATGTAAATATAAAGTTTATAATATTAGTAATCTGTTACTATTTCCTAGTGAATTTCAAATTTTAGTCTACTAGTGTTGAGTGAAATGAACAAATTTTGTGTTCTGCTGTCAACAGTTTAAGACAGAAACGAAAATTTAATTGTATTGATGTAGATAACTAATTGAAATAACATCAGATCAACACAATTCACATACTCCGCGCAGCGTTTCATTTGATTACAGGTAATACAACTACACACTGCTATTACGAGTGGATATTGTTGTTTTAAATTTTGATTGGTCAGTAGTCTGTCTACGAACCAATCACTAGCTGTCCTACAAAAGCTTTACATTTAAAACGAGTGCCAATATTGGACCAAATATGTTTACATAACGTTACGTCATGGCTCACAATTTTATTATGCCTAATTAACCCGTGCATAGCAGAATACTGCAGTAAAACTAACTGCGTGACAAACGAGGCTATCAAGTCGAATGAAATGTAAACAATACTGTTTGGAAACGAACATACTTTCAGCGTTTTATAATACCTTAAATCACTGTCCAGAGTTTTAGGGAAGACCCAGATTAAACGAAGGACTGTCATGTTGCTGTACTTAAGTGATAGCTTTCATTGAACGGAAAGAATAGACACACTCCCGCATAAGTTCAAGAAACAGACGCTATTCCAGCAATGGCCAGAGAGGGATTTCTCGAGCCATTGCTTCAGGAATATGCACAATTCAATACTTTTAAAAATCAGCTGATCAAATTATCTGAAAGTGATAAATCCATAGTACGTACAAATGTAAATGTAGACTATCTCTTTTACTATTGTTTTCTATACTCATCCATTCTGATTATGTTTAAGATCACGAAATATACCAGATGTAAATTAAATAAAACCTTATAAACTTTAACAAAACACAAGCTGTGGAGCACTCAACTAACAATATGGTACACTAAACAAAATTACACAAGACAACATATATGTCATATAACACTATTTGATCCACAAGTACTGTGGATGTATATACCGTAACGTCAATCAACCATGGGTTGTATATATTTATAGCTTAACTATTTTTATAGCACAGTCTGTATGGGTTGGACATTAAAATCTAAAATAAATAGCAGATTTTCAACAATTTAAGATTATAGAACAAGCTCAGACCGTGACTGATGTTGAGTTCAATGCTCAAAAAGTGCCCTTAGGTGATAGGTGCTATGATATTATTCTAAAAATATTGAAATATTCTAGGTATAATTCTAACACTATATTGGGCCAGACAATTTAATGTCATGACATTTATATACTTTAAAACTTACATTATACGTAGGTTGATATACATCCTATCACCAATGTTCTATTACAGTTTTTTATATCAATTCATGACTTTCAGCTCATTTCTTAAAGAAATGAATACAAAGCAGACATGTCTGTTAATGCATTACTAACAAACATCAAAAGGTTAAATTAAACTGAACAGTATAATATATAATACCTTACGAAGCATTTATCACACTTCCAATAAATATATGACATGTCATGGTAGACAGGTTTGTCAGGCCTAGCAGACTGGTTTAGAAACAGCCAGTCAATAACAGAAAACAGATATTTTTAAAGTGAGCGACTACATCTATTTTGCAGTACCAGCAGCCATGAACAGGAAAATTGCACAACAAAACAAAGACAGCACAAATGCTACTACAAAAACAGATTCCTTGTGTATTAACATTAAACAGAAAAAATGTAATAAAATATCAACAAAATAGGTGTGGTTTAAAAGGTCAGGACTGGGAGGAATATATTATATAGCATATTTATGCCATTTAAATAACATTGAAGATGAATATGAATATTTATTATATTTCAAGTAATTTAATCAAATCATTAATTATTCCAAATAATTTGTCTGTAAACACTGTATAACTTATTCAGCAGGACTGTAAAATAAAATGTAACAAATATTTTGAATATCAAATTTAAATAATCATAAGATGATTGGATACTTGAAATTTGAAATCCATAAGGATTCAATTATTTGGTTTTACGCCTGTCAGTGTTATCTCGAGATTACTGTTTAGTCAATTAAAATTAATTTGAGTGCTAACTAATACTAATCAGAATCAGGAAAAAAACACTCTGTTTTAGCTTACATGCCATAAACGGGGAGTAAACAAGCCAACAGTGAGGCTGATGTCCCCCGCCGAAATCCCAAAATAAATAGAAGACACATATTAATTAATCGCACATTTATTTTTTTCAATGTATCGAGCAATCAAACTGTACACGAAGTGTCATCCAAAAGTGTTTTATAAAGAAAAATGCTAAAACCGACGAGAAAAATGAAAATGTACCCTAGTTAGGGGGACCCTAAAGGCAGACAAAAGGGCCCCTCTGGCCAAGGGAAAGGGCCCTCGTGTCCCAAGTCAATCGTTTCTATACACTGTTACTGTCGAATCGATTACTAAATGAGAATGCAGTCATTGTATTGGCATAAAAATCATCAATCAAGATGAACCTAAGTTATCTTGTCCCAAAGTATCAACCAATCAAATTGCTTATCTCTGCTTACCCTAAGCGGAAAATGCTCATCTTCGAACTCCATCAAGGCATTGACCTAATAAGCATATACACCAAGTTTGAACATTTTAACTCAATTAGAAGGAGAGTTTTTGTGTTCCAAAGTCTTGACTACTCTCGACCAATCAAATTGCGTATCGCTCTGCTTACCTTGAGCAGAAAATGATCATTATCGAACTTAGTCAAGGTATTACTGTAATGAAACTATACACCAAGTTTCATCACTCTCACTTAATTAGAACTAAAGTTATCGTGTCCCAAAGCATCAACCAATCAAATTGCTTATCTCTGCTTACCCTAAGTGGAAAATGCTCATCTTCGAACTCCATCAAGGCATTGACCTTATAAGCATATACACCAAGTTTGAACATTTTTACTCAATTAGAAGAAGAGTTATTGTGTTCCAAAGTCTCGACCAATCAAATTGCGTATCACTCTGCTTACCCTAAGCGGAAAATGCTCATCTCCGAACTCCATCAAGGCATTGACCTAATAAGCATATACACCAAGTTTGAACATTTTAAATTTTAACTCAATTAGAAGGAGAGTTATTGTGTTCCAAAGTCTCGACCAATCAAATTGCTCTGCTTACCCTGAGCGGAAAATGCTCATTATCGAACTTAGTCAAGGTATTACTGCAATGAAACTATACACTAAGTTTCATCACTCTCACTTAATTAGAACTAAAGTTATCGTGTCCCAATGCATCAACCAATCAAATTGCTTATCTCTGCTTACCCTAAGTGGAAAATGCTCATCTTTGAACTCCATCAAGGCATTGACCTAATAAACACATACACCAAGTTTGAACATTCTAGCTCAATTAGGAAGAGAGTTATTGTGTCACAAAAAGTGTGACGGACAGACGGACAGACAGACGGACGGACGGACGAACCCATTTTAATAGTCCCCCAACTTTCTTCGAAAGGCGGGGGACAATTAGAAATATCTAATGTATTGTATTTGTAAAATTTGTCATCAAGCCTGAAAATCGGGCACCTGTTACAGAGATGGTCAAATTCTGACTTCGTCCTGCACAATTATTCTAAGGCCTGCCATTTTCTTAGGCACATATTTTTCTTTTTTTTCAGTGCCTTGATTGCTTTTATTACATGTTTGGCAGACAGCTCAAGATGTCAGGTGCTAGTTCAGTAGTGCCTGACATTAATTGTATTAGACATGTACATTACAATTGTAATCAGTGTTCAGAACATGCAGGGTGCTGGTACCCAGTGCTGGATTAACCATAAAGCAAATAAGGCACGTGCCTTAGGGCCAGCCAAAAATCCATGCCACAAAATAATAAAGAGATAAAAAAAATGACCTGTAGTGTCATTGGGTTGCATTCCACTCACATTGTGGTCGGCATCCTGATATGACTACAAGAGTAGTCTCCCTTGATAAACTCTTGACAGGAAGAGAGGTAAAGGCAAGAAGATTTAATGACGTGAAGGCGGCATGACGTCATTTTGGTGAAGCGATTGACGCCATATTGGTTGACCAAAAACAGCGTCTTTCTGATTCTGTTGACGATACCGGGCTGATCCGGGTACCCGTCTAAAGTCAAAAAAAAAAAAAATGAAAAGATAGGTTGCCAGGCAACGAAACATACGTCCACGGCAGCTAAATCGTACGGGCAGTCAACAAGCGTTGTCGTATATTTCTACTTTTTTTGGTAATGAAACATTTGTAATACACTAAAATCTGATTAAGAGTAACAACTCATTATGTAATTATCTGAAAATCATTAGAATTTGTTTGCTTTTTATAAAAGTCTATCGGATGATAAGTTTGGCCTCTATAGCATCACAAGGTTTTTTGAAGTGATCAAGGGAGACAACTCTGAAAGTAATTATTTGAAATCGCTCAAAATCAATAGGATTCTTCGTCTCATGACCTTAAACAGTGTGTGTGTATCTAAAGTCAATCGGGTATTAACTTTGGCCTCTAGAGCGTCCACAGGATTTTTTGATGTGATCAAGGGCCATAACTATGGCAGTAATTATCAGGAATCGTTGAAAATCAATAGGCTTCTTCGTTTCATGACCTTAGCATCACAAGGTTTTTTGAAGTGATCAAGGGAGACAACTCTGGAAGTAATTATTTGAAATCGCTCAAAATCAATAGGATTCTTCGTCTCATGACCTTAAACAGTGTGTGTGTATCTAAAGTCAATCGGGTATTAACTTTGGCCTCTAGAGCGTCCACAGGATTTTTTGATGTGATCAAGGGCCATAACTATGGCAGTAATTATCAGGAATCGTTGAAAATCAATAGGCTTCTTCGTTTCATGACCTTAAACACTGTGTATAAATTTAAAGGCTTATGACCTTAAACACTGTGTATAAATTTAAAGCCAATTGGATATTAACTTTGGCCTTTAGAGCGTCCACAAGATATTTTGAAGTGATCAAGGGCCATAACTCTGGCACTAATTATCGGATATTGCTGAAAATCAACAGGCTTCTTCGTCTTATGACCTTAAACACTGTGTATAAATTTACAGTCAATCGGATATTAACTTTGGCCTCTAGAGCGTCCACAAGATTTTTTGAAGGGCCATAACTCTGGCACTAATTATCGGAAATCGCTGAAATTCAATACGCTTCTTTGTCTTATGAACTTTAAACACTGTGTATAAATTTAAAGCCAATCAGATATTAACTTTGGCCTTTAGAGTGTCCACAAGATTTTTTGAAGTGATCAAGGACCATAACTCTGGCACTAATTATCGGAAATCGCTGAAAATCGCCTCTAGACGCTGGACGCCGGCCGGACGGACGGGGGCGACGACTATATATGACCACATTTCAATGTGGGCGTATAAAAATGATATTCACATTTTCATCTTCCAATCTCGACTATGTTTTGGAGAATAAAATTGCTTAATTTTGTGTGTGTAAAGCCCTTAAAATCCTCTACCTTTGGGTCGAGAAACTAACTCAATATATGTGATATGTTTTCAAACAACTTAAAACCATCAGTCGCTGGAAATGGAGACCTATGTCCAAAGCAGTAGAAATACGGTTTCTAAAAAAGACCCAGTCTTTTATTTTATAAAATAACGTGTAGGTGAAATTTAACTTTCGTTATCAAGTACAACTCGTGGGCCATACACTGTGTAGATCCTTAAATGAACAGCAATAGATTATCAGGTCACCCAACGAAAAAAATTGAATCGAACCCGTAATCGCTTGAGGGAAATGTCCCAATACTAAAACATTCTATAATAATAATACCAAAAAATTCATATTGAAATTTACTTTGTGAACTTACCTAGGGAAATGTGACGGATAACAACTACTGAAATTTACTGTCCCAATGCTAAAAATTTCTTCAAAACTAAAAATTTCATACTCTATTAGTTGGATGTCTTTTTCTCCGTGATTACATCCTTTGAACCAATCTCCCAAACAGAGTTGTCTTACCTTGCAGTCCACACTAATGCTTGATAGAGCGAGACTTGCGTGGAGAATGCCTTTGAACCCCATGTTGGGAAACACGGTTCTCAAACACAATGTCATGATTTTGTAATCTACTTACTGTAACCGGTCCCTTTGTTCAATGACAATAAAAACCTCTTTAATCAATTATGATTATATGAAATCAGTGATTCAAATTTTAAAACTTAAATTTAATCATTGACGAAGAGAAATTCTAGTCGAAGAGTAGCCTGTCACTATTACCAATGAGACCTAAACACAAATTATTTTAGACACTGTTCAAAAATATGGGTCCAAGTTTTTTTTTTTTTTTGTTTTTTTTAAACAAATGCAATATTCTACAATCTGTTTAATTCTATAACTTTATGGTAATTAGGACCTACACGGTTTATTATAACTTAATAATGTATTATTTATATCTGTACGTGTGTTGCCTTTCACGTAAAACAAGTGTCCCCTGGGATAATAAAGCATTCTTTTTTTTTTTTAAAAGAAGAAATTTTATTTTTCCACACAACCAATTAATTCTAATGTTCTGGGTTAACCAATATGGCGTCACTGGCTTCAATCGTCATAATGATAAAATGACATCATGCCGTCTCCAGTTCATTAAAGCTTCTTGGGTAAAGGCATAGGCGTATGAGGCCGAACTTGTTTGGGGGGGGCCAGCATATTTTCCCAACAAATATATTTCTTTAGAGTCCGCGGGGTGGTCTCCAGTTCATTAAAGCTTCTTGGGTAAAGGCATAGGCGTATGAGGCCGAACTTGTTTGGGGGGGGCCAGCATATTTTCCCAACAAATATATTTCTTTAGAGTCCGCGGGGTGGTGGGCGACAAAGCCGTCTTGATTGATGATTTTTTATGCCAATGCAATGACTGCATTCTCTTTCAGTAATGGATTCAACAGTAACAGTGTATAGAAAACGATTGACTCGGAGTCGGGGGCCCTTTGCCATGGCCAGAGGGGCCCTTTTGTCAGACATAGGGCCCTTTGATCTGCCTTTAGGCCCCCCCCCCCCCCTAACTAGGGTACATTTTCATTTTCTCATCGGTTTTAGCATTTTTCTCCCATTTTACTTTTCCAATTTCTTTGGGGGGGGGGGGGCGGGGGTCGCGAGGAGGCTGGCGCCTCCAGCGCCTCAGCTATAAAATGCCTTTGAGTACCATAATAACAATTGTGCTGTATTGTTTTTACAAAGCAGCCCAATAGTATCGGATTTGCTTATACGGTCCATTGATTAGTCTTTACATTATAACAGTGAAATGAAATGGTGTTTAACGTCCTACTGTTTTACTCCTAAACTGAGGTAATGAACACAGACATGTGATCCCCAAATTATAACAGTAAATTGTGAACAATCTAGCTTGTTGTGCCTTTAAAGGGACTATCCCGATTTGAACAGAGTCTCAAAAATAAAAGTTTGAATATCTATGAATTTAAGCGCCAAAATACAGAAGAATGGTGTATTTACTTTGTCTCAAAATTTCAGCTAAAACATATTAAATGACCCAAGTGCTGTACTTGATAACAAAAGGTAATTTCACCTACACATTATTTTCATAAAATAAAAATCTGGTTCTATCCAGACACTGCATAATACAGCTTTGGACACAGGTCTCCATTTCTAGATGAAGACTGACGGGTTAAAGTTGTTTGAAAACGTATCATGTGGAGTTACAATGTAGTTGCTGGACCCTAAGGTAGAGGATTTTAAGGGATTTTAACACAAAATTAAGAAGATTTATTCTCCAAAATATTATCGGGATTGGCCCTTTAAATATTTAAAAGTCAATATAAAAATTAAAATTAAAATTGATTTGTAAAATAAAATTAACAGGTGTTTGTATTATTATTATTGTTACGTAGAGGTGGTAGTCTGTTCAGGTACATGTATATGAATGTAAATCAATACAAAGAGTGATTATATCGTGTTTTATAGTTTAATTGAACGGTTAGACATCCATGTAGAAGCTGTGTAAATCTACACATGGGACAACAGCTGTTAAACACATGTTAGCTGGGAACTTTAGCGTTAATAAGAATCCTTATTCAAAATTTACAGCTTTGGTGTAATTCTTCACATATCCCATCAAGTATCAAATTTCATATATAATGTCAATATAACAGAATTTCATAATCAATACACATATCACTGCAAAATATACAAATATTGTGCTTTTATTCCTAAATTGTGCTCTTTTTAAGTTTTATTGTAAAATTGTGCTCTTTTACACCATTGTAAGATATGTAGTTCTACATAAATGTATTTATAAGTACTGTACCTACTCTGAGTTTTCCACATTTTCATGTAAAAGAATATGTACGGTAAATGAATACTAGTAATTATTGGATCAGTATGGTGGCCCATGGTCGCAATAGCGTTTTTTTGTATTTCATTTAAAAAAATGAAAAATATTAGAAAAAAAAAGAAACCTTTTTTTTTGTTTTACAAAATAAATAAAAAACTTTTAAAATTTAAAATATTTTTTTTAAATTTAAGATAATAATTTTTTTTTTTTTTAAATTCAAAATAATAAAAAAAAATTTTTTAAAATTTAAAATAAAAAATTTTTTTTTTAAAATTTAAAATAATTTTTTTTTTTTAGATTCAAAATATTTTTGTTTTTTTAAATTTAAAATAAAAAAAAATCTTTTTAAAAATTAAAATAAAAAAATCTTTTTGATAATTTAAAATAAAAAAAAAATCTTTTTAAAAATTTAAAATAAAAAAAAATCTATACCGTCGTGGCCCATCGTCGCAATAGAGTCTAGAGTATCCAGACCCAGTATACAACTGTCATTAGACAAGCGAGACTAGAAACAGTGTGGCTCATTGTTGCAGTAGTATCTCGATTATCATGTGTGGGATCTATGAAGAAGGTATAGACTCGAACGACAAGAAACGAGCCTGTGGTTATCTTACATCAACATGTGAGTGACGGAACTTTGGCATGTTTATGTTCACCTGACGATGTCCACCAAGGCTATTATGCTCTATTTTATCTTTGAAATTGATATTGTGTGCCATTACACTTTCGCACCTCTAACGGGTGAGCAGGGATTTCACAAAACTAAAGCGAAAATCACTAAACATTGAAGAAGTGAAATTTTAAATTTTATAAGTTTCACGAAGATCGATTTTAACTAAGATTTATATTTAATTTTAATCGATAATCTGAACAACAGACCCATCCTTCATGCAGTGCCTTATATATAGTAGACATGAGGCCCATAGGCGAACAAGCCAGGGGGCGGAGGGGGGGGTGCAGCTGCCCCGTAACTTTCGGGCAAGCTGACTTTTCGGGCAGACGGGTAAAGTAAAAAAAAATTATTTCATAAACTTGGCAAATTAAAGTGCGCTACATCTAATAAAACACTAATTTTACCGACTGGAAGAGCAGTAAGACGCGTTTGCGGTCGTCAAATATTCCAAATTTTTGTTGGGGTCCATACAAATTCAGCCCCACTTCTTCGTCTCTCGAAGAGAATCGGCGCCGCTGTCTGTAAATCTTAATTTCTTTTCGGGCATTTCTAGTTTTGCTTCCTTAACTGTCACCGAACCCTAATAAAACGCTACTTTTACTTTTCTTTTAATTGAATACCACGAATTTGTACTGAGTTGACTGGATTAAAACATTTTGACTGGATCCACACTACTTTGTGCGACACTTCTTCTGACATCGATTATTATTTGTGAATGCAGCTGCAACAGTCTGATTGGATGATTGGAAGTCTATAGTTACCTCGCATCAAGGCACAAGTAATTTTAAATAAAATCTATGAAAACTGAATTTTAAGTTAGAATCGATCTTCGTGATCAAAACTTATAAAATTAATAAAATTTCACTTTGTTGTGAGGTAACTATAGACTTGTTCGTTGTCGCTGAGTCTATGTCTATCATAGATCCCACACAAGATAATCGACAATCTGAACGACAGGCCCGCCCAATATGCAGAGCCTTATGTAGATTGTAGATATAAGGCACAGCTTACGGAGAAGTGACACAGGTCAGAGGTCATGAGGTCAACAAACTACATTTTGTACTGGAACAGATTATAAACAAACAAACGAACGTAAAATATTGCTTCAATGAGCAGAAAATCTGCGCCGTATCAAAGCTGTCACTGTCAGTGTAATAACACTCATTGAGTAAGAAATCCCCGGAAGAAAATGGGATTTTAAAAGAATTATCGAGGAACGCTAGGCCTATCTCACCATCTGTCGCAATTATGCCGTCGAAGGAAAAAACACCGATTCACCAATATTCTTGTCGAATAACAACAACAGGATGATTTTCTCTATTTAAATATTTTATATAAACCAAGAGATTATTGGTGTAAACGCAGGTTTTTCTTCCACACGGCATAATTGTGATCGACAGATATGAGATAGGCCTAGCGTTCTTCGCGTGCCAAATGTCCTGTACAACTTGCTAATTCTTTTAAAATCACATTTTCATCGAGGGATATATTATATATCGGGGGATATATTACTGAATGGGTGTTATCCCACAGACAGTGACAGCCTTGATACGACGCAGGTTTTCTGTTCGTTGAAGCCATATTTTACGTTCGTTTGTTTGTTTACAAGCTGTTTCCAGTAGCCTACCGTACAAAATGTAGTGGGTTTACCTCATGACCTGTGTAACTTCTCCACATGTTGCAGGTACATGTAGGCAGGGCCTCATAACTATATATAAGGCTCTGCATGTAAGATGTGTCTTTTGTTAAGATTATCGATTAAAATTAAATTTAAATTTTAGTTAAAATCGATCTTCGTGTTCGTGAAACTTATAAAATTTAAAATTTCACTTCTTTTTCTTTTTAGTAAAAGTCAATGTTTAGTGATTTTAGCTTTAGTTTTGTGAAATCCCTGTTCACCCTGAGGTCCGAAAGTGTAATGGCACACAATATCAATTTCAAAGATAAAATAGAGCATAATAGCCTTGGTGGACATCGTCAGGTGAACATAAACATGTCAAAGTTCCGTCACTCACATGTTGATGTAAGATAACCACAGGCTCGTTTCTTGTTCGAGTCTATACCTTCTTCATAGATCCCACACATGATAATCGAGATACTACTGCAACAATGAGCCACAATGTTTATAGTCTCGCTTGTCTAATGACAGTTGTATACTGGGTCTGGATACTCTAGACTCTATTGCGACGATGGGCCACGACGGTATAGATTTTTTTTTATTTTAAATTTTTAAAAAAAAAAAATTTTTTATTTTAAATTTTCAAAAATATTTTTTTATTTTAATTTTTAAAAAGATTTTTTTTTTATTTTAAATTTGAAAAAAAAATATTTTGAATTTAAAAAAAAATTAAAAAAAAAAAAATTTATTATATATTTAAAAAAAAAAAAATTATTTTTTTTTTTATTATTTTGAATTTTTTTTATTATCTTAAATTTAAAAAAAAAAATTTAAATTTTAAAAAAAAAATTTAAATTTTAAAAAAAAAAAAAAATTATTTTAAATTTTAAAAGTTTTTTTTATTTATTTTGTAAAACAAAAAAAAAGTTTCTTTTTTTTCTAAAATTTTTCATTTTTTTAAATGAAATACAAAAAAAACGCTATTGCGACCATGGGCCAC